>JAUPFV010000004.1:212996195-217946195 GCA_036936605.1 Limnanthes douglasii subsp. nivea
GAATAAAATATATATCAATATGTATTATGATGTATGATTAAAGTATATAAATTTTATTTTCTGGAATTGTAGAAAAAACCCTAATAAGTGAAAATGGATTTTTAGATTCTAAAAGTCGAGGAGTTGCCACAAAACTCGGCTTCAAAAGCTCTAGTGTCACGGCACTCCCGCGTGTTATCATAATAATAATCATACATTGAAGATCATCCAAATAGATTATGTGTGTTAAACCTTATTTATTATACTGAATTGGAGACATGTGTTACGTGTATCAAAGAGAAACAAAAAAGCACACACAAAAAATTTGAAGTCTTTCGTGCAACATACGTCTTATATTTAGTTCATACAAACATCTATGATCATTTCTCTATAGCTTCATGGAACAACCAAATGTACTTTATTTCATCTATAGATGATTATTCATGATATGAATACCATTATTTTCTTCATGAGAAATATGAATTCGTAGAGAAGTTCAAATCCCTCAAGGTTGAGGCTGAGTTACATCTTGGTAAGAGAGATTAAAACCTCCAAATCTGATCATGGTGGTGAATACTATGGTAGGTATGATGGTATGGGTAAACAACATCTTGGATCATTTGATCTATACCTAAATAAATGTGGAATTGTTCCTTAATACACCATCAAAAAATGTCTCAATTGCATTTACTTGGACATATATCCCAATCATGGGTGAGATGAAGCATGTGATATTTTTAGGCTAGCCATAGCACAATGTCCCACTTGTTATAATGATATTCTACGGAGATCTTGGCTCTCCAGGATGCATGTTGTGGCTTCAACAGTCCACCAATGCTTGAAGTATGTTGTACAAGGACAAGTGGGAGTTGTTCGAAGTAGCCAAAAGGCAGTAAGAGAGTGTTATGCAACAGCACTGGTTCCTCGGACGTTGGGGGCAGTTTGGATCAATGAGGAATAACAGTTTGAGGGGTCCTCTGGGAGAGAGGGTGAAATTGATGACCCCAGAGAGACCCTTGGTATTTTAATACCAATTGAAGAAGTTGAAACTCACTCTCTGGTTGAAGGAAAAAATGTCAAGATAGGATCCAAGATGACGTCAGAATTAAAGGGTAAAATGTTAGATTTCTTGCAAGACCATCAACATGTATATGCTTGGTGCAATGCTGATGTTACCGGAGTACCAGCAGACATTATATCACACCAATTATCCATCAGAAGGGATATAACACCTGTTGTACAAAAGATGAGAGCCTTTTCTAAGGAAAAGGTTGATGTCATAGTTCAAGAGGTTGATCGGCTTACTAAAATGGGGCACATAAAGGAATCTCAATACCATTTATGGAGAGCCAACCCGGTATTGGTAAAACATAAAAATGGTAAGTGGCGTATGTGCATTGATTTCACAAATCTCAACAGAGCTTGCCCAAAAGATTTATATCAGGTCCCCCGAATTGATCAGTTGGTGGACTCCACATCTGGAAACAAGATTTTGTCCTTTATGGATGCTTTCTCCGGGTATAATCATATTCAAGTAGATCCGAAGGATCAAGAACATACCACATTTGTTACTGATAGGGCCCTCCATTGTTACAAAGTAATGTTGTTTGGGTTTAAAAATGTTGGGGCTACATATCAGATATTGGTGAACAAGGCTTTTGCTGATCAAATTGGAAGAAACATGGAAGTTTACATTGATGACATGATGGTGAAAAGTGTGGACGAAGAGCTGCACTTGGCAGATCTCCAAGAAACGTTTGCTAACTTGGTGAAAGTAAATTTAAAATTGAACCCAGAAAAGTGTGTCTTTGGAGTGCAGTCCGGGAAATTTTTGGGGTATATGATAAGTGAGAAAGGGATACAGCCTGATCCAGACCAACTTAATGCTTTACTACAAATGGGGCCTCCTCCGAATATTAAAGAGGTACAATGATTGACAGGGAGGCTGGTTGCACTAAATCGTTTTATTACAAGGTCTTCAGACAGGTGCGCCCCGTTTTTTCAAACTCTGAACGGTGCAAAAGATTTCAATTGGTCCCCACAGTGTGATGAGGCCTTCGATGAGATTAAAAAGCACTTGTCTTCCCCCAAAACTTTGTTTAAACCCATAGATGGAGAGACCCTCTTTGTATACTTGGCAGTCTCTGATTGTGCTATAAGTGCAGTGTTGGTAAGGGAAGTAGATAATTATCCTTGTCCGGTGTACTATATCGGTATAAGCTTGATAGATGCAGAAAACGGTATTTAAAACTTGAAAAATTAGCACTAGCCTTGGTGATTGCTGCGAGGAAGATGAGGCCCTATTTTCAGGCTCATTCTATCATTGTCCGGACGTCTTTTCCCTTAAAAACGTTCTCCAAAAGGTCGACATTTCAAGTAGAATGACCAAGTGGTCAGTAGAACTGGGAGACTACGATATTGATTTTTCCCATCGAACAACAGTCAAAGCCCAAACTGTGGCTGATTTCTTAGTTGAATTTCATTCAGATAGGAATACTAAACAAGCAACCGGGGTAAAAGATAAGAAAGTATGGGTCATCCCGGACTGATGGTGGATCAAGTACCATGGGCTGTGGTGCTAGGATATGTTTAACCTCTACGTACGGTGACAGAATGTACCAGGCTATATGCTTTGCCTTCAGGGCTTCCAATAATGAGTCCGAATATGAGGCTGCTATAGCTGGTTTGAAGTTAGCTCTCATCTGTGGAGCCAAAAGGGTAATGTAAATGAGCGACTCTCATCTTCTTATCCATCATGCACAAGGCCAATCCGAAGCAAAAAAAGAGCAGCTGATTAAATATTTATTCATCCTCAAAGAAGTGGCCCTCAATTTCAAAAGCGTCACTTATGAGCACATACCCCGAACGGAAAATACGCTAGCGGACTCCTTAGCAACCATACCCTACTCTGAGTCCTACCTGTGGATACATGTGCAAGAATGCCCATCCATTCAAATTAATCCGGATAAGGAAGAAGAAAGTCTGAATATACAGATAAAACAGCCCAAGATTGGAGATTTCCTCTCCTTCAATATCTCTCAGATGGCATCTTGCCTCTGGAAAGAGCAGTAGCAAGGAAAATAAAGTACAAGGCTCGTGGTTTTGTCATCCTAAGAGATGTTATTTATAAAAAATCTTATAGTAAACCCCTCTTGCGATGTTTGGTGGTCGATGAGTCTCAAATAGTGCTCTCCGAATTACATGATGGTGAGGGATCAGCACACTGTGGATTCAGGGCTCTAACTAGAAGAGTTTTGTTAGCTGGGTACTATTGGCCTCCATAATGCAAGATGCCAAGGAGTTGGTAAAAAAGTGTGATCCGTGCCAACGATATAGTAATGAAATTCATACCCCAGCTGTCCACTTGGAATCAATTTCTGAGCTAATACCTTTTGCTCGATGGGGATTGGATTTAGTGGGACCTCTACCCATGGCGTCCGGGGGGTGTAGAACTATAATTGTTGTCATTGATTACTTTTTAAAGTGGATCGAAGAAACCTCATTGGCAGGAACTACCTCGAAAACTGTTATCAAATTCATCCTATCTAACATTTGTTGCAGATTTGGAGTTCCATAGAAGATAACTACAGACAATGGGCCACAATTCGACAACAAGGAAATGGAGACTTTCTGTGCATCTAGAGGCATTCAAAACTGCTTCTCTTCTCCTTTCCACCCATGGGCAAACGGTCAAGTTGAAGTGGCTAAGAGGACAATACTGTCTGGTCTTAAAAAGAATTTAGAAGGAGCTGCTGGAAAATGGCCAAGTTATCTACAAGAAGTCTTATGGGCTTACCAGACCACTCCCGGGGCTGCAACACAAGAGTCTCCCTTTTCCTTAGTATATGGGATGAATGTCATAGCTCCCATAGAGGCTACTCTTCCTTCATTTTGAGTTCATAATTTTTCCGAACATACTAATGAAGTGGCAGTCAGAGGCCAGCTTGACTTAATGGAAGAAAGAAAAGTTAAGGCTCACCTTAGAGGCACACACTATCAAGGGTTGATGAGAAGCAGGTTTGTTTCTAAAATTAAGAGAAGGGATTTTCAACCAGGGGATAAAGTATTGAGGAAAGTCTTCCTATATACCAAGGAGAAGCAGTTCGGAAAGCTAGCTCCAACTTGGGAAGGACCCTATGTCGTCAGTGTAAAGCTTAAGCCTGGGACATACTGGCTCCAAGATAAAGATGGAAGGATTTTGAATCACCCCTGGAACATTGAGCACCTCCGGTTGTACTTGGAATAAAAAATATGTAAATATTTACTTTTTTAAAAGTTCATGTGAATATTTGGGGGCATACTCTTTCCTCCCTGGTGGCTCGGGGAGGTTTTAATGAGGTGTCAGGTCTTTTTTATAAAATATGATGCCTTCTTAAAAGATTCGGAGTGTTTCAGTTAATAGTTTTCTTTGAAATTTTTTATGGCAGACCAGATTGAATTGGTGGACTGGTGACTACTTAAACATTTGTCATCGGAGAATTTAAACACTCTCACTTTAAAATACTTGTAAAATAACTAAGGGCTGTTTAAACATTAGCCACCAAAGTTGAAAAACTATGAAACAATGCAAGAGTTGTGTAAAATGAAACTACCCATTAAGATGTACGAAATGCCTTGGCCATCCAAGGACTTTGAATTCTCAAAACATAAAGGTTTATCCGGAAAAGGGCCGGACATGGTTACAAAAACTTCCTTGGCCATCCAAGGAGTTTGGTTCAATCACAGAAAATTAAAAAGATAGTTGATACTTTAAGACTGAGCTTTCTTAGATGGCTCAGTCTCACTTGGCTTCTTCTTCTTTGGGTCATCATCCGGACTCTCCCCAATCTTTTCCTCTTCATCGGTTGAGTTATCCCAGCCACTAGAGTAGTTATACTTATCGCCATCAGCCATGGTATGATGGGGAAGGTCTTCGTATTCCACGAATCATCATAAATCTTCTAGTGTCCTCTTCGGAAATTTTTCATGAAAGAGGAGGACCATATTTGGCTTGACTTCGGCATACCTTTCCTCCTGAGAATCTATCACCTCGTTGGTATAAGCATCAATCCTAGCCTGGATTGTTTTCTCCTGCTCCCTTAACAAGTCAGCTTTTTCTTGTTCAACCTTGGACGCAATGTTTTCAAGTGAAATCTTGTCATTTGTTAGGGTCTGAATGATGTTATCTTTAGCCTTCACCTCATCTTTTGAAGAAAAAAGGTTTCTTTCCAGATCAAATTGCTTCAACTTGAGTTCTTTGACAACTCCCTCCGAAGTGGCCAGCCTGGTGGCCAAGTCCTCCTGACGTTTCTTCAACTCCTCATTCTCTTTCTTCAATGCCTCAGCATTTTGGTTGGCACTAAAGAGGTCACTAGACAGCTTCTCTTTGTCAGAGTTGAGGTTATTGATGATGGCTGACTGATTGCGCACTTGCTTCTCTAAGGTAAGCACTGGCTGGATATTGTTTAATAAGGAGTGGGTGATGATGTCTCTCTCACTCGAAACAGAAAACGACTTGCCATTGAAAGTGACGATGTTCGAAGAGCTTGGGGGGAGGTAGGGTCCAGCAAAATCATCCTTGGCAAAGTCTTCAAAGTAAAGACCAATCCTTTGAAGCCCCGTGATGTCGAAACCATCAATGTTGATGTCCCCTCCGGCACCCTCTCCAGTGTGAAAGTTGGTGTGGATAAAAATAGCCTGAGGGTAGGCTGGTAATTTCAAGTAGAGTTTCAGGGTGGTGCAAGGGTGTTTCAAGGTGGTGTAAGGGTGTTTCAAGGTGGTGTAAGGGTGTTTCAAGGTGGAGAGAGAATTAAGCAGCTTGGTAGCAGTTAATTTTCATTATTAGAAGTTAATGCTGGTGGTTGAGCATTTATAGTGTGATGTTTGGGCCCTTATGGGCTTTCGGGTAAAGTTTAATGGACCCGGGTCATGTTTCAAGACCCATGAGTTCTAAGCAGGAGGACAGGTAGCTTAGTGAGGAAGTGTTTAGGTTTTTTAGTACTTTTGTCATAGTTCGAACAGCCTTAGGCTCACATTGGCTCGAAGTGATCTGTCCGGTCCAAAAGTTCTGTCCGGTTTTCGGAGAGAATTACACTGATCTGCCCTTCCGGGGAGTATTCTGAATTCGGACTCATCAGGAGCCCCTTTTTTAGATGTTTGAACAAGTGTCCTTGTCAAAGAACTGAAAAACAGTCCGATTATAGGAAGTGGTTTTCAATCCGGAGAGAGTTGTGGGTATACCCGGACAGATTGAATGTTACGAATCCCAAACAGTTTTTGTCAGAGTTAATGGGACACGTGTCACTCTCTGATAGGTCACTCCATCCGTTTTTCACCTTGAATTTCGCACCACCTTCTCAAACAAGTTACCTCTTTAATTGTCATTAATGACATCAGCGTCTTCTTTTAATCATTGCCCGACTTTTCGGATTCTCCTAGGAATCAACTCCTTCTTTTCACATTTACTATAAATTCTCATTCACTTTTCACTGTCTCATTATCTCTTTCAAATTTCACTCTGCAATTTCACCCAGAGCTTTATCTCTCTAGAATTCGAAACTTCCTTGGCTGTTTATGTTTACAGCAAGAATAGCACTGATCAAAGGCGGCTGGCTTAACCTCTCGGAGTTGGAGAAAGCACAAAGGGTTGAAAAGGAAAAAAGACTTGCAGCAGGGCTACCATCGTCGCCTGTTGAGAAACCAGCCTCTTCAATCGCAGAATCTGATAGAGGCTCATCTTCTTCCAAAGGTACTAAGCCTAAAAAGCTCTTTCAATCCACCATTTCTCCCATAGTTTCTGGCTCCTCAGTTCAGGAGTCAATCCCAGCTGTTGAACCAGGAGTTACTGCTACCAGTGTTAGGAAAAAAACGTCTTTTATTGCCATGGGGTCTGACTCTGACCACTCCCCGGATAAGCTAGTCATCAAAAGGCCAAGCCGGTTGGTCAAAGGGCTATCCTCTAAAAACACTCCCTCGAAATCGGGGGCAAAAAACAGTGAGTCTGAGTCTGGGGCAACTATTAGAGCTCCCCGGGAGAGGCCGTCAGGACTAGAGACCAGCAGCCCACTACCCCCCAAAGAATCTTCTGCCTCAGAAACTCAAATTGAGGTGAGAAGTCGAGTAAATACGGGCAGTCAACAGTCCGGAGGGTCAGCTATGCCAAGCTTCAATCCTCCCCGGACTATTTCCACAGAAGCTCCCCCAACAATTATGGAGGAGAGGATGGAGGACTCCACTGAGGAGGTCCGTTTTGAGTCCGAGTCCTCCGGACAGGCTGATACTGCTATTGTTGTTGCCAAGAAGGCCAAAGAGAACTTATATCTGAGGCGTCCGGACCTGCCGGAGAGCCTTGAAGGGAGAGTGGGGCCATGCTTTCATAAAGTTGAGTTCAAGTATCTTTTGGCCTTGCTGAAGACCAAGTATGCGTTCATCCATACTTCAGATCTGGGTAGATTGCACACAAAGTGAGGGATCCCTGAGAACGTAAAGATAAGGATTCCCATCGATCCGGAGACCCCGATGGATTGTAAAAAGAATGAAATAGTCTTCTTTACGGAGCTATTCAACTGGGGACTCAGGTTCCCACTGGACCCGGAGATAGTGCGCTACTTTCACTTGGTCAAACTCTGCCCATCACAGTTAAGCCCCAATGGTTGGTTCACCTTGATGTCATGCATAATGGCATCCAGGCTATCCGGGATCCCTCTTCCTATGGAAGAGTTCGCTGCAGTGGCCAACTTGTGCAAGCACCATCAGTTCCCCTTTTACCATTTCAACATGGGGAACGATCTTAAAGCTGTTGATGATCTCCTGGAGTCAGAGAGCAAATGGAGGAGTCAATTCTTGTTTGTCAGTGGCTCGTGGGAAAACGGCAAGAAAATTAAGACCGGAGAGAATCCAAACCTCCTCAGGAGTAGATGGAGGAGTGACCGTAAGTTTTTATTTTAAATTTATGTTCGAATCTCTCTCTTCTTCTTTGTACTAACCAATTTCTCTTTTGTTTTAATAGAGCTGCCAAAGGAGTTCGGGGACTACTTGAAGGCCGGACAGACTACCTGTGGCAAGATCAACGCATGGGCCGCAGAGAACTGGGAGAACCGTTTCCACAAGGCCTTTACCACTGGAAACCTAGCAAGGTCCCATCTGTGGAACACAACAGGTCGGAGAGACCTAACTTGGGAAGAGCTTGCCGCCCACCCTGATGAAGATATTGTGCTGAGAAGGTCCCATGAGCTGGATGGGACACTCTACCTGCCTGCTCGGGCCAAAGCCCCAAGCAAAATGAAAGGCAAAAAGAAGAAAGGCAAGAAGGCGGAAGGTGATACTGAGAAGGAGGCCCCAACAGACACAGAGGGATTGGCCCAGGTTCAAATTGATGCAGCTCTTTTACAAGTGGTGGAGCAGGAGAGCGAAAAGCAGGAAGTGAATCTCCCAAAACCCTCAAGAGCTTCAAAGAGGACTCGCAAGAAAGCAAGTGGAGGTGCTGACAGGGAAGCTAAGAAGAAAAAGACTTCCCAAGGAGATGAGATTGCTCTCCGGGACCCGGAGCCCACTTTCCCTACTGACCCAACATTGGCCGAAGAGATCCCAAGGGACTTTCAAGAAGAGATTCCAAAGGAATTGCATATAGATGAAGTTGAGGGGGGAGAGCTTAACTTGGATGAAATAGACATCACCGGTCTGGGTGGACTTGGTGAATATTTTCTTGGCCTGCCCAGAGACGAGTTCGCAGGGCCCTACATCCCTCCGAGCAGCTCCAACACGGTCAATTTTAACGGTAAGACTTTCATGGTTTCTAGCGAGAAGGATATTATAGCCCATTCTCTACTTAGCAATGTACAGCCAGTGCTTACTTTGGAAAGGCAAGTCCGAAGTCAGGCAGAGACCATCAAAGACCTCAGGTCTGAGAAGGAGAAGCTGTCCGATGACCTCCAGACTGCTGCTACTAAGGTCGATCTGCTTAAGGAGTCAAATGATCAGCTAAAGAAGAATCAAGATGAGAACAACACAAAAGTTGCTTCTTTGGAAGAGACCATAAAAGACCTTCGGGCTAAGCTGTCCGGACTGGAGAAGGACCTGACAATCTCAAGGGGAGAAACTGCAGCCAAGGAGAAGATCATCACCAACCTGACCACTGACAAAATAGCTTTAGAGAATGCAGTGACTCGGGCTGCTGAAGAGAAAGCTGCTTTGGTGAGGGACCAAGAGGCCACAATCAAGGCCAAGATCAACGCCTATGCCAGGGAGATGATACAAAGCGAGGAGCTAATGATTCAAAGGGTGAAGTCTGATATGGTCCTCCTGTTTCACGAGAAATTCCCGAAGAGGAGACTGGGGGACTTATGGCGCTATGTGGATGATGATGACCTCCCATACTATACTATGATTGACGAGGGTTATTCCGGCGAGTCCTCATCTGATAATGAAGAGGAAATCGGAGAGAGCCCAGGTGAAGAAGAGATTGATCCCAAGGGAAAAAAATAGTCGAAGAGAAAAGCAATATCAAGGGCAAGAAGACAGACGAGGGCGAGCCATCTTCAAAGGCTCAACCTTAATTTAAAAATTTATTTTGTTTATTTTTCATTCGAAGTAAAGTCCTTGGAAGGCCAAGGCACTCTTTTTGTGATGGTGTCCGTATTATTCGGACATATTTTTTTTGTACTGTGCCCAAACTTGTTCAAAAAGTCCTTGGAAGGCCAAGGCAATTTTAAGTTGTTGAATGAATGAATGTTTTATTTTGCTCAACCATCCTCTTCTTTCATTATTTGTTTAAATAACTGGAGTTTAAGTAGTTTTATTGTATTGTGAGAGTATTAAGACTCTCCGGCTAGAATTTAAATAGCCCTTAGATCTTTTAGTCCGCCTAGTATGATAAGAGATAAAATTTTGAAAATACTTAGAGAATTTGAAGAAGGCACCAAGTTTTATTGAAAGCTCTCCGTGCCACTGAAGAGGGGAAGGTATGCCCCCAAATATTTACATGGATGTTTAAACAAGTAAATATTTACACAAGTGTTATTCCAAGTACATTCGAAGGTGTTCAATATTCCAAGGGTGAGTTAAAACCCTGCCATCTTTATCTTCCAACCAATAAGTCCCAGGCTTGATTCTTTCAACCACAGTATACGGACCCTCCCAGGTTGGGGCCAGCTTTCCGAAGAGCTTTTCCTTAGTATGCAAGAAAACTTTCCTTAATACTTTATCTCCTGGTTGAAAATCTCTCCTTTTAACTTTAGATGCAAACCTGCTTCTCATCAAGCCCTGATAGTGTGCAATTCTAAGATGAGCTTTAACCTGTCTTTCCTCGATCAAATCGAGCTGATTTCTAATTGCCATCTCATTAGTATGTCCGGAGAAATTATGAACACGAAAGGAAGGGAGTGTCTTCTCTATGGGGGCTACTGCATCCATTCCATAGACCAAGGCAAAGGGGGATTCTTGTATCGCAGCCCCAGGTGTTGTCCGGTAGGCCCATAAGACTTCTTGTAGATAACTAGGCCACTTCCCAGCAGCCTCTTCCAAATTCTTCTTTAAACCGGACAGTATTGTTCTATTGGCTACTTCAACTTGCCCATTGGCTTGAGGGTGGAAAGGTGAAGAAAAGCAGTGCTGAATACCCCTTGAGGCACAGAAGCTCTCCATTTCTCTGTTGTCAAACTGTGGCCCATTGTCTGTTGTTATCTTCTGGGGGACACCGAATCTACAACATATGTTGGACAGAATGAATTTTATAATAGCTTTCGAGGTTGTCCCTGCCAGGGGAGCTGCTTCTACCCACTTTGAAAAGTAATCGATGGCCACAATTATGGTTTTACGCCCTCCGGAAGCCACAGGGAAAGGTCCAACCAAGTCCAATCCCCATCGAGCAAAAGGGATGGGCTCAGAAATTGATTCCAAAGGAATGGCTGGTACATGAATTTCAATTCTGTACCTCTGGCATGGGTCACACCTTCTCACCAGTTCCTTAGCATCTTTCATAATTGATGGCCAATAATATCCGGAGAGTAACACTCTTCTTGTCAAAGCTCTAAATCCACAATGGGTTGATCCCTCACCATCATGTAATTCTGAGAGAACCATTTGTGACTCATGATCCCCTAAACAACGTAGGAGAGGTTTGCTATAAGACTTTGTGTACAAGACTTCTCTTAACATAATGAAACCACGAGCCCTGTGTTTCAACATTTTGGCCTGTGATTTATCTAAGGGTACAATACCATCGGACAGATACTGCATAAGAGGAGACCTCCAGTCTTGAGGCCGACTCACTTGTATTTCAAAGACTTCCTCTTTTCCACCCTCACCAAGTTCAATAGAAGGGCTTTCAAGCACATGGATCCATGGGTAGGACTCTGTATATGCTATTGTTGCCAATGAATCTGCTAGCTCATTTTCTTCCCGGCGGATGTGCTCATAGACAACAGCTTTAAACTTTAACGCTTCATTTTTGAGGAGGAGTAAATACTTGACCAATTGCTCCTTTCTAGCCTCTGATAGGCCCAAGGCATGGTGGACAAGCAACTGGGAGTCACTTAGTAGCTTGACCCTTTTAGCTCCACAGATATAGGCCAACTTTAACCCAGCTATGGCTGCTTCGTACTCGGACTCATTATTGGACGCCCTGAAAGCAAAACAAATAGCTTGGTATATGTTGTCCCCGTAGAGGGAAGTGAGACATATTCCTGCCCTAGATCCCATGGTACTAGACCCTCCGTCTGTCCGGACAATCCACACTTTCTTGTCTTTTGAATCAGTAGGCTGTTCTGAATCCCTGTCAGAGTGGAATTCAACCAGAAAATCAGCCACAGCTTGGGCTTTTACCGCTGTCCGGAGAGCAAAGTCTATGTCGAAGTCCCCCAACTCTACTGACCACTTTGTCATTCTGCTTGAAATGTCTGCTTTTTGAAGGACATTCTTTAAAGGGAAAGACATCCGGACGACGATAGGATGAGCCTGGAAATAGGGCCTCATTTTTCTTGCAGCTATCACCAAAGCCAATGCCAGTTTCTCAAGTTTCAAGTAACGCCTCTCAGCATCAATCAAGCTTTTGCTGATGTAGTACACTGGGTGAGGATGCCCATCAACCTCTCTTACAAGCACAACACTGATGGCACGACCTGAAACAACCAGGTACACAAAGAGGGTCTCCCCATCAACTGGTTTAAACAAATTTTTGGGAGAGGAAAGATGTTTCTTGATTTCATTGAACGCTTCATCACACTGCGGTGTCCATTCAAACCCCTTTGCACCCTTCAAGGTTTGAAAGAAAGGAGCACACCTGTCCGAAGACCTGGAGATGAATCTGTTCAAGGCAGCCAATCTCTCTGTCAATCGCTGCACTTCTTTAATGTTTCGAGGAGGCTCCATCTGGAATAAGGCATTGAGTTGATCCGGGTCGGGCTGTATTCCATGCTCACTTATGATATACCCTAAGAATTTCCCGGACTGCACTCCGAACACACACTTTTCAGGGTTTAGTTTTAAATTCACTTTGGCCAAGTTGGCAAAAGTTTCTTGGAGGTCGGACAAGTGCAACTGCTCATCCACGCTTTTCACCATCATATCGTCAATGTAAGCCTCCATATTTCTTCCAATTTGATCAGCAAATGCCTTGTTGACTAACCTTTGATAAGTAGTCCCAGCATTTTTCAAGCCAAAGGGCATCACCTTGTAGCAATGTAGTCCCCTATCAGTGACAAACGTGGTGTGCTCTTGATCTTTTGGATCTACTTGGATCTGATTGTACCCGGAGAAGGCATCCATGAAGGAGAGTAGCTTGTTCCCTGAAGTAGAGTCTACTAGCTGATCTATCCGGGGGACCGGATACAAATCTTTTGGGCAAGCTCTATTGAGGTCTGTAAAGTCAATGCACATACGCCATTTTCCATTCTTCTTTTTCACCAAGACAGGATTGGCAGTCCACAAAGGGTATTGAGATTCTTTAATATGCCCTATCTTTGTGAGTCTATCAACCTCTTGCACTATGACATCAGCCTTTTCTTTTGAGAAAGCTCTCCTCTTTTGTACCACTGGTGCCATATCTCTCCGGACAGATAGGTGGTGGGAAATCACCTCTGATGGAACTCCAGTAACATCAGCATTGCACCAAGCAAAAACGTGCTGATGGTCTTTCAAGAATTTCAACATCTCTTCTTTCAACATTGGTGGCATTTTGGACCCTATCCTGACACTTTTTCATTCTTCCAAGCAGTGCACTTCAACCTCTTCAATTGGAATTAATAATCCGAGGGTCTCTCTAGGGTCATCAATTTCACCCTCACCCCCAGGAAGACCCTCAAACTGCTATGGATCATTTATACGGACTGCCCCCAGCGTTCGTGGAGCCAAGGCAGTGGCATAGCATTCTCTTGCAATCTTCTGGCTGCTCCGGACAACCCCAACCTGTCCCTGAACAGCATACTTTAAACACTGATGGACTGTCGAAGCCACTACATGCATCCTAGAGAGCCAAGATCTCCCTAGAATAGCATTATAGCAAGTGGGACAATCCACCACAATGAAGAGTATTCTAACCATTTTCTTGAAAGGGCCCCTGCCCAATAACACTTCTTCTTCAAACTCCCCGATCACATCGGCTGAGCTGCCCGTAAAGCCCACGATTGATCTATCCGACTTCTGAATCACAGCTGGATTTTTTATTTTCTTGTAAGTGTTTAGAAAAAGGATATTGGCAGAGCTTCCAGTATCCACCAGAATTCGCCTTATCTCATTACCCCCTATAGATGCTCCTATGACAACAGCATCCTCATGAGGGCCATCAATATCTCTCAAATCATCCTCATCGAAAACTATGAATGGGAATGAGTTTGGAGATTGATAGGATGTCATGCCTCCTTCTAGCTGGGAGGCCAAATTATGAACATGCCTCTTTCTTGAAGAAGCAGTAGGAGCAGTCATTGTGTCCCCTCCGAAAATCGTCAGTGACTCGAAGAATTTAATGAGCCCGGAGACTGTCTTGGAATGCTCCTCTATGGCACCCACCTTATTTCGTGTTGGATCAGGATCCAAGTATTCAGATTCCACATCAAACCTTTCAACTATTACCATGGCCGCCTCAGGGGAAGCATTACTTGGACCAACCCGGTGAGTGTTGTCAGGTCTGTTGCCTCCTTTTCTTTTAACGTATGCACCCAACTTTCCCCTTTCAATCAAGTTTTGTACCTCTTGTTTTAATGCTATGCAATCATCAGTGGTATGGCCAATATCATTGTGGTATTGGCAAAAGGAGTTATTACGATGCTCTCTGGGAGACTGCAAGGTTGCCGATCTCCGGTAGTGTACCTCATCTTTTGTTTTATCAAAAATGGTGGCCACGCTTTCTTTAAGTTCTGCGAACCACTCCGGTTGGACCCATGGCCCCCTTTTATTTCTTAATTGCTGACTTTGAGCAGGAGCAGCTGGCTGAGACTGAGCTTTTCCTCTACCATGCCCCTGTCCGGTTTCTCTTGCTCTATTCCCGGACTGGTTTTGATTTGGAGTTGGTGCCACCGGGGTGGATCTCACCTGTCTGTGTACCCTGGTCTTCATTGTTTCATTAACGTTTATTTGCTTGCCAACTTGATTTAGCAACCCTCCCCAGGTCATGGCTTTCTTTCTGGTCACCGAATCAGCCAGGTTGCCTGGGTTCAAACCTTGTCTTAGGGATGCTATTGCCACCTGTTCGAAGCAATCAGCCAACCCATTCTTTGTGTTTACAAAACGACTTATGTACTCCTTCAATGATTCATTTGGCTCCTGGGCACAATGGATTATTGTGTCTCCATTGCCCTTCAGCTCCTTACTCCCCACAAACTGCCTTCGAAAGGCCACCCAAAAAGTATCAAAGTCTTTAATACAACCCTGAGGCAGGCTGTTGTACCATTTCAGAGCACTCCCCGTAAAATATTCGGAGAATGCCCTACAGAGTAGTTTATCATCATCATCAAAGTTCATCATGAAGTTCTTAAATTGCTCCAGATGATTGTCCGGATCAGTACTGCCATCATACTTCTCCATCTTAGTACTGTCAAACCTCTTGGGGAGGTTTCCGGACAGGATTTTAGAAGACAGTGAAGACTGCCTCCAATTCCTTCCACGACTGAACACGGTATCCTCATTAGGAGTTGCAAAGATACCTGGCTCATCGTGGAAAGCAAAGGGATCCATCAACATCTTGTCCGTATACCTTCGGTGGTGAGATGACCCCTTTCCAATATGCCTTTTCATTCTTCCATGGTGATCTCTTTTTCTCGAATACTTCTTTACCTGCTTTTGCTTTTTCTTGGTTCGACCCTCATCACTGCTAGAGGACAAGGATTTTTCATTTCCCTCGCTGTCCGAAGAGCTGCCCGAAGATACTGAACTTGAGTCAGAGCTCTCCACAGGCTTGGACCGGTGAGACTTTTTAGAACTAGCATGTGTCTTTTTGGTACTCACATGAGTTTTCAAAGCCTCAGGCTCTCTAGGGTTGTCGGTGTGATGAACAACCGATGCCTTGGATTTTTCTTTCACGCCCATTTTGGCCTTTTCAGCCCTCAGGGCTTCTATCTCAAGCCTTAACCTGTCACGCTCTTGGACAGTATACTCATCGTTCTCTTCCACCACTTCGAGTAAAGCTGGTGGAAGCTCTGGATTATCCGGATGCATTCGGACAGAGTTTCTTTGCTTGGTTTTGAATACTTGATTCAGGCACCGTCGCCTCCCGCTGTTGTCGCCAATTTGGTGTGGATAAAAATAGCCTAAGAGTAGGCTGGTAATTTCAAGTAGAGTTTCAGGGTGGTGCAAGGGTGTTTCAAGGTGGTGTAAGGGTGTTTCAAGGTGGTGTAAGGGTGTTTCAAGGTGGAGAGAGAATTAAGCAGCTTGGTAGCAGTTAATTTTCATTATTAGAAGTTAATGCTGGTGGTTGAGCATTTATAGTGTGATGTTTGGGCCCTTATGGGCTTTCGGGTCAAGTTTAATGGACCCGGGTCATGTTTAAAGACCCATTAATTCTAAGCAGGAGGACATGTAGCTTAGTCAAGAAGTGTTTAGGTTTTTTAGTACTTTTGTCATAGTTCGAACAGCCTTAGGCTCACATTGGCTCGAAGTGATCTGTCCGGTCCAAAAGTTCTGTCCGGTTTTCGGAGAGAATTACACTGATTTGCCCTTCCGGGGAGTATTCTGAATTCGGACTCATAAAATGTCACTTGGAATTTCTTCTGCTTGAGTGGGGTCAGCTGGGTCAACTGGAGGTAGAGACTCCGGAGCCCGGAGATAAACTTCATCTCCCTTGGAGGTTTTTTTTTTCTTGGCCTCCCTGTCTCCACCTTCTGCTCTCCATTTTCTGTCCTTTTTTGGAGCCTTTTGGGGTTTTGGAGACCCAGCTACTTCTTTGGTGCTTTCGTGTTTCACCACTTGCAATAAGGCAACATCAATCTGCCCTTGATCTTGTCCCTTTGGGTTTGTTGGGACAGCTTCCTCCACCTCGGTAGGATTGGCCTCAACCATACCTTGTTTGGCCTTAACTTTCTTGCCCTTCATTTTGCTTGGGGCTTTAGCTCTGCCCGACAAGACAAATTTCCCATATTTTCCCTCTGTCTTTCGAAGAATCACTCCCGGAGGGGTGGAGTGGTTAATTCCTCCCAAGACAAGTCCCTCCGGTCGATTGTATTCCAAAGATAAGATCTTGTTAAATTGCCTCCGGTACAACAGTTGTGGAAGCGGTTTCCCCATTTCTCAGCAGTCCAAGCATTTAGCTTGGCACAAGTAGTCTGCCCAGCCTCTAAGTAATCATTGAAATCCTTGGGCAGCACTACCAAAAAATCAAAGAAAAGGAATTAGATAAACAAATTTGTTATACGTAAAAGTAAAGGTATGTCATGAGATTTTTACCATCACTTCGCCATCTGCTGGTAAGTATGCTTGGGTTGACACCAGCTTTAATTTTCTTCCCATTCTCCCAGGCACCGCTGATGAACAGAAATTAAGTCTTCCAGCTTTTCTCCGACTCAAGTAAGGCATCCACCGCCTTGTAATCTTCGTTCATGTTAAAGTGATAGAAAGGGATGACATGGTTTCTGCAGAGGCTTGCTACAGCAGCGAATTGCTCCATCGGAAGAGGAATTCCGGAGAGCCTGGAAGCCATGATACATGCCATAAGGGTGAACCAAGCATTAGGGCTTAGTTGACTTGGGCAAAGCTTTATCAGATGGAAATATCTGACTATTTTTTGGTCCAAGGGAAACCTAAGCCCCCATTTAAATAACTCAGTATAGAAAACTATCTCACTGAGTTTGCAATCCATGGGCGTCTCCGGATCAACTGGTATCCTCACTTTAATATTTTTCGGAATCCCCCACTTCGTCCTCATCCGGCCAAGTTCAGCTGTATAGATAAAAGCATAATTGATCTTCTGCATGGCTAGCAGATATTTTGCACTTACTTTGTGGAAACAAGCCCCCACTTTTCCTACAAGGCACTCCGGCAGGTCCGGATGCTTAAACACACTTTCTCTTTGCCTTTGCTCTTCTTGGTGATGGCGGTCTCACTTGTTTGCCCGGAGACAACAGTCTCAAAAGGGGATTCTTCGATGCTGTCCTCCATTACATCTTCCATTACCATGGAAGGATTGTCAGCTATTTTTTGGGAGAGAAGAGCTAGTGGTTGGCTCAGTAGGCCCTTCGGATTGTTGAGCATTCTTCTCCTCTTGTGGTCTAGAGTCCGGCTGTGGCTCAGATCCGGAGGTCTCTTTCCGAAGGCTTGAACTAGTTGCCTCCGGACCGGACAGCTTGTCCTTGAGAATTTTAATGGGTGCTTCTGACCCTGTAGTCTTACTCTTAGCCCCAGACTTAGAAGGCGTGGATTTTGGAGGTTTAGGCTGTGCTGTAGCGGTCTGCCCTTTCACTAAACGACCCCTTCGTCGATCTACTAGCTTCTATGGGGAAATATCAGCGTCTGATCCCATAGCAATGAATGGGGAAGGTTTCCTAAGGCTTGTAACCGCCTGTTCTGGTTCAACAACGGGCTTTGATTCTTGAACCGATGAGCCTGAAGCGATTGGAGAAAGGTTGGGCTGGAATAACCTTCTGGGTTTAGAACTTTTGGCAGAAGATAAACCCCAATCAGGCTCCGAGCTTGGTGTATCAGACTTGTCAACAGGAGAAACATGGAGGCCCGCAGCAATGTGCTTTTCTCGTTCGACTTTTTGAGCTTTTTCTAACTCCGACAAGTTGAGCCACCCACCTTTTACTAGGGCGTTTCTTGCTGTGAACATAAACTCACAACAAAAGAAGGGTTTTTTTAAGAGGTAAAAGCTTTGAAGATTAATAGAGTAGAGATAATGAAGATGGTAAAATAGTGAAAAGTGGACTAATTTATACTAAAAGAACAAATGATGCTTTGATACCTAGGAGAATACGAAAAGATAGGTGTAATGATTAAAGACGGCGCTGATGTCACCAACATTAATTAAGAGGTTACTTTTCGAAGTAAGTGGAAGCGCCATTCTAGGAGAAAAACGGACGGTGAGGCGAATCAGAGAAGGACACGTATCCCACTATCTCTGGCAAAACAGTTAGCTTCTAAGGGTTTCAATCAGTCCGGATAAAGTCGTTACATATTTCGAAATTTCCAGACATAGTTATGGGTACACATGAACTATTTTTTAGGTCTCGTTAAAGGCCTTCGAACATAACCTAAAAAATTGGCTATTGATGAGTCCGAATTTTCTCACCACTCACTGAGGGAAGCGGATAGGGGCAATTCAGACAAAAACCATCCACTGAACCATCCAAACAGGACTAAATGTATTAAAACCTAAATCACTTCATGAATAAGCTAATTACTTACTTACTTAAAGATTAATGGGTCATTGAACTCGAACTGATTTCATAAGTTGAGCTGAAAGCCCATGTGGCCCATAATTAAGGGTATAAATACCCCAACCACTTTCATTAATGAGGGTAATGAACATTTAATACAACCAGACAGCTCAAATCTCTCATTACAATGTATCCAAACATTAAATACCCTTGAAACATCACAAAACTCTAGACAAAATTACCCTCAGTTGAAAATAATCCACACCAAAAGTGGTGGGCCCAAATCTACATGATTGACCAACTTAAGATTATTTCACTAGACTATTATATTATTCTTACACTTACACATTTATTATTACATTATATGCTCTCAATATTATACACTTGTATTATTTTGTGGTACAATATTTACATTTGACCAAAACCGCTCAATATTCGACCGACCTGGATCCGGTCCGGATAAATCATGCCCTTATGACTAGCCTCTCTAATTTTTGGGAGAGATTTGAGCAAAGACTAATTTGTATTACTCTGAAATGGTGGTGCTTCAAGATCAGATGTGTGCCAGTTCAGACCTATACCGAGGTGTTAGCTGATCATCTTTGACGTACAACTGTTGCGTTGCCCACTGCCTTTTTTACACGTGTCGACTCAATACATGGACCAGATCATTCGAAATTTTTAAAAAGGGACTCTTCGTCTTTCCACATCATTTTTGTTTCCACTTTCCCATGTAGGTGACCATTGGGGTAAAAGCCTCCCTATAAATACCTTCTTTTATAACTCGTACTCAAAATATTTATTAGAAAAAAAAAAGATAGAGTTTGTTGCTTAACTTTCTAAAGAGATAAAGTGTGTTCTTGGCCCAAAAAATGTTGAAGTGTCCACAATTTCTAAGAAGTATGTTTGGCGCTCGTGGCTAGTTTTCTATAACTAAAAGAGCGGACGAGTACCAAGCTGCAGGCATAATCGATAATTCCTCCAAAGAAATTACTTGAACCTTTACATACGGGGATTTCGATCAAAAAAACTCATATATTCAAAAGTGCACCTCCTCCCGTGTCTGTTTCGGCCCCATCAGTACCCTAAGTAAACAATTGGCCCAAGTAAACCAATCAGCCCAAACCTACCAAATCTTTAAACACCGAGAGGACTTCAGAACTCGAACGAACCCATCAGCCAAAACAAACCAAATCTTTAGGACTTTTCCCTAAATCGTGTATCCTAGCCATGAGGGCTTCCAGCTTTGAATCTTCGCACCTAAACATCTCTTGATACGTAGGATAAGCTCTAACATTACAGAGATCAGAACCAGTGCCAACACTACTACTACTCCTAAAAGTTGACATAATGCGTGACTTTGCAGGAAGAAGATCAGGAAATACTTGAAAATCAATAGACCAAAGTAGGTGCCAGTTCCAACCTTACTACTACCGCCACCAAGGGATTGGTCGTTTCCGAAGTTTCAACAAAAAGTAAACCAACAGTATTTAAAACTCAACAACCTGCCCTTGACACTCCTCGCAACATTGGTGTCTACTTACTTGCGCAAACTGATGGAGATCGCATAAACTTTGACCTCCGAAAATGAAGAGGCCCTGCCCATAGATATATTGGATGTCTTAAGAAGTAACCATCGTGGGTTAGAGAGAGCACCTGATAGGGTTGTATACCGGTAGATATTTTTGCTATGATAAAGGTGAGGCTTCAAACTTAAAAAATCTAGAGAATTCCTTATGCTTGGAGAGACGCCACTATACGTTGGAGAAAATGAATTGGTAATATTTCTCGGCGTTCTGAACACGGGGACTTCGGTAGCCTTTACATATCGCGATCATAAGGTATGTTGAGTTGGTGGAACAATACTCCAGCCAGACGAGTCCTAATGCTTGGTTCATGCTAATATCTTGTATTATGGCATCACGACTCTCTAAAATAATGATGTCAATGGAGGAGTTTGTGGTTATTACCATACTATACAAGGTTCCAAAACAACTGTCTTCCATGTCACCCTTGGGGACGGCTACAAGATAGTAGATGACTTGCTAGAAGCGGATAAATCTTGGAAACACCGTTTCCTGTTTGTTACTAGAGTTTAGGAGAATGGTCGAGCTCATTCCAAAAAGAACAGCAACCTGAGGTGAATCTTAAGGGCGTTGACATGCCAAGGTAATTATCTCATTATAATTTATATTTTAAGCTTCAAACATTAACTATATACTTTATTAGTAGTAGTTTCAAAGTCGAAGTTGCAATATTTGAGGAAAAAGTACCTGAAATCTGCGGAGAAAACCTTCGCAAGCCTACATAATTGGGCGTAGGAAAACTAAGTGAATGAGTTTCATAGGTGATTTATGCCCGTTAAACTTATCCGCATCCATCTGTGATGCTCATTGAAGGGTGACCTAATTGAAGATTCGTTGATAACTCCTCCCGACCCTGCTGCCATCATGAAAAGACTGAATGCTCTTTATGCACGAGCTGTGCTTCCCAACCGAAAGAGGGCGCCCAATCATCGGGTGAATAAAGAATATGCAAAGATCCATGTGTAGAAGAAAACAATGGTTAATGCTACTGCTTCGAAACAAATGGCTACAAATGTTTATGCTAGTGAAATGGAGGGTATCAATATAATGGGGGGTGCCAATAAGGGCGATGATAGTAAGAAAGATGAAGCCAAAGAGATGAAGGGTAAAAAATTAATGTCGAAAGAGAGGGAAACGACCCACAAAATGGTAACTAAGAAGAAAAAACCCAGGCTGGAAGACATTATTCCGACCAACCTCCCTACATCAGAGCAAAATACAATTCTCGCCCTACTTGATCAATACAATGCACCAGACCCTCAGGAAACACTATTGGTATTTTCAAAGGTGGGCGTCGTACATGATAATGTTAAGGTTGATTGAAAAAATTATCATGCTCTTGTTAATCAATACATTTCAAACCTTTTCTCTCACAATGTTTGCCACAATTACCACCATATTTTTATGTGGTCCTACAATTTCTCTCATATCATCATCATCATCATCAAAGTATAATATTGGATAAAGATGGTGATTCCTCAGCTTCCAATTGGATGACCAGACTGATAATGTGTCACTTACTGGAAATTGGTATTCCTTGTCATGGTAACCCCACAAAAAATGGTTAGCGATTTAAATTTTTTGAAAAATCACTAACCTTTCTTTCAGGCTCATGCTCTTATATCATTATGATCACCCTCTGATCCGGCTTGGAGTCCAAATATTCCAAGGCTATGTTAAACGAGTCTATCGGCTCCAAGATCATCAGGGTGTTCTCTTAATTCAGAGCTCTCATAACTTACCTCCCCGTGGGATTCTGTTGGGAATGCTTCCTAACAAACATGGTCAACTTTTCATTCTCGATTAACACTTGGGTTAATGCTATGTAGCCTTTCGTATCATGCCCGATATTGTCGTGATACTCTCAGTATCTATTACTCCTACTATCCATTGGAGTCTTAATCAGAAAGAGTTTCCAGAATTGTATGTGGTTTCTTTCCTTATCAAATATGGATTCTACACACTCGGTCAAATCAGTAAAATATGTAGGTCGAACCCACTTGTTAGATAAAACTTTATTTGCTGGCTGAATACTCACCACCTACTAAACCTCCATCTGCCAATGTAGTAATTGGTTTGGTTTATTGGGTTGGAAATGGGTTGGCTGGTGGTAAGTCTAAACTGGCTGCGGTTGAGGAATTTGTGCATGTGCATGTTGGTAAATCACCACCAAAGACTCTGAGCCCTGCTCCTGTTGAGCCAAAGAAGTCAGCTCTGATGCTTGAGTTTCCTCTACTAATATATGTTTTTCAACCTGTGTTGACAAAGCTCTGAACGCGGATGCCTATTTCTTTGTAAAATTGTCCTTAATAATATCGGGAAACAACCCTAACCCAAATGCTGCTAACGTCAGTGTTTCTTCACAACCCTCAAGTTCAGTTTTTGCATCAACTAACTGCCTAGTATAATCCCTCAGACTTTCTATGATATTTTTTTGATAGTTAATGATTTTGTCCCCATTAGCTCAGAATTTTTTGCTTCCAATGAATTGTTATCAGAACATGATCCAGAACATATCGAACCTCTTGATGCAACCATATGGTAAACTACTGTACTATTTCAAAGACTCGTCCTTGAATATCTGTGAAAATGTGCGACACAAAATTTTGTCATCTTGAACGACTTTATATAGTTGTCTGAATCTTTTTTCCCGCCATTTTTTTTAAACTTAACCTAATAAATCACTTCACATATGTGGTAGCGCCAAGCTACGAGATGGAACACGCACCTCAAAATAAAGAGAAAGAAGGACGAAAACAAAAAGATAGATAGTTCTAACCATATGTCAGAGTAAAAGAGACTTTAGAGAAAATGAAATTATATTAAAAAAAGTCTACGGCAAAACTAGGGTTTAAGAGCCTTTTATAAAAGTGCTCAAAACCCTAGCCCAAAATTATAACTTCTTCTTTATGCAATAAAATAAAGCCCAACCCAATTGAAAATCGATTGGAGCTAGTTAAGTATTTTAATAAAATCCAACAAAAATAGGAAAATGTAGAAAATTCATAAAAACAAGAAAATAGGGCTTAAACAGTAGAATCTTGGGCCTGAACTTCATCACTCGGCTTTGCTTCGTGATGTTTCCAAAAATCGTTAGGCTTCTCGACACGTTCGATTTGAGTGGTAGCAGGGCCTAATTCGGATACCGGGCCCCAAATAAAGCCCGTTTGCGTTTTTCCAAAAGGGACATATAGCCATGGCCCAGTGCAACTACATTATCCTCTCCTTCTTTGGAAGAATTCGCCCACGAATTCTCAGCTTCATCATCCTCAGCAGCAGCGGTAAATGACAGTAGGTGCTTCACATTAAAAACGTTATGGGTCTTCATTTGGCCGGGTAGCTTCAACCTGTATGTATTGGGATTAATATTTTCAATAATTTCTAACGGGCCCACCTTCTTTGCAGCCAACTTGTTTTACTCGTGTGCAAGATAGCAATCTTTGGTCAAAACAGCCCAACAAGGGGCCACAAACTCCTCCAAAAATGCCCAACAAACCGCGTATCGTGATAAAAAACGATATTCAAGGGTAGACCATATAAGCGGTAGACGGCACGAAAGTATAAATTAGCAACATTCACAACATATGTGGTTTTCTTGCAGGCAATGAAGTGGGTCATCTTAGAAAACCTGTCAACCACAACAGAAATAGAATCGTTACCTCTCTGTGTTCTTGGCAGCCCAAAAATGAAATCCATGATGATGCTTCGCCACGGTCTTTCCAGTATTGAGAGTGGTAGGTATAGACCTATGTTGGAGGATGTACCTTTTGCCACCTGACAAACCCGACAACCAGCTAAAAAACGGATAACATCTCGCCCCAAATGCGGCCAGAAGAACTGAGTGGTTACAGAGTGAAGGGTTTGATCTCTACCCTCATGCCCCTCGTTGTGTCTCTCCTGTATAATCAGTAACCTCAAACTTCCCTCAGGAACAAAGAGTAAATTACCTTTGAAGAGGTAACCGTTGCTCACTACAAAATATTTTCTCATACCTGCGCTGACGTCCTCTAGAATAGGACCAAAATATGGATCGATAGCCAGTAGATCCTTATAAACTAGGAGGGGCCCTGATAAGAGGGGATTCCCACAAATAAGTACGAGCACGAGCAGGAGGATCGCAAATTTGGATCAGGGAAAGCAATGAAGAAAATGACAAGCTCTATAGTTGACGAGCTCAATGGCAGGGCGAGCTCGAAGACATTAGGGGAAGAGTCAATTCACCATATCAGGGACGCAATGAATATATGATCAAAGTCGAGTGCGGACTTAAAAATAATAAGTTGAGCATGTGATCATTGAGCTCGAGCTCTGCATCATTAGACTTGATCACGTCTAAGGAATGGCCCAACTCAGCCTAAAGTGTGGATTAGACTGAGTGGTTTCTTGATGTAATATAACACATGTTTTGACTCTTAAGTCAAACCGTTTTAGTTATTTGTTCTACAATTATAGGAATAGTGAGATTAGTGGGTTAGTGGCGCTTAAAGCGCGAACATTTGTAACTGCCCACTATTTTGTACATTATAAATAGGGAGGACCTATCTATGAATAAGGGGATATTTTCGGCTTATCTCTTTCTTGACTATAATATTAAAGACTTTGGTGTGGTAGAACTTGTTATCCCTGTAACAAATTTGGCATCGTCTGTTAGAATTTCTTAACCAATCACCATGGTAGTCACAAGGTCAGGAATCGAGAGAGACAACCAGGAAACTAGCGAAACAACAACACACTAGAGGAGAACTGTAAGTCAACCAGCGGGGCTATGCGTAATATAGTCTAGTCCCATAGCTCCTCAAGAGGGAAATCCCATGATACCCCAAGCAACGGTGGTGACAGAGGGACCACTGATTCGGCCTACGGTCGTTTCCAGGGAAGAGGTACATCTCCACCAGCCGGTGAATGCATCAGGTGCTCGCAGAACTGCGGAAGCCATACCGGCAGATGACTCGGTGATTCTCCAACTATAACAAAAAATCCAGAACCTCTAGGAGGAATGATGTTATTTATGCTCTGACTGTTATTCATGCTCTGACCGCTAAGATCAAGGGAACAAGTAAGTCCCATCAACCGTTTGAACGAGACGCAAGGGAACAGGCCATGCACGCCACGATGGTAGGAATGAACGACATTATTTATGCTCTGACCGCTAAGATCAAAGGAACAAGTAAGACCCATCAACCGTCTGGACCAGAGGCGAGCAAAGTTAACAGAACGGATCGTTCGTCCAAACGAGATGACAAGCAGGAAGGTGAATGCGAAAGCGGGGGTAAGAATCGTAGCAGAGAGCTGCGCGGCGAGGTGAAGCAGACGTCAACCGAGCGAGTTTGGGAGAATGAGGACCTCTGTTACAATCAGATCCGCTCGAAGTTTCCGGCCTACATACTGAAGGAATCACCATTCTATGAGAAAAACCTGGAAGCTCAGCTCCCTAGGAAGTTCAACCCATTCAGAATGGAAGCATATGATGGAACGGGGGATCCAGAGAGGCATTTGGAGCAGTTTAGAAACTTGATGATGACTTTCAACCCCGATGATGTGATGTTATACCGAGCACTATCTATGACCCTCAAAGGTAACGCCATGGACTAGTTCAGCAGCTTGCCAAAAGGATCCATCTGTGATTTTATAGGACTGTAGAAAACATTCAGGGAAAGGTTTGTTGGCAACAAATAGCTTAAGCGCGAGCGGGATTCAATCATAGAACTTTATCAGCGCCGAGGTGAGTCTCTTAAAAGTTATGTTAGAAGATTTTTTCATACTATGAATGCTTATCCAGATTTGGCCGAAAACATGGCGGTGGCCTCCTTGAAACGGGGGCTCGACCGAAAAGGGGAACTGTATGCAGATCTCATCAAGTTCCCAACTGAGAACATGGGGGACCTACTCGCCAAAGCAGGGACCCTCCAGGGTCGATGACGCCAGAAGAAGAGGGTCACCTGAGTGGTGCGAGTCCGATTTCAAAGAGGGTAGAACAGGAAAAAAAAGGATTGAGGAGTAACCAAGGAGGAATTATAACCGAAGACCCCTACACCTCGATCAACCAAATAGGCGTTTCACCCCGTTGACTGAGGCCATTTTAGTGATTTATAATTGAACAAAAGGGTGTACGAGGTACCAAGCTCCGCGCACAATGAGCACGCCAGGGTTTAAACGATCCAATCAGTATTACTGCGCATATCATCATGATCATAGACATTCAACGGATAAGTGCCGACAATTAAGGGAAGAGATTCAGCACCTGATAGACAATGGCGAGTTGATCCAGTATATCAAACGATCTCAACCAGATCGAAGCGAGGAAATTTATTCTCAAAACACTGACAAACCAACCACTAGAGAAGAACCAGAACCAAACAAGCAACCATGTTTACTAACCATATCAGGGGGGAATTTGGTTGCAAGTCAAGGGTCTACTCAAAACAAACGAGCTAAAAATAAGTTCGACGTGTATGAAATAGATGAAAATTCTTATCGAAACTATAAGGACCCAGTAGTCGACCTCACATTCTATGATGATGACCTCAGAGGTGTAAGTTTACCACATGAAGACACTTTGACTATTCACTTAGATATTGGAGGGGTAATGGTAACCCGAGTACTGGTTGATGGAGGAAGCTCGACAAATATTATTTTCAAAAGCAGTTTTGATCGTATGCCGAACGTGCCACCATA
This sequence comes from Limnanthes douglasii subsp. nivea, assembly GCA_036936605.1. NCBI lineage: Eukaryota > Viridiplantae > Streptophyta > Magnoliopsida > Brassicales > Limnanthaceae > Limnanthes > Limnanthes douglasii. The sequence goes on from JAUPFV010000004.1 coordinate 213,023,212, forward strand.
CCGACCTACTCAGCGGATATTAGTCGACTATGAAGGAAAAACCTATCAATATGTTAGGGAGGTAGAGCTGTTAGTAAAGGTTGGTCACAGAGCTACGAAGAAGGAACTAAAAACACTGTTCTTAATTTCCAACTCGCCGAGCCCTTACCATGCCATTATTGGACGACCATGCCTGCATAGGATGGAAGCAACGCGTGTAGCTTTCGACAGTGCATCAAATATCCAGTAGGCAGCTCAGTAGGAACAATACGGGGCAGCCAAAGGACTGCGCGAACATGTTATGCAATCGCGTTGGACCCATCCAAACCTATCAAATAACAATTAAATGGCGAGGGAGAAATTATACCAACAACTTTAGATCTCACCTCGCCAGATCCAGTGGATGATCCATATGAAAATGAGGATTCAGCTACTACAGATACTACAACAGTGGATACGATCATAGCTGACAGTAGAATACTTCGATTAGGAAAAGAGTTGTCCCAGGACTCAAAGGTACGTTTCATAGTTTTTTAGCAAATAATTTAGATGTGTTTGCTTGGGAGATAGCTGATGTTTCGGGAGTAAGACCTTCGATCATAATCCATGAATTAGCTATCAACCCTTGTGCCAAACCGGTGCAACAGAAATACAGGGCATTTTCAGTTGAAAAATAGGCTGCTATATTGGCTGAGGTAAACAAGCTAAGCCGGTTGAAGTATATCCGAAAAGCAAGGTACCCGGTCAGGATAGCCAACCTGGTTCTGGTAAAAAAGAAGAGCGGACAATGGATAATGTGCGTGGATTTTACCGATTTAAACCAAACATACCCCAAGGACGCTTTCCCGTTACCAAGGATAGATCAGCTGGTCGATTCAGTCTCGAGTTGCAAATTTCTATCCTTTATGGATGCGTATTCGGGGTACAATCAGATCTGCATGCACCCATCCAATCAGGAACATATAGCATTTCAAACCGAGCATGGTCTCTATTGTTATATAGTTATGCCTTTTGGGTTGAAGAATGCAGGATCGACATATCAAGGACTGATAAATAATATATTCCAAGATCATTTGGGACAATATTTGGAGACATACATTGACAATATGATCATTAAAACCCATGAAGAAGCGCATCACCTCAATACGTTACAGGTCGTTTTCGATTTATTACACAAATTTAATCTTAAGCTTAACCCGAATAAATGTTCGTTTGGTGTTGTTAAAGGCAATTTTTTGGGCTATGTGGTAAGTCAACAAGGTATTGAGGCAGATCCTGTCCAACTAAACACAATTTTACAGATGGAACCACCAAAGAATGTTAGAGAAGTGCAGTGTCTTATAGGAAGGTTAGCATCCCTTTTGAGGTTTATCTCCCGTGCATCAGACAAGAGTCATCACTTTTTTGAAGTATTACGGGGTGTTAAGAAGTTTTCTTGGACAGAAGAGTGCGACAAAGCTTTCGTCGAGCTCAAGCAGTATCTCACCTCCCCGGAGATTTTGTTTGTTCCTGCTTCTGAAGAGCCTCTATTTATTTATCTGGCAGTATCATCCTTTGCTGTTAGCTCGATTCTCGTGCGCGACTAGAAAGGGAAACAACGCCCGATATATTACACGAGAAAAATGCTAACAGATGCGGAGACGAGATATCTAAACCTTGAAATACTCGCTTTGAGTTTGGTTGTTGCAGCTCGACGAATGAGGCCATATTTCCAAGGGCATATAATTACGGCACGAACAACATTTCCTCTACGAACAGTATTGCCCAAGCCCGATGTTTCTGGCAGGTTAACCAAATGAAACATCGAGCTCGACGAGTATGACATTTGTTTCGAGTCGTGTTTAGCTATAAAGGGACAAGCAGTTGCAGATGTCTTAGCAGAGTTCAGCTCATCCAGAAGAACAGATTGAGATAAACGACAGACAAGTGATTGAGCTCGACCAATGGATCATTGAGGTCGATGGTGCATCTTCTACATCATGAGGGGGTGCAGGCATTATACTCCGAACTCCAAACGGGGAAGAGGTCAAACAAGATGTACGCTTTAATTTCGGTAACAAATAACGCCGCAGAATATGAGGCTGCCCTTTATGGTATGAAGCTGGCTTTGATATGTGGAGCTCGAAGCATCAAGATCAGATCTGACTCTTAGTTAGTGGTTAATTAGGTACAAGGTATTTATGATGTCAGGAAAGATGGGATCAAGGAGTATCTTGTGATACTCAAGGAGTACGAGTCTAAGTTCACTAGCGTGCTTTATGAGCAGATCCCACGAAGGGATAATTCGGCAGCCGATACTTTAGCTAAGGTCGTAGCTTCAGGAGATCATCCCACAATTTTACTCCAGCAACTCCGCACGACAGAGCTCATATCAGCAGCTACAACCATCAATTCAATTACTAATGACGATGATTATAGGACTCCATACTTTCAGTACTTGAACCAAGGAACATTGCCCACTAGTAAAAATGAAGCTCGCGTGTTGCAGATTAGAGCAGCCAAATATTGTACCCTCGACAATACCTTGTATAGGAAAAGTTCAACCCGACCTCTGCTCCGCTATCTTGATCGCGCTGAAGCCACTTCGGTACTGGTTGATTTGCATTCAGGTGAAGTAGGGGCTCATTGTGGACACCGAACACTGATTCGGCGTTTTCTCCTCGCTGGGTACTATTGGCCTGAGCTAGCAAGTGATGCTGAGAATCTTGTATTGCAATGTCACAAGTGTCAATAATATTCGACTACGCAGCATAGACCCAACGAGCCCATGCAGAACATCCATGTCCTATGTCCGTTTGATAAATGGGGAATAGATCTGCTGGGTCATTTGCCAATGGCCACAAGAAAACGATAGCTCCTTATCCATAATCAAATTCTAACCCGATATGGAATTCCATAGATTATAATGACAAATAACAACCCACAATTCTAAAATTTAATCCTTACTAACTTCTGCAAACGATATGGGATTATCCAACACTTTTCCACCTCTACTATCCTCAAGCAAACGTACAGGTCAAAGTAACTAACAGAACACTACTAGAAGGGTTTAAGAAAAAGTTGGAGGGAGCTAATGGTAAATGGCCGGACAAATTGGCAGAGGTCCTATAGGCGTACAAAACAACCCCTCATTCCACAACATGCTATTTACCATTTGCTTTCGTATACGGTGCATAGGAAGTTATTCCAAGTAGAGGTCATAGTACCAAGCCATAGAATTGATCACTACAGAGAGGAGGCAAATCTTGTAGCTAGATCAATATCCTTGGATCTGTTAGACAAGCGATAAGATTAAGCAAGAGTCTGAGCAGAACACTATCGAATTTTTATGAGGGGACTCTTTAATGCTCGTCTGAAGCCGCGCTCTTTTAAGGTGGGAAATTTAGTCTTGAAAAAGGTATTTCAGGGATCCAGTAGTGGAACAGATGGCAAACTAGGACCAAATTCGGAAGGCCCATACTTAGTTATTTCAGCAGGGTACCATGGCACGTACAGATTAGCAGATCAAGATGGTCGAGCACTCAAGTATCCTTGGAATATTAATCACCTAAAGTTGTATCGCAATAATATTTAAGATGTATGATGCGCTCCTTTTACTCTCTGATGACGTGGGGAGGTTTTTTAATGAGGCATCTAAGAACAGCTCTTTGATTTTTTCTAATATGAGTTATTCTTTCGCCAATGTGTGTTTGTGCAAGTTTTATCCTTATAACCAGCGAATGGGTCAATGACCACGCCATCTTTAGCTACGCAATAGACCATACTGAGTCCAGACTAAGTGTCTATATACACGAATAGGTTGATTGGCCATGCCTACGGGCTACGTAACGACCATGATGTGCCTATACTTTGCATAGGGTATATTAGAGAACTGGTCAAAGACCAAGTCTGAACAGACTACGCAATAGGGTCCATGAGACCTCGCCGCAAAAATGCTATTATGGCACAAGTTTTCTAAGTTACGCAATGAGCCCTACTGAGCTCGGCGTTGTAAGGATCTCCAGAAATCTCAACAAACACATATTCCACAATTGACAATGAACGTTTATAGTAACAACTAATTCATAAAAGGTAAATCATACAAGAACATTCTTTAAATAAATAAACCCAAACGTTGCAAGCAGTACGAGGTGTTTTAACTTTAAACAACAACAACAAGAAAATTGGTTCAACAGAGCAACAAAAGCAAATATTAATTACTTATCACTACTGGGTGGCAATAGATTGGAAGGATCAACATAAATATTAGCTTATGTGTTCCCCTGAGGGGTTAAGTTTGAGCTCGGTGCAGAAGATTCGACTAGATGGGCAAATGATCCCAGATCATGCCAGGATTCAAGGCTATTAACTCTGCAATAGCATTCTTATTTTCCTTAGATATCATCTCTGTGGCAACGGTAAACACATGCATTTCCATTTCTTCAACAGTTGCTTCTACTTTTTCCTACCATTGTTGTCGCTCTCGTTCGAGCTGTACACGTTCCTCATCTAATTGTTTACTTAACTTACTCACCTCAGCAGTTAAAGCTGCAATTCGGTCCGCTTGTTCCTCCACCCTCTTTGATTGACTGATGGTCTTGTCTAAAAAGTTTGCGTTTTGCACGTGTAGCTCGTCATTTCTCTTTAATATTTTTTTTTGGTTCAGCACCAACTTGTGGCTCTCGGATACAGTCGCAAGCCTCTGGTCGCTGCATTTCACAGTCTCTTGCAAGGAGGCAACTACCTTCTCCAGTTTGGCTTTTGCTTCAATGGCCTCATGCTTGAAGTTCTTAGCCGAGATATAAGCATGCCTTAAGCGAATAACCTCAGCAGTGTTGTGTTTAGCTGAGCCAAAAACCATGCCTTCTGCTTTCCATTTTTCAATGGTAGTCACTTCAGCAGGGCACATATTGCGATAACCCAACACAAAGGAGTTATGGTATAGTTGTATATAAACAAGAAAGTTAAATTTAATCATTAAATATTTAACTCAACATGTTCATATATTCAGGTTCTTACCTCGATTGACAGCTCTACTTGCCTTTGCAAGATATCCGGAATCGATATTTTGTCGTAGTACGACAAATCAGGGATCCTACGAAGTTGTTCGAACATGTAAGAAGATGGACGAGGAATGTTAACCTTTGGACGCTCCTCTACAGCTACCCTTTGTTGGCTGGACTCAGATCCTTTGTCACCTTCTTTGCTCTTCTCAGTAGCTTCTACTGAGGGTGCTTGATTTTCCACAGAAGAACTCAGTACCAGTTGCTTTGTTTTCTCTGTGGGAGCTGAGGGTGCAGTTTGCTTTTTCGAAGCACCAACCTCATTTTCTGCACCGTCTTCCGCTAGATCGACTACCTCGTCAGCAGCCTGAGGATTTTATTCCCCGACAACTTGTGTTATTGGGTTGGGAGGACGTGCTATTTCCTCAGAAGTAGCTTCAACACCATCATCTTCTTCATATCTAAGTTGTAGTCTCCTCGTGCTTAAGAAAACAACGTCCACAATCACCTTTTAATTTTTGTTCCTCTGTGTATCAAGTGCACCAGAGAGGGTCTCCTTGTCATCCTCCTCTCTTTCTGTTCGGACCTTATTGGGCTGAGCAGCTTCTAGTACCTTTGGTGCTTCTTTTTCATTTTGCTCGACAGTCTTTCCTTTGTTTTTCGTGGCATCATTCCCTTGTTTGCAAGAGAGGGCAGGAGCAGAAGACGAATCCCCAGCTTCACTACCTTTTTGGGTTACTTGAGGTACTGTCAGCCAGATGCCAGCATTGTTCTTCTCCTAGAGTTTATACTCTAAAAGCGATCTGATGTGATCCATAGTAGCTTGAAAACCGTCTGCCATTCTCACTTCTCATTCTTCTGTGATTCTGAGCTCTAGAATCGACCACAACCCCGATTTCAAGTAATTGTACCGTGTGAACAGTCGCTTAGGATCTTGTTGCCAAGCTTCAAAAGCTAAGCTACTGACTCTGATCAAAGGGTTTACGTACTTCATCTCCCTTCTTTCCACCAGCTCTAATTAGACAAATCACCTGAAAGAAAGATAGATACAATATTATACAAGAGGGCGTGCAAATTTTAATCTTCTGCAAGCTAACAGTACTTATAATTTTTCTTCCATTTTATTTCTACTTGAAGGTTTAAGGTGGGGGTGTTATGTTACTAGTTACCCGACACAAAGACGAATGAGTTCCTCCAGCTCCTATCAGAGGAAGGGAGTTCAACAATTTTCTTAACCCTTTTAAAGTGGGTGTAAAAGAAAGGGGTCTGGGCCAATTTAGTTACATCAGTACCGGATAGTAGGTCTGCCAAGCATATTGCAGTACTAAGCAAGTGTGAGCTGAGCACCATGCTAAGAAATAGCCTCCAACCATTTGCAGACATTTGAGTAGGGAAGATACCGAGCACACTAAAATAATCTAGAATGTGTTCGGGCAACGACAACCTCAGCCCCTGTCAAATACGGTAGTAAAAAGGCAGGTCTTTGTTTCTTGTGTATGATAGGGATGTTCGCCTATACTGGGAGCCCTAATAGTCACATCCTCAGGGATGCTACATCTATCCCTGAGGACGACAATTCCATCATCGTCTAAATTAGTGTACTTATAGGCTATTTGAGATAAATAGTCTTCTAAATCGTTGATGTCTTCATATAAGGGCTCCATAATTTTGTCGACTTTAGTTTTCTTTGCCCTTTCTGGTGTCATGGTTTTTCTACACACTGTAATTAAGTAATGATATAAATTAGAATGATTAAAGCTGGTGAGGGCTAGCGATTCGATTTTGGGAAACGCCTACTGAGAGAAGTTCGAAACCTTAAATCTAGGGTTCTCTTAAACGTTCAACGAGAAGTGTTTATTTGATAAAAAAATAAGCTACATGGGTAGTGTTGAAGAAAATGATAACAAGCGTCTTGGTTAAAGATGGAGAAATTTTTCCAGCAAATTTGAAGCGAATTTTTTTTGAATTTGGTGATTTTTTCTAACAATGGAATACAATAAGTGTTTGAGTGATTATACGCTTTTCCAATTAGGCATGTGATGTCATTAATTGTTTGAAAGTTGTGCCAAAAAACTGAATCGCCAAATGGTATCTCCAAGAAACAGCGGTGTCACCAACCGTCACAGTTGTATTACCGACACGTGTCAGAAAGAAGCAGTCGCGAGACGGTTCGAATCACCACGCGGATAAGTAAGGAATTTAGTTAGTCTTTTAATTTACAGGGTTATTAATATTTTTAATAAAGCTATAAACTAGGGGGGTCCCTGATAAAGGAGGAATCCCTCAAATAAGTACGAGCACGAGCAGGAGGATCGTAAATTTGGATCAGGGCAAGCAATGAAGAAAATGACAAGCTCTATAGCGTTGGCGAGCTCAAAGGCGGAGCGAGCTCGAAAACATTAGGGGAAGAGTCAATCGACCACATCAGGGACGCGATGAACATATGATCAAGGTCGAGTGCAGACTTAAAGAGGATAAGATTAGCATGTGATCATTGAGCTCGAGCTCTGCATCATTAGACTTGCTTGCGTCTAAGGAATGGCACAGCTCGGCCTAAAGTGTGGATTAGACTGAGTGGATTAGACTGAGTGGATTAAACTGTGCAGTTCAAATCCTGTAGAGAAGTCGGGTAAAACCAGAATCGCTGCAGTGGACAGTCTTACCTCGATTTCCTCAAACGCTTTAGTTGCTTCAGGGGTCCAACATAATGTCTTGCCCTTCATACACTCTGTAATAGGAGCCATGCTGGTGCTGAAGTTATGTATCAACCGTCTGTAAAAGAAGCCGTGAAAAGAGCGAACTTCAGTGATGGAAGTAAGAATAGGACAGTCTCGCACGACTGCTATTTTCGACTCATCCACTGACAACCCATTTTTTGACACGACATACCCCAGGAATACGACCAAATATTTCATAAAACAACACATATCGAGTCCCACATAAAACTCCTCTCGCCTCAAAACAAGCAACACTTCGTGTAAGTGCTGGAGATGCAACTCTTCCGTGGTACTATATATAAGAATATCATCAAAGTACACAACATGAAATTTTCCGACGAACGGGAGAAATACTTGGTTCATAACCCGCATGAACGTGTTAGGAGCGTTAGAAAGACCGAATGACATTACCATTCATTCAAACAAACCTTATCGGGTCTTGAAGTCTGTTTTCCACTCATCCCCCATACGAATACGAATCTGGTGATATCCGCTCTTCAAATCCAGCTTCGTAAACACAGTAGCACCATTCAACTGATCCAGTAAATCATCAAGGCAAGGAATATGAAACCGATACTTGACTTTAATTTTATTGATAGCTTGGCTATCCACACACATTCTCATTGAGCCATCATTCTTTGGTGCTAACAGTGCAGGAACCACACAAGGACTAAAACTCTCACGGATGTGGCCTATCGTCAACAGTTCTTCCACCTGTTTGTGAAGCTCTTCATGCTCTTTTGGGCTCATCTGATAATTCGGTCGGTTTGGTAGGCTAGCACCCGGTACTAGGCCAATCTGGTGCTGGATATCTATCAATGGAGGAAGACTTGTACGTAGATTATCGGGAAAGGAAACAGAAAAATCTACTAATAGCGGTCGAACTCGCTCAGGTATACCAGCAAATGGATCAGTACTAAATTCTTTAACTACCAAAAGATAGTCAATCCCTGTTTGATGAACATGTTCAATAAACGTCATTCGAGCTAGAAAGTTCTTACCCGACTCCTTTGATACTGCAAGGGCGGGTTTTGGGGATACCTCTCTAGTTGGTGTTAATATGAACCTAACAATATTCCATATGAAACTGTAGCGGTTCCTCCTACCATCATATGTGACACTTCTGTCATATTGCCAAGATCGTCCTAGCAACAAGTGACATACATCCATCTGAATGACATCGCACCAAGCTTTATCCCTATAGTTACCAACAGAGAAAGATACCAGACATCTTCTAGAGATATTTACCTTACTACCTTTCTTTAACCAGGCAAGCTTGTAGGGGTTGGGGTGGTCTTCTATTTTCAAGGCCAGCTTCTACACAGCTTCTTCAGAGAAAACATTTTCCCAGCTTCCTGAACCAATAACGAATTTGTATACCTTTCCCCGGATAGTACAAGTCGACTGAAAAATATTGTTCCGCAGCCAATCATCCCCTTCACTAATGGCTTTTGGCGTCAGACAAATACTCCTTAAAACCACTGCGTGACGAATATCTCCTCCTGTAACCTAGTCCTCTGGAACCTCATCAACAGTATCCTCTAGTTCCGCATCAAACTGTGGCTCACCTTCCAGGTAAAAATCAGCAGTGCTAGCAAATAGACCCTTCGATTGTTGTGGTTGTTGTCGTCGTAATTATGGACACTGTAAAGTAGTGTTCCCTAGTTCATGACAATGGTAGCACCGTACCTGTGAGGAAGTAATTGTGCGACTAGGGACCTGCGAATTAGCACATGTACGCATAGGAGCAGCAGTTGGTACTCTTGGGTTAGGTCTTGGAACCGTCCTTTTTGGAAACGCCAATGGTGTTGTTTAGACAATATCTCCTCCATAAGGCCTTCATGAAACGGCTTTCTCCAGATGCAGTGCGCGCTGACGTGCTTCAGACGCATTCATGGGGTTGAACATGTTCAGTTGGTCTTAAAATGTTGTCTCATCCCCCCTATATAGCGAGATACTAGCTGATTTATTGAATCAACAATATCGACACGGTTTTGTAGCTTGAAAAAATCGTTAGTGTATTCGTCAACAGTTCTTGACCCTTGTTTAAGGCTTTGGAACTGCTGATACATGATACGCGCATAGTTGTAAGGCAAAAACGCATCCCTTAAGTGCTTCACAAACTTAGCCCAAGTTGTTATTATTTGCTTACCTTGTCTTACTCTAGTTTGCTTGAGCTGTTGCCACCAGGATGCAGCTCGGCCTCGGAACTTAATTGCAGTCAATTGTATCCATTTTAAATCTGGAACCTCATTGAAATCAATGAATTCTTCAACTGAGGCGATCCAGTCTATAAATTCCTCCGGTTCGAGACCCTCTTGGAACTCTAGGATCTCCAGTCTGAATCCAGATTCCCAACGGTTGTTGGCATTCAGGTCAGAATCACTGGCTGGCGGCTGCTCAAAGACTTGGTCACAACAGTCTTGTGGGGAATATTGACCCCTACCTTTTTCTCGCCGAGGAGCAAACGGATTCCGCTCGCGGTTGATGTCTCTCTTAGATCCCGACGGATGGTTGCGCGAACCTGGAGCTCGAAATCTGTTGGTTTGGTTGTTCAACAGCATGTGTAGTGCTTCTTGTAGGTCTCTCATCTGATTTCCCAACGAGTGCCTCTGTTCACCAACCTGGAATTGGAATTGACCGAATTCATCACGGTCGACCGATTCGGTGATCGAAAGAATGGACTTCCCCCGAAAGGATCATTTTGGGGGCATACATTCGTTACCCATGCCGTAAGAACTCTGGCTCTGATACCAATATGGTAGCGTCAAGCTACGAGATGGAACATGGGGCATAAAATATAGGGAAAGAAGGACGAAAAACAGAAAGATAGATAGCTCTAACCCTAGGTCAGAGTAAAAGAGACTTTAGAGAAAATCAAATTCTATTAAACAAAGTCTGCGGCAAAGCTAGGGTTGTAAAGCGTTTTATAAAAGTGCTTGAAACCCTAGCCAAAAATTACAGCTTATTCGTTATAAAGTCCAACCCAATTTCAAAGTGATTGGAGCTGGTTAAGTATTTTAATAAAATCCAACAAAAATAGGAAAGTGCAGAAAATTCATAAAAATAGGAAAAATAGTGCTTAAACGGTAGAATCTTGGGCCTGAAATTCATCACTTTGCTTTGCCCCGTGATGCTTCCAAAAATCATTAGGCTTCTCGACGCGTTCGATTTGAGTGGCCGCAGGGCCTGATTCGGATATCGGGCCCCAAATAAATCCCGTTTGCATTTGTCCAAAAGGGCCATATAGCAATGGGCATATGCAACTACATCAATATGCCCTGAAAATATCTCAACGGATAATAAAGACGACCTCTAATTGGGCCCAGTTTTAAAGATACTTCCCCCAAGACCTTTGTTAAGGGCCACGTGTAAACCCTCATCATATGTGTCTGCAAATTGATTACTTATACGATAACTGAGGCTCTGACTTCCAGAGGGGAACTAGACATAGGACGTCGCTTGCTCTCTTCTTCTAACACCTATCGTCTTGTCTATAGACGCAGAGACGGGGGTCCTTTTAGCATATTTATTCATCTTCATCTTCTTCTTCGAATCCTTAGATCGGTGAGAAATTCAAAGTCAGTCTACACGTTTCTCGAACTCTTTTTCTTTCCATTTCTCACGCGTCGGTACTCTATGTCCAGGGAAGAAGACTCGTCGAAATCGTAAGCGGATTAATCATTCTACTTTTTTGAGTTGTAACGACACTTGAACTTTATTTTCTTCCTTGTTCAGTAGTGACTCCAACATATTTCCACACCATGACCGTGAGATCGATGCCCGTCCTTTGTTTCGATTTCCTCCGAGGACCGATACATTTGGATTTCCAACCTAAATCTCCTCTCAACCATTAATTTTTATTTATCTGCATTTAACTTTGCAATATCTTCCAATAATTTCTTTCTCAATGATACCAATGCAGAATGCTCCAGCTGCTCATAATACTCGTCATTGTAATATTACTCTTCAATTTGGTGTTCCTCAAAGCGATGATCCTCGACGTAGATCCAATCACCATACCCTCTACCCTAACACTGGGTTCCTCTTTCATATTTGTATTCATCTATCTCAACATCACAATTAAAATAGAAAAATTAGAAGAAAACAACTCAAGGTATCAATCTTCTTTCATTGTGGGCACGATCACTTTACAAATATCCGAACTTGATTCAACTACCAAATTTTATTGGAACCAAGTGTAAAAATAGAAACATGGGAGTAGAGAGAGAAAATTCCAAATGTGGTTGTAGAATATTAACTGTTCACCCTTCCCAAAAAGGGAATGTTGCTTTATATAGTTAAAGTGGTGGCCCAAATCCACACGATTGACCCAATTAAGGTTTTTTGCCCCAATACTCTATTATTCTCACACTTACATATTTATTATTATATTATATGCCATAAATATTACACATGTATATTATTTTATGTTACGAGATTTACATTTGACTAAAACCGCTCAGTATTCAAACGACTCGGACCCGGTCCGGGTAAATCATGCCCTTATTAGTAAAAATACTTCATGTGAAGCAACCATCAATGGTGTGGATAATTTATGGTTGGAGGGTATTTTATGGAGTTTGTAAGTTGAATATTATATTTTGAGCAGTGAGTAGTGAGATATGGGAGTTGTATGCTTGTATTAAATGTTTTGGAAAAAATCCAACCTATTAAATGAACTTGTTTGGGTATTTATACTAATTTATTAACCCATGGGCCTTACGGGTCAAACCATGGATCCGGTTCAATCTTTAAAGCCCAAAATTTAAATAATATTAGCACACATCTGAGTCATGCATGAACTGGTCGGACTATTCTTGATTTGTGTGGTCTAAGATATACCCGAACTACCCCTCCGGTTTGCACAACAATGTCCTTCCCAAAATATCTGACCATATCAGGAGCCTATTTAGTTCTTTCAAAAATATTTTAAAGAGTTAACTTACTCGTGAAAAGACCTGGATCGGATCCGAAAGGGTTTATAAATATGGGATATAAAGAAAAAAGAACCTTGACTGGATCTGAAAGGGTTCCTCTTTATAAATGAAAAACCAACGGTTAGAAATCTGAAATCTAACACGTGTCACATTTTGATTCAACCTCTCAGCTGTTTTTTTTCTTGGGAGTTGTACCTATTTTCAAAAAGTAATTAGGGTAGACTTAATATCCCCTAATCATTATTCGAACCGTTTCATCTTCTCTACAATAAATACTCAAGTGGCTTTATTTCTATTTAAACTTGTTTTACTATTTAGTTTTACATAACCAGAACCATTTTATAGAGAGAGAAATCTTGAGTTTTCGATTTTACTCTGTCTTTAAGAAGTTATATGTTCACTGCTAGAACAACTTTGATTAAAGGGGATTGGTTAAACCTATCAGACTTAGAGAGAGATAGAGAGAAAGAATAGAGGCAATACAAGAGGCAACGATCGCAGTCAGACTCCCTGTTTCTCCTGACGGAGTGGTTAGCCCAGTGTTGCTAGAATTTGATAAGAGCACATCATCATCCCGAATATCGGTAACGGAAAAAACCTCTTTCATTCCTACATTATATACTCTAGACTCTGAACCTTCAGTTCAAGCATCTTTATATTCTTCTCCTAAGAGAAAATCATTTATAGTGTTAGGAAACCCTCATCTTTAATAGTCTTGGAATCAGATACAAAAGAGGTCACGCCTCATAAAGTCCTAAGAGAAAACCATTTATAGTGTTAGAAAACCCTCATCTAACTTAGTCTTTGAACTTCTTTAGTGCTTCGAGGAAGATCCATAGCCAACAAAGCATTGAGCTGATCCAGATCAGGCTGAAATCCTTTTTTCACTTATAACATAACCTAAAAAACTTTCCAAACCAGACCCCAAAAACACATTTCTCCGGGTTCAATTTCAAATTGATGGCTTCTAAGTTAGAAAACGTTTCTTGAAGGTCGGATATGTGTGCATCTTTCTCGAGGATCTTCACCATCATGTCATCTATATATACTTCAATATTCTTGTCAATTTGACTGGCAAAGGCTTTATTTACTAACCTTTGATAAGGGCCCCCAACATTTTTCAATCCAAATGACATCACTTTGTAGCAATGAAGTCCTCTGTTTGTAATAAAGGTTGTGTGGTCTTGATCATTCAGATCTACTTGTACCCTGAAAATGCATCCATGAAGAACAATAGCTTGTTCCCAGAGGTAGAGTCCACTAAGATATACCCGAACTGCCCCTCCGGTTTGCACAAAAATGTTATTAAAAAAATATACAACCCTATCAATCAATACTTAAATTTAAGTCTCTACTGTGGATAACTTAAACTTTTAATAATTTAAGGATGTCAAAATTATAATTTTTCATTTAATTGAAGCAACAAACAAAAACTTCATCCGAAGTAACCATCCATATTATACTTTATTTCCAATCCCTCAATACTTTAAAGGTACCAAAGCTAAAACACTTTTTAATTTGAGCATTGCCTATGTGATACAAAGTTATACATAATAAACAACCAAACCTAGAAAAGTCATCAAGACAAAAAAAATCAACGCCCATTCAAGATTCTTGGTTAAAAAGTTAACCAAAGTTTTACCTTTAGAAAATTTTAAAAGTTATAGCAGATGGAAAAATTAAGATAGATAAAAAGACACACAACAAGTATTTATACAAAAAATATAATATTATAAAAAAATGCCATGATTATTTCAGGACTTGCATGCCATACAAAAATATGCCTCACATTAATGCTCGACAAGTACCACAATTAAAAACTAAGTTTAAAATAGTGGTTTTCTACCTTGGTTTAATTGGAGGAAAAACACCATAGATCGCCTCAACCTCATTGAAATGAAGAGCGCCATTAACTGCCTTAGTTTCGATTAGAGGGGGAGCACTATTAATCATATTAACCTCACTTTGAGGGAGGGAACTATTGACTTCCTCCTCCTTATTATCGTTTTTTGATTCAGCCTTGGTGAGAATAAAAGTTGGATTGAGAAGATTGAGAATACAAGAATCAACAAAGAGAATTTTAGGTAGTGAATATGATCTTTCGCTTCTGATTATTTCATAGGCGTAATCAACCTCCCCAGCCTCTTTAAATAGGCCTAGTAAGTTAGTTACAAGAGCGGTTACATAAAGGGAAATTTACAGTTTAGGCCATATATTTCTTATAAGGCCTAATTTTACTCTATATTAGTAGAACTTATCAATTAAGTCCTTACTAATTACATTTAGGTCCCTAAAGAATATATTTCCTTATCAGTAGCCCCCTAGTTCTTATACAGATAATTTATAAGAACTATTCACTCTTCGAACGTTACTCCAAGTGAATAAAACTTCATGTGCTGAAATCCATACCATTCAATTATGATTAAGCATAATGACTTGCAGCCTCACGTCGAATCCAAGAATAAGCGCAAATAAATCCCCAATTACTTCGAACCTGCCAACCTGAAATACAACCTTGCCTCCACTTCGAATCTTCTGACTAGAGATATAACTTTACTTGTGCTTCGAATTTTCTGATCCCTACTTGAAAGACTGACTAGACCCTTCTTGATAGGTTTATGACACAACACGTTTTCCTCCACGTTTCACATTCCATCCAATGAGAACGATTCACTGGTTTTGCCTCTTCAAATTCTCAACGTCATTTTATTTAACTATAAATACTCAACTCCACCTTCACTGAGAACTTTTTAGATAAATCACTTCTTTCCTGAGCCGTCTTCATCTTGTTCTTCATAAACCTTCATCTTCATCTCCTACTACCTTCCTCAGAAATCTCACTTTATTCAGTCACAAAAACAACTTCTCAGATCAGCATCTATTGTATGAGAAGATATCCCAAATACAAAAGATCTAAACCCAGAAAACAAAGAAAACCAAAGAAATCTCTCTTCCCTGGTTCTAGTAATCAAGTATTTGGTGCCTACGATTATCTTTGCATTGGAGAGAGAGCTGAAGAATACAGAGCTGCCGGGTTGATCTACAACGGTCCTCACTTTTCTTCTACCACCTTCAAATACGGTAACTTCGATCCCAACCTTGCTACTTCATCTTCACCCCTAGCTTCAAACCCAGAATCTAGCCAAAAATCTTCTCCTCCTCGAAATCCATCCACTTCTCCATCATTAAGACCACATCGAAAATCTAAGGCTGTCACTTCTGAAAAACCACCAACTTCTAAAAAACTTCAACCCAAATCACCTATCTTACAATTCGAAGCAACTAAAAAACTTCAACCCAAATCACCTATCTTTCAATCCGAAGCCGTTAAAGTTAAACTTAGCAAAAAATCAACCTTTCTAGCAATGGGTGATGATGCAGAAACCTCCTCTCCTCCCCCACAAGAAATGGTTGACGCTACACCAGAGAATAGTCAACCAATTCTTGTGACTCAGACTGAGACTCAAACTCGAAGTCGTCACGATGAGGCTAACGATGAAGAAAATAACAAAGAAAATGATTATGAAGCCACCGAATCCGAGGCTGATGGGGTAATCCCTCCAAAGAAAATTCGAGGAAAGAAACCTCCTATTACCCTTCCCGAAGACGTTGTTGCCTTGGTTCAAGAAAACCTTCAATCACTTTCTCCTCGGTACATTCTCGCCCTAAAAAATGTACCCTACACCTACTACCTCGAATCAGAAAAAGAAGAACTCAAGAAACTATGGGGATTAACAGACAACATTGTTCTTCGACTACCAGTAGAAGGAGAAACACCTCTGAGTTGTCAGAAGAACGAACTGGTAGTTTACCCCGAGCTTTTCAACTGGGGACTTCGATTTCCCCTCGACCCAATGATTGTGAGGTACTTCGAAATTCTTGGGTTGTGCCCAACACAAGTCACTCCAAACCAGCTATTCACCTTATTCTCTGCTATCATGGTGTCGAGGCTAGGAGGCATCCCCCTCGAAATTGAAGACTTCATCTCACTGACCAAAATCTCAAATGGGCTAGTTTTACCATTCTACTACCTAACACTGGAGGATGACCTGAAGATTATCGATGACCTCCTCGAAGCTGATAAATTTTGGAAGCAAAGGTTTGTCTTTTTATCAGGAGCTTGGGAAAATGGTAAAGAGATTTCCGATGACAACCCCTCAAAACTTACTCTCACCTGGAGAGATAGCAGTAAGTAAATCATTATTGTATTGTTAACAATTTTTAATTGATTAAGCCTAGCCAATTTAACCAGGTCTACTTATTTAACCGTTTATTCTCTTTTTAGAAATTCCGAGGCGATTCAAAAGTCGTCGAAAAACTGCTAAGGTTATCTTCCAAAGAATGGCTGAATGGGCAGAGAAAGCCTGGGGAAATGGCTTTCACTCAGCCTTTCAACCAATCAACTTCGTTAACAGCCATCTGTGGCGCATAACCTTGGGAGCTGACTTCCCTGAAGATCCGATGCTCCCCCCAGATCCCATCATAGCGGTCCAAAGAATTCTCGCACCAGATGGGAAAACCTACCTTCCCACCAGGAATCGATCTGATAGTCACCTGCCACTAAAGAAGAAGGGAAAGCTAACCCACAAAAAACCCAATACAAGCAAGGCTAACCCTTCCAAACATTCGAAGCCTGCAGGGAAACGAAAAGCGCCTGCATCTCAACTTCCTCCAATATCCGAAGAGGACGAACCTGCACTGAAGAGGAAAAAGAAAGAAAACAATACTCCAAAGAAGAAAAAGAGCAAGTCCACCACTCCAAAGAAAAAGAACGAAGCTGACATTCTCGAAGAGGTCTTGGCTTCCGAAGTGCATGAGAAAATCTTCATTGAAGAAAATCGTCAAGGGGGATTGGCACTAGGAGATAGCCAAGAAAATGAATATCTTAACCTCGAAGATTTCAACTCGAGCGGGGATTTTGCAATCACTAGTGAAGATTTTCGACCTATCAACACCATTCCATCAACTTCTACCGAGGCTGCTATAACTTCAACATCTAATGCAATCGTTCCTGTTCGTCATCACCCATCAAATGTGCCCAACCCTGACAGATCCGATGAGGTAACTTCAATCCTTCGACCTTTTACTAATTTGAGTGATGCAGCCAAAAAATTGTGTGAAGAAGTGAACAATTCTCATACACAATTGGAGCTCCTTGCACAAGAATTAATCAAGACAAAAAAAGAAACAGAATCTGAAAAGGCTTCGAAAAATAAAGCACTTCAAAATTTCGAGGCTGAAAAAGGAAAGCTTCTTAAAGAACATAAAGAAACAATCGAAGCTTTGGAGACTTCTCATCGTCTGGCCCTTGAAAATCTAAAATCTCAACATTCTACTGCCATTTCTGAGGAAAAGAAAAAATCTACCGATGCTGAAGATCTTGTTAAGAAAACTCAAAAAGACCTGGAAGATTGTCAAACTCAATTGACTACGCTTCAAACAGGTTTCGAGGAGGAAAAGAAGGCTGCCGTCAAGAAAGCCGAAGCTGCTGTTGGTTCTGTGATGCTTAATGGTATCAAGAAAGCTCAAACTGATACAGCTATCAATCTTCTTCGAGAAATCCATGCTGCCTATCCACGGTTGAATTTAACAGAATTTTGGAAGCAAATCCCAGAAGAAGAACGTCCAAAAGAAGCATTCGAAGTGCCATCAAGCTCCTTAGAAGAAGATGATGCTTCTGAAGAATCATTGGAAGAAGAGGATGACTAAACAGTTGATTATGTATGTTGCGCTTGTTTTTTGTGTGTTTTAATTAAGTAGTTTTCTCCTTTTTGTGAGCTTCAAGTTTTATCCGATGAAACAAGCATTTTCTTAATATTTCAAATTTCTGGTGTACTTATTAAACTTGGCATTTCAAAAAATTAGATGCACTCATAAGACGTGGCACCTCGAAAATTAGATGCACTCATAAGACGTGGCACCTCGAAAATTAGATGCACTCATAAGACGTGGCACCTCGAAAATTAGATGCACCCATAAGACGTGGCACCTCGAAAATTAGATGCACTCATAAGACGTGGCACCTCAAAAATTAGATGCACTCATAAGACGTGGAACCTCGAAAATTAGATGCACTCATAAGTCGTGGCACCTCGAAAATTAGGTTGTTTCTTCAAAGCTATTGCTTTGGAAAATTATTCTTGGTCAACTTTCAAAGATGATCAGTCTTTGCCAAGTTACCAAAATAATAAATCACCCATCATATACTAAACAACCAATGGCCAAAAGAAATTTTATTATAAAATTCAATATTAGCCAGACACCTCATTAAAACCTTTATGGGCCAACAGATAAGGAAAGAGTATGTCCGTTTTGCAAAAATTCGAAGTTCAATTTTACTCACAGTACAATTTCAAATGCTCTATATTCCAAGGGTGCTTGAGCATCCTCCCCTCACGATCAGACAACCTGTATGAGCCTGGCTTGAACTTCATCTTGACTTCATAAGGACCCTCCCAATTCGGAGCCAATTTTCCGAGGTACTTGTCCTTAGTATGAAGAAATACTTTTCGCAACACTTTATCGCCAACCTTGAACTCTCTCTTCTTAACTTTAGCATCGTACCTGCTTCTCATTAGGGTTTGATAATGAACCACATTCAAATGCGCTTTGACCCTTTTTTCCTCTAACAAATCAAGCTCAACCCTTCTAGCTTCATCATTATCTGCTTCGGAATATCGTAATAACCTGTAGGAAGGCAATGTAGATTCAGCAGGGCACACAGCGTCCATTCCATACACCAAAGAAAAAGGAGTCTCTTTTGTGGCCTCTCTAGGGGTTGTTCGATATGCCCACAACACTTCTTGAAGATAATTTGGCCATTTCCCTGCTGCTCCTGCCAAAGTTTTCTTTAAACCCTCCAAAATAGATCTATTTGTAACTTCCACCTGCCCATTTGCTTGTGGGTGGAAAGGAGTAGAAAAGCATTGCTGTATTCCTTTCGAAGAGCAAAAAGAATCCATTTCCTTGTTATTAAATTGGGGACCGTTGTCCGTTGTTATTTTTCGAGGAACTCCAAAACGGTAGCAGATGTTACTTAGAATAAACTTGATCACATCCTTAGCTTTTGTTCCAGTTAAAGGTTCTGCTTCTGCCCACTTCGAAAAATAATCAACGGCAACAATAATCATCTGTCTTCCACCTGAAGCCATAGGAAATGGTCCTACTAAATCAATCCCTCATCTATCGAAAGGAACCGCCTCACAGATTGTCATTAGGGGTACTGCTGGTTTATGTATTAAATGCGCATACCTTTGACAAGTATCACAGCTTCGAACCAATAACTTGGCATCGTGCAATATAGTAGGCCAATAATACCCTACGCGTTAAAGCTCTGAATCCACAATGAGCTAATCCATCTCCGTCATGTAATTCAGATAAAATGTTTTGAGACTCTTGCTTACTCAAACATCGTAACAAAGGTCTTGACGCAGATCTCTTATACAATATCCCATTCAATACCACATAACCAAGAGCTTTGTACCTTATTTTCTTGAGCAGGTGTTTATCAAGAGGTAGTATTCCCTTCGAAAGAAAATTTAACAAGTCAATTCTCCAATCACCTCGAATACGCATCGAATCAGTTACTACTTCCTCAACAAATTCACATTGCTCAGAGCTTGATATGATCAAAGGCAATGGTTGTGTCACAATCCATGGATATTCTTCAGAGTAAGCCATCGTTGCCAAAGAATCAGCCATTGTGTTGTTTCCTCTTCGAATATGCTCCACCTCGACATTTTCAAATTGTGGCATCATACCTCGAAGTTCTTGCAGATACAAAACTAAACGATCTTTTTTAGCTTCTGAAATTCCTCTAACATGGTTAACTACCAACTGCGAATCTGTTTCTAAGCGCACGAATATTGCTCCACAAATCTTTGCTAATCGCAATCCTGCTAGCACAACTTCATATTCAGCTTCGTTATTCGAAGCATGAAATCCAAATTTTATAGCTTGAAACATAAATTCCCCTGTTGGTGCCACCAATTCAACTCCTGCACTCGACCCTTTATTACTAGATCCCCCATCAGTTCGCACCGTCCACGTCGGATTTGTGCTCATTTTTTCACCTTCTTTCTCTTCGGATCTACTCGAATGAAACTCAACAAAGAAATCTGCTAAGGCCTGAGCTTTGACAGCCGTTCGAGGAGAGAATAATACATCGAAATCTCCCAATTCAACAGACCACTTAGTCATTCTTCCTGAGATATCTGGTTTTTGCAATACATTTTTCAATGGATAAGAAGTTCGAACCACAATCGTATGTGCCTGGAAGTAAGGACGCATTTTTCTCGCTGCCAATACTATACACAGTGCCAATTTTTCAAGCTTTAAATAACGTTTTCAGCATCAACCAAACTTTTACTGACATAGTAGACAGGCCTCGAAACTTTCGTATCTTTACTAACCAAAACTGCACTCACTGCATAATCTGATACTGCTATATACAAAAATAATTGCTCACCCTTTCGAGGCTTTGATAATATTTCAGGGGAGGACAAAAGATTTTTTATCTTAATAAAATCTTCTTCACAATCCGAAGTCCATTCAAAATTATTTGGTCGACGCAGCACCTGGAAAAAAGGAAAACACTTATCTGAAAAACGAGAAATGAACCTGTTCAGAGCTGCTAACCTGCCTGTTAACATTTGCACTTCTTTGATATTCCGAGGTGAAGACATTGATATTAGAGCCTTCAATTGTTCTGGATCCACTTCAATTCCTCTTTCACTAATCACATACCCCAGAAACTTTCCAGATCGGACTCCAAATGTACATTTTTCTGGGTTCAACTTCAACTGTATGGCTCTGAGATTCAATAACGTCTCTTCTAAATCATCAATGTGTTCATCATCACTTTTGCTCTTAACAAGCATATCATCGATGTACACTTCGATATTCCTCCCTATTTGTGAAGCAAACGCCTTATTCATCAACCTTTGATACGTAGACCCAGCATTTTTCAATCCAACTGGCATCACTCTATAACAGTGTAAACCTCGATCAGTAATAAAAGTTGTGCTTTATTCGTCCTCTGGATTCATTCGAATCTGATTATACCCTGAAAATGCATCCATAAATGTTAGAATTTTGTTTCCAGAAGTAGAATCCACTAACTGGTCAATTCGAGGTACTGGAAAAGGATCTTTTGGGCAGGCTCTGTTTAAATCTGTGAAGTCTACACACATTCTCCATTTTCCGCTCTTCTTTTTCACCACCACAGGATTAGCCGTCCACCTCGGATAATTGGACT
Organism: Limnanthes douglasii subsp. nivea; assembly: GCA_036936605.1. Classification (NCBI taxonomy): domain Eukaryota; kingdom Viridiplantae; phylum Streptophyta; class Magnoliopsida; order Brassicales; family Limnanthaceae; genus Limnanthes; species Limnanthes douglasii. The sequence continues at coordinate 213,045,086 of JAUPFV010000004.1, forward strand.
CCCTGATATGTCCCATCTTATACAATCTATCTACCTCAGCAACTATTGCCTCAGATTTTTCCAACGAAAAAGCTCTCCTTTTTTGTATTATCGGCTTGATCTTCGAATCCACAGCCAAACTATGACATATAATGTCAATTGGGACCCCCACTACATCCTCAGATGTCCAAGCAAACACATCCAAGTTGTTAGACAAAAAATTCAACAAACTTTCTCGCATTGATAAAGACAGCAGAGTCCCAATTCGAAGTACTCTATTATTATTGAAAATGTATTCTTCTATTTCTTCACTTACCACCACAGAACTCGGGGTTGAACTCGGATCATCAATTCCCTCATCTGTACCACTAGAAGACAACCCCCCAAACTGCTAATTCTCTATTGGATCATCAGTACTTTTGCCACGTAGTCTAAATGCAGCAGCGTAACACTCTCTAGCCACCTTTTGATCACTTCGAACCACACCAAATCGATCCTCGGCTACATAATTCAAACATTGATGAACCGTAGAAACTATAACATACATCTTTTCCAGCCATGACCTTCCAAAAATAGCATTGTAACTCGATGGACAATCTACCACCATAAAAAGTACTTGTACTTTCTTTTTGAAAGGCCCTTTTCCCAAAGAAATTTCACCTTCGAACTCCCCTACTACATTCGCTGTCGCGCCAGTAAACCCAATTATAGTTCTCTCTGACCTTTCTATCCGAGGGGAGCAGTTAATCTATCATATGTTGATTTGAACAACACATTAGCAAAGCTCCCAGTATCAACCAACACTCGTCGAATTTCCACCCCATATACTTCTGCTCCTATGACCACTGCATCTTCATGTGGCCCAGTAATTCCTCTCAAATCGTCCCCATCAAAAATTATAAATGGGACATCCTTCTTATTGCTTAGGTGCGCTGATGCTCCTCCCTCAATTTGATGCGCTAAATTCACTATATATCTCTTCCTCGAATTATTAGTGTTATTAGTCATTGAATCTCCCCCAAATATTGTCAGTGACTCAAAGAACGCACACAAATCTCGAACATGTCCCTCACGCATCGACTCATCTACTGACATCAACAACAATCGACTAGGGTCTGGGTCGACATATTCCGAAGCCACATCAAACTCATCACCTGCAGCATCTAAAATCATCAGTACAGTTTCCTGCTTAGAATTAGGATTACCCACTTTTTGAGTACATCTTTAGCATTCTTTTTGACATACTCCAGCAATTTTCCATTCTCTATCAAAATCTGTATCTCCTTCTTCAAAGCAATACAATCATTTGTACCATGCCCAATATCATCATGATACCTGCAAAACTTGTTATTGCGCTCCTCTCTTGGCCTACTAATCGCTGCTGGCTTTCTGAAATTTAATGTTCCCTTGGGTTTCTCATATATCGAAGCCAAACTTTCAGTCAAATCCGCATAATACTCTGGTCTTACCCACACATTCGACCTTGACCTGAATTGGTGTTGATTATTAGAATTGTGCTGATTAGAACCTCCTTGATAAGAGCTTGAAGAACCCCCTTGATATGAGTTCGAACCTTCTCGATTAGAAACATTTTGATTACCCCTCGGGCGCGACGAGTTATTATTCGAAGTGTTCACCTGACTATTCCCTTTCTGAACAGTACTACCTCCTTCTCGAACCCGAGTAGACTCTTCGACTTTTATCTGATCCTCAACCTGAGCCATAAGAGCTCCAAACGTTAACGCCCTACGCCTTGTAGTCTCATCAGCTAAATCTCCCGGCAACAATCCTTGTCTAAACGCTGCCATAGCCACCACCTCCTCACAATCATCTAACCCAGCTTTTTTCGACACAAATCTTTTAGTATAATCTTTTAACTTTTCTCCCACAGCTTGCTTACACTGTTTTATCGTGTCTCCATTAGCTCTCATTTCTTTGCTTCCCACAAACTACCTTCGAAAAGCTGTGTAAAAGCCTCTAAAATTTGCAATGGACTCCTTATGAATCTTGTTGTACCATTTCAATGCAGTTCCTTTGAATGTCTGTGAGAATGCTCTACACACCAATTTATCATCGTCTTCGAAATTAGTCATATAGTTTTTGAATTGTTCTATATGATCATCTGGATCTTGAGTTCCATCAAATTTGTCAATTTTAGAAATGTCGAAACGCCTCGGAAGCGGCACAGATCTAATCTCTCTAATCAATGATGAGTCCCTCCAATCTACTCCTTGAACAAACTGGTCTTCATTCCTCATTCCCACAGTAGCATATAAACTTGATTCAGCCTCAAATTTCCGAGGAGAATACTTCCGAGGAGAATACTTCCGAGGAGAATACTTTTGCCTTCCTTCTTTATACATTTTAGCTAGCCGGAGCTCATATTCTCCTCCTCTTGAATGACCTCGAGAATGCTCGTATCTCGGTGTTTCATCTGACTCCGAATTTTCAAAATCCTCTTCATCACTAGAGTCCACATACTGTCTCTTCTACAACTTTTCTTTTCTTTTTATTCCACTATGCCCCTTTTTTCGCTCAAAATGTATTTTATGATGTACATATCGAACGTCGCCGTCGTCATTTGACGGATCCGACTGATCATCTTGATCACCTCTTGCTATTTTAGATCTAAGTCTAGCATCATTATTATTTTGCTTCTTTTTAACAAATTCATCAAGCTCCTCCACTTTTCTTATCATCTCATTCATTTTTCCTTCGAAATCGAATTGGTTGGATTGAATTGAAATTGACTTACCTGCCTCTTTCTCTTGCAGATCAGATTTCAACGTCTCCAAAGCTTTTTGAACAGGTGGATTATCTCCTTCCTCCAAATTCATCTCCGATCAGCAAAGATAAAAACAAAATTCTTCAGAAAACGAACAAATTCGAGACTCGGTTTTTGATCTATCGATCAAGGTATCTTCGCCCCCTCTTTCTAGCGCCAATTTGGTGAGAATAAAAGTTGGATTGAGAAGATTGAGAATACAAGAATCAACAAATAGAATTTTAGGTAGTGAATATGATCTTTCGCTTCTGATTATTTCATAGGCGTAATCAGCAAGTCATTAGGCTTAATCATAATTGAATGGTATGGATTTCAGCACATGAAGTTTTATTCACTTCGAGTAACGTTCGAAGAGTGAATAGTTCTTATAAATTATCTGTATAAGAACTAGGGGGGCTACTGATAAGGAAATCTATTCTTTAGGGACCTAAATGTAATTAGTAAGGACTTAATTGATAAGTTCTACTAATATAGAGTAAAATTAGGCCTTATAAGAAATATAGGGACTAAACTGTAAATTTCCCTCTATGTAACCGCTCTTGTAACTAACTTACTAGGCCTATTTAAAGAGGCTGGGAAGGTTGATTACGCCTATGAAATAATCAGAAGCGAAAGATCATATTCACTACCTAAAATTCTCTTTGTTGATTCTTGTATTCTCAATCTTCTCAATCCAACTTTTATTCTCACTAAGCCTTAGTACACAATACTCCGTCTTCGAGGGGGCGATGAGTCCACTCGATTTCGAGACCCGAGGGGCATAAGACTGAACCAATTCAATTTGAGGTATGGGAAGCCTTGGTAGATGTTAGGAACCAAGTTGGACTCTAAATTATTACATGTCTCCTCTCTTCTGCATACACTCCTCAATCTTCAGCACTTTAGACCTTGTGGTTTTTACACTCAGACTCTATTAAGTCATGTGAATTTTAAAAACATCCACCATTTTGAATAGAATTATTGACAATCACCAATTAACATTTAGCCTTAACAACCTTTGACTTTACTTCATAATAACCCTTTATTTATTTGGCCGCCATTCTCAGTAGAGGTCGAAATATGTTACTTGAAAATCCCGATCAACTAACCATATTGTATGATGAAGAAATTGTTGAACATAACATGCAAATAAATAATAATGTGAACTTGCATAAAAAAATAATAAGCAAAAGACTAAAAATATACTTACGTCAACGTCGAGCTTTACCATTGGTCATGCTGCGCTCTTCAAAAATGAGTGCTTCTCTCTTGACCCAATTATTGGTTGTCATTTCAGTTTCGGTCATACATACCAATGTTATAAGGTCGTCCACCTCAATTAGTGATATGGCTTGGTCACCATACCAAAGATTGTTGGATTGACTAATATGTTCTCAATGTTATAAGTCAGTTTGAAAAGAATATTTGCAAGCGCAACCAATTAAACCAGTTCATGTACTTTTTCAAACCTGCAAGTCTAACATTTTTCACTCTATTCATCTTTGTTTGTCACTAGATTACATGGATCACCTTCTCTTTACATTTTTGCTCTTTAAGCAGTATGTTATTCTATGTTTTGAGCCATATGAGTAACGTAAACAACCATTACACTCTTCTCGTCACCAAACCTTCATTCATCTTCTCACTCCCCTTTCCCATATCTAATGTTTTCTTTTCAGATTTGAGACTAATTTCTTGAATCACAACTCATTTTTGGGAGACTAAAGGAGGTGTTCGTGCTACATGGACAATACCTTCACTACCAAAGATAAAAAAATACGATCAGAGTCTCATGTGCCCTAATAATATGTTCAAAATGTATCAAATATGATCCATTTGGTCGCGACTAGAAGCCAAGCTTGATGATTACTTTGGGGGCAAAAAGATTTGATGATGTTATCCCGAAAGGGGTAGCCGAGTTGGTGGATTAAGACATGCTCGTGACCTAAGGTCATGCGTTCGAGTCCCTATACAAACGCTTTTTTTTGTTTGAGCCTGTCACCTTATGTGATTTACCTTCTGATGTTGGTTTGCAGGCTATTGTGTCAGACTGAAGGTTTACCCTATGCGCACTCATTGAGTAGCGGTTGCGGATTCCGACAAAAAAAAAGAGAGAGTTGATGATGCTTCCCCCCAGACTTCAAATCAGAACCCCCTAAATACTGTATTTTTTTCTCATAACATCCAAATGTTATAGGAACTGCCAAATAAACCTTGAAAAAGAAAAAGAAAACAATAATCCCAAATAAATACATTCAAGGTACTATGGTAGATTTTACAACATATCCAATTAATATATCCAATTAATATATAAAAAAAGTGAGCAACAAAACTTACTATGGTACGATCAATGCACCACTTGCTACATAACAAATTTTCTAGTCATATAATTACTGTTAATGAAGTCAAATAATTACTTCAACAGATTCTCCGACTCCGGGAGGTCAGTAATGACCTTCCGAAGGTTCCGCATTATCAAGTAAAATTAATAATTTTTACTAGTGGCATTGATGATGGTCACCAAAAAACTCTTTAATATTGAGTTCTCCCTCTACTATCCCATGGAATACTATATAAATGATTAATACTCTTCACCTATTCGATACCAAATGAATGGAACATATTATTGCAACATAATAAATTCACTTTATGGGGATGCATATGTAAGAAAATTCCCATCTCAAAGAGGCATGTAAAAAATACAAGTTCGTGCGACAACGTGGCCAGTGAAGTATCCTTTATCTTCAAAGCCTGAACTTTTACATCGACTGGAATCTCCCATGTTTCTTGAATTTCTAATAAAGATTTGGACCCTAATACGAGTATGTCTTGTTCATGATGCGTTCTAAAATGAGCAACAAAAAATCCATCTGGATCCGCTATTTGAGAGGTGTGACAAGGTTTCGATTCCATGAAGCCCTCATTGTACCAATATTAAAAGATGTGGCTTCCTCAGCCTCCGCCGATGAATTACTCCAAACCAGCTTCTCAGTAGCCACAATCGAGCAAAACAATCTATGGGTCATCGTGCTTAACCGAATAGATTCGAGAGGACAAAACAGAGACAACCCTAAATTATTTACCATAAAAAAATAGTGAGTTTCTATTGCGCATGGTTCTTATCAAATTTCTTATCTCTCCGAAGAGGACTTGAGGATACATCCCAAAAATATTCATAATAACTTTTGTTATGACTAAGAGAAAATTTGTTAGCAATGTCACGAAGAGTCCCTATGATTGTGTGAGCCATTTTATTAAGAATAAAATGCTAAAAAATAAAGTTTTAAGAAGAAATAAAAGGAAGAAAACAACAAAAGAGAAGCTTCAGGAAATGAGAAAATGTATTTTTTAGCTAAAAGTGTCGAGCTAAAAAGACAACGACCTATTAGTACACAAGATACGTTAATATCACGAATGCTTTAATGCATACAAAGCTGAAATGATCACAACATACGGTGTCATAATAAAGATGACTACCCACGTGAGCATCACATGTGAAGTGACACTTCACTTATTTAATTGTGCGGTGGCCGTGTTACTAAGCTTAGTCGTTATTTTCACGTGACAAATGTTCGACCTTTCTATAATGCTTAAGATATCAAATAACTTGGACATTCAAAGGTTGTTATGACTAGTTAGTATAACTTAAACCTCTAAAAATTTAGTTAGTTAGAATCTTGACATGGTTAGTTAATGATTTTTCGGACGAAAAATACCCACTTGGCTTCGTTGTCTAACATTTCGACTCAACTATGACATAAATCAACTTCTTAATTTCAAAGTAGCTAAACTCGGTGGTATTATCCAATCGAGTTTGTTCCCGTACTTTAATTATTTATCACACTTCAAAAATACTAAATGAGCTACCTTCAAACCTCTATAAGTACACATAGCTACTTCTCAAGCTCCTTTAAATCCAAATTCGATTGTAAATGTTGCTTATAAGATAATTGCCACTAAGAAGTTGAAAGAAATGATACTTATGCATGTAATTTTTTCTTTGACAAAACAGTTTTTTTTTTCAAATAAAGATTTGATCGACGAAGATTTTAACTAGATAGTTGCGAGGACAACATACCTAAAAAATCTAATGAATCTGGTCATCATTGGCACGAAAACTTGAGATTGTCATGTAAATAAGTTCAATAGAGATTTTCCATTGAATTTCAATAATTCAAAATCAACAATGATATAAATAAATATAGAACATTTTAAACTATATTAATTCCTCTATCCTCTCACAATGAATAATAAGACTATTACTAATGATATTAAGTGGAAGAATTCTTTGCATTATGTCCATACTTGTTGTTATATAGTTTTAAGTAGAACTTGCCCTAACAAACGTTTTCAATAAAGACAAATATAGTGTCCAATTGACAAATGTGTTTCCAATGTTAAGCTCAAAATCCATAAAAGACCGAAATCTCAAGGTAACGTGTACAAATATATATAATGTTTTCGTTATCGAGAGTTCACATTTTAGAAAAATCACTTATATTCTAAAACATTTTTTTGTTTCTTTTCGATTTTGCATGTTATTGAATCTCCGATACAACTTCGATATTACCTTTTAATCAGAAGAGGGTTTTAATCATCACTTTCTACCATAATCAACTAAACATATAATTGTGCAAAAATATAATTGTGCGGTGGATATTACTTATTAGTCAAAATATAACTAAAGCCATAACCATGGAAAATATTTTAGATAAATAGTCTATGAAAGTTGATAATTCTTTTGTATGACAAAATTTAGAAAAAAAATAATAAGAAATAGATAATTTCAGGCAGTTGGAAAAGAATAGGAAATTAGTCGATGAACAGAGCCTGGGCCTATCAAAGAGGTTAAAGACAAGATATGGGCTCATATTACAACTCAATCCGTACATATTGACCCAAATGCAACATCTTAGGTACATAAGAAGCGCCCCTATTGGCCTGTTAAGAAAACCCATTCCGGCCTTTAATCTCCATCAGATGATCGTTGGCTCGGCTCGTCTCTTCCCAAAACAGCTTATGCCATCAAAACCGACAAGCTTTTCAAATGCAAACACTTGTTTTTTAAATTGCTTAGCTAATGGTTGGAAGTCCAGTGTGTGTAACACCAATGTATCAAATTCCTAAGACTGCAGGCTTTTTCAATTCTACGAGAAGCTCGCCTCTGGGTTCGAGTCTCACTTGTTCCAATTTGAAAACCAATGGGTATTTGAATTTCAATAGAAAGCGCCGACCTGCCAGTGTCAGGGCTGCCAGAGCTGATTATTATTCCACTTTGAACGTGAAGCGTAACGCCTCTTTGCAGGAGATTAAGACCTCTTACAAGAAACTCGCTCTCAAGGTTATTTTCTTGCTACCAAGTTTGTTCGTCAGTTTTAGCTATTGGGTTACATATATGTATATCTTGATATTGATGGTTATGGACAGTACCACCCAGATATGAACAGGAGTCCTGGGGCCGAAGACAAGTTTAAAGATATCAGTGCTGCTTATGAGGTTATTAACTTCTCCCACTGTATGCCCACTTTTTATGTTTTTTTGGTTCGTTCTTGTTGGTGATGTAGTGTTTGTGTAGGTCTTATCAGATGATGAGAAAAGATCTTTATATGACCGCTTTGGTGAGGCAGGTTTACAAGGAGACTTTGATGCCTCAGGCAGTGGCACACAGGGGGTCAGATACTCTATTCTGAGATCTACAGTTTGTAGAAAAAATATTTTATTAATCTCTAGTGTCTTTTCAATTCTAGGTGGATGCTTTTGAAGTTTATAATTCATTCTTTGGCGGATCAGATGGGTTTTTTGGAGGAATGGGTGAAGCAGGAGGCATCAACTTTGGTTTCGGAAATAGGGGAGACGAAGAACTTGATATTAGGTGTTGATAAAATTATATAACTCAACTTCTTCATCCTCTAAATTAATTTGTCATTGTCAGGGTCATGCTGCTGCTTATTTTTACTTGAATCATATTTCATACAAAACAGTTTGATGTTGCCATCTTGGTTATGCATATACCTATGAATTATGCAGAAGAGATTATAAAACATCAGCCTCAATAGCTAACCTGTTTTCTGCCACCACACATGAGGCTAAAATTTCTGATCTCTGCACTATAGGTACGACCTTCATATGAGTTTTGAGGAATCAGTGTTTGGAGGTGAGCGAGACATTGAGGTTCCTTATTCTGAAACATGTGGTGTTTGTGATGGAACTGGAGCTAAAACTAGTAGCTGTATAAAGTCATGCAGCAGCTGTGGTGGTAGAGGAGGTGTTATGAAAACTCAAAGAACACCTTTTGGGATGATGTCTCAGGTAGGGATGGCATGTACATAATCTTTCATTGAGATCGATTATTTTTGTCATTGATCAATTTCTTTCGTACTCCTCTTACATCTATAGCCAAGTTCAGATTGGTTAATCATATGTTTCTTTGAATATAATGCCTATTTAGGCTGTTGCTTATTTAGATATCATTTGCTCTATTTAATAATTGCTGGTGCTGTGTGATAATTAGGTGTCTACCTGCGCAGCTTGTGGTGGTCAGGGTAAGATAGTCACTGATCATTGTCAAAAGTGTGGTGGAGATGGGAGAGTACGGGCAAAGCGCAGCATGCAAATTATTATTCCACCTGGTGTCAGTGATGGAGCCACAATGCGGATTAAAAAAGAGGGTAATAAGGGGAAGAAGAGGTATATAAGTGAATGAGATTTTGTGATGTTCCGGGATAGAGAGTCTGTTCGTATAAGTACCAACACTTGCTCAGCTTGATCTAGTTATTGCTTTTCGGGAGGAGAAGTGTAGCTTATAAAGTTTTAAGTATACTTGAATCATTAAATGCGAAGAAGTTACTACAAAACGTAATTATATGTTCTTAATTGAGTGTGTTGTATTGTGGTTAGGTGTACTTGCAAACACAAAATCCTCTTCCTCTTTTCCTTTCTCCCTCTCTTGTATAGAATGTGTTGTATGTTTTATAGTAAAAAACAACAAGATAAAAGACTAAAAGGGATGGCCTGTTTCTGTCAGGGGGAAGGTTGGGGATCTTTTCATATTTCTCCATGTAGATGAAAAGCAAGGAATCAGGAGGGATGGCCTCAATCTCTACTCAAATATCGATGTTGATTACACAGACGCAATATTGGGGAAAGTAATGAAGGTACTCAGTTTAGATGCTCATATTCATTATTGTTGGAGTCGATGTGGATGACTCCCATAATGGACTTTTGCATGAAATAGGTCTTCTCTATGGTTTCCTATCTAATTATTTTTCTCTTACATCAGACCACCATACTTATGTGCTTGCAAGTCTTTCAATGAATTTGGTGAGATATTTGAAAGATTATGGCATCCCATCTTTCGTGAAACGAAGTTGTATAAAACTAAAGTTTTTATGTGGTTTCTTTATAAATAACATGAAAAAATATTTGAAATGTTTAGAGAGACTGGAGTTACCAGTATCCCCTCCCTAAGGAAATGTTTGAGATAAGCAAACTTTTTATGTAATTTTTCTGAGCTGGGTTACTCTCAAGTCATTAGATCTTTTTAGAGGTGTAATAGGTTTGGTTTCCTGATAACTAAACATAAAAAAAACTTCCTTTTGCTTAAGTTTTCCAAGTTCCAAACTTAGCTAAGTGAAAAGAAACGAGTTAGAAGAGTTCAATTGAATAAGTGATATCCTATCTAGTCTTTGTTTTTTGTTGTACTATTCCCACTCAAATTTGAGTTCTTCAATGCCCGAAGTCAACTTTAGTATCAATTTCGTCGGTCGAATTTTGTAATCCACCGAGGTCAAAATTACCTGTTTTCACGAAAACCAAACTTCAGGTAGAAACTGTAGAAGGTATGGCAACAATTCAGATTCCTTGTGGAACTCAGCCTGGAGATGCTCTAAAGTTGTCGCGCAAGGGAGTTCCGGATATCAATAAACCTTCTGTCCGAGGTGACCATCACTTTATAGTGAATGTTCTGATCCCGAAAGATATAAGGTTTGCCTCTTTTCAGTTCCTAGGATTTTTGTGCCATCTTATAGCGCCTTGTAATTTTAGGAGGGCATTGTTTTATGGTAGAAGAAAGCCATATGATTCTTTGTTTTAGTTGGTTGGTTAATATGTTGAAGTATATATGCGATCAATATATTCGATATCGTTTGTTCTTTAGTTCACAAGCTTGAAATTGTTAACCGACTTAGTTTGATATAACGACAGTGCCAAAGAACGTGTACTTCTGGAAGAATTGGCTTCGCTTAAAGCATCTAGCCAAGTTCATTCGGCTTCGTCTAGCACCTTTGGTATTTTTTCTGTGTCATATCTACGATCCTGATTTCTTTGAAGTTTAATTTAGATGGGCAGTAGGCATTGCATACTTTTACGAAACCTTGTGTGATTTATACTATTTAGGAAGATCTCGTAAAGGATCTGAGAAACGTCGAGCAAGAGACCAAAAGGATCAAGCTTCATTCCAAGGATCTAAACATAGCTCATCTCCGTGGGATGCGGTGAAAGGACTTTTCGGGTACCTCCAAAAGCTTTTTTTTCTTATTATATGTTAAAAGCCATCAGCGTCTTCATATCTTCAAATAAAAAACTTTGAAATCAAGGGTAATTCGCTTAGTATGTAAAAACATATAAAAAATAAGAGGATAGACTTGTTTTTTGGCCAATTTTTTAATTAACGCACTAATTTAGGCTAGCTTCCTTTAGTCTTTATATCACTGCAACTACACTAAGAATGTGTTCATAAAAAAACTTGTATCAGCTCCCAATTCAATAATTTTATTGCAGAAAACGGCAGTCTAGAGAAGGATTTGCATCGGTTAGTTTGGATACCTCAGCTTCTTCATTGTGGAGGTGCAAGCCAGATTCGCCATTTACGATTCCGATATTGACACTTTTCATCATAACTTATATTCTTACGTCAAAAGGAAAGAATCCAAATAAAGAAGACAAATGAGAAATTTATACCCAAAAACTACGACGATAAGTATATCCATATCCAGTTTTGCCTACACTAATTCAATTATCCATTGGTGTTACAGTAGCCAACAGATTCTGTAATATTCCACCATTGTATTTCTTCCCTAAAGAAGGGCAAACTCAAAAGCCGTCAACATCATCTTGACGAAATCGTGTACTGAGGAGAGTTAGGCTGTTGTATGGTACATGAGATTCTAAAATTGCATTGCTAGTGCATTGCTAATGTCTTTAACTATAAAGTTTATTTTATTACATATCTGGACTTGTCAAGAAAAGCTGTGGCTGCATTTATATGTCCCTAGTTTATGTGCCAAATGAAAATGACTAATTGATCTTACTTTTGCGTTGTTAGATGATCCTACTTTTGCTGCAGAACAGTCCATCTTGACCTTATGGCTGATTTTGTTTCTAGAAGGATGGAGTTTTTTAGTTTTCTGGATAAATAACTATACAGTTTAATATAATTTGTTTTTACTTTATAGAATTCAAACATGATTGATGTGTAAAATTTTATTTTTATTTTTAAGTTATGATATATAAATTTCATAATTCAATTATTAGAGGATTTTATATATGTGAAGAAAAATTAATTAGATAGAGTATCGAAAGTGACCAGTTTAAAGATTTTTTTCAAAAGATATTCAAAGTTTTGCAAGAGATTGAATTTTCAGTTTTCATCCAACACATCAAAGAAAATTAATATTAGATAAAGTTGATAAAGAAAACTAATAATTGACTTTATCTTTTGAATCCACATTTTACATGGAGGACATGAGTTTATTTTATTTTGATGAGTTGTCGGATTATGTTTTTGAATGTTTATTTTTATCCGATTGTTGTTTTTGATGGACTATGTAAATTATATAGTGAAAATGGTTTAAACATTAGAAACTTAAAAGATATTCAGAAGGCTTATTCTTTCAAGCTTTGGTTAACTTTCAGAGACAATAAAACACTATGGGCTAACGTAATGCACTCTAAATATTTCCTGAATATACATCCATTACAATATCCTTTAAGAATCAGAGATTCTAAAACTTGGAAAAGAATATTTTAGATTAAAGAAGAAGCTGAAAAACATATATTCTGGAAACTGGGCAAGAGAAATTTAGACTTTTGGTTAGATAGATGACACCATACTGAACCATTGATCACATTAACAACTGTTAATTCAACTCACCGTACTCCAACAACGGTAATTGAATTTTGGACTAACAACAATTGGGAATTGCCTAAACTTCAATTTTGCATATTGCCTGCTAACATTAACAAAATTAGCAAAACACATATCAACAGAGATGTGGAAGACACCATCATCTGGAAGCTTTCCACTGATGGAGCCTTCTATTTAAAGTATACAGTTAATTCATTAAGACACAAAAACATAAGTTCATTAATTAAAGCAAAAATTTGGAATACTACATCTCCAAATAAGTGCTCCTTCACCATTTCGAGAGTATTAAACAACTTAATACATGTAGATGCTATTTTACAAAGAAAAAGTTTTCAACTTGCTTCTAAATGCCTCAGATGTCACAATTCAGAAACTCTAAATCATGTTTTCATAATTTGTGAATCTTCATGGAACGTTTGGTTTTTCTTTTCTGAAAAATTTAGCACTAGAATAAGTAAACACATGACAATCAATCACATCATTAACTTATGGCTACTATCAACATCTAAAACAACCCATATAAGGACTATTACCTTCATTGATAATCTGGTCAATATGGACTGCCAGAAACAACTGTAAACACAAAAATATAGATATCTCATTCAAAAAGATCATCAATCATGTATCTTAAATGCTTATATATTTAAACACATCGCTATCACGCAACAAAAAACACTAGATAGGTGACTATCATATAGCTAAAGATTTGAATTGTTTTAATCATCTTAAACATCCCAAGCCTTTTATTTATGTAAAATGGAATTTACCTTCACCTAATCGTGTTAAACTAAATTGCGATGGTTCATCTTTACTCAATGGTGAATCAAGTTATGATTTTATATTAAAGAATGAACAAGGTGATTTAATGATAGCTAAATGTAGTTTAATAGGTAAATGTTCACCACTAGTTGCTGAAATTTACGCACTATTGAATAGTTTACTATGCTGTAAAGAGAAAAACTTAAACATGATTGACATTGAAATAGATTCATTAGAACTGTTTAACATGTTAGCTTCAAGCAAGTATCCTTGGTATTTTGAACAAATCCTATTGTGTTGTAGAAACTTGATAAAGCCACAAATGACCCTTAAAGATGTTTATAGAGAGCAGAATTCGGTTGCGGACTGGTTAGCCAAATTTGCATTAAAAGAACAATCAGAATACATAATCACTGCTAACCAATCACCAAATGCATTATCTGATATTCTCATGCTAGAAGAATTGAACCTAAGAAACTTTAGATTATCCGATGTTCACTAACAGCAGTTTGGTAGACCTAAAAACCTGACCAATAGCATATCTGATTCTCTCTTTTCCAGGTTGCAAGAATACATAAAAATAAAGAGGAAAACTGATAGAAACAAAGAAGAGAAGATAGGGAAGAAGACACCAAGGATCAAGATGGATTATATAGTTTCCGTAAGAATCAGGATAAAGATAAAGGTGTCACAAGAAAATCCATCTTAAATCTAATATTGACAACACTGATCAAACCATGTAAACAAGATGATCAAAATATGTAAAAAAATATTGTTTTTATTTCAACATCAATAAAATTTGAAATTCTTAAAAAAAAAACTAAAATGTATTACGAAGTAATAAATAAAAAATTACATAGGATAAAATTAATTTAGATTTTATTTTTAAATAAAACAATAAATTTTGGAATTTTGGAATATTCTTTCTATCATACGGAAGCACATGTGATAAATAAGATTTCAGTTTTTATATATTATATTATGAATTCATAACAACATAATAATAACTTTCCACCAATAAAACAAATAATAAAGATGATATAAACCGCATGTGAAAATACCTTTGCTTATGTAGTGGGTATTTTTGTTAAACAAATAGGACTTGTATTACATAATTGAGAGTTTTACAAAAGTAAGTCTCAAATTAAGAACTTAACAGAAATACAAGGACTAATGTCTAATAAGACCAAAATCATAAGCAATTCCCAAATTGAAGAGAACCCTGAAATGCTATTACGCAACAGAAGCTCATTTCATCTCCTCAAACAGCTACTCCAAGCAGAGAAACGCTCGGTTTAGATCGAAGATAGAAAAATCGTAAGAAAGACGAAATCAGGCGGAAACCCTAATCTACCCAGGATCAATGTATCCGATTCCCAGGATTTCAAGTGTTGTGATAGCCAATAAAGGAATCAGAGCATTGAATCCTTCAAAGGTGTGGTCATGGCGAACTAAAATAACCCACTTTGCAATGCAATCGGCCGTCAGGTTCCGATTTCTTGAAATGTGACGGAGAGTCATGCATCGATGGATTAGGCTTCGACACATAGCAAACATTGGTTTATGGAAAGGGGCAACAGATCCAGAGGCGAGAAAGTTGATTAGAGTCAAACAATCAGACTCTATATCAAATATTCTGCCAATTGTTTCTCTTGCAAATGATGAGCCCCTCAATAAGGGCTCTGCATTCTGCCTGAAGAGGGTTCATCTTTCCAAAAAGACATCCGGAGTCCAGGACCGTTCTCGTTTCTGACGATTATACCACCGCTGGACTCTCCAGTAGAGCTGCAAGCACCGTCAATGTTAATTTTGAATCTGCCAAGGTTGGGAGCCATCCACCTCAGGTATGCAGGCTTTCTTTTCCTGTTATTTATAGTTTTGCACCCCAACGCTGAACCTGCGTCAATAACATTTGACCAATGTTTAGTGTTCATTTTGTTGCTGAGTCAATTCCCAGAATGGTTCTGGTCATTTTGTCAATAACACTATTAAAATTATCATGAGTGTTATTGAACTTGCAGCAGTTTCTGTTATACCATATTGTCCGACAAATTATATGTGGGACAAGCTGGGTAACATGAAATTTGCTGTTAGCAGACCGGAATAAAAAATGAAGAATATGGTTGAGAGTTATAAAACACATTAGGGGGATCTTGAACAAGCAACCAAAGTAATTCCAAATGGGCCAGACAAAATTGCAATTGATGAAGCGATGGTTTTTCTCTTCGCAACTGTAACAGAACTGGCACTTGGAGACAGTAATGATATGCCTTTTGGAAAGAATGTTATCAATTGGGGCATAGTTTTTTACCAGCTTCCAACATAAAAAAGAAATTTTTTTAGGGATAAAATGATTCCAATTTTTTTTAAAAACAGTGATTTGATGTGTCTCTTTCTTAAGCTATCCCAGGTTAGATTTGTATTGAAAACATTATCATTAGAAAGCTTCCACACAATTTTATCTTTCTGTTCAGGATTGAGTTTAAAGAAGTTAATTTGTTTAACTCTTTCCTGAGTTAGAAAGTTAGAAAGAGTGTGGTTGTCCCAACCATTATCTTTCCAAAAGGTTTTAACACTAACGGGAAGAAACCAGCTATTAGAGCTATAGTTACTTATGAGAGGGGGCATATCATGCCACTCATCATACCAGGAATCTATAGAACCATCACCAATAAGCCATTTCACATTGTTAAACTTGAAAGCTTTGAACATGATGAGTATGTAAAGAGTGTAACAGATTGTTGAAAAACGATTACTCACAATACTATAGATATTTCTAAATAGATATTGTTGTTTGAAATACATTAGGAGATCCTAGACTTGTACTTAGAAAATTTCTAACAATATGTTCAAGCTGAGCGCAGGCCACCACACGTTGAGTTGACAAGTTTTCTTGGTAAAAGTATGCATCTTGTGAATTATGTGAAGGATAAATATAATTTTTCATCTCTTATGCTTCATTTTAAGAATCAAAATACTACTAGTGCTTTTTATTCGGATTCTATTACTTAAGATACATTTTATTATCCTGCCATAAGTTTAAGTGATCCTTCTTCTGAAATCCATATTGAATTTGTACTTTTTTTATATTTCTGATCAAGTTGGATGTATAATTCTTTTGACAAACTGATCATCCACAATAACCTTAATTTCTCTATTTATGTTTGGTTGTACTTAACTTTCTTGAGGCAATTTGTTTGCACCAAATTTCTGAAATAACTAAGTTATATTTGAATGAAATCCTATTTTCCAGTTTATATTTTCATTGGAAATTTCTCCAAGTATAAAGATTGTGGATTTACTCGTGTTCATTTATTTTCATTTTTAGGTTTATAATTTTTATCCATAAGACTCGTCTTGGACAATGGATACATTTGTCAAAACCTATTGTTGTTTGTTTTTAAAAAAGAAATACAATGTATTATAAAAACTCTATTATTCCAGACAGAGTGATCAATTTTGAAGTCATGTGACTTTTGAAGAGACTTGTAAGCTTATTTATGTTTAGGATTGTATTTAGAATTATCCATACAATTTGTTTTTTCTTTGTTTTAAATGTTCAAGACTCCCTGAAATATTTTATGATTACTTTAATAATCATCATACACTTAACTTTTTTTATCAAGGGATATTAAGACTCGTTAAAGTGTTAAAGATTTATAATTATCACACATTTAAATTTTTGTTTGAATAAGGGGTAATGAGAATCCCTGAAGTAGACAATCGATTGATCTATTCAAGAAAAATGATATTTTGGACATGCACTATTCAAATCCGTAAAGTTAACACACATTCTCCATAAAAAATTCTTATTTTTAACCAATACCGGGTTAGCAATTCAAAGTGGGTATTGTGCCTCCCGAATATGTCCAATCTTAGATAATTGATCCACTTTGCCACAATAACTTTGGATTTTTCAACCGAGAAAGCTCGCCTCTACAGAATAATAGGCATGACCTTTGGATTTAAAGCTAAGCTATGACATATTACTTATGGTGGAACTCCTACTAGATCTTTTGTTTTCCAAGCGAAAACATCCAAATTATCGAACAAAAACTACAACAACTGAAAACGCAAAGTGGGTGACACTAATGTCCCTATTCACAGAGTTTTCCCATTTGTAAATATATATTCTTCGATATCTTCACCTACTGCCAAAGAAACCCGGGTTTCCCTCGGATCATCCACACCATTCTCATCCAGGTGAACCCCCTAATTGTTATTCCACCATTTGATTATTGGAATTAGATCTTTGAGAATGAAGGGATGTTGCATAACACTCACTAGCTACTTAGTTATTGTTTGAAACCACCCCATGATCCCCAATAACATACTTCACACATTGATGAATAGTAGTGACTACAACATGCATTTTTTATAGCCAAGATCTCCCAAAGATAGCATTGTAGCTAGTTGGAAATTCGACCACCATAAATAAAACTTGGACTCTCTTCTTAAAAAGGCATTTTCCTAGACATATCTCTCCCATGAATTCTCCAATCACTTGATTTTCACTCATATAAACCCATTTATGGTGCAATCAGATTAAAGAATATTAGGTGGATTACGCATCATATCGTACGTAGATTTATACAAAAAATTTGCTGAACTGCATGTATCTATTAAAATACGTTGAATTTCAACCCCAAAAATGTCTGACTTTATAAGCACTGCATCTTCATAAGGTCTTAATATCCCCCAAAGATCGTCATCATCAAACAAGATAAACGGTGTATTCACATTTTACCCTCTATTTGGGTAGCAAAACTCACTTTGTGTCTCTTTCTGGAGCTATTAATGTTACAAGACATGGTATCTCCCCCAAATATTGTTATAGACTCAAAAATTCACACAAACTTCGAACTTGTCTTTGAACCGGTGGTTCATCCACAACTAACAAAATTAACCGATCTAGGCCCGTATCTAAATACTTAATTGTTGCATCAAACTCGTCACATTTAGAATCCAGAATTATTAATTAACTTTCCTGCTTTGAATTTGGATTAGTAATATGTTATGTTGTCGTGCTCGGATGTTTCGACATGCTGCTTCGGCCTTTGACAAAAGTTGTTAACTTGCTATTCTCTATCCAAATATGTATCTCTTTCTTTAATGCTATATAATTTTACAGTGTCATGCTCAATATCATTGCAATACTTGCAATACTTATTATTGCGCTCTTCCCTTGGTCTATTTATCAGAGCTAGATTTCTAAATTCCACTTGACCTTTAGATTTCTCATAGATACCCGCTACATTCTTAGTTAGCTCAGTGAAATATTCTGGTCTTATCCACTGATTGGTATTGGCCGTTGAGGTTGATAGTTATACCCATGAGTTGGAGTTCCTTCTGTTCGAGGAGGTAGATTAGTATTAGTCCTCGGACGACCTGAGGTTTGACAATTCAAACTGTGTAGTTGGCTCCCTTGACCCGTGAATGCATGTTCTGAAGTTCTTGGAGTAGAACTTGAACTACCTCAAACCCTAGTAAACTCTTCAACTTTAATTTTCTCTTCAACTTGAGCCATAAGAGCTCGAACTGTCAACGACCTTCTTCTAGTTGTCTCATTTGCCAAGTTTTCTGGAAGTAAGTTTTGTCAGAAAGCTGCCATAGCGACAAGTTCTTAACAATCCTCCAACTTTGTTATTGTTAACACAAATCACCTGGTGTAATCTTATAACTTTTCCCCACGACTTGTTTGCATTGTATAGTCATGTCACCATTGGTTCGCATTTCCTTGCTTCCTAATTTTTTTTTCTTCAAAAGGCAGTATAAAAAATTCTAAAATTGGTAATAGATCCCCTCAGAATCCTGTTATGACACTTCAAAGCAGTACCCTTACAAGTTTGAGAAAACACTCTACAAACCAGCCTATCATCATCCTCGAAATTCATCATATAATTCTTGAACTATTCAATATGGTCACCAAGATTTTGTGTTCCATCAAACATTTCTACAATTGAAATATTAAAACACCTCGGAAGCGGTATTGACCTGATATTAGCAGATAAAGGAGAATTACTCCACTCTACTCCTTGCATATATTGATCATCTCTCTTATTTCCCATTATTGCATACAAGTTTTGATCTCTTGTATTAATATATTGATTGGTCGTTTTTCCCTCATAGAATAAATCGTCCCTTACATGTCAAAGCTTACTTTTTTTTATATTCCTTACGTGACTTTCGATGCCGACTTCCTCCCCCCTTCGAAAAATTTAGATGTCTTCTTTGGCTAAAAAAATGACCCTCGGAGTTCGAGCTAGAGAATTCGCTATCACTAGATAAAATATATTATTGTTTATCATTTTTATCTTTTCTCGAAAAACGGTTTTCCTTATCTAATTGAAAATGTGTTTTTTATGATCTCTACGAATCCAATGAGATGTATAGGATTCGTCAGATTGATTTCTACCTCATATTTATCCTCAAATAGACGCATTTTAGATTTTAATTTTTCAGATCGAATTTATTGTTCTCTTCGTGCATTTTCATCATTTAAAACAATTATTTTTTCTAACAGTTGATTCATTCGACTTTTAATGTCAGATTGATTGCACTACTCATGGATTTGACTATTACCTTAACTTTCTGCCATGGTACTTACTTCTATGTGTAAATCTGACTAAATAGCTTTAGTTGCTTCACAAACCGTTGGATCAGCTCTTGTCTCCTCTGGCTCCATTATAAGTAACATTATTAACTATGAATTTTATCTTTTCGAATTTTAGGTGTATTATCTAGGTACTTTAATTCTCTCCCACTGTGGTCACAAATGTTAAGTATAAGAGATATCTTAATGAATTAACCGGATTAAACCCGTGTTTGTGGAAAAGAAGATGAAAGTATTGAGAGAGAGTTAAAGTATGGAAAGTCTAAAGAGGGAAACATTTTGACATAGTCTATCTCAAGTAATAAAAGCTGAACCCTTTATTCAATGTTTTATGCTCTATTTATAGGCACACAAGAAGACTTTAACTGAATCAGTTACATAAAAAAATAAATTGCATGGTGGTCAGTTTATATTTACAAATAATACAAATCTCCTCTCATGACTTTACAATATATTGAAAGTAACCTTAATGTTATTATCTTACGTTCCTGATAATTCATGTCCTTATCAAGTTCCAACTGACCTCCTTACCAAACATAAACAAGGATTGCTCAATTTTAGTTAAGGAAACAATCCATATCTTTGTGGATCAAATTCATGCTCTAACAATAGCACTACGAAGAAACATAACATCCTAGTCCCCATAGTGGCAATAATACTTTATTTATTATAGTTTTGGCTGCATTGGCTATATTCTTCACAATACAAAAAAGACAAAATACTACACCGTCAAATCCACCATTATTTAAACCGAAAGGTCGAAGATTTTCTTACTTAATTTTTTATTATTATTACAAACAACCTTGGCAAAGTGGTTGGAAAATGGAGAGATATCAGGATTTTAATAACAAGAGGGCTGAGTTAGTAACTTTCGTATGTTGTAGTACAGTTCTTCCAATGTCTCGACGTTTTGAATTTGAGGTCGAACTCTTCCCAACAGACTGGTTTCTCGCTCAGGTGTCAGAATTGGGTCCAATAGGTACTCGAATCGAAGACTTCGACGAGCCCGTTAGATTTCAAAAATGTGACAATTCTCAAAGTTTGATACCCAAGTTCGACCTATAAAGTCTTTTAAACTAGTTGTTATGTTTAAGCATTATTTTTATTTATTTGTTTTATTTTAAGATATTTACGTAATTTCCTTTATTTGGAATTAAGGTTTTGGGCAGTGCTATAAAAAGTAAATATACCCTATTTTGTTGCCAGACGTTGATGAATAAAAATTGAGATTATTTTCTCTAAAGTCTCTAGGTTTATTTTACTCTCTAACCTAGGTTAGGGTTTTATATATACATTCTTTTTTTTTCTTAATTTCTTGTAGTCGTCGATTCTATTTTGACTATCCCCTCTATCAGTTAGGGAAGGTATATCAAATAGTCTTCATCTTGCCTACTAGTGACAACCAAATCATCAATACAAGCAGGTAAGTTTTAGACAAGTTGATTTGCAATTTTTTAGATAAACAACTTGTGATATGTGTCCTTAACATTCTTCAGTTGAGAAGACACAAATTTATAACAATGGAGTCCCCTTTCAGCGATGAAGGTGGTGGGTTCTTGATAATATTTATGCATTATAATTTAGTTATAATGCGAATAAACATCCATCAAAGATATCATTTTTTTCTTAAAGTTTCATCCACCATCTGATCACTTCTTCAGGGATTTCATATAAGCATTGTTTAAGTCAATAAAATCAACATACATCATCTACTTATCATTCTTCCTCTTTAGTAACATTGGGTTTTGTGAGAGTATGGTTCTAGCTTGGTTGAGAAAAACATAACTGATTGAATGTTTCAATTAATTATGCTTAGGTGTCATATGCATCAACTGTGTAGGCCTAAGTATTACCAAGGCATCAATCGCTTAAATTATTGTATTGACTTCTTCAGCTTGGAAAAATTGGTTTGAGCTGAAGCAACATTTTGTAACAATAATGACATCATATGAAGCATTGACTAATTCGACTAGGAAGCCATTCGTTAAGCCAACCACTTTCATCTGCTAAAATGCTTAGGAAAAGACATTGGTTGCTACAGTTGGGAAGACATTGATACAACTAAATGATGTCATGGGCCTATGGGTCATTCGTCCAAGGCAAAGACTATTTTTGGATGAAGTAACATGGATAAAGTAAAGCCTACACTATACAAGTGGGTGAGATCCTGAACTTAAGCTGTTAAGTATGATAGGCGGTATAAGGTGTCAGTTATACTGGTTAGATTAATCTAATATCACACTAAATTATTTACTCATTCTTACAACATAAATGGTAATTTTAATTGAGGAGTTTGTTACATTATATTGAGGATAAAGATTATAACCAAGTATTATATAGAATACTCTTTGGACTTTGAAGAAAATGACGGGAGTTTGTTAGAGTGTGCAATAAAAATATATAGAGAATATACTTAGTAGATCATAGAATAATATTGGTAGAGTATTCAGTGTGAACTCTAGACCTGGAGTTTTTGTAAACATTATGTTTTTATCTGTTATCTTTATCTTGTAAACTGTTGTTACTGTTGGACAACCATAAAAATAATATTTTTTGTGATTTATAATGGAAATAGAATAGTTTCTGAACCACTATAGATATTTGTGTTCAAACTTTCTCTTACTCTGTCATTACTTTGTTAATTTTCAGTATAATTGTTATGTTTTTTATAACATTATTCTTCGAACCCATTTGAAAGCGTAGTTTTATAGTTCCAAGATGCAGGAGGATGAATATCTTGATGAGAACTTTGATGACTTCTCCAAAATAATAATCGGTTTGGTGAACATCGGTGAAAAGATCATTGATAAAGCTTAGGTAATGATCTTATTGAACTCATTCCCTTATGTATATGGACAAGTTAAAGAATATTATCCATACAGCAAATAAATACTGCCAATAGATGTATTGGAACTTGCAATTAGATGGAAAGAGTTGGAACTCGTGTAGTGTCGAAGGGCTGTGAATTCTGGTAGTAGCCATGGTAATTTTAACATTAGAGGGAAATCAGAGAAAATGGGTATCGATAAGTTCATAGGAAAATCTAGACCAAAGTCAGCAAAGCCGTTTGATAAGTCCAACATTAGATGTAATCATTGCAAGAACTTCAGTTATTTTAAGAAATAGTGTCCCAATCGACTATAAAAGCAAGGTGATTGCATATCAGATCATGGGGGTAATTCTGTTGCTTCTGGAGGATATAACTCTACAGAGGTTTTGGTTTACTCTTCAAATAAGGACCATAATGAGTGGATTCCAGATTTTAGATCCATAAAGAGCATGGTTTAACTCATTTGAGGAGAATAATGGAGGTACTATGCTACTTGGAAATAAAAAGGCTTGCAAGATATCAAGAATCGGATCAGGGAAAATTCAGATGTTTGATGGTTGTGATTAAATTCTGACGATTATGAGGTACGCTCCCGATTCAATAAGAAATTTAATTTCCCTTGGCATGTTGGAAAACTTGGGTTCTTTTTTTAAATTGGAGAATGGTCACATGAAAATTGCGAGAGGTGTCATGACCTTCACGAAGAGGATCCTGTCAAATGACATATATTCTTTGATTGGTGATATTATTATATGCATCGTTCCGAGCTTGTTGAAAGACTTCTAGATGGTAAAATCACATGGCATAGAAGACTGGGGCATGTGAATAAGAATGGTTTGTTAGAGTTGTAAAAGGAAGGTAATCTAGAAAACACAATTTGATTGGCTTAGAATTTTTTCAATCCTATGTGTATGGAAAAAGTAGTAAAGATATGTTTGCATGATCTGGCATACAATAATTGACTACATACATGCGATCTTTTAAGACTTGCAAGGGTTCAGTCTCATAAATTTAGTAGATACATTCTGTAAATCGTTGATGATTACTTACATAAGCTTTGGATTTATCTGCTAAGATCGAAGGGAGAAGATTTTAATAGGTCTAAGAAATGGAGAATCATGGTTGAAAGATATATTGGAAGAGAAGTAAAGAACTTTTAGATGAAAAATGGTCTTAATTTCAACGCAAATAAATTTATTGATTACTGTAAAGCAGCATGGATCGCTCAATATAGGACTGTACGTGACACTCCACAATAAAATAATCATGTTGAAAGAAAGAACAAAATTGTTATTAAGAGGGTGAGGTGCATGTTGATTATTGTTAAGCTTCGAGGTAGTTTTGGGGTGAATCGGTAATGATTTCATGTTACCTTATAAACATATGGCCATTCACCCTGATTAGCTTAAAGACCCCACATGAAATACGAGAAAAAATCATATAATTCTAATCTGAGAGTGTTCGCTTATGTTGCTTATGTACATACGAGGGAGGACAAGAAGCAACCATACACTACAGTTCACAAAAACACACAATAAACCACATACCATACACCACACACAACACACCACCCACCACACTCAACACATAACAAAAAATACATATAAAACACCACTGACCATCAACCAAACACCAAGATTCACACACCATATACAACATAATAGATAACGCACAATACACAACATACAACATATAAGACTAAACACGCAACACACAACACATAACCTACCATACATAACATATCACACATCATACACTACACATAACACATCGCACATGTCACAAACACACAATACACACAACACACCACTCTATAACTTAAAACAAACTCATAGATCATGATACTCAAGGCTAAAAGAAAGATACCCAAAATGGATTTGCAATCAGTTTCATCAAAATGAATGAACCATAAGTTATCACATTTCAATTTTTTATGTAAGAGAAATAAATTCAAATATATGTACAAGAAACGTCATTTCCAATACCATAAATGTCACAATATGGAGGTTCATGCTAATGAATGCAAAAGATACTAAACATGTGAATGACAAAACAAATGTTTCCAAAGAATTCAATTTTTTAATGGTTAGCCTAGAGAAACATGTCCTAGATCACACCTCTAATTGAAATATTACTAAACAATTACTTTCACTAAAATTGATTAATTACTAGATTGTGAAAAAAAAATGTTTACAAAATAAAAAAGATATTTTCTCATTTGTCTCTTGTAGTTTATTTTTTTCCATTGTTTGCTTCTTGTAGCATTTGATTCTCAATCTTGATAGAAAATATAAAAGATAAATAAAAAAATCCGGGTATATATTTTCTAATCAACAAACAACGGATTGTTTGTATTTAAGATATCAAACGAAGTATTCACTTAAAATTCTTAATATATTTGAAGTGAAATTTAGAGTTATAACTTAAGATCAATTGCACTTATACCCCTAAGTTTCATTTTTATGACCCGGGACCATAAGTTAACTAATTATTATAAAATATTATCCATAAACTTTATATTTAGTCTTCATTGTCAATATTCAGGTTTAATCCTTCACAAAATTTGAATTTAACTCGGTATCTACACAATTACCTCCATAATTAGTATAATTTATTTGTCCATTTTTTGTTCAATTTATTTATCTTATTTATTATTAATTTGACCATATATCAACAATAATCAAATACATCATTAAGCACGGACCAACCCATAAAGTTCTAATAATCTCACATTTGGATCGTCATATGCTACTAAATGATATATTTACTTGATGAAGATTTTATAATTTTTTTCATAGATGAACTAAACAATCATGTACATCACAATAAACGATAAAAGAATAAAGACCTCTATAATCTAATATGAGCAAACAAAGACAACAATAATCACATTATCTATATCAAACAACTACGTGGATCTGTAATGGTTTGTAATACAAGAATAATATAAAAAGTAACCGTACATGTCTATTCTTAATTGATTATAGTCAAATGGATATTTACTCAATGAGAAAGAGAATTCAATCAAACATATATGAGAAATATATATTTTCAATTAATTTGTATTGTATACAACCAAATAACATATACACACACTCAAATAAAAAATACTATAATATGTCAACATCTATCATAATGTCGTGTTCCTAAAACCATTATACGTAGTACTTCTTTGGTAATATTAGATACTACCATAAATATTTTACTAGATGTGGTCTTTACTAATTTTTCGACGTTGTTTTATATCTTTGATAGACGAGAACTTGATATTCATATGTTTGAATTTAGCAGATCTCCAGCTACCTAACTTGTTAACTATTGTCAGATTATATATTCATGGGATTATTTATCTTTTTTGCAATGATAAATTTCAACAACCATAATGAATGTTTGGGAATTTGTAAAGCATGCAACAAATTCCAGTGCCATAATGGAGGATTCAAATAGTGTTCTTTTAGAATTTCCTATAATTTTATACATCACACCTAATAGGAATATGTTACCTGAAGTCCTATAAAATTTGTCAGCACAACCTACTTAAATCTGAGTTGGCATATTCTTTGATCTACAGATTATCTGACTTCATATGTTTCAACATGTAGCTTTTGTTTGTATCTCTTACCGAATAATCTTTTTTATTATTTGTTAATGGTCCATGTCCAAATTACTTAGACATATTCCTAACAACATGAGAATAAAGTTAATATCTGATCATGTATAAACTTGAGCATATATTAGATTCTTGAATAACTAAACATAAAAAATCAATTGCATTTTTTAAATCTCAAAATTTATGTTTGGACATTGACTTAGATTTTATTTGTCTCTATTTGAAATAAGGGTATTAAAGGGTGCACTAAAAATATGAAATTACTCATATTGAACCTTTGATACACACAAATCTTAGCCAAGTTCATCTCAAACCCAAAATAGACAATTACCTTAATAAACCAAATGAATTTATAAAGTTTTCATAACATATACTTTGGGTTATCAACTACAAATGTCTCATGTTGCATCATATAGATCATTATATATTATCACCATTAAGAAAATGGCTCTTAACATCCACTTGTAAAGACCTTAGGTCAAAGTGTGCAACTAGTACCAAATATCTTTGTTTTTATAAAATCGATCCCTTCATGTTGAGTATAGCCTATTGTCACATGTCATTCTTTATGCCTCTCCATGTTACTCTTGGAATATCATTTGGTTTTTAAAGTAACTTACAACTAAATTAAGTTATTGTTTTCAGGTAATGAGTAAAGCTACCAAAATTTATTATATTGCATTAACATATACAATTTATTCATAGTGTTGATCTATATTTGAGAATAAAAAATCTTTATGGATTCACGAAAACACGACTATTATTTAATTTTTATACCATATGAATCTTCATGTTCATGAAGATACAATATGTGATCCAAAAAAGTAGAGTTTTTCGTATCTCTATTGGAACTTCTTAAGGGAATTATTTCTTCAATTTCTACTTTTTAAAGAGATATATTTTGATCATTTTGAACACTTTCATTCGATTCTCTATAACGAAGAAAAATATCATATTGAGAATCTTCAAGCTCTAATGGGACTTAAATGACTAGCTTTGAAACGAATTTATTTGATACGTGGGTCTCAATTGACCACCATGGATAAATGTGGTGTGATATGATGGCTTCATGAGCTACTTATCTTTGGTACAATCTTCGTGAATTTATATAGGTTATTTTTCAAAAAACATTATTCCTAAATTCTCCTCTGAAACTTAACATCCTTAAAAAATCTTGATGTCTTCGACTTAAAAATACCTATAGTAAACGAATTATATAACATAAAGATCTTTGATTGTTCAGAATATCCAATGAAATAACTAGGTATGGGCATTCGGTTCTTCAGTTCGGTTCTTTCGGTTCTCGGTTCTTTCGGTTCTTAAAACTAGTACCCATTTAGGAACCGATTAAAATTCGGTTCGGTTCGGTTCGGTTCTTGGTTCTTTCGGTTCTTTAAAACTAGTACCCATTTAGGAACTGATTGGTTTGGTTCTTCTCGGTTCGGTTCTGTTACATTCGGGTTTCAGTTCCAAATGGTTACTTTCTAACCAAATGGTTACTTTGTAACCAGAAGAACCGTTTGGAACCGAACCCGAAAGGAACAAAATAGTTATTTTCTAACCAAATAGTTACTTTATAACCAAAAAATATGTTTGGAATTGAACCCGAAAAGAACCAAATGGTTATTTTCTGACCAAATGGTTACTTCCTAACCAAATGAACAGTTTGGAACTGAACCCGAAAAGAACCAAATGGTTACTTTGTAACCAAATGGTTATTTTGTAGCCAAAAAAACCGTTTGGAACCGAACAGAACCATGGATATTCAAAAGTACTATTGCTTATTCAGTTCTTTATGGGTACTATTCGGTTCTCGGTTCCGAACCGAACCGAACCGAGAACCGTGGGTATTTAAGATAAGGAACCGTACGGGTATTTATAAGGAACCGGAACCGAACCGAATCCGTTATTTCGGTTCGGTTCGGTTCGGTTCTTCGGTTCCATACCCATATGCCCATGCCTAGAAATAACAACTAATCCTCTTAGCGTCCACTTTCTTTTTATTCAACCAATAAGGATTTACTTTATATGGACATCCAAAACATGTATATGCTTTAAGTTAGGCTTGCATTCAGTTTAAAGTTCATATGGGGTCTTAATAGGTTATTTTTATGGGATCTATATCGAAAATATATACAATATATCTAAAGTCCTACCCCGAGAGTGATAATGATAAACTAGAATAATGCATCATACTTCTCACAATATCCTTAAGCATACAATTTTGTCTCTTAGACACAAATTTATGTTAGGCGAACCTGGCATTTTATTTTGAGTATCTATACCGCACTCATCTAGATATTTTACAAATAATAAACTACATAGTTTGCACTTATGGAGTTATTTTCCTTAGGTCTTAAAATTTAGAAACTTGTCATAAGATTAAAATGTAGATACTCTTACTAAGAGAAGTCATCTTTTAATGATATAAAATACTTATACCCGTTCTATGGTAAACGTTCCCTTAATACATTTGATGCAACAATCAAAGTATAAATAATTAAGTGAAATTAATACGTTTTTTAACAACAATCTTATCCATTCTTGCCTTAGAGATATGACTTAAGTGTTTGTGTCAATGATTTTTCTAAATTTTCAGCTTTAGAATTTAGTTTATCATATACATATATGTTTAGTACTTTTTGTTATACTTAATAATAATTAATAAATACAAATTATTATACATTGTTACCTATCTTGTTTCTACCATATTATCATGTAAAGAAAAGATCATATTATTATTTTATATATATATATATATATATATATATATATATATTCAAAGTAGTCTAATTCTAGAAAACAAATATCAAATTCCTTGTAACATATTTCAAATACAAGAACTGAAAAATCCTAAATGGCATAAAGTAAGAACAAATTTTCTTTTACTTAATGGATGGATCTTTCACCATTATTAAGTCTTGGACTCCTTATTGTACTATTATATTTTATATAATTTTGGTATTATTTACAGTTATGTTTGTCTTCTTATGAAAGAAACATCAACTTGCAACATGCGATTCCTTTGGTTTCTTTACTTCTGAATCATAAACATTTTCAATACATTATCATACTTTCTCTTATCTACATTCTCCAATTGCAAACTCACAATATGAACCTTATGAAGTTTTAATAGTATTGGAAATAAGTTCACTGGCTGTCGATTTCTCGTACTGAGAAAAATTTGAAATGCAAACCCTACCAAAACCTCATCGGGAAGGTCAATCTTAAGTTTCCTATAAATTTGAGGCTATTACTGACATCCTAAGAATATATTTCTTTATTTTTATTTTGCAATTAGACTTTATAATAAAGAGTCACATCAGAAACATCTTAGTCTCCATGATTTCCGATGATAGCCCATTTTACTTTATATATGACTCAATTTATTTCTTATTCTTATGAGAACTATATTTAGTGAGGAGCGTGTGTTTTTTAGTCTTTAATGCCAACTCAAGATCATGATTGTTCAAATAAAATTCCATATCCTCTTTTCATTGGAAGAAAACTAACCTATGTAAAAATGGATGGTCTATTTCAAATAAGTTAAAGAAACTTACTTCAATAATACACATAACAAAAAAATATAAGATACACATATATTTGAAATATATCCATAAAATCACTATTTAAACCTAAATGCAAATACATATAACATAACTGTACATTGTTAACAAAATACTCTATGACGAGTAAAAAATATCGATATGTACAAGAATGAGTTTGAGAAAAAATCATTGTAGATCCAATTTTAATCAAATTTACTATGGAACCCTCCAACGGAGATCATTGGGTTTTCATATATTGGTTCCATCAATTCACCAAGAATGATCACTATGGTATGATACGTGGCTTCATAGTTTTCTTATTTTGATGAAAGACTCAATGACCAATGCACAAATGAAAATATAATGTTGATGATCAACTATGTTAAACATGGATCACTATAGTGTGATATGTTCATTTAATGGCCAATAATACTCGAAATAGCACAAATCATGAACTCATTTATAAACCCTAAACAAATCAGTTCAACAACGAACAAAACTACCGTGTGACATGATTCCTACACGACCTACCTACTGAATATTAAAATATTCTTAGTCACGTAATCCATATAGCATATAAACACCGAATAACTACACACAAAAACATCAAGTCTAAATATATCATGTGGTTCATGTCCAAACACCTCTAAAGGTACACACAAGGTATCTACCTGCCGCGAGGCCTTCTTACTACCCCATCTCGGCATCGTCACGACGAACATAGGGGTTACCACAATAAAAACAACTAGTTATCGCAATAATATAAAGGGTTGTCATGGAGAATGTCACCAAATAGATTTTTTTACCATGGTAGCAATAATAATTACCGCAATAAAGATATAACATCTCATTTCTTAATTGATTTTAGATTTATTTTCTGCGTTTATTCTTCTTATAGTGCAAATAGATCCCAAATCGAGTAAAAATCCCAATTTTAGCCTTGAAAATAATTTTAATTGATAAAACAAATACCATAACATGCTTTATCACCAATAAATCAATTAGACATGCAATTTAAATCCCTTGATCCACATATCTACGAGCTCAAACAATAAACCATTTCTAATAGTGTGGACCATATACTGAAAAATTAAAATCATATCTAATAAAGTTGATTTAAGGACAAAAAAACTACCAAATGATCACTTTTTTATTTGGTTGTTGTAGAACTTGATTTATCGATATTGATGGAAGAAATAAAAAAAAAGAGCCTAAGTGTATATATTATAATCAATAGAACAACGGATTTTCTGTATCTAAGTGATCGAATGAATTATTCAATTAAGATCATATTTCTATATGAAGTGAAATTTAAGGTTATAACTTAAATCGAGTTACACTCGTATCCCTCAATTTCATTTTTAAATCTCGAACCATAATCCAAACTAATTTGTTTATAAAACACTCTATTAACTTTAAATTTAGTGTAAATTATCAATATTTAGATATGATCATTCACAAAACTCAAATTTGACATCCATACGATTACCTTCGTAACTAGTTTTCACATATTGGCTAAATTCTTGTTAATTTTATGTATCTCGTTATTTTTTATTAAATACCTTATCAACAATTTCCATATACATCATTAAGCATCGACCAGATCCACAAATTTCCATGAACCTGTTGGAAAAGACAAAAATGGATATTTTATTAAAACGAGCAACAAATATATCTATGTAAATACAAACATGTTTGGGGATCTTAATCAAAATATAAGTGGCTAAACTTATGGCTAACGATAAAAATAATATCTTTATCTGTCTATAATATAAAAGTTACCCTTGATGTTTATTTTATGTCCAATATATAAAAACAATATGTTAAGTTTATGATATTTATATTTAAAAGTTGTAAGACAAGTTTAAAAGATAAGATACCGTTATCAAGCTTGTATAAAAAAAATTATCAATATCAAGAAATATATTAGTTTTGCTAGACATTAGAAATCATGGTAGGAAACGCCTGATACCATAATAAATTTGATAGTTCTCAAAACATTAATAAAATTATATACATTGTTAAATATTCAAATATTATGTGAAATGTGTAGATTTTTTATGAATCCATCCAAAAATGTGTAGGTGCAAGAACATTTGTTGGAATCTAAATAAAACTTTGGCAAATCACATGTGGAGGTTTTCCAATTGGATTGAAGACTTGACTGATAAAGTAGACACCGAGCCGAGTGCATGTGTTGATAACCCTAGCTGATGTCTAGTGCCAATGCCCCATGTCCAAAACCATCCGTTGATGCTATATGAGTCGATCATTTAAATATTGTTATATTTTAGTTCTTAATTGAATTGGGCTTCCTTTATTGGTGGAATTTTTATTCAATTTGGTCTCATATTATATTATTTTTCATATATTAATGATATTTTATATTAATTAGATTTCTTATTAATTTAGATTTCTTATTTATGAGGTTTTTTATTTTATGTTTATGGATTTATTACAATCACTGATTAAATATATTTAATTTAGAGCGTTTGTTGAAGGATTAGAGTTTTCTTAAAGTTTAAAATAAAATTAAAAAAATACAAAGTTAGGACTTGTGATGTGACAAAACGACAAAGGAAAAGTTTGTGTTGTTTATAGTAGAGATAAATCTTAGGCCTTTTAGAGACAGAAGTGAGGTGAGATCTGAAGTTAAGCTATGGTTTTCTTGAGAAGGTTATAAATGAAGAAGAGTAGCAACTATACGATTGACGAATAATAAAAAGTTGACTCGATTTACAAGTCTATTTATTATGTAAGTACGAAGAATGGATGTTAGTCTTTTAGAGAGTGGAGTGAGGTGAGAGGTAAACACTAAAGAAATATTTTCTGAATTATGTAATCTTTATAAACCATGAGAATTTTATAAAAAAGAGTAATTGAGCCCTTTGTGTGTGGAGAGTATTTTTTTAACCTTTTTTTAATAAAAAAAGGTTTGTTGCCCGTAGATGTAGGATTTTTTCACAATCCAAAATGCGTTACAATTTTCTTGTTTTTCTTTTGTTTTCTTCACGCTTTCTTTTATCTTTTTGTTTCCATTAAACATGTCTATAGTTTTTCCCAAGAGAATCAACACCAGGTTCCTTCTCACGAAGATTAGATCTTCTGAATAAGTTTCTAGTTCTCCAACAAGTCATATGATGAGCGTGAATCAAGAAAAACGAAAAGATAGATTGATGATGATGATATGAAGGTTGAAGAAATAGATCTCACCCATAAACTAAAAAAACCAAGTGAGATTTACCGAGCAAAAAAAGGATTGATTGTTATGATCGATAATAAATCTACACAAGTTGATATTATGGTACTATCTATATAGCTTGAGATATGAAGTGTTGCAAGATGTGCATGAAGAGACTACAAAGTTTGGGATATTTAGTGGGTTAAAGGTGGTTTATATGAAGAAGCCATTGGGGAACACATATTATCTCAAGAAATGATGGAGGAAGATCCGAAGGAACCTATACACGCTTAGTGGATAATATGACAGAGATCCGAAGGAACCTAGATAATTCCAACATAATCATACTCGACTTAAATGTAGTTGATATAAAG
Source organism: Limnanthes douglasii subsp. nivea (assembly GCA_036936605.1). Classification (NCBI taxonomy): domain Eukaryota; kingdom Viridiplantae; phylum Streptophyta; class Magnoliopsida; order Brassicales; family Limnanthaceae; genus Limnanthes; species Limnanthes douglasii. Next base: position 213,078,888 of record JAUPFV010000004.1, read on the forward strand.
ATGGAGGAAGATGACCAATTAATCATCCTCTTAAGCTCTCTTCCATAGTAGTATGAACACTTTATTGGCACCATGCTCTAAGGAAAAAACTCTCTTACGATGTATGAAGTCGATAACGACTTGAACTCTAAATATCTTCAAAGGAAGACTGTTCTGGAAGGGGAATCCAAAGGGCACATACTAAATATGAGTGGTAGGCTATGAAATAGATATTCAAGTAGGAAACTTTCGGTTAATGTCCAAAAGGTTTGGGAAAGTTTCTAAATTAACATGTTGGGTATGCAAGAATTTTTTTTATAACAATAAGATTTGTCCAGATAAAGTAAATGGCAAAAAATATCATAAAACTGAAGTCAGAGATGTTAGTGTCTGATGATTATGAGTTTGTTGATGGGTTAATGAATTCTTATTTTTTTAGGTACCAAGATAAATGGGTGTTAGATTCAGGTGCATCCTTCCACATGACTTCCAATAAGAATTGGTTTAAAAACGTGAAAATGCTTGTTGGTGAAAGGGTCATCCTCGGCAATGATAAATCATGTGATGTCAAAAGGATTAGACAATTTAGTTCAAGTTAACTACAGAAGTTGAGAGAGTTATCAACAATGTGATTTTGTCTATTATGATCTTAGATGATGGAGGGTTTACATATAAAGGTATAGATGACAAACTTATGGTCTCGCAAAGCTCACTTGTTGTTATGAAGCTTATATGACTAATGCATGTTAGTTCTTTAAGGATTGTAATGGTATGGGGTGTCTAGTAAAGAATTATACCTAGTTTTTGCATCGTCGGATGAGGAATTTATGTGAGAAACGACTTGGTGAACTAAGCAAACAAGGTATGTTAGATGGACCATTACTAAGAAGCTGAGCTTTTATAAAATCTATATTTTGGGTAAGAGAATGAGAGTTAAGTTTCAGACGAATAATAAAAAAACCAATGGGGTTCTTGAGTATGTTCACGCAGACCTTTTGCGTGTAACATGAGAACCTACCATAGGTGGTGCAAGGTACGTTATATCGTTAATAGATAATTACTCTTGATGAGTTCGGAATCTTCAGACACAGCCCACTGCATAATCTGGACATGGGTAATGCAGACAATAACACACCAATAAAAAATCCGAACAGGACAAAAGTAAAACACATTTTGACTAAGATATTTGCCAATCTACTTAAAAGACTAATGGGTCCTTAAACTTGACCCAGTTTCATAAATTGACCCGTAAGCCCATAGATCCTTAATTAAGAGTATAAATACCTCAACTACTCTCATTAATAAGGGTGATAAACATTTAATACAAGCAGGTTGCTTAATTATCTCACTACTCTTCACACTAAATACTAAACACTTTAAACTTCACAAAACACTTTACCAAACTACCCACAACCCAAAATAAACCAAACCAAATTGGCGACCATAGTAGGAGCACGAGGGTGTCTGAATTTTACATTCAAAACCATTAGAAAGAACCAGTTCGGATGGATCCGAACGAGCAGGGAAATCCACCACATGTGGTGAAAACAGTTGGGGAAAACAAGGAGTACACTATTGAAGAGGGAGACAAGTTGAGAGCGGAAATAGAGGCGTTAAGGGCCATAAAACAAACAGAAAAGAGTATAAGGGAGAAGTCAGGGACGTCAACTATTCATCACATTGTCAATCCTAGGGAGAATGATCCATCAATAAAGACTCATGTGAGTTAAAAAAAGACTCATGTTAGCTTTAAGAAGACTCATCGCTCTAAGCCCGTTGAAAGTTTAGATTTTTAGTCCTCCAGCAGCTCTTCGAACGAGGCTGAGCTTGAAGAGTCTTTATCATCAAGTAGTGATGAAGGGAGGTCCAGGAAAAATATGAAACTAATTAAAAAGTATTCAAGAAATAGGGATATGCATGGGAGGCTTAAAAGGTATCTGGATAAAGGGTCATCTCACAGCCACAAGCTTGCTAATCAGTTGCTGATGGATCCTTTTGCTTTTCAGACCGAGCCAGGTATTTTCGCAACACCTAATGAAGACACAGTCTTCAGTCGTAATAAAAATTAGAGACAATCACCTTTGTCTGCCAAAATAATGTTCGGAAACCTACCCAAAAGGTTTGACAGCTCTAAAATGGAGAAGTATGATGAAAATAAGGATCCGGACAACCATCTAGAGCAATTCAAGAACTTCATGATGAATTTTGATGATGATGATAAACTTTTATGCAGAGCCTTCTCCTAAAATTTTACGGGAAGTTCTCTTAAGTGGTACAATAGCTTACCCCAGGGGTGTATCAGAAACTTTGATACTTTCTGGGTTTCCTTCCGAAGGCAATTTGTTGGAAGTAAGGAGGTGAAGGGCAATGGAGATACCATTATCCAGTGTGCCCAAGAACCAAACGAGTCCTTAAAGGACCACATAGGTCCGTTCGTAAATACCAAGAACGGATTAGCAGATTGCTTCAAACAGGTGGCAATTGCTTCTTTGAGACAAGGGTTGAACCCTAGAAATCTGGCTGATTCGGTGACCAGGAAGAAAGCCATAACTTGGGGTGGCTTATTGAATCAGGTGGGAAAGTAAATTAATACGGATGAAACCAAGAAAACCAGGGTGCACTGTCAAGTGAGGACCACCACAACAGCTCAAAACCAGTCTGAATATCCGACTAAGGAGACTGGACAAGGGTCCAACAGGGCTAAGTAGACTCAGTCCAACCAGAATCAATCTCAGAGCCAACATTCAAGAAATAAAAGAGGTCATTGGGTTCAACCGGAGTGGTTTGTAGAATTGAAAAAGAATGTAGCCACAATATATGACAAGACCAAGGAGGAAGTCTATTTTTGGAAACCAGCAGAACTTGAGTCTCCTAGAAAGAGTCTAAATACTTGTTTTTGCCAATATCATAATGATATATGCCATAATACTCAAGACTGTATAGCCTTGAAACAAGAAATGCATAATCTTATTAAATGAGGCAAGCTAGGAGCTTATGTCAAAAGAAGAAGTGTGAGTAGGACGGACAATGCTCCCCGGACAGGCCCTATAAACAATGTGGGAACATCTACCCAAGAAGGGGCAATGGTGATCCTTGAAAGATTCAATGTTGATTATGAGTATCTAGATCCTGATCCAACTCGGAATAAAGTAGGGGTCATAACATAGCAGACCAAGACGGTGCCCGGACTGATCAGTTTCTTTGAGTCACTCACATCTTTGGAGGAGATACTATGACAGCACCCACTCCTTCATCAAGAAAGAGCATGTACATAGTCTGGCTACTCAGTTGGAAAGGGGCATGTCTTCTCATCAGTGCCAAACCATTTTTCCATTTATAGTTTTTGATGAAGATGATTTGAGAAATATTGTTGGACCTCATGAGGATGCTGTGGTAATAAGAGTATCCATTGGGGGCAATGATATCCACCGAATTTTGATAGGCACGAGAAATTCAGCAAACATCATCTTCTTGAGCTCCTACAAGTTGATGAAGAATCTGTCCATTATTCAACGTTCAAACATAACCATTGTGGGCTTCACAGGAAGCTCTACGGATTTAATCGGGGAGTTTGAGGAAGAGGTGCTGCTGGGCAAGGGGCCCTTTAAAAAAATTGGTCAGGGTGTTATTTGTTGTGGTAGATTGCCCCACATGCTATAATGTGATCTTTGAGAGGTCCTAGTTCTCTAGGATGCATGATGTGGCCTCAACAGTCCACCAGTGTTTGAAGTATGTAGTTCAAGGGCAAGTAGGTGTTGTCTGAAGTAGTCATAAGATAGCAAGGGAGTGCTATGCAACTGCACTTGCTCCTAAAAATTTGGGAGCAGTTCAGATTAATGAACATTAGCAGTTCATGGGGCCTTCTGAGGATGAGGGTGAGATTCATGACCCCAGAGAGGCTCCTAGTGTTATAATATCGGTTGAAGAAATTGAAACTCACTCCCTTATAAAAGGTAAGAGTGTCAAGATTGGCTCCAAGATGGCGCCAGAGTTGAAAAAGAAATTGTTATCCTTTTTATTGAACAATCAACATGTCTTTTCTTGGTGCAATGGCGATGTAACCGGAGTACCTACAAGCGTTATCTTACATAATTTTTCAATCCTGAATGATGTTGCACCTGTTGTACAGAAAATGAGATATTTCTCTAAGGAGAAAGCTGATGTGATAGTCCAAGAAGTTGACCGACTTACCAAGATGGGACACATAAAGGAGTCTCAATATCCTTTATGGACTGCCAATCCGGTGTTGGTCAAGAAAAAGAATGGGAAATGACGTATGTGTATTGACTTCACTGACCTTAACAGAGCTTGCCCAAAATATCTTAATCAAGTCCCCCGAATAGATCAGTTGATAGACTCAACATCAGGAAACAAGTTGTTGTTCTTCATGGATGCTTTCTCTGGGTACAACCAGATACAGGTCAATCTGAAGGACCAAAATCATACTACCTTCATAACAGATAAAGGTCTCCATTGCTATAAGGTGATGCCTTTTGGGTTGAACAATGATGGGGCTACTTATTAGAGGTTGGTGAACAAAATATTTGCTAGTCAAATTGGTAGAAATATGGAGGTGTACATAGATGACATGATGGTTAAAAGTTTGGAGAAGGATTTGCACATAATCGACCTTCAAGAAACATTTGCTAATTTGACAGCTGTGAATTTGAAACTGAATCCAGAAAAATGTGTCTTTGGTTTGATCCAGATTTTTTTTGGCTTATGTGATAAGTGAAAAAGGGATACAACCCGATCCGGATCAGCTTAATGCTCTACTAGAAATGGATCCTCCTCGGAATGTTAAAGAAGTCCAGAGACTCACTGGGATGTTGGCTGCCTTGAATCGTTTTATTTCAAGGTCTTCGGATAAATGTACTCCATTTTTCCAAACCTTGAAGAATGCTTAAATTTTTAATTGGTCTCTGCAGTGCAGCCAAGCTTTTGTTGAAATAAAGAAACACTTATCCTCACCAAAGACTCTTTTTAAGCCCATTCAAGGAGAAACACTCTATGTATACTTGGTTGTGTCTGAATGTGCTATAAGTGCAGTATTGGTACGACAAGTGGACAACTACCCTTGCCCAATGTACTACATCAACATGAGTTTCATAGATGCTGAGAAAAGGTACTTGAAGCTTGAAAAGTTGGCACTAGCCTTAATTATTGGAGCGAGAAAGATGAGGTTGTACGATATTGATTTTGCACCACGAACGGCTATCAAGGCTCAATCAGTAACTGATTTTTTGTTAGAATTCCATTCGGACAGAAACTCTAAACAAATTTCAGAAGAGAAAACTACGAAAGTATGGGTAGTCCGAACTGATGGTGGTTCAAGCACAATGGGGTGTGGATCTGGAATTTACCTAATCTCTCCATATGGTGATAATATGTACAAGGCTATATGCTTTGAATTCAGAGCTTCTAACAATGAGTATGAATATGAAACAGCTATAGCTGGTCTTAAATTAGCTTTCTTATGTGGGGCTAATAGAGTTTGGTTGATGAGTGACTCTCAACTCCTGATCCATCAAGCTCAAGGTCAGTCTGAGGCAAAAAAAGAGAAACTGATCAAATACTTACTCATCCTGAAAGAGGTGGCAGCAAATTTCAAAAGTGTTTGTTATGAGCATATTCCCAGGTCAGAGAATACATTGGCAGACTCTTTGGATACCATAGCATATTCTGAGTCTTACCCTTGGATTCGTATACAATAATGCCCATCCATATAACTAAGTCAAGACAAGGAGGAGGAGGAAAGCTTGAGCATGCAGGTGATTCAACCTAAATATTGGAGGTTTTCCCTTCTTCAATATATTTATAATGAGGTTTTGCCTCTGGATAACGCTATGGCAAGAAAAATTAAACACAGGGCTCGTGGTTTTCTAATCATAAGGGGAGTTCTGTATAAAACAATCTTTCAGCAGACCTCTCCTGCGTTGTTTGGGGGTTGAAGAATCTCAAGGTCGTTTTATTCAAACTACACGATTGGGAATAATCAACACATTGTGGGTACAGGGCACTAACCCGGAGAGAGTTGTTGGCTGGGTACTATTGGCCATCTATAGTGGCAGATACTAAAGAAATGATAAAGAAGTGTGATCCATGTCAAAGGTATAGCAATGAAATTCATGTGCCAGCAGTACCTATGGATTCTATTTCTGAACTAGTGCCTTTTGCTCGTTGGGGATTGGATTTAGTTGGACCCCTGTCGATGGCATCCGGAGGGTGCAGAACTATTATAGTTGCTATTGATTACTTCTCAAAGTGGATAGAGGCAGGTCCTTTGGCAGGAACCACTTCAAAGGCTGTTATTAAATTTATCTTATCCAATATATGTTTCAGATTTGGGATCCCTCAAAAGATTACCACAGACAATGGGCCACAGTTTGATAACAAGGATATGGAGAGTTTTTGTGCTTCTAGAGGAATTCAGCAATGTTTTTCTTCTCCTTAACATCCCCAAGCAAATGGCCAGGTTGAAGTTGCCAACAGGACTATTCTGTCCGGATTAAAAAAAGAATATAGAAAGAGCTGCTGGGAAGTGGCCAATTTACTTGCAAGAAGTATTATGGGCATACCGAACTACTCCTCGGGCTGCTACACATGAATCTTCTTTTGCTTTGGTGTATGGGATGGATACAATTACCCCCATAGAAGCTACCCTACCATCATACATGCTTCACAACTATTTCGAACAAGCTAATGAGATAGCAATTAGGAATCAGTTGGACGTAATAGAAGAAAGAAGGATTAAAGCTCACTTAAGAACAACTTACTACCAAGGCTTGATGAAGAGTATATTTTCTTATAAAGTCAAGAGAAGATATTTTCAAGCAGGAGATAAGGTATTAAGAAAAGTTTTCTTACACACCAAGGAGAAGCGGTTTGGTAAGCTGGCTACGAACTGGGAAGGCCCGTATGAGGTCTCTGAAAAACTTAAGCATGGGACATATAGGCTTCAGGACAAAGTAGGAAGAGTTTTGAAGCACCCGTGGAATATTGAACATCTCAGGTTATATTTAGAATAAAATTTGTGTGTAAATATTTACTTGTTAGATATCAATGTAAATATTAAGGGGCATACTCTTTCCTACCCTGGTGGCATGGGGAGGTTTTAATGAGGTGTCTGGTTTTTTATTTATAATATGTGATGTCTTCTTAAAATATTCGGAATGGTTTTACTATAATTCAATTCAAGTAAGAATCACTTGTTAAACACCTTGGATCTTTAGTAGATCGAACAAACCGGGTTAAATGATGACTTTTAAATACACATCATCGAAGATATTAAACACTCTCACTATAATATTTCTGAAATGTTAGGGGCTACTTAAACATTGGCCATGAAAATTTTAAAGGAAAGAAAGTATTAAATAAAAGAAGGTTTGATAGATTAAACTATTCGGACTTGAACCAAACAAGAAAGGAAAACATGCCTTGGCCATCCAAGGACTTCAGGTGTTTAAACATTACAAAATATGCCTTGGCCATCTAAGGACTTTAATTGTTCAAAAAAGACAAAAAAACAATATAAGACCTTAGGGCTTGTTCCCTTCGGACGTTCCTTCATCACCATTACTTTCTTAGGACTTTTGAGTTCGACACTCGAACTCTCACCAGTTCCCACTTCATCATCATTAGTGGAAACGATTCCACTGGAGTAGTTGGGCTTGTCGCTATCTGCCATGGTATGAACTAGAAGGTCTTCGTATTCCACATATTTTGATAAGGGAACAAGGGTCCTCTTCGGAAAAGTCTCACAAAAAAGTAGCACCATGTCAGACTTGACTTGATCATCTCTTTTCTCCAAAACATCTATCACCTCATTGGTATATTTATCAATACTTGCTTGGATTGCTTGCTCCTGCTGGTTCTTTAAGTCTTCATTCTCCTTGATCAGCTCTGAAACAGAGTTCTCAAGATTAGCCTTCTCATTGGATAAAGTTTGAATGGTACCATCCTTGGTCAGCACTTCCTCTTTCAGCATTGTGAAGTCTTTTTCTAACCTAGAATACTTAGTCTGGAGCTCAGTCCTGGCTACCTCCGATGTGGCTAACTTAGTTGCTGAGTTCTCTTTGTCCTTATTCAATGTCTCTATCTCTTATTTCCGTTCCTATATGCATTGGTTAGCGTTTAAGAGGTTGGTTTACAGAGATTGCTTGTCAGAGGTGAGGGAGTTGATGAGATTGGTTTGGTTTTTCACTTGCCTCTCCAGATCAAGTATGGACCGGATATGACCAAGGACGGAGTGGCTCCGGATGTCCTGCTCTCTGGAAACAGAGAAAGATTTACCATTAAAGGTCACCATATTGGCAGAGCTAGAAGGGCGATAGGGACCTACAAAGTAATCCTTCTCAGAATCATTGAAGTACAAATCAATGTCTTGAAGGGCATTAATGTCCACTTCTTCATTCCCTCCCTCGGCAATCTCTCCGGACTGCAAACCTGTTAGGATTTTCTCTTGCAAGGTTGGATCAACAGGGTCTGGTGGAGGTTGGATTTCCGAAGGGCGAAGAATTATTTATTCTCCCATAGTGACCTTCTTCTTCTTAACAGCTTTCTCATCACTGATGGCCCTCATTTTTCTGTCATTCTTAGGAGGTTTTTGTGGGTTCTGCGACTCTCCAGCCTCCTTTAATGTTTCAGCCTCCACTACTTTGAGCAGGGTTGCATCAATTCCCCATTGGTTCCCCAAACCAGTCCCCTCTATGACTGCTTTAACCAACTCTATTGCAGCTTTCTTCTTCTTGTTCTTCATCTTCTTGGAAGCCTTTGCTCTGGAAGGTAAGAAATTTTTTCCATCCTTGGCCTCTGTCCGTTTGAGAATTACACCAGGAGGAGGAAGGGTAGTTAGCTCTTCTTATGTAAGGTCTCTCCGGCTTGTGGTGTTCCATATATGGGACCTCACAAGATTATCTGATGTAAAGTAGTTATGGAAGGCATTCCCTCAATACTCTGCAGCCCATGCATTAAGCTTTGCACAGGTTTTTTGCCCCTCCTCTAGGTGTCCGGTGAACTCTTTCGGTAGCACTAAAAAGGAGTAATAATTAAATCAGAATAGGAACACTTATAGTTTAAAAGGAAAAATATGAAAGATAAAGAGAGAAAATGGACTTACCAGTAGTTTTCCACAGGCTAGTCAACATACTAGGATTGGTGTTGGCTTTAATTTTCCTACCGTTCTCCCATGTCCCACTGAAAAACAGAAATTGTGTCCTTTAGTTATTTTCGGACTCTAGCAAGTCATCCACCACTTTGAAGTTGTTCCCCATATTGTGATGGTAGAATGGAATCTGGTGATTCTTGCATAAACTTGCCACAACAGCAAACTGCTCCATATGAAGTGGGATTTTTGACAACCTTGATGCCATGATGCAAGCAAGGAGAGAGTACCATGCATTGAGGCTTAGCTGGCTAGGGCAGAGTTTAACTAAGTGAAAGTACCTGACGATTTCTGGGTCCAATAGGAACCGGAGTCCCCAGTTCAGCACTTCGGTGAATATTACTACCTCATTAAGCTTGCAGTCCATGGGAGTCTCAGAAGTAATGGGTATCCTTACCTTTACTGACTCTGGGATCCCCCATTTTTTTCGGATTCGGCCCAATTCAACAGTGTGGGTATAGATGTAGTTTATGTTTTATAGATCCAACAAGTACTTGACACTAACATGTATAAAGCAGTGGCCTACCTTGCCCTCTAAGCACTTCGGAAGCGAGTCCGGATGAGTCATGTAGACTTTCACCTTACTTTTTCTCTTCTTGTCAGAAGCAGCATCTCTCGTTTGACCTGAAGCCTCGGTCTCAAAGGGAGCCTCCTCAATACTGTCTTCAATTACCTCTTCCATTACTGTGGAAGGTTTATCAGTTTTCTTGGAAGAAGGGGGGTCAGTTTCTTGTACAGAAGGCTGTTCGGATGGTTGAGCGTTGGTTGCCTCCGCAGGCCTGGTACCTGGTTGATGTTGGGATCCGGAGGGCTTGGCCTTTGGGGCTGCTTTAGATACCTCTGATCCGGAGGGTTTAGTCAGTAAAGGTGTAGATTGAGTTTTAATTTGACGAGTCGTCCGGCGAGGAGTTATCTTCTCTGGAGATTGCTCAGCATCTCAACCCATAGCAATGAAGGGAGAAGGTTTTCTGATACTTGAAACTGCCTTTTCCTTAGGCACAGAAGGTTCGGACTCTTGAGCAGAAGAACCTAGTGGAAGGGGTGAAAGGCTTGGTTTGAATGAAAGCTGTCTGGACCTAGGGTTTTTGGATGAGGATGACCTTGATCGGCGTCTTGAATCGATTCACTGGATTTCTCACTTGGAGAAACTGAGAGGCCAGCAGTGATGCGATTCTCTCTTTTAACCTTTTTCGCTCTTTCTAACTCTGATAAGTTTAAACAGCCGCCTTTCACTAGTGCGTTTCTGGATGTGAACATAAAACCTCTCATGAACAAGTTGAAGGTAAGGATGAAAATCTCTCTAAATTAGCTTTTAGTATGGAAGACAATGAAATAGTGAAAAAGAAATTATATAATAGTAAAAAAAGTAACAGTTACCTAGGAGAAGTTGAAGAAGGTTTTCCAATGATTAAAGGTTGTGCAAACGTGAAAAGAATCAAATGCCTAGGTAATTTTCTAGACTTAGTGGATGCGCCGGTCTAGAGAAAATAACGGCTGGTAGGTCGAACCAAATATCGACACGTGTCCCACGATCCAAGAAGAAAAATCTTAGAATTCTGGAAAGAGAAACCAGTTCTGACAAACTTCGAATTGAGTTAATATTGAAAGTAAACTTCTTGGTACAGACCGCACAGGCAGATCGGATAAAGTTGAGACTGGCTTAGTGGATTTTTTAGCCCTACCAAAGATATTTGGCAAGGCCTAAAAAAGGGGGTAGTGATGAGTTCGGAATCTTCAGACACAGCCCACTGCATAATCCGGACATGGGTAATTCGGACAATAACACACCACTAAAAAATCCGGACATGACAAAAGTAAAACACCTTTTGACTAAGCTATTTGCTAATCTACTTAAAAGACTAATGGGTCCTTAAACTTGACCCGGTTTCATAACTTGACCCGTAAGCCCATGGATCCTTAATTAAGAGTATAAATACCCCAAGGGTGATCAACATTTAATACAAGCAAGCTGCTTAATTATCTCACTACTCTTCACACTAAACACTAAACACTTTAAACTTCACAAAACACTTTACCAAACTATCCCCAACCCAAAATAAACCAACCCAACTCTGAGAAAGTATGGGTAATTATTTGGAAGACCAAAGATGAAGTATTTGTTTCCTTTGTGAAATGGAATACCTTGGTAGATAATCAAACCGGGAAAGTGTTGAAGAAGCTTCAGACTTATAATTGCTTGGAATCTGTGAACAAATGGGCATTACCTATCGTGCAAAGTTTGGCATTGTTAGACACTGAACAACGAATAGAATTTTCTAGCATAATGAGCTTGCTGAAAGAATGAATCGAACCCTAATTAAACGAGTTAGGTGTATGCTTTATACAATTGGAATATGCCGGAATTTATGGGGAGAAGTCATGACAACGGCTGCATATATCACCAATGAGATTCCAACTACGACACTTAATTATTTTTGTCCTCAAGAGGTCTGTATTGCATAGAAACCTAAGCTGGAACATTTGAGAGTACTCTGATGTGTTGCATATGCACACGTGAAGCAAGAAAAACTTTCATCGAGAGCACTAAAATATGTTTTCCTCTGGTATCCAGAAGAAGTAAAAGGGTATAGGTTGTGCTGAAGCAGTCTCCTGAAGTTACCTTGGCCGAAGCTACTAAAATGGTGTGTTTTGTTTCTTATGGAACTAAGCTTCTTCCTTATGAGATTTCTAGTTAGTATTCTAATTTTAGTCGTTGATTAAGATATTTGATTTGAAGCATCTATTGCATTATGACTGTATTATAGTCGAATATTGAAGAGATTTAATATAATGTTTTTATTGGATTATGGCTTATTATAGACGTTGGTTAATTTTTTTTTTATAATCTTGAGCGTTTAAAGTATTAGGGGTTTATACGATTTTTCCTAGTCTGAAATGAAACTTGACTCTTGCTGGAGTGGACTATAAATAGAAGAAGCAACACAAAACTAGCAACGATACAATTAAGGAACGAGAGAGAATCGATTCGATTTACAGGGCTGTTTATTCTCTAAGTACAAAGAAAAGAGATTAATCTTTTAAATGGTGAAGTGATGTGAGAGATAAACAATAAAGATAAAGTTTTTTTAATCACGCTATCTTCGTAAATTTTGAGAGTTTTGTAACATAGATTGATTGACCTTTTTGTGTTTGAAGAGTCTTTGTGTATCTTCATTGATAATAAAAACATAATATTTGTGTTCCATGGGTATATGATTACTCTCACAATCGAACTATGTTAAATACTATCTTTTGTGTTTGTTTTTTTTACACTTTTTTTTATTTGTTGTTTCCATTGAACAATAATATAGTTATTTATAGGACGAACAGATTTTCAACAATATTATATATAATAAAATTAAATATAAATTTCTATTATACAAAAAAATAAATAGTAATTTAAACTTATAAAAAAATTTCATAGATGCGTTTAATCATAATATCTATTGATTTTCATAAACAAAACAATTAAATATCATTTTATCTCAACTGAAAATAGAAAGTTATAAAATATATTAATTTATTTATATTTATTATTATGATATCAGATTATACATATTTATGATAACTTATTAATAGTAAGATTATAAGGTTGTTGGACTTGGAGGTGGTGGAGGCCTTGGAAGAAATTCAGATCTAACCGAACATGTGCAGGAACGTCTAAACCTGTCTTCTACTGGAGTACATACGCAGTGTTTAGGCTTTATAGCTTCACCATATTGGACCTTAAAATTTTTGGTACACCTAGCTTCACCAAGTTCGGCAGTATCCCCACATAAGCCAGTGAAAATTTCTCTCACAGTCACCCGTATTTCTAACCATCAATACAATCACAATTATTAATACTTTATTTATAATTTTATGTATTATGTACGTTTACATACATAGTTTATATTAAAAAACCAGTCCAAAAATCTAATAATAAATCATTTTTTTACTGAAAATTAAATGATTATAATTTCATTTTTACGACAATTACTTTGATAGCTCTAGTTATTATATTCAATCCGTCAATTTTAAGATCCAATCGAATCGTTTATTTAAATTATATGTTTTATTGAGATTTATATTACTTTTTTTGGTTTATAAAAATGTTAAAAGATTCAAAACTGTTTACCAAAGTACCTTTATCCGTGCTCATACATCCACCGTTGGATATTTCGACTTTCTCTTGTCCTACAAGATTACAAGATAGAGAAAAAACACAAGAATTATTCATTATTTATTTTTAACACAACTTCAGCATTTACTTAAAAGTGATAATTAAAATAAATATAAAATTATCCAAATTTATTTTAAAATTTATATTTTAATCTTACTCATAGTCAAACTAATAAAAAATTATTACCAACGAAAACATATCAAAATTACATTTAAAAATAAGTGAACAGTTATATATTATTATAATAGTTATTTTTAAGTTTTTAGCTAGATTTATTGAAACGATTCTATAAAAAAGATAAAATATAAAAAATTGTTTACCTTTAGACATATTAATAAAACATAGATGTAAAATAAAAGAAAAAACTACCATCGACGCCATGTGAGATTTCATAATTTTTTAAATTTTTGTTTGTTATGTAGGGTTAATATAACATTCTCAAACTCGGTATTTATAATAGTGTTGTGAAAAAACCTTTTCATATATATATTATAATATTGACAGTAAACGTTTTTCTGTGGTAAATAAAATATGGGATAATGACTAATAAAAGGTTTTTTCTAACTTATATCATCAATAAAATTTATTATTAATTTATTATTAATAAAATAGTATAATTAATGTTTAATATTGATTATGTTTTTAATATAGTGTTGGGTTATACTTCGTACTTATTTTGTTGGAAATTACACCGTTGGGTTCTGAATAGTTTTGTTAGATCTTTCACCAAAATTTTGATATTTTTACCATTTCCATCAAAACAAGCTATAAATGGGAATCGTTAGATCTTTCACAAAAAAATTCTCCATTTTCTCTCAAAATCTCTTAAGCAGTCGAAAATCAAAACACCTACTTTTTTAAAATCCAACCTCACAACAACATCAAGGTATGTTAAACAAGCTTAGTAGTGTAGTTTTTATTCGATTTCATTGTATATTTTGGTAGATAATTAGGTTTAAATTTATATTTTTAAAAAAAATTGATTTTTGTAGGTTTTAACTTGTTGTTTTTTATTTTATTTTATAGGAGAGTATTGTTTGTGAGTTGTAGATCTGTATTTTGTGTTTAATTTGGAGTTGAATGGTTGGTGACCGAGTGTTGTAGGGTTTTTAATTTGAGAGATTCTGGCTTCGTGTTTGTCGCACGCCATTTGCGACCATACCTTTACAAATATCGTGCGACGATGACGAGGGTTTGTCGCAAACATTCATGCAACAGACCAACCCAGAATCTCATGATCCATGCGGAATGTTTAAAATTTCATTACATGATATGTTGATTGGGTTGATGGTTTTATATGCTTACATGATTCATATGTAGTGTAAAATTTATTAATTGTACTTATTCAGAAAAATGTGTTTCGTACTAGTTCATTAAACCGATGGAACTTTTATTTTTTAAGAAATGGTTCGGATGAATACGACTACTACAAACAACATGGTTGCATACTAAACAACGTTTAAGTTGTGGGGATGTAGCTGATGGTACGAGCCATCATGTTAGTTGGGTTGTCTTCGCAAGAAGCACCTCAAGATGAGTTCGAGCGGGAAAATCCCCACGTCCCTCGACTATATCCCGATTACGGCCTTCACAAGGCGTGTATCGTTTTTTCACAATGACGTAAGTTTGTTTAAAGCTTTAGTATTTAAACCATATTTTTTTAATTTAGTTTCAGTTTAAATTTAATCTACAACTTTATTATTTACAGTTTTTGTGTTTATTACATATTATAGGAGAGAGTCAGCATACATTGTTTTTCCATGTACGATAGTCTCCGGAAGCGGGACTTCAGTCGCAATTAGACTAGGGTCCAGACTAGGGTCATTGGGTATTATTATTAGCCACCTCATCGACGCTCTGTCACATGGGTATACCAACTTCCATTTGATAGAGGTGTTTCTCGAGCGTTGGCATGAGGTCACATCTTCATTCCATTTCTCTTTCAGTGAGATGATCGTCACTCACGACGACGTCTATGTCATTACCGACTTGCCGGTTACAGGTAACGCTTTCGAAGTTCTTCCTTTTAATGATGAGGTTGATGAGTCCGAATTCTGACTACTCACCGGATAGGGACAGATTAGACCTAGCCCTCCGGACCGGACAGACCACTTCGAACACTTGGCTAATAGGGTTGTTCGAACTATGACAAAAGTACTAAAAAACCTAAACACTTCTTGACTAAGCTACTTGCTCTCCTACTTAGAGCTCATGGGTCTTTAAACATGACCCGGGTCCATTGAACATGACCCGAAAGCCCATAAGGGCCCAAATGTAAGGGTATAAATACCCAACCACCTGCATTAAATGTGGGTAATGAAAATTAAATACAACCAGGCTGCTTAATTCTCCCTCTAGACTCTACTCTAAATATTAAACACCCACATACTTCCATTAAACACCAAACAAATTACAAGCCTACCCTCAGTCGATAATTATCCTCACCAAATTGGCGACCACAGTGGGAGGAGAATGTGCCTGAATCAAGCATTCAAAACCAGCAAGAAAAGTCAGTCTGAATGAATCCGGACGCCCCAGAAGTACCACCAGCTCTGCTCGAAGTGGTGGGTGAAAACGATGAATACACCATCGAAGAGCGCGATAGGCTGAAGGGTGAAATAGAAGCTTTGAGGGCAGAAAAGGCTAGGATGGGCATGAAAGAAAAATCCAAAGCGTCAGTTGCCCATCACACCGATAACCCCAGAGAGCATGAGCCTTCAAAGACTCATGTGAGTACCAAAAAGACTCATGCCAGCTCCAAAAAGTCTCACCGGTCTAAGCCAGTGGAGAGCTCTGACTCAAGCTCAGAATCTTCTGATAACTCTTCGGACGATGAGGGCGTTGAAGAATCCTTATCCTCTAGCAGCGATGAGGGTCGAACTAAAAAGAAGCAAAAACAGATTAAAAAATATTCCAGAAAAAGAGATAGGCATGGAAAGATGAAGAGGAATATTGGTAAAGGGTCATCTCATAGCCGGAGGCATGTGGACCGGATGCTAATGGATCCTTTCGCTTTTCACGATGAACCAGGTATCTTTGCAACTCCCAATGAGGATACTGTGTTCAGTCGTGGTAGAAATTGGAGGCAATCTCCATTATCTTTCAAAATTCTGTCCGGAAACCTCCCTAAGAGGTTTGACAGCACCAAAATGGAAAAGTACGATAACAGTACTGATCCGGAAAACCATTTAGAGCAATTCAAGAACTTTATGATGAACTTTGATGACGATGATAAGCTACTTTGTAGAGCATTCTCCTAGTCTTTTACGGGGAGTGCTCTGAAATGGTATAACAGTCTACCACAAGGCTGTATCAAGAATTTCAATACTTTTTGGGTGGCCTTTCGAAGGCAGTTCGTTGGAAGTAAAGAGCTAAAGGGCAATGAAGACACAATAATCCATTGTGCTCAGGAACCAAACGAGTCCTTAAAAGAATATATAAGTCGTTTTGTGAACACCAAGAATGGGTTGGCTGATTGCTTCGAGCAAGTGGCAATAGCATCCTCAAGACAGGGCTTGAACCCTGGCAATTTGGCTGATTCAGTGACCAGAAAGAAGGCCATGACCTGGGGAGGGTTGCTGAATCAAGTTGGAAAACAGATTAACGTAGACGAAACAAAGAAAACAAGGGTGCACATGCAGGTGAAGTCTGCCCTGGTGGCACCAAATCCCAATCAGAATCAGTCCGGGAACAAGGCAAGGGAAACCGGACAGGGGCATGGTAGGGCTAAAGCCCAGTCTCAGCCAGCTGCTCCTGCTCAGAGTCTGCAATCCAGAAACAAGAGAGGGCCTTGGGTTCAACCGGAGTGGTTTGCAGAATTGAAAGAAAGTGTGGCCACCATTTATGATAAAACAAAGGAAGAAGTGCACTATAGAAGACCAGCCACACTGCAATCTCCTAGGGAGCATCGCAATAACTCTTTCTGCCAGTATCACAATGACACTGGCCATACCACTGATGATTGTATAGCTTTGAAGCAAGAGGTTCAGAACTTGATCGAAAGGGGAAAACTGGGGGCTTATGTCAAAAGAAGAGGAGGTAACAGGCCTGACAATACTCACCGGGTTGTTCCAAGTAATGCTGCTCCGGAGTGAGTCATGGTTATAATTGAGAGGTTTGATGTGGAATCTGAGTACTTGGATCCTGATCCAACTCGAAACCGAGTAGGTGCAATTGAGGAATGTTCTAGGACGATCTCCAGGCTCATTAAGTTTTTTGAGTCACTTACAATTTTCGGAGGGGATACTATGACAGCTCCTACTGCTTCTTCGAGGAAGAGGCATGTACACACTTTAGCCACCCAGCTAGAAGGAGGCATGACTTCCTATCAATCACAAAATCCATTCCCCTTCATTGTTTTCGATGAAGATGATTTAAGAGATATAGCTGGCCCCCATGAAGATGTTGTTGTCATAGGAGCATCTATTGGAGGCAATGACATAAGACGAATTCTGGTGGATACTGGAAGCTCAGCCAATATCCTTTTCTTAACCACGTACAAGAGAATGAAAAATCCAGCTGTAATTGAGGGTTCGGACAGGTCAATTGTGGGCTTTACCGGCAGCTCAGCAGATGTGATCGGAGAGTTCGAAGAAGAAGTTCTATTGGGCAAGGGCCCTTTCAAGAAAATGGTCAGGATACTTTTTATCGTGGTGGATTGTCCCACTTGCTATAATGCTATTCTAGGGAGGTCTTGGCTCTATAGGATGCATGCAGTGGCTTCAACAGTCCACCAGTGCTTGAAATATGTTGTTCAGGGACAGGTGGGAGTCGTCCGGAGCAATCAAAAGGTTGCAAGAGAATGTTATACTACAGCTCTGGCTCCCCGGACACTGGGGGTAGTTCGTATCAACGAGCAATAGCAGTTTGAGGGGCTTTCTAGGGGTGAGAGTGAAATTGATGACCCCAGAGAGACCCCTGGAGTGTTGATACCGGTCGAAGAGGTAGAGACACATTGTTTAGAATAAGGAAAAAGTGTCAAGATAGGGTCTAAGATGCCACCCGTTTTGAAAAATGAAATGTTAAAGTTTTTGAAGAATCATCAGCACGTTTTTGCTTGGTGCAATGCTGATGTTACTGGGGTTCCAGCAGAAGTAATATTACATCACATGTCCGTCCGGAAAGACATAGCACCAGTGGTTCAAAAGAGAAGAGATTTTTCTAAGGAAAAGGCTGATGTCATTGTGCAAGAAGTTGACAGGCTCACAAAGATGGGGCATATCAAGGAGTCTCAATATCCTTTGTGGACGGCCAATCCGATTCTGGTAAAAAAGAAAAATGGCAAGTGGCGCATGTGCATTGACTTCACAGATCTCAATAGAGCTTGCCCAAAAGATTTGTATCCAGTCCCCCAGATTGATCAGTTAGTAGACTCCACCTCTGGGAACAAGCTGCTATCCTTTATGGATGCCTTCTCCGGATACAATCAGATCCAGGTAGATCCAAACGATCAATAGCATACTACATTTGTCACCGACAGGGGTCTTCATTGCTACAAGGTAATGCCATTTGGGTTGAAAAATGCTGGGGCTACTTATCAGAGATTGGTCAACAAAGCTTTTGCTGATCAGATTGGAAGGAATATGGAAGTATACATCGATGACATGATGGTGAAGAGTATGGATGAGCAATTGCATTTGGAAGACCTCCAAGAAAATTTTGCCAACTTGGTAAAAGTGAATTTAAAGTTAAACCCAGAGAAATGTGTGTTCGGAGTGCGGTCTGGGAAGTTTCTAGGCTATATTATAAGTGAGCATGGGATACAGCTCGATCTGAACCAGCTTAATGCTCTATTCCAGATGGAGCCTCCTCGAAATGTTAAAGAAGTACAGCGACTAACGGGGAGATTAGCTGCTTTAAACAGATTTATCTCAAGGTCTTCGGACAGGTGCGCCTCGTTCTTTCAAACCTTGAAGGGTGCAAAGGGATTCGATTGGACCTCACAGTGCGATGAGGCTTTTAATGAGATCAAGAAGCACCTGTCCTCCCCTAAAACTTTGTTTAAACCAGTTGACGGGGAGACACTCTTCGTATATTTAGCAGTTTCAAGTTGTGTCATTAGTGCTGTGTTGGTAAGAGAAGTGGATAGTTATCCCCATCCGGTGTACTACATTAGCAAAAGTTTGATAGATGCAGAAAAACGTTACTTGAAACTCGAGAAATTAGCATTAGCCCTGGTAATAGCTGCAAGAAAAATGAGGCCTTATTTCCAGGCTCATCCTATCATCGTCCGGACTTCTTTTCCCTTGAAGAACGTCCTCTAAAAGGAAGACATTTCAAGCAAGATGACTAAATGGTCAGTAGAGCTGGGAGATTTCGACATAGATTTTGCTCCTCGAACAGCAGTTAAGGCCCAAGCTGTGGCTGATTTTTTTGTTGAATTTCACTCCGACAGAGATTCGGAGCAGGCTACTGACATAAAAGATAAAAAGGTATGGGTCGTCCGAACAGATGGTGGATCTAGCACTATGGGATGTGGTGCCGGGGTGTGTTTGACTTCTCCATATGGTGACAAAATGTACCAAGCTATATGTTTTGCTTTCATGGCATCCAATAATGAGTCTGAGTACGAAGCAGCTATAGCTGGATTAAAGTTAGCTTACATTTGTGGGGCTAAACGGGTCAGGCTACTAAGTGACTCCCAACTTCTTATCCACCATGCCCAAGGTCAATCTGAGGCTAAAAAGGAGCAGCTTGTGAAATATTTACTTCTTCTTAAAAATGAAGCACTCAAGTTTAAAAGTGTTACTTATGAACATATACCACGGACAGAAAATGAGTTAGCAGACTCATTGGCAACCATAGCGTACACGGAGTCATACCCATGGATCCATGTGCTGGAAAGCCCCTCCATTCAACTTAATATGGGCAAAGAAGAGGAAATTTTTGAAGTACAGATGAAACAACCTCAGGACTTGAGGTTTCCTCTCCTGCAATACCTCTCCGATGGTATCGTGCCTCCGGATAAATCATTAGCAAGAACGTTGAAACACAAAGCTCGTGGTTTTATCATATTGAGAGACGTTTTGTATAAAAAAGTCTTACAGTAAACCTCTTCTGCGTTGTTTGGGGGGTGATGAGTCTCAAGTAGTCCTCTCCGAATTGCATGATGGTGAGGGATCAGCTCATTGTGGATTCAGGGCTTTAACAAGGAGAGTTTGACTGGCCGGTTACTATTGGCCATCTATCATGAAAGATGCTAAGGAATTGGTAAGAAGGTGTGACCCATGCCAGAGGTACAGCAATGAAATTCATATCCCAGTCATTCCTTTAGAGTCAATTTCTGAGCCTATTCCTTTTTCTCGATGGGGGTTGGATTTAGTGGGCCCACTCTCTATGGCGTCCGGAGGACGTAGAACTATAATTTTTGCTATAGATTACTTTTCGAAGTGGATTGAAGCAGCCCCTCTAGCAGGAACAACGTCAAAAGCTGTCATAAAATTCATTATATCCAACATCTGTTGCAGATTTGGTGTCCCACGAAAGATAACAACAGACAATGGGCGACAGTTCGACAATAAGGAAATGGAGAGCTTCTATGCCTCAAGGGGTATACAACATTGTTTCTCTTCGCCTTTCCACCCATAAGCAAATGGGCAAGTTGAAGTGGCTAATAGAACTATACTGTCCGGTTTGAAGAAGAATTTGGAAGGGGCTGCTGGGAAGTGGCCCACTTATTTACAAGAGGTCTTGTGGGCCTACCGGACAACACCTGGGGCTGCAACACAAGAGTCACCCTTTGCTTTGGTCTATGGGATGGATGCAGTAGCTCCCATAGAAGCAACTCTCCCATCGTTTCGTGTTCACAACTTCTCCGAATGCGCTAACGAGGTGGCAATCAGAGGTCAACTCGATCTGGTAGAAGAAAGACGAGTTAAAGCTCACCTTAGAGTTGCACACTATCAGGGTTTGATGAGGAGCAGATTTGCTTCCAGAGTTAAAAGAAGAGATTTCCAACCGGGGGACAAGGTATTGAGGAAAGTCTTCTTACACACTAAAGAAAAACTGTTCGGTAAATTGGCTCCGACTTGGGAAGGACCTTATATGGTTGTTGAAAGGCTTAAAATTGGAACATATTGGCTAGAAGACAAGGATTGAAGAGTTTTGACTCACCCTTGGAATATCGAACATCTTCGGATGTACTTGGAGTAGCATTTGTGTAAATATTTACTTGTTTAAACATCCATGTAAATATTTGGGGGCATACTCTTTCCTCCCTGGTGGCACGGGGAGGTTTTAATGAGGTGTCCGGGCTTTTGAATAAAATTTGATGCCTTCTTAAAAAATTTCTGAAGTGTTTTAGTTTTGTCCTTTGTCACACCATCCGGATTGAAATAAAAGAATCATGACCACTTAAACATTCGTCATCGGAGAATTTAAACACTCTCACTGAAATAACTAAGGGATATTTAAACTCTAGCTGGAGAATTTAAACACTCTCACTATGAAATAACTAAAGGCTGTTTAAACTCTAGCCATCAAAATTGGAACAAACAATGAAAGAAGATGAGAATTGCACAAAACAAAAATATTCATTAAAATAACTTAAAATGCCTTGGCCCTCCAAGGACTTTTGAATTGTCAAAATAGAACAAAAAACCTATCCGGTCAGATACCGGACACAATTACAAAAAAGAGTGCCTTGGCCATCCAAGGACTTTAGTTTGGGTAAACAAGTAAAAACTAAATCATGAGTTAAGGTTGAGCCTTTGAAGATGGCTCACCTTTATCTGTCTTTTTCTTCCCTTTGAGATCACTTTTCTCTTTGTTGGGGCTCTCCCCGATGTGTTCTTCGTCATCCGATGAGGAAGTACTAGAGTAACCATGCATGTCGCCTTCAGCCATTTTATGATACGGGAGGTCGTCAGACTCAACATGAAGCCATAAATCCCCTAGGTTCCTCTTCGGAAACTTCTCATGGAAGAGTAGAACCATGTCAGACCTCACCTTGGCATACATTTCCTCCTGGGTGTCGATCACGTTGTTGGCATAAACGTCGATCTTGGCTTGGATCTTGGCCTCCTGCTCCCTTAGCAAAGTAGATTTCTCCTCGGCAGCCTTGGACACTGTATTCTCAAGAGAAATTTTGTCATTGGTCAAGTTGGTGATGATTTGGTCTTTGGCCTTGGATTCCCCCTTTGAGGTGGCAAGATCTTTCTCCAGTCCAGACAGTTTCTCCCGGAGCTCTGTGATGGTGTCCTCTAATGTGGTGACTTTTTTTGTACTTGCCTCTTGGTTTCTCTTCAACTCCTCGTTTTCTTCCTTTAGAATGGCAGCGTTTGAAGTGGCAGTGCGAAGGTCATCGGACAGCCTCTCTTTGTCAGACTTAAGATCCTTGATAATGTCTGCCTGATTTCGAACTTGTTTCTCCAACGCAAGTACAGGCTGAACATTGCTTAATAAAGAGTGGGCTATGACATCCCTTTCACTTGAAACGATAAAGGTCTTACCATTGAAAGTGACTGTGTTTGAGGTGCTCGGAGGGAGGTAAGGCCCGGCGAAATCGTCTCTGGGAAGATTGATGAAGTACTCACCAAGCCCACCAAGACCGGTGATGTCTATCCCGTCAATATCGAGATCTCCCCCTTCAACCTCATCGGTATGGAAGTCACCCGGTATCTCCTCCGCATGTGTTGGATCAGTAGGATCAGCTTGGGAAGGAGGCTCCGGAGCCCGGAGAGAAATCTCGTCACCCTTAGAGGTCTTTTTCTTCTTGGCCTCCCTGTCTTTGCTTTCACTTCCCTGTTTACGATTTCTTTTGGAAGCCCTTGGAGGTTTTGGGGGGTGCACTTCTTGCCTTCCAGTCTCCGGCTCCACCACTTCGAGGAGAGCAGCATCAATTTGGCTGTGGACTGGCCCCTCCGGATTTATTGGAGCATCCTCTTCCGTCTCAGCAGGGTTAGCTCCACCCACCACCTTCTTGCCTTTCTTTTTACCCTTCATCTTGCTTGGGGCTTTGGCCCGGCCTGGCAAGTAGAGTGTCCCATCTGGTTAATGGGTCCTTTTAAGCACAACATCCGGAGGAGGCTGAGTGGTGAGCTCCTCCCAAGTCAAGTCTCTCCGACCTGTGGTGTTCCACAAGTGAGATCTTGCCAAGTTGCCTCCGGTAAAAGCAGCATGGAACCGGTTCCCCCACCTCTCAGCAGTCCAAGCATTGATCTTGGTGCAAGTAGCCTTCCCGGTTTTCAGGTAATCACTGAATTCCTTGGGCAGTTCTGCTGAGGAAAAAGTAAGACCAATAAGTTTAAACTAACTCTAAAAAAAAGACAAAAATATAAAGTAGGAGACTTACGGTCACTCCTCCACCTACTTCTGAGAAGGCTTGGGTTCACTTCGGACTTGATCTTCTTTCCGTTCTCCCAAGCACCACTAACAAACAGGAACTGGGTCCTCCAATTCCTCTCCGCCTATAACAAATCATTTACAGCTTTGAAATTATCCTCCATATTGAAATGGTAAAAGGGGATGTGGTGGTTTCTATAAAGATTGGCCACAGCAGCAAACTCCTCCATTGGCAGAGGAATCCCGGAGAGCCTCGAAGCCATGATGCAGGACATGAGGGTGTACCAGGCGTTGGGGCTCAACTGGCTCGGACAGAGTTTTATCAGATGGAAGTATCTGACAATTTCTGGGTCCAATGGGAGTCTGAGCCCCCAATTAAATAGCTCCGTGAACATGACAATTCCGCTTAATTTGTAGTCCATGGGAGTCTCTGGGTGTATGGGGATCCTGATCTTCACATTCTCCGGTATTCCCCACTTCGTACGCATCCGGCCCAGCTCAGCTGTGTGGATGAATGCGTAGTTGATCTTTTGCAAGGAGAGGAGGTACTTAACGCTGACCTTGTGGAAACAAGGCCCCACCTTTCCTTCAAGACTCTCCGGCAGATCCGGATGCCTCAAACACAATTTCTCTTTGCCTTTGTCCTTTTTGGCAACTATAGCACTGCTGGTCTGACCAGAGGGCTCAGACTCAAATGGAGCCTCTTCAACAGAGTCCTCCATTACTTCCTCCATAATTATTGAAGGATTTTCAGCAGCAGTAGTAGGGGGAGGGTTCAAATCTGGCTCAGCCTGGTCTCCGGACTGCTGGGCCTCAGTGTTCTTTCGGCTTCTGGCCTCCGGTTGGGGCTCTGGTGCAGATGCTTCTCTTTGAAGACTTGGACTGGTGCCCTCCAGACTGGACAGTCTGTCCTTGGGAGCTCTGATGGGAACTTCTGACCCAGTGCTGCTGTCTTTAGCACCCAATTTAGAAGGAGTGATCTTAGAAGCCTGGCCTTTAACTAACCGGCCTCTTCTCCGGTCAACTAGTTTTTGAGGGGAGTGCTTAGTATCTGGCCCCATAGCTATGAAGGGGGAGGGTTTTTTGAAACTGGTTACAGTGACTCCTGGCTCAACCACATGTTCTGATTCTTGAACCGAGGAACCTGAGATAATGGGGGAGAGATTGGTTTGGAATAACCTTTTCGGCTTGGTGCGTTTAGAGGAAGAAGAGCCTTGATCTGACTCTGTGGCTGAAGTTACTGGTCTGTCGATGGGCGAAACGGGTAGTCCTGCTGCGATGCGTCTTTCCCTTTCGACCATTTGCGCCTTTTCTAATTCAGAAAGGTTGAGCCACCCACCTTTGATCAGTGCGTTCGTCGCTGTAAACATAAACTATCTGGGTAAATTTTTGCTTTAGAGAGAGAAAGTTTTAAGATGTTGCAGAGTAAACTTGAGAGAGATGGTAAAACAGTAGAAAGTGTTTTAATTTATAGTAAATCTGAAAAAGGAGTTTGATTCCTAGGAGAATTCGAAAAGATTGGTAATGATTAAAGACGGCGTTGATGTCACCACCTTTATTTAAGAGGTTGCTTTTCGAAGAAGGTGGGTTCGAAATTTAAGGTGAAAAAACGGCTGAAGCAACCAACGAGAAAGCGACACGTGTCCCACAACCTCTGGCAAAAACTGTTTTGGATTTATGAAGCTTTATCAGACCGGATAAAGCCATAGCCCAAGTTGAAAGACCTGTCCGGGAAAAACTACCCCTGACGTCGGACTGTTTTTCAGGTTTTTGACAAAGGTATTTGAACAAACACCTAAAAAAAGGGCTCCTGATGAGTCCGAATTCTCACTACTCACCGGACAGGGACAGATCGGACCTAGCCCTCCGGACCGGACAGACCACTTCGAACACTTGGCTAATAGGGCTGTTCGAACTATGACAAAATTACTAAAAAACCTAAACACTTCTTGACTAAGCTACTTGCTCTCCTACTTAGAGCTCATGGGTCTTTAAACATGACCCGAGTCCATTGAACATGACCCGAAAGCCCATAATGGCCCAAATGTAAGGGTATAAATACCCAACCACCTGCATTAAATGTGGGTAATGAAAATTAAATACAACCAGGCTGCTTAATTCTCCCTCTAGACTCTACTCAAAATATTAAACACCCACATACTTCCACTAAACACCAAACAAATTACAAGCCTACCCTCAGGCGATAATTATCCTCACCAGAGGTGAAGAAGTTGAGGACGTACGGTAAGATGCTAGGTATACGACCATATGAACTAGGTAGCAGCCTTAAGAACAGTAGTAGTGTCACCTTGCATTGGTTATGGGAGACATTTTCAGCGCGGTGATATAATGATAGTAGGGCCACTGATCTCATGTGTGATCATACTAACCGAGCGTGTATACTTTACACTTTAGGAGCCATTATATGCGCCAACAAAACTGGAAATAATATTTCGCTTGATTACCTACAATTTGTAAACCAGTACCAAATAATGGGTAGGTTTAACTAGGTCAGTTGGTTAGGGAAACGTTATATCACGCGCTTTGCCAGACATCTATGCATGACACTAGTGGTATATGCGGGTTTGTTGGGATGTTAGGGGCATGTATTTTATATCACTTTAAGTCTTTCAGTTCTACCTTTTACATTACATTTGGTTTAGCCTTACCGCATATTTACCGTTACGCTCCACATAAAGTGAGTTCTTCTCAGGTTGTTCACGAGGATATGAGACACACCCTAGCTATGTGAAACGTACTTGTTGTAAGTTTTATTATGTTTTATTAATCTGTACTCACTTTCATTAATTTCTATATATGCTAACTATTTAATGTCTTTCAAGTCACATTTCTTTCGTACGTTTATATACGGGGTATGCGGACATTTCAACTGGTTATTTGGATTTAGCATACTTTAAAGTTGTTCGACATAATCATGCCTTACTATCCTGACAGCGTGAACTATCAGATGGGCTACATTCAGATGCTAACGTGATTGTGTTTCCCGTTTCAACGGACAAACTCTATTTTATAGCTAGTATGTCAACCGGATGTCCTTTTAATTCAAAGGGACAATTTCATTTCTTTATTGTACACTTTCATTTCTTAAAGTTTTCGGATTTTCTTTTGATACAAAAACATCATACCTCTCACATCACTACTGTAACCTAGGATTCTTCCTCATCAGTGCTGTAACGTCGTATATCGCGATAATGGTGACGAATTTAATCTTCTTCAATTGTTTTTCTACAAAAGCATCCATTTATAGCTTAGTGAAAAACCTATCGATTGTGAAAATTTTAGTTTAATCAGCCATCATATATGGTGGTTGGCTTGATTCCTCCTACAATAATTAACAACATACTAAGAAAACATAATAATGTATAAATCGCACACTATGTACGAAACTATCACACTTGGTCGCATTAGATATGCGATGAACAAATAATTTGTCTTGTACATTTTCACGATTAGCATCAATATTTTTGCAGGTTTCGTGCAACTAGAAGATGTTCATCGCTAGAATCGCATAAATTTATCAAAACATAAACTAAAATTTGAAACGTTACCTTCATTGTATACAAGTTCTCCTCGTCTATGAAGTGATCTGAATAGTAGTCAAGTTCCTCGTCTTCTATAATAATTAGGTGTTTTCTTGGTTTATGGTGGAAATTTAGGGTTTATGGTAAGATTTTATTTTGTTTTAGGTGTTGGGGTAGTAAAATCTTAGGGTTTAGAGTTAGATCAGTGGTAGAGCTTTAGATTTAGGGTTTGTTTAATGATAATTCAAATTAGGTAAATAATAGGTATGCTAAGGGTATTTTGAGGTTTTCAAATTTTAGTTTCGAAAAAATAAGGGTAGGCTAAGAGATCCAACAAATATGTTTAATTTCTAACTTAGTCATTTTAATATTTTAAAAATACTCATTTATACATTGTTTTGATGAACACTATTTTTCTTTATTCGTCTTCTTCTTTATTCTATGTTCTTAAAAACAACAATTCTGCACTCGATATTTTAGTTTAATCAACAATCTTGAGTTCGTATTTTATGATATCACTATTATTATGTTTTGCTTTATTATACTTGATTTTAGGGTTTTTTTATTCGAATATTTTAGGGTTTTATCAGTTAAAAATAATCGATGTATATTTTTGGATGCGAAAACTTTTTATAGAGTTTATGATTTTCATGTTTTCTTGTGTTTGTCGATTGTTTGAATTTAATTTTTTTTTATGTTTTTTCATATGCTTTTATTATTTCATTCTCAAATTTTCATATTATTTGTTTTCTGTTTTATATTTTATGTTTTTAATATTTCATTATCGGTTTATTAAGTAATTCATTGCCATATATAGCATAGATTCTAAACACCATTGTTTGAATAACAAAGTCATATTTTGTCTTGTTTTTTCAAATGATATAACAATGCAGGTGAGATTATATCATTTTTTTCAATATTAGTAGTTTTTTGTCTCAACGTTAAAAACATGACAAATTTTGTATCTTTACAACAATGTTAGCATAAGTTTTTCTAATAATTTTATAATCATATTCAAAAAATTTAAAAGCATAACAAATAATGACATAAATAATCTATCATTCGTTTGTAAAAAGACAAGGAATAAAATATATCATATTTCTATATAACTGTTTAACCTATAAATAAAAGTTTGCTACCTATATATACAAAGTAGGACTCATTATGTTTTTTTTTTAAATCTATCTTTTCCATTTTCTATTTCATTTGTTAAAGACATGAAATATTATGTTTACCAATAGAAAAAACAAGGTACGACAGATGTTAGCATTATTATCTCTAAGTTGCTTTTTGGGTTAGATTTGTTTTTTATTTTAGCATTGACATATTTTTGCATATGTTAAAAGTATGTTAACGTGAAGTTTTCTAGTATATTTTAGTTCAGTTTCAACACTTATTTGATAAATAAGTATGTTATAAAATGTCTTTATAAACTGTTATATTTTTACAAACTATATAACAATGCATGATATATTATGTTTCACTACAAATATATGTCCTATTTTTTGTAAGTAATTAATGGATGAAGTTTTTTTAATTATCTCAGATTTGATTAGGGCTGTCAACGGTTCTCCGGAACCGAGAACCAGACCGAGACCGAACCGATAAGGCGACTGAGAACCGACCGAACCTTAACGGTCCGGTTCGCGGTTCCATTCTAAAAACCAAAAACCAATAAGGAACCGAAATAAAAAACCGGTTAGGAAACGAACCGATAAAACCGATAAACTGATAGGACCGATATGGAATCGAACCGATAAAACCGATAAACCGATAGAACCGATACGGAATCGAACCGATGAAACCGATAAACCGGTAGAATCATAAGAAATCGGACCAACAAAACCGTTAGAACCGATTATTTATTATTATTATATATTCTTTTATAAATTATAGTACCAAAATTAATAGTTAATTACCAATGTTTTTAAGAAAATCAAAGATTAACTTATAAACTTTATTTTTTATATCATCTATTTCAATAAAAAAAATTAAAAATCAAATTTTAATTGGTTATATTTTTTTTTAAGTGGACCGAACCGGACCGTAACGGGACCGGACCGAACCGAACTCGGACCGAACCAGAACCGGAACCGGACCGGACAGGACTGAACCGAACCGAACCGAAAGCTTAGCGGTTCGGTCCAATTCCAAAAATTAGAACCGAAAGCTTAGCGGTCGGGTCCGGTCCGAACCGATAAGCTTAGCGGTCCGATCCGGTTCCTTCAAAATCCTGACCGAACCGGACCAATAACATCCCTAGATTTGATGCGTAGTCTGCGGTTTGTCCATTGTCTACTTTTAAAAGTTATGATGTTATGGTTGAATACATGTTAAGTAGATGGAATTGGTTTGATATAATACTCATGAGATTTTATTATTCAGTTAGAGATGTTAAAGATTATTTGTTAGAATAATGAGTTTGGTTGTTACATAAGTCTCATTTTGTGAAAAAAAGAACAAAAAACAAAAATATTTTGTGAAAACAAGTGTAAAGTGTATGTGAAGCAACTAATTTTTTGTATTTGCAAAAATATGTGCAATTTTGTGGTGAACTTTTTAAAATAGAGTTGCATAACTATGTTCAATTTTCCTGCAAAATAAATTTGAAAAAATTAAATGTTGTTTAGTTGTGGAATTACATGTAATTTTTTATCATGAATTTGACCTTTAAAAAAATCTCCAAACATATCCCTTATGAGTTTTGTTTTGTTAATATTTAAAAAATAAAATATATTTTTTAAATTTTCTTAAATTAAATTTTAAAATATATAAAATTGTAAATGTTAAAAATAACAAACTGCATTTAGATATATTGTAAAAAAATATTTTCGCATTTGTTCTTTGTATCCTAAATAATTATTGGTAATTTAATTCTCTTATCCCATTTTAAAACTATATTATTTTCTAAATCGATGAATCAGACGAGCTTGGCCCATATCCTTAAGTGTTAGCATCAAGAAAGAAAGTAAAAAACGGCTTGATGCTAATTACTTCATTTCTTTGGGAATTAGGATTAGAGTTTTCTTTCTTCTCCATTATCCAGAGGCTAGAGAACGATTTGGATAGAAACTGATCCCGTGGTTGAGGAGTTCTTTTACAGATGTCGTATGAATCTTATATAATTTGACAGGTTTTCTTTCGTAGTTGTTGGCAACTAATTTTCTGGGTACTGTCGTTTGAGGATGATCAAGCTTCTTTCTAAGAATCTAAACATAGATGGTCTCTGTTGGATGTAGTGAAAGGACTTTTGAGGTATCTTTCAAAGTTTTTTTACTTCTATATGTTAAAAGCCATCAGATTCTTTATATATTCTATTGTTTCAATTAAAAAACTTAAAAACCGAGTGTAATAGCATAGTATATAAAAATATAAATAGAAGAAAAGAGATTGTTAACTTATTTTTTTGGCCAATTCTTTTATTGATGCACCCATTTAAGTTAGCATACTTTAGTCTCTATGTATATCACTGGAACTACATTTAGCATGTGCTCATAAATGAAAACTTTTACATTTCAACTACTCGATCAAAAACATATAAATTCAGAGAGGGATCAGAAAAGAATTATAAAAATAAAGATGAACAAATGTTAAATACGTAGAGGCCTGGAGCATGCAAGCAAGAAGCATATTGTACGAATATCGAGTAGAAAAAATAAACAACATTTGATCTTCCCTACTCTATATTTGTTCGATAGGCTTCTTGTTTTTTTCTTTCTATAGGTTTTTAGCATCTAGTTGCCTTCGTTTTTTCAGTTATTTTATCAATTTTCCTCATGTTTTCCTATGAGTGGCTGAAATTGCTAAGCCAAATTCAGGTCTTTATCTTATTTTGGTACTTTTTCTTAAACTCTAGAAAGAAAATAAGAGAAAAAAGAAGAATGAAAAATGTGTAATAATATTATTGTGTATCTAATCTGATGCATTTACATTTCGAGCTCTTTCTATTTATAAAAACTATACAAGACCATTCATCTCTTCTTATTTATTGTTATCCATTACAGAATTTAAATAATAGATATAAAATCTAATTAAAATAAAAATGTGTTGTATTTTTATTCGGATATTATATATGGCATATTGTTTTATCATAGCCCCTCTGGTCCTTGAATCAGAGTGTAGCAAAATTTAACGACTATATAATGGTCGCATATAATATCCGGATAGTGTGATCGTTTTGCTCTTATTCGTATTTGAGGGAGCTTGTTTGTTCTATTTGGTCAGTTGTTGTAGCTCTGTCTTCATTTATCTTTTCTGCTGAGGCGTTGTTGATCATGCCGAAGAAACAATGCCCTCCAACTTGGTTCGTACTTAATTGTTCCTGCCTTGTTAGAAACCTTTCCCGACCAAAATCTCCCTTGAGGATAAAAATCTCTATTTTGCTAAAGGAAAAGAGTGCAACTAATAGTTAGCAGGATGCTACAATGTTACCTGCTACTTCGACATGCTTTGATTCCTTATTGGATATGAATGAGTTCCCCCTAGTCTTTTCTGAAGGATGAAGTAAGGACTACATGTAGTTTTACTTATTTTGTGATCCTTGTGTTGGAGGATTTACCAAATGTTGTAGGTGACTTTGCGTAGATGGTAAACATGTAGACAACATAGTGGTGTTTGTATGATAATGTGCTCGGTAGCAATTGACGTAATGAATTGTTATAATTTATATGAGTAGAGATCTATGTGTTTGTTCAACTTTTGTGATGTCCTAACGTTTCCTTACAAGATCGGGCACAATATGGCTTATCGTGTAGCCAGTAATAAGGGACGTACCCCTCAGTTTATTCGCGTGGGAGACCGATTCGGCCTATTGCGTAACCTTGTGGGTTTGGAGTAATTTACATATTAATACCGATACAAGCTATTGGGCACAAAGTGGCCTCTTACGTAGCCTCAATAGGTGTGACAAATTAGTCCGTTCATATTATTAGACTTATTTAGTCTAGGCACAATATGGTCCATTGCATAGCCCGTAGTTATGGTCTATGACTCGTTTGCATAATTGTAAGGATGTAGAGAGGTATGCAACAAACACATAAAAAGGCAAAAACAAGAGATGAAGATGAAGATCACTTGGTGTATAACATGGCGATAACTTGGATTAAATCCTTTGTGTCGTGGAGATGGAGATCATTTGGCTTATAGACTTTTCGATCATGGAGATGGAGATTACTTGGCTCATAGCCATTTCTGTCATAGAGATGGAGATTACTCGGCCTATAGCTTTGTCGAGCATCGAGATGGAGATATTTGGTGTATAACCTTATATATCATGGAGATGGGTTGACAACTGTCGTTTTTTAATGTTTATTAAATGACCTCTCTTTTTTTGTTAGCGAATATTGGTTTGTAGCCTCTTATATGTATGTTAAATTTTTAAAATTTTGATGACAAAAAATTGCTAAAATTTTCTGTAAGTGGAGACGATCAATTATTGGAGACTATCGTTGAATTTGAGACTAGTGTTGAATTGAAGACGATTGAATTGGAGATGATTCGATCGAAAAAATTGGCGAACCCTCACCACCAATACTCGTGTTTTTTCTCAAAACGTATATTAGGGTTGAAAAGTTTAATTTCAAAAAATAAATAGAGTAATCGTGTCATTTATTCTTAGTTCGAGTAGAAAAATATTTATTCATGCAATTTAAATATAAATATTTATAGTTAATGAAATTTTAAAAAATTATATTATTTGTTGAATATAAGATATTCATGTCACTAAATATTATTATATTCATATTTTAAAATTGTGAACCAATTATCAATTTAAAATTTTATATTTATATTTAAATCTGAATATTTAATGCACATTGAAATCGTCTTTTAAATTTATCTATTTATTTATTATAAATATCATTCATTTCAAATACCTATACCTATCTAGTATAATATTTTAAAAAGACGTTTTGTTTCCCACGACTGCCGACAATATGATAAATGATAAAATCTATAATCAAATACGTAAATCATCTAGAGAGAAAAAAGAAAAAAAATAATAGAAAAAAAAGCGTATAATAACATTATATTGTATCAATATAAAGTTTTTGTATTTCGAAATTCTCTATTTATATGATTTATACAATACCATTCATTTCTCCTTATTTATTGCTATCGGTTACCGAATTTAAATAATAGATATAACATGTATATAAAATCTGATTAAATACAAATATATTATATTTTTATTCAGATATTATATACAAAATATTACATTATTATTAAGCATTTGCGCCATTTATTTTAGATAAATAATAAGTTGCAAACTAGATTCACGAGTTTTAGTATTCTATGATTCTTACCTCCGGAACAAAGAATCAAAATAAAAAAGACAAACCATATATTGGTATATATGATTGTATTTTTCGTCCAGTCATCTATTGGTATATACGATTGTATTTTTCATCCGAAAGGGCAAACACAAAATTTGGAGAACTGCGATAAATTAGTGTCTTGAAGAGAGATAGGATGTTGTATGTTACATGAGAGTTTCTTAATGCATAGTTATTGTCTTTAACTATAAATGTTTTCTATTACAGATTTGAACTTGGCAACCAAAGTTGTGGCAGCATTTATATCTGTCCAGTTTTATTTGCCAAATGAGAATTACTAGTTGAGTTGCAAAATTGTAATTATGCTTAACTAGTTTTGGGATGATGATGTGAAATTGAGCCGACCGTGTGGGCTTCTACAATGGGAAACCGTTAGTGATGATGCTCTTGTATCTATAAGTATAGTGGCCGGCTGCTTTGTTAGGTTATCCTACTGAAAAACTGCACAAAAGTTTTGCATGTTGTTTTCAGGTTGGATTTTGTTTTGTTTTTCAATTTGTTTTAATGTTTCCAATATAATTTAAATGTGGATAAAAAACTTATAATTTTATTTAAATATAATCTACAAAATTTAATAAATTAACTATTAGAACATTTTTATGTATAAATTCATAATTAATTAGATACGAAATTTTTTGATAATGATCTTTGGCATTTTTTATTGATATTCTTGTTGTGCTGATTTTTTTTGAAAAGATGATTATTTGGATAATCCAATGTATTGTCTCTCATGTCTATAACATCATCATTAACGATGTCCACATGGTAACTTCTATGGTACAAAAAGTTTCATGAAAGGTCATCCACTATTTCTTTTTCTCTTTGTCTCTGTCATGCAAGTTTTTCCAGTATCCTAAAGGAGAAAAGTAATGACATAAATTTCAAATAGCACGAGAAATGTCATAAACTCGAAATCATTAATCTATGGTGATTGGAACTGGCCATTTAATAACAGATCAGCAAGAGCAAGAAATAGCATAAATCTTCAAGAGAATAAAAATCTCATTCCCGCTCTACCACCAACTAATATCAACTTCAACAATGTTCCTTACTGGACTGCGAAGTCTGGAAATCCCAACTTCATAATCAAAGACACCTATAATTTCATTCGTAGGTCGTCCCCAATCGTAGAGTGGGTCGGGTTAGTATGGAATAAGTTTAATATTCTTCGTCGTTCCTTTATTCTTTGGCTCGCCGTCCATGGCAAGATTTCTACGTGAGAGAAACTTCTGAGTTGGGGTCTAAACACCCCATCAGACTATGTCTTATGCAATTCCAACTCTAAAACTATCTCTAATATCATCTATGATTGTAGCTTCACTAAGAGTCTTTAGAACCATGCTAGCGCAAAGTTGGGGTTCCCGACTATCGCCAGTAGCTGGTAATCTTGGGTTTGCGAGACATCAAATTTGTATTCTTCTTGAAACCAGTATCTTTGGCGTTCTTGGTTTGGCATAGTCATTTACTACGTCTATGGGGAGAGGAATGCAAGAATATTTTGTTCCCTATTGCCATTGCTTCTACGATTTCTTACCAAATTTTCTCTGATATTCGGTTCAGATTATGTAGCACCAACATTAGCTAACCTATGTAATTTCCATAATTTTTATTAGCTAGTATTTTTTCTTGTCTTTTGCAGATATTTTATTTCTCCTTGTTGGCCTTGTTCGTTGTTTCCTTTTGCTTATGACATCCTTGGATATGGTGTTTGATGATCTCTTTATATCTATTTTAACCCTTTATTAAGGTAGTTTTACAATATCTTCCATGTTTTGCATGTTATTTACTTTCTACTTGCTTATGATTTAAGGTCTTATACCATAGTTCATGTCAACTCTTCTTTTAGTATATGTCTTATTTCTTCGGGGTATGCTCTAGGTATCTGTACGAACTATTCTAATTTTAATTTAATATTTTTTACATTAAAAAATAAAAACTAAAATCTTATCTATTTAGAATAAAACTTTTGAGGAATCTCTCAAAAAAAATTGAAGAACGATTTTTCAATCTTAGACTGTGGCTGTGAGGGAAAGAATCAAATATTTTGTCGAGATTATTCATCAATCATTATATGTATAGTTCTACCATAGATAATTACATTTGGCTAAAAATTTTAGCTATAAGTATAACCTTTTATTTTTGCTATTGATTGAGTTTTCCTTTTCCAAATAAAAACCTCCAAAACTCTTTTAGTTAAGCTTATGTTATTACCCAAAAAATAATATCAATTTTATTATAAAAAAAATTATATTGAAATTTAGAGATTAAATTCTAGTATTTTTTTAAAAAGATTATTAAAAATAGTTCATAGGATAAAAAAAATAAAAGCGTTAATCAAACTCAAAGTTTGACCGACAATGTATAGTCCTCGAAAAATGTATAGTATCCAACTTAGAAGTTTATATACCACTGAACTGGTAGTACATACACCATGTACTTGCAGTAACTAGGCTCATCACTCACAATTCCGACTGGCTGTTTTTTTAGGGTTTTTTAATATATATAAAAACATTAATCTTATTTAATGTAATTTGGAATTTTACGAGGAAATGGATACCATAAATATTCTTTCGTGGATGGTAGTATTTTGTTTTTGCTATAATGCGCAATAAAGATTGTGTGAGTGAGTTATGTATCCCGAAAATGACAATGATTTCATTACCATATCAAAGTGTTGTAATGAAAAAAAAATAGAAAGACTCTTAAAATATTCTTCGTATGTGAGGGATCTGGATCGTATAAAAGGTTGGTGGACCCAAACGATCTTAAGAGGAATTCAACTAGAACAAAGAAATACATATGATTTTTCAAGCTTAAGGAAACTATGATAGCTTCTAATGAGTGGTTCTTATAGGTTAAATACGGGATTCTGAACTATGATACTACAAAAAACTTAGACATTCATTCGTACTCGGGACACTTCAATAAAATAAATTGCTATTTATACATAATTATTCGTACATGGGTACTTTTTCGTATAAAATTTTGAGTGGAGTAAAAATGTTGAACCCTGATAATGTTTTGTTTATGCATACTGGGTACAAATTACAGCAAAAAACTACGGAAGTTTGAAAAAGGTTGTCGATTATAGTTGTAATACTTGCTAGAAAAATTGAAAATGTTCAATTATTTCTGATAACATGCTAGTCTATTAGGATTAAGACTTTATTTTGGACTTAGAAAAAATTATATTATTTGTAAGCTAAACACAATCCCAATAAGAGACTCTTTGTATTTACGGGCCAATAGAGCTCAAATGCCCACATTGGTCATTATAAATACAACTTGTCACTCCCATTTTGTTATTCTTTAATTTCTCTAGTAGGCCTTCTATATTTATTCTCTAACTTCTTATGGAGGGCCGAATCCATAATCATTAATGACAACCACAATGGGAGTGACATTCAAAATAGTACTCGAAATCCATTTTTATAACCAAACTACTTATTGTTACTCTCTACCACTTCCAGATCGAACGACAATAAAATGGATACTTATGGAGCCGTTAGCACACATCTCATCCCATTACGAGAATGATTGGGTTTACAAAACCCTTTCGACTCTCCCCTTTCCTCAGCTCAGTTCGAAAAGCATAGGAAAAAACTTGTGTCCCAGATCGCAACGCTTCCGACCAAACAAAACACTTTGGTGCATGTCGTTGTCGAGGTAAAAATGTGAATGATGCTTTGTCTCCTAAGGGCACTGGCGTACGGTTGGAGAGTCGCATTGAGACACTTGCTCAAGGGACACTTGACGTTTTCACCTACTGGTTCTCTGGACCTTTCAGTTTGGACCAAGCCCATAGTTCCTTATGACAGGAACGTCAGGTGCAGGATCATAACTTAATTATAAATGCGAGTGAGGGTGATCAACACACTTCTCGTTAAAGACGAGGCTCCATCAAATAAACCATGAACGTAAGAGTCGCAAGTTGTGCGTGAAATTGCGATATGCGAGGAATTCCAAGAGAGAGACCGACAAGGATCTCGAGAAGACGAGAGATGGGTCGGTCAAGATTCTCATGTTATAATTACGGGCGCATAGCATATTCAAGACGAACCAATAGCTTAATCGTATGCTCGTGATCTAAAAATTGTTCTCCCTCTATGGGTACAGCGACAAGCCTATCCTTCCGCTCCCGGACCTTAAATTGGGTTGCCACCTCTGGGGAAAAATCTCGCCCAATGTGAGCAAGAAATCCCGAGGCTAATATTTGACGTAGATTTGTTTTATCGTTTGAACCTTACCTCAGTTCCGAGCGATGGGTTGTAAAAAAATTTATACACCCAAAGGTACAAAATAAAAATGTCTCATTTAGTTCTAAAAATTGCGGCGGTTGAATTGCTACAAACATTTAACATTCATAAAATGGAGACGTACAATTTGATTTGAGTCCTAGACTATAATATTGAATTTAATGAGCTTCCCCGAGGATGATCATTTGTGATGGCGAGTATTTTCAATGGACTTTAAAATAAAGGCTTTGACTTGGCTCAATCAGCTGGCACAGAGGTCTATCGCAAGGTTTGATATGTTAATGGTGATGTTCAAATATCAGTTTGTTAGAAGGAAAATAACAAAACATCAAGGAGACCATATTATACATTGCAAGAAGCAAAATAGGGAAAGTTTGATGAATTAAACTCAATGTTTTGTGCACACCAAGAACAACCTCGATGACCCACGAAGACGTGGGTGTTTTTTCTTATTTGAAGGGGTTTCTTCATGGGGACCTATTTTTCTGAAGAGCTTATGAAGAAAAAAGCTTTGAAGTTTAGGGAAATGTTGGCGTAAAGACAATCACATGTATGTATTGAAGAGATCATGCATATCTGCCTAGTTTTAAACGATACGTCTCAACATAATTATTTTCGGCCTCCAACTTTGATGTATATAGTTAATGCGGGTATGTGTGCGAAACCCCAAACGATTCAGCAACAACAACTAATTACATATCGCCTTCATTTTCCTTCCCTTACCTCACTATGGTCGTAATTAATTCAAGATCAGATCTTGAAGCAGCTGCATGATGCAGCTCATCGAAGTGCAAAGTCCGGTCAGGGTCATGGGGGTTGAAGGAGTAAGCGGCTGAAACATGATAACTTCAACGAGTTAATTGAAAGCATGGTGCATAATTACCAGGAAGCTAAGGGCACATGCGAGTTTAGGCCTCCTCCCACAATGAGCAAGACTTGGGAGGATAAAAACATTAAATATTTCAAGTTCCATAATAACCAATGTATATTTAGGCCCTAATCTGAACTAATGCATGGTGCGAGGCGTTTCCGGGAGTGAGTATCTGTACTCTGATTCCGAGTGCCCATATGGATCACTTTGTATCATGAGGGTAGAAATGTGTGAAATAATTATAATTTTCAGGACACTGGGTGGGGTTTGAAATGGAGAGCAACCCCAAGATGCCAAAGGGTATTGCTACAGCAACAAAGGAAAGCTTGTAGCACTAAGAAACTTTAAGAAACTCTTAATTATTATTTTCTAAAGTTGTAGTTATCTTGTTAATTTTGTTTATGGATATTTTTTTTGTAATTCATAAAATAAAGGTTTTACTATTCTATTCTAGTGCTGTAGTGAGGATTTAATGGAGGGTCGACATAGCTCGCAAGTTAATGAAAATATTATCTTAAAAATGGTCATGGTTTTTCTAATTACACATGTTTCAATTAAGGACTTCTATACTCATAAAGTTTTAACAAATATTGAAAAGACCAAAAAACTAGCTTGAGGATGATGAATAAATGTGGACCTTTATTCTATGTACAAGGTTCTTAAAAATGTTGGTCAAGACTGAGCTACGAGCTCGAGGAGGATAGATAAATTCGGACACTCATTATATGTAAATGGTTTCAACAAATATTGGTCAAGACCGAGGTACGAGCTCGAGGAGTATGAATAAATCCGGACCTTTCTTCTATGTAAAAGGCTCAAATAAATGTTAGTCAAGGTTGAGCTATGAGCTCAATGAGGATGAAGAAATTAGGACCAATTTTCTACGTAAAAGGTTCAAACAAATTTTGGTCAAAGAGTACCTACGAGATCGAACAACATGAGTATATACTAACCCCTCTTCTATGTTAAAGTTTCTAACAAATATTGGTCGAGGCTGAGCTTTGAGCTTAAGTAAGGTGGATAGATCATGCCCTCTTTTTAAAAGAGAAGGTTTCCAACATATTCTGGAACTTAAAGGAAAACTGACGATGCTCGAAGTAACTTTTTATAAACTTTTGGGTTTGATCATCTATACATAATAGAAACATAAGATAAACATAATACATACAACCCAAATATTTGAGGTAGAAAATTACAAAATGCCTCGACTATGCGAGGATTTTCAGTAGTTTGAATAAATGGTTAAAATACGACATCAACCTGGGTCAACTGGGGACTATGAGTTTCAAAAAACATAAAAGAACAAAAATAAGGACCTTAGTCTATTTGGCTTCAGAAATGGCAGGAAGACCATTTGTGCTAAGCGAGGGAGTGAATCTAACAAGATGGTGAATGAGGAGGCAATTACATCGGCCATAAAGTCCTAACCTGCAGAATCTTTAAGAGTGTTACTCATAGAATATGTTTCTTCTACTTCGATACCCATTTCCTCTTTTTCCTCGACGTAGAACACAAACTCCAAATCAAACACCAAGGAAACTCCAAGAGGACAGTTTTATTTAGAGACATGTCCCACAATATCCTAAGACACAGCTCATGGAAACATCGATGGAGGCTCAAAAGCATCTCCTCTTTAATTTGATCTCTCTTGTCCAAGGAAAAATTTATGAAATCATCCAAGTCTTGATTTTTTTTTTCTTTATCCCTCTCGGCTTCAACCTCCATCATGACAATCTTGGCTCGAATATCCTAAATTTTTTTAATAGTAAGAACACGTTGCATTTTACATGTGTCCTCTTAGATTCTCAGATTTTCCACAACCGGTCACACGTAACACGTGCCTTCCAGATAGTAATAAGGTAAATGAATTACCTCATTGTGTAATGCTATGTGCAAAGAAATTGCATCATGGATGGTCTAGTGAGTGACAACGGAGGTGAGCCCCAAAGAATTCTCTTATCGAACTACAATTTTGGGGAGGTCTTGAAATTCAACTATGATCGTGGGTGTTCCCTTTTGTCTTAATGCTCCTGACCAAATCATGGAATTATTATTCACCTTGAAATTAGTATGAACTCGTTTCTCCACGACCTCCTCTAGTTTGTTTTATCTTTTGACCATATGATATCCTTTTATCAAGATAATGTTGGATTATTTATTTAATCTAAACATGAATTAGTTTATTTGTTTTATGTTTTGACGTGTGAGTCATGGACAGTTGAGTTAGAATAGGGAGTAGTGGAGTAGTGGTGGTAAATCAGGTATGCAGTTCCTGGTTTATAGGATCAACTTAGTTTAAATTCCAGCAATGTCTTTCTGTAACAGCCATCTCTTTAATTTAGTGAGTTTTCCATTCAAAACAATCAAGCAATTAGCTTATATCGTAGCTCATTTCATCATCTGGTATCAGAGCTTTCAAGACTTACAAAAAAAAACACTCTTCTGAGATGGACACCACGAAGGGCAAGGAAGGTTCATTTGGCTTAAGTTATCCAATGCTTACAAAAACCAACTTCACAGCTTGGTCCATGAAGATGACAGTCTTTATGCAAGCCCATGGTGTGTGGGATGCTATAGAATCGAAAGATCCCAAGGCTGTTGCTGACAACAAGGTGGATAAACGGGCCTTGGCTATCATCTACCAAGGAATTCCAGAAGATTTACTGTTGTCTATTGCTGATACGAGAACCTCCAAATAAGCATGGGAGGCTATCAAAACGGT
Source organism: Limnanthes douglasii subsp. nivea (assembly GCA_036936605.1). Taxonomy (NCBI): domain Eukaryota; kingdom Viridiplantae; phylum Streptophyta; class Magnoliopsida; order Brassicales; family Limnanthaceae; genus Limnanthes; species Limnanthes douglasii. The sequence goes on from JAUPFV010000004.1 coordinate 213,120,196, forward strand.
TCATTTGGGTGCAGACAAGGTGAGAAAGGCAAAGGTTCATACACTTAAATCGGAATTTGAGGCACTAACTATGAAAGACAGTGAACAGCTTGATGATTTTTGTATGAGATTGAATGGCCTGGTAACGAATATCAGGGCCCTGGGAGAGCAAATTGAAGAAGCTTATGTGGTAAAGAAAATTCTTCGAGCTGTACCAAAAACGTTCTTGCAGATCGTGTCAGCTATTGAACAATTTGGTGATATAGAGACGATGACTGTGGAGGAAACGGTTGGATCCCTGAAGGCTCACGAGGAAAGGGTGCGTGGGCAAAAGGAGGATGGTGAACAGCATCTTCTTTTCACAGAAGAAGAGTGGTCGAAGAGGGAACACAAATATGGACACTTACTTCTCACAAGGGAAGAGTGGTTAAAAAGGACAGGCAAATCTGGTTCAGGCAGCAACACTGAATCAAGGAGCAGAGATTACTCTCGAGGTTATAAAGACAGGAGTAAAATACGTTGTTACAAGTGCAGTGGCCTTGGACATTATCAGTCTGAGTGTCGTAAGCCAAGAAAAGAGAGGGAACCCAGGAATGAAGCAAACCTGACACAAGTTGAAAATGATGAACCCACGCTTTTGTTGGCTAAGTGTGATGATGATAAGGGAAAGATGGTACCGTTGAACGAAGAGGGTGTGTTGCCAAGACTCTGTACGTTTGGGAATGATAAGTTGAATGAGGCCAGCACATGGCATCTTGACAACGAAGCCAGTAACCACATGTCTGGTCTGCGTAGTATGTTTGAAATGCTGGATGAAACGGTGGCTGGGGAGGTCAAATTCGGGAATGGCTCTAAAGTCCAGATACATGGAAATGGCTCAATAATCTTCACAACAGAGGATGGCAAGAAGTGCATACTTAGAGAGGTATATTTTATTCCGAACTTATGCAATAACATAATTAGCTTAGGGCAGCTATCACAAAGCGGTAGTAAATTACTTATTAAAGGCGATTTCTTGTGGATTTATGATAAGAATGAGAAGTTGGTCATGAAAGTAAAGAAGTCTTTGAACAGATTGTATAAGATTATTGTTAAAGATAACAGAGATACATGCTTACTGGAAAAAACAGATCATACAACCTGGTTGTGGCACTCACGACTAGGTCATGTGAATTTTCAATCTATGCTTCTCATGTCTAGGAACAGAATGGTGCGAGGTCTGCCTCTTTTTGTTCAACCAAAAGATGTATGTAAAGGTTGTTTAATGGCAAAGCAAGCAAGACGTCCATTTCCATCTCAGACGGACTTCACTGCAAAGCAACGATTGGAATTGATACACGGGGATATATGTGGTCCCATCTCACCAACAACCCCCTCCGGTAATAGGTACTTTTTACTATTTGTGGATGATTTCAGCCGTGCTATGTGGGTATACAAACTCAAAACAAAAGATGAGGCTTTCAGCTGCTTCAAGAAGTTTAAGGCACAGGTGGAGAAAGAAAAAGCGGGAAACAAGATACAAGTTCTACGGACAGACAGAGGTGGTGAGTTTTGCACTATTGAATTTACTGATTTTTGTGAAAGCAATGTAATTATTAGACACTACACAGCGCCATACTCCCCACAACAAAATGGTGTTATGGAACGTCGTAATCGGACTGTGGTAGCTATGGGAAGAAGCCTTCTAAAGGAGAGGAATATGTCATCATACATGTGGGGGGGAAGCCATTAGACATGCTGTTTATCTTTTGAATCGAGTACCAACAAAAGCAGTCCGAGGAGCCACACCATATGAAGCCTGGACAGAAGAGAAGCCTCAGGTTGATTATCTGAGAGTGTTTGGTTGTGTTTGTTACATGAAAGTCCCGAGCGTACACGCAAAGAAGTTAGATTATAGAAGCAGACGTGTTGTACACCTTGGATGTGAAGCCGGAACGAAAGCGTACAGGTTATATGACCCTGATACAAGGACAATGCTCATAAGCAGAGACGTGGTTTTTGATGAAGCAAAGAGTTGGATTTGGAATGAAACAGAGGCAACTGGTCATGTGGAGACTTCATCCTTTGCCGTAACAGGACATCAGTTTGAGGATTTTCCGGAACAGAACCTTGAAAGTAAAGTAGAGGAGCAAGGCGGTGACAGTAGAGAAGAGGAGGAAGGTGGTGACATACTTACGCCTCGCTCTTCGCCTCACTCGGTGACACCTACATCAAGTCACAGTTCGGTTCAAAGTTCCAGTCAAAGCTCTATACACCCAGGCAGTACAGCTCAGTCACAGCTTGACTTAGATGAGACATACGACGGGAGTGAGCTGCCAAAGAAATTCAGGCTCATTAGTGATTTTTATAATGAGACTGAGGAGGTGGAGCTCGCTAATGAACTAGCTGATGAACTTCTATTAGTTGGCATCGATGAACCTGTCTGCTATAATCAGGCAATCAAGGAACAACATTGGAAAGTAGCCATGGACTGTGAAATTGAAACAATAGAACGAAACAACAATTGGGAGTTGACAGATTTACCTCCAGGGCATCGAGCAATAGACTTGAAGTGGGTGTTTAAAACAAAGAGAGATACAAATGGTAAAGTTTTGAAGCACAAAGCAAGGTTGGTGGCGATGGGGTACGTGCAAAAATTTGGTGTTGATTTTGAAGCGGTGTTCGCCCCTGTAACAAGAATGGAAATGGTACGCTTATTGCTAGCACTTGCAGCCAAGAACGAGTGGGAGGTACATCATTTATATGTAAAATCTGCGTTTCTGAATGGTAGAGTGTATGAGGAAGTATATGTCAAACAGCCTGAAGGTTATGTAAAAGAGGGACAAGAAGGAAAAGTTTACAAGCTATACAAGGCATTGTATGGCCTTCGTCAAGCTCCACGAGCTTGGTTCATACAGTTGAACAAGTATCTCGAGAGTCTTGGTTTAGTGAAATGTCCTCTGGAGTATGCTGTATATACAAAACGGGAGGGAAATGAGTCGTTAATTATTTGAGTTTATGTTGACGACTTAATTGTTACTGGCACTAGTGTAAGCAATATTGTTAAGTTTAAAAGGCAGATGAGTCAAGAGTTTGAGATTTCTGATCTGGGTTTGTTAAGCTACTATATTGGCATCAAGGTCGAACAGGGAAGGGGTTTCACTGAACTTAAACAGGTGCCATATGCTAAGAAACTTCTTGAGAAAGCTGGTATGTCTGATTGTAATGCAGTGAAGTTCCCAATGGAGCCTAAGCTGCAGATGCACAAAGATGAAGCTGGTAAAACTGTTAATGCTACTGAATATAAGAGTATTGTAGGAGGATTGCGGTATTTAGTACACACTCGTCCAGATATAGCATACGCAGTTGGTGTGGTGAGTCGTTTTATGGAGAGGCCTACTACACTTCATCAAGGTGCTGTTAAACGAATATTGAGGTATGTAAAAGGAACTTTAAACTATGGTCTGGTATACACCAAAGGTCGAGGTTGGTGAGGATAAAAGTAGCCTGAGGGTAGGCTGGTAATTTCAAGCGGAGTTTTAAGGCGGTGTGAGGGTGTTTCACGGTGATGTGAGGATGTTTAAGGGTGTTTCAAAGTGTTTTAAATGTGGAGAGAGAATTAAGCAGCTTGGCAGCAGTTAATTTTTCTTACCCATAGTTAATGCTGGTGGTTGGGTATTTATAGTATGAAATTTGAGCCCTTATGGGCTTTCGGGTCAAGTTTAATGGACCCGGGTCATGTTTAAAGACCCATGAGTTCTAAGCAGGAGGACAGGTAGCTTAGTCAAGAAGTGTTTAGGTTTTTTAGTACTTTTGTCATAGTTCGAACAGCTTTAGGCTCACAGTGTTCGAAGTCACCTGTCCGGTTTAAATATCCTGTCCGGTTTAAATATCCTGTCCGGTTTACGGAGAGATTTACATTGGGCTGCCCTTCCGGGGAGCACTTCGAATTCGGACTCATCAGGAGCCCCTTTTTTAGGTATTTGAACAAGTGTCCTTGTCAAAGAACTGAAAAACAGTCCGATTTAGGAAGTGGTTTTTCAATTCAAAGAGAGTTGAGGACAGACCCGGACAGACCAAACGTTACGAATTCCAAACGGTTCTTGTCAGAGTTAATGGGACACGTGTCACTCTCTGGTTGGTCACTTTAGCCGTTTTTTCACCTTGAAATTCGCACCACTTTCTCGAACGAATTACCTCTTTTAAATGTCATTAATGACATCAGCGCCGTCTTTTAATCATTGCCCAACTTTTCGGATTCTCCTAGGAATCAACTCCTTTTTTCACATTTACTATAAATTCTATTCACTTTTCACTGTCTCATTAACTCTTTCAAACTTTACTCTGCCATTTTACCCAAAGGTTTATCTCTCTAAAACTTCAAAATTTCCTTAGCTGTTTTATGTTCACAGCAAGAACAACACTGATCAAGGGCGGCTGGCTTAACCTTTCAGAATTGGAGAAAGCTCAAAGAGTTGAAAAGGAAAAAAGACTTGCAGCAGGGCTTCCAGCATCGCCTGTTGAGAAATCAGCCCCTTCAATCGAAGAATCTGACAGAGGTTCATCTTCTTCTAAAGGTACAAAACCTAAAAAACTCTTTCAATCAACACTCTCCCCCATAGTATCTGGCTCTTCAGTTCAAGAGTCGATCCCTATTGTTGAACCGGGGGTCACTGCCACAAGTGTTAGGAAAAAATCCTCTTTTATTGCTATGGGGTCTGATTCTGACCACTCCCCAGACAAATTAATCATGAAAAGGCCAAGTAGGTTGGTTAAAGGACTTCCTTCTAAAAACACACCCTCGAAATCGGGGGCACAAAATAGTGAATCAGGGTCTGGGGAAACTATAAGGGCTCCCCGGGAGAGACCGTCAGGAATAGAAACCAGCAGCCCACTACCCCCAAGGAATCTTCTACCTCAGAAACTCAAATTGAGGTAAGAAGTCAAGTCAATTCGGAGAGCCAACAGTCCGGAGGACCAGCTCTGCCAAGCCTCAATCCTCCCCGGACTATTTCTACTGAAGCTCCCCCAACGATTATGGAGGAGAGGATGGAGGACTCCACTGAGGAGGTTAGATTTGAGTCCGAGTCCTCCGGACAGGCTGAAACTGCTATCGTTGTTGCCAAGAAGGGCAAAGAGGACTTGTATCTGAGGCGTCCGGACCTGCCGGAGAGCCTTGAAGGGAGAGTGGGGCCATGCTTTCATAAGGTGGAGTTCAAGTATCTTTTGGCTTTGTTGAAACCCAAGTACGCGTTCATCCATACTTCAGATCTGGGCAGATTGCGCACAAAGTGGGGAATCCCTGAGAACGTAAAAATAAGGATTCCCATCGATCCAGAGACCCCGATGGATTGCAAAAGGAATGAGATAGTCTTCTTCACGGAGCTATTCAACTGGGGACTCAGGTTCCCATTGGATCCGGAGATAGTGCGCTATTTTCATCTAGTCAAACTCTGCCCATCACAGCTAAGCCCCAATGGCTGGTTCACCTTGATGTCATGTATTATGGCGTCTAGGTTATCTGGAATCCCTCTTCCTATGGAAGAGTTTGCAGCTGTGGCCAACTTGTGCAAACACCATCAGTTCCCCTTCTACCATTTCAACATGGGGAACGATCTTAAAGCTATCGATGATCTCCTGGAGTCGGAGAGCAAATGGAGGAGCCAATTCTTATTTGTCAGTGGCTCATGGGAGAATGGCAAGAAAATCAAAACCAAGGAGAATCCTAGTCTTCTTCGAAGCAGATGGAGGAGTGACCGTAAGTTTTTACTTTAAGCTTCTGTTCGAATCTCTCTTTTCTTCAAGTTTATGCTAATTAGTTTCTTTTCGTTTTAACAGAGCTGCCAAAGGAGTTCGGGGACTACCTAAAGACCGGACAGACTACCTGTGGCAAAATTAACGCTTGGGCGGCAGAGAACTGTGAGAACCGGTTCCATAAAGCCTTCACTGCTGGGAACTTAGCAAGGTCTCACCTGTGGAACACCACAGGTCGAAGAGACCTAACTTGGGAGGAGTTCTCCACCCAACCTGATGAAGACATCGTGCTGAAAAGGTCTCATGAACTGGATGGGACTCTCTTCCTTCCTGCCCGGGCCAAAGCCCCAAGTAAAATGAAGGGCAAGAAGAAGAAAGGCAAGAGGGCAGCAGGTGACGATGAGAAGGAGGCCCCAACAGATACAGAAGGTCTGGCACAGACTCAGATTGATGCAGCCCTTCTACAGGTGGTGGAACAGGAGAGCGAGAAGCAGGAAGTGAACCTTCCTAAGCCTACAAGGGCCTCTAAGAGGACTCGCAAGCAAACAAGTGAGAGCGCTGACAGGGAGGCCAAGAAGAAGAAGTCTTCCCAAGGAGATGAAGTTGCTCTCCGGGACCCGGAGCCCTCTTTTCCTACAGACCCAACCTTGGCTGAAGAGATCCCAAGGGACTTGCACGGAGAGATTCAAAGGGAGTTTACTACAGATGAAGTTGAGAGGGGGGAGCTCAACTTATATGAAATGGACATCACCGGTCTGGGTGGACTTGGTGAATATTTTCTTGGGCTGTCCAGAGACGAGTTTGCAGGGCCCTATGTCCCTCCAAGCAGTTCTAACACAGTTAATTTCAACGGTAAAACTTTTATGGTCTCCAGTGAGAGGGATGTTATAGCCCATTCTATCCTTAGCAACGTGCAACCAATACTTACCCTGGAAAGGCAAGTCTGGAGTCAGGCGGACACCATCAAAGAGCTCAAATCGGAGAAGGAAAAACTGTCCGAAGACCTCCGGGTTGCTGCCAATAAGGTTGATTTGCTCAAGGAGGCAAATGATCAGCTAAAGAAGAATCAAGATGAAAGTAATACAAAAGCTGTTTCCTTAGAAGAGACCGTAAAAGATCTCCGGGCTAAGCTGTCCGAGTTAGAGAAGGACCTGACAGCCTCAAGAGGAGAAACTGCAGCAAAGGAGAAGCTTGTCACCAACCTGACCACTGACAAACTTGCTTTAGAGAATGCAGTGACTCAGGCTGTTGAAGAGAAAGCTGCTTTGGTGAGGGATCAAGAGGCCACAATCAAAGCCAAGATTAATGCTTATGCCAGGGAGATGATACGGAGTGAAGAATTAATGATTGAAAAAGTGAAGTCTGATATGGTCCTCCTGTTTCACGAAAAATTCCCGAAGAGGAGACTAAGGGACTTATGGTGCTATGTGGATGCCGATGATCTCCCATACTGGACCATGGCTGATGATGAGAGGTACTCCGGTGAGTCCTCGTCTGGTGATGAAGAGGAAACCGGAGAGAGTCCAGGTGAGGAAGAGATTGATCCCAAGGGTAAGAAGATAGTCGAGGAGAAGAGCGACATCAAGGGCAAGAAAACAGACGAGGGTGAGCCATCTTCAAAGGCTCAACCTTAATTTATAATTTGTTTTGTTTATCTTTTGTTTGAACCAAAGTCCTTGGAAGGCCAAGGCACTTTTTGTGATGGTGTCCGTATTATTCGGACAGATTTTTGTACTGTGCCCAAACTTGCTTAAAAAGTCCTTGGAAGGCCAAGGCAGTTTTAAATTGTTGAATGAATATCTTATTTTGCTCAACAATCCTCTTCTTTCATCATTTGTTTAAATAGCTGGAGTTTAAGTAGTTTTATTGTATTGTGAGAGCATTAAGACTCTCCGGCTAGAATTTAAATAGCCCTTAGACCTTTTAACCCGGGTAGTATGATAAGAGACAAAATTTTGAAAATACTTAGAGAATTTTGAAGAAGGCATCAAGTTTAATGAAAGCTCTTCGTGCCACCGAAGAGGGGAAGGTATGCCCCCAAATATTTACATGGATGTTTAAAAAAGTAAATATTTACACAAGTTTTATTCCAAGTACATTCGTAGGTGTTCAATATTCTAAGGGTGAGTTAAAACCCTGCCATCTTTGTCTTCCAACCAGTATGTCCCAGGCTTGATTCTTTCAACCACAGTATATGGACCCTCCCAAGTTGGGGCCAGCTTTCCGAAGAGCTTTTCCTTAGTATGCAAGAAAACGTTTCTCAATACTTTATCCCCTGGTTGAAAATCCCTTCTTTTAACTTTAGAAGCAAACCTGCTTCTCATCAAGCCCTGATAGTGTGCCATTCTAAGATGAGCTTTTACCCGTCTTTCTTCGATCAAATCAAGCTGATTTCTAATTGTCATCTCATTAGCCTGTCCGGAGAAGTTATGAACACGAAAGGAGGGGAGTGTCTTCTCTATGGGAGCTACTGCATCCATTCCATAGACCAAGGCAAAAGGGGATTCTTCTGTTGCAGCCCTAGGTGTTGTTCGGTAGGCCCATAAGACTTCTTGTAAATAACTAGGCCACTTCCCAGCAGCTCCTTCTAAATTCTTCTTTAAACCGGACAGTATCGTTCTATTAGCCACTTCAACTTGCCCATTGTCTTGAGGGTGGAAAGGTGAAGAAAAGCAGTGCTGAATACCTCTTGAGGCACAGAAGCTCTCCATCTCTTTATTATCAAACTGTGGCCCATTGTCTGTTGTTATTTTCTGGGGGACACCAAATCTGCAACATATGTTGGATATAATGAATTTTATAACAGCTTTTGATGTTGTCCCTGCCAAGGGAGCTGCTTCTACCCACTTTGAGAAGTAGTCAATGGCCACAATTATAGTTTTACGCCCTCCGGACGCCACAGGGAGAGGCCCAACTAAGTCCAATCCCCATCGAGCAAAAGGGATGGGCTCAGAAATTAACTCCAAGGGAATGGCTGGTACATGAATTTCATTGCTGTACCTCTGGCATGGGTCACATCTTTGTACCAGTTCCTTAGCATCTTTCATAATTGATGGCCAATAGTATCCGGAGAGTAGCACCCTTCTTGTTAAAGCTCTAAATCCACAATGGGATGATCCCTCACCATCATGCAATTCAGAGAGAACTATTTGTGACTCATGATCCCCTAAACAACGTAGGAGAGGTTTGCTATATGATTTTTTGTATAATACTTCTCTTAACATAAGGAAACCACGAGCCCTGTGCTTCAATGTTCTGGCTTGTGATTTATTCAAGGGCACGATACCACCGGACAGATATTGCACAAGAGGAGACCTCCAATCTTGAGGCTGGTTTACTTGTATTTCAAAGACTTCCTCTTTTTCACCTTTATCGAGTTGAATAGAAGGGCTTTCGAGCACATGGATCCATGGGTAGGACTCCGTATATGCTATCGTTGCCAGTGAGTCTGCTAGCTCATTCTCTGCCCGGGGGATGTGCTCATAGACAACAGCTTTAAATTTCAACGCTTCATTTTTGAGGAGGAGTAAATACTTGATCAACTGTTCCTTTCTAGCTTCTGATAGGCCCAAGGCGTGGTGGACTAGCAACTGGGAGTCACTTAGTAGCTTGACTCTTTTAGCTCCACAAATGTAGGCCAATTTCAACCCAGCTATAGCTGCCTCGTATTCGGACTCGTTATTGGATGCCCTGAAAGCAAAACAAATAGCTTGGAACATGTTGTCCCCGTAGGGGGAAGTGAGACATATTCCTGCCCCAGATCCCATGGTACTGGATCCTCTGTCTGTTCGGACAATCCACACTTTTTTGTCTTTTGAATCAGCAGGTTGTTCTGAATCCCTATCAGAATGGAACTCAACTAGAAAGTCAGCCACAGCTTGAGCTTTTACTGCTGTTCGGGGAGCAAAGTCTATGTCGAAGTCCCCCAATTCTACTGACCACTTTGTCATTCTGCTCGAAATGTCTGCTTTTTGAAGGACATTCTTTAAAGGGAAAGAAGTCCGGACAACGATAGGATGTGCTTGGAAGTAGGGCCTCATTTTTCTTGCAGCTATCACCAAGGCCAATGCCAGTTTTTCAAGTTTCAAGTAACGTCTTTCAGCATCAATCAAGCTTTTGCTGATGTAGTACACTGGGTGAGGATACCCATCAACCTCCCTTACTAACACAGCACTGATGGCACAACTTGAAACAGCCAGATATACAAAAAGAGTCTCCCCATTGACTGGTTTAAACAAGGTCTTGGGAGAGGACAGATGCTTCTTGATTTCATTGAATGCCTCATCACACTGTGGTGTCCATTCAAACCCCTTTGCACCCTTCAAGGTTTGAAAGAATGGAGCACATCTGTCCGAAGACCTGGAGATGAATTTGTTCAAAGCAGCCAATCTCCCTGTTAATCGCTGTACTTCTTTAATGTTTCGAGGAGGCTCCATTTGGAACAAAGCATCGAGTTGGTCCGGGTCGGGCTGTATTCCATGCTCACTTATGATATACCCTAAGAACTTCCCGGACTGCACTCCGAACACACACTTTTCAGGGTTTAATTTTAAATTCACTTTGGCCAAGTTGGCAAAAGTCTCTTGGAGGTCGGACAAGTGCAACTGCTCATCCACGCTTTTCACCATCATATCGTCAATGTAAACCTCCATATTTCTTCCAATTTGATCAGCAAATGCCTTATTGACTAACCTTTGATAAGTAGCCCCAGCATTTTTCAAGCCAAAGGGCATCACCTTGTAGCAGTGTAAACCTCTATCAGTGACAAAAGTGGTATGCTCTTGATCTTTTGGATCCACCTGGATCTGATTGTACCCGGAGAAGGCATCCATGAAGGAGAGTAGCTTGTTCCCAGAAGTAGAGTCTACTAACTGATCTATCCGGGGAACCGGATACAAGTCTTTTGGGCAAGCTCGATTGAGGTCTGTGAAGTCAATGCACATACGCCATTTACCATTCTTCTTTTTCACCAAGACAGGATTGGCAGTCCACAAAGGGTACTGAGATTCTTTAATGTGCCCCATCTTTGTGAGTCTGTCAACCTCTTATACAATGACATCAGCCTTTTCTTTTGAGAAAGCTCTCCTTTTTTGTACCACTGGTGCCACATCTCTCCGGACAGATAGGTGATGGGAAATCACCTCTGATGGAACTCCAGTAACATCAGCGTTGCACCAAGCAAAAACATGCTGATGGTCTTTCAAGAATTTCAACATTCCTTCTTTCAGTATTGGTGGCATTTTGGACCCTATATTGACGCTTTTTCCTTCTTCCAAGCAGTGTGTCTCAACCTCTTCAATCGGAATCAACACTCCGGGGGTCTCTCTGGGGTCATCAATTTCACCCTCACCCCCAGAAAGGCCCTCAAACTGCTATTGATCGTTTATACGGACTGCCCCCAGCGTTCGTGGAGCCAAGGCAGTGGCATAGCATTCTCTTCCAACCTTTTGGCTGCTCCGGACAACCCCAACCTGTCCCTGAACAGCATACTTTAGACACTGATGGACTGTCGAAGCCACTGCATGCATCCTAGAGAGCCATGACCTCCCTAGAATAGCATTATAACAGGTGGGACAATCCACCACAATGAAGAGCATTCTGACCGTTTTCTTGAAAGGGCCCCTGCCCAACAACACTTCTTCTTCAAACTCCCCGATCACATCGACTGAGCTGCCCGTGAAGCCCACGATTGACCTGTCTGACTTTTGAATTACAGCTGGATTTTTCATTTTCTTGTAAGTGTTTAGAAAAAGGATATTGGCAGAGCTTCCAGTATCCACCAAAATTCGCCTTATCTCATTGCCCCCTATAGATGCTCCTATGACAACAGCATCCTCATGAGGGCCAGCAATATCTCTCAAATCACCCTCATCGAAAACTATGAATGGGAATGAGTTTGGAGATTGATAGGATGTCATGCCTCCTTCTAGCTGGGAGGCCAAATTATGAACATGCCTTTTTCTTGAAGAAGTGGTAGGAGCCGTTACAGTGTCCCCTCCGAAAATTGTCAGTGACTCAAAGAATTTAATGAGCCCGGAGACCGATCTGGAACGCTCCTCTATAGCACCCACTCTGTTTCTTGTTGGATCAGGATCCAAGTATTCAGATTCCACATCAAACCTTTCAACTATTACCATAGCCCCCTCTGGGGCAGCATTAACCGGACCAGCCCGGTGAGTGTTGTCAGGCCTGTTGCCTCCTCTCCTTTTAACGTATGCACCCAACTTCCCTCTTTCAATCAAGTTTTGTACCTCTTGTTTTAATGATATGCAATCATCAGTGGTATGGCCAATATCATTATGGTATCGGCAAAAGGAATTATTTCGATGTTCTCTGGGAGACTGCAAGGTTGTCGGTCTCCGGTAGTGTACTTCATCTTTTGTTTTATCGAAAATGGTTGCCACACTTTCTTTGAGCTCTGCAAACCACTCCGGTTGGACCCATGGCCCTCTTTTGTTTCTAGACTGTTGGCTTTGTGCAGGAGCAGCTGGTTGAGACTGAGCTTTTCCCCTTCCATGCCCCTGTCCGGTTTCTCTTGCTTTGTTCCCGGACTGGTTTTGATTTGGAGTTGGTGCCACCGGGGTGGATCTCACCTGTCTGTGCACCCTGGTATTTTTTGTTTCATCAACATTTATTTGCTTGCCAACTTGATTCAGCAATCCTCCCCATGTCATGGCTTTCTTCCTGGTCACCGAATCAGCCAGGTTGCCTGGGTTCAAACCTTGTCTTAGGGATGCTATTGCCACCTGTTCGAAGCAATCAGCCAACCCATTCTTTGTGTTTACAAAACGACTTATGTACTCCTTTAACGACTCATTTGGCTCTTGGGCACAATGGATTATTGTGTCTCCATTGCCCTTCAGCTCCTTACTTCCCACAAACTGCCTTCGAAAAGCCACCCAAAAAGTATCAAAGTCTTTAATACAACCCTGAGGCAGGCTGTTGTACCATTTCAGAGCACTCCCCGTAAAAGATTGGGAGAATGCCCTACAGAGTAGTTTATCATCATCATCAAAGTTCATCATGAAGTTCTTGAATTGCTCCAGATGATTGTCCGGATCAGTACTGCCATCATACTTCTCCATCTTAGTACTGTCAAACCTCTTAGGGAGGTTTCCGGACAGGATTTTAGAAGACAGTGGAGACTGCCTCCAATTCCTCCCACGACTGAACACGGTATCCTCATTAGGAGTTGCAAAGATACCTGGCTCATCGTGGAAAGCAAAAGGATCCATCAACATCTTGTCCGTATACCTTCGGTGGTGAGATGACCCTTTTCCAATATGCCTTTTCATTCTTCCATGGTGATCTCTTTTTCTGGAATACTTTTTAACTTGCTTTTGTTTCTTCTTGGTTCGTCCCTCATCACTGCTAGAGGACAAGGACTTTTCATTTCCCTCACTGTCCGAAGAGTTGTCCGAAGACTCTGAACTCGAGTCAGAACTCTCCACAGGCTTGGACCGGTGAGACTTTTTAGAGCTGGCATGCGTCTTCTTAGTACTCATGTGAGTTTTGGAAACCTCATGCTCCCTTGGGTTATCGGTGTGGTGAGCAGCTGATGCTTTGGATTTCTCTTTCACGCCCATCTTGGCCTTTTCAGCCCTCAGAGCTTCTATCTCAAGTTTTAACCTGTCGCGCTCTTGGACAGTATACTCATCGTTCTCTTCCACCACTTCGAGCAAAACTGGTGGAAGCTCTGGATTATCCGGATTCATTCGGACAGAATTTCTTTACTTGGTTTTGAATACTTGATTCAGGAACCGTCGCCTCCCACTGTGGTCGCCAATTTGGTGAGGATAAAAGTAGCCTGAGGGTAGGCTGGTAATTTCAAGCGGAGTTTTAAGGCGGTGTGAGGGTGTTTCACGGTGATGTGAGGATGTTTAAGGGTGTTTCAAAGTGTTTTAAATGTGGAGAGAGAATTAAGCAGCTTGGCAGCAGTTAATTTTTCTTACCCATAGTTAATGCTGGTGGTTGGGTATTTATAGTATGAAATTTGAGCCCTTATGGGCTTTCGGGTCAAGTTTAATGGACCCGGGTCATGTTTAAAGACCCATGAGTTCTAAGTATGAGGACAGGTAGCTTAGTCAAGAAGTGTTTAGGTTTTTTAGTACTTTTGTCATAGTTCGAACAGCTTTAGGCTCACAGTGTTCGAAGTCACCTGTCCGGTTTAAATATCCTGTCCGGTTTAAATATCATGTCCGGTTTACGGAGAGATTTACATTGGGCTGCCCTTCCGGGGAGCACTTCGAATTCGGACTCATCAGAGGTGACCATATGTTGTCTGGATTTTCCGATAGTGATCTGGCAGGTGATGTAGTAGACAGGAAAAGTACTGGAGGTGTGGCGTTTTACTTGGATGAATCTTTGATTACATGGGTCTCTCAGAAACAGAGATGTGTAGCATTATCGAGTTGTGAAGCTGAGTTTATGGCTGCTACGTCCACTGCTTGTCAAGGAATATTGTTACACAGGTTGCTTAGTCAAATTTCAGATGTTCAAGCTGGGCCGGTCGTGATTTACATTGACAACAGATCTGCTATTTATTTGGCAAGAAACCCTGTGTTCCATGGCCGTAGTAAGCACATAGATGTGCGTTATCACTTTATTCGAGATTTTGTAGAGAAAGGACTGATCATTATCAAGCACATCAACACTAATGAACAAAGAGCAGATGTTCTGACAAAGCCTATGTCTGTGATCAAATTCGAAAAGATGCGTGAGCTGTTGGGAGTTAAGAATCTAAGTCATGTTTAGATTAAGGGGGAATCTGTTGGATTATTTATTTAATCTAAACATGAATTAGTTTATTTGTTTTATGCTTTGACGTGTGAGTCATGGACAGTTGAGTTAGAATAGGGAGTAGTGGAGTAGTGGTGGTAAATCAGGTATGCAGTTCCTGGTTTATAGGATCAAAACAGCCATCTCTTTAATTTAGTGAGTTTTCCATTCAAAACAATCTAGCAGTTAGCTTATATCGTAGCTCATTTCATCATATAACAATGGTAGTTGTAGTAGGGTCACTCAAAGTCTACCAGTCAGTCGCCTCCGAACACCTTTTTTCTCTTTTTTCGAAAAGGCATGAGAATTCTCTTTTGTTGCGACATGTTTTTTGGAGGTTGGCTCCATATTGGAAATTTAAAAGATCTATACATATTATATTTAATCTTAGAAATATTGACCTTCTTAATGACTCATTTGTCTTCAGAAAGTAGTCATTCATCCATGTTTTAAATATTTGAACTGACAAGGTTGTCGGTGGTAAAGCACTTATGATATATGTGATCCTAGTTGTTTTCAGCCCTATAAAATAGTCTTTAAAGATATTATTTCCTAGATCGAACGCTGCATTAAACAAATTCATGTTCTTTGCAAGAGAAAATAAAAAATAGACGATAAATACACAAAGACAAGTTAGAAGAAAATAGTATGAGGTTGAATCATTGGGGTATGGATGGTTCAAAGGTTTGGGATCCTTACGGTTGCTGCTCCACGAATTTATAAGAAAACTTAGGTTCCCCAAAATATAGAATCTTCATTTTCTCATGCACCCCAAACAAAAAACCACCTTTAATAACTGATCATCGAGCTCTGCTAGACTGACCACCACATTTAGATCATTCCCAATAGTGATATAGTAGTCGAGGTAGTTGTAGTTGTTAGAGACCTTACATTGAGAAATTAGTTTTTCATAGTCAATAGAATCTTCGATACATTTAAGGTTATTATGAACAAAATTATTTTATTTTTTGTATTCGGGTTGACCTGACTAGGGTGAAGATTGAGTGTGCCAAATTATTCCATGAAGATGGGATAAAAAGAAAACCAGAAGACCCAATTTAACATGTTAGTAGAGAAGACATGTTCATCTGACTTTAGGGGGAGAGGGGTCTCATTTTCAATGAGAAGCCATAACTTAATATTGTCAAGAATTTGTCAAGGTAAGGATATTCGTACTTAATACTTTCGAGAATGATAAAGTTAGGAGATCAAATGTCAAACCAGAGCTGGTAATTCAGATCAAGGAGGGCTCTTCGGTGGGCTCAAGGCCTTAGCCTCAAAGTGAGCCTCTTCTACCTTTAAAGTTGCCTCATTAATGGACTTATTCATGCTTTCAGGGCTAAAAAGCACTGTTAGTCCCTCATGTTTACCATTTGTATCAACATAGTCCTTTTCGTTCACTTCTGCATAAAAATTATCCCCTTTATTTTAAAATTTTGAACAATTAGTCCATCTGTATATTTTAGGGGATCCAAAGTGATACAAAACTTGGGATTTGGGGACCAAATGTTATACAAAACTTTGGATTTGGGGACCAAAAGTGATACAAAACTTAGAATTTAAGTGCCACGTGTCAGTTTTTAAATGGTTTATATGTGCGAGGGACTATATTTGCAAATTTTTAAAACGAAGGGGATGAGTTTTATGCAGAAGTTGACGAAAGGGACTATGTTGATACAAGTGGTAAACATGGAGGACTAACAGTATTTTTTACCCTGCTTTCAGTGTACAGATACTTGTTCACTAATTCCGAGTTTTTTTCTTATTATATTTCAAAACAAAAGTAAAGAAAATAAATTTTAGTAAAAACAGGTGGCTCGAGACGGGTAAATAATGGAAATGATGGTTTTAGGAATTTTAGAACATCGAAGCAAAATTTTACTTTGAAGTATGAAGGTTTAAACAATAAAAAGGTTCTCAGAAATAATTCACGGTGGCCAGAAGAAAGAAAATGTAACCTCTTTCTCTATGCGTTGAGAACTTCTCTCTCTTAAAAAGGGGAATAAATAAAGGGGGTGGTTGTGGGTACCCTTTATTTATAGTAGGAGGAGTCAATATTGTGATGAAATAACCTAGGCAATAATCATAGCATGACCCCTAAGGGTTCAAAATGGTACAAACATTTTGCGCGTGCGCCTCAAAGCTACGATGAAGCTTATCTCTAGGTTAGGACAAAGATGACGCGTGAATATTTTGAAAGGATTAACTTTAGGAAGCGTGAAATCCTAACTCTAAGTTTTGTAAACGTTCTCTAGTGTGAGGATATCAAAGTATATCGGGTTTAACGACCATCAAAGTCCAAACTTCATAGTAAGCATTTGATAGTGCCCATAAAAAAAGTAACCTATGTGTACAAATTTCTAATGTTTAAACTTTACATCACAAGAACTTCGGAGTGAAATTAACAAAACTAAATCGTCTATAATCAAGGCTTCGATAAACTATTACACTCCAAATTTCCCATTCTAGCGTTTTTGGATCACCCTAAAGGAGGCACTTATACTTTAGCCTCGACCAGCTCGCCATGAATAATGGAATGTCGATAATGGAATTATCTGTTGGACTGAAGGCTTTATTTTATACTGGAAACAATCATATTATTTTTAGGCTAAACACAATCCTAATAAAGAATATTTTGTATTTATGACCAACGTTGGTCATTATAAATATAGTTTATCATTATCTTGGAATAGGGTGAACAATCATTATCATATTCTAGAATTTACTATTCTCTCTCTTTCTTTCTCTCTCTCTCTCTCTAACTACTTCTGATGAGCCAACCCCATACTCGTCAATTTTGAATGACACATATCAAACAAAATAGAAAGTGATATCATTAGTGATATTTTATTTTCACATCATGTTAGTGTGGATTTGTTATAGAAGTTTCCAAATTTGCTAATAATGTATAACCCCTACAAGATAATATTTACAAGATAATAAGATATGAGGTATCATTATAGATTTTTTCCTTGTACGGACAGCAAGATCGATGGGGGATGGTTAAAGAGGTTTTTTTAGGCAAAGCTTATGGATTTTGCTAACGTATACATGCAGATTTTTAGTGGTATGGATGAGTTAGTAAATGTCGTTGAATGTATAAACTACTATACTGATAGTGATGGTATAGATAATTGGGTGAAATGTCAGAGATGGGAGTCGTTATTACATCAAAGTATAACTACATCGTCCATTTTATAGGGTAGTCGGGGTTGATGAATGTTAGTTTCAATTTTCTAACATTACGAGATGCACCCTCATTGATATCTCAACTTAGAGAATCGGGTTGGGTTTTGTTAATAACAACCATTTAGTTAATGTATTATTTCATATCTTTTTCTAATTTAATTCACAATATCTGATTTATATTTACGTTGTCTTTTGTATAAATTTCTATTGTGAAAATGCTCCATATGCAAGGGTACATCTTTGTTGTATCAAATTGTGTACCGCAAAAATGGCAGGTTATGAATTACCAATTAAATATCATTACAAAAGATGTCAAGAGATTAAAATTTGTTACACCGCGCTAGTCAACCTAAAAGTGACCAATTTAGACGATTGTTTTTAGTAGTATGTGCACTATTTTTAAAAATATTTTATTATTCTAATGTATTTGAGCCAAACATCATTATGGGTATAATTTAGATTTTTTTGGAACTATTTGCATTGTAATGTATGTGCATTAAATATTAACCAATAATACAAGATGTGATGACTTAGGAAAACAACATTTAATATAAAATTAAAACTACAAATAGTAAATACAATAACTTACGAACATAAAATGAACATTAAGCATGTAAGATAACACACACAATCTTAGCTAAAGTTATATCCTTCATTAAGAAGGTACAATTTAAACGGTGTGTCATCTCTTAACCTAGCATGTATTTTTGTAATGAAATTAGTAATTTCTAAATAAAACATGTTGAACGCGTCTTGTGTGACTTTGTAGTAGAGGTCGAACATCTAAAACATTGGTTCTCATTTAAAAAAATTGTATGTGGTAGAGACTTCTTCACGATCTTGTGAAGGTTGAAAGAGATCTCATACACGCCCGTACATGTAATATATTGTACATATAACATCATCAAGAAACACCAAGGTAGTCTCATCCAATCTTGTTCTCTTCACATACTTCATGACTTACAACAAGTGGTTGTGTTCTTAGATAGTTCATTCCATATAGAAAAATTAAACTTTTGATTAGTTATGATATCTAGTCGATGAATAAATATGCTACGTTTGAGTAAGTATTTATAGAGAAGTGAGTGATGAAGTTGGTGAGACTGTGTAGTTGGCGGAACTTTGTTATTGGTTGAAGATTATCTTGTTACACGGTCAAACTTTATTGACAGTAGATCATATAATCGCTCCCAATATATCAAAAACAATTAAACGTTAAGGGATTTTTCTTGTTTCACAAGTTAGTTAACCTATATTGGAAGTTATCACCATTGGCAGTATAAAATCACCCACGATCGATTCGCTTTACACTAGTAGTATGCACCATATGTATAGAGTGACGGAAGATTAGAAGAAAGAAACAACGATAAAACCCTAACCCTAAGTTAGAGAATAAGGAGACTCAGAAAAATAATCTCAAAATTCTATTAATCAAAGTCTGACGCCAAAACAGGGTATAAGATGCTTTATATAGCACTACCCAAAACCTTAATTCCAAATAAGGGAAATTAGATAAATATTTTAAAATAAAATAAATAAATAAAATTAACACTAGAATATTAAAACTGGTTTTCTTAAGACTTTTCGGATTGAACTTGGATATCAAACTTTATGATATGTTAGAGTTTTGAAATCTGACGGGTTCACGAAATATTCTATTTGAATACCTGTTTAACTCAATTCTCTTATACCTGAGCGAGAAACGAGTCTATCCAGACTCTCTATTATATTAATATGTGGTGCTAGTATAGAGACTTATGTAGTCGTAATACCGGGCATGTCCACCGTCAGTATCTACCCAAATTTTTTAAAATCATCAAAATATTTATATATAAAATAAATAAAAATAATATTTAAAATAAATAAAAATAATATTTAAAATAAATAATATTGATATAAAGTTATGTGTTAACTGTTGTTTTGATTTTATTTATTGGATTTAATTTATGATATTTTATATTTAAATTTAAAATTTCAGTTCAGTATGAATAACTATTATAGATTTTTATCCGTAGTAGTTAGCAAGTAATTCGTTTACTTCATGCGGATAATCCAAATCTACGCGTTCAAATCTGGTCTTAAAACTGATGGTTTCAATCTATTCTTCTTTAAGCATTGTTGGCTTATTATTAAAACTGATTTGTGCTTTTAATTCTTATCTTCATGGTAAATTTATCCCAACAGGGTTATTTGCTACTGGAACATGCCTTGTTCCTAAGAACAATAACCCTATTTGGTGGGGTAATTACAAGCCTATTGGGCTATGTACTCTTGTTAACAGAATATTTTCTGCTCTTATTAACCAGAGGCTTTCTAACATTTTACCTAAGATTGTGTCTTCTTTTCAGAATGCATTTGTGAAGGGAAGATTAATCCATGACAATATCTTAATGGCTAAGGAGTTACTACATGATATCAACAGGAAGCCTAAAACTGGCAATACCATGATTCAATTAGATATGTCGAAGGCTTTCGACAGAATTTCTCACTCGTTCATCTTTAAAATTCTTCATTCATTTGGTTTCAATCCTAGGTTTGTTAGTCTAATTAGGAAAATGATAACTGGTGTACATGTTTCCTTACTTATTAATGGTGAAACATTTGACTATTTTCATATGAAACGAGGTTTAAGGCAGGGAGATCCTATCTCTTATAGCTTGTTCATCCTTGGAGAAGAATTTCTCTCTAGAGGACTGTACAATCTTTTTAGTAGGAACCCTAAAATGCATTATGCTTCAAGAACTAAGTTCCTAATTCCTTGTATTATTTTTGCTCACGATATTTTAGTTATCACTAACAGTCTTGCTTCTTCTATTAACAATCTGAGCATCTTTTTGGACACTTACGAAAGAATTTTTGGTCAGGCCATAAACAAAAGCAAAACTAAGTTGATCATCTATTCTAAGTCCCACTCTTCAAGGATTCAAAACCTTAAGTTACAAACTAGATTTGAAGTGAACTTTATGCCTATTTCTCATCTGGGGGTTACTGTCTCTAACAATAATAAAGGAAATGTTTTGAACCCTATTCTGAACAAGATAATTGAAAAAATTATGGAGTGGGACAGTAAGTTGCTATCCTATGGTGGTAGGTTATCTCTTATAAATAATGTTCTTCTTCCCATTACTTATCATTGGATGCAATGTTGTGAAATTCCTTTGAATATTATCAAAACAATTGAAACTATCTTGAACAGATTTCTTTGGAGAACTAAGTACAATATTGAGACTATAAATTGGTCTAATTGGTCCCTCATTTGTAAGACTTTTGGAGAAGGAGGACTGAATATAAGAAGACTTGAAGATATTTAGATCTCCTTCTCTCAAAAGTTGTGGTTTAAGTTTAGGAAAAACAGTTGTTTATGGTCTAACGTAATGAATGATATATACTGTAATGGTGTTCATCCTTTGTATGTAAATAACAAAAAAGGTTCATTAGTTTGGAGCAGGTTGTGTAGCATTAGATAACAAGCAGACAAGAACATTACCTGGGTCCTTCGCAGAGGAGAAATTGATTTTTGGAAAGACTCTTGTCATAATCTTCCGGCAATTGCAACTGAAAACAACATCAGTTGGTATCTTGATGTTAAAGTTAAATCTTTTGGCAAAATAATACTTGGCGTTTAAATAACATGCAGAATATCATATTGAAAGATAGATTTGACAAGATAAGCAAGCTTAAAGTTACAAACAAGGATGATATCATATGCTGGAAGTTATCAAAAGACAGCAACTTCAACTTGAAGCAAACTTGGGAAAATCTAAGAATCAAACACACTTTCTCTAACTTGTTCATGAAGATTTGGCACTCTAACATCCCCAAGAAGTTCTCTTTTATAACTTGGAGACCTATGCATAACTTTATTGCTATAGATTCTATTATGATGAAGAAACACCTTAGTCTTGCTTCTAAATGCATGTTTTGTGATAATTGTGAAAATAAAAACCACCTATTTGTTAGCTGCTCATTTTCCTGGTAAATATGGAATTGGTTTGCTGTGATCTTCAAAATCAAAATTAATCGTTATATGGTTTTAAATCATTTGCTTAAATGCTGGTTTTGGTTTTCAAGAAAAAATTTTCACATTACTCACTTAGTCTCTCAAGCTATTTGCTAGGTAATTTGGAAAGCAAGAAATGCTATAAAGCATAAAGGGATTCAGTTCGCTGTTAGCAAAGCTATTGACCTAATTATAAGCATTATCAAAGGGATGGATGTTTCTTCTAAACTTAATCATAAGTACTGGTCTTGTTCATTTAACGCATGTATTACACTAGGTTGTTCTTCTATCGAAAATCATAAAAAGCTTATTTACCTGCGATGGCTTCCTCCTCTACAATCACAACTGAAAATGAATATCGATGGATCATGCACTACTAATGGTGAGGCTGGAGCTGGTATTCTGATTAGGAACAACACTAGTGACATAGTACAAGCCACTGGAAATTTTTTAGGAAAGTCTACTCCCCTTCTTGCTGAAACAAAAACATTACTTGAAGGGTTAATTCTTTGCTACAAAAACAATTAGACTCACATCGACATTGAATCTGATTCTCTACTGTTAATTGACCAGATAGCAAGAACAAGTAACAATGAATTTGAAGACCAAAATGTAAGTACCTGTCGCAAGTTTATCAGCAAAAACATGAGTCTAAAACATATCTCTAGGGTCTAAAATCAGGCAGCCAATTGGCTCGCGAAATGGACCCTAAAGTGTAAGTTCAAGCTCAATTTCAACCAATCCAATGCTCCTCCCGAACTCCTTGCAATTACATTTCTTGAAAGCATTGGACTTTGCTATATTCATGTCGTTTAATCCTTCATGGAATTCTAGCACCTGCTGTTATTATTTGGTAAATGCAGGTTAGGAAAGGTAGGAGAGCTGTAGCTAGAGTTGGTGATTCAAGTTTGAAGATTGAAGCACATTGGAGACTGCCTGACTTTGATTTGTAAATATGATTCAAGCTTAAATATTGAAGCTCAATGGTGACCGGGTGATTTTGATTTCTAAAGATGGAGACTAGATGATTTTGGTTGTAATGACAAAAAATTGGTCCCTTTTTTTTCCTTGTTTAGAATTAGGGATTTAAGCCCTAAATCAGTGTATCTCTCATTTATTCATTAATAAAATTTCCCTTTTGATTAAAAAATAAATAAATAAAATCTGGTCTTAAAAATTTAATACCCATTAGATCGGATTCAAACATTATTTATTTTTCAATTCAAATATCAAATATAAATATCGACTCCAAATATTACGTAGATATCTTTAGCTTGAGATTGGCTCGTTAAATTTGTTTGGAATTTGAAATATGTTCTTCTGTTACTCAATTATAAATAGGGAGTATCTTCTTCTTCTATTATATCACTCTCATTTCTCACTGCATAAAGAAAACATAAACTAAATCTTGATCATTTAAACATCAAATATTTTTGTGGTTCCGATTTGAGAGAGATATGGAAGCAGACCAAGTGAATGTGGATCCCCATCAGTGGCATGCATGCGCAGGATCATTGGTCCACATCCCGACTGTTAACTCCACCGCTTACTATTTCCCACAAGGTCATCTGGAAAACGTCCAAGTTGTCACCACCAACGGTTTCTAAGACGGCTGTTATCCGCGTCAAACCCTCTGTCGCGTTGAATCTGTGAAACTTCTTGCCAAGCCTGATACCGACGAATTCTATGCTAAGATCAGGTTAGTCCCTTTACCAAACGACAACCACCCTGTTGATTCCGAAGACACCGGCGTCTTAGGATCCCAAAGGCGGTCTTCCAAGAACTCGGGGAATTCAGTTTGTTCTTTTGGTAAAATTCTGACTCAATCAGACTCCAACAGTGGAGGGTTGGAGTCCCACGGGCTGGTGCACAAAGGGTTTTTCCTCCATTGGATTACCAGAATGATCCGCCTGCCCAGATGCTTGTGGTAAAAGACATCCATGGTCAAACATGGAACTTTCAACATCTTTACAGAGGAAACCTTAGGAGACTGTTAAACAACAAAGAGAGAAGAGATTGTTAAACAACAAAGAGAGAAGTAGCCGCTGGAGGTGGCTAGGGTTTTGTGTTTATTAGAAAATGTTCATTTGAACTGTTTTTTTTTTATATTAATAAACCCAAGTAAGGCTCTCAATATATAGAGAACTTAGAGGCCTATACAAGGAAACTTAATACACTGAATATTCTAACAATATCCAAACATGACAAACATTTTTAATACTATGCAGCGTGAATGTGTTACATGCTAGCGCACTAAAAACATGTTATTGCGTGAATATTCTAACACTACCCCTCAAGTTGTATAGTGGGATCAACAATACCCAACTTGGATAAAACTGATTCGAATGTTCTTGCAGCAACCGCTTTTGTCAGGATGTCTGCCAGTTGGTCTTCGGATCTAACAAATGGAAGTTCGACTGTCCCATCTTCAATCTTTTCTTTTATGAAGTGCATATCTATTTCAACGTGCTTTGTTCTATCGTTTTGTACTGGGTTCTCTGAAATCTTAATCGCAGCTTTATTATCGCACATTAACTGAGTTGGACACTTCAGAGGGGATCCGATTTCTTTCATTATCTTCTTTAACCAAAGTATCTCGGTAATCCTCTTAACGATTCCTCTAAATTTTGATTCAGCACTTGACAGTGATACTACTTTCTGTTTCTTACTCCTCCAAGTCACCAAGTTACCTCCAAGAAGAGTAAAGTAGCTAGCAGTTGATCGCTTGTCGTTAGGATTCCCTCCCCAATCAGCATCTGTGAATACTTCAACATTAAGGTGTCCATTTTTCTTTAAAATTATGCCTCTTCCTGGTGTCCCTTTGAGATATCGAATAATCCTCATTACTGCCTCCATATGGTGTTCCTGAGGATGATGCATGAACTGGCTAACTACTCCCACCGCGTATGCAATGTCGGG
Organism: Limnanthes douglasii subsp. nivea; assembly: GCA_036936605.1. Lineage (NCBI taxonomy): Eukaryota > Viridiplantae > Streptophyta > Magnoliopsida > Brassicales > Limnanthaceae > Limnanthes > Limnanthes douglasii. Next base: position 213,144,794 of record JAUPFV010000004.1, read on the forward strand.
TCGAGTGTGAGCCAGGTAAATCAATTTTCCCACCAACCTTTGGTACCTTTCTTTACTCGCTGGTCTGGCCCCTTCAATTATCTTTAGTTTGTGATTCACAACCATAGGAGTGTCATTTGGTTTGCAATCCACCATGACAACTTCAGCTAATAAATCCAATATATATTTCCGTTCGGAGATATAAATCCCTCCTCTTGACCTAAGAACCTCGATTCCTAGGAAATACTTCAATCCCCCAAGGTCTTTCATTTCGAACTCCTTGAAGAGGTTTTTTCTAAGAGAGCTAATTTCTTCTTCGTCATTCCCCGTTATAATCATATCGTCGACATATATTATAAGACAAGTGACTAATTCTCCTCTCCTTTGTAAAACAAGGTATGATCCTCATTACTCTGTTTGTAGCTATACTGCTTCATTGTCATTGTAAATCTCTCAAACCAAGCACGAGGAGACTATTTTAGCCCATATAATGCCTTTTTCAGTTTACATACCCCATTTTCTTGAAAACCATCAGAGAACCCTGGTGGGGGTTCCATATATACCTCTTCTTCCAAGTCTGCATGTAAGAAAGCATTCTTTACATCAATTTGATGAAGAGGCCAATCTTTATTCGCGGCTATTGAAAGTAAAACTCTGATAGTGTCAATCTTTGCAACCGGAGAGAACGTTTCAGAGTAGTCTATACCATATATTTGTGTATATCCTTTGGCAACCAATCTTTCCTTATGTCGTTCAATGGTGTCATCGGTTTTATATTTTATATTAAACACCCATCTACACCCGACTGCTTTCTTCCCTTTTGGTAACACACAATTCTCCCATGTACCATTCGATTTTAGAGCTTCCATTTCGGTATTCATTGCCTCATGTCATTCAGTCACCTTCTTAGCTTCTTGAGCTGTCTTAGGGATTTGTTCAGAGAGAATAGTAGCTGAAAACGCTTTTGCAATCTTCGTCATTCCTTTCCTGTTCGTTTTTACCGGATATGTAGAAGTACGAGGAACGTGTTCCGGTGAATACCGGTCAGGAGGAACCCCTCTATTTTTTCTTTGGGGAAGAACCAGAGTTTGAGTTTCAACAAATGAACTTCCTGAAATGTCATGGTCAGTAGCATTTTGTGAATTATGACATTGTAAATTGTTTACCTCTTGATGGACATTTTCTTCGGCTGATTCGCTGGTAGTATCCATAGCATTTATTTCTTGTTGGATATTATCTTCGGGAGAATCATTGGTGGTAAGAACTACTTGTCAGTCTCCTTTATGTTGGAAGAGGCATGTTCGGTGGCGCCATCTACCGACTCTGTCGGCACATCCTCAAAGTAACTTTCATATAGCAACCAGTCGAGTGATTCACTTACTTTCTCCCCCTGAGCACGAGATTGGTGGTCAAAAAAATAATCGGATTCTAAGAAGTCACAGTCCATGGTGACATGGATTCGACGAGTAACCAGATTGTAACACCGATAACCCATTTGATTGACACCGTACCCAACGACACGGATTAAGTTTGTTTCGACTAGTTTTAGGGATATGAACAAACACCGAACAACCAAAGACACGAGGTGGTAAGGTCATAACAGATGTAATTGTAACTTGGGTGGCAAGCACTTGTAATGTAATTTTATTTCCTAGACATCGGGTTGGTAGACGATTTGCAAGATACGTGGCTGTAGCAAGAGCTTCTGGCCAAAGAGAATGAGGAACTCTAGATTCAATCATAATAGCACGAGTTTTTTCAAGTAAAGTACGATTTTTTCGCTTTGAAGTACCGTTTTGTTGAGGTGTGTTTGGACAAGTGGTTTGATGGATAAGACTATTTGTTTTGAAAACATTATGCACTATTTGGTTGACAAACTCTGCTCCATTATCAGAACGGAGAATCTATATATTTTTTCAAATTGAGTCAAAATCATTTTTTAAAAACAAACAAATATTTCTGGTACTTCCGATTTATGTTTCATGAAGTATATCCAAGTCATTCTTGAGAAATCATCCACAAATAAAACAAAGTATCTGATTTGATTGTTAGTGGAATTTGGTGCTAGACCCCAAACATCAGAATGGATTAGCGAAAAAGCATAATCAACTCTAGTATTACTTTGATTAAATGAGACCCTACGATTTTTTGCAAGAAGGCAGGTTTCACATTTCTCATGAATGAAATTATTCAAAAAAAGACTAGGAAAGAAACTTTTAAGATAGCTAAAAGAAAGATGACCAAGTCGTCGGTGCCATAACCAAAGTTGCCTTTCGGTTTTTCCGTGAGCAAGCATGGCATGTCCCTTATGAACTACCTCATCAACATAATAGAGACCTCCTTGTTCAGTACCACGCCCAATGATCTCCTTCGTACGAATGTCCTGTAAAATGAAAAAAAAATGGATACATAAGAACCACACAGTTGAGTTGTTTTGTCACTTGACTAACAGATAATAACTTTAAGGATAGTGAAGGAATGTAGAGGTAGTTTTTAATTTCCATTTTTTCCGAAAAAATAATTGAACCTCCCCCTTTGACTTCACAAATTTCTCTACTAGCAGTCTCAATATGGGACTTCTTTGGAGATGACATGTCACCAAAGTCTTTAGGATTATAAGATATGGTGTCCGTAGCCCCGTAATCAGAGATCCAGTTCATTGATTTCTCAAACCCTTTACCTCCAAGTTTTTCATAGGAGTTCGCCGCCATTCCTCCAAAACCAGTGCCACTTCCTTGCTCATTTTTAGTCGGATCTTCACCGCCACTTGTAGACGAAGCCTGTTTGACATTAGATCTGAAACACTGGTTATTTTTCTCCTTATGACCGTCCTCCCACCATTCTGGATAGCCAACCAGCTGGAAACATGTCTCTTTAGTGTGTTTCTTCATCCCGCAATGAGTGCAATACAACTTGGATTTATCTTATTTCTCTTTGGATCGGAATTTAAACCTCTGTGCAGAATCTTTAGCAGCCAAACCCATTCCAATTTCAATCGAGTCACTATCAGAAGAACTTGAGTTTAGTATATGAAGCCTGGCCACTTCCCTTCGTATTGTAGCATATGCTGTTTCCACAGAAGGAATAGGATCCTTTTTCAGGATATCTCTCTTGACTGGTTCCAGCTTGTCATTAATCGCCATTAGCAATTGATGGAGTCTTTGTTCTTGAGTCTTCTTATTTTAGATCTGAATGTCTTTTGGGTCTTTCATAGGGTTCAGATCTCGCATATCTATAGACATCCAGATGTTCTGCAAATTGTTCCACAAGTCTTCTAGTGTATCAGACCCTTGCCTTAATGAATTAGCCCTCTTATGAAGGTCAAACACCTGTAACGAATCTGTACCAGAACCGTATGTGGTGGCTAACCCATCCCAGAGGGATTTTGCAGTGGGATATTGCGAGACATTATTCACCAAGTTGGATTCAAGATTCTGGATAATCCATGTGAAAACACATTGATCATCTTGTTCCCACCTTGTATATGTATTGTCAGTTTTGGATGGAGGTGTCGGCTACCCTGTAATGTGAGAACCTCTCCCCCTTCCCCCAATGGCTTTCTTCATCAGGTTTGCCCATAGGGCATAGTTGTCACCACCGTTAATACCTAGGGATAAATTCTCGGGGTTAGTTGTTTGTTGTTGTGTTTCGAGACCATTTCTCAGAATAGCAGCAATCGGCATTGTTAATTCATAAGGGATTTGACTGACCACGATGTCATTGCCAGCCATCTTTGTTGAGGATGTTCAGAATTCCCAGAATCACACGTGCTCTGATACCATGTTAAACAACAAAGAGAGAAATAGTCGCAGGAGGCGGCTAGGGTTTTGTGTTTATTAGAAAATGTTCCTTTTGTATTGAACTGTTTTTTTTATATTAATAAACCCAGGTAAGGCTCTCAATATATAGAGAACTTAGAGTCCTATACAAGGAAACTTAATACACTGGATATTCTAACAATATCCAAACATGACAAACATTTTTTATACTATGCAGCGTGAATGTGTTACATGCTAGCGCACTAAAAACATGTTATTGCGTGAATATTCTAACAGAGACATTTGCTGCAAAGCCAATGGGGATCATTTGTTAACAAGAAGAAGCTAGTCGTAGGAGATTCAATCCTGTTCTTTAAATCGGAGAACAGTGATCTCAGTGTAGGGATACGTCAACCACAACGTGAAGCGGTCGGGTTTTTCAGTAGACTTCTTGACTTATACGAAAATGGGAATCAAAAGACAACAGAGAAAGATGAGGCAGTAATGCAGGTGGTGGCGCTAGCTAGTAGTGGCCAAGTGTTTGATGTAGATTACTACCCAACGCCAAATAAGTCGGAGTTTGTTGTAAATACAAGAAGCCAGGCATGCAAGTCAATATGGATCATCTTCCGTGCAGTTAGAACATTCAAGAAATGTTTCAAACACGGATGAAAGTGGAATTGGAAAAAAATAGCCAAAATATCCTGAAACAGTACAAGGATAAAATATCTAAATCAAATCCAATTCGTTTCTTTGGCCTTCTAATGCGTTCGAGGATTGTTGCCGAGAAAAAAGAATAAAAATATTGTGGTCTTAAGCAACCTCCTGATCACTGATGGGCATCCGATTCTCTTATTGTTTCTTGTTTTTAGTTTTAACTGATTCATAAAATGCATGTTTTCTATTGCTTGCTGGTTTCATCTAATAATATATTTATAATTTTAAATTATGGATGAGAGACATTCGAGATGATTCGGAGGTAGTTTACAAGATTATAATTATTTGTGGATTAGTATGGATTGGATTTACATAGTCAAATTGGATTGGTACTATTAAAAAAGACTAAAAAATTTAATAATATTCCTCGAAAGGTTAAATTTATAAATTTGTGTAAACATATTTTTGCAATTAAATTTTATAGGCTCTCACAATAACGCATTTACTTGAATGAACCATCTTACGTACTTTTATATTATATAAAAAACTATTTGAATATCACAATGTATGCAAAATATAATTTTGCTTTCAGAAGTCAATGTTAATTTCGGCAATAGGTCTTTCAACCATTCAATTTATTTTCTTATTACATCAATTGCTATGGACTCATACTTCATACTCAAAGGAGGTATTTACTTTTTTTAACCCCAATAAGCTCAAGAACTATAGAAAAAAAGACGGTTAGAGTTTTATTTATTAGAATTGTGTATCTTGCAAAGAGCTTAAGTCACGATATATAGAGTAATAACCTAATGAGCTAGTGAGCCAAATTGGTAATGAACTATAATGATAAAAATATCCCTCAACAATAATAATTACTAAGGATTTATCACACATAAAACAAAAGTGAGACACCAGTTGAGCCTTCGTGAAGATGCCAAAAATCTGCAAAATTGATGGAACATATGCAAGCGAGATGGTTTCGAGCTGAAGATGATGACGAGTGAAGTGGCAATAAATTTCAATATGTTTCAACCACTCATGTAAAACATAATTTCATAATCTGCATGAGATTTTTGTTATCACATGCAGTCAAGCGCATCACACCGTCCGCACTAGTGGTGGATTTACGATCATGAGGATTGTTATTCGAATTAACATCAATGTATATACATGTAACTCGAGTGAAGATCGAAGGAAATAAGATATTTTGAAATTGAGTGCCACAGATATATCTCAAGATACGAAAAACAACTCCTTATTGGACACAAGTAGGACCACTAAAAAAATAACTAACCACATGAACGACATAGGTTATACTTAGTCGAATAATTGTAAAATAAACAAAGCTCCCCATAAAAATATGATACATAGTCGTGTCGGACTAAAGGAAACCGATCTACATTCAACCCTATACAGACTAATTTGAAGATTTTTCTTCATCTTAGTTTATGAAAAATCACCAACTGCTAAAAAATCTATTTTTGGCCACTACGACTACTTGTGTATTAGCGAAAAGTTTACTGAATATCGTGCAACATGAGTGATAAATAATTCTACAAAATTCCAACTCAAACCATTGTATACAGTAATTTCAATTCTAGCCAGAATTCTTATGGGTTTCAAAGTTCATCCTACCCAGTTCTTGATAGCTATTTATTAAAATCTTCTAACCGGTCATTTTCACTGTGACACAAAAAAATCCTCATGGAAAGAAATATAAATTTCTTCAATAGTTAGCACTGTACCACCTCGAATTTCCCACAAAGAGACACATCGAATTCAATCCAAGCCTCACTATTTCCAAAATCATCCTCATACAAGAAGCCCATTTGTAGCCATGAGAGAATTCAAAGATAGAAATGTTCCACAAGATGTTACATATTCTCCTCCCCCAAAGGATATTGTTGTGACTGAGAGAGAGTCACAACCAACTCATTCGAAGACCGCTCAAGCCAACACAAAAACATCATTTAATCGACAAAGCACTACGAAAGACAAAGCTCCACTTTAACTGCAAAACGAAGCGTCCAAAGAGGAAACTAAATCAGATTCAAGGACAGAGGCACACTCGAATCGTGATATTACAGAAATTGGTGTTGTTTCAGAATCCGAAGAAAATGCTTCAAGATGAATTTATGGTTCACCCTTTTATATGTCATCATGGATTCTAGATTAGGCCAAACTCCTCTTTACATCAAAGACTTCATTGCAATGACCGGTCTTTCAAAAAACCAAGTATTACCCTTCTATTACTTCACCCTCAAAGATAATTTCAAGATAAATGATGACCTCCTTGAAGCTCATAAGTTCTGGAAACAAAGATTCTTCTTTATTTATGGAGCCTCGGAGAATGGCAGAGAAATTTCGAAAGAGAATCCATCAAAACTCAACCTTGTTTGGAGAAGCGGTAGTAAGTTAACCAAACTTTTTACTTTTCATATATTATATTTTAAGTTGTTTTTATGTATTATTATTACATATAGAGATTTTGAGGCGGTACAAAGCTCGTGAGAAGGCATTTAAAGAGATTTTTGTCAGACTATCTACCTAGGCGGAAAATGCATTTATGCCCATATTTTGTTAACAGTCACTTATGGAAAATCTCTCTCCGGTAGTTGTCCTTTTAGATGAAGAACTAATAGTGCCCCCAAACCCAAATGGTGCAGTGAAAAAAAATTATCACCTGATGTGAAATTCATACTCCCAGTTCGTAATCAATCTCAAAGCCACTTATCCACAAAGAAAAAAGATAAAAAGAAAAGAAGATGCCAGCTCTTCAAAAAATACGAAACCACAGAGAAGACAAACACAACCCAAATGGAAAACAAGCGAAACAAACCTCCCCACCATTGAAGAAGAAGTCGAGGCTGAATTATCTCTGCAGAGAAAAAAGACTGTTGCTTCCAAAAAGAAGAAAACCTCGTCAAAACGCCTCTAAAAACTTCAAAAAAAACAGTCGAAGCACCTCCCTCAAATTCAAATGCAAATGTCAAGGAGACAAAAGATATTATGGTGACAGATCACCAATGAAATGATAACTTCATCAACAAAGAGCGATGTTCTTTGTCTGATTGAAAGTGTTCTTTCTTATGATTTCTTCAAATCCGATAAGCTACATAAGATTCACCTAATGGATTTTCCATCTCATTTTTTTTTCTCAACTAGATGCACCTCAGATTTCAACCAATCATATCTGATTTGATGTTCTCTTCGCACATATTCATCATTTAAAACAGTAATGTTTTCTAGCAATTGATTCATTCGACTCTCATTGTTAGATTGATTACATTGCTCAGGAATTTGAGAATTTCCTCGACCTTCTTCCTTGGAACTTAATTCCATATGTAAATCTGACTTGAAAACTTTGATGGCTTCACGAACCATTGAGTTAACTTTTATCTCCTCTACTTCCTTTATCTGCAACAGTATCAACTATGAATTTTCTCTCTTCTGAACCGAAGATCACAGAAGATCCGGTGAGAAACCAGAGAGGCATTGGTCGAAGGGAAACCAAAAATTCTTGAGTTCCTTTCCTTCCAAATGTGATAAATTACCGCGCCAAAGCAAAAGCATCAAATATGACAGTTTCGAGAATGAGACCAATTTGACGCCTGACAGACCTAAGATCGCTAACACGAAGTAGAAAAAGGGAAACCCAGTTTTGAACTAGCAAAGGTCCAAATACTCTGAGTGAAACTACAGACCTAAGATCGCCAACACGAAGCAGAAGCAGAGTTGTATAAGACAAAATCAGGTGGGGTATTGAAACCCCAACTGAGAAGCTTATCTCTGGTAGAAAGTTTACCCAGAAAGTTCATAATAAATGAGTGACGAGGAATATTGAATTGATTCCATACTAACCCGGTCCACCCCACAACAGGGGCAGGCGTACAAATAGCGTTATAGGTATCTTTGATTGTGAAGTTGTTGCAGCCAACCTTCGCAATCCAAAAAGGAACATCATAGGAGTTGATGTTAGGAGGGAGCAGGGTGAGGATGAGGCTGTTGATCTCCAACAGATTAGAACGACTTGTAGCTCTAGCCGATCTGATGTTTGGAGGATAATTCCAATGACCATCAAGAATGATATCTGATACCTTAAGGTTATTCTCGAGCCGGGAATCCTTGATGATATTGGTTCCATAGTGTGAAGCAAGTGAGGTAGAGAGGAGTCATAGGTTATACTAGAAGGAAGTACTCAAACCATTGTCAATAGCAACCCTGTACAAATTACTAGCCAACGGGTGAAGACGAATTTTTTTTCTCCAAATCCAAAAAGGGGAGGAACCAATAGAAAGATCTCATAAATTATTATTTTTTATTTTTTTTCTATTTTTATCCAATCACACTAGATAGAGTGATTTTTATTACTAATAATATACCAGTGATGCTTGATAAGGACAAATTCCTTAACAAATTACCAAATCATTTCAATAGAAAAAGAGACAGAAATATAGAGATAAAAGAAGGAAAATTGTATAAATGTATTTGTGTATATATTTTGAGATACTTTACATATGGAGCTTGACTCCTACTTATAGGCCGTGTACGTGACATTTAGTCTCATTTATTTATTTCTACCCTTATTTATTTCTATTTATTACATAGACGTTTCTATTTATTTATTTATATTCATTACAGAATATAAATAATAAATATACAATAATAAAGCCTAATTAAATTACAAATAAATTGTATATTTATCCGGATATTCTATACAGAATATTTCCTCATCAGGAGTCCCCCCTAGTCCTTGAGTTGGAGTGTAGCGAAACTTAAGGACTATATAATAGTCACATATAATATCCGGATAGTGTAATCTTCTTTGCTTTTGAAGCAGCTTGTTCGCTTTTATTTTTTCAATTATTGCAGCTCTTTCTTCGTTTATCTTTTTCGCTAAGGCACCGTTGATCATTTCGAAGAAACTATGTCAGCCATATTGGCTAGACTCTGAAAATTCATAAGGCTTGGTTATATATATTAATTTTCCTAGCCAAACTGTTGTTGGAGACGACTTCAACTTGGTTTGTACTAAATTGTTCCTCCCTCGTTAAAAACGTTTGCCGGCCAAAACCTCCATTGAGGATAAAAATCTTTATTTTGCCAAAGGAAAACAGTAAAGCTAACAATTAGTAGGCTGCTAGGATGTTACCTGCTTCTTCGAAAGGCTTTACTTTTCGTTGGATAAGGTTGATATAGATGTGTAGGATAAAGTGAAGATTATATATAGATGTATGTTGTAGATCTCGTGGACCTGGTGATGGAGAAAAGACTTTGTATTTTTTGTGGTCGATGATGTTGTTTTTCTGGTTTGTATTTATATACATACTTATTGGTGAAGGATATTTTGTATTGATCGGTGGAGAATATTTTGTTGGAGATATGTATGGGAGGATGTGTGTTTATACTTTTTAGTTGTTCAGATTCAGAACGTTTTCTGCAAGATCGAGCACAGTGGGGCTCATTGCGTAACTTATGACTAATAAACTGGCCATAGTTGAGTCCGCAGAGCGACCGGTTTGGCTATTTTCGTAACCCATTGGGCTTGGAGTAGTTTGCGGTATTAATACCTGAGTGCGGTATTGAGCACAGTATGGCCCGTTGACATAGCCCAGCGGGTATGGTCAATCGGCCCGTTTGTCATATTTATTAGATCTTGTTTAAGTATGGCACAGTATGCCCCCTATTTCCTAGCCCTTTAGGCGTGGTCGGTGACCCTATGGCGAAGTTATAGAAAATAAGTATAAACAAACACACGAAGATGAAGATCATTTGGCGTTCAACATTATTATGGAGAGGGAGATCATTTTGGCTTATAGCCTTTTTTATCATGGAGATGGAGATTATTTTGGCTTATAGCCTTTTCCAACATGAAGATGGAGATTTACTTGGCCTATAGCCATTTCTGTCGTAGAGATAGAGATCATTTAACTTATAGACTTTTTCCAATCATGGAGATGAAGATCATTTGGCTCGACGGTAGAAGAAATTTTAAACTGGAGACAAACTTTTAACGGTAGAAGATCTTTGCTTCGGTTGTAGATGTTTTTTACAAATATCATGCTAATAAAAAAGAAATATACTTTCTCGAGTGTTGGAGAGTGGAAGGAGTGGAGAGCGGAGCATACGGTGATAGAGAAAGAGATGGAGATGAAAGTGAGGTTGTCTGCACATGTAGACGTCATTGTTGAAGAAGCAGACAACCCCTCGGCTCGGCATCCTTCGGCTTGGCACCCCTCGACTTGGCTAGGAAACATATGATCCTTCGGCTCGGCGATTAAGCAGATGACATCTCGGCTTGGCTTGGAAGCAGACGACACCTCAGCTCGGTTAGGAAGCAGATAGCATCTCGGCTTGGCTAGTGATAAGGGGGGATTCCCCCAAATACAAGCAAAGAGCACTGTGAGTTTGGATTATGATAAGAAATGAAGAAAAGAACAAGCTTTACGGCATTGACGAGCTCAAAGGTGGATCAAAACCAAAGGTAAATACACCGTTGATGAACTCAAAAGAATATTGAGCTCGTCAACGGACTGAGCTTAAGGATATATACAGCTCGTCAACGGATTGAGCTCAAGGTCGTATACAGCGTTGCTGAACTCAAGATCAGGATGAGCTCGAAAACATTGGGGAAATAGTTGATCGACAGGATGAGGAACGTGATGAAAGGAAAAGACCTAAAGAAGATAAGCTGAGGTCGTAGTCAGTGAGCTCGAGCTCTGTAAGCCAGAACAAGCCTGATTTCATTTAAAGGAGTAGTTCAGCTCGGATTAACGTACAGATTAGGCTCAACGTTTTTATTATGTAAACACATGTTTTGACCCATAAGTCAAAGGGTGTTAGTTATTTATTCGAAAATTATAGGGATAGTAAGTATGTTAGTTATTTGTTCCACAATTATAAAGATAATGATGTTAGTGGGATAGTGGCGCTAAAAGCGTAAACAAATGTAACTACCCACTAATTCTTATATTATAAAAAGGGAAGACCTATCTACGAATAAAATAATCTCTTTTATTGACTAAAAAGTCGTAGGCTTATTGTGGTAGAACTTGTTAGTTCATTAACAAATTTGGCGCCGTCTATGGTAACTCTTTAACCAATCACAATGGTAGTCACTAGGTCAGAAATCGAGAGAGACAATCAGGAAACTAGCGAAAGAACAACGCACCAGAGGAGAACCGTAAGTCAACCAACAGGGCGAGACATCCTACATCTCGGCCCTACAATTCCTCAAGAGGTCAATCCTATGATACTTTAAGCAACGGTGGTGACAGAGGGACCTTCAATTCAACCAACTCATGTTTCTAGGGAAGAAGCGCATCTCCATCAGCCAGAGAATGAATTAGGGGCTCGCAGAGCTGGGGAAGCTGTACCAGCAAATGACTCGATGGTCCTTCAATTGGAACAAAAAATCCAAAACCTTCAGGAGGAACAACTGAAAATAGTGTTCGAGCGAGATGCGAGGGAGCAGGCTATGCATGCCACGATGTCAGGTATGAACGATGCTATTCATACTCTAACTGCTAGGATTAAAGCTACGAGCAAGACTCACCAACCGTCAGGACCAGAGGCGAGCAAAGTCAACAGGACATACCTTTTTTCTAAACGAGACGACAAACAAGAAGGTGAAGGCGAGAGCGGGGGAAAGAATCGTAGTAGAGAACCATGTGACGAGGTTAAACAAACATCGACCAAGCGAGATCGGGATAATGACGAGCTTCATTACAATCAGATTCGCCCAAAGTTTTCGGCCTACAGATTGAAGGAATCGCGATTCTCTGAGAAGATCCTGGAAGCTCAACTCCCAAGGAAGTTTAACACATTCAGGATGGAAGCTTATGATGGAACAGGGGATCCGAAGAGGCATCTGGAACAGTTCAGAAACATGATGATGGCTTTCAATCCTGATGATGCGATGCTATGCCGAGCACTATCCATGACCCTTAAAAGCTTACCTAAGGGATCCATTTGTGATTTTACTAGACTACGAAAAGCATTCAGGGATCCATATGCAGATCTCATCAAGTTCCCAACTGAAAACATGGGGGGACCTACTCGCAAGAGCATATACTTTTATCAGGGTTGATGACGCCAGAAGAGGGGGGTCACCTTAGCGGCACGAGTCAGATCTCAAAGATGGTGGATCAGAACGAAAAAAATAATGAGGAGCAACCTAGGAGGTACTACAACCGAAGACCTCAACAACTTGATCAACCAAACAGGCGTTTCACCCCACTGACGGAGGCTATTTCAGTAACTTACGATTGCACAAATGGGCGTACGAGATACCAAACTCCACGAACAATGAGTGCTTCTGGATTTAAATGGTCTATTCGATATTACTGTGCATATCATCATGACCATAGACATTCGACGGATGAGTGCTCGCAGTTAAGGGAGTAGATTCAGCGCTTGATAGAAAATGGTGAGCTTATTTAATATATCATACAAACTCAACCAGATCGACGAGAGGAAGATCTCCCTCCGAACACCGACAAACGAGCCACTGGAGAAGAGCTATAAGCAAACAAGTAACAGTGGCTAATGACCATATCTGAGGGAAGTTTGGCTATAGGACAAGGGTCTACTCAAAAATAACGAGCTAAAAATGAGTTTGACGTTTATGAAATAGATGGAAATTCTTATCAAAACTACAGAGACCCAGTTTCCGATCTCACCTTTAATGATGATAACCTCAGAGGTGTTAGTTTACCCCATGAGGACGCTTTAACCATTCACTTAGATATTGGAGGGGTAATGGTAACCCGAGTACTGGTTGATGGAGGAAGCTCGTCAAATATTATCTTCAAAAACAGCTTTGATCTTATGCAAAATGTGCCACCATACCGACCTACTCAGCGGACGTTGATAGGATACAAATGAAAATCTTCTCAATGTGTTGGGGAGGTGGAGCTGGTAGTCAAAGTCGGTCATAGAGCTACGAAGAAAGAACTGAAAAAGTTATTTTTTATCTTTGACGTGCCGAGCCCTTACAATGCAATTATTGGACGACCATGGCTGCATAGGATGGAAGCAACATCGTGCACATACTGACAATGTATTAAGTATCCAGTAGGTAGTTCGACAGGAATAATTCAAGGTAGCCAAATGATAGATCTCACCTCACCAAAACGAGTATATGATCCACGAGAAAATGAGGATTCAGCTACTACAGATGCTACAACAGTGGATACAGTCATAGCTGCCAATAGAATACTTCGATTGGGAAACGAATTACCTCCGGACTCAACGGTACGCTTTGTTGCTTTATTATCAAAAAATTTAGATGTGTTTGCTTGGGAAGCCGCTGATGTTTCAAGAGTAAGTCCTACAATCATAAGCCATGAATCGGCTATCAATCCTTGTGCCAAACCTGTACGACAAAAAAGTAGGGCATTTTCAGCTGAGAAGCAGGCTGCTATATTAGTTGAGGTCAACAAGCTCACTCGATTGGGGCATATCCGAAAAGCAAGGTACCCGGTGTGGATAGCCAATCCGGTTTTAGTTAAAAAGAAGAACAGACAGTGGAGAATGTGTGTGGACTTTACCGATTTGAACCAAGCATGTCCTAAAGATGCTTTCCCATTACCAAGGATAGATCAGCTGGTCGATTCGGCTTCAGGTTGAAAATTCCTTTCTTTCATGGATGCATATTCAGGATACAATCAGATCTGCATTGATCTGTTTGATCAGGAGCACACGACTTTTCAAACCAAGTGGGGTCTCTATTGTTATACTGTTATGCCCTTTGGCTAAAGAATGCGGGATCAACATATCAAAGGCTAGTCAATCATATTTTCCAAGATCATTTAGGGCAGCATCCGGAGGCGTATATTGATGATATGATTATTAAAACAAATGAAGAAGTGCAACACCTTAATAATTTACATGTCTTTTTTGATTTATTACGCAAGTTTAATCTTAAGCTTAACCCAGAAAAGTGTTCTTTTGGTTGTTGCAGCTCGACGAATGAGGTCGTACTTTCAAGGGCATATTATTACGGTACGAACTGCATATCATTTACAAACAGTATAGAAAAAACCCGATGTTTCTGGCAGGTTAACCAAATGGAGCATCGAGCTCGGTGAGTACGACATTCGCTTTGAATCACGCGTAGCTATAAAAGGACAAGCAGTTGCAGACTTCTTAACAGAGTTCAGCTCATCCAGGGAAGAACAGGATGAGATAAAAGACGGGCAAGTGGTTGAGCTCAACCAATAGATTATTAAAGTCGATGGCGTATCTTCTACAACAGGAGGAGGTGCAGGTATTATAATCAGAACTCCAAGCGGGGAAGAGGTCAAACAAGCGGTACACTTTAATTTTCCAGTAAGAAATAATGCTGCAGAATATGAGGTTGCTCTTTGTGGTATAAAGTTGGCTTTAATATGTGGACCTCGAAGTATCAAGATTAGATTTGACTCTCAGTTGGTGGTGAATCAGGCATAGGGTCTTTATGATATCAAACAAGATCGCATCAAGGATTATCTTGTGATACTTAAGGAGTATGAGTCTAAATTCACTAACGTGTCTTATGAACAGATCCCACGAAGAGATAATTTGCCAGCTGACACTTTAGCTAAGGCTGCAGCTTCAGGAGACCATCAAACAATTTTGCTCCAACAACTCCCTGCGACAGAGCTAATATCAGCAGTTAAAACAGTTAATTTAGTAACTAATGATGACGATTGGTGAACTCCATACCTCCAATACTTCAACCAAGGAACATTGCCTACAAATAAAAGTGAGGCTCGCGCATTGCTGATCAGAGCAGTCAAATACTGTATCCTTGACAATATTTTGTATAGGAAAAGCTCGACCAGACCTCTACTTCGTTACCTTGACCGAGGTGAAGCCAGTTCTGTGTTGGATGATCTACATTCAGGTGAAGCAAGAGCTCATTGTGGACACCGAACACTGATTCGTCGTTTTCTTCTCGCCTGGAACTATTGGCCTAAGTTAGCGAGCGATGCTGAGAATCTAGTATTGAAATGTCATAAATGTCAAGAATATTCAAACACGCAGCATAGACCCAGCGAGCCCATGCCGAACATTCTTGTCCCATGTATGTTCGATAAATGGGGAATAGATCTAGTAGGTCATTTGCCAATGGCCACAGGAAAATGACAGTTCCTCATTGTGGCAGTGAATTATTTTTCAAAATGGGTTGAGGCTAAATCTCTGTTCAGAACACGTGCTCATGAGGCATGTGATTTCATACATAATCAAATTCTAACCCGATATGGAATTCCACAAATTATAATGACAGATAACGGCCTTCAATTCCAAAATTCGATCCATACCAACTTCTGCAAAACGATATGGGATTCTCTAGCATTTCTCCACCCTTTATTACCCTCAAGCAAACGGACAAGTTGAGGTGACTAACAGAACACTATTAGAAGGGCTAAAGAAGAAGCTGGAGGGAGTTAAAGGCAAATGGTCGGATAAGTTAGTAGAGGTCCTATGGGTGTACAGAACAACCCCTCGCTCCACAACAGGTGATACACCATTTGCTTTGGTGTACGGGGCGGAGGCAGTTATTCCAGCAGAGGTCATAATACCGAGCCATAGGATTGAGCATTACAAGGAGAAGGAAAATCTTATAGCTAGGTCAACATAGCTGGATCTGATATATGAAAGACAAGATCAGGCTAGAGTCCGAACAGAACACTATCGAAGTCTTATTAGAGGATGTTTTAATGCTCGTTTGAAGCCACGATCGTTCAAGGTGGACGACTTAGTTTTCAAGAAAGTGTTTCAGGGCTCCGATAGCGGAATAGGTGGCAAGTTATGGCCAAACTGGGAAGGCCCACATTGAGTCATTTCAACAGGTCACCATGGCGCGTACAAATTAGCAAATAAAGAAAGTCAAGCACTCAAGCATCCTTAGAATGTTAATTACCTAAAGTTGTATCGCCAAAATGTTTAAGTTGTAAAGATGCGCTATTTTTCCTCTCTGATGGCGCGGGGAAGTTTTTTACTGAGGCATCTAAGAAATATTTTTTGAATCTTTTCAATACAAGTTGTGCTTTCGCCAATGTGTGTTTGTGCAAGTTGTGTCTTTATAACCAGCGAATGGGTCAATGACCACGCTATCTTTTTCTACGCAAGGGACCTTACTGATTCCAGACTAAGTGTCTATAAACACGAACGGGCTAATTGGCCACGCCTACGGGCTACGTAATGGCCATACTGGGTATATTAGCGAACTGGTCAGAGACCAAGTCTTAGTAGACTGCACAATGGGATTCACGCGACCTCCCCGCGGAAATGCTATCATGGCACAAGTTGTCTAAGCTACACAATGAGACCTACTGAGCTCGGGCTTATAAAGATCTCCAGAAAGCTCAGCACACACATAGTCCACAATTGACAACAAACACTTACAGCAATAACTAAGGTAAATCATGCATCAATATAAATATATTTTAAAATAAATAATCCAAGTATTGCGAATAGTACAACAAGTTTAACATCGAAAACAAAGTAATTAGTTCAACAAGACAAGTATATATTACTTGGAACTACTGGGTGGCAGTTTTTTGGAATGATCCACAGAAGTGTTAGTTTATGTGTTATTCTGAGGGGCTATATTAGAGCTAGGGGCCGCAGACTCTACAAGGTGGGCAAGGGATCCTAAGTTCAGTCCAGGATTCAAGGCTACTAGTTCTGTAATAGCGTTCTTGTTCTCCTTGGTGATCATTTCTATTGCAACTGAAAACAATTGTGCTTCCCTTTCTTCAGCAGCCGCTTCTATCTTTTCTTGCCATTTTTTTGCTCTCAATCGAGCCGAGCACGCTCCTCCTCCACTTCCTTGTTCAACTTGCTCACCTCAGCAGTCAGAGCTGCAATTTGATCTGCTTGTTCCTCTACCTGATTCGCCTGATTATTGGCCTGATCCAGCAAATTTGCATTTTGTGCTTGCAGATCGTGGTTCTTCTTTAACAAGTTTTCATTCTGGCTCAGCACTAGTTTATGGCTTTCGGATAGATTCGCTAGCCTCTGATCGCTGTATTTCACAGTTTCCTACAGGGAGGAAACTACATTCTCCAACTGGGCTTTTGCGTTTAAGGCTTCATGTTTGACAGTCTTGGCTGAAGCTTAAGCATGCCTCAAGCGAATAACCTCAGCAGTGTTGTGCTTAGTTGAGCTAAAAAAACATGGCTTCAGGCTTCTATCTTTCCATGGCAGTTATGTCAATAGGAGACATGTTTTGATAACTCAGGATAAATGAGTTATGGTGCATCTGTACACAAACAGGGAAGATAGATGTAAATTTTCCAGATCTATAACTTAACATATGCGTATATTGGTGATTCTTACCTCGATCAATAGCTCGGTTTTCCTTTGCAAGATCTCTGCGTTTGATATTTTGTCATAGTATGACAGATCAGGAATCCTATGCAGCTGATCAAACATATAAGAAGAAGGGCGTGGAACTTGCACTTTTGAACGCTCCTCTGGAGGCACCCTTTGATGGCTGGACTCAGCTACTTTGTCACTAGGATTATTCTTTTCAGTAGTCTCCACTGATGGTGCTCGCTTCTCCACAAATGAGCTCAGCACTAGCTGCTGATCTTGCTCTGTGTGAGTTGGAGGCGTTGCTGGTTCTTTTTTAGCATCGTTGTCATTCTCTTCTCCAGCATCCACTAAGTCAACTATTTTCTTAGCAGTAGGAGGATTTTATCCTTCACCAACTCCCGTTGTTGATGAGTTGAGGGGATGTACTCCTTCGTTGAAAGTAGCTTCAGTACCACCATCCTCTTCATCTCTTAGTTGTAATTTTATGGTACTTAGGGGGGTCGCATTTACAATTACCTTTTGTTTTTTATTCCTTCTTGCATCAAGAGCACCAGAGATGGTCTCCTCGTCTTCGTCCTCTCTATATGCTCAAACTTTGTTGGGTTGAGCAGCTTCAGGCACTTGTGGTGCTTCTTTTTCATTTTACTCGACAGTCTTTCCTTTATTTTTTACAGCATCATTTCCTTAGTCAATTGACAGAGCAGCAGCAGAGGATGAATCCCCAGTTTCACCAACTTTGCGGGTTACCTGAGGCACTGCTAGCCAAACGCCAGGACTGTTTTTCTCACGAAGTTTTCTTTTCCAAAAGTAACCTGACGCGGTCCATAGTAGTTTCTGCACCGTTAGCCATTCATACTTCTCCTTCTTCTGTAATGCTGAGCTCAGGGATCGACCACAATCCTGACTTCAAATAGTTATATCGTGTGAACACTCGCTTAGGATCTCTTTGTCAGGCTTCGAAAGCTAAGCTACTAACTCTGATTAGAGGATTCACGTAGTTCAGTATCCACCCTTCTTTCCACCAGCTCTAATTGGAAAGTTCACCTGAAGAAAAATAGACATAACTTTATGAAAGAGTTTGCCCAAATTTATATCTTTTATAAGTTACTAGTACTTGCAGTTTTTCTTCCATTTTCTTTCTAGTTGAAGGTTTAGGGTAGGGGTGTTATGTTACCAATTACCCGACACGAAGACGGAAGAGTTTTTCCAATTCTTATCAGAGGTAGAAAGTTCGAAAATCTTCTTAATCCCTTTAAAATGGGTATAGAAGAAAGAGGTTTTGACCAATTTTGTTACATCAGTACCAGAAAGTAGGTATGCTAAACATATTTTGATATTCAACATGCGTGAGCTGAGGACTATGCTAAGAAATAACTTCCAACCATTCGTGGAAATTTGGGTAGGGCATATGCCAAACACACTGAATTAATCACGAATGAGCTTGGGGAGTGGTAATCTAAGCCCCTAGTCAAATAAAGTAGTAAAAATGCAGGTCTATGTTTCTTGTATATGATAGGGGTGTTCGCCTAAACCGGGAGCCCTAATAGTTACATTCTCAGGGATATTACATCTCTCTCTGAGAACGGCGATTCCAGCATCATCTAGGTTGGTATATTTAGGAGCTATCTGAGAAAAATAGTTTTCTAAATCGTCGATGTCTTCATATAAAGGCTCCACAATTTTGTCGACTTTACTCTTCACTACCTTTTTGGGTGCCATGGTTTTTCTACAAACTGAAATTAGGTAAGGATATGAATCAGAATGATTATGATGGTAAGTGCTAGTGATTTGATTTTGGGAATCGCCTAATGATAGAAGTTCGAAACCCTAAGTCTATGGTTCTCTCCAGCATTCGACATAAAATTAGTTATTTGATAGAAAGTATGTTACCTGAGTAGTGTCGAGGAGGATGATAGAAAGCGCATTGGTTGAAGATTAAAGAGAATTTTCCAGTAAGAATGAAGCAGCAGATTTAGAAATTTGTGATTTTTTGCAAAAGGATGCAGTGGGTGGTTAAGTGATTAAACGTTTTCCACATACGCGTGTGAATCATGATGTCACTAGTTATTTGAAAAGCTGTGCCAATAAAACTGACTCACCAAAAGGTATCTCGAAGAAACAACGATGTCAGAAACCGTCACTTGCATCAACGACACATGTCAGAAGAAACACATACAAGGCGTTTCAAATTACTATGTATATAAGTAAGGAATTTAATTATATTTTAATTTACAGGATTATTAATGTTTTAATAAACCGATAAACTAGGGGGGCTGATAAGGGCGGATTCCCCCAAATATGAGCAAAGAGTACTGTGGGTTTGGATTACGATAAGCAATGAAGAAAAGAACGAGCTCGAGGAGGAAGATTGCACATCAGCTAGGCTAGGAAGATGGTACCTCGGCTCGGCTAGGAGTAAGATGACGCATCGGCTCAGCTAGGAAGATGGCACATTGACTCGGCTAGGAAGATAGCACCTCGGCTCGGATAGGAAGATTGCACCTCGGCTCGGCTACGAAGCAGATGGCACCTCGGCTCGGCTAGGAGGAAGATGGCACCTCGGCTCGGCTAGGAAGATGGCACTTCGGCTCGGCTAGGAAGATGACACCTCGGCTCGGCTATGAGGAAGATTGCAACTCGGCTCGGCTAGGAGGAAGATTGAACCTCAGCTCGGCTAATAGGAAGATGACACATTGGCTCGGCTAGGAAGATGGTAACTCGGCTCGGCTAGGAAGATGGCACCTCGGCTCGGTCGGCAAATATTTTTCAAGCAAGCTTCTGATAGTCGTGATGATGGCGCAGTGGGGGTCGTTACAACAATTGAGGGTGGTGATGATCATGTCGGGGGTTGTGACTTGGAGTATTCAAATAAAAGGAGTTGAGGTGGTTGGTTGGCCTATATAATTCCGTCAATAAACCTTTTTTTAATTAGTATAAAAAATATATCATATTATCACGGCATAAAAAAATATTTTAAAAAATTATTGTTATTTTAAAATAGCAGTTTCATTTATTTTAATTGATATACATTCGAATTAGTATAATGTTGTATTATGTGTAACAAAATATAATATTAAATTGATCATCACTCTCATACTTAATATAATAAAAAATTATTTGATTATTAAATTTTATTTAATTAATATATTCACGAGTAAACGTTTTTAAATGTATTATATATTATAATAAATGATAATAATTAATATGGTACCTTAAACATTTTTAGTAGTTAATAAATATTAGCAGTATTATTCACTGTTTATTTGAATATTCAAATTATTTAAAATTATTTATTAAAATAAATACTATATAACATTTACGGTATGAAATAAATTTATTGCTGAAAATATTTATATATTTAATATCAAATTTTATATTTAATATATATTTGAAATTAAATTTTTGAATATTCATTAATATTTTTATTTTTCAATAATAATAATAATAATAAATAGATACCGATAAGGGAACAATTCGGCAGTATTAATAAAAAAGAATGAGTTGTAAATAGAAGGAAGTTAATATGTCTATTGCAGTATTTATTTTTTATTAGAGGATAATGTGTAGGGCTGTTAATGGTTCCAAGGAACCGAGAACCGGACCGGAACCGAACCGGTAAGAACCGGACCGAGAACCGGACCGAACCTTAGCGGTCCGGTTCGCGGTTCCATTTTAAAAACCGAAACCGATAAGAAACCGAAACGATAAAATCGGTAAGGAACCGAACCGATAAACCGGTAAAAAACCGAAACGGTAAAATCTATAGTAATCCGGTATATATACATGTTACTTATCATACATCCTAAAAAAACAATTTTAATACGAACATGCTTAAATTTAAATATGGTAATTCATAAATAAATACAAAAATCGCCCAGAGAAAAAAATAATAAAAGAAAGCTTTCTATCTGAGCCACACCTCTAAAGTTATTGAATTTTTAAACCGTTCTTGCTCTTTCCGAAAAAAAAAAGGGTGATCCCGTTTACCCTTACAAGCAGAAACAAGACATAGAGATATGCTGGGATGGCTTTTTCATCCCGGCCACGTTTGTAGCCACAGTGGGAGAACGGGCATGTATTATTAAACCCAAATTGAGTATGCGAATCCGAATCTCAAAGGCAGATGAAATCAGACCAGAGCCTCCTGTTCTGAAATCGTGTAGCTCCAGGAACCTTCCTGTTTCGCATATTGTTGATGTGTACAACGACGATGGCCAAGCTTGGTACACCGGAGAGATCATGAGAGTTTCCTATCCCTATTACTACGTCAAATTAGATATGAATGAGACTGAAGTTCGTATCACTTATAAAAAAACAAGGTGCCATCTTGATTGGATAGACCACGAGTGGGTTTCTCATCGAACACGAATCAGGCCTCAATCTGAGTCGAGTTCGGAGATTAAAGAGATGTAGTCGAGTCTGGAGAACACTGTCCGCAAGTAACATATGAATTTGGCTGTAAAAGAATTGAATTTCATTTCTATGAAATAATATGTTATATTGCAAGTAGTTCTGAATTCTGATACACAGATGAACCAATTTGGATTTTACAATTGATGTAAAGTTAAATATCTTCATGATGACAGTTCTTAAAGTTTGTAGGTACAAAATATTGGCTGAAACAAAAAAAAAAGAAAAAAAAAAAACTTTCTATCCCACATCGGTACACTTCAAAGATGAAGTATATGCCTGACTTCTATATAAGAGACGCAACCATGCATTTACAGTCTAAAGTAGTGGTTGGAAGGTTATTAAAACCTACACATGCTATGCTACACTTTTAAAACAGTTTAATTTTTTAATTAAAATGAAGGGGTGGTTGTCGGTTCGGTTAATTGGACCGGACCGAACCGAACCGATTCTTATCGGTTCCGGTTCGGTTCTATTTATTGGAACCGAAAATTTATCGGTTCGGTTCGGTCTTAACCGATAACATTATCGGTCCGGTTCGGTTTTATCAAAACCCGGACCAAACCGGACCGATAACAGCCCTAATAATGTGTAAACAAAGTATTTTATGAAGGACTAAAAGAGAAATAAAACAAGACCACCAAGGACATTAATGGTCCACCATTCTCCACTATAAAAGGGGACTCATTATTCTTGGTAGGTGGGACAATTTTTGGGATATAATATTCTCTTTCTACTTTCTCTCTCTAAAACATTCTCTCTAGAATTTAGCATCACAGTCACATCAGATCCAAGATTATTCCATTTAGTCATTTATTCTCTCATCACTTGCGCCGTCTGTGGGAATTCGTGATACCAAAAAGGAATCTTTTTCTTTTAAAATCGCGATCTGACTTTAAAGAATGAATGACCAAGCTGTCGGAGAGAGGGTCGAAAGATAAGTCATCCGAGCCGCTTCGATGTCTGAAGGTGAGGAAGCACCAGGTCGGGAATATTACTTGCAGGGTTGGGATAAGCGGTCGACCCTCATCATGACTCGGAGGCAGCTGCTGGAAGACATCGCAAAGCTAAACGTAGAAAAGGAGCGGGCGTTAGCTGATAAAAGGGTCCGGGATGCCAAAAGGAAAGATCCGATCGCCGAGGACCGCGGTGAAGGCTATCCGAGTATTGACCCTCGTATCGACACCCGCCCCGTTAGATATTATCGGGAGTCTCGCCCGGACAGGCATAATGGGAGATCAGGGCCATACCCCAAGGATGGGCAGAGGGTCTCTATGGATGAAACTTCGGACGATTCGTCAGAAAGCGGATACCGACGTAAGGAGAGATTGAACAAACGTACGCAGAAGAGCCACTCACGACGAAATAGGGCACCTCATTCCGACTCTCCTAAGTTTAAAAAGGGGAGCTCCGAGAAAAGGACAAGGGTGTCGTTCGAGAAAGAAGAAGTGCAGACAGGCAGTAGAGAAGAGCGAGTGGTTCTGCCTCAGGCCCAATGGCAATCGTCGAACAGCCAGAACCAGAGGTACCGAGTCAGCAGCCAATTCATCTACCAGGGAGATGAAGGTCTATATGGGATCCAAACCGAGGGGCTCGGGGGCAGCGCGTTCATATACATAATGAATTGGAGAGCCTCGCCGTTTTCTGACGAAATACTGTCGGGTCATCTCCCGAAGAGGTTTGACATTTCCAAATTAGAAAAATATGACGGTAAGCGGGACCCAGATAATCATTTGGAAGAATTCAAAAACTTTATGCTGAGCTTCGACAACGACGATAAGCTTTTGTGTCGGGCTTTTTCAATGACGTTTAAAGATCGGGCGTCAAAGTGGTACAACCGTCTACCACAGGGTAGTATCAAAAACTTCGGGATGTTCTAGATGATGTTATGTCAGCATTTCGTCTGGAGCAAAAGCTTTCGAGCTAACGGGGATACGATCATGAACTGTACGCAGAGGCTAGGAGAGAGCCTCAAGGATTACACCAGGTGATTTATTGACGCTAAGACCGACCTAGACCATTGCGAAGAAAACGTGGCACTAACAGCGTATAGCTTGGGGTTACTGCCAGGACCGATGAAACAAGCGGTCACCAAAAAGCAAGCTTTCACTTTTTTCCGCCCTTCTGGCCCATGTGGAAAAACGGATACTGATAGAAGAAACTGAAGCGTCTGAATTGGCTGCGCAAATTCAACAGAGCACTCAAGCGTCGGTCGTCATAAAACAAAGGGCTCAATCTTGCTATGCTCAGCAGGTTCAGCCAGTCAGCGCAATTTCACTGACCCAATCCTTGCCGGTTAAGCCCTTGGCTTCCCAGAGCCAAAAAGCAAAGTCGACGAGCCAAATGGTCTCGCGACCTATGTCTAATAAGTGGATCCCACCCGCTTACTTTGCTAACCTCACAGAATGCGTCTCCTCTATTTATGAGAAAACCAAGAACAGTGGGATGTACCGAAGGCCTTTCCCCATACCGACACCTCGAGAGCACAGGAATAACTGGTATTGTCGCTACCACGAAGATGTAGGACACAATGCCAAGGATTGAATTGCCCTCAAGAAAGAGATAAAGATGCTGATAGAGCACGAGAACCTTCTTGAGTACGTGAAAAAGAAATCCTTGCAGCAGGGCACTGCATCGAACGAAATTGTAACGATACCAAAGTCCGAGGCCACCATGATAATTTCCGAAGTGACCGACCCTTTTGATGTCTCCATCAAGTATCTAGATCCCGATGTCGACCGTAACATCGTCGGGGTCATCGAGGAGGAGGCTGCGGAGAATAACGGGAGTGTAAGAAACCTTTGTTTATTTTTCGAATCATTGACTATTTTTGGAGGTGACTCTATGGCAGGAATTACGCACTTGTCCAGAAAGCGACATATTGTGAACTTGGCTACTCAGTTAGAAGCTCGGTCCTATCCCCATTCAAAAATCATTCCTTCACCGATCCTGTATTTTGACGATGACGATATGAGGGACATTCCCGGGCCCCATGAGGACGCTGTCGTCATTGGGGCGGCCATCGCGGGGGAAGAGGTCCGACGCATCTTGGTCGACACCTTGAGTTCGGCCAACATAATCTTTGCGTCAGCTTTCGCCAGGTTCAGGGTACCGCCAGTCATTACACGCTCGGATCGGACTATAGTCGGGTTTACAAGTTCAGCAGCCGACGTGGTTGGAGAATTTGAAGGTATTGTCCAACTTGGCCGCGGACCATTCAAAAAGGAAGTCACTGTGTTATTCGTCGTGGTAGATGCGCCGGCCTCCCATAATGCAATCCTTGGGAGGTCATGGCTGTCAAGATGCACGCGGTATCCTCTACGGTTCACCAGTGTTTGAAGTACGTAGTCGGGAACAACGTGAGAGTTGTGCGGAGCAGCCAGAAAGCAGCAAGGGAATGCTACCGAGCCGCTTTGGCCCCTAAAAAGGATCATGAGATGGAGCAAGCGCGGGACTAGCAATTAATGGAGCTTCCCTTGGGGTCATTGCTCGTCGATGATCCTAGAGAAGCTCCCAGTTTTTTTACTACCAACGAGGAGTGCGAAAAACATCAGTTCACCGAAGGAAAGGTTCTACGGATCGGGATCAAATTGTCATCAGTCTTCAAGAAATAGTTAACGTTATTGCTACAAGAAAATTTGGACTTATTCGTGTGGTGCTCGAAGGATGTGATCGGAGTCCCAGAAGACCATGTGATCCACAAACTAACCATCAACAAGAATGCCAGACCCATTTCGCAAAAGTGGCGGGCTTTCTCGCCGGAAAAAGCAGAGATCATCATGAAAGAAGTCGAGCGAATGCTCAGCGTCGGACACATCAAAGAATCAAATTACCCACTCTTGACCTCTAATCCTGTCCTGGTCAAAAAGAAGAACGGGAAGTGGAGGATGTGCGTGGACTTCACCGACCTTAATCGAGCATGCCCGAAGGATCCCTTCCCGATGCCGAGGATCGACCAGTTGGTCGATTCGACATCAGGTAACCGGTTACTCTCTTTTATAGACGCATACGCGGGCTATAACTAAATCAAATTGCACCCAGCGGATCAGGAGAGCACAACGTTTATTACAGGTCGGGGTTTGTATTGCTATAAGGTGATGCCTTTCGGGTTAAAAAACGTCGGAGCTACCTATCAGAGGCTAGTGAACAAGACTTTCGACTGCCAAATAGGGAGAAATATGGAAGTCTACATCGACGACATGTTGGTAAAGAGTGGCATAGACGAAGACCATCTTGCCGATTTAAGGGGAACCTTTGACAATCTAAGGGGCATAAATCTCAAACTAAACCCTGAGAAGTGTTCCTTTGGGGTAATATCAGGCAAGTTTCTAGGGTTTTTTGTCAGCGAAAAAAGAATCGAGGAAAACCCTACCCAACTACAGGCTCTAATCGATATGTCACCACCTAAGAATATCAAAGAAGTCCATATACTAACCGGGCGTGTCGCGGCCCTGAATCGGTTTATCTCTCGTTCATCTGACAAGTGCGCTCCGTTTTTTCAGGTTTTGAGAAACGCAAAAAATTTCGCTTGGACGCCGGCATGCGATGCAGCCTTTTCAGGGATCAAAGCTTATATATCTTCCCCGAACCTGTTAACAAAGCCTCTAACAGGAGAAACTCCTTTTCTTTACATAGCGGTTTCGGATTTTGCAGTAAGTGCGGCCCTGATCAGCGAGTCAGGAGCGGTCCCTAAGGCGGTATACTTCGTAAGCAAAAGCTTACTCGACGCGGAGACGCGATATTTAAAATTGGAGAAAATGGCTCTAGCTCTGGTGACCGCGGCAAGAAAAATGCGACCATATTTTCAGGCACACCCCCTTATCGTCCGAACCGCATTTCCACTAAAGTACGTACTTCAGCGACACAACATGTCGGGTAGAATGTCCAAATGGTCGGTTGAGTTGGGCGATTTTGACATCAACTTCGAGCCTCGGACAGCCATCAAAGGCCAAGCCTTGACTGATTTTATAGTGGAATTCCATTCCGATCGACCGCACCAAGACCCCTCGCATGAATCAACCAATCCCCATGAGTGGATTGTTCGAACCAATGGTGGTTCAAACGTCAACGGTTGCGGCACAGGCATACAGATAGTTACACCGACGGACATAAGTATGCATCAGGCAATCCGATTTAGTTTCTGAACCTCGAACAATGAAGCCGAATACGAGGCTGTCCTCGCCGGTTTACGACTAGGGCAGGTGTGTGCAGCTACACATGTGCGCCTTATCAGCGATTCTCATCTTGTGATCAACCAAGCCTCGGGAACATCGGAAGCTAGGAAAGAGCATTTGGTTCAATATTTGGCAGCGCTACGAGTTTTAGCCGCATCTTTCGCCAAGATAACATATGAGCATGTCCCGAGGATCGAAAATGTGATAACATATGTGATAGCCGACCAGAAATGGCCTGTCAGGTGTCGTCGGTATCTATCTCGGATTGGCGAAAGGATATTATCGCCTTCCTGGCCGAGGGACATCTACCAGACAATAGTCTAGCAGCTCAAAAAGTTCAAAATAAATCCCGAGGCTACACCTTATTTGGCAAAGTTTTATACAAAAAATAATTTAGCCGGCCTTTATTGCGATGTTTGGGAGTAAACGAGTCACAGATAATTGTATCAAAACTACACGACGGAGAGGGTGCGGCTCATTGTGGTTACAAGGCGTTAATCACGAGAATCTTCCTCGCCGGGTTTTATTGGCCAACGGTTACGATCGATGCACAACAGATAGTGAAAACATGCGACACATGCCAAAGATTCGCGAATGCGATCAACCTTCCCGCAGTCCCTTTAGAATCCATATCTGAAGGCTTACCTTTCGACCGATGAGGAATCGATCTCGTCGGACCGTTACCAATGGCATCCGGTGGGAGGCAGACAATTGTGGTGGCTGTGGATTACTTCTCCAAATCGGTAGAAGCTAAGCCGTTATCGGCTGCAAAGACCAAAGATGTCATTAAATTCATTTGGTCGCACATCTGCTGTAGATTTGGGGTGCCTCAGAGACTCACCGTGGATAATGGACCCCAGTTCGATAGCCATGAGATGAAGACTTTTTGCACGACCCATAGGATTAAGCAATGTTTTTCCGCCCCCTTCCATCCCCAAGCAAATGGGCAAGTTGAAGTGACTAACCGAACCATTTTGGACGGGCTCAAAAAGAATTTGGAAAGAAAAGCCGACAAGTGGCCGGATTACTTACAAGAAGTGTTATGGGCTTACCGGACAACGCCTCGAACGGCAACCAAAGAGTCGCCTTACGCCTTAGTCTATGGAATGGATGCCGTCACCCCAGCAGAATCAATATTTCCATCGTTCAGGGTCGGCTATTATCCGGAAAGTGAAAACGACGACGCCAGACGCTTAGCTTTAGATCTGATAGAAGAAAAATGGGTCAAGCTCAACTAAATGCTTTGCATTATCAGACCTTGATGAGAAGCCGGTACGCGTCCAAAGTACGTCGACGAGAGTTCAAAGTAGGGGAAAAAGTTTTACGGAGAGTTTTTCTGCACACCAAGGATAAGAGCCTCGGCAAGCTTGCCCCGAACTGGGAGGGGCCATACCGGTTGCAGGACAAGCGCGGGCGTTTGCTGAGACTCCCGCAGAACATCGAACATTTAAAACTTTACTTGGAATAGCTTTGTTAATTGTTGCAATCATCTCTGTAAACGAACCTTTGGTCGGGGTGTACTCTTTCCTAACTCGGTGGCGCGAGAAGGTTTTAATGAGGCATCTACGGAAACCGACCGTTTTTAATTAAAAAAATTCTTGCCTTTATATCTCTGGATTGTTCAAAAGGAGCCTGCCAGCTGACAGACCCTATGGGCGGTTTTTTCAATTTAAATTGATCAACAGAACCTTAAACGGTATTTCAGTAATTAAACTGATCTACATATCAATTTACCAACCCTATGGGCGGATTTTTCAATTTAAATTGATCAACAGAACCTTAAACGGTTTTTCAGTAAGTAAACTGATCTACATATCGATTTACCGACCCTATGGGCGGATTTTTCAATTTAAATTGATCAACAGAACCTTAAACGGTTTTTCAGTAATTAAACTGATCTACATATCAATTTACAGACCCTATGGGTGGATTTTTCAATTTAAATTGATCAACAAAACCTTAAACGGTTTTTCAGTAATTAAACTGATCTACACATCGATTTACCGACCCTATGGGCGGATTTTTCAATTCAAATTTATCAAAAAACTTTAACCAATTTCAATGATTAAACGTATTTACTTTTACCGACCTTGTGAACACTATTGGTTGACCAGGAAACATGACAACAAATTAACGGATATTGAATTTCCACAAAAGAATTGTTACAATCATAGTTCAAAAAGATGGTCCTACCGACTCTGTAAATACAAAATGTCAAATCAACAAAAAATATAGAGGCGTCAGAGGTCACGCATCCTCTCCCCCAGACTCCGTCTCGGCATCGTCTGTCTCGTCATCCTCGCAAACCACGCCTTCGGGGCGGTCGGCCTCAGGAACGTCCAGCCACATTGACCCTGGAAGCGATAATGAAAGGTCAGCACATATGCCGCCTTGGCCTCGGCTGTTTCTTTCTCCGTCCATTTCTGGAATTGCTCGGCAAAAAGGGCCTTAGGCGCCTTCAGGCCGGTGATCTCCTCACCCAGCTTTCCGACGCTATCATCCCGGTCTTTCGTCACAAGCTCCAAGTTCTTTTCGGCCGACTCCAGCCTCTCCTCCAATAGCCTCTGAGCTGCCTTCCCCTTCTTCAATTCCTCTTCGAGAGCGGCAACCTTCCCCTCTGCGTCTCCTAGCTTCTGGCCTAGCTCTGTCGCACGTCGTTCCTTCATGGCCAAGGGTACGATCATGTTGTACAAAGACAAGGACAGGCCATCCGTAATCCGAAGAGGGAATGCGTGCGGACTCCCCGGCACGGAAAGGACTGGCAACTTCACACAACTCGAGGACGCCGCAGCATCTCTCGACGAAGCTTTGGGGCTCGCATCATCGGGCAGCACCTCTATGGGATCGATCGCAGTCGCACCCTTCACCCTCCCGAATTGCTCAAAAAGCTCGGGGACGGTGGCGTTATCGGCAGCCACAGAGACAGTGACAGCCCGATTCTCTCTCTTCGCGCGCTTCGATTTCTAATTCGGAGCCACGTCTGCCTCAGCCTTGCCCTTCCGCTTCTGAGCCAACTCCTCGGACTGATGAGCCTCATCGTCCACCCGAGCGTTCTCTCCTTGCCGTCCCTTAGAGGAGTCCCCCTTAACCTCAGCGTCAGCTTGCTCAGCTTCTTCATCTGACTTAGGGCGCTTGCTGGGAGCCTTGTTGCGCTTCGGGAGAAACAGGTGTGCATCGGGCGCATTTGTCTTCGCAACCAAGTCCACCAAACTCGGGGGTTGGCGCAATTCCTCAATTGTTAATGGCTCCGACGAGCACCGCCAGAGGTTTCTCATAATCATGTTAGTATCCTTAAAAGCTCGGTGGAACGTCCGACCCCAGTGCTTCCTTGCTTAATCTTTTGAGATCTTGAAGGTCACTTTGCCGGGCTTGAAGTGGTCTTTTTTCAGCCCCTGGATGAACTCCTTAGACACTGCACAATAGGTCAGACCATAAAAAAAAACTATACATATATATATATAGCTCATACCACTAGGAACCCAAGTCCGTAGCAATCGCCTCGGATTCTCCTTGCTATAGGGGCGGCCGTTTTCCCAGCAGCCACTGAGAAAGACGAACTTATGTTTCCAACCCTTGTCACCCTCGAGAAAGTCGTTCACGATCTTCCAGGTGTTGGCCAAAGAAGAATAGAAAAAGGGAGACTTAGGGGATTTCGAAAGCCCTGATATGCCTATGTACTCGACCATCGGCATAATCCGACCCGATAGACCCGAAGCCATGATACACGACATCAGTGTATACCATGCGTTGGCCGTCAGCTGTGAGGGGCAGATTTTGAGGGTTTGAAAATACAAAGCTATCTCGGGGTCCAGAGGAAACCTGAGACCCCAGTTGAAGAGTTTGGTGAAGATCACGATTTCACGTGACCGCACATGCACCGGCGTCTCCCCGGGTTCGGGAAATCGAACATTCACGCACTCTGGGATACCCCATCGATTCAAAAGCTCTACCCGCTCTTCGGTCGAAAAATAAAGATACTTGCCCTCGAAGAGGGAAATGACATCGTCCCGGGGCAACCAGCGGTGGTAGTTAGTTGTAATGACTGCCTCAATCTCCTCAGGAAGAGGCTCTTCGGGAGAAGTGGCTTCGCCACCAGCAACGGCATTGCCTTCGCCCGCAGCCACAGCATCCGTTTCTGGCTCTTCGGTATAGTCTACCAGGACTGCATCGGATTTAAGGGTTAACCGTAGGAAGGTCGGACGATTGAAGAGGAGGATCTGCAGCACCAGAACTACTCCTTATTCGAGCAAGCTGCGCTTGTCGATTAAGGCCCAGAAAGGTACGCGCAGTATTGGTGCCGGTCTGCTACCTTTTAATATCGTGAGTGAGTTGGACCATTTCAGGGGAATTTTCCTTTACAGGCGAAGCATAGGTCGGAGAATCACCCATAGAAAGGAATTTGGCTTGGCTTCGACTGCGGGGAGGAAAAGGAGTCGGAGTAGTATAGGAATTCACCGACGAAGGCGTCGGGCGATTGATTTTAGTAGCAGGTGAAGGTAGTGAACTTCTGCTTGAAGAGCTAACGGTGTTATCAAGGGTACTCGCGTCGGATATGACTGGTATAACTAAGGACTCAGCCGGAACCGGTTCGGGAAGAACGGGATCGTGAGGCAGTGGCACGGGTACAAAAGGTTTCGAATTAGAACTTCAGATCAGTTTGTGGCTCGGTACTCTTCAGCGCGGTCACCGATGCTAGCCCACTCTTTGAATCCGAACACGGGTTTTTTCTTTGTTTTTGGTTTTGGCTTCGGGTACCTATTTCTCATAAAACGAGTTCTCTCTCTCTCTAGAATAATCCGGACAACACTTTCTCTCTCTAGAACGCCTCTGAGAGTGATTCATGTTTGTGGGGTATTTATAAGGCAACCTCACCTATCCGTTACGCGTACGGGGAAGTCCAAGCGACGAAAAGCAACGGAAAGTCGAAAAAACTTCATGAGAAACTGTGCAAATAGGCACGCTTCGAGTAATCGGTCGACACGTGTTGCCCCTAATTAGACTGGTACAGTAGGCATGTACTAGCTAGCTCAAACAGAGGCATCAGATGGGCCGCGTCTACCCGAGTTGCTTTTCAAAACTTGATTGTTGGTCCAAGCCCACGTAGAAGTCGCTAAGAGAGATTGAAAGCAGACCCAAGATAACTCATAACAGTGTCTGGGCGAAACGCGACCGACCATCTGATAAAAATATGGAGGGTCGGACATCAATTGAAAGAAAAGGCCCGGCCTAGGTAAACCAATCAATCGACACCAGAGGCCAAGTGACATAGGCACTCCGAGCTGATTCTTCTACAAGTCTTCGTTCCCGCAGTTCTTGAAGACTTGGGGGCTACTGATAAGGGAGCAATTCGGCAGTATTAATAAAAAGGAGTCAATTGTAAATAGAAAGAAGTTAATATGTCTATTACAGTATTTATTGTTTATTAGAGGATAATGTGTAACCAAAGTATTTTATAAAGGACTAAAAGAGAAATAAAACAAGACCACAAAGGACATTAATGGGTCCACCCTTCCCCACTATAAAAGGGGACTCATTATTCTTGGTAGGTGGGACAATTTTTGGGATATAATATTATCTTTCTACTTTCTCTCTCTAGAACATTTTCTCTAGAATTTAACATCACAGTCACATCAGGTCCAAGATCCAAGATTATTCCCTTTAGTCATTTATTCTCTCATCAGATACGAAAACTTATCTTTCTATTCAGAGTACGGCGAAGCTCTATTTGTGTTGATTCCATAGACTTTTTTTTGTTTCGAACGGCGAAACTGTATTTCTGTTGATTCCATAGATTTTTCTAGTTTCGAATGACGAATACGGATGAATGGATTAGAGCACACCATTTAAAAAAATTTGTCTATTTTTTCTTCTACGGATTTGATTCATCTGAAATTTTTCTAGTAAAAGATGAAAACCTTTTCTTTTTTTTAAATATCAAAATGATTTAGATTTATAAGGCCTGTGCATTACATTTATTCTCCCTTATTTATTTCTATTTATTACATAGACGAAACTATTTATTTATTTATATTCGTTACAGAATATAAATAATAAATATACAATAATAAAGTTTAATTAAATAATAAATAAATTTTATTTTTATCCGGATATTCTATATAGAATATTGCCTCGTCAATACTTAAAGACAACCGCTTGATTCAAGATTTTTAAATTATAAATCAAAAACAAAAAAATAAAAAAACAAGTAAAAAAGAGAAAAATGTAATATTTAATTTAAAAAGAAAATAATTATAGTTTGAAAACAAATGAAACACATTAACATATAGAAATGAAAAAAATGAAAAATCGAACGAAAAAAAATAAGAGGGAGGGAGAGATTAAACTTAGTGTAATTCGACTTTTGGTGTGAAATAGGATTCATTATTTAAGAGAACTAAAGTGTTTGAAACTTTGTTTCATTTTTAAATTTAGATTAAATACTTAGTTCTAATAATTTTAGTGTTTTGGGGTTATTTATTAATTTATAATTTGAACTATATCGGTTTAAATACGGATTGCTACGGGTCGACGTGAATGGAGATGAATATTGTTTTAAAAACAAAATCAAATCTGTAAAATTTAATTTGAATTGACTAGTTAAATTAAGATGTTTTATGGGAATTGTTAAAAATCATATTTATTTCGTGATGTCGGTTTTTTTTTTTAATATTTATAAAATTGTTATTAGAAAAAAAATTCAAAAAACCTTTAAAACTCTATTAAATTACAACCGGTGCATAGAATATTTCAAATTACCCTATGAAGTTGCAAACACAATCTGAGCCACCAAACCATAATCCATCTTCTCAAACTACCAAAAACTTTAAAACTCTGACCCCATAAACCTATTTTTTCAAAACCTTTATAACATTACCGAAATTGAGTCGGAATCAGTTACCCTCAGAAAAGCATGGACGTTGAGGAGGTACAGTGTTTTCCAACATAATTTTTTGCAAAATAGAGAGTTTAAAAAAAACTTTTTTTTTGTGTTTTTCTTCATACGATGGCGTCGATGTAGTGTTCTTCGCCAACAGTAATGGCAATGAGAACACTTCATACCTGATCCTATAGCGTAATGGCCCTAGTCTACACCACATGTGTGGTGTGTAGCTGGTCTGTTACACCAACGGATGCCGTATAGAGTGTCATATGCGTCATACCACCGACGGAATGGCTTAGCCTAATCCAGAATCTCGGTTCAATTGATTTGTTTACTTCTTACATGTTGCAAGAGGTTACCCAATGCGGAATTTCGTTTGTTTTCGACTATGCTCACTATTTCACCACTCACGACGAATATAACTTCGACTCGAAGACCGAGTAAGTCAAAACGTACGGGAAATTTGTTAGGTTTCTCGATTAACATAACAACTAGGAAGCGGGGGAAAAGAGTGAGCATACTGAGAGTAGATTATCGGTGCAAGCGATCCGCTATATTTAAGTCAGGCGTTAGAGAGTACGATCGTAAGCGTAGGGAAACCGGTAGCAAAACAATTAATTTCTATTTTCATTTGGTAGGCAATCTGGTAAAAGGCGACGATAAGTGGGCTCTAAGTTTCTTTTCCGACAAACACAACCATGAATCGATTGTGTATGCCCAAGGACATTTGCAATGGTCCAATTTAAAACCGAATAAAAAGAGCTCGTTGATGTTTTAACGGTTAACGGAACAACTCCACGGAAAATATTTACTGTTTTGAAGAAGGCTGGTACAGAGAATGCGTTAAATATCCGTCACATATACAATCACCGTTAAAGAACGAAAATGGTTGAAAATGGTTGTCGTTCCCAAATGCAATGTTTGTTAGCTAAATGTCAATTGCACAAGTACAAGTATTGGGAACGAACGACGAACGATGGCTCAAACGTGATAACCGATTTGTTTTTTTTGCACACCCGCTTAGTATTGATTTACTATGGACCTTCCCACGCTTGCTAATCATGGACAGTGCATACAAATTTATTAGTTATGGGACGCCTTTGTTCGAAGTAGTCGGAGTAACATCGACCAAAAAAATGTTTCGCATTGGTTTCACCTTTATGGTCAAAGAAAAATAAGACAACTATGAATCGTCATTGAGATGCTTCAAAATGATAATTGAGGAGAATGATTGCGAATTGCCTTATGTTATAGTAAAGGACCGCAAACTTGATTTAGATGAATAACATAGATAAAATATTTCCTAGTGCGAGTCACATGTTTTGCGAATGGTATATCAACAAGAATGTTAATGAGAAAACCAAAAAAACATGTTTAAAGATGGAAAGGTGTTTAACAACTTTTCGGTGGCTTGGAATAACATCCTTTCATCTACTACCGTTGACGTGATGAACGAGAGGTTGGGTAAGATGCTGTCGTTATTCAAAGAGCATGATAAGGCGGTCGATTATGTCGTAGACTTGTGGATTACGCTTTATAAAGAGAAGTGTGTTCATGCCTATACTAACAAAATCATAATAATGAGACCTATGATATGGAGGAAACCTGGCATGCTATATTGAGAACATATATCGGGTCATACCGATTGAATTTCTATGGGTTTTGAAAGAAAGTACATGGTCTGTTGGTGATGCAACCGTCGACCATAAAAAATTCGATAGAGCTTAGCAAGTTTCGTCGAATTCACAAATTTCAAGATTTCAAACCTTTCAAATTTTTACGGGGGTACGCATCACCTATTGAATTGGCGATAGTATAAGATACCTTTGTTGATAAAATTGGAGGTGATAAATCTTCATGCGTTTGCATCGATCGTACAACCCAAGTTTTACTATGCACCTAAGATCTAGAAGCAATCCGAAGAGCGGACAGGTATGTACCTACTCGAATTATACGCAAACACTGGAAGAGACTAGACATCGTTCCCCAAGTTAAATTAACTGGCGAAGAAGAGGCGAAACTTAATTTTTGAAATCTAAATGTTAAACTTGAAGAGTTTGATGTTTGACGTCACTTATTTGCAAACCCTCCAAAATTTTAAAATCCACGGTAGAACTCACTGACGTGTCGGAGGTCGTGGTCGCGGTAAAGGTAGCAAACTCCAACGAGATTATTCAACTAAAAAGGATCCTTCATATCAAGAATACGTCGAACAAGAATGGTTAGAGTCTTATGATAGTGCCAAAACTCCAAAAATGGTAACACCTGCAGCGAGTTTATTAACTCGTGTCTGCACTTTCGTAGCAACACACGAATGGTCGCCACACACACTCGTACTTATTTCCAAGCAAAACCGCCAAAGACGAAACAAAAATAGGTTACATGTGTAGGTTTAGGAACTCTGATTGCGTCAAATAACATTCTCGTTATACCATCATTTCTGGTTAAACCAATTCCGTTGAGGTTTCCCATCGTGCCGGACTCGAGTTATACAAAATAAATACCTCAATTTATGCGTCCTTTCATAAGTTGAATTACAAACGTGATGCCTAACAGTAATTATGGTTTTAGATCCGTCAAACATGATATGGTTGGTTACGAAAGTGGATGGAAAATGGTTAGAGAAGCCATGGTTCTCGAGCTAAAGAAGGATCGATAGTTTTATGAATGTGTCATTTATTATGACGACAGTGAAATCGATAAGGAGGTACACCGGTTGAGTTATAATAAAAAGAATGCATCGATCAAAAACTAAATGTCGTTAGCTAGTTGGGGCAAACTAATCGCGACGACATTCAATTGTACTTTCTATTGCCTAGCTATCGGTGGATGTACGACTTACTTATGGGTGAAAAATACATCACGGAATGATGGTTCTATAAAGTAGATCGGTGTCACATTCGTCAATACAAACAATTTTGTTCACCTAAGTAAACAAATTTTAATTTTAGATGCATTTAGTTATTTATTATCTAAATGCACACTTACTTTCAATGTCAAATTGTAGGTCAATTTGGTTCAAGGTTGACCTTATACCGACTATAGATTCAACATAGATTCTCACGGCTATAGACGATATTATTTCTTGTTCAATCCCCTTGGTAAATATACTCCACATTTTTTCACGACTACAAAATCCCACACCGAAACAATCTGTAGAATTTGAACAACTCATAGTTGACTTAACCAAAGACTTCTAATTGTATTTGTGTTTTAATTTTTGAATCAAAACAGAATTAGTTGTTGTTTTGTGGTTTTGTGTTGTAAGCTATTTAAATTACAAATTTAAGAAACATTAGACTTATAATAGCATTAATTCATGCATTATTAAAATATCAATTAAAATTTTATTTTTTCAAATTTTTTGTTGAGCCAATCCGCCATGTGTTTGGCGTATCGCTCAGTCCCACGCCAACCGTTGGCGTAGAGAAACATAATCACGCCAACCGTTGGCATGAGGCTGGCCCTCATGCCATCTTTTGGGGTCGACTGCCAAACTGGAAAACAAAGGAAGTGCCAGTGCACGGCGGATGCCAGTGCACGGCGGATTGGCTTAACAGTGCACGGCGGAATAGAGGAACTTTCCGTTGTGCTATGACAGCACCAATAGGCCAAATTTTAATAAAATAAATTTTTTATTATTACTATACTTATTATTGTTATTCTTAATATTATAACTATTATTATTAATATTATTAATATGGTTATTACTATGTGCATGGCTAAAATAAGACCCAATTTCCTTCTAATAAGATCTCCAAATCAAGTTTTTTCTCCTTTCTGTGAAATGACTATTTTACCCCTGACATGTAAAAACCAATTTTTCAAATAAAAAACAGAATTTCATCCATTCTTCTCAACCAAATCTCTTCTAAACACTAACATAAAACTAAAAAAAAACCATAAATACATCATACATTATGAATTTGAATGATGATTTTTCTTGCAACTCGTAGTCTTCATCTACATTAAACTCCAAAAACGTTTATGCTTTTAATGTTTGTGAATGTTTGATTGATAAACTATTAGACTATGTTTGAGGGTTCTTTTAAAGGACATTCCAATTTATCGGGTAATCGGCATTTGGCGGGAACAAATATATGGCTAGAGTCATTGGCGGTCGGAAGTCATTGTTTGGCGGAAATCAATGTATGGCGGGAATAATTATTTTGAGGGAATCATTGTTTGGAGGGAATCAATATTTAGCAATATATAAAGGAAATTGCTAAAAAAACAACAAAAACTACTCGGTGAAGTTGTATTTTCAATTTTTTAAAATATTTATAAAATTGTTATTCATTAAAACAAAATCTTTAAATTATATTTACTCCATTTATCTATATTTTATACAAAATTATAAAAATATATAAATAAATATAGCTAAATAATATAATTTATATTAAATATATATAATATGTAAATAAATATAGCTAAATAACATAGTAAAACAAATAAGACATAAAAATATGTTACAATAAGGAAAAAGATAGACAATTCTTTTTTTAGAAAAAGACATAAAAATAACAAACATTATATCAAAATAAAGACGAATGTCAAACAACTCGGAAAAAAATGTAATGTCTTAGCAAGTCGCTTGTCGATAGACAAAACCTCAATGTACGCCACAGCCAAACAATCAAAATCACCATCAAACTTACCAACTCTAAGAAACAACGAGATATTACGCATATCTGCGTGAAAATGTCGTATGATAGCTCGGTCCCGATCCTCGTACACATAGTCATTCATCTCGTATAAGGAAATGTTGAAAGTTTGAACCATCTAATCTTCTAATAGAGCATAAGATAATTAAGAGTAGAAAAAAACTCCATCTCGTCTTTAATCATCTCTCCCTTAAAAACCTGCTATAACCGCTAATCTCGTAAGTTCACCCAACTCTCTTCGTTGAATGTATACACACGATAAGGCTCAAACAATACCTCCAATACAAAACAATACGAACATGAACACATATAAGACTCGACATCCACGTCGTCCAAAGCAACCAACACACAACATTATAAAACTATAAAACAGTTTTATCTTATTCAATTATAGCAATAGGTTAAACTATAAAACAGTTTTATCTTATTCAACTATAAAACTTACATTTTTCTCCTACATGTTGTTGATGGTGATCCGAAGGTTCAACTTCATTCGGGAGTTAGAAATCGTCGTACATGTATCCTATCTCTCAATAGTGGGTTGGCACTCCGTGTAATTTGAACGAGAAACAGGGCGAAGCATAACAAAATAGTCCTTTATCCACGTGTCCAGCAAACCAATACATTCAGCCATAGTCCTAGTCACGTGAATAGAGGTCTCACCAACATGGTGATACAAGTAAGCAAGCATGGTCGTACATGTTACTCTTGTCATGGAATAGAATGGTACCAAACATGTGTAATATATAAGCATGTGAAGCCTGGTGTACCATAGCGTCGGTGATACTCGGGTAGTCGTCACAGAATTATGGCCCATTGTACCAAGTCTGTAGCCATCCGTAACCTAAACCGATACCCTTGCATTTCTCAATCTCCTTCACAAAACTCACCTCGTTAATCCTAAGTAGTTCAACACCCTCATGCATGGCCAACGACTTGTCAGAAATAACTGGTAAAACAACAATTTGACCCTCTACTGCGAGTCCCAATATAGTGTGCAAGTCATCAAAGGTGATCGTCATCTCACCGAAGCAAAAAATGAAAACTATTTGTTTTCATATGCCACCGCTCCAAAATTACCTATGTCATGTTGGAGTGCGTGTTCATGCACGAGAACGGCTCGATCAGTCTACTGAAAGGCGTGACATCAAGTAAGACGAGTACCCTATTATGAAAGGTCAAACTCCGACCTCTACGGTTGAAATAATGAGCGTATAGCCGCACCTCGCGCTCCTGAAAATATTCTTTCTCAATATTACTATATACTAAATCGCCACTAAAATATCAACTACAAATGTAAATATTACCTCTCCCTACTAAAGATAGTAAGCAGCATGGGAAGTGATTGTCTTGCTGAATAACGAGGTATTCTGGCGGGGGAGGATCTCTAGGTAGCCGTCTAGATGGGGAGGCGTGCGTCACCGACGGGTAGCAGAACTAGAACTCGATCTGGTAGTATGGGGTCCCAAAACAAGCAGAACTGGCTAGTAACTCGCGCTCGCTACATGTTCATTTTTTTGCCAGCTTCTTTACTCTCTTCGTCCGAGAGCCATTACCGAACCTAGAAGCGTCAATAGGATCTATAACCTGAAATACAAACATAAGAAATGTCAAGGCTTGCTTGAAAATACCAAATGTCAAGTACGTATAAGAACCCTAACAAACAAGATTAAACTGGAATATATACATTGTTACACTAAAAAGGAATAACAATTACTAGAGTTCTCTTTGGATCCAAGCAAGATATCTGATCCAAGAGTGATTTAGTGTAGTCATTCCGATTGAGGAGATTGAAGTGCCCAATTTACAGATGGGAAAGTGTTAGAATTGGAACTAAATTACCTTGGAAATGAAAGAGAAATTATTATCTTTTTATCCAAAAAAATTTATGTGTTCGCGTGGTGTAGATATAATAGGCGTAACAGCTAGTATCATTTTTTATAAGTTATCTATGCCATCCGATGGGGATCATGTAATATAAAGAGGAAGAGCATTTTCTGCAGAAATCTCTGAGGCTATTTTCAAAAAGTAAGACATTTTAGGGAATCCCAATACCTGTTGTGGACTACAAATCCTATACTTGTAAAAAATAAAAATGATGAATGATGAATGTGTATTGACTTCACGGACCTTAACAGGGCATGCCCAAAGGATTATTTTCCTGTCCATTGGATAGATCAAGTGATATCCATGTTTGAAAATAAAGTATTATTGTTTATGGATGTATTCACTAAGTACAATCGTATACATATGGATCTGAAGGACCAGGATCATACTAAATTTATCACTGACATTGGGGCTGTATTGTTATAAGGTAATTTCTTTTGGTTTAAATAATGTTGGGCCTATTTACCAATGTTTAGTGAAAAATCGTTGCCAGTTAGATTAGGAGAAATGTAGAGGTTTTTATTGACGATATGATGGTAAAACGTCTAAGAGAGGAAGATCACTTTCTTGATCTCAAAATAAACTTTGTCCAACTCGAAAGCTATCAATTTAAAGCTGAATCCAGAAAAATGCACTTACGTCATTCGATCCGGAAATTTTTTAGAGTATTTCATAAATGATAAAGGAATTCAAGATGAACCAGTACAGTTAGATGCATTCCTAGATAAGAATCTTCTCATATCCACAAAAGAGGTATAGGTGTTGAGGGTAAGGCTAGAAGTTTTAAACAGGTTATATCCGGGTTATCGGACAAGTGTACACAGTTCTTCCAAGTGTTGAGAAACTCTAAGGAAATCAACTGATCCCAATATATGATGAGGCTTTCCTCAAAATCAAAAGACATATATCTTCACCCAAAACTCTATCTAAAACAGTGATGGGAGAAAACATTGGTAACAGCAACGGGAAAGATGAGACCTTACTTTCAAACATATTTTATCAATGTTTGAACTTCTTTTCCACTCAAATGTTTGTTGCAAAAACCTGATGTATCAGGTTGAAGGACTAAGTAGTCTTATAATTAGGGGATTATGATATCGATTTCGCTCGTCGAACTGCAATCAAGGCACAAGTTGTCGCAGATTTCTTGGTTGAATTTCATTCAGAGCGACCTTATGTAGAATATTTTATACGGAAGTATGTGAAGGAATAAGTAGTCCGAATAGATAGAGACTCCAGTATGATGGGTTGCGAGGTTGGAATTTGTTTACTTTCCTCATTTGGGAAATCAATTTACCAAGCAATACATTTTGATCACAAGGCATTAAACAATGAGGCAAAATAATATTCGGCTATAGCTGGGCTAAGGCTTCCTCAAATATATAAGGCCAAAAAAGTTCAATTAATAAGTGACAAACCAAAGACAGGAAATTTAGAAAAGTGGCACCGAATTGTGAATGACCATATACTTTGAGTGAAAATATTAAACAGGGAATGTATCATTTGGTTAATCAAGAAGGAAGTCCCTTTGAGGCATTCATGGAGCTTCGAACATTTAAGGTTTTCTCTTGAATAAATGTGTAAAATATTTTCTTTATTTTTGTTTAGTGTAAATATTTAAGGGTATACTCTTTCCTGACCTTGTGGTGCAGGCAGATTTTAATTAGGTGTCTAGATTATTGTTAATCTACCATATTTTCTTTGAAAATTTTCTTATGTATGAAATTTGTTTGCATTGAATAGATTACCGTTGAATGACTTATGTATTAACTTTGAGTGTCTTCGAATGGATTACCGTCGAATGGCTTATGTATTAAATTTTTGTGCATTCGAATGGATTACCTTTGAATGACTTATTTATTAAATTTGTGTGCCTTTGAATGGATTACCTTCGAATGGCTTATGCATTAAATTTGAGTGTCTTCAAATGGATTACCTTCGAATAACTTATGTATTAAATTTGGGTGCCTTCGAATGGATTACCTTCGAATGGATTATATATTAAATTTGTGTGCCTTAGAATGGATTAGCTTAGAATTGTTAAAATAGTTTTCTTTATAATAAATTGGATCAAGGCATGGATATAAAAATTTTAAGGAAATAAGATAGAATTTATTGAGTTAATAGCAACTACAAAATGCTTCGGGTAATCCATTGACTTGATGAAATCCGGGTTGAAAATTAAAAACAATGCCTTGTCCATGCCAATGACTTGATGGAATCCAAGTTGAAACTTACAAAAGTTTCTTGTCCATGCCAAGGACGTACACAAAAACTTCTGATCAGTATCACAAAATGCATTGTATACAATAACGGCTTGCATAAAACAATAAAATACAAATCTATTGACCTTTGAGCTTGTTCCCATCGGGCATTTTTTTATTCTTCTTCCAAACTTCTATTTTTGGATTCCCTGCGTCACTATCACTGGAGCCATTATTGGGTGAGTCCTCAGAGATACCCAACTAATTAGCTATGGGCATATCGTTGGGCCACAAGTTTTTTGGAACCATCTCCCACAAAGACCCAATTACTAGTGTAGGAAATCTTTTGTGCAATTCCAAAACAATATCATATTTGATTGAGGAATCCTTTTTGTTTAAAGAATCTAGGATCTCATCGGCATATGCATCTAAAGCCTCATCTGTCTCTTTTGAGGTGTGAGTCTTAAGATAAGCTACCACAACTTCGTATTTTTAACAAGGGCCTTGTGGTCATTATTTTCCTTCAATAAGCTTTCAATGATGTGCTTATCAATAGTTTTATGATTCTTTAGTAAAGATAGATCTCTTGAACTGGAGGCCTACAGCCCTTCAAAAGCCGTTTTTGCCTTGGCAAGTTATTTTTTGCTTGAAGTAACCTATTCGGATATACGTCCATCCTTAGCTCTTTGTTCTTCAATAGAAGCCTTCTGATTCTGGTTTTTCTCCTCAAAAGAAGCAATGGTATCTATGTGGGACCTCACTTCTCTCTCAAACTTGACAATAGGCCTCACGTAACTCAACATCGAATATCCTAGTACGCCATTCTCCTTTGACAACTCAAAAGGTACACCATCAAACACCCCATTGGCGGCATTGCTTGTAGATTCAGGAAAGTCATTCTCAAATGCATCAAAGTCAAACCTTCAAATACCTTCCATTGGGTTCTCATCTACGTATGTATGCCTCTTAAGTGTGGGGGGAGCAATAGAGAAAGAGGATTGAGTACTGAAATTGGTGGAAGCTCAACCGTAGAGCTGTTATATGTCCGGTTCGGTCTAGTTTTTTACAAAAGCGGACCGAACTGCTAAACTTGTCGGTTTGGACCACACCGAACCGACAAGAATTCGGTTCTAAAAACTAGAACCAAACCGAAACCGATAAGAATCGGTTCGGCTCGGTCTAATCTAACAAACAGACAACAAAGCCCGAAAATAATTTAACTAATATTTTTTACTAATATATTGGCGCACAATTGACCGTGGGCCTCAATTATTTCTAAGATATTCTCACCAATTTAGTAAGTAACTATATGAAACTCGGAAGACAAATAAAAACTATTAAATAGTAAATATATTATAAAAAAAATACAGTATAATAATTTTTTAGAAAATTTATTGTTATCTAGTACCCAAGTGTTGTTATATTACCTCTTAATACCCATCTCAACTACTTAATTACCACTTAATACCTAACAATTTATTAATACCCTAACTACCCTCACCCTTCATCAACAACCACATAACCAAAATTTCTCTTTCTTACTTTTTATTTTTATTTTATTTTTAAAAGATCCATATCTTTCAAATCGAAGCTCGGAAAAAATAAATGAAAGTATCATCGCTTTTATTTTTTTAAATGAACAATAATTTCAGAAGCAGAGTTGCATAAGACACAATCAGGTGGGGTATTGAAACCCCAACTGAGAAGCTTATCTCTGGTAGAAAGTTTACCCTAGATACCGAGCCATAAGATAAATGAGTGACAAGGAATATTGAATTTATTCCATACTAACCTGGTCCACCCCACAACAGGGGAAGACGTACAAATATCATTATAGGTATCCTTGATTGTGAAGGTGTTGCAGCCAACATTCGCAATCCAAAAAGGAACATCATAGGAGTTGATGTTAGGAGGGGGCAGGGTG
Source organism: Limnanthes douglasii subsp. nivea (assembly GCA_036936605.1). Classification (NCBI taxonomy): domain Eukaryota; kingdom Viridiplantae; phylum Streptophyta; class Magnoliopsida; order Brassicales; family Limnanthaceae; genus Limnanthes; species Limnanthes douglasii. The sequence goes on from JAUPFV010000004.1 coordinate 213,189,642, forward strand.
AGGATGAGGTTGTTGATCTCCAATGACCATCAAGAATGATATATGATACCTTGAGGTTATTCCTGAGCCGGGAATCCTTGATGATATTAGTTCCATAGTGCGAAGCAAGTGAGGTAAAGATGAGCCATAGGTCATACCAGAAGGAAGTACGCAAACCATTATCAATAGCAACCATGTACAAATTACTAGCCTACGGGCGAATAAGAAATTTTTTCCTCCAAATCCAAAAAGGGGATGAACCAATAGAAAGATCCCATAAATTTTTACTTTTTATTTTTTCTATTTTTATCCATCACACCAGATAGAGTTATTTTTATTACTAATAATAGACCAGTGATGATTAAGGACAACCGCCTGATTCCAGATTTTTAAATCCACGAATCAAATACAAAAAGATAAAGAAACAAAATATCTAATTTAAACAGAAGAATAGTTATAGTTTGAGAACAAATGAAACACATTAACATATAGAAAGGAAAAAATAAAAATAAAAAAATAGAAAACAAAGAAATAAGAGGAAGATAGTGATTAAAATTAATGCAATTCAACTTTTGGTGTGAAATAGGATTCATTATTTAAGAGAACTAAAGTGTTTGAAACTTTATTTCATTTTTAAATTTAGATTAAATACTTAGTCCTAATAATTTTAGTGTTTTTGGGTTATTTATTAATTTATAATTTGAACTGGGAGCACTGGGAGTTTGAATTACGATGAGCAGAAAAAAATAGAATGAGCTTTATGGCTTGGATGAGCTCGACAGCAGGTCGAAATCAATGATAGATAGCACGGATGAGCTCAATAGCAGGTTGAAGTTGTTAACAAAGAACGGAGATGATCTCAGAGAGATATTGAGCTAGTCACTAAACTGAGGCTAACAGAGTACAGAGCATGATAATGGAGAAAGCTTAAGAGCATGCACGGGGTTGCTGAGCTCGAGGTCAGGATGAGCTCGACGATGATAAAGTAGAATTGATCGACTGGATTCAAGATCAGGATGAGCTCGATGACGATGTTGTAGAGTTGATCGACTAGAACAGGGAATGTGGTAAAAGGAAAGGACCTGAGGGCATCATAAGAGATTTCGAGCTCAGCATAGCAAATCACACTGGGTTCCGATCGTTAACGAGCTCAATTTAAGGGGAGTTCAGCTCAGATTGAATAATAGATTGCACTTATACCTTTTATTTGTAAAACTAACACACGATTAGCCCACGAATTTAGGACGTGTTAGTTATTCCATAATTATAGGGATAGTTGTGGTAACGGTTGTTAGTTCCACAATTGTAGGAATAATGGTTTAAGTGGGTTAGTGGCGCTTTTAGCGTAACCAAATGTAACTACCCACTAGTCTGTACATTATAAATAGGGAAAACCTATCAATGAATAAAAGGATATCTTTCTTGACTAAAATATAGTAGACTTACTGCGGCAGAACTTGTTAGTTCCTTAACAAATTTGGCGCCGTCTGTGGGAACTCTTTAACTAATCACCCTGGTGGTCACTAGGTCGGGAATTGAGAGAGATAATCAGGAAACTAGCGAAACAACAACTCATCGGAGGAGAACTGTAAGTCGTCTCGATCCTACGATTCCCCAGGAGATCAATCCTTTGGTACCCCCATCAACGGTGGTAGCAAAGGTACCTCTGGTCCAGACAGGAACTACTCCCAGGGAAGAGACTCATCCTTATAAAACCGACAATGTGTTGGGAGCTCAAAGAGCTACAGAACCCATACCAGCGAATGACTTGGCGGTTCTCCAACTGGAACAACGACTCCAAAATTTGCAGGAAGAGCAACTAAAAATAGCGTTTGAGCGTGACCCTAGAGAGCAAGTTATACATGCTACCATGGCATGTATGAATGACGTTATTCATGCTCTAACTGCGAGAATCAATGGTGCAAGCAAGACTCATCAGCCATCAAGACTAGAGGCAAGCAAGGTCAACCGGACTGATCTTTCTTCTAAAAGAAACGGTAAACAAGAAGGTGAAGGTGAAAGCGGAGGAAAAATCATAACAGAGGACCACGTGATGAGGCTAAGCAGACGTCTACCAAACGATCCCGAGAGGACGAGGACCTTCATTATAACTAGATCTGCCCGAAGTTATCAGCTTACATATTGAAGGAATCACCGTTTTTCAGAGAAAATCCTGGAGGTCCAACTCCCGAGGAAATTCGATCCATTCCGGATGGAAGCTTATGACGGAATAGGGGACCCAGAGAGGCACTTAGAGCAGTTCAGAAACATGATGATGGCTTTCAATCCTGACGATGCAATGTTATGCCGAGCACTGTCCATGACCCTTAAGGGTAACGCTATGGATTGGTTCAGTAGCTTGCCGAAATGGTCTATCTATGATTTTACTGGATTATAGAAAGCGTTTAGAGAGAGGTTCGTGGGCAACAAGAAACTCAAACGCGAGCGGGATTTGATCATTGATCTTTATTAATGTCGAGGTGAGTCTCTCAAAAGTTATGTTAGATAATTTGTTCATACCATGAATGCTTTACCAGATCTAGCTGAGAACATGACGGTGGCCTCTTTGAAACAAGGGCTCGATAGGAGAGGGGAGCTATATGCTGATCTTATTAGGTTCCCAACTTAAAACATAGGAGATCTTCTTGCAAGAGCGAATATTTTTATCAGAGTTGAGGATGCTAGAAGAGGAACGTCACCTGAGCGGCGTAAGCCAGAGGTCAAAGATGGTGGATCAGAACGGAAAAATTTCGAAGATCAACCAAGGAGGGACTACAATCGAAGACCTCAGCAGCTCCACCAACCAAATAGACGTTTCACTCCATTTACAGAGGCTATTTCAGTAATGTATGACCGAACAAAGGGGCGTACGAGGTACCAAGCTCCGTAAAAAATGAGTGCGCCTGGGTTTAAGCGATCTAATAGGTACTATTGTGCGTATCACCATGACCATGGGCACTCGACTGATGAATGCTGGCAGCTAAAGGATGAAATACAGCGATTGATAGGCAGTGGTGAGTTGATTCAGTATATCAAACGAACATAGCCAGATCAACATGAAGAAGCTCGCCCTTTAAATACCGAAAAACCAGCAATTGGAGAGGGGCCGAAAGCTAATAAGCAGCAGTGGTTACTGACCATAGCAGGGGGAAGTTTGGATACTGAACAGGGGTCTACCCAGCATAAGCGAGCTAAAAATAAGTTCGGGGTTTACGAGATAGATGGAAGTTCTTATCGAAATTACAGAGACCCGGTCTCCGATCTCACTTTCAATGACGATGATCTCAGAGGCTTAAGTTTTCCCCATGAAAATTTTCTAACTATTCATTTGGACATAGGAGAAGTAATGGTAACAAGAGTATTGGTTGATGGAGGAAGCTCAACGAATATTATTTTCAAGGGGATTTTTGATCGCATGCAGAATTTCCCACCGTATCGACCTACTCAGCGAACTTTGGTAGGATACGAAGGAAAATATTCACAATGCGTTAGGGAGGTCGAGCTGGTGGTTAAAGTCTGTCATGGAGCTGCAAAGAAGGAATTATATATGCTATTTTTTATCTCTGACGTGCCGAGTCCTTATCATGCGATCATCGGACGACCATGGCTTCATAGGATCGAAGCAACGCCATGCACGTATCAGCAATGCATTAAGTATCCAGTGGGTAGTTCGACATGTATAATCCGAGGTAGCCAGAGGACCACGCGAACTTGTTATGCGATCGCGTCGGATCCTTCGAAACCTATCCAATAGCAATTAAATGGCAGGGGGGGGATATTGTTCCAGTTGTAACAAGTCTTACCTCGGCAGAACCAGTGGATGCTAGAAGAGGAACGTCACCTGAGCGGCGTAAGCCAGAGGTCAAAGATGGTGGATCAGAATGGAAAAAGTTCAAAGATCAACCAAGGAGGGACTACAATCGAAGACCTCAGCAGCTCCACCAACCAAATAGACGTTTCACTCCATTTACAGAGGCTATTTCAGTAATGTATGACCGAACAAAGGGGCGTACGAGGTACCAAGCTCCGCAAAAAATGAGTGCGCCTGGGTTTAAGCGATCTAATAGGTACTATTGTGCGTATCACCATGACCATGGGCACTCGACTGATGAATGCTGGCAGCTAAAGGATGAAATACAGCGATTGATAGGCAGTGGTGAGTTGATTCAGTATATCAAACGAACAAAGCCAGATCAACATGAAGAAGCTCGCCCTCTAAATACCGAAAAACCAGCAATTGGAGAGGGGCCGAAAGCTAATAAGCAGCAGTGGTTACTGACCATAACAGGGGGAAGTTTTGATACTGGACAGGGGTCTACCCAGCATAAGCGAGCTAAAAATAAGTTCGGGGTTTACGAGATAGATGGAAGTTCTTATCGAAATTACAGAGACCCGGTCTCCGATCTCACTTTCAATGACGATGATCTCAGAGGCTTAAGTTTTCCCCATGAAAATTTTATAACTATTCATTTGGACATATGAGAAGTAATGGTAACAAGAGTATTGGTTGATGGAGGAAGCTCAACGAATATTATTTGCAAGGGGATTTTTGATCGCATGCAGAATTTCCCACCGTATCGACCTACTCAGCGAACTTTGGTAGGATACGAAGGAAAATATTCACAATGCGTTAGGGAGGTCGAGCTGGTGGTTAAAGTCGGTCATGGAGCTGCAAAGAAGGAATTAAATATGCTATTTTTTATCTCTGACGTGCCGAGTCCTTATCATGCGATCATCGGACGACCATGGCTTCATAGGATCGAAGCAACGCCATGCACGTATCGGCAATGCATTAAGTATCCAGTGGGTAGTTCGACAGGTATAATCCGAGGTAGCCAGAGGACCGCGCGAACTTGTTATGCGATCGCGTCGGATCCTTCGAAACCTATCCAATAGCAATTAAATGGCAGGGGGGGGGGATATTGTTCCAGTTGTAACAAGTCTTACCTCGGCAGAACCAGTGGATGCTAGAAGAGGAACGTCACCTGAGCGGCGTAAGCCAGAGGTCAAAGATGGTGGATCAGAACGGAAAAATTTCGAAGATCAACCAAGGAGGGACTACAATCGAAGACCTCAGCAGCTCCACCAACCAAATAGACGTTTCACTCCATTTACCGAGGCTATTTCAGTAATGTATGACCGAACAAAGGGGGGTATGAGGTACCAAGCTCCGCAAAAAATGAGTGCGCCTGGGTTTAAGCGATCTAATAGGTACTATTGTGCGTATCACCATGACCATGGGCACTCGACTGATGAATGCTGGCAGCTAAAGGATGAAATACAGCGATTGATAGGCAGTGGTGAGTTGATTTAGTATATCAAACGAACATAGCCAGATCAACATGAAGAAGCTCGCCCTCTAAATACCGAAAAACCAGCAATTGGAGAGGGGCCGAAAGCTAATAAGCAGCAGTGGTTACTGACCATAGCAGGGGGAAGTTTGGATACTGGACAGGGGTCTACCCAGCATAAGCGAGCTAAAAATAAGTTCGGGGTTTACGAGATAAATGGAAGTTCTTATCGAAATTACAGAGACCCGGTCTCCGATCTCACTTTCAATGACGATGATCTCAGAGGCTTAAGTTTTCCCCATGAAAATTCTCTAACTATTCATTTGGACATAGGAGAAGTAATGGTAACAAGAGTATTGGTTGATGGAGGAAGCTCAACGAATATTATTTTCAAGGGGATTTTTGATCGCATGCAGAATTTCCCACCGTATCGACCTACTCAGCGAACTTTGGTAGGATACGAAGGAAAATATTCACAATGCGTTAGGGAAGTCGAGCTGGTGGTTAAAGTCGGTCATGGAGCTCCAAAGAAGGAATTAAATATGCTATTTTTGATCTCTGACGTGCCGAGTCCTTATTATGCGATCATCGGACGACCATGGCTTCATAGGATCGAAGCAACGCCATGCACGTATCGGCAATGCATTAAGTATCCAGTGGGTAGTTCGACAGGTATAATCCGAGGTAGCCAGAGGACCGCGCGAACTTGTTATGCGATCGCGTCGGATCCTTCGAAACCTATCCAATAGCAATTAAATGGCAGGGGGGGGGGGGATATTGTTCCAGTTGTAACAAGTCTTACCTCGGCAGAACTAGTGGATGCTAGAAGAGGAACGTCACCTGAGCGGCGTAAGCCAGAGGTCAAAGATGGTGGATCAGAACGGAAAAATTTCGAAGATCAACCAAGGAGGGACTACAATCGAAGACCTCAGCAGCTTCACCAACCAAATAGACGTTTCACTCCATTTACAGAGGCTATTTCAGTAATGTATGACCGAACAAAGGGGCGTACGAGGTACCAAGCTCCGCAAAAAATGAGTGCGCCTGGGTTTAAGCGATCTAATAGGTACTATTGTGCGTATCACCATGACCATGGGCACTCGACTGATGAATGCTGGCAGCTAAAGGATGAAATACAGCGATTGATAGGCAGTGGTGAGTTGATTTAGTATATCAAACGAACATAGCCAGATCAACATGAAGAAGCTCGCCCTCTAAATACCGAAAAACCAGCAATTGGAGAGGGGCCGAAAGCTAATAAGCAGCAGTGGTTACTGACCATAGCAGGGGGAAGTTTGGATACTGGACAGGGGTCTACCCAGCATAAGCGAGCTAAAAATAAGTTCGGGGTTTACGAGATAAATGGAAGTTCTTATCGAAATTACAGAGACCCGGTCTCCGATCTCACTTTCAATGACGATGATCTCAGAGGCTTAAGTTTTCCCCATGAAAATTCTCTAACTATTCATTTGGACATAGGAGAAGTAATGGTAACAAGAGTATTGGTTGATGGAGGAAGCTCAACGAATATTATTTTCAAGGGGATTTTTGATCGCATGCAGAATTTCCCACCGTATCGACCTACTCAGCGAACTTTGGTAGGATACGAAGGAAAATATTCACAATGCGTTAGGGAGGTCGAGCTGGTGGTTAAAGTCGGTCATGGAGCTGCAAAGAAGGAATTAAATATGCTATTTTTTATCTCTGACGTGCAGAGTCCTTATCATGCGATTAATCGGACGACCATGGCTTTATAGGATCGAAGCAACGCCATGCACGTATCGGCAATGCATTAAGTATCCAGTGGGTAGTTCGACAGGTATAATCCGAGGTAGCCAGAGGACCGCGCGAACTTGTTATGCGATCGCGTCGGATCCTTCGAAACCTATCCAATAGCAATTAAATGGCAGGGGGGTACATTGTTCCATTTGTAACAAGTCTTACCTCGGCAGAACCAGTGGATACTCCACGAGAAAATGAGGATTTACCCACAACAGATGCTATGACAACGAACACGGTCATAGCTGCTAATAGAGTGCTAAGTCAGCAGGGCATTGAGGTAGATCTAGTTCAATTAAGTGCGCTTTTGCAAATGGAACCGCCAAGGAATGTTAAGGAAGTCCAATGTCTTACAGGAAGGTTAGCAACTCTTTCAAGGTTCATCTCGCGAGCTTCAGATAAAAGTCATCCCTTTTTTGAAGTATTGCGGGGTGCCAAGAAATTTGCATGGATAGAGGAGTGCGACAAGGCTTTTGATGACCTGAAGAAATACCTTACGTCTCCTGAGATTTTATCTGCCCCTGCACCAGAAGAGCCGTTGTTTATGTACATGGCAGTATCACATTTTCTGTAATTTCGGTTCTTGTGCGTGATCAAAAGGGGAAACAGCAGCCCGTGTATTACACAAATAAAACATTGATAGATGCAGAGCCAAAGTATCTAAACCTTGATAAATTGGCTTTAAGCTTGATTGTTGCAGCTCGGAGAATGAGGCCATATTTTCAAGGGCATGTTATCACGGTGCGAACGGCATATCCTTTGCGAACAGTGCTGCAAAAACCCGATATTTCTGGTAGGTTAACTTAGAGCATAGAGTTGGGGGAATATGACATTCATTTTGAGCCACGTGTAGCTATAAAAGGACACGCAATTGCGGACTTTTTAGCTGAGTTCAGCTCGTCAAGAGAAGAACATGATGAGGTAGGCGACGAACATACGGTCGAGCTCGATCAGTGGATGGTGCATCTTCAACAACAGGAGGGAGTGCAGGCATTGTAATCAGAACTCCAACAGGAGAGGAGATTAAGAAGGAAGTGCGTTTCAATTTTCCGGTTACAAATAATGTTGCGGCATATGAAGCTGCCTGTTTGTGGTATGAAGTTTGCTTTAACATGTGAAGCTCGAGTTATTAAAATCAGATCTGATTATCAGTTTGTGGTAAATCAAGCGCGGGGCCTTTATAACGTTAAGCAAGATGGCATCAAGGAATATCTCGTAATTCTCAAAGAATATGAGTCCAAGTTTACTAATGTTGCTTATGAACAGATCCCCCCGAAGAGATAATTTGACAGCTGACATATTGGCAAAGGCAGCACCTGCAGGAGAGCATCCAACAATTTTTATCCAACAAAACTCCCTGCGACATAGTTGATTTTAACGGTTGGTGCGGTTGATTCGTTTATTAACGAGGATGATTGGCGGACTTCATACCTCCATTACCTTAATCGAGGAGCATTGCCTGCAAGTAAGACTGAGGCTCGTGCATTGTAAATCATAGTTGCTAAGTATTGTGTTCTTGATGATATTTTATATAGGCAAAGCTCAACTAGACCTTTGCTTTAATGCCTTTGATAAGTGCATATCATGTCACTTATTACGCTTCCATTATTCCTAAAATCGTCGCCGGTTCTCACGTATTCGTTGTGTTTTAACGTGTTTTTCAATCATTATCGTAGAATGCTCGTCGATGGCATTTCACAGCTTCTTGGTGACTTTATGTTGGATTAAAAGGTCAAAGCACCATTACATGTTGGACATACCCATTTTATTTGGATACGGTGTAAAATCTGAGTTCACGGTCGAGATCAAGGGTTAACATGTGCAATGCATCCACAAGTCTACGGTGGAGCTTATCTGGGGTCCACCAGGGACAGGAAATACTAAGACAGTCTGTACAATGCTCTTCACTCTCTTGAGGATGAAATGTAGAATTGCTGTTTGCGCACCTACAAATGTTGCTATTGCGGAACCGGCCGCACGTGTCTGTAAGTTGACAAGGGAATCGAATGAAACCAAAACTGCGATTTTTCCCTTGGAGATCTTCTCTTGTTTGGTAATAAAGACAAACTTAATTCTTATTCAGCAACTCAGTTTATTAATTTGGATTATCGAGTTGATGCACTATTTGAGTATTTTGTCCCTTTGACTAGGTGGCGTCATCGTTTTGATACAGTTATGATTTCTTTGAAGATTGTTTTCCTCGGTACCGTATTTTCTTGGATAATCTCAAATCAGTCGAAAAAACTAATAAATTTAAGGGAAATTGTACTTAAAGTACCCACTCAACTATTCAATTGTCACTTACCACCCAAGGTTTGATCAATTGTTACTTAATACCCATCTCAACTACCTTATTGTCACTTACAACCTAATTTATTTTAATACCCTAACTACCCTTAACCCACTATATAAATGTTATTTTCTGTTTTCTTTTTATTTTTTCTTTCTGTTCTTGCTTTTTACTTGTTTCTTTATGTAAGTTGTTGTGTTAGACCTGTCTAACCTCTGTTTTATACGTACAGGAGTTGATCACGACTTTTTGGAATCTTATAGCTTACAAGTAATCGTGTTGCGAGCTTTTTAGGTAATTACCTACCGATTTCGAAGTTTTTTATTCGTTTTCTTTGTTGGAATAGGTTCTAGTCTACTGTTTTTAGATGCCATTGCCTGATTTCGAGCTTTTCTCTGTTTTTTTTTGTTATAATGATCTGTTTAGTTAATATTGTTCGTTATATAGTTACGTCCTTGTTTTCTGATGTTATATTCTAATTTGGTAGTGCTTTAGTTTTGTCTTGAATGTGTAGATTACGAGTTTTTAGGTCAGTTAGAGTATTGTATTTCGAAACAAATATCAGGACCGGTGTTACATAGAAATATCAGGACAGGCTGCGAATAGATATATGTAGATATACACAAATATCAGGACAGGCTGCGAATTACTCGATGTATGTACACATTTCGCATGTTATGATGCGAATTGTTTGATGGTGCAGTAAATAATCTGCACATTTTTGTGACTAATGACAAATATCAGGACTTTGTTACATACAAATATCAGGACAAGATACGAATAGATCGTGTAGGTATACACAATTCGCACCTTCGGATGCGAATTGTTTGATGCAGTAGTAAATATTTTGCACCTAGTTCTTGTGACTAATAACAAATAACTTGTATTGTCTAGGTTAAGAGATGTCTAAATCACGAGTTTGTATTTTTAAATATGGTCACCAAACTGCAATTGTGCCTTTCACGGAGTTTGAAAGCTTCAAAAGTATCCAAGCTTATGTAGAAAACACATGGGAGGAGCTTGCCACAGGTGAGTACCTAATTACTTACTCCTGCGGGGATCACAATAATTGTTTCTTTAATAACTAGAATGATTTTGTGGGGTTGGTGTTATATCTTGATTTGGAGCGTTTAAAACGGGTTAGTTTTCTCATAGAACAACACGTCTTCGATAAGGGTTCTGGTAATAAAAGTTATGTTGATAAGAGCTCTGGTGGTAAGGATTCTGGTGGTAAGCGTAAAGAGCGTAGCTTGATTTTGGGTGAACCATCTCTTGATCAACTAGTTAGCGGGGAGAGTAGTAACGGTTTAGTTAATTCTGATCAGAGGAAAAAACAACTTGCTACTGCTGGTTGGGCTGATGCTATTACAGGGGTGGGTCAAGCTTTTGAAGAAGGTGCTGCCGGTCTGAGGGTATCCTTGTGCAAGTTTGCGTTAGAGCATGGTTTTTCTTTCAAATACCTGCACAACACAACAAATAAGATCACTGCTTATTGTGAAAATAAGTTCACAAGCGGGTGCAAATGGAGGGTTTATGCATCCATTGACTCAAGCACCGGCCTTATGACGATCAAGAAGCATTTCCCGTACCATACTTGCAGTCCTGTTTTCTCCCAGAAGCATAAGCATAAGCGGCACAGGCATTTGACATCAGATTTGATTGCAGAGGAAATTCAGGATTCTCTCCGGACCTGCTATTCGTTGATAGCCAAAACCATACAATCGACTGTCAAACAAGATTACGGTCTTGACATCTCTTATCGTTTGTCATGGAATGCTTTAGAGAAGGCTAGGAGGGGAGTTTTTGGAGATAGTTCAAGTTCTTTTAGTTTACTACCCGGATACTTCAAACGCTTGAAGAGCCGGGATATTACTTCAGACTGCCAGTTGGAGTTGTCAGCTGGAAACCGATTCAAGCGCTGTTTTGTAGCATTCGGTTCGTCCATTAGTGGTTTTCATTCATGCCGTCCAATGTTGTTTGTCGATGGAACCCACTTATATGGAAAGTGCAAGGGTACATTGCTCACTGCTGCAGCAAAGGATGGAAACAACGGTTAGTTACAATTATCTAGTTAATGAACGATGTTTTGTGTGAAAATGCTGATGCAATTCGCAGCGGGTGATGCGAATTAAATAGGGTTGTGATCCTCACATTTCGCAGTTGAGGCTGCGAATTAGGTATTATGCTGACTAAACTGTACTTACATCGCAGCTTGAGTTAGGTATTATTTAAAGTTGTCACAGGCTGCGAATTAACATAACAAGCTGCGAACTGTTTGTATGATCAATTAAAATGTCACACATATTTCGCATGACAAGCGGCGAATTGTTCCAGCACAGCATGCGAATTGTTTACAATTTTTAAAGGTTTGCATACTGTTGTAGTGTTCATTTGTTCTGCCTTTTTCCAGGACTATTCCCTGTTGCTGTTGGTGTAGTTAGCATTGAAGATTGGGACAATTGGATGTGGTTTTTGGGTTGTTTGAAACCACATTTGCTGGATCGGTAGATCACATTTATTTCAGACCGTCATTCTGGCATTTTTAATGTTGTTTCTGTCTTGTATCCAAACTGCTATCATGCGTACTGTTATTTCCATCTCATGCAGAATTTGAAAGCCAAGCTCGAACATACTAACAGGGAGTATAAAAAAAAGATGTTGAGTTTCTTCCATCGTCTTGCTTATGCTCCCAGTCAAGAGCTTTTTAAAGATATATTAACAGGTTTTCTATGTGAAGGTGGTGAGAGAATGAGTGATTTTCTTGCAAATTTACCCCCTGAAAAGTATGCGCATGCTTACATAAAAGGGAAGCGGTACGGCTCTATGGCTTCGACCGCAGCTGAATCGTTTAACAATCAGATTAAAAAATATTGCGGCTTACCAATTGTTGAGTTTATTGATTGGATTAGAGTCTTGCTTATGAGTCAAGTTTCACGGAGATACGAAGAAGGACTCAGCTGGAGTACTAATTTGGTTCCCGAGTACGAGAAGAAGCTAAAGCAGAATGTTGACATGTGCCGAACTTGGGTAGTACGTAAGTCCTCTTCTGCAATGTTTGAAGTCTTTTCGAATCCTGTGGCTGTTGTTAATCTGTTGGATTTCAAATGTTCATGCGGATTATGGCAACAATAGTGTTTTCCATGTGCTCATGCTCTAGCGGCATTACAATACACCGACCAAGATCCATTGACTGTAATAGAACCCTTCTTTACGGTTAAGAATTACAGGGAAAGTTACTCTTTCAGCATACCAGCTATAACTGATTTCAGCGAAGGGTCCAGCGCCAACGATCCTTCTTTTGTTGAAGTTCTGCATCCGAACGTTAAGAGACGCTCCGGAAGGCCTAAGAAAAAGCGAATCCCTTCTAGAGGAGAAATCTTAACCAAGAAGTTAAGGTGTGGACGATGTTCGAAATCAGGCCATAACCGGAGGACTTGTGATGTTCCAGTTTAAGGACATTTATTTTTGTAGCATAGTTATTGTTCTGTAGAGCAAACTAAACATTTGTATATTTCCTGTGTTTTTGTATTTGCTACTATTGGAGTTGTAAGAATTTCGCATCCTGTGCTGCTAACTATGTACAATACGTTGGTGTTTGTTACGAACATCTATCAGGACTACATGCGAATTATGTACAATTATGTGAAATTTTAACAGGGTGCGAATCATTGGTAAAATCATATCAAACATTTACCATATCGTACGTTTCGCATGATAGGCTGCGAATTAGGGCCAGAATTGTGATGCGAATGGAGATCAGTTAGGAGTCCTGATATTTGTCATGTGATAAGCTGCGAATTGTTATTTAATAAAATACCAGGATATTCAGTAAGGTTGAAAATGAGTAATATAGCAGGGTAACATGCGAATGATGTACAAAATGTATTTGGATTACAAAAAGGAGGATTACAAGTTGCATTACAAAAAGGAGGATTACAATATTTCCAGAAACTAACAACTGTTTACACCTATCACTACAAGCTACTGGTGCTAGTTAGTTGCATTTCAAAAAAACAAAAAAACAAAAACCAACTCTAGCAGTTGGTAGAGGATTCATCACCAACTGTTTCCTTTTTCTCCTTTTTGTGCTGATCATCTTTGTCTTTCTCCTCTTTGTCTTCGACTTTCTCTTTCTCTTTCTCCACTTTATCCTCAGCTTCAACATCAACGTCCATCATGCTTAAAAATGTTGTCCTTGATGGACCAGCTTCGTCTTCCCTCTTCCTTTTGTTGTTTCGAACCTCTGCCGTTTGAGGTTGCACCTTTTCTGGCTGAGGTGCAGCAGGAAGCATTGGAACCTGTTCTGGCTGAGGTTCAGCAGCAAACTGTGGAACAACTTCCAATGGTTGAGAGTCAGCTGAGTAGTAGTCATCATATATGTCTAACCCAAAAACATATACTGGGCTGGGGGGTGGTGCTGCTGGCATGATCAACTCATCACTCCAGTTAACGGTTAAGGATGACCAGGAGTCACCCAGGGAACCGAGTGAACCAGAGTTTGAGTATGAGGTGGTTGTTGTTGTGGTGGAAGACATGACTGTTTGAATTCGAAGAGAAGAAGAGGTGTTTTTTTAAAAAATATAGAGTTTGGTGTAAAGTTAGCCTTTGGTTACTAGAGGTATTTATAGGGAAAGGAGGTGATCATTACATAGCCTCCATGTCCAATCAGCATTTAATGAATTATGTACTTGATTAGATTGTTTTTTGTGTGCTCAATGTAGAAAACGTTTACCAAGGCATAAGCCAAAGACTGTTCGTATCCTTGTACTTTGTATTTTTAATATTTTATTTATGCACCAGGCTGCGAACTGGTTTGAAGCTGGTATATCAGGTTGCGAATTGTGTGTGTAGTGACAACCATCTATCAGGTTAGGCTGCGAACTATTTGATATAAGTTAGGCTGCGAACTGTTAATTCAGGTTGGGCTGCGAACCGTTCATACATACCAGGATCATAATCAACCATTATATATCAGGTTATGATGCGAACTATAAGATAAGGAATATTCAAGTTTCTGAATTTGTATTTTGTTTATGTATGCACAACAAAACTAAAATTTACAACATTTGTATTTACAAGCAACTAATGTATTTACAAGCAACGAATCAGCCATATGTGATGGTGTCGATGTCATTTAAAAAGAAATGGAACATTTCTCTTCTGAAAGCAGTTACCATATCAGCATCGTATTTTTCTGCACTGTTCCATGCTCAATAGTATCCCTTGCATATTTGCAGACGAAGACACCACAGTCCACGCTGCCTCGCTTTTGTTGCGGGATGCCTCTTTCCACCTTCACCCTCCACCCTGTACTATATTTGGGTAGGAATTCTCTATCCAACAAATATTTGATCTGCGTATAGTAATTAGTGTTAGGAATATGCACAAAAACAAAAACAGCCGGTGACATACAATTCGCATCATTAGGCTGCGAATTATATGACAATGAATCCAACACAATTCGCACCTTAGGCTGCGAATTATATGACAGCCAATCCAACATGGACAGGCTGCGAATTGTGTTGTAGCCAGGATGCGAATTGAGTTATGGACAGGCTGCGAAAAACAACTTATTTGCTCACAATTCGCAACATACCAGAACTCAGTTCGCAGCTTGCATACTTAAAATGTGTTCAGAATTAAGTGTATAGTTTGGAATATTTACCAGTAGTCCAGGTGTCTTTGTGGTCATGTCTGTGGCATGAAGCTTAGGCAGAAGCGAATTGTAGTTTGAAATTGTCCTGCCGTCGACGTCGATGACGAGAAACGTCCAGTGGTTTACATTGTCCTTTTGCTCGGTGCACACTCGAAACATGATGATGTTGGCATTTTTGCGCCCCTTCCTAAAAGCCATGTCCACCAAATTTTCCACTTGCCACCCTGCTTTCATTTGATGCTGCATCCAAGCAAGAGTATATTAAAGTGAGAACATTTCTGAGAACTTTCTTCAATTTACATGAGCTAAACTTACCGCAGTCATGCCAGAAATCAGTATGGCGTCGTCATGCTGTCCTTTAGCTTTAGTGCATGGGACTTTGTAGTCTGCATCTTCAAGCATCTTTCGAATCCAAGCATCGATAAGCTAACAAAGGAGTTGTAGATTTATGTTAAATATAGAATACATATTTGAAACATTGAAAATATAATTGGTTAACAATTGGATACCTTTACGTCTAGCTCCAGTTCTAAAGGTAGTGCCATGACATCACTCGATTGCACCCTGATTCCGTATGTAAACTTGGACTCTGGTAACTGCCATACCACTGGATCAGGTTTGTCGCTCTCGTAGGCTTTAACCAACTGTATTTTGTGGTATTCTGCCACATCAATACGGTCAGTTACTTTTGTTTTCTTTGGCCAGTCGCTGTATTCTACTACTGGCGGTTCCCGCATTGTTATTACGAACTCTTCTTCTTCCTCTGCCACTTGAGGCTGCGTTTATGTCAGTAGCGCAAAACTTGGCTCCTCTATCTCATTAACCGTCTCGAGCTTAGTATGAAACAAAAATCAAAAGTAGAGGGCATCAGTGATTATAAGTGCAACGAGTCCAAACACTTCGCATCTTAGGCTGAGAAATGTGTGGTTCCAGTTAAATAAATTTATTAGTATCTATCAGGATAGGGTGCGATCTATTCGAGGTTCCACTGAACAGTTCGCATCCTACCCTGATATTTGTTTGTAATACTCCAATCAGCATTTGCCACAAGTCACATGTTATGATGCGAAATCATTATAAGTAGGCCTTACCGCACGGTCAGCGACAACCACTGCCGTTGACTTGTTCGGCATAGAGGCTGGATCGTGTCGGCAGAAATCATTAATGTCATCCTCCGACATGTTCTCCAGAGACCGTTATATTATAGAATCGTAATATACATTATCAATTTCATTTAAAAATGTCTGTGAAACTTGAGTACTAATACCATCAACAAAAGCATCAGGTAAACCTACTGTGTTATCGTGGGACTCTGGAGCTGGCCGTTGATTTGTTACCGGGCCTTCAGTTTGACGTTGGCTTAGCAATTTTGACTTTGCTGACAGCACCGTTGGTCTTTGAGGTTCCACCGAAGAAGTGGTTTTGTCTTCTAAGGATGGTCCTTCCTGGCTGAGTAGTTCTGTCTTCTCACCGGGATGGACAGGTTCTGACTCTTGAGGTGCTACCTCTTGAGTTAGCCTTTCTCTCTTCGCCAAGGTTATCTGTTGCTGCTGTTGTTGATCTTGTTGTCCTTGTTGCTCTTGTTGTTTTTGCTCTTGTTGCCGGTCATCGTGTTGAACCCGTGGCTGCTGGTGTTGTTGCTGGTGGTGTTCTTCGTGTTGTTGTTCTTCTTGTTGTTGCTGGGGTGTTCTTCTTGTTGTTTTTGTTCGTGTTGTTGTTGTTGTTGCTGTTGTTGCTGTTGCTCCTGTTGTTCTTGTTGTTGGGGCTGTTGTTGTTCTTCTTCTTCTTGTTGCTGTTGCTCGGGGTGTTCTTCTTCTTGTTGCTGTTGTTGCTGTTGTTCTGTTTGCTCTTGTTGTTGTTTCTGGCGGTGTTCTTCTTGTTGGTGCTGTTGTTGTTGTTGCTGTTGTTGTTGTTGCTGCTGGTCTTGCTGTTTCTGCTGGTGTTGTTGTTGTCTTTCGGTCTCCTATTTCATACAAAAGCATAAGTTAATCATTGTGTAATCACATTTCGCATCCTGACCTGATATCTATGTTATACATTCCACCAGTTTATTACCTATGTTGCATCCTGACCTTATATATATGTTATACAGTCCCCCATTTTATTACATAATTCGCATCCTGACCTGATATCTATGTTATACATTCCCCCAGTTTATTACATAATTCGCATCCTGACCTGATATCTATGTGTAATAACCAGACCACCAGTTTATTACATAATTCGCAGCTTAAGCTGCGAAACGTTTGGACATGACTACACAATAGTCCTGATATTTGTTTAATAACATCATATCATCTACTTACATTATGTACCTTCTCTGTATGTGTCTCCATGATGGGTGAATTGTGGGCATCATCATCCCTTTCTTCCGGCAGTACTCCATCAGCATGGTGCTGATCAGCATTAGACACGGATGCTTGCTGATCAGTGGATTGTTGTCCCTCTGGAAGTGCTGCGTTTCAAGTTGTTGTGCTTCAAGTTCCGCTATCTTGCGTTTCAATTCTTTCAGCTGCAAAAATGATAGCAAATTTTTTATAAACATATTAAGTGCTGATTGTAGCGATTATTGAAGGTTCAAGTCATACTTACTTCTCTGGCCTGTTTTTCTATTTTTCGCTCGTACTTGTTCTTGTCGGCGTATGTCTTCAAACGCTTTGATTGAGCAGCGATATTGGCATTAGGGTCTCTGCGTTTGAATAAATAATCACCGATCGTTTCACTCATACTAGTTGTGTCGGTGTCGGAGGGCTCTTGCCTGGATTTGCCTTTGGGTTCTGGTGGAATCGTTTTCTTGGGGAGTCTTGGTGGTGGAATCGATGGCTCGGGTGGTGTTGGGTGTTCGAGTGTGGGAGACATCACCTTATTCGTTACATTCTGTGATGCTCGTCTCCTTTGTTTTGGTTTTGATGCTGTGCTTTTCATCCTCTTCCTAGGTCTTTCTTCCGGTGAAGTAGGTACCGTTACTTCTGCATCTTCACCATCTTCTCCATCTTCTCTTTCTCCGAAAGCTTCAATTTCAGCCTCGGTAAGCTGTAATGGACCTTCTAAAACCTACCAACCGATGCACATGTAAGTAAATTAATTGTTTCGAAAGTATGAGGGTGTAGACAAACAAATTGTTTTTTATAAACAGTTCGCATCATATGATGCGAACTGTGTGGTTTTAAATCACATTTCGCATGTTAAGCTGCGAAATGAGTATGAACCATATGATGCGAACTAAGTATAAGACATATGATGCGAAGTGTGTTGAAATAGAAGCTGCGAAGTAAAATTCATATCAGGCTGCGAAATGATTGATATATTTTTATAAGCAAAACGCATCATATGCTGCGAACTGTATGCACCCCCAGTGCAATACATATATAAAGCTTATACCTGCTCATTATCCAAGTAGGGTGTTCTAAGGAGATATGTCATGGTTGATGCTTGACACTCTAACCCCAACCATTTGAAAAACCTTGGTATCGAGGTTGGCTTCGCTACCTCGTGGCCAATTGTTGTGTGCTCCATGATGAAGGGCTGCATGGGGACAAGTTTTATCAACACAATGCTATGTACATAACTAATTTTTATATTGAATAGATCAATCTTACAACTACAATGGCGACGCAGCCGACGACTTTATCAGCTCTTTCTACTGCTAAGCAACTCCTGATAGACTGTCGAAGCTTGAACAGAATCGATCCAGCCCAGTCATAATTGTTTATTCTATTGAGGTCTTCAACATAATAAACCGTGCTCCAGCCCAAGATATCTCCAGATACGGAGTAGAATAGCGTGGAACACAAAAACAGTATCAACAGCCTCGCCACGTCTTCTAATTCATGCTCCCCTCCTTCGTTTATGGCCTTCTCTATACCCTCCTGTAAAACCAATGACAACATGCTATGTTAGAAATGTACAGAATCTTGCTTTATAAAGATGAAGTCCATTTTAGACGTACCTTTATAATGGCGTTTGTTATTGTTTTGGTATTACCAGCTGCTACTTTCCTGCCAGTTTTTACCATGAAGTATTTCTTCATCATCCTTGATTCGTCCTCCTCACCGGCTGCATACTTGTTGTGAAAAGCGCCGGTTTTTGTTAACTCCATTTTCTCGGTGCCATGCCTTAGCCCGAATATGATCTTGATATCGTTTTCAGTTAGCTTTACATACTTGCTGCCAGTCCTAAAGGCGTCTCTTTCCAGAGAGAATTTCTCGATGATATACTGAATGATTGTGTAGAATTTTTTCCTTGGCAGCTCTGCCTCATTACGGATTTCGAACGCCGTTTTCAGAAGCGCGTAGAAGGGTGTGTTTCTTGCAGCTTCAATGTGGGCCCTTGTAATACGCATGTCTTTGAGTAGCTTTAGAAGGCTCACCAAACCTGATCTGTAGTAGCTGGGTTTTGTTGTCATGCTTTCTGCACAACACAAATCAGTTTGAATGTCACAAATAATTCGCATCACAAGCTGCGAATTGCATACATATAAATATGGGCTTAACAGACAAGCTGCGAAATAAGTTCTGATATGATGCGAATTAGGTAGTCAAGCTGCGAATTGTTTGTAAATAAGTATAAACATACAATCGAGCTGCGAAATGCTTGCATTGTGGGTGAACAGGATGCGAACTGTTACACTTTTTACATGCACGTTGCAGGGATCTGGGAATTATGCAACAAACACTAAAATCAACAATGAACTACCTAATGCAGATCTAACATACATAATATTTCTCAGGAGAGTATTAGTGTTACAGGCAACTAAAATTCTACCCTGGCTTCGACTATAAACACATAAACTGAGCAACTATCGTCAGTAGATACTTCATTCTAGTACCAAAAGCAATGCCTATCGTGAATTAAGAGAAAACAGTGGTTCAAATTCGTAAAAAACGCAAAAAGAAGTACGCTTTCCACCATAATGCATACCTGTTAAATTTCACCGGCCGGAGAACGAGATTGAAGCTTTCAGAGACGACTTCACGACAACTTTGTCGAACGAGATTGAAGGTGTGTAGTCTGAGTGAGTAGAAGACGGTGACCGGTGCGATTGCGTTGAAGGTGCGAACGGTGAGAAGCTGTAAGGGTTTTGTTTTCGAGAGAGAGAGTATCACGAAGTCGAACGGTTTGTTTTCTGGTGGTTTCTAAAATTAGAATTTTGCGTCTATTTAGGGTGATAGGAAGGTCGAAAAAGTGGGTTGGAATTGAAAAGTGGATATATATAGTGGAAGGGTATTTTTGTCTAATTTATTAGTCTGGGTATTAAGTAACACTATGTTAAAAGCGGGTACCGCCGGATAATAAGATAGTTGAGTGGGTATTTTCAGGTACTTTTCTCTAAATTTAACAGTAGTGAAAGTAAAGTTAAATCTGTCCTTGAATTGGCAACAGAAAGATTTCAAGCAACAGCAATTCCACTCAAAAGAAGTGTCATAACCTTATGCACGCACATATCAAAGAGCCACTTGTCCAAACGCAACTTTGGCTACATGGTATCACTTGTAGGCCTCCTTGATTCTTTCCAATCCCAACTTTTCAGCCACAGTTTGATCTCTGAAGAGCTTCAAAAGATATATTCAAAATCGGAATTAGTCGAGGTTCCTATCGGAGTTTTGTCGAAAACATTGTTGCTTCTCTGTGCCCAAAAAGAAGTGAATGTCTTTCAATTCTGAAGTTTCTTCGTACTTCTCTAAGTGAACTAAATATGTCTGCTAGAAGCAAGGATATGGTAGCTGAATTCTGTTTTAGTAGCTCGTCCATATATTTTTGTAGTGCATCTAGTTCATTTAAGCTGCATAAAGTGGCTCCGCTGGATTTTCTGGTAGTAGATGAGTGAGCTCAACTAAAAGAATGCGAGTCCTCTATACCTTTAGAGCTCCCAGGAATAAGGCCTGCAATTCTTATCGGTGATGAATTCCAATTGCCAGCAACAGTCGAAAGCAAAGTTTCCAAAGAAGCTGGATTTGGTACAAGTTTATTTGAAAGGTTGAGTATGTTGCGTCATGGTAAACACCTTCTAAATATTCAATACCGAATGCATCCCTCAATCAGTCGCTTTCCAAATACTAAGTTCTATCACAATCAAATCTTAGATGCTCCAAATGTTACGTGTGATAATTATCAGAAACAGTTTCTGCGTGGCTCCATGTTTGGCACATATTCGTTTATAAATATTACGGCTGTTGGTTTTGGATTTTTCAAACAGATGATAAAAAAGCCCAGTAGGAAGAAAAAATTGAAATGGGTTTCTTTTAAGCTTTCGGTAGAAATTATAAATAGAACAGACGAAGAGGAAGAAAAATTGCAATTAGCCACTAACTTAATATACTGCAGAATACACGAGAAAAGCAGAAAAAACGCATTTGGCTTCCTTAGGGTTTGTAACAAAGCGAGGGAATAGGAGGACAAAAGGCAATTGGCTTCTTTAGGGTTTGTAACAAAGCGAGAGAATAGGAGGACAAAAGGTAATTTGCTACCTTTTTAGGTTTTTAACCTGCAGACAGAACGAAAAGAGGTGAACGCCACCGTCGAAATCGAAAGTGAAAAGGAGAGGACGTCTGCTGTTTTTGGTTTTCTTTCGGCAGCGGCAACATACTACAACCAGACGGCATGTAGTTGCTTTAGTGGTTTTCGAGAGGCAGCAAGTGAAAGTTACTATCGTTTTCGATCGGCAGTTAGGTAACGGCTACGGTGTTTTCGATCGGTAGTTTATATATTGTTCGAGACAGGTGACGGTTACTGCTTTTTCGTTATTTTTCGCTCAGTAGTTTACGGATTGTTTCTGTCGGGCGATACTTGGTGGTTATTTTTTTCGGTTTGACATTCTCTAAACGCTTTTTCATCTATTTACATTCGTCTTAGAGCTATGTTAACTTTTGAGCCCAAGATGATGATTCGTTCGATTATAAACTAATTGTTGTCATGGAACTCTAACGGATTTGTTTGAGTAATACTTATGGTTTGATTGATTGATTTGTGAGATACGTTAATCGGTTACCTAGTATGGTTGTGCTTATCGTTAGATGCATCGCGAACATCTAGTTTGTTAATATTTAATTAATGCGAAAGTAGATTTAAGGGGTTAGAACTTGTCATGCTAGCATAGGTTCTTGAATCATTCGTATTGTGATTGTTCATGATTCGTAATATGTCACTAACCATATCATATTACCTTATGTAATCGAAATAGATAACTTGTGCTTAAAACTAATTTTACCTCAATTCGTATAGACATATAGGATTGTCATGCAAGCGGTGTCTGCTTAGCTGCTATCTTTTTTGTGGTTGTTTAAGTGGTTTGGTTTACGCGTACTGAAAGGTAACGTATACTGATTTCGTGTTATCTATTTGGTAATCGTTGTTATCATACATATTGATTAAGTATATTAATGCTCTGAGTAAAATAAACAATGAAGTTAGGGTTCTATGTTTTCTCTCGCATAAGTAAACTCGTTAGATAATCTAGTTAGTTAATTTGCTTAGTTATATTCATTCACCCATACTTTATTACTCGTTCAAGAATTAGTTTAATAATCATAAGTTTTTGCATAAGTAAATTCTTGTCACATACACCTGGTCTTTGTGGGAACGATCTTACTTACTTATTACTTGCTACTATTTGACCACGTATACTTGTGTGAGAAAAGGGCTAACAAGTTTTTGGCGCCGTTGTCGGGGACCTGCTGCTATTTGACAGTTTTATTGCTTATCATCAGGGGTCGTTATAAAACTACTGCCTTGATTCGGTTACTTGTTTTTCGTGTGTTTTCTTGTGCTTCAAGTACTTGAGCGTGTATGCAAACACGGTCTCAAACTAGAGCACTAGTACAAAAGGAGCTTGAAACAAGCCAAGGAACAGAGTTACCATTCTCAGATTCTGATACTAATTCTACAATGGGAGATCCAGCTCCCAAAGCACTCATGGAGTACTCTCAACCAAAGATCATGAATATTTAGTCTAACATTGCCAGACCTAATATTGCTGCGAATAGTTTTGAGATTAAACCCGGCACTGCTAGCCAAACGTCAGGACTATTTTTCTCGCGAAGTTTCTTTTCTAAAATTATCTTGAGACGGTCCATGGTACTTTAGAGCCGTCTGCCATCCTGATTACTTCTCCTTCTGTTATGTTGAGCTCGGGAATTGGCCACAGTCCTGATTGAAGGTAGTTGCATCGAGTGAACATTTTTTTGGGGTCTTGTTGCCAGGCTTCAAAGGCCAAGCTGCTGACTCTAATCAGAGGATTTATGTAATTGTCGGGTCTTTCTTCTTTCCACAAAGTCTTGTTTAAGAGTTCACCTGAAGGCACGAGGGTATGATCAGAAAATTCGAACAAATTAATATTGCAATAAAAAATCTAAATGAGCCTTATAAGTTCTCTTCCATTTGCGTTCTAATTGAGGGTAGGGGTGTTGTGCTCCCAATTACCCGAAACAAAGACGAAGGAGTTTTTCCAATTTCTGTCAGAGTTGGGTAGTTCTACAATCTTTTTAATCCCTTTAAGATGGGTATAGAAGAAATGAGTTTTAGCTAATTTGGTGACATCGGTACCCGAAGGAAGGTGTGATAAACATACTTCGATCTTTAACATGCACAAACTAAGAACTATGCTGAGCAATAGCCTCCAGCAGTTTGCTGACATATGGGTGGGGCAAATACCCAGGACACTGAAATAATCATGAATTAGTTCAGGGAGGGGTAATCTAAGTCCCCAGTCAAAAAATTGGTAAAAAGACAAGTTTATGTCTCTTGGGTGTGATAGGGATGCTCGCCTAAACCAGGAGCCCTAATGGTTACGTCCTCGGGAATCTTGCATCTTTCTCTTAAATTGGTGATTCCATCATAATCTAAATTATTATATCTATGAGCTATTTGAGAAAAGTAGTTTTCTAAGTCGTTATCGTCCTCGTATAAAGGTTCTGCAATTTTGACGGCCTTAGGTTCTGCAATTTTGACGGCCTTACTCCTCACTCCCTTTTTGGGTGCCATGGAATTTCTACAAACTGCAATTAGGGAAGGACATAAATCAAAATGATTGTGATGGTAAGGGCAAGTGATTTTGGGGACTCGTCTAAGGGTAAAGTTTTTAAACCCTGTAGTTTGGGTTATCTACAGCTTTCAACATAAGCAAGATAGTTGAGAAAAAGGATGTTGCCTGAATGACTGTTGACGAAGGAAAGAGGTGAACGCCTGGGATTAAGGTTGCAGAGAGTTTTTCAAGAAGGATAAAACGGAAGACTTGAAGAATTATGGTTTTTACAAGTAAATAAGGTTATTTGAGTAGTGGAAAGTTTTCGCGAACGCGTGTAAGTTATGATGTCATTATCTATTTAAAAACTGCGCCATAAAGCTAAGTCTCCAAAAAGTAACTACAGGAAACGGCGTTGTCAGAAAACCATCACTTGTCTTGACGACACGTGTCAAAAAGCAACAGACACTGGACGATTCAAATTATTATTATAAGTAGAGTATTTAATTTATTTATAATTTACATGTTTATTAATATTTTAATAAACCTCTAAACTAGGGGGAGCCCTGATAAGGGGGGGTTGCCCAGGACTCGGGCAAGGAGCAATGGGAGTTTGGATGACGATGAGCATAAAAGAATAGAATGAGCTCTATGGGTTGGATGAGCTCGAGAGCAGGTCGACATCAATGATAGATAGCGCGGATGAGCTCAATAGCAGGTTAAAGTTGTTAACAAAGAACGGAGATGATCTCAGAGAGATATTGAGCTCGTCACTAAACCGAGCCTAACAAAGTACAGAGCATGATAATGGAGAAATCTTAAGAGCATGCACGGGGTTGCTGAGCTCGAGGTCAGGATGAGCTCGAGGATGATAAAGTAGAATTGATCGAGAGCATTCATGATCATGATGAGCTCGATCACGATGTTGTAGAGTTGATCAACTAGAATAGGGAATATGGTAAAAGGAAAGGACATGAGCGCATCATAAGAGAGTTCGAGCTCAGCATAGCAGATCACACTAGGTTCTGATCGTTAACGAGCTCGATTTAAAGGGAGTTCAGCTCAGATTGAAGAATAGATTGCACTCAGATCTTTTATTTGTAAAACTAACACACGATTAGCCCATGAATTTAAGACGTGTTAGTTATTCCATAATTATAGGGATAGCTGTGGCAACGGTTGTTAGTTCCACAATTGTAGGAATAATGGTTTAAGTGGGTTAGTGGCGCTTTTAGCGTAACCCAATGTAACTACCCACTAGTCTATACATTATAAATATGGAAAACCTATCAATGAATAAAGTGATCTCTTTCTTGACTAAAATATAGTAGACTTACTGTGGCAGAACTTGTTAGTTCCTTAACAAATTTGGCACCGTCTGTGGGAACTCTTTAACCAATCACCATGGTGGTCACTAGGTCGGTAATTGAGAGAGATAATCAGGAAACTAGCGAAACAACAACTCATCGGAGGAGAACCGTAAGTCGTCTCGATCCTACGATTCCCCAGGAGATCAATCCTTTGATACCCCCATCAACGGTGGTAGCAGAGGGACCTCTGGTCTAGACAGCCACAGCTCCTAGGGAAGAGATTCATCCTCATAAAACCGACAATGTGTTGGGAGCTCAAAGAGCTACAGAACCCATACCAGCGAATGACTCGGCAGTTCTCCAACTGGAACAACGACTCCAAAATTTACAGGAAGAGCAACTAAAAATAGCATTTGAGCGTGACCCTAGAGAGGAAGTTATGCATGCTACCATGGCAGGTATGAATGACGCTATTCATGCTCTAACTACAAGAATCAAGGGTACAAGCAAGACTCATCAGCCATCAGGACTAGAGGCAAGCAAGGTCAACAAGACTGATCGTTCTTCTAAAAGATGAGACAAACAAGAAGGTGAAGGTGAAAGCGGGGGAAAAAATCGTAACAGAGGACCACGTGATGAGGCCAAGCAGACGTCTACCAAACAAGCCCGAGAGGACGATGACCTTCGTTATAACCAGATCCTCCGAATTTATCAACTTACGTATTGAAAGAATCACCATTTTCAGAGAAAATCCTAGAGGTCCAACTCCCAAGGAAATTTGATCCATTCATGATGGAAGCTTATGACGGAACAGGGGACCCATAGAGTCACTTAGAGCAGTTCAGAAACATGATGATGGCTTTCAATCCTGACGATGCAATGCTATGCCGAGCACTGTCCGTGACCCTTAAGGGTAACGCTATGGATTGGTTCAGTAGCTTGCCGAAAGGGTCTATCTATGATTTTACTGGATTATAGAAAGCGTTTAGAGAGAGGTTCGTGGGCAACAAGGAACTCAAACGCAAGCAAGATTCGATCATGAATCTTTATCAACGTCGAGGTGAGTCTGTCAAAACTTATGTTAGACGATTTGTTCATGTCATGAATGCTTTACCAGATCTAGCTTAGAACATGGCGGTGGCCTCTTTGAAACGAGGTCTCGATAGGAGAGGGGAGCTATATGCAGATCTTATCAGGCTCCCAACTGAAAACATAGGATAACTGCTTGCAAGAGTGAACACTTTTATCAGAGTTGAGGATGCTAGAAGAGGAACGTCACCTGAGCCGGGTGAGCCTGTGGTCAAAGATGGTGGATTAGAACGGAAAAAGTTCGAAGATCAACCAAGGAGGGACTACAATCGAAGACCTCAGCAGCTCGACCAACCAAAAAGACGTTTCACTCCACTGATAAAGGCTATTTAGGTATTGTATGATCAAACAAAGGGGCGTACGAGGTACCAAGCTCCACAAAAAATGAGTGTGCCTGGGTTTAAGCGATCTAATAGGTACTATTGTGCGTATCACCATGACCATGGGAACTCGACTGATGAATGCTGGCAGTTAAATGATGAAATACAGCAATTGATAGACAATGGTGAGTTGATTTAATATATAAAACGAATTCAGTCGTATCAACATGAAGAAGCTCGCCTTCTAAGTATCGAAAAACCAGCAGTTGGAGAGGGGCCGAAATCTAACAAGTAGCAGTGGTTACTGACCATAGCAGTTGAACCTTCATGTGTTTGCATCGATCGTACAACCCAAGTTTTACTGTTCACCCATGAACTAGAAGCAATCCGAAGAGCGGACGGGTATGTACCTACTCGAATTATAGGCAAGCACTGGAAGAGACTAGACATCGTTCCCCGAGTTAAATTAACCGGCAAAAAAGAAACGAAACTTAATTTTTTAAATCTAAATGTTAAACTTGAAGAGTTTGATGTTTACGAACAAAACTATTAGCTTATAAAAAAATTCAACGCATTTTGGATCCCTCGACATCACTTATTTGCAAACCCCTCCAAAAGTTTAAAACCCACGGTAGAACTCACTGACATGTCGGAGGTCGTGGTCGTGGTCGCGGTAAAGATAGCAAACTCCAACGAGATTATTCAACTAAAAATGATCCTTCATATCACGAATACGTCGAACAAGAATGGTTAGAGTCTTATGATAGTGCCAAAACTCCAAAAATGGTAACACCCACAGAGATTTTAGTAACTCGGTCGGCACTTTCTGTAGCACCACACGAATGGTCGCGACACACACTCATACTTATTTCAGAGCAAAACCTCTGAAGACAAAACAAAAACGGGTTGCATGTGTAGGTTTAGGAACTCTGATTGCGTCGAATAACATTATCGCTATACCGTCATTTCTGGTTAAACCAATTCCGTCGAGGTTTCCCATCGTGCCGGACTCAAGGTATTTGAAAGAAATACCTCAATTTATGCGTCATTTCATAAGCCAAGTTACAAACGTGATGCCTGACAGTAATTGTGGTTTTAGAGCCGTCACACATGATATGGTCGGTTACTAAAGTGGATGGCAAATGGTTAGAGAATCCATGGTTCTCAAGCTAAAGAACGATCGATAGTTATGAATGTGTCATTTATTATGACGACGACAGTGAAGTCGATAAGGAGGTACACCGGTTGAGTTATAATAAAGAGAATGCACCGATCGAAAACTGAATGTCGTTACCTAGTTAGGGCAAACTGGTCGCGACGACATTCAATTGTTTTATATATTTTCTAGCTTCCGATGGATGTACAAATTACGTACGGGTGAAAAACGCATCACCAAATGATTTTTCTATAAAGGAGATCAGTGTCACATTCGTCAATACAAACCATTTTGTTCACGTAAGTAAACAAATTTTAATTTTAGATGTATTTAGTTATTTATTATCTAAATCACACTTACTTTCAATGTCAAATTTGGTTCAAGGTTGACCTTTACCGACTATAGATTCAACATAGATCCCCACGACTAGAGGCGATGCTAGTTCTTGTTCGATCCCCTTGGTAAATAGAGTTCACGTTTTTTCACGACTACAAAATCCCACACCGAAACAATCCGTAGAATTTGAACAACTCATACCTAACTTAACCAAAGACATCTAATTGTATATGTTTTTTAATTTTTGAATCAAAACATAATTAGTTGTTATTTTGTGGTTTTGTCTTCTAAGCTATTTAAATTATAAATTAAAGAAGCATTAGACTTATAGTAACATTGATTCATGCATTATTAAAATGTCGTTTAAAATTTTATTTTTTTCAAAGTTTTTGTTGAGCCAATCCACCATGTGTTTGGTGTATTTCTCCAGTCTCACGTCAACAGTTGGCGTAGAGAAACATAATCACGCCAACCGTTGGCATGAGGTTGGCCCCCATACCAACGGTTGGGGTGGGAGGATCACCACGCCATCTTTTGGCGTCGACTGCAAACTAAAGCATTGCCAACCCTAAGCTTCCGGCCTATTGCCGCCAGTGTACGACGGAATGGAGGAACCTTCCGCCTTGCTATGGCAGCAATAGGCCAAATTTTAATAAAATAATTTTATTATTATTACTATAGTTATTATTTTTATTATTAATATTATTTAATAATAATGTTATTAATATGGTTATTACTATGTGCATGGCTAAAATAAAACTCAATTTCCCTCTAATGAGACTTTCAAATCATGTTTTTTTCTTTTTTTGTGAAATAACTATTTTTCTCTTCACATGTAAAAACCAATTTTTCAGCCAAAAAACAGAATTTTATCCATTCTTCTCCAACCAAATCTCTCCTAAACACTAACATAAAATTAAAAAAAACTCTAAATACATCATACATTATGAATTTGAATGATGATTTTTTTTGCAACTCGTAGTCTTCATCTACATTAAACTCCAAAAACGTTTATGTTTTTTTTTTATGTTTGTGAATGTTTGATTGATAAACTATTAGACTATGTTTAAGGTTTATTTTAAAGGACATTCCAATTTATATCGGGTAATCGGTATTTGGCGGGAACAAATATATGGCGAAAGTCATTGGCGGTCGGGAGTCATTGTTTGGAGGGAATTAATGTTTGGCCGGAATCAATGTATGGTGGGAATCATTATTTCGAGGGAATCATTGTTTGGAGGGAATCATTGTTTAGCAATATATAAAGGGAATTGCTAAAAAAACAACAAAAACTACTCAGTGAAGTTGTATTTTCAATTTTTTAAAATTTATATATTAATTTCTTATTCATTAAAACAAACTCTTAAAATCTTTAAATTATATTTACTCAATTTATCTACATTTTATACAAAATTCTAAAATATATAAATAAATATAGCTAAATAATACACTTTACATTAAAAACATATAAAATATGTAAATAAATATAACTAAATAACATAGTAAAAATAAATAAGACATAAAAATATGTTACAATAAGGAAAAATATACAATTCTTTTTTTACAAAAAAAAAACATAAAAATAACAAACATAATATCAAAATAAAGACGAGTGTCAAACAACTCGCAAAAAAACTGTAATGTCTTAGCAAGTCGCTTGTCGATAGACAAAAACTCCCTGTACGCCACAGTCAAATGATCAAAATCACCATCAAACTTACCAACTCCAGGAAACAACAAGATATTACGCATATCTGCGCGCAAATATCGTATGATAGATTGGTCTCAATTCTTGCACACATAGTCATCCATCTCGTAAATGGAAGTGTTGATAGATTGAACCATCTAATCTTCTGATGGAGCAGAAGATAATAAAGAGTAGAAAAAGACTTCATCTCGTCTTTAATCATCTCTCTATTAAAAACCTGCTATAACCGGTAATCTCGTAAGTTCACCCAACTCTCCTCGTTGAATGTATACGTATGATAAGGCTCAAACAATACCTCCAATACAAAAAAATACGAACATGAACACATATAAGACTCGACATCAACGCCG
The DNA here is from genome assembly GCA_036936605.1 of Limnanthes douglasii subsp. nivea. NCBI lineage: Eukaryota > Viridiplantae > Streptophyta > Magnoliopsida > Brassicales > Limnanthaceae > Limnanthes > Limnanthes douglasii. Next base: position 213,219,865 of record JAUPFV010000004.1, read on the forward strand.
CCCAAACCAACCAACACACGACAATTATAAAACTATAAAACAGTTTTATCTTATTCAATTATAGCAATAGGTTAAACTATAAAATCGTTTTATCTTATTCAAGTATAAAACTTACATGTGTCTCCTATTTGTTGTTGATGGTGATCCAAAGATTCAACTTCATTCGGGAGTCATAATTCGTCGTACATGTATCCCATTTCTCAAAAGTGGGTTGGCGCTCCGTGTAAGTTGAACGAGTAACAGGGTGAAGCATAACAAAATAGTATTTTATCCACGTGTCCAGCTAACCGATACATCCGGCCATATTCCTAGTCACGTGAAGAGAGGCCTCACCGACATGGTGATACAAGTAAGCAAGAATGGTCGTACCCTATACGTAACGTCCAACACCCTTCTCGGTCAAATCGTACAAAAAAATAAGTACTTAAAAGTAACGTACATGTTACTCTTGTTGGGGATAGAACGGTGCCAAACATGTGTAATATATAGGCATGTGCAGCCTGGTGTACCATAGCGTCGGTGATACTCAGGTAATCGTTACAGAATTGTGGCCCACCATACCAAGTCTGTAGCCATCCGTAACCTAAACCGATACCCTTGCATTTCTCAACCTTCTTTACAAAACTCACCTCGTTAATCCTAAGTAGTTCAGCACCCTCATGCATGGCCAACGACTTGCCAGAAAGAACTGGTAAAACAACAACCTGACCCTCTACTGCGAGTCTCAATATAGTGTGCAAATCATCAAAGGTGATCATCATCTCACCGAAGCAAAAAATGGAAACTATTTGTTTTCATATGCCACCGCTCCAAAAGTACCAATGTCATATTGGAGTGCGTGTTCATGCACGAGAACGGTTCGATCAGTCTACTGAAAGGCGTGACATCAAGTACGATGCGTACCCTATTATGGGAGGTCAAACTCCAACCTCTACGGTTTAGATAATGAGTGTATAGCCGCATCTCGCGCTCTTGAAAATATTCTTTCTCAATATTAGTATATACTAAATTGGCACTAAAATATCAACTATAAATGTAAATATTACATCTCCTTACTAAAGATAGCAATCAGCATGGGAGGTGATCGTCTTGCTGAATAACGAAGGTATTCTTGCGGGAAAGGATCTCTAGGTAGCCCTCTAGGTAGTGAGGCGCGCGCCACCCACGGGTTGCGAAACCAGAACTGGATCCGAAAGTATGGGGTCTTAAAACAAGCAGAATCGGCTAGTAACTCGCGCTCGCTACATGTCCGTTTTTTTGCCAGATTCTTTACTATCTTCGTCTGAGATCCATTACCGAACCTGGAAGCATCAATAGGATCTATAGCCTGAAATACAAAACATAATAAATGTCAAGGCTTGCTTGAAATACCAAATGTCAAGTACGTATAAGCAACCCTAACAAACAAGATTAAACTGGAATATAAACCTTGTGACACTAAAAATGAATAAAAATTACTAGAGTTCTCTTTGGATCCAAGCAAGATATATGATCCAAAAGTGATTCTTGGTGTAGTCATTTCAATTGAGGCGTTTGAAGTGCCCAATCTATAGATGGGAAAGTGTTAGAATTGGAACTAAATTACCTTGAAAATGAAAGAGAACTTATTATCTTTTTTATCCAAAAACAATTATGTGTTTGCCTGGTATAGATATAATAGGCGTAACAGCTAGTATTATTTGCCATAAGTTATGTATGCGATCCGATGTGGGCCATGTAATACAAAGAGGAAGAGTGTTTTCTGCAGAAATCTCTGAAGCTATTTTCAAAGAGGTAGACAAGTTAACAAATTTAAGGCCTTTTGGGAATCCCAATACCTGTTGTGGACTACAAATCCTATACTTGTAAAAAATAAAAATGTTAAATGATGAATGTGTATTGACTTCACAAACCTTAACAGGACATGGCCAAAGGATCATTTCCCTGTCCCTCGGATAGATCAGTTGATATCCACTTTTGAAAATAAATTATTATTATTTATGGATGTATTCACTAGGTACAATTATATACATATGGATCTAAAGGACTAGGATCATACTAAATTTATCACTGACATTGGGGCTGTATTATTATAAGGTAATTCCTTTTGGTTTATATAATGTTGGGCCTACTTACCAATGTTTAGTGAAAAAGCGTTTGCCAGTCAGATTGGGAGAAATGTAGAGGTTTTTATTGACGATATGATGGTAAAACGTCTAATAGAGGAAGATCACTTGCTTGATCTCAAATAAACTTTCTCCAACTTGGAATCTATCAATTTAAATCTGAATCCATAAAAATGCACTTTCGTTGTTCGATCCGGAATTTTTTTAGAGTATGTCGTATATGATAAAGGAATTCAAGATGAACCGATACACCTAGATGCATTACTAGCTATGAATCTTCTCATATCCACAAAAGAGGTCTAGGTGTTAAGTGGAAGGCTAGAAGTTTTAAACAGGTTTATATCCTGGTTATCGGACAAGTGTACACAGTTTTTCCAAGTGTTGAGAAATACTAAAGAAATCAATTGATCCCAATATATGATGAGGCTTTCCTCAAAATCAAAAGACATATATCTTCACCCAAAACTCTATCTAAACTAGTGATGGGATAAAATTATTGGTAACAGCAACGAGAAAGATGAGACCTTACTTTCAAACATATTTTATCAATGTTTGAACTTATTTTCCACTCAAAAGTATGTTGCAAAAACTTGATGTATCAGGTTGAAGGACCAAGTGGTATGTATCATTAGGGGATTATGATATCGATTTCGTTCGTCGAACTACAATCAAAGCACAAGTTGTCGCAGATTTCTTGGTTGAATTTCATTCAGAGCGACTTTATGCAAAATATTTTATAAGGAAGTATGTGAAGGAATAGGTAGTCCAGTGTGATGGGTTGCGAGGTTGGAATTTTTTTACTTTCCCCATTTGGGAACTCGATTTACTGAGCAATATATTTTGGTTTCAAGGCATTAAACAGTAAGGTAGAATAAGATTCGGCCATAGCTGGGCTAAGGCTTCCTCAAATATGTAAGGCCAAAAGAGTTCAATTAATAAATGACTCCCAAATTCTCATACACCATGCTCACGGACAATCTAAAACAAGAAAAAAACAGCTGGTGAAATATTTGCATATATTGAGAAAACTTTTATCTTTTTTTAATGTGTAAAGTATAAGCATGTGCCAAGGGCCGAAAGTTCGATGTTTAACTTCTTAGCTACTATTGCGTACACAAAGGCATATTCTTGGATTTTGATACAATAGTGCCCTTCTATAACAACGACCCTAAAAAAGATAGATAGGGACTGAAGAAAGTTTTCAAGTATCCATAATAACAAGCCAAGATTGAAGGCATGAAATCCAAAAGTTTATTACTAAAGGAAATCTACCTGAGGACACAAGTCTAACTAAGATATTTAAATATAAATCACATGGTTTTTTGGTTTTAAGAGAGGTACTTTATAAGAAATCTTTTAACAGACCTCTATTGTGTTGCCTCGAATCTGATGAGTCTCAAGTAATCATATCTGAATTACACGATGGAAAAGGATCTGCACACTCTGGCTACAAAGCTTTGACTAGAAGGTTCTTATTAGCTAGATATTATTGGTCATCCATGGTAATGGGTTTGGAAATGCAATACATGTACCACCAATCCCTATGGAATCAATATCTGAAGCAGTGTCATTTGATAAACGGGTTTGATTTGGTGGGACCTTTGCCAATGGAATCCCGAGGGTGTCGAACCATTATATTAGTAGTGCATTATTTCTCTAAGTGGGTAGAAGTTGTGTCTCTGTCCGAAACTACCTTTAAATAAGTAATCAAGTTTATTAATTCTAACATATATTGTAGATTTGGAATTCTTATAAGTATTACAATAGATAATGGTCCTTAGTTTGACAATAGGGACATGCAAATGTTTTGTACTTCTAGAGGAATCCAACATTATTTCTCTTCATATTTTCATCCCCAAGCTAACAGGCAAATAGAGGTTGTGAACATAACTAATTTGATGGATCTCAAGAAGAACTTAGAAGCGAAAGCAGGCAAATGGCCAAATTACTTACAAGAAGTGTCGTAGGCCTATCGAACTACTCATTATACTGATACTTAAGAATCCCCTTTTCATTTAGTTTATGGGATGGATGCAGTAACATCGATTGAATATACTCTTCTTCTTTTTAGAGTTCAAACTTATTTTGAAGAGGATAATGAGACAACAGTAAGAGCTCAACTAGACTTGATTAAAGAAAAAAAAGTCAAAGCTCACATCAATGTTTAATGAGAAGCATATATGCATCTAAAATTCAAAAAATAGAATTAATGTAGAGGATAAAGTGTTGAGAAAAGTGTTTTTACACACCAAAGACAGGAAATTTAGAAAACTGGCACCAAGTTGTGAATGACCATATACTTTGAGTGAAACATTAAACAGGGAATGTATCGATTGGTTGATCAAGAAGGAAGTCCTTTTGAGGCCCTTATGGAACTTCAAACATTTAAGGCTTTCTCTTGAAAAAATGTGTAAAATATTTTCTTTATTTTTGTTTAGTGTAAATATTTAGGGGTATACTATTTCCTAACCTGGTGGTGCAGTGAGATTTTAATTAGGTGTCTGGATTATTGTTAATCTACCATTTTTGCTTTAAAAAAATTCTTATGTATGAAATTTGTTTGCATTGTATAGATTACCTTCGAATGCCTTATATATTAAATTTGAGTGTCTTCGAATGGATTACCTTTGAATGGCTTATGTATTAAATTTTTGTGCATTCGAATGGATTACCTTTGAATGACTTGTGTATTAAATTTGTGTGCCTTTGAATGGATTACCTTCGAATGGCTTATGCATTAAATTTGAGTGTCTTCGAATGGATTACCTTCGAATAGCTAATGTATTAAATTTGGGTGCATACGAATGGATTATCTTCGAATGGATTATATATTAAATTTGTGTGCCTTAGAATAGATTAGCTTAGAATAGTTAAAATGGGTTTCTTTTGAATAAATTGGATCAAGGCATGGAAATAAAAGTTGTAAGAAAATAAGATCGAATGAATTGAGTTAATAGCAACTACAAAATGCTTCGGGTAATCCAATGACTTGATGGAATCCGAGTTCAAATTACAAAAATGCCCTTGTCCATGCCAAGGACTTGATGGAATCCAAGTTGAAACTTACAAAAGATTCTTGTCCATGCCAAGGACTTACACAAAACCTTCTGATCAGTATCACAAAATGCCTTTTATACAACAAGGGCTAGCATAAAACAACAAAATACAAATCTATTGACCTTTGATCTTGTTCCGATCAGCCATTTTTTTCTTCTTCTTCTTCCAAACTTCTATTTTCGGAGTCACTGCATCACTATCACTAGAGCCATCGTTGGGTGAGTCCTCAAATACCCAACTAATTAGCTATGGGCATATCATTGGGCCACAAGTTTTTTGGAACCAGCTCCCACAAAGACCCAATTACTAGTGTAGGAATCTCTTATGCAATTCCAAAACAATGTCGTATTTGATTGAGGAATCCTTTTTGTTTAAAGAATCTAGGATCCCATCGGCATATGCGTCTAAAGCCTCATCTGTCTTTTTTGAGGTCTGAGCGATAAGATAAGCTACCTCACCTTTGTATTTTTAACAAGGGCCTCATGGTTATTATTTTCCTTCAATGAGCTTTCGATGGTGTGCTTATCAATAGTTTTACGATTCTTTAGTAAAGATAGCTCTCTTGAACTGGAGGCCTACAACCCTTTGAAAGCCGTTTTTGCCCTGGCAAGTTATTTTTTGGTTGAACTAACCTATTCGGATAGACGACCATCCTTAGCTCTTTCTTCTTCAAGAGAAGCCTTCTGGTTTTGATTCTCCTCTTAAAGAGAAGTAATGGTATCTATGTGGGATCTCACTTCTCTCTCCAAGGCCTCACGTAGCTCAACATCGAATATCCTAGTACGCCATTCTCCTTTGACCACTCAAAAGGTACACCATCAAACACCACATTGGTGGCATTGCTTGTAGATTCAGGAAAGTCATTCTCAAATTCATCAAAGTCAAACCCTCCAATACCTTCCATCGAGTTTTCATCTACGTATGTATGCCTCTCAAGTGTGGGGAGCAATAGAGAAAGAGGATTGAGTACTGAAATTGGTGAAAGCTCAAATGTAGAGTTGTTATATGTCCGGTTCGGTCCAGTTTTTTACAAAACCGGACCGAATCATTAAACTTGTCGGTTTGGACCGAACCGAACCGACAAGAATTCGGTTCTAAAAACTAGAAACAAACCAAACTAGAACCAAACCGAAACCGATAAGAATCGGTTTGACTCGGTCTGATCTAACAAACCGACAACAAAGCTCGAAAATAATTTAACTAATATTTTTTACTAATATATTGGCCCACAATTGACTGTGGGCCTCAATTATTTCTAAGATATTCTCACAAATTTAGTAAGTAACTAGATAAAATTCGCCAGACAAATATAAACTATTAAATAGTAAATATATTATAAAAAATATATAAAATACAGTATAATAGCTTTTTGGAAAATTGCACCTAAGGTACCCACTCAACTATTATATTGTCATCTAGTACCCAAGTTTTGTTCCATTATCTCTTAATACCCATCTCAACTACCTTATTACCACTTAATAACTAACATTATTTTAATACTCTAACTACCCTCACCCTTCATCAACAACCACGTAACCAAAATTTCTCTTTCTTACTTTTTCTTTTTATTTTATTTTTAAAGGATCCAAATATTTTAAACTAGAGCTTGGAAAAAATAAATGAAAGTACCATTGCTTTTGTTTTTTTTAAAGGAACAAAAATTAGATCCATTGATGATATTTTTTTATTTTTTAAAAAAATAAAATTTCACCAGTAACAACTCTCAGAAAATTGAGAGAGTTGCAAACAACTCTCAGGTTAGTTTTTCAAACAACTCTCAGGTTAGTACTGATGAGTGAATAATTGTCAAAAGAATATATTTGGGATCTTGGACCTGATATGACTAGAGAGAGAAAGTGTAGAGAGATAAAGTAGAATCTGAGAAAGTAATATTCAATACCCCTTTTTTGGGCAAGTGGGTCACCCTTTTATAGTAAAATAAGGTGGATCCATTTAACCTATTAGTGGGCCGTTCATTGCATATCAATGAAGCCCTTCTTACTATTACATTATTGTAAATTGGTCCTCGAAGGACTTTAAATACCCGATTAATCCCATCAACTATTATTTACTGCATTTTTACCCCTATCGCTTGGATCGGCGAATTCCGCCCTCATCAGTAGCCCCCCAGTCTTCGGGAACTTTCAGGAGCGAAGACTTAGGAAAGAGCTATCGCCGATCGTCCGACCTTATCACAGAATTCCGATTCCGTTGGTTTCGACTTCCCGATGCTCGGGGTTGTTTCTTCGGACATTCTCCCGCGCCTCGTCTTCTTGTTCTGTGGGCTTTTAATCCTAAGTCTTTCCTGATGGGCCTGGCCTTCTTACTGGCCCTGGTAACGATGGCCCACTTCTACATTGTACTTGCGGTGAATGCTTACATCAGGTCTCGTCAGACCCCGGTCGACGCGTGTCATGGGCTAATAGGCCATTCCCTTGTCAGGCTAGGCTCCTAAGGAAACTCTTCGTCTTCCCGCTGTGTTTCCGTCGATTGATATCCCCCGATCTTTCAAACCTCCCTATAAATACCCCAAAGCTCTCAGTGTCTCTCAGAGGCTTTTTAGAGAGAGAAAACGCTGTCAGAACATTCCTAGAGAGAGAAAAAGCTCGCCCGACCCTTCCTTGCTCTGGCTCTTGTTGTATGAAACCCGGACGTTCACAGAAAAAGCCAATCAAGAAAAAAGGATCTGAGTGGAGTTTCGAACAGTGGTCTAGTATTGGTGATAGAGCAGAGGAATACCGACGCGCTGGTCTGATCTGGGGGTCCAACTCCAAACCTTTTGTTCCCGCTCCGCTTCCTCACGACCCTGTTCTCGCCACCCCGGTTCCCGCAGAAGTTTTCCTTGCTTCCGATCTTCACGCTTCTTCAACCCCCGAAGCTAGTCTATCACCAGAGCCCATCGTCCTTTCTTCTAGCAACAGTTCTTCTCATTCCCCGGTAGTCTGTCCGGAAAATCCGACCCAATTTTCCACAAACTCGCTTGTACCCCGACGTGCCCGTAAATCCACATTTTTGACTATGGGAGAAGACGAACTACTCAAGTACTCGGAAGGAGGTAATAGTCCCGAAATGGTTCAACTTACGCCCTCGATTAGAGGGATTCGGACCGGTATTAACACTGCGGTCACTTTTTTAGGTCTGCCGAAAATGCAGCTAACGCCTGAGCAAATGGAGGCGGCTCATAGGGCCATGGCTCGCGGCGCTGCCGATGCTTCATCTTCCCGGGTTCGGCCGTCTGACCCAAACGCCGCTGCTGATGCTTCTTCTTCCCGGGTTCGGCCGTCTGACCCACACGCTGCTGCTGATGCTTCTTCTGGGACCCGACCGTCTGGAATAGACGTTGCTGCTGACCGCTGCTCCAACCCAGTTCCGACCCACGAAGCTGAAGAGCCGGAAATCGATGTTGCTCCCGCGGGAGTTTGCGTTGCCGCAGCCGGCCACGCAGCTAATAACCAGGATGACCCCTGGCCCGAGGCGGTTGAAGCTGCTATTTCGACCAAGTACTTTGAGTGGCTTTTGACCAGGGACGTAGTTTCTCTCTTCGAGGGGAAGTACCTCTACTTCCCTGAGTCCGATCATGGTGAGATGCTGATCCGCTGGGGAATCCCTGAGTGTGTCACCGTTCGATTCCCGACCCCGGGGGAGACACCGGTTCACGTCAGACCCCGAGAGATCGTGGTGTTCACTGAATTGTTCAACTGGGGTCTGCGCTTTCCCTTGGACCCCGAGATTGCGCTCTACTTCCGCACCCTTCAAATCTGCCCGTCGCAGCTGACGCTCAATGCGTGGTACACCCTGATGTCCTGCATTATGGCTTCCCGCCTCTCCGGTCAAGCTATGCCGATGGAGGAGTATATCGCCATGTCGGGTCTGTCGAAATCCCCGAAGTCACCGTTCTTCTATTCCTCTCTTGGTAATAAATGGAAAATTGTCAACGACTTTTTAGAGGGGGACAAGGGGTGGAAGCATCGGTTTGTATTCTTGAGCGGGTGCTGGGAGAACGGGCTTCCGTACACCAAGGAGAACCCGAGGCAACTGCTGCGGACCTGGGTTCATGATGGTACTGCCCTTTCTGTTTTTTTTTTTTTTTTTTTTTTTTTTTTTTACCTTGTGTGATCTTTGCGTAGTGTCAAAGGACTGGCTGCAGGGGGTGAAGAAGGACCATTCGAAAACCGCGGAAGATACGTTCGAGGTGCTGAAAAACTATGCCCGCCGGAATTGGGGTCGGGGCATGCATCGCACTTTCATGGATAAGAACTTGTTTATGAGCAACCTTTGGCGGTGCTCATCCGAGGCTCTGTCTATCGAACAGCTGCGGACACCTCCAAGCTTAGACGAAGTGATTGCCCGCACCGGTCGTCCCGGGTACATACTGTACCTCCCCAAGCGCAATAAGGCGCCCAGCAAACGCCCAAAGTCAGATGATGAAGGGGGGGAGACGGAAGCTAGAACCGAGGCAGGGTGCGACCCGACCAGGACGGCGGCGCCGGATGTGGAACGTCCCGAGGCGAGCCAAAATCCGACGGTAGCGCAGAAGAGGAAGACTCGTGCAGAAACGGGGGGGTCCAAGCCAAAGAAGGCCAAGGCTGCAGAAAAGGATCGGGTGGCCGTCCGTCCAGAGGTGATTGCTCCAAGGCCTGTTCTCTTGGATCACGTTGAAAGCGGGGATCACACTACAGCCGACGTTATCCCTATCCCGGACGACACTGAGACCCCGGAGGCTGCAGGTCCTGATGCTTCGTCGCCCGCACCCTTTTCCGCTTCGGGGCACGGATGGGCTGGCGTTGTCGCTCTACAGCTTGCTGGTACCGGCGGCCTTGAAAGAGCGTCGGGCTAGGGAGCTTGGAAAGAAACTATCCGCGGCGGAGGCAAAGATTTCTAGTCTGACCGCGCAGGTGAAGACTACCGAAGAGGCTCTGGTGGTGGCGGAAGGTCGGATTGCCGAGGCTGAAAGACTGGCTACCGAGGCTAAGACGGTCACGGACGCAGCAAAGCAGGCGTTGGAATCGGCGCAGAAAAACGCGGAGGATGCGGTGAATGCTTCGGAGACGGCGAGGAAAACCGCGGAAGACCGCGCCTCAGCTCTGGCCTCGGAGGTTCAAAAATTAAAGTCCTCGAACGTTGCCTTCCTCGATCGATGTAGACGATGGGCGGACAAAGAAGCCGCAGATGCCAAGGCCGCATACGTCTTGTCACTCCATAATCGGTACCCGGACCTTTGCCTCGGATCGCTGTGGCTTGATGTGCCGGAAAAAGATCGCCCTGATGGAATTGTAGTGGAGGAGTCCGAAGATGCTGATGAGGAAGAGGATAATGACGATGCGGACGAAGATGAGGACTAGTGACCGCTCTCCTCCCCTTTTGCAGTTTTTTTTTTTTTTTGTTTAAAATTTCTGTTAATCTGCGGGGGCCATGCATCCCCCTGTATTTTGTGTTGCGCCACTTGAACGCTTTTGTTTTAATTACTTTGGGGGTCACGGGGCCCCCTGTGACCATATTATATTTAGTTATCTTTGTCAAACGTATCTTACATCATTATTTTTTGTTGGAAAAACCAAAATTCTGATCGGTAAGACTGAGAAACTCCTTTAAGATTTTGGAGATCGATTCCTTATCGAAAATTCTCCCCAAAGGTCGGAAAAATAAAAATGTGGATCGGTAATAACCGAAAAACCCGTTTAAGGTTCTGTAGATCGATTTGTCATCGAAAATTTTCCCGAAGGGTCGGAAAAATCAAAATGTGGATCGGTAAAAACCGAAAAACCCGTTTAAGGTTCTGGAGATCGATTTATCATCGAAAATTTTCCCGAAGGGTCGGAAAAATCAAAATGTGGATCGGTAAAAACCGAAAAACCCGTTTAAGGTTCTGGAGATCGATTTATCATCGAAAATTTTCCGAAGGGTCGGAAAATCAAAATGTGGATCGGTAAAAACCGAAAAACCCGTTTAAGGTTCTGGAGATTAATCTACTTCAACAGAAATGGCGATGTCCAGCTCGTCAGCCGTCCAAAACCATAATGAGTTGTTTAAGAAGGCAAAGAGTGTTTTCGATTATCAACAATGCGGGTCGGGCTTTGATTGGTGCCTCATTAAAACCTCCTCGCGCCACCAAGGTAGGAAAGAGTGCACCCCCGACCATTACAAACTCGGACTAAAACAAGAAATAACACGAAATACACCATAAATTACAAACTACTCTAGATATAATTTCAAATGCTCGATATTCCACGGCAACCTTAGGAGTTGTCCGAGCCGGTTTTGTAGGCGATACGTCCCGCTCCTGACTTTCTCGACTACTTCATAGGGTCCCTCCCAGTTTGGTGCAAGTTTCCCGAGGCTCTTGTCCTTTGTGTGTAGAAACACCCTTCGCAGAACCTTATCACCAACCCGAAACTCCCGACGACAGACCTTGGACGCATACCGGCTTCTCATCAAAGTCTGGTAATGTAGAGAGTTTAAATGGGCGCGGTGGCGCTTTTCGTCAATAAGGTCGAGCTCTAGCCGTCGGTTGTCGTCATTCGTCTCTGCCTGATAAGTTCCGACCCTGAAAGAAGGAAAAAGGGATTCCGCAGGGGTGACCGCATCCATGCCATAAACCAAGGCAAAAGGTGATTCCTGGGTTGCCGTGCGGGGTGTAGTTCGGTAAGCCCACAATACCTCCTGTAGGTAGTCGGGCCATTTGCCGGCTTTTCCCTCGAGATTCTTTCTGAGGCCATCCAGAATGGTTCGATTCGTGACCTCGACCTGGCCGTTCGCTTGCGGGTGGAAAGGAGCAGAGAAACATTGTCGGATATTATGTGTGGTGCAGAACGCCCTCATTTCCGCACTATCAAACTGCGGTCCGTTGTCCATAGTTAATCGCTGCGGCACTCCAAATCTACAACAAATGTTTGTCCAGATGAATTTGATAATATCCTTGGTTTTTGTGGCAGTCAGGGGCTCGGCTTCGATCCATTTTGAGAAATAATCGACCGCGACGACGATCGTTTGCCTTCCTCCCGATGCCATGGGCAATGGTCCGACGAGGTCGATTCCCCATCGTTCGAAGGGCAATCCTTCGGATATAGATTCTAGATGAGTTGCAGGAATATTGATCGCGTTCCCAAACCTTTGACACGTATCACAAGTTTTTACTATGAGTTTCGCGTCTGTCGTTATGGTTGGCCAATAGAAACCCGCAAGAAAAATTCTTCTAATCAAGGCCTTGTATCCGCAGTGCGCCGCGCCCTCCCCATCGTGTAGTTCGGACAGAATTATTTGGGATTCATTGAAGCCTAAACATCGAAGTAGAGGTCGGCTAAAGGACTTCTTGTACAGAACATCCCCCAAAAGAACGTATCCCCGTGCCTTGTTGCGTAGCTTTCGTGCCGAGGCGGTATCGTTGGGGAGCCGACCTTCAGCTAAAAACGCAATGATATCCCGCCGCCAGTCAGAATTTGCCACTGAAGAGACCTGGCATGCGATTTCGGGTCGGTTATCCAGCTCATGTCGTTTTATAATGGATGGACTTTCCTGCTCTATTACCCAAGGATAACTGGTAGAGCAAGACACGGTCGCCAGAGAGTCTGCTGTCATGTTTTCGCTTCGGGGGACATGCTCGTATGTGATTTTGTCAAAAGTGGCAGCCAGAATTCTCAAGGTCGCTAAGTACTGCACTATGTGTTCTTTCCGAGCCTCCGCACTCCCCGTGGCTTGGTTTATTAAAAGTTGGGAGTCGCTTACGAGGCGTACTTGTCTTGCCCCGCACACTTGTGCCAACCGTAATCCTGCCAAAGCTGCTTCGTATTCAGCCTCATTGTTCGATGTGTGAAAACCAAAACGGATGGCCTGGAACATGCTCAATCCCGAAGGGGTGATAATTTGTACTCCCGCCCCACAACCACTAACGTTGGATCCTCCATCGGTGCGGATGGTCCATTCGCCCCCTGTTACCTCTGGTGAAGATGGTTCCTGTTCCGGCCGCTCGGAATGAAATTCGACCAAAAAATCGGCCAAGGCCTGGCCCTTGATCGCTGTTCGGGGCTCGAATTCGATGTCGAAATCCCCTAACTCCACAGACCACTTGGCTATTCTCCCGGACATGTCTGGTCGTTGAAAAACGTATTTTAGTGGAAAAGATGTGCGGACGACAATGCAGTGAGCTTGGAAGTACGGGCGCATCTTCCTCGCGGCCGTTACCAGAGCCAACGCCATTTTTTCCAGCTTCAAATACCGGGTTTCGGCATCAAGCAGACTTTTACTTACATAGTACACTGCTGTCGGAGCCGGCCCTGATTCGCTGATCAGAGCGGCACTGACCGCATAATCTGTAACCGCAATGTAGAGGAACAGGGTTTCGCCCGCAGCGGGTTTGGTTAGGCGGTTCGGGGTCGAAAGGTACTCCTTGATCCCCAAAAATGCCTGTCACACTCATTGGTCCAAACGAAATTTCTCACCTGTCGCAGGACCTGAAAAAACGGAGCGCATTTATCAGATGAGCGGGAGATGAATCGATTTAGCGCGGCCAATCGCCCAGTCAGTATCTGCACTTCTTTTACACTCCGAGGGGGAGTCATGTCGGCTAGGGCTCGGAGTTGGATAGGGTCGGCTTCGATGCCCTTCTCACTGACGAGGAATCCCAAAAACTTCCCTGATCGGACGCCAAAAGAACACTTCTCCGGGTTCAGCTTAAGGTTTACCCTTCGTAAGTTATCAAAAGCCTCTCCGAGGTCAGCAAGGTGGGCCTCATCAGTCCCACTTTTAACCAACATATCGTCAATGTAGACCTCCATGTTTCTCCCGATTTGATCCTCGAAGGTTCGGTTCACCAGTCTTTGGTATGTCGCACCCGCATTCTTTAGTCCGAAGGGCATCACTTTGTAGCAGTATAGCCCTCGAGCGGTGATGAAGGTGGTATTTTCCTGGTCCGCGGGGTGTAGCTTAATTTGATTGTAACCGGCATAGGCGTCCATAAAAGACAGTAGTTTGTTACCCGATGTCGAGTCCACCAGTTGATCGATCCTTGGCATCGGGAAAGGGTCCTTTGGGCATGCCCGATTGAGGTCGGTAAAATCTACACACATCCTCTATTTCCCACTTTTCTTCTTGACAAGAACGGGGTTAGATATCCACAAGGGGTACTGCGCTTCCACAATATGCCCGACGCCGGTCATCCTTTCGACTTCCCGCAGAATCACCTCTGCTTTTTCGGGAGAAAAAGCCCGACGCTTCTGAATTATTGGTCTAACATTCCTGTTTATGGTCAACTTATGAATTGCAAATGACTCTGGCACTCCCGAAACGTCCCCGGAGCACCAGGCAAATAGGTCAAGATTCTCCCGGAGCAGAGCCAGCATCTGTTCCCTTAGGGTGGGCAAAATGTTCATCCCGACCCGCAGACATTTCCCGGTTGCAAAACGATGCAGCTCACACTCTTCATCTGTCGTTAAAAGGCTTGGGGCCTCCCAAGGGTCGTCCACCGGCTGCGATCCAGGGGAGCTCCCCCTTAATTGCTATGCCTGGGACGGGAACATTTCCTGGTCTTTCTTGGGTGCCAACGCGGCTCGGTAACATTCCCGTGCCGTTTTTTGGCTGCTTCGCACTACTCCGATGTTGTTCCCCACCACGTACTTCACACACTGATGAATTGTAGAAGTTACCGCATGCATGCGCGATATCCAAGATCGTCCCAGAATAGCATTGTGCGAGGCCGGCGCATCAACTACTATAAACAGAACCGTGACCTCCTTTTTAAATGGGCCTCGGCCTAACTGTACTACACCCTCGAATTCTCCGACAACGTCGGCCGCCGTTCCTGTAAACCCGACGATGGTACGGTCAGATCGCTCAATTACTGGCCGAGTTCGGAACTTGGCAAAGGTTGAAGCGAAAATGATATTGGCCGAGCTACCGGTATCTATCAAAATTCGCCGAACCTCTTCACCCGCGATCGCTGCTCCGATCACTATAGCATCCTCATGAGGCCCGGTTAAGTCCCTCATATCATCATCATCGAAATGCAGAATTGGAGAGGGGGCACTTCTGGTTTGGAAGCAAGTTCTGGCTTCCAGCTGGGTGGTCAAATTGACGATGTGTCTCTTCCTGGAAGAATGCGTTATCCCGGCCATCGAATCTCCCCCGAAGATGGTCAAGGATTCGAAAAGATCGCGCAGGCCTTGCACTTGACCAATGCGTCCGTCAATTTTTTCATCAACAACTCTGATATCGTCGGGATGCAGAGTTGGGAAAAGGCTACGTCTGGTTTGGAAGCAAGCTCGGCTTCCCGTGCCAGAGGATCGGTCAATTTTTTCATCAACAACTCTGATATCATCGGGATGCAGAGTTGGGGAAAGGATACGTCTGGTTTGGAAGCAAGTTCGGCTTCCCGTGCCAGAGGATCGGTCAATTTTTTCATCGACAACTCGCCCCTCCCCGGATGCACGCGTGGTTCCCATCGTAGATCCTCCCCCGAAGGCTACCAATGATTCAAACATTTCACAGAGGCCGAGCACAACGTTGGTGCTTTCTCCCGCATCTTCCTCGATAACCCCGATGATGTTACGGTTGGCCTCGGGATCGAGGTATTCAATCGAAACGTCGAAACGATCGGTAACTTCCGAAATTGCCATGGTCGTCTCTGGTTTCGGTACGATAATCACCTCCTTAGAGGCCGTGGCAAGTTGGGCCTTCTTGACGTACTCTAACAGGTTCCCATGCTCAATAAGCATCTGTATTTCCTTCTTTAAGGCTATGCAATCCTTTGTGTCATGACCGACGTCCTCATGGTAACGACAATAGCGGTTATTCCTTTGGTCCCGAGGCGTCGGGATAGGAAAAGGCTTTCGGTACATCCCGCTCCTCTTGGTCTTTTCGTAGATTGACGACACGCACTCCGTGAGGTCCGCAAAGTAGGCCGGTCGTATCCATTTGTTGGACATAGGTCGGGAAGTTGCCTGCCCATTTTGTCTTGGCCTAAGACCGGACGGGGCGGGAGATTTAGTGACCGATGGTATGCTCGGGGGTATCGTGCTAATCGGTTGGGCTGTCCTGGCCTGGTCTGGTCGGGAACCCTGCTTTATCACGACCGATGCTTGGGCGCTCTGTTGGATCTGTACCGCCACCTCGGAAGCTTCCGTTTCTTCGATCAGTATCTGCTTTTCTATTTGTGCCAATAAAGCAGTAAAAGTGAACGCCTGCTTCTTCGTGACTGCTTGCTTCATTGGCCCCGGGAGCAGGCCTAATCGAAACGCCGTTAGGGCCACGTTCTCTTCACAATGGTCCAAATCGGTCTTCGCGTCAATGAACCGCCTGGTATAGTTTTTTAGGCTCTCCCCTAGCTTCTGTCGACAGTTCATAATAGTGTCTCCATTAGCACGGAAACTCTTACTTCCCACGAAGTGCTGCCTAAATATTGCCCAAAAAGTCCCGAAGTTCCGGATGCATCCCTGCGGCAATCGGTTGTACCATTTTGAAGCCCTGTCTTTGAAGGTCATAGAAAAAGCCCTACATAAGAGCTTGTCATCGTTGTCGAAACTCAGCATAAAGTTCTTGAAGGCTTCCAAATGGTTGTCCGGATCCGTTTTCCCGTCGTATTTTTCCAGCTTAGAAATATCGAAACGCCTCGGGAGCGGTCCCGCTAATATCTCATCGGATAACGGGGAGGCTCTCCAGTTGACTCCGAGCTCGAAAGCTCCTCCTCCAAGACCTTCGGTCCTGATTTCATAGAGTCCCTCGGCTCTGGGGCTGATGAATTGGCTGCTCGTTCGGTATCCGTGGTTCTGGCTGTTCGTCGGTTGCCAAGGAATTGGGGGCAACATTTCCCGCTCTCCGCGGCTGGCGACGTGCGTTCCTTCCTTTTCAAAGGATACAGGGGTCGGCTTATCGGTGCCATCCTTTTTGTACCGCGAGGGATCTGCCCTGGACTCTCGAACGCGTCGGGACCGAGTCTTTCGCGTCCGTTGGACTCTCTCCCGGCGCAGGTACTCCTCGCCGGACGAATCGTCTGAGGGGTAGTCCGACGTCATGGCCCGACGGCTGTCTGGGTTCCGACGAATCTTGACGGCCTCTTCGTCGTCGGGAGGTGAATCTCGGTAGTACCTAACAGGTCGGACCTCCACCCGCGAAGCTTGGCCGCGACCGGCTGCTCCCCGATCGTCCAGGGCGGGCTCTTTGCCCTTCCCTTCACGAGCCCTTTTCTCGTCCAGTGCCCGCTCCCGTTCCTCTTCTAACCGGGCAATGTCTTCAAGGAGCTGCTTTCGGGTCATAATCAAAGTCGACCGCTTATCCCGACCGCCGTTCCACTCCCGACCGGGAGCTCCCCTGCCTTCCGACCCAGTAGCGGCTCGGACGACTTCTCTACCGTCTCTCTCTGTCGCCGCTTCGCTATTCATCCCGTACAATGTGATTTTCAAAGAACAGAAGATTCCTTTTCGGTATCACTGTTCCCACAGACGGCGCCAATGATGAGTGAATAATTGTCAAAAGAATATATTTGGGATCTTGGACCTGATATGACTAGAGAGAGAAAGTGTAGAGAGATAAAGTAGAATCTGAGAAAGTAATATTCAATACCCCTTTTTTGGGCAAGTGGGTCACCCTTTTATAGTAAAATAAGGTGGACCCATTTAACCTATTAGTGGGCCGTTCATTGCATATCAATGAAGCCCTTCTTACTATTACATTATTGTAAATTGGTCCTCGAAGGACTTTAAATACCCGATTAATCCCATCAACTATTATTTACTGCATTTTTACCCCTATCGCTTGGATCGGCGAATTCCGCCCTCATCAAGTACTGGTGAAGGTACCAACGAGTATACATAGTCGGAGATATTTTTGTCAAATTATTAAATGAAGGTACCTATTATCATCATCCTCATTTTGGGTACTACTTGGTAATTAGGTAGTTGAGTGAGTGTTTACTAGTACTTTTCTCTAGTTTTTTTGCGAAATATGTATATTTTAAAAAAATTGAATCTATTTTTGTTTTTCTTTATTTACAAAAGTCTTTATTTGTATCGACAAAACTATTGGTCAAACAAATGTAATAAAACAAAGAAGATGTTATTTTACTTTTATTATTTAAAAAATCGAACATGACAATCCAGCCTCCAACCGAGGATATCTTCGTACACCAAATAGTAGTTGATGTAGCCCAGAAAGTCCAAACACAAACTTTTTTTATTTTATTTTATTCAAATATCTTATATTGTTTTTATTTTATTTTAATGTATTTAGATTATTTCCTTGTATTCTAATTTAGGGTTTTGAGAAACTATTATATAAATCCTCGTATGCCTTAAGTTATTTTAAGTTTTTGGAATAATATATTTTTTATCTCTGAAAATTTCAATATTTATTACTCTTAGATTAGAGTTTCATCATGTTACCCTTGAATTAGGGTTTCATCTATCGTTGTTTCTTCTTCTATTTGCGCTGCGTCATCAGTTTGGTATCAGAGCCTCAGTTCCTGCTATGGGGAAGCATGTTTCTAAAGCCTGACTATTCTAGATTCAAGGTTTAAAGAAGAGAACAACACACATGGTCATGAAGATCGGGAAGATCGTTTGAGTATGAAGGGACATACCAGCCGTTTCAATGACGATCGTATTGACCGGTTACTGAAGGAGTTTAAATTGGCTACCAATCGTCGAATCAAGGTAAAAATTGCTTATCGAGATGCTGTCTCGGGCTGTGAAAAGGTTTTCAAAACCATTTTTTCATCAAATTGACATGGAGATGTTGTCTTCATGCTATGAAAAGGTTTTTGAAACCAATTTTTTCATCAACTGGATGGCGTCAATGTGACTTCGAATAAGGAACACACGAGAAGAATTTATCTTATTCTGATAAGGTCAACAATTATAATTCCCAATGTAACAATTGAAAAAAAATAAAATAAAATAATTTTGGTTGTTAATGGTGATGGTGCTGTGAATTCGAGGACGAATTCTTGTCAACCAGGGGAGGATGATGTAGCCTAGAAAGTCCAAACACGAACTTTTTTATTTTATTTTATTTTATTCAAATATCTAATATTGTTTTTTATTTTATTTTAATGTATTTATTTTATTTCCTTGTATTCTAATTTAGGTTTTTGAGAAACTATTATATAAAAACTCATATGCCTTAAGTTGTTTTAAGTTTTTGGAGTAATATATTTTTTATCTCTGAAAATTTCAATCTTTGTTACTCTTAGATTAGAGTTTCATCAAGTTACTCTTGAATTAAGGTTTCATTTATCGTTGTTTCTTCTTCTATTTTCGTCGTGTCATCAGCAGTCATACCAATTTAGGAGGTTGAAGTGCACAAATTTACATATGGGAAAAGTGTTACAATTGGAATTAAATTACCATTGGAAATGAAAGTAAAATTATTATCTTTTTTATCCAAACAAATGCATGTGTTCGCCTAGTGTAGATGTAATTGGCGTACCGACTAGTATCATTTGCCATAAGTTATCTATGTGATCCGGTGTGCGGCCTGTAATATAGAGTCGAAGAGCATTTTCTGCAGAAATCTCTGAAGCTATTGTCAAAGAGGTAGACAAGTTAACAAAAGTGGGGTATTTTTGGAAATCCCGATACATGTTGTGGATTACAAATCCTATACTTGTAAAGGCAAATGATGAATGCGTATTGACTTCATATACCTTAACAAGGCATGCCCAAAGGATCATTTACATATCCCTTGGATAGATCAATTGATAGATTCCACTTCTAGAAATAAATTATTATCGTTTATGGATGTATTTACTAAGTATAATATGATACAAATGGATCTGAAGGACCTGGATCATACTACATTTATTAGTGACATATGGTTGTATTGTGATAAAGTAATTTCTTTTGGTTTAAATAATGTTGGGGCTACTTACCAATGTTTAGTGAATAAAGCCTTTGTCAGTCAGATTGGGAGAAATGTAGAGGTTTTTATTGAAGATATGATGTTAAAAAGTCTAAGAGAGGAAGATCACTTTCTTTATCTCTAAGAAAATTTCTCTAACTTGGAAGCCATCAATTTAAAGCTGAATCCGTAAAAGTGAACTTTTGGCATTCGATCCAGATTTTTTTTTTGGGTATTTCATAAATGAGAAAGGAATTCAAGATGACCCATTACAGCTAGATGCATTGTTAGTTATGGATCCTCCCAAATCTAAAAAATAGTTCCAGGTGTTGAGTGGAAGGCTGACAGTTTTAAACAGGTTTATATCAAGGTTATCGGACAAGTGTGCACAGTTCTTCCAAGTGCTGAGAAATGCTAATGAGTTCAAATTATCCCCAAAATATTATGAGGCTTTCCCTAAAATCAAGAGACATATATCTTCACCCAAAACTCTATCGAAACGAGTGATGGGAGAAGGGATTTATGTTTATTTGGAAGTATCGGACTATGCATGAAGTGGAGTGTTAGTTTGGGAAGTTGATAATTATCCTCACCCTATTTATTATATTACTAAGGGTTTGTAGGATGTATAAAAGATATATCTAAGGTTGGAGAAATTATCTTTAGCATTGGTAACAGCAACGAGAAAGATGAGACCTTACTTTCAAGCACATTTTATCAATGTTCGAACTTTTTTTCCACTTAAAAGTGTTGATGTAGCCCAGAAAGTCCAAAAAAACCTTTTTTATTTTATTTTATTTTATTCAAATATTTTATATTATTTAAATCAAATCTAATTATATTAAGATTTTATTTTATTTTATTTTAGAATATTTATTTTATTTCCTTGTATTCTAATTTAGGGTTTTAAGAAGCTCTTATATAAAGCCTCATATGCCTTAAGTTATTTTAATTTTTTGGAATAATATATCTTTTATATCTGAAAATTTCAGTTTTTGTTACCCTTAGATTAGTGTTTCATCATGTTACCCTTGAATTAGGGTTTCATCTATCGTTGCTTCTTCTTTTATTTCCGCCGCGTCATCAAGTTTGCTGCAAAAACCTAATGTATCAGGTTGAATGACCAAGTGGTGTCTATAATTAGGGGCTTATGATATCGATTTCGCTCGTCGAACTACAATTAAGGCACAAGCTATCGCAAATTCTTCGTTGAATTTCGTTTGGAGCGACCTTATATGGAATATTTTATAGAGAAGTATGTGAAGGAATAGGTAGCCCGAATAGTTGGGCTAAGGCTTGCTCAAATATGTGGGGCCAAAAGTTCTCAATTAATAAGTGACTCCCAAATGCTCATACACCAAGCTCAGGGACAATATAAAACAAAAAAAGCAGTTGGTGAAATATTTGCATATATTGAGAGGAACTTCTGCCTTTTTTAAATATGTAAAGTATAACCATGTGCCAAGGGCTGAAAGTTTGATGGTTAACTCTTTAGCTGCTATTGCGTATACAGAAGCATATTCTTGAATTTTAATACAATAGTGCACCTTTATAACAACAAACCCAAAAATAGTGATAGGGGCTGAAGAAAGTTTTCAAGTATCAACAATAACAAGCCAAGATTAGAGGCATGAAATCCAAAAGTTTATTACTAAAGGAAATCTACCTGAGGTAACAAGTCTAGCTAAGCTATTAAAATTTAAATCACATGGCTTTTTGGTTTTAAGAGAGGTACTTTATAAGAAATCTTATAGCAGGCCTCTATTGTATTGCCTCGGATCCGATGAGTCTCAAGTAATCTTATATGAATTACACGATGGAGAAGGTTTTGCCTATTGTGGCTACAAAGTGTTGACTAGAAGGGTCTTATTAGCTAGATATCATTGGCCATTCATCATGATATGAGCTAAAGCTTTAGTTAAAAGATGCAATCCATGGCAAAGGTTTGAAAATGCAATACATGTACCAGCAGTCCCTATGGAATCAATATCTGAAGCAATATCATTAGATAAACAGACTTGATTTGGTGGGACCTTTACCAATGTCATCCAGACGGTGTCGAACCATTATATGAACAGTGTATTATTTCTCTAAGTTGGTATAAGTTGTGCCTCTCTCCAGAACTACCTTTAAAGCAGTAATCAAGTTTATTATTTACAACATATGTTATGGATTTGGAATTCTCAGAAGTATTACATTAGATAATGGTCATTAGTTTGACAACATGGACATGTAATGTTTTTGTACTTTTAGATGAACCCGGCATTGATTCTCTTTATATTTTCATCCCCAAGCTAACATGCAAATAGAGGTTGTGAACATAACTAATTTGACGGATCTCAAGAAGAACTTAGAAGCGGAAGCTGGTAAATGGTCAAATTACTTACAAGAAGTGTTATGGGCCTATTGAACTACTCATTATAGTTCTACTCAAGAGTCCCTAACATCGATAGAATATACTCTTCATTCTTTTAGAGTTCAAAGTTATTCCGAAGAGGATAATGAGACACCACTAAGATCTCAGCTAGACTTGATTGAAAAAATAAGAAGTTAAAGCTCACTTAAGAACGGTGCATTATAAAATTTTAATGAGAAGCATATATGCATCTGAAATTCAAAGAAGCGAATTCGATGTAGGGGATAAAGTGTTGAGAAAATTATATTTACACACCAATGACAGGAAATTTGGAAAATTGGCACCGATTGTGAAGGATCATATACTGTGAGTGAAAACATTAAACGGGGAATGTATCTGATAAGGAAAGATATTCTTCAAGGACTGGAGTGATAAATTCTGTAATTATAGGATTAAATTAGGCTTTAGGAGGAACCGAAGGGTTAAATTGTAAATATGACAATATGTAACCGTTTCTCTAACTAACTCACCTTGCCTATTTAAAGAGGCTGAAGGAGTTATTTTGACCTATGATATATTCAGAAGTACTTTTCACTACTTTAAACTCTCTCTGCAAATTTTCTGTTCTTGATTCATTCACTACAACTTTAATTCACACCAAATTGGCGCTAGAAGGAGGGGTAGAGGATACCTTGATCAACAGATCAAAAATCAACGTTCGAGTTCTCGTTTTTTAAGTCTTTCGTTCGAATTTTCATATTTCGTTTGATTTTTCGCTGTTTGAAGATGAATCCAGAGGAAGGTGACAATCCATCTGTTCGCAAGGCAATAGAGACGCTGAAATCCGATCTGCAAGAGGCAGGTAAATCTGTTCCAATTCAATCAGTCCAATTTGACTTTGAAGGAAAAATGAATGAAATGATTAGGAAGGTGGCTGAGCTTGACGAATTGGTAAAAAAGAAAGGAGATGATAACGGTGCTAGACTTAGGTCTAAAATAGCAGGAGGTGATCGTAATGATCAGTCTGATCAGTCGATGGATGAGGGTGATGATCATTATGAGCAGCGTAGGGCACGTTCTGAGCAAAAGAAAGAGTATAGCGGGATAAAGAAGAGGAAGGAAAAGTTACAAAGGCGACTGTATGAAAACTCTAGTGATGAGGAGGATTTTGAAGATTCTGAATCTGATGAAACACCGAGGTACGAACGTTCTCGAGACCGTACAAGAGGAACAGAGCGTGAGTTCCGGCCAGCTAAGGCGTTTAAGGAGGGAAGGAAGAAGAAAGAGAGGCGAGTATACTCACCTCGGAAATACTCGCCTCGGAGGTACTCGCCTCGGAAATATGAAGGTGAGTCCAGCTTGTATGCAACTGTGGGGATGAGAAATGAGGACCAGTATGTCCAGGGGGTTGATTGGAGGGACTCACCACTGGTCAGGGAGATCAGATCTGTGCCGCTACCGAGGCGGTTTGATATTTCCAAAGTTGAAAAGTTTGATGGGACTCAAGATCCCGATGACCACATAGAACAATTTAAAAACTACATGACTAATTTCGAAGATGATGATAGATTAGTGTGTAGAGCTTTTTCCCAAACGTTTAAGGGAACTGCGCTAAAATGGTTCAATAAGATTCCTAAGGAATCGATTGCAAATTTTAGAAGTTTCTACACTGCTTTTCGGAGGCAGTTTGTAGGAAGCAAGGAAATGAGAGCCAATGGAGACACAATAATACAGTGCAAGCAGGCTGTGGGAGAGAAGTTGAAGGATTATACCAAGAGGTTTGTGTCAACAAAGGCTGAATTGGATGACTGTGAAGAAAGTGTGGCTATGGCAGCGTTCAGGCAAGGGCTGTTGCCTGGGGATTTAGCCGATGAGACTACGAGGCGCAGAGCGTTAACTTTTGGAGCTCTTATGGCCCAGGTTGAGGACCAAATTAAGGTCGAAGAATCGACGAGGGTTCGAGGAGGTGCTAGTACTGTTCAGAAGGGGAATGGACAATCTAACGTCTCAAACAACAATACCTCGCGTCCGAAGAGCAATCAAAATGTTTCTAACCGAGGAACCTCGAACTCGTACCAAGGGGGATATAATCAACATAATTCTAACAATCAGCAGCAATTTAGGTCCAGGTCGAATGTGTGGGTGAGGCCAGATTACTATGCAGATTTAACTGAGAGCGTGGCTTCAATATATGAAAAAACAAGAGGAACAATCAATTTTAGAAAGCCACCAGTTATCAACAGGCCAAGAGAGGAGCGTAATAATAAATTTTGTAAGTATCATGAGGACATTGGCCATGATACAAATGATTGCATTGCTCTAAAGAAGGAGATGCAAATTCTGATCGAAAATGGAAAGTTGTTGGAATATGTCAGGAAGAATGCTAAGGCAACAGCTCCTAAAGGAGGTAATCCTAATTCCAAGCAGGAAACTGCGTTAATGATTTTAGATGTTGCAGGTGAGGCAGATGGTTTCGATGTAGCCTCGGAATATGTTGAACCAGACCCCAGTCGACTTTTGTTAATGTCGATAGATGAGCCGATGCGTCAGGGACGTGTTCGAGATCTGTGTGCCTTTTTTGAATCATTAACCATATTTGGAGGGGATTCGATGACCAACAACACCAATAATTCGAGGAAGAGGCATATAGTAAACTTAACGCGACAAATTGAGGGAGGTGCATCGGCACATCTAAGCAGCAGAAAGGATGTGCCCTTTATAATATTCGACGGAGATGATTTGAGGGGCATCACGGGGCCACATGAGGATGCGGTGGTCATTGGAGCAGAAGTATGCGGGGTGGAGATTCGACGAGTGCTGATCGACACAGGAAGCTCTGCTAATGTGCTTTTTAAGTCAACGTATGATAGGTTGACTGCACCACCTCGAATAGAAAAATCAGAGAGGACTATCATTGGGTTTACCGGCGCATCAGCAATTGTGATAGGTGAATTCGAAGGTGAAATTTCCTTGGGGAAAGGGCCTTTCAAGAAGAAAGTACAGGTACTTTTTGTGGTGGTGGATTGTCCATCAAGTTACAACGCTATTCTTGGGAGGTCATGGTTGGCCAAAATGTACGCTGTAGTTTCTACAGTTCATCAGTGTCTGAAGTATGTGGTCGAGGACAGAGTTGGCGTAGTCCGAAGTGACCAAAAGGTGGCAAGAGAATGTTATGCTGCTGCATTTAGGTTACGTGGTAAAAGTTCTGATGATCTCATGGAGAGTTAGCAGTTTGGGGGGTTGTCTTGTGGTGAAACAGACGAGGGAATTGATGATCCGAGGTCAACCCCGAGTTCTGTAGTGGTCAATGAAGAAATAGAGGAATATATTTTTAATAATGGCAGGGTACTTCGAATTGGCACTCTGTTATCTTTGTCGATGCGAGAAAAGTTGTTGAATTTTTTGTCTGAAAATTTGGATGTGTTTGCCTGGAGATCCGAAGATGTAGTAGGGGTCCCAAGCAGCATCATATGTCATAGACTAGCGGTTGATCCGAAGGTCAAACCAATTATCCAAAAAAGAAGGGCTTTTTCATTGGAGAAATCTGAGGCCATAGTTGCCGAAGTGGATCGGTTATACAAAATGGGGCACATTAGGGAGGCCAATTATCCGAGGTGGACGGCTAATCCGGTGGTAGTAAAAAAGAAGAATGGAAAATGGCGAATGTGTGTGGACTTCACAGATTTGAATAGAGCATGTCCAAAAGATCCTTTTCCGGTGCCTCGAATAGATCAGTTAGTGGATTCCACTTCGGGAAATAAAATTCTGACTTTCATGGATGCATTTTCGGGGTATAATCAAATTCGAATGAATCCAGATGATGAAGAAAGCACGACTTTTATTACTGATAGAGGTTTGCATTGCTATAAAGTAATGCCATTTGGATTGAAAAATGCTGGATCAACATATCAGAGGCTGATGAATAAGGCGTTTGCTTCACAGATTGGGAGAAATATTGAAGTATACATCGATGACATGCTTGTTAAAAGCAAAGGTGATGATGAACATATTGATGATTTAGAAGAAACGTTTTTGAATCTTAGAGCCATTCAATTGAAGTTGAATCCAGAAAAATGCACATTTGGAGTCCGATCTGGTAAATTTTTGGGGTATATGATTAGTGAAAGAGGAATCGAGGTGGATCCAGAACAGTTGAAGGCCCTGATATCGATGTCCTCACCTCGGAATATCAAAGAAGTGCAAATGTTAACAGGCAGGTTAGCAGCTCTGAACAGATTCATTTCTCGTTTCTCAGATAAGTGCTTGCCTTTTTTCCAGGTGCTGCGTAAACCCAATAATTTTGAGTGGACTTCGGATTGTGAAGAAGCCTTTTTAAAGATAAAAAATCTTTTGTCCTCTCCTGAAATATTATCAAAGCCTCGGAAAGGTGAGCAGTTATTTTTGTATATAGCAGTGTCAGATTATGCAGTAAGCGCAGTTTTGATCAGTGAGGACACAAAAATTTCGAAGCCAGTTTACTATGTTAGCAAAAGTTTGGTTGATGCTGAGAAACGCTACTTGAAGCTCGAAAAAATGGCACTGTGTATAGTAGTGGCAGCAAGAAAAATGCGCCCTTACTTCCAGGCACATACGATTGTAGTTCGAACTTCATATCCATTAAAAAATGTTTTGCAAAAACCAGACATTTCAGGGAGAATGACCAAGTGGTCTGTGGAACTGGGAGATTTCGATGTGCTATTTTCTCCTCGAACAGCTATCAAAGCTCAAGCTTTAGCAGATTTTTTGGTGGAGTTTCACTCAAGCAGATCCGAGGAGAAAGATGCAGAAAAGGTGAATGAGAATCCGACGTGGACAATACGAACTGATGGGGGATCCAGTAGTAAAGGGTCAAGTGCAGGAGTAGAATTGGTGGCACCAACGGGGGAATTTATGTTTCAAGCTATAAAATTTGGCTTTCATGCTTCAAATAACGAAGCTGAATATGAGGTTGTGCTAGCAGGGTTGCGGTTAGCGAAGATTTGTGGAGTAATGTTTGTGCGCTTGGAAACAGATTCACAGTTGGTAGTTAACCACGTTAAAGGGGTATCAGAAGCTAAAAAGGAGCGTTTGGTTTTGTACCTACAAGAACTTCGGGGGATGATGGCGCAGTTTGAAAATGTCGAAGTGGAGCATATTCGAAGAGGAAACAACACTATGGCTGATTCTTTGGCAACGATGGCTTACTCAGAAGAATACCCATGGATTGTAACACAACCATCACCTTCGATCATATCGAATTCTGAACAATGTGAAGTTGTTGATGAGGTGGTAAATAATCCGACGTGCGCTCGAGGAGATTGGAGGTTTGACTTGTTAAACTTTATTTCGAATGGAATATTTCCTATGGATAAACACTTGCTCAAGAAAATAAAATACAAATCCCTTGGATATGTGGTACTGGATGGAGTATTGTACAAAAGGTCTGCTTCGAAACCTTTACTACGATGTTTAAGTAAGGATGAGTCTCAGAATGTTCTGTCCGAACTGCATGATGGAGATGGGTCAGCTCATTGTGGGTTTAGAGCTTTAACACGTAGGGTATTATTGGCAGGATATTATTGGCCTACCATTTTGCAAGATGCCAAGTCGTTAGTTCGAAGTTGTGATACTTGCCAAAGGTATGCAAATTTAATACATAAACCAGCAGTACCCCTAATGACAATTTCAGAGGCGATTCCTTTCGATAGATGGGGAATTGATTTAGTGGGACCATTACCTATGGCTTCTGGTGGGAGACAAATGATTATTGTTGCAGTTGATTATTTTTCGAAGTGGGCAGAAGCAGAACCCTTAGCTGGGACAAAAGCTAAGGATGTAATCAAGTTTATTCAAAGTAACATTTGCTACCGTTTTGGAATACCTCGGAAAATAACAACTGATAATGGTCCTCAATTTAATAACAAAGAAATGGACTCTTTTTGCTCTTCGAAAGGGATACAGCAATGTTTTTCCACTCCTTTCCATCCCCAGGCAAATGGACAGGTAGAAGTTACAAATAGATCTATTTTGGATGGCTTGAAGAAAAATTTGGCAGGAGCAGCAGGGAAATGGCCAAATTTTCTTCAAGAAGTATTATGGGCATATAGGACAACTCCTAGAGAGGCTACAAAAGAAACTCCTTTTTCTCTAGTATATGGAATGGATGCTGTGTGCCCTGCTGAATCTACATTGCCCTCCTATAGATTACTACAATATTCCGATGCAGATAACGATGAGGCTAGAAGGGTGGAACTTGATTTGTTGGAAGAAAAAAGGGTCAAGGCACATTTAAATGTGATCCATTATCAAACGTTAATGAGGAGCAGGTACGATGCTAAAGTAAAGAGAAGGGAATTCAAAATTGGCGATCTAGTGTTGCGAAAAGTGTTTCTTCACACTAAGGATAAACACCTCGGAAAATTGGCTCCGAATTGGGAAGGTCCTTACGAAGTTAAAAAGAGGGTCAAACCAGGTTCTTACAGGTTATCAGATCGAGAAGGGAGGATGCTCAAGCACCCTTGGAACATAGAGCACTTGAAATTGTACTGTGAGTAAAACTGAACTTTGAATTTTTGTAAAACAGGCATACTCTTTCCTTATCTGTTGGCCCAGAAAGGTTTTAACGAGGTGTCTGATTAATATTGAATTTTTTAATAAAATTTCTTTTGGCCATTGGTTGTTTGTTATGATGTGTGATTTATTATTTTGGTAATTTGGCAAGGATTGATCATCTTTGAAAGTTGACCAAGAATAATTTTCCGAAGCGATAGCTTTGAAGAAACAACCAAATTTTTCGAGGTGCCACGTCTTATGAGTGCATCTATTTTTCGAGGTGCCACGTCTTATGAGTGCATCTATTTTTCGAGGTGCCACGTCTTATTAGTGCATCTATTTTTCGAGGTGCCACGTCTTATGAGTGCATCTATTTTTCGAGGTGCCACGTCTTATGAGTGCATCTATTTTTCGAGGTGCCATGTCTTATGAGTGCATCTATTTTTCGAGGTGTCATGACTTAAGCATTTATGTTTAAGAATAACCAGTTTAAACAAGTATACCAGAAATTTAAGATATAAAAAAAAAGATAAGTGATTTCCTCGTGGAATAAAATACGAAGTTTACAAAAAGAAAAGGAGGGAGTACTTAATCACATACACAAAAAACAAAAACAAGTCGCTTAGCCTATTAGGCATCATCTTCTTCTCCTTCTGATGATTCCTCTTCGGAACTATTTCCTTCTTCTGAGGAGGAGCTTGGTGGCGCTTCGAAAGCTTCCTTGGGGCGCTGATCTTCTGGAACTCGTTTCCAAAGGTCTGATAAGTCTAGTCTTGGGCAAGCAGCATGAACTTCTCGAAGAATCTGAATAGATGTATCAATTTGAGTTTTCTTCATGCCTTCGAGCATCACAGAACTAACTTT
This sequence comes from Limnanthes douglasii subsp. nivea, assembly GCA_036936605.1. Lineage (NCBI taxonomy): Eukaryota > Viridiplantae > Streptophyta > Magnoliopsida > Brassicales > Limnanthaceae > Limnanthes > Limnanthes douglasii. Next base: position 213,249,601 of record JAUPFV010000004.1, read on the forward strand.
GGTTTCAGCCTTTTTGACTGCAGCTTTCTTTTCTTCTTCGAATCCTGTTCGAAGTGTAGTAATCTCACTTTGGCTTTTTTCTAATTTATCTTTTGTTTCCTTAATAAGTGCCGTAGCATCGGAGATGGCAGTAGAATGTTCAGCTTTCAGACTTTCAAGAGCTTCCAGATGAGTAGTTTTAAGAGCTTCGACTTCCTCCTTGTGTTTTTTAAGAAGCTGTTCTTTCTCAGCTTCGAATTTTTGGAGTGCTTCATTTTTCAAAGTCTTTTCAGACTCTGTTTCTTTTCTGCTTCTAACTAACTCTTGGGCAAGACGCTCCAATTGGCTTTGAGATTTGCTCACCTCTTCGTATAATTTTGTGACTGCAGTAATTAAATTTGGGAAAGGTTGAAGAATCGAAATTACCTCATCGGATTTCTCTGAGTGAGGAAAGACTAATGGCTGATGAACAGGAGCGAAGGGGTTAGATGTTGAAGCTGTAGCAGCCTCGGTAAAAATTGGTGGAACAACTTTGGCAGGTTGAGAGCCAGAAAGTACAAAATCTCCACTTGAGTTGAAGTCATCAAAGTTTAGATAATCATCTACTTGTTTATCTTCAAGGGTTATTCCTCCTTCAGGATTCTCCTCAACAAAAGTTTTACCTTGTGCCTCGGAAGCTAGCACAGCCTCTAGTAAATCAGCCTCGTTCTTTTCATTGGGCTTGTTAGACTTATTCTCCTTCTTTTTTGGAGAAGTGCCATTTTTCTTTTTCTTCTTCAGGGTAGGCTGGTCTTCTTCGGTTATGGTGGGAAGTGAAGGTGCAGACGTTTTCCTTTTCCTTGTACTCTTCGAAGTCGTGGAAGGCTTAGCCCTGCTTGTGCTGGTTTTCTGGGTCATTTTCCTTTTCTTTTTCAAAGGAAGATGGCTGTCACTTCGGTTCCGAAGAGGAAGATAGCATTTCCCATCTGGTGCAAGTATCCTCTCAACTGCCAGAAGGGGATCTGGTGGCGTCATCGGATCCTGAGGGAAGTCGGCCCCTAAAGATATGCGCCAGAGATGGCTATTAACGAAGTTAATGGGCTCGAATGCTGAATGAAAACCATTGCCCCAAGATTTTTCAGCCCACTCAGCCATCTTTTGGAAGATAAGCTTGGCTTCTTTTCGACGAACCTTAAACCGCCTCGGAATTTCTAAAGAGAGAAAAATAGTTAGCTAAGCAGATTGATTCAAAAACAACTAGATAAACAAGGGAAGGTATCACTTACTACTGTCTCTCCAAGTAAGGGTGAGTCTGGAAGGATTGGCATCGGAAATTTCTTTGCCATTTTCCCTGGCGCCTGACAGAAAGACGAACCTTTGTTTCCAGAATTTATCGGCTTCGAGGAGGTCGTCGATAATTTTCAAGTCATCTTCAAGGGTTAAATAATAAAATGGCAGAACAGGGCCATTGGAGACTTTAGTTACTGAGATGAAGTCCTCGATTTCGAGGGGAATACCTCCAAGCCTTGATACCATAATTGCTGAGAACAAGGTGAAGAGCAAGTTGGGAGTAACTTGTATTGGGCATAGTCTGTGGATTTCGAAGAACTTTACTATCATCGGATCCAGGGGAAACCGAAGTCCCCAGTTAAAGAGCTCAGGGTACACTACCAGCTCATCTTTTTGGCAGTTCAAGGGTGTCTCTCCTTCCACTGGTAGTCGAAGCGTCATATTGTCAGTTAACCCCCATAGCTTTCTGAGGTGCTCTTTCTCTGATTCGAGGTAGTAGCTGTAAGGTACATTCTTCAAGGCAAGAATGTACCAAGCAGAAAGGGGCTTGAGATTTTCCTGAACTAAGGAGGCAACATTCTCAGGCAATGTAATGAGATCTTTTTTTCCTCGAGTTTTCTTTGGAGGAGCTACATCATCAGCCTCGGATTCCTCCTCGGCATCAGATTCAGTAGCTTCTGAATCGTATTTTTTGTGACCTTCCTCGGAGTGACTTCGAATTTGTGTCTCTTGTTGAGTCACAGGAATTGGCTGACTACACTCTGGTGTAGTATCATCCACTTCTTGTGGGGGAGGAGGAGAGTGTTGAGGAGTAGAAGAGGTTTTTGCTTCTTCACCCATTACTAAGAAAGGTGATTTTTTGGCACGTTTAGCTCTGATAGCCTCGAATTGAGGAGGAAGTGTTTTGGATTGAGGGTTTCTTGTCTCTTCGACTTGAAGGATAGGTGATTTGAGTTGTGATTTGTTATAAGTGGGTGGCTTGTCTAAAGTAACTACTTTAGATTTTCGATGAGGTCTTAGTAATGAAGATTTGGCTGGATTTTGGAGAGAAGAGGTTGTTGAGCTATCTTCTGGGTTAGAAGCTAGAGGTGAGGACGAAGTGGCAAGGTTTGGATTGAAGTTGCCATATTTAAAAGTGGTGCAGGAAGAGTGAGGACCGTTATAGATCAACCCAACAGCTTTGTATTCTTTGGCTCTTCGAGAAATACAAAGATAATCGTAGGCCCCGAATACTTGGTTACTGGAACCAGGAAAAAGATTTTTCTTTGATCTTACTGGTCTTCTGGGTTTAAATCTATTGTATCTAGGGTATCTTCTCATACAATGGGTTTTGGTATGAGAGATTGCTTGGGTAGATAAGAAAAGATGAACAGGTTGAAGATGAACAGGTTGAAGATGAACAGGTTGAAGATGAACAGGTTGAAGATGAGTGGGTTGAGGATGAAGAACAGATTGGAGATGGTTCAAAAGATGGATTCTCTAAAAAACTCTTACTGAATGAATAGCTGAGTATTTATAGGGTAAAGAGTAGCATCGAGAATGTGAAAGTGTGGAACAAGTAATCTGTTTTTATTGGGTGGAATATGAAACGAAAAGGAAACTAGTGATGTCACGGGTCTACTACTAGAAGTCTAATCAATCCATCAAGTAGGGTTTAGAGATTTCGAAGTGTTATTAAACTATGTGTGAAGTAATAATGTTTGAAAATCAAAGGCAAAGCAGTACCACAAGAAGTTAAATTCGACGAGGAGTTAAATTCGAGGCAGTTGAGAAATTCTTTTGCACTTACTCACCAATTCGAAGAGAGTTCTAGTTCATTGAATTTAATCATAATAAAGATGTAAAATGATGCTGATCCGAGGAAGAATTCGAAGAACTAATAGTTCTTATACATTAATGTATAAGAACTAGGGGGGCTACTGATAAGGAAAGATATTCTTCAGGGACTGAAGTGATAAATTCTGTAATTATAGGATTAAATTAGGCTTTAGGAGGAACCGAAGGGTTAAATTGTAAATATGACAATATGTAACCGTTTCTCTAACTAACTCACCTTGCCTATTTAAAGAGGCTGAAGGAGTTATTTTGACCTATGATATATTCAGAAGTACTTTTCACTACTTTAAACTCTCTCTGCAAATTTTCTGTTCTTGATTCATTCACTACAACTTTAATTCACACCAAATCGATTGGTTGATCGAGAATGAAATCTTTTGATGCATTCCCGGAATGTCGAACATTTAAGGCTTATCTTGATTAAATGTGGAAAATATTTTATTTAATGTAAATATTTGGGGATATACTTTTTCCTACCCTGGTGGCGCGGGGAGGTTTTAATTAGGTGTCCGGATTATTGTTAATCTAATTGCAATGATTTTATTTTTATGTATTAAATTTGTATGTATTGAATAGATTTCCTTAAAATAGTTATGTATTAATTTTGAGAGCCTTCAAATTGATTACATTCGAATAGCTTATGTATTAAATTTGTGTGCATTCGAATGAATTACCTTTGAATGACTTATGTATTAAATCTGTGTGTCTTTGAATGGGTTACCTTCTAATAGCATATGTATTAAATTCGAGTGCCTTCGAATGGATTATGCGTTAAATTCGAGTGCCTTCAAATGGTTTGCCTTCGAATGGCTTATGTATTAAATTTGGGAGTCTTCGAGTGGATTACCTTCGAATGTCTTATATATTAAATTTGTATGCCTTAGAATGGATTACCTTCGAATGGTTAAAATGGGTTACTTTCGAATAAATTGGATCAAGGCATGAAAATAAAAGTTGTAAGGAAATATGATAGAAATGATTGAGTTAATAACAACTACAAAATGCTTCGGGTAACCCAATGACTAGATGGGATCCGAGTTGAAAATTATTAAAAATGAATTATCAATGACAAGGACTTGATGGAATCCGTGTTGAAAATTACAAAAGTGCTTTGTCCATGCCAAGGACTTACTCAAAAACTTCTGATTAATATCACAAATTCCTTATATACAACAAGGCCTTGCATAAAACAACAAAATACAAATCTATTGAACTTTGGGCATCTTCTCATCAACCATTTTTTCTTCTTCTTCTTTCAAACTTCTACTTTTAGAGTCCCCAACATCATTATCATTGGAGCCATCGTTGGATGACTCCTCAGAAATACCCAACTGATCAGCTATGGGCATATCGTTGGGCCACAAGTTTTTTGGAACCAGCTCTCACAAAGACTCGATTACTAGTGTAGAGAATCTCTTGTGAAATTCCAAAACAATGTCATATTTAATTGAGGCATCATTTTTGTTTAAAGAATCTAGGATCACATCGGCATATGCTTTTAAAGCCTCATCTGTCTCTTTTGAGGTCTGAGCCTTAAGATAAGCTACCTCGCCTTCGTATTTTTAACAATGGCCTCTTGATAATTATTTCCCTTCAATAAGTTTTTGATTGTGCGCTTATCAATAGTATACTGATTCTTCAATAAAGAGAGATCTTTAGAGCTGGAGGCCTACAACCCTCTCAAATTCGTCTTTGCCTTGGCAAGTTAGGTTTTGCTTGAATTGACCTATTCGGATAGACGACCAGCCTTAGGGTTTTTTTTTCTTCAAGAGAAGCTTTCTAATTTTTTTTATCCTCTTGAAGAGAAGCAATGGTATATCTAGTGGGACCTCACTTCTCTCTCCAATTTGACAATATGCCTCACGTAACTCAACATCGAATATTCCAGTACGTTATTCTCCTTGACAACTTAAAAGGTACACCATCAAATACAACATTGGTGGCATTTCTTATAGATTCTAGAAATCATTCTCAAACGCATCAAAGTCACCCCCCCCCCCCCCCCTCCCCCAATACCTTCCATCGGGTTTTCATCTCCTTATGCATGTCTCTCAAGTGTGGGGAGAAATGGAGAAAGAGGATTGAGTAGTAAAATTGGTGGAAGCTTAACAGTATAAATTGTAGGAGGAATAATTTCTGAACGGAGGACACTCTTCTTATTTCTGTTGATACTGCCTTCTTTTCTTCTCTTGTGTATCTTTTTTTCTTACACATTTAAGGTTTTGTGGGTGCATTACCTTTTTCAAAATTGGAAGCAACACCAGCTAACAAGAATTTTTCAGTCTAATATGTATTTTTGGTTGAATCTTCAACACCATTTTTAGATGAGCTTGGCTTGTTTTTCCTATCCTTCTTGTTTCGATGACTGGGGTCTTGGTTTCTGGTCAGAATATATACCTTGTCATCATCAGCTTTAACTCTCTTTAAAATAGTAGTCGGTCGAGGAGGGGTAATGAACTGCTCTCATGTTAACTCGTACTCAGGGTTAATCCTCTAAAGATGGCTCTGAACTAAGTTGGTAAGGGTGAAATATTGATGGAAGCCATTAGACCATTTCTCATTATCCCATTGGTTTAGCTTCCTAAAGTAACCTTTGCATCTTCCAGATGATCCATATAAGGCTTCAAAATAACTTTTGAAAAGAAAAAATTAAATATAAGTTATAAAATATATATACATAAGAAATAATAGAAATTCAAATAGGGATACTTATATTCTTCGAGAACTTGGTAAGCCGACTTGGATTATCTTGAGAGGTAATTTTCTTTCCATTCTCCCACCAGCCACTTATGAATATGAACTGCATTTTTCATAGTTTATCTGCCTCCAACAGATCATCTACCACCTTGAATTCATTTCATATGTTAAAATAGTAAAAAAGAATTTGGGAATTGCAAGACACCCCCATAATAGCAGCAAATTATTCCATTGGCATCATGATTTTTGATAGCCTAGATGCCATGATGCATGACATCAAAGTGAACCAGGTATTCAGAGTGACCTAACTTGGACACAATCCCACTAATCTAAAGTAGTTTACGATCTTGGGGTCCAAGGGAAACCGAAGGCCCCAATTGAGCACGTCTGAATAAATAACTAACTCCTTAGGACCACAACTTATTAATGTCTCTCCAGATGTGGGAAGTCTAACCTTAATATCTTCAAGGAACCCTCACTTTGTTTGAATGGCTTCTAGTTCATTTTCATGAAAATAGACATAAGATTTTTTGTCAAACGCGAGAAGGTGTTTAACACTGACCTTTGCAAAGTTGGCCTTACGCGTTCGGCCAAAGATGGATGAAGTGCTTTGAATTTTGTTTTGAGGGTTTTGCCTTTGCTCTTTTTTTACTACTTGTTTTCTTCAAAGCTTTCTTTTTTGTTGTCTTGGAAGTCTTCCTAGTTTGGCCTAATGTCTCTAGGGGAGAATCATCACTGATATTTTATATATTTTATTTTATGAACTTTGAACTAGATCCTTAAGGTTCAATGTGATGATAAGTTATGTTCTCCTCTTTACTCGGTTGTTGGAAGAGATCTTAATTAGATTGGGAGGGCTCAGCAGGTTGGGGTGCATGTTTCTCTTCCATGTTCAGTTTATTTTAAGGATGGATTGATGGAAGGCTGTTTTGGTTGAACTGAACCTATCTTTACGGAGGGATCGAATTTTCCCTTAGACTTCCTGGTTAGTCTACGAGTAGTGTTTTCTTTAGAATTAGAACCCATGGCTTCGAAATTTGAAGAAATTCGACGACTAGTGGCTCATTAAGATTGAAAAGGCCTTCATGAACGACTTTAAGAAGTAAACGACTAAACGGTTGAAGAAGGTTCGGAAGGGATATTACATCTATTATATGGGTAGACGCCTCTGTAGTCAATTGACTAAGTTACTATGATTGTTCCCCTAGAAACCAGTAACCCAGCAGCAGTCTAAGCTGTTTTATTCTCTTTGTCCAACTTAGATAGATTTAGCCAACCTGCTTCGGTTAATGTGTTTCCAACAGTGAATATGCAAACACTAAAATATCATCAAAGATAGGATTCGCTGTGGAATCTGAGGCGGATGAGAAGAAGATATAACCGGTGACCAACTTGAAATTAAAGTTTTCTAGAAAGTAAATTTTTCTCTCTATATAAATCTCTAAGAAGGAAAAATGAGAGAATGACTTATAAAAGAAACTTTAGAAATGTGTTGAGTACCCTTCCAGGGAAGTGTAAACGCTGCCAACAACTATAATCCCTAGAGGAGTGGAAATTTTTTCAACTGGTTGGTTGGCCTCACCTAAGGTAAAGCAAGTTCGTGACTCCAATCAAATAATGACACGTATTATGAAATATAACTGGTTAAAAACCACAAATTTTGGATAATAACCATTTCCAAATGATGCAATCTGATAGGGTTCAAATATGTTTATCACCAGATTTAAAGAATACTTGAAAATCAGATTTGGAAAAATTAAACAAGTGCGATTCAGATATAAGAATATGAGTATTATATTTTTATTCTTTTGTTTTTTTACATTTATCAAAGTCGAAGTGTGTGTTAGTTTAGTAGAAGCATGTTAATTTTTTTTTTTGATTTTAGAAACATCTTAAAGTTTTATTTTTTTTTGCAGGTTATATTCGAGACATATGTGAATATGAGGACTCGGTTCTCGGTACAAAAGGTCAGGCTTTGCGATTATCTGATTTGGATTGTATAGATCCTTGAAGGATAAATATCATATCAAATTATGCAGGAATTTGGTATGGTCTAAGACAAAATGACATCTCTTTAAAAACCTAGACCCAATATTAAGAAAGGTAACACAAGAGATACCCTTGCATGAGCAAATTGGAATGAATGGCGTAACCATTTACTTCCCAAAAAACGTATGACAACTGCCATTTTTAGTAGCGTTAGTCCACGATGGTTCGATACATTAACTATGTCCTAAGGTTGTTAGGGATCATGATATGATAGAAGTCATTCACAAGATTAATTATATTAGACCTATTGATGACATGGATGAAGAGAATGGGATTTTTATGCAATGAGGACTAAATATCACTTCATTTTACCTGCTTGTTAGTATTTTATGATTTAGTATCTTACTTATGTTATTTAGTTAGGGATGATGTTGTTATTTTTGCTACTTACATGCATTTTTCCTTATATTATCTTATATGTGGATGATGTTTTTTATATGCAAATGATTTATTAATGTTGTAGATGTTCTACTCGCGATAATGTTATGAATTTCTATATAAGTTTTTAATTTAGATGTTATTCTGAATGTTGGTGCAAATGTTCAATTTTTGGTGATGCAATTATTTTGGTTGGTATCGTTTGTTGTATAAGTTTTTTATGATTTGTAGATGCATATCGGCGGTGCTGAGGATCATGTATCCCGGTATATAAAAATACCAAATGTATAGAAATCTCATACTGCTGGTACACTATATCATTGGCGGTATAAAAATTTTATACTTCCAGTGATATGATCCACTATTTTTCTAAAACCAACATATTCTACCTATTTTATCATAAATACACCAGCAGTGCAAATAACATGTACGGTCAGTTTAATAATTGCACCAGTGGTATGGAAATTCCATACAACCAGTGTATTATATTAATGGTGGTACACAAATTCTATACCACCAATATAGTGGTCCAGTTTATTAAAAAACTAACATTCTTAAACTTATTGTATTAAAAAGACACCGACGATGTAAAACACGTGTGTTGTGGGTTTATTAGTTGTACCGATGGTATGAAAATTACATACCACTTGTACATTATATTATTGGTGGTATAAAACTTATGTACCTCCAATAAAATAACCCAATTTATTAAAAAAACTTTATTCTGTCTATTTTATCACAAGTACATCAATGGTGTAAAAGACTTGTACAATCGGTTTAATACTTTTACTGACTATATTAAAATTCCATACCACTGGTACGGTATATAGTACTGGTTGTATATAAATTATATATCATCTAGTGGTCTAATTGTATAAAAATAACATATTGGTGGTGTAAAAGACATATATTGTCGGTTTATTAGTTGCATCAGTCGTATGGATATTACATATTGTCGGTACACTACAACAATGGCGATATAAATTTTTTATACTTGCAGTTATGTGTCTATTATATTTCATGTCAGCTAAATCCTTTCACCAAGTATAAACTATCACCAACTACAAAGTATCGCCAATTTCATATTATATTTATATATTAAAAGATACTCAAGTATACCATATTTTTTCGTCTACCAAATATAAGAACTAATCAAGCTTGTAATTTTTTTATATGGAATGGACTCTCGAAGAAGACAACCACTTGCTGCAAGTTATAAAGTATGTGAAGAGAACGAGGTAGGATGATACAGCTATGGATTTTTTAATGAAGTTGTGTGTAAAATTTACTACATGTACGAGCATATAAGAACTCATTATTCACCTCAACGCAATCATGAAGAAGCCTCTACCATATTCAAATATTTGAAACCGAAACCGATATTTTAGGTGTTCGGCCTCTTGTGCGAAGTTAGGGAAGAAGCGTTTAACATATTTCATTTAAAATTACTGATTTTATTACAAAATATATGGTATTTTATGTGGATGAGCAAGTCGTTGAACAAGCGGATGCAATGAGAAATTTCACACCAGTTGAAGGATATGAATTTAACGAATGATATAAATTTAACTAAGTGTTGTTACAGTTCATGTTTAATGTTCGTTTTGTAGACAAGAAACTCATTAAACAAGCGGATGCAATGAGGAATGTTATACTCGTTGAAAGATATGAATTTAAAGAAATATAACTTTAACTAAAATTATGTGTGTTGTTACAGTTCATGTTTAATGTTCGTTTTATATTTTTAAGTTATTGTATTTGCTAATATTATGTTTTATTTATGCTAAATATTATTTTAGTAAGTTCTTCTCATATTGATGTTGTAACTATATATTTCAAATATTTGGAATCAGTTCTAAACATTTGAGTTTTTCACCTCCCATACGATGCCATGCAATAGGCGCTTATGGTGTTTGGTTTGCACATAACTGATATTATTAAACAACATATGCTTGACGATATGGACTTTAACCTCAGTGAAAATATAAAAAAAATTCCAAGAGGATACTAGTTCCCTAGAACTAGATATGCAAAGATATAACTATTTCTAAACGGATGTGTTATATGTATCATGTACTTCTGTTTAATGTATTTTCTTGTGATGTATTTAATTTTATGGTTAATGTTGTTGATTTAAGTTTCATATTTTCAAACTGTTAACACAATAACATAATAAAAAATACAATACAAAAATAAGTCTTTAGCACAAATACATTAATGAATATTAGTTCAAAAATAAGTGCATGTAATATTAAACGAATTCTCCTACATCGGTCACTTCTTGGTGACCACATTGTTACAAATTTCAATCTCTTAATATATTTTGTAACGAGATATAATTGATAATTACCAACTTATTGCTTTTACACTATGCAATCTGGTATAACAAGGATGTACCCTTGCACATGGGGTATCATTCGCAATGGAAAACTATATAAAAACAAATAAAAAAAATCTAACATAAATATCAACCGGATATTGTGAATTAAATCGAACAAATACATGAAATATTTACATTAACAAAGTGGTTGCTATTAACAAAAGTCAACCCATTTTCTCCATTTCAGACATCGAATAAGATGCACCTCATAATGGTCAAAAAATAGAATTAACATTCATTAACCCGCATGTCCTACGAAATGCACGATGTAGTTAAACTTTAACGTGATCGTCATCTTTAATATTATCATTGACTTCTCTATAATAACAGTGTTTTCATAATTTTATACGTTTCGTGACATTTAGTAATTCATCCATACCACTACGTATCTACATGTAAATGTTAGCAAAATCCGTACAATTATCGTAAAGGGCATATCAACCATATTCCATCTATGTTATTGTCCATTCAATACAAAAAAATTGGTTGATACTTGTAATTTTCATTTGGTTTAATGACATTAATCATAGGTATAAAAGGTTTATAAAAGATTAATATTTGTTGTAAGTACCATTTAGGATCAAGAAACATTTACTTTAGGATCAATATCGTTGCTCGTTTCTTTAAGTATTATTGACAGTGAGATATAACTAATTGTTCCACTTGATAAGGCATCGTAGGACTTCCAACTACATAAGGTTTATCGAGATGATATATATGAACACTTTCTTGTTTCGGGACTTCACTATCTTTTCGTAATTTGACTAGAAGAATTCTGCTCCCTCTCGATAAAATAAACGATGAAGTTTTGTAAATTTTACCTAACGAATCTACTTTTTTTCTCCAAATCTAGTACATTTCCAAAATAAGATTTTTCTCGTTTAATGGATGATTTGAAAACATATAATTCACGTTTAGCAAATGGACGACCACGCTGATTCTGTTTACTTAAAGGCTTTAATTGGGAAGCTATTTTTGGATAGACTATGTCAAACTATTTCTTATATATATAGTCGATGTGTCATTTATCGTTGGTTTCCATGACAACATTAACGAGTTTATCAAATTTTTATTTTAATATTTATATCGTCTTTAGATTAATATGAATAATTATATGTAATATCTTACAATGATTGTTGAAAGAGTCTAAAGGTACCGCTATGTGTTTTCTTAAAAAACCATAGATATTGTGCAAACACGACATGTCGTGCATAGTATATATTACACAAGTGCAATTTGTATTTGTAACTTCAATTTGTTTTTGAAATTTTTACTTCATCTAAAAATACATATAAAACAGTATGTGAGACATTGCCTCTGGTATTACTGAACACCTTGTGTATAAAATTATGTTAGGCTATAAGTCAACTATATTCAATGATGCTTTAATTTCTCCATGTTGTATTTCGAGCAAACAATGCACCTTATCCCAAAACAACTCAAAGTTTTTTTTGTTCGTACCAATGAAACACTTTAGGATAGAATGAGCGATCTTCATGAGGTTAGTGGTCTGGTTACCGAAATGCATGAACTTGTTAGTTTTCAATGTGAAAAACTTATCGATTTAAGAAATTAACCAATAATTTTGATGTATTCGACCGCTTAAGGATAATATTTGAAGTCACGTAGCATTTTATTCCGATTTTTATTGAACTTGCTTTTTTCCCGAGTATATTATCTGATTCCACGAATGTAAAAAATTACTAAAGGTTTTAATATCCTTAATGTATTTCTTCAATCTCCCAAAGACATTCATAATAATGCGGCATTGATATATCATGTGTGTCGTATTCGGGAACACTTATTTGAGAGCCTTCACCAATAGTAATTCATTATACGTCAAAACAACGTATGGTTCTTTGATGAATTTAATTACCATAAACAATTTTTAACAATCTAATACCCACTTATAGTTGTTAAAAGTTCTTCTCAGATATAAACTCAAATCTAATATAGAAACTCATACCGATACAAGTTGCTTCCATGACCTCAAAAAATGATATCACATATTTTATTACCTTGTATTGGTTATCCATTATTAGCACCTTTGAAAATATGCGTAACAAATCGATACTAACCGGGTGTGCAAGAATATTACACTAATGATATTACGTTGGTTTCCATCTGACCATGTCATTCAAAATAATTTAACCTTTTGAGTTATCATAATAAGTATTTCAAGTGCGAGTTATTGTATTTCTCAATATTTTGTTGTTTTGTCAAGCGTTGTACATATTGGCATTGCTAATACATTCTTATGGTTTAACTTTTTCACTATGCCCAAAATTTGGCTAGGACAAGCTGTCATGTTAATAGAATTAAGTATAAATCGTAAATCGTTTTAAGAAAATCGTCCCGCGTACGAATGACCTTCTACAAATTTTTTAGTTTAATGGTTATGAACCCCACATACGACCTTTAGTGCCTTATTTGTCATGAGCTACCATATATTTTTAAGCTTAAAATAACATCCACATTTCTTTATTTTGGTATACTTATTCTTAATATCACTCAAGTCCGCCAACTTTGGATACCATCCAGATTTTTATTTAAAGAGTAATCTAGTATTTTTCTTAATTTTTGTATCTTTGTGGTGTATTAATACAATAACCAAATTGTTGTCATTCTCGATTATTATACCTGGAACCCATGGTTAGAAATACAAGAAAATCACACTTTTAGTATATCGTAACTCACATAGGTAAATATGCAAGAACTCGCATGTTTAATATACTTAAAAATCAAATGATTTAATATATAAGAATCGCATCCTCAATAAACGAGAAAATGAATTGTTTAATATACAAGAAATAACTTGTTTAATCGCATGTTTAATAGAACTAGATTTGCGTATGTAATATATAAGAAAATCGCATCGTTCATATACCTGAAATCGCATGGTTAGAAATACAAGAAATCACATGTTTAATATACTTAAAATTGCATGGTTAGAAATACAAGAAATCGCATGTTTAATGTACCTAAAATTGCAGGGTTTTTGCATACAAGAAATATAATGTTTAATATACAAGAAACTCATATCTTCGACACACAATGAATCGCATGTTTGTAAACTCTAAATTGCTCTTGAATGTTTTCAATCTTGGTTTTTCATATAAGTAGAAAGAAAATACTTTACAGTATGTGAAAAATAAGAACCATAAACGTTATGAAATTAAAACCACAAAATATGGAAAACAAATATTTCAAATATTTGTTGAAGTTCCTCACAAGTCCTTTTATTATGGTCTAACTTCGAACAACGACTACACCTCAAGTGGTTGGTTGTTATTTCTCTCTATATGGAATACACTTCTTCTTAGGCCTTCTAGCTCGTCTTTCATGTTAGGAGGAAAAATTTATGGCTCCAAAAAATCATTAGAGCTTGATCATTCACCAAAATTAATTAAAGCATGTATATTAAAAGAGTAAGTTGACCTGTAATTTCTAACAATGAAAATGGATCTATTAATATCATAGGATCTTGTTGAGTCGAATGTATTCCAGGAAAAACATTAGAACATGGAAAAGAATCTCGTTGCCAAGACCATAAGAGCATTTGAAATCCAAAAAATTAACAACCATAGCAGTTTCTGTAAAAATTTAAATATGGTTGTCGAAAACTTACAAACTAGTCATGTACAACCTTCTTCGACATTGATATTTAACTTCTTTTCACACTCATGTCATACTTTATTTCTCCAGCTTAGCTCCTCAAAATAACATCATTAAATGTAAGTCATAAGTAACACTCTAATCTTGTCAACTAATTCAAGAATATGTAGGCTACACATATCTTTTCACTAATAAACTCTTCAAGTTTTTCATTAGAAATACCTACATTTAGAGCATAAGCACGTTGTCTATAGTTGGATCATAAGCACATTCGTCTCATTTGTAAATATCAATTCATGTTATCACCACAATGGTGGGTACTGTACTTACCTCTAACCAACACATCTCATATATTTTCAACATACTTTTGAATACTATCAAAGTTTTTAAACTCGGTAAGAGGAACATTTACAGTTTGACCACCATGTTTGAAAATACACACTCATAGCTTAAATATTTTTAATCTACATTGAATGATTCAGAAATGGTTCAGAGCTAACATAAGAATCGCAAAATATTTTCAGATGTCTCATATATTCGAAACTTGTGTTATTTTCAAATGTTTTGCAAATGCGAGATATCTAATATTTTTCACATGTATTGCATGGTATATACCAAATAAATGGAATGACCCATCAAAAATATTTCTTATTATGCATGAATGTTCATGTGCACATGGATCACGTGTCCACATGCACATAGATCGCATCTTATTTCCATCAACTCACAAATTCAATAAACACATAAATGGAAACTCTAAAATCGACTCCACATATATTTCACGCCCTAAACAGAATTATTAACTAAAATAAATACATTATACAATTAGTTTATAACTTATTTCAAAAGGAAAACAGATGAAAACGTACTATTATACAAATGGTTTTTAAAACCAGTTTCTAAATATAGAAGAAAACAGATGATTACTCTGATGACGAACATAACCAACCTGCTCACCTTTTATACTATGATGACCAAATAACACATGTTATAACAATGATACATAACAAATAGCTTACTTAAAAAAGTTGGTACGATATTCTGATGAACCACGTTTAGTACTATGATAACACATACCTATACTATAATGACACAAACAGATACTATGATACTCTGATGACATAAAAAATACTCTGATACTGATACGTAATAGACTAAGCAATCTGATTTTCAGAAAAACCACCAATGAGAAAAATGGTTCGAGTTTGTAGTAGGTTAAAATATCGTACCAAGAGAGAGAGAGAGAGCTACCCAAATTTCAAATGTTTCATATAGTTTACCAAATATTGTTTTTTTATCAAAACCTCCTCTTCTTTGATTATATATTTTTGTTAATATTTCATTTTTTTAATCAAACCAAACTTTATAACTAAGAAATTGATTACACTATATCTTGAAGTACATAGTCATATGAACAACATAAATACAACCTTTAATACATTTCTTTCAAAATTAAAATATTTTTTTTAAATATTAGACTTTTTGTTAGAAGGACATGGTTACTAAAATCCATTAATGGTTACTGGAAACATACATTGTTTAAAATTACCCATAAAACATGCCCATTTTTTCAAAAAGCTAAACAAAATCCAAAATATATATTCGAATATATTTTGATAAAGACCATTTTGCATGACAACTTCGGGAGCACCAAATAAATTCTCTTAATCTACAATCCATGATTGAAGCCATAAAACCAATCGACCAGTTTTTTAACCATTGGGAGTTCATATTTTCAACTAACATACTAATTGATTGTCCTACACGAATAAACCTTTTCACTTTTTCATTAGCAGAACAACTGTAAGACCTGCAATACTCTTATTTTCACCAAGGTTATAGACTTTTTTCATGAAAAAATTTCCTATAAACGAATCTCGTTTAAAGAAAATTTATTAGCCGTGAGAAAATATATATATATAAAAAAAATTATACGCATCTTTACATTGAATGAAGTTTATATGAATCAATTCAAAGCATTTAGTACTCGGAATCAATTCAACATAAACCTAAGAGGTGTGAGAATTTTGTTAATATTTTAGCGGCATATAAACAAGAGTGAGAAACTGAGTGTTGAGTGTTGATACAAAAACATAAAATATATAACAAAACACATCAAATAAAAAATCCATAATTAAGTAAAGAACATAAATATTTTGAACTAAACTTTCGATTAAAACACAAACTCTCTTTTAAAAGAAAAGAAGAATTAGCAAACGAATTGAAGTTGATCTACGCTACGTTGCCATATGGTTTCGGAACAAAATGAGAAGATCAAAATATAATCAAGTAAAATACGAGTACGGTAACACAATGATGATTATCATCTTCAAAACGAGGTAATATTAGTACTTGATTTTGGGTTTCTTATAAGCTTCATTATTCTAGACGTACATAAGTTCTTTCGCATTTTGCAGTTTTCTTCCTTCTTTTACACATACTAACTGTCGTGGTGGTGAGTTAAACATGATTGTGTATTTTTTTAATAATCGGACGATTAAATGTGTTTCTTAATTAGAGGGGTGTGTTTGTATATCCAAAAATTTTATACAACTGTATATAATTAGAATTTGATGTATGTATCAAGAATTTTAAAATATTTAACGTAAAAGCGCAATAATAATAATAATCAATTTTATGTTAATATTTTATGTATTAAGGATATATTAAAATTAATAAAATATTAAAATTATTTTGTTAACAAAATAAATTTTTGATAAAATTATTTATGGTAAAAAGAAAAATTGTACAATATAATAACCTTACCTTATTTGAAATTTCTATTTAATACCCAACGAGGGTAGTAAAAGTTATTCATAGATATCATAAAGAAAGATCTAAAGGCCACCCACGAAAAAAGATCTAATTCAGTAGTATAGTATTTAGAATAAAGCTACTTCGACATATTATAAGAACCTGGATTTAAATTATACTATCTAGTAGACAAATCTGACAAAAGAAATGTTTTGGAATTTACAGACTTCCTTGTGTAATGATTGATTCCTAGAGAGTATAATTTAAAATTGGCAACATTTTTAATGTAGTCCACTATTAAAAAATATCCAAACTTATAGTATTATACTAGTAATAAATTAAATTGAAAATTTGAAAAGTATTTAATAATAAGAGAAATAGAAGGAAGCAGTTGGACTCATAACTCTAGGGTTTGATTTAAGAAACAAGAGTAGTATCCACCCACTTCTCACCCAACTTACTCTCTCTTCTTCTTCTTCCTTTCTTCCTCACTCCCTCACTCACACACACATAAAACATGAACCTTTTTTCTTAACATTTCTTATTTCTTCATCTTCTTCAACATTATCTCTTAAAATGTATTTCAAGATTGTATTTTTCCTCATTTTTGCTGCTTTGCCTCTTTCATGGCAAGATCTCTCCTCCGATCAAGCAGCACTTGTCTCTCTCCGTTCCTCTGTCCGCGGCCGCACTCTCCTCTGGAACGTCTCGGAGCCCACTCCGTGTTCCTGGGCTGGGATCGTTTGTGGCGACAACCGTGTCACGGTGCTTCGTCTGCCTGCAGAATCGCTCTTTGGACAGATCCCACGTGGCATTTTCGGAAATTTGACTCAACTTCGAACTCTCAGTCTACGCATGAATGCTCTAAGTGGCTCGCTCCCTTCGGATCTTGCTCTCTGCATTAACCTCCGGAATCTCTATTTACAGGGAAATATGTTTTCTGGTGAGATTCCTGACTTTTTATTTGGTCTCACTGCTCTCGTTAGGCTAAATCTCGCCACGAATAAATTTTCCGGTAGGATTCCGTCTGGGTTGAGTAATTTGAAGAGACTGAGGACTTTGTTTCTGGAAAGCAACCAGCTTTCTGGTTCACTACCAGACTTTGGGTTGCTGGAATTGGATCAATTCAATGTGTCGAACAACAATTTGAATGGCTCGATACCCAAAACTCTAGTGGTTTTTGACTCGACTGCGTTTTTGGGTAATAATTTGTGCGGCAGGCCGCTTGGCGTTTGCTCTGGAAGTGAAACTATATCTAGCCAGCCTACTTCTATTGGGCCTATTACCAATGGCCAAGGCAAGAAAAATAAATTATCTGGTGGTGCTATTGCAGGGATTGTGATAGCATGTTTAGTTGGTTTGGCTTTGATTCTGCTAGGTGTGTTTCTCTTCTGTAAAAAGAAAGGAAGCAAGAAATCTACGTCAGTTGGCACTGCTACGATTAAGCCGCAAGGGGATATTCCAAGCGATAAACCACTTAATGATGTTGATAACGCCAATGCTTATCCGGTGTCAGCAGCTGCTGTGGCTAAAGGAAGAGATTCTGATGGAGGTGGAGCGAAGAAGCTTGTGTTTTTCGGAAATTCAACTAAAGTTTTTGACTTGGAGGATCTTTTGAGGGCTTCTGCTGAGGTTTTAGGGAAGGGGATGTATGGTACGACGTACAAGGCAGGGTTGGATGTTTCTTCTGTGGTGGCGGTGAAGAGATTGAGGGATGTGACGATTCAAGAGAGGGAGTTCAAGGAGAGAATTGTGGGTGTTGGAGCTATGGATCATCAGAATTTGGTTCCTCTTAGGGCTTACTATTACAGTAGAGATGAAAAGCTGCTTGTTGTTGACTACATGCCCATGGGAAGCTTGTCTGCTCTTTTGCATGGTAACCGATTCCTGTTTGATACTTTTTGCATTCTTCTTTTTATATCTAAGTTTGGTAGGTCTAAGCCATGTTTGTATAGTTGTCTGTGTTTTGGCTCTTTTGGCACTGGTAATTTTCTTTCAAGCTGCAAACTTTTTCTTACTAAAAAGGCTTTTAGCTGTGGTTTGGCCAAGTAGGAAAGTTTTTTTTTTATTCGGCAATAGGGAGTGAGTAGTTTTAGCATTACTCTTGTTATATATATAAATGTGGGTTTTATACTTGTATTGCTACATTCTACTTATTATTTTGGTTATTGGAGCTTCGTATTTAAGGTATTTCATTGATGATTGTAGTACCTAAAGTAAAATTTGTCTCCAGGAAACAAAGGTGCTGGCAGAACTCCATTGAACTGGGAAACCAGATCCAGAATTGCCCTTGGAGCTGCTCGTGGAGTCGAATATTTGCACTCTCAAGGCCCTAATGTCACCCATGGAAGCATTAAATCATCAAATGTCCTCCTCACTAAATCCTACGAGGCTCGCCTCTCGGATTTTGGTCTAACTCACCTTGTTGGTACTTCCTCCACTCCCAACAGAGTCACTGGCTACCGCGCACCAGAGGTGACCGAACCTCGAAAAATAACCCAAAAGGCGGATGTTTATAGCTTTGGTGTATTATTGTTGGAGTTGTTGACTGGTAAAGCCCCGACCCATGCTGTCCTAAATGATGAAGGAGTTGACCTCCCAAGATGGGTGCAATCTATTGTTAAAGACGAGTGGACCAGCGAGGTTTTCGATCTTGAGCTTCTCAGGTACCAAAATATTGAGGATGAAATGGTTCAGCTGTTGCAGCTAGCGATAGATTGCGCAGCTCAGTTCCCAGATAGTCGCCCAACGATGGTCGAAGTTACTAAACAAATCGAGGGGTTATGTCAGAGTAGCAGCATGCGGGAAGATCAAAGGCTGCAGCCTGATAAAGTGATTGCTATAGATGATGAGTCCTTTTAATAAGTTGGCGTTTCCACTTCTTGAATGAGTATCATAAGGTGGCCTTAGTTTCTTTCGAATGACCATAGTAGCTAGGATGTCTAGATTCGTTGCGACTGCTAATATGTTCTGTCTGTCTTTGTGTTAATTTAATTGTTCAAGAGGCAAAGTGTTAATTTTGCTTCATCTATTGTTGTTGCTTTTTAAAAAAAAACTATCATCCCAGTCAGATACATGTGGTATTGAGGGTGAGTATAAATTATATCTTCATTTGTTTGTTATTTGTGATTGCACTAATTATTGCTTCTCTTCACTTTGCAAGGTTGGCTTTAAAGTTGAAATGAGACCTTTTTTGTTCAAAAAAGTATCTTCCTTTTTAAACATATATTTATTGCAAAAGGTAAAATTTAGTTATACTATTGAAAATATACACATGATCCCTTTAAGTCTCTGTCCTAATCTCATGTGCATCTTCTTCTACCTTGTCATAGTATAATAAAGCTAACAACATTTAGCTGGCTAGTAACAATACATTTCAGGCACTTCATATGCAAGGTTAGATCCATGCACTATATAACTATAAAGCTATCCATGAAAAAAAATCAAGGTGAAAGTATGAGTTTGTTATGCTGATTATTATCAATGTGGAACAAAGATTTTTCTATTTCTGTTTGTTGGTACTACAAGCTGAGAGACACATACACTCATGAACAGGTACTACAAGCTGAGACATACACTCATGGCAAACAGATGCTACCCAAGCATGTATTAGGAATAGGTCAAACATTGTAACCCAAAACTGTAACATACATAAAAGTTCCAGATGAATCAAATTAATAGTAAAACTGAACTTCCATTTGTTGCAGTATCTTTGATTGAACCATCCAGATGTGACACAGTTTCACTCTCAACTCTCTTCTGCAAATCAAAAATTATAAAAGCAAAACCAAATTATTTGACCATTCAATTATTTATGTATACATACATATAAATATTGCGGAAGACCATGGTGAATCTCAGTCATCTTACATGTACAAGGTATATGAACAGCTCCAAGCTCAAAGTTGCTCAATTGGAGTTGAAATATTTTTTAAAAATCCAGATGAGCTTTTGACATTAGTTGATAAGTGCCTCGCTATCTATTTGAATTTGGTGGCGGACTGTCTTTCCAGCCCTTGGAAAGTAAATCATAGTTGATCGATGCGAGATTAGAGAGATTCTGGTGTTGACATGTGAATATAAAACAAAAAAAAGTAAGAACAACCACTTGACATGCCAGATTGTATTCAAGCCAAGAGGTACCAAAAAATAGACCAACTAACGAATGAAAAACATTGACAAGGATAGTCAATATAAGACAATAATTTGAGAATAAACAAGGTAGAAGTTTAATGCAGCTATAGAGTCGAAGATATACCTTGAACGAGAAGTTACTGAATGAGTAATTCACAGACGAGCCATATTCAAGATCGGCTTCACCTCCACATTCATCACCCTGTTTATCAGTATTAAAAAGTCACTAACTTTCTGACTTTTTCTTGAGAGCCTGTGAAAAGAAAAAAGAGGGGAAAATTGGCCAATCCTTAAAAGTATTATGTTACCATTTCGTCTTGACGATTACTCAAGCAACTACTGCTACCACTCAAGCTGTCATCATCACTAGAATTTTCAAGCTCACTAGCTGCATAATCATGATCATCTGAAGGATTCCATGAGTAGCGACTTGTAAAATAACTGGTGTCAAGAGCACTTTCTGATGAAGGAACAAATGCAGCCTGCAGAATGCAAAATGGTAAAAAAGAAACGTAAACAAACAAAGATCACTGAACCCAGTAGTGAGAAATGTAAATACCTTCTGCCTTGCCAGCGTGTCCCAGTTGATATCTTTAAAGAATACATGTTTCTTAACCTGGTAAATAAATATCTATTCATTACGAGTACAGAGAAGTTTATGCAGAACAACTTTTCCATATAGAACAAGAAACCATCACCTCTGATGCTCCTCTAGCCCCAAGTCTCTGATGAGGATCTTCTGTTAACAATCTGTAAGTTACGTAAATTATCCAAAAAGTTAACAACAAACCCATATCATCACAGTGGGACTAAATTTGTTCAACTAGTTTTATATAGCAGTTGACCAACCAATAGCTGTCTAAAAAAGTTAAGACTTAACATACTCACCGTCACCGAATTAGCAATCATAATATCAGTCGTAAATATACAAATATTATTTTTGGGAGGAATTCATATCACAATCAACTAAATACCCAAAAGAAAATTCCATACACGCTATGAAGAGGTTGCAAACACGATATTTCATGTCCCTTACTTTTCGTGTGGAACAGGGGGAAGGCCACAATAATTTAAATAATGGATGTATCAAGAACACGAAGAAAGAAACTGACAGCAAAATTATGTGCACGTATATTGTAATCATTAAAGTCTAGGAAAACCAGAGTCCAATCCTTTTTTGGTCCTTCAAAAAAGGAACCAAGCAGAGGTACTTGCTATTTAAAGAAATTATCTACAATGTAACACCAAGGGATAGGTCTCATAAAAAAATGATTCTGTTCTGTAGCTTCTGTAGTATTACTTTTATGATACGCTAGTATGAGGTCCTTACCGATCAATCAAATCGTGTGCTTCATGGCTCATTTCTTCTGGAAAGCCCGGCCAAGGAATCTTCCGGTTGAGAATATTATCAAATATTTGCTAGCACCAAAAACAAAAGAGCAAGAGTGCAACCATGAAGTAAGAACTCAGACAAACCCAAAATCTAATTAGAAAGCAGAAGATCCATAAATCGGAAAGCATAGTTGCTAATTATATATGCGGGCTAAAGTTCCCCGAAGCTGTATAAGTGACTGACTGGTAAGCTCAGAATATCAATGTGAATCTGGAGAAACATAATCCTCGAATCAAAGTGCAGCAAACTCTATCAGTTACTTGAATTTAGATAGGAAGAAGTACAAGTCATGAAAAAAGTCCTTCTCGACGAGCTTTCATTCTTCCAAGAATATAGTTGAACCAAAATGTATAATAGAATGAGAAAATTTTACAATTGATTTTATAATTTCAAATTTATTGATACGCGATAAAAGGACAGAAAGAGACTATCAAGAAGTCAGGAACGAGTTGGAAACAAATGTATAGAAAACGGCATTCAAATAATAGAATGATTCAATATCTGTAAAAAGAAACACTTTTAGGACCAAATACTAACTTGCGGATGCTCTGCGTTGAAGGGCGGAATGCCAACAAAAAGTTCAAATAAAATGATGCCCACAGACCACCAATCTGCAGTTGCACCTGAAGATTACATACAGAATAAATAGTGAATCTTATTACAATTTTTAAATTTAACTTCGGATATTAGAGTCTAACGTAAATTGACTGGGTCACCATTACAATATGAGCTTATATTTAGCTACCTTGGCATCTCATCAACCGTGGTCTTTAATGGAGAAACCTGTATTTTGATACCTAATTCTTTCAATTTTTGTTTAATGATGTGTCTTACAAGACATATGTAGGGGGTGTTAGAATAACATGTCCCCCAGGAATGTTGGCAGGGGCCAGGGTCTAATGCATATAGTGACAATATCCTTTCCTTAGTAAAGTTATATTGAGTTGGACCTAACATACAAAAAAAACTGAAAAGTTCTTACAATTCTATTCTTTCCATAAATCTTACACTTCTCTCGAATGACCAAGAGGAAACCAAGTCAAAACCAAGTCCAGTAGTGCATGATAGTTGTACCCCCCTAGTTGTTCGAGTTGGAGGACTTCCTATATTCTACAGCCTAAATGCATTCAACCCGTGAACAACATTTCAAACCTAACCGCTTAAACTTCCAAGTATAGATAGTTCTTTCAGTGTAGCACCAACTTTCAAGAGATACAGCATAGCGAAAAAATTGGTTATAGCCCCTAATATTGAAAAATAGCCTATACTAACCATGTCCTGTTCCCAACAATATTTCTGGTGCCAAATAGTCAGGTGTACCCACAGCCGTACGCTTCTTGCGTCTTTCAAGCTGATTCTCAGGAGCAAGTGGTTGGGGCTCATCATCGCCAAGTAGGGATGTCCCGCTAACAGCTGGAGTAGACAGATCATCAGTGCTGTTGATGAGACCAACCTTAGAGAGCCCAAAATCTGTCAACTGCTTGAATGAAATATAGGAGCAACCATAAGTCCAAAACCAATACCTAAAGCTTTGAGGGCATATAATCCTAGGATACTATGCTTCTGCAAAAATGGGAGCAGCCCCAAACTATATTATTCTCCATTCAGTATGATCCTTAAATATTATATTACTATGAAAGATCAGTTTAGTATATCCAAAAGAGAAGAAAAAAATTGGTAACTAGAAGTCACGTACAGCTGGTGTTGGTGGTATATGTAACACCTAAGACACACCTACTATCAATGAGACCATCTCTATTATGCTTTTATTGAAGGAAAACCCATACTAATTCGAATAATAAGTCATGTGCATCGAAATGAAGGAAAGGTACATGTATTATCAGTCAGCACCCTTACTAACTAAAATTCCATAAAACATGAAAAACGGATAAATTACTCTTACTCCAAAAGGAAGGAATTATAAACTTGCATGAAAGAGTAAAATCAATAAAAACGAAGAGAGAGTAAATGACCTTGATATGACCATCATGTGCTATCAACAAATTGTCAGGCTTCAAATCGCGATGAACCACACCAAGAGAATGTAAATATTCTAAAGCAAGCACCTGGCAAGAGAATCATAATCAGAGAAGTCCCACTGAGTTCTGTACAGAGCATACTGAAGGTCATCAAAGCGTATATATAAAGCAAAGCTATATGTAAAATACTTACAACTTCTGCTATATACACACGAGCTATATCTTCATCCAGGCAGCCTAAATTTCTCAACAATGAGTACAAATCTCCTCCATTTAAGTACTCCATGACAAGGTACAAGTTGTCACGACATGTGAACGAATAAAAGAAGCGTACCTGATAAAAATCAAACTGGCGTTAAAATAATGTCAATTTCTAACATAAATGGAAACTGCAGCAGAGTTAGATTTGCTCACCACAAAAGGATTGCGAACTGAAATTAAAATATTACGTTCAGCTAATATACTTTCAACAGCGTTCTTCCGAATCATGTCTGCCTTCTTTAAAACCTGATCCAAGATGCGCATATTTTGAAATCAGATGCTTCAATGGCATATTTGAAAGTGAATAAAGAGTAGATCTCCGTCTGAAATTTAGTTTCGTATAGGCTAAAATATCCAACATCTCTGAAGCGTTTATGAAGGAAAAGTCCAAACCCGCTCAGTTAAACTTATTCATCAGAGAGCTACTCGGAGCAGGAAAGAGCAATCAATTAGCATCCATAAGCTGTGTATTAAAAAAATATAACGTGCAACTATAAAGGAGATTTAGTACGCATTCCAAGATGAGGTAAGAATAGCCAAAGTTCCACAACCATGAAATAGTTATTAGGTTGGCAAACTTTGGAGAAGATTTTTAACCTTTTATAAATTGAGGTTTTTTAGTAACATGTCAATCACATTACCAGACACTGAAACAGAGTCTTCATTTACCAAAAAAATGAAATGTGGTACCACACTAGGTACCTTTATAGCAAAAAGATCTCCTGTTGTTCTCTTTTTAGCCAAGAAAACCCGTCCAAAAGCCCCACGACTGATTGGTTTTATTATCTCAAAATCATCTATGGAGATGCGCTCCTTAGAAGCATGTACGGGGCTTGTTCTCAGACTACGAAGCACATCATCTTCCATAGGAGCATCTTCATCAATTATAGTGCTTGCCACATCAACCTTCTCATCATCTACAAGCTCGTAGAGCTGCAAACATTTCTCTCTACAGAATTAAAAAATTGTTAGACGTAACTAAATGCATTGCAAATCGGCCAGTAAAAATATGGAAAAAAAAGGGTATACACCTTCCCTGGTCATATACGGACTCAAGACAAGGGACTCAATCAGATGAGGACCAGTAAAATGCTTACCGGATTAGCTTCTCAATGCGTGCCCCAAATGTCTCTACAGTTAGTGCGTCAAACTTTCTGCGGTCAACGACAGCACTCAAATCTTCAAGAAAGGTCACTAAGTATGACATGGAGCGGTCGTCAATCAAAGGCACGTTTGCTACACATCTTGCAATTTCAGCAAGTTCAACCATCTGCATGTACGCCCGTTTAGCTTTATGGAAACAATATTAAGCAAAAGCACAAATACATAGCTGAGGTATCATATCAAAAATCAAGAAAGTAGACTGGTAGAATATCTTGTCACCTGTGGATGATCAGCATCTTCGGAATAATCACCCTTGCCAGCCAACAGCAAATCTATCTGAGTTGTCCTTGGCGTTAATACCGGAGACCTAGGAGTCATGCTACCTGCAGATGATGTCGTCATGCATTGATCAGACTTTGGACCTAGACGGAGTTTACATGACTCAGAAGGCAAACCCTTCAGGTCATCCATGAAAGCTGAATTAAAAGTTTCGGGGAAACAATCAAGCATGTCCTCTGAGCCTCTATAGGACGAATCACTCATTTTTGGAGAGAGACTATCAAAATCTTCAATCCCATTTGAGTTTGACGCTTTCCTAGCTGTCAGGCTGTCAACTACATGTTGGGTATCTTTTTGAGAAAAGGACTGTACAATCTTCTCTAGAGTTTCGGCAATTCTAAGGAGACGTTCATTAACACTTAGACCTATCTGGTCACATCGATCAGCCACCGCACAGATCCCAGAATGGTCTTCGACATGTAAAGTAGGAACCTCCTCTTCACAAATGCGACAGATAATTGAACTTTCCTCGGACATCCTTTGCTGATCTCCCCAATAACCCCAAGAAACTGTATGCTTATGCTTATATGAATGTTCATGAGACTCTTTGGGAGGAGGAAGCTCAAGCAGCTTTGCAGCAGCCATTTCCACAACCGAAACTCCCCTCATGTCCGGTAACTTTGAAGAGTCAGCATTAACATCATTCTGCTCCTTTGATTGAGAAGCTTCCTGCACGCTTCTTCCCACGGGTGATGGGAGTTTCCTCCATGAAGACATCCGATCCATGCTTGCAGGAGATTCTGAGTCCTTTGATGTATCATCAGCAGGAGGAGAAATGTGAGGAATTGGCTCTGCAACGTGCTCTTTCTTTGAATTCAAGCCACGCAGCTCTTGGCTGTACGCTTTCTTGCCTGAGGGTACTTTTAACAAATTTGCAGCATTTAAACTTCTTCCATCCCTTCCAGCAGTAGAAGAAATTTTTTTGTCTGCCGAATGCAGGATTCTAGACTGACGAAGTTGGAAGACCTGCTCATCCTCAGCCAAAAGGCTTTCCTTGTGGAACTGCCATAGCCTAGTACATCTGGTGAGAATGAAGAGCATCCGGGTATGCAGTTGCCGCAGCATACCCGGGGGAAGTTCTTGACGTTTGTCATCTAGGTCCTGAACAATGACTTCACACTGAAGCCAGAACTTTCCAGGTGATGTCATAGCACATGTCCGAGCCAAAACTAGCAAGTCCTCAATAGTTTCTTGGCATTCTGGATGAGTATCTGCATTTTTTTCAAGAATCCCAATCAGATCCGCAGCAAACACTGCAAGATCAGAGTCAACTTCTTCTTTTGCTTTGTCAAATTTTGCCCGAATGATGACCAACGTTTCCTGCAAGCTCGGCCAAATTATTAAAATATACAATCCGCTACATGAATCACAATACGATGTAGAAGATTATATATTACCTCCAAGTTATCCGAAGGCTTCCAAAACGGAAAGAGCCGTACCCCTTTGGAATTTAATTCATGGGAGAAACTTTTGATATCAGCAGGATTCCTCTTTCTGGGAGCACTGGTGACACGGAGTAAAGCTTGATAACGGGGAGATTCAGACTCCTTGGGATTTTCAAGATCGTATGAATTCTAGAAAAGATACCATGAAATTATCCAAATTACAAAATAGCAGTGAATATAGGATAACAAAGGACAATAACATTATAAAACAAGTACCTCAGGTGTACAGACATCTGAATCTCTTGGACCCCCAGAGGTACCCCGTGATGAATCATGCCGCGCTGCTAAGAGTAAGTAAGAGATAAAGCATCAGAGAAAACTGAAGCGTCTGTAACATTTAAAAACCTCAGCATGATTCCAACATTCATCTGTTGTCACATGGACAGATTACCGTTCCAAAACTATCAAGTGAAAAATTTACATCTTCTATTACATCCACCTTAATGAAAACTCCATAGATAAGAGAAAGTCAAAACAAAACAATTCCAACCTTCAACATATATTACAAGAAATTAGTTATCCAATCATGCCACTACATATGAAGAAAGAAAGGAGAAAAAAAAAATCACAGCAGGCGCAATGTATGGTCAAGAAAATAGCATCCAGCTAAAATGCGTAAATAATATATTTGTAACCCATTGAAGACTTTAAACTTAAGTCTATTTTTAAAACATAAGATAATTACCTATCATTCAAATGAGATATTCTAATCCCAACAGGCTACAAGAAAAAGTTACATTCTCTACTCCAAGGACAGTTTGTTTGCAAGTTCAATTAAGAAAAGAAATAGCTAACAGTAAGAGAATAACTATATGCCCCCGTTCGAGTTAGAGGTTCAAAAACTGTTGCAAGATGGACTTGGGACTTGTGAGCCTAACTAAAAATGTGAACGATGCCAAATGTGATTTTTTGACTGACCTACCAAATATTAACACTGTCCTGAATTACTTAGATCTGAAGATCAATCCTGCTTTAAGCAATAAAGAGAATCTTTCGGCAGAGTCAAAAAAACAGATCACGAATTTGCAGAACAAGTATACGAGATGAACTCCTTCTTCTGATTGAAGAGTAAGTTTTGCATATCATAAAAGAGAAATGCTACATGTCCCAAATGTTTGCTCTCTAAATGAATATTGATCAACAATTAAATAATAAAAGAAGGACAATATAAAACATAAAATATTTTTTAATCCTTCATGGGTCAATATGCATTTGGCGATACATATTTGATTCTTTGAATGGTCAATATGCATTTGGGGAACAAATATTTGGATTTGGGACAATTAGCATTTCCCCTTCTAAAACTAAACCACTAAAAAATTATTACCGAAAAATATGAAGCCTGACTACATAAAGTTCATATCAAAACATCAACTAGCTTGGATCCAGATTTGACATTGCATTCCCCTAAATTACCATTGTCACTCTAGTAGAATCGAAACGTAACTACATCACAACTACGTGAAACTCTGAGAAAAAAGTAATAGAACTTGTTCAATCTACTGAAGTTCTATTGACTTGTTGGAGAGCCGGGACATAAATGATAGTTTAAAACATGCATCATGAATTACAATTAATTATAGTTGAATATGCTACAAAGGAAAGATGGTATATTACTAAGGTAGAAGGAATGAAAACCTTTCTTCTAAAGGCACTACTAATCAATGTAGCAGAACATCCACCATTTCTAGCATACGGAGCAATTATAGCATACCCAAAAAAACATAAGAGATCAAATTTATCTAACAGATATCAATACCTCCTGCTTGGGATGAGGACTCGCCACACTGCAATGGAGACCTCAGAAGCAGATTAGGGCTATGCTCTTTCGCCGGTCCGGTATCAGGCAAAACACTGTCCGATTTGGTCGCATTATCAGCGAACTTAACACTAGCAACATTTTTTTTAAACTCCGTTTTACTACTCGCCGCTTCATTGTTCTTATTAAAGCAAGGCCTAGACAGTTTACTAGCACCGATCGCAGCCGACGAGCCTTTCTCACCCTTGTAATTAAAAAAACTCTCTTGCGGCAACGGCCCAGATCGCGTCTTTATCCGGTGCAACCCCAGAGACGACGCTAGTATCGGTGACACGGCAACGGGGACATCCTTCGCTACCGCCGGCGACGCCGACGCCGATTTTTTAGCATTGGAAGCCAACAAGTCCGATTTACCCTTAGACTGAGTTCGAGTGTCGAGAACTTCCTTCTTCTTCTTGGCATCCTCTTTGGCTTTAGCAGCGACGGAGGGTTCTTCTTTAAAGTTAGATTTAGCCTTCTTCTTTTCGGATCGGATCGGAGAATTAGAGCCGACGGATCTAGGACTGTTGGATCCATCTGGACTAGAAGAGTCAGATTTTTTAGAGGAGAAGAAAAGCTTGTTCCTGAAAACCATGGTTAAATCGTTTCTAGTTGTGGATAAGCAAAGCTGATTCCTTCAGTCACACAGAGATTCGTTACACATTTGAAGCTTTTTTTGTCGATGATAAAGTGGGAAGTAGAAGGTGTTTAGAGAGAGTAGAGAAGAAGAAACAAACATAGAAATGGAGTTGAAGCACGCAGAGAGAAGGAAAGAAGAGAGAGTGTGTGTGTGTGTCTCGCTTTGGAAACGTTGATTCAGCGAAGAAGAAATACAGTGAAAATTTAATAAATTAGAATTAAAATTTGGGGTCTGTTTTGGTTTTGTACAGTATTTGGTGAAATTTTAAATAAGTCAACATTTCTTTGCGTGTGGTGTTTGCGTACATACGTACGTACTATTAATATTAATACTGATGGTGTAACTGAAATTAATACAGTAACCAGTTGATTACTCATTAAATACTGTATAAATAAATTCATGATGTTACCCATTCTCATAGTAACTTTTTCCAACGGGTATTTAGAGTTTAGTCAGATTGACGTCTATTTTTAGTTATGAAAATTGATTACAAGTAGGGGTAGTCTTAACTATAGAATTTCAAAAAGTTTTTCAAATTTTAAAACGATTCTCAAATTTCAGATGTTTTCCCCGATTCTCATCAATTTCATATTTAACAAATATTATATAACTATTAATATTTTTTATTTTTTATTAATTTTCAAAGAAAAGTCTATTAAAAGATTAGAGACGGATCAAGCGAACAACAATATCAATCTACTGCAAGGAAAGTATGGTTATATATGATAAGGAAGAATAAAAGACAAGGAGAAAATCGCAAAGAAGAAGTATGATAGGAGGAAATGTAAAGAGGAAATTGTGTTAGGGGAAAATTGTATAAACTACTAAAGAAATAGCTAGAATAAGAAGAAGATAAGATGTAGGGACTAAAAATGTAATAAATGGAAATTAAAGCGTGTGGAACCCGCAATTGTACTATAAACGGACCACACAGATCCCAAGACGAATATAATATTACTTTCTCTCTCTACTTAAGTTAAGCTCCCACTTTCTCTCTAAACAGCTCCTAAACAAAGTAATTCAACATATATTGACACTAAGAGATTCTCGTATCACATAATCACCCTCGGATATTCTTCAAACTCTTCAGTGGCGCCGTATGTGGGAAGCGAAGATCGTTCTGACGACAATCGCTTCTTGGAAATAGTTCCGAGGAAAACTATAGAAGAGCAAGGGGACGATTTTGTCAACAATTGCGAGGAGAACCTAGTGGGCGATGACTATCGGAATGACATGGAGGACGAGGCGCATTGGGGCCAGCGAGTCGAAGACACTTTCGATGACTCAGACCTATTGGCTCGAATGAATGAACTGTTGCTGGAGATCGAAAGATTGAAGGAAGAAAAGGAAACCGTACAGGCAAATCTTCGTTCCGAGATACGGAGGGAGCCAGCTAGTGGACAAGAGGAGCGCGAAACCGATTTTCGTCCTAAAAACATGGACGATAGATACAGGGGATACGAACGGCGATCGTCGAGGAGGAAAGAAAAGCGACATTTGGATTCGTCTGACTCGAGCGATTATTCTCGATATAGTTCGTCGGAGTCATCTCCTAGGAGAAATCACAGAAAGAAAAAGCACGGTCGAGGACACGCTGATTACCGAAGGGGAAGAAGCTCGGAGAGGAAGTCTCCGAGGGAGAAGAGTTACCGTGCTCAAGTTGACGATCGGGCTTATGGCCAAGCAAAGTTTCCTTTTAGAAAAGAAGACATGGGCCCGCGAAATTCGGAGTGGCAGCATCAATATACTCTGTCATCCGAGGAAGGGTTGTACTTTACGAACAATGACAATTTAAGATCCAATGTTTATCGTACGGGTCACAATTAGAGAGCTTCTCCTCTGTCCCCGGACATTTTGGTGGGAAACCTCTCAAAGCATTTCGATATCTCGAAGTTAGAAAAGTTTGATGGGACGCAAGATCCGGATAATCACATCGAACAGTTCAAAAATTTCATGATTAATTTCGACGACGATGATAAGTTGCTGTGTAGAGCATTTTCTCAGACCTTCAAGGGGGTAACTTCCAAATGGTATAATAGGCTTCCGCAGGGCTCGATAAAAAATTTCGACATGTTCTGGAATATCTTCAGACAACACTTTGTGGGGAGCAAAAAGTTCAGAGCTAACGGAGACACGATAATCTATTGCAGACAAAAGGTTGGGGAGAGCTTGAAGAATTACACCAATCGGTTTGTCAAAACGAAAACAGACATGGAGTATTATAAAGATTCAGTGGCACTTGCAGATTTCAAGATGGGCCTACTCCCCGGATTGTTGAAGGATACGGTGGCGGAGAGTCAGGCAATGACCTTTGGAGCATTGTTGGATCAGGTCAAGAAGAGAATTCTGGTGGAGGAGACTCAGGCATCAGAGAAAGGATTCGGGGATCAGTTGGATCAGAATCAATTTCAAAGGTCTGAGCCGAGTAGCCAAGGGCCCCGTGCCAATGTTCAAGCCAAAAGTACGGGTCAATATCCGTCGAGGCAGAAAACAAACCCACAGTACTATGGCAACCAGCAAAATTACAATCAAGGAACCAGACCCATGTCGAATAAGTGGGTTCGACCAGACTATTTTGCGGAGTTGA
This sequence comes from Limnanthes douglasii subsp. nivea, assembly GCA_036936605.1. NCBI lineage: Eukaryota > Viridiplantae > Streptophyta > Magnoliopsida > Brassicales > Limnanthaceae > Limnanthes > Limnanthes douglasii. The sequence continues at coordinate 213,282,238 of JAUPFV010000004.1, forward strand.
CGGAAAATATTGCCGCTATATTTGACAAGGCGAGATCTACAGTACCATTCAGGAAGCCTTTTCCTATACAGACTCCGAGGGAAAGTAGAAGCGTTAATAAGTATTGCAAGTATCACGAGGATATTGGGCACGATACCAAGGACTGCATAGCTTTGAAAAAAGAAGTGCAAGCTTTGATCTAGAATGGAATGTTGTTAGAGTTTGTCAAAAAGCACTCCCAGAAGAACGATGTGGTGAAAGCTGTCCCAAAGAACACTGACACAGCCATGGTAATTTCCGAAGAGGTCGACGACTTTGACATTGAACAAGAATATTTGGATCCCAATGTGGGGAGGAACAATGTGAATATGGTAGAAGAGGTTATTCCGAGTGGGAGGGTGAATAGCCTCTGTGCTTTCTTCGATTCACTGGCAATCTTTGGAGGAGATACTATTGCGGGAAATTCCAATAGCTTGCAAAAGAGGCACATGGTCAACCTAACTACTCAGATCGAAGCGGGGGTGTCAGACAAATGCACCGATTACCCTCCCCCATCATTTGTTTTGACGACGATGATATGCGAAATGTTGCAGGCCCGCATGAGGATGCAGTGGTGATCGCCGCGGGCATCGCTAGGGATCAAGTTTAGAAGATACTTATCGATACAGGAAGCTCAGCGAATATCTTGTTTATGAGCACTTACAGGAGAATTTCTGACCCACCAGTTATCCGATGTTCCGACAGGACTATAGTGGCCTTTACCGGCGCTACAGCAATGGTGGTTGGAGAGTTTCAGTGTGTGGTTGAGTTGGACGGTGGGCCATTCAAGAAAGAGGTGGAAGTATTGTTTATTGTCGTTGACGCGCCAACTTCGTATAACGCCATTTTGGGTCGCTCTTGGTTGTCCCGGATGCATGGCGTAATTTCGACGGTGCATCAGTATCTAAAGTATGTGGTTGGAAACAATGTCGGGATAATCGGAAGTAGCCAGAAAATGGCCTGTGAATGTTACCAGATAGTTTTATCCTCGATGGGAGTTCGGGGAAAAGCGTCAGATAAAGCATAGTAATTAAAGGGGCCTTCCTCCGAAGTCATTCCATGTGATGATCCGAGGTAGACCCCCGGGTTTCTGATCCCGGAAGAAGATTCTGAGACACATGAATTTGCGAGTGGCAAATCTCTGAAGATCGGAGTAAAACTTTCTTTGGAGTTTAGAGAAAGGTTAATTGCGTTTTTATCTAACAAACTCGATATGTTTGCTTGGTGTGCACAAGATGTCACTGGAGTACCATCGGAGATCATATGTCATAAACTTGCGGTACGACTTGATGTTCGACCTATTGTCCAGAAGAGGAGACCAGTCTCTCCGGAAAAGGCTTCCGCTATTCTTTTGGAAGTAGAAAGGCTACTAAGCATAGGCCACATCCGCGAGTCGCGTTATCTCGTATGGGCATCGAATCCAGTGTTGGTACGGAAGAAGAATGAAAAGTAGAGAATGTGCGTTGACTTCACAAATTTAAACAGAGCTTATCCCAAAAATCCATTTCCAATGCCCCGCATTGATGAGTTAGTAGATTCGACCTCGGGTAACCGACTGTTGTCTTTCATGGATGCTTACTCAGGGTACAACCAAATCCGGTTAGATGCTTAAGATGAAGAAAGCACTTCTTTTATTACCCGGAGAGGGTTATACTGCTACAAGGTTATGCCGTTTGGCTTAAAGAATGCAGGGGCCACTTATCAGCGCTTGGTCAATAAAACCTTTGAGGGACAGATGGGACGGAACATGGAAGTCTATATCGACGATATGCTAGTCAAAAGTTCGTGGGACGAAGATCATTTTGCCGACCTAGAGGAGACTTTTAACAATTTAAACAAGGTCAACTTGAAGCTCAATCCGGACAAGTGCATTTTCGGGGTGAGGTCGGGCAAATTTCTTGGTTACATGATCAGCGAAAAAGGCATCGAGGCCGATCCAAAACAGATAAAAGCTTTAATCAACATGACTCCCCCTCGGAATATCAAAGAAGTCCAAGTTCTGACAGGGAGATTGGCCGCTCTGAATAGATTTATTTCTCGATCTTCGGATAAATGTGCACCCTTCTTTAAGGTATTGCGAAATGCGAAACAATTTAATTGGACCGACGAATGTTCAACTGTTTTTTGCCGAATCCAAGACTATTTGACGTCCCCTGAGGTGTTGTCTAAACCATTGGTAGGGGAGAGATTAATTGTTTATGTAGCAGTGTCAGATTGTGCGGTCAGTGATGTTCTACTTCGAGAAGAGGAATCTCTTCTAAAACCTATCTATTATGTCAGTAAGAGTTTGCTGGATGCGGAGAAGCGATATCTTAAGTTGGAGAAAGTAGTGTTGGCTTTGGTAACGGCTGCTCGAAAGATGAGACCTTACTTCCAGGCACATCATATAGTCGTTCGGATAACTTTTACCCTAAAGGGTTTGTTACTGAGGCCTGATATCTCTAGGAGGATGACTAAATGGTCGGTAGAACTAGGACATTTCGACATTGAATTTGAACCTCGAACGACGATAAAAGCCCAAGTTTTAGCCGATTTTTTGGTCGAATTCCATTCGGAGAGAGAGGATGAAGAGGTCATTGACCATTTTGATGAAACAGAAAGGTTGGTACGGACAGATGGGGGGTCGAACATTTCTGGAAGTGGGGTAGGTGTCCAATTGGTTTCTCCAGAAGGGATAGCTATGTTCCAAGCTATTCGGTTCGGTTTTAAGGCCACTAACAATGAGGCGGAATATGAAGCTGCATTAGCGGGTTTGCGTTTAGCTCAGATATGTGGGGCTAAAAAGGTTAAACTAATCAGCGATTCACAGTTAGTAATAAACCAAACTTTGGGAGAGTCCGAGGCCAGAAAAGATAAGATGATACAGTATTTAAAAGCATTAAAAGGTTTAGTATATGAGTTTCAGGAAGTTAAGTATGAACATGTTTGGAGGGAGGCGAATGTTGTCCCAGATTCTTTGGCCTTAGCTTCGCGAACGGAGGGATACCCATGGGTTTTGATTCAGGAACGTCCCTCGATTATCATTGACACGGGGCATACAATGAGCGTTGGCGAGGAGAGCAATGTGATCACAGACGATTGGAGATCAGCCATTATTGCCTTCCTCGAAAATGATACTTTACGTGTCGGTAAGTACGAGGCTAGAAAAATCAGGTTCAAATCTCATGGGTATATCATGCTGGGAGGCGTGCTGTATAAGAAATCTTTGAGTCGACCATTACTAAGGTCTCTAAGCAAGGATGAGTCACAAATTATCCTATCTGAATTACACGATGGGGAAGGTTCTGCCCATTGTGGGTATAAGGAATTAATTCGTCGGGTGTTTCTTGCTGATTATTATTGGCCGACTGTCGCTTCAGATGCAAAAGATTTAGTAAAACGATGTGACACTTGTCAGCGCTATGCCAATGTGATCCATAAGTTGGGGGTATTATTGGAGAGTATTTCGGAAGCAGTCTCATTCGATAGGTGGGGCATCGATTTAGTTGGGCATTTACCAATGGCATCCGGTGGCAATCAAACTATAATTGTCGCAGTGGATTATTTCTCTAAGTGGGTAGAAGCAGAACCCTTAGCAGGGACAAAGGCTAAAGATGCAATCAAATTTGTGATGTCAAACATTTGCTGTCGTTTTGGCGTGCCATTGCAAGTCACAACGGATAACGGGCCTCAGTTTGATAACAAGGAGTTTAAAAGTTTTTGCCTCTCTAGGGGCATACGACAATGTTTTTCTGCCCCATTTCATCCTCAAGCTAATGGGCAAGTGGAAGTGACCACTCGCACAATTCTGGATGGTTTGAAAAAAATCTTGGAAGGGAAGGCACGAAAATGGCCTGATTATTTACAAGAAGTATTGTGGGCTTACAGGACAACTCCACGAACAGCCACGGCTGTATCCCCATTTGCCTTAGTATATGGCATGGATGCCATTGTCCCTCCAGAGATTGTTTTCCCTTCATATCATGTGGCAACGTATACAACGGAGGTGAATGACTAAAACAGAGCACTGGCGTTAGATTTGGTTGAAGAAAAAAGACAACGAGCACAGTTGACGTCCCTCCATTATCAAACTCTTATGCGGAGTCGATATGCGTCTAAAGTAAAGCATAGAGACTTCAATGTGGGAGACAAAGTACTACGAAAATTCTTTTTGCATACTAAAGACAAGAGTCTGGGCAAATTGGGACCAAATTGGGAGGGTCCTTATGAGGTCACTGAGAAAGTAAAACCTGGAACATATCGGCTAAAAGACAAGGAAGGGCGATACCTCCGTCTCCCATGGAATATTGAACATTTAAAGCTGTATCTTGAATGAGAAAGTTGTCCATTTTTGTACATGAAAGTTCCAAACATATTGAGGGCATACTTTTTCCTACCCTGATAGGCACAGGAAGGTTTTAACGAGGTGTCCAATGAGCTACTTAATATGACGTACTTTTTGCCTTAAACTATTTTTCGGGTCACAATAGCTTGTGCCTCGAATTTGTCTCTATCTTAAACTATGATTTGGGTCATAATGATTTATGCATCGAATCATTCTTTGCCTTAAACTATAATTTGGGTCACAATGAGTTGTGCCTCAAATTTCTCTTTATCTTAAACTATGATTTGGGTCATAATGATTTATGCCTCGAATCTTTCTTTGCCTTAAACTATAATTTAGTTCACGATGAGTTGTGCCTCGAATTTCTCTTTATCTTAAATTATGATTTGGGGCACAATGAATTGTGCCTCGAATTTTTCTTTGACTTAAATTATAATTTGGGTCAAAATGACTTGTGCCTCGAATTTTTCTCTATCTCAAATTATTATTCGGGTTATGATAATGAGTCCCTCGAATTATTATTCGGATAAATTCTGCTTTGTACTTCAAACTGTTTCACCCTTCGAATTATAACTTGGGTCTCTTCGAATTATTCTTTGAGACACAATATGTTGTGCCTTAAATTATTTACACTCTTATGTTATTATACACGCTATGATTTTTCAATGTAAACCACATTTAGAAATGATACAACGATATAAATTGCCACACACTAAATATTGCAGGGTTAAATGTTACAAGTTGGGGCATACACAAAAATCCGAGGAGTACATCTCCTCGCATAGAATTCGAAGGAAAACAAAAATCGCCTTATAAGGTCTTATACACAAAACACTTTGTCCACAATTACCTATTGTTGAGATTTTTCGGGGGAGTCACTTTCCTCGGAATCTGACGACTCACTCTCACTGACAACGATGTGAGGAGGACGGAGATCCGGGGACACAAGTTTCCAAAGACTGCCAAGGTCATATTTAGGGTACTCCGCATGAAGTTGAGTTATCAAACCTGCTCGAACTGTTGCATCTCGATCAGCAAGGTTGTTGGTACACTTGGCAATATAGGAATTCACAGCCTTTTCCTTCTCTTCCTCTACCTGCCGAGGGAAATCTTCAATGCGCTTCGCCAAGTGATCCTTATTCTTGTAAACTATTGCATAGTCCTTGCAACAGTCAGTAAAACCTCTGCGCGCTACTTCTTTGGCCTTCATATATTCAGCAATGAGTTTCTCCTGGCCCTCGGTCTTTTTCTGATAGAGATCCATTTCCTCTTGGCAACATCTCTCTAACATAATGACATAGTTCTCCGAGGTAGATAATCTTTCATATAGTGCATCTGCCTGACTCTCCACAATTGCATGTTGTTTTTTTGCCTCTTCAAGCTGTGCAGCCAACAGGGAAGCCTTGAACTTATAATGAGTTTTCCTGTTCTCCAAGTGTGTCATCCTCTTTACTTTAATAACAGAGGCATGCAGCAGGCTGCGTATACTCATTGAGAATTCGTCGTCACGGGGAATTTCGAAGGAGCTGCTGGGAGAACCAAGGCCAACGACGTCAAAATCAGATGTCTCCCCCTCGAGAACCCCAAGATCAATGTGTTGGAGAGGCTTACTTTGAGGCATGGGAAGTGGAGCAAGTATTGGGGGCTCCTCTGGGGGAGTTGGATGTGATGGTTGGGTCCGAAGAGTGTTGAGAGTTAAGTTGGAGTTTTGTTTGGGAGAGTTATCTCTCATTTCATGATCAGACACATCAAGAGCCCTTTGATCTTCGATCTCCTGGGCCGGTTCGGGGGCGTCGTTTTTAACTCTGCCGTCCTTGGACAGCTCCTGGATAGGCTCTAAGGCAGCCTTTTCTTTCCCTTTGGCTTTCAAGCTTTTTTCTTCCGAGGGTGAATGACCTTTTCGGGGAAGAATCAGGACTGGGAGCTACTCTGTTGTCCGAGGAGGCTGGGTCCGGGATGATGGCCACTTCTAGCTGTAGTTGTTGTTGCTTAGCAGGAAGTTCCTCATCGGGTTCATCTCAATGACTTTGTGCACGATCACGCTTCGGAAGATATATTACTATATCTTTCTTTGTTACTTGCTCTAACACCTCATCTTGGGAAGAAGGGGTCATCAACTCTTTCAAAGACAGTCGATCAAGGGGATTTACCCTCCACAGTCTGCTCAGAGCCATATTGTTGTCACTAAAACATAAGCGAAATCGGTTTTCCCATTTTTATTTAGCCCATTCACTAAGCCTCGTAAAACCAGCAGTGGCACTCTCCACATAATCAGCATATGGCTTGGAAATGCCAGTCATAGCTACAAAAATGTTTAAGTTAAACTCTTAAACTCTCACAATTCGAAGGACTATTATAAATAAGGTGGTTTGATGACTTACATTTATTGGTCCACAGCAGAGTTAGTTTGTGAGGGTTCGAAGGGGTTGCTTCAGAGTCAGTCTCCCAGTGTCCTGAGAATAAGATAAATTGCTGTCTTCATTTCTTGTCAGCCTCTAGCAAATCTTTTAGCATTTTCTACCTTCGGTTAAAAGTTAACGAATAAAATGGGAAGAATAGATTCCTAGCCAACCCGGATAGTCCGATGAACTGCTCCAAGGAAAACTCTTGGCCTGAAATTCTCGAGGCCATGATGCATGCCATTAATGTGAACCACATGTTGGGTCCAGCTTGAGAGGGGAAAAGGTCAATCTTAGCAAAATATTCGATGAAGAAGGGGTCTAAAGGAAATCTTAGTCCCCAATTCATGATGTCAGTGTAGACAACAAGTTCATGATCCCTAACAGATAGTGGAGTCTCTCATTCGGAGGTGAATCTGATGTTGATATACGAAGGGATGCACCAACGAGTACGAAGTAACGTTTCTTCTGAAGGATAAAAGTACTTGTACGATATATTGTAAAGAGCAACAACATGCTTATTTTCAATCCCTCGAATATTGTTGCCCATGATGGCATCAAGTTCTAAGGGAAGAGTTACATCACCTTTTGACTTAGGGGCAATGCGTTCCGCTTGCTCGTCGGACATTGTTGGAGGAGGAGTACGCGTCTGACTAGAGGATTCTGCTGGGATGTCGATTTGTTGGTCTGGATTTGTGGCTTGAATGGCTTGAGTGTTTGGATCAGGATTCATCGGGGCGGTAGGATGTTCACCGGATGACTCAGCAGGAATTTCGATGACATTACTCCTATCTGCAACATAAGTGGCTGGAATAGACGACTCTGGGTTATCCGAGGTGATAGCTTTTCCTTTAGCAGCTAGGGCTTTGTTGCGCAGCTCTTGAATTTCTGCCTCGGTAGCCACATTTTGTCTTGGAGAAAACCGGGGAGTCCCAGTTCCTTTTATGGATGGAGTAGCTGGAAGGCTTGACACAGGATCCCCGGTCCTCGGAAGAGGAGGGTCGGCTGCCATAGTTCGGGGAGACTCAGGGTCAGTTGCCATAGTTCGAGGAGGCTCAGGGGTAGTTTCTGGTACATCTTTCAAACGCTTGCGCTCCTATGAATGCTTGTCCTTGTGGTGTCTCTTTCTTTTTCATGAAGAATGTTTATGGTGCTTTTCTTTCCCCATCTCTTCGAGGGTGATCTGGTTGTTGACCTGATTCTGATGAGATATTTCGAGAGGGATTATGGCCGTCGAATTTGCAGGAGGGGGCAACGAACCGTAGAAGGTAGTCACAGCAGGTGGAGGATGAGGCTCAGTGTATTCACCAGCAGCGACTCGTTCCTCGAATTTTTTGCTAATAAGGAGCCACTCTGGAATCCGACGAGGTTTGTAAGCCAGCTTTCTCTCTCTAGAAATTCTCGGTGGAAAGTTTGAGCCATTAATGAAAGAGATGAGTATTTATAGAGGCCAAATGGGCTTCTAGGAAAAATCGGGCCTGGGGACATTTCTTGTTGTTTGCCTAGGGGTATTATGGGAACCCTAGGTAAAAAATTGTTGACAGAGGCGTGGAAGAAGTTGCATAGGCATGATCTCTCTAAAGATACGCTGACACAAAAGCATGACTGCTGATGTCATACCATATTTTCACAGCCAATCATTGCAATGCCTTAGCATCGAATTCTAATGGTTGTGATATGCTCACAAGGCAAATTCCGATGGGCAAGGTGTTCAGGTATTGGCTTGTCTTTATTAAGTCATTGTAAGGATTGGGGGGATACACTGGTTAAGATGAAATAGAAGATGTTTTCAAAGAGGTGCTTTTTCGAAGAGGTGCAGCATTCGAAGAGATGTTTTCGAAGAGATGCTTTTTCGAAGAGGTGCAACATTCGAAGAGATATTTTCGAAGAGATGCTTTTTTGAAGAGGTGCAACATTTGAGGTATTTTTTTCGAGGAAGAGATGTTCGAAGAGATAATGGAGACTTTTTTACAGTCCCAGTAAAACTATTTTTACTGGGACTGAGGGGCTACTGATAAGGAAGAATAAAAGATAATGAGAAAATCGCAAAGAAGAAGTATTATAAGAGGAAATTGTGTTAGGGGAAAACTGTATAAACTATTAAAGAAATAGCTAGAATAAGAAAAAGATAAGATGTAGGGACTAAAAATGTAATAAATGGGAATTAAAGCGTGCGAGGCCCGCAATTGTACTATAAAAGGACCACATACGCTTCACAGATCCAGGACGAATATAATATTACTTTCTCTCTCTACTTAAGCTAAGCTCCCACTTTCTCTCTCTAAACAGCTCCTAAACAAAGTAATTCAACATATATTGACACTAAGAGATTCTCGTATCACATAATCACCCCCGGATATTCTTCAAACTCTTCAATATATAATGGTGTAGTCATATTCAAAATATTATGGTGAAATTTTAGATCTCGAGTTTCCATCTCTAATTTTTCCACTAAACCAAGATTTATTTATTTTGTTGCTTCTTCATACTTATTAATGTTATATACAAAAAATAGTGTGTTCTTCCCCTAGTTCCGTTCCTGGTTACATACATCATAATCAACAAAAGTAAGTTATAAAAATTGATATGGATTATATTAGTCAGTTAACTTTCGTACCAAAAACCTAAATCGAATGTGAGAGAGATTGCGGTGGGATACCGCAGAGGCAATGTCATGAGAGGAGCAAAAACTTATAGCATTACATTTCCGTTGTGTTAAACAACCGCATCAAAACAAGAATGGCAAAGGTTGATGATTAATATTGTTGCAAGCATTACTGACCAAATGAATGTTAATGTTTGGCATAATTAATAATGAACATGAGATAATTAATAATTAATAATGTTTGTTCTATCGTGCTGTACCGGGTTCTCTGAAATCTTAATCGCAGCTTTATTATCGCACATTAACTGAGTTGGACACTTTAGGGGGGGATCCAATTTCTTTCATTATCTTCTTTAACCAAAGTATCTCGGTAATCCCCTTAACGATTCCTTTAAATTCTGATTCAGCACTTGACAGTGAAACTACTTTCTGTTTCTTACTCCTCCAAGTCACTAAGTCACCTCCAAGAAGAGTAAAGTAGCCAGCAGTTGATCGCTTGTCGTTATGATTCCCTCCCCAATCAGCATCTGTGAATACTTTAACATCAAGGTGCCCATTCTTCTTAAAAATTATGTCTCTTCCTAGTGTGCCTTTGAGATATCGAATAATCCTCATTACTGCCTCCATATGGTGTTCTTAAGGATGATGCATGAACTGGCTAACTACTCCCACCGCGTATGCAATGTCGGGTCGAGTGTGAGCCAGGTAAATCAATTTTCCCACCAACCTTTGGTACCTTTCTTTACTCGCTGGTCTGGCACTTCAATTATCTTTAGTTTGTGGTTCACAGCCATAGGAGTGTCATTTGGTTTGAAATCCACCATGCCAACTTCAGCTAATAAATCCAATATATATCTCCGTCAGGAGATATAAATCCTTCCTTTTGACCTAAGAACCTCGATTCCTAGGAAATACTTCAATCCCCCAAGGTCTTTCATTTCAAACTCCTTGAAGAGGTTTTTCCTAAGAGAGCTAATTTCTTCTTCGTCATTCCCCGTTATAATCATATTGTCGACATATATTATAAGACAAGTGACTATTTCTCATCTTTTTTTGTAAAACAAGGTATGATCCCCATTACTCTGTTTGTAGCTATACTGCTTCATTGCCATTGTAAATCTCCCAAACCAAGCACGAGGAAACTGTTTGAGCCCATATAATGCCTTTTTCAGTTTACATACCTCATTTTCTTGAAAATCATGAGAGAACCCTTTATTTTTTCTTCGGGGAAGAACCAGAGTTTGAGTTTCAATAAATGAACTTCCTGAAATGCCATGGTCAGTAGCATTTTGTGATCTATGACATTGTAAATTGTTTATCTCTTGATGGACATTTTCTTCGGCTGATTCGTTGGTAGTATCTGTGGCATTTATTTCTTGTTGGACATTGTTTACAGGAGAATCATTGGTGGTAAGAATTGCCTCGTCAGTCTCCTTTATGTTGGAAGAGGCGTGTTCGGTGGCGCCATCTACCGAATCTGTCGGCACATCCTCAAAGTAACTTTCATATAGCAACCAGTCGAGTGATTCACTTAATTTCTCCCCCTGAGCATGAGATTGGTGATCAAAAAAATAATCGGATTCTAAAAAGTCACAATCCATGGTGACATGGATTCGACGAGTAACCGGATTGTAACACCGATAGCCCATTTGATGGACACCATACCCAATGAATACACAATTTTCAGCACACGGATAAGTTTGTTTCGACTAGTTTTAGGGATATGAGCAAACACCGAACAACCAAAGACACGAGGTGGTAAGGTCATAACAGATGGAATTGTAACTTCGGTGGCAAGCACTTGTAATGGAGTTTTATTTCCTAGACATCGGGTTGGTAGAAGATTTGCAAGATACGTGGCTGTAGCAAGATCTTCTGGCCAAAGAGAATGAGGAACTCTAGATTCAATCATAATGGCACAAGTTTTTTTCAAGTAAAGTACGATTTTTTCGTTCTGAAGTACCGTTTTGTTGATGTGTGTTTGGACAAGGGGTTTCATTGATAAGACCATTTGTTTTGAAAAAATTATGCATTGTTTGGTTGACAAACTCTGTTCCATTATCAGAACGGAGAATCTGTATTTTTTTCTCAAATTGAGTCAAAATCATTTTGTAAAAACAAACAAATATTTCTAGTACTTCCGATTTATGTTTCATGAAGTATATCCCAGTCATTCTTGAGAAATCATCCACAAATAAAACAAAGTATCTGATTTGACTGTTAGTGGAATTTGGTGCTGGACCCCAAACATCAGAATGGTATAGCGAAAAAGCATAATCAACTCTAGTATTACTTTTATTAAATGAGACCTTACGATTTTTTTACAAGAATGCAGGTTTCACATTTCTCATGAATGGAATTATTCAAAAAAAGACTAGGAAACAAACTTTTAAGATAACTAAAAGAGGGATGACCAAGTCGCCGGTGCCATAACCACAGTGGAATTTCGGTTGTTCCGTGAGCAAGCATGGCATGTCCCTTATGAACTACCTCACCAACATAATAGAGACCTCCTTGTTCAGTACCACGCCCAATGATCTCATTCGTACGAATGTCCTGTAAAATGCAAAAAAATGGATACATAAGAACCACACAGTCGAGTTGTTTTGTCACTTGACTAACAGATAATAACTTTAAGGATAGTGAAGGAATGTATAGGCAGTTTATAATTTCCATTTTTTCCGAAAAAATAATTGAACCTCCCCATTTGACTTCACAAATTTCTCCACTAGCAGTCTCAATATGGGATTTCTTTGGAGATAACATGTCACCAAAGTCTTTAGGATCATAAGACATGGTGTCCGTAGCCCCACAATCAAAGATCCAATTCATTGATTTCTCAAACCCTTTACCTCCAAGTTTTTCATAGGAGTTCGCCGCCATTCCTTCAAAACCAGTGCCACTTTCTTGCTCATTTTCAGTCGGATCTTCACCGCCACTTGTAGACGAAACCCGTTTGACATTAGATCTGAAACAATGGTAATTTTTCTCCTTATGACCGTCCTCCCACCATTCTGGATAGCCAACCAGCTGGAAACATGTCTCTTTAGTGTGTTTCTTCATCCCACAATGAGTGCAATACAACTTGGATTTATCTTCTCTCTTTAGATCAGAATTTAAACCTCTATGCAGAATCTTTAGCAGCCAAACCCATTCCAATTTCAATCGAGTCACTATCAGAAGAACTTAGTTTTAGTATATTAAGCCTGGTCACTTCCCTTCGTATTGTAGCATATGCTGTTTCCACGGAAGGAAGATGATCCTTTTTTTCAGGATATCTCTCTTGATTGGTTCCAGCTTGTCATTAATCGCCATTAGCAATTGATAGATTCTTTGTTCTTGAGTCTTCTTATTTTAGATATGAATATATTATGGGTTTTTCATAGGGTTTGGATCTCGCCTATCTATAGACATCCAGATGCTCTATAGTTTGTTCCACAAGTCTTCTAGTGTATCGGACCCTTGCCTTAATGAATTAGCCCTCTTATGAAGGTCAAACACCTGTAACGAACCTGTACCAGAACCGTATGTGGTGGCTAACCCATCCCATAGGGCTTTTGCAGTGGGATATTGCGAGACATTATTCACCAAGCTGGATTCAAGATTCTGGATAATCCATGTAAAAACACATTGATCATCTTGTTCCCACCTTGTATATGTGTTGTCAGTTTTGGATGGAGGTGTCGGCTCCCCTGTAATGTGAGAACCTCTCCCCCAATTTCTTTTTTCATCAGGTTTTCCCATAGGGCATCGTTGTCACCACCGAGTTTAATCCCTAGGGATAAATTCTCGGGGTTAGTTGTTTGTTGTTGTGTTCCGAGACCATTTCTCAGAATGACAGCAATCCGCATTGTTAATTCATCAGGGATTTGACTGACCACGACTTCATTGTCAGCCATATTTGTTGAGGATGTTCAGAATTCCCAGAATCACACGTACTCTAATACCATGTTAAAGAACAAAGAGAGAAGTAGCCGCAGGAGGCGGCTAAGGTTTTGTGTTTATTAGAAAATATTCCCTTTTGTATTGAACTGTTTTTTATAATACAAACCCAAGTAAGGCGCTTAATATATAGAGAACTTAGAGGCCTGTACAAGGAAACTTAATACACTGAATATTCTAACAAGGACTAAGAATCCCACAACTCTCACCAAATATAGTTATATTAAGGAGAATACATAAAATAGAGGATATGATAGAACGTTTGATAATAATTTTGATTTATGCAAATAAACCTACGGAGTCACCTGTTTTAGGTTGATGTTTCTTTTGCAAATGGACAAGGCATTTCAAAATAAAGTGTGGAAAAGTATAATTCTTATATACAACCTAACGATAATCTCACAACTCTGGTTTTTTTATAAATCAGTTTAGTTTAGCTACAATAAATATATGGTTGGTTAATAATGTTGTGATCATCCATGTTTCCATTTCTATGAATGGTAAAATAAAGATTGATGCCTTAATGATAGTGAAAAATCAATCAATCAATTCAAAGACAATGCATGCTTAGGTTATATTGTATAAAACAAATATTAGATTAATATCTAATTTATTTTAGTCAGAGTATTAGTTAATATATTACAGAAAAATATTGTAATAAGTTAGATATTATAACAACTGTAATATTTGTTGTATAGTGAGTAGTCAACAAATTTAGGACAATAAATACTGTAATTAATTAGATATTGTAAAAGCTATAGACGATTACAAAATAAAAATAAAAACAAGAAATAAAATATTCTTAACAATACTTGTGACATGGTATGCGAGCGTAATTGATTTATTCTATCTCATAGAGTATTTGGGTGGTAAGTTTATTTTCAAAGTATTTGGGTGATGAGATTTTATTTCTTTCTTTTGGAGAGTATTTGGGGATTTTAGTTTCATATTTTTTTCCTTTCTTTTGTGGAATATCCGGGTACTGACATTTTTTTTCTTTCGCATGAATTTGGAGATTTTTTTTTCTCGTGGATATTTTTCTTAACTACATCATGTCACTAGATAAATTCAATTTGTTTTATATTAAATTTACGTGGAAAATTATCCTTTTTGAGAATTTCAATTTCAATTGTATGTGAAAGAAAAAGAATTGTGGGGTCATATTGATGGAAGTGATCCTACACCTCTATATTTTAATGTTTTGTCTAGATGAGAAATAAAAGATGCTAGAATAATGACTTAGATTCTTAGTTTGCTTGAACCTTATTTTGTTCTTACCCTGAAACCATATAAAACCGTTACTAGTATGTGGAATTATCTTAAAACAATTTATAATCAAGACAACTATGCTAGGAGATTTCAATTGGAGTATGAGATGACTAATTATACTAAAAAAAGTCTCTCTATTGAAGTATATTTTTCTGGTTTTCAAAACATTTAGGCTGATTATGCATATATTATTTATTTTGATATTCTTGTTGCATCTCTTTCAGTTTTCTGGACAATGCATGCAACCAACAAACAAGATCAATTATTGATGAGGCTACGACCGGATTTTGAAATTGCACGCTCTAATATAATGAATCTTTATCCCGTACCATCAATGGATACATGTTTAGGTGAACTTCTGCGTGAGGAGCAGCAAATGATAACTCATGGATTTATTTAACATCAAGCTAATATTAGTAAACCTGTTCAGGTAGTTTATGCAACACAAGAGGGAGAGAGAGATATATAGAGATATATGTGTTATCCAATGTTATCCAATGCTATAACTGTAATCATCTATCTTCTCCTATGATAAATCACGTTTCACCTTACTTTAAGTTGTCTGGACATTCTTCTTCATATTTAGATTTCTGTACTTTTGGATGTGTTTGTTTTGTACACCTTCATACTCGTGAACATCATAAATTTACTATTCAATCTGTAAAGTGTGGTTTTCTTGGTTATGCTATTCTTCATAAGGGCTATATTTGTTATGATCCTCATGCTCGTCGTCTTAGGGTGTCTAGAAATGTGATGTATTTTTAAAATTAATTTTTTTCTATCTCATGTTAATCCGCCTTCTGCAACTTTATCTCTCATGCCTAGTTTTTTCTTATATACCAAGATCTATTGAAAGGTTTAAACTTGGTTTTTTGTATAAAAGACGTAATCGAGATGAGACTGGTCCTACTTCTTTTGTGACCCCTTCTAATCTTGTCTTGATACCTCATTCTATTTTTTCTTCCACAACTCTTGGTCGATCTACTCGTCCTTGTTGACCCCCTGATAGGTATGGTTTTTCTTCCACCGTATCTCTTGTAACTACTTTATTAAGTATTTCAATTCCCACTAGCTACAAACAAGCTATGTAACATGATTGTTGGGAAAATTCAACGCAAGTAGAACTTCAAGAACTTGAGGAGAATCACATATGAGATATTGTTCATTGTCCTCATACAGTTAAACCAATTAAGAGTAAGTAGATTTTCTTTGTAAAATTTGATTTTGATGGCTCGTTAGAGCGGTACAAAGCTCGTCTTGTAGCTCTATGTAATAAACAGAAATATGGGATTGATTATGAGGAGAATTTTTCTCCCGTTGCCAAAATTACCACAGTTCGAACTTGACTATTGATGCTTCACAATCGTGGTAGTTGCATCAAATGGATATCAAGAATGCTTTTCTTCATGGTGATCTTCAAGAAGAAATTTACATGAAACTTCCATCTGGTATAAGTATTTATTCTCTACATGATGTCTGCAAGTTAAAGCGTTCTTTGTATGGGCTCAAACAAGCACCTCGGGCTTGGTTTAAGAATCTTTATCGTACATTTTTTACTTTCAGTTTTACACAAAGTCAATATGATTCTTCTCTATTTTTTCACACGTCTACATCAGTTATAGTCTTTCTCTTGGTTTATGTAGATGATATTATCATCGCCGGGACTGATTGTAGTTTGATTAATAAGCTTCAACAATAGTTACATGCAACTTTCCATATGAAAGATCTTGGCCAGCTTATATGCTTCTTAGGATTAGAAGTTCACTATCGGGAAAATGGTATTTTGGACCAACAAAAATATATTTAAGATCTTATCACCTTGGCTGGTTTGGATATTACTTCTTCTGTTAATACTCCTAATTTCAAATATAGGAATAATGAAGGAAACCTTTTAGGTGTCCATACTATTTATCGGTGCTTAGTGGGAGTCTTATATACTTAATAGCTACGCGTCCTGATATATCTTATGTTGTTCATCAGGTCAGTCAGTTTATGTGATCTCCTCGTCATCTACACATTGATGCAGTTCAATGCATCATTCGGTATCTTTATGGTTCACCAACTCGTGGATTGTTCTTTCCTATTGGCTCATCTCTTCAACTTGTTTCCTATAGTGATGTTGATTGAGTTGGATGTCCAGATACACGTCGATCTACTATGGGTTGGTGTATGTTTTTAGGTAATACTCTAATTTATTGGAGGTGTAAAAAACAAAATTGTGTTTCTAAATTCTCTACCGAGACCGAGTATCATGCCATATCTAGTGCTTGTTCTGAAATTATATGGCTACACAGTCTTCTTGAGAAGCTTGGATTTTCTCAGACAACTTATACTCTTCTTCATGCTGATAAGACTAGTGCTATTCAGATTTCCACCAATTCCGTTTTTCATGAATACAATAAACACATTAAAGTTGATTATCATTCTATTCGAGATACTTTGGAAAATCGGGTGATATATCTTCCTCACACATATTCTAATCTCCAAGTGGCTGATATTTTCACTAAATCCATGACTCGTCAACGACATCAATTTCCTTTTGGAAAATTGTTACTGGTTGACTTACCAACATCAATTTGAGGGAGGGTGTCAAAGAAATAAATTGGATTAATATCTAATTTATTTAAGTCAAAGTATTAGTTAATATATTGCATAATAAATATTGTACTAAGTTAGATATTATAACACTTGTAATATTTATTGTATAGTGAGTAGTCAACAAATTTAGGACAATAAATATTGTAATTAATTAGATATTGTAATACGATTATATAAGACGAATAAAAACAATAAATAAGACACACTTTTTTTAGAAATAAAATATTATTAACAATACTTTTGACATATATCATTTATGATTTTCAATTATTGTTTTCTAGTGAACATTTCTTGTACTTGAAATATGTTAATTTTTTTATTATAAAAGTCACTTTTGAATATTTAGGTATTTTTAATAATCAAATGCCTTTCTCTTTACATAATAATGTGATAGACACTTGATATTTAACAATGAACAATAAACTATACTTATTAAATATTATTAAACATCACAAATAATAAATAAATATACAAGAATAAGTATATGATAAATTAAATTTTAAAGCTAAAAGTCATATCTCTAAGGCAAGAATTAATAAGATTGTTGTTGAAAGGTTTATTAAGTTCTATTGATTATTCAGTAACCGGTGTTTGCATCGAATGTATCAATGGGAAACAGACCTCTATAAAAAACTTAGGTGCATATTAAGTGAAATAAGTCTTAGATATGATACATATTGATAGTTGTGGACAGTTTATAAAGGTATCATTAAACGTGTATATATATATATATATATATATATTATTTATAGAATAATTCTCTCGGTATGATATCTATACTTTATTCATGAGATATCATAAGCCTTAAGATAATTTCATAGCTTTTATGACTGAAGTTTAACAACTTGGTAAGAGCACTAAATGCGCCATTTTTTAATGTAATGGGGAATATTATCGAAAATATGATGGCTTGGATAAACAATGCCATGGAATTATATTTGAACAGCCATTATTATGACCTAATTTTAAGGACTAAGAAGCATGCACCCCGCATCAAAGATAGTTATCCTATGGAGAATAAAGAATTTGAGGCATGAGAAAAGTAAAATAAGTTGTGTTTGACAATCATGAAATAATGAATATATGTGGAATTCCATGGGTTTATCCCGACTGAGATTACTTATGAAATTGAGTATCTAAAAAAAGTTGAAAAATATTTTTCCAAGTTTAATAAGATGAAAATTAAGGTGTTGGTGATTAGAGCTGTTAGGGGGCCTCCCAACCCGTTAACCCGCCCGGGACCGGTCCAGATAGCTTAGGGAGCGGGTTGTGAGCCAAAATTTTGGACCGACTCTCTTACCGCTCTGGACCAGTCCCCCCGATAACCAGCCCGATAAGGGAGATATATAATTTTTTTTCCTAATCTATGTATATTTTTAACTAAAACCCTAAAAAAATTATGATAAACTAACAAACCCGCCCGTTAAGAGTCGGACCGGATCGACTCGACTCTTAACGAGCCGGTCTCGGTCCATCATATTTGGCTCCCTTAGCTTAGCGGTCCGGCTCAACCCCCCCAGTAGCTTAACGAGTCGGTCTCTGTCCCGTCCAAACCCAGACCGACCTGACCCGATAACAGGACTATTGGTGATGCAGCTTTCCGCCATGATGTTTAATGACAAAAATATAATATATTTTTGGGTTATCAATGATTGCTTTAAATTTAAAGTCACATAAGATTGACCTTCCCAAGGAAGTTGTGTTAGGGTTAGAACATCAATTGTCTCCTCAAAGTGAAAAGTGAAATGGTAGTGAATTTACTTCCCAGGATACTTCATAGGAGGATAGACTAAATGTTTTAAGGTGCATATGGTGAGATTTCAACATGATGAACTATAATATAAAAAGTATGATATTTCAATTGATAAGGCTTCTGGTTCATGAGCAAAAAAATTCTAAGAATTCACATGTTGCATGTTGATGTTTCTTTTACAAGATGATGAGTCATCTCAAAAGGTAGTGTGAAACATAACACACTTAAATGAAAGCTAACGTTAATCACAATATGGTATGTTCAGAAATCAGTTGCAATAAACATATGGTGGGTTAATACGGTTGAGACCACCCATGTTTGTATTTTTATGCAGAGCACGATAAAAATCTACAGCCTAAGTGATGGTGAAATATTCATCTATCAAGTAGAGAGTAGTTCGTACTTAGTTTATGTCATTTGTGATTTCAGTTGTTGGTTTGTAGTGATTTTTTTGTATCTGAACCCTATGAAAGACCCAATAAATTAATTCATATCTTCAAGGTAAAAACGAATAGTTTGATGTTAAAAGGTTCACTGGGTTCTCTAATTATTCAGTCTTTAGTTCTTGCATCAAATATACAAAGAGAAAATACACCAAATTTAAAATATTATGTGCATATAGAGCGAAAATGCGTATTGGATACACAAAACTGTATGTTTAAGGATATGGTGAGATGTATGATTCTTTTTCAATTCTACTATTATCATTATGGGTAGAGGCCATAAAATATGATATATATATATATATATTAATCCCTTTGGTGCATGCCTATTTTAAATCATATGCATGTTTGGGGAGGTCTATATGAAGTTCGAATTTATAGGTTGAATCAAAAGAAACTAGATACCAATAGGGTTCGTTATCATTTCATTGGATATTAAAGAACATCCAAATAAATTTAAGTTTTATTATCTTTATACTATAAGTATGTTTGAATCGGGAACAACAAGATCTTTTAATGATGTTGATTTTTTGGGGAATGATTTACGAACAAATGTTAATTTTAAGGGATAACCCATATAGATTCATGAAGTTTTTAACAAAGATAAGCAGGTTATTAAGCCAATATATCACCATAAAGATCCTTGTTGGTGAATTGATACTCAATTATGAGATGGTTTGATTTTAATACCAGTTATTTCAGTCCCGTTAGAATATGAAGATACCCACGCTGATATTTTTTTCACATGAAACACAATGAAAACTTTAGTCAAACCCTACATCCTTAAGAATTGCAAAGTGCCCTTTATAAGGACCACTATAAATGGAAATAACATTGTATATTTGGATTATATAATGTATTTTCAAGAATATGAAGATTTATATGATGTAGATGTAAATGATTCGCTGTGTTTTCATGATTAACACTATAAAGTAAGAGTATAATTCAACACATAATAGTGAAACTTGGGACTTTGTCTGCCATTACCTGAAGAAAATAAGCCAATTGTTTGTAAGTGAATTTACAAAGACAAACAAGATTCCTAAGGTAATATGGATAGACATAAAGCAAGAATCGTGAAAATAGGTACTACTTTGCGTGAAACATTGACTTTAATATAAACTTTAGCCCCAGTTCCATAAATAACTCGTTTAGAACTTTCATAGCACTAGTTGCACTTTGACCTCGAGCTTTATCATCGGGTTTAAAGACAATTTTTAAGATTAATAAAATAAAAAGGACTCTATATGCTTTGGCATTAAATACCTTTAAAACACCACAAAACACCTGACCAAATTACCCTCAGACTAAAATAATCCTCACCAAATTGGCGACCACAGTGGGAGAAGAAGGTGCCTGAATCTAGCATTCGAAACCATAAAAACAAACCAGTTCGGATGAATCCGGACGAGCAGCAAGTGCCACCAACTTTGGCAGAAGTGGTGGGAGAAAACGATGAATATACAATCGAGGAACGAGACAGACTAAAGGTTGAGATATAAGCCTTGGGGGATGCTAAAAGGGTGGAGATGGGTTTGAAAGAAAAGTCAAAAGTGTCAGCAGTTCACCACACTGACAATCCAAGAGAGCATGGGCCATCGAAGACCCATGTGAGCACTAAAAAGACTCATGCTAGCTCAAAGAATTCTCACCGGTCTAAACCGGTGGAGAACTCAGATTCATACTCAGAATCTTCTAGTAGCTTCTCGAATGAAGATGAAATTGAAGAATCCTTATCATCCAGCAGCGATGAAGGCCGTTCTAAGAAAAAACAGAAGTTGGTCAAAAAATATTTAAGAAAAAGGGACATGCATGGAAGGTTGAAGAGGCATCTGGGTAAAGGGTCGTCTCAGAGTCACAGCCATGGCCGGAGACATGTAGACCGGTTATTAATGGAACCATTTGCCTTTCATGATGAACCTGGTATCTTTGCAACTCCCAATGAAGATACTGTATTTAGTCGTGGCCGGAATTGGAGACAATCTCCATTGTCTTCCAAGATACTGTCCGGAAACCTTCCTAAGAGGTTTGATAGCACAAAGATGGAAAAATATGATGGCAGTAAAGATCCAGATAACCATCTAGAGCAATTCAAAAAATTAATGATGATTTTTGACGATGATGATAAGTTAATTTGTCAAGCGTTCTCCCAGTCCTTTACGGGGAGTGCTCTGAAGTGGTACAATAGTTTGCCACAGGGCTGCATCAGAAATTTTGATACTTTTTGGGTGGCCTTCCGGAGGCAGTTCGTTGGAAGTAAAGAAGTGAAGGGCAATGAATACACTATTATCCATTGTGCCCAAGAACCAAATGAATCTTTGAAGGAATACATAAGTCACTTTGTGAACACCAAAAATAGATTAGCTGATTGCTTTGAACAAGAAGCAATAACTTCTCTGAGGTAGGGTCTGAACCCTGACAATTTGGCTGATTCAGTAACCAGGAAAAAGGCCATAACGTGGGGTGGTTTACTGAATCAGGTTGGCAAACAGATTAATATGGATTAAACAAAGAAAAATAGGGTGCACCGACAAGTGAGGTCTGCCCCAGCTGCACCAAATCAAAACCAGAATCAGCCCGGGTATAAGGCCAAGAAAGTCGGACAAGGTCATAATAGGGCCAAGGCTCAATCCCACCCAGTTGCACCAGCTCAAAAGTCAGCAATCTAGAAATAAGCGAGGACCTTGGGTCCAACCGGAGTAGTTTGCTGAGTTGAAAGAAAATACAGCCACCATTTATGATAAAACAAAAGACGAAGTACATTTCAGAAAGTCGGTTTCATTACAATCTCCCAGGGAAAGTCGTAATAATTGTTTCTGTCAGTATCATCATGATACTGTCCATACCACTGAAGATTGCATCGCGTTGAAACAAGAAGTGCAGAATTTGATTGAGAGAGGGAAGTTGGGGGCTTATGTTAAAAGAAGAAGTGGAAATAGGCTTGATAATGCTCATTGGACTGGCCCAAACAATGCAGGGATATCGGCTCCGGATGGGGCTATGGTGCTAATTGAAAGGTTTGATGTAGAGTCAGAATATTTGGATCCTGATCCAACCCGAAATAAGGTGTGTGTCATCACAGAACACTGCAAGATGGTGTCCGGACTTATCAGCTTTTTTGAGTCACTTACAATATTTGGGGGAGACACCATGACTGCACCAACTGCTTCTTCGAGAAAGAGGCATGTTCACACTTTAGCTACGCAACTGGAAGGAGGCATGACTTCCTACCAATTTCAAATTCCATTTCCCTTCATTGTTTTTGATGAAGATGCTTGAGGGACATAGCTGGTCCCCATGAAGATGCTGTTGTGATGGGAGCATCCATTGGGGCCAATGACATTAGACGAATTTTGGTGGACACCGGCAGTTCGCCCAATATCCTCTTTTTAACTTCTTATAAAAAATGAAGAATCTAGCAGTGATTCAGCGTTTGAATAGGTCAATAGTGGGTTTCACTGGAAGCTCAGCTGATGTAATCGGGGAGTTTGAAGAGGAGGTTTTGTTGGGTAAGGGCCCTTTTAAGAAGATAGTCAGAATACTTTTTATTGTGGTGGATTATCCCACGTGTTATAATACTATTTTGGGGAGATATTGGCTCTCCAGGATGCATGCTGTGGCTTTTAACAGTCCACCAATGTTTAAAATACGTTGTACAAGGACAAGTGGGAGTTGTCTGAAGCAGTCAGAAGGTAGCAAGGGAGTGTTATGCAACATCTCTGGCCCCTCAAACTTTGGGGGCCGTTCGGATCAATGAAGATTAAAAATTTGAGGGGCCCTCTGGGGGAGAGGGTGAAATTGATGACCCCATAGAGACCCCTGGCGTTTTAATACCAATTGAAGAGGTTGAAACTCACTCTCTGGCTGAAGGAAGAAGTGTCAAGATCGGGTCCAAGATGACATCAGAATTAAAGAGTAAAGTGTTAGCTTTTTTGAAAGACCATCAGCATGTTTTTACTTGGTGCAATGCTGATGTAACCGGAGTGCCAGCAGAGATTATATCACACCAACTGTCCATCCGAAGGGATATAGTACCTATTGTACAAAAGATGAGAGCTTTTTCTAAGGAAAACGATGATGTCATAGTTCAAGAGGTTGACCGGCTTACTACGATGGGGCACATAAAGGAATCCCAATACCCTTTATGGACAGCCAATCCAGTGTTAGTGAAGAAGAAAAATGGAAAGTGGCGTATGTGCATCGATTTGACAAATCTCAATAGAGCTTGCTTAAAATACCTGTATCCAGTCCCCCGAATTGATCAATTGGTGGACTTCACATCTGGGAACAAGCTATTATCCTTTATGGATGCTTTCTCCAGGTATAATCAGATTCAAGTAGATCCCAAGGATCAAGAACACACTACATTCGTTACTGATAGGGGCCTCTATTGTTACAAGGTGATGCCATTTGGGTTAAACAATGCTGGGGATACTTATCAGAGGTTGGTGAACAAGGCTTTTGCTGATCAGATCAGAAGAAACACGGAAGTCTACATCGATGACATGATTGTAAAGAGTGTGGAAGAAGAGCTACACTTAATGGATCTTCAAGAAACTTTTACCAACTTGATGAGGGTGAGGCTCAATCCAGAAAAATGTGTCTTCGGAGTAAAGTCCGGAAATTTTTTAGGGTATGTGATAAGTGAGAAAGGGATACAGCCTGATCCAGTACAAAGATTGACAGGGAGATTAACAGCTCTAAACCGTTTTATCTCGAGGTCTTCGGATAGGTGTGCCCCGTTTTTTTAAACTTTAAAAGGTGCAAAAGAATTTAATTGGACTCCACAGTGCGGCGAAGCTTTCGATGAAATTAAAAAGCACTTATCCTCTCCTAAGACCTTGTTTAAGCCTGTATATGGAGAGACACTTTACATATACTTGACAGTTTCTGATTGTGCCCTAAGGGCAGTGCTAGTGAGGGAGGTAGATAGTTATCCTCATCCGGTGTACTATATCAGGAAAAGCTTGATTGATGTAGAAAATATATATTTAAAACTTGAAAATTAGCACTGGCCTTAGTAATTGCTGCTAAGAAGATGAGGTCATACTTTCAGTCTCTTTCTATCATTGTCTGGACGTCTTTTCCTTTGAAAAACGTTCTCCAAAAGGCAGACATTTCAAGCAGAATGACCAAGTGGTCAGTGAAGCTGGGAGACTATGATATTGATTTCAAGCAGACTGTTGCTGAACTCCTAGTTGAATTTCATTCGGACAGAGATACTAAACAAGCAACAGTTGAAAAAACTAAGAAAGTGTGGGTTGTCCGGATTGATGGTGGATCGAGTACCATGGGTTGTGGTGATGGGATATGTTTAACCTCTCTGTACGAAGACAAAATGTACCAGGCTATATGTTTTACTTTCAGGGCTTCCAATAATGAGTCCGAATATGAAGCTGCTATAGCTGGCTTAAAATTAGCTATAACTTGTGGAGCCAAAATGGTCAGGTTAATGAGCGATTCTCAGCTTCTTATCCATCATGCACAAGGTCAATCCGAGGCAAAAAAGGAGCAGCTGGTTAAATATTTGTTTGTTCTTAAAGAAGTGGTACTTAATTTCAAAAACATCACCTATGAGCACATTCCCCGAACAGAAAATACGCTGGCAGACTGGCAACCATAGCCTACTCTGAGTCCTATCCATAGATTTATGTGCAAGAGTGTCTATCCATTCAGCTCAGTCAGAACAAGGAAGAAGAAAGTTTAAATATACAAGTAAATCAACCTCAAGATTGGAGATTTCCTCTTTTCAAATACCTCTCAGATGGCATCTTGCCTCCGGAAAAAGAAGTGGCAAGGAAAGTAAAGTATAAGGCTCGTGGATTTGTCATCCTAAGAGATGTTCTTTACAAAAAGTCTTTTAGTAGACCGCTCTTACGATGTCTGGGGGTCGAAGAGTCCCAAATAGCGCTCTCCGAATTGCACGATGGCGAGGGATCAGCACACTGTGGATTCAGGGCTCTAACCAGAAGAGTCTTGTTAGCTGGGTATTACTGGCCCTCCATCATGCAAGATGCCAAGGAATTGGTCAAGAAGTGTGATCCATGCCAAAGATACAGTAATGAAATTCATATCTCAGCTGTCCCTTTAGAGTCAATTTCTGAGCCAACCTTTTGCTCGTTGGGGGCTGGATTTGGTGGGACCTCTACCCATGGCATCCGGAGGGTGTAGAACTATCATTGTTGCTATTTATTACTTCTCAAAATGGGTAGAAGCAGCACCATTAGCGGGAACTACTTCGAAAGATGTTATAAAGTTTATCATGTCTAATATTTGCTGCAGGTTGGGGATTCCCCAAAAGATAACTACAGACAATGGGCCACAATTCGATAACAAGGATGTATTGAATTTTTGTACCTCTAGAGGCATTCAACACTGTTTTTCTTCTCTTTTCCACCCACAAGAAAATGGGCAAGTTGAAGTAGCCAACAGGACCATCGTGTCCGATCTTAAAAAGAATCTAGAAGGGGCTGCTGGAAAGTGTCCAAGTTATCTACAAGAAGTATTATAGGCATACCGGACTACTCCCGGGGCTGCAATGCAAGAATCTCCATTTGCCTTGGTATATGGTATGGATGCAATAGCTCCCATTGAGGCCACTCTCCCTTCGTTCCGAGTCCACAATTTCTCTGAACAGGCTAACGAAGTGGCAATCAGAAGCCCACTTGACTTGATAGAATAAAATAAAGTTAAGGCTCACCTCAGAGCCACACACTATCAGGGCTTGATGGGAAGTAGGTTTTCTTCCAAAGTGAAAAAGAGGGATTTTCAACCATGAGAAGTGTTGAGGAAAGTCTTCCTGCATACTAAGGAGAAGCAGTTCGGCAAGCTAGCTCCAACTTGGGAAGGATCCTATGTGGTCACTAAAAAGCTTAAGCCTGGGACATATGGGCTTCAAGATAAAGATGGAAGAATTTTGAATCACCCTTGGAACATTGAACACCTACGGTTGTATTTAGAATGAAAACTATGTAAATATTTACTTATTTAAAGTCCATGTAAATATTCGGGGGCATACTCTTTCCTACCCTGGTGGCGCTGTGAGGTTTTAATGAGGTGTCCATGCTTTTTAATGAAATTCGATGCCTTCTTGAAAAAATCGGAGTGTTTCAATTGATAGCTTCTTTGAATTTTTTTAAATTATATAAATGGCAGACCGGATTGAATTGGTAGAGTGATGCCTACTTAAATATTTGTCATCAGAGAATTTAAATACTCTCACTTTAAAATACTTGTAAAATAACTAAGGGTTGTTTAAACATTAGTCATCAAAATTGGGAAACTATAAAACAATGTAAAAGTTGTGTAAGATAAAACTGCCCGGTTAATACCAAAGAATGATATTAAAGTATGTAAAATGCCTTGGCCATCCAAGGACTTTGAAGTTTTAAAGAAAAAAGTTTATTCAGACAAGGGTCGGACACAATTACAAAAATTCCTTGGCCATCCAAATACTTTAGTTCAAAGACAAAAATTAAAAGATAGTTGATACTTTAAGGCTGAGCTTCCTTAGATGGTCCAGCCTCACTTGGTTTCTTCTTGGGATCATTGGTTTCCTCATCTGGACTCTCTCTGGTCCTTTCATCTTCATCAGTAGTATTATCCCAACCATTGGAATAACCGCGCTTATCACCATCGGCCATAGTATGGTGAGGAAGATCTTCGTACTCCACAAATCGCCATAAGTCTCCAAGTGTCCTCTTCGGAAATTTTTGATGAAAGAGCAGGACCATGTCCGAATTGACTTCTGCATACCTCTCCTCTTGAGAATCTATCACCTGGTTGGTGTATGCATCGATCTTCGCCTGGATTGTTTTCTCTTGATCCCTTATCAAATCATTCTTTTCCTGGTTAACCCTAGACACATCGTTTTCGAGTGAAATTTTGTCATTGGTTAAGGTCGGGATGACATTATCTTTGACCTTTGCCTCCTCTTTTGAAGCAGAGAGGTCCTTCTCCAATCCGGAACACTTGGATTGAAGTTCCTTGCTAACCCCCTCCGAAGTGGCTAACTTGAGGGCCAAATCCTCTTTCCCTTTCTTCAACTCCTCAATCTCTCTCTTTAGTGCCTCAGCATTCTGATTGGCAGTAAGGAGGTCGTTAGACAAGCTCTATTTATCTGAGTTGAGTGTGTTGATGAGGGCTGATTGATTTCTCACTTGTCTCTCCAAGTTGAGCACCGGTTGAATATTGCTCAACAAGGAGTGAGTCACCATGTCCTAATCTCCTGAAACAGAAAAAGATTTGCCATTAAAAGTGACAATGTTCGAAGAGCTTTGGGGAGGTAAGGGCCAGCAAAGTCGTCATTCTTAAGGTCTTCAAAGTAAAGGCCAATCCCTTGAAGGCCACTAATGTCAACACCATCAATTTTAATATCCCCTCCGGTACCCTCTCCGGTATGAAAGTCACTGGGGATTTTCTCTGCTTGTGTTGGCTCTGTTGGGTCGACCGAAGGAAGAGACTCCGGAGGCCGGAGAGCTACCTCATCCCCCTTGGATATTTTCTTTTTCTTGGCTTTCCTATCATCACCATCTGCTCCCCGTTTCCGGTCTTTTTTGGGAGCTTTTGGGGGGGGGGGGGGGGGTTGGAAGTCCAACTACTTCTTTGGTACTTTCATTTTCCACCACTTGAAGCAAACCCGCATCAATTCCTCCTTGGTCTTGCACCTCTTGACTTGCTGGGACTGTCTCCTGATCACCACCTTGGTTGACCTCAGCTACCTCTGGCCCTCTCTTGCCTTTCTTTCCTTTCATTTTACTTGGGGCTTTAGCCCTACCCGGCAAGGCCAGCTTCCCATCCTTTACATCTGTCCTCTGTAGAATGACACCCAGAGGAGACGGTGTGGTTAATTCCTCCTAAGACAAGTCTCTCCGGCCGATTGTGTTCCAGAGGTGGGATCTCACCAGGTTGCCACCAGTAAAGCAATTGTGGAAACGATTCCCCCATTTGTCAGCAGCCCAAGCATTCAGCTTGGCACAAATGGTCTGCCCTGCCTCCAAGTAGTCATTAAACTCCTTCGGCAGCACTACCCAAAAAAGAAGAAGAGCATGTAAACAAACAAACTTGTTGTAAGGAAATGTAGATGGAAATGATGAAATATTTACCTATGCTTTTACATCTACTGGTAAGCATGCTTGGGTTGACATCAGCTTTAATCTTCCTCCCATTTTCCCAAGCACCAGTGATGAACAAGAATTGAGTCTTCCAGTTCTTCTTCGATTCAAGCAAGTCATCTACCACTTTAAAGCTGTCACCCATATTGTAATGGTAGAAGGGGATAACATGATTTTTGCAGAGGCTTAACAACAACAAATTGCTCAATCGGAAGCGGGATTCCGGAGAGCCTGGAAGCCATAATACAAGACATGAGGGTGAACCAAGCGTTGGGGCTCAGTTGGCTTGGATAGAGCTTTATCAGATGGAAGTATCTGACGATCTTTGGGTCCAAGGGAAATCTAAGCCTCCAGTTGAACAACTCTGTGTAGAAAACAATTTCACTTAGCTTGCAGTCCATTGGCGTCCCCGGATCAACCGGCATTCTTACTTTAACCGATTATGGAATCCCCCATTTCGTTTGGACCCGGCCTAGCTCAGCAATGTGAATGAAAGCATAGTTAATGTTCGGCATGGCTAACAGATACTTTACACTCATTTTGTGGAAGCAAGATCCCACTCTTCCTTCAAGGCACTCCGTTAAGTCCGGGTATTTTAAACATAGCTTCTCTTTACCCTTGTTTTTTTAACAATGACAGTCTCACTTGTCTGCCCGGAGACGTCGGTCTCAAAAAGGGCTTCTTCAACACTGTCCTCCATCATCTCTTCCATTACCCTGGAAGGATTGTCAGTTGTATTTGGTGGGAGAGCGCTGGTGGTCGTCTCTGTAGGCTGTCCGGATGGCTGAGCTTCATTTTCTCTTTGTGGTCTGGTGTCCGGTTGGGACTCAGATCCGGAGGGTTCTTTTCGAAGGCTTGTTCCGGTAGCCTCTGGATCAGGTAACTTATCCTTGGGAACTCTGATGGGTGCCTCTGACCCTGTATTTTTGTCTTTGGCCCCAGAATTATAGGGCCCTGATTTGGGAGATTTGGAATGTGGAGCGACAGCCTGGCCCTTTACTAAACGGCCTCTTCGTCGAAATGTTAGTTTTTCTAGAGAAATATCAGCATCCGATTCCATGGCTATGAATGGTAAGAGTCTCCTGGTACTTGTAACTGCTTGCTCTCGTTCGATGATAGGCTGTGATTCTTGAACCGATGAGCCAGAAACGATTGGTGAAAGACTAGGTTGAAATAACCTTCTAGGTTAAACTTCTAGCAGAAGACGAACCTCGATCAGGCTCTGAGCTTGGTATTTCAGGTTTGTCGATGGGAGAAATTGGAAGGCCTGCAGCAATACGCCTTTCTCGTTCGACTCTCTAAGCTTTCTCTAACACACAAAGATTAAGCCACCCACCTTTTACAAGTGCGTTTCTTGCTGTAAACATAAACTTACACCAAAAAGGGTTTTGAAAAGAGAAATGAAAGCTTTGAAGAAAAGGAGTGAAAGAGTGATGAAGATAGTAAAACAATGAAAATAAGGTAATTTATACTAAAGAGACAAAAAGATACCCAGAAACCTAGGAGAATACAAAAAGATGGGAGTAATGATTAAAAACGGCGCTGACGTCACCAGTATTAATTGAATAGGTTACTTTTTGAAATGAGTGGGAACGCTGCTCTAGGAGAAAAAACGGCTGGTGAGGCGAATCAGAAGGGGACACGTGTCCCACGATCCATGGCAAAATCTTTGAGCTTCTGAAGAATTTTTTAGTCTGGATAAGTCTTTTACTCAATTCGAAATCCCTCCCGACAATGTCACAAGTGCTCAAAGGCTATTTTTAGGTCTTGCCAAAGGCCTTCGAACAAAACCTAAAAAGGGGCTACTGATGAGTCCAGATATCTTCACCACTCACTGTAGAAACCGGACAGGGGAAATTCGGACAAAAACTACCGACTGAACAATCCGAACTGGACTAAAGTATTAAAAGCTAATCATCTTTTGATTAAGCTAACTGCTAATCTGCTTAATAAACTAATGGGTTTTTGAACTCGACCCGGTTTCATAAGTTTGACCCGAAAACCCATGAGGCCCACAATTAAGGGTATAAATACCCAACAACTTTCATTAATGAGGGTAATGAATATTTAATACAACCAGACAGCTCAAATCTCTCACTACAAACCACTTGAATATTAAATACCTTTGAAACACCTGACCAAATTACCCTCAAACTAAAATAATCCTCACTAATATAAACATAAAAAAAGTTACAAATATTTATTTTACAAAATATAAAATATAGGTAAATAAAAGATTACAGACATTCGTTTTACGACCTAATATATGAGTAAATACAAAAATCGGTTTTCTACAAACATACATGTCTAAAATAACGGATTGTTTTACTTTCTTATTGGATTCGTTTTATTTTGATGACTCCAATAATATTTTTCTCTTATAGGGGTTGATCGTTCTTTCTCCTAAAATAAGAGATGTCGATACATTCGCCGTAATAAAGGTATCATCCTCAAACATATGCATAACCACGAAACCAATTTTAACATTACCAAAACAAACTTTAAAAATATACGTTTAACCTCCAAAAAAATCTAAACTCGGTGGAAAGGCTTTTGGATCATATCATATTCATAAACCAAGTTATGGTAAAATAATCTTAAAACTTTGTCAATTGTCTTACCAATAAACATAAAAGGTACCCAATTTGTATCATCTACATTAATAAGTTCTATTTTGAACATTCAAACATAAAATATTTTATTTAGTTTAATTTTACATCATTAACAAATCCAATAGTTTAAAAGAGAGTAATTTATAAATTTATACAGTTTGTAAAATTTACGAGAAAAGTATCACTTAATGCAGGGATTCCATGGATTGGAGATGCAAAAGATTATAATGTAAGTTTTATTTTACATATATGTTTAAAAATAAAATGATAAAGGATTGCTAATATGTGTCTAAATAGACTAGGTTATCTTTTTTATATTTTATTTAATATTCATACGAACCAAATATACTTTTTATAAGTAATTTATCAAAAGTGTTTGATAAAATTTATCATTTAGTCTAAAGAGCAAGAATTTATTGATGGATTATGTATATTATTATCCGTAAAACTACATAATAAACAAGAGAATTTATTATTGGCTAAAGTCTATTTTTATCCTTTAAAGTAAAATTGGATGATTTTTCATTTCAAACTTAAAACAAAGGTTATAGCCCATATGGTATTCTCATAAAAATTTCAAAACCTTAGAAGTGAACTAAAAAAAAATCATTTTCAAATAATTAGACCAGGACACAATTATTGATTACTTTCCTACTTTTGATCATTTATAAAATTTCTAGAACTATCCGAGATTCGCTTACAAAAAATTAAGGAGGTTAATTGATACGTTATATCATTTTATGTATATTTTGTGATGTATATCGTCAAAATATGAAACATTCATCCTTAACATATTTGTTTTGGTCCTTAGATCAAATATATGGCATTTCATTTATTTTTAGATTGAGTTAAATGATTTATGTTTCCTTTGTAGACTTGTGATATAAGCTATTCTTCGGTTAAATTTTATTTTAGAGTATATTTTTTTAATGACTCATATAAAATGAATTTCTTGAAATTGAGCAAAGTACGGGCATTCTTTGTACAATTGGCAATAAATAGCTTTATGATAGTTTTGAATGGACATTGACTTATATTAACACTAATGCAATATGTTCAGATCCAATTCTAATCTGAATTGTGGATGAATATGCATATCCGGACCTAGTTTCGTATGGTAGTCTAATTAAATCTAGGCTTTATGAAATTGTACGATCCGAGTTGTTTTATATATATAATATATATTCTTCATTTTAAAAATCTAAGATAAGATTCAGGATAAACGAGTTGATTAACTACTCAAAACATATGACATCTAGGTTGGCTTTGAATATGTATTACATTATTTAAGCTCCCGGCCTAGATCTCAAGTCAAGCTCATAGCCCAAATCTTCAGTCGTACAATATTTTCTTATTTAGACCTAGATGTCAAACATGATGAGTCATTTCTATAAAAAAAAAGAGTAATTTGTTCAGAAAAAAAAGAATATCTATGTTATTTATGATTATAATCGTTTGACATTTGTTAAATAAATAATTCTGATGCGAGTAGACTTTAATTTTAAATGACCATTTTAGTGTATATATATTTGAAACTCAATATTTTTAGGTTGAGGCCAAGTTGACCTACTTTAAATTTACAAAGTATAAATAGATAAATTACTTGATAATTGATATATATATATATATATATATATATATATTATAATTAGTCATATTTACTTAAAACGTAATATATACAAAAATAAAAACTTATAGAAGCTTAACTTAGAGCAACCATTGCTCATGTATTGTATCATGCAACTACATGTAAGTTTGAAATAGTTCATTCACAACTTAAACACTTCAAATCACCAAAGATATCAAAAGTTTAAATGATCTATTTCAGTTGCAATTACAAAATTTTGCCCTAGGCTAATCAATCAGCACACCTTGGTAATGACATGATATGAGATGTAAGATTGAACGCCACTGTCTAATTTCACTAGATTAGACACCAAAACAGAAAGGTACGAAAAATATATAGGGATCACTGGAGATCCTGACATACTTCCCTCACGTTACAAAAAATAATTAAAAGCATACAATATCAATTTATAAAAATACAATTATGTGTAATTGGTAATTCTAGCTTACTATAAGTTATGGTGTATGAACATCAGCGAATAAATTCCCAAATAAAGCTCACCGTAGTGATACGCGAACCCAACATGCGAATATAATCCATCAAGTATAATAGCCATATTTAATTATAGATGCTAATAATTTGTGGACAGTACCTGAGGAGGAAAGAACATAAAATCGCGAGTCTCTATTGATGAAGCTAATCTATTGTGACATCTTAGAGGCTTATTGCGAGTTTTATCGCAAAGTACAATGAAGAATATATTCGTCAACTTAGGTAATATAATGGATGATAAAAAAACACGTGTGCTCTATCATATATATATATGGATATAAATATGATATAATAAGATACCTGAGATTATGTTTGGTCTAAAATGGTAGTTATCTCCTATAGTAGTAACTCCAACATTAGACTGACTTGTGGAGTGGGAGAAGGATGAATCGTGGTCCTGAAACTGAATAGTAAGTTGCATTATGCTATGAAATTGATGTTCAATTTTCATATTTAAAGTATCGGTGGTCAGTTTTACTGGAAAATGGAGTGTGATTGCTTGTAAATTTTCAATTTCCCTACCTAAAAAGTTGACATCATTGATGAGGGGCACATATGTTAGTCTCATCTTTATTTATTTCTCTTATGTGAAGTGTTTTAGTAGTGATCCATAAGAGAATTTATTTTTGTTAAAAAAAAGTGGAGAAGATAAATCGGAGAAGATGAAAATCGAAGCCTTAAACCAATGAGTCGTGCTTGAATGCACCGTTTTTTGAATGAAGGAAAGAAAAAAAAAATTAAAGATCTAAATTCCTTGGCCATCCAAATACTTTAGTTCAAAGACAAAAATTAAAAGATAGTTGATACTTTAAGGCTGAGCTTCCTTAGATGGTCCAGCCTCACTTGGTTTCTTCTTGGGATCATTGGTTTCCTCATCTGGACTCTCTCTGGTCCTTTCATCTTCATCAGTAGTATTATCCCAACCATTGGAATAACCGCGCTTATCACCATCGGCCATAGTATGGTGAGGAAGATCTTCGTACTCCACAAATCGCCATAAGTCTCCAAGTGTCCTCTTCGGAAATTTTTGATGAAAGAGCAGGACCATGTCCGAATTGACTTCTGCATACCTCTCCTCTTGAGAATCTATCACCTGGTTGGTGTATGCATCGATCTTCGCCTGGATTGTTTTCTCTTGATCCCTTATCAAATCATTCTTTTCCTGGTTAACCCTAGACACATCGTTTTCGAGTGAAATTTTGTCATTGGTTAAGGTCGGGATGACATTATCTTTGACCTTTGCCTCCTCTTTTGAAGCAGAGAGGTCCTTCTCCAATCCGGAACACTTGGATTGAAGTTCCTTGCTAACCCCCTCCGAAGTGGCTAACTTGAGGGCCAAATCCTCTTTCCCTTTCTTCAACTCCTCAATCTCTCTCTTTAGTGCCTCAGCATTCTGATTGGCAGTAAGGAGGTCGTTAGACAAGCTCTATTTATCTGAGTTGAGTGTGTTGATGAGGGCTGATTGATTTCTCACTTGTCTCTCCAAGTTGAGCACCGGTTGAATATTGCTCAACAAGGAGTGAGTCACCATGTCCTAATCTCCTGAAACAGAAAAAGATTTGCCATTAAAAGTGACAATGTTCGAAGAGCTTTGGGGAGGTAAGGGCCAGCAAAGTCGTCATTCTTAAGGTCTTCAAAGTAAAGGCCAATCCCTTGAAGGCCACTAATGTCAACACCATCAATTTTAATATCCCCTCCGGTACCCTCTCCGGTATGAAAGTCACTGGGGATTTTCTCTGCTTGTGTTGGCTCTGTTGGGTCGACCGAAGGAAGAGACTCCGGAGGCCGGAGAGCTACCTCATCCTCCTTGGATATTTTCTTTTTCTTGGCTTTCCTATCATCACCATCTGCTCCCCGTTTCCGGTCTTTTTTGGGAGCTTTTTGGGGGGGGGGGGGTTGGAAGTCCAACTACTTCTTTGGTACTTTCATTTTCCACCACTTGAAGCAAACCCGCATCAATTCCTCCTTGGTCTTGCACCTCTTGACTTGCTGGGACTGTCTCCTGATCACCACCTTGGTTGACCTCAGCTACCTCTGGCCCTCTCTTGCCTTTCTTTCCTTTCATTTTACTTGGGGCTTTAGCCCTACCCGGCAAGGCCAGCTTCCCATCCTTTACATCTGTCCTCTGTAGAATGACACCCAGAGGAGACGGTGTGGTTAATTCCTCCTAAGACAAGTCTCTCCGGCCGATTGTGTTCCAGAGGTGGGATCTCACCAGGTTGCCACCAGTAAAGCAATTGTGGAAACGATTCCCCCATTTGTCAGCAGCCCAAGCATTCAGCTTGGCACAAATGGTCTGCCCTGCCTCCAAGTAGTCATTAAACTCCTTCGGCAGCACTACCCAAAAAAGAAGAAGAGCATGTAAACAAACAAACTTGTTGTAAGGAAATGTAGATGGAAATGATGAAATATTTACCTATGCTTTTACATCTACTGGTAAGCATGCTTGGGTTGACATCAGCTTTAATCTTCCTCCCATTTTCCCAAGCACCAGTGATGAACAAGAATTGAGTCTTCCAGTTCTTCTTCGATTCAAGCAAGTCATCTACCACTTTAAAGCTGTCACCCATATTGTAATGGTAGAAGGGGATAACATGATTTTTGCAGAGGCTTAACAACAACAAATTGCTCAATCGGAAGCGGGATTCCGGAGAGCCTGGAAGCCATAATACAAGACATGAGGGTGAACCAAGCGTTGGGGCTCAGTTGGCTTGGATAGAGCTTTATCAGATGGAAGTATCTGACGATCTTTGGGTCCAAGGGAAATCTAAGCCTCCAGTTGAACAACTCTGTGTAGAAAACAATTTCACTTAGCTTGCAGTCCATTGGCGTCCCCGGATCAACCGGCATTCTTACTTTAACCGATTATGGAATCCCCCATTTCGTTTGGACCCGGCCTAGCTCAGCAATGTGAATGAAAGCATAGTTAATGTTCGGCATGGCTAACAGATACTTTACACTCATTTTGTGGAAGCAAGATCCCACTCTTCCTTCAAGGCACTCCGTTAAGTCCGGGTATTTTAAACATAGCTTCTCTTTACCCTTGTTTTTTTAACAATGACAGTCTCACTTGTCTGCCCGGAGACGTCGGTCTCAAAAAGGGCTTCTTCAACACTGTCCTCCATCATCTCTTCCATTACCCTGGAAGGATTGTCAGTTGTATTTGGTGGGAGAGCGCTGGTGGTCGTCTCTGTAGGCTGTCCGGATGGCTGAGCTTCATTTTCTCTTTGTGGTCTGGTGTCCGGTTGGGACTCAGATCCGGAGGGTTCTTTTCGAAGGCTTGTTCCGGTAGCCTCTGGATCAGGTAACTTATCCTTGGGAACTCTGATGGGTGCCTCTGACCCTGTATTTTTGTCTTTGGCCCCAGAATTATAGGGCCCTGATTTGGGAGATTTGGAATGTGGAGCGACAGCCTGGCCCTTTACTAAACGGCCTCTTCGTCGAAATGTTAGTTTTTCTAGAGAAATATCAGCATCCGATTCCATGGCTATGAATGGTAAGAGTCTCCTGGTACTTGTAACTGCTTGCTCTCGTTCGATGATAGGCTGTGATTCTTGAACCGATGAGCCAGAAACGATTGGTGAAAGACTAGGTTGAAATAACCTTCTAGGTTAAACTTCTAGCAGAAGACGAACCTCGATCAGGCTCTGAGCTTGGTATTTCAGGTTTGTCGATGGGAGAAATTGGAAGGCCTGCAGCAATACGCCTTTCTCGTTCGACTCTCTAAGCTTTCTCTAACACACAAAGATTAAGCCACCCACCTTTTACAAGTGCGTTTCTTGCTGTAAACATAAACTTACACCAAAAAGGGTTTTGAAAAGAGAAATGAAAGCTTTGAAGAAAAGGAGTGAAAGAGTGATGAAGATAGTAAAACAATGAAAATAAGGTAATTTATACTAAAGAGACAAAAAGATACCCAGAAACCTAGGAGAATACAAAAAGATGGGAGTAATGATTAAAAACGGCGCTGACGTCACCAGTATTAATTGAATAGGTTACTTTTTGAAATGAGTGGGAACGCTGCTCTAGGAGAAAAAACGGCTGGTGAGGCGAATCAGAAGGGGACACGTGTCCCACGATCCATGGCAAAATCTTTGAGCTTCTGAAGAATTTTTTAGTCTGGATAAGTCTTTTACTCAATTCGAAATCCCTCCCGACAATGTCACAAGTGCTCAAAGGCTATTTTTAGGTCTTGCCAAAGGCCTTCGAACAAAACCTAAAAAGGGGCTACTGATGAGTCCAGATATCTTCACCACTCACTGTAGAAACCGGACAGGGGAAATTCGGACAAAAACTACCGACTGAACAATCCGAACTGGACTAAAGTATTAAAAGCTAATCATCTTTTGATTAAGCTAACTGCTAATCTGCTTAATAAACTAATGGGTTTTTGAACTCGACCCGGTTTCATAAGTTTGACCCGAAAACCCATGAGGCCCACAATTAAGGGTATAAATACCCAACAACTTTCATTAATGAGGGTAATGAATATTTAATACAACCAGACAGCTCAAATCTCTCACTACAAACCACTTGAATATTAAATACCTTTGAAACACCTGACCAAATTACCCTCAAACTAAAATAATCCTCACTAATATAAACATAAAAAAAGTTACAAATATTTATTTTACAAAATATAAAATATAGGTAAATAAAAGATTACAGACATTCGTTTTACGACCTAATATATGAGTAAATACAAAAATCGGTTTTCTACAAACATACATGTCTAAAATAACGGATTGTTTTACTTTCTTATTGGATTCGTTTTATTTTGATGACTCCAATAATATTTTTCTCTTATAGGGGTTGATCGTTCTTTCTCCTAAAATAAGAGATGTCGATACATTCGCCGTAATAAAGGTATCATCCTCAAACATATGCATAACCACGAAACCAATTTTAACATTACCAAAACAAACTTTAAAAATATACGTTTAACCTCCAAAAAAATCTAAACTCGGTGGAAAGGCTTTTGGATCATATCATATTCATAAACCAAGTTATGGTAAAATAATCTTAAAACTTTGTCAATTGTCTTACCAATAAACATAAAAGGTACCCAATTTGTATCATCTACATTAATAAGTTCTATTTTGAACATTCAAACATAAAATATTTTATTTAGTTTAATTTTACATCATTAACAAATCCAATAGTTTAAAAGAGAGTAATTTATAAATTTATACAGTTTGTAAAATTTACGAGAAAAGTATCACTTAATGCAGGGATTCCATGGATTGGAGATGCAAAAGATTATAATGTAAGTTTTATTTTACATATATGTTTAAAAATAAAATGATAAAGGATTGCTAATATGTGTCTAAATAGACTAGGTTATCTTTTTTATATTTTATTTAATATTCATACGAACCAAATATACTTTTTATAAGTAATTTATCAAAAGTGTTTGATAAAATTTATCATTTAGTCTAAAGAGCAAGAATTTATTGATGGATTATGTATATTATTATCCGTAAAACTACATAATAAACAAGAGAATTTATTATTGGCTAAAGTCTATTTTTATCCTTTAAAGTAAAATTGGATGATTTTTCATTTCAAACTTAAAACAAAGGTTATAGCCCATATGGTATTCTCATAAAAATTTCAAAACCTTAGAAGTGAACTAAAAAAAAATCATTTTCAAATAATTAGACCAGGACACAATTATTGATTACTTTCCTACTTTTGATCATTTATAAAATTTCTAGAACTATCCGAGATTCGCTTACAAAAAATTAAGGAGGTTAATTGATACGTTATATCATTTTATGTATATTTTGTGATGTATATCGTCAAAATATGAAACATTCATCCTTAACATATTTGTTTTGGTCCTTAGATCAAATATA
Organism: Limnanthes douglasii subsp. nivea; assembly: GCA_036936605.1. Lineage (NCBI taxonomy): Eukaryota > Viridiplantae > Streptophyta > Magnoliopsida > Brassicales > Limnanthaceae > Limnanthes > Limnanthes douglasii. The sequence goes on from JAUPFV010000004.1 coordinate 213,321,291, forward strand.
TGGCATTTCATTTATTTTTAGATTGAGTTAAATGATTTATGTTTCCTTTGTAGACTTGTGATATAAGCTATTCTTCGGTTAAATTTTATTTTAGAGTATATTTTTTTAATGACTCATATAAAATGAATTTCTTGAAATTGAGCAAAGTACGGGCATTCTTTGTACAATTGGCAATAAATAGCTTTATGATAGTTTTGAATGGACATTGACTTATATTAACACTAATGCAATATGTTCAGATCCAATTCTAATCTGAATTGTGGATGAATATGCATATCCGGACCTAGTTTCGTATGGTAGTCTAATTAAATCTAGGCTTTATGAAATTGTACGATCCGAGTTGTTTTATATATATAATATATATTCTTCATTTTAAAAATCTAAGATAAGATTCAGGATAAACGAGTTGATTAACTACTCAAAACATATGACATCTAGGTTGGCTTTGAATATGTATTACATTATTTAAGCTCCCGGCCTAGATCTCAAGTCAAGCTCATAGCCCAAATCTTCAGTCGTACAATATTTTCTTATTTAGACCTAGATGTCAAACATGATGAGTCATTTCTATAAAAAAAAGAGTAATTTGTTCAGAAAAAAAAGAATATCTATGTTATTTATGATTATAATCGTTTGACATTTGTTAAATAAATAATTCTGATGCGAGTAGACTTTAATTTTAAATGACCATTTTAGTGTATATATATTTGAAACTCAATATTTTTAGGTTGAGGCCAAGTTGACCTACTTTAAATTTACAAAGTATAAATAGATAAATTACTTGATAATTGATATATATATATATATATATATATATATATATTATAATTAGTCATATTTACTTAAAACGTAATATATACAAAAATAAAAACTTATAGAAGCTTAACTTAGAGCAACCATTGCTCATGTATTGTATCATGCAACTACATGTAAGTTTGAAATAGTTCATTCACAACTTAAACACTTCAAATCACCAAAGATATCAAAAGTTTAAATGATCTATTTCAGTTGCAATTACAAAATTTTGCCCTAGGCTAATCAATCAGCACACCTTGGTAATGACATGATATGAGATGTAAGATTGAACGCCACTGTCTAATTTCACTAGATTAGACACCAAAACAGAAAGGTACGAAAAATATATAGGGATCACTGGAGATCCTGACATACTTCCCTCACGTTACAAAAAATAATTAAAAGCATACAATATCAATTTATAAAAATACAATTATGTGTAATTGGTAATTCTAGCTTACTATAAGTTATGGTGTATGAACATCAGCGAATAAATTCCCAAATAAAGCTCACCGTAGTGATACGCGAACCCAACATGCGAATATAATCCATCAAGTATAATAGCCATATTTAATTATAGATGCTAATAATTTGTGGACAGTACCTGAGGAGGAAAGAACATAAAATCGCGAGTCTCTATTGATGAAGCTAATCTATTGTGACATCTTAGAGGCTTATTGCGAGTTTTATCGCAAAGTACAATGAAGAATATATTCGTCAACTTAGGTAATATAATGGATGATAAAAAAACACGTGTGCTCTATCATATATATATATGGATATAAATATGATATAATAAGATACCTGAGATTATGTTTGGTCTAAAATGGTAGTTATCTCCTATAGTAGTAACTCCAACATTAGACTGACTTGTGGAGTGGGAGAAGGATGAATCGTGGTCCTGAAACTGAATAGTAAGTTGCATTATGCTATGAAATTGATGTTCAATTTTCATATTTAAAGTATCGGTGGTCAGTTTTACTGGAAAATGGAGTGTGATTGCTTGTAAATTTTCAATTTCCCTACCTAAAAAGTTGACATCATTGATGAGGGGCACATATGTTAGTCTCATCTTTATTTATTTCTCTTATGTGAAGTGTTTTAGTAGTGATCCATAAGAGAATTTATTTTTGTTAAAAAAAAGTGGAGAAGATAAATCGGAGAAGATGAAAATCGAAGCCTTAAACCAATGAGTCGTGCTTGAATGCACCGTTTTTTGAATGAAGGAAAGAAAAAAAAAATTAAAGATCTAAATTGTACCTTCAAAAAATAATGGAATAGAGTTGATTCAAAATTAGAGATTCCGAAAAGGTGAGGATTTTTTTTTTGCATGTAGTGAATGTTAATAGGATTGAGGTCTTCATATAGATAACAAAAATAATTAAGATCTATATTGTACCTTCACAGACGAATTGAAAAGAATTGAGATTCCAAAAAAGTGAGAGTTTCGTTTATGCGTAGGGATTAAGGGCTTCGTTTAGATGGAGTAGAAAGCAAATAAGTCATGATAGAGATATGTTGTTGTAAAAAGAGTCATGATATATTGGATATATAAAAATAATTATATGACGTTTTCCAAATTGTATTATACAAAGTTCGGTATCGTGAATTTTTTTTATGATTTTTCATATACAAATATTTAAAATATAATACTAAAAGTTTTCATTGGAGCAATAAATAGTATTAATATTAAAACCAAATATATTTAAATATTATTAAAAGCTATAAATTATTAAAAATAGATAAAACTAAAAGTTTTTTAATATCTTATTCTTTTTCTATATAATTTTTTTATAAAATTAAAAAATTAATGTCTTCCAAATATATAGTGCGACTTACAGTATACTAGTGTAGCTTATGCCAACCACATAAAAGGACATATTAAATATTTAGGAGAAAAATCACTTTTAAATTTTATTATCTTATATCATTGTATAAAAAATATAACATTATTTATTAATGTTTTGCTATTATAAAAAAAATTAATATCTGGTTTATAAATTGTTATTTTGTTATTTAATTTTCTTTTATCAATTACAAAAAAATCCAAACAAATAATTTGAACCGCACAAATGTTCAAACTGAAAAATCAAACAAAAATCGACTGAAACATAAAAAAATGAAATTGAAAAAACTATAATTTTTTAATAAATCGGTTTAATAATTTATAAATATTATTTTAGTTTAGTACAAATATGTATAAAAAAATTGAACTGACCGAAAATATTTTGTACTAGAAAATCAAATTTTGTGTTGAAAAAATAAAACTTGATTGTGAGTTAAGAATGTTTCCAAATTTTGATTCAAAATCTACTATATTTTAGTTATCAATATTATAAAAAATTATAAAGGACTATGCTAAAATGAGATCTCTTATGGTTATAATGAGTCCTTCAAAGCAACAAATATTTTTCAAAATGAAACCTTTTTATATAGAGGGGTCTCATTATAACAAAAACAGATCTCAACTTAACCTAACTCAATTATAAATTATTAAAATTGTATTTATTTTAATAATAGTTTAAAATTATTGAAATATGTTTTTTAAATATTGTAAAAATAAATATTATTTATTAAATATATATATGTCGTTTGTATTAAATTATAAATAAAAATGTGATATTCTTATAAAGATTAAAGTCTATTTAGGTTTAAAGTTTTAAAGTTTTAAAGTTTATGGTTTAATAATTAAAATTTAAAATTTAAAACTTATGGTTTCAGGTTAATCAGGATTTTGGATAGTCAAATTTAGCTATACATCAATGTAAGCTTTTGCATTGTGACCGTATGATTTATGAATATCTTATTTACCAGTTTCCGGTATGCTTCCTCCACATTCTTCAACCAAAAGATAACAATATAAGCATTTTTCAATAATGAACGTGGTGCTTTCATGACCGCCATGGTGCATTTAGGTTTGATTGTAACCCAAGTTGGCATCCATAATATATAGTTCGGTTACCCCAGGAGGTGGCTACAAGATTTGAGCATGCCTTATTATGATACGTAACTTCACGCCCATTATCCAATTACCATAAATTTTATGGACAAAGATTAGGTCTACCGTCCATATAGAGTAGTTTAACTCTTGAATATGCTCATAATAATTCAATCAACTTATGCCACTATGAACGATACATTTTGGAAGACACGTCTTTTTTGTATGATAGGTCACACATTTGAGTTAACATATAGATTATATTAAATGAATGATATGACACACCTATCACATCATCTGATTTGCATGATTTTGTTTTGCTAGATTAGAAATCTACAAACTCATACAAAAGATTACATGATAATATTGCTCTGATTGTTCAGAAAATTTTATCTATGCAAACTCAAAGATCTTAGTGTCTTCTACAACCAATACCTAGTCAGGGCCCTCAGGAGAATTGTTTTTTAAAGATATATATATCGGAGAATACCTACAAGTGAAATTCTAAATACTTTAAATATATCCCACATTATTCCCAATATAACACAAGCATTAATGTATCATCAAAACAATAACATGCACCTTGTCGAGCCAAGATATTCCAAGGATAGTGTTATAGAAAGAAGGGAAATCTACCACCATTAAAAATGTGTGTACAACTCATAAACTCTTTTATATCTAGAGTGACTACGACCACAAACTCTCCATACAATGAGACATGTGCACCAATAAAGCATATATCCATTATTTAGACTTTTAAAAAGTAAACGGGTTCTTCATATTGTCATAACTTCATTTGAATAAGTATTCGACGAGTTCCTTATGTTGTTTAACACTCTTATGACTTTTGCTTGAGTAATACTAAAAATTATAATCACATCATCCTCATAAGGCCTAGCTCCAACTATGAGGTTATCATCATAAAAATAATTAGAAGGTAAGGTTCTCAATAGCTATGGGAAAATGTTTGTCCATAATTTGCTATGTGATTCCGAATACATAATTTGCTATGTGATTCCGAATACATAATTTGCTCAATAAAAATATAGAAGGTAAATTTAGCCACATTGTGTCACTAAGAATACGGGTTGGAACTTTAAAATACATGTGAGTTATGGTAGTGAGGGTTCAGATATTCGAGGGTTGGACCATAAGGGTCAAATTAAATTTCTCAACACTTAAGTCCATAATATGACTAATATTAAATTTTTTGGTTTGGTTGGTGGGTTTAAGGATTCTAAAAATATTGTTGTTGTAATAATTAAAGAGGTTTTTATAGAATTACATCATGTGTAAGAGTTTGGTGATTATGTTTTTCTAACTATGGTGACAAGGGTTTGGGATTGCCCTTGTCGTCTTGAATGAGATTTATTGCCCCGACGGTGTCATCTGTTTGGAAAATACGAGTCTCATTCAAGTCAATAGAATGACCCTCACTTGAGCAGTGGTTATAGTTTTGGTCGTGAGTATGATGACTCTCCTATGATAATCATTATATTGATCCACAAGAAAATACAAAAGAAAATCTAAGACTTCATCATGCCTCTTAACCACTCATACTCATCGTCCACTTTCCTAAATTTTTACTTCAAATATAGAGGTGGGCCGTACTTTTAATTAGACCTTCAATACTTGTTATTTTTGCCAAGTGGAAGGAACATAAATTATCGAGATGTATTTGAAGTAGCATTGGTTTGTGAAGGCTCTCAATTTCTTATTGGCTTATATGTATCCCTACAATAGCTTTGAGTTTGTCAAAATTGTTCATCCTCTTAAGTATGTTGAAATGTGTGTTAACAAATATTGCGACTTTGATTGTTGATTCTAGAAATACAATTCTGGATACTATTATTTTCTCGTAGACGGTACCCAATGAGGTTTAGACTGTTGGTTGCTCTACTCACATTAATATGTAGTATGGAGAGAGAAAATAACATTCAAGTGTGTTAAGATTTAAAAAATGAATAATATTTCGTGAATGAGGATTAATTCATTTGTTTATTATGACATTTATGAGGTTGAGCACGCAAAAGGCCCACAAGTGAATAAAATTACATAGAACCTTTGATGAATTTGCTCGAAATATTTATGTGTACGTGGGTGATCTAAGGACCAAACATGGGTGAGGTCCCAATTAATAATCTCGTTATCATAAATAATTAAAGATTGTTTTGCATATTGTCCCTATTACTTGTTTATTGTGACATTTATGAGATTGATCACACATAAGGCCTTTGAGTGAATAAAAGTACATAGAACTTTTGATGAGTTTGACCTAAACATTTGTGTGTACATGGATGATCTAAGGACCAAACATGGGTGAAGTCCCGATTAATAACCCCGTTATCATAAATAATACAGGATTTTGTTTTACATGTCTATATTCGCACAAACAGTGTGAATGAGATGATTTATTTTATATAGTTGGCGTAAAATCCATCTAAATTTTTATATTATCCGTGTGAATAAAATACATATCTTTACATAAACTATATAATTATAAAAAATGACATACTATACGAAAATATATAATGCATTCGCACATGATAATGTCAAAATAAATTATTGAAATTGACCTTATTTTCCAAATATAGTCCATTTTTATATATTATATGTGAATTCATGTTTAACCTCGTATATAATGTACAAAAATACATCCCTATTTTTCAAACACAATAAATTGTATTCCATATCTTTCGCACATTCAATTTGAAAATGACAATGTTTATAATTACACCATTAAGTTAAAAATAAAACTTTGTTGAAGTAAAATAATAATTGAGAAAATGCATTAACTAAAAAAAATAAATACACGTAGGATTATCAAAATATAAAATAATATAAAATAACTTCAAACAATATTAACGTCGGTGACATTTTGTAGTACCTTAGTAATTTCATCGGTCATTATCTTCTCCATGTTGATACTTAATAACTTACATTAAATTTTTTATTTTTTAAATGAGATGATTGATCAGCTTGTTTTATTGGTGTTTGCATATTTTGTCAGTCATACTTAGTGATAATAACTCAAACGCTTATTATCTTGCATCGTATAGAAGGTCTAGAACCCGAAAAGTCTTTAGTCCTTTCATATACGACATATAATATTGTTTATTTATCGAGCATAAGAAGTTGTCGATGATTTGACATAATTCATCTCATAAGTGTATTCTGCAGACCATGACATCTAAAAATATTTTTTTTCATTTAGTTAATGATTTCAATTAATCATGAAACTTTGATGGTAATTCACTGTTTATTTTAGATATATGGTGCAATTCTAGAGTGTACATATATGCAATGTATATATATATATATATATATATATATATATATATATATATATATATATATATATATTAGAATTGTATTAAAAATACAATATGCACAATAAATCATTTTCCACATGAGTCTGATAACATAATCTATAATAACATTTTTTATATATATGTCGGATAATGTCATCAATAATAATAAATTATTTCTCAACATGTGTTAGATGAGGATAATGCGTATTAATTTACACAACCGAGATGAACAAACTATCATATTTATCACCATATCTGGTCTGATTGTGATGGTGAGATACAATATATATTATGCAAAATAATATTTTCATAGGTTATAATATTGTCACCATTATCTATAAAAATTACAAGTATTACATAAATATGGTCATAACACCATAAATATTTTTGTCATGATAATATTCATATATACACAACACAAATTTAACAGTAACTACTACATATATTTAAAAAATCACAAATATTTTATCAAGTTGATAACAAATAGTTGTTTTCAATAAAAATGGTGGTATAGTCAAACCCAATTTCTCGATTATTTTGTAGTACGTAACAACCTATGCGCTGACGTTTTATAATATGTACCTCGACTAAAAAGAATATAACATTGGTGACGATCCATTTGGATGTATATAACATTATATATATATATATATATATATATATATATATATATATATATATATATATATATATTTGTGTGTGTGTGTGTGTGTATGTGTGTGTTGCACGCGCATGTGTGTGTTTTGATATGTATAAATATAACAAAATTGTTTTACTTATCTAGACAAAAAAATTTCAAAAAATGACGATAATTCTGATATTTTTAATTTGGTTTAATTGTGAAGGTGAACTATGTAGATAAATACAACAAATAACTAAAATGAGTAAAATTATAGACAACACATTATTACTGATTCATTATCCAAATCTAATTTTAGACAATATCCTCCAAAAACTATTCTCTCGTTTTATTATAAAACAATATAGCTTAGGTATCGCTCTTGATTTATATCATCATGTATGTCCATTTGTCTTCAACAACATTTGATAATTTAAATACAGTATGGTTGATAAGGACAAAAAATATATAGGTTATCTTGGACCGGTGTGATATAATTGTTTGTATTCATATTGTTAAAACTAGGAATAATAAGGACTTAATGTGCAATATGATAAGTATGGGTGTAAATAAGAGAAAAATAATCTAGAAGGACCACTTATATAAAATGGGTCCCACTACTGTCACTATATAAGGAAAATACCATTTTGTGGGGCAAGTACATTTTTAATATAATATTATTCTGGCAGCTTAGTCTCTCTACCAATCTCACTCATTCTCTCTCTAAAAGTGATCGTTATTTACTCTTGTAAACAAACCAACAAATCAGGGCTCTAGATATTTTTAGAACCATCATTGACACCGTCTATGGGAAACCGAAGTGATACTCGGGAAACTATCTTTCTTAAATCACAACATACAAAGAAATGAATACCGAGATAGTAGAGGGGAAAAAGTTAGGAAAAGATTCTAACATAATCGTGTTGGATTTAGAGGACCAACATTCTGAGGACCAGTACGACACTTTTGACCAAAATGATCAGGGGAAAAGTAAACGGTTGACCCTCATCATGATGAGGCAACAACTTTTAGATGATATTGTTAAGCTGAATGTAGAAAAGAAGATAAATTTGGCTGAAAAAATAACAGGTTGGTAGATCAAAGAGAGCAAATGCTCGAAGAAGATAAAGAAGAGGTCAATCATAGATGTCGTTCCCTCGATCGGGCCACAATAATGGGTCAGAAAGGAAAACCGAGCGTCGCGTCAGGAAAACTTATAGTAACTCCTCTTAGGATAATTCAGACAAATCGACGTCTCTAGAATGAGAAAGCCGACGTTTTAAAAAGGTAAAAGGATCACAAGAAATCAAGCGTCGCCAAACTCATCGGGAAAAAATATCAAAGTATCGTGAAAACAACGTTGACAAAAAATATCCGATTTCTGCCGAGAAGAAATGGGCTATTACGATTAACAAAAGAGAACAGGTTAATATTCCGCAGTTACAATTCCCATCGGGAAGTAAGAGTTATGGCTTAAGGGTCAGGAGCCAATTGGGAGCGAGGCTTTCGGGTTATGAAATAACTTGAGAGCGTCCCTACTTTCAGATGAGATTCTGTGGGGACATATCCCAAAGAGTTTCGATATTTCTAAGATGGAGAAATATGATGGGAAGAAGGACCCCAACAATCATTTAGAAGCCTTTAAGAACTTTATGTTTAGTTTCGATAATGATGACAAGCTAATCTGTCGAGCTTTTTCTATGACCTTTAAAGATCGAGCGTCAAAGTGGTACAATCAATTACCCCAAGGATGTACAAATAACTTTAATATGTTTTGGGTAATGTTCAGACAACAGTTTGTGGGCAGCAAAAATTTCCGAGCCAATGGGGATACGATTGTCAATTATAGACAGAAGGTGGGCGAAAGTTTTAGGGATTATACTTGACGCTTCGTAGACGCTAAAACCAACCTTGACTATTGTGAGAAAAGTGTAGCTTTGACACAATATAAATTAGGATTTCTACCTGGTCCTATGAAACAGACACTCACAAAGAAAAAAACATTCACATTTTCCACTTTGTTAGCTCGAGTAGAAAAACAAATTTTAATTAAAGAAACTAAAGCATCTAAACTAGCGGCACAGATTCAATAGAGTTCACAAGTGGCAATAATGACATACCGGCAGGGTATATAGAAACCGACCCCTATCTAACAACCACGACCGATAAGTATGGTGCCATCAGTTGCACAACAAATGCAAGTAAAGACACCTACGTCACAACCTCAGCCAGTCAGGTATAGTGACCAGTATGGAAACCGAACATTTTCGAATAAATAAATCCGACCAACACACTTGCAGACCTGACTGAATGTGTATCAACCTTTTTCGAGAAATTAAAGAAGATCGTTCATTTTCGCAATCCTTTCCCAATTCAGACCCCTATGGAAAGTCAAAATAACCGGTATTGTAAGTATCACGAAGACGTGGGTCATGATACGAAGGATTGTATAGCTTTAAAGAAAGAAACACAAGCTTTAATCGGCAATATGAAATTGACGGTATATGTAAAGAAGCAAATTCAGCAAAATACAGCTTCCAAGGAAATTGTGGCAGTATCAAAACCAGAAATAATGTTGGTTATTTCCGAGGTAGTTGATCCGTTTGACATATCTACTGAGTATTTAGATCTTGATAAAGATCGAAATATAATTGGGATGATTGAAGAAGTAGCTATTAAAGGAAATTGAAAGGTTAGTAATCTTTGTAAATGTTTCGAGTCATTGACTATTTTCGGAGGATATTAGATGGCAAAGATTATTAATTCTTCTCGGAAACGACATGTGGTAAGTCTTACCACCCAGTTAGAAGCAAGAACGTCGCTGTACATATACCAAAGCCCATCTCATTTGCTGTGTTTTGATGACAATGATATAAGAGATATAGTCGGCCGGCATGAGGATGCAGTTGTGATTGTAACAACAATTGTTGGTGAAGAAGTACGAAAAGTAATAATCGACACCATGAGTTCATCCAACATACTTTTCTTGTCGACATATTTTCATTTTAAACGGCAACCGGTTATCTTAAAGTAAAAATGGAAAATAGTGGGTTTTACGAGAGCTTCAGCTGTGGTGGTCGGAGAATTTGAAGGGTTGGTATAACTAGGGAGAGTCCCTTTTAAAAAAGAAGTAATAATAGTTTTTGTGGTTGTAGATTCACCGACCTCTCACAACGCAATTCTTGGTTGATCTTGGTTGTCTAGGATGCATGCGGTAACGTCTACGGTGCATCAGTGTGTGAAGTATGTGATAGGTAATAACATCGATTTCCAAAGCAGCCAGAAAGCGGTGAGAGAATGATATCGAGCAGCTTTGGCAACGAAAGCTGACAAGGAAATGGTTCAAGCTGGAGATTAGCAATTAGTGGGGGCGACCTCAAGATTAGAACCAATAGATGATCCTAAGGAGAACCATGGGTTGCTTTCGACTGACGAAAATTGTGAAAAATTCAAATTTGTTGATGGAAAAGTTATAAAAATCGGGATTAATTTATCTGGTGATTTTTGGGAGAGATTAATATCTTTTCTTAAAGATAGATTGCAACTGTTTGCCTGGTGTTCGGAGGATGTGACAGGAATTGCCGATAGCGTAATTTACCATATTTTGTCTATGCGCTTGAATGTCCTAACTATCACTCAAAGGTGATGAGCTTTTTCTTAAGAAAAAGTAGAGGCCATTATTTCAGAAGTAGGGAGGTTGACGGAGGTGGGTCACATCAGGGAATCCCAGTATCTATAGTGGACAACAAATCCGGTATTAGTAAAAAAGAAAAACGGAAAATGGAGGATGTGCATGGATTTTACAGACCTTAACCGAGCGTGTCCTAAAGATCCTTTCCCATTGCCAAGGACCGACCAATTAGTTGATTTAACATCGAGAAATACGCTGCTATCTTTCATGGATTCTTACGCAGGTTATAATCAGATAAAGTTGAATCCAAAGGACAAAAACAAAACACAACTTGCATAACTGGAAGAGGTCTTTACGGTTACAAGGTTATGCCTTTGGGTTTAAAAAATATTGGTTCCACTTACCAAAGGCTCATGAATAAGACTTTAAAGGAGTAGATCAGACAAAATGTCGAGGTTTACATAGATGATATGCTTGTAAAAAGTGTATCCGATGAAGATTGTTTTTCCGAGCTAGAGGAGACGTTTGACAACTTGAAAAAAAAAATCTAAAACTAAATCCAGAAAAATGCTCATTTGGCGTCCGATATGGAATTTTTTTAGGGTGAATGATCAGCGAAAAGAGGATCGAAGCAAATCGGGTGCAATTAAACACGTTGTGTAGTATAACACCATAGAGGAATGTTAAGGAAGTCCAAATCTTAACAGAGCGTCTGGCAGCACTAAACAGGTTTATATCCAGATCTTCTGAAAAGTGCGCGCCTTTTTTCCAGGTTTTGAGAAATGTTAAAGCCTTCAGTTTGACACATACTTATAATGAGGCCTTCCTCAGCATAAAAAACTATCTTTCCTCTCCAACATTATTAACAAAGCCTAATCTTGGAGAAAATTTATTTGCGTATATTGTAGTGTCCGATCATGCGGTTAGTGCAGCATTAGTACGAGAAGAGGATCGAATACCCAAACTAGTCTATTATGTGAGTAAGAGCTTACTAGATGCTGAAAAAAAGTATTTAAAATTGGAAAATCTAGCTTTGGCGTTGGTAACATCAACTAGGAAAATGCGACCGTACTTTTAGGGTTATTCGATTATGGTCAGATTTGAAAAATGTATTACGGAGCCAGATGAGTAGACAGTTTGGATCGATGGTGGATCGAGTATTACTGGGTGTAGAGCTGGGGTTCAAATCACTATGCCATCAGGAATAACAATGCACCAAACATTTCATTTTGGTTTTAGAGCATCGAATAATGAAGCTGAGTATGAAGTGGCTTTGGCAGGATTGAGATTGGCACAAGTCTGTGGCGTAAGGAATGTCCAATTAATAAGTGACTCTCAGTTACATGTTAATCACACTTCCAGGCAATTTGAAGCAAGAAATGATCAATTGATCTAATATCTAGCGCCACTCAGAGTTTTAACGTCTGTGCTTGAAAAGATTACATATGAGCACGTCCGTCGTGTGGAAAATGCAATGGTTGATTCGTTGGTAACCATGCCATATGTCGGGGAATACCCGTGGGTCTTAACGCAAGAATACCCATCGATCATCAAGCGAGTAGAATTGGAAAACCGACCTGAAACAATTTTCCAAATTTCAACAATCAATGGCACAGATTGGAGAAATAACAGTCCAAATTATTTGGCAAGTAGGACTTTGCCCGATGATAAAACACTAACAAAGAAAATAAAAAAATCAAGCTCGAGGATTCATAAAAATGGGGGACTTACTTTACAAGAAATCTATGAGCAGACCACTATTAAGATGTTTGAGATACGTTGATTCATAAATGATTTCATCTGAACTTCATGATGGAGAGAGGTTGGCTCATTGTGGTTTCAAAGCACTAATCAGAAGAGTTTTATTATAGCCGATGCCAGAGAACTCGTGAAGAGATGTGATACTTGCTAAAGATTTGAAAATTCAAATCACATCCCAACCATACCTTCAGAGTCCATTTCAGAGGGGTTACCATTTGATAGATGGGGGATAGACCTGGTAGGTCCGCTACCAATGACAACCGGAGGAAGGCAAATTATAGTCATTGCGGTAAACAATTTTATAAGTGGGTAGAAGCCGAACTATTGTCTGGAACAAAGGCCAAGGATGTAGTGACGTTTATTTAGTCAAATATCTGTTATCGATAGATATCCCACAAAGGTTAACCATGGACAATGGTCCCCAATTTGATTACAAGGAAATGAGAGAGTTCTTTTCATCTCATAGAATTCAACAATGTTTCTCAGCACCTTTCCATTCGCAAGCTAATGGTCAAGTTGAAGTGACAAATAGAACAATTGTCGACGGTCTCAAGAAAAATATGGAAGGAAAGGCCGGAATATGGTCATATTATTTGCAAGAAGTACTTTGGGCATACCGAACCACACCACAAACTGCTACTCAAGAATCATCTTACCGTTTAGTATACGCTATGGATGCGGTAACTCCTCCAGAAACAATGTTTCCATCCTTTAGAATCAGTAACTACGAGGAATATAGCAATGTGGAGGATCGGTGTTTAGTCATTGACTTGATCGAAGAGAAACGAAGTCGCGCTCATATAAATTTGTTGCAATATCAAACTTTGATGAGAAGCAGTATGCTTCGAAGGTGAAAATAAGAGAGTTTAAGATCAAAGAGAGGGTTCTATGGAAAGTATTCTTACATACGTAAGATAAAATCCTCGGGAAATTGGCTCCTAATTGGGAAAGACCTTATCAAGTGGTTGAAAGAGTAAAACCGGGAACGTACACATTGAAGTTTGGTCGACCTTTACGACTTTCTTGGAAAATAGAGCATTTAAAATTATATTTGGAATAGCTCTGAATGATTGTTTCTTTTTTGTTTGATGTTTTTTGTAAAATAATTTTTATCGGGGACACACTCTTTCCTACCTTGGTGGCGCATGGAGGTTTTAATGAGGTGTCTATAGAAACTGATCTTTTTATTAAAGTTTGAAGCCTTAAATCGATATTTTGGTACTACATATTCGAACCTTAAAGGTTTTCCAACTATTAAGTTGATCTACGTATTCTAACCTTAAAGGTTTTTCAACTATTAAGTTCATCTACATATTCGAACCTTAAAGGTTTTTCAACTATTAAGTTGATCTACATATTCGAACCTTAAAGGTTTTTCAACTATTAAGTTGATCTACATATTCGAACTTTAAAGGTTTTTTCAGCTAATAAGTTGATCTACATATTTGAACCTCAAAAGTTTTCAGCTAATAAGTTAATCTACATATTCGAACCTTAAAGGTTTTTCAGCTAATAAGTTGATTCACATATTCGAACCTTAAAGGTTTTTCAACTAATAAGTTGATCTACATAATAGTGGTTGGTAATTTCATTTTTTTTTCGAAAATTGATCACTTTCGATTTCTAAAAATAGGACAAACAACAAATATTTTAATAAAGAGCCATGTTGATAAACTTCGAAATACAACAAAATACAACGGTTTAAGTTTCTCAACGAACAGATGTGAATACACTTCAAGACGATTTACAAATTTTTTAACCAAGATCAGAAGCTAACAAAATAAAACGATGATGAAGGGGAAAACTACAACCAATATGAGCTTAACTCTTTGATGGATTGTCAGATGAATCTTCACCAGCAATGTCATCCTCGCTAACGACCCTGCCGGGACGATCTTCTTCTGGAACATTTTTCCACATTGATCCTAAGGGTAGTTGAAGGTACTAGCTATGGAAGAACATCACATAAGTAGCTTTGGCATCGACAAGCTCTTGCTTTATAAGTTTTTGAGATTTGGTGGCCAAACTCTTGTCTTCTTTAGTCTTATTTTCCATAGTAGAATGAAACTTTGAGGAATCCTTAGTTTTCTTAGCTAATTATTTTTGGAGGAATTGGTTCTGAATTAGTCGGGCAGTTGAAACCCGCACAACATTATCCCAATCACCTTCAACTTTTGATAAAGAGTCACACAGAGATCGATTAATTTGTTCTTGGTTAGACTAAGCCACTTATTATTCTGATTATTTCCCTTGAAGTGTTCAGAGGGAAGTTTTAGGCGATGTAGCTCGAGTGTTAGATTTTTCATTCGCCTCTTTGGATTATTTTTCTAAGTTATGGAAATTCGACACCTTCGTTTCCATTTTCGGATAAACGCTTGGTGACTTGGGATAATTCATGGTTAAGTTATGTAACCTTCCTTTCCTGTAAGGCCAGAGGAATGACCATATCATACAGATATTTGGGCATGACATCTGAATCTTAGAGAGAGAAGTTACTTGGGCCTTGTGGGAAAACAATCATAGGTGGATATTGTCACGACGGACAGTGTTCTCAGACATAATGATTGGTTCTTTCACAGAAGTGTTGCAAACCTTTTGGGGAAACAATTTGGTTCTGGGAGGTAGTGATTCACTCACAAAGGCATCGACATCAACATGACTATCGGCGTGTCAAAGATCTAGAGGGTCTAAATCCATCACAACACAAACATGATTTTCATCCTCGGTATTGAAATTTTCTCCAAACTACCAACAACAATATCCATCTTGACTCTCTCGTACTACTCAAATAAGACGAGAATGGTTGTTTGCTTCAGCCAGCGGATTTTTGTCGGATATTTTTGTAGTAGCTTGTCTTTTATCTTTTTAGTTACCCGAGGCTTCTTGTTCTCCTCTTCAACGATGACTACTTTCTATATTTTTTCCCTACAACCTTTGTTCTGGTGTTCTTTGTTAAAGAAGGACTTGCCTTCACTAGCGGTTGGTTCACTAAGCACAACAGTGTTTTCAGGTTCGGTAACAATAGGCTCCTGAAGCTCACTGTTAACAACTTTCTCCTTCATTTTATTCTCATTCTCCTGGTCAGGTTGCTCTTCCGATTTAACACGCTTGCTAGGGGCTCGGTTTCGTTTGGGTAAAAAGACATCTCCATAAGGAGCATCTATCGTTTGAACTAGATCAACAACATCATGATGAACCTTTAGCTGGTCAGAGCTTAGTATTTTGTTAGAGCAACGCAAGAGGTGGTTGTTGACTAAGTTGGTGTTTTTAAAGTGCTGATGAAACGCCTGACCCCAATTATTTTTTAGCTTCAGGAAAATAGCACTGGACGTCTTCAGATGCGGTTCCTTTAAGGTTTTTAATTCCAACTTGAAAGTTATATAAGAAAAACAGGAGTAAAAAAAGGGGTGAAAGTAAAGTCAGACCATTGTCTCATGCAACACTGGCGATCCATCTACAAGTTAAGTGCCTCAGGTTGTCTTTGTTATGAGGTCAACCATTCTCCCATACTCCACTAATGAAAGCAAATCGATGCTCCTACGTTTTATCATCTTATAGCAAATCGTTTACTATATTCTTGTTATTCGCCAGAGAAGAATACATAAAGGGTAACTTTGGGGATTTTAAGAGCCAAATGAGAGCTATGTATTCCTCCATAGACATAAACACTTCAGCAAAGCGATAGGTCGTTATACACAACATCAGTGTATATGAGCCATTATGAGTAAGCTGGGTCGAGCAAATTCTCAAGATCTCGAAGTACCTCACAATGTTGGGGTCAAGAGGAAGACTTAAACCCCAATTAAACAGGTCGGTAAAAAATAGTACCTCGTTTTGTCGTATCGATAAAATTGTCTCCTCAGGCATCAAGAAACGAACGTTTACACAGTTAGGGATTCCCCACATAACTTGAGCCTGGGCTGCTCATCTGAACTGTAATACAAGTATTTTCCATTATAAAGGGAGATAATATGGTCTCGAGGTAGGCTACGGTGGTAACCGGTAGTTACTGCATCAATTTCAAGCGGAATGGGCTTTTCGGTTATCGCAGGAATAACGGTACCAATTTCTACGGTAGCAACCCCTTTACCTTCCCGTTGAGAAATTTTCTCTTTAACAACCGCAGTATGCTCTATAGCCTCAGTAAGGGAAACTTGAATATGTGAGGGTTCAACATAGGTCATATCGATTTGATGCTGATTATCAATCTTTTCAACAAGATTAGGGTTGGTCGATCTCTCAGGAAGATCACGGTCGGTCATTTGTCCAGCCATATCGCCAATTTCCTCCTGAGGTCCTTCAAGAGAACGCCCATCCTGCGCAGATTTCTTCTTAGGACCAACCTCCTTAGAAGTTTTTTTGGAAGGAATAGACTCTTTACATGGTCTGTTGGTGGTTTCTTTGTAAGAGACTTTCGAAGGGAGAGCAGCCAGAGATTTTTCATTTTTCTTTCTGGCCTTTTGAAGGAATGAATTCAGGAGCAGGAAATGGTTCTGAAGCGGTTGTAGGGCGGACGAAGCTAGAACTGCTAGTAACACGAGCACGTTCGATGTTTGTATCTTTTTATTTTTTGGAAGCAGCTTCTTCGAGCCTTTGACGTTCAACGTCCCTCTAAACTACGCTCCTAACTGTAGTCGCGGTATTGTGACCAGTTATGTAACCGACAATGGTAGGGTTAGTTGGACCATCTCAGGAGAAGATGAGGAAGCGCTGGAGTCCCCATAAGCAGAAGTTTGGGATTGGATTTCTTAGCAAAAGAAGCTGGGGTTGCCGAAGGTGATGATCAGACAATTGAAAGTGTAGGAACAACCTTTTTTGGGGGGAAATTTTTAGTACGAGAAGAACTCCCCTCAGTTTTTTGTTTAAATAACGAGTTTTGTACAGATTTTGGAAAATCGAGTGGGGTCAAGCTAACTGGAACGACCGACGTGTTATCAATCAGACCGACTACTTTATATTCAGCAGCTCTCTCAGAGATGTTGAGATAGTCGATGGCGCCAAAGATTGGTTTCAGGGTAGGGTCGGTCTTTTTCTTAGAAGTAGGTTTTTTCATAAACAAAAACACAAATGAAAACTTCTCTCTCTAGAAAGTCTTGAGAGTCGGTAAAGCTTTCTCTCTCTAAAAATTTGTTGGGAAGAAAAATAGAGAAGTGAAGGTATTTATAGGCAGATGGCTTCTTCAACGGGTTTTGTCATGGAGGAGTGCAATCGAAAAGGAGCGTCGGGAAGGTCAAGATTCGCGTTCACGAGTAAATCTTCCTAAGTAGATGAAAGACACATGTCAAACTCTGACACTTTTTACAAGGCTAGGGGGTTAGCGTCATAATTAAAGTCTCGGGTAGTCTAAGTGGCGAAACCTTGATTAACAAACGAACGAAAGTTGGGCCACACGTGTATAATGATAAAGGTATTCAAGTTGCATTGGGCAATTGAGCTTAGCACAGTAAAGTCGCCAGGTGTAAGGCCTATTAAGAATGGGCCCTAAAACTGTTCCCTTTCTAGAAAGAGATGATAGCAGTTGGTCGAGGACCGAGCCTAGGGGTCGGTATATGCTGACTGGTTTCAGTAGAAAATAACAAATAGGAATTTTTGACTCGGTCACCAGATAGTCTTAATTTATTCTTTCATCAAGACTGGGAGGCTACTGATAAGGACGGAAAATATCTAGGTTATCTTGGACCGGTGTGATATAATTGTTTGTATTCATATTGTTAAAACTAGGAATAATAAGGACTTGATGTGTAATATGAGAGGTATGGGTGTAAATAGGAGAAAAATAATCCAGCAGGACCACTTGTATGAAATAGGCCCCACTACTGTCATTATATAAGGAAAGTACCCTTTTCGAAGGCAAGTATATTTTTAATATAATATTATTCTGACAGCTTTCTCTCTCTACCAATCCCACTCATTCTCTCTCTAAAAGTGATCTTTATTTACTCTTACAAACAAACCAACAAATCAGAGCTATATATATATATATATATATATATATATATATATATATATATATATATATATATATATATATATGTGTGTGTGTGTGTGTGTGCGCGCGCGCGTGTGTTTTGATATGTATGATAACAAAATTGATTTACTTATCTAGACAAACATATTTCAAAAAATGACTATAATTCTGATATCTTTAATTTGGTCCGATTATGAAGGTGAACTGTGTAGATAAATACAATAGACAACTAAATTGGGTAAAATTATAGACAACACATTAATACTGATTCATTATCCATAATCTAATTTTAGACAATATCCTCCAAAACCTATTCTCTCGTTTTATTATAAAACAATATAGCATATGTATCGCTTTTGATTTATATCATCGTGTATATCCATTCGCCTTGAACAACATTTGATACTTTAAATACAGTATGTTAACCAAAATATTTCTATAGTACAACATCTTCAAGGAGATATATATAAACACCTTGGAATATGACTTGCGTACAACATAACGTTTTTCTACTTTACAAGAAATACACTTTGATACTTTTTATTTTAGAGTCTAATACTTTTTTTAGAGAGCTTTATAAGTTGTACGGGCCTATTTGGTTATTGATGTGCTATATATTATTCGCAATATACTAACACTCTCTATTTTCTCGATAACACTAAAAGTGAGAATTTTTTTATGTATGGTCGAGTGGTCAAGTCTAGATATATTTTTGACATGCCGCTTAGTATGAATTAGTTCTTTAGATTCCACCACATTCTTAATTTCAAGATCAATGATTTTTATTATATTATATATAAAATGGTTCCTAATATATGACGTTTAACTACATATAGAATTGTTAATTATTCTTATTTTTTGAGTAAAAATATTTTTTGGTGTAGTTTTCAAACTATAAACTATTTTTACAGTTTACCATATGCTTATCTACTACATGTAACATGACACGTTTTTCTCTTTCTAACATAACAACTTTACATGTACAAGGAAACCTATATTTGTTTTTTTAAACTTTAAGTCATTTATTCTCGATCAATATTTATCAATGAAGCTTATTTTATCTAGATTTATTTCTAATATTAAATCTTAGAGATTATAAAATTTCAATGCACCTAAATCAGGTTGATAGAATTAAATTATTTTTCTCGAAGGAGGCTATAGGATTTTTGAATGTTGAATATCAAACAATACATTAAGTATGACCGATTAAGTTCAAATTTAGTTTATTCAAATCGATATAACACTTTCGATTAGAATGAACGCTTATAGTTATGTAAAAACCAACACAAAACTTATGATATTACATGTTATTTTTTACTTGTATGTTAAACATATAAAATATCTTAGTAATTACTTGTTGTGTTGTCTAAATATTAAATCTCTTTTGTGACGTGATGAACTAATTTTTCACTATAAGGGTCATCCATAAACTCATAGTTTAACTAATGATAATTGGATAAACACTAAAACGTATTTTATATTTGTAAAGTTCAAAATCCAACTCATCATTAGTTACATAATGAACAACCATGCTTAAATAATTCATAGAATTTTCAAAATTTTCATGTATTGTCACTGATTTTGCATTTACAATAATCTTTTTGTTTATATGTTATTTGCATAGTATGTGGGCTCTGATGAAAAATACATCGTTGGTAGCATGCATCAAGGCTAATATATGATCTATCAAAATGACATTCAGTAAGACACACTGATTGTCTTACATCACTTATCTTAGAAAATTCAAACTTCACATATAGTTCTCTAACTTATCATAACTCGGCGATATATAATATCAGGTTTATTGAAGTTACAAAAACAACTCACAATAATGGCATATCATACCATGTTGTCTTGTAAGTATTGTCCATAATACAGAATTGTGGGGATATATAACAATCTGATGTTTGTGGAATGTACAAAAAAAATAGTTCGGTGATCATATTTGATCCTTTAGTTTTCTTATGTCATTCTATGTAATTGTTCTCTTTATTTTGAATAAAAAAACAATACATTTGAGAGTACCTGGATTTTTACCAAAATAGTTTTTTTTTGTAATATTATATTTATTGTACATATTGGATATATTTTTGGGTTCTAATTCTTCAAGTCCATAATTATATCCCAAAAATGTGTACATGTTAGTTATAACTTACGAACCAACTTATTTCCGTCTAATGTTAGTTTTGAAATTTGTTATGACATTTAGAGTACGTTGTCGCTAGGTAATTGTGTTAGCTGCTAATGTTTTACCTAATCATTGCATTTATTTAGTCAACTCAAGATCTGTGTAATACATGTGCTTCAAAATCCACAACATGTAATCATCAAACAAATGAACCTAGATAAATTGGTTCATAATATATAAAAAATGCATCACAATATGAATCCAATTACTATTGATAATTATTCATTATTTCTAACAATATATGCGATATTCTTCTTTATTTCATAATATGTGGATTTTTACACATATTTTTATATATATATATAAAATGTGATAATATTCAATATTTTCGCTCATGATTTCTAAAATTGTGATGATTACCATATATTATGTGCAAAAATGATTCATTTAGAAATAAATAAATATGAGATTTATTTAATATTTTACAACATCAAAATAAAATACGAATTCACTTCGTAATGGATTCTTCTAGGTTTAAAACTTGTTCTAAAAGATAAAGTTTTTAAAAAATATTATGTTTTAAGATAGAATATGCACAGATAAAGTAATTTTTAATAACGATTTTTTAATATGTTAGATAACATAATTTATAATGAATTGCTTCTTAACACGTGTTGGATGATAATAACAAAGATTAATTTACACAATCTAGGTGAACGAATTACTATATCTATTCCCCAATTTGTTCCAATAAAAAATTTAAAAACAAATTTTTTATAGGTTATGATAATATCAATGTTATCTATAAATAAATTACATAAATATGCTTTTAACATTGTCAATATTTTCATACTAGTTTTTATGATATTATCCATAAACTGTAATAAAACTTAAAAAATAATGTAGTTACAAATACATAAGAAAATCACAAATATTTTATTTAATGGGTGACGAATAGGTCTTCGTCAATAAAAGAAGACGGTATGGTCATACTAAAATTATCGAATATTTAGTAGTACCGAAACTGTCTCCGCACTAATTTTTGTGTGTATGTACCTCGACTAAACGAGATGTAATCATGGGAACGATATATATATGGATGTATATAACCCTGCATTACAAAGTAAATATATATTATACACATGTTTTGATATGCATAAATATAACAAAATTAATTTACTTACATAGACACAATAATTTACACAAATGAATGTGATTTTACTATTTTTGATTGGAACCATGTAACGATAAATATATTAGACAACTAAATTGGGTTAAACTATAGACTACCCATTGATATCACTAATATAATTTCAAAAAATATAATTCAAAACATCTGCCCCTCATGAATTGTAGAAGGATATATCTTTGACAATTTTTCTGATGATGTATCTTCTCAATCGTAATTTTACAAGTACAAATCTCGTTTAACTTAGGTTTTGATTTTGATTTCTATCATCACATTTGTCCATTTGTTATCAACAATGTTAGATACTTTAAGTACAATATAGTAACCAAAATAGTTTTATTGCATAATATATTTATTGCACAATATTTTTATTGCACAATATTTTCAACACGAGACACATATAGATGTAAAAAATTGGAATGCGACTTGTGTACAACATAATTTTGTTCACTTTACAAGTAGTATACTTTGGTACTTTTTATTTTGAAGTATGAAGTTTTATTAGGGAAGATTTAAGAGTAGTATGCACATGTATTGGTTATTGTCGTGCTTGATGAGTCCGAATTCAGCATGCTCCCCGGAAGGGCAAATCAGCCTAAGTCTCTCTGAATACCGGACAGGCTACAAGGACATAAATCGGACAGATCATTCGGACCGGACAGATCACTTTGAACACTGTAAACTTAAGGTTGTTCGAACTATGACTAAAGTACTAAAAAACCTAAACACTTCTTGACTAAGCTACATGCCGTCCTGCTTAGAACTCATGGGTCTTTAAACATGACCCGGGTCCATTAAACATGACCCGAAAGCCCATAAGGGCCCAAACATCACACTATAAATACCCAACCACCAGCATTAACTAGGGGTAATGAAAATTAACTGCTACCAAGCTGCTTAATTATCTCTCCACCTTTAAACACCCTTACACTACCGTTAAACACCCTTACACTACCGTTAAACACCCTTACACCACCGTTAAACACCCTTACACCACCGTTAAACACCCTTACACCACCTTGAAACTCCACTTAAAATTACTAGCCTACCCTCAGGCGATTATTATCCACACCAAATTGGCGACCACAGTGGGAGCAGAGAGGTGCCTGAATCAAGCATTCAAAACCTGCCAAGAAATTCTGTCCGTATGAATCCAGACAATCCAGAGCTTCCACCAGCTTTGCTCGAAGTGGTGGAAGAAAACGATGAGTATACTGTCCAAGAGCGCGACAGGTTAAAGCTTGAAATAGAAGCTCTGAGGGCTGAAAAGGCCAAAATGGGCGTGAAAGAAAAATCCAAGGCATCGGTTGTTCATCACACCGACAACCCTAGAGAGCCTGAGGCTTCGAAAACTCATGTGAGTACCAAAAAGACACATGCCAGTTCTAAAAAAGTCTCACCGGTCCAAGCCTGTGGAGAGCTCTGACTCAAGCTCAGAATCTTCAGGCAGCTCTTCGGACAGTGAGGGAAATGAAAAATCCTTGTCCTCTAGCAGCGATGAGGGTCGAACCAAGAAAAAGCAAAAGCAGGTTAAGAAATATTCAAGAAAAAGAGATCACCATGGAAGAATGAAAAGGCACATTGGAAAGGGGTCATCTCACCACCGGAGGTATATGGACAAGATGCTGATGGATCCCTTTGCTTTCCACGATGAGCCAGGTATCTTTGCAACTCCCAATGAGGATACTGTGTTCAGCCGTGGAAGGAATTGGAGGCAGTCTCCACTGTCTTCTAAAATCCTGTCCGGAAACCTCCCCAAGAGGTTTGACAGCACTAAGATGGAGAAG
The DNA here is from genome assembly GCA_036936605.1 of Limnanthes douglasii subsp. nivea. Taxonomy (NCBI): domain Eukaryota; kingdom Viridiplantae; phylum Streptophyta; class Magnoliopsida; order Brassicales; family Limnanthaceae; genus Limnanthes; species Limnanthes douglasii. Next base: position 213,345,418 of record JAUPFV010000004.1, read on the forward strand.
TACGATGGCAGTACTGATCCGGACAATCATCTGGAGCAATTCAAGAACTTCATGATGAACTTTGATGACGATGATAAACTACTGTGTAGGGCATTCTCCCAATCTTTTACGGGGAGTGCTCTGAAATGGTACAACAGCCTGCCTCAAGGTTGTATTAAAGATTTTGATACGTTTTGGGTGGCCTTTCGAAGGCAGTTTGTAGGGAGTAAGGAGCTGAAGGGCAATGGAGACCCAATAATCCATTGTGCCCAGGAGCCAAATGAGTCCTTGAAGGAGTACATAAGTCGTTTTGTAAACACAAAGAATGGGTTGGCTGATTGCTTCGAACAGGTGGCAATAGCATCCCTAAGGCAAGGTTTGAACCCATGCAATCTGGCTGATTCGTTGACCAGAAAGAAGGCCATGACCTGGGGGGGGATTGCTAAATCAGGTTGGCAAGCAAATAAACGTTGATGAAACAAAGAAAACCAGGGTGCACAGACAGGTGAGATCCACCCCGGTGGCACCAACTCCAAATCAAAACCAGTCCGGGAAAAAAGCCAGAGAAACCGGACAGGGGCATGGTAGGGCAAAAGCTCAGTCTCAGCCAGCTGCTCCTGCTCAAAGTCAACAATCCAGAAACAAAAGAGGACCATGGGTCCAACCGAAGTGGTTCGCAGAGCTCAAAGAAAGCGTGGCCACCATTTTCGATAAAACAAAAGATGAGGTGCACTACCGGAGACCAGCAACCTTGCAGTCTCCCAGAGAGCATCGTAACAACTCCTTTTACCAATACCACAATGATATTGGCCATACCACTGATGATTGCATAGCGTTGAAACAAGAGGTTCAAAACTTGATTGAAAGGGGAAAGTTGGGTGCATACGTTAAAAGAAGAGGAGGCAACAGGCCTGACAACACTCACCGGGTTGGTCCAAGTAATGTTGCCCCGGAGGGGGCCATAGTAATAGTTGAAAGGTTTGATGTGGAATCTGAATACTTGGATCCTAATCCAACACGAAATAGGGTGGGTGCTAAAGAGGAGTGTTCTAGGACGGTCTCCGGGCTCATTAAATTCTTCGAGTCACTGACGATTTTCGGAGGGGACACTATGACAGCTCCTACTGCTTCTTCAAGGAAGAGGCATGTTCATAATTTAGCCTCCCAGCTAGAAGGAGGCATGACATCTTATCAGTCACCAAACTCATTCCCATTCATAGTCTTTGATGAGGATGATTTAAGAGATATTGTTGGCCCTCATGAGGATGCTGTTGTCATAGGAGCATCTGTAGGGGGCAATGAGATAAGGCGAATTCTGGTGGATACTGGAAGCTCTGCCAATATCCTTTTCCTAACCACTTACAAGAAAATGAAAAATCCAGCTGTGATGCAAAAGTCGGACAGGTCAATCGTGGGCTTCACAGGCAGCTCAGCCGATGTGATCGGGGAGTTTGAAGAAGAAGTGTTATTGGGCAGGGGCCCTTTCAAGAAAATGGTTAGAATACTCTTCATCGTGGTGGATTGTCCCACTTGCTATAATGCTATTCTAGGGAGATCTTGGCTCTCTAGGATGCATGCAGTGGCTTCAACAGTCCATCAGTGTTTAAAGTATGCTGTTCAGGGACAGGTTGGGGTTGTCCGGAGCAGCCAAAAGGTTGCAAGAGAATGCTATGCCACGGCCTTGGCTCCACGAACGCTGGGGGCAGTCCGAATAAATGATCAATAGCATTTTGAGGGCCTTTCTGGGGGTGAGGGTGATATTGATGACCCCAGGGAGACCCCCGGAGTGTTGATCCCAATTGAAGAGGTTGAAACACACTATTTGGAAGAAGGCAAAAGTGTCAAGATAGGGTCCAAGATGCCACCAATATTGAAACAAGAGATGTTGAAATTTTTGAAAGACCATCAGCACGTTTTTGCTCGGTGCAATGCTGATGTTACTGGAGTTCCATCAGAGGTGATATCCCATCACATATCTGTCCAGAGAGATGTGGCACCAGTGGTTCAAAAGAGAAGAGCTTTCTCGAAAGAAAAGGCTGATGTCATAGTACAAGAGGTTGACAGACTCACAAAGATGGGGCATATTAAAGAATCTCAGTACCCTTTGTGGACTGCCAATCCTGTCCTGGTAAAAAAGAAAAATGGTAAATGGCGCATGTGCATTGACTTCACAAACCTTAATAGAGCTTGCCCAAAAGATTTGTATCCGGTTCCCCGGATAGATCAGTTTGTAGACTCTACTTCTGGGAACAAGCTGCTCTCATTCATGGATGCCTTCTCCGGGTACAATCAGATCCAAGTAGATCTAAAAGATCAAGAGCATACCACGTTTGTCACTGATAGGGGTCTACATTGCTACAAGGTGATGCCTTTTGGCTTGAAAAATGCTGGGGCTACTTATCAAAGGTTAGTCAATAAGGCATTTGCTGATCAAATTGGAAGAAATATGGAGGTTTACATTGACGATATGATGGTGAAAAGTGTGGATGAGCAGTTGCACCTGTCCGATCTCCAAGAAACGTTTGCCAACTTGGCAAAAGTGAATTTAAAACTAAACCCTGAAAAGTGTGTGTTCGGAGTGCAGTCCGGGATGTTCTTAGGGTATATCATAAGTGAGCATGGAATACAGCCCGACCCGGACCAACTCAATGCCTTATTCCAGATGGAGCCCCCTCGAAACATTAAAGAAGTACGGAAATTAACGGGGAGATTAGCTGCCTTGAACAGATTCATCTCCAGGTCTTCGGACAGGTGTGCTCCATTCTTTCAAACTTTGAAGGGTGCAAAAGGGTTCGAATGGACCCCGCAGTGTGTATCTGGCCGTTTCAAGTTGTGCCATTAGTGCTGTGTTGGTAAGAGAGGTCGATGGTTGTCCCTACCCAGTGTACTACATCAGCAAAAGCTTGATTGATGCTGAGAGGCATTACTTGAAACTCAAAAAACTGGCATTAGCTCTAGTGATAGCTGCAAGAAAAATGAGGCCTTACTTCCAGGCTCATCCTATCGTCGTCCGGACATCTTTCCCTTTAAAGAATGTCCTTCAAAAAGCAGACATTTCAAGCAGAATGACAAAGTGGTCAGTGGAGTTGGGGGACTTCGACATAGACTTTGCTCCCCGAACGGCAGTAAAAGCCCAAGCTGTGGCTGATTTTCTAGTTGAATTCCACCCCGATAGGGATTCAGAGCAACCTACTGATTCAAAAGACAAGAAAGTGTGGATTGTCCGAACAGACGGAGGGTCTAGCACCATGGGATGTGGTGCAGGAATATGTCTCACTTCCCCATATGGGGACAGCATGTACCAAGCTATTTGTTTTGCTTTCAGGGCGTCTAACAACGAGTCCGAATACGAAGCAGCTATAGCTGGGTTAAAGTTGGCCCACATCTGTGGGGCTAAAAGGGTCAAGCTTCTAAGTGACTCCCAGTTACTGGTCCACCATGCCTTAGGCCAATCTGAGGCTAGAAAGGAGCAGTTGGTGAAATATTTACTCCTCCTCAAAAATAAAGCGCTAAAGTTTAAAGGTGTTGTCTATGAGCACATTCCCCGGGCAGAAAATGAGCTAGCAGACTCATTGGCAACAATAGCATATACGGAGTCTTACCCATGGATCCATGTGCTTGAAAGCCCTTCTATTCAACTTAGTGAGGATGGAAAAGAGGAAGTTTTTGAAATACAAGTGAGCCGGCCTCAAGACTGGAGATCTCCTCTCATACAATATATGTCTGATGGTATTATGCCCTCAGATAAGTCACAAGCCAGAACATTGAAACTCAAGGCTCGTGGTTTCATTATGTTGAGAGAAGTGTTGTACAAAAAATCCTATAGTAAACCTCTCCTACGTTGTTTAGGGGATCATGAGTCACAAGTGGTCCTCTCCGAATTGCATGATGGTGAGGGATCAGCCCATTGTGGATTCAGAGCTTTAACAAGAAGAGTATTACTCTCCGGATACTATTAGCCATCAATCATGAAAGATGCTAAGGAGCTGGTAAGAAGGTGTGACCCATGCCAGAGGTACAGCAATGAAATTCATGTACCAGCCATTCCTTTGGAGTCAATTTCTGAGCCCATCCCTTTTGCTCGATGGGGATTAGACTTGGTTGGGCCTCTCCTCGTGGCGTCCGGAGGGCGTAAAACTATAATTGTGGCCATTGACTACTTCTCAAAGTGGATAGAAGCAGCTCCCCTGGCAGGGACAACATCGAAAGATGTCATAAAATTCATTATGTCCAACATATGTTGCAGATTCGGTGTTCCACAGAAGATAACAACAGACAATGGGCCACAGTTTGACAATAGAGAAATGGAAAGCTTCTGTGCCTCAAGGGGTATACAGCACTGCTTTTCTTCACCTTTCCACCCACAAGCCAATGGACAGGTTGAAGTGGCTAACAGAACTATACTTTCCGGTTTAAGGAAGAATCTAGAAGGGGCTGCTGGGAAGTGGCCTAGTTATCTACAAGAGGTCTTGTGGGCCTACCGGACAACACCTGGGGCTGCAACACAAGAGTCTCCCTTTGCCTTAGTCTATGGAATGGATGCAGTAGCTCCCATAGAGAAAACACTCCCTTCCTTTCGTATTCACAACTTCTCCGGACACGCTAATGAAATGGCAATTAGAAATCAACTTGATTTGATAGAAGAAAGACGGGTTAAAGCTCATCTTAGAGTGGCACACTATCAGGGCTTGATGAGAAGCAGGTTTGCTTCTAAGGTTAAAAGAAGAGATTTCCAACCAGGGGATAAAGTATTAAGGAAGGTCTTCTTGCATACTAAGGAAAAGCTCTTCGGAAAGCTGGCCCCAACCTGGGAGGGTCCGTATACTGTAGTTGAAAGAATCAAGCCTGGGACTTATTGGTTGGAAGACAAAGATGGCAGGGTTTTAACTCACCCTTGGAATATTGAACACCTTCGAATGTACTTGGAATAACACTTGTGTAAATATTTACTTGTTTAAACATCCATGTAAATATTTGGGGGCATACCTTCCCCTCTTCGGTGGCACGGAGAGCTTTCAATGAAATTTGATGCCTTCTTCAAAATTTTCTAAGTATTTTCAAAATTCTATCTCTTGTCATACTACCCGGACTAAAAGGTCTAAGGGCTATTTAAACTCTAGCCGGAGAATCTTAAACGCTTTCACAATGCAATAACTCAAAGCTACTTAAATTCCAGCTATCTAAACTAAAACAAATAATGAAAGAAGAGGATGGTTGAGCAAAATAGAAACATTCATTCAACAACTTAAAATTGCCTTGGCCTTCCAAGGATTTTTTGAACAAGTTTGGGCACAGTACAAAAAATCTGTCCGAATAATACCGGACACCACAACAAAAATAGTGCCTTGGCCTTCCAAGGACTTTAGTTTGAGTAAAAGATAAATAAAATAAACCATAAATTAAGGTTGAGCCTTTGAAGATGGCTCACCCTCGTCTACCTTCTTGCCTTTGATGTCGCTCCCCCCTTCGACCACTTTTTTGCCCTTGGGATCATTCTCCTCTTCACCTGGGCTCTATCCGGTTTTCTCTTCATTATCAGAAGAGGACTCACCGGAAAATCCCTCATCAACCATAGTATAATATGGAAGGTCATCATCATCCACATAGAGCCATAAGTCCCCCAGTCTCCTCTTCGGGAATTTTTCGTGAAAAAGGAGAACCATATCAGACTTCACCCTTTGAATCATTAGCTCTTCGCTTTGTGTCATCTCCCTGGCATAGGCGTTGATCTTGGCCTTGATTGTGGCCTCTTGGTCCCTTACCAAAGCAGCCTTCTCTTCAGCAGCCTGAGTCACTGCATTTTCCAAAGCAATCTTGTCAGTGGTCAGGTTGGTGATGAGCTTCTCCTTTGCAGTGGTCTCTCCCCGTGAAACCGTGAGATCTTTCTCCATACCAGACAACTTCTCCTGGAGATCTTTTATGGTCTGCTCTAGGGTGGCAACTTTTGTGTTTCTCTCATCATGACTCCTCTTCAGCTCCTCGTGTGCTTCCTTAAGTAAATCGGCATTGGTAGTAGCAATGCGGAGGTCTTCGGACAGCTTATCCTTCTCAGACTTGAGGTCTTTGATGGTGTCTGCTTGGCTCCAGACTTGTCTTTCCAGTGTAAGAACTGGATGCACATTACTAAGCAGGGAATGGGCTATAGTGTCCTTCTCACTAGAAACCATAAAAGCCTTACCGTTAAAATTGACCGTATTGGAGCTGCTCGGAGGGATGTAGGGCCCTGCGAACTCGTCTCTGGGCAGGCCAAGGAAATATTTACCAAGCCCGCCCAGACCGGTGATGTCCACTTCATCCAAGTTGAGCTCTCCCCCCTCGACTTCATCAGTGTGAAACTCTCTGGGGATCTCTTCGACCAGCGTTAGGTCTGAAGGGCCAGTGGGAAAAGAGGGCTCCGGATCCCGGAGAGCGAGCTCATCTCCTTGTGAAGTCTTTTTCTTCTTAACTACCCGGTCAGCGCTTTCACTTGCTTGTTTGCGAGTCCTTTTGGGAGCCCTTGGAGGTTTTGGAAGGTCTACTTCCTGCCTCTCGGTCTCCTGTTCCACCACCTGCAAGAGGGTTGCATCAATTTGAACTTGGGCTGGCCCCTCTGGCTCTATTGGGGCATCCTTCTCAGCATCACCTGCCACCCTCTTGCCTTTTCTTCTGCCCTTCATTTTGCTTGGGGCTTTGGCCCGGGCAGGCAGGTAGAGTGTCCCATCCAGCTCGTGGGACCTTCTCAGCACAATGTCTTCATCAGGCTGGGTGGTGAACTCCTCCCAAGTTAGGTCTCTTCGGCCTGTGGTGTTCCACAGGTGAGACCTTGCTAGATTCCCAGGGGTGAAGGCCTTATGGAATCGATTCTCCCAATTCTCTGTGGCCCAAGCATTGATTTTGCCACAGGTAGTCTGTCCGGCCTTCAGGTAGTCCCCGAACTCCTTTGGCAGCTCTGATAGAACAGAAGAGAAATTGGTTAATATAAACTTAATTTTTTTAAAAAAAGAGAGAAAAACGGGCAGAGACTCAAGTTGGGAAACTTACGGTCACTCCTCCACCTACTCCTGAGGAGGCTTGGGTTCTCTCCGGCCTTGATTTTCCTGCCGTTTTCCCAGGCACCACTAACGAACAGGAATTGGCTTCTCCACTTACTCTCTGATTCTAGGAGATCATCAACAGCCTTGAGATCGTTCCCCATGTTGAAATGATAGAAGGGGAACTGATGATGCTTGCACAGGTTGGCCACTGCTGCGAACTCTTCCATAGGAAGAGGGATCCCAGATAACCTAGACGTCATGATACATGACATTAAGGTGAACCAACCATTGAGGCTTAGTTGTGTTGGGCAGAGCTTGACCAGGTGGAAGTAGCGCACGATCTCCGGGTCTAGTGGGAACCTGAGCCCCCAGTTAAACAGCTCCGTAAAGAAGACTATCTCGTTTCGTTTACAGTTCATTGGGGTCTCCCGATCAATGGGGATCCTTATCTTCACGTTTTCAGGGATCCCCCATTTGGTGCGCATTCTACCCAGATCAGAGGTATGGATGAATGCATACTTGGTCTTATGCAAGGCCAAGAGGTACTTAAACTCGACTTTGTGGAAGCACGGCCCCACTCTCCCCTCAAGGCACTCCGGCAGGTCCGGACGCCTTAGGTACAAATTTTCTTTGCCCTTTTTGGCAGCAACAGCAGTGGTATCAGCCTGTCCGGAGGACTCGGACTCAAAGGGGACCTCTTTAGTAGAGTCCTCCATTCTCTCCTCCATAATTGTTGGAGGGACTTCTGTGGAAGTGGTTCGGGGAGGATTGAAGCTTAGCATAGCCTGCCCTCCGGACTGTTGACTGCCCGTATTCATCTGACTTCTCACCTCAAGTTGGGTTTCTGAGGCAGAAGATTCCCTAGGGGGTACTGGGCTGCTGGCCTCCGGACCAGAAAGCCTCTCCCGGGGAGCTCTAAAGGGCACTCCAGACCCAGAGTCACTATTTTTTGCCCCCGATTTCGAGGGAGTATTCTTCGAGGTTAGTCCTTTGACTAACCGGCTAGGCCTCTTAATGACTAGCTTCTCCGGGGAGTGGTCAGAATCAGACCCCATGGCTATAAAAGGTGAGGTTTTCCTAACACTTGTAGCAGTGACTCCTGGTTCAACAGCAGGTCTTGACTCCTGAACTGAGGATCCAGATACAATGGGAGAAAGGGTGGATTGAAAGAGCTTTTTGGGCTTGGTACCTTTGGAGGAGGATGAGCCTCGATCTGATTCTATAACAGAAGCAACCGGTCTGTCAACTGGTGATGATGGTAGCCCTGCTGCTATTCGCCTTTCTTTTTCGACCTTCTACGCTTTCTCCAACTCTGAAAGGTTAAGCCAACCACCTTTAATCAACGCTGTTCTTGCTGTAAACATAAAACAGCCAAGGAAATTTTTGTTCTAGAGAGAGAAAGCTCTGAGTAAAATTGCAGAGTAAGATTTAAGAGAGATAGTAAAACAGTGAAAAATGAATGTGAATTTATAGTAGATTTGAGAAAAAGGAGTTGATTCCTAGGAGAATCCGAAAAGTTGGGTAATGATTAAAAGACGGCGCTGATGCCACTATTGGAAATTAAAGACGTTACTTGTGAAAGAAGGTGGTGCGAAATTCAAGGTGAAAAAACGACTGGAGTGGCCAATCAGAAAGCGACACGTGTCCCACTAACTCTGGCAAAAACCGTTTGGGATTCGTAACGTTTAATCTGTCCGGGTATACCCACAGCTCTGTCCGGATTAAGAACCACTTCATTCATCGGACTGTTTTTCAGTTCTTTGACAAGGACACTTGCTCAAACACCTAAAAAGGGGCTCCTGATGAGTCCGAATTCAGCATGCTCCCCGGAAGGGCAAATCAGCCTAAGTCTCTCCGAATACCGGACATGCTACAAGGACATAAATCAGACTGATCATTCGGACCGGACAGATCACTTTGAACACTGTAAACTTAAGGTTGTTCGAACTATGACTAAAGTCCTAAAAAACCTAAACACTTCTTGACTAAGCTACCTGCCCTCCTGCTTAGAACTCATGGGTCTTTAAACATGACCCGGGTCCATTAAACATGACCCGAAAGCCCATAAGGGCCCAAACATCACACTATAAATACCCAACCACCAGCATTAACTAGGGGTAATGAAAATTAACTACTACCAAGCTGCTTAATTATCTCTCCACCTTTAAACACCCTTACACTACCGTTAAACACCCTTACACTACCGTTAAACACCCTTACACCACCGTTAAACACCCTTACACCACCGTTAAACACCCTTACACCACCTTGAAACTCCACTTAAAATTACTAGCCTACCCTCAGGCGATTATTATCCACACCAGTGCTATATATTATTATTGGTATACAAGCATTATCGGTTTGCTCGATGACTACTACACGTACTATTTTTCTTTTTATGTTTGGTCAAGTAGTCTAGTTTGGATTTATTTTTACCACGCCCCTTAGTATGATATGCTTCCTTAGATTCCACCACGTGAATTATTTCAAGATTAATTATTTTTTATTTTTTATTATATATAAATTGGTTCTTAATATCTGATATGTAACTACATATAAATTTTCCATTATTCTTATTATTTGAGTACAAATATATTCACGCGTTGTTTTCAAACTATAAATTATATTTAAATTTCACTAGATTTTTATCTATCACATCTAATATGATACGTTTATTCTATTTGCAACATAACAACTTTACATGTATAAGGAAACCTATGTTTTTAGACTAAACTATAAATAATATTTTTCTTGATCATGATATACTTCTAAAGCTCATTTTATCTAAATTCACTGTTAATATTGAATCTCAGAACTTATAAACTATTCGCACACCAAAATCATGTTGGAAAATTAAATTATTTTTCTCAAATAAATCTATAAGATTTCTAAATGTCGAATATCAAACAATACATGAAGTTTGACCTATCAAGTTCAAATTTAGTTTTGAAATCAATATAACACTTTAGATTGGAATGAACGCTTCTAGTTCTGTAAAAACAAACAAAAGACTTATGATATTACATGGGTTATTTTTTACTTGTAAGGTGATCGTATAAAATAACTTACCAATTAGTTGTTGTACTATCTAAATGTTAAACTTTGTTCTAATTGTTTACTATAGGGTTATCCCAAACTCATAATTTAATCAGTGATAGTTGGATAAATACTAAAATTCAATTTTATATTTTCTAAGTTTGAATTCAACTAATCATCAGTTACATAATGGATCACCATGCTTAAAAAAATCATAAGGTTTTTGAAATCATCACTTAACATCATCGATTTTGCATTTGTAAGAATATTTTTGTTTAAATGTTATTTATATAATATGTAGACTTCGATGGAAAATACATCATCGATAACTTGCATCAAAGCTAACATATGATTGATCGAAATAACATTTGGTAAGGCACATGGGTTATCCTACATCATTGATAATAGACAAGTTAAATTACATATGTAGCTCTCTAACTTTTCATAACTCATAAAATAAAAACGACTCAAAATATCACGTTCATTGAAGTTACAAAGATAACTTGAATTAATGGAATATCATGGCATGTTATCTTGTAATTATTGTTCATAATAAAGAATCATGGGGAATACAATCTGATGTTTTTAGAATCTATAAAAAATAGTTTGATGAGCATATCTAACCCTGCAGATATTTTATATCATTCTATTAATTTTTCTCGTCATTTTTTTTATAACAAATAAAACATTTGGAAGTAGCCATTGTTTCAGAATAATGATGAGTTTTATAGATATTATTTTTTATAATTGTTAGATATATTGTTAGGGTTATAATTCTTCAAATCCAAAAGTATGTCCCAAAAATATGTACATGTTAGTTATAACTTATAGACCAATTCATCATCGTCCAATGTTAGTTTTGTAACTTGTTAAGCCTTTCAAAGTACGTGGTCGGTGGATAGTTGCATTAGCTGTTAATTCTATCCATGATCGTTGTATTTATTTAGTCAACTATAACTTTGTGTAATACTCGTGCTATAAAAGTCACTACATGTAATCATCAAGCAAATAATCCTACATAAATTAGTTTTTACAATTATAAATTTCATCACTTCTAAATCCAATAACTATTAATAATTATATAGTATAAATTATGTTTAAAACAACATAAAAATATATAGTTACAATCTATAAAATATAAAATGGATAGTAAATACATCAATATTCACATAAGTACAACGAATTTCAATAAAGTGTTTTTGTTGTTTTTCTGTTTTTTGAAAATTGATTTCAAACAGCACAGTAACATCGTTATAAGTAAGTAACAAAATAAAATTTACTTTAGGAATGCAATCAATTAGTTATCTAGGATTAGTACTGTTATTGTTCTATCATAGGAAGCTTCGTGACCATAAAATGTAACTCATTTGCTATTTCTGTGAAATTTGGCCTATCTGATGAGTCACCTTTCGAACATCTTTTTAACAATAATTTCCAATCAGGGTCAGAATTTTCTGGAATTAGTGGCAGCAGTGTATTGCTAACAATTCCTCAAATAATATAAAATGTAGGAAAGTTAATCATAAACTCGCATAATATTGTTGATAATTCTTTATTATTGTTCATACTATGTGTGATATTCTTCAATATTTTGGCATAATATGTGCAATATTATTCATATTTTTGAATATTATGCGATACTATTCCACGTGTCACACATATATTATGTAAAGTTGTGATGATTAACACATATTATGTTTAAAAAATAAACTTATTTATTATTTTACAACATAAAATAAAATAAGTTATAGATTCTTTGAGATCACAGGGAGTTGAATACTTATCTTTAAAATTTCTATTTAGTTTTTGGAGTTCAAATGATAAAAATATAAGGGTTTTGAGTTATTTTAAAAGATAAAAAATTTAAAATATATAATGTTTTAAGATAGAATATGCAATCATTTTCAAGCACGTCTCAAATAAAGTAATTTTTAATAACAATTTTTTTCCAATACATCCGGATAACATAATTTATAACGAATCGTTTCTCAATATGTGTTGAATGAGAATAACATAAATTAATTGACACAATCTAGGTGAATAAATTTTTATATCATTCATCTTATTTGCTATGATACAAGATTGTAAAATTTAAAAAAAAAACAATCTTTTATAGGTTATAATCTGTTCAACATCATTCATACAAAAATTACAAACATTACATAAATAGGGTCACAATGTCGTCAATATTTTCATACTGTTATTTATCATGATATTATCTACAAAAATACAATAAAATTTCAACAATAATATAGTTACAAATACATATAAAAACACAAATATTTTATCAAATTGGTGACAAATAGTTCTTCGTCAATAGAAAAAAGATATTGTAAAATTTATAGAGTATTTAGTAGTTTGTAAACTGTTTACGCACTAATTTTTGTGTGCATGTACCTAAATTGAACGATATATAATTTTGGTGACATCTATTTGGAGATATATAATCCTACATAATAAAATAAATATATTTTATATATGTGTGATATGCATAAATATAATAAAAGTAATCTACTTACGTACAAAAAATGATAAATGCAAAATAAAATTTTAATATCTTTGATCGTGTCTGATTGTCATGGTGAACCATGTAAAGATAAATATATTAGACAACTAAATTTTGTCAAATTGTAAACCACATATTAATATCACTAATCTAATTTCATAAAATGTTATCCAAAACCTTTTATCCAGATGAATTGTAAAACAATATATTTTGAACATTTTTGTTTTATGATGCATTCTCTCAATATAAAATTCCAAGTAATTTTTTTGGTTAACTTAGGTTTTAGTTTTCATTTCTATTATCACATTTGTCGGCTAAGAATCTTGGTTAGTCACCAGACTTTGTCATGTGTATCAAATATGCCATTGATGTTTTTTTGTATTAAAACGGTCACTTTTGTTAGCCTTTTGTTATATCCGCGGTCACTCACGGTTGACCACGGATGCAAATCAAGACAAACAAAAGTGACCATATATGCAAAATGAAACCAACACAAATGACTGTTTTGATACAAAAAAAAAACATCAGTGGTATTTTTTATACACGTGACAAAGTCCGGTGACTAACCAAGGTTCTTACGCCACATTTGTCCTTTCGTCCTAAAATCAAAATATGTATATGTCACAACATCATCAACAAGAAAAATACATAGATGTAAAATTTTAGAATATGACTTGCACATAACATAATTATTTTAAATTTATAAGTAGTGCATTTTAAGACTTTGTTTTGAAGCATAAGGTTTTATTGAAGGGGGGAAGGGTTAGGATTTGTACATGTACATATATTGGTTATTGTAGTGCTACATATTATTGTGGGCGTACTAAAAATGGTTATTTAGGTTCCAACATATGAATTCTTATCGAAATTAAAGATGTGTAATACCTTATTTATATTGTAATTCCTAATATCCGATTTGTAACTACATATGAACTTGTCAATTATTCTTATTTTTCAAAAAAAAATATATAAGTGCAAAAATTTCAAATGAGAAACTATGTGTAAAGTTTACTGTGGTTATCTATTACACCTAACATAACATATTTATTATCTATATCTCTCTCTCCAACATAAATACTTTTCATGCACAAGGTAACCTGTGTATTTTTCTAAACCACACATCATATTGTTCTCGATCAACGTCTATTTACTTAACTCGTTTTATCTAGAGTCATTTTTAATACTAAACCTCAGAAATTATGAAGTATCTAAATACCAAAATTATGTTAAAAATTAACTTACTTAAACGACACTATAAGATTTTTTAATGTTAAATATCAAACAATATGTGGAGTTTTACCCATAAAGTTTAAGTTAAGTTTATTAAAAAAATAACATTTTAGATCAGAATGAACACTTCTCGTTCTATGAAATAAATAAACAACTTAGCATATTATGTGTATTATTTTTATGTGTAAGTTAAACATGTAAAATAACTTACCAATTAGTTATTGTGTAGTCTAAATGTTAAATCTCATATATGGTGTGATCAAGTAATTTTTAAATGTAGGATTTTATCAACAAGCTCATAGCTTAATCACTAATAGTTGAATAAACACTAAACGTTTCTTTCATATTTGCTAAGTTCAGATTTATCTCATCATCGCTTACAGATTTGACCATCATGCTTAAAAAAATCTATAAACTTTTCAGAATCGTCATGTTCCATCATTAACTTTGCATTTGCAAGAATTTTTTTTCTTTATATGTTATTTGCATAACATGTGAAATCCATTAGAAAATACATCATCAATAGCTTGCATCAATGCTAAAACCCTATCTATTAGAATGACATTTGATAATGCACAATGGTTGTCCTACATCACTGACCTTAAACAAGTCAAATTCCAGGTGTAGTTTTCTAACTTCTCATAATTCATAAAAACAAAAACGACAACAAATACCACACGCACTGAAGTTACACCATTGACTTGAAATAATGGCATATCTACTATGTTGTCTTGTAACTATTGTCCATATTAAGGACTCGGGGAATATACACTATAATTTGATGTTTGTGGAATGTATGAAAAATAATTCGGTGGTCATATCTTATCATTTAGTTGTCTTATATCATTAGTTTATGCAATTGTTCTATTTTATTTTGGATAACAAATATTGCATGTGAGAATATCTGGATTGGTTTAGCAAAAGGACGTGTTTTCCAAATATTGTATATGTTGTACATGTTGAAGATATTTTTAGGGTTATAGTTCATCAAATCTATAAGTATATCCCTAGAATTTGTATCTATTAGTTATAACTTACAAACCAACTCATCTTCATCCGATGTTAGTTTTGCAACTTATTATGACTTTTAAAATACATGGTTGGTGGGTAGTTGTGTCATCCGTTAATTCTTGCTCTAGTAATTGCATTCATTTAGTCAACTCGAACTTATTATAATATTTGTGTCTCAAAAAATCTGATATATGTAATCATCAAATAAATAATCTTACAATTCTTATAATATATAAAATTTCTATCATCATTTGAATCAAATAGTTATTAATAATCAGACGATATGAATCGTTTTTAAAACAACATAAAATACATATTATTGCATATAAAATAAACAAAAGGAAAAACACCAATATTTACACAAATACAACAAATTTTAATTAAATTTCTACATGCAACGGACAAAAGTTAATAATTCTTCATTATTTCACATTTGAGATATTTTTATGTTTTTGTACATATTATATATTATATAGCAATACACCACGTATTTATATATATTGTGTAAATAGAGATGATTTACGATGCACTATGCGCAGAAAAATATAATTTTTCAAAAATAATAATGAAGTTTAAAATATTTAAAAACAGTAAAAACACGTGTATTTAAATTTTTATTTCTAAAATTCATATTTATTTTAAGGGATCTGAATAGTAAAATGCTAGATTTTGATGGTGTTAAAGACTAATTTTTCTAAAAATATATAGTATTTTAGATAGTATATTCGTTTGTAATTAGATTCGCGTAAAAGATATTTGAGTTTTCAAATAAAACAAAGTAAAATTTTTAAATAGAAATGATAACAAAAAAAGTCCTATTGTACAAAAGTATTGACGTGGTTTCCATTTTAAGGTATTATTATAGGGTACGGCTATATATACCCAAATGTGATTTAAGTATACCCAAAAAACACAGTTGACTTTTATTTGACTTTTTTAGGACGAAAAAACCCTTGAAATTTCATTTAATATCCGAATTGCCACTAAGTAAAAAAAAACACTAAGTATATCCTAGATACACCCAATTCACAAAACAATCTATTTGGTTATGTATACCCAAAAAAACACAACTCTCTACTAGATCAAACCCCATATTACTACAATTTTGTGAAATTTTTCAAATTGTTCTTTAACATTCAAAGTTGCCTCAAGAACATTCAAACTTTTTTTAATTTTTTTAACTTCTTCTAATAAAAACACAAAATCAAAACTTGTTTTTTTGAAGTTTTTTTTAAAAAAAAAAAATTAAAAATTTAATTACTAAAAAATTCATAATTTTCGGGTGTTTGGAAGCCATTTTCCGGCCGAAATTCGGCCGGAAAATGACCATTTGCGATGGCTGAGGGTACCATAGGTACAGAGGGGGTGAACCGACCGGTACACCCCCTCTGTACCTATGGTACACTCTGTACCGACCGGTACAGAGGGGGTGTACCGGTCGGTACAGGGGGTCTGTACCGACTGGTACACCCCCTCTGTATTGGTCGGTACAGGGGGGCGTACCGGTCGGTACACCCTCCTGTACCGACCGGTACAGAGGGGGTGTACCGGTCGGTACAGGGGGTCTGTACCGACTGGTACACCCCCTCTGTATTGGTCGGTACAGGGGGGGCGTACCGGTCGGTACACCCTCCTGTACCGACCGGTACGTTCAGCCTTCGCAAATGGCCATTTTCCGGTCGAATTTTGGTCGGAAAATGGCCTCCAAACACCCTAAAATTCTGATTTTTTTTACCTAATTCAACCATAACCCTAAATTTTGATACTAAGACTAAGTTTTTATATTTTAGTTCGCCGGATTTTAGTTCGCCGGATTTTAGTTCGCCGGATAAATTAGAGAGAACTTGAAGGTTTTAGAGAGAAGTTAGAGAGTGTAATTGAAAAAATGAGGTGGATAAGATTAGTAAAAAAAAAAAAACCTTATATACCTAGAAAAGGATATTTTTGTCAAAATTTGGGTATACTTAGATCATCTTTGGGTATACTCAAAATTGGGTATACTTAAACCCGAATTGGGTATATATAGCTTGACCCATTATTATATCATAGTTCAAATTTCATGCATTTCACATTTGGAGTTGGTTTTTAAGCGATGAGCACATCAAATCCCGCTAATTACGTAGATTACGTAGATTGTTTTTTAATCATTTTAGTGTCAGTCGTTTTACATAGTTTAAGTTTCAGATTTTAGCTGTATATGTATTTCAAGAATTTTATGACATTTTCAAAGGATGATGTCAAAGTATAACATCTCTAGTGTGTACGCAGCCGTAAGAGAAAGTTTTATATATAAAACACAGAACAAAAAACGTGCATCTATTAGTTTCGGGCTACAAGCCTCCCTAGCTTTTATCTGAAGTTGTTTTATCTTATGTAAATTTCCATTTTTATTTCAACTTTTTTTCTTTTTTTTGCCTTTTTGTAATAACCACTTCATGTCTTGCTTGTGTAGTAAGGACAGGAAGTGGCGATACGTTTCGTATTTTTTGGTATATATAGATTTTGTCCCTAAATAAACCTCGCAAACTACAAAACAAAACACAACGCAGCAGATGGATACGAGGCTCATTTTCTCAGCACTTCTCATACTTTCTTGCACACTATTTCCAGGAGAATGTGAAGAACAGGGAGACTTTACTATTGTTAGCTCACTGCCTTGTGTCAGGAAGCTACTTCCTTGCCAACCTTTCTTGGCCTCAGATACACCACCTACTAGTTGTTGCCTTCCGTTGAGAGAGATTCTAAGAGACGACGATTCTTGCCTTTGTACTATCTACAACAATCCTCAGATGTTGAGTTCGCTTAACGTCACTAAAGATCAAGCTATGCATCTCCCCATCTCGTGTGGCCTGAACGCAGATGTATCCCTTTGCACTAATGGTATTCACCTAAATATATATACACATACCTAAGTCCAATATACATAGACCAAACTTGATCAAGTATTTACACTTACTTTATTTTTTTGTCACAGCTACTTCAGTAGACAACTCGACGACCAACAGTCCAAGCAAGACAAATGAAGCCAGCACTATCACTTCCTCTAGCTTCATTCGTACTTTTATTGCTTCAATTGTTCTGCTCATATAAGTTTACCATCTGTATTTTGCTAATCTTTCCTGTATTCTCTACAATAATAAATAAATATAAATTCTTTACCAAATCTAGATCAAGACTCAATTAAACTATAGGATGACATTTAATAACAGTACATCTTTAAACATGATTTTCATTTTTAATTCTTAAGCAAGACTAACTCATGTACACTACAAAATCCCGAAAAAAAAAGTATAAAAAAAGAAGTCTTTCACACAGTTACTTGATTATATAGATCGTGAAGGTGATCATCCCACATATCTGATGCAATACCATCCCTCAACTCTGAGCTAAGAACTTCCACTTGATCCGTATCAAAAGCTTCCAGTCCATGGGTATCAAAATGCATGGTAGGATGCGCCAGCTCCAAAGGATCTTCGATTTGAATTGAAGTAACATCATTCTCGTACCTTTTAAATAAGATATCATCTGGATTTTCTTGCCGGATAAAATTATGAATAGCACATGTAGCAACCACCAATTTCACCTGGGTCTGTAACGGGTATGGAGGAGCTGACATCAGTATTGGAAAGCGCTCCTTTAAAGCACCAAAGATACGTGCGCTGGCATTTTGCAGCCAGAAGTGCCGTTGGTTGAATATCTCTTTTGGGTCTTGTGGAAGATAACCAGTGGGCAACTCCCCCATGTAATATGGGACGCCATTATATGGAGCCATGAAGCCTGGTAGATTTGGATATTTATTGTCCAAAATGTAGTATTTTCCTGGAATATTGCATCCGTGATGACAGTAGAGCTTAGAAGGCTGAAAAATATTATTTAATAGATAAAAATGCAAAGGATAGGTTTCGAGAGTCAGGATAAAAACAAAGTATTAAGAGTTATTGATAAGTCATATGATAAACTTTGCCCAAAACCATAAGTTATATCATTAACTAGTCTAATTTTGAACTAATTGATTGCCTTCGGTTGCAATTCCTATTTCATAGATACCTCCTTATATACAAGATATAATAAAGGCAGGTAAGTAAAGTATTAAATAATAATCGATCAGAGGAGTGAGTCAGGAGCATAGTTTTAAGCGACGTGCGACACCCCGCGACGCCGAGGGTAAAAAAGTCACCGTTTTTATTATTTAAATAATATGTGATATAGTAGAAATAAGAAATTTAATCAAAAAGTCAATAAAAAAATTATAAAATCCCCAAATTCAAATATTCTTAAAACATTAAAATTCAACTAAACATAAAAAATTCAAATTGCATCATCAACTAAGTTATCTTCATCTCCTTCATCATTTGCCTCATATATGTCCCACATAGACAAAGAGTCTTTGATGGGTTTATAACTGCTGTTTTTTAATGAATGGGTTTGTAATTAAAGATTTAGTAACCACTGTTTACCGACAATGGATTTACAAGTTCGATTTTTTTAATAGAATCATGAAATAACGCCGTGACCCTAATGCGACTTTACGGCACCGTAACGCCGCTGCGGCGTGAGCGTTACGTTAACATACGTAACAAAATACTAGCGTTACACGTCGTCGCGCGCTGCGGCGCCGTTATTTAAAACTACGGTCTGGGGACTAAAAAAATATTTGCTATTTCAACATGTTTCCTAAGTTTGGGTTTAATATTTTCCTCTACAAACCAAAGATCCAGTTACCTCTACAAATTTATTTTCCCCTTCTATGTAACTAATGCAGACAGAGATAAAGGTCCAGACTATATTAGCACTAGTGAAACTGATATAGCTAAAGAATCATTATGATTTCTGCAAAGGATATTCTACTGTTTATGATGTGATGCAGTAAAAAAGATCAAAGTTACCTTCTGGGACTTCCAACTTGTTCCGCCTCGTGATTACTGAATTCAAAACTTGTAGATCTGAAGCCGAGCCTTCCCAGCCAGCTAAAACGTAATGGAATTTCATATCAAATGAGTGAGCAGCCATCACCTTTTGTGAGAGCAGCCCATTCTTGTTACGAAAAGGTCCTTGCTCGTCAACGCCCACCATCACTGGAATGTGGATGCCATTAATAGCTCCGATGCAGTCCTACCATAAAATACTTAGCTTTCAACTTTACAATATTAATTTAATTTGTTTTGAAATAGGTTCGAAAAAACAAGGATGTTACTGGGAAGAACCAATAGGCAATCCGGTACACAAACTTGTTTAAAAAGCAAAAAATGTTTCTTTAGCTTTATCTTTATTAATGAATTTTTGTATGTGCGAAGGTTTATAGCCATGAAGGAAATAATTTTATGGTTCAAAGACCATCTGTTCGCACCATTTCAGTGTAACATCAACTCTCTGTAACCCGTGCGACTTTTGACATGCATTTCTTGATTCAATTATTTCCATGTCAATACGACTTTAAGAACAAGTCCAAACAAAGTTAGCAGGGACAAAGGTACATGAATTACAAAATTACCTTAAAGTATGGGTAAAACCGAGAATCGTCAGCAATTTCAGGTGGAATATCTGTTCCAGGGAGCTGGAATAATTCCAGCGATATTGCCATAATTGCATTCAGAACATTGTTGAAATGTCGACTGATAGTTTCACCCGAATATTTGAACAGCTCTTGAACAGCTCGGGTCCGCAGATTATGACCAACTATGAACAAGAATATGGCTAATTGTTCCTCAATCTTGATCCGATTTGTATGGCGAAGCAAGCCTCTGGCTTGCAGAATATCACACAACTTGTAGAACACAGGTTTATCCATGCGGAAATTTTCAAAACACTGTTGGCTTTGACCATTAAGAACTTCGTCTACAAATTTGACACCATTAGCTGCTGAAGCATGTCCCTGATTTCTGGGTCTAACATTCCCATTGGCTCTTTTGTTCACTTCATCAGGGATCTCCATGACAAGCTAAAATTTACAATCAGTAAAGCTAAGTCAGATAAGTGAAACTGACAAGGTTGATGTAACAACCTAAACTTTACTAACACAAGTGCGAATGCAACTAAAGGGATAAGGGTGCAGCCAATTCAACCATTTATATATTGAAGTTTAAATCAAAGATTGGCCTTCTTTTAGCGTTGATCATTTCATGTGCTACCTAAGACATGCCTCGAATTTCGCATACAAACAGATGAGTTCGATATCAACTGAGACAATCTTATACTAGGACCTTAGATCAATCAGAACTAGCTAGCTGCAACTGACATGGATAAAAATGCTTATACATAATAATCAGAGTAATAGAGTTCTTGCTACCGATTAGAAATTGCAACAGGAGATGATCAGTTGAGATGATTCCGATTGCTGGTAGCTCGGTTCGGTAGGGGATGACCGCAACAATAAGTAGATAGACCACAGCACGACTAAAGCGAGATTGTTAACGAGAAGCAAGAGAGAGGGAGAGAGTATCGCCGGAGTCTCTGGAGGTGGTGGTGGCTCGCCGCAGGAAGCTATCTGCTATTGTGGGCCCTGATAGACTGAATGGTCTTTTTGACTTTTAAGTGAAAAAATGATAGGCCGCGTTGGGTTGTCAAACCAAGTTAATCATGGGCTCAGTATTTAATATGACCCGTAAATACTACGAAAACCCGGTAGGAAAAACTAGGGTTAAAACAAAAATCTAGAATTCGGTGACATTTAGGGTACACAGAAAATAATAGGAAAGATAGTCGTATCTACCTTAAAAAAAAATTCCAGTAATCCATCCAATCAAATCTAATTTTATATAATTTTACTTCTAATATTATTTTTTTATCTAATTTCTCCGACAGCCATACAAACATTATATCTATTTTATTTTATTTTTCGCTAATCCATCTAATTAATTTATATTCACCTATAAACCCTAGCCACCACAAATTCAATATAAGTATACAACCTTCAAGTTAATATTTATACCAAACTCTTCTCTTCTAACCTCGAAAAAAAAATATAGCCACCACTTAAAGCAGTCTCTCGAGTTCTAAAGATAAAAATCTAAAATTAATCTTGTCTTTGTTTAATTTATGGGTTTGGATATCGAGTTCAAGAAACTCATATTTTTTAAATCGAGTTGCAAGAGAAATACATCTAATTCTGAGATACTTGCTAAGAATTAGATGCTTTTTTAAAGAGCACCTAATTTTAAGATGTTGGCTCAGAATTATGTATTTTAAAAAAACAAAACGCAACTAATCCCTGGACAACATCTAAATTTTTCAATGAGTTTTTTTTTTATAAATGAATTTTCATGTTAGATGAATGTAAAACTAATACAAGATTAAGTTATCTTGTTGGTTGATGTTGATGTTGAATCTTTGGTTTGTGTCCTCATGCATGAGTATTCTTTAAGAATTTTGATTTTGTTTTTGTTTTGTAGGACTTGATTTTAGAAGTTAAATCATAAATGTTTGTTGTAATTTGTCTTAATGATACCTTGGTTAGAATAAGGGTTTGATAATATGTAGTGACATCAAATTATAAATTATAAACTAAAAAAAAGGGAAAAAATATAAATGTAAGTGTTGAATATTTTTTGAAAATTTGAGATGGAGGAAATAATAGATCTTATGAAGGAAATAACTTCACCCTGTAGCTAGACCAATATCAACACATTATTTATAACACATTAAGAATAAATAATAATATAAAATATAAAATATATAAATATATTATTATTTGTTGGGTCTATCACTCTCATATGTATTGAATTGTATTAATTTAAATGTGCACTTATATAATGTTGATGTTTACAAATAATTTCATTGAGTGCAACATGAAAGTGAGACGCGACTTAGTAATCAACACGCCTGGTCATACTGAATTAAAATAGTTTAAATGTTTACTAAATATCACTCAAATAATAAGGACATAAACTAAAATATTATAAGGAAAGACTATTTCTTCCCTAACATTTATTATATCCTTCATTTATTTATTTATAAAAAAAACCGACATATGCCCATACCATTTTACCATTCATTTAAGTTCAAATTTATGTTTTTATGTCATTCTATTCTTTTCACATTTATTTACTACAAACACATAATTTTTTTCATATTCAACCCAACATTTATTCTAGAACTTCTAAAATTAAACCCAAAAAACTCAAAAATTGTTAACAAGGTATTTTGAACTTCTAAAATTTAACGGAAGAAGAAAACAAAGAATCAACACTAAAGAGCATCACTCAAACCACCAACAAGATATTTTAATATTGTTTTTCAGCTTTACATTAATTAAACATCAAAAACCCAATTTGAAGAAAGCAAATTTCGAAATCTCGATGTTAAGGTTGTGATTCCTAGGGCATGTTTCAGAATTAGATATATATTTTTAAACGCAATGGATACCAACGGCATGTCTTTGAATTAAATATTTTAAGAAAAATAACTACTTTCAAGGGACAGTTTTGAAATCAGTTGTGTTTTCAAAAAACATCTGATTTTGAGACACACCCTTGGAATCAGTTGTATTTTTTAATCATTTTTTATTATCATTTTGTACATCAATAATTTAGGAATCTAAAATTGCTTTAGAACCTAAAATTACTTCACCTTCTCATATTAATTTGGAGAATTATATACATGGATCTCACTCACTTATTCATCATGCATGCACACTAAAAGATATTCAAACATACGGTATGGGTAAATCGTGTTGTTAAAGAAAAAAGATTGCATCGTATATACAGTTTCCGAAAATATTGCGTATACCTTTCTACCGCTAAAAGGTGCTATGGCCCATTTTAATGAAAGAAAAGAGATTGATATTGCTCACCTACACGTCAATCACTATATCAACGTACCATTACTTTTCTATCTCTATAATTAATCTAGGCCAAAGCTATTTC
This sequence comes from Limnanthes douglasii subsp. nivea, assembly GCA_036936605.1. Lineage (NCBI taxonomy): Eukaryota > Viridiplantae > Streptophyta > Magnoliopsida > Brassicales > Limnanthaceae > Limnanthes > Limnanthes douglasii. The sequence goes on from JAUPFV010000004.1 coordinate 213,369,054, forward strand.
CTCCATGATAATTTTTATTTCCTCCATAATTTGAAAATAACTCCATCTTGTTATTTCTCAAATTACACATTTGTCATTCTACCCATTTATTCTATCTCTTTCCTTTTCAATAACGCCATTATTCTACCGATTTATTCTATTATCCTACCCATTAACACATTCAAAGAAAAAAACCATACTTATCTCTCTCTTCAGTTTTCTACTTTCTTTTGTTTCCTAGTTTCTTTTCAAACCCCTAATCTCTTTAGTTTTCTACTGTATTTTGTTTTCCAGTTTCTTTTGGCTATGACTCTTCTTGTTAGGTTAGGATTCTTATTTGGTAGATTTAGGGTTCGATTAAGGTTCTTATTTGGTAGATTTAGGATTCGATTAGGGTTTATGCTTTTGGTTGGATCTGTTTTCAAGTTTTGTTCGATTTTGTGACCATATGGCTGTTCTTTTATATTCTGTTTTTTTAGCGAAAGCATCTCGGAATCAAATGCTTTTTTTTAACTGCAAAACATCTGATTCCGAGTGGCCATCTCGGAATCACATGATTTGCAGTTAAAAAAACATGTGATTCCGAGATGGCCTCTCGGAATCACATGCTTTCACTAATGTTTAATTTTTTTGGCTAGCAATAGTTGCTTCTGAACAAAACAACTGATTCCGAGATACCGTCTCAGAATCAGTTGTTTTTCATTCAGAACTGCAGAAATCGGTTTTGGCTGAAAAAAAGAAGTTTCGAAATGGTAAAACATAAAAACAAAGATTACAAAACAAATATTAAATTACCTTGTTCGTTCCGGTTTAGTTTGGGTTTCTTCATTTTCCATGATTAATCTTCAATAAAATTGAAGTTCTTTGTTTTAGGGTTAATTTTAGAAGTAGAATCATATATGTTGGATTAAAGTTAGGTTATTGGTGTGTTTTTTCATATAAGACTATCTATTAGATCAATGGCATCTAGTGTTAAATTTGAAATAAAAATAAGGGTAATTTGGTAAAAGCAAGTCACTAGTGTTTTTAAAAGTTTGAATGATGGAGGAAATAAAAAATAACATGGAGGAAATAGCTTTGGCCATTAATATATTATTTCATACTTGTATACTAACTCGTTGTTTTTTGAACAGGTTACCAAATCTCCAAATTGACCATTACCGTTAGTCTATCCATCATATAACCAATATGTTTCCGAATAAGTTAAGGGATGGGTTCGTCCATTGCAAGGGAGGTTTTATCATTTGTTGGTGTCCAACAAACCTCTAAATACACGAGACCCACAAATGATAGATTTAACGGTTGATAAAAATCGTTAAGATTTTTTTTGTTAATTTCATATTAAATATTTGTAACATTTACTTTTGTGATATTTAATTCGAATAGTTTGCTAATTATATCACTTATTTTTCCTATTCTTTCTTACTTGATTCCATAACACTATACACGTTGTTAATACTTAAAACAACTTGTTAACAAAGAAAAGTTACAAAGTTAACATTGAAAAGCAAACAAGTACAATAATAATATAAAAAATGAACTTGAAACATAGATAAGATTGAAAATCTTAAACTGAAAACAACGAGAAATATTTTTAAAAACAAACATTCCGACCAAAATTTCTTATTTGTCCATCCAATTCCATTTTCATACCATTTCTTCTCCGTCATTAAAATCCTCGTTAAAGGCGTTCTCGTACATATGTGCCTCTCTTGTGGTTGTGATTTGGTCGCGAATGTTATTCAATTGGTCTTATGTTAATTCCCCGCTTACAAGACTATTATAAACCTTAAACGCATATTATCGTTCTTCCGATCTAAGGTAAAAAAACATATATGTTGTTAGGGTCCTTAGATATTTCTAACTTTATTTATCCTCTAGCACACCGCGTGAGGTTTTTACTCCATCGTGATGGTCCACCCTCATTAGTATTATAATTTGCAGATCAAGTCATCCCAAAACTCGACGAACTCTCTGGCCCTCCTACTCGTTTGGCTGGTTTTTTCAAATATTCATCTTCGATAGCATTCTAAACAAAGTTTATTCTTTAGTGTTTAGGATTGTTTTTCATGTAAAATAAATCTATTATTTATTCAAAAGTTAAAGATAACATAAGCTGATAAGATGAATTTGATAACGACACATGACGCATATGCATAGCGTAATCCTAAAAGGCTAATCAAACACCAACACATGTCAGATATCGATAATGTAATTCGTAGAGACTAATAAAATAAGGACACGTATTTTACGTCATATACAAGTATTTTTCTTATCTTCACATGTGATGAATGCTGAGTCTAATTCAATTAAAAAAGAAAAAGAGCTGAATTTTGAGATGACGAAAATACATAAATCTGATGTGAGAAAATAGTGATTATGAGTGGGTACCTCAGAATTAGGTGTTTATTGTTTTTTAATAAAACACATATAATTTTGAGGTACCCCATTATAATTAAATGTTACTATTTTTATAAAAAAATATATAATACTAAGAGAGACACCCTCAAATTTATGAATCAATCTTTTATAAAAAAATATTATTTTTGAATTAGGACTTAATTCCCATGTGCCCTCTCAAAATTATGTGTTGTTTTGGTAAAAAAAACTCCTAATTTCAAGAGGGGCTCTCGAAATTAATTATTTTATATTTTTTTAAATATTTTTAACATGAAACAACAATTACTATCATGAAACATACATTAGACGTAAACAAGAATAAAATATCTCCAAACGTAAAAAAAAAATTGTTAGTTAACATCATGATCCATAAACACGCATCATCCACAAACTAGAGGAACATAAAATACCATACATCATCACAAAATATCATCATCCTAAGTATGCCTTGCTAATCTCAATGAATTGTTGTAAAGCGGCACAACACTCTTCATCCACCATAATGTATACTCTTCTATCGTACATATCCATGATTTTAGCATAACCTCCAGTAATATTATCATCGTGGGTTGAATGTTGTGGCTCATACCCTATAAGGAAATCATCATATTTATGCACATTTGGTACAAAATATAAAAGATTTTCTGGAACCCATTCATCGTACAACAATGTGCTCATATTTATCTCGTTACCTTCTTGGATAAGAGTTAATGAATGATTCGAAAATAATACGTGATGATACTGATTATTCCATACAACATATTTAAATTCAATTATTATAGTTTCAAACGACCTCTCTTCGCGGCACGTTTACCAACGAGGCGAACATTCATGGATATATGCAAACTGCCATGAGATTCTAATATGGCTTGGTTTTGTCCATGAATTTAAATCTGGTAGTAAACCATGTTAGCTCATCCAATGGTTTGAACATATGCAATACTCATACAAGTGAAATATAAATTCTAACAAAATAATATATGATAAAGTATTCCAAAATATAATACACAATATAAGTTAGAATATAAACAACGTATACTATAATCAAACATATAGTTTATAAGATTAAAAGTGAAAACATACGACGCAGATATCTATAGGATCAATAGTGACTCTGAACGATTTAAGTTCTCCTACGATTTTTTCAACCACATTTTTATGTTTAGGCGTTGCCCACATACACATGTGCGACATGTAAGGAAAAATCCTTCTAGATAAGGTGGTTGTCAACGGGGGAAGTGGTAAAAAATCAAGCCATCTAAAAGTTGAATGACTTCATTTATCATCTTCATAGCATGCTTCGAAGCCACATACAACCCATTATAAAACTCAGCCAGAATGTGCATCTTGCAAGTGTATTCTCCAAGTTATTCCAAGTCTTCAATTACATATATCCAATCCATTTTAACATAAATACCACTTTTATGCATAAAGATGCATAACCCAAAGATATAAAGTATATATGCATTGGTGCATCGTTCAATATCGACATTCCTCAGTCGATCACTTCCATTATGAAAATGCTCGTTAGAGAAGCGATCTCTGAGCCAAGTCAATCGTCGCCCGGTATATTTACAAGTTTTAAGCTCTGCTAAAAAAATATGTATATGGCACTTTGATAGTGTCACGTACCAATCTGGCATACTTATCATGATTATTGTTTTTTTGGTATCTCTACTAGTTTTCATCTTATCGTTAACCCGATAATGATGGCTACATCGTCGAGTGTAATCGTCATCTCACAAAATAAAAGGTGAAATGAGGTACTTTGATGAATGTTATCACTCTACAAATGCAGTTACAAAAGATATATCGGTACTCCAATATGGAGGGCATCCAATGGTCGCCCAAATGAGTCGCATAACAACTGCACGTATTCAATCTTGGTTGGTAAACTTCCAACACTTTACCGCATTTCTAGCGGAAATAAAAAGAAAAGTGCGTTCTTTTTTTCCTGAAAAAATTAAGTGATATATTAGTCTTGCAAATGAAAAAATAAATACAATCGAAATTATAACAAACAGATGACAATTCATACTCGACCATGATATACGTGATATATATTATGGTTGGTAAAACCTTTGTACTGGTATATATGAATAAATCTAGAAAATAACACCACCTTCTCAGCCTCCAAAATTAATATATTATCTTCAATTTTGTTGTCATCTTCGGAATCAAATTGTTGGATAGGAGGAAAAAATGGTTCTCCTATAGCATATCGTCTATTATGCCTTCTTGATCTAGATGTAAGATTAGGATCAACACCTCTAGTGATCGCAACTCTTCATTTACAAGCTTGTCTCTATTGTTGTCGCTGGATGATGATGAAGTACCTCATAAAAAAACTTCTTAACATTTTTCTAGGATCCATACTCAAAAACAGAAATTAGAAACATTAAACAACAACAACAACAACAAACTTAATATAAAAGAAAGTCAAATATTATAATTTTTTCAAAAATAAACACGTGATCTGGAGGGTCAATCCCATAATCATATGCAACAAAATTTTAAAAAATATTACAACACAGGCCCTTACAAATATGAGTTTATTTAAAAGAAACATGTCATTTTGAGGGCTTATCTTGGAATCACATGCAATGTTTTAAAATAAACAAATGACTTCGAGATATGCCCCCAAAATTATATGTTTATTTTTATAAATAAAACATGTAGTTCCGAGGGCGTGTCTCTGAATCACATGTAATAAAAAAAACAGGAGATTAAAAACAAATACAGTTGAAAACTAGTTTGCCTCATGGATTGAATCAGTGATAAGTAGTGAACTCATAAGGCTAAACTACATGCAATTTTAGACCAGATTTCATTTCAAAACTTATGCCAATTCATTTTTAAACTTTTGTAAATTTTAAATTTATACAACTCAAAGAATGAATCCATTATATTAGATATATTGTAATATAATTTAAAGGATCTAACCTAAACTGAAACATGAGTAGCTTGAACTTAAACTAGAAACAAGTAGTAAGTTAAATACAGTAACAAATTAAACCAATAACTCTGGTCTTCATAAGACAATGATTAGTGCAAAGAAATAATGAACTAACCTAAACTAAAACACGAAACAAACAGTAACTTAAAGCACTGTTACATAAGTACTTAATAAAATACAAGATTTTGCAACCTGAAGCACTGCTAGACAAAACCTCAGATATATGCGTTACTTAACATTTTGTAATCTAGTTAACACACATGAACATGAAACATAGTTAGATATCATAGTATTTCTTGTATATGATATAAAAAAATTCTAAATAAGTACAAAGACCTACTATGATATAACATCCTATAGATCCTTACAGTCAAACTACCTCATAGGAGGTAGAATCTCACCAGTGACAAGAAGAAGACCAGAATGAAGCTGCTCCACGATACCAAGAGTAATTTTAGTCTTACACAATTCGCAAAAATCTCAAAATTTCAATATAAGAATAAAATCATATACTCAGTTCATCTAAATTTGAAAAGAGCTGGAATACATGAATGTAAGTTTAACGAGATTACTAAAGTGTTGATTGAACAATAAAATCAAGAGAAAATCATGAAGGTTTTATATGAATGCAAGTTTAACAAGATTAAGAAAATATTGATGGAATCAAGCAAAAATAAAAATAAAAAAAATATTTTAAACATGCGAAAAGAAAAATGATACAAAAACTTGAACCAAGTGAAACAAGAGACTCTGAAACAAACGAAAAGAATAGGGATTCAGAAACTAAAAATGAATAAAACTTACAATTAAATTATTGATTGAGCTCTCGATTGAGCGATTAAACTATGATCGAAAGGTGAGGTAGATTTAACTGTCGATTAAACGGTAAAGCTGAGTTTTTATGTCAATTTAACCGTTGATTAAGGTAGATTTCTCTGAATGGTGAGGCTGAGTATTTAAAGAGAAGATGAGGATGGTGATTAAATAAAAAAATAGGATGGTAGTGTTTGACTGGTAGAATCATTAAATATATGACAGGTCAAATTAAGTTAAAGTTTAAAGAGAACTTGTAGGCTTTGGCTGGTTTGGGTTTGGCTTGTAGGCTTTGAAGGAATTTCACTGGTGGAGGAATGCCATATCTATCAGAGCATTGATGGTTGGTTTTGATGGTGGAGACAACATTTAAGATACAAGAGAATCGATGTGGTAGGGTTCATTGATGTGGTAGGGTTCTATAAAGCATTGAAGATACCAGGATTTTGTCAAGCTTTTATTCAGGATTTTATATAGGTGTAAAAATAAGGTTTGAGGTAGAAATGATTTTTACTTGATGGGGGGATATCAACTTGGATATTTGGCACAGATTTTAGAGGAAATAATATAATACAAAGTGGAAACAGTTTATCCCAATACTGTATTATAAAGCTAGAAATGTATACATATAATCTGAAATAATAAAATATGAAAGCAATCAACCACTTCTACTTAACCTAGATATCCTCTATACTAAGGACACACATTTGAACCATATGTTCCAAATAGACAAAGGGCGCCTAAGTAAACAAATTTGCTACCATAGAGTGTGTATTAGTATGCTACACCCTTATCTGGATGTTCTGAATTTGTTTCTTTATGAATAATAATTTGATGTATATATGCTTAGACTTGTTGGCACTACTATTCCTGTTAGAGTATAAGATAACTGAAGCATTGCCACAAAAAATAAAAGAGGCTTTCAATCCCTTCCACTATATGCAGTGGTGTGATACAAATTCTTAACTAGATTGTATGAGTGGATACATTAAAACACGCCACATACTCTGCTATCATTGTCAAAGTTGAGATAAGAGTCTGTTTTGCACTGTTTCACAATATGCCACATCCTGCTAGAAAGATCACATAACAGGTGGTAGATTTTCTAGTATTCACATATCTTGCAAAGTCTGAACCGAAATATCCCTCGATCTATATGTTATACGTTATATTGTATATCAGCCCAAAATATTTTGTATTCAACAAGTACCGGAGCATCCTCATCACTGTATTTCAATGAGAAATTCATGGTTTTATCATGTACATTCTAATCATTTCAACTATGAATGATATGTATGGTCTTGTACATATATGAAACTACTAAGTACTGAGACATATGGTATCATCTGCATGAACTGAATCTTCGAATCAATTTTTAGGGCAATTCTGGAGTGCAAATTTTTCTTCTTTCGCCATATGGGTATCTAAATGCTTGCTTTTATCCAATCTATGCAGACGTAACATGATTTCAATGTAAGCTTATTGCGAGAGACCAAGGATTTCCCTAAGGAGGTTCTTTACTATACAAATCTCTAACACATATGGAGCTTCCTCAATGTCTTTCACATAAATTTTATTTGATTAAAATTTATTGGTGACATGTAATAAAACTACATCATTAGTGGCTAGGAGTATGCCATCAATATAGAGCAATAAATATATCATTTTACTCCCACTAATCTTGCGGTGCAAACAATATTCGACTCAGTTTACCATAAGCCCGAACGAGTTAACATTGTCGAAGAATTTGTTGGATAATTGACAAGACACATACTAAATCCTACATATGGATTTTTTTCAGTTTACAAACCATCGACTTCGGATCTCCAACCATGAAGTTTTTTGGTTATTTTATGTAAATCGTTTTTTCAATGTCTTCATTGAGAAATATGGTCTTAACATCCATTTTTTGAAGCTCTAAATCAAAATGAGCAACAAGATCCATGATTATTCTGGATAAATCATTTGATGATATTGGAAAAAGGGTCTTTGTATAATCAATGCCTTCAGTTTGGTTGTACCGTTTTGTTACAAAATGAGCTTTGTATTTTTCTATTTTCCATGAAACATAATATTTTATTTTAAACAATCATTTGCATTTTACTGCTTTCATACGTTTAAGTAGAGTGGTAAGATCACAAACTGAATGATCTTACATCGATTTGTCATTATTTCAATCCATAATTTAGAGTTCAAACTCTGCATGACATCTGGAAATGTGAATGCGTCCTCTTTTAGTGTATTTGAAGTATATTTATACTTATTGAGAAATTCTACATAGTCCAAAGATTCTCCTCTCTCGAGTGGACCTACACAATATTGACTCATTAATTTATTCAATTTCTTAAGGTTGCTAAATTTGTGAATTATAAAAAATATCAGCATTCTTTATCTTAGGTGGATGCGCAACATTAGTCAAATGAAATATAAATAAATTTCCTGGCATACTCATGTCTTCTCCGACTCGCCCGTCTTGATATGCTTTGGGGCCAAAGCCGCTTAGTAACATTATTTTACAATTTTTTGGCTGCTTATAATCGTTCTTGCATTATATCTCACAACATATTTCAAGCATTGATGAACAATTGATGTTACTGCATGCATTCTAGACAACCAAGACCTTTCGAATATCGCGTTGTACGATGTTGGTGCATCTATCACAATGAATAGTACTGTCAACTCTTTCTTAAACGGTCCGCGACCCAGCTTCACTTTTCTTTCAAATTCTCCAACTACTTTGGCAGTCACCCTAGTGAATCCAAAGATGGTATAATCTGACCGAAGAATTTTTGGAGGGGTTCTATATCTTTGCATAAGTTGTCATGAACATTATATTTGCAGAACTACCTGTATCTATCAAGATTCTTCGTATCTTATCCTCAAATTTTTTTGCCACAACATCCTCATGCGGGCCAACCACTTCCCTCATATTATCATCTTCAAAACAAAGTAATGAATATAGACTCTTATACAGATGTGGTGAAGCACATGTCTCTAACTGGGAAACCAAGCTTACAAATATTTCTTTTCTGAGAATAATTTGATGTCCTTGAAACTGTGTCGCCTCTAAAAATTGTCAGTGATTAAAAAACACACACAATTTACTAACCTTTCTATTTACAATCGATTCCCCCACCAATATTATCTAATTCCTACTTGGTTTTGGAGTTAAGTACTCTGAAGAAACATCAAAAGAATTGCTAGGCTCTGAAATCATTAAAGTATTTTCTTGCTTTGGATTGGTAAGAGAAGTTTTCTTAACAAATGTTGTCAGCTTCCCGTTTTCAATTAATACTTGTATTTCTTTTTTTAATGCCACACAATATTTCTTCATGCCCAACATCTTCATGGTACTTTTAATATATGTTACTTATGATTTTCCTCAGAGTCTATGTTGGGGCTGGTTTCCGGAATTGTATGTGATTCTGAGCTCTGTCATAAATAATTGCTACACACTAAGTCAGTTCAGCAAAATGAGCTGGTCAAACCCACTTGTTTGACATCGGCCTGACACTTTGTTGCACATTTTCCACTTGCGAATTTACCCTCGGTCTTGGAGGTAACTGGGTCAGAACTCTTGGTCAGACATTTGTTATTCGATGATAAGTTAATGGAATTTGGGTTGGCGGATTATATGTTTCCATCAGAGATTGTTGGAACTAATTTTGTACGATGTGCGCCATAAATGTCATATCTGATGCATGTGTCTTTCCAACCAAAATTATCTTCTCAACCTAATCCAACAGTACCGTAAAGTTCATGGCTTTCCGTAATATTTTCCTTCATAATACCGGGGAGAAGTCTCATTCAAAAAGTTGCTAAAGCTACCTGATTTTCGCATCTTTCCATATCGATTTTAATTTTGATGAAGTGATTGGTGTAATCCTTTAAACTTTCCCCCACTTTCTATCTACAATAGATTATTGTATCATCATTCGCTCAGAATGTTTTACTCCCCACAAAATGTTGGCGGAAAATGCTTTAATACATGTTGAAATTCTTAATACAACCATGAGGTAACCGTTTATACCACTTTGAAGTAGCGCTTTTAAATGTTTGGGAAAAATCCATGCATAAAAATTTGTCATCGTCATCATAATTAATCATAAAATTCTTGAACTGCTTAATATGACTATCTGGATCTTGTGTCCCATCAAAATTCTCTAGCTTCAAGATGTCGAAGCATTTTGGCATGCCTAAGTCCAAAATTATAAGGTAGGCTTGCTTGGGCTAAGAGGGTTAAGCCATTTTCTATAATATGTCGGTGTTTTCTCTTAATCGTTCTATTTTGGGTTGAGGTGTGTGTATATGAATTTATGTGAAGAATTCTTGAAGGATCGGTCAGTTGGATGAAGACTTTATATTCATCTCTCGAATAAGACTGAGGTATTATTTAAAAAAAATTAACTAGTCGTTTAAAATTTGGTGAAGGTAGAAAAATTCTCACTCTTTGTTTTTAAAGGATAAATCCATAAATAGCTTATGAAATGATTTGTAAAATGAATGAGGTATTTGTAATCTAGGTATGGCATAATTGGAGAAGGTCCCCGCAATTCAATATGTATTAAGTTTAGGACTTGATAGGTTTTATATTCAAAAGTAGGAAAATATAAAGCATGGGATTTCCCAATTTGACATAAGCCAAGAAATTGTAATACTTTGCTTAAAACGTTTGATAGGTTATATTTTGTTTAAAACCATAAGCACTACTTTACTAGAATGGTGGCCAAAACTTCTATGTCAATCCATTTTAGGTGAAATTGAAGAAAACAAACTTCGATAAACTGTCACTAGACTCAACACTATCGACCCTTGGTAAGAACTTAAAGATTTAGAAATTCAAGACTGAAACTTTGAAGGTTCTTCAATCCTATATAGTAAATAATCAAACCTTCATTTGAGAAGCACTTTCCATGTGACCTTGTCATTCACAAAGAAACCATAATCATAAAAGACCACATAATATGACTTTATTTAATTATTTGAGAAATCGAGACTAAAGTTTTAATAATTTTCGGTATATTTATGATATTTTAGTAATAAGGTTTCGTTTGTAAATGTTTGAAGCTTTAAAAATACTTTATGTTTAATATTTAATTATTCAATACTTCTAAATGTGATAAATTGCTTACTATTTCAGTTTGATTTTTGACTCAATAGGTTTGCAATTAGCCAGATGTTGGTTAGCTCCGCTGTTAACATACCAAGTTTATTCATTCCCATAACCCTGAGCCACCAGGTAAGCACCATGTTCTGTCTCATCATTGGACTAATTAACTAGAGTAGATCCCATGTAAAATGGGTCATCCGTGAAGAAGTATACTACTCTAGTATGCCCATCCTTGCCATATATTTTGAAGTTGGTTTGTTGCGAGTGTACATACCTCATATTCCACCTTTAAATCTACAAACTCTACAGTTTTTTGGATAGTTATTTTTCCCTTTAAAGTTGTTGTTGTTTGAGTAGTTTTGTCTTCTTTAATCATTGTAGTTACTGGTTTGTCCCCTGAAAGAGTTGTTGTTTAGAGATATATTATCATTTTTGTTTCCAACATAATTAGTTGAAACCATGCTTAAATTTTCCATGGATTTTGTGATGTTTTTTAATTTTTTAAGCCTACTTTCGAATGTTAGTAGAAATATATATAGATCCAACCAATTTAGGAACTCATTGTCACCCAAGCTAACTATAATAGGGTATAGCCAGAGTCTACACAGACTAGAATTTGTATCACTAGGTCATCTAGCATAATTGGGCTCTCTACAAGTGTTAGGTTATCTACAATAGAATTCATTTTTTTTAGAATCCTCCGTTGATGATGTCTCTTTTATGGTTCGTTAGAACTCAGATTTGACGATATTGATTATTGATCTGATGTGAGACACAAACGTTCTTGTGGCAACATCCCGCAAGTCTTATCTCCTCTTACATTAGCTAAGCTACTATTACAACACGCATGATGTTGTATTATTAGCCTATTAAGAGATGATCCTTGACAATCCAGCTTTCATACGTAGGATTTTTCATAATATTTCCATTAAAACCTACCATGAGCTTTGGTGGGAATGTGGTATGTCCATTTATGAAACTATCAAAATTGTACCCCATTAGGATTGAGAGAACTATTATTTTTTATATGACGTAATTGGTTTCATCAAAGCGAATGTGACTCGTAATATTCATGTTATTATTCTGTAAGTTCTTGTTTGTATAGAGGGTTTTGGTAGGCATTCCTAAATTTAGGGAGCCTGAGCTGAGGGTAAAAGAATCACGGTTGGCCATAGATAAACGTTGCATTGATACCAACGTAAAAACTAAAATAAATGGTTTTTTTAATGATGTAGTTTTATTCAATAATTTTATATACCAATTTGTTATATTTGTTCTTGTATATATATTACAGGATGTAAGCTGTGATTGATACCCATGGATTCTCAAATTTTGTTTTGCGTAGGATCACACATATTGTACAATCTTGTATTGGAATATTTGAGATGATCATCTTGTTTTTCTGTATGAGGCTTAAGATAATGGATATATGTCTTGGTAAGGAAGTTGGACTGAGTGAAAGAGACCAATGTTATAATTTATTAGGTTGACCAAATTGATAATTGTGATGTCGTTTGGAGTTCAAAACTAAAATACTCTTTTGAGTTAAGTCTTCCATCGGTGAAACCCTAGTGTCATGTGTTTTTAAACCCGATTTTGTCTAGCCTATTTTCTCCTCAATCATTCTCGTTTTAGATTCACTCTTTAGTTGATTTATTTTCTTCAATAGTGTCCCATAACACGATTTATTTGTCTTGCATACTTAGCCATCACACACCAATAAATTATTTTAGTGTTACACATTGCTTAATATAATCTTCCATTTTGCATCTCATATTGCACGGACATTATTATGCCAATTTTGTTATGCCTCATACGGTTATACCAGTAAGACTTTGTTGAGTTTTCAACAGAAAATGAACCAATAATTTTGAGATGGCATCGATGTGACTATACAAATTTAAGATGGATATTTGCATTGTGACGCTTATTGATTTGGAGAAGACAAAATAAGTATTCTCAAAATCCAGCAGAAATAAAGAAAAGATTTTGAAATGACTAAAAAATGAATACTATATGAAATAATGTGAATTTCTAGTGAATCAGACGTGTTTTGAAGAGACGGAATGTAGGGCATCGGATTGTATATGGTCAAGCACGTTTTAGATTGGTATGTGTGAGCAGCTCATTTTTATTAAACCTAAAATCCAAACGACTATGGCACAAAACTTTGTATCACGCCCCCAACGGGGTAGCCGAGTTGGTTAAGTAAGGCACGTTTGTGACCAAAGGTCATGAGTTCGAGTCCCTCTATATACGCTTTCTTGGCTGAGGATGTCACCTTAAGTGGTTTACCTTCTGGCGTTGATTTGCAGGCTATTGCGTCAGACTGAGGGTTTACCTTGTGCGCACTCATTGCACTTATTGAGTAGCGGCTGCGGTTTCCCTCCGGAAAAAAAAACTACGTATCACTGAATAATAAATAAGCAAATTTATTCATTTGCGTGCTCAATTCTATGTAAAATAAAATAAACAAATCTTTTATGAGTAATATAAAGCAGAATTATGATGTTCCAAAATCTAGGTGAAGAATATATTATGAAATAGAAAAAAAATTACCAAAACTAAATTTCGAACACATAACAAAACACATGAGCATAAAGAACGTAACAATAATAATAGAAGACTTAAGAATCCTTAAAAAGAAACTTAACCAATCGTATAGTACGTCTCCCAAATGGAGATGAACTAAAAGTAGTCTTAGAGTCATTAGCTTCTTATTCTTAGCCCTAATAAATCTGGTGGTTTTATTTTTTTTCCAAAATCTTTTATTATTTTAAAAAACGAAACCTTTTTTCATATTCCTAAGAGAATCCAGTAGATATGGTATTGATAGAGAAGGAAGAGCATCTGCGTCGATTTTTGATAATCGTGGTGTTTCGAGTGTTAATTTAACTTGAAAAAAACAAAATATGTGTTATGATTGTAAGTAGTAACCGCGATCGAAAATCGGTCAGAATATCTTATACTAGGAATTTGTTTCAAAAAGCGTCCATTTGTATTCAAAAGTAAATATGATAAAGAATCAACTTGAAAATCCCCTATATTACTTGAATCGTAAGTCACTTTGTTTCCTTTGTCAACAATATAAAAATTATACTTTGACCAAAATAATATCTATATTTAACAAAATTCTTTAGTTTTTCCATTCACAATTTCAAATATATTTTACAAAATATCTAGTTAACAACTTTCAGATTTTGTATTTTTTAATTTTTAGTTTCTACTTTTATAAAAAAATATTTTATCATATATTTTTAAAAGAAATGTAAGCAAAGGTGTCCAACACTAATATATATTTGACATCTAGTACCTCAAGTTTCACTAATATCTAATACCTATTTTATGCACTTAACTCATAGAAGATATCCAATTTTATAATAATATCATGTTTTATTTCAGTCACGTAATCACTTCTCATTCTTTGAACCAAAGTTTTTTCTTATTATTTTTTATTTTAAACATGTCCAAACCAGATCTCGAAAAGAAAGTTTGGAGGTAACATCAGTTTTATTTTTTTAAGACGAACAAAACTGAATCAATTGATGATATTTTTTATTTTTATTTTTTATTTTTTTCTTCAGAAATCATACCTAATAAATCATGCGAGATCAAACATTATTAAATCATGCGATACCAAACATAATATATCGGAAGACCAAATATTAATAAATCACGCGAGACTATACATAATAGAGTTAAGAGATCAAACATTATTAAATCATGCGAGACGAGACATGCTAAAGTTAAGAGACCATGTATTATTTAAACATGGAAGATCAAACATGATAAAATTGAGAAACTAGACATTACTAAATCATGTGAAACCATGACATGCTAAAATTGAAAAACCTAACATTATTAAATAATTCCAGACCACGCATGATAAAATCGAGAGACGTGTATTTATCAGTAGTGCACAATATTTTTAATGTGTATTTTCTTTTAATTCTTTTATTGGTTGATTTTATAAAAGTTGTTACAATAATATATATATATATATATATATATATATATATATATATTATTAAAAATAAATTCAGAAATTCTAATTATTTATTATTAAAAAAATTCAATTAAATCGTAATTATTAATTAATTTTTTATTAGATTACACTAATTATAATAATTAACCATCTATAATTTTGAATTAAATAATTAAATAAATATTTATTATTAAAAATAATTTTTTAAATAATTTTGAATTTAATAATTAAATAATTAAATAATTTTAAATAATTAATTTTTTGTTATTTATTCTCTAATTTGAATTATTATTATATATTTTATTTTATTTTACTCTTAAGGAGTATTTTATTCCAGAATGGCCCGAGAAGGGTAAATGTTTGATACAATAGGACTTGATAATAAGGTCTTGGGCGCCAAATGAATCATTATTATAGTTGAATTTAGCATATCTAGAATTGGATAAGATGAAACGATTCAATAATACTGTAATATTATTTAATTTATTTATATTTTACTGAGGATATGACCTCACTAGATAAGGATCGCCATCATGACTTCAACTCTCAACCCTCACCTGCATACAATGGCAGACCAGACATAAAAACTAAGTAATTCAAAAGTGAAAGAAATTAACATACAGCTTCATTGAAGAATGAAAAGAATTGGAGTGTTATATCTCTACCTCTAAGTGTACAACAAAAACTAAGTAATTCAAAAGTGAAAGAAATCTTTGATAGTATCTTGATTTTGATCTCAAATCAAGAAGAACTAACAACACCGGGAATAATCCAACGTCCGTTTATATAATCCATATGGACTCGCAGTTTAGAAATATGGAAAATACGGGTTTCACCGCAGGTAGGAAAATAAACGTAGTAGCTGCTGCCTTTTTTACCTACAACTTTACCGGCCCACCAACCATCATGAGCAAAAACGTCCACAGCCTCCCGCTCATAAAACTGATTTCGTCTTGGACCTGGTGGAGGAACAGGACGGACTTCATAGTCCCCCACGATCTCAATCAGCCGTGTACGCTCATCTTCCGCCAATAAATTTTTGTAAACAACCCTGTAGCAAGAAGAGTCCTTGAGATACTCTAGAACAGTGCCCTCAAAATGTGAACCCCAATACCCAACTTCTCTACTACAGATTTCAATTGGTAGGCCAATTGGAAAAACCATTCTTATCTTTGCTAAAAGAAAATAGAACTGTTTCTTGAAAAAAGGAAAAAATCCTAAACTGTTTTCTCGATGAAGATGAGGTATAGACTGTATAGTGGTAATGGTGCTATTTATAGGAGTCGAGAAGAAAAAAAAATGTTCTAAAAGCATATACTATGAGTCCTTCAAGTTGGTTCAGACATTAGAAGCTAGAAGTAGAATTTTATACTTCCACAAATAAAAGATAGTACTTTATTAAGATTATTCAAGTCATTTGAAAGCCGCTTTGAGCTTTTAAAACTCAAGAGTTGTGGCATTTTTATACCTCCTAGTGGTGAGAAATGGCTAGTTACTTTGGTTTTCTGCTGCTCATAACCAGCAGAACTTTACTTGGAATCTAGCATGCTGCTCGTGAAATGGTTGACATGTTATTTTTGCAAATTTTCAGTTTTATTGCAATTTTGAGAGAATATTCTGTGAAGTTCAATTTTCTTTAGGTGGCCACGATGGTGTTGATAAGCAGATATGCCAGGTCACAGAGCACAAGAACGGCTACAGCCCATCTATTACTTTCAAGTATTATAGTCGTGATGGGGAGGAAGGTATTTCTTATTGCTTGCGCTCTCTACACTTCTCTCTCTATCTCACAATTCTGATTTCTAGTTTTTGTTACTATTTGGTTACCCAGGGGCTGTTTCTGTATACGCAACATACTCTCTTACTTCTAGCACAACAATGAGACTCCACATGGAAGCAGTTCCGGAGAACAAAGCCACTCCAATAAACTTAGCACAACATACCTACTGCAACTTAGCTGGTCCCAATTGAGGGAACATACTTGACCACAAAATTCAGATATGCGGATCCCACATTACTCATGTTGATCAGAACACAGTTTTGACCGGTGAAATCATGCCAATGAAAAGTACCCCGTTCGACTTCATGTCTGAGAAAAGAATTGGTGAATTAATCGACCAGGTTGGTATGGGCTATGACAACAATTACGTACTGGACATCGGTGAAGAGAAGTTGGGGCTGAAACATGTTGCTAAACTAAAGGATCTATGGAGCTCGAGGGTTCTTGATTTGTGGACTAGTTCCCCCATAATGCAGTTTGACACTGGAAACTATGTCAAAGGGGCTGTGGGAAAAGGAGGTGCGGTCTACGGGAAGCATGCTGGAGTTTGCATGGAGACACAAGGATTTCCAAACCCCATTGATGAGCCCAGCTTCCTTTCTTGATTTTAACTGTCTAACATGATCTGATACTTCGACTCAAGTTTGATAATGACAGTCAATTTTAAACTTAAAAATTCTGATACCAATAATGAACCTACATGAAAACTACAGCATACGAAATGATGAACCTACATGAGAACTACAGAGAAGAAATATAGATTTATCTTTTAGCATTCCACCATCATTTGGGTTAGCTAGTTGCAAACAGTTACAAAACCTATAAAGATAGAGTTGACATGATGAAGCCTGCTATTTATTATAAAACTGGCAACCTTTCAAATTCCCAGGAGGAGCCAAAATCAAAGTGATAAATATACTGTGCCATAAAAGATGACTTACTAGAAACAAATTCAGAACACATGAGCATAAAGAACATAACAGTAACAATAGAAGACCTAAGAATCCTTAAAAAGCCACTTAACCAATTTTTTAGTAAATCTTCCAAAGGGTGAGGAACTAGAAGTAGCCTTGGAGTCATTAGTACCATCATTCTTCTTAGCCCTTATAGATCTTGTGGTCTTCTTTTTGCAAAATCTTTTTGTTCTCTTAAAAAACGAAACCTTTTTCAGATTCACAGGAGGAGCCAGTACGGGTGGAGGTGGCGGCGGTGGTGGTAGTAGAGGAGGAAGAGCAGCTCCCTCGGCTTTGGACACTCGTGGTGTTCCGGGTGCTGATTCCCACTCGAAAGGAACAGAACATGAGTTGTGATTGTAACTAGTCACCCCGGTTGAACATCGGTAAGAGTTTCTTCTACTAAGAACTCGTTTCAAGAAGCCGTCATCTCCATGCAGAAGTGAAGATGATAAAGAGTCATCTCGAAGATCCTCTGGCTTTCTTGAATCGCGAGTCATATTGTTTCTTTTGTCAACAATAGAAAAATCGTACTTTTGACATACATAATCTCTATATCTAACAGACCCTCCGGATCTAAAAACAGATAATTCAGTTCACAATTTTAAAAATATTTAACGGAATATCTAGCTAACAACTTTTCGGATTTTGTATCTCTTTATTTTTAGTTCTTATTTTTTCTATAGAAAAAAGGGTCATTTTATCTAGTTTAAATGCCTAAGTAACTTTTTTATTTTTTTATTTGTTTGTTACCAAATACTATTTATCACATTGTTTTCCAACTAAATACGCATATAATTTTATTCGAATATATATGATTCTTATTCTAACACGGGTTATATATAAAGTTCAGTTTCAGTCAATATACCTAATGTATTTTTTTTTGTCTTTTTTGCTTTTAAGTCTATTCTATATAAACGCTTCCTTAACTCACTCATAGATCACTAACTGAGATCGAACATTTGGTTAAAGCAGTTGAGTAACGAGCATGCGGGAAATTTTATGTGTTTTCAAGAGCCGCTTCTATCACAAGCTCGTAGACTTAAAGTATGTTACCCGGACAGTCGGTGCAGGAGATGAAAATGAAAGAGATAACATTATCCCGAGAATTTTGCAGGTTGTGTATGACGGAGATACTTGCAAAATAAATAAATAGGGAAATACGATATGGCAAAAAATAAAACTTTGACAGATCTAACAATGGAGATCGCAGTCGATGAAAACTGCGCATGAACAGAATGAAGAGTATGACTCCTGATGAGTCCGGACAAATTCACCATTGCTCACTCAGAAATCCGGACAAGGGCAATTCGGACAATAAGTGCCCACTGAACTATCCGGATAGGACAAAATTATTAAATAACTAAAACACATTTTGACTAAGTTAGGTGCTAATCAGCTTATTAAGTAAATGGGTCCTTAAACTTGACCCGGTTTCATAACTTGACCCGAAAGCCCATGAGACCATAATTAAGGGTATAAATACCCAACTACTTCATTAATGATGGTAATGAACATTTAATACAACCAGAGAGCTTAAATCTCTCACTACAAAATACTCAAACATTTAATACCCTTAAAACTCTCCAAAACACTTGACAAAATTACCCTCAGCTTAAAATAAACCACATCAAATTGGCGACCACGGTGGGAGCAGATGGTGCCTGAATCTAGCATTCAAAACCAGCAAGAAAAATCAGTTCGGATGAATCCGAACGAGCAAGCGGTGCCACCACCTTTAGTGGAGGTGGTGGGAGAAAACAATGAGTACACGACCGAAGAGCGAGACAGGTTGAAAGCTGAAATCGAAGCGTTGATGGCCATTAAAAAAGCAGAGATGGGTTTAAAGAAAAAGTCAAAAGCGTCAGCCATTCACCATACTGACAACCCAAGGGAGAATGACCCATCAACAAAGACTCACTTGAGCACAAAAAGACCCATGTCAGTTCCAAGAAGTCTCACCAGTCCAAGTCGGTGGAGAGCTCAGAATCTGAGTCCTCTAGTAGCTCCTCGAATGAGGATAAGCTTGAGGAGTCCTTGTCATCCAGCAGTGATGAGGGGAGATCTAAGAAGAAACAGAAGCTGGTTAAAAAATATTCAAGAAATAGGGGTAGGCATGGAAGACTAAAGAGGCATCTGGGAAAAGGGTCGTCTCACAACCACAGCCATAGTCGTAGGCATGTGGATCAACTGCTGATGAATCTTTTTAATTTCCATGATGAGCCAGGTATTTTTGCATCACCTAATGAGGACACAATATTTAGTTGTGGTCGAAATTAGAGGCAATCGCCATTGTCCTCCAAGATACTGTCCGTAAACCTTCCTAAGAGGTTTGACAGTACTAAAATGGAGAAGTATGATGGGAGCAAAGATCCGGGAAACCATCTGGAACAGTTTAAAAATTTTATGTTGAATTTTGATGATGATGACAAACTTCTCAATAGAGTTTTCTCCCAGTCTTTTACAGGAAGTGTTTTGAAATGGTACAACAGCTTGCCTCAAGGTTGTATCAGAAACTTTGATACGTTTTGGATGGTCTTTCGAAGGCTATTTGTGGGGAGTAAAAAGGTGAAGGGCAATGGAGATACTA
The DNA here is from genome assembly GCA_036936605.1 of Limnanthes douglasii subsp. nivea. Classification (NCBI taxonomy): domain Eukaryota; kingdom Viridiplantae; phylum Streptophyta; class Magnoliopsida; order Brassicales; family Limnanthaceae; genus Limnanthes; species Limnanthes douglasii. The sequence goes on from JAUPFV010000004.1 coordinate 213,389,620, forward strand.
TTATTTATTGTGCCCAAGAGACAAATGAATCATTGAAAGACTATATAAGACGGTTCGTAAACACAAAGAATGTGTTAGCTGATTGCTTTGAGCAGGTAGCAATAGCTTTTTTGAGACAAGGGTTAAACCCTGGGAATCTGGCCGATTCGGTAACCAGGAAGAGAGCTATGACCTGGGGCGGTTTGCTGAATCAGGTGGGAAAACAAATCAACGTAGATGAAACAAAGAAGATTAGGGTACACAGGAAAATGAGGTCTGCCCCAGCTGCTCCAAACCAGAACCAGTCTGGATACAAGGCCAAAGAAACCGGATAAGGGCCCAATAGAGCTAAATAGACTCAATCCCACCCAAATCCAGCTCAGATCCAACAGTCTAGAAATAAACGAGGACCTTGGGTCCAACTGGAGTGGTTTGCTGAGTTGAAAGAAAAATATGGCAACCATCTATGACAAAAAAAAAAGATGATGTGTATTTCAGAAAACCGACAACGCTTCAATCTCCTAGGGAAAGTCGTAATACTTGTTTTTGCTAATATCATCATGATATTGGCCACAACACCGAAGATTGCATCACTTTGAAGCAAGAGGTGCAGAATCTTATTGAAAGGGGAAAGCTGAGAGCTTATGTTAAGAGAAGAAATGGAAACAGGCCTGACAATGCTCACCGGACTGGCCCAACGAACAATGCGGGGACGTCTGCTCCAGACGGGGCTATGGTAAGCATTGAAAAATTTGATGTCGAATAGGAGTATTTGGATTCTAATCCAACCCGGAATAAAGTGGGGGTTATAACAAAATATACTATGATTGCGCCAACTCCTTCTTCAAGGAAGAGGCATGTTCACACTCTAGAAACTCAGCTAGATGGAGGCATGTCTTCTTATCAATCCCAAATTCCTTTTCCTTTTATTTTTTTTGATGAAGATGACCTAAAAGACATAACTAGGCCTCATGAGGATGTTGTGGTGATAGGAGCTTCGATTGGGGGCAATAACGTCAGGAGAATTTTAATTGACACTAGCAGCTCATCCAATATTCTCTTTTTAAGTTCTTATAAACATATGAAAAATCTGGCAGTGATTCAGCGTTCGAACAGATCTATTGTAGGTTTCACAGGAGCTTTGCGGATTTCATCGGAGAATTTGAGGAGGAGGTATTGTTAGGAAAATTCCCTTTCAAGAAGATGGTCAGGGTATTATTCGTTGTGGTAGATCGCCCCACATGTTACAATGCGATCTTTGGGAGGTCCTAGATCTCTAGGATTCATGTTGTGGCTTCAACAATCCATCAATGTTTAAAAATACGCAGCTCAATGACAAGTGGGAGTTGTCCGGAGTAGCCAAAAAAAGCAAGAGAATGATATGCAACTGCACTTGCCCCTAAAACTCTGGGGGCAGTTTGGATTAATGAAGATTAACACTTGTTGGGGACCTCTGAGGGTGAGGGTGAAATTGATGACCCCAGAGAGATCCCTGGTGTTTTGATACCAATCGAAGAAGTTGAAACCCACTCTCTGACTGAAGGAATGAGTGTTAAAATTGGCTCCAAAATGGCACTAGAATTGAAGAAAAGATTGTTGTCCTTTTTGGAAAATCACTAACATGTTTTTGCTTGGTGCAATGTTGATGTGACCGGAGTACCTGCAAGTGTTATATCACACCAGCTGTCCATCCAAAGAGATGTTGCACCTGTTATGCAAAAAAAAAGATTCTTCTAAGGAGAAAGCTGATGTAATAGTTCAAGAGGTTGACTGACTTACCAAGATGGGTCACATAAAGGAGTCGCAATATCTTGTATGGACAGCCAACCCAGTGTTAGTAAGGAAAAAGAATTGGAAATAGTGTATGTGTATCGACTTTACTGACCTCAACAGAGCTTGCCCAAAAGATCTTTATCCAGTCCATCAGATAGATCAGTTGGTAAACTCCAAATCTAGAAACAAGTTATTATCCTTCATGGATTCCTTCTCCAGTTATAACCAGATACAGGTGGATCTGAAGGACCGGGAACACACTACCTTTGTTAGAGATAGGGGTCTCCATTGTTACAAGGTGATGCCTTTTGGGTTAAAAAATGTTGGGGCTACTTATCAGAGGTTGGTGAAAAAAGCATTTACTGATCAGATTGGGAGAAATATGGAAGTATACATTGATGATATGATGGTGAAAATCTTAGAAGAAGATTTGCACATAACTAATCTTCAAGAAACTTTTTCCAACTTGACAAAGGTCAATTTAAAATTGAATCCTGCAAAAATGTGTGTTTGGGGTGCAGTCCGGAAATTTTTTGGGGTATGTGATAAGTGAGAAAGGGATACAGCCTGATCCGGACCAGCTCGATGCCTTATTAAAAATGGACCCTCCTCGAAATATTAAAGTACAAAGGTTGACGGGAAGATTGTCTGCATTAAATCATTTTGTTTCAAGGTCTTCGGATAGGTATGCCCCATTTTTCAGACCTTAAAGGGTGCTAAATACTTCAACTGGTCTCCACAGTGCGACCAGGCTTTTGATGAAATAAAGAAGTATTTGTCTTCCCCCAAAACCCTTTTCAAACCTGTTGACGGAGAAACACTATATATATACTTAGCTGTGTCAGAATGTGTTATAAGTGCAGTGCTGGGAAGAGAGGTGGACAATTATCCTCGTCCGGTGTACTACATCAGCAAAAGTCTGATGGATGCTGAAAAGAGGTACCTAAAGCATGAAAAACTGGCACTAGCCTTGGTGATTGCTGCCAGAAAAATGAGGCCATATTTGTAGTCTCATTATATCATCGTTCGGACGTCTTTTCCTTTAAAGAATGTTCTTCAGAAGGCACACATATCAAGCAGGATGACCAAATGGTCAGTAGAAATGGATGATTATTATATTGATTTTTCCCCACGAATTGCAATCAAAGCTCAATCTGTTGTTGATTTCGTGGTAGAGTTCTATTCAGACTGAAATACTAAACACGTTACAGAAGAAAAAACTAAAAAAGAGTAGGTTGTCCGGACAAATGGTGGATCAAGTATAATGGGTTGTGGGGCTGAGATATGTTTAACCTCTCCGTATGGTGATAAATTATATCAGGATACATGCTTTGCTTTTAGGGCTTCTAACAATGAGTCTGAATATGAGGCCGTTATAGCAGGTCTAAAATTAGCCTTTCTGTGTGGGGCTAAAAGAGTCAGATTAATGAGTGATTCTCAGTTTCTTATCCATCATGCTCAAGGTCAGTCTAAGGCTAAGAAGGAGCAGTTGATCAAATACTTGTTTATCCTTAAAAAAGTGGCAGCTAACTTCAAAAATGTTAGCTATGAGCATATTCCTAGGTCGGAGAACACGCTGGCAGACTCTTTAGCAACCATAGCATACTCTGAGTCATACCCATGGATTCATGTACAAGAATGGAAATCCATACAACCAAATCAGAACAAAGAAGAGGAAGAGAGTTTAAGTGTACAAGTGGTTCAACCCAAAAACTGGAGATTTCCTCTTCTTCAGTACATCTCTGATGGGATTTTACCTCCAGAGAAGGCTATGGCAAGGAAAATGAAACATAAGGCTCGTGGTTTCTTAATTTTAAGAGAGATTCTTTATAAGAAGTCATTCAGTATACCTTTCCTACGTTTCTTGGGGGTTGAAGAGTCCTAAATTATCTTATCTGAACTATATAATGGAGAGGGATCAGCACACTGTGGCTATAGAGCTCTAACCCGGAGGGTTTTGTTGGCCGGATATTATTGGCCATCCATAATGGCAGATGCCAAGGAGTTGGTTAAGAAATATGACCCATGCCAAAGATATGTTAACGAAATTCATATTCTACCTATGGAATCGATTTCTGAGCCAGTGCCTTTTGCTCGTTGGGGACTGGATTTAGTTGGGCCTCTACCAATGACGTCTGGAGGGTGCAGGACTATTATTGTAGCCATTGATTATTTCTCAAAGTGGATAAAAACAGCTCCACTGGCAGGAACCACTTCGAAAACTGTCATAAAATTTATCTTGTCTAACATTTGTTGCAGATTTTGGGTTCCACAAAAGATAACCATAGATAATGGGCCACGATTTGATAATATGGATATGGAAAATTTATGTACCTCCTGGGGAGTTCAAGAAAATGGTCAAGTTGAAGTGGCTAACAGGACCATCTTGTCCGGTCTGAAAAAGAATTTAGAAAGGGTTGTAGGGAAGTGGCCAAGTTATTTGCAAGAAGTATTATGGGCATGCCGGACTACTCCTGGAGCTGCTACACAAGAATATCATTTTACCTTGGTATATGGTATGGATGCAATTTCTCCTATAGAAGAAACTCTTCCATCATACAGAGTCCACAGTTATTCCGAACAGGCCAATGAGATGGAATCAGAAGTCAGTTAGACCTAATAGAAGAGAGAAGAGTTAAGGCTCATCTTAGAACTACCCATTGCAAAGGCTTGATGAGGAGTATATTTGCTTCCAAAATCAAAAGAAGGGATTTTCAGTCAGGGGATAAATTATTAAGAAAGGTTTTCTTGCATGCTAAGGAGAAGTAGTTCGTCAAACTAGCTCCGAATTAGGAAGGCCTTTATGAGGTCTTTGACAAACTTAAGCCTGGGAGATATAGGCTTCAAGACAAATATGGAAGAATCTTAAAGTACCCTTAGAATATTGAACACCTCGGGTTATATTTGGAATGAAATTTGTGTAAATATTTACTTGTTTAAAGTCCATGTAAATATTATAGGCATACTATTTCCTACCGTGGTGGCGCGGGGAGGTTTTAATGAGGTGTCTGGTGTTTTCAATAAAATATGATGCCTTCTTAAAATATTTGGAGTGGTTTGATTAAAATTCCTTTCAAGTATTCAATTTACTAAAGATCTTTGACAGATCAGATTAATTTGGTTAAATGATTACCCTTAAACACGTGTCATCAGAGATTTTAAACACTCTCATCTTAAATATTTGTAAAGTAAATAAAGGCTCTTTAAACATTAGCCATTGAAATTGAAATCAAGTATGAAACAGAGCAAAAGTTGAGTAAGATAAACCCGTCCGGGTAAAAACCGGATGATGATATTAGAACACAGAATATGCCTTGGCCATCCAAAGACTTTAAGTTTTAAGAAAGGATTAACCGGACTCGAACCGGACACGATTACAAAAATGCCTTGGCCGTTCAAGGACTTTAATAGTTCACAAAATTAAGAAAAACAAGTAAGAAAAGACAGTTAAAACCTCAGGTCTTATTCCCTTCGGATGTTCCTGCATCATCTTTTTTCTGGGGGCCCTTAAGCTCAGCACTTGAACTCTCCCTGGTTCCTTCTTTCTCATCAGTAGTGTTATCAATTCTACTAGAGTAGTTCTTTTTATCACCATCTACCATCGTATGGAATGGGATGTCTTCATACTCTACGTATTGCCACAAGGTACCAAGCGTCATCTTCAGAAATATTTGGTGGAAAAGCAGTACCATGTCAGACTTCACTTCGGCATACCTTTTTTCTAGGGAATCTATCACCCTGTTGGTGAATTCTCTGATCCTGCTCTTTCACCAAGTCTTCTTTCTCCTTGGTTGCCCTGTTCACAGCCTTTTCAATGGAAGTCTTGTCACCGGACAAGGTTTGGATGGCATCGTCTTTAGTCTTCACATCTTCTTTCAAGGTGGAGAGATCTTTCTCCAAATCAGACCACTTAGTTTGGAGCTCTGTGTTAGCATTTTCTGAAGTAGCCAGGTTGGTTGACACATCTTTCTTGTCCTTCTTTAACTCCTCAAGCTCCTTCTTCAATGCCTCAAGGCTCTGGTTGGCATTGAGGAGATTAGTTGACAAAGTCTCATTGTCTGTGTTGAGGGTGTTAATGAGGGCAGACTGATTTTTTACTTGTCTTTCCAAGTTGAGTACTAGTTGAATATGACCCAGAAGAGAGTGAGCCCCCATATCGTTCTCCCCAGATACAGTATAGGACTCACCATTGTAAGTCACCATACTAGAAGAGCTTGAAGGACGGTAAGGGCCAGCAAAATTGTCTTTCTCAGAATCATTGAAATAAAGACCAATGTCTTGGAAGGCACTGATGTCTACTCCATCAATATCCCCTCAGGTACCTTCTCTGGATTGCAGTACGGAAGGAATCTTCTCTGCCAAGGTGGGATCAATTGGGTCTGCTGGAGGAAGAGGCTCCAAAGGGCGAAGGATTACTTCTTCCCCCAAGGTGATATTTTTCTTCTTAGTAGTCCTCTCATCACTGTTTGATCCCCGTTTTCGGTCTTTTTTAGGGGGTTTTGGTGGATTTTGCGACTCACATGCCTCTTTAACAGTTTCGTCTTCAACTACCTTGAGCAAGGTAGCATTGATCCCTCATGTGTTCCCTGAAGTGGTCTCTTCTGCAGCGACCCGAACTGCCTCTGCTGCAACCTTCTTTTTCCTGCCCTTTCCTTTCATTTTGCTAGGGGCTTTGGCTCTGGAGGGCAAGGCCAGTTTGACATCTTTTTCCTATGTTCGCTTAAAAATGACAGCTCGGGGAGGTGGTGTGGTCAATTCCTCTCAGGTGAGATCTCTCTGGCCTGTGGTGTTCCACAGGTGGGATCTCACCAAGTTTCAAGATGTGAAACAGTTGTAGAAAGCGTTCCCCCAACGTTCTGCAGACCACGCATTCAGCTTGGCACATGTGGTCTATCCCTCCTCCAGATAACCGATGAACTCCTTCGGTAATAGTAACAAGGAAAAATGGGTGGTTCAATAGTGGAATATTTGAAAAAATAAGAAAAAGAAAATGAAAAACAAAATTAAATAGACTTGTGCTCTTCCACCTGCTGGTAAGCATGTTAGGGTTAACCTTAGCCTTGATTTTTATCCCATTCTCCCATGTCCCACTCATAAATAGGAACTGAGTTTTCCAGTTCTTCTCTGATTCCAACAAATCATCCACCACTTTGAAGTTGTCTCCCATGTTATAGTAATAGAACGGGATGAGATGATTTTTGAAAAGGTTGGCCACAACGGAGAATTGCTCCATAGGGAGAGGGATGTCAGACAGCCTCGATGCTATTATGCAGTCAATGAGGGTATACCAAGCGTTTGGACTTAACTGGCTTGGACAAAGCTTGATCAGGTAAAAATACCTGACGATCTCTGGGTCTAAGGGGAATCTGAGCCCCTAGTTGAACAGCTCGGTGTAGATAAAAATCTCATTGAGCTTGCAGTCCATCGGACTCTCCGGTGTAACTGGTATCCTAACCTTCACTGATTCGGGGATCCCTCACTTAGTCTGGATCCGACCCAGCTCAGCGGTGTGAGTATAAACGTAGTTGATGTTCTGCATGGCCAGCAAATACTTCACTTTGACTTTCTGAAAGAAAGGTCCTACCTTGCCCTCCAAGCATTCTGGAAGATCCGGGTGAGCCTTTTCCAACCTTCAGTTTTCCCTTTCCTTTTCGGTCACAGGAAACATCCCCAGTTTTCCCTGAGGATTCAGTTTCGAAGGGGGCCTCTTCGATACTATCTTACATCACTTCTTCCATCATTGTGGAAGGTTTATCAGTTGTTGAGGATGGAAGAGTGTCAGCTTCTGTCTCAATGGTTTGTCTAGATGGTTGAGCACCGGTTTCATCTAGAGGTCTGGTGTCCGGTTGGGGCTCAGCTCCGGAGGATTTGGTGTGAGAAGCCACTTTGGATGCCTCTGATCTGAAGGGCTTATTTGGAGGAGCTCTTATAGAAATCTTCGATCCGGAGAGTTTGTCTTTGCTTGCAGACTTAGAGATCCCCGGTTTGGAGGACTTTGATTGTGAACCAGACGCTTGGGCTTTCACCAAGCATGTTGTCCGGCGTGGATTGGTTTTCTCTGGGACTTTTCGATATCAGATCGCATGGCTATGGATGGGGAGGGTTTCCTAACAATTGATACTGCTTTTTCCATGGGCAGTAGAAGGTTGGGATTCCTAAACAGAGGAGCCTAATGGGATTGGCGAAAGGTTTGGCTTGAATAGACGCTTAGGTTTTGGGTTTCTGGTGGAAGACGATCCCTGATCAGCTTCTAGAGATGGTTTATCCGACTTGTCGCTTGGAGAGTCTGGAAGACCAGCAGCAATGCGTCTCTCTCGTTCAACTTTCTTCACCTTCTCTAGTTCAGAAAGATTCAACCAGCCACCTTTCACAAGAGCGTTTCTAGCTATGAACATAAAACTATCCAAGAAAAGTTTTAAAAGAAAAGATGAAAACCCTGTAAAAGATTTGTAGAGTGGTGAAGATGGTGAAACAGTAAAAGAAAGTGATTTATATATTAGTAAGGAAAGAATCTACTGATACATAGGAGAAAACGAAAAGATTCGAGCAATGATTAAAGACGGCGCTGACGTAGGAAACATTAAATGCAAAGGTTACTTTTTAGGCTGAGTGGGAGCGCCATTTTGGAGAGAAAAAAAACGGCTGGTAGGTCGAATCAAGGTGCGACACGTGTGCCATGATCCAAAGAAAAACTCTTAGAATTCTGAGAAGGAATCAGTCCGGACAAACCTTGAACTAAACACACGAGTGGACCGGAAAATATCGTTACTGACTAAGTAAGTTTTTAGTCCTGCCAAATATTTTTTGACAAAGCCTAAAAAAAGAGCTACTGATGAGTCCGGATAAATTTACCACTACTCACTGAGAAATCCGGACAAGGGCAATTTGGACAATAAGTGCCCACTAAACTATCCGGACATGACCAGAGTATTAAATAACGAAACACTGTTTGACTAAGCTAGGTGCTAATCAGCTTATTAAGTAAAATGGGTCCTTAAACTTTACCCGGTTTCATAACTTGACCCGAAAGCCCATGAGTCCATAATTAAGGGTATAAATACCCAACTACTTTCATTAATGAGGATAATGAACATTTAATACAACCAAACAGCTTAAATCTCTCACTAAAAACCACTCAAACATTTAATACCCTTAAAACTCTCCAAAACACTTAACAAAATTACCCTCAGCTTAAAATAAACCACACCAACTCCGACGTCCAGCTACACTATATGAGAAAAAAATCGAAACTAAAGGTGGAAATATAAAAGCAGATTTGATCATCTAGAAGGCCAATCATGCTATAATGCCATTAACCATGGGGACATTGCCATAATATGCACCAAAGACACAAGGATTTATGCCTCCACTAGATTATCTTTCGTACCCAAACTATGTACAATTTAATTATTTGAGTCAAGTTACCCAACCAAGTATGCCTCAAAGCACAAAAGGAGCTCTAACAGAATATTCACCATATCTGCAATACAATATACCTGGATGGACGCATGATACTCCATCGTATCAACCAGGATACGTACAACCAAAGTCCTAAAACCAGAGAGGTAGATCGAATGGGAAAGCTAAAACAAATGGTGGAAAAAAAGTGAGGATTCTAGCAGGTTTACCCATTCATGGATGACATAGATGACTTCGATGAGGATGGAGAACTTCAAGCTGAAGATGATTCCCCACTAGACACGAAATATTATATCGAGTCATACCACCACATTATGATAATCATAAAATGGATAAGTGTGATAGAAAATGATATCCGGAACACTATATTCAACAATGTAATAGTGAGATGTTGCAATACGAAGAGATGATGTGATTAAATGACGAGCCATTGTCATGAGCCTAAAAGGAACACCAATGCAATGGTTCAGTAACCTCCCTAATGTTTTATAAAGAAATACAAAACGCTTCGAACAATATTTAAAGACCAATTCTATAGGTTTGAAAGAAATCAAAAAATTTCATTGCAAGAAAAAAAAACAACAAAAGTATGAAGGACTATGCCAAAAGGTTCATTGAAACAAAATTGAAGTTACAATATTTCCATGATCAGGTGACAATAACAACTTTCAGACAATGAATTAAATAAGTGGTCTTATCTAAGGAAATCATAAGTTTAAAAACTTTGAATTTTAGAGATTTGTTAGCGCGAGTGGAGCGGTTCATAAACAAAAAGATGTAATGGTTCATGAAACAACTTTAGTAGTATTTGATAAGGAAAATAAGTTTATTCTTCTGAAATTCAGCTAACACGTACAAAACTCTCAATGTGCAAGGTCCATATATTTCCAAACTGCATAGCTAGTCAAGCTTTAAATGCATGCTGACTCGTTCTGAAATAGCCTACAGGGATCAGACAAAAATAGCCAAAACCTCTCACCAAAGAAGATGGACAGGTGAAACCATCAGGCAATAAAAACCACCACTTAAAGATCAGTATGGTCATGATTAGATTCTTAAGTCCCACATTCAGATGTGAAGAGACAAAACTATGAATATCTTCACAGCAACAAAGTTGATGGATAACGAAGAAATGGTCATATGTATTCTCTTTGTTCCTTAACTGAATTATTTATAACCACTTAATTAATTTACAACTCGACTAAACCAAATGATCAAAATAGAACATCAATACTAATAATCAAACATTCAACTACTATAATTTAATATATATTTTGATTTGATAGTAAAAAAATTGATTATATAAAATTAATAAAATTTTACACTTTTATTATTTATAAATAAATAATATAAAATAAAAATGTATAACTAAAAAAAATTATTTAGTTTTACTATGACAACTAAACTATGAAAAAATTAAAAATTTTGAAATATTAATATCAAATACAACTGTCTTACTATGTAAGTATATAATATTATTTTAAATACATAATATAATATGGGGATTGGAAATATTGAATTATATATTATCATATTTAACTAAGCTGATTATCTGTTGGTGAGTTTAATTAGGTATTTATAAATTAATAAGATATGTTTTTGGTAATTATACATAAATGCTACTGAAATTTTATATAAATATCATGCATTTTTGGTATATATCCTCTAATTTTAATTATTATTATTATTGTAGTTGAATATACCATTTTTGATATTATAATATGTTAAGTCTATAAATGGGTAAAAAAATACCACAGATCTCTCATGTTTCCCACTTGTAACAAATTCGTCATTTTCTTTTAGGGCGGTAATAAAGTGGTCCCCGTGTTTCAGAAAATGGAACAAAACGGTCATTATTGATCTTAGGCCAAAAATTTTACTATTAATGCCCTTTGACCCGCCACTTCAGCGATCCACGTGGGACGCTGATGTGGCAGCAGTAAAAAAAGTTAAAACGTGTTTTACTTTTACCCCAACCATTTAACCATAATTCTACTCATAACCCGGATCAACCAATAAAAAACCTGATAGACCCATCTACCTTATTTTAATCTAGCCTATTAAGCCTAAAGCCCTAACTTCTAACCCCATTACTAAACCTAAATCTCGTCTCATTCCACTCTCTCATTTATGGTTAATATCAAAAAGTTTCCAGTGACCTACTCTATCCTTTATCAGAAAGTTTTAAATTTTGCAACGCATTTAGCCTCGTTGGTATATTTCTGACGATCTATTTATGACTAATGTCGAAAATTTGCAACTTCGCTAGCTCAGTAAGCCCATATGGTATTTTTCCGGTGATCCGATTGTGGCTAAGACCAATTGAATACAAACTTGTGGAAAATTTCACCTTGGAAAGATCAAATTCAAACATGTTCCTTAACCCATCGATTCTCACAGTCGTTTTGTTAGGTCCAAAGAGCATGGAGACTCGAAGAGATTGGGTGAGGAGATTGTGAGGGAGGTAACGCGGTGGTTGGGTGCGGAGGAGCATTCGACACCTTTCCATGAACAACAGCCTGTGTTTAGTTGCGATGGGGAGGAGAGAATAGCAGGGTTGTATAAGGTTTTTTTATACTGAAAAGGGTTTGCTTGTCGTGAGAAGTGCAGATCTGTAAGGAGTAGTAGAAGAAGAAGAGTGATGAAATTCATTTTCCTTATTCGTCATTTTCTTAGATCTCTTCTTATTTGTGTTAAATTCGATTTGGTATTCTTTCGTTGGATCTCGAGATAATAGTAATTTTTCTTCCTTATTCGTTTGCATTTTGGTTTTTAATATTTGTGTTATTATGAATTTGAAAGTTTGAATTTGAAAAATCGATTTAGTGGTTTGTTGGTTTAAATAGTATATGGAAGGAGATGAGATTTAGGGTTAGAAATTAGGGTTTTAGGGTTATTGGGCTGGATTAAAATAAGATAGATGTGCCTATTAGGTTTTTTTTGGTTGGTTGGGCCGAGTTATGGGTAGAATTAGGGTTAAATAGTTGGGATAAAAGCAAAACACGAACTTTTTTTCCAACTGCCACGTCCACTGGATTGCTGATGTGGCTGGTCAAAAGGCATTAATGGTAGAAAATTTGGGCTGAGGTCAATAAAGACCGTTTTGCTCCACTTTTTAAAACGGTATGGCTAAATTATGGCCCAAATTTTGTTAATCATTCCCAAATGGTAGAGAATCGTTTTTAATAAATAGTCAAAGACGGGTTTGCCCTTTGACCAAGAATCTTTAATTTTGTCTTTTAGTGAGTTGTGGGTATAGTAAACACAAAATATAAAAACACAAAATTACTTCTCCTAAAACCCTCTTATACTAAACAAAATCAAAAACTCTAAAAAACGCAAAAATTTCAAAAATCACAAGAAAACTCCAAACCTCCGAAACCGAACAATTTTTTTTGTAAAAACCAAATCATTGAATGATGAATTCAAAAGGTGAGACTACTTTTCACGAAACCTACAAAAAAAGTACATTCCCCGCCGGTGGGACTACTTTTCACCCGGCGGGGTAACAAATACACCTGCAAAAAAAACTCATTCCCCACCGGTTGGACTATTTTTCACCCGGCGTGGTAAAAACGAAACCTGAAAAAAAAATTCCCCACCGGTGGGACTACTTTTCACTCGGCGGGGTAACCACGAACCAGAAATTTTCCACCATTGAAGGACCTCGAACTGATTCCTAAATCTACCTCTAAAACACCGAATCAGCCACAACAAAACATTCCTAACATCACTATACTACTATAAACACCAATATAAACATGTATTTCACTATAAACTAGCACAAATCTACAAAAAAAAATCAATAAAAACAAGATTTAGAGATGTTAACTCTTCCTTTTCTCATTCTTATTCTTGAGTGAGTGTGAATCTAGTAGAGTTGTTGTGGAACGAGAAGAGGAGTTGAAGTTGGAACTAATTTGAGTTTGGTGGTTTGGAGGTTTGAATAAGAAAAGAAGAAAGATGGGGCCGTTGTGTTTTGGTTTTGGGGATGGTTAGTTTTTAAGGTTATGGTTTAGGGAAAATTGAGAGGGTATTTTGGATAAAATAATGGGGATACTTAAAATTTGTGTGTAAATGGTTAAAATTGGGGCTGCTTATCAAAAATGGCCCTAATTTAACCAAACCCTTTTAAAAATACTAAGAGCACTTTATTACCGTCCTAAAAAAGCCAACATGTTACAAGTGGAAAACATAAGGGACTCGTGGTGTTTTTTACGGGTAAAAAACACCAGTCATCCTCCACGTTTGCAACTTGTAACAAGTTCGGCCCTCACCTGTGAGGCTGTAATAAAGGGGTCTTTATCGTTTTATTAAGTAGAATAAAACCATCCTTTTCGAGTCCAGCCTAACATTTGTCCCCATAATACCCTTTGACCGGCCACATCAGCAATCCACGTAGGACGCTGATGTGGCAACCTTAAACCTTAAACCGACCCAAGAACCAACCTTAAACCAAAGACCCAGCCCAGATTCTAACCGAAGAACCAACCATGACCCAGTAGGTTGGTTCAACTAACCCAACTTCTAACCCGATTTGTGACCTGACCCAATAACCCAACCGTCTTTCTCTATCTTCTCTCCTCTCCCTTCTTCCATTTCCATGGCCCTTTTATCTCCAGGTACCCCTCCCCCTCTCTCTATCTCTGACCCGAAAGTAAGAAGTAAGAACAACCCATTTCGAAATACAAATAATACATTCTCTAACATTTACATGAAATTGGCATTTGATCCAAAGTAAGTTACCACCCAATACATTTACATGAAATTGACATTTTATCAGACATTTGATTCAAGTAAGGTATCAGCAAATAAAAATAATTTTATTTATAATTTATATTTCATTCATAATAATCAAAGAAAAAACCCCAAAAATAAAATCACTCAACACTCGATGACATCAAACTCCTGAAACATACATGGAAAGAAAAGAACCGGTAATAATCACCGAAACCCCAATCCTTTAAACCCATTTCTTTTGGCGGAAACGATCGATTTTCTCTTCTGGGTATTCGACCTAAACATTGAATTTAAATCAAAAGAAGAAGAAGTAATGATGGAATTGACATCGAGGAAGAGATTGGTGATATCAACAAGATGCGTCATCATAGATTTTCTTCTACTAACTCTTTTCTTGAAAGAAACTCCATTTCCGTTTAAGATGTTCTCTTTGTTGGATTTCATTGTTGGAAAATCTAGAAAAGATTGGTGTTTTGATTATTTCGATTGCGTTTTGGCCGAATAGAAGATATATTCGGAAATGGGTTGTTCTTGTTGCTGCTTATAACAATGGATTTGGAAGGATATATATTTGCGTTTTTTCTTGAAATTTTAATTATTTGAAAATTGAATTGAAAGTGTGTGTTTTTAATATGAGGAGGAGGGAGTTTTCGGGTCAGAGATACATAGAGAGAGGGGAGGGGGTGCCTAGAGAAAATGCGGCCATAGAAATGGAAGAAGTGAGAGGAGAGAGAAGAGAGAGAAAGACGGTTTGGTTATTGGGTCAGGGTTGGTTTTTGGGTTAGAAGCTGGGTTGGGTCTTTAGGTTAGGGTTGGTTCTTGGGCCGGGTTTAGGTTTAAGGTTGCCACATCAGCGTCCTACGTGGATCGTTGATGTGGCCGGTCAAACGGTATTATGGGGACAAATATTAGGCTAGACTCGAAAAAAATAGTTTTATTCCACTTAATAAAACGATAAAGACCCCTTTATTACAGCCTCAAAGAATGAGGGACTAACTTGTTAAACGTGGAGGATGACTGATGTTTTTTACCCTGTTTTTTACCCACTATAATTGGATAAGAACAAAGAATCAATTGCAATCCTACATTTACTCAAACTCGGCTCTAGATAATCGGAGTTCAAAACAAAATATATAATATTTATCTATTTATTTATTATAAATGATTTACACGTCACTAGATTACCAGAAATCACGAGTATATATATAAGTTAAGATTCACGAGTTCAACTCTCAACTCACAGCACTGTATACCATGGCGGACCAGACACGAAAACCAGAGATCTTCGAACTCAACAATGGCACTATGCAAGTCAAGATCACCAACTACGGTGCAACCATCATCTCTTTATCAGTTCCTGACAAAAATGGTACCTTCAAGATCCAAATCATTGTTTTTTTCTTAAATTACTCTCGATCAAACTATACTGATTTCGTTTGTTATGTATGGTTTTTAAGGTAAATTGGCTGATGTTGTTCTCGGATTCGACTCTGTAGATCCATATGTGGTAAATCTCAACTCAGTTGGTATCTCCGACCGTGCTCGGGTTCTTACAATATAGGTTATACAAAGTGTTGATCTTAGATTGATTGGTCGTTTTTCGGAATACAAAGTTACTCAATTTCCCTATCTAATTTGCTTGCTTTGTCTGAACATAATATAATGATCACTTGTGTTGTGTCTGGAGTCTTAGTCGATTGTTTCAATGTCTATAGCATTTCATTTCTTAGAGGGCATGTCCAGTTTCATGTTTATGTATTTTTCGTGGTTTATTACACAATCTGAAATTATTATAAATAGTTATGCTTTGAAGTTGCAGCAATTGATAAGCATTTTGTTTATGGTGTATGTAGTTGCTGGACTGAAGTTCATTTCTTGATGTTTTTAAATTTGAACTATGTTGTTCTAACGATTAGTGCGATTGATCAGCAAGGTGCTGCGCCTTACTTTGGGTGCATTGTGGGTCGGGTGGCGAATAGAATCAAAGATGGGAAGTTCACTCTTAATGGTGTGGATTATAGTTTGCCTATCAACAAACCCCCAAACAGTCTCCATGGTATGAATTCGCTGCTTATGGGGCTTCTTAATAATAATAATAACACTTTATATGATTAGGGTGTCTTGTATGGTCGGTTTTAACTCAGGTGTTGGGTTTTTTTTAATAAAATGTCTTTCATAGGTATATCTGTGTACGAGATTCTAGGTTCTTTTAAGTTCTGTGTGGTGCTCACCAAAATTTTATAATGGCTCTATTCCTTTGAGCTTTTTAGAAATCAGGAGTTGTGGCCTTTTTATACCTCCTAGTGGTGAGAGATGGCTAGTTACTTTGATTTTCTGCTGTTCTTCATAACCAGCACGATAATTACTTGGAATCTAGCATGCTGCTCGTGAAATGGTTGACATGTTATTTTTGCAAATTTTTAGTCTTTTTGCAATGTAGAGAGATTATCCTGCCAAGTTCAATTTGTCGTGTACTTCATAGTGCTGATAATTTCTTTCTTTAGGTGGCCACAAGGGTTTTGATAAGCAGATATGGGAGGTCACAGAGCACAAAAAAGGCGACAGCCCATCTATTACTTTCAAGTATTATAGTCGTGATGGGGAGGAAGGTATTTCTTCTCGCTTGCACTCTATACTTCTCTCTCTATCTCACAACTCTGATTTCTAGTTTTTGTTACTATTAGGTTACCCAGGGGCTGTTTCTGTATACGCAACATACTCTCTTACTTCTAGCACAACAATGAGACTCGACATGGAAGCAGTTCCGGAGAACAAAGCCACTCCAATAAACTTGGCACAACATACCTACTGGAACTTAGCTGGTCACAACTCAGGGAACATACTTGACCACAAAATTCAGATATGGGGATCCCATATTACTCCTGTTGATCAGAACACAGTTCCAACCGGTGAAATCTTGCCAATCAAAGGTACCCCGTTCGACTTCATGTCTGAGAAAAGAATTGGTGAATCGATCGACCAGGTTGGTATGGGCTATGACCACAATTACGTACTGGACGTCGGTGAAGAGAAGTCGGGGCTGAAACATGCTGCTAAACTAAAGGATCTGTCGAGCTCGAGGGTTCTTGATTTGTGGACTAATTCCCCCGGAATGCAGTTTTACACTGGAAACTATGTGGACGGGGTTGTGGGGAAAGGAGGTGCAGTCTACGGGAAGCATGCTGGGGTTTGTATGGAAACACAAGGATTTCCGAATGCCATCAATGAACCCAGCTTCCCGCCGGTGGTTGTTCAGCCTGGTGAAAAGTACAAGCACACCATGTTGTTTGAGTTCTCGAGTGAGTAGTTTGTTTTGAGAGTAAAAGTAGAGTTATCAAACAGTTCTGGTTGATGTTAATAATTAGAGGGTCATGGTCATTGATCTTGAATAATATGTTTAAACAGTTTAAATAAAATCATTGTTAGTTTTGTGTTTATCTGATTTTGGTGGCCTAGAGGAGGACTAGCGGCCTGTATGCAGCCCTAAAACACATAATCCGTTGTTTTATTTTCTTGTCAGAATTACAACATAGAATTTATATTTTAATAAATAAGTAACGAATAACAAAAAATGAACAAAGATTTGAAATATAAAAAAATGATATAAAATATATATTTACAAAAAATGAAAAAAAAAATTACAATAAATTGATTAGGACATAGGGCAGAGAGGCGGGTTTTGAATGCCTGAAAGTATGGGTTGTACGTTGGAGCATTCGGATTTAGCAATGCAGCCGGGTGTGGAGCATGTTAGGTCAATGTTGGACATTTGGAGATTTTGACAAGGGACGGCGCTGCTGCAAGCAAGCTTCACCGCGCGTGCTGTACCTGATGTTCCTTGAATTCCCTTGATGATAACGTTTTGGATCTTGATGTGCGAAGCGTGCTAAAAGGAGTAGAAAAAGCAAAGTTAGTTCATGTCTTCTTTAGGTAAAAGTAAATAAGAGAGCTTATATGTATATTGAAGCGTACCCCTTTGGAGCAAGTGTTATGTGGGCAATAAGTTTGGTCGATGATGATGGGATTAGTGACGTTAACCATCCTGATGTCCTCGAAACGGATGTTGGATGCAGAGCCAAGTCGACCGTTAGGCCAGGTTTTGACTCTAAGGCCATTGTCGGTATTGATGAAGCTGCAATTAGTAACGGTAATTCCATCGACGGGCCCCTCATTTCTGAACTTGCCTAGACTCCCAATGCTGATGCCGTGTCCAGGTCCACAGGTGACCCCTGTAATATTGATGCGTTGGTTCCCGTGGATCATAGAGACGCAATCATCTCCGGTTTGAATAATGGAGTCGCTGATCTGGATGTCTGCTGAGTGTCCAATGTGAATTCCATCGGTGTTAGGGCTGGCATCAGGCGCCTGTATTTTGACATTGCGAATAGTGAGGTCCTTAGTATGGGATATACAAGCATGGAAATGTTTGCTGTTGATGGACGTTATTCCCTCGAATCTGCCGTGGTTCACCAAGAAAAACTTAAGATTCTGCATGCACACGTTACGTTTAGAGATAATCTTAATTAGTTTAGTTTGGGATATTAATATATATTAGCTAGGGAAGAAATAAGGAACGAACCGTGGGCATGTTGGCACATGAGTCTCCTTTACCGCACGCGGCCCAGGCAGTGGCTCCTTGGCCGTCGAGGGTTCCTTGGCCAAAGACGGACAAGTAATCAATACGTTTAAAAGTGATCCAACTTCCCTTTGCCTTGAACAGTCTATGGTCTACGGGTGCCAACAAAGTGGCCTGGATCTCAAATTCGAGAGGAGCTTTGCATGGACCCTCCATCACAGTCTCTCCAAGCATGTAAGTGCCCACTGGAATTATGATCTTTGTGGCAACAGCAGAAGTACAAGCTTCGGTAAAAGCTGCGCTTAGAGCCTATAATCAAATCATTAATTTAGAAATAATTGTACGATGATAATAAAGTTGATCATATTGTAAAATGACTCTTTTAGCAGTAATAAACGTACGTGTGTGATGTCATTAGTACTGCTCATGCCATACTTAGGGTGTGTGACATCGATAGTGTTAAGCCCGGTCGTGAAAAAAGGAGCAACAAATAGGACGTAGAAACATACAAGAAGTCTGAGATTCATGGTTTGGTTTGGTTTTCTTCTTTTATGTTTTTTGAATTTCTAGAAGATGGTGAAGAATTCATTCCTTCTAAGGTTTATTTATATTGAGTATAAACATTGCAACGATTATGTCCTAAGTTTAATAACGAGTTCAGTTATTAAGCTGCCTTTGACGATGGCGTTGCTATCTATAAATATAGATATATATAGTTGTTCCAGTCAAAACTTGCACTACATTACATGAAATTGTTTCAATAACAATAGGAGTTTGTTATATCTATTTTAGCACCATCTCTTCGTTTTTCCATCTCTTCTTTTACCTAAACCACTTGACAGATACATATACATTAATTTGTAACAAAATTACCATACATATATATATATATATATACGATTGTTTGATGGAAAAATTTTAAAATAAAACAAATCATATTTTATTTTATTTTTATTTTTTAAGTAAGAATGTATGTAAACATAAAATTTTAGAGTTATTATTGTCTCCCACTAGTCTTTATGTTTTATAAATTTATATTTTTAATCCTTCATGCATGAGAAACTAAAATGTGTAAATCCAAATATTAATATTTTGTCACACACTATTGATCCATCAAAAGTTTAAAGTTATAGTTTGGAAAAGATATGTTTTTTTTAAAAAAAAAATTAATTTTTTTCAAATTTTTGAAAGTATACAAAATATTGATATTTAGAGTGTCGCATCTCAGCTTCTGAATTATACATACCAAAGTTAATAATGTAAATTTTTAAAACATAAAAAAAAAGCGTGGAACCAGGAGAGTTGGTAAGTCAGAAGAATGAACATAACAGATACAAATTCGAAACATAAAAAGCTTATGTGATTTTCGATAAAAGTATAACTAATTTAATAAGAAAGCCATCCCTTACATAGATATCTATATCTTGGTAGGTAAATAGATATTTATTTTCAGACCGGATCTATATATAAAATTTATCTTTTATCATTCATACTGTTACTACAAAAAAACAACAAACAAAATTGGATTAGAAAGAACTTGGCTTAGCTAGTTGCAAACAGTTACAAAACCTATAAAGATATAGTTGACATGAAGCCTGCTGTTTATTATAAAACTGGCAAGCTTGTGAAACATATTTGTATTATGCAAGATTTCCATTTTGATCATAGACGATCGGGGATAACTGGGAGACAGTCTTCAAAATCTCTCTGTTGCGAGTTCCCTAGGGCGTTGACAATCACACTTCTTGCAGGCGGTGTTCCTTCTAAAGTTCACAAAGTCGCATCTGCAAAATTTAATATTTCAAAAGTATTATATTAAGCAAATTTGAAGCTTTGACGAGCGTGCATGCGTGCGTGTAATAGAGAGAAAAAGATACATACGAAGGGCATTCCCATTCTCCAGGATTCAGATCTCTCTTGGGCCGTGACTCGCGGCACCGCAAACACTTTCTATTGCTTGAGAAATTCATAAAGCCACACCTAGAAACGGAAGCAAAATCACAAGAGCGAAGCAATCAGCAGGGATTGATAGATGGCGCTTTGGGATATAGCAATTTATGTTGAAGTCATTATACCGAGTTTGACTCTATCACAAAATATCACAGGAATTCATTTTTTGCAGTGCCACACCTTTACCTACTCGCAACTTGACAAAACTACTAATTTTACTGGTCGTAACAGCAGTGAAGACAGTGAATGATGCATAGAGGAATTGTATTATTACATCATCAAAACTTTTAAAAGACAAATATGAATATAACCTAACAGGATATTCTAGTGTAGCATCCAAAGCATTTATAATCATGTAATATGCTTCTAAGAAGCTGTACTTCTTGAAATAACTAGCAGAGCCAAAAAGTCTAAGGCTAAGTCATACTAGATCACAAAACTACCCTTGCCAAACTGAAACAGATTGCGGCCAAAACGTCATGCATGGAACTGAATGCAATATTATAGAAGCTATATCGACCCAAGAATAAAACGTAACAGAAAGCTAAAATGAAATGTTAAGCAGCCAAAGGGTAAAAAAAACTCACTCTGTGCAGTTCCAGTCTCCTTTTTTTAGTTCAGCATCACCAGCAGCAACCTTCTTAGGTCCTTGTGTTTTACACTTGAGACATTTTATATTTCTAGCGAAGTTCATAAAACTACATCTGCAAGAATGAAGGGAAGCAGTCAGTCGGAGTAACAAATTCAGACACAGCAACTTAGATGAGAAGCAATTAGGAGGGGATTACATGAATAACATCATGTACGACATTCTACACAAAACTTAAGTATAACAATTAATAAATGAAGTTATTATCAATAATATAAAATGTAGCGCAGCAGTGGTGATATATTAGTAAACACCAAAAGAGAGAAAATGGTTCTATATGAGTCTGAACTTACTCGGGGCAGCTCCAATCTCCTTTCTTCATTTCAATTTCATTAGATGCCTCTGGAGCATATTCATTACATTTTAGGCATTGCGTATTTCTAGCAAAGTTAATAAAGGTGCATCTGTATCAAAGAACACAGCAAACCATAGGTTATTACAGTGTCTGTCATTCGAGAATATCAGAAGTCTACCAAATTTTAACGGAAAATCTAGACAATGTGTCTTCACAGTTTTGACTTGCCTCTTAACAAAAGCTTTCTCGAGAATCTGATAGTCATTTTTCTTTTTATAAAGCAATTATATGTCGTTTTTCTTTAAAGCAACTGTTCATCTCGACAATCCAATAGTCAATTCTTAGCGGTACTTACTTAGAACACCTCCAGTCTCCACTCTTCATTACAAAGCCTTCACACTCGTTATTGTTCTCCATCACTTGTTTCTTCTGGGTGGCGGATTTTATGGCAGGCCTTGGAAGTGTGGGATCAGGGGGTGTCTCACTCAACTCTACCAGATCTGACAGCAGTTTCCGCGCAGATCCATCAAGTATCTCTCCATTAGAAGATTTCTCTCCTCCTGACACGACAAGTGGATCTAGTGCATAGAGCAACAAAATTCGGACTATGTCCACAGTTCGAGCAGCAGCTTCCGAATCTTTAAGTATAACATAAGCTCTATCACAAGAACCACGCAGATCGCAAGCACCACAGACCTGCAACACAGGATTTCAGTCGCAATAGTCAAGCAAAAGCAAAAAAATACGACAATTTTCATAAGAGTAAATAGTAAGTCACTAAGGAATAATGAAAAGGAAAACATACATCTCCTTCATCTAGACGTAAGTGTGCTCTCAGCCTTTTAGCTGAATTGACAGATTTTCGAAAAAGATTTGGGCATCCCTTCTCCACAACTGTTTGCATATCTTTTGCCGATAAATGCCTGCATTCGAAGTACAAAGAACAAGTTCAAATACAGCACCCTTGACTATATCTTCTTCAATTCATGCAAGTTTCAGCAGCAAGAAAACCTATTCTTACAGGACTAACTTCAGATGGCAACAACAAATTCAACAAAAAGCTCAAGGCTGTAAAAGACAAAGGAAATACTGAAAAGAAAAGAGCTTCGGAACCATGTTACTACTAATAAGCTACAAACACCATTAAAGAGCTATAATCATAGCGAATTGAGTTATTCAAAAGTTCTACCAGTTGTCGAATCATCAAACAGAGCTATAGCAATTAAACCATGTATCAATACAGCTAAAAACAGAAGAAGTTGTCACCATTGTGGCCTTAAACATAAGAAAGCACAAGAATGACGTTAAAAGAGATGAGAGCATATATATACTTGAAGACATCGTATCTGTCGCGAGCGAAACTGAGACAAGCATCCTTCACCACATTCATTTCATTATAAACAACACTTGGGATATTATCTCCATCTTTTTCAGCTGGAGGTTTAACGAAGTAACCCTTAGCTTTCAACCGGTCGACGAAAGTGACCCACTCCGGCCACGGGTGGTGAGGAGAAGCGCATAATGGCTCTGTGATTGTATCGACGGCGGCGGAGGAGCAGTGGAACCGGAGGGATGATTTTTTGGGAAAGACAAACGAGGAGATGGGAGAGAAAGGCCTATGGGTAGTACTACGGAAGAGGGAACTACCGGAGAAGAATCTTGAAGCTGACATTTTGAGAAGAAGGGTTTCAGAGTGAGATTTAGGCCGCCATGGATAGAGTTCGAGCAAGCGAAATAGTTCACAGTTTTTGTGCAAATGGAGAGAGAGAGAGAGGTTTAAGAGAGGATTTGGTGCCAAGATATCTCCATGTAGCTTTTCCACATCTATCTATTTTATTTTATTTTTTTGGTGTAACTAATAAAAATATTACTAAAAACATTGCTCAAATAAATTCCACAACCGATAACTATTTTTAAAACAAATTCTTTAAATATCGTTAATTATGGGTTTTATATTTATGGAGGAAGCTATTTTTAGTTCGAAGTGCTCAACTAGTGACTAACCCACCTATTTATAATTTGGAACCAACTCTATTCATTTTTTGATAAAAATATCCTTATTAAAAATAAAAAAAATGGTTTTTAAAAATAAAAATTGCATTCTATTCGACTATTACATGGTTATTTAGTAACGAAGTTTGGTTTTATTACTTCTTAATACCTATTTTAACTATTAAACTTTCACTTAATACCTAACATTATTTTAATACCCTAACTATCCTAATTTCTCATCAATTACGTAAAAAATGTCTTTCTTACTTTTTCTTTTTATTTTATTTTTTAAAAGATTCATACTTTTCAAACCAGAGCTCTCGAAAAAATATATAAAAGTACCATCGTTTTTATTTTTTTAAGATGAACAAAACTAGATCCATTGATTATATTTTTTGAAATTCTTTTTAAAAATAAAGTATCACCAGTAATAAGCAAGTTCTTTGAAAACAACTCTTAGGAAATAAAGAGAGTTGTAAACAACTGCCAGATTATAGAGTCACAAACAACTTGCAAGTATGTTTTTCAAACAATTGTTAGTACTGGTGAAGGTACCAGCGGATATATATAGTCGGGGATATTTTTGTCCAAAATTTTAGATTGAGGTACCAAGTGACATTATCCTAATTTTGGATACTAATGGGTAATTAGGTAGTTGAGTGGGTATTTAGAGGTACTTCTCTCTTTTAAAAATAAGCTTTGTCTTTTTATTTTATTTTTTTACTTTGTCTCCCATTCTTTACCATTTATGGCCACTTTGCTTTATATATTATTTACTTTCTATTTCAAACAGAAAACATGAATTTGTTTTAAATTATAAGTATGAATGAAGGAATGGCTTGCCAAAACTATACCATTAATAGTAAAATGTGATTTGTAATTCAAAAATCTCTGTGTATGTGTCTGGTGATCTCTTTTTAATTTTTGTTCAAAATTACGAAATAATAAAAACAAATATAGATGAATATATGAAATGCGGATTTGTTTTAAAATCATATATGATGAGTTCGGATACTTGAGTCACAGCCCACCACTTAATCCGGATAGGGGTAATTCGGACCATAACACTCCACTGAAAAAAAATCTGGACAGGACAAATGTAAAACATATTTTGACTAAGCTATTTTCTAATATACTTAAAAAGTAATTCGTCCTTAAACTTGACCCAGTTTCACAACTTGACCCGGTAAGCCTATGGGTCATTAATTAAGAGTATAAATATCCCAACCACTCTCATTAATGAGGGTGATCAACATTTAATAGAAGTCGGCTGCTTAATTATCTCACTGCTCCTCGTATT
Source organism: Limnanthes douglasii subsp. nivea (assembly GCA_036936605.1). Classification (NCBI taxonomy): domain Eukaryota; kingdom Viridiplantae; phylum Streptophyta; class Magnoliopsida; order Brassicales; family Limnanthaceae; genus Limnanthes; species Limnanthes douglasii. The sequence continues at coordinate 213,414,293 of JAUPFV010000004.1, forward strand.
AAACACAAAATACCATAAACTTACTAAAACACTTTACCAAACTACCCTCAGCCTAAAATAAACCAAACCAAATTGGCGACCATAGTGGGAGCACGAAGGTGCCTGAATTTTACATTCAAAACCAGTAAAAAGAACCAATTCTAATAGATTTGAACGACCAAGGTACTCCACCTCATGTGGTGGAAATGGTCAGGGAGAACAAGGAATACACCGTTGAGGAGCGAGACATGTTGAGAACATAGATAGAAGCACTAAGGTCCATAAAACAAGCACAGAAGGGGATCATGAAGAAATCAGGGGCGTTAGTTATTCATCATACTAACAATCATGGGGAGAATGATTCATCAATAAAGACTCGTCTTACTTAAAAAAGACTCATCTCAACTCTAACAAGACACAGCGATCTAAGCTTGTTGAAAGTTTAGATTCAGAGTCCTCTAGTAGCTCTTCGAATGAGGCTGAGCTTGAAGAATCTTTGTCATCAAGCAGTGATGGAGGGAGATCTATAAAAAAGATGAAGTTAATAAAAAAAGTATTCAAGAAAGAGGGATAGGCATGGTAGGCTTAAAAAGCATTTGGGCAAAGGGTCATCCCACAGGCATGCTGATCAGTTGTTAATAGATATCTTTGCTTTTCAGACCGAACCAGGTATTTTCGCAACACCTAATGAAGATACAGTTTTTAGTCGTAATAAGAACTGGAGGCAGTCACCCTTTTCTGCCAAAATACTGTCTGGAAACCTACCCAAAAGGTTTGACAGCTCTAAAATGGGAAAGTATGATGGAAGTCGAGATCCGGACAACCATTTAGAGCAATTCAAGAACTTCATGATGAATTCGATGATGACGACAAACTCTTGTGCAGAGCCTTCTCCCAGACTTTCACGAGAAGTGCTCTTAAGTGGTATAATAGCTTACCTCAAGGGTGTATCAGAAACTTTGATACATTCTGGGTTGCTTTCCGAAGGCAATTTGTTGGAAGTAAAGAGGTGAGTGACAATTGAGATTCTATTATCCATTGTTCCCAAGAACCAAATGAGTCTTTAAAGGACTACATAAGTCGATTTGTGAATACAAAGAACGGGTTAGCAGATTGCTTTGAACAGGTGGCAATTGCTTCTCTGAGACAAGGGTTGAATTCTAGGAACCTGGCTGATTCTGTAACCAGGAAAAAAGCTATGACTTGGGGTGGCCCGTTGAATCAAGTAGGAAAACAGATTAATATGGAAGAAACAAAGAAGACCAAGGTTCTAGTCAAGTAAGGTCCACCACAACAGCTCCTCCAGCTGTTAACCAGTCCGGATACAAGGCTAAGGAGACCGGACAAGGATCCAACCGGACTAAACAAACTCAGTTCAACCAGAATCGGGCTCAAAGCCAACAATCAAGAGGTAAAAGAGGTCATTGGGTTCAACCGGAGTGGTTTTTAGAGTTAAGGGAGAATGTGGCCCCAATCTATGATAAGACTAAGGATGAAGTCCATTTTCGAAAACCGACAGCTTTGCAGTCTCCCAAAGAAAGCCGAAATACTTGTTTTTACAAATATCACAATGATACATGTCATAACACTCAAGACTGCATAGCATTGAAACAGGAAGTGCAGAACCTTATTGAAAGAGGCAAACTGGGAGCTTATATCAAAAGAAGAAGTGGAAACAGTTCTGACAATGTTCCTCGGACGGGCCCTACAAACAATGCTGGAACATCTGCTCAAGAAGGGGCACTGGTGATTCTTGAAAGATTCGATGTTGATTCTGAGTAGTTGGATCCTGATCCAACTCGGAATAAGGTGGGGGTCATAGCAGAACAAACCAGGACGGTGTCCGGAGTGATCAGTTTCTTTGAATCATTGACCATCTTTGGAGGAGATACTATGACAGCACTCACCCTTTTATCAAGAAAGAGGCATGTACACACTTTGGTCACTCAATTTGAGGGGGGAATCTCTTCCCATCAGTTATAAACGCATTTCCTATTTATAGTTTTTTATGAGGATGGTTTGAGGAATATTGTTGGGCCTCATGAGGATGCGGTGGTTATAGGAGCATCTATTGAGGGCAATGATATACGCTGGATTTTGATGGATACGGGCAGTTCGGCAAACATCCTCTTCTTAAGCTCCTATAAACAGATGAGGAATCCGGCTGTTATTCAACGCTCAAACAAAATTATTGTGGGCTTCACATGGAGCTCTGTGGATGTGATCGAGGAATTTGAAGAAGTGTTGTTGGGCAATGGACCTTTTAAAAAGATGGTGAGGGTACTTTTCGTTATGGTAGACTAACCCACATCATACAATATGATTTTTGGGAGGTTTTGGCTTTCCATAATGCATGGTGTGGCCTCAAAATTCCATCAATATTTAAAGTATGCAGTTCAAGGACAAGTAGATGTTGTCTGAAGTAGTCAAAAGATATCCAGGGAGTGTTATGCAACTGCTCTTGCTCCTAAGACTTTGGGGGCAGTTCGGATTAATGAAGATTAACAGTTACTAGAGCCTTTTGAGGGGGGGAGTGAGATTGATGACCCTAGAGAGGCTCCTAGTATTATAATACCAGTTACAGAAGTTGAAACCCACTCCCTCGCAGAGGCTAGAAATATCAAGATTGGTTCCAAAATAGCACAAAAGTTAAAAAAAATTGCCATTTTTGCTAAACAATCAACATGTCTTCACTTGGTGCAATAGTGATGTAACCGGAGTACACGCAAGCGTTATCTCGCAAAAGTTATCCATCCGGAGTGATGTTGCACCTGTTGTACATAAAAGAAGAGCTTTTTCCAAGGAAAAAGCAGATGTGATAGTCCAAGAGGTTGATTAGCTTACCAAGATGGGATACATAAAGGAATCTCAGTATCCTTTATGGACTGCCAATCCAGTGTTAGTCAAGAAAAAGAACGAGAAATGATGTATGTCCATTGATTTCACTGACCTTAACAGATATTTCCCAAAAGATCTTTATCCAGTCATTCTGATAGATCAGTTGGTAGACTCTACATCTGGAAACAAGTTGTTGTCCTTCATAGATGTTTTCTCTGGGTACAACCATATACAGGTGGATCTGAAGGATCAAGATCACACTACCTTTATAACAAATAGAGGTCTCTATTGCTACAAGGTGATGTCCTTTGGGTTAAAGAATGTTGGGGCTACTTATCAGAGGTTGGTGAACAAAATATTCGCTAGTCAGATTGGCATAAATATGGAAGTATACATAGATGACATGATGGTTAGAAGCTTGGAGGAGAATTTGCACATAATTAATCTTCAAGAAACATTTACTAATTTAGCAGTTGTGAATTTGAAATTAAATCTAGAAAAATGTGTGTTTGGGGTCTGATCTGGAAAGTTTCTGGGTTATATGATAAGTGCGAAAGGTATCCAGCCCGATCCGGATCAGCTTAATGCCCTATTGGAAATGGATCATCCTCGGAATGTTAAAGAATTCCAAAGTCTCACCGGAAGGTTGGCTGCCTTAAACCGGTTTATTTCAAGGTCTTCAGATAAGTGTGCTTCGTTTTTCCAAACTTTGAAGAATGCTAAAGACTTTAATTAGTCTTCACAATGTAACCAAACTTTTGTTGAGATAAATAAATACTTATCCTCACCAAAGACTCTTTTCAAACCTGTTCAAGGAGAAACACTCTATGTATATTTGACTGTGTCAGAATGTGATATAAGTGCAGTATTGGTAAGAGAATTGGACAATTACCCTCATCCGGTATACTATATCAGCAAAAGTTTAATAGATGTTGAGAAGAGGTATTTAAAGCTTGAAAAGTTAGCACTAGCCTTGGTGATTGCAACAAGAAAGATGAGGTCGTATTTTCAATCCCCTTCCATTGTTGTCTGGACATCTTTCCCACTAAAGAATGTTCTTCAGAAGGCAGATATATCAAACAGGATGACTAAGTGGTCGGTAGAATTAGGCGATTATGATATCGATTATGCCCCCCGAACAGCTATCAAAGCTCAATCAGTGGCTGATTTCCTGATAGAATTTCATACGAATATGAACTCCAAACAAACTTCAGTAGATAAAACCAAGAAAGAGTGGGTGATCCAAACGGATGGTGGTTCAAGCACAATGGGTTGTGGAGCTGGAAATTTCCTAACCTCTCCGTACGGTGATAAGATGTACCAAGTTATATGCTTTGGGTTCAGGGCCTTTAGCAATGAGTCTGAATATGAAGCAGCTATAGCTGGTCTTAAATTGGTTTCCCTGTGTGGGGCTAAGAGATTTCGGTTGATGAGTGACTCTCAATTTCTCATCCGTCACGCTCAAGGTCAGTCTGAGTCTAAGAATGAGGAACTGATCAAGTACTTACTCGTCTTGAAAGAATAGGCAGCAGACTTCAAAAGTGTTTGTTAAGAGTATATTCTCAGATCGGATAATACACTGACAGACTCTTTAGCAACTATAGCATACTCTGAGTCCTACCCTTAGATTCACATACAAGAATGTCCGTCCATACAGCCAGCTCAAAATAAAGAAGATGGGGAAAGCATGAGCATACTTGTGATTCAGCCTAAAGACTGGAGATATACCCTTCTTCAATATATTTCTGATGGGGTTTTGCCGTCAGACAAAGCTATGGCAAGGAAGATTAAACACAAGGTACGTGGTTTTTTTATGATAAGGGGATTCATCTATAAAAAGTCTTTTAGTAGACCTCTCTTACGTTGTTTTGGGGTTGAAGAATCTCAAGTCGTATTGTCCGAACTACATTATGGGGAAGGCTCAGGACATTGTGGGTACATAGTGCTAACCTGAAGAGTCTTGTTAGATGGGTATTATTGGCCCTCTATAATGGCAGATGCTATAGAAATGGTAAAGAAATGTGATCCATGTCAAAGGTATGGTAATGAAATTCATGTGCCAGCAGGCCCTATGGAGTTTATTTCTGAGCCAATACCTTTTGTCCGATGGGGAAAGGACTTAGTTGGACCTCTACCTATGGCATCCAGGGGTGCAGAATAATTATAGTTGTTATTGATTACTTCTCAAAATGGATGGAAGCAGCCCCATTGGCAGGGACCACATCAAAGGCTGTCATTAAGTTTATCTTATCCAACATATGCTGCAGATTTGGGGTCCCTCAAAAGATTACTATAGACAATGGGACACAATTTGATAACAAATATATGGAGATCTTCAAAAGGTATTCAACATTTTTTTTATTCTCCTTTCCATCCACAAGCAAACGGCCAGGTGGAAGTTGCTAACAGGACCATTTTGTCTGGATTAAAAAAGAATTTAGAATTTGTTGCAGGGAAATGGCCAATCTATTTGCAAGAAATGTTGTAGGACTACTAAACTACTCATAGGGCTGCTACACATGAGTCTTCTTTTGCTTTGGTATATGGGATGGATGCAATTACCCCTATAGAAGCTACCTTACCATCATACAAAGTCTACAACTATTCTGAATAAGCTAATGAGATAGCAATTAGGAATCAGTTGGACTTAATAGAAGAAATAATGGTTAAATCTCACTTAAGAACATCTCACTACCAAGGTTTGAGGAGGAGCAGATTTGCCTCCAAGGTTAAAAGAAGATATTTTCAACCAGGAGATAAGGTGTTAAGAAAATTGTCTTACACACCAAGGAGAAGTAGTTCGGTAAGTTGGCTCCGAGCTGGGAAGGCCCCTATGAGGTCTGTGAAAAGCTCAAACCTTGGACATATAGACTTCAAGACAAAGAAGGGAGAGTTTTGAAGCACTCATAGAATATTGAACATCTCATGTTATATTTAGAGTAAAGCTTTTGAGTAAATATTTACTTGTTAAATACCAATGTAAATATTATGGGGCATACTGTTTCCTACCCTAATGGCGTGGGGAGGTTTTAAGGAGGTGTCCGGTCTTTTATAATATACGATGCCTTCTTAAAAAATTCGGAGTGATTTTACTAGAATTAAAGTCAAGTATAAATCACTTGTTCATTACCCTGGGTCTGTAGTGGATCGGATAAACTTGATGGTTGGTGATGACTATTAAATACATGTCATCGGAGATACTAAACACTCTCACTTTGATACTTCTAAAATGCTACGGGCTACTTAAACATTAGCCATGAATTTTTTTAAGGAAATGTAGTAAACAAAAAAGAAAGTTTGATAAATTAAACATTCCTTGGCCATCCAAGGACTTTGGGTGTTCAAAAGACTTATTCAGACTTCAACCGAATAGTAATACAAAATGTTTCTTGGCAATCAAAGGACTTTGATTATTTACAAAGATAAAAAATAATACATGGTAAAACCTTATGGCTTGTTCCCTTCGGACGTTCTTTTACCACCATCATCACCTTTTTTAGGGCTTTTGAGTTCGGCACTCGAACTCTCACTTGGTTCTTCTTCATCATAAGTTGTGGAATTTATTCCACTAGAGTAGTTGTGCTTGTCTCCATATGCTATAACAATAAATTGAGAGGGTTTTCTGATGCTTGAAGCGACTTTTCCTTGGTTGAGACTCTTGAACAGAAGAACCAGAAGGGAGGGGTGAAAGGTTTGGTTTGAATGAAAGCTGTTTGGGACTAGCGTTTTTTGAAGAGGATGACCCTTGACCGGCGTCCTGAGTTGGTTGACTGGTTTTCTCACCTATAGAAACTGGGAGGCCGGCGGCGACACGATTCTCTCATCTACCTTCATTGCTCTCTCTAGCTCTGACAAATTCAACCAGCCACCTTTAACTAAAGTGTTTCTGCTGTGAACATAAAATCTCTTAAGAAAAAATTGAAGGTAAAGATGAATTTCTCTATATGAAAGCTTTGAGTGCGGAAGACAATGAAATAGTAAAAGAGTATTTATATGACAGTAAAAAGCAACATTTACCAAAGAGAAGTTGAAAGGGGTTTTTGCAATGATTAAGGGTTGCGCAAACGTGTGAAAAATCAAAGCCTGGGTTACTTTCTAGACTTAATGGGTGCGCCGGTCTAGGAAAAATAATGGCTGGTAGGTCGAACCAAATACTCACATGTGTCCCACGATCCAAGAAGAAACTTTTAAAATTCTGGGAAGAGAAACGAGTCCTTACGAATTTCGAACTGGGCTGGTGTTGAAAATAAACCTTTTAGTTCGTACAACGCAAGCATGTCAGATGAATTTGATATTGGTTTGGTAGATTTTTTAGCTCTACCAAAGATATTTTGCAATGCCTAAAAAGGGGGCTACTGATGAGTTCGGATGCTTCAGTCACAGCCAACCAATTAATCCGGACAGGGGTAATTCGGACCATAACATTCCACTGAAAAATCCGGACAGGACAAATGTAAAACACCTTTTGACTAAGCTATTTGATAATTTACTTAAAGACTAATGGGTCCTTAAACTTGACGTGGTTTCACAACTTAACCCGGTAAGCCCATGGATTGTTAATTAAGAGTATAAATACCTCAACCACTCTCATTAAGGAGGGTGATCAACATTTAATAAAAGCAGACTGCTTAATTATCCCACTACTCGTATAACAAAATACCCCAAACTTACTAAAACACTTTACCAAACTGCCCACAGCCCAAAATAAATCAAACCAATATATGCAACTGGTAATTTGCATTAGTGAGTAAAATTAAATCGTGAACCTTGAAAAGTTATTTGCGGTTGGTAATTTATAGTTGGTGGTTCTAATTTATAATTTGTATTTAGATAAAAAAAAGGTCATGAGTCACGAAATGAAGGTTATTAAAAATAATTATCGAACCACGAATCACAAAAAAATGTGTAAATGTGAATTGTGAACTGCAAACTAAGAGTTAATTAAAATGTCTGAATGTGAATCGCGAAATAAGGATAAAATGAAACGTGAAACAGTGGTAAAAACAATATACGAATTCGTAACACATGTTAAATTGTATTCGTTATATAACTCTAAAATTATCATTCATGATTGTACTTTTGTTCATCTTAAAAAATTCAACGTTATTTTTATATATTTTTCTCGGCTACGGTTTGAAATATACGAAGTTTTAAAAAATATATAAAAAAATTGTCGCGAGTTCTGTTTTATAAGCTTGACAATAGATATCTGAAGATTAAAGAAGAGATAATTAGTTATTAAACGAAATATATTCATACAAGTAAACAAAATAAGATAAATGAAGTAAAATAATATTATAACTCCAATCTATATAATACGAATATCTTATATTTTTTATTAGTGGAATTAGTGTACTATTTAAAAATAATTATATCTCTCATATAATTAATACTAGGATATAAGTATTGTCATTTACTTTCACTCTCATATATTTCTAAGTGTTGTTGAATAGTTATTTAGAGAGATATACTATTCTATATGAGTTTTTTTAACTCCCAATACTCGGTCCAATGGGCTTCCAAGTTATTTGTATTGGTTACTTTTATGAACGAGTTTTGGCTTTATTAGTATCCCTCATAATTTTTGCGAGCATGTTGATGAAATAATGTAGTTTTTGTGATGATTGATACGTTTTGCTGAAATTTATTTGTCTGCATTGTTAAAAATAAATCAAGCATTATGTTGTTTGTCTGCATTGTTAAAAATAAATCAAGAATTATGCATTATTTGTGTTGCATTAGGTTTTTTGTTGTTACAACGGATTGTTTTGGATTTCACTGGAAAACAGTGATGGTTGAAAGAATAATTTTTGGAAAAAATATTATAACCTAAAGTAGTCCCTCAAATTATCTCAAAGACTCAACAACTGTAACAAACAAATTGTAACATATAGTAGCCCCCAAAGTTTTTGTGAAAACTGTTGTGAAGATTTAAAAACTCAAGTAACCCTTCAGCTTTCTGCGACTGTTGAAGGATTTTTAGGTGCTCTGCATCTGCATGGAATCGTCGAATGTTCCTTTGATAGGTGTTTTACCAAAGTTTATGTGATAACCAAGTTATGGGTGAAAGAATAAAACCATGTGAAGGCTCGACCGAGTTTTAAAGCAAGATGTTTCATGAGATTTTTGAAGGTCTAAGTTATTGTGATTCATCGGTCAAGAATCATGTGTTACGGTAAGGTGTTTTTGGAAAATAACCATGATGCAATGGTTCAGATTTGACCATATTTTGTATGTCAAATCATTACTGATGCTCACAGATGTTGCAAAAATATAGTCAAGTTTCATGTGTTCTTGCAAGCGTGGATGTAAAGTGCATGTATTATCAAGTCTAAATCAAAGGTTTGATGATCCTCTTGCTTTATTTGTGGATATCAGATAGCTTGTATACCTTTCATCTTGATTGAGGAGCATACATAGATGATTTGAAAAATATTGAAGCAAGGCATGACAATTGTTGTGTTTTTTAAAACTAGGGATTCAAAATCATTAATTGTGTTATTGAATTGTAATTAAGGGGTTGATTGTTTACTTTCTCTTAATTTTTATAATTTTTAAGGTAATTATTTCATTGTTTTATTACTCTCATATGCATAGTGAATTTGGCAGTCATATTTCAAAATAAAAAATCTTCATGATTACCATTGTTATAGTTGCTTATGATAATTAAAAGATTTTGCTAGTTCTCATTCTTTTTCATTTTATCTTATGCTTACCATATATCGAGAAAGGTTCATCTCTCAATCTCATGTTAGTTAAGCGTCATGAAAGATACGACTCTCATTGTAAAATATATAGTAGCCCTTTTTCAGTTTGGGTAAAGTTTCTACATATATTTTGTGAGGTTGATTGGGTACCCTTTATCAAAAGACCAAAAATAAAAAATATGTGGGATATCGAGACAGTGGTTGATGATGCCATCCATCTATAAGTTGTTCCAACGCTCGATCCAAATATCAACCTCGTATTTTACGGATAGCGGGAGTAGGAAAATAGTTTGTCTTCTTGAGTTTGCTATGTTATCTTTTATGTCATCAGTTGTTGTGCAGTCACCTAAATGTAGGAGAGAGTTTTATGTAAACTATGCTTAGACCCATCTGGACCACATCAAGGTATTCATTATAAAGTAAATGTGAGTAAAGTATAATTTACCAGAGGTGACGATAAAAAAGAGGCAAGATTGGATTATTGCATCCTCGTTCCCCTGATCCAGATAATACATTTTTGAGGATGAGATCATCATTTTACATATAATATCGATCATGAGCTTCAGTTTCCTCTTAGTACGGACCTAGTGTGATTTTTTAAATGGAAATAACTATGTCTGAGTCAGTTGGTGTCGAACTTCTATAGAGTCTTTTGTACGACCATTATTATTTCTTATAATGTTCACAACCGTTTTAGTGTGACCCATTTTATTGTATTTAACACGATCACTAGATAATCTGATTCTCCATACCTATATATCATTATGAATGATGTAGCCTAAATTATTTTTTATTTTTTATATTGTAATAAAATATGAAATATCACTTCATCTATGTATAATGTCTGTGGAATACTGATATAAATAAAGGAAAATAACGGTTTTCTCACGATTGGTGGTCGTACGTTAAGTGTTATTTTATTTGTGTATTAGTTTGTGAATCACGTGAAGATGACTATAGATTTGTTTTGAAATTGCTAGTGAATCTTACTATTAAGAAAACCCCTGAAGATATGAAGCATTATGCAAAGTGAAAAATATAATTTTTTATATTCCGGTATTTTTATATAAATATGTTGGTGTCGAAGTATTTTGTATTTTAATCGGATACTTTAATTGTAGAAAAAACCAGTCGATCCAGAAAGGTGAAGTTGATATCACTAGATTTATTGCGGCTTCAAAACGTTATCTGCCATAGAAGGATATAAGTGCCCCTTCTATGTAATAAAATGAGGTAAATGATAAAATGATATTTTCGTAGGGTAGTGGTGATTATGGAGGTAGTGTGGCCGAAGTTGGGACTGTTGGGGCCATCACGACTGAACGTCAACGAGAGTCTCCTTATAGTTTGGATCATACAACCACATTTGATGATGAATCCTTATTTTCATATGTTGTACATGTGATGTCTACCAAAAAGGTAATGATTAGTGATGAGGGGTCTTTAATGACAAAAACGTTCCTGAATGGTGTTGGAAAATGGAAGGCTCTTATGTACGATATGGTGTCAATATTTGACTTCAAATCCATGAGGGGGATAATGATTGCACGGGCTGCACGTGAGGTAAAACGCAAAACATATGTGATATTGGAAATGAAAAGGAAGTTGGTGAAAGTTGAAAGACCCTATAACCCTACGAATCCAACGACTATAGTTCATGACACATATGAGGTTGCAGGAATACGTACTGAAGTGGTTGTATGCGAGGCTTCAAGTGTTGTCATAATTGTGATGGTTTCTTCAAAAGGTGGTGTAGTTATTATTCTTCTTAATAGAGTAGTTGTGATTTTCATATTTGTTGTAGAGATGAATCTAGAGCTTGTTAGCAGATGTATCAGTGAATACATTAAAAATGATCATTCGACTGACTTGACACCTACTAATTTTTTGAGAAGACAATTGACTTTAGGGATTGAGGTAAGGCTTAATGCAGTATGATTATTATTGTTATTCTTGACTTTATATTGATGTTACAAAATTTAATATGTGGTGGCAGACCATGTTGAATACGTTGATATTACATCAGGTAGGTATGGTTTCCGCCAATATTGTAATGGGTGAAGGTGCCTTTTGGTGAATAGGTTATTATCAAATGTATGTTACAAACGTAAAGGGAAGCGAATAAGAAGTTTTAGTTGTAGTGTGAGCAAATTCAAGTTTTTGTAGTATCATTGAGGTGAGACTTTGATGGCAATGCCAAGAAAGTCGAGCATCTGGATAAAGAGACATAACATGTTGTGACTGAAGCATAATGATTTAAAGAGTTATTGATAGATGGATATAAAAAATCCGTAATTAGAATGACTGACCTATAGAGGCGCTCACCTCATGCATTAGGTGGCCTATGTGAGCTGCAACTCACATTGGAAGAAGAAAAGGGAAACCAAGCAGAAGATGCGGTTAACTTTGAAGCAGAGATGTTGAACAATGTTGAAGAGTCTACTAGGATTGCGAAGAAGACACTTATTTTGTGTATGCATCATGAACATCCCGATCTTAGATTGAATTTTAATGGGGTTTAACACTGAGAGCCAAAATTCCATTTCTATGTATTGGATCAACCATCTAAAAGAAGACCCAGTTATCATGGCAACCAGGAATGGTCAGTATATGTACACGGAGTCATTGAGAGCGAATAAGAAGGACTTGCGAGGTCGGTCTAATAAAATGAAGGGTAGTGTTGATGTCATAGAGCCTGTCGTCCTTCCTCGTGATGTCAGTGTGTTTTTTCGATTGCACAACTAGGATATTAAGGTAATTAAATATTATGTTGTTGTTGTTGTACCCCCCATTTCTGAAGGCTTAACTAATCTTTACCTTCACGAGATGAACGTTACCGCAAGTATTGAAGATGTTACTTAATTGTCGTTTAAAGAATAAATGGATACCCCCTTTTGACGCACCCATTTGTAAGGTTGTTATTATATTTTTATGTTTATGTGAATGTTGTTAGGCAGTTCTTTAATGCAAGTACCCTTATATAGGGATGTTGATTTAATTTTACACTTTTGAATATGTGTAATAAACTGAATATTTATGTATGGCCTATTTAGTCAAGGTGAGTTATTCTTTGTTCATTTTTGTAATTTTTTAATTTCCTATGTTTGTGTTATAACTTATTGTGCGTAGTAAGTATTTGTATGATCTAACTAGAGTGATTAATTCTAGTAGGAAAAATTCCAAAGAAAGTACTGTGTGGGATCCTTCGTTTGGAATATGTCTACAAAATAACCAAACATAATGTGTGTGATGTGTGTAAGGGTGAATGATTCTTTTAGAGTTAATTATTGAGGACACTTTAAACACGTTCACTGCGATTAAAATTTTGCCTCAGTGTTAAAAGTGTTTGGAGATGTATCAATCATAACATGTTTGTTGGATATGCACCTGATATGGTGTGATCATAGTGTTAAAATAATGGAGAATAGGGTGTTCAACCCAACCGTAAAGAGCCATGATAGGGCCAAAGTGTTTCGGTCGTAGCCTTATGTTGGCTCAGTTGAGCTTGTAATATTTTGGTTGAAACCTTGCATTGGCTTATTGGAGTTGAGAATTGTTCGGCCTAAGCGTTGCGTTAGTTCAATGAAGTAGAAAAAATTTCATGTCAAATCTTATGTTGGATTGAGTGAGCTTAAAATATTTTGGCTAAAGCCTTTATTTGACTCAATTGAGCCTAGAATGGTTCTGTTATAGCCTCAGGTTGATCCAATACGACTCTTATGTGTCAGTCTATCTTTTCATTGACCCAATGAGACTGTGTAGTCTCGAATGGAGCATTCGATAATAGAGTTTTTAAGTCTTGGACGAAGCTTATATGTGAGTGTGCTTATACAAAAGTAAGAAATGTATGATAATAAATAAACAAAATATGTGTAATAGAATAAGTAAATGTTTATTAACAATGAATGCTTTATAAAAACCTTCTCGCATTATTGAGTTAAGAAATAACATATCTCATATATAGTAAATTGTTTGACCTTTAAGGGCTCGATGTTCTATGGATTTTAAAAAAAACTTAGAGGGATAAGTATAATTTTAAGTGCTCGATGTTTTATGGATGTCAGATTTGGTTGTTTTATTGTTTATGAGGCAATATGTACCTGGTTTAATATTAGATTCAATTATATAAGTTCTTCCTCATGTTTGGATAACCTTCTGAGATTATTTTCCTTGGTATGTAGAAATACCTTTCATAAGTTTTTATCACTAGTATCGAAACTTTGAAAGCGGACCTTCGAATTGTAACAATTATGTATCAAAAAAATTAGAGTGTTCGAATCTGAGATGAGCCTTGACCTACTTTTTTTTATCACGTCCACCTATGTACTTCTAGCTATCGAGTTTATCCCATCCTTATACATGGTTACCTAGTAGGTGTGTAGTTTAAGTTCAACATTGACCATAGTTTTCATGTCATATATTAGCGCGGATGAGGATTTGTCAATGTTTGATCTTGAGGTTGTTCTATAAGACCACAAGACTTATTGTAAACAATATGACTACCTTCCTGCCGTTTATTTTAAAATTTTCTTTATATTGTCCAAAATTGTACGGTTGGTGAGTATGTCTACTTCAACAAACATAGCTTTCATATTTTGTGGGGAATATGACCTTTGTTTTTTGCTTTATTGGTTGACACTTTGTATTTATTTTTATTTTCTGGCATGATACTTCATTGGGGTATCTGGTTACATCTTTCACGCTCTAGACAAACATGTCAAGACAGTGTTGTAAGAAAATGAGTAATTTAGTCAGTAATACAATATTTTTACCTCATTGTAGTCTTAATACATTTGTATCGTTTATCGTTATGTTATCAACGTTCTTTTATGGATCAATAATATTGGGGATCTCTCGTGGATCGCCCATGATTTCTATGACGATCAGGTCCACAACTAACTTTGGTTTTTAAAAAAATTGAGTGGGTGTAACATTACCAAGATGTTTTATATTAACATAATCATTGGTGCACGATGAAGATGAAAGCTTACATATGGTCTAAACATGATCAGCTCAAGATGATTTTGTAAGAAGATGAGGCATCAACTATCATAAATAAGTATTATATTTATTTTATGTACTCCTCTCTAACGAGAACGATGTCTAATATTATCTCTCTTATGAGGTTGCCATCAACTATTTTAAGCCAGTTAAGATCCTCCACGATAGAACTAATACTCGTGCATCACTCATCTTATCATACGTAATTTTGTATATGATGTTGCTCGAGCTTCTTGTATCGATCATGACATGGTTAATTGCTAGCCCTTCTAGTTCGATTATAATTAACAAGAAATCGTTGTGTTGGGCTTCAGTACTTTTCAAGTTGTCGTCCGTAGAGCTAATATTATATTTAAGTGTTGGTAAGAGTGTGGGTATGTATGCCCATTGTACTGTGTTTCGAGCTCGGTCACATATTATTTCTTAGATTAGTCTAAGAATCTAAAGAATATATCATCGCCGATAATGACTCTAGTGACTTTTTGGTTATAGTCTAGATCAAAATATACGTCATCCAATATTTTAATAATTGTATTATTGTTGAGGGCTTGTGGCTCCCCTGTTGGATGGTATTCATGACTTTTTCGTCTAAGTATGAGATTTTGACCGACTAGAGCACGTCTCGGTTCGTTAATATTCATTATTATCATAAATTTTAAGAGTGTCCTATCATCCACCAATCGTTGGATATAGTTTTATAAGACCCGCTAATCATTGCTGTCATGTATAAAATTACCACGGAACTTGTAAATCTTACTTTTGTATCTATGTTCTTTTGGTGCTATTAGTTTCTCCGATCTTTGTTTGTAGAGCACATCTTTAGTATGATCGTATATAGTTTCAAAGTTCTTAGATGGTTCGGTGAATGGGATGCATGGTGGATGGTATGATAACCGACTTCTCCCAGTATTATTATTGTCGCCTTATTATCTCCTTTTGTAATTTTCACTTAAGATTATTGGTTTTGGTTCTTGTTCAGTATGGTTGTGGGGAATGTCTTGTTGTCTTGTTATGTTTACGTATGTTACCATCAAGTTATTACTTCTTGTTATGGTAGGATGTGAATTTTAGACATGCAAAGTGAAAGTGTTCTCACATATATTGGCCCTTGTAATCTCTTACACCTTGATGTGGATCTCCACTTACATAAATAGATCCTTGTAGTTGAAGGCTTTATTCTTTATTATCGTTTTCGAAAGCGGCTCATGCAATAGTTAGTTTCCATATGATGTGATTATTAGTAGGATGTGACGATCTTACAAATAGATTTTTGTATCCATGAATCCCATGTTGTGTTCCATAAAGGTCTCTCTCAATCGTTGTCTGTAATGAATGATGTTGTCCTCGTTCCCTTTCATGACCTTGGACCCTATACAATTATTATGAAAAACTGTGTGCAACATCTTGTAGTTTTTATATTTTAAAGTGGTAGGATGTTGAACCGGACTAAGGCATTTTCTAGAAATATCATCGAAACAATTATACACTTCATTTTAGAATACATCTTGAAGCTTGTTATCTCATTATCAAACTAATCGATGTGATGCTTGAGATCTTGCTTACCATTATATTTGTCCGTCATGTGGCTATTATAGTTGGATGGTAAGTCATCATATAAAATATTTGAAGCTAATAGGGATATGTTACCTAATTGTTCGTTACCATCGACATGCATGGAGCTACTGCTATAATAGTTTGTGTACTTCATTGACGGATAGGTTTGGTGATATTTGGGACCCTGCCATATGTTGGTCGCATTCGTGTTGTCCCTGATGTGCATGATAATATGTATCCGTACTGTTTTTGATTGAAATCAATGTCAAACGAGATCCTTTTTTAGGTTATCTCGTTGTTCAGTTAAACTTGGTATAATTGGTAGTTAGTTGCATTCAGCTGAACATCGTGATATGAATCAGCACTGTATTTTTGTTGGATTTACGACGACACTCTGAAGTGTTGTTAGAGGTGTGGTGAATTCTAGGTTTTTGTTGGAAGTTTGTCTGAGCTTTAGGTTATTGTTGTATCGAGACTGAAGCTAGATGTTTGATAAGATCTGAAGGTACTGCTAGAAGATTCCAGATTGTAGTTGGATGCTCAATTGGGGCACATACAAAATATAAATGCTTGGTTTGGTAACAAACTGCATTTGTATGGTCAAATGGGTTTTGAAGTGTAATTGGGTGTTGGTCTGGTACCCATACAACTATTATAGACTTTTTGGTTTCAAATGAATGCTTGGTTGGGTCA
Organism: Limnanthes douglasii subsp. nivea; assembly: GCA_036936605.1. Classification (NCBI taxonomy): domain Eukaryota; kingdom Viridiplantae; phylum Streptophyta; class Magnoliopsida; order Brassicales; family Limnanthaceae; genus Limnanthes; species Limnanthes douglasii. Next base: position 213,431,065 of record JAUPFV010000004.1, read on the forward strand.
CATACTGCATCTTGGTGCTCGACTGGATTCCCAAGTGTAGTTGGGCACTTGACTGGTACCCAAGATGTTGTTAGAGAATTTATGGCCGCATCTAGATGTTCGGCTTGATCATATATTACATCTGAACGATCGATTGATGCCCCTAGAAGAAGGAAAAATGCAGTGGTTGAGGCTCGACAGAGGTCTCGTTGGCGGTACTCATTCATTATTCTTAGACAAAGGCTCCCGATACTCAAGTTTTTGCTTATTTGCTGTATGTTGAAGGCTTTAGCGTTGGGATTCTACTTTTCCGCTTGTTTTTACTCTTTTTATGACGTTTTCTGCCTCATTTATATGATGTATTATCATAGTCATACTTGATGGTTTCACTTTCTTATGTTGCAGTAGATGCAACCGAATTCTTTCATTGCAAATGAGTCGTCCGTAATGCCTGCAGAATCTAAATTTTTTATCATACTTTCCACGAAGTTCTTGTGTCATTTGTTGGGAATACGTATTTGGAGCCATCGGGGATTTATGCAAAACATGATGGACGATCGGAGTTGTTAGTTGAACCGTTATGACAACTGATTTTATAATATCCATTAATGGAGTTTTGTTTGTATAAATCTCTTCTAAGGTTGTTGACATGACCAGAAGTGGGTTGGTAATGTTTTCAAAACTTGGAGTTGATCTTAAGGGTTCGTTAGGGTCAGAGGCGTGGCGTCTGAGGTTTCAGCCATTGACTCGTTGTTTATTGAATGTTTAGATCTATGTATCAATTCATCATCTATTGTTATTATGTCACTTTCTTTTTAAGTTCACGTAAGAATTTTGCTGGAGAAAATTATTCCTACAGACGACGCCAAATGACGATACAAATTCCGGATGATTAAAGAATATAAATAGGATAATTGGTAAGTAAAATGAAATATATTCAGACAAGTAAACAAAATAGTATGAGTAAAGAAAATAATATCATAATTGAAATTTAGATAATAATAAGATCTTAGATCATTGTTAAGTGCTGCAAATCGTGTTGTTGCATGATCTGTTGAAAATATGTATTATTCCATATGAGCTGCTTAACTTCCAAGATTTGGTCCAATATGCTTTGAATATATTTGACCGCTTAATTTTGTGAATGAAATTGGGTCTTATCAAAGCTTAAGGCTATAATTGGTAGAAAAATATATTCAAGATATATGTTAGTAATTTATATTATTGGGATAGTAGATGATACTTATATTTTGACTATGTAATAGATGGTAAGTCACTGTAAACTAAATATTCTCAAACTTCAAATTTAATCGAGACTTTGATCTTAAATTTTAATTTAAGTAAATTTTAATTTAATATTTAAGTGCTACTAACATTCTGATTTTTTTATCAATTTCTTTTCCATATAGTATAACATATAATAATATAACATGTATTAGTAATTTATTTAAAGCAAAACGAGGAAAAGGCCCATGCATGCGCTTATCAAACAATGCACCCGCCACATAAATTTACAAACAAACATTGACATCTTTAAGAAATTTTAATACATTTAACATGTTAAACTCTACTTTCTCGTCTCATACCTTCATAATACATTTCCAGCCTTCATATTTATGAGTGTCGTAGGAGTATCCAGAAAAGATATTTATATGATTAAAGGTACAAATCTAGCTTCCTTCATATCTCAAATTATATAGTCTATTATAAATATAAATTTGTCAAACTTTATCAAAACATCTTATAATATACTCTTATGATATATAGAGACCGATCAACTAACTGTAAAAAAATAGTCGTAGTCTTTTATTTTATATATCATTAATTTCTAATAGATAGACAGCTACATCAAATTTATGTTAACACCTAAATCACAAACATATCTTTCAAAATTTAAATCACTAATTTATAAAAAAATAATAAAACTCATTGGATCTTGTAGTCTTGTTAGCAATTTATATTGAATTAGCACACTGTGCTTCTCTATACACATCACTATTTTGAAATTTATGAACTTCTTTTGTTAGAGGTCGTATATTTGAGAAACGTTGAAATTTTAGGAACTTGTTATAGAAAATTAGCAAAAATCATAGAAATTTACAATATGCAAAATATCTCAAGGGATTTAGAGAATTTATTTTTTGTGCTTTGTTTCTTTTTCCAGTTTGGGTAGGGGATTTTGGATGCATATTTTAAAATTTGAGTCTTTTGGGCCGCTTATGAGAATTTGCCGCAATGACCAATATCATGGTCGCGACGAAGTACTTTATTTTGAACTTATATTTTGGTACTCTCTTCACGGTTGGGATCATCCTTATTTTTGTCGCAACAATCTCCAACATTATTGTGATCACCAACACCATAATCGCAGTAAAAATCATCAATAGGACCTTCTGTTTTGTCTGCTACAATTTTATCGCAAAAAGAAATCCTTACTGCAATAAAGTGCATCATGGTCACGACCGTTATTATCTTTGTTGTCAAAAAATGCTCATGTGCTACAATTTTTATCTTTTGTAGCTATTTTGTCAAAATAATCTCATCTGCAGCCGCAATAAGCTTTATACTTTACATAATTTTGCTCAACTCCTTGGCCAATCTATATACTCATTCTTAGTTTGATGGCATTAGTCTGCTTTGGGTTGTTTTCAGTCTTGTCAGGACAAGTTTCTTAATTTCCAAAGGCCAACATGAAGTGTATTTGGCCTGTTTGAACCTCTAAATTCTTAAAGCAAGCTCTTTGATTATGAACCAATACATATATATTCTTCATGTGTGTTCTTTTGTTATAACCCAATACCTCTAGATTATTTATGTTTGATTTATTTTTCTCAAAAAGAGTTTTAGAGGATTTAAGAAGTTTCTTTAAGTTATTCTTTAAAGTAATTTTTTTTAGTTTGTCCAATTTTCATGTTTCATACATTCTCGCTTTTTCCATAAAAATATAAAATTTGCATGCAACTTGCTTGATAACCACTGTGAGAAAAATAAGGTCTTTAACCATGCTAAAAGTTTATCACATACATCACATCATCTGATGTTGCAAATTGGTTTGTAATTGATCAATAAGAGGTATCAACTTATTGTACTACAACATAGTTCATATTTAGTGGGGCTATTTACTTCTCAAATATATATATATATATATATATATATATATATATATATATATATATATATTCTTGACAAATCATCTCATTATTCATTGTATACATCATGATCTTTTTTTCAGACACGTAATTATTGTTGAATAATATTTCGACTAATCAGTATGCTTCATCCGGTGTATTTTATGTTAAAGAACCTTTGTTTGCGGCATCTACCATCAGTTTGAAGTTTCCCATCAGCCCACTGTAAAAAATTTGGATAACCAACCAAGTTGGAATATTATAGCGAAGACATTTTCCAACAATACTTTATAACGTTCCCACGAGTCATACATAGACTCATCGCTTATTTATGAAAAAATTGTGACATCCTTTTAAAGTTTGGCTGACCTTACTAGTGGGAAGTATTATGCCATAAATAATTAATACAATTGCTCCCATGTTGTTATGCAATACGAAAGTAATGCTTGTAATCAAGCTTTGGCTTTTAACTTGTGAGAAAAAAATTCTAAGTTTTATCGCATCTAATGATACATTGTTTTACTAGCAGGTGTCACACATATTAACAAAGTTAATTAGATGCATATTTGGAAATTGCATTAAATCTCGATGAACATGTGGTTATTCTGGATCACGGTGACCAACGTCATCTTGATTTCAAAGTGAGGTGTAGTCATCTATGGTCTCAAGATGTTGGGTGTAAACCCTATTAAAAATGGATTATCATAATTATTATTGTTTTCTCAAATCTGGACCTAGTTGTATTGTTTCTTCATCCATCTTCAGTTTTTTCCTTTTTATCTGAGTGATTCTTTCGATTTGTGTATCAAACAGAATTAGGTTATTTCTACATATTATCTAAAAAATAAAAAAATTAAAATTAAAAAGCACAAAATATGTGAAACTAATATATATCTAAAAAATATACGACGATAATACCAAAAACGTGATGTAAAAAATCACAAATATACAATTTTTGCAGTAATTTTATAAGTATTTTAAAATTCGAGATTTGTCAAACCCTATAGAAAAATATAATTTCTAAACCTACAATCCAATATGAAAATATATTAATTTAGCTAAATTGAAAACCATAGTTTTGACCTAGAGGATCCAAATCGTGGTTTTGATTGTAAATAACTAATATAAAAGGATAACAAATAATTTGGAAATTACAATATTAATAATATTATAAAGTTATTTAAACATGTAACAATAATTTTTAAGGTTTTTATATAATTTATATACTTTAATCCATACATATATTCGTAAAAGTCGGATTCTTTTTAAAAGTGTTATTTTTAATCCACATTCATCTTTAGAGCCATCACCTCTTTCGTTTAAATGTTTTACTTCAAAAGCAGAGTTATATCCTAATAACTTGGGCATGAGCGTTGGGTGAAGCCATATGCTTTTATGTACCTACAACTTCGGGTGGTTGAACTTTCTCCACACAATTGGTATTTTTGGGACCTAAAGTCCTTGCTCTTCAAATAAATGATGAATGACAATTTAATCATTAGTTTTAAATTGTGGAGTATGTTTGGTCGCGTATTAATCGATTCTTGCATATTTTTCAGAATAAGTGTAATCATAACCACTGATACAAGAGTAAATGATTTTAACATAAATTTGGCCTTCATGCACTAGCTCTCAAAGCCTCCCTAAGTCTTCAGTCGGATTGTAATTATCCATTTTTTTTTTATCTTTTTTATGTTATCGTCATTTGTGATTACATCACTATTGCCATTCATATCGATTGTATGAGTTTTAATAACAATCCGCATTTTTTTAATGAAAACCACTTTTATTGGGGTATTGGGACAATGGATTTTTTTTATGTTAGAGAAACATTTTTTAGGTTTGGTAAGACAACCTCTGCTTATTGGGTCATTGACCCAACTATCATATTTTCTTCAATTATCAAAGTTTTTAAAGCTTTTACCATCACCACATTACTTGAATGACCTATTATTTGAAGAATAATACCATATGAAGTAAATCTTTTATGAATAAGAATGTTGTGATGGATCTTTTCAAACTTCATAGATTTCATCATGAATAGTTAAGTTTTTGTATTTTTAACGCTACTTGACCGATAAAGTAACAGATATATTATGTTAAATAAAATAAAACTGACATACCATATAATTGTACAATACAACCGACAAAGAAAACAGAAAACTAAAAACTTACTTTCCCTCATTCAATTTATTTTAAGTGATGTATATTCGAGAATGTAAAATGTTCTTCATTAATCGCCCAGGAATATGAAGCTTTTTCTTCAATTTGTTCTTATTCGGCCATATTAGTTACTAACATAAACTGATTATCAATCGATAGCTTATAGCACATACTTTATTCATACGAGTTTATTTATTCTAACGACATGAACTATTGTATTGAAAATGGAAGCGCATATATGTGGCAGCCATAATCAAAACCATTATCATCCTCAATATGTTTAACACTAGTTAACTAGGTCACATTTTATATAACTAAATAAATATAAATTTGTAGAATGTAAGATTAGTTGAACTCTTGCTTCAAACGATAATACGTAGAATTTTGTCTCCTAATAAAAAATATATATATGAAATCTCATCACCACAGACTTATGGAACATCCATTGCGCCCACAGTTTCCAAAGTTGTTCTTGATCATATATCACATTCAAATTGTTTCCCATTAGCACATCCAAAAGATTCATCCCAATTTTTTATGGAGGAAGAATTGATTTCACATAGACATCTAACACCAGTGCTAAACATGTGTATGATAAATCAGTCAGAAGTGGTTTTGAATCAATAACAATTGAATACGCCTAATTGTTTATCATAGTTTGAGGTTTTATGATTGATGTTTGTCAACAAATCAATATTTTAAAGTTAGAACTTTCATAATCAAAGCTCGTAATTTGGTTACGAGCCATTTCTGTTGGCTGGAAGAATAAAAATAGTTCTTTTTACTGATGGGGATCAAGAGAATAACTCAAATGTTACGAAAAATAGGAAACAAAAGGTAAAAGGTAAAACAAACCCAATATTTTTCTTTATAAGAGAAGCGGATCTCATATGAGACGTCCACTAATGATCTAGTGGTTGGCAAAATTTCCTAACAATAAAAAAAAATAACCCACTATGCAGTACTAAATATCTCCACATGCACAACATAATCGATATATAAACTTGTTATAATTAAAAAAATTCACCCGTAATCATCACTTGTATGGATATTATAATCCTTCGGCTGTCTTTCTTTCACTTTCAAGGGCTCAGTAAACTGCCTAGTTTTTTTTTTGGATTTGGCATAGAGCTAAATCGCGAAGATGTCCATTTTTTATTTTTTATTTTTTTTAACTAATATTACTTATTTTGTTATCACTCTACAGTACTAAAAGGGATATTCGTTTGAATAAATTTAAATATAAATGATTCTTGCTTCTTAAATAGTGAAACAAATATGGGAGTAATAATTTCAGAATTGAAGGGGATATCATCTCAGCTAAGGGTAGACTATATGGTAAACAGACCCCTCTTATTCTATACGGTATTATTCTATGCTCTAAATTAAATCTCTATAATATTGATATTCAATCCGACTCAAGCATTCGAATAGATATGTTTTTAAATAATAATGTTCCATGGTTTTTTTCACCTATTCTCAAATGTTGCAGGAAATTATTAACATCAAATATGAAAATATCTCACATATATAAGGAACAAAATTTTGTTGCGGATTGGCTCACTAATTGGACAAATAAGCGTAAATTCAAGTTAGACCTAAACACTAATCAAATTCCAAACCAGCTAAGAGCTATAGTGTTGTTGGACAATCTAAAAATTGGGTTCTTCAGATATCTAAACTAAGAATATTCTTCTCTACACCATAATATAGAGCACTAAATAAATATTATATGTTAGTTCCAACAAGGTTTTAGCAGGTAGTTCTATCTGACAAAAATCTAATGCAGGGCTCATCCAACAATATCGATTGAAATGAACTTTAGGACAAGACTACCAACAAAAATCTAATGCATGCTCTCTAGGTTCATACTAATGGTTATATCTAATTATACCTCTATTGTAATTGCACTGTCAATAAGCGTAACAAAGAAAAAACCAAGGAAACTATGTTGCAGATATAGATAAAAAAACAAAAAATTGGTCATTAGAAGGAATACTTACTTTAGTGTGAGCTAAAAAATGATATTTACCATCAACAACTCATTGTGCTATCCTTGTATAATTGTCAAATAATATTCAATTCATGATTTATGGAATGAAAATGAGTGCTAAATTAAGTTAAACAATTAGAAAAAATGAAAATATCGTTAAAAATTGCATCAATAAGAGTTTATTTTATTTCCAACATAAGACCTCAACACCAAATCATGTAAAAAAACACTTCTACTGGATTTCAACGTTCAAAACAATGAGATTCTCTTTGATCTTAGCATATGTGCAAGTTTAACGAGAAAAAAAAGATACCATGGTGGATCTTCGGCGATCTGTGTAAAAGTAAGTTTATATTCATGTGATAATTAATTTTCTTTAATTCAATATATATTTGTGATATACAAAAATTATAATAATTAAAAATATATGATTTAGATTTAAATATAAATTTATAAAATTTAACGTTCAGTTATAAAAGATAATATTAAAGTTTAAATTTATAAATAATATACTTAAAAACATATTTCTTAATATTAAATATACAAATTTAACAACTTGATTCAAAATTAAAACTCAGTATTAATATATATATATATATATATATATAATATTACTCCAATAAAAACAATTTCATTCATTTATTTTAATAATATATAAAATAATAATAATAAATATATAATCTAATCGGATTAATATAAATTAGATTTTTTATAATCTAAATACTCTTAACAATCTCTAAATCTGACTATGTTTATATTCGCAAGATCTAAATACTAATCTAGAAACACACCTTCATATATTTGTAAACTTTTTATTAGTTATTATTTTTTAATTTTTTAAGTTGTATATTTTTATCCAAATTAATTTAATTTATCATTTAAAATATAATAAGTTATTATTCAGATAAAAATAAAAGTATTAATAACCATTCGGATTTTTAAATTGATTAAAAATCATATACGACATTAAATTTTTCAACCATGTGCTTCCAGCAAAAAAAACACGAGCTTTTACTTTTTCTTTTCCAATCGTCTATTTCTAAAACCAAAACTCTCAAATTTCTTAAATTATAGATTTGTGCAACAAGTGAATTCTCAAGCGTTTCAACATAAAGCAATTACTAATTCAGGTTTTCATAAATAATTACTTTATTTCGTCTTTAATTTTTCACTCGTAAATAATATGCATGACTCAAAATTGTTCGTGTTTAGTTTTGATGAATTGTATATCTATTTACGCAACAAACATACAATTAGTAACCTATGAACTACTTGTGTATCTATTTAAAGACTCTTGATGATTTCTTTCATTTTTTGCAACCTAATTGAACGTATTTAGGCATTCAACTTCAAGTACTTTATTAACTTAGTTTCTATTATATATTTTCAAAATGAACAAACATTTTTCGCAACAAACTTAAACGTATTTATGCACCAAAAGTACTATAAGTTTCTAGTCATACTTTTCATTTGTTTTTCAAACATAAAATACTTTTTCAAGCAACCGAATTTCACATATTTTAGCAATTAAGTTTTTATACCAATTTTATCTTTCGTTTTTCAAACACATAAGGCCTTTTTTGCAACCAAATTGCACATATTCATGCACACAATTAGCCGTCAGTTTTCAAACATACTTTATATTTGTTTTTTAAAAGTAATTTTTTTCCATACCCCAATTATTTGTAGTTATGCACCCAACTAACAGTTAATTTCAATAGTAATATACATGTAGTTTAACTATATAATGTAGACAAAACAATATCAAAAGAATCAATATTCTCAACATCGGGAATTCCAAATATATTTGAGCTCACAAAAGAAATAAATACAAAAGAAATAAATAATATTCATGAAGAAGTCAACCATTTGAAGAATCAATATCAACATTTAACTTCAGTTTCTTTTCGTAACAAAAAAACTAATTGTTGGGAATATGGGGGATCGGTCCACATATTCCTACCTCCGTATACAAGTAAGAACAACATTATCTCAACACTAGTGTGATATTATCCAATTCGGCACCCGAAGGCCCGCACGGCTTTGGTTTTGGTCCACTTCCCAAAAGGCTCATACTAGTTGAGATATGTTCTTACTTATATACCATTGATCCTTCCCATGTCTAACCAATGTGGGATATGGGACTTTGGTCGCCACCCTAACAAATCATCCTCTCGAACAAAGTACCACTATAGCCTCATCTCCATTGACTTCCATCCGTTCACTCTAATCAGGGTGGCAGTCTACCTGACGTCTAGAGACACTATAGATGTTATTGCTCACCTTCTATTAAACCAATCTTTCTTGTTCCTTAGCGTCACTCCCCACTCCAATCATGTAACACCACTAGATGAGCCACATGCACTCTGAACTAGGATCTCTAGAGCAGATCACATTGAGCATGACGTCTAATTTCTTCATGTTCGACCTCCAAGAATTTCACCATCATTGTATTCATATCTCCGTATATAATTAAACAACACAATCTCAATGCTAGTATGATATTATCCGCTTTGGCGTGTGAGGGCCCGCACAACTTTGGTTTTGGTCCACTTCCAAAAGGCCTCATACTAGTTGAGATATGTTTTTACTTATATACCACTGATCATTCCCATGTCTAACGGATGTGGGATGTGGGACTTTGGTCGTCACCCCAACACTAATTTTATAACCATTTTACTTATAATTATGTAACACAATAACACGTAATTATGTAACCATTTTTTAACATATTGTGCATTTTAGCAACACAATTAAACGTAATTACACAACCAAACTTTGATTAAAGTTTTATTTTTATATTATTTTTTTGTAATTATAAAATACTGGTCTAGGTGGATACATCATTAAATAAATTAAAGAACTGGAAAAAATATACAATGACCACGATAAAGAGATTAAAGAACTGCAAGACTCAAATGCTAGTCTTAAATATCATGTTGAAAAATGGGAAAAGAAAAATCAACCTATTTTCACAACTATTTGCATGAGATCTTACGTCAAACATAAGAAGATCTTGTGTAAAATAAAAGAGCATAAAACGGAATTTTTCTTGACCGTAAACATACAATAACATATTTGTAGATGTTCGTCTCTTTAAGTCAAAACGATATTTTTTTAAAAGGTGTATGTCTTCAAACTACACTATTGTTTGTATAAAGTATTAATTTTATTTATCGTTTATTTATGTATAGTGATCTTACAATTGCAACAAAATTTATAACGTAATTACGCAACCAATTAAAGGATAATTTTGCACTTCAATTACACTTGTAATTTTCATAACAAAAGTATATTCATACAAAAAAAATGTTATTACATAACTAATTATAATGCAATTACGCAGCCAATCACCACATAAATTTGTACCCAAATGACACTTGTTATGAAACCGTTAAGCTTCAAAATCCACTTCTTATAAATTCCAAACCTTTCTTTCATAAGTTATTGCTTTCCGAGTTTAGAGATAGAATATTTAGAGAGAGAAACAACTTTAATCATCCTTATATATAAAAAACCCAGTTTCCAATCATTCTTCACCGGAAAATACTATCGTGGTTAAAAATCTGCTTTAACTATCATTCATAATTTTTCCATTCGTAAATGTTCATGATAAAAAAATATTGGGGATTGGCTGACAATCACTCAAAGGGCTGATGAAAGAATAGATGCTATTATAGTTACTGACTAACCCTTACAAGTACTTCAAACATTTACTTAAGGTTTGTGGCCTTCAACAAACAAACCAACCAAAGTACTTATTTATGAACACTCATCCCAAAAGCTAATCTGAAGGCCCGCTCTCACAAACCCATCAATGAATCTCCATATATTGCTACATGTGAAGCTAAATATAATCATTTACAAAAAAAACATCACTCCTCTAAATCCAAATAGAAGAAGAGCAAGAAGTCTAAGGCAAATCCTCCCCCCAAAGGGACCATATGAAATCGAAGCAAATTTTCAGACGGTTCCTTCGAATATAAACCTTTATTCATCGGAGTCTTCCATTCCAAAAAAACCAACATGCCCTTATATTCTCCTCAACATCTTGATGAGTCTTCCAAATATACTAAAAGACACGAATCAAAAGTAGGTGGTTCAAATGAAGAAGCTGATAACAGTGAAGAAGTAGAAACCTTGGTTGAGACGACTCAAGACGAATCTCTTGAGGACCTTCAAAGAAAAACCCTAAAGCTAAAAAGAAAACAGCTAAAAAAAGTGTTACCCTTCCCTCCAAGATAACTATAATTCTTGGAGACAATTTAAACAAAGTTCTCCCTGAGTATCTTATTGCCCTCTAAAAATTTCAATACGAATACTTCTCAGAATCTGAGGCGACCAAACTCCAAATATATTGGGGAATTTGAGACTCAATTACCATTAATCTACCCAAGGAATGATAGATTCCAATTTCGTAGAGCTAGTCGTATACCTAGAGATTCTAAATTGGGGCCTCCGGTTTCCATTAGATATCATTATTATCGAGTACTTCGAATTAATCAATTTATTTCTAAGTCAAGCCAGACCTAACCTTTGGTTGACCTTGTTCTCATGCATCATGGCCTCAAGACTATCTAAAATTAAACTTCTGATTGAGCAATTTATTACGAAAAATGGCTATGTAGAAAATCCCAACATCACTTTCTTCTAAATCATTATAGGGAATGTCTCTACAATAGTCGATGATCTTCCCGAGACAGACAAAACCTGGAAGCAACATTTCTTCTGCCTTAATGGGTGTTGATAAAAAGGGAAATAAATTTATAAACAAAACCCTCGGGGAATCTCCCTCAAATGGAATAGTACAAGTAAGCTCTTCTAATTTTATTATTTATTTATTTTACTATTATCCAACTAACTCAAATATTTGATGAAACAATCACTAAATAATTTCAAGATCATTTGCCAACTGCCGAAGAGACATCTTCACAACCAAGTCAATGGGTTAAGAAGCAATTGTAATGAATTTCATTAGTGTTTTGGTCCCTTAAATCCGGTCCAAAGAAACTTGTAGAGAATTTCTCCTGAAACTGTTTGGCCACCTGAAAATCTGATGGACCTTCCCGATCTCTGCGATGTTGTAAACCAACTAGCTTATACGGACACTCGAGTTATTTTCCCCGATATGAATATGGCTCATACTCATAAAGTGAAAATAAAAACTGAAGGGAACCATCTAAACACAAAATAAAGAAAACAAAATCTAGTCTCAATGAAAACAAGAAGAGTAAAACAAAACCCAACAAATCAACAACCGCGTAAACCAAAATTACTACTCTTGAGATTGCCAAAAAAAGAAAGCTAAGAAGTATTGAAATTCCAAAAATCCCAAAAATCATATTCTTTAACAAGTTGTAACCATTTTCTCTCATGAATCTACGTCAAAATTCTTTGAAGAAAATGAAGATATACAAGATAATCACTTCTCCCAACCTGAATCACATTTGGAAAAAAATAAAAAAACCTACCGAAAATGTTGATCAAGCCCACAATCATCCGTCAGAAAATTACTCACAAACCTCATCTATCGATAACCCCAAAAAGTTTGTTTCTCAAGAACCAACATTTCTTTTGTACCCTTCAGATGAACTCTCACTAAAACTCTATAACATGGGTCTTCTTCTGACATAACTTGAAATAAATGCTAAATAAATCGAAGTGGATGCAAAAACATTTACCGATGAAACCAAATTTGTGCGTGAAAAATACAAAGCAGTGGCTCAAGAGGTCAGTCGAATTTACATGGAACTTGCTATGAACAAAAGATTGGTTTAGTCCGCTCAAAATGCACTTGTTAACTAATTCTATATTTTCAAAGAAAAGAGATTGGATTCCATAATGTCATGATGCAGACACAAAAGGAAATTTCTGCAATACATAAGGTAAAGACTGAATAGGAACACACTAAGTATGACGCATTCGACACTCTATTCAAAGAAAGTGAACAAGCAAAAAATAATGATGCAGAGGAATTAAAAGCATTGAAGATCAAAGCTAAAAAAGATAAGGCATCTGTAATGACCGCTGTTGTTGATAAATGTGCAAGCGATTGCATCAGGATTTAAAAAAAATTAAACATATGCGAAATTTTATGTACTTCTAAATCTCAATGACATAATCTCAACTTAAACAATTACTGGTACATAGTACCCAAAGACCAATGTCCTCAATATATTCTTAAAACTAATTCAAATGAATATGACGATTCTGAGTCAGAAAAATCTTAGAACGGAAACTCTGGCTCTTCGAAAAATGAAGATACAAATGATATATATTCTTCGGATGATAACTCATAAAATTAATTTACATATTATAATGGAAAATCAAAATATCTTCCATTTATTTCAACTTATGTTACTATCGTTTTTTATGTTTGATATATATAATCAAAGTATTTTATTTTTTGAATCGGATGATTAAGCACCATTTTGATTTCCCTCAAACTTTGACTACTTTGGGACTGTACGAATTATCACCACATAAATTATAATTGCGCAAATTTTCACCATATAAGTTGTCACAATGTAAATTATTACCATGTAAATTATTATCATAAATTATCACCATGTAAACTGTCACCATAATTATCGCCATATTCATTATCGCCACGTAAATTTACTTTAGTTAATAAGTTAAAATTATCCACCTTTGGTTTTATCAATCCTCATTTAATTTTAAAGTGGTTTTTATAATTAAATATCTTACTAAAAAATATATTTTTGTTACACTAATAGTAAATCAACATCTTTAGCTTTTCATATGGTAATAAATAATTTTATTCACAATTTTGGCAATGTGATTACTTTATGAATTTTTTTTGCGCCACCAGAAATGAAAGAATATGTGACTAGTTAATGATGTAGATAAATTTTATTCGAGGGGCTATTTAGTAAAGTGGGAAGGAGAATTTATTTTTGGCAGTCAGTCGAACGATAATTGAGTAACTTAAGTAGATGTTTAGAGAGAGAAGGTATAATTTTACCGTAAATGTCACATTCCTCATAAATGCTTTCTCAAAGCCTTTTATATGCTAAATTATGATAAATGGCCCTATTAGGCCGAATCAAACTGATGGGCCAAGCCCAAGAATCTAAACTCATTAAGCCCAGTGAGAAAAATTAAAATAAAATGATAGTGAAACATTTACATTTTGATGACATATATAAATACATGACAAATATTGGCATAAATCCGATTTTTTTTCTTCAAATATTTTCACCCTCATCAGATAGCTCCCCTAGTCCTCTCAAAGACATTTGGAGAAATAACAAACAAGATTTTTGTATAAGGGTTGATTATCCCTCAGAACGTAACTTTTTGAAGTTTTGCTTTAAACTACTTAGAGAAATCGAGTGGCATCATTCAGATATAATGGAGGTATATTTATCATGACTATAGTCTAGACACATCATGGAACACGTGTCATCATTTTATTAGACCCACAATCTCGCTCTTCCATACGCAAGACATGTCAAAAATTAGAAATGGTTCCACTCCTCTATATATTATAGTCGTTAATGACTTTTCAATTTCTCTAGAATTAAAACTAACGGTATTCGACAATCTCTTATATAAGTTCCCCCTTTATTCTCTCTTTATAATATATTTAAAGAGAGAAACTTTACTTGTAGAAAGAGAAAATATGCCTCATTATCATCATAAAGGTAATCGTCGATAGTATTTTATCTTCCCTTCACCACTTTTACCATCACAAATTTTATCTATGGTGATATTGTTATGTTTGTATGTTCACTACCAGAACAGCTTTAGCCGACTAGCTGTGTTTATATAATAAAGCCGAGAAGAAAAGTTTAGTTGCAAGGTTATCCGCATCCGAAGGCATTGAAATTGTTACTCAAACGATCGATTACGGGGGCGTCTATCCATACAACAGACACAAAATCCTATTGGAATCCTCTTCCACCTCTCAATAATTTACCTCATAAATTCATTCATCAAGACTAGTACACTTTTAAAGGGCCACTAGTCGTAGATGTCCATCCACTTTTAAAGCTACAGGCTCCGATACAAAAGAAGACCCACCTCCAAGCTTGGTCAGACCAACCAAAGTCCATACAAACTCTTCCTATGGTACTAGAAAACCATCCAACAAACTCATAATTATCTTAACTTTTCATCACATCAGCTAAACAAAGAAAGAGATAGTATTCCCCGTTGGACAAAACCTTCTTAATCTAATCCGAGCGAGTTTGAAGATAAATATCTAATTGAAGAATCTCATATGGAGACATTAGGTCAATCCGGAGAGAACGTCAAGGTTTCCAAATCTATTATAAAGAAGACTTTGAAGTCTAAATGTGGTAAATATGACAAGGCTAAAGTTATATAAACAGAGGCTGAAATACTTCCCTTGTTGTTGGTCGAACGCATATGGACTAATTTTCCAAATGCCAGTCCTAAATATATTTTATCCTTCGATAAAGTTTCTTATAAGAAAGTGAGCTAGACTCCATTCGTGAGAAAATGGGGTCCTAAAGGAGGTGAGGGTTATATTACCCAATCGAGAAAAAACTTCGATGAACTATGGTCTGAGAGAGTTAGTTGTCTATCTGGATGTGCTAAACTAAGGTCTCCGATTTCATTTGGACTAATAAATTGTTAACTAACTTAACTTGGTGAGACTATGCCCAAGCCAGGTTAGTTTGAATTCTTCGTATACCCTAATGTCATGTATCATTGTAACTACATTATCGAAAAATCGAATGTCAATGGAACAATTTGTTGCCATCGTTGGGATGTCTTGATTTTCTCAGATCTTTTTTTTCTTCTACAATATGGGTGACGAGTACAAGATGGTGGATGATCTATTGAAGGCTGAAAAACGGAAGATGTAGTTTATTATTTTCAGTAATTGGTGGAAGAATGGGAGTAAAAATACCTCTCATGGTAATCTGAGTCCGCTTACCATGTTTTGAGAACACAAGTATTCATTCGAACTTATATGTTGCTCATATTTTATTATTCGCAACTTACGTCTAATTTTTATTTTACAACGGTACTGAAAATTTATTTGTATCATATGGAGGATGCCAAAATTAGTTTTTAAAAACTGCATCAATTGGTCAAGGAGAATTGGTCCACTGGTATCCACTAGTGTTTTACTATCAATAACTTGGTTCGAAGACACCTCTAGAGGACTAGCTCCAAACGAGATTTATCATGGGAGAAATTGACCACTCATCCTCCGGTATCATATATCCTTAGGAGAATTGAGGTTACATATGGTAAATTATTTCTTCCAACGAATATCAAAGCCCCTTTCATCGAGCCAAGAACGATAAAAGAACCAAGTAAGGCTAAAAAAATATACAATTGAGGTTAAAATTGTGGAGCAGCCCAATGAGTCTTTGTCAACCACCCATGAAGAATCTTTGCCAGTTATAGTCATTTCTAATATCGAAGAGGATAATAAACTAGTAGAGTTTCAAGCGTCGAAGAAGAAAGACACATGCAAAAGAAGCAAGCGTGGCAGTGACAAAAGAGAGAAAAATAAGAAAAAAATAACCATAAATTCAGATATTGTCCCTCGGTCGGAGATCGTTCCTCTTATAGTCCCCTCTACCGTTCCCCAGCCCTTAGAGGATCTGAACCACCTTCACTATTTCTCCCAAAATTGCAAAGATAAATGTATAGAGAAGATAATATGATGGGGCATATAGCTGGGATCGAATTTGACGCTTTCGACAAAGACTTCACCAAAACCACCCGCAATATCACAAACGTGGTTTACGACGACATGACCTTTGAGCTGATAAAAGGATACGACACGCTGGTATATTCAATGTTTGCTTCCGTAAAAACTATTGATGAGCTGGAGTAGGAGATCAAGGCACAAATAGAGACTATTTCCTCTGTTGAATAAGAGAATAAAAATCACAATGAGTCCCTCGAATGGGAAAAATGCGTGTTGATTGTCTAGTATATGAGGTCAAATTGGTTAAGGATGAACTTATGAAGCTAAATGATGCTTATGAAGGGTTACAGTCATCCGATTCCGTGGAGATTACAAGATTGAAAAACTAGCAAACCGACGACAAGACTGTTATAGAACATTTTTTCGAATGAACAAAAAGAACAAGAGGCCATGGTTAAGAAATATGAAGGGTAATTTACCACTATCAAAGATCAAGAAGGAAAAATACAAAGAATATGTGGTAGATGAATATGCCAATTGATGAGGTCAGAGATTTTAGCTACTAAATCTTGTTTTAATCTGACGGGCAGTACGGACCAAAAACACTATCAAGTGAAACCGAACAGAACTAATGTAGTGGAATATGACTAAGCTAGATGCCGGTCACTTCACACCAAATTACTGATGGGTCCTTAAAATCGACCCGACTTCATGATCCAACCCAATAGGCCCATGGGTCATTAATTAAGTATAAGTACCCCAAACACTTTCATTAATGAGGGTAATCAGAATTTATTACTAGCACACAACTTAAATATCTCATTACTCTCTACTTTAAACATTAAATTCCCAAACCACTTTACAAAATTACCCTCAAACAGAAATTAACTACACGAAATTGGTGACCATAGTAGGAGGGCAACAGTTCCTGAATTTCACAATTCAAAACCAGCAAACATAGTAGTTCAGATGGATCCGAATGAGCAGAATGTCCCACCTCTTGAGGTGGAAGTTGCAAGGGAGAATAATGAGTATACAATCAAGGAGGTGCTAAGAGCAATAAAACAAGCAGAGAAATTGGTTACGGAAAAATCCAGTGCGTCGGTACTTCACCACACTGACAATCTTAGAGAAAACAAGCAGTTTTTAAAGACCCATCTCAGTTCCAAGAAGACACGCCGATCTAAACCTGTTGAGAGTTCTGCATCTGAGTCCTCCAGTAGCTCATCAAATGAGATAGAGCTTGAAAAATAATAATCTTCAAGCAGTAATGAAGGAAGGTCAAAGAAGAAAATGAGGCTGACTAAAAAATATTCAAGAAAAAGATATAGGCATGGTAGGATTAAGAAGCACCATGGGAAGGGTAAGGGGTCAGCCAACATATTGATCAGTTGCTGATTGATCCTTTTATTTTTCAGTCTGAATGAGGTACTTTTGCAACCCCTAATGAAGACACTGTTTTTAGCCGTATAAAAAATTGGAGGCAATCACCTCTGTCTGCAAAAATACTCTCCGGACATCTTCCTAAGAGGTTTGATAGCTCAAAAATTGAGAAATGTGATGAGAGTCGAGATCTGGACAACCATTTGGAGAATTTTAAGAACTTAATGATGAATTTTGATGACAATGACAAGCTATTGTGTAAGGAATTCTCTCAAAATTTCACAGGAACTGCCCCCAAATGGTACAACTGTCTCCCTCAGGGGTGCATAAGAAATTTTGATACATTTTAGGTTGCCTTCCAGAGACAATTTGTTTGAAGTAAAGAACTCAATGGTAATGGAGACACCATTATTCATTGTGCTCAAGAGTCGAATGAGTCTCTAAAGGAGTGCATCAATCATTTTGTGAACACAAAGAATGGGCTACCAGATTGCTCTGAACAAGTTGTGATTGTTTCCCTCATACAAGGTTTGAATCCAGGTAATTTAGTTGATTCAGTGACTCTGAAGAAGTTTATTATCTTGGGTGGTTTGTTGAATCAAGTGGGAAAGTAAATCAACGTTAAGGAGACCAAGAAAACCAGAGTACACCATCAAGTGAGGTTCACAACAACAACAACTCTTCCAGCTACTAATCACTCCGGTTACAGGGCAAAAGAGACTGGACAGGGTTCTAACCAGTCAAGACAGAATCAGTCTAACCAAACTCATAATCAACAGGTCAGAATTAAGAGGGGGTCTTGGGTTCATCCTGAGTGGTTCGCTAAATTGAGGGAGAGTGTGGCTACAATCTATGACAAAACTAAAAATGAGCTGCATTTTAGAAAGCCAGCAGCACTGCAGTCCCCCATAGAAAACCAGAGCACCCGTTTCCGTCAATAGCATAATGACATAGATCATGATACTCATGATTGTATAACCTTGAACCAAGAGGTCCAAAACCTCATCGAGAGGGGGGGAAGTTGGGGGGCCTACATCAAAAAATGAGGGGGAAGCAGACCGGATAATGCACAAGCTAATACTCCCCGAACTGGTCATCCGAATAATCCTGGAACATCCACACAAGAAGGTGCAATGATGATTATTGAAAGGTTTGATGTAGGCTCTGAGTATCTTGATCCAGATCTGAGTCGAAATTAGGTGGGAGTAATAACAAATAAGACCAAAATGGTTTCCGGTCAGATTAACTTCTTTGAGTCACTAACTATTTTCAGAGAAGATACTGTGACTGCGCCTTCTACTTCATCAAAGAAGAGGCATGTCCACAATTTTTACACCCAGTTGGATGGTGGGATGTCCACCCACCAGTATCAATCCTCATTTCCATTTATAGTTTTCGATGAAGATAGCCTGAGAGACATTGCAGAGCCTCAAGAAGATGCGGTGGTAATAGGGGCATCAATAGGAGGAAACGATATACGTCGGATTCTGATTTATGCATGCAGTTTGGCAAACATCATGTTTTTAAGTTCTTACAAGCAGATGAGAAACCCTTCCATTATACAACGTTCGAACAGAACCATCGTAGGCTTCACAGGAAATTCTGCAGATGTGATTGGGGAGTTCAAAAAGGAAGTGTTGTTGGGAAAAGGACCCTTTAAAAATGGTAAAAATATTGTTTGTTGTGGTGGATTGTCCAACATCTTACAACGCAATATTTGGAAGGTCTTGGCTCTCCAGAATGCATGTTGTGGCCTCTACGATCCACCAATTTTTGAAGTATGTTGTCTAGGGACAAGTAGGTGTTGTCCGGAGCAGCCAAAAGATAGTCAGGGAATATTATGCAACAGCCCTTGCCCCTAAGACTTTAGAGGCAATAAGAGTTAACAGAGATTAGCAGCTATTGGAGCCTTCTGCTGATGAAAATAAAATTGATGATCTCAGGGAGGCTCCCAGTGTTATAATACCTATTGAGAAGGTTGAAACCCACTCCCTCGCAGAGGGCAATTGTGTTAAAATTGGTCCCAAGCTGCTACCGGATTTAAAACACCGATTATTATCCCTTTTGATGAATAATCAACATGTTTTTACATGGTTTAATAGTGAGGTCACTGGAGTTCCAGGTGATATTATTTCCCATAACGTGTTGATACAAAGTGATATTACGCCAGTTGTACAGAAGAGAATTTATTTTTCTAAGGAAAAAGCAGAAGTGATTGTTCAAGAAGTTGATCGTTTAACCAAGATGAGTCACATTAAATAATCTCAATACCCTTTGTGGACTGCCAACCCTGTTCTGGTTAAGAAAAAGAATGACAAGTGGCGCATGTGTATTGATTTCACTGACCTTAATAGGGCATGCTCCAAAGATCTTTATCATGTTTCTCGGATAGATCAATTGGTGGATTATACCTCTGGAAACAAGCTATTGTCTTTCATTGATGTTTTTTCAGGGTACAACCAGATACAAGTAAATCTAAAGGGTCAAAATCACACTACTTTTATCACAGACAAAGGTCTTCATTGTTATAAGGTGATGTTATCAGACTGAAAAATGTTGGGGATTCTTACCAAAGATTAGTGAATAAAGCCTTTGCAAATCAGATTGGCAGAAACATGGAAGTCTACATAGATGATATGATGGTCAAAACATTGGAAAAATATTCACACATATATGATCTTCAAGAAACATTCTCTAACTTAGAGGTTGTAAATTTAAAATTGAACCCTGAAAAGTGTGTATTGGGGTCCGATCTGGAAAGTTTTTGGGCTACATAATAAGTGAAAAAGGAATTCAGCCTGATCCAGATCAACTTAATGCCTTGCTAGCTATGGATCTTCCCCGAAATATCAAAGAAGTTCAAAGACTGACAGGACAAATAGCTGCGTTGAACAAGTTTATTTCAATGTCATTTGTCAAATGCGCTCCATTCTTCCAAGTATTGAGAAACGCCAAAGACTTTAATTGGTCTCCAGAGTGTGATCAGACTTTTATTGAAATCAAGAAGCATTTGTATTGACCTAGAACTCTTTTCAAACCTGTTCGGGGGGAGAAGATCTACGTATATCTAGCTGTATCAGAGTATGCGATAAGTGTTGTGCTAGTAAAAGAAGTGGACGGTTACCCTCGTCTGGTGTATTACATCAGCAAAAGTCTGTTGGATGCTGAAAAAATATATTTGAAGTTAGAAAAATTGGCATTTACCTTGGTAATTGCAACAAGAAAGATGAGATCATACTTCCAAGCTCATTCCATCGTTGTTCAAACATCTTTTCCCTTAAATTGTGTTCTTCAAAAAACCGATGTGCCAAGCCGAATGACCAAATGGTCAATGGAGCTGGGTGATTATGAAATTGATTTTGCACCCCGAACAACGACTAAAACCCAGTCACTAGCAGATGTTTTGGTAGAATTTCATGCTGATAGATCCTCCGAACAGATATCAGAAAACCAGTATAAGAAAGAATGGGTAGTTCGAACTGATGGTGGATCTAGTACTATGGGCTGTGGGGTTGAAATTTGTTTAACTTCTCCTTATGGTGACAACATGTACTAGGCCATATGTTTTATCTTTAGAGCTTCTAACAATGAATCTGAATATGAAGCGGCAATAGCTGACCTTAAGCTGGATCTCATGCGGGGAGAAGAGAGCCCGGTTTATGAGTGATTCTCAATTGCTAGTTCACCATGTACAAGGACAATCTGAAGTAAAAAAAAAAGAACAGTTGATCAAATACCTGCTCATCCTGAAAGAAGTTGCTGCAAACTTTTAAAATATCTACTATGAATACATTCCTAGATCGGATAATACTGTGGCAGACTGTTTTGAAACTATAACTTATTATGAATCATACCCATGGATTCTTATACAAAAATGTCTATCATTATAGATATGCCAAGATAAAGAAAACGCAGAAAGTATGAGTATAACAAGTACTTGTTATTCAACCTGAAGATTAGAGGTATGATCTTCTCCAGTTTATCTCCGATGGGATATTGCCTCCAGATAAAGCCATGACAAAGAAAATAAAGTATAAAGCTCGTGCTTTCTTGATATTAAGGGAAGTCCACTACAAGAAATATTTTAGCAGACTTCTCCTACTTTACTTAGGATTTGAAGAATCCCAGGCTGTATTATCTGAACTACATGATGGAGAAGGTTTTGCACACTGTGGATATATGGCCCTAACCATGAGAGTTTTATTAGCAGGGTATTACTGGCCAACCATAATTGCAGATGCTAAAGAGATGGTAAAAAAGTGTAAAACTTGCCAAAGATATAGAAATTAAATTCATGTGCCAGCAGTTCCTATGGAATCCATATCTGAACCAATACCTTTCGAAATATGGAGGATAGATCTAGTTAGGCCTCTTCCCATGGCATCCGGTGGATGTAGAACAATCATACTTGCTATTGACTATTTCCCTAAGTGGATAAAGACAACTCTTTTGGTTGGAACCACTTCAAAAGAAGTCATTAAATTTATTATATCTAACATATGTTGCAGATTTGGGGTTCCCCAAAAGATCACTACAAATTATGGGCCACAATTTGACAATAAAGACATAGAAATATTTTGCACCTCCAAAGGAATTCAACATTGTTTTTCTTCTCTCTTCCACCCTCAAGCAAATAGGAAAGTTGAGGTTGCAAATAGGATAATCTTGTCCATAATAAAAAAAATTGGAAGGAGCTGGCCAAGTTATTTACAAGAAGTATTTGTGGGCCTACCGAACTACACATCGGGTTGCTACACAAGAATCTCCTTTTGTTCTGGTATATGGGATGGATGCAATAACTCTCATAGAAGTTACTTTACCATCTCAAAGAGTCCAAAACTATTCAGAATAGGCTAATGATATAGTAGTTAGGAATCAGTTGGATTTAATTGAAGAAATAAGAGTTAAAGTACATATGAGAACAACACATTACCAAAGTTTGATGATGAGTAGATTTACCTCCAGAGTTAAAAGAAGATATTTTTCAATTAGGGGATAAAGTCTTAAGAAAAGTCTTTTTACACGCCAAGGAAAAGCAGTTCGGTAAGTTGTCTCCGAATTGGAAAGGCCTTTATATGGTCTGTGGGAAAGTTAAACCAGGAACATACATACTCCAAGACAAGGAAGAGAGAGCACTAAAGCACCCATGGAACATTGAATATCTCAGGTTATACTTAGAATAGAACTCTTTTGTAAATATTTACTTTTTAATATCAATGTAAAAATTAGGGGGCACACTATTTCCTACCATGGTGGCGCGAGGAGGTTTTAATGAGGTGTCCAGCTTTTTTAATAATATCTTATGCCTATTTTAAAAATATGGTATAATTATGTTTTTGATTTAGCCACAGTATGAGGTGGTCGGATATTAAATACTCATTGAACATCCTGGCTCTCAAATGTTTTTGAGTTGATCAGATATATTAAACACTTGGTCACATTTATTAAACACATGTGATGGAGAATGTTTAGTATCCTTATTTAACGCTTCTGAAATATTGAAGGTTATTTGAACATTGGCCATAGAGAGTTAAACAAAATTTAAACAAAGGACAATATGAAATCAAAATCTGATTGGACTTAAACCGATATATGATTCACAAGATGATTTGACCTTTCAAAGACTTTTTTCTACTGAACAAAGATTAAACAAATAATGCAACAAAATGCCTTGGACATCCATATAAGTCTCTCCATTGTAGTTTACAACATTGGATGAGCTGGAAGGCCGATAAGGCTCCGCGAATTCATCCTTGTCCAAGTCATTAAAATACATGTTAATACTTTGAAAGACATCAAGGTTTACCTTTGCATCACCAGTGGCCTGTTCAGAATAAAGATTGGTTGGGATTTTCTTTTGTAAGGTAGGATCGACAGGAGTTGGAGAAGGGATTTCAGAAGGGTACAAGATTACCTCTGATCCCAAAATAACTTTTTTCTTCTTGGCAGCTTTTTCATCATTGTTTGCTTTGCGTTTCTTGTCATTCTTCGAAATCTTTGGTGGGTTTTCTGACCCATCAACCTCCTTAACAATAACTTTTACTACTTCCAGCAGAGCAGCATTAATGCCTCCCTGGTTCTCTGAACCGGTCTCTTCAGTGGTTGTTTCAGGTGGGTTTGTCGTGGTTTTCATCTTTCTCCTGTTCTTCATCTTGTTCAAATGACTAGGGGATTTGGCCCTGGAAGGCAAGTAAAGTTTAGCATCGTTATCCTTTGTCCTCCTCAGGATGATATCTCAAGGAGGAATGCTGATCAGTTATTCCCATGAGATGTCTCTTCGCCCTGTAGTGTTCCACAGATGAGACCTCACAAA
Source organism: Limnanthes douglasii subsp. nivea (assembly GCA_036936605.1). Taxonomy (NCBI): domain Eukaryota; kingdom Viridiplantae; phylum Streptophyta; class Magnoliopsida; order Brassicales; family Limnanthaceae; genus Limnanthes; species Limnanthes douglasii. Next base: position 213,455,682 of record JAUPFV010000004.1, read on the forward strand.
GTTCCCCGATGCGAAACAGTTGTGGAAAGCGTTGTCCCATTTCTCCAAGGCCCAAGCATTCAGTTTGGCACAGGTATCATGACCTACATCTACATAGTCTGAAAACTCCTTCGGAAACACAAAGTAGATATATAAATTAGTTCGGAGTAGTTACTTAATATTTAAAAGATTAAAGAAAACATAAATGAAACTCAATAATACTCTTCCATCGACTGTTCAGCTGGCTTGGGTTAGAATCAACCTTGATCTTCCTCCCATTCTCCTAGGCCCCACTGATGAATAAAAACCGCATCCTCCATGGTTTCTCTGAATCTAAAAGATCATTCACTACTTTGTAGTTATTTCTAGTGATAGAAGGGGATGTGATGATTCTTACATAAATTTGCCACAATAATGAATTATTCCATTGGCAGTGGAATCTTGGATAGCCTAGATTCTATGATGCCATCCAGCAAGGTATACCAGGCCTTTGGGCTCAACTGACTTGGACATAGCTTGGTCAGGTGGAAATACATGACTGTCTCCGGATCCAAATGAATCGAGAGTACCCAGTTCAGCACCTCTGTATATACCACCAGCTCGTTGGATTTTCAGTCCATCGGAGTTTCTAGGGTGATCGGGATTCTCACCTTGACGGACTCTGGGATTCCCCACTTCGTACGAATATGACCCAACTCAGCAGTATGGGTGTATACGTAGGCTATATTTTGAAGAGACATCAAGTACTTCACACTGACCTTCTTGAAGTTTGGCCCCACTCTCCCCTCCAGACTCTCGTGAAGCGCATCTGGATGAGTCAAACATACTTTAGTCTTGCCCTCTAGATCTGCAGTTGTGTCCTCTGTTTGTCCGGACGCCTCAAAAGAGGCATCATCTAAACTATCCTCCATGTTTCTTCCATTACAGTGGAAGGCTGTTCGGATGGTTTGGCTTCTGTCAGGGGCCGTTGTCCGGATGATTTGGTTTCTGGCACAAATTTTACTGCCTCCGAACTTGTGGGTTTTGAAGAGGTAGGAGTGGATTTTGATTTAGATTAACGGATAACTCGGTATGTGATATATTTCTCTAGGGATTTCTCTGTATCTGAACTCATTGCAATGAAAGGTCAGGGTTTTCTAACGCTAGAGACGGTAGGGAGAGGGTTTTGAGACTCTTGGACATAGGACCCTGATGGAAGAGGAGAAAGGTTTGAAACAAAGGGTAGTTTTCTCACATGGGTGCTTTTGAGGACGATGAACCCTCGTATGTATTCGCTTGTGATTAATTGATTCCTTCACCAGGAGAAACGGGGTGACTAGCAGCAATTCGTTCGTCTTTTGCAACGTTTCTCGCTCTCTCTAACTCGGACAAGTTTAACCAACCTCCTTTTACTAGATTGTTTCTACCTGTGAACATAAATGACTCGAATAAAAATTGAAGAAGGTACTGCACTTTCTCTCACTATAAATGCTTGTAATTTATGAAGACAATTAAACAATGAAGAATATTTATATATAACAATGAAAGTGGGAGTAACCTAGGAGGAGGTAAAACGATCTAAGTAATGATTAAAGGCTGCAATGTATGGATTTAAAGCCTATGTAACTTTCTAGCCTAGTAGGTACGAGAATCTAAGAGAAAAACGGTTAAGAGGTTAAACGAGAGCCTGACATGTGTCCACGATTGGAAAAAGACTCTTAGAATTCTGAACTGAAAAACCAATCCCACCAAATTTCGAACATAGAGACTCTTGAAATTCTTAACAAAGAAAAGATAAAGTCTGCAGTTCGGATACAACAATAGATCGGAAAATTTTGGCATTGATTTTTAAGAGTTAGCTCTTCTAAATATTCTTTGCAAGACCTAAAGGGGCTAGTGATGAGGTCGGAGATTTTAGCTACTACATCTTGTTTTAATCTGATGGGCAGTTCGGACAAAAAACACTATCAGGTGAAACCGAACAGAACTAACGTAGTGGAATATGACTAAGCTAGATGTTGGTCACTTCACACCAAATTAATGATGGGTCCTTAAACTTGACCTAACTTTACGATCTGACCCGATAGGCCCATGGGTCATTAATTATGTATAAATACTCCAACCACTTTCATTCATGAGGGTAATCAAAAATTATAACTAGCACATAACTTAATTATCTCATTACTCTCTACTCTAAACATTAAATTCCCAAATCACTTTACAAAATTACCCTCAAATATAAATTTACAACACCATTGATGAAACCATAAAATCCCAAGATAAGCAAGACGTTTCGATCAAATCTGATACGATCTTAGATTTTTATAAGACATTCTCAAGCTAAACCTCAAATCCTTATGTGATCTAGTTTAAGAGAAGTTGTGGCCCAATGACATGCCCATAGCAAATCAACTGGGTGTATCCCTTGACTCATCCAGCGAAAAATCAAGGAAACTGATGGGAGAGACTCCGAAGATGGGAGTTCGAAAGAAGAGAACGTTGATGGGGACGAATCCGGAGGCCACTGAATTTATAATTTGTTATTGTGCGCAAGTCCTTTGTATGTGTAAGACATTTTGTTATTTTCGGATTTTAACAAATTATTCGTTTATCAAAGGCATTTTGTAGTGGTACTCTCCAGATTTTTATAAGCCCTTGGAAAAACCAAGACATCAATGAACCAACATTGTTTATTTTATTTATAAGTCTTAATTAGTTTAATTATTTGAAAGTAATCGATTTGAAGATATATACGAATCAACTATTATAACCATTCGAAGGTAATCCATTCAAAAGTAAATAATTCAATCATTTTTATCCATTCGAAGGTATGAAAAATAATCACTTTAACCATTCTAATGTAATCCATTCAAAGGTATATAAAATAATAATTATTAACCATTCGAAGATATATAAACCAATAAATTTCGAAAGTATATAAATCAATCACCTTTAACCATTCAAAGGTAATCAATTCGAACGTATATAAATCAATCACTTTTACACATTTGAAGGTAATACATTTAAAGGTAAATAAAAAATCACTTTAAACATTTGAAGGTAATTCATTCGAAGGTATATATGATTATGAAAACATACTGAGTACAACAATGAAATAACAATGGTTTAAGGTAAATACAATAGATTGGTGAATAAAGATATAATTGAGTAGTTTGAGTACATGCTTAGAGAGAGAATATATAATTTTGCTATAAATATCTTATCCCTAACAAATGCTTCCTGAAATAGGTCGAACCAAACTCATGGGTCAAACCCAAGGTTCGAAACTCATTCAGCGCAAAATAAAAAAGAAAAGAAAATAATATACTAGTGAAACATATACATTTTAAAGACATATAAAAATACATGATAAATATTGGATTAAGTCCGATTTTCCCTTCGAATATTTCCGCCTTCATCAGTTAATACACTGAAAACTAAAATAATATCTAACCATCAAATATAATGTTACTCCCACTACAAACGTAAATGTTCTATATTCCAAGAATGCTACAGAAGTCTTCCTTCGCAATCATGCAAACGATATTTCCCATGCATAGCTTTTTCAACTACTAAATATGGTCTTTCTCAATTTGGTTTCAAATTTCCAAGCCTTTTTTCTTTAGTATGCATCAAAACCTTTCTCAAAACCTTATCACCCACTTTAAACTCTATTCGTCGGAGTTTAGATGCATATCTGTTTTTAGTAACGTTTGATAGTGGAGCAAATTTAAATTCACTTTTGTCCTCTTTTCCTTAATAAAATTAAGTTATGCCCTCCTTTCTTTATCATTATCCTCCTCAGAATAATTAAGTAGTCTACAAGATGGAAAATTAGGTTTTTTCATACTCACCTCATCCATCCCATATACAAAAGTAAAAGGTGATTCATGAGTTGTCGGTCGAGGCGTCGTTCTACAAGCCCATAATACCTCTTGAAGATAACCTGGTCACTTCCATGTTGTTCCATCTAGGTTCTTTTTTAGACCTTCCAAAATGGTTATATTGGTGTGTTCTACTTGTCTATTTTCTCGATGGTGAAAAGGTGTTGAAAAACAATGGTATATTCCTCTTGAAGAATAAAAAGCCGTAATTTCTTTGTGGTTGAGTTGTGGTCAATTATCAATGGTAATTGCCCTCAGGATTCCGAACCTACAACAAATATTGGACAAAATAAACTTGATAGTATTATTATCTCTCGTTCCATACAGAGGCTCAAATTTGACCCACTTTAAAAAATAATCAACTGCAACAATAATGGTATGATATCCCCCACAAGCCTTCAGTAGATGACCAACCAAATCTAGCCCCATCTATCAAATGTAAGTGCCTCAAAAATAGGATTAACTGGTACCGCTGGTATATGTATCATATTAGCAACTCTTTGATAAGTATCATTCCAAAACAAATTCTTAACATCTACCATAAAAGTCGGTTACTGCCAAAATCAGTCTCCTCATTAAAGTATTAAACCCACAATTAGCAGATCCCTCCACGTCATGCAACTTAAACAATAGAATTTAAGACTTATTTTTTCCCAAGTATTGTAGTAACGATTGACTTAAACATTTTTTGTATAGAACATATCCAAGAACTATAAACCTATGTGCTTTAAATCTCAACTTCTTAGCCAAATCATTGTTATCTGGTAACTACCCCTTAACTAAAGTTTCTCTTTCAATTCATATAGCTAATCACGTTTCTCTTCTTATAAAATTATGAAAACCTATTCAAAATACTGACACTGCTTCATCACTATAGATAGGTTATCATGTGCCAATATACATGGATAACCCTCGGAATATGCAATAGTTTACAAAGAATTAGCAATCAAATTTTGACCCATATGTACATGTTCATATTTAAAATTCTCAAACAATACAACCAATCTTATTAACACTTTAAAATATTGTACGAGCCAATCATTTCTTACATCGGATACTTTGGATGTGTGGTTCACCAACACATGTGAATCACTCATCATGAATACTATTTTAGCTCCACAATTTTTTGCAAGTTATAACCCAGCTAAAGCTGTTTCCTCATTATTCGAAGTTTTAAAACCAAAAGTATTCCTTGGTACATAGCCTCTCCCGTCGAAGCTACTAGTTGGACGCCTACTTCACAACCCAATACACTTGATCCTCCGTCAGTTCGGACAACCCAGTTATCCCTAGATTTCTCTTTCCATTTTTCAACCTCTATAGAATCTGGTATCGCGAATGAAATTCAACTAAGAAATCATATAAAGCTTGAGTCTTAATTATTGATCTTGGTATAAAATCAATATAATAATCTCTTAATTCCACTGACCACCTCTTCATCCTTCCCAAAATATTAGGCCTTTATAATACATTATTTAATGAAAAAGAATTTTGAACTATAATTGAACGTGTATTAAAATAAGGGCACCTTTTCGGAGCAGTTGTAACTAAAGATAAAGTAAATTTTTCTAATGTCAGACAACGTTTTTCAGCATCCAACAAACTTTTACTCACATAATATATGGGTCGTAGGTATCCATCAACTTCCCTTACAAAGACTGTGTTTACTACAAAATCTAAAACTACAATATAAAGAAATAAAAATTTCACCCATTATTGACTTAGTCAGAATTTCTAGAGAATATAAATGTTATTTGATTTTTACAAAAGTTGCATTACATTATAATGTCCAATATAAATAGTTTGCATGTCTCAACACTTGAAAAAATATGGCACATTTATCTGATGATCTATAAATAAACTTGTTAGAAGCTGCCAACTTCCTCGTTTGAATTTGAACCTCTTTGATTATCATAAGGGACATCATCATTAAAACTTCTAACTGCTCTGGATCAACTTTAATTCCTTTCTCACTTACTATGTCACCCAAAAAATTCCTCGAACGCACACCGAAGGTATATTTTTTCAGGATTTAATTTCAAGCAAATATCTCTCAGATTACATAATGTCTCTTATAAGTCCTGAAAACGATATTAATCTTTGACACTTTTGACCAACGTGTCATCAATTTATGCCTCCATATTCCTACTGATCTAAGTAGTACAAGCTTTGTTTACCAATATTTGGTAAGTAGCGCTTGCATTCTTAAGTTTAATGGGCATCATTCTATAATAATGCAAACCTATTTCGGTAATAAACATTATAATCTCTTGATCCTTTAGATTCATTTGGATTTGGGTATATCCTACAAGTGCATCCATAAAGTAAATAATATTATTTCCCGATGTCGAATCCACTAACTTATCTATTTTAAGGACAATGAGGGGATCATTTCGACACGCTCTATTCAATAAGTGAAATCCACACACATTTGCCACTTACCATTCTTATTCTTAACATGCACCGGATTTGGCATCCATGTCGGCTATTGAGCTTCTCGAATATGACCAACATTTGATAACTGATCAATCTCGCATCAAATTTATTAATGTAAAAAGCTCTTATTTTCTGAATAATAGGTCTTACATTTGGATTCATAAGTAAAATATGACAAATTATAATAGATAACATCATTACTAAATCTTTAGTACTCAAAGCAAACATGTTTAAATTTTGTGACATGAGAATTATCTTGTTTGTGATGACAATAAATTACCTATTTTCAAGCTCCTCCAATTAGGAAAGAGGTATACAGGAAATGGGTATACTTCATTGTTCTCATCGGTTGTTAACAATCCAAGGGTCTTTCTTTGATCATCTATTCCCTCTGAATCCAAGACATACCTTCTTAATTGTTATTATTTCATCTTTTTACATTTTTGATCGGTTTAGTATGTAAAACTATAACATAATATTCTAGATCCACTTGCTGACAACTCTGAACCATTCTCATACGATACCCAATCATATATTTTTAACATTGATGAATTGTAAAAGCAATAACGTGCATCATTGACAACCATTATCTACTAAAACCTGCGTTGTTAGTTGTTGGGTTATCCATTGCCACAAATATTTTTTATATTATTTTAAACAATCATCGACCTAATAATAATTCACTCTCAGATTCTCCAATGATATTAGTTATTGTACATGTGAAACTAACTATAGTTTATTCTGACCGGAGAATTATCATGGATCCTACATATTCTTATAAGTTGACATAAACATTACATTGGACAAGCTACCAGTATCAATGAGTATCATGCCAATTTCACTTCGTGCTATTTCTACTCTAATTACGACCGCATCTTCATGAGGTCCAACCACATTTCTTAATCATTATCATCAAACAAAATAAAAGGTGAGGGGATTTTTCTATATATGTGAGTTGAAATTCCACCAACTAATTGCATTGTTAAACTCATAATGTCCTTTTTTCATAAAGTCGTTAGTGTTTTCAACCATTGTATTACTACAAAAAAAATTGTTAGTGATTCTGAATATTCACACAAACTCTTAAATCTATTATGCAGCCTTGGCTCATTAACTACCAACACGATCCTTCAATATGAATTATGATCAAGATACTCTGCATATACACAAAACCTATTAATATGAAAAATGGTTACCACTGTATTTCATTGCTTAGAGGCTACATTCATTGTATGTCTTGCCTGCTGATTTAAATTTGGAATCTATTGAAACCCTACTTATTTCTTAACAAAGTTCGTCAATTTCCCATTCTCGATCAATATTTATATTTCCTAACGTAATGTTATACAATCCGCAGTATCATGCCCACTATCATTATGGTAGTTACAAAACCTCGTACTCATTTCAAATCTAGGTTTTATTTTAGGTCAAAATTGAACATGATTTTGAGCTCTTTCAAAAACTTGTCGTAATGCTCTTTGTCAACTCATCATAGTGTTCTGGTTGGACCCGCTGGTTTGATCTTGGTTTTTGCTGTACTGCTGGAGTACTCAGTTGTTGATAACTTAGAGCATATGATTGTTGATAAACCAAAATCGTTAATTGAGACGCTCCTAAGTGAAGAGGCAAATTATTTAAAGCTCCAAGTCGGAGAGATGTTTGTGATTAAAATCCCTGATTATTCGAGGCCATCCGTTATCGAACTTGCTTTTACGTATAATATGGTACGAACCTTACACTCTTTGATTCATCAACCTTGATATGTTATTCTACCTAAGCTATTAAATCCTCAAAACTATGTACCTTCGTTTTTGTTGTTTCATTAACCAAGTCCCGATGAAGTAATCTTTGTCTGTAAGCAACACAAATGAAACTACTGACTATCTTAGTAAACACAAAACACTTTGTATAATCCTTTACATTTTATCTTATTATTTTCCACATTGAATTATGATATCTTTGTTTGCCTGCATTTCTTTACTCCCCAAAAATTGTATTCGTCGTATACAACATCCCAAAATTAGTTATAGTACCTTGTGAAATTATATTATACCACTTTAAATCAGTTATTTTAAAATTCTATAAGAAAGTTTGACACAATAGTTTGTCATCATCATCGAAAGTCCTCGTGTAATTATTAAACTGTTCAAGATGACCAACAGGATCTTATGTTCCATCAAATTTCTCTACTTTGACAATGTCAAAATGTTTCAGAAACATAATAGATCAGACTTCAACATATATATGAGATGTTCTATAATCCATTAGTTTGCATGTACTGACTCATTCGTACATCATCATTTGCAATTACATATAATCCTCGTTCTGAAGGGTTCATAAACTAGTTGGAAACCTTGTATTCGAGACCGAGGTTCTTTAAAATACTTTGAGGCCCTCTTTGTTCTTTATCATATTGTTTCTTATACTTGTGCTGCCTCTGATAACATTCTCTTTGACTAACATATCTTTTTGAATAACACCTATCGTTAAAATTCCTTTTTTTCCTATAATCATCTTTCCAGCGAATGAGAAAAACCTTCAGAATCTGAAATAGGTGAATCAGTAGATTATGATGGATTATATATGTGTTTTGATTTCTTTTCCTTTTCAAAGAACGGTAATTATGATCTACTTAAAATTGAACTTCTAGACGATTTTCTCTGCCTTCAAGTGTTTCACAGGTCTCATCAACTGAATTTTTACATTTGCTTACCCTTTGAACTTCATATCAAACTCTTCATCGTCAAACCAAAACAAATAACTATTTTTGAAGAAGTTGATCATTTATTTCAACCAATTGTTCAAACTACTGATTCATATTATCCTCCAAGGCTAAATGACTATGTTGTTTCTCAAATTACTGCTCGGTTTGAGCATATATTTCCCAAAATACTGCTATACTAATTCTTCCTCGCAAAATACTATTGGATTCAGTTGCACATCAGGATCCATGTCTCTCTTAATTTCAAAATTATATTTTCAAATTTTTTTATGATTTAGATGTGCTATCTAGGTACCAAGTGTATCCCCCACTATGGTCGCCAGTGATTGAATCTAAAAATATTGGTAAAATATATTCGATAATTGGTCTAAAATAAACTTAAAATTAGTAATCAAAATTATCGTAAGAGAAAATGAGTTTAGTTTTCAAAAGAGAGAAGTTGTGAAAAGTAAAGTCACGATAATGATTGTGTTCTTATTTCCAAGAAATAGTGCACCGATTTATAGTAAAGGTTAGTTCCTAGTGAACCCACATAAGTGGTTATGCTAGATACTTCGCCCTAAAATTATACTAAGTACAACCAAATTTACTTGTTATTATATTTTATGCCCTTCACATTTCCAGTCTACCTAAAGTCAATCATTAAGAAAAAACACGTGTGTTACGACCCGTAATGTTCACGTGGGTTATACAAATCTGGGTCAGAGATATTGGAATCAGATATATTCTATCCTTATCAAACCCAAATTTCAATAGCAAACTATTTTTATATTAAAAAAATGAACACCAAATCAATGTTTTCCAATTGATTGATAACCTTCAAATACTGGATCAATATATTTTAATGATATTTTATCCAAATCAGTACCACCCCTACCTAAAAGTTTACTTTTAATATTTTCAACAATCTCAATAACAATATCTTGACCTTTACTACGACCAACCAATACAACTAATACTATACAGTCATATATATTGCACAAAAAATAGTTCTTATATTCACCAAATGAATAATTGAAGTTAAAACTTATCGTTCCATAAATTTTTGGAGGAGGTCTTTGAGTAAAAAAATATTTAGAGTGCTAGATACGCTGTTCAGATTACTTCAACAATATTTTAGAGAGAGAAAGTCAATGTAATAATTGCTCAATCATTTATCAATCACAATTTCCAAGAGAGGGGTGATGCTTTTATAGTACAAATAGTAGGTCCCACAAGTCTAACCATTCACTAGTAATGGTCATATCCTCAAGTCTACTGTTTATTATAAATTAGTCATTTTCTCATACATAATTAACAATTTCTCATAAGAAACTTTCTTTATTAATAAAACACCCATGTTAGAATATTTAATATTCTTGTATCAGTAGCCCACAGTCCTTGTAAAAATATTTTAGCAAAGGACTATTGTAGACCATTAACTCCATCAGATTATTCTTGGTGCTATCTCATCAGATTTTGGACAACCCTCATAGCCAAAACGCATATGAGATTATACATGTTTTAGTTAATGAGAAATCTCCTCGGGTTTTTAACATCCATCCTTATCCCTCGAATTCTAAGATAAATCAAGTTCCTTCGAATTCTAACTGATTTTTTTTATATCCATACCCAACGTTTCTCAGATTTTAAAAATTATAACGTCACACCTTTTTCTAGCACTACCAATAAAAATACATCTCTATTGACAAATGTCGATAACCAAATCCTTGGCGTGCTTTTATTTTTTTACACGATATAGCCTAGGGGAAGCGTGACGCTTCCCTAAGCACTCATTAAGCCTATTCTGGATAATTTACCCTAGGCAAATAACTCATCATCTCTCTAAGCTTCGGTGTTCTCAGGTCTATTTTCCACTTACAAATAACTTTAGCTCATCATAACCTCCTCACAACATTTTTAGAGAAATAAAGCTCTGAAAAATAATCTAGAGAGAAAAAATAGTGTATACCAAAAAGTTCTCACATACCGAAATGGCTAACTATTAGCCATAAATTCGAAGGAAGAAAAGCTGTAGATTTTTACATTGCACCAGAGCCCCAGCCCCTTGAAGTTTTCTACTATGGTACTTGGCCTCCACATAAGACTCAACCACTATTATTCCCTCAAATATTTGCTCTCATCCCTCTAGTCAGTATTGTTTACCAATCTACAAGAGTGACTCCAGATTTATGGGAAAAGACACACACTCAAAAGGATCTTATTTGGAGAGGAAGAGACATCATAAGGACAACAAATACAAACATTATAAGCATTCTAAAGAATCCCCATTAGATATTCCTTCAACGCCATCTGCCACATCTCATGGAACCCCAAGGCCAACACCTGAAATACCTTCATGAAAACTAACACGAGAATATGTCGCTCAGATGACTTAGAAACCTCTTGAGGTCATCCCAAAAATTAATTTTCCAAAAGAGGAAAAAGTTCACACAATCTCTAAAGATAAATAAACTCTTATTTTCGAAGAGAATCCAATTTTTGTCGCGTCTTCAATTCCTGAGGAGAAGATTATTAATGGGCAACTTTCTGAAGAAGCATCCAGTCTGCTGTTCCTCAAACTGTCAAAGGAAAAATCACTATTGTGGGTCTTCTCGAAAATACACACGAGGTTGTTGGTTCTTTAATGGGAGACAATAAATCTTCCAAAAAACAGAACAATAAATCAAAGAAAGACATCCCATTTCCCCCATAAATCTACGCCTTTGTGCGAAAGAATCTCAAAGCCCTCAAAAATAGAAATCTACTTGCTTTGCATAAAATCCAGTACAAATACTATGAGCCTTTCGAGGAAGAATTGTAAAGACTTCGATGATGGATCCCTTAATCAATCTCCATCCCACTCAGACTTCTTCCAAAAAGAAAGTTCAAATAAAATTAAAGACTATTTTTGAGGATACCCAGAAGCTTCTGATAATGTTGTTTCTTCAAAAATAAAGAAGGATAACCCAGTTAACATCTCCCCGAAAAAGTGACACTTATGCCTAAACTTAATCCACTTCCACTGGTTAATGAGACTTCTCAACAAATTCAAGAAAATATTCAACCGACTATCTCCTCACCATTGAATACATTCGCAGAGGGTTCTCAACATATATTGCAAAGTGTGTTGATAAGTTGAATTTGAGGTATGCAACTGTTAGGTGTGCATTAATAAAATAAATTAATGAGCATTATCCTGATATCAACTTGGGAAGTTTTTGGGAACATGTCCCTTCCAAATTCTACCCTCTTGGCATAGAATTGAATGATAGTGAAAATGAAGAGTCAGAATTTGAAGATAGTGACTCTTCTGAATCTTCAGAGTAAAAAGAATCATAAGTCTTCTAATATTTCAAGGAATTTTGTAAAAGTTCTTATGAATTTCGAGGCGTTCTTGTAGAAGTCCTCGTGAATTCCGAGGCGTGTTTGTAAAAGTTTTATTAAATCTCACAATGTTTCATCTTTTATTTATCCTTTAACCATACTTCAAAAAAATTCAAACCAACTACGCTGGAAAACCTTATAGGTCCAAAATTTTAATGGTTAAACCCCAATTTTCATTAAAAAATATAGTAGTTGAAGACCAACTTCCGTCGGAAAACCTGTTAAACCCAAAATTTAATAGTTCTATACCAACTTTCATTGGAAATATTATAGTTGTAGACCAACTTTTGTTTGAATATAATCGTTGTAGACCAACTTTCGTTGGAAGACCCTTTAGGTCCAGCATTACAATTTTAAGGCAAAAACTCGTGTATATATATATATATATATATATATATATATATATATATATATATATATATATAAATTAGCTAAAACGATACCTCATTAAGGCCTTCCTGTGCCTATTAGGGTGTGAAATAGTGTGCCACCGATGCTTTATACAAAAACAAAGAAAAACAATATATACATTTTTACATTCATTCTAAGTACAATTTAAGATGCTGTATATTCCAAAAGTGCTTAAAATTTATTCCTTCTATATCCTTGATCCTATACGTTCCAGGATTCACTCTTTCTGTTACTTCATAGGGGCCTTCCTAATTATGACCTAATTTCCCAAGATACTTTTTCTTGGTGTGAATAAAAACTTTCCTTAATACTTTATTGCCTACCTTAAATTCTATTCGTTTTACTTTGGAGGCATATCTGCTTGTCATCAGTGTTTGATAGTGTAAAGCTTTAATTTGTACTCGTCTTCTTTTTTCTTCAACCAATTCAAACTCTACTACTTTGCTTATATCATTAGGCTCCTCGGTAAGATGGAAAAACGGCCTCAGAAGGTACTACGACGTCCATCCCATATACTAATGCAAATGGAGACTCTGATGTTGTTGTTCGAGGAGTTGTTCGGTATGCCCAAATAACTTTTAGCAAATAATCAGACCACTTCCCAGTTTCCTTCCAAAATTTTCTTCAACCCATCAAGAATTGTTCGATTAGTAACTTCTACTTGCCAATTTTCTTGTGGATGGAAATGAGCTGAGAAACATTGTTGAACCCCTCAAGAATTAAAAAATCTTTTCAAATCCTTGTTATCTAATTGAGGCCCATTATCTGTAGTAATTTTCATTAGGACCCCAAAACGGCAACAAATATTTGACATAATAAATCTGATTACATCCTTGACATTTATCCCCGCTAATGGTTCGGCTTCTACCCATTTAGAAAAATAATCTACTACCACAGCTATTGTCTGTCTCCCCCCGGAAGCCATTAGAAAATGACTCTTAAGGTCAATACCTCATCGGGAAAATGGAAACACCTCGGATATACTTTCTAGTGGAGCTCTTGGATTATGAATTATATTAGCAAATCTTTGACATGTGTCGTATTTTTTAACCAACTCTTTTGCGTCAGACAATATCGTGGGCCAATAATATCATGCCAAAAATACTCTTCTGGTCAATGATTTATACCCGCAATGTTCAGACCCTTCTCCATCATGAAGCTCTGATAAAATTATTTGCGATTCAGTTTTACCTAGACATCAGAGCAAACGTCTACTCAAATATTTCTTATACAAGACGACCCCCATAATAATATACCCATGAGATTTGAAACACACCTTATTTGATAATGGCTTGTCAATGGGTAACTCATCACTCTTTAAAAATTTAGGGTAACTCATCACTCTTTAAAAATTTAATTATATCTTGCCTCTAATCTTCATTTTTACAAACAGACATTTGGTTGTCTTCATCAATAATCCCAACTATCTGTTCTGAATTTTTACTAACTAATGGATTTTCCAACGTAACAATCCACAAGTATTTCTCAGAATATGAAATAGAAGCCAAAAAATCTGCCACATAATTTTGTTCTCTTCGAACATGTTTGTAGCTTATTTTTTCAAAACTTAAAAACAAATATTTTAGTGCTTTCAAATGCCTCACTAGATGATCCTTTCGAGCCTCATATTGTTCAGATGCATGACTAATGAGAAACTGCACATCATTGATCAACTTAACTTTTCTAGCCCATAAATTTCCGCAAGCCTTAACCCTGCTAAAGCTGCTTCATACTCCGCTTCATTATTTTTTGCTTTAAACCCAAACCGAATAGCCTGAAACATAGATATTCCTTCCGGAGAAACCGACTGTATCCCAGCTCAATTTCCAGATGTACTCGACCCTCCATCCATTTGAATTATCCACTCAGCCTCGAAATTATCCTTATCAACATCCATATTTGAACGCTCAGAATGAAACTCCACTAAACAATATGCCATGACTTGAGCTTTAATTGCATTTCTTGGTTCGAACTCGATATCAAAATCCCATAACTCAACCAACCACTTAGTTATTCTTCCCAAAATATCAGGTCTTTAAAGCTTAGTTTTCAGTGGAAAAAATGTTTGTACTGTAATAGAATGAGCCTAAAAATATGGGCGCATTTTTTAGCAGCAATTACTCTCGCAAAAGCCACATCTTCTAACTTCAGATACCATTTCTCTGCATCCAATAAGCTTTTACTAATGTAATACTTTTGCTTTGGTACACTATATTCTTCTCGAACTAGTACGACACTTACAACATAATCTAAGACATCTATGTAAACAAATAACCCGTCATATAAAAATGGTTGAGTAAGAATTTCTGGGGAAGAAAATTACTCTTTGATTTTGTAAAAAGCCTATGAACATTTTTTTGTCTAATTGAAACAATTTGCATGTCTTAACACTTGGAAAAAAAAGCGCATTTGTCTGACAAGCGGGATATAAATCTGTTTAGAGCTGTCAATCTTCCCGTTAATATCTGAACTGCCTTGATATTCCGAGGATGAGTCATAGACGTAAGAGCTTTCAATTTTCCGGGGAAGCTTCAATCCCCTTTTCACTAACTATATATCTGAGGAATTTTCCTAATCTAACCCCAAACGTGCACTTCTCTAGATTTGATTTTAGATTCACAATTTTCAAATTGATAAAACTTTCCTTTAAACCATCAAAATGATTTTCATCCTTCGAACTTTTAACCAACATATTATTAATATATAATTCTACGTTTATCCCGATTTGAGACTCTAAGGTCTTATTTACTAGACATTGATAAGTTTCCCCTATATTTTTCAAACCAAACGGTATTACTTTATACCAATATAAACCCCTTCGAGTGCTGAACGAAGTATTTTCCTCATCCCCCTGATCCATCTTGATTTGATTATACCCTGCATAAGTGTCCATGAAATAAAGTAATCGGTTCCCTGATGTTGAATCTACTAGTTGATCAATCCGCGGGATTGGAAAAAGATCTTTTGGGCAAGTTCTATTCAAATCTGTGAAGTCTACACACATTCGCCATTTTTCGTTCTTCTTTTTTACCAAAACCAGATTTACAGCCCACAATGGATAACACGACTCTCGAATGTGTCAAACTCTAGTTAAACGTTCTACCTCTGCTATTATCGCCTCAGATTTTTCATGAGAAAAAGGTCTAACTTTCGAAATTATTGGTGTTACATTGTTCTTGATTTACAAATGATGACAAATAACTTCCAAGGGAACACCAATTGTATCTTCATAACACCAAGCAAACATATCCAATTTCAATGCTAAAAATTAAATCAATCTTTGCTTTAAATCCATAAAAAAACTTTGTTCCAATTTTGAACATTTTTCCTCCTGGATACATATGATCTTCATAATCTTCATTAGGAGCCAAAAAACCAGGGGACTCCATTGGAACATAAAAAATGGTTGATTTCGAGGAAGTCCCCGCTAGCTGCTATGCTTTTTCTGACTCATTCCCTCAAATTTTCTTGGAAGATAAAACAATTCGATAACACTCTCTAGCCATTTTTGGCTACTTCTAATTTTCCAAACATTACTCCCCAATACATAGTTCAAACATTAATATACTATGGAAATAACAGCATGCATCTTCGATGACCATGACCTCCCAAAAACAACATTATAAGATGTAGGTGTATCTACAATGATGAATAGAATTTGGACTTGTTTTTTGAAAGGTCCCCGGGCTAATACAACCATGCTTTCAAATTCACCAACCACTTCAGCAGTTACTCTTGTAAATCCTACAATAGTTCTATCAGATTGTCAGATAACATGCGAGTCAATAATTTTCTTGTAAGTGCTTGTAAATAAAATATTGACGGAACTTCATATGTTAATTAAAACCCTTTGCATATGATCGCCAGCTATCTTTGCCACATTTCTCATATTATCGTCATCAAACCAGATTATTGGGGAGGAAGCTCTGTACAGATGTGCCAAGGAACCCACTTCTAACTGGGTCGTCAAACTTATTATATGCCTATTTTGAGAACTGTCTGAATTTCCTACAACAGTATCACCCCCCAAAATTGCTAAAGATTCAAAATAAGCACACAAGTCACTAACTTTTTTCTTGGGATAATTTCCTCCACCATGCTAATATCATTTCTGCCTTCTTTTGAATCTAATTACTCAGTCACAATATCAAAAGAGTCAATCTCCTCGGAAATGACTAATGTAGATTCATATTCCTTTGATTTTTCTTTAACCATCAGATTCTTGTTATAATTTTTTTTACAAAATCTGTCAACTTCCCATTTTCAATTAACGCATGAATTTCTTTCTTCAAAGCAATACAATATTTTGTGTCGTGACCAACATCCTCATGATACTTTCAAAACCTACTATTTCTATTTACCCCCGGGGTTTGAATTGGGAAAGGTTTTCAAAATTGTACATGACCACGAGTTTTATCAAATATAGTCGCCACACACTCAATCAGATCTGCAAATTATTCTGGTCGAATCCACTTGTTAGATATTGGCCTAGCCACTTATTGTGTGCTATATGTCTTCTGATTTACTCAGGGCCTTGGAGGATATTGGTTAACTACTTTCGGTTGCACGTTAATCTGGGGCGGTTAAATAGTAACCAGAGGCCTTTGAAACTGATTAAACTCCAATTGATCACTAAATCCTATTTTCGATGCATGCGTTTCTTCCACCAAAATCCTTTTTTAACCTTATCAAGAAGAGCTCCAAATTCCATTGTCGGACTCTCAACCACAATGTATTTTAATATTCCTGGGAGAAGCCCCATTCGGTATGCTGCCAAAGTCACATAATCTTTACAGTATTCCATATCAGTATTTGCCTTAACAAAACGGTTAATATAAGTTTTTAGACTTTTCCCAACCTTCTTTTAGCTATATATTATAATATCTCCATTAACATGATTTTTTTTACTTCCCACAATATGTTGATGGAACACATTCCAAAACATATCAAAATTCTTAATATAACCCTGCGACAATCGATTATACCATTTTGAAGCGACTACTTTAAAAGTATGAGAAAAGGCCATGACAATTTGTCATCATCATCGAAAGTAATCATGAAATTTTTAAATTGCTCAGTATGACTATCAGGATCTTAAGTCCCATCGAATTTTTCCAGCTTTAAAATGTCGAAATGCTTTGAAAGATTGCCAAAAAGTATATCTGTAGAAAAAAGTGAAAGATCTTTAGTTATGGCCCGCTCTCTAAACATTAGTTCTTGGACCCTCATGAGTCATTGCGTAAAAAACTTCCTCAGACGTCAACGTGTATTGATTACTTACACGATATTCGAAAATTTGACTTCCTCATTGATTCCAAACATTAACAACATTATCTTTCTTAACAAGTTCCTCGGACACCTGGTCCCTTCCCTTGAACTCATTAGTACGATGGTTTGATCGATTCTCCTTTCTATACATTTTTTAATATTTCTTTCTAATATCTTTCTTTCTACGATACTCCATTTCCGAAGAAGATTCATTAGAGTCATAGAGCGAACAATCACTTGACTCAGACGATTCATACATATACCTTGGTTTCAATTTCTTCCTCAAAAAATTATGATGATGCCTTCAATACCTGTTCTTCTTACTAATCCGATGATAGTGGTCTGGCTCATCTTTCTCAGTCTCATTTTCTCTTCGGGCTTCAGATCGAATTTTCCTAGAGGCAATTGCTACATCTCTTTCAGAATCTAACCTTTAAATTTCTTCCAACAACTCATTTCTCCGAGCAACCAACATAGAAAATGACTCATGACCAACCAATCTCACTTGCTTATTACGAAATCAACCATACTTTCAAAAGTACTAAGTAGATGAATGTAAACATTATAATTTTGATAAGAAATAACTAATAAAGACGTTGCAAACCTGAAAATAAATAAATAAAAAAGAACAAAAAATTATATTATTTTCACACCCAATTTTCACATATTTCCGCAACCAAAATACAAAAAATAAAAATAGTTATTACAAACAAAAGTACACGTAATTATGCAACCCAACACACTAACTAATTACGCAACAAAGTCGTACGTATTTTTGCAACAAAATTGTACATAATTACGCAACCCAATAACAACAAAAATAAGTAATTACACAACTCAAATAAACTTAATTACGCAACTAAACCTACAAAAACAAAAAATACCCAAATATATTTTCTCGAAATCACTATTTCATGTAATTTAAAAAAAACGGCCGTATGAAATCAAAGAATCAACATAACTAAATAATCATATTAATCATAAAAGAACCACATAATAATTCAACAATAAATATAAAACGAATAATCACCTGAATCGACAAATGAACGATAATTGCAGAATAACAAACGAAATTGATCGAAAAAAATACAAATAAGTGAACGTGATATGAATTGTTAAACGATCGATAGTAGTAGATACACAAACGAAATTGTTCGAAGAAATACAAAGAAGTGATCGTAAATTGCAAAAGAATTTGATCAAACACAAAAAGAACCTAAAATCCAATAAAAAAAACACAAAACAAGAATTTAATCGGTATTTAAACAAAGAACTCGCATGTTTATTTTTTGAAAAAAACTCGGATGGTTGATTTTCCAAACAAAATAGTATTGTTAATTTTTCAAAGAACTCGCATGATTGATTTTTAAAGAACTCACATGTTCCTAGTAAAATTTTATTTTATATATTTTTTAAAAAATATCAGCAATGGATCTGGTTATATTAATCTTAGAAAAATAAAGGCGATAATAATTTTGAATATTTTTCCAACTTTTAAAAAATAAAAAATAAAATAAAAAATAAAAAAAGATTTTTGATTCAAAATTAGATATGATTGGGTGATTAGTGATGAAACGCCTTATTTGAGATATTATTAAAATATATATATATATATATATATTAAATAACATAATTTCTCAATAATTTTATGGGCCCGACTAAAAAAATTACACATTTTTATGGATCTTACACCTCTGGATCATACACCTATGGGTCAAGCTATATATACCCAATTCGGGTTTAAGTATACCCAATTTTGAGTATACCCAAAGATGATCTAAGTATACCCAAATTTTGACAAAAATACCCTTTTCTAGGTATATAAGGTTTTTTTTTTTACTAATCTTATCCACCTCATTTTTTCAATTACACTCTCTAACTTCTCTCTAAAACCTTCAAGTTCTCTCTAATTTATCCGGCGAACTAAAATATAAAAACTTAGTCTTAATATCAAAATTTAGGGTTATGGTTGAATTAGGTAAAAAAATCAGAATTTTAGGGTGTTTGGAAGCCATTTTCCGGCCGAAATTCGACCGGAAAATGGCCATTTGCGAAGGCTAAGCGTACCGACCGGTACAGAGGGTCTGTACCGACCGGTACACCCCCTCTGTACCGGTCGGTACATAGGGTACCTATGGTACCCTCATCCATCGCAAATGGTCATTTTCCGGCCGAATTTCGGCCGGAAAATGGCTTCCAAACACCCGAAAATTATGAATTTTTTAGTAATTAAAATTTTAATTTTTTTTTTTTAAAAACTTCAAAAAAACAAGTTTTGATTTTGTGTTTTTATTAGAAGAAGTTTAAAAAAATTAAAAAGAGTTTGAATGTTCTTGAGGCAACTTTGAATGTTAAAGAACAATTTGAAGAATTTCACAAAATTGTAGTAATATGGGGTTTGATCTAGTAGAGAGTTGTGTTTTTTTGGTATACATAATCAAATAGATTGTTTTGTGAATTGGGTGTATCTAGGATATACTTAGTGTTTTTTTTACTTAGTGTCAATTCGGATATTAAATGAAATTTCAAGGGTTTTTTCGTCCTAAAAAAGTCAAATAAAAGTCAACTGCGTTTTTTGGGTATACTTAAATCACATTTGGGTATATATAGCCGTACCCTACACCTATTTGATAGATCTCTCACCAAATTTTGGACAAATTTGCCCCTCTTTAGAAAATCTAGGTATGAAAGTATTTTATAAATCTCTCACCATTTTTTTCACTTTTTCTTTCAATCTCTATCAAAATCTCTCAAGCACAAAATTTTTATCGAAAATCAAAGCGTAATTTTTTAAAAATCTGAATCCATAACAACATCAAGATAAACCATACAAGCCTTCCACTATAATTTTTTTTCAAGATTTCGTTGTGTTTAAGTGGTACAAAATTAGGTTTTTCGATTATGTTTTTAAAAGCATGATTTTGGGCTTCATTTTCATAGATTAGTGTTGTAGAGTTGTTTGTTACATGAAGAGTCATCGATTTGGCTTCAATTTTGTTGTAAATTGTGGCGTTTAGATAGATCTAGGGTTTGGCTGTATGCAGGTGTTCCTCGCACAAGATCGTGCTACGAGATTTGTTTTGGTTCCACGAAATTGCGACCATGATGGTTACTTGTCGCATGCGACCATGATGGGTACTTGTCGAAAAAGCTCATTTTAATAAAATTTAAAAATATAATTGGAAAAAGCTCATTTTTTTAAAAAAAAATTTAAAAATATAATCGGAAGCTCATTTTATTTTTTATTTAAATTTAAAAATATAATTGGATAATAAATAAATAAAATGGAAACAAATAATTCTAATTAATTAGCTTATGAGTTTAAAGACTAAAAACGTTTTTTTTACTCTAATAAATACCAATAATTTCAAAGTTAATTAATCGATTATAATTAACATATATTAATAGATTTTATATTATATTATTAATCATTTAAAATCAAATTTTATAATATTTTTTTTATATTTAAAAAAATTAAAAGTTTTATTATTAATATTTAATGTTACCATGATAATATTTTTTTACTATTTTTGTATAACTTTTTCTACGAATTTTAAAGTTATTGAAAATTCAAATTAACTTTGAAATATTGAAATTTTATGTTACCATAAAACTTAATTTTGAAATTTTAATTAAATCAAAAGTTTTATTATTACTATTTAATTTAATGTTACCAATAAGATATTTTTTTACTATTTTCGTATAATTTTTTCTACGATTTTTAAAGTTATTGAAAATTCAAATTAACTTTGAAATATTGAAATTTTATGTTACCATAAAACTTAATTTTGAAATTTTAATTAAATCAAAAGTTTTATTATTAATAATTAATGTTACAAATAAGATATTATTTTATTATTTTCGTATAACTTTTTCTACGAACTTTTAAAGTTATTGAAAATTCAAATTAACTTTGAAATATTGAAATTTTATGTTACCATAAAACTTAATTTTGAAATTTTAATTAATATAAAATATTAATTAATAATAAAACTTTTGATTTTCTTTTTAAATGTAAAAAAGATATTATAAAAATTTGATTTTAATGATTAATAATATAATATAAGATCTATTTCCATATTTTAATGTTAATTATAACCCATTATTTAACTTTGAAACTTTAAATGACTTTAAACATATAAAATATCTAATACATAAACCATATAATATAAAAATTAATTTTTAAATTTTAATTAGAATCAAGAAATATTCACTTTTACCGTTTTTAGTAACTCAATTTCCTATATTTTAAAACAATTAAATAGAATTATTTGTTTTCATTTTTATATATTTATTATCAAATTGGATTTTGATTTTTTTAATTAAAATGGACTTTGTCGCATGCGACAACTACCCGGTCGCATGGTACTTGTCGCATGCGAATCATAGTCGCAATTTCGTGCGACCAAAACAAATCTGGTAGCACGATATCGTGCGACGAATACTTGCACACAACCAAACCCTAAACCTATATAAACACAACCATTTCCAACAAAATCGAAGCCAAATCAACGAATCCGCGTGTAAAAAACAACTCTACAACATTAATTCATAAAAACAAAGCTTAAAATCATGCCAAAATCATATTTTTAAAAACAGAATCGGTTTTTATGGATTTGGGTTGTAAAATGTTTGTTTTAGAGTATTAAATAGTTAGGGTTTAGGATAATTTTTGGAGTTTTGAGATTCTAGACAATTTTAGGAAGTAAATGACATGATTCTAATTAGTTAGGGTGAAAAGGAGAAATTAGAAAATTCAAGTTTGAGTTTGAAAAAAAATGATAGGATGAGAGATCTATCAAAATGTGGTTTTTTTCTATTTGGACCCTAATTTTATTTTTATAATTTAATTTATAAATAAACATATATATTGACTATATTTTATACCTTTTCAATTAATTAATTTGTAAAATTATAAAAATACTAATGATTAGCCGAGAGGATATAGACTCGGTAACCGGGTAATCGGATCGACGCATACCCACAAAAGTCATCATCTAATTTGATTTTGAGTCTCTCTTTCTCTCTCTTTAGTATTATCCCTTTCTTCGTCTATCTAAACCCCTTCGAAGAATTCTCAGTTGCTACACAACTGCTACCCTTATGGCGTCCCAAGCTTCCAACTTGTGGGTGCTTCTTGGCTTGGGTTTGGCTGGGATTTTGCTGATGACGAAGAAGTTCAAGAAGACTGTCAAGGAAGACTTTGGCGCCTTTCTCGAGAGGCTACAGCTACTTCCTCCGCCTCCGCCTGCTCCTCCTAAGGCCCCTCACCCCCTCACCGCCCTTACTTTCGCCGTCTCAGACGTGTAAGCAACCGATTATACATCGTTGTCTCTCTTTCTCTCTGTATATGTATTTATATGCAATTGCTAGTGTTTTATAGGGTGGGATAACAAGGATAAGGATTTGTATTTTCATGTTCCTTCCATTATGAACCAGTTTAGGTCTTTTCTTATGTTTGCTGTACGTTTGTTTATACAATATGTTTTGTTTACTGGTTCTCCTCGTGCTTATGCTATTGCTTACATGTGGTTAAATTAGATATCTCTATCTGGTGTACGTAGCTGGAAGCTTAACTTTAATGTTTTCAGATTTGACATAGAAGGGCGTGTGACTGGGTTTGGCCATCCGGACTGGATAACTACTCATGAACCAGCTTCCAGGACATGCTCAGTTGTATCGGCTCTTGTTGAAGGAGGGGCCACTTGTGTCGGTAAAACCATTGTGGACGAATTTGCTTACAGGTATTATTTCTTTTAGTTTCGTAACTGCACATATAGAGATATGCATGAACTTCGTTTTGGTATGTCTTTTGTGATTTAATTCTCTTTTGGATGTATATCAGTGTCAATGGAGAAAATAAGCATTATGATATGCCGACCAATCCTGTAGCTCCTGAACGCATTCCAGGTGGATCTTCGAGTGGTGCTGCTGTAGCAGTGGCAGCTGATCTTGTCGATTTTTCCTTGGGTAAAACTCTAGTCTATTTCTATTCTAATTTCTATGTAAATTTTCTGATGACCTGGGTTATAAACATTATTTCTGTTGTAAGGTACAGGTATATCTTTTTTGGTCAAATATGTTAAAGAATTATATATCTATTCAATCTCAAAACTGGGTGCCCCAACATGTTTTTTCTCTTCATGCTGCCGAAATTACTCCTCTTTTCATAATGTTTGCATTTACACCCAAAAATATTATATAGCTTTTGCCTGTGACTGCTCATTTCTGGTGAAAACTCATTAGTCTTTTGCTATTAGCGATTATGGAACTGTTAAGCTCATGGATGAAGATAAAATTTGACAATCAAGCTCTGCTAGATGTGAAAACACATATCATTGTACACACATGTATAACTAGAAACACACGCATTACCATATGTATATCTTGTTAAACGGATAATGCCATATTTGGTAATGGCACTACTGTTGGTGTGAGGACTAGGCCATTTGCTAAACATATATCTATAATATTCTTATTCTGCAGTCTACTTAATCTATCTAAAAACATTCATCTTACACTATCTTTTATGTCAGGTGTTGACACTGTTGGTGGTGTAAGGGTACCTGCAGGATGCTGTGGTGTTATAGGATTTCGTCCATCACACGGAGTTGTCTCCCATACAGGAGTTGTGCCTGTTTCTGCAAGTCTTGACACTGTTGGTATGTACTAGCAAAGCTTGTAGTCCTTTATTTCGGATAATTTGATAATAAGTGAGGTGCCAGTGCCCCAATGTAGGACTCATACCTTGAGATGGTTTAATGACAACTTGTGAATTGTTAATTTTTGATTTATGCCGCCTTTGGTGCTGTTTTTTCTGCTTACTCTTGCTTGCTTAGATCAGTGGTATGTGTGGCTATAAAATGGTCAGACAATATATGGGTAGCTGTTGGTGCACCGTTTATGCTTAATCAATAATACTGTGTTTTGCAGGATGGTTTGCAAAAGACCCTAATGTTCTTCGTCGCGTTGGACATGTGCTCTTGCAACTCCCCTTTTCAGTCCAACGCAATCCAAGACAAATTATAGTAGCTGATGATTATTTTCAACTAATAAAGATTCCTGTAGACAAAGTTACTCAGGTGGTAATCAAATCCACGGAAAAGCTTTTTGGAAGTATGTGATTTCTCAGTCACTGTTGCTTAACATTTATTATAGATCTACTTTCTCTAACCAAATAATTAATTATTTATAAAATTATATTTTTTACCCGAATTGCTTAACTTATACCTTCAAATTACTATTTTATTAGGACAAGTTGTGAAGCATGAAAGCCTGGAGGAGTATTTCTATTCGAAAGTTCCTAGTTTGAAAGTATTCCCTGGCAGTAAAGCTAATGGTGAAGTAAAACCTTCATCCATAAGATTGCTTGCAAACATTATGCAGTCTCTTAAAAGGTGAGCTTGTTTTGTGAGATGGTCAGAGACATTAAGGGTGAAACTTCTAGTGGCCTATTCTTAAATATGTATGCGTACTTTTATACGCCTGGTGTTGAGGTACATCGTCAAAAGAAATATATAAATGGCTGGGAGAGAATGAGAAATCGAATAGGTTTTAGCCCATACAAAGTACTTATAAGACTTTATTGGGATGTGATATTGAAATTAATCTCACTATCTTTTGTATGCAGGCATGAGTTTCAACGCAATCATGAGGAATGGATAAATAAAGTGAAGCCTGCTGCAATATGTGCAGATATAAATGAAAATTTTGTGATAACAGATGCAGAGATTGATAATTGCAAAGCAATCAGAACCGAAATGCGGTCAGCAATTGGTACTCTTTTAAAGGTATTGCATAAATTATGCACGCGCCATCACTCAATTCAACTCGACATACAGTTCATTTTTGGTTTCTGGCTACTAGACAATATTCTTAGTTCTGATAAGGATCATAGAGAAAGCCTGTTTCTTAACTTTTCAACAATGGCCAGTAGAACCCAGAGTCTTACTAGTTATGAAATGATACGTTGAACCATCAAATACATTGGGTGGCGTGTCATATAGGTAAATTGTAAATTGTATGCTAACGGAGTTTTAATCTTACTCTCAATATGTTAAGAATTAAAGATATATCGTAACCTCTGCAGATAGTTTGCCCTTATAGAACGCGTATAGACTGCTTCTATGTCATAGTTGCATAACTCTTCTACAATACACTTGAATAAGGGAAAAATTGGAACATGTCTTTATGTATCTTTTGGCAATAAGGACAACTGTGAGTACCAAAGCTGAGCACCAAATTAGTAATTTATCCTCTTATATTACGGTGTAAAAAAATGCATAGTTTTCTATCTCCTTAGTTTTAAAGCCAGATGGCTGGTTCATCTGACCTGTTATTTTCTTAGCTTCATATGTTGTGGCCCTGTTATTTAGTTCTCTGTAATTTTGGTTCGGATCTTATCTTTTTGTAGGATGATGGAATATTGGTGATTCCCACCTTTGCCAATCTTCCTCCAAAACTTGGTAGTAAGGAGGTTTTCTCTGAAGACTATCAGAACAGTTTGTATAGTCTCTTAAGTATTGCTAGCATATCGGGTTGCTGCCAGGTAAAACTCTCTCTCTCTCTCTCTCTCTCTATGTATATATATATATATATATATTCGTGTGTGTGTCTCTGTATCTATATACTCATGCAATCACACAAACATAGGTATTGCTTTTTGTATGTCTTGCACAAAGTTTCATTGAACAATTTATGAAGTTCATTGCTTCTATTCTATATATAAATAGATCAAGATTCATAACTAATTTGTTAATACTGCAGGTCACAGTACCACTTGGATTTCATGATAAGTGCCCTCTCTCAGTTTCCTTTATAGCTAGACATGGTGCTGACCGCTTTTTGCTAGATACAGTTCAGACTTTGTATCCATCCTTACAAGAGCAAGCTGATATAGCTGCCAAAGCCAAGGTACCAGACAAGAATGTCAGCCAGGAGCAGTATGCTGAGATTGCAAAAGAAAAAGTTAGTACACATTTTGTTTTTCTGATTTTGTTTCATTTTGAATTTATTTTTAAAGAGTTTGATCATTCTAATCTGTCTTTCTATCTCATTCTAGACTGACATGGCTGCGTTAGGGTGTATTTTTTATTATTTATTCTTACATAGATTCTTCTGGTCAGGGAAATCAAGCTTTTAAAGATAAACTATGGCAAAAGGCTATTGGGTTTTATACGGAGGCTATAAAACTTAGTGAAAAAAATGCTACTTATTACAACAACCGGGCTGCAGCATATCTTGGAATGGGAAGGTAATTTTCGTGATTAGGCCTCCTTCGAATTTTCTGCATCTGTGTACTGAATCAGAATTTCCGCGTTGGTGCAGTTATATCCAAGCTGAGGCAGATTGTACTACTGCAATCAACCTTGATAAGAAGGTAGCTATTTTATTCTCCACTTTTATTGAGAATATTTAGGCGAAATAAGTTGAGCTTGATCGCAATTCTTTCATTATTGAAGCCTAGAATCCTGATACCTTAACTTGACCTGAGTTCAAGCGCGCATGCTTGTCTCAGGAATTTTGACTTAAACATTTTAACAGTCTGTGAAGGCTTTTCTCTCATGGTCGAATCTTTTTGGGAATTTTCATGACAAATGTTTGTATACTATCAAGTTGATATCATTGCAGTTTTTTACATGCTCAGCTTTGTTTATGTAGAATGTTAAGGCCTATTTACGTAGAGGCACTGCAAGAGAAATGCTTGGCTTCTATAAGGAGGCAATTGAAGGTACAGATTGATATAAAGCTGAAAATTGAATTTCCATCGCTCACCAAATTTTACTTCTAAAGTCCTGTTCTTGTTCCTCCAGATTTTAAATATGCTTCGGTTCTTGAGCCAAACAACAAGAGAGCAGCCTTAAGTGCCGATCGCCTAAGGAAGACGTTCCTATAAATTGCCGAAGGTGTACGGATTTCCTTACACTCCAATATTTTTTGGCCCTGGTGTTTGAAGTATGGCTGCTGAGGGGTAGCTGTTTCACTAAAGAGGGCTCTGTTGCAAAGGCCATCAGTTGCGGACAAAATGTGATCATGAAGTGGGTTATTGTAATCTGAGCATGTAATTATAGGCCAATTTTGTGACTCGTAATGTCATTTTAAATTTATGTACGGTGTTTGTTTAAGTTGTTGAATTGGATGACTTACTTTTGGCCACTTTCAAACACCTATTTGTATCTCAAGCAAAAGACAAAGACAACCACTTAACTGAACTCAAACCTAAAACTAATTAATACAACATTTTAGGAAGTAGGATATAGAGAGTTGTCTCGATCATTCATTAAATAAACTATACAAATCATAAGAAATCTGTATTATTATTATTAATTTATCCACGCCTTTTTTTTCTACCTCTATGCTATGACTATGGCCATGCCAGGTCTGATAGAGAGAGAAAGTGCTGGCAGAGAACGAAGAACAAAATAGAATAAATTTGCGTATATTCTGTACACTCGTGTTCGCCTTTGTATCTCAAATCGTTGAATCAACAATGCGCACCGTACTCGCGATCTGAATTTTTCTGACAACATATATAATCATACAATCGACGTCTTTGTTTCAGTTTGTGGTTGGTTTTTATAGCTCGAGATTCGATCGTTTCATCTTTATCGGGTGTATCTGATCTCTTGACTAGGTTTTGTTTGTAAACAAAAATGGTTTTTGTTCCTTTGTTTGTATGACGAAAAGGATTGCATTCTTACTTATTGGGCATGCGAGAACACTAGCGTAATCGTGTTCTTTGCTCTGCTGTTTGGTTTCGTTTCAAGCTTGGCAAATCATCTTTCTTTGCATCTTAGAGCCGTTGCATATGGCAGATGCTAGCTCAGTTGATGTAATTTTAGAATTTTTGAGGAGAAATCAGTTCACGAGAGCCGAGGCAGCTTTGCGGAATGAATTGGGTGGCCGACCTGATTCAAATGGATTCCTTCAGAAACTTACTCTCCAGGAGAAGGAATCCGGTAGAGTGTCGAATCTAGAGAGTGGGAAGGAGCAATCCAGTGATAATCAAGGGCCGGGATCACAAAATAAGGGGGAGGTGTACAAGGATCTTATTGTTAAAGAGATCGATTGCTGGACTGGCAGAACTGGGTCTGAGAACAAACGGAAAAACGGTGCTTCATCTGGGGAAGGAGCTACGCTTGACGAAGCAACATCGTGGGATAAGAACAGTTTTACCTTGTCTAGAGGTTCGGAGAATCCGGTGTTTAGTTTTCATCCTCGGAACTTTGATTCTGAAAATGGGCTTTCAGTGCCTTACCAAAATGACGCTGGTCCTAGTTATAGTAATTCAGTGGGTCCACTTAGATCAGAACAATCAAGCTGTGAAGGCATGGGAACTAGTGAGATATTTGATGAACCTGCACTGGATCTTGTCTTTTCAGGCGAGAAGAGAAATTCTTGGCTTTCAAGTGCGGGAAAAGGCATCACTGAACCCCATCGCAAAGTAGTACAGACACCTGCGGTTGAGCCTAAGGAGCTTGATCAGCCAATGAGGACTGGTGAAAGACATGGAAACCTAAGCTTTAAGGATAATCCATGGTCAAACAATGAAGATTTTATTAAACCATCTTCAGTCATGTCTGTTATTACGTACTCAAAGGGGCATGTGTTAACTAATTGTGATGTGGTCGGTGCTTCTGACAAAAATGAAGGCAAAAACAAAGTAGATATGAGTGATACTAGGGTAGCAATTAAAGAGCAAGTTGATGAGGTAGGAAGAGCTTTGTACTTTGGGAAGCAGAATGATGATGTCAGGTTAGGTTTCCATCTTTCTTCTGGGCATGCGAAGGAAGAATTTCCTAGGCTACCACCTGTTAAACTAAAGTGGGAGGACAAGTCACTTAATGTTAACTGGGAGGCGAAACAGGAGCAGGATGTCCCTAATGCACTATATAATGCTGACAGCTCATTCCTTATGGGTTCAAATCTCGATGTTCCCATTGGGCAAGAAATCAGTTCTTCAGGTTAGTTTACAGTGATGTATTGTAATGGCCATGCGATATCACTATCTAGGCTTCGAACAAGAAATGTTGTATGGTTACTTATTTTAATTGCTATTGATACCTGTATTGTTTCTTTGCTTTCTTCTTTATAGAAAAATGATGTCATCCTAAGCATTGCCATAGTATCCACTGAATAATTTGGACTTGAACTGGTAGTTTATCATCCTAAGAATTTCGGAAATTGGTCTTGTATTCGGAAATTTCGGAAGTTGATCTTATGCCATACTATGTGAATACAGATGTTCTAGTGATCTTGACGCGGCTGCTTATTGTATTAATATTGACTTTACCAGGTTTTTACATTTGCTGGTTCTTATAAACAGATTATTTTATAATGTTTCCGTTTATGGTAACATAAGTCGGTTAGTAGAAGTTTACATGCATGCTTCCAGGCATTCCTTAGTTTGTGTCCCTCGCTTATGTAGTTATGTTAAATTACTTCCAGGCTTGCATTTGTTTTTCACTTTACTTTTTACATGCATAGGAATTCTCGAGGTTTCCAGAATAATTAAGTGCTTCTTTTTCTTGAGTTATCTAGGTGGGAAAAAAGTTGCAGGTGGCAACTGGCTCTCAGTAAGTCAAGGAATTACAGAGGATACATCTGATTTGGTTCGCCGTTTTGCTACCATTGGTGATGGACTAGGTGAGTCTCTTGACAACCCCAATGACTATTGGGATTCTGATGAATACGAAGACGATGAAGATGTTGGTTATGTGAGACAACCTATTGAGGATGAGGACTGGTTTCTAGCACATGAAGTTGATTATCCTAGCGACAACGAGAAGGGGACAGTGCATGGCAGTGTTCCCGACCAGCAAGAAAGAGAGCCAACCAAAGATGATGAGGATCAATCCTTTGCTGAGGAGGATTCTTATTTCTCCGGCGAGCATTATCTTCAAGGAAAAACCATCGAGCCGGTTACAACCATACACGGCCCTACTGGGCTGTCTGTAGCAGAAATACATGAGAAGCCTGATGAAACAGAAATAGGTCAATATGGGCAAATGATGGATGAGGAAGAGCTTATTTTGATGCAAGCTGAACCTGTTTGGCAGGGATTCGTCACTGACACAGATAACCTTGTTATGTTGAGTGATCAGGAATTCTTGCATGGCTGTGGGAGGCCTTGTTTCGATGATAATTACCTAAATGATGATCAGGATGGTGCAGTTAGGTCAATTGGTGTTGGTATAAACAATGAAACTGCTGATAGTGGATTTCAACTATGTGAAGATACTAGTGGAGGAGAATTAGAGTACTTTTATAGTCGTGATATTGCAAATCGTGAATTAAAGCTCTCTCGCCACGAGACAGACAAAAGAATTATAGATCGATCACAGAAGGATAAAAGGAAAAGTACCAAAGACAACGCTGAAAAATTTATTGCTGCTGATGATACTAGTATAGGGACGCAAGTAAAAGATAATAATGGGGGACCCTTTTCATTTCCGAAGTCACTAAAAGATGTTCAATTACTGCAGGCAGAATCAAGTAAATCTGTAAAGTCAAAACATTGCAGGGCTCTTATTAGTAATGAAAAAGATGAATGCATAAACAATTTGACGGGTACGGATGACTTGCTTGCTACTTGGAGGCGGAAAAGCAGTGACACTTCAAGTGTAAGAAGTTCTAGGGATGAAGGTTTGGCTAATGCAGTAAAAAGTGCAAATTCTAGTCCCGCATCTCTCTCCAATTATGCTTATGATGAAGGAGAGCATGCCAAGAAACAAGATGGGAAAACTAGTCATACAAGGGAAGAAGGTCCAGAGGTATCACTTGAGGACGAAGAGGCATCTGCTGTACAAGAGCAAATAAAACAAATTAAGGCTCAAGAAGAAGAATTTGAAACCTTCAATCTCAAAATTGTTCACAGGAAAAACAGGCAAGTTTCACGGATAATTCTGTTTTGACCATTACTATATAGACTGCTTATCTTTAAAGCTAAGTTAAAGGCAGGTGTAAAGTCCCCGTGGAATATGCTTCTGTACCCAAGTGATTTTTAAATTGGGGTTAGTTTGCCATCACTTCTTAAATGACTGTTCTAGTAAAGCGCGGATTATGAGCCATCTGTATCAATTAGATAGGTATAGTTTTTGCTAGTAAGAAATTTGAGTTGATGGTGTTACGACTTCCTTTCTCTCTAGTCTCTACCTATATATATATACACACTCATTAAATTTTTGTCAAAACTTCTACCTTCTCCTGACCAGTAGCTCTATAATTTATGAATGTACATAAGCCAGCTCTATGAGTTATATATGTGTATGTATATATATATTATATGCACAGACACAAGAAGTTTCTAACAAAACTCTTTAGATTCGCCTTAGCAATAGCTTTAATTCGGTAGGCTACCTCCTTCTTACGGCTCTAAGTGGATACGTAATCCTTTAAATGCGGACATCTTTGCTGGTCAGATTGAGATGGGTAGGTGGGTATGAAAAATGCATTGTGTAATGGGAAGGGCTGTAATAAAGTCCAAAATTACTAAACGTAGTTACATTTTCATGTTTTCAAAAAAATTATGTTCGAAAAAACAAATACATTCATTAAATTTTTATTTTATTATTATTTTATGTAACTACGTTTAGTAATTTGGCATTTTTTATAGCCTTTCCCTTTTGTAATTCTTCTTTCTACGGGTCTTGTTTATTGGCATTAAGGTGATATAGAATTTGAACTAGACTCAAATGGATACATGCGGCTCTTTTTAATCAAAGATACAGGGTTTTAAAACATCAGGAGAGGAAGTATACAAGAGAGCAGTAAAAAAAACTTCTACTGTCTGTATCGACTGCTTCTAAAATTTATAATCTAGTTCACTAGTTGATAAGACCTGACCCTTTTGTAAGATAAATCCACCTTCTTAATGGATGTCAACACAACTAGTATGTATCTAGTTGCATAATATATAAAAAACTAAATAAATGGAACTTGCATCCCTTACGTTGTGTGTCTTTATCCTGCAACTTCTTGGACTAGAATTATGGCGTAAGCAAGTAGCTTTTCTACAAATGCATGGGTTTATCAGTTGTCAGCTGTGCAGGCATTTCATATGTTCTGAAATGTTCTCGACTGGTTCTGTTGATTTTAATACCAGAATAGTCAATACAAGCAAACATTGAAGTTTGACTCTTTTGTTTATTTGGATCTGTTATGCAGCTTAAATCTGGAGAGAGATCTCTAATTCGATGTGTTTTTGTTCCTCAGAACTGGCTTTGAGGAGGACAAGAATTTTCATGTCGTTTTAAATTCTGTCATTGCTGGGCGTTATCATGTTACTGAATATCTTGGCTCAGCAGCATTTAGCAAAGCTATACAAGCACATGACCTTTGTACAGGCATGGATGTTTGTGTAAAGATTATAAAGAACAACAAGGATTTTTTTGATCAGAGCCTTGATGAGATAAAACTTCTCAAGTACATCAACAAGCATGATCCTGCTGACAAGTTCCATGTTCTTCGGTTATATGATTACTTCTACTACAAAGTAAGAGGAAAATGGTTTTTTTATTATGTAATTCAGTAACACTTAACATTTTACAGTTTCTTTGTCACTAAAACATGCAAAGTTTGCCTTCTATATGGTTTGATGTCATCAGAAAATTTGATTCTACATGCAAAGTTCAACTTGTTATAGTTGCTTTCCATATAAGTGCATGTTTGTAGTGTGGCGTTTTATCATCTATCTGTCCTACTAGGCTGCATGATGATGATTTAGGTTTATAAGTGTCTTCTCGAGAACATTCTACCCGTTGATCAGTGTTTTTATATGTAAAACTTCGATGTTACACAGAATTATGGCATCTTTGGATATTATTGATTTTAGGGAAACATTAGTTTGACTGATTTCCAGTAGTTGTAATGAAGGCGTGTTTATTCCTATTAGTTGTAATGGTGTTTAGGCATAAAAAGTGCATTCGGTATATACTACTTTCCAAGTTGATGATGCGTTCGGTGAACCACACACCATCGGATATCTATTTTTCATAATGCCGCTGTTACAAGTTTTCATATTGTCAACTTTTCTTAGTGAAGAACACCTTTCTTCTATCATGTCTGATTCGCAATGCCCTGTTGGATAAGTTTGTGGCTGACTTACTTTATTTTGAAGGAACATTTGTTGATAGTATGCGAACTTCTCAAGGCGAATCTATATGAATTCCACAAATTTAATAGAGAGTCAGGTGGAGAGGTTTACTTCACAATGCCAAGACTGCAGGTTCATACTCTCCATTGTTTATTTTATGAAATTTGTTTAAGTTTGACACATTTTGCCGGTTCATTTCTGTGCAGTCAATCACCATTCAATGCTTGGAAGCACTTCAGTTTTTGCACGGCCTTGGCCTAATACATTGTGACTTAAAGCCCGAAAACATACTAGTAAAAAGTTATAGCAGGTGTGAAGTGAAAGTCATTGATCTTGGGAGTAGCTGTTTCGAGACAGATCATCTGTGCTCATATGTCCAATCCAGGTCGTACCGCGCCCCAGAAGTAATACTAGGGCTTCCATATAATAAACAGATCGATATTTGGTCACTTGGCTGCATTTTGGCAGAACTATGTACAGGCAATGTAAGTTCAGGCCTTACTTTTAACTTGAATAAATTGGTGAAATGACCGAGTGTTAGTTTTCAAACCCAAACATTTTGCTGTGTTAAATTATATATTTCAGTACCAATTTGTTTCCCTTTAATTTCCGAATTGCCAAAGTTAGAGATGGTTGCCTAGAGCATAAAATGTGTGTCTTTCAGAAGATACCAAGTCATTCATGTTGACAGAAAGTTATAATCGAAGCATTGTTGACAGGTTCTTTTCCAAAATGATTCTTCTGCAACGTTGCTTGCAAGGGTAATTGGAATCATAGGTCCCATTGATCAAGAGATGTTTGGGAAAGGGCGGGATACATACAAATATTTTACGAAAAATCAAATGCTTTTTGAACGGAACCAGGTAAGACTTTACTACTAATCATAAAGTTATTGTTATGATCAACAAAGCCTTTGTTATGCTGGTTTAGTTAAACCCTGCTACCTCTTTCAGGAAAGCAACAAACTGGAATATCTGATACCGAAAAGGTCATCGATAAGGCACAGGATGCCCATGGGTGATGAAGGCTTCGTCGACTTTGTTACTCATTTGCTCGTAATCAACCCGAAGAAACGCCCATCTGCTGCGGAGGCTCTAAAGCATCCATGGTTGGCATATCCATATGACCCCATATCTGCTTGAACTTTGTTAATTACAATTTGTCTGCTGATGAAAGAAGATAGACTAATAGATCTTTCTTTGTATATGCTGTATTATTATAATTCATTATTCGAATAGGAATCCCAAACTTTAATGCAATTTTGGCTGGCTTCTTAACTAGTGTGGGGTATTTACATGTGCTTGGTTCACTTTTTCTCTTCTTTCTCAACTTCAAACTCGTAATGCCACTAGCCTCGTGCACACCTAATAATCTTACCCAACATCAATTGCCTCTCTTGATTTTATCACTCACTTTTACAAATAACTAAAAATCTATGGACATCAATGCAATTCTTAGACTTCCAAATGTATTTAATAATCTCAAAGATGTATTTAACAATAACCATATTAAAAAAGCAACTAAAGATCCACCTCTAATTCAAAATATCTGAAAATCTAGTGTGTGGACACGGGTGACTATTACTACAATGAAAAGAAGGACTTAACATCAATTATTTGACAAGAGATTTGACAAGAGAGCTTAAGCATGGGAAAGGTTATAAACGTTCTATTTTTACTAACTACTTTTTTAAGTTTTGATCATATAAAACAATGGGAGTCCAAGGAAAAAAAACAATCTAGTTACTCTTATTTATCTGAAATATATAAATTTTATCATTTTTCCATAATCTAACAACAAACAGTATAAAATTTCACATTTCAACCATATCTTTATATTTTTGAAATAAATAAAAAAAATCAAAAATTCAAAAAATCGGAGAACAAAACAAAACCCTAAAAAAACAAACATTCATCAAATTCGAAAAACGGAAAAATCAACAATAGAATTTATATCATTCTTCGTAAATTTGATATACACGTGATCTAAGACATCATAATCCAAACTATATTCTATAAACTCAGAAATAAAAAATAAAACCTCAAAAATTTAAACATTTAGAGAATCAACAAACCACAAGAATCTACCTTCATTAAATCCGAAAAATGGAAGAACCAACAATAGATTTTATATCATTATACTTAGATCTACCAATCATATGATGTGGAAAATATGGAGTAACTTGGTTTGATTGGAAGCCGAAGATGATTAGTAAAACAAATTAGAGAAAATAGAGAAAACGTAGCTATATCACTTAAATATATAAACATATATTTTATTAATGTGTTAGATAGAGATTTAGTTGACCTTTATTTCGTGTATCATGACATTAATGCTCTCAAAAATTAAATTTCTAATGGAGCTTTCATAGCCAAAACAGGTATGTCAAAAAATTATTGCATGCTCTTCTACTACATGATTCTGGAAAATGCTTCGAAAATAGTCGACGACATTTTCGAAGCTGACAAGAGATTGACTCAAAAATTCTTTTTATAAGTGGGTGTTGAGAAAATGGGAAGAAGATCTCGACTAATAATCCTAAAAAATTATCCTTGAAGTGGGAGAGCACGAGTAAGTTTTACTTTCTTTTAAAATTACTATGTTAATATTTTTATCTAAGTCAATTTACTTTTTGTAGAAATCACAAAGGGCTTCCAAGAACACACTAATGCTATCGAGGAGACTTTTTCAAAACTTAGTGAATGAGCCAAAAGCGAATGTTCAAATGAATCTCACCAATGTTTTGACACGTTAAAATTTATATAGATAAATACATGGAGAATCTCTCTAAAAATAGTTATTGCTCCAGAAAAATTAATGGACCTCCCTAGCGCTTCAGATGTTGTAAAAAGGTTAGTTGTCTCAGATGCTCGGGTTATTTTTCCTGTTAGGAATAGGGCTCCTAGACACAAAGTGAAGAAGAAATCTGGGGGATAAACATCCACATGTAACACAAACAAATTGAAGTCTAGCCCTCAGAAGAAAAATAAAAGAAAATCGGATGAAGTTATCGCTCATGACATCGAAACTGTTACTCTTGAGGCTTTAGAGAGAAATAAGACGGTAGCTTCGGAAAAAAAAACTTGTTGTACCAAGAACCCTAAGGAACCTGTACCTGATAAATTTGTTAACGTATCATCCCCCGACTTCACACCGAAATTGGTTGGAGGAAGAAGATCAAGACCATCAATTTTTTGATACCGAGCCTTAGTTTGATCAACATGAAACCTCGATTGGAAATGTTAATGAAAACCAAGAACCTGTCGAAGAAAATCTGTCACCAGTCCATTCAGTGAACAATCCTGAACCATATGAATCCGAAACCATCCTTCATATTGTATCATTTCGACGAACTATCACTTACACTATATAATATGGTTCGTCATGTGGTGGCTCTTGAAAAAACACCAAACAACTTAAAGTTAATGCCAAAAAAATTGTTGATGAGGTCATAACTGTTTAAGAACAATACGAAGTGGTAGCTAAAAAGGTTATTAAGCTTTGAAAAGAAGCCACCGCCAACAAATCATGGCCGAAAGTGCTCAAAGAAATCTCTTCGATCAGTTCCATGCCTTTTAAGAAGACAAAGTTGAATTTCACAATGTTATAACGCGGGTAAGACAAGCACTGTATGCAAAAAAAATGAAATGCAAGATGAACACGAAAAACTACGAGGCACTCAATACTTTATATCAAGAAAACGAAGAAGGAAAAAAATAAGACCCTCAGAGATTTGAAAGCATTTAATATCCAAGCTCAGAAGTATAAATCCTTTGCTATCAGTGCTATTGTTAATAAATGTGCCAATGATTATCTTAAGACATTGAAGAATCGGGAATATGAGGCAAATATATCTTTAATTCTTGATATACATAAGAAGTTTCTAAAGCTCAATTTAAAATATCATTGGTACATGGTTCCTGAAGACCAACACCTGAAAGATATGAACAACATGTCATCGACTAAATCCAATGGATCTGAATCAAGAAACTTTGAAAGTGATGGTATGACTTCACTGAATAATGAGGATTCAGATGATGCAAACTCTTCAAATAACAAGTCAAGCAGTTCTTCAAAAGAGGATGAAGACAATTGATGAAAAAATATATATCCCAATTTCACCTTATTTTATTACGTGCTTTCTTAGTTTGTTGTTTATCTTAATTTTTGTGTATTAGTCATCATATGTCATATTTTGAATCGGATATTTAAACACCATGTTATCTCTCATTTCACTTTTATGCTTTCACTACTTATATTATTATTTTGAAAAATAGAAGTCCATAGATTACAAATTCGAAACACTGGAACTTTGTAATTAGTCACCTCATAGAGTATTACTTCGAAAAATAGTCACTTCACAAAGTATTGCTTCGAAAAATAGGTACTTCGAATAATAGTTGATAAAGATATATTTCATACATAATATCTGAATAATAATAAAGCACAACAAATATATTTATATTTAATTACATGTAATATTTTGTAAGTTATTAAAATATATTGTTTTGCATTTATTACTTCAAATATATAATAGACGATGAATGCGGAAGATGAAAATAACTCATTTGTAACTAGTATATGTAAGAATGAAAACTATGATTGTATCGACCCATTTTATAGAAACATATTATTATTATATTTCTCTTTATATTTTGTCTTTTTCCTCTCTACAAAATATTTTAGTGTTTGATTATGATTTATCCTCATCAATAGTCACTTTGAAAACTAGTCACCTCAAAAGATAGTTAGTTCGTAAATTACTATGGCACATTACTTTAATTTTATATTTAAAATTATCGACCCTTGAATTTATCATAATAAGGGTGATCAATCCTTATTTGATTTCCAAAGTGTTTTACTTTGTGTGTAAATTAATATAAAAAATTTGCTAACTTTCGGTATGTAAATTTTAGTCACCAAATTCACATTGTCACTGAACTTATCTTATTCCACATAACTGATATGTGGCAAAAAATAATTATATTACCATGTCGGTTATGCAAGCACCTGATTAAAAAAATCGAGATACCAGAAGAGTAAAAAACATGCCACTGGTCCGTACACTCATAACCAAGACAATTTCCAATTAAGCACTCACAATATAGACGCAAATGCTCTATGTTCCAAAGATGTTGTACTGGTCTTCATTCACCATATTACAAACAATATATCTCACGATTTATTTTTCCAACTACTAAATACGGGCCTTCCCAATTTGGACCTAATTTATCAAGCATATTTTCTTATGTATGTAAGAAAAAATTTCTAAGGACCCTATTACCTACCATGAATTATCTCCGTCGAATTTTAAATGCATATTTGCTTCTCATCATAATGAAGTGAATTCAAATGCGTTTTAGTCATTTCCCCCAATCAAGTCAAGTTTCGCCCTTTTTCTCTCGTCATTACTTTCCTCTAAATAATTCAATATTTTATAAGATGGAAGGGTATATTCTGATGGGCTGATTGCATCCATCCCATATAATATTGAAAAAAGTGATTCATGAGTTCCTGTCCAATGAGTTGTTCTATAAGCTAATAATATTTCTTGAAGATAACTAGGTCATTTTCCATTTGCATGAACTCATTCCTTTTCCAAATCTGAGGCAAATCCTTATAATTGTTGCATCAGAATTATATGGGATCTCCCTCAGACCATCTACCATTTCCAAATGGGATCTCCCTCAGACCATCTACCATCTACAATTATAGGGTCTCCCTCAGACCATATACCATTTCCATATAATTCTGATGCAACAATTATATGGGAACTCATTCTTGAAGCTAATAATAAAGAATGGTAAATAACTGGGTTCTCCCTCAGACCATCTACCATTTCCAAATCCGAGGCAAATCCCTATAATTGTTATTTTTTCATTCCTTCGACACTACCGACCTATTTCGTGTGCAAGACTGTTGCATAACATTCTTGGGCTACTTGTTGATTACTTTGAACCGACCCTACCTGATCTCCAACTACATATTTCAAACACTGGTGGACCATAGAAGTTATGACATGCATTTTAGACACCCAAGATCTACCCAAGATTGCATTATATGTTGTTGGACTGTCTACTATCACAAATAACACTTTTATTCCTTCTTACCAATGTAACTTCCTCTTTGAACTCCCCGATAAAATTAGATGTCACACACTAGTAAAACCAGTTATCGTCATTTCTGACTAAAAGATTGTCGAGGGTTCTTGGATTTTTTCATATGTTGACAAGAACAACACATTAGCAGAACTGCCAATATCAATTATTATTCTTTGGATTTCACTTCCTGCTATCTCTTCTCTAAACATAATTGCATCTTCATGAGGTCCAATAACAATCCTAAAATCAGCATCATCATCTAACATAATAAAATGTAAATGACTTTTCCCATAAAGATGAGTCGAAATTCCACCGACCAACTGTATAGGTAGACTCACAATATGACCATTTCAAGAGCTATTGGTATTCCCTACCATAGTATCGCCTACAAAAATAACTAATGACCCAAAATGCTCACATAGACTTTGAACCCTGCTTCACAATTTTGGTTCATTTACCACCAACACAACCCTCTAATCTGGATTACGATCAATGCACTTTGTAGATACATCGAATCCATTTACGGTCCTAGTTATTATCATCGTATTTTCTTGTTTAAATGACACATTCACTACATGTCATGCTTGTTGGTTTACGTTTGGAACTTGCTGAACCTAACTTGTTTTTTAACAAATATTGTTAACTTTCCATTCTCAATCAATGTATAGATTTCCTTTCGTAAAGCTATATAATATGTGGTGTCATGCCCAATATCATTGTGGTATTTGCACAATTTTATATTCTTTTCCTCCATGGGTTTAGTTATAGGTGGAGGCTCTCAAAACTGAACATGATTTCTATCTCTTTTAAAAATTGTCGCTACATTTTCTGTCAACTCAACATAATACTCGGGATAAATCCATTGGTTGGACTTATGCTTTTGTTGTTGATAAATTGAAGTTATCACTTGGGATGGTCCTGACCGAGGAGGTAGATTGTTTGTAGCCCTAGGTTGGAAATATGCTTGAGATTGATACCCCTGATTATTCAAAGTGCTTCATTGCTCTACTTTCCTTTGTATTGAACTTGGCCCAATCCATACTGTTGTTGATTTAAAAAATTTAGTATGGTTTTCCACTTTAGCCATTAAAGCTTCAACAGTGAGTGCCATTCTCCTCGTTGTTTCATTAACCAAATCTCCAGGATGCAACCCTTGTCGGTGGGCAACACACACGACGTGCTCGTCAAAATCATCTAACCTAGTTTTGGCAAGCACAAAATGCCTGATAAAATCCTTCAAATTCTCTCATATAGTCTGCTTGCATTGAATTATAATGTCCCCATATGCGTGCATTTCCTTACTTCTAATAAATTACCTTTGAAACGCAGTATAAACCATCATAAAATTAGTTATTGATCCCTTCAAGTTATGTTTTACCACTTCAAAGTAGTGCTTTTAAAAGTTTGTGAGAAAGCTCGACAAAAGAATTTATCGTTATCATCGAAAATTATCATGTAGTTCTTAAACTGTTCGATATGATCATCAGGATCCTATGTCTCATCAAATTTCTCTAGTTTTACAATAGTAAAGCAATTTGTAAGTGTTATAGACCTAATTTCAGCTAAAAAATAAGATGTCCTCCAATCCATTCCTTGTCTATTTTGACTCCTTATACCATAATTTGTAATTGTATAAAGTCATTTTTCTGTAGGCTTCGTGAACTGATTAATAACCTTATACTCAAAGCTTTGGTTTTCAAATACATGTCGAGATTCATTTTGTTTCTTAAAATTTTGTTCCCTTTGATATCCTTGATTTCGATTGCCACATCATTTTGCATTGTGTTTATTTCCAGCATCTTCATTTTCCATATAACCATTAGCTCGTTCGGACATATGGGAATGCCAACCGGAATCCCAAATAGGAAATTCACTAGATTCCGAAGTGACATACCTATGCATAACTTTCATTTTCCTTATAGAGGAACGATAACCTTGTTCTATATGAAACTGAACATCACGACGATTATCTATTCCTCTAGAATTTCTTTACGAGTCTCATCTAAACGACCTACCGAATTTATACCTTTGTCACCCTTTGGACCTCAGACCAGACCCTTCATGGTTTTATCAAAATAGATTGTTCTCTTTGAACTAACTGGTAATTTAACTCAGTTATTTGTTATAATAATTGATTCTTCTGATCCTTCAAGGCTAATTGACCGCGTTGATCCTCCAATTATGGATCTATTTGAACTTTCCTTCATCCTAGTCCTACCTCTACTACTTCTTTATATTCTAACACTGCTAGATCTACATGCGCTTTAGGATCCATCTGTCACACTGATTCAAATGTAGATTTTTAATAGTTTTTGGTTTCAGATCTGATATCTAGATACCAAGTGTACCTCCCACTATGGTCGCCACTAATCGTTTCTAATATAATTGGAAGTGAATAATTGGTATTTGGTCTAAAAATAATTTTAGAGGAGTCAATTTAACAACTAGAGTGAGAAAGTGTCAAAAGTATCTTAGAGAGAGAAAACAACAAGTGTTAGTCAAAAAGTAATGATTGATCCCATTTCTGAAATAAAGTACACCTATTTATAGAGGTGCCAAGTTCCTTATAATATACATACACTTAAATTACTTGATACTTCACCCTAATATTGTACTAAGTTAATCATATTTATTACATATTACACTTTTAGTCCTTTAGGTTTCTATCCTACTTAAATTATTCCTTATACATTATTTATTAATCTTTTAACCTTTCTAAACTAATTTCTTTGGCTCGAATTAATTACATCCATATCAACTTGAGTGATGATAGGAAACAATTGAGTAACATACTATAATGATTTACCATAATATTTATCCATAGTATAAAAAATATACATGCAAAATATGCAAGTGCATCAATTGTTGCATTCTCGGTTCTCAAGATTTGTTTGAATTCCATGTTCTCAAATTGAGAGTTAACCATTATAACTTGTTCAAGTATCAAATTATATTTGTTTATTCTCGTTTTTCCTTGATGCTTAACCAACAACCAATTAAGAATGAGTAAAGAGTTTTACATTTTTTTATGCATATATATTTTCCAAACTAAGTCATGTAATTACAAATTTATACTCGTTTTCATTATTGAATGCTAGAAATACAAACATGATGGATCGATTTAATATATCTCTAATTAAGAATACGAGTTGTAGTCATGCGCTTGAGCCTTGGTTATTACTACCTCCATAGATTTTGAATCTCCAAGTATATTCCAACTCATCATTTGAAGTAATTGGTCTTTCAGGTTGTAACTTCATTAAAAAACTCAATAAATAGGATTTGATTGTCATTCTTGACTGAAAGTGGATATCATAATCCTCTAATTATACTGACCATTTGGTTAATCTTTCTAATACATCAACTTTTGCAAAACGTATCTTAAAGGAAATGAAGTTCTAACTACTAAAGTATGCGCTTGAAAATACAGTTTCACATTCCCTAGTTGCAAGTAGTACCGCTAAGGTAAGTTTTTCTATATGTAAATACCTAGTTTCAAATGGTAATATAGATATAGTTACATACCATTCATTCTTTCTTGATTAGTATACGTTGACCTCGTAATTAAAGTCTGCAAGTTACATGTAGATTTTTTCTACTGGTCGAGGTTTAGTTATCACTTTTGGGGTAAGAACATGCATCTTTATATTTTAGAATGCTTGATCACATGATGGAGTCAGTTCGAACTTCCCCGACCATCTCAATACTTGGAAGAATGGTTGACATTTGTCTGAGGATCTTGGCAAAAACATGTTAAGTGTTGCAATCATTCTGGTCAAGATTTAGACTTATTTGGTATTCCACGATAGCTCCATTGTTATTAAATTGAAAAGATCAGTTGGATATGTTTCAATTTATTTATTTATTTATTTATGTATTCCAATAACTTTTATGACCTTAAGTTGAAGGTTCACTTTAGGATTCAATCACCTCAGGTTGGTAAACATCTCAGATAAGTCTGCTAAGTGATCTTCTTCATGAAAGCTAAGTGATTTTCTTCACGAAGGCTTGTTACAAATATATCATAAATGTATGCTTGTATGTTTTGACCCAATTGATTTACAAAGAGCTTGTTCATTAGTCATTGATAATTTGCTTCATTGTTTTTAGTATGAAGAACATCATTTTGTAGTAATATAACCCTCTCTTGATGATGAAGGTTGTATGTTCCAAGTTCTCTGATGTTGCATGTACGAGTTAACCGATCTTTGTCATTGATTTATCA
This sequence comes from Limnanthes douglasii subsp. nivea, assembly GCA_036936605.1. Lineage (NCBI taxonomy): Eukaryota > Viridiplantae > Streptophyta > Magnoliopsida > Brassicales > Limnanthaceae > Limnanthes > Limnanthes douglasii. The sequence continues at coordinate 213,500,146 of JAUPFV010000004.1, forward strand.
CAATTAAATATTGTGGCCTCCATGAAACCACCACAGATGGAAAGGGATAATGCACACATGATACCACATATGGAAATGGATAATGCATACATGATTTATTTACGTTAACGCTAAGATATTTTTTGTTTCGATCCGAAGGGTAAAGAGAAACTTTGTTTGAAACATCCGGACCTGCCGGAGTGCCTGGAAGGCAAAGTGGGACTCTGCTTCCACAAGGTGAACGTGAAGTATCTGCTGGCCATGCAGAGCATCAACTATGTCTACACTCACACTGCTTAGTTAGGCCGGATCCGGACGAAGTGAGGGATCCCTGAGTCTGTCAAGGTGAGGATATCGGTCACTCCGGAGACCCCAATGGACTTTAAGCTTAGCGAGATAGTCATTTACACAGAGCTGTTTAACTAGGGGCTCAGATTTCTATTAGACCCAGAGATTGTCTTATACTTTCATCTGATAAAGCTCTGTCCAAGCAAGCTGAGTCCCAATGCTTGGTACACCCTCATGGCCTGCATTATGGCCTCTAGGCTCTCCGGAATACCGCTTCCAATGGATCAATTCGCTGCTGTGGTCAACCTCTGCAAGAACCACGTCATCCTTTTCTACCACTACAACATGAGAGATAACTTTAAGGTGGTGGATGATTTGCTTGAATCGGAGAAAATTGGAAGATCCAATTCCTGTTCATTAGCGGGGCTTGGGTTAACTGTTGGGCTGGCTTCTATTGGATCTGGAGTTAGTCAGAGTACAGACCTGTGTCAAGCTGTCCAAAATATATTTAGAAGTTATAACAATTTATATGCTGGTTGTAGCATTAGGACTCTTATTTGCGAATCAATTTGTATAAATCTAAAAATAATTAAATTACGTCTTTTTTTAACTGAGACTTGCTCTATGTTTTTTTGAATTATATATATATATATATATAAATATAAATAGACCGATCTAGGTTTGGTCCAACCAACCTAATCCATCCCAAAATAAATGTTTCACTAATTTTGAAAAGGACGAGAGAGTGTCATTGTTTAATCGTTTATATTATTATCTTAACTTATATTATATACATATATGTCTCTTCTTTTTTCGATGTGGGATAGTTAGTATCTCACTAAATATATTCCCTTATATATTTAAGTTCATTTTCCCTTTTTATTTTTTTAATTAATGTGAAAAAAAAATCTTTTATAAAAACTCTATTATTAATCATCACTATCTTGTTTATTAGTAAGTAGACATGCATCGAAACTCTTTGTGCTACTTACTAGTTATTTTAAAACCTTTTGGATAATTATTAAAAACAATTAACTATGTAGATGACTCTCGTTCAATATCATCACCAAATTAAAACAAACTATATTCAACGATAATCAATGAATATACGACATGGAGGTATAATAAAGTAAAGCACCAATGAAACCGGTCAGATTCATTGTTTGCCAATTCAAGCAGACGCAATTATTGAAGATAATTTTTTCAATAACTTTCATGTTCATTAGAATATCATTCTAGATTTTAGAAGCTTCCTTCAAACTTATTCCCTAAAATTCGCTCAATTAATGTGATATAAATTAGAAAGTTAGTAATCATATTCTTTTTGTTCATCTCTTCCACAAAATTTTGGGCATTGTTTAGATGTCTTTTGCAAAAAGATCATTTATAAGGATGGTATTTGGCACAATACCCTTTTCAACCATTTCAGATTAAAGAGTTGTTGAACAACATTATCTTATTTTTATAATAGGTTTCATTTATGTTTACATGTCAGTTATTTATATTAAATTAACTTATAATAGTTATTTAATTAAAATATCGGTGGATAATTGATAGTCATACAAATATATAATATTAATATATAAATGTAAACATTTATAAATAATTTTAAGATAATTAAATATTGTTTATTTTTTTATTGAAGTTTTATCTTTTTATCGATCCAGAACACTAATCGGTCTGGATCCAAACTTTAAATCATTAACTTCTCAATAACATTATCAAATCAGTCTCAAATGAGTTTTATCGGACCGGTCTTGAACGGGTTAATAGGTTAGTAAGCTTAGTAGCAACCATGTTTTGTATGATAGGCTAACAGTTATTGTTGATATAAAAATGATAGAATATTACTTCTATTGGTACTCTTGTAACTTCACGGGTACTCCATACAAACATACATAGGTTATTTTTTAAAAAAACTAACAATTTTATACATGAGTTCAGTTACGATATCTCGGTTGATCTTCAAGGTATTTCATGCTTCAATTACTTCATCTTTTACGCATTCTCCCGACTGTACCGCCTTGTGTCCTTCTATGGAGTTATCAATCCCTTCTAAGATGACCCATTCATCTTTTGGTTTTTATGATTTAAGTGTTAGTGATGTTTCATATCATTTCCTGGATATATTTTGATTTCTTCTAATGACAACCACTTGGCCGTTTATTAGCTATCTTAGGAATTAATGAACTATAAATACTACAATATGCATCTAATCGAGTAAAAAATGTTATGGTATTATATTTTTATGATAACCACCATAAATAAAAATTGTATCTTTTTTTAAAACTTCTACTTGTTGAGAGAAACATCCAGAGTTAACTTTTGTAAGACAATTACATATTCTCTAGTAAAGACGGTAAAAAATCTTTGACTTGGGATTAATACTATGGTTTATCTCATCATCTCATATGTACCTTTATACAAGATATTTGTCGATCTTACTAGTTTTGATCATCACCGTTTTTATCTCTACTTCGACTAACTTCACATTTATTAAAATTACAGTATTGTATAAGGAAACCATTATTTTTATATCATCATCCGAAAATGATAACATCTTATATGGGGTTTAGTACAAATATGGGGATATTTGTATATGGCACACAATTTTTATTTCTTATGCATACATATTTCTTGAATTTTTAGAATTCCACACTATGGATCTCCTCCGGTAATCACACTAATAGTTTGTATGTTTGAATATGGTTCTATATATTCCTCTTCTTCCTCTGTATTGACCATTACAATAATATTTGTACATAATGCCTTTTGTTCTTCGGTTGGGGTCGAAGCTTGGTTCACAATTTACGGGGACTTGCCTCAGTTAGTATATTTCTTTCTTCTTAACAAACTCACTTAGTTTGCCTTCATCAACTAACATTTGGAATCAATCATGCAAAGTCCAACAATCTCTAATAAAATGACTAATATCACAATGGAATTTACTTTGTTTATTCTTATCTCGGTGCTCCATTGATCTATGTAACTTTCTAGATAAATTGTACTTGATGATTTGTTTTTTCAAATCACCGTAGAAATTTCTATCAGCTATATGAAAGGTCTTCTCGAGGGATATTTAATTCTCTTGTTAATGTTGGAGTTGTAACCGCTTTTAGATCTCCCCTTATACCATTGAGCCTGAGTAGTTCTCGACCCTGCCATAGTTGAAGTACCATTTTTCCTTGGTGTCCCATTCTTTGGATTTATCTAAGCCACCATGTATGTCTTGTTGGCTGAATGACATGTACCTAGAGTTTCAGCATCTCTCACTTTATTTGTTTTAAGATCTTTTTCTACTTTAATATATCGCTCTATTTAAGCTAAAAGATCCTCGAAGTTCAGAGTTTTTTCGTCATTATTACATTAGATATGGAATCTTCTATAATTCACTACTTGAATGCAGCTACGATCACCATATCGTGTCAATCTTGTAATTTATATTTTTTTCTATGAAATACTTTATGTACTCTTGTATATTTTCATCAGACCTTTGCTTGTAACAAATTATAAAATCTTTACATTCATTGATCTTATTTTGAACCTACAAAATGGTTCGTGAATGGAATCCAAATCATCTTATAGTTATTAATGCAAACTTTTAAGAGACTATTGAACCACTGGATGTCGCTTCATATTGTGGTTATCAAATAGTGGCGGCATAATGTTGTATAAAATTTCCAAGTATATTAGGGAATCTTCATCATGCCAAGAGTTATTATTCTCGTAGAAGCTATTCAAGTTATTCATGAATGAGTATGCTTGTTGGAAGCCCGATATTTTTCATTTTTATCTTGACAGATTTGCATTATACCTCAACATAGTGGGCTAATGTCTTGGGAAGAGTTGGTTTGCTTACGCCTTATTTGAATGATGTATCGTGGTGGTACCATATATATCATTGAGTCTAATGTTGATAAGAAGGCTCATTGTTCAGTTGTTTTTGTTGTCCCTGTATGATGTTCGACTTATAGTCTTGTTGCATTCCAAGATTGTTAAAGGGAATCCATGACTAAGAGATCGAGAGTTGTTGTTGGTTAGTGGTGGTACCTAATGAAATAACTTGAGTATGCTAGAATCTTGGATTAAATAGAAGGAATTGTTGGTGTCATGATTGAGATAATGAGTATTCCGGTTACGTTCCAGTCGACGGTGGTTCTCTAGTGTTCAGAGCTGGAGGATTTTTGGTTCCTCATTCTTATCTTAATGGTCCAACTGAGGTTTCACAACCTTATATTCTTTTTTATCATGCGTTGAAGTAAAAGTTTAATTTATTTTTATGTTTCCTCAACGTTGTCATCGTTTTTTATTTTAGAAACGTTGTTATCGTTTTTTGTTTCAGCTTAAAGACCTTTAATGCGAGCTTTCTTTGCCCCATTTATTAAATAAACATATATAATGACTTTGAAAACATATATATCACGTTCCACTAAATTTATTAGTCGTAAATATATTAATAACAATAGTTACAGGGTTAAGTACTAACAAGTAAACATATTTTCCACTTAGTATCTCAAATATCATTTATTACTTAAGATCCAACTAATTTTACTAATTACCATCTACTCTCCGGTTTTTTAATATCCCAAACATCTTTAATAATTATATAAAACAAAATTATTTTTATCGAATCTATGTTTTATTTCAAATATTTTATTTACGTGGTTCTTTTTTTAACACATCGTGCGGTTCTTTGAAGCAATCCACATTCTTCTTATTTTTGCATGAAGTATAAAAACTGTTGGGTGGTTTATGGATTTTTAGATAGTCATATTGGTTTAAATATGAAAACATATTTTTTATATAACGTAATCGAAATACAAAGTCTTAAGTATGAATACTGCAAAACATGTGACCTCGATTGCGAAATGCAAAATCATGTTAGAGTTTGTTTTTTTTCCTAAGTGCGAAATGCAAAACTAGAAACAAAAACGTGAAATGTAAAACCATGGTTATAACTATTTTTTTTTACTAAAATGCGAAATGCAAAACCGTAGACGAAAATATGAAATGCAAAACGATTTTTTTTGCCTAAATGCGAAACGTGAAGTTAGAAACAAAAATACGAATGCGAAATGAGAAAGCAAACTTAAATTTGATTTTTTTTGTCAAAATGCATATTACGAAACCATTCTAAATTTTGAAAAATAAAATTTTACATTCAAAATGCAAAATTAGAGTTATGCAAAATGCAAAACTAGGGTTAACTTAACTCGCGAAAATAAATTTAAAAGAAATTCAAAAAGATTTATTCATACATTTAGTATTCGTCGTATTAATAAGTTAAAACTAATAATATTTTTATTATTTTATAACTATAATTTAATAAGGGAAATGTCACCAAAGGTATCTAAAACCAAACTTTACTGTCATTCAGTACCTTAAGTTTCACTATTGTCTAGCTAATATCTATTATGTGTTCTTAATTCCAATTCAATACCCGATTCTCTAAATAATATCTCAAATATCCATGCTTCAACACGAGCCATGTAACCACTTCTCATTCTTAAACCAAAGATTCTCTTTCATTTTTTTTCTTTTATATTATACAAGATTTGTATTTTTCAAACCTGAGTTCGTAAAAAAAAGTCCAAAAGTACCATCGACTTTGTTTTTTTAAGATGAAGCTATTATGGGAAATAACAAAGCACTTTGCCAAGTAATAAATTTTATTATCAAAGAAGAGATGTTACACTTATTTGAGATTGTATCCCTTTATATTTCTTTTCTTCACCATTTATTGACAGTTATTACATTTATTCTCACTAACTACATCCATAACTATATTTACATCATGGGTCCTATATTTACTAGCAATGTGTTAGTGGTTTGACTAGTTCCATTGCAGTAGCATTAATCTGTTTCCTTGGCTGTTTCTTTCGTGAATTGGGTTCGCCCGGCTTCGTCCGCGTGCCCGACAGAGCGTGATCCAAGTGATCCCCTCATCCGTGTTTTCTTAAATACCTCGCTCGGTTCACTCTTCAGGTTAACTCATCTTTCTGCTCCTTGGGTTGGTAGAACATTTGAATGGTTTGAGCGTCATCAATATTCTTTATCCTAATTATGTAGACCATGAATTCTCGTGTAATTTGTAGTTTAAGCTCGGTACCATTTTTATCTTTGTCTGTCGGTCAGACTTACACTGTACTCGGTCCTTCATATGTTTCGAGTGGCTTCGTCTGCTCGGATACCTTCTCTCCTGCTAGCTGGAGAATATCCCCTCATCGGGGCACCCTTTAGTTCATGGATTGTGCGCGGTGAGTGCAAAATCGACGAAGTAGATTTAAAAGGACGAGCAGATGAATCGACCTTGTAGAAGAGTCAAATATAACGAAAGTTATAATGCTGATAGTTCTTTTGAATTTTGTTAACGTTAACGACACCTAGCTGGTTTCAAATTCATGCGTGGAGACACCCAAACATTTTATGAAAATGGTGTTTGGGTTTTGATGATGCGTGCTTAAGGCTTAATGTTTCCGACACTTGCGTATCACATCACACATGGGTAGATTACGAATTTCCCACTTGTTTTTCCATTATTTGTGATCTTATTCCACTTACTTCTTTGTTTTTCGTCATTTGTTGTTTCTTGAAGACTATTGCTCCCGAGATTTTTCTCATCTTCAAACTCCAATACAAGTATGTCGATTTTACTCATTTGTTGTTGTTTGTTCTGGGGAAAATCCCATAGTTTTAGGATAAGTAATGAACCCCTTGAATACCGAATCGAAAACAATATGCATTGGGTGTGATATCCTTCATAAGTTGCCTCCCCCTATAATTGTTCTTATTCGTCATATTGGCTCATTGTAGTCAATAAATAGATATCATGGTGCCAAAAAAGTCAGCAAAGAAGAAGTTGGTGAAAACTACAAGGTCATAATTTGAAGACCAAACCTTCTTAGAAATCTATTTCTCTCGATTTTCCCTTAAATATGGATATCTGGATGATAACGGGTTACTAAGCTTTAGAGCTAGGTATGGAATACCCGAGAATGTTATAGTGAGGGTGCCATCTGTTGTTGAACATCCTTATTAGGTCCAGGAGCATGAAAACGACCTATTCACAAATATCTTTGATTGGGGGCTCTGATTGCCCTTGACTTCGTTAATTTAAGATTTTTTTAGCGTAATAGGTATATGCCCTATCTAATTAGCTACAAATGGATGGATTATGCTTTTTAGTTTAGTGTTGAGCTCACACTTTCTAGGAATTAAGGTTTGTTTGGTCGATTTGTTCTTAACTGTTAACATATCAAAACTTTCGAAGTTTAGTTTATTCTATTCCAGTTGACAGGGATGATGAAGAGTGTCGAGCTCCCTTCATAGGATAAAAACTGGAAAAACTCATTTGTGTTTGTGTCAGATAATTAGAAGCATGAGAAACCAAAAATAAATCTTCAGTTAGAGAGAAAGTGGAAAATGAAGTGTAAGCATCGTTAATAAAGTTTATCTGATTAACCGGTCGATCTTGGTTTTATTTTTCTTGACTTGTTTGTGCAGGTGAAGGGACTCATCAGGACTGGTGTAAGGAAGGTTTATCGGAAGGATTAAAAAATATTTTAGTTAAAGTTGGCAACCTTGCAAGCTCGACTTGGTTTCAAGAACCAGCTCTACTATTTACGCAAGTGAACTTACGAAAGCTGGATTATGGCCAGTACCAGAGCTGAAAATTTCACAGGATGGGGAAGTGACTATGGCAGATGATGGTAGAGTTATATCGGTGGAGCGCGTAAGGCGCTCATGGAAAAAAGATTCCAGGAAAGGAATAGTACATGGGTTTGGCTAGCAGTGCCTAAGACCCAGAGAACCAAAGAGGCAGAGGCTCTACATCAGTGCCTGTCAGAATGGAGGTGAAGGAGATGTATTGGCAATTCAAGAGGTTGATGAGGTGATCAACAAAAATATGAAGTTGCCTCTGTTGGGGGTGATGCAATTGAAAACCAAACACGGTGTGTTGGTGAAGATGAAGAAGAATCAAATGATTTAATGATACCCTTACAGAAAAAATCGCGGGTGATAGTTGATGTTGTTCCTCTAGTAACAAGTAAGTTGCAGCTGGTGGACGAGGACAATGAAGATGGTGTTGCAGTACTACAGAAGCCGGCTGATTAGGTTGTGCATCCAACAACCAATTAGGATCGAGGGAAAGCTCCCGAGGTAGTTTTTCTGGATGGAAACCAAGCGAATGATCAGACGGGCTTGGGAGAAGATGGTGATGATGAATTTAGAGAATGAAGGAAACGAATTCTCAAGAAGATAGCACAAAAAATGAAGGAGTTTGTGAGCTTATGAGATGTACATCCTTCAGTCTCGTTAGCGCATGAGGTAGGCAATGACCCTTTGTTGCCAACATCGTTAGACCAGAGCAGATGCCAACTGGTAACATAGGGGCGGATCCAACAGAAGTGAAGTACCTATAGGGGAGCTACCACCGACCAGAGTCGTTATGCCTCATCCTTCGATGCTGATGTTTGAACAACTCAAACAATGTCCCAAATTATCATACTAAGAAAATATGCCGATGAGTAACATCTTGTATCGTCAAGTAGAATTGTCGATTGAGGTAATACATCAGATATTTAGCTATAAAATCTATAAATCGATCAAAAATTAATCAGATGTAGTTTGCATATGTATCATAATTTGGTCATGTTATCCTATTGTCGGATGTCCAATTCTGACTTAGAGGTCATGTAGAAGTGGAAATTAGAGCCTATGCTGTTTGGCTCGACTAAGAGTTTGACTGTCGAGCTTGATCGATTTTAAGCGTGCATATGGATCTTCCAAGTCATCGAAGGACATAAAGACTGAAGTGAGTGAGGGACTTCGTGTGTAAATTACTGCTTTGAAAGGTTCATTAACAGCGAGCGAAGAAAAATGTAAGGAACTGTCGTCTGGTAACTCCACTCTTCTTTCCCAGAATAACGAGCTAATCAAAAGGAACAATGATCTAATGTCACAAAGTTATGGTCTGCTCGCACCAAAAAATGGCCAAGCGCAAAGAGAGGAAGATCAAGCTGAGCGTCTGGCTGCACTGATGTTGGAGAATGGAGGCTTGAAGACTCAGGCAGAGAATGCATAGAAATAGATAGATGTCAAATGTGGGCGTTGGAAAAAGAAGCCAGATGCTGCTTTAGATGAGAGGGAAACGAAAATGATGGGTGTTTTTATGAATATGATGGCAAAAAAACAGCGGGAGACCGTGACAGAGCTGTTTTCGTTGAACCCAAGACTGAATCTGGGATCGATGAGTCATCTGGTGACATTGCCTGCCCCTCGAAGCACAGTTAGTCCTCTAAATATTGATCCATTTGTGGTACAAGGAGCCGGAAAAACATCGGTGGTAGAAGTTGATGGGGCTAAGATACAACTGACTGAAACGGTTCATGCCGAGACTATTCTTGGCGATCCATCTACTGCTACCGGCTCTTGAATTATTAACTGCACTAAATATTCTTGTTTTGTGAATATTAAGTTGTAGACCTAAATTTTTATGTTTTCCTTGACTACTTTTACATATAATTTTATGATTTGGTATGGCATGCTATATATATAGCGGTTTGCATTGAATGGATGTATGCTACTCATCAGTATGGTTATATAGCTTACTTAGTGTTATTTGTACATCTGTTAATTAATTACCTTAGCTATTTGAGCTAATCCTTACAAGGTCGAGCTAAGTAGGGCTCATTGTGTATCTTAGAAATTGACTTATCCTTTTATCTAAGTCACGGCGAGGTTATAAAACCTTATTGCGTGGCATGCTAGACTTGGTTTATAACTAGTTTGTTTATACACCTTGTGCAAAGTATCAGGCTCAGTGTGGCATTTACATAGCCCATAGACGTGGACAATTAGTCCGTTTGTGCTTATAGACACTTGGTCTAGACTCAGTATGGTCCATTACGTAGCCCGTAGGCGTGGTCATTAACCCAGTCGCTATTGTAAATATGAAGAAAATTTAATAAACACATGGAATGGATAAAGCGATAAAATATATTAATAAGATGAATAATAATTGGATGCCTCATTAAATAAACCTCCCACGCCATCAGCGGAAAAAAGAGCGCAACCTCATATTTACAAACATTGGCGGTACAACTTTAAATGATTTACATTCCATGGGTGGTTCAGGACGCAACCCTCTGCATCTGCTCACCGATAAGCTCCACTATGGCCTTTAGAAATTACGGTGTAGGGTCCGTCCCAGCTAGGACATAATTTGCCAGCTGCTGTGTCGCCTACTCCCTCAAATATCTTCTTCATTACCATGTCGCCGGCCTTGAAACTGTGTGGCTTTAACCGAGCTTTAAACCGTCCCCACATCAAGCTCCTATAATCTTCTGCTCGAATGCGTGCTTGGTCGCGGTGTTATTCGATAAGGTCAATGTTCTCTGCTCGGCTGATCAAATTAGGTTCTTCCTCATAACTCGTGATCTGATGGCTCGATTTTTGTTGGAACTACTTCTTCACTTCCATAAACGAGGGCGAATGGGGTGTCTTCAGTGGTATTTCGAGGATTAGTTTGGTATGCCCAAAATACCTCCGCTAATTTTCGGGTCATTTGCTTTTGGCTCCTTCAAGTTTCTTCTTGATCCCCTCTAAGATTGTTCTGTTGGTGACTTCCACTTGTTTATTTGCTTGAGGATAATACGGTGTTGAGAAATACTACTCAATCCATATCGCTTACAAAAAGTCGTTACCACCGAATTTTAAAACCGGGGGTCGTTATCTATCATCAAAACACGTGGTATGTCAAACCTAACAAGTATTTAAGTGTGGATAAAGTCACATACCTCATGGGCTCAGGTTCTGAATAGTGTTTTATCCTCTACCCATTTCATGAAATAGTCCACTGTAACTATTAGGAATTGTCTTTTTCCAGTTGCCATATGAAGTGGCCCGACAATGTCGATACCCAACTTATCAAAATGACAAGGGACAAGGACAGCTTGCATAGGCTCGCTTGGTAGGTGTCCAGTATTGGCGAACTACTGACATTGCTGGACCAATCATTCTGTATTGGCTGCAAGCTCTAGCCAATAATACTCGGCCAATAGGAAACGCCGATTGAGGCTTCAATACCCACAATGTGCTCCTGATTCTCCTGCGTGTAAGTCATGCAATACTAAGGTGGCTTCTGCCCGGTCAAGGCAGCGTAGCAATGGATGAGTAACACTTTTTCTGTACAAAATGTTGTCTAACACATAATATTTGGTCGCCTTTTGTTGTAGGCCTCGAACGACATTCTTATCAGTTGGCAAAATGACGGAGCTCAGATACAGTAGGCATGGCTGCCTCCAATCGTTAGAGTTGTCAATTGCATGGACAGTTTTGTTCCTATTGATGACTTATGTTGTCAGTATTTGTTGAGTGATGACCAACAAATTCTCCCCCAAGGCTGCAGTTTTTGCGAGCGCATCTGCAACATAGATTTTCCTCCGAAGGACATGCTCATATGATACATTCACAAACTTAGACTCGCACACCTTCAATATAGTTAAGTAACTCCATTTTCCATCTTTTCTGGCATCATACGTGCCCTTGTCTTGGTTGATTATTAATTGTGAGTCTGAACGAACCCTTAGTATTTGAGCTCCATATATAAGAGTTAATTTCATGCCATAAAAACTGCCTCGTATTCTGCGATGTTGTTCGTAACTGGGAAGTTAAACCTAATAGCCTGCTTGATTTCCTCGCCCGTAGGTAAGCAAAATACAACCCATACAGCACCACTAGACATGCTAGAGGCCTCATCTGCTTCAATTATCCATTTGACGTCTCGGTATCATCATTATCCCCTTCAAGAGGAGATATTATTCTGAAGGAGGAGAGTTCGACTAGAAAATCTGCTATGACTTGTCCCTTTATAGTAGTGCGTGGCTCAAACTGTATGTTATATTCTCCAAGTTCGATGCTCAACTTAGTTAACCGACCTGATGCGTCAAGTTTCTTTAGCACAACTTTATGAGGGAAAGTTGGTCGCACGCAAATCGTATGTCCTTGAAAGTAAGGGCGCATTTTTCGAGCGGCCGTAAACAATTCCAATGCAAGTTATTCGAGGTTAAGGTACCTTGTTTCATCATCGAGTAGTGTTTTTCTCGAGTAATAAATAGGTCGTTGTATTTTGTTTGGTTCACCGACGAAAACTGCACCGAAAAGGGGGAAATTGACAAATATAGGAATAATGGTTCACCAGTTAAAGGTGCGGATATGATCTCTAGCGAGGTGAGGTAATGTTTTAAATCATTGAATGCATTGTCGAATTACTCCGTCCAGTCAAACTTCTTCGCTCCCCTTAGAATCTCAAAGAATGGGTGACTTTTATCCGATGCTCAAGAGATGAAACGTGATAATGCGGCGAGCCGCCCCGTAAAGTATTGCACTTCCTTAATTTTCCGTGGTGGCGCCATTTGTGTAATTGCATTGAGCTAGATGGGGTCGGCCTTGATACCTTTTTGGATGACCACATAATATATAAATTTACTGTTGCTTACTCCAAAAGAGCATTTGATTGGATTGAGTTTTAAATTGCATTTGCGGAGAAAATTGAACACAATTTGGAGAACCCTAATTGTTGTTACTCTGTGTGAATTTTCACAATCATGTCGTTAATATAAACTCTATGTGCTTCCCCAAATAGTCACTAAAAATGTGGTTAATTGAACGTTGGTATGTGGACCCAGCGTTCTTCAACCCGAACGATATTATTGTGTAACAATATAGGTCGCGCTCGGTTTTGAAGGTAGTGTGCTCATTTTCGGACAGTTTGAGGCGTATTTGATTGTACCGTGAGTACGCATCCATGAATGATAGGTACTCACATCCTGATACAGAAACGACGAGTTGGTCGATGCGAGGCAGAGGAAAAGCATCCTTAGGGCATGTTTGGTTGAGGTAATTGAAGTCAATACACATTCGTCATTGCCCTTCTCTCTTCTTAACTAGGACTAGATTTACCACCCAAGCCGGATACCTTGCCTGCCTGATGTATCCTAAGAGAGATAACTTGGTGACCTCCGCTAGTTTAGCTTCTAATTTCTTGGTGGAAAAATATCACCGCTTTTATCGCACCGTTTTAGCATACTGCCAACTCATGACATATAATCGAATAGTCAACACATGAAATGTCACTTGCTTCCCACACAAATACATCTAATTAGTTTTGCTAATAACTCAATCAAAGGTTTCTTGAAAATAAAGTTTAACTTATTATCCAAACGTAGCGTGCGCCCTCTACTATTATCTCCTCCAATCGACTCTGAAAGGCTTTCTTCGGGCTGCTCTACTTCTTGTGGGTCATCTACTGGGTCAGGCTAGAGGGACGGGAGAGGGGGGGGGGGGGAGGTATTGACACCGTCCCCATGAATTTCCTCGTCAAATAATTGTTATCTGAGTGGTTTGGTGATGTCAACGGTTACTACGTAACATGCCCTCGCCGTGCATTGGCTCCCTCGAATAATACCTTTACTCTCAACTAGGTACTTTCACATTGTCTAAAAATACACGGGGTCTCCTCTATTTTGAGCAACCAAGACCGACCAATTATCCTGTGGTACGGGTTGGGCGCATCTGAGATCATAAACAACACATTTGGCTTACGTTTAGTGACTCCATATCCGACCTTAACCATCAACTCTACTACCCCAACGCACTGAGATATCTTGACTTCATACCCGACTAAGGTTCGTTGAGTGGGCTTGTATGGTGAGACCTTCTGCATCCGATCATAACTTTTCATGAAAATAATGTTGGTCGAGCTGCCTTCATCTACCAGTACTCGGGTGACCATAACGCTTCCAATGTACATATGTATTGTTAATGCATCTTCGTGAGGCGTTCTGACACCCTTTAGGTCTTTTTCGTTGAATGTTAAATCTTCTATAGAGTCTCGATAATTTTGGTAGGACGTGGCATCATTTCGTACATATCCAAATCAGTTTGCGCCCTTTTACTGAACGTCATTCCTTGCGAGACCGTTGAGTTTCCCCCGATGATAGTGACAAAGGATGGGCCAATATCCTGTCTTGCGGGAACGACATTGCTCATAATCTCAGATCCTTCTCCAATCATATGGTGGGTGGCAATGTGACATCATTATTGATTACAATGAAGTGTCCCCCTACGATAGTGAGTAGCCACTGTTGCTTGCCCGCGTCAGCTTGCTCATAATCTCATGGGAGAACATTGATAGCATAAAAAAAGTCTGACATAACTTTTAAGTGATTCACCTCACCTCTGGTAAAGATCCATGATCGAGTCTCACTCGCGCCTAAGCTCCTTATTACCGACAAACCTTTCCCTTAAGGCCTTCCATAGATCGACAAAATCGTGAATGGATCCTTTAGGTCAACTACTGAACCATTCCATCGTGTCCCCTTTGAGTGTCATAGAAAGGTTTTTGCGCAGCATAACGTTGTTCTGATTAAACACTATCATCATGTCTGTTCAAGGTGCCTTTCTGAGTCACCCTATCCATCGTAGGCCTCAATCAGGAAGGGGTCGAATTTATTTAGGCAACTGCGCTTTGAGGATCTTTTCCGAAAAAGAGAGACTCTTTGAAGATGTACCTGGACATTTTGGCTCTCACTTTGTTGTAATAGACGACGTCATCCTATGGATTTTTTTTAACGTAGCGGGGCGCCATTCCTGAGTAGACTCTTGTTTCTTGGAGCGTTTTCTTCCTCAGCTCTCTCCTTCTCCTTTATGCTTATCTTTACGCTTGAAGGATCGATCTGCTAGGTTATCACAACTAGCCTTGAGCAGTGGCTGGTGGTTAACCCAGTTAGCTCCTCGCACCTTAGTTGTGAACGCATTAAAAGACGTCGTTCATTCCTGCTAAAGTAGCGTGCATGTCATGTTCTCTCGTGTCTCGTTGGCACGCCACTCTGAGCTGATTCTGCTGAATGTGTTGGTGTTGTTGCTCTAGCTGCTTGATAGTGGGGTTTGTAGAAGGGTTAATTCCTGGCACGTCGGGCGTGACGGGAACCACCGTAGTCCTTGAGTGTGCGTTTTAGTTTCGGACCCTACTACTGGTTGCAAGAACTTCGATACTGGTTCCACCGGTACAACGGGGGTTACAATTACGGCCTCTGGATTAGGGGTAATGATAGGGCGTGATATGTCTTGCCTCAATGGTTGATTCGCCACTGATCTCTGATTATTCGTTGCTTCACTTGACTCCATGATCTCTTTCTCAATCCCTGACCTAGTAACCACCATGGTTCAAGTAACTTAATTCTTTTCTCTTTCCCACAGACGGTGCCAAATTTGTTATGGAAAATAACAAAACAATTTGCACTTTTATTATCAGAGAAAAGATGTTACACTTATTTGAGATTCTATCCCTTATTTATATATTTTATTCGCCGTTTATTCGCCCTAAGTACATGCACAACTATGTTTACATCATGGTTCTCATATATACGAGCAATGTGTTAGTGGTTTGACTAATTCCATTCCAGTAGCATTAATCCGTTGCCTTGGCCATTTTTTTCGTGAATTGGGTTCGCTTGGCTTCGTCCTCGTGCCCGCCCGAGCGTAATCCAAATGACCGTCTTCTGCTCGTTTGAATACCTCGCTCGGTTCACTCTTCAGGTTAACTCATCCTTCTGCTCCTTGGGTTGGTGGAACATTTAACTGGTCTGAGCGCCATCAATCTTCTTTATCCTAATTATGTAAACCATGAATTCTCGTGCAGTTCGTAATTTAAGCTTGATATCATTTTTCTCTTTGTCTACTGCTCAGACTTACACTTGGTCGGTTCATATGTTTCGAGTGACTTTGTCTGTTCGCATAACTTCTCTTTTACCAGTCGGAGGATATTCCTTCACCAGAACCAAACTAGATTTATTTATGATATTATTTTACATTTTTTTTCCGCTAATAACATGCGAGGCCAAGCATAACCAAACATACAAGACCAAACATAATAAACATACTAGATCAGACACAACAAACATGCGAGACCAAACAAAAAAAACATGAAAAACCAGGTATAAAAAATATGCGAGACCAAACAAAAAAAAATGCAAAACTAGATGTTAAAAACATGCAAGACTAGACATAATCACTCATCCGAGAAGAGAAATAAAAAATATACGAGACTAGACATAATATATCATGTAAGACATGACATTGTTTTTTTAAGACGAACAAACAACTAGATCCATTGATGATTTTTTTTTTCTAGTCTGACCCAGTAACCCTAGTCTCACATATTTATCATCAGGTTGCACATATCTCGCATGTTTATTTTATGCATGATCTCGCAAGTTTATTTTATGTATGATCTCACATGTTTAATTTATGCACGGTCTCACATGTTATTAATGTCTATTCTTGCATGTTTGCTATGTCTTCTCTCGCATGTTACTAGGGAAAAAATAAATTTTAAAAAAATAAAAAAATATTATTAATATATCTAGTTTTGTTTGTCTTAAAAAACAAAACCGATGTAATTTTAGAATTGTTTTGTGAAACTACATTCTATTAAAATAGGGCACGACTAAAATGAGACCCCTTTTCTTTATAATGAGACCTCAAGTCAGATTTTTTTCCTTATTGTTAAATGACCAAATTGCCCTACCATATAAAAGCCTCAAACTCCGTCTCCACCTCTTTCTCCTTCCTCTACCCCTCTCTTTCCTCCACCTCTTTCTCCTCTACCACTCTCTTTCCTCTACTAGTCTCTTAAACTAATCCAGTAACACCACTCTCTTTCTTCTGCTAGTATCTGAAACTAATTCAGTAAGATAAATTCACACCTTATATTTTCGTAAGAAACAATTTTTTTTTTCACAATTAATAGTTCTATTATATATATAATAAGATAGGAATATAGAAAAATGTGCATCTGTCCTGATACAAACAGAATACTCCATTAATATAAATAAAGTCATCTTCTTGGTACGTAAAAAAACCTTCACACCTAATAAGGAATTAAACAATAATAACAAATTACCAAAAAACTAAAATCCGAATACCAAAATGAAATTGATTATATTTTAATTGGTACAAAATGAAACCGAAACTGACTAATGAATTAAAATTAAAACAGTCAATTCCATGTAGAACATGGGTCGAATTGGTAAATCCACGCACGTTCGTGCGTTGAATTCGCATGTTCGTGCGTCGAAATACCGGATACACGCATGTTTTTGCGTGTATACGATATTTTCAAACACGAAAACGTGCGTGAATACACCTAAAATAGCAGCCCTCCATCTAAAAGTCAAACTGCACCAAATCAACCAAATATTATATGAAATTGAAGGTAAAAACCTAACTAAGTATATAGGTATAAAAATAGATCTAAACAACAATTTAAAACGTAGAAAAATTAATTTTTTAATATGAAAATAAAACTCTAAATATTACCAGAAATTGAGATGGAAATTGAAAAACAAATTCACCATGATGAAGAAAATTCGTACTTTAAGAAGTGTGCGTTGTTGGATTAGAAAAATTTAATGTTTAAAAAAATTGAATTGGATAGGTTTAGGTTTTCAAAAAGTGAAAGAGGTTGAATTTGGTAATTTTTGGGTTTTATATGAATGACAATTTCGTAAATATATGGGGTCTCATTATAACCAAAATATATCTCATTATAACCGGGTCTGATTATAAAAAAAACGGATCTCAGTTTAGCCTAGTCCATTAAAATATAATAACTTTTTAAAAATAAAAACAAAAATTTGGTAAAAAAATAAGTTATTTATGGTTTTTCACCTTAGTCCTTATTATTCGTTTATCAATTTTGTTGATTGGTCGTTTATCAATTTTATATATTAAAAGGTAACGACTAAATATTTATGGATAATTTATCCACTTAAAAAAGATAATAATCTCAAAATTTTAAATATTTTTTTTTAAAAAAACACACACGTGTAACACCTATTTGATGAATCCGTGAGTGAATTGCAAACCGGATCTTACTCAGATGGTAAGTGTAATCAATCGTACCATGTCTGATAGAGAAACGAAAGTGTAGGCCAAAAATGAAGAAAAAACTAAAATACAAAACCTGGAGGGTAATTATATTTTCCTATGGACTCGCGTTGCATTTGAAATCAAGGAAACGAAAAATGGCCAGCATAACTGGGGTACTTTCCCTCCTTTCTGTAGAGACTGTGGCGTAGATTTACCATCCTCCTCGATCTGTAAGGTTTATCATCAATAAATGGTCTTTATTGCGTAACGGGTACATGTACTTTATAATGTCTGTATGTTTCGATTTTTGATTCCTTTCGTTAATGTCTGTCACCTCGAGATTCGTTTCTTCTTGGTATTTTCTTCCCGTTACCGGTATTGGGTGCTGGGTCTTGTAGGGTTTTGCTTAAAGTTGTGAAATTTTGCATCTATCCATCTGATTTGTTTCAGTGCGGTGTCTGTGATTCTTCTAGGGTTTTCAGTGTATATATATATTTTGAACTTTTTTTTAATAGTCTGTCTTTTAATGATTACATTTTTTGGTTTAAAGCTTTACACTACATATATAACCTACTTAGTGTAGTTTTGTAATCTTTTGTTTGTTTCAGGTTAGGTGATTTTTTTTCCTTTGTATATTATAGCTGTTGAGCATGACCGACGCTAGTTCTGTTGATGTGATATTGGAGTTTCTGCGGAGAAATTGCTTCACTAGAGCCGAAGCAGCTTTGCGGAGTGAACTTGGTAACCGACCTGATTTGAATGGGCTACTTCAAAAACTTAAGCTCGAGGAAAAGGAAGCTGTTAATGTTTTGGATGTAGAGAGTCGGAAGAAGCCGTTTGGAAATCAAGTGTCTGGTTCTCAGAATAAGGGGGAGGTTTACAAGGAACTTGTTGTCAAAGAGATAGACTGCTGGACGGGCAGAACTGGGTCTGAAAACAAATGGGTAGATGATTCTTCTACTGGGGAAGGAACAACCACCTCCGATGAGTCGAAATTTACCTTGTTTAAAGGGAACCCAGTACTGAATGTGCAGAAATGGAGCAGTAACTCTGAAAATGAAATTTATCAAAATGATGTCTGTCCTACTAAAAGTAACTCCATGATTCCAGGAAAACCAGAGCAGTCAAGTTTTGAAGCTTTTGGAACTGGTAAAGGGTTTGCGAAAACCGGGTCAGATATTATATTTTCCGGTGAGAAGAAAATTTCTTGGCTTGCCAGCACTAGCAATACAAATTCTGAACTGCAGCATGAGATAATACAGGCAGAGGCAGTTGAGCCAAATGATCTTGATCAGCCAGTCAGGACTGGTGCCAGACGTGAAAATGAAAGCCTCAAAGATGATCCATGGTCTAAAAATAAAGGACTTAGAAATATATCTTCAGAATCTTCTGTTAAAACTGTTTTTTCGACCTCCAAAGGAGATGTATTGAGTAGTTATGACTTTGTCACTGCTTCTGACAAAAAAGAAGGCAAGAACAAAGTAGATATGAGTGACATTAGGGCAGCAATCAAAGAGCAGGTCGATGATGTGGGAAGAGCTTTATACTTTGGAAAGGAGAAGCCTGATCTCAGGTTAGGTCTCCCTCTTGCATCTGTTCATGGAAAGGAAGAGTTGCCTAGGCTTGCACCCGTTAAACTTAAGTGGGAGGACAAGTCTCTTAATGTTAATTGGGAGGAAAAATATGAGCATGACGAACCTGATGTAAAGCTCTTCAATGCTGATAGCTCCCTATTAATAGGTTCATATCTGGATGTTCCCATTGGACAAGAAATTAGCTCCTCAGGTCAGTTCTTGGTATCAGTGCGCATTATGTAATCTAATCTTCATGAAGCACTTTATTTACTGATTATTTCCATCTGTATGTTATTGATATGGATTGTTTCTATGTGCTTAAGCCATTTATTTTTGTTGGTATTGTAGCGGGCTGCCACTGTTATGCTCCTTTTCACTAAATATATTGGTACATAAAGTTGTATTATCTCAGAAAGAGTTACATATTTCTTCTTTCGAAGTAATCTTGAGTGTGGGGAGCAGGATGATTTTGTGTAGGGTTGGGCGCCTTCATATGCTTTAGTAATCTTGACGGCCCGTCCTAATTATTAATTCTTAGCTCACATGGTCTTGGCACTATTAAGTTCTTACAATCAGAAATTTGAATGTAAGCTGTATATATATTTCCGAATATTGGAATGATTGTTTGGAATATAATGATACAAAATTCAAGTATCACAAACAGGCTCGGCCCCATGAGCTAAGTTACTAGGGGTTTTTATCTTTAGCTATGTTTATCTTCTTATTTTATTTTGTTGTTTGTTGGTTTCCTAAACTTTTAGTTTACTAAGCTTTAAGTTTGTTATACTTTAGTTTAAACTTTAGCTTCGAACAATTTACTTTAATCTATTAAAGATTAGGGTTAGTAGGAAGTTTTGTTTTCTTTTCTTTCTCTATTCACCACCAAAATTAGGGTTAGTTTAGATTAGGATTGTGTAGAAGTTTGGCTCATATCATATGACTCACTTGTTTAAACATAAAGTCTATGCATAATATTGATGTCCTGCCTTGATATCGTAGTTTATAATCTTCTGGTAACGATGTAAGCATTTCTTAATGTTTCACACAAGTTCGATTTACTTTATCTACCCTTGCTTCTTTCATATATATGTTGTATTTAGCATCTAGGTTGTGCCCATTTTCTGTTTCTCATAATAGGCTTGCTTTCTTCAGCTTTCCATCTCAAAGTTCTTATACCCCATGATTGTAATTGTGTTTGTCTTACTCTTCAAACGAAAATCAATATTGATTTTCGTTTTTATGTGTAGATGATTTCGTAGTTCGCAGACTAACTGCTAGAGCTTCTCATGATATTCAGGTGGGAAGAGAATTGCTGGTGGTAGCTGGCTTTCTGTGAGTCAGGGAATTACAGAAGATACATCTGATTTGGTCTCTGGTTTTGCTACTATTGGTGATGGATTAAGTGAATCACTAGACAACCCGAATGACTATTGGGACTCCGATGAATATGAAGATGACGAAGATGTAGGTTATGTGAGACAGCCTATTGAGGATGAGGACTGGTTTCTAGCACATGAAATTGATTATCCTAGCGACAACGAGAAGGGGACAGGGCATGAAAGTGTGCCTGATCAACAGGAAAAAGGGCCAACCAAAGAAGACGATGTTCAATCTTCGGCTGAGGAGGATTCATACTTCTCTGGAGAACAATATCTTAAAGGAAAAAATGATGATTCTGTTACAGCTGCAGGAGATCATACTGGGCTGTTGGTAGCCGAAATGTATGGGAGAACTGATGAAAACGCACTATTAAGCCAATATGATGGAGATTTAATGGATGAAGAAGAGCTAATTTTGATGCGAGCTGAACCTGTCTGGCAGGGATTTGTAACTCACACGGATAAGCTTGCTATGTTGAGTGATCAGGAAGTCTTAGACGGCTGTGGGAGATCTGGCTTGGGAGATAGTTACCTTAATGATGATCAGCATGGCGGAGTTAGGTCAATTGGGGTTGGAATCAACTGTGATACTGCTGATGTCAGGAGTGAACTACGAGAAAATTTGATAGGGGGAGGTTTAGACTATTTTCATGATCATGATGTTACAATTGCTGGATCAAAGCACTCTCACCATGAAAAAGACAAAAACTTAATAGAAAGATCACACAGGAATAGAAAGAAAAGTAGGAAAGAGGAGGCTGACAAGATTGTTGCTGCTAATGATACAGGAACAGATACAGAGGTCAAAAATCTTAGGGGTGGCCCTTTTTCATTTCCCCATTCACTACGAGATATGCAAATAGTGCCTGCAGAATCTAGTACATCTTTATGGTCAAACAATTGCAATGCTGTTGTGAACAATGAAAATGATGGCTCTTTGAATGATATGATGGGGACTGATGACATGCTAGCTACTTGGAGGCGAAAAAGCAGTAATTCTTCAACTGTCAGAAGTTCTAGGGATGAAGATTTTGCTAATGCAGTAGAAAGTTCGAATTCGAGTCCCTCCATGAGCTCCAATTTGGCTTATGGTGAAAGAGAGCTTGCTAAGACACATGATGGACAAACTAGTGGTGCCAGGGAAGAAGATCCAGGAGTATTACTTGAAGATGAAGAGGCATCTGCTGTACAAGAGCAAATAAAACAAATCAAGGCTCAAGAAGAAGAGTTTGAGACCTTCAACCTCAAAATTGTTCACAGAAAAAACAGGCAAGTTTCCCTTGCTCCTAGCTGTTGACTATGGTGCTGCTATTTTTTAAGATACTAAACTAGAGGAAGGGCGAAATTTCGTAGGTAATATATTTTTAGCCCCGAATAATTAAATTTGGGGTATCATCCTTGAAACATGATGGGACACGAACCTTTTAATAAGTTTATGACATCTATATTAATCAGTGGTCATATTGTTAAAGGAAAGGAGATTAGGAAAAATAGAATTAAGAAAGTAGATAGTAGGAAACTTATAACCCTAATACAAATAGGAAGTAAAATATAATAATAAAAGCTATTCCTAATTCTGTTTTTCCTTGTCTCGTTTTATTCTTTAACACATAACATGCTAAAGATCTATTTAATCACGTATCCAACTTCACAACTATGAACTATTGAATGAGGCGTGGGCATAGCTCAGAGCTGGAAAAAATGGTGTTTAGCATCTCTGTAGTTTTGTGCATTCATCTGTCTTCAGAAACCAAGGTGTTTGATATTTTCTTGAAATCCATTTTATTGTTTCCATCGGCCTCAATACTTCCATTATGCTAACAGTAGCTGTTATAAGTGCTTGACACTCCTGTTTGTTTGCGGATGTTAAGTTACTTGATCTTAAAGAGATTTCTCTAACTCAATATTTTGTTTTCCTCAGAACTGGCTTTGAGGAGGACAAGAATTTTCATGTTGTTTTAAATTCTGTCATAGCTGGGCGTTATCATGTTACTGAATATCTTGGGTCGGCTGCATTCAGTAAAGCTATACAAGCCCATGACCTGCACACAGGCATGGATGTTTGTGTAAAAATCATAAAGAACAACAAGGATTTTTTCGATCAAAGCCTTGACGAGATAAAACTTCTCAAGTACATCAACAAGCATGATCCTGCTGACAAGTATCACGTGCTTCGGTTGTATGATTACTTCTACTATAAAGTAAGTGGAACATCATTTTGACATTAATCCCACCTGCATATCTTTCTACAGTTTCTTTTTACTTAAAGCATACAAAACTTGGCTTGTAGATGCATTTATTATATTAAGTTGGGTTAATGGTTTAAGTTTAGAAATTAAGTGTCATCCCTTCAGTAAATTTGAGCACTTAGAATTTTAAGTTAGTTGGAGCCGAATAGCCAGCACATGATATCTCAGGCTACGATTGAACTGGAAGGACATGTTTTGTCTGTCATGGTGCAGTACTGTGTACCTGTAACTTACTTCCCTTTATTTTTCAGGAGCATTTGTTAATAGTATGTGAACTTCTCAAGGCCAACTTGTATGAGTTTCATAAGTTTAATCGAGAATCAGGTGGGGAGGTTTATTTCACCATGCCAAGACTACAGGTTTGTAACTTTCATTGATTTTCTTGTGAGCTTTTTGTTAATTTCAGTAGATTCTAATCGTATTTTTCTGTTCAACTTCTGCAGTCAATCACAATTCAGTGCTTGGAGGCACTTCACTTTTTGCACGGCCTTGGTCTTATACATTGTGATTTAAAGCCGGAGAACATATTGGTTAAAAGCTATAGCAGATGTGAAGTAAAAGTCATTGATCTTGGCAGTAGCTGTTTTCAGACAGATCATCTATGCTCATATGTTCAATCTAGGTCCTATCGTGCCCCAGAAGTAATTCTGGGACTTTCATATGATAAAAAGATCGATATTTGGTCACTTGGTTGCATTTTGGCAGAATTATGTACTGGCAATGTAAGTTCAGATCTTGCCCGCGATGTTTTTTCCCTCTTAAAATATAAAAGTGGCTTGCTAGAGGTCATTTTCCCTTTTATTCTACTCAGACTAGGAATATAAGTTGTCTTACCTAGTCTTTTGGAAACTAAAATAAAAAAGCAGGGTTCAGTATTGAACTGACTGCTTGCTAGTCATATATCTTGTCCATTATTTAATTTATCATAATCGATTAATTGATTAAACCATCTCAGCTCGATTTCTTCTAGCAGCCCAATGGCAGAATGTTGAGACCATACATGATATATCAATCTTCTTATAGGCTACTATGTTTGTGATGTTGGACAAATATGTTTAACTAATGCTTTCACGGCAGGTTCTTTTCCAAAATGATTCCTCGGCAACTTTGCTTGCAAGAGTCATTGGGATCATTGGTCCTATTGATCAAGAACTGTTTGGCAAAGGGCGGGATACATACAAATATTTCACAAAAAACCAGATGCTTTATGAACGGAATCAGGTAAACCTTTGACAAAATTTTAAGGTAATGGATCTCTTCGACTTGTGAATCAGTCTCTAAACTAGTGTGTTCTTTCAGGAAAGTAACAAACTGGAATATCTGATACCGAAAAAGACATCGTTAAGGCACAGATTGCCCATGGGTGATCAAGGCTTCATTGACTTTGTTTCCCATTTACTCGAAATCAACCCGAAGAAACGCCCATCTGCCTCCGAGGCTCTAAAGCACCCATGGTTATCATATCCTTACGAGCCCATTTCCGCTTGATATGATTTGAATTGCGCTGTTGATGTACTCCGGAAGAGAAAAAAGCGGCACAATGCTAAGTTCAGAGATGCGCCATAACTACTGATCTACAGAAAAACAAGTTGATTGTATTCTGGATATAGCAGTCACAAGGAATGGTTTGTATTCTTAGGGGTGTCAGATGTTTGTACATGATGTGTGATTATTCATTTAGGAATTGATTTAGCAGTAGCCTCACACATCTCTTCAGTTTTGTGTTAGTCTCGATTAATTTGGGGTGAGGCAAATTATTCACAAATGTTTGTTGTTTTGACTCATATCCAAACTAAGATTTTGATCTTCCAATGGATTGTCAAATGTAATTTTGATGTTTCTCCTGTATAATCAAGTTTTTGTAAGACTATCAACGAATTATTTTGCGCTCGACGACAAGCCTAGTACTAGTACGCCTAATGTCCGGATACCTTCATAAGAGCCTGAAGCGTTTGGTGTGATTTTTGGTGTCTAATGCGTGGAAAGAAAGTAGAAGACCCCTACATAAAATCATTACATGCTATTGGATTTATGTGATGATTGAGAGGAGATGTCGCTGGTGATATTAGATTTGTTCTTATCTTGATAGCCATTTTATAGAGAAAGATACTATCATAGCAGCCTGTTAAATGTCTTTTTATAGGATTGTATGTCTCTTTTTTATCTAACATTTTCAACACAAACCATACTTTTTTGTTTTTTCTATCATACAAAGCATCAAAACATCAGTTCAGCAGGTGAATTTCGGACCTACGGGGATCCGAAACTAAAAATGTAAGGCTCTGTTTGGATTGAACCAAATTGGATGGAACAAAAAAACATGGAAACAACAAGTGGTGCGGAAGTGAAACAAGAGGGTAAAACAAAATTGGAATATTTCTTTTTTATATAGAGTCATCGACTTCGAGTCGGCAAAGATCTATATTATTTATTTATGTATATTTAAAATAGTAAATAAAGTCCGAAAATAAAATAAGAAACAAAACCTATTCTAGTGCGTTATAATAATTTTGTAAAATTTAAATAAAATAATATTTTATTTTAATAATTAAAAAAGGGTAATGAGCGTATGGGTATAGATGAAGTCACGTGAGGAAGAGGTATAAAGAAGGACACAGGTAGACCCTTTCGACCTGTCCTTTCCATCAAATCAATCACTCCACTTTTACTATCTTCTTCTATTTTTTTTTGCTGCTTCCCATCCAAACTCTCTCCAGAGCTGCCTCCGACTATTCATTTACTGCGAAACAGTAGTATAGTTTTATCGGGTTTATACCCATTTACGAATGGTGAAAAAGTGTTTTACCTTTCATCTGGATTAATTCAATTTGTATAAGTTAGAAATGCCTGCATGTGTATTTTATAGTATTGGATATGGCCGAAGTTTTTGACTTCAAAAGTTTAAGGAGTTAGAAAAGAAAATAATTTTTAATTTTTTTTATCAAAACAAAAATATGGACTTTTTTTTACAAAAAAATTTAGGTGAGATTAGTTTGGAATTTTCAAATAAAAAATAATTTCTATTTATATACTATTTTAATTTTTTTAATAAAATCTTAAAACTTTTTGTTGTTCTATCTCAAATCTTAAAAAAAAAACTAACGGAACTTTTGAGGTTTGTTGATTAGTTGAAACTACAAACATAGTCATTTATTGTTTTTTTTTAAAATTAGAACTATATTTTAATCGAAACGATCAATGAAGTTTCCCGATTCGGAAACATTTTTTGTACGCCGACGATATATTTTTTTGGCACCACCGATATTGATATAGTACGCAGATATATTAAGTGGTGGGTAGGTATGGTGTATATTAAGATTAGTACGCTACCGAAGCAGGATCACTACGCTAGCAATGGTAAGAGGGCCGCTGGTGGTAGGATATGTTAGAACTGGGGCAGTTGCATGTCGGCACTTACGTCAACTTCGCTTTAGCTAAAAAATGCTATCTAGATTTCTTAGTTGTTGCCGTGTGAACTCCACCATCAGTACAAAGACAAGCATTGCAATTTTTTTAAGCTGATGGTGTTTAATTGCACTGCCAATGCTTATATTTTCCACCTCAAGCGAGAAATAACACCGGTTGTGTAGCGTAGGCTCACCGACGGTGGCATAATTATAGACTGACAGTGTTGTGATACGCTGACAGTTTACGCATTGTACACCACTAACGGGGTATTCAGTATAGCCCAAAATTCTATTTTAGTTTAACAGTTTTTTTTCATAATAATTTGTAATTGTTGTATGAAGTCAAGAAATCTGGATTTGCTGGAGTAGATTTTGGTGTTAAGGATACCGATTAAACGGGATAGGACTCCAATGTTAAGGATATATACGGAATATCAGAGGCTCTACATGTCGATTATAGTGATGTGTTTACCACTAAAGCCAACTATACACAACAATGAATGGTTTATTGAGTTAAGCAAAGCGCAAAAGACAACGGAGTAGTAGTTGTAGTACGACATCGCAATGATGTGAAAAATAGAAAAACTTCAATGCTATTATTGAATGTGAGAGATCCAGCAAAGTATCCAAAGAGAAAGTGTACTGAAACTAAAAAATACAAATGCCCTTTTAATCTTAAAAAAGAAATGATAAAAGATGACTAATGGTCCTTAACGACCGTGAGCAGGCTTCACAATCATAACAACACGAAATACAGTGAAAGCCATTCTTATTTGGGATGGTTGTCGGAGAAAGAGTTAGAATTTGTAGTTAGTTCTAGTAACATGTGATCCACTCCTCACGTAATTTTGGGTGCAGTGGAAAAGATGAACCCTAACAATTTTTCTTGCTCGCGCACCGGATATAATGCTCAACTTAAACAACGCAAGGTCGACAAAGACAATCAGTTGCATATACAATATTTGTTAGCTGAACATAAACTGTTAGACTACTTCGAATGACATAGATCGGTCGTAGACATGAGTGGTATTTTAAGCAAACGTTTCTTCGCATACCCAATTAGTTTAGATTTTCTACGAACATTTCTAAACATGCTAATAATGGATAACATCTACAAGAAAACCAAGTACGGGATTCCGGTGAATGAGGTCGTTGGAGCCACTTGTACATGTAAGGCTTTCTACATCGAATTTGTGTTTATGTCCGGAGAGAAACTTGACAACTACTAGTATGTATTAGAATGCTTGCAATCGTTGATAATAACTCACTCTATCGAACAAACATCCATTATTTTGGCTAATATAGATTTAGTGTTCGTTAAAACAGTTGATCTAGTGTTCTCTAAAGCAACCAACTTGTTATGTCGATGGTACCTTAACATAAACATCCTAGCTAAAATTAAAAAAAAATCATCAACCACAAAAAAATATCCGATGCAATTTTGAAGGTGTGGAATAACATGTTGTTACGCCAAACTTTCAATACTCCATCAACCATTATACGAGGTAATAGAACTCCGCCGATCAAAGCATGAAAAGAGAGTGAAGTTCCTACATAATCAAATGGTCATATTTCTCCTCCCGACAAACTGTTCAAAGTTGAATTATCATTTGGAACTCGTACGATGTATCTACTGTAGAGCAGAATAGTTAATTATAGCTCAAGTTGTATGATACCTTTTAAGGTATAATAGAATTCTCATATGAAATGTTATTTAAAAAAAATTCTCTATCCTATATAGATATTTTATAATTACTATTACCGATGTTAAAGAAGACGGGCATTACGGACACCGGTCGATTTCTTTTGGCGTGCACGAGCAAGAAGATTGATAGAAGCCTATTAAGAATACCCTTTACCACAAGCTTATGGGGTTATCCGGTCGATTAGATGAGGATATATGGTAGTATGACAGATTACTCTAAGACCGGGAACGTGTAAAGTGTGACAATTGAATCAGTACTTATGAGTATTGGATGACGTTCATAGAAATGAGAATCGCGATCGCGTTGAAGTTTACTACATTCTCCACTTTGTAGCACAGTCAGGTAAGGATGATATTAGTTTCACTTATTACAATGGCAACCACTTTGTCAAAGTGAGTATCAACTAAAATGTTCGGTTTGTCGTTGCAATAGTTTTTAGAAATTTACATTGTAATTTTTTTATGCAGCTTACCATTGTGGTTGACGGTCCGTGTAACAAGATACATCATTTTTGTAGGAAACTGGTAAATAAGATGACAAAGCTTGGGTTCGATAATTCCTGATTATTCTCCGTTTCAAGCGATATGTCAATCCGCTTTCATTTAATATATGTGTAATATTATCATCAAACTATTTCTCATTGTAATTCATATAAGATTTTCCACGTACAAAACTTGATTGCCACATAAGGGTTTAGTAGTTTTATGAATCTTATTGAATTCGATCACATTAAATTATATTCTTATTAACTTCACTTATCTATCTATTTTGCTTGTTTGTGTTTGTATTTCAATTATATTTTATATATGACATATGTAATTTTCTTAATTATGTCAAGTAATATATGCCTAATCTTATTTTTTTTGAGTATACATACTGCCGGTAGCAAGACAAAACATGACGACATACAAGTGGGGTACACACTGCAGATTGAAGAAGAAGTTAAAGAGGGGAATTTTTATTTTAAATGTGGATAGACTTAAATGTTATTGGGGTAGACTTATGGTTTTGAAGTGAGGGCATTTTAGAAACAATTGGGCATACTAAAAATGAGTTTTTGGTAGACTTAATTTGGAACCATTTTGAGTGTTTGATGGAATAGTTTAGCCATACCATTATATATATATTGTTTTAAAATACATAGTTCAAGTATTTTAATACGAAGACAATGCTAATAAAAATATTGATTTTAAAATTCATGTTCCAAACAATTTTCTCTTTTAAAAGTTTATATAGGACAATTGTTACCTACATTTTCTAAATTGGTGATCTATTAATATATATATATATATATATATATATACTCTTTCTCTTTTCTCATTGATTGATTATTTTTTGGAGATGAAATGATGTAGTGTTGAGAGTTTGGTTTTTGGATTTTGATTGTTCTTGAGATTAGTTGTAGGTTGAAGATGAAGTTAGAGAGGGGAATTCTTATTTTAAATGTGGGTAGGCTTAAACCGTTATTGGGATAGACTTATGGCTTTAAAGTGAGGTATTTTTGGAAACAATTGGACATACTTATAATGAGCTTTTGGTAAACTTAATTTGGAACTATTTTGAGTTTTTGATGAATAGTTTAGCCATATCCTTATATATATTGTTTTAAATACATAGTTCAAATATTTTAATACGAAGACAATGTTAATACAAATATTTGTTTTAAAATTTATGTTCCAAAAAATTAAAAATAACATCGATTTTTTTTAAAATTTTAAAACGAACAAAACTAGATCAATGTATAATATTTTTTAATATTTTTGATTTTTTTATGACCGAGTAAACCTAGTCTCGTTTATTTATCATCAAGTACTACGTGTTTCGCAACTCCCAACTTCATCATGCATGGTCTTACCACTTTTATCATGCATGGTTTCACATGATTTAATAAAATTCAGTCTCTCACTTTATCATGCATGGTCTCTCCACTTTATCATGTATGGTCTCTCCACTTTTATCATGCATGATCTCACATAATTTAATAATGATTGGTCTCATATGATTTAATAATTCTCGGCCTCTTTACTTACATAATG
Organism: Limnanthes douglasii subsp. nivea; assembly: GCA_036936605.1. Classification (NCBI taxonomy): domain Eukaryota; kingdom Viridiplantae; phylum Streptophyta; class Magnoliopsida; order Brassicales; family Limnanthaceae; genus Limnanthes; species Limnanthes douglasii. The sequence continues at coordinate 213,530,698 of JAUPFV010000004.1, forward strand.
TATGGTCTAGCATGATTCAATAATGCTTGGTTTACCCACTGTATCATGTCTGATCTCTCCACATCATGCACAGTCTCTCCACTTCCATCATGGATGGTCTTGCATGATTTAACAATTCATGGTCTCTCCATTTCCATCATACATGATCTCTCAACTTCATCATGTCTGATCTCTCCACTTCACCATGCCACTTTATCACGCATAGTCTCGCATGACTATATAATATTTTGTATGATGTCACATCTCTCTATTACATCATACGGTACGAGATGTAAGAACATACAACTTAATGGGAGACCAGGTTTACTGGGCATGGCTTCAAAAGAATTCAAAAAATATAATCCATATATAATTCTATTCGTCTTAAAAAAACAAAATCTATTGTCCTTTTTGATTTTTTCCGAGCTTTGCGTTGTAAGATACGACCTATTTAAAAATAAAAATAAAAATAAAAATAAAAAGTAAAAAAATATGGCTTGGTTCAAAGAAGAATATGGTTAAATGGATGGTGATGAAGCATAGGTATTTGAGGCATTATTAGAAAATTGGATACCAAATTTTAGTTAAGCATAGAAAGTTGGTCTTAGATAGGTACTAATGATACTTGTGGTATCAAATGAGAGTATAAATTAGTGTTGGGTACCTTTGTTTACATTTCTCTTTTTTAATTCAGTCCCGTTAAGAACGGATTACGCCACAATTCCATTCTTCTAAATTAATTTCGTCGTGATTGGAGTTTTATTGTAATTTAGTCTCGTTGTGATCTAATCATGTCGTGAATAAAATTTTGCCATTATCCAATCCCACCATGACTGGTTTAATTTATTCTATATTTTTTTAGCAATGTCATAACTTAATTAATTAATTTGATATTTTTTTATTTTGTTTAAATATTTTAATAGTTTATTAGATATTCTAATATATTTTTATAAACTAATTTTAATGAGTAAATTTAGTTGAAAGAGAGAAAGTTAAGATATTAATTATAGAGTAATCTACTAATAAACACCAAACATCAAATTATTTACAAATAAGTGTTTGATAAAGTATGGATAACCACACGGTGAGAAATGAGTATGACAGATAACCACCTGGTTGCTCGAAATACCCCATTAACATTATTCTCTCTCTCGTTTTTTGTTTTTTTTTTAAATTCCATATATTTCAAACCATAGCTAAAAATAATAATTTAAAAATACTATTAATTTTGTTTTTTAAGCGAACAAAACTAGATCTATAAAAGATAATTTTTAAATTTTTTTAGTTACGTAATTACGTGTAATTTGATTGTGAAATAAGTTTGGAAAAAGAAATTGTGTTCCAGTTGTGTAATTACATGTAATTTGGTTACAAAAAAGTAATGTGTTTCACTTTGTAATTACGTGTATTTTGGTTGCTAAAAGAAAGCATGTTTCAGTTGTGAAATTACGTGCAAATGAGTTGCGTACATAGAAAAAAAGAGTTACGTAAATATGACTTTCATTGCTAAATAGGTCTAATGGTATGAAAACACAAAACACAAACTTGTTTTTGTTAATATAAGTGTTAAATGAGTATGAAACAACTAGCCTTTTTGTAGTTGTAAAAATACGTGTATTTTTGTTTCAAAACTAACTTTTTTTAATTTTTTAGATTAAATTTTAGTTATATATATGTATATATATGTGCAATTTGGTTGCAAAAAAATCAAATATTTTCTAGTTGCAGAATTACGTGCAAATGTGTTACGCAAATAAGAAGAAACTATTTGCCTAAATAAGTAATTGGTTGCGAAATAAGTCTTGGAAAAACAGACGTGTTACAGTTGTGAAATTATGTGTAATTTGGATGCTAACAAGCAATTGTATTCGAGCTGTGTAATTAAGTGTAATTTGGTTGCGAAAATAAGAAAAAAACAAAAATTCTCCAAAAATATCACTAATGAATTTCATATTTTCGTCTTTTTTAAATACAATATATATATATAGATAGATATTTGATTGAATTTTGTTTAGCTAAGGCTTGAAAAGTATGAAGGCTAAAATAAATAATTGTTGAAGGTTGTACGTGTGTGTGTGTTTAGGGTATTGTTAGAAACAATCATGTGGCATGTGATTTTCGGTAGACTTCAAAATTTAGGTGGTTATCGATAGTTTTAATTTTTCGCGGGTGGTTATCCGTAACTATTTTTATTATAAATGAAAATTTTGAAATATTTGAAATAACAAAAATATTGATATAGACTTTAAATATTGATACACCACCCATTTCGACAAGATGCGTTGATTATTAGTATATATCTCTTGATTTGGTACAAAAATCGTTTATATTTAATTTTTATATAAAATTAGATTTTAAACATATTCACTAATATCCATCCATTTTATTTCACAAGCAAATGAGATATCAATATACATATGGTAATTTTTTTAACGATTATCATTTATATACTTAATCATCAAAGTGGTTACGTTTACGGTTCCTTCCTTTTGCAAAACGACTACCAAATCAGTATGAATCTTTGTTATTTATGTAAGAAAATCATCATTAACTGACTTTAGTGCTAATTTTTTATTTTCCGTCAAAATTTTAAATCAATAAAATTTAATTTTAATAATTATTTATCATAATATAACAACATTACTTGAATACTTTATTATAATTAAATTATAATAACAACCAACATTTATCAAAATTAATTTATTAGTTACTCTATAATCAAACTAGTAATTTAGTAGAGTAAGCAAAGCTGGTCACAAAAATTATGAATTAAATTCCTTCTGTAAAAGTAATTCGTACATTATCGTATCTTATAAAAAAAATATAAATAAAAACAATTATGAATTTTAGCCAAATAAAAAATTATGATATTTTTTATATTATTTTGACTTTATCATAATTTCTTCACTTTTTTGTCTGTGCCGAATAAAAATTGTATCGTGTTTTATCGTTTTTTAACATGATTGGAAGATAACTATAGTGCGATGAGTCGTGATAATAGGAAAAACCTATCGAATATGAATTTATGGTATTTTATTATTTTCACAATCTTAATATCGCGATAGGACAACGTTGAATCCCATCTTGACCTCATCACCCCGACTGCTTCCCATCACACTCTCTCGAAAGAGCTGCCTCGGACAATTCATTTACTGCGAAATAGTAGTATAGTATCATTGGGTTTATATCCTTTTACGAATGTTAAAAAATATTTTACCTTCATCTGGATTAAATCATATTGTATAAGTTAGAAACGTGTGCATGCGAAACAGTAGTATAGTTTCATTGGATTTATATCCATTTACGAATGGTAAAATTGTTTTACCTTCATCTCGATTAATTCATATTGTGTAAGTTACAAAAGTGCGCATGTGTATCTATACGTATTGTTGTAAAATACATATTCCGAGTACTTTAAAGATTTAAAAACCATGCCAAGAAGAACATTTGTTTTAAAATACTTATTTCAGGTACTTTAATTACTTTAAGTATTTTAGGTACTTTAATTATTTACGAAAGACTGCGTCAAAAAATATATTTAGTTCTTTCAAATTTATATATGGCAATTGTTACCTACCATTTTAAATTCTGTCAATATTTTCGTCAGAAATAAATGGTTTTATTTTTATTATATTAATCAATTTATATTTTTATAATGTTTGTTTTAAAATTTAAAATACATCTATTTTAATTTTTACGGTTTATATTAATTATATAATTTTTTTTATGTAAGATGTAGATTAAAATTGATCGGTGCAAATCAATCAATTCAATTATTGTCGCTGTTGTAATTGTATGTGACTCAATACTTAGCAAAAATTTAAACGTTTGAACTGTATGTTGGAATCTAAAAAAAATGAGTTTAGCCGAAGACAAATGTAATGTTACTGTTGGAACCGAAAATGCAAAATCATAGCATGTTGGACCATTGTCCATAAACATGAGGCTTCTGAATACACCTATACGTTTATATAGGACTCTGATTCACTAATATGTTAAAGAATATGAAATTGATAAAATAATCTCAAATATTGATCATGTCTCAGCATGTTTGAAGAATGAGCAGAATAGTACAAAGTATAATATCAACGTTGGTGGTGACACTAGGTATTGCAATGCACAACTGTATATATGTCAGGGTTGCATCGTCGTTCCCTTTCGAGTGTCACGAGGAAGAAGATGTAAGTTGCTATCATGATCTTGTGGGTTAAACTCACTCATCATTGGTTTTATATATAGTTAAAGAGGATCACAAATCAGCTACTACGTAAATTAGCTAGAGAGGAAAACTCTCAAGCTTGTCTGATTTTAGAAAGAGAAACAAGAAAGAAGATAAACATTAAGAGAGACATTAGGTGGTTATCAAATTCAAAGAAGGTTGCTGAATCACAAATGATGGTATATATCCATATTTTATAGATTTTACAGTTGAAATCAAATAATGTTTTTTTTGCGAACTTAGGATTTCTAGTTTTTATAGATGTTGGCATATCTTGTCGACATTGGTTTGCAAAAATGGGAACCAATACCGATACAATGAGTAAACAATGGTGCTAATGTTGACTATATTGGCTTACATTTTTGGACACCAATACTAACAAGATGTGTCGATAATTTTTGATATGTTTATCAGCTAATGTTGATGCATAGTAACAATTTAGGTTGATAAATAGTTCTAACTAATATCAACTTAAATCTACATGTTGTGTCGATAGTAGTTACCATTTATTTGAGATCCATATTTTACACTATAGTTTATGTCTTAATTTATTATCTTGTTATTAACTTTTGTACGTAATAGTATAAGGACGGTTATAAAAACGTGTTATACGTATTTATGAGTTTTACTTATTACATTAAACGTGAACGTGAAGAATATATAGATCGTATGGGTAAAATTATGGGATATGTGATAACTAAAAGTTTTTAAGATGATAAGAAGATTGAGAGATCTCCAAGATTAATATTTGTTTACAAAATTTAATGTTAAGAGAAGAATCACCCGTACAAAAAAATAGTCGTCCCTTTAAACTTAGGCTTTTCCCATTAAAGTTGAAAGTATATTGTGGACTATAACAGTTATATATAGATAACATAATGATGAGGCTACAAAATTGTTAGAAAGATGCCCAAGAACGAAAATATTGAAAATAAAAAGAAAAGAATTAGTTACAATTTTTTTTACGACAGGATCCTATCCTCGGGAACGTTTAATGAGTTTGAGGAATAAAAAAAAATACAAAAAAGTCTCCAAAAATATATAACATTTATAATGCACAAAACAAACACAATAAGTTGGAGATCTGTGGTTAGTCACATATACAACTTCGGTTGGTTAAATGAAAAAAAACACGTCTACTGAATTTGAATAACAATTGAAGGGTCTTAAGTAATCACATATATATTTTTTTCACATCCGAATCCATACACTTTTTTTAGATATTACAAAATATTTTGATTATGAATAATACCTATAAGACTATAAGATATAAAATTCTACTGTTTGAAATTTTTGGGTTATGGTCAACAACTTTAATATATTGCATTGCATTGCATTTATTTTCATGAGAGTAGAAAAATTGAGTAACTACATTTGGGTGAATTATCTTGTTATTAACTTTTGTACGTAATAGTATAAGAACAGTTATAAAAATGTGTTATACGTATTTATGAGTTTTACTTATTATATTAAACGTGAACGTGAATAATATATAGATCGTATGGGTAAAATTATGGGATATGTGATAACTAAAAGTTTTTACGATGATAAGAAGATTGAGAGATCTCCAAGATTAATATTTGTTTACAAAATTTAATGTTAAGAGAAGAATCACCCGTACAAAAAAATAGTCGTCCCTTTAAACTTAGGATTTTCCCATTAAAGTTGAAAGTATATTGTGGACTATAACAGTTATATATAGATAACATAATCATGAGGCTACAAAATTGTTAGAAAGATGCCCAAGAACGAAAATATTGAAAATAAAAAGAAAAGAATTAGTTACAATTTTTTTACGACAGGATCCTATCCTCGGGAACGTTTAATGAGTTTGAGGAATAAAAAAATACAAAAAAGTCTCCAAAAATATATAACATTTATAATGCACAAAAGAAACACAATAAGTTGGAGATGTGTGGTTAGTCACATATACAACTTCGGTTGGATAAATGAAAAAAAAACACGTCTACTGAATTTGAATAACAATTGAAGGGTCTTAAGTAATCACATATATATTTTTTTTCACATCCGAATCCATACACTTTTTTTAGATATTACAAAAAATTTTGATTATGAATAATACCTATAAGACTATAAGATATAAAATTCTACTGTTTGAAATTTTTGGGTTATGGTCAACAACTTTAATATATTGCATTGCATTTATTTTCATGAGAGTAGAAAAATTGAGTAACTACATTTGGGTGATGGATCATCTTTGGTTGATTATGAAAGAAAATGAGTGTGCATTACCTAATGTTATGATGACATATAGAGAATTAGCGTTGATGGATGCAATTGACAAAATATTTCCAAAAGTTACACACTTTTATGCAAGTGATATACAAACATAAATATTTGTGCAAATACGAAAACATTATATGGAAAAAAGGAAATGCCAGATGAATTTCTTGTTTTTTGAAATTCAGTCATGTATCGAACAAATACTTTAAAGTTGCACATAGACATAAAGAAAATGAAATATATATCATATTCTAAGGCATTGGAGTACACTAGTCATATTATCTCAAACTATAGAGTGAAAAATTCCTTTATGCGTACACTAACATGGTGAAGCCCTACAGAATCATAAAAACAAATCTATAAGTTTCCACATCCTTATATTGAAAGTTATATTTAAGTAACATACCCAAAATAATTTTTTCTTACTATTATTAGTGTCAAAGGCGCACATGCATCGTTAAAACGGTTTATCGATACACGTCGACTCAATTTTGAACAATTATGGGTGAAACATCAAACTTTTTTTGGTATATAACACAAACAAATAAGAGTATCGTTTGTTTAATGTAAGAAAATCTATAATTTTAAGTACAACAGTGTCATATTAAAAAAGTTTTGAGTTAGGATCAATGAGACATCCCTTGCTATCATTTTAGAATACGAAAAGGTTAAAATAATGTTTTAAAGTCGAATGTAGATTTGTTGTTAGATCAATGCATGAGTTTCCATGTGCATTCGAGATAGCTATGATAGTAATGAAGGTCAGTGTTATGACTGATTATATGATTGATAAGAGGTGGAAAATTGTAATTTATTTACGAAAAATAAATGTCACGAATATGAATTTATGGATAAAAGGCTCTTCAAATGGTTAGTTTAGTCTATGAATATGAAATGAAACAATATCTTTATATATTATCGAAGATATTTCAAGTACTCAATCCTAAAATTTTAAAGTACTCACCTCCAAAAAAAACATGACGCTGCTAGTTCGACGAAATATGAGAAATCACATTTTGATTTTTTTATTAAAAAATAGGTAGCAAAACCACACCCTAATAATACACCGATATAACCCCAGAAAAAATTGCAAACACAGAGATAACATTAGTAAGTAAAACCAATATAGTTATGTCGATTAAAAAATACATACCCCCAAAGACACCCAAACGCCAAAAAGTCAAATAAGAATTTAAAGAAGAGTTGTTATTTCCTGACCATATTCCCCAATTTATGATTATTTTCATTTTTGAGGTAACAAATATGACCCGTTTGCCATTGTGGTTTTAAAGCTTTAGCTCACTCTTTGTTTGGAATTTAAGGGGCATAACCACATTTAAGAGAACGACTAATGAGAAAAATCTTACCAGATTTTACTTTGTATGAAGTTATTTACGCTACTCACGAAAAGGTAGATGAATAACTAAAGATGCTCAAGTACTTTAATATAATTGTGGTTTTGAGAGCTAAGTGCAAGTGCCTGATATTTTTGTTATTTCCATCGTGTTTAAATGTATCGTGTGTATATTTTATCTGAGTGACTCATCAGCTTTTTAACATTTAAAAGGTGTTTTGCCCACTCCTACAAAAAAAGAAGTTTTCATCGCTCATACAAACGTGAGTTATTTCAATAACGTAATAAAATTTATGAATTAATCTCCTTATTACGTTCATCCCAATATTTTATTTTACATTATTATTCGTATACAGTTAATAGGTGATGATCCATCCAAACAAAACTCTACCTCTCATTCATATTAGATGGAAGCAATTTTGTAGAGAAGAGAGTCTTGAGTGGATGGATTCATTATTTGGTCGCATTATCATATCTATCAAAATGCAAATCCATGGAGTAATTAACCAAGACTGTAGAGTGAGAGACCTTTTTAAGGACTGAAAACATCTACCTTGTAACTTTATTTTGTCGTAACTAGTTTGTTGTAACTTTATTCTTTTATAATTTTAATTTGTTGTATATTTAGTTGGTTCTAACTTAACTCTATCCCTTTGCAAGATATGATTTGTTATTTTTTTTTATTTCTATTAACGACATCATTTGAATTTTGAGTGGACGAATTCATTATTTGATCGCATTATCATATATATGCAAATGCAAATACATTGACTAAGAGTGAGAGACCTTTTCAAGAACTACAAACATCTATTTTGTAACTTTATTTTATCGTAACTAGTTTGTTGTAACTTCATTCTTTTGTAATTTTAATCTCTTTTATATTTAGTTGGTTGTAACTTAACTCTATCCCTTTGCAAGCTATGATTTATTATTTTTTGTTATTTCTATTAATGGCAACATAAGCAAATAGACACAATAGTTTTAGAACATAATGAAAACTAAAGAAAATTACAATAAAATATGATAGTTTAAGAACATACAATGAAAAACAAAAAGTAAATAATATAAATAATACAACATTTAAGAAGAATCCTTACATATCAAGTTCATATTTCTAACCCTAGTTATGAAGATCTTGTAGGTATTTCTGTGCATATTGTAACGACACGATCATATAACTAACAACTGCTGGCAGCTTTGAGAAGAGATCTAGAGGTTAATCTATAATAGTGAGCTCGTCTAGTTTGTCAAGCATACAAAATGAGAGGAGTATAGATGAATAATGAAAAGCCGATAAACGAAAGACTAGAAAAAAAGAAAGACGATAAGGGAAAACAATAGTGGCCACATACTATTTCCGATAGAGATACAATGTCAGGGCCAAACCCAGACTCCAGTAAAAACACAAGAAAGACTTAGAGAAGCACCTGGTGGGCGAGTCGTCATACCACCATTAAAGGAATCTTGTAACCGACTTGACCTTTAACATTGATGATTTGAAGGGTGATGTTACCCCTCATGAAGACGCTATAGTAATTAACTTGGATATATTCATGATCATGGTCACACACGTTTTGGTAGATGATGACATCTCGACCGATAAATAGTTGGTCATCTATGAATGGAAGTTGTCTAGTTGTATTGGTGAAGTTAAACTTTTGTTAAATGTGGGTTAAGGTACTGAGAAGGTTGTGAGAATAATTTTTATGATAAACGATACCCCCAGCTCGTACAATACAATTGTAGGAAGGCATTGGTTACACAAAATCAAGGCAACAACCTGCTATTTCTGATAATGCTTAAAATACCATGTTGGAAAGTTGGTCGATATAGTTAGAGGTAATGAGAAAGCTTATATGATTTTCTATGGGATCTCTTTAGATCTTGTGAAGATATCTCGATAGCAATCAACATAACCCAAGAGTGAGGGTCGTCAATCAAATGAAAGCGATCAATTTGGTACTGAATTTTATGACCCGAAAGAGAAGATCCAATGTGAAAACCTTTCAGGAGAAGTAGTTAAGGAAATATTAGCAAGTTGACAACTGGTTAGAATCAAGAATCAAATCAATCCAAGTTTCAAATGTAATTTAAAAATAATTGACGGGGGTCTGCACAAGTGATGAAGCATGTGGTTTAATTTGATACAAAGCAAAGAACTTTACTAGGGCTTGGCATGCTATGGATCCTCTTTAAAGAGACATGTACCTTCGGAAATGCATACACATGTGGTGTATGACTGTCTTCAGCTCATACTGTAAGGTGTTGGGTTAAGTCCCGCAACGAGCGTAGCACTCGTGTTTAGTTACCACCTTTGAGTTTAGAAAACAAAACATACTACCGATGGTAATTCATATGAAGGTGAGGAGGATGTGAAGTCATAGCCCCTTATGTCGTATGCGAAACACATGATACAATAGAGAGACAAAGGGTCATAATCCCACGAGTTTAACCTAACTCAAAAAACCCATCCCCAATTCGGATTGCAGGCTGCAACTCACATGCATGAAGCCAAAATTGCTAGTAATTATTTTTCAACCATACGATGGTGAATTCGTTCCTCGACCTCTTACACACCGCCCATCACACTATAAGAGTTTTCCATGCTCAATATTTTTACCTTAACCGCAAAGAGGGGGATGCCGAAGGCAGGGCTAGTGGATGGAGTGAATTCATAACAAAGTAGTCGTACATATGTTACATTTGGATCCCCTAGATGAATTCGCAAGGAGTGTTGATAATGTCTCTAGGGTTAAATCGACTGTCATCTGTCATGAGATATCGATTGATAAGAGACTGAGACAATTTTTTATAAAGTATGAACTTTTTTATTTTAAGAAGTCCAATGCCATAGAAAAGGTGCTAAGACTCGAACGTATTAGAGAGGCGACATACCCAACTTGGGTAGCCAACCCCATACTGGTAAAAAAAGATAATTGATAGTAGAGAATGTGTGTAGATTTACCGACGTCTATAAGGAATGTAACAATGATGAATTTCTACTACTTTATATTAATTAGTTGGTAGCCACAGTTTCCAAAAATTAATTATTGTCCTTCATGGACGCCTACTCGAGATACAATCATATATAAATATATCCATATGACGATTAACATACTCATTTTCAGATAAAGAAAGGTTTATATTATTTTAAATTTATGCCTTTTGGTTTGAAAATAATAGGATCAACCTACCAAAGTCTCATCAATGAAATATTTAAAAAAAATAGGGGAAAAACATGGAGTCATACATAAACGACATGATCGTGAAAAATAACACTGAGGATCGACATAGTATTTGAAAATATTTGAGAGCCCATAAATGTTCAACCTCAAACTAAACCTCTTGAAATGCTCGTTTGGAGTTAGTAATGGGAATTTCCTAGGGCACGTCATCAATAAGAACGTAATCAAATCCGACATCGAGCAGCAAAAGGTATTATTAACCATGGAGCCACCACAAAAGTTAAGGAGGTTCAAAGATTAATGAGTCGTCTAGCAGCTTTATCACCGTTTATCTCTAAAGATTCTGATAGTAGATACCTCTTCTTTGAAGTTCTCAAAGGAGATAAACATTTAGTTGGATTGAAGAATGAAATGAGGAGTTTTGCACGTTGAAAGAATATCTAGCCTCTCCTGAAGTTCTTTTAGCCCCCAATACGAGGCAAGTCATTGTATCTATACTTATCTGTCCCCAACTACGATGTGGGTACCGTCTTGGATAGGAAAGACGAATGGGTGCATATACCGATTTATCATGTAAATAAAAGTTTGATTGATGCCGAAAAATGGATATTTGAATCTAGAGAAACTAACCTTGAGACTTGTAGTAACTACAAGAAATCTGAGGTTATATTTTCAAAGTCATATCATTTTCTTATAGACTTATTTTCTTCTAAATAATTTACTACATAAATTAGATATTTCAATAAGGCTCACGTGGTGGTTGGTACAGTTGGGCGAATATGAGATTTTGTACGAACCTTATACAGAGACCAAAAGTCAAGCGGTCGTCGATTTTATATATGAGTTTGTGGGTGGAAAATCGATAGTAGAATATGAATGAAATAAGACTTGGAACAAGATGTGGAACGGGTAGTCGAATTTTGTTTTGTAAGAACTCAGGAAATCAATCAAATTGTGTTTTGATGTCACCAATAGCGTGGCCGGATACGAGACCATTTTAGGTGGCTTACTATTGGATCATATATAGATAAAATTCTTAATTGATAATAAGTCAAGCAAATGGTATATATAAGGAAAATCAAGAGAAAATGAGAAGGTAGCAAAGGAACTATTACCATGGTAAATAAATTTGACTGAATAGAGTACGAATAAGTCCATTGTATGGATAACGCGATTGAAAATTCTTTAGCGATAGCAACGTTTTCTAATGACAACCCACTTGTTGTCATCCAAGACAACTTGACAATAGAGGATAACAAGATTGTAGTCGAGGTCATGAATACAGAAACAATCAAAGATTGGTGATATGGATACTTATCATATTTGCGATACTAGATTCCCCTTAATGAAAAGCCGAGGGCTAGGTACGAACAGTTAAATACGCGGTTCTTGACAACATCTTCTACATAACAAGTGATATGAGACCGATTTAATACTGTCTTAAAAAAGTCATCTTCATTCTAAAATACTTTCATGGAAGGGTTGCTAGAGCTTACTATGGCCAGAAAACATCCCTTTTTAACGAGTTTTTATTGGTCAAATCTAGCAACAAATGTTGATGCGATTGTGCAAGGATGTGACGCATGTCAAAAGTATGCTAATACAAGACATATTCCAAGCAAACCAATGAGCATAATCTCAGTTTATTATCCATTTGATAAGTGACAGATCTACTTAGTGGAACCACTACTTATACCTATAGGAAAAAGACAATTTTAAGTAATGGTCGTTGACTACTTTACCAAACTGGTTGAAGCGAAAGCTTTGTATAATGCATGGGCTCAAGAAATTTGTGACTTCATAGAAACTCAAATATTATCCAGGTTCGAGATGTCACAAATCTTGATGACGCCTATCAGACCTCAGTTTTAAAACTAGGTAATGATAACGTTTTGTAAAATATATGGGATGGATTAAAGTTTTTTGACTCTATATTACCCCAAAATAATGACCAAGTATAAGTGATAAACATAACTAGTATCAATAAAATAAAGAAAAAATATTTTGGGAGCTAAGGGGAAATTCCTCGGTAAACTAGTTGAGGTCTTTTGGGCATATCAGACGACCCCTTAGTATATGACATGAAGGCTGTAGTTCCCGCGTAGATCATAATCCATGGTCACTGAATCAAATTTTACTAAGAGTGAAATAATAATGATGAATGAAAAATTTCTATCAATTTGATTGAAGAATGACCCAACAAAGCTCAGGTTTGGGCAAATCACTTTAAAAGTTTGATGAAAATTATATCAAATCCAAAGTGAAGCCCCAAGCTTTTATAGAAGGTGATCTGGTCATGGAAAACTTCTTCGAAGAAGGTAAGGATAAAAAATAGAAAATTAGCTCTAAATTGGGATAAACCATACAAAGTAGTCTCTAAACTGTAGTGTGAGGTGTATAGGTTAGCAAACATAAAAAGGAACGCACTGAATCACCCTCAGAACATCCAACACCTGAAAATGTATCACCAAACGCTATAAAGTGAGTGTGTACGTTTTTCTCTTCTAGTGGTGCATGCGACTTTTTTAATGAGACACAATGTAAGCCAATTTGTTGATAAAGAAACTCGTACAAACTCGAACTTCATTACTTTTTTATTTAAAATAAAAAAGCTGAAGCGATGATGAATATTGAAGTCAGATAATATTCGATAAGGAAAATTAGATAATAAACCCACATATTTAGATAGGAAAAATAAATGTCTATAAGGCCACACAAGAGGTCATACTGACCCATGACTTGAAATATAAAATTAGCAAACTAGTTAATCAACCAAATCTATAAGGCCACACAAGATGCCATTATAAGCCATAACTTAAAATATCAAATTAGGGAACTCGTTAAACAATTAAGCTTACAAGGCTATACGAGAGGCCATATTGTGCTCTGGATCACAAGTTAAATACATATCCAACCCCACGATGATAATAAAGGGATAAATATGATGCTAACATAATAAAAAGTCAAATAAAAACAAAAGTCGGTAGCAGTTCATAATACATAACAAGCAAAAAAATCATTAACAAAGTATAACAAAATTTACAAAACAATAAGTCCTATAACTCAAGAAATTCCCTCGACAACAGCTTCACAAATTCAACCAACACAAGATAACAAATTCTCTTTAGTAAAGACCTTTTAAACCTGCTCAATACGATGTGGATCTCAATAGATGCTTCCATCCTCATTTTAGCCAGTCAGAGGTGCATCTCCCATGCCTTTAGCAGTACGTCCTCCTTAAATCACGACTACCTCGTCATCAACTTTTGTCACCATCATTGTTTTCATCTTATTCTTCATCACCTGACGAACTAGGACGCTCGGGTTTAGGTATAAAACACTTTAGATCACCCTAAACAATGTTAAAAGTTTTTCTCCAAATCTCAACGATGACATTCTTTTACACAATCCCTAGTAGACTTTACGCGCCTGCCATTGTTTTATATATATATATATATATATATATATTTGTTTATCTGCATCTTCCATAGTCATTTCGAATTCATTCACCTTCATATTTAAGTATGTGTTATCATCCATCGCCATACTGACCTTAGTAAACAACGTCTCAATTGTATCCAGCAAACCAAAATTTTGAGTAAGCAGAGAAATCTTTTATGCAATCAGCTTGTTATTTTGCATAGTTTGCTTTGTAGTCTAAGAAACTAGGGCATATTTTAGAGAAATCAACAATACATTATGAGTTTTCAAGGCATCCCTCTCAGTACACATCTTCACAACAACATTGTCCATTCAATCTTCTCCCTCGTCAGTTTTTCAAACCTCTACGTTGAAGAAGCATAAACGTGCTTATATTTTACTAACTCCTTGTTTAGTTCTCTAACTGATCCAAAATCCATAGGCTCGGGCTTAAATTCATTCATTACTTTCGTATATGCGGGGGTCATCCATCGATAAGCGAGTATCATCGAGTTATGATGAGTTTGGGAAATTAAGCACAACAGATGAGTTAACTAGTATGCTCGTTGAAATAATATTAAGAGAAGTATAACACTAAAAAGAAACCTATATTTCCACTTTGAGCTGCCTCTATAAGATATCTGCCATACTCATGTTATTATAATATGATAGATCAGGAAACTGTCTAAACTAATGGTACATTAGTAACAATGATGTTGGAAATTCTATAATAGAAGATTACTCATTCCCATTTGAGAGGGATGGTTGCTGGATAGTCGAAGGAGCCATGTTGGGTGCATCATCACAATTTATATTCTCACTCAAAGGACCCATCACAACTAAGTCTTACTTTTACTTTCCTTGGACCCAAAATGT
The DNA here is from genome assembly GCA_036936605.1 of Limnanthes douglasii subsp. nivea. Lineage (NCBI taxonomy): Eukaryota > Viridiplantae > Streptophyta > Magnoliopsida > Brassicales > Limnanthaceae > Limnanthes > Limnanthes douglasii. The sequence goes on from JAUPFV010000004.1 coordinate 213,545,975, forward strand.
GAAATTATACTCGGATCATCAACTTGTTCCTTGTTTGTTTGCTTAATACCCGCAATGAGCACAAGATCCTTCCAAATAACGGGATTTCGCTCAAATGATGATACATTCTTCGCACTAACGACACAGATCATACTAGAAACAACAACGTTTTTTTTAAGTAAGAATAACAACTTTTTCAGAGGGGGAGGCATAGTTTTTGTCACTAACACGGCTCATGTTAGAGGTTGAAATATTTCTCTTAAGCATTGGGGCCTCTTCTATAACAAAACTACTTTTCCTCTAGGACACATAGACCCCTCCCCATTCTTTAGGCTATGCATGGTCATCTTAGATAGTCTAAAGATTCTCTCTTGGGTATGAAGGGTTTACCACACTAACACTTTTCTTATTTTTGTGAATCCAGTTCTCTTGAGGATCTTCGGTTTCGTCATTATGGTGCGTTGGTAATTTTTTATGATCGGTTTGTCTCTTCTTATATGCAATCTTTCTCGGGGAGGACTCCTCCGCATTTTTCGCTCCTTTTTTATTGGGCACATTCAGACTAATTACAATTTTTTTTTGTACATACATTTAAGAAGAATATCTTACACATCTTTAGAGCTAGGTTCATCCCCACTAACAATAAAGGTCAACTTACAATGAGAAGCGAGTGAAACTCAAGTGGCTAAGCGAAATAAGCCCCAACATATAACACTGCCAAAAGATTTATATCACTCATTTAATAAAATTTACTAAAAATATGTTGATATTCAACAGAATCTGCGATATACAAAATGCACGATTTCAATACTAACACAAAAATTAACAAATTAGTAACCCAAAATAGAACTACACAACACCTATCTTACGTGTATTTATCAACGTTCATTCGACTTAACCATATTCTTTTGCAATATGATATTCCCACTTTCAAACTATACAAATAAATAACCTTTTCCAATAATGGTCATACGAGAGTTGACGATTTTATTCCCACAGTGAATTGCTATATAATAAAATATAAAGTTCAAAATTTGGACACATCAATATTGGTGAAGAAATCTGACAAAGTAACTAGGATAATCAAAATTCTTAAACTTAGCATTACACTAAGTATCATGCGTCATTCAGTAGTAGTTAGTTGGGTGGGGATATGTAAAAATACCTTAAAAAATCTTAAATAAACGGATGCATAGGTAATCGCAGATCCTAGTGGAATATAGTTATATAAAAATAGGTATTGTCTTTCCTATTCTGAACGGGTAGTTCACCCGGATCAGGAACACGAGTCACATTGTCAGGGATACTTTACTCAAGCTTAAAGAGTTGGTGTTCTTCCTCAGACATATCTTATGGGTATCAGCTAGCTGACTAAATAATTACTATAGAAATTCTTTTTTTTTTCTACTTCTACAAGAGGAAGGGCGTTGGTGGTATTTTTAGTCGATCTGTTCCTCTTGAAAGTTATTTCTAGATAAAGAAAAGATAAGTTATCAGTAGAATTTTCAAGTTGATTCATGCTCCTAGTTTTCACGCTCAACCACGATCAAAAGAAAACAGGGTTTTATTGAAGGGTTCGGGAGTTGAGGACTTAGAACTCGTATTGTAGTCCAACCTATGCATCTCAAAGCACAAATTCACTCTACAAGAATTAGTTTTTCCCTGACAGACTACTATAACTTGTTATATAGTTGAATTTGATTCGTATTTACAACATAAATGTGCAAACTTTAAGAGGAGAATCAACAAATAAAGTACATATTGAACAACATGAAGATGAAGACAAATTTTCCTAATGAAGCTGCAATGACATTGGTTCAGATCAACTACAGTTTTTCACGTGAGCGCAACTAAGCCAAATGGATAAATAAAGACGACGAGTTTTTTTATTATATATAGAGAGTTTTTGATCCATATCACATTTAGATCGTAAGATTAAAAAAGGGATACATGGTGCTAGATAATTGATATACAATTAATAAATACTTAGGAAATGAATCGGGTTTTTACTTTTGAAATTGGCAGAGTTTTTCGAACGTGTTAGATAATGAGAGTAATTTGTGAAACAATTAGTTACACATATCAGCGCGAGTCTGGTACGACAAAACTTTCATGCACACCGATATTTTTAATAAAAAGAAAATTCATATATATATATATATATATAATAAAAATAAAATTCATATTTATATAATTAATATATAACATTTTATCAATATTTAATGATTAACTTGTCTACATAATTCTTTATGGATTTTGTTTTGCAAAAATTACTTTACAGACTGGGAAGGGTCTTGATAAGGTTATATCCTATAAATATTATATATTCGTTATTATGACAAGCTAAGCTTATATTGAAGAACTGACAAAATGGCAAGTTATAGGTAATACGGGGAAACTAAATGACGATGTGGATACATACGAGACTAGGGTAGCGAGCTACCAAATGAGTGTCATAAATGTAATACAAGGCAAACAAATGACAAGGCAAAGATACACAAGACGAGTGTGATAAAAGATAGAGGCAACCAAATAATAAGATGAATATATACAAGATGAGGATGGTAAACAATACAAGAAGATAGTCACAAATAAGCTACCAGACGAGGATCACGAGGGTACAAGCCGAGTGCATAAAGAGAATATTTAAACTATTATTATGGGATGTCACGTGTCATTACATCATGCATTACTAAAAAACATGTTTACACATTTATTAGAAAATGTGACTAACCTTCAGGACACGTTAACATGTTCAAAGTTATAACAGTTTGAGAATAAATAAGGGGAAAACCCTCGACGTATGGATTGATCACACTTTGACATACAAAAATTAGTATATTCATAATCATTTTATTTCTTGATTATTCTTTATGATCTTCGCTCTGTATTTGATAAGGAATTCTCTTACCACGTGTGAGTATATTTTCGAATAGGCGGAGTCCTAATATAGTTATATATCGTCGAGACGCCATTACCTTTATTTGACAAATGTAAATATTCATATCATTAAGGTAAAGAGATCAGTTAAATTTATCATTAAAGTTTCAACTAGATAAAGGCTCAGAATAACAGATGGAGAGAGACCATTGGTAAAATAACTAAGTAACGACATCGACAAAAGAGAAACAATGACAAAAGATAAAAGCATCAGTAAAAAAAATTGTGTTTGACAGTCGACACTTCACATGTTAACAACATACAACAAGATGAAGACACACCGATGATGGAAAATATACTTAGACATGGAGAATAGATAATAATAGAAGATAACAAAAGATGGTGGAAGACAATAGAAAATTCTAGGTAGATATGACATATTACTGAAATATTCATAGTAGTTCAAGGGTTAAATAGTAATTTATATGATAAATGGTTGATATGTGTCAGAAAATATATGTGTCATCCATCGCGAATAATCAGGAATAAAGTAGATATAAATAGAGGATTTGATCATTATAGAAAAGGTTGATCGATTGAATAATATTACATTCCTCAATTACTCTTGATCACGAACTAGTCTTATTTTTTTGGAAAACTCTAAAAGGTATTCCTTCATCATTTTTGGAAGACTTCCATGATTTGGTGACATGTGTGGCTTAGAAGCAAGCATGAATTTTGGAAGAAAATATCATGAAGAAAAAGGTTATAAACTTTGGGGACTTGATGGTTAAACTTAAGGAACAAGAAACTCTGAGGTGTTGATAAGAAGAAAAGCTCGTCTTCTCCGATGGATTCTCTCATCTCCCCATCTTCTCCGGTATGGAGCTAGTTGTTTTTCTCCATTAAATTTTCGCTCTTTCTCCCTGAAAGGTTCCTTTATCTCTCTTAAAGGTTGCTGGTTTGTTTAAACATGAGTTATTTCTTGAGGCTCTGTTTTTCAATTGATCTGTTTCAATAATTCTGGCTATTTGATATACCTTTTCATTTCTCCGGAATTATTCCTGGTGAAAATATTCCTCAGTGAATCTCCGTCATCGAGATTCGAAGGAATGGTCTATTCGAGGAAGATGAATTCCCCTGCCTGCCCAGAAACCAATTGAACCAAAATCTTGATAAGGAAGAGATCAAAACTTATGCAGATTTCTTCAAGATAAAAACGGCGAATCACCCAGTGAACGAACACAAGCCAGAATGGATTAAAAAAAATATGACCACATCTTTATTCAGTACTCAAAGGAGACCAATGATCAATTGTTACTCAGTTCCCCTACTACCCTAATTAGAAAATTTTCATCTGGGCTGCCAAAGTTGGAATTTATAAATAGTTTCTTTAACGGCTTTAGGTTTAATGGTGCTTTTAGATTCTAGGCCTGGGATTCACACCACATCTTTATCGAATTAGATCTTAATGAAGATGTTTGTAAACTTTTATCGAAAAATATATGGAAAGTTGGTTCCAACACCATGAGAGTTTTGCGATGGACTCCTCACTTTAGACCGAAAATTGAGTGCCCTCTTACGATGGTCTGGGTTAAATTCGAAAATGTTTTGGAATATCTGTATAATAAAGATTTCATTCCTGGAGTTGCTGATTCTCTTGGTAAAGTCTACGAGGTTAACATTCCGACTGAAAACAGGGCTCGGAAAAACGTTGTTTACGTTTTGGTTGAAATTGATGTTTCGGTCAAGATCCATAGCAGAATCTGGCTGGTTTTGGTATAAATGATGGCTGTTGGATCTATCTTAAATATAAAAACCACCCTAGCTATTGTCACACTTGCTATCATCTTGGACATAGCACTAATGAATGTAGGAAAAATCAGGAGAATAAGAAGTTAAATGAGGAAGAAAAGGTGTGGATTGTTAAGAGTAATGATTTAAATCTTGTTTCCAATAATGTGGATAAAGACTCTGATATGAAAAAAGGTGATGAAGATCAGGAAATTTTTTCTTCAAACAATAATATTATCCCAAATGTGAAGTCAATAATTCTAACTGCGAATCAGGAAAATAATACTTTTATTGAAGATACAAGTTCATACAATCAGGATGATGTTAATCTTGATATTACATTAACCAAGAAGGAAAATCGTCATATTGATATTGAACTTATCGAAGCTATACAATTGCTAAGTAAAAAAGGCGACCAACATGATATGTTTGAAGAATCTAGTCTCAATTCTCCATCTCGTGAGAATATTGGTAGTGTGCAAACGTCTCCAGTGGTTTCTCCCTCAAAAATCTTGTCTCCCACGGCGCAGGATTTCAGTAATATAATAAGGAAAAAAATTAAAGTCAGCCAAGAAGATCAAGAAACCAAGCAGCAAAATTATCAAATCCCTAAAATACAGTGGGATCAACAAAAGACACAAATCATAATCTGATAATGATTAAGATCCTAAATTGGAATCTTAGAGGCATCAATAACATCACAACAGTTAGAAGGCTGAAAGAGATCATCTATGCTGAAAAAATCAACATCTTGGCTATCCAAGAACCTTTGGTGAAGTCTGAGAAAATTGATAACATTTCTACTATTCTTGGTTTTCCTAACTTTACTTTTAATATTTCAAATAAAATCTGGATATTTTGGTGTTCTGAAGTTGATGTTATTAATAAATTTGATAATGATCAATGTCTTAATTTAAATACTAATTATCCAAATGCTAACTCTTTCTATCTGTCTATTGTTTATACTAAATGTAGCAGGATTAACAGACTCAATCTCTGGAATCACCTTAAAACTAGTTCTTATAAAAACGAGGGATGGCTAATTGTAGGGGACTTCAACACAATGGCCTCTTCAGATGAACAAGTCGGATGCTATCTTTCTATATGTCTATTGTTTATGCTAAATGTAGCAGGATTAACAGACTCAATCTCTGGAATCACCTTAAAACTAGTTCTTATAAATACGAGGGATGGCTAATTGTAGGGGACTTCAACATAATGTCCTCTTCAGATGAACAAGTTGGATGATATCTTTATGATTAGACTAGTGTTGATGACTTTGTCAACACTATTATGGAATGCAATTTAGAGGACGCCGGTTACTTAGGCTCTAAATATATTTGGAATAAAGGTTTTAAAATGAAAAGGCTCGACAGAGCCATGTATAATGACAACTGGCATAACACTTTCAAGCATACTCAGTTTTCTCACATGGTCAGAACGTGTTCTGACCATGCCCCTATTCTTATTAAAGCATTGAATATTTCTTCTAATGTTCTTGATAGGAGTAACAAGTGTTTTAAATTTCTAAACATTTGGCTAAATGATTCTTTCTTTTTAGAAACTGTAAAGCAGAATTAGAATTTAGAACTAAAGAGTCTCCCTAATGAAATATTCTGGTTTAAGCTTAAACGTCTTAAAGTTTGTCTAAAACTGGAATAAAGATTTTTTTGGAAATATTTTCAAAAAAGTCAAAGAAACTGAAGATAGGGTTAGGGAGGCTGAATTACTTCATCTTAATCTAAATAATGAAATGTCTCTTGCTAACCTAAAAACGTTAACAGTTTACATTTGTAGGCTTTGAGAAATGAAAAACAATTCTGGGGTAAAAAAACCTATAGCTCTTGGCTTAATAATGGTGATAGAAACACCAAAATGTTTCATGCCTATGTTTGTAAGAAAAGGAGAAAGAATACTATCAATGGTATTTATGATGATGGTATCTGGATCACCAAAGACATTGGTTGTTTTGCTGAAAAGTATTTTAAATCTTTTTATACTAAGGATCCTTATGTGAATGTTGAAGATGAAGGTCACAGTCTAAATCATCATATGCTTTCTTCTATCCCTAAAATTATCTTTGAGGAGGACAACATGTTCTTATTGAAAGCTACTGATGATTTGGAGCTTTGGGATTCTATTAAGTCTATGAACTCTTCTAGTTCCTCTGGTATATATGGGGTTAATCTAACCTTCTATAAAGCCTGTTGGTTTATTATTAAGTTTGACATAATCTCTTCTTGTAATGATTTCATTTATAGCTTCTCTATTCCTACTGTAATTCTTGTTACGGGTTTGAGTCTTATCCCTAAAACTCAAAACCCTTTGCATTGGAACAATTATCGTCCTATAAGCCTTTGTACAATGACTAATAGGATTTTCTCTAAGCTTATTAATGACAGATTATCTAAAGTTCTCCCTAAAATTATTTCTCCTACCCAAGGTGCTTTTGTTTGTAAAAGATCTATTCACGATAATATTCTTGTGGCTAAAGAAATGGTTTTTGATCTTAACAGAAAGCGTGCTAGGGTTAATATAATGGTCAAGCTTGATATGACAAAATATTTTGATATGATGTCAATTGCTTTTGTAAAAAGAGTTTTAATATTATTTATTTTCTCATATAATTTTGCAAATCTAATTCATAATATACTTAATGACATTCACATTTCTATCTTTGTTAATGGTCTTGTCTATGGTTACTTTAAGACTGCTAGGGGTCTGAGACAAGAAGACCCCATGTCTCCTAGTCTCTTCATAATATGTGAAGAAGTTCTTATTCGTGGGCTGACTAATCTGTTTAATGTAAATAAATCTATGTATTATGCTACTAGGCCTTCTATGGTTATATCTAGTATCTATTTTGCTGATGACATTTTAATATTTACTAACTGTCTTAACTCTTCTATTGAGAAGTTATATGTTTTTCTAGATAACTATCAGAAAGTCTCTGGTCAGCTAGTGAACAAAGATAAAACTATTGTGATTACCTCAACCAAAATGCAAACCAGAAGGATAAATGAGTTGTATGCTGGCACTGGCTTCCAAACTGGCTTCCACCCTATCTCCTATCTGGGTATAAGCCTGATCTGCAACAGCAAAGTCAGAAATTTTAGCAAGATGATTGATGCAATCAACTCTAAGATTACTGAGTGGAACAATAAATTTATCTCTTTTGGGGGAAGGCTATCTCTTATCTCGTCTATTCTTATGGTTATTCCCTATTATTGGATGCATAGTACCCTCATTCCTAACTCTGTTATTAAGAGAACTGAGCTAATTTTTAATAAATTTCTATGGAGATCTAAAGCTGAGACTAACTGTATTCATTGGTGCAATTGGACTAAAATATGTATGCCTTTTGATGAAGGTGGCCTAAATATCAGAAACTTGACTGATATTCAGAGCACTCTTTCAAAAAAGTTATGGTTTAAATATAGGATAAATGATAATTTGTGGTCTAACCTAATGCACATTACTTACAATAAAAATTTGCATCCTCTTAAATCTATATTTCACAGAACTGGTACTCAAACTTTGAAAAGATTAAATCTTATAAAAGATCAAGCTGAGCCAAATGTTAAATGGATTTTGGGTAGATGAGAGATGGATTTTTGGATGGAGAACTGGCATAACCAGTCTCCAATAATTGATTATAAAGATTCTAATGCTAGTTTATGGTTTCTGGATCAGAAGGTCAAGGCTTTTTGGAAAGAAGATAAATGGGACTTCTCTTCTCTTCAAAACTATATCAGTACTGACATAATGAATCAAATAGAAAAGTTTAAGGTGGAACAAAGGAAGAAAGACACTCTTTTCTGGCCTGACTCCCCTAACCTAGACTTCAACACTAAAAGCACATGGGAATCAACTAAAAGACATTTCAACAAATCGACTATTTTTAGGAAAATCTGGAATCAAATAACCCCAGAGAAGTACTCGTTTGTTGTATGGAGACTTATAAAAAATTATGTTTCAATTGATTCTATTATGCAGTTTAGACATATTAACTTAGCCTCGAAATGTATGTTTTGTGATAACTGTGAATCAAAAAATCACTTATTTGCTCAATGCAATTTTTCTTGGCCTATCTGGTTTCACTTAAGTAATATCTTTAATATTAAGATTCAGAATTATATGACTTTAACTCATATAATTCGTGAATGGTTTTGGTTCTCTAATAACAAGGTTCACATTACTCATGTGATACCTCCTATTATTTGCTGGGCTGTGTGGAAAAGTAGAAATGAGAAAAAAAATATAAGATGACTAACCCTACTTCTGAGTCTGTTATTCACTATGTTTATAAAGTTATTCAGGGTATTGGGGTTTCAAACAAATTAACTAACAAACATTGGGCTAAAGTTTATCATGCAGGTCTAATGTTTGGATTGAATTCTGAAAAGAAAAAGGAAAGAAGAATGACTTATCTGAAATGGTCTCTCCCAGCTGCTGGAAGATATAAGCCGAATATCTACGCTACTTGTTCTTCGAACGGAGAAACTGCTACTGGACTTGTCCTCAGGAACTCGAATGGGGATCTGGTCACATGCAATCTATCGGAAAGTCTAACCCGATCCTTGCTAAAAAAAGGCTTTAGTTAATGGACTGATTCTCTGTCGAAAAAAGAACATTAAAGAAGTAGATATAGAATCAGACTGCAAAAACTTAGTGGATTACATAGCATATCAAACTTACCCTCTTCATTTGAAACCTTGGTTGACGATTTGTCGAAGCCTTTTCTTCCCTGAAATGACTTTGAAGTTCATCCCTAGAATCCAAAATAGAGCGGCTGATTGGATTTCAAAGTGGACGATTCGATGTAAGCGAATTCGAAGCTCCACCTGAATTTCTCTCCATCATACTACTGGAAAGTCTGAGTTTAGGTTACATGGGTTACTTAAATATCAGATGATTGTAGATTTCTTGGTTTCTATTTGGTGGATAAATATGGTTTTCGGAGCTGTTCTGATTTGGATGTTGCTAGGGTGAAAGCTCGAAGGAGAGAAAGTCGATTTGGGAATTTAGGGTTTTCTTAAGGTTTTATTATCTAGTTAAACGCTCAGATTTGTGCAGTTTAGTTTAAACTGGTGGCGTCTTTTCTTTTTAGTCCCCAAACTTTTTGATTATCTGCAATTTTTTTCATATTAATAAAATTTCTCTAAATTTGACAAAAAAAAACTTTGGAGACTTGATGGCTAAAGTATAACAACTTTTTAAAATTTATAAAATTATAAGGGCTAGACTCGCGGGAGTTCCAAATACCTATCCTCCTTACCATCTTATGGAAAATACTAATAAGCCCCTTAAAGTGAAAAAAGTTTAAAAAGCAAAACTTCTTACAAAGTTCTTGCGAGGACGAGATATCATAACCATACTCGAGGCTTTTAAGGCAATCCCGATAAGTAACTTCAACAAGAACCATAACAACAACTACAACTACAACAACAACAACCAAAATCCTATTTGTTTAAGTCGAGGTCCCTAAATTGGACTTACAAAGAACCTCGGGGGTAATATATGACAAAAATATGTGGTCAAATTCTAGAGGCGTGAGAATATGTGAACTTCAAAGAGGATGAAAGACAAAAACAAGTTCCACGAGTTCCACAACAATATGAGGTACTATACTCGAGTTTTCCTTGCTATAAAAGATAAACTGAAAAACTTATTGATGAAGGCAAATTCATAAGTTTGTCAAGAAGAAACCAAGATTCAAATCGATACATGTTGACTGAACCTCAACATCTAGAAAGACATGAATAACAATAAATTACAACGGTTTCTGAATCACCGAGATCCCTTAATAACATGACCATCACGGACATATTGGATAAATACTTGTATCCAGATATGAACCGACAAGTCTAGCTTACAATAGTTGAGGAGACTCATTATCATATATAATTAAATCTTATAAAATAGACATATAGAGGATTTCAAAATATAAACTCTTATCTTGTAATTACCTTTGATGATTATGATTTTAGAAGAGTTACGATATCACATGAAGACGCGATAATATTTGTATCCGAAATAACAAGAGTGGAAATTATAAGGATTATGATAGACATTGACAATTCGATCATTTTATTATTTAAAACTACTTATGATAAGATGTGTGGTGTACAAGATATTACACCATCCAAATGAGTGTCTGTTGTAGTAACTGAGACAAACGTTTTTTTTAGAATTAAAGTCGGATGTCATTTTAGATGAGCAAGAGTACATAAAGCAAATTTAGTGCATGTTCATGATAGTGGATGGAACTGGCGATATGGAATTACATGAAAGGATCTATGACAAATTGAAGCATTGTTACCCTCGTTAGAGTCGAGCTCTATCCTACGGGTATGACCAATTGGTCGTGTATTTCCGATCTGATAGGGGTTAACAATAGTTCACGTTCAAGTTTTTCTACTCGATTATCGAGGTCGATAACTTCCAAATGATTGTTTCTCAGTTACTCCACTCTTGGGCGAGAGTCCGACCCGTAAGACTGAAGGAAGAAATAGTCGCGCCTAGAAGAGACAAAAGAAACATCTTGTTTTTTCTTCAACAATTTCTGATCCTTAGTGGACCTCTCAGTAGGGTTGGAACCCAAATGAAGTTCTGACCATCTGTCAGAGAAAAAAGAACGAACGAGGAGACCATAACCTATGCGGGGTAGGGGCATATGTAGCCAAGTGGATCAAGGTCGTGGATTGTGAATCCATCACGCGCGGGTTCAATCCTCGTCGTTCGCCCATCAATAAATGGAAGCTCGAAGACAAAAAGAACCGGGCTTTTCCAAAGTATTACTGCAGCTTTCCCACTCAATTTGATTATTATATAGAAAAATGTCTCTTCCACTTTTTTATCAAATCTATATGTATACTATAATTTCTTCTTGGATGTACAAATCTCACATCTATTATCGTTGGTAAAAAACTTAAATTTTTAATTCTTTTGTAAAAATTCATTTTTCCAAAAATCGACTATTTTTAAAAATGTTAATTATTGAGATGACAAAATAAATACAAATATTCAGGATCCCGCTATGAACAATTTTTTTTTAAGATTAAGAACAAACCATACATAACAATGATTTACTTTTGATTTTAAGAATTGCTTTTTTATAATCTTAATTTTTATTAAAATACTATAAATCTAATAATACATTTAGAAACTAGTATACTCTTAATTTGTATTAAAAGATTATAGATCTAATTATACATTTACAAACTAGTACGTTAAACAATTTTATCAACGTATATATTGACTTGAACTAATATTTATTACAAACACTAATTATATAAATTGGATCAAACACTTAACAATAATTAGAATTTTTTCTAAAAATATAATTGTATTTGAACATATTTTTATAGATAGAAGGTCATATATATCCATTTATCACCCAACACAATTGACCATAAATTTTCTATCTTGGTGCGTTGTAATGCGATCACCTATATATGAAAGAAATCTGTAAAATTTTACTTGTTTCCCAATGACTTCAACTGGGAATTACTAATGATCAAAGTTGAAAAATATATATAAACTATAGGATGAAAACATATTTTCTTACCATCTCCCATATCATAAAATAGCTGTATTATTTATATATAATCACATCAAACGAAAGATAAAGAATAAAACATGCACTAGCTATAGAATACAGTTGTGTTAGACCAATACAAAATTGGTAATAGAGAAAAAGTAGAACGTACAAGCAGAAGATAAAATGGAGAGACTATTGCTTCTCTCCATTTTCTTCTGTCTCGACGTTGGCACGAAAGAAAAATTTGTAAAGGAAGCTACAAACTTCAAGTAGCAAATGCTACAAAAAGTTGAAACATCTCACACTTTTATAGTGCGTGTTTCGGATTGCTGTTAAGCTATCCTAATCATACGGTTCTGTGATCCATTCATACCAAAATATATTTAAATAATTAAATTTTAGTATAGTGGTGTAATTCATTCGTATCAAAATATATTTAAATAAATTAGATTTTAGTGAAATTTTATTTTTTATATTTGGACGGATATTAATTCGATACATATTAATTGTTATAAGCAATTGCTTAATCATATATAAGTTTTTTTTTGTGTGATTCAATAATAAAAAATTAATATTTTGCCCATTTATTTAAGATAGTTGTCTCATCCGATCTGACCTGTCGGATATTGTTTGCCGCGAACATAAAACAATCGGATATAGGTCTATATATTATAACACGTAGCGGAACAAGATAAATTTGTATTTTTAATTCGTCCGACCTGCTCCGATCCAAAAATAATTATAAAATATATAAAAATAAAATTAATATAGATATAATATATATATATATATATATCAAATAATAATAATAATAAATAATATATTTTAATTTTTTTTGAAGAAAAGTTATTCCTATGATGAAATCCCATCCCAAACCCTAACTGCCTCCTCCATATCTTCATCCTCCCGTGATGCTCAATTGATTCATTTCTCGGTTAAAACTCGCTCTCTACTAAATTCTTACCGATTTGATTGAATTATCCCTAAAAAGAGGATCTTCTTTTTTCAAGTTTTCAAAAAATCCATCGAAAGCCAGTTTGCTTCAAGAGATTTGTTTGTTTCCATCATCGAAGACAAAGTTAAATCCTTCCTCAAACGCATCACCAAAATTTGAAATTTTCTCACTAAATGAATGAATCACAAGTTCAATCTTACCTTGAGATTGACTTGAACTCATTTGAATACCAAATGCGCAAAGAAGATAATTTAGATATCCTCTCATCTCAAGAACGAGATGCAATTCAAAAAGGAATTAGGGTTCAACATGCTGATGAGCCTCAGACAGAAGAATTTCCACCACTCCACTCCAAGAAAGTGGAAAATTCCAAGGGTGAACGTCCAATAAAAAACATAGAACAAGCTTGGACTACAGTTAATCAACATTAGAGGAATGGAGCTTCGAATACATAAAAAACCTACGCAGTAGCGGTAGGAAGCATCAACAAGCCTTTCATCCACTCAAAAATTTCATTCTAGGAAGAAAGTCACAAAGATATCTTCTTCTAGGATACAAACAAGGACTCCTTAATTCTATATTCTAAAATTACTATAGTTGCTAAATTTAGTTTTGGTAAACCTAGTCTTGGTGAATTCATATCATTCATAAAAAACTTTAACTTAAATGGTATATACAATATAAAAGTATATGATTATTGCCATATATTTATTGAATTTGAAAATAATCAAGACAAAAAATAGAAGAGAAATGTCTACGGTGTAGGAAACTACACCTTCATAATTTTAAAATGGTCCCCAAATTTCAATCCAAAATCGGAATCACCATAGACTTAAATTTGGATTTCATTCATCAACACCTTTACAACCAAGACACCATCACCAACCTCGCTAAAACTATTGACACACCTTTAGCAACTTGGATCCCCTTTAAGAACCAGTCAAGCTTTAACTGTTGTAAAGCTTGGTTGGGTGTTGATGTTTCTTGTCATTTTCCCTGAAATAATTTGGGTATATTTTTGTGAAAAGAGTGGGTATTGGCAGGATATCATCTATGGTGATATCCCCAAATATTGTCATGTTTGTAATTATTTAGGTCACATATATTCAAATTGTAACAAAGATCCTAAAAATCAAGCCAACACTGATAATCTTACTTTGGACAAAGTTAAAATATCTAACCCTCCTACAACTAAAAGGTGTGTTAAAAAGGTTAAATATATCATTATTGACCCAAAAAACACCCAAATAATTCCTAGTTTATGTCCTCGGAATAATCAAGAAACAAAGAAAACCCTGAAAGTATTGATTCTATCAATACTTCCAAATTAACCAATAATCAGGGATCATTTCAATCTAAGTTGCAAAATATCAACCTTGGTCACTCAGACAATGAACCTCTAAAAAGTAATCAAAATACTAAATATAACCATAATATATCTCAGAATAATTTGACAAATGATTCAAAATAAGTTAATCAAACTGATATAGTTGAGGCCCTTAACTCAATAAAATTAAGTAATTATTTTAGTATATTCAATGACTTGGATAATTATAAATATGATCAAGAATTTATAGCCTTTTTAAAGACAGGTAGCCTCCCAAACTCTCCTAAAAAACCTCACAGAAAATAAACCTATAAAAGTGTGAGCAATACTCATATAAAACCAAATCCAAAGGTCTGAAAGAAACCATGAATAACAATGAGACCCAATTCAAATGATCTTACGGATCCTCAAACAATCTATCAAAATGATCCTAGCTCTTCTTAACAGGAATACACGTGGAGTGAGAAACAAAAGTATTGTCAAGAGAATTAAATTCATAATTAAAATTGAGTATGTTGATTTCGTACCTCTACAAGAGCCTTTGATATCAACATCTAATTTTGATAACATATCTAAGAAAATAGGTTTTAACAATAGTTTGTAAATTTTAATAATAAAATCTAGATATTCTGGCATGACAAATTTGTAATCCAAATCTTGATCAACAAGGATCAATTCTTCCATATCATGATCAACTAAACTTCTACAAATGTAGAAGTTCTTATCATTATCATTTATGTAACATGTAATCGATCCCAAAAAGCAGTTATTTTAGATAATCTCATGAATATATCTGCTACTCTTCAACCTTGGTTGATAGTATGAGATTTTAATAAAATTACTAGTGCAACTGAGAAAATGACTTGTTTTTTCCTTAACTTAATAGGAATTGATATAATTTAATAACACGATTATTGATTGTAACATGGAGGACCCTGGTTACTCAGGATCGAATTACACTTGGTCAAACAATAGCAAATGGAAGCGTATCGACAAAGCATTACAGAATGATGCTTGGAGGGACACTTTTAATATCACCAAGGTGAAGCATTTGGCCAGAACTAGCTCAGACCATTCAGCTTTGTGTATATCTTTGTCAAACAGCACAAGAAAACCTAAAAGTCCTTTTAAATTTCAAAACATGTGGTGCCTCCACAATGATTATATGGAAACTGTTGGTCAAGGCTGGAAGGAAAATATGTATCGTGACCCCATATATCTATTATCTGGTGGAAACTTAAAATATTACTTAAAATTGAAACATTGGAACAAATATGTCTTTGGAAATATGTTTGATAGTATTGCCCAAGCTGAGGATGAAGTCAAATTTGCTAAGTCATATCTGTAAATGTCAAATAATTTAAATAAAAAAATGAATTTAAACAAAGCCAGAGCCAACCATTTAAGCTTTTTCGCCAGAGAGGAAGCCTTTTGGAAAGAAAATAGTGTCACTCTCTGGTTAATGGATGGTGACCAAAACTCAAAATGTTATCACACTTATGTTAAAAAGAGACATAAAAAATAGAATCCACGGGATTAACCACAATAATAATTGGATTGAGGATCTCTTCTCTATGGGGAATTATATTGTTGACTACTTTTAAACAATTTGAAACAATCAATTTGTTCAGCCTAATATTGAAAACATATCAAATATCATACCATTTCTAAATTACAGATCAGGATAATCTAAACCTAACCAACATCCCTTAAATTGAAGAAATCCATAAAGCAATTTTTTTCTTAAATCCTAACACTGTTTTTAGTGTAGATGGATTCAATTCAAGATTCTACCAACACTGTTAGATTATTATCATTCAATGTTATATATGCCTAATTTAATAGTTTAAATGCAGTATGTTGCATTTACTCTATTGAAATCTGTTTAATCCCTAAGAATGACTCTCCCAAAACATGACAATATTTTAGACCAATTAGCCTAATGTACAGTATTCAACATAATACTGTCCAAGCTAATCAATAATAGAATTACAAATCTTCTTCCCAAAATCATTTTTGATGTTTAGGGAGGTTTTGTTGAAAATAAAACCATCCATGATAATATCATGATAACTCAGGAATTATCTCTTATCTCATTAAAAAGACCAGAGGTAGTAACATCATTCTCAACCTTGACATGACTAAGGCCTTTGATAAAATATCCTTCAAATTTATATACTATGTCTTTCAATATTTTGGCTTTAATAATAAATTCATTAAGTTAATTAAAAGAACAATTGAACACACTAATTACTCTATCATTATCAATGATATATCGTATGGCTATTTCCATTCCAGCAATGGTATCATGCAAATAGACCCTCTTTTTCCCAGCATGTTCATCATGAGGTATTAAAATCCTATTCAATTTAAATCCCTCTCTGCAATTCAAAGTCAGTGGTATTAACATCCATTGTCTTACTTTTACAGATTATGTGATTATATTTTACAATAGATCCCTCAATACTGTCAATAAAGTCTGTGACTTTCTTGATCATTATCAATCTGTGTTTGGTTAACAACTTAAGAGGAACAAAACAACATTTATCTCATCAAAATATATGAGCAGAATTAAAAGCAGAGCTTTAGAATCCTTAACATGTTTTAAACCTAATTCCTTTTCATTTAAGTATATTGGTACCTTAATTTACACAAACAACTTTCTTATCACGTTGATGGTCTTGTCTCTAAAATTAGGAACATTAAGTGGGATAGAATCTATCATTCGATGGTAGATTAAATTGACGCACTCTTTCTTTCTCTCAATTCCCCTTTATTACATGCAAAGTAACTTTATTCCCAAAACTTCCATATCCAAAATTAATAGCCTTATAAATAAATTCATTTGGGGTTGTAAGGATACTCAAAAACCCATTATCTGGGCCAAATAGAATAACCTATGTTTCCATTTTGACGAATATGGTCTCAACATCAGAAATATTAATGACTCCAAAAAGCATTCTCTTGTAAATTATGGATGAACTTCAGGAAACATAAATCTCTTTGGGCGTCTTTTATGAACTCAATATATTTCCCTTCTTTCCACCATTTACAAATCAGTGTTAAACCATCTGATTCTAAAGTGTCGAAGAGGTTAATAAATATTAGAACCACTGCTGAAAACTATATATTTTGGAGGGTTTATAATGGTAACATCGATTTTTGGCTGGATAAGTGGTCTTATTCCCAACCCTTAATAACTCTTCCAAACAATAGTGACAATTCTTAGTATAATTAAACCAAAGTATCTAATTTCTTGTTGAATAACTCTTGGAACATTACTAAACTGCAAGAAAATGTTCTTAACTGAGATAAACTAAATTAAAACTGAATGCTGCCACTGAAGATACCATTCTTTGGAATATAACTAAGGATGGAAGATTCTCTCTCAAATATACTTGGAATACTATAAATAAACTAATAATAAATCTTTGATCTTTAAAAGTTGTGGAATGGGATCACTCCAAAAAAGTTCTCATTTACTCTTTGGAGAATCCTTAATGGATATAATTTTGTGGATTCTATCCTTCAAAGAATACGTGTTAGTTTAGTATCAAAATATTAGCATTGTGAAAACTGTGAGTCTATCAATCATATTTTTGTTTTATGTAACATTGTTTGGGAAGTCTGGCAACACTTTGCTGGAATTTTTGGTATTGTTATTAATCATCACATGCACATAAATCATACCATTCATAATTGGTTAATATCTACCGACAAGCATATTCATATAAGATTAATCTTACCTACTATTTTTTGGGCTGGTAGAAACAAGTCAAATCATAAAAATATTATCATTAACTCTTCTAAGATAATTAGAAAAATATCTATCATGATTTCTAATATGGATTGTGCTGACCTTTTTAAAGTCAAACACTGGTCTGGTGATATGAGTATGACCAAATCAATTGGATACTTTTATCATCTCTCATTATTAAAACCTCAAATATATGTTAAATGGCATCCCCTTAATCCTAATAGATTAAAAATTAACTGTGATGGTGTATGTTTAAGAAATGGTGATTCTAGTGATGAACTTGTCATTCACAGTGACAGTAGTGACATGTTATATGTTATTGGTAAGCTTTTTGGCAAAAGTAGCCCCCTGATTTTTGAGTCCAAATCCATTCTCAATGGTATTGTTTTCTGTAAACCAAATGTGATAACCAATCTAGACATTAAAAAGTCTCATTGATATTATTTGATGCCCTAAGACATGGCAAAGCCCCATGGTTCCTTCACCAACTGCTAACGATATGTAGGGATCTTATTTCTTCTTAAATGACTATAAAATATGTTTTTCGTGAACACAATTAAGCTATGTAATGGGGAAAAAATGTGCCCTCAATTTCAAGTCCAATTGTGTATTCACTCCTGTCAACTCTCCTCATACCCTTAGTGTCATTATTCTTTTAAAAATAATTAGTTTATGTTAGCTTAGGTTGTCAAATTGATTTATTATAATATTTTTGATATGTTTACGACTAACATGTCAGTCAGGGTCTTCCTGACCATTTTTTTTTATTTTGTTACAGATACAGGTATTCTAAGACATAATATACTCAAGTCAAGGATTCAGTTTAGTGGTTGAGAAATGATTAAAGTCAAAGATATAAATGCTTATAAACTTAACTTCATTAAAGGCTATGTCAACCAAAAGAAACCACTCTTTCAGTATTCTCCTAAAAAACTGACTACTTTGCTTGAGGCCCAGTTTCTCAATTACTTATTAATATTCATTTTTTTATTGTAATAACATTTTTAGCAGCCTGCTAAAAATATCTTGTTATACTTAATGTCTGTATAGACTCGTGCTAGTACTCTAAAGATTTTGACTCATTTTCATAAATAAAATTTCATATTTTGTTATATATATATAATATTAAAATTAATATATAGGGACCAGATCAAATGACCCACGAACATGAACGGATGGGCTTAGGTTTAAAAGTGTTAGGTCCAAAATCGATCATACCGAATTCGGATTCAAATATAAAAAAGATCCGAACATGAAATTCCGAACTCAACCCCTGAATGGTCCATTACCATCCCTAATATTTATCTTGTTTATATCAGAAATGGTATTAAAATAAATTTAAATTGTTATAATATATTATGTTTAAATATTAGTTTGATCTTAATAACATAATAAACATGAAACTAAAAAATAATTAAGCCAAATGAATAATTTATTATTCAGAATTATAAAATATAAATTTTAGTCTAAAAAGAAACTAAGAATTTTTTTTTGTATTTGGCTTTTTAAATCTATTCACGCTTAACAAAATGTATTAAATATGTAGTTTTTCATTGTGATGCTTTTACTTATGAAGATTAAGATAACAGTCCGTATGTTGTATAATAGTATTAATTATGTTAGGATACATAATGTAATGGTAACTGAAAAATTTAGTCACAATAAGTGGTATCAAAACTAGGCTAAAAGATATTAATAGTCTATATATGCTTCTAAGTTTTTATTTGTCGTAGCAAGCATGTTAGCTTCAATGTGAATATGTACTTTTATATCTTATTCAAGTTGTACCGAATGATCAGCTCTTACATGTTAGGTAATCAAAGGTTATGTAAGTATATGTAAATTTTTTTGAATGGTAAAATGTAAAGATAGAAAATTACATTAAACTATAAAGTTTATAGAAAATTTGTTTGTCTGAACCTCTACCCCGCATAAAAAAACTATCTTGTTGTGGTGGCCGTGCTTTGTAGAAATGACACAACAATAGGCTTTTTCATGACAAACCTTAAGCTTGTTATGGTGCTAAGGAAATCCATAGTGTATGATGTATGAGATTCTGTATTGCATGTTAAAAATGTTTTAATCTTTCGAATTTATATATTATTTTATAAAATTCATTATTTTTCAAATATTTGGAACTTCAATGAGATGTAAATATCATCTTCACATAAATTGTAGCAATCATATTAGAGTATTGATTTCATAAATATATGTCGATGTGTATCGTGCGATGATATACAAATATAATTTTCCATTCACAAGAGGTTATGTTATGCATGAGTCACATGTAAACACTTAAGATGTCTAAAGTTTGGATATTTCTTGAAAAACAGGATCACTCCCTAAAATGATCCTTAGTGATGCATTATTAATTAAAAATGTTTATGTATTCTTGTTATGCTCCTTGTTGGTTGCATAAATCGACCTAAAAGAAAGTTGTGCTTACATGTTCTAATAGGTTAATATATGTATATTATATAGTTACGGTGATCAATTAACTATGTTCATATGTAAATTATATTTAACGTTAAATGGTTCCATTTGGATGTCATAAAATGAGAGAATCGGCCGAAAGGAAAGTTCTTTCGTTTTTTGATATAATGGTAAATCAACATCGTTTATCTTTCAAAATAACCTCTAAAAGTAGAGTATAACATGTTGACTTATATTCCTTATCTAATTATTACAATATGTCAGTTTATTTGAACTCTACAATGATTTTAAACTAGAAAATTAAGCTTTATGTTAATTTATCAGATGATTAAGTTAAGTGATGATTGTTTTATCGTATGTTAGTGTTTTTTTTTATTTAAGACATAAGTTCTAGTTAATTCTTTTAAAAAATAAAATTATAAACCATAATAAGACTACTTATGTTGAAGAAAAATATGATATGTTTGTTCATTAGAAACTATAATGCATTGATAATAAATACAAAGATAAATATGTAAAATGATCTTATAAAAGTTTCAAAATTTATATGATTAATAAGTATAAAGAATAATCGACATTAATTTTGTATTTTTGTTTTTTTCTATCTTTGTTCAGTCGTAATGAAACTCCCTATTTATTATTAGCATAAAAGTTACATAATAAAAGAAAAATATATTTAGGATAATTATTAAGAAACTTACTTGATAAAAAACTATAAAAAAATAATCATATGTAAGTAGAAAATACTCAATAAAATATCAAAACAATTGTGAGAAGTTTAAAAAATCACTCGACTAAATAAATTATTCTTATATTCATGGTTTGGTTCATATATCAATTTATTTTTTCGTTATTTCTTATAATCACATGGTGGATCAATATAGTTATATTTATAAAAATATGTATCTATTTTGGAAGATACATTAAATAGTCAGAAATTCAAGTGATATTAAAACATATTTACAGTCGATGACGATTCGTACACAACTAAAAACAAATTAAGAGGATAACTTTTATAAACTACATATAATTAAAACCCAAGATAAATAAGCGTAGTTCTAATATAATTGTTTTAGCTAATATATCTAAAAATGAGGTTAACAAACTAGTTGTGAGATGTCTTTTTAGGCCCATTTAATTATTTTACTTTGAAATTTATATCAAATGCATCAAAGGAGGACTTATAAAGTCCAAAGAATTAAGTACATATAGAACGATACAAGTTGTATATATATGGACTCAATGCTACCAAGGATCATAACCCTTATTGGGTTTCTAAAGCCCAATACTGAATTATTGGGTTAAATGACCATATCTCTAGTTACTTTTTATCCAAACCAATATCCACATATTATTTATAAAACCATAAGACTAAATAACAATATTATTATTACCTATTCGTTGGTCCAATATTTCAATTGATTATTTTAATTAGACTTACTATAACATGTATGGATATATTAAATTACACATGATGAGACATTCCAATTTAGGATTTCCTTAAAATCTCCTACTTGGATCATTAATGTGTACTGAGTTGTATCCATCTAAACTTTTCACTATATAACATTGTTATTCACGAATAATATCTTAGTTTATATTTACTTCAGGAGATAGCTAACAACATACTAAATAATTCCACCGCGACTCATAATATGCAATGCTTGACAATAAATTACATTACAAACTATCAACTTAGTGAACCTTATCCTCTTATGGAGTCTGACATGATAGTTTGATACGACCATGTAATCAGCATGCGTCAACTACTCAAATGGTCATACGAAATGAGATCGTTTAATTTCATACAAATAACGAGGGCAATAAAACTAACTCATTGTATTTTAAACTGTGTATATATATATATATATATATATATATATATATATATATATATATATATATATATATATATATATATATATATATATATATATAGTCTGAAGTGACAATATAATATGAAAAGAAACTAAACCACTCTCACTGAACCTAAATAAACTAAAAACTAAGGACGCCCATGCAACCATGTGCTCCTAAAAAATGGAGGGTGACAATGCCTTAGTAAATGGATCCACGACCTGAAGTGTGTATTAATATGTTTCACCCTTATCTGATCGTTTTGAATATGCTCATTTATACAATGGAACTTGATGTCTATATGCTTAGACTCGTTGACATTAATGTTCATGTTAATATGATATACAAACTATTATCACAATAAATTAGGAGGGGTCTTCCACTTCCCTTCAATGTATGAAAAGTTGTGGAAATATTTCTTAACCACAGTGCATGGGTCGATACAGTAAGACATGCAACATAATTTTCTGCCATAGTCAAATTCGTGATGACAGTCTAATTTGCACTATTTCAAAATATAACACCTCCCACCAGAATGAATACATAACCAGTTGTAGACTTTATTGTATCTATACACCCTACAAAATCTGAAGTGGAATAACTTATGATCTCCAAGTTATCTGATTTGCTATTGTGAGTCTTAATATTTGGTATTCTTCAAGTACAATATTTAATGTATTCTAATGGACAAATTTTGGATTGCTCATGTAATTTCCCACCGTTCTAACTATGAATGATATGTCAGGTCTGGTACATATCTGAGCATACATGAGACTATTGACTGCTGAAGCATATGGTATCTTATTCATAAACTAAATATCTGATTTTATTTTGGGTCACTGATAGAGTGATAACGTTTCTTATTTTGCTAGAGGGGTATCTAAATGTTTGCTCGTATCCAAACCATACCGATGCAGCATGATCTTAATGTAAGCTTCATGTTAGAAACCTAGGATTCCCTTCAGGCGATTCCATACAATACAAATCCCCACCAAATTATGTTGCATGTCTTACTTTAGTTCTCTTTTGTCATTCGTATTAAATTTATCTGACAAGAATTCCTTGGTAGCATATAACAGATCTACGCCATTAGTGGCTAGGAGTATATCATCGACAAAGAGAACTAAATTTATCATTTTACTCCCACTTATCTTGCGGTATACATAATATTTGATTGAATTTACCTTAAAATTGATGGAGGTAACAATATCTATCATATTATGGTATTATTAACAATTCTCATGCCTAAGTCTATATATGATTTTTTCACATACCATCGAATTTGGGTTAAAGTGTTCACATTTCTTACTTTAAATCGTTTCCTGAATATCACCATTAAGAAACATTGTCTTAACATCCATTTGGTGGAGCTCTAGGTCAAATGAAAGACAAGAGCTATGATTGTTCCGAATGAGCCATTTGACGAAACGAGAGAAAATTTCAATGTATAATGAATCCCTCAGTTTGATTGTACCTATGATTTTTTTGAATGAGTCGTTTAATGAAACTAGAGAAAATACTATGTGGTGTGGTTAATTTCTATTTGAGGGTAATTTTATAAAGTAGTTTGGGAATTTAATGTTTAAGAGTAGAGAGTAGTGAGATAATTAAGTTGTGTGCTAGTAATAAATTCTAATTACCCTCATTAATGAAAGTAGTTGGGGTATTTATACTTAATTAATGACCCATGGGCCTATCAGGTCAGATTGTGAAGTTGAGCCAAGTTTAAAGATCCATTAGTAATTTGGTGTGAAGTGATCAACATCTAGCTTAGTCATAGTCTACTATATTAGTTATATCCGGTTTTATTATAGTGTTTTTTGTTTGAACTGCCAAATCAGATTAAAACAAGATTCAATAGCTAAAATATCTAACTGCATCAGTAGCCCATTTAGGTCTTGCAAAGAATCTTTGGAAGAGCTAACTCTTAAAAATCAATACTAACGCTTTCCGATCTGGTGTTGCATCATAACTGCATAATTTATCTTTTCTTGTTAAGAATTTCAAGAATCATTCTGTTCGAAATTTGGGGGACTGATTTTTCAGTTCAGAATTCTAAGCGTTTTTTCCAATCGTGAGACACGTGTCAGGCTCTGGTTTAACCTATCATCCGTTTTCCCTCCTAGATTATCGTACCTACTGGGCTAGAAAGTTATCCTAGGCTTTAACTCTCATACTTTGCAGGCTTTAATCATTACTTAGATCGTTTTACCTTCTCCTAGGTAACTCTTATTTTTTACTCATATATATAAATCTTCTTCATTGTTTCATTTTCTTCAAAACTTACAAGCAATTCTAGTGAGAGAAAGCTCAATACATCTTCAAATTTGTGTTCAAATCATATATGTTTGGCTAAACTTGTCAGAGTTAGAGAAAGCGAGAAACGTTGCAAGAGGTTAGAAAATTACCCTTTGTTTCAAGCATATCTCCTCTTCCATCGGGGTCCTTTGTCAGAGAGTCCCAAAACCCTCAGAGGTGATTCTGCGCCCTTCTGAAGTCCCTCAGTTCCTGCCGATCCTACCTTACAAGAGGAAATTCCACCCAATATTTATTCCGAACAGACCACTGGTGATGGAGAGGTAAACCTTGATGTCTTTAAAAGTATTAACCTGTATTTCAATGACTTGGACAAAGATGACTTTGCGGAGCCTTATCGGCCTTCCAGCTCATCGAATGTTGTAACCTACAATGGGGAGACTTATATGATATCAAGTGAGTGAGATACCTTAAGTCACTCCCTTTTGGGTTACATCCGTCAAATAGTTGATCTGGATAGACAAATAAAGGATCGAACAGCTACCATCAACTCCCTGACTATAGAGAAACATAGCTTGACAAACGGTTTATCTGCCGCTCAACAAAGCATAAAATCATTGAAAAAAGAGAAAGATGATTTAGCAGCCAAGCTGCTCAAGTTAGAAGAGGCCAACAAAGACCTCCAAACCAAGCTCTCCGGACTGGAGACTTCTTCATTCAATAAGATCACAGCTTTGAAGGGGCAGCTAATAGCTAAGGATAACACTATTCATACTTTATCTGAGAGACAAAGTCAAGTTGGAGAAAAATTTCCAATAGAAAACCGAAGCGAACGCTGCCTTAGAACGCAAACAAACTGAAGAAATAACTGTAGGGATAGATAAGTATGCAAATGGAATAGTGGACTCCCTAGAGAAAAAGGATGATAAAATTAAGTTCGATATGGTCTCACTGTTCCTTGAGACCTTTCATAAGAGGACTCTTGGTCCTTTGTGGAAATTTGTGGATTATGATGACCTCCATTTCCATACTATGGCTGATGGTGACAAGCACAACTACTCCAGTAGGGTAGATTCCGAAGACGATGAAGAAGTTGGTGAGAGTTCAAGTGTTGAACTCAAAATTCCCAAAAACGATGATGAAGAAAAAACCGAAGTGAACAAGCCCTAAGGTTGTATTGTGTATTTTTTGTTAAAAACTTAAAGTCCTTGGATGGCCAAGGCATTCGGTTCTATCGTTTGTTCAACCTTTGTTTTTTCAAACTCAAAGTCCTTGAATGGTCAAGGCATTTTGCGAATTATAGATCGGTTTTAGTCTGATCAGATTTTAATATCATATTTTCCTTTGTTTAAATTTTGTTTAACTCTT
Source organism: Limnanthes douglasii subsp. nivea (assembly GCA_036936605.1). Lineage (NCBI taxonomy): Eukaryota > Viridiplantae > Streptophyta > Magnoliopsida > Brassicales > Limnanthaceae > Limnanthes > Limnanthes douglasii. The sequence goes on from JAUPFV010000004.1 coordinate 213,572,124, forward strand.
TATGGCCAATGTCTAAATAGCCTTCAATATTTCAGATGTGTTGAACAAAAGAATCAAACATCCTCAACCACATGGGTTTAATAAATGTGATCAAGTGTTCAATATATCCGATCAACTCAAAGACATTTAAGAGCCAGAGTGTTTAATAATTATTTGGTATCCGACCTGAAACAAAATTGCACCAGACTTTTGAAGAAGGCATAAAATATTATTAAAAAACCCAGACACCTCAATAAAACCTCCCCACACCACCAGGGTAGAAAAGAATATGCCCCATAATATTTACATTGATACTTGAAACGTAAATATTTACAAAAGAGTTCTATTCTAAGTATAACCTAAGATGTTCAACATTCCATGAGTGTTTTAGTGCTCTCCCTTCTTTGTCTTGGAGCCTGTATGTTCCCGGTTTAACCTTCCCACAAACTACATAAGGGCCTTCCCAGTTCGGAGCTAGCTTACCGAATTGCTTTTCCTTGGTGTGTAAAAAGACTTTTCTTAAGACTTTCTCCCATATTTGAAAATCCTTTCTTTAAAATTTGGAGGGAAATTTTCTCCTCATCAAGCCTTGGTAATGCGTTGTTCTCAGATACGCTTTAACTCTTCTTTCTTCAATCAAATCCAACTGATTCTTGACTGCTATATCATTAGCTTGTTTGGAATAGTTTGGGACTTTGTGAGATGGTAAAGTAGCTTCTATGGTTGTAATTACATCCATCCCATACACCAGAGCAAAATGAAACTCTTGTGTGGCAACCCGAAGTGTAGTTTGGTAGGCCCATAATTCTTTTTGTAAATAACTTGGCCACTTTCCTGCAGCTCCTTCCAAAATTTTCTTCAATCCGGAAAAGATTGTCCAATTCGCTACCTCAACCTAGCTATTTGCTTGAGGGTGGAAATGAGAAGAAAAATTACGTTGAATTCCTCTAGAGGTGCAGAACGCTTTCATGTCTTTATTATCAAACTGTGGCCCATTGTCTGTAGTAATATTTTGGGGAACCTCAAATATGCAACATATGTTAGATACAATAAATTTAATGAATTTCTTCGAAGTGATTCCAGCCAAAGGAGCTGCCTCTATCCATTTAGAGAAATAGTCAATAAAAATTATAATGGTTCTACATCCACCGGATGCCATGGGGAGAGGCCCAACTAGATCCATACCCCATATGTCAAAGGGTAATGGTTCAGATATGGATACCATGGGAACTGCTGGCACATGAATTTCATTCCCATATTTTTTACAATGATCACACTTTTTCACCATTTCTTTAGCATCTTCCATTATGGTTGGCCAGTAGTATCCTGTTAATAATACTCTTCTGGTTAGAGCCCTTTAACCATACTGTGCAGAACCTTCTCCATCATATAGTTCAGATAACACAATTTGGGATTCTTCAAATCCTAAGAAATATAGGAGAGGTTTGCTGAAAGATTTCTTATAAAGAACTTCTCTCAATATCAAGAAACCACGAGCCTTGTACTTGATTTTCTTAGTCATAGCTTTATCCGGAGGCAATATTCCATCAGCGATGAACCAGAGAAGATCATATCTCCAATCTTTAGGTTGAATAACAAGTATATTCATACTTTCTTCACTTTCTTTTTCTTGACCTGCTTGTACGGATGGGCATTCGTGCACAAGAATCCATGGGTAAGATTCAGAATAAGTTATAGTTGTCAAAGAGTCTGCCAAAGTATTTTCCGATCTAGGAATGTGTTTATAGCAGCTATCATTTGTCAAGTATTCTTTCTTTGCTTCAGATTGCAATTTAACATGGTAAATTAGCAATTGGGAATTACTTATTAACCGGAATCCCTTTGCCCCACACAGGAGAGCCAGCTTAAGACCAGCTATCGCTGCTTCATACTCAGATTCATTGTTAGAAGCTCTGAATCCAAAATATATGGCCTAGTACATATTGTCACCATAGGGAGAAGTTAAACAAATTCCATCCCCACAACCCATAGTACTTGATCCACCATCAGTTCAAACTACCCATTCCTTCTTAGACTGGTTTTCTGACTCATGTCCGGAGGATCTATTAACATGAAATTCTACCAAGAAATCAGCCTCTGATTGAGCTTTAATTTTTATTTGGGGTGCAAAATTAATATCATAATCACCCAGCTCCACTGACCACTTAGTCATTCTACTTGACACATAAGCTTTCTGAAGAACACTTTTTAAGGGGAAATATGTTCAAATAACAATAGAATGATATTGGAAGTATGGTCTCATCTTTCTTGCTGCAATTACTAGGGCCAATGCCAATTTTTCCAACTTCAAATATCTTCTTTCAGCATCTAACAGAATTTTACTGATGTAATAAACCTGAAGAGGGTAATTGTCCACTTCTCTTACGAGCACAACACTTATTGCATACTCTGATACCGCCAGATATACATAGAGATTTTTCCCCCGAACAGGTTTGAAAAGAGTTTTAGGTGAAGACAAATGCTTCTTGATTTCAATAAATTCCTGGTCACATTGTGGAGACCAATTAAAGTCTTTAGCATTTCTCAACACTTGGAAGAATGGAACTCACTTGTCTGATGATCTTGAAATAAACCTATTCAACGCAGCCAATCGCCATGTTAGTATTTGAACTTCTTTAATATTCCGAGGAGGGTTCATAGCTAGCAAGGCATTAAGTTGATTCGGATCAGGCTGAATTATTTTCTCACTTATTATATAGCCCAAGAACTTTCCAGATCGGACCCCAAATACACACTTTTCAGGGTTCAATTTTACAACCTCTAAGTTAGAGAATGTTTCTTGAAGTTCAGATATATGTGAATCTTCCTCCAAGATTTTAACCATCATATCATCTATTAAACCTCCATGTTTCCGCCAATCTAAATAGGAAAATATTTATTCACTAACCTCTGATAAGTGACTCCAACATTTTTCAATCCAAACGACATCACCTTATAACAATGAAGACCTTTGTCTGTGATGAAATTAGTGTGATCTTGATCCTTCAGATATACTTATATTTGGTTGTACCCTGAAAAAGCATCCATGAAAGCAAATAGCTTGTTTCCAGAGGTAGATTCCACCAACTGATCTATCCGAGGAACAGGATAAAGATGTTTGGGTCATACCCTACTAAGGTCAGTGAAATCAATACACATACGCCACTTTTCATTCTTTTTCTTAACCAGAACAGGATTGACAGTCCACAAAGGGTACTAAGATTCTTTAATATGACCCATCTTGGTTAAACGGTCAACTTCTTGAACAATCACATGTGCTTTTTCCTTAGAAAAATACCTTCTTTTCTGTACAACTGGCGCAATATCACTTCGGATTGACAACTTATGGGAAATAATATCAGTTTAGCACTCATTGAGATCGCTATTACACCACGCGAAAACATGTTGATTATTCATCAAAAGGATAATAACCGGAGCTTTAAATCTAGTGCCAGCTTGGAAACAATTTTAACATTCTTTCCCTCAGCGAGGGAGTGGGTTTCAACCTCCTCAATAGGTGTTATAGCTTTGGGACTCTCTCTGGGATCATCAATTTCATTTTCATCAGCAGAAGGCTCCAATAGCTGCTAATCTTTGTTAACTCTAATTGCCTCTAAAGTTTTAGGGACAAGGGCTGTTGCATAACATTCCCTGGCTATCTTATGCTTGCTCCGGACAACACCTACTTGTTATTGGACAACATACTTCAAACATTGGTGGACCATAGAGGCCACAACATGCATTTTGGAGAGCCAAGACCTCCCAAATATTGCATTGTAAGATGTTGGGAAATCCACCACAACAAACAATCTCTTACCATTTTTTTAAAGGGTCCTTTGCCTAATAACACTTCTTCTTCAAACTCCCCAATTACATCTGCAGAATTCTTGTGAAGCCTATGATGCTTTTGTTCGAATGTTGTATAACCGAAGGGTTTCTCATCTGCATATATGAACTTAAAAACAATCAGTTTGCCGAACTGCATGTATCACTCAGAATCCGGCGTATATCGTTTCCTCCTATTGATGCCCCTATTACCACCGCATCTTCATGAGGCCCTGAAATGACTCTCAGGTTATCCTCGTCAAAAACTATAAAGGAAGATGGGGATTGATACTGGTGGGTGGAGATTCCACCATCCAACTGGGTGGTGAAATTGTGAACATGCCTCTTCTTTGATAAAGTAGAACGCGCAGTTACGGTATCCCCTCCGAAAATAGTCAATGACTCAAAGAAACCAATCAAACCGGAAACAGTTATGGTCTTGTATGTTATCACCCTACTCAATTTTGACTCGGATCTGTATCAAGATACTCAGAGTCTACATCAAACCTTTCAGTAATTATCATTGCACCTTCTTGTGTGGATGTTTCAGGATTGTTCGAAGGACCAGTCCTGGGGGTATTGGTTTACGCATTATCTGGTCTGCTCCCCCCTCACTTTTTGACGTAGGCTCCCAACTTGCCCTTTTCAATGAGGTACTGGACCTCTTGCTTCAAGGCTATAAAATCATGAGTATCATGGCCTATGTCATTGTGGTATTGGCAGAAATGGGTGCTCTGGTTTTTTCTGGAGGACTGTAATGCTGCTGGTTTTTTAAAATTCACCTTATTTTTAGTCTTGTCATAGATTGTAGCCATACTTTCCCCCAATTCAGCAAACCACTCAGGCTGAACCTAGGGCCCCCTCTTATTTCTGACCTATTGGCTCTGAGTTTGGTTAGACTGATTCTGCCTTGACCGGTTGGACCCCTGTCTCTTTTGCCCTATAACTGGACTGATTAGTAGCTGGAGGAGTTGTTGTTGTAGTAGTAGTAGACCTCACTTGGCGGTGTACTCTAGTTTTCTTGGTCTCCTCAACGTTAATTTTATTTCCCACTTGATTCAACAAACCACCCTAAGTCATAGCCTTCTTCCGAGTCACCGAATCGGCTAGATTTCTTGGATTCAAACCTTGTGTGAGGGAAGCAATTGCAACTTGTTCAAAGCAATCTGCTAGCCCATTCTTTGTGTTCACAAAATGAATGATGTACTCCTTTAGAGACTCATTCGACTCCTGAGCACAATGGACAACGATGTCCTCATTACCCTTGAGTTCTTTGCTTCTAATAAATTGCCTCCGGAAGGCAACCCAGAGCATATCGAAGTTTCTTATGCACCCCTGAGGGAGACTGTTGTACCATTTGAGAGAACTTCTTGTGAAAGTTTGGGAGAAGGGCATACACAATGGCTTGTTATCGTCGTCAAAATTCATCATGAAGTTCTCAAAATGCTCCAGATAGTTGTCCGAATCTCGACTCCCATTGTATCTCTCCATCTTTGAGTCATCAAACCTTTTAGGAAGATTTCCGGAGAGTATTTTTGCAGACAAAGGTGATTGCCTCCAATTTTTGCTACGGTTAAAAACAATGTCTTCATTAGGGTTTGCAAAATACCTATTACGGACTAAAAAGCAAACGGATCAATCAACAACTGATTAATATGTTGATTGGCTGACCCCTTCCCCTTGCCATGATGTTTTTTAATCCTGTCATGCCTATCCATTTTCTTGAATATTTTTTAGTCAACCTCATTTTATTTTTTGACCTTCCTTCGTCATTACTTGAAGATAATGATTCTTCAAGCTCTGCCTCATTTGATGAGCTGCTGGATGACTCAGATGCAGAACTCTCAACAGGATTAGATCGGTGTATCTTCTTGGAACTGAGATGGGTCTTCAAAAACTGCTCGTTTTCTCCATGATTTCTAGTGTGGTGAAGTACTAACGCACTGGATTTTTCCTTAACCCCTTTCTCTGCTTGTTTTATTACTCTCAACGCCTCTATTTCAGCTCTCAGCTGGTTGCGCTCCTCAATAGTATCCTCATTGTTTTCCCTTGCAACCTCCACCTCAAGAGGTGGAACATTGTGCTCATTCGGATCCATCCGAACTACTTTGCTTGCTGGTTTTGAATTGTGAAATTCAGGCAACGTCGTGCTCCCACTATGGTCGCCAATTTGGTGTGGTTAATTTCTATTTGAGGGTAATTTTGTAAAGTGTTTGGGGAATTTAATGTTTAGAGTAGAGAGTAGTGAGATAATTAAGTCGTGTGCTAGTAATAAATTCTGATTACCTTTATTAATGAAAGTGGTTGTGGTATTTATTCTTAATTAATGACCTATTGGTCTATCAGGTCGGATTGTGAAGTCGAGTCAAGTTTAAGGACCCATTAATAATTTGGTTTGAAGTGACCAACATCTAGCTTAGTCATAGTCCACTATATTAGTTTTGTTCGGTTTCATCTGGTAGTGTTTTTGGTCCAAACTGCCCATCGGATTAAAACACGATTCAGTAGCTAAAATATCCAACCTCATTACTATGTATAATCAATCTCTTTAGTTTGATTGTACCCTTTCGCTGCAAGATGAGCTTTGTATCTTTCCATTTTCCTTGAATCATCAAGTTTGGTTTAAGCAACCATTTGCATCCTAGTAATTTTATCCTTTCAGGTAGAGTGGTAATATCTCATACTAAATTATCTCGCATCAGTTTGTACTCTACATTCATTGCTTCAATCTAGAGTTTAGAGTTTGAAATCTTTATGACATCCTGAAAGGTGTATGAGTCTTTTTCCAGAATGTTTAAAGTACTATAATGTCCATTGGGAAATGTCACATAGTCCAATATGAACAAGAGATTGTATAATATAGCTTACTTACGAGGATCCATTATCTCTTTTATTATTTCTAGGGTATACATCCGAATACTTTGTGATTTCTACTTTGAGGTTATTGTAGATGAGGCCTATAGAACTTCCATAAACTTTTAAGTTGGCGCTAGAACAATCTTTAAGAGAATAAGATTAATACCTTCGGAAAAACTACATAAAAACAGAGATAATGAGAAATAATTGAAATTTTGATAAACGACAAAAGACCGGCGAACAAGAGTTAAAAAATTGGCCAGAATGAATTTCTCTTAATTACATAAACATTTTTGAACTTTTTTTTTACCTTATTAACCATACCTTTTTTTCGTTTATTTGTATCACTCTTTTACTTTCTAATTTTACAATAATCCCCGATAGACTCATATTTTTAAAAACTATAATCCGTATTAAAATTTTAAAATCCAATGCTGAATTATTGGATTAAATTTATTTTATGTACTATCTATAATAACCGACCTCCGCATAATATTTATAATGTAGATATTATTATTATTATTATTATTATTATTATTATTATTATTATTATTATTATTAGTAGTTGATGTAATATTCGATTGATTAAATTAGTTGAACTTGCTCCAATAAATCTAACTACCTTAAATTTTGGACATTTCTGTTTATTCCAATTCAGAATTCCGTTACAGCATCTCATAAAATGATTTTATATATATTATTAGAGGAATGTACGTTTGCTTGGGTAGTTCCTAGTTGAATAAAATCATAAAATTTATTGAGCTGAACTTGTTGGCGACAAATGAATCGATTACAATTAGATGGAGATAGAAATGTACAATAATTTAAAAATAGTTTTATTTTGGAGGTGGGGATACCTAAGTGACTATAATGAAAGAAAAAACAATCCAAAAGCTACCAAAAAGAAGAGGTAACATGTCACACACTAAAGAAGAATAAAGAGAAGAACAAAAGTGTAATTTACAAGAAAATAAAAGAGAGTTTTGATGAACTAACATTTGCTTTAGAAAGGAAGGATCTGAATGCCATGGATCTTGTTTTATGGACTCATTTATTAAAACAGAAATCTTCAAAATAGTATTATTATTAATTTTCTTTCTAAAACAAAAGGCAAACCCTAATCATCAATGGCAATGGAAGAAGTGCTTGTCCTGCCCAACTTTAATCAAGGCATCTTTTGCTCATATAAATAAATAAATAATATATTATACATATAGTAGTATATATATTATAGTTATAGTTATAGTGATGGATTGGATGGCAATGTGGCATGAAGGAAGAAGCAAAGCATGTGAGTTGGAAACTTATCTTGAAATCCAAAAAGAGAAGTTTGGCTGTGAAAATCCAAAAGTCAAGGCATCAAATCCAAAAGATTAAAAGTGGCATCCTTTATAAAAGAACCAACTTACATTCATTCATTCATTCAACTATTCTATATTTACTTAAGTAGGAGTATTTTAGTATTATATAAAAAAAAAGTATCCCATTGTTTAATTAAAGAGGAGAGGAGAGAAGAGGATCTGAGGAGGCCATGATGAGATTTGGGTTCTCAAAAAAACACATGCAGCATATAATTGTAATGATGAAGTGAACTACTTCTAAACTTGTTTTAGTAGTAGTATGTTTAGGAAGTAATTAATTAAGCATTTAATTTAATTATGGGATGAGGAGGAAGGGGGTGAATGGTGATGGTGAAAATCATAGTTGGTGGATCCTACCTTAATGTTTTTGGTTTCAGTCACCAAACTATGGACGCCACATGTGCTCCTTTTCTCTTCATCTACCAGAAATCAATGAATTAATAGCAGTAGTAGTAGTACTTCATACGATATTAGGATTACTATTAATAATTTTATAATTTATTTAAATATATTCCTATCATTCTGTCTTTATTTTAAGGATAGTGAGCCGTGATTGTATTTGGTAGACAGACTAAATAATAAAAGATGAATCGGTCGAAGGAAGCCCGTGGGAGAACGGTAAGTTTAGTCGGTTTAAATAAAAATTAATTTGGTTATGCCTAATATTTTGTTAGATTGTATTTATTTATTATATTTGTAGATCAATAATAATTTTGATCGACCTGCTAAATAAATATATTTGGATACGATATTAAGTATTAAGGAGGTTCAAATTAAAAGTAGTCGAGGAAATTAAATAATTAATCAAATTTGATTTATTGATGAAAAAAATGTTATGGATTTAAATGTGGTAATTGGATTGAATTTGGACAGTTTTAAAAAATTAAATAATTAATCAAATTTGATTTATTGATGAAAAAAAATATTATGGGTTTAAATGTGGTAATCCGATTGAATTTGGACGGCGTAAAAAAGAGTTCAAACCTCAACATTTACGTTTGAACTAATAATTCAGGAAATAAACTGATTTATCAATTTATGGAGTTATAGTCTTTGGAAAAAAAAATAAAATAGGATAAAACTTTATAATGTTGGGTTTTACATTATAAAGCCTATATAAAAATTAGGTTTATGAATTTTTTCATCCTAAATCCTAACAGAAAATTTATTGTGTGAAAGACGAAAAAGAATAAGAGAATACTAGCGGTATAATTCTATAGTTATTTTTGTTATGTTTATTCTTAGTTGAATTATATATAAAAAAATTATAATAATTTTTACGCGCTATGCTATACGACTGTGATACGATCTCATGACATATTTTATATAGTTTAATTTTGATTCATATTCCGTGTATAAAATATTAAGTCAAATCAAATTATATATTTTTGAATAATTCAATAATTTTTTGATATTTTATTTTTTTAATATTTATGTAACATAAATATAATAATTTTTTTATTTTTTTATTTATTTATTTTAGGTTATTTATTCAAACAAGGTTATTAACTGGAAATTCATTATTCTATGGTATATACAAACCATATTTTTTTAATAAATATATTCATATTTGAAATACTTGGACGGGCTGTCATCATCAAACTTGGTTTCATTATTAGCGGTGTGGATTGATCATCAGATATAAAGTGAATTCGAAATAACTTTCTTTTATTTTCGGTTAGTTTTGAGTTTTTATTTTGGTACAGTTATTTATCACGGTTGAGAAACATAATTCCATAATTTTTTGCTAAGGGAAACATTCCCGTAATTTTTTTCTCTCTTCCCTTGTTTGCCTCAACAGTGTTGCATCATATTTTATCCGACTTTTGATTTAAACTTTTTTTATTCAAGATTATTTGACCGATGTATTTGTGTGGGGCTTTCTTTGTTTTTCTTTGTTAATTTTAGAAAGCTAATTGGTTCGTCTAAGTATTCCTTCTTTATGTTTGTTTTGTTGAAACTCGTGATTTTTTTTCTCCTCCCGATTTCGATTTTCTCCTAATTTCGATTTTGCGGTTTTGCATATTTCTCGTCATTTGTTGATGTTGCTAATACAACCATGATTGAAGTCTAACATTACATAAACGTTTGCTTTGCTATTTCTTTTGTCAACGTGTTTATGCCTTTTGTGGACATCTTTACTGTTTTTTTTATCTATCTCTATATATGTCTAATTATATTTTATGTATCATCGTCCAAACTATTATACTATAGTTGGAACTTTCGTATAATTATATTAGACTAAATGTCATTTCTCCAAAGTAAATCTCGTCCATATGTATAAAAAATAAAATTTCTTATATATCAAATGATGGGTATTTCTTTGAAAAATGACCTAATAACGTAAAGATACCAAGAAAAACAATATGTTGATAAAAAAAAGTTGTTAAATCTAGTTCAAATAATTTTTTATATCTACCAAGACATACAAAAAAAATTCAGATTTCTTTGTCCCTGAAAATATTTTTTTTATGAAATACAGCTAGAAATTTCTATTTAATTTTTACTGAATCGACCACGTCCCCTTTTTATTTGGAGTATTGAATACACCCATAATTCATTCATGTTACTCCTTCCAAAAAGCGTGTCATTTTCGGGACATCCCAATTTGATTGATTGGGATAACAATTTATCATTCATAATCTTTATTTACTTTAACATTTTATTTTCATCTGATTTTAATTTAATTTTTAATATTTTACTTTAACATAATATAATTTTAAGGTGGAATAAACCAAAACAACTTTAACTTCACCTAGACTAAAAAACTCATATTTTCATAAATAAATAAAAATTTGTTATGCATACCAAATTAGTTCGGTTTAGATTAAATACTTCAAAAAAAACGAACATAATTTTAGGTTTGGTATAGCTTTAAATAGAGAGTACGTTGAAAGGTAAAGGTAGTTTGGTAGATGGATGTATATACAAATACATAATACATAGACAAATGTATATGTAACAGTAGTAGTAGAGGATATGTATAGTACATGCATTAGTGTACAAGTTTTAGAAAGAGAATGACAAAATATAAAAAAGAGAGCGAGCATGCAGAAGAATTAGTGACTGAAATAAATAATGAGTGCTAATTTGTTTGTTTATGGGGATGTTTTTTTTGGCACTGGCCCATCTCTCTGCCTCTTGTCTTGTGGGATCGACCCAAGTACTCCTATTTCTTTTTAATATATAAATTATATTTGCATAAATGATTCATCATCTTTCTCTCTTCCTCTTGTTGTGTATGCACATGATAAATCACTAGCCTATAGCTATATATGCTTGTCTTTTGAACTTTGTTTTTTCAAAAAAAGGCTACACATGAACTTCAACAAACAACAAATCTAAAGCAACAGAGCAAAAAAAAGAAAAGAAAAGAAAAGCTGATGATTCTTCTTATCAAAAAGAAAGCTGACTCTCTCTTAAACCCAAAGAAAAAAGATTAAAACAACTCACTTTTCTCCCCCCCTTCTCTCCTCTCTCTCTCTCTCTAAAAGATTACTTAGCTTGTTAATCTTGGTGACAAACTAAAACCCAAGATTAATAATCACTGAATAGTAGTAGTGCTAGTTCTTGTAATAAAAAAAAAAAAAAAAAAAAAGTTTTTTTCTTGTTTTTGTTTGGATCAAGATTGAAATTTTAAGTAAAATCATGTTGGGGCATAACATTACTTCTTCTTCTTCTTCTCTAAACCCTCTTTCTCAATTAGAAAATGGAAACAACAACAATAACAAGAGAAAAAGAAGACCAGCAGGAACTCCAGGTACATATGCTTCCTTTATGTTTTTTTTCACTTTCTCTTATTGATTCTATAACCTAACCCAACAAAAATTTATAATTTTTTTTAATATACATATATATACACTTATAGATCCAGATGCTGAAGTGGTTTCTTTATCACCAAGAACACTATTGGAATCAGATCGTTACGTTTGTGAGATCTGCAATCAAGGTTTTCAAAGAGATCAAAACCTGCAGATGCATAGAAGGAGGCATAAGGTATATATATGCATATCTATAATAATAACAATTCAAAACATTTATTTTTTTTCGTCTAAAGAAGAGTGATTTTGAATTGTTGTAGGTGCCATGGAAGCTACTAAAGAGAGAAAGTGCAGCAACTAAGAAACGCGTGTTCGTGTGCCCTGAGCCAAGCTGCTTACACCATGAGCCGTGTCATGCCTTGGGTGACCTCGTTGGAATCAAGAAGCATTTCAGGAGGAAACACAGTAATCAAAAGCAATGGGTTTGTGAAAAATGTTCAAAAGGATATGCAGTTCAGTCAGATTACAAGGCTCATCTTAAAACTTGTGGCACTAGAGGCCATTCCTGTGATTGTGGCCGAGTTTTCTCAAGGTTCGTTTTGTTTCTTCACAATGCATAAACATAATCTCTCTAGATCTATAATCTATAATCTATTACAGGTTTGTGTCCTTTTTGTGTTCATCAAGAATAAAGAAACAAACTTGGAACATATGTTTTTTGTGTTTGTGTTTGGTTTTCTGTTAATGAAACTTTAAAACACAAAACCCAACAAAACTAGTTTGATTAGGTTAGATCTTTTGGTTTTTTAATGTCTTTTAAATTAGTTTCACATTTATCAATGCATATTTTATGGTTTAAAGTCTTTTTGGAGTTATTTCTTTTTTCTCTACTTTTCACTTCCTTCTTCCTTTAGAAATCTTTCTTTTATCTTTATCAAGACTTTTGCTATGATTCTTTTTCATTAACTTTTCTAGTATAGTTAGAATGATCATCATGAAAAAGATCCAAGCTTTTTTTGTTAGTTCAAAGAAAGTTACTCCATTTATCAAGAGAAGCTATTATTATTATTATTATTAATAATAATTAAGAGTTTTCTTGGATACTATCTGAATGATTTTGTGTTTCCAAAACCATATTTGTGGATCTATTTGTCTATGGTAGGCCACATTATACAAAAATAATGTAAACTTTAATGAACAAAAACACAATTCATTGAGAGTTATGTTTTTTTTTCTTCTCTCTTTCTTTATGTTTATGATCATGGCCACAAAGTAGAATATGTTTTTTTGCTTAAGAATACAACATGAAAATTACATGCCTAAGAATGAGACTATATTATGTTTCATTTTGATTGATGTAGAGTTGAAAGCTTCATTGAACATCAAGATGCTTGCAATATAAGAACTAACCAACCGGATCCGCAACTCCGGCAAGAACCTGCTTGTTTATCAAGAACAGCTTCATGTCCAAGCCCATCATTTGATACTAATTTCAAGACTGCTCCATGGTCTAGTTTGATGATCCAAAAGCCAGAAATGACAAACAAGGTGTTCTTGATCCAAAACGGAGACTACAACAACTCCTCTAAAAGAACAGAAAACTATCATAACTTGGATCTCAAGCTTTCAATTGGCTCAAGTGAGAGAAATGAATCAAACAGGAGCTATGCTAAAGCTAAAGAAGAGACCGGATTGTATATGGGGTCTAATCTTCAAGACCAATCCCGCGAGCAATTCAGGCAGGCTATGGCGGAGAAGAATTACGCGGAGGAAGCAAGAAAAGAAGCAAAAAGACAGATTGAACTAGCCGAAAAAGATTTCGCAAACGCGAAAAAGATCAGACAACAAGCACAAGTGGAGTTAGATAGGGCTCAAGCATTGAAAGAACATGCAATGAAGCAAATAAACTCAACAATCCTTCAAATAACTTGTCATTCTTGCAAGCAGCATTTTCAGACAAGAACACCTCCTGATGAGAACTCTTTAGTTTTGAGCTATGTGTCATCTGCAACCACAGAAGGTGAAGTAGTAGAGAATGATAATGGAACTCATGATCTTGGAAAACTTAAACTAGTTTCTTGAGAATAAATTTAAAACCCATGTAAAAAATTTAATCAAAATCGAAAATTTCTTTATTTTGAGTTTATATTTTTTTCCATTTTTTGGTTTTAGTGAAAGGTTGTGATATCAATATCAAAGTTGGTTTTGGTGGAGTGTTATATTGTCAAAGTTGTGTGGTATTGTTAACTAATTTGGTTCATTTGTAAGAAGAGAAATCATAAGGTTTCTTATTAACATTATTATTCTCTTAATAGTTCTATGTTTTCTTTATTGCTTTTGGTTATATACGAACTCCGGTCTCATTATTTACGTCCACTAATATTGATCTGCGTCGTGCTCGTGCGGTAATCAACCAGTTTGGACGTAGTTTATCGATATTAGTTGGTGATGTAATACATTTTATGTCTTCGGTCGACATTAGTTGCTGGCGTGAATGCATTTTATGTTCGACAATATACGTCGAGATATCTACAAGTAATTTAGTATTTAAAACGTGGTTAAGTTGATAGAAAACGATTTAAGGAGGTAATTTATGTAGATAAAGAAAGTCCCAAAGGAAGAAAGATATTTGAGTGATTTTGAAAGAAGTGACATAAATGGAAGTTTTTGGATTTATTATTTGGACTATATGAAGGTAAATTTTGTATATGGTGAGTAAAGTCAGAAACTAAAGGTGACCTCTTCCACACAAAGCATTAAAGAATCCGCAGAACAATTATTCATCACATGAACTGAAATCGAAGAGAGAGATAGAGAGAGGGCGAGAGTTAGTGACGTGTTTGGGTAAGAATATAAATAAGAAAGAGAAAACAGAAAATGAGTTAAGGACATGTTTTTCAGTGCCACAGTTGTATTGGTTAAAAAGACAGACTCACTCACAAGTCTCTTTCAACATCTATCTCCAAACAAACAGACGCAAACAAAATATCCACTCATTCACTTTCAAATAATTCTAACTCTCTCTCTCTCTCTCTCTAAGACTATAGTATTAGTATCTATCTACTCTACAGTCTCTACCTCTAGTAACTCCATCATCAGAATCAGGGCCACTGCAGAAGCATCTTTCTATTTTCTACAGAGACCATTCAAAGCCTTTCCACTGCCTGTGCTTACATTAATCTATCTTGCTTTTATGAATAAAAGATAAACAAGAAACTGTTTACCTAGCTGTTCATTCTCTTAAACATTTATAATAAAAACAATCTGGCTACTTTTTTCTTAAAGTTGCATAGCAATACATTTACTTTATATCACGTTCACTATCAAATCATTACGTTACATGCAGACCCGATGCCACAAATGCTCTAAATGGAGTATCTAAGTAGTATTCCACAAGCCAGACTCAATCTAGACTATCTCTGGATCTGTAAAAGCTATGAAACCAGCCAGAAATGAACCATGGACTAAAGATTTTATAAACTGGTCCTGCTTCAAGTTAGCTCATCAGCATAATCAGCCAACTTGGCATTTTAGCTGGACTTCAAACGCCCGCCTACATGTGACAAAGAGGCAATCTTTGATGTTCAATTTGGCATGTGGCAAAGAAACAATCTTTCATGTTAACATTAGCTCTAATATGCGAATTTGGCCTTTTATAAACGCTGCCATGTGACAACGAAACAATCTTCCATGTTAAAATTAGTTCAAATCTGCAAATTCAGAATTTTCTTCAAACTCAGATGTGACAAAGAAACAATCTTTGGTGCTAAGATTAGTGCTAATATGCAATCGATGTTTTACGAAAATAACTCTTAACATGATTGGTCCTGGCATTTTTTATGCCTATATAACATTAACAAAACAGAAGCACCAAGAAACACTATTTTATAGATAAAATGTTAGCAAATACATATCAAGAGCTGGTTAGTGCTCACTCTCTTTCTTGTACATTATTTAACATTAAAAAAAAAGTTTCGGGGAAAATTTTAAGCCCACCCTTAAATACCAAACCTTTAAGACTACAAAATTACAACATCGTTGCTGGACCACTACTTATGTTAAGCCACGGGAAGTGAAATCAGGCTGACTTAGTCTTTTGCCGAATAGTTTTTAGTCTTCCACTGCTCAAATTCTGAAGAGATTAAGAGGAAGGAACTGGCATTTCGGTGTCCCCCACCTCCAAATTCCTAAACCAAATACAACTACGTTAAGTACAACAAGAACTCGAGAAGTAAAAACAGGTGAAAAGCCAAATTAGATCATGAGTAAGAACCTGAGAAATACGAGTTGTGTCTTCGGCATCCAAACTCCTTAGACTTATTTTTAGCTTCTGATCATTTTCTAGTTCTGGAACTCTATATACGACAGCTCCAATTCCCCTGAAATTAAAAATTTACGGCTAACGGAAAAAGATAAAGAAGTTAAATTACACAATAAGAACTTCCAATAATTTTAGGAATTGTATGAGCCAAACTTGCAATTCTAGAGTGTACCAAAACAAGAAAAAGTAACCGTTACAGCCAAAATACAAACTCTTCCTTGCTATTTATGCCCGTTGAAGGCTTTTAACATGATTAAGGAGCAGAAAAGATACTACATCGGATAAGTCATAAGTACATAATTAGTAGAAGACATTTAAAGCATCTACACAAACCTTAGATTCAGTTTATGGCTTTTAATAGCTAATTGATTTCCGAGTTCACTCCTCAACTCTGAAACAGAATCCGCATCAACAGCCTGCAAAGGGCGTTAGTACATGTTATGTTTCATTGTCTCCTCGGATATCCACAAATCAAAGTATAAACAATACTTATAAATAAAGTAAGTACAATTTTGATGTAAGTTCATATTTGAGGCTCATTTCTGAATCTGGAGATATTCGGGACAAGCACAACTGCGAGCTGGTTTCACTATTTGTCAAAAACTTTTAGCAGCAGGTTTGTCTTTTGGATTTTCCAATTGACACAGACTATATCTCAGTACATAACCAAGAGAATCTAATAATTTTATTTTTTCTATATAAAAGACAAAGAGTAATTCAGAAGTTGCACTATTTATTCTTTTATTAGGCCCACACCTTTATCAAAATGTTGTTTTATTCCTATCGGTGTGCACAACCGGTTGGAATTTAAGTTTCATTGACAGTTCAATCTATTGCTCACACTAAACGGTCAAACTACAAGAGCTACAAACTGTAATCTATAGGACTATACTGAATGAACTATTTTTGTCTCAAACAAGTTTTTCCGTTTGATATATTTCTCACACAGACGCACTAAACAGTCAAACCACAGCAGATACATCTTCAGTGTTCACACACAACAACGATTTGTAGATTTCTACTCTAATACTTCTAGTTCCCCAATAACAGTAGGAAATATTCAACATGACACAACACTTGCATATACAAAAAACAAAAGATCAGAAAAGGGGAAAAAAGAAAATACCAGGCAGTGACCGAACACTCCGCCTCCAAGTGCAATTTCATACGATTGTTCAAGGGTGTCATCAATAAGCTTTTGTTTTTGCGACAAACTAACCAAGCCTTGGTTTATGATAGACTCCATATCCAACGAAAGTAACTGCATAAGTTGATCATAGTTCAGCGCTATGCTTCGAAGCACATGAGATTTAACACCAACTTTGGACATATAATTTGACTTCTATAGGGTTTCTTACAGTTGGTATATACGGGTCAATCGATTAGGAGTAGGTTTACGTTGCTACAATTCGTTTCCATTTAAAAACTACTTAACAACAAAAGTGTTAGTTATAATACAGAAAAGGAATCTCAATGCCAATCAATTGAAATGCAGTTCAGGCATAAGCAAGCTTGAGAATTACCTGATCAAACAAGGAGGGATTTAAAGGGACACTATACTCGATGTTCATATCCGCAAGACCGCTACTAAAAGCTTTGCTATTGGGAAGATGCCATCTCCAAAGATCACCAGTTTCGATGTACTCAAATAGTGGTCTCAGGCGTTCAAAAGCATTCTTTCCGCACTTATGGTTGGAATTTTCGATTAGTTTTTGCATGAAATAATCATAAGCAATGGTAGCTCCACTCCTCTCCATATCCAACACTCTTGTCACGTTATCACTAACAGAAGCTGCACCACCTAGAGTTTCTACCGCAGTTTTATGGTGGTCCAGAACAACCACTCTAATCAACATTACATTAAACAATCAATATAAACACTTAGTGGCCAGCAAGAACATAGCATTTTACCATCTCTCTACAAAAGAAAACTCTTAAATCTCGAATTTTTTGATAAACCCTGAAATCGAAGTTATAGAAAATTATATTTTTTTTTCTCCAATTAGCTCAAGAGATATAAATATATATCCTACCTGCTAACTTTGGAGGAAATTTGGGAGACGAAACCGGGAGGTCCAACGAAATCCAAGAGGTAAAGATGGTCGATGTCATGGAAGGGGATGTGGTCGGGTGTGATGGGAGAGTAGACGGTGTTAGGGAGGAAAATGGAGGGAACAGATGCGGCGGAGAAGTAGAGGTGCGCCGCTAGAGCAGCAAAAGCTCCGTCGGGACATGGGTAGTGGTAGAGCACCGCTGATTTCTTCATATTAACAGCTAACGCCGGTACGCCACCTTACAATAAATTAGGGTAAGTATACCAGCTGAATACATGGAAAGGAAAAAAAAAATTAAGTCACGGCTAAATTTTGGGCTGTGGTTATATGGGTTCAAAAAAGGATAACTATTTTCTAACTTTTTTTTCAAATATAAAAGGATATCAAAGCATATAAAAAAGTACACATTACTCGTATCATTTCCCAGATAATTTGGAGAAATAGGAATTTGTCTAAGTTCAATGGTTCTCCTGATTCGATCAAAAGCACAATTGATAGAATCATTAACCTAATCA
Organism: Limnanthes douglasii subsp. nivea; assembly: GCA_036936605.1. NCBI lineage: Eukaryota > Viridiplantae > Streptophyta > Magnoliopsida > Brassicales > Limnanthaceae > Limnanthes > Limnanthes douglasii. The sequence goes on from JAUPFV010000004.1 coordinate 213,590,796, forward strand.
ATAGTATGGATATGTCTAATATGCTGCCTTAGAGTCTATGGTCTAATGCAATACATGCTGGTTCGTGCAAATCGATTGATAACAGAAAGAAAGCTCCAATGTACTTTAGATGGATGGCTCCAAATGCGGGCTCCATCAACTTAACTTTGATGGAGCGTGTAACTCTTTTGTTGAAGCTGATGTATTTGGCTGCTGAAAATTTCAATTCGAAACCATGGAAGGAAAGACTGGCGCCTTTTTTAAAAAAACTTTCTATTTTAATCCTATGACTTGTAATTTTCTCTAAGAAAACCATTTATGTGTAATTCTGTTTCAATCAAGTAATAAAAGTCTTATTTGCTTAAAAAAAACATATCAAAAATGTTTTTTATTCTTATCGGGTGAGGCCTTCTCAACCGCTGAAGAAGTTTGATACGCTGGGTGAGAAGGTTGAACTTGGCGGTTAAGAAGCGCTCATTTTGCGGGAACGTTCCCGTCGGTTGAGAAGGCCCGACTGGTGAACAAATGAGGTGAAAAACTAAAATAGTAAACCTATAAAAAGAATAAATTACGGATTTTTATCATAAATTTCATGTTAAATCTTAAACATTTTGCAACTAAAACACAATTGTTTTTTCCAAACTAATTTTTTTTTTGGGCAAAATATCACTATATTACTAAATTGAACTTTACAAAGAAAGAGGGCTTAATTAGAAGCCATCACAAAGTTCAGGGCTCAAATACAAAGCCAGAACACAAAAATCAGCCCTAAATCGAAATCATAACCCTAGATTAGAAACCCTAATTCAATCACTCTACCAAACCTTCTCCCTCTCTCACAAACCTTAACACTCAGACCACCCAAACTCCCGATCTGATAATTGGAACCACTATTGAAACACTTCAGCATCACTCCCACAAGACAGCGAACCAATGAGCTTCAAACTACACAAGCACGACTATCAGAAGCAGAGATCCTATCCAGGATCAATATACCCAACCCCTAAGCTCTCGAGCACTATGATAGCAAGGAGAGGGTTGGGAATTTCATGAATCGTGAAGGAGCGGTTCTTCCTTTCAGCAAGAACCCACTTCGAAATCCAGTCAGCCGCCACATTTTCTGATCTGGAAATGTGGCTAATTCTCATCGAAGGGAGAAGCAAGTCTCTAATCTTATCATCATCTGGGCTATTCAGACTGTTTACGAGAGTCAAACAGTCCGATTCAAGGTCGACATTTCTCCATCCTCTCCTGTGACAAAGAATGAGGGCTTCCTTCAGAGCTCTTCTTTCTGCTTGAAGAGGAGTTATCTTGCCAAACAAGAAGCCTGCACCCTCAATGCAGTTCCCATGATCATCACGCGCAATTAATCCACCAGAGGCCTCACCAGTGTAGCTACAAGCACCATCAGAGTTAATTTTGATTCTGCCAGGACCAGGTACTTTCCACTTCAGGTAAGCAACTTTTCTCTTACTAATAGACGTAGCACCGATCCTAGCTCCTGCATCAGTAGCACGAACCCAATGCTTAGGTTTAAGACTAGAGTCAATAGCTATAATGAAACGATTAATCCTACTAATAGCATTATAGAAATCGTCCACAATCTTATCAAACTTGCAGTGATTTCTGTTAAGCCAGATTGTCCAAACAATCAGTTGAGGGACAATGTGGGTAACATGAAAGTTACTGCAAGTAAACCTAAACCAAGTAAAGAACATGTGACGAAGACTCATAAATCGCTTCACTGGAATTTTGAACATGAGTCCATAATAATTCCATAAGGGCCAGGCGTAGATGCAATTGATGAATAGATGAGTAGTATATTCACAATTGCAGCAAAACTGGCACTTAGAGACTAAATAGAAATGCTTTTTGGAGAGAACACTGTCAATAGGAACAAAATTGTTTAGTGTTTTCCAGCTGAGAAAAGAAATTTTTTTAGGAATAAAGTTATGCCAAATTTTTTTGAAAAAGAAAGATTTGTTACTTTTCAATCTAATGCTTTCCCAAGTCATTTTTGTGTTAAACTTTTTATCTTTTAATAGGTTCCATTCTATAGTATCATCCTGATCATGATTGATATTTACACAGCTTATGTGTTGATATCTTTCATGGGAAAAAAAAGAAACAAGAGTGGAATCCCATCTACCATTTTTCCAAAAAGTATTGATTTTAGCTGGAAGATACCAAGAATTTTGCTCAGTAATAATGAGACTCATTTTATGCCAAGAATCTCTCCAAAAATCAATATCCCCACGCCCAACCTTCCAGTGAACATACTGATCAGCATTATCTTTAACAGAATAGAGTCTCTTCCACATAATAGAGTCATTAACACTGCACTTAGTTGTAAGAGGATGCCTATTCTTGCAGTAAGAACTAGAAATAAGGTCAGACCAAAGGGACTTTCCCTTCCTAAATAAGTACCACAATTTATAGGAGAAGGTGAGTTGAATATCAGACAGCAACTTGATATTCAATCCACCTTCATCAAAGGGCTTGCAAAGGTTAGTCCAACCAGCCCAATGAATAGCATTCTCATTAAACTTTGGCCTCCACATAAATTTATTAAAACAAAGCTCCAATTTGTTCAAAATATTTTTAGGGATTAAGCTATTTTGCATCCAAAAATAGATAATGGGGTGAAGAACATGTCTTATGAGTGACAGTCTGCCACTATAAGACAGATTCTTCAGATCCCACTCATTGATCTTATTATAGATTTTAGCTAAAAGAGGAGTATAGTGCTTCCCTTTATTGTTTGCTGCAATTGTGACACCCAGGTAACTGAATGGAGCATGCTCAGTCTGAAATCCCAAAGTGGAGTTAATTCTAGCAGTATTGACATTTGAACTTCTAGAAGAGGTAAATATCTTAGTCTTGTCTCTGTTAATTAATTGACCAGATTCATGTTGATATTTGTCAAGCAAGTGACTCAGCTTTTTGATTGAAGAGGAGGCACTGTTGGAGAAGATGATTATATCATCTGCAAAGGCTAAGCAAGGTAAAATGTATCCAGATTTTAGATATTACTGCATATCATTATTAATCACATAGAGGTTATTCAAGCCTCTCAATAGGGCTTCCTCTGGCGTGGGTAATAGTCACCTATGGGTAGGCTGGTAATTTCAGTTGGTGTTTTAAGGTGTTGTATGGGTGTTTAACGGTGGTGTGTGGGTGTTTAACGGTGGTGTGTGGGTGTTTAACGGTGGTGTGTGGGTGTTTAACGGTGGTGTGTGGGTGTTTAACGGTTTAGAGTAGAGAGTAGAGATATAATTAAGCAGCTTAGTCGCAGTTAATTTTCATTACCCATAGTTAATGCGGGTGGTTGGGTATTTATAGTGTGATGTTTGGGCCCTTATGGGCTTTCGGGTTATGATTAAAGAACCCGGGTCATGTTTAAAGACCCATGAGCTCTAAGCAGGAGAGCAAGTAGCTTAGTCAGGAAGTGTTTAGGTTTTTTAGTACTTTTGTCATAGTTCGAACAGCCCTAAGTTCATAGTGTTCAAAGTAATCTGTCCGGTCCAAGTGACCTATTCGATCCTTGTCCATGTAACCTGTCCGGTATTCGAAGAGACTAGACCGATTTGCCTTTGTTCGGGGAGCATGCTGAATTCGGACTCATCAGGAGCCCCTTTTTTAGGTGTTTGAGCAAGTATTCTTGTCAAAGAACTGAAAAACAGTCCGACGTCAGAAGTGGTTTTCAATCCGGACAGATTTATGGGTATACCCAGACAGATTAAGCTTTCATGAATTCAAAACGGTTTTTGCCAGAGTTAGTGGGACACGTGTCGCTCTCTGATTGGTCACTCCAGCCGTTTTTTCACCTTGAATTTCGCACCACCTTCTTCGAAAAACAACCTCTTTAATTACAAGGAGTGACATCAGCGCCGTCTTTTAATTATTGCCAAACTTTTCGAATTCTCATAGGAATCAACTCCTCTTTTCAGATTTACTATAAATTCAAACTCATTTTCCACTGTTTTCCCATCTCTTTCACATTTACTCTGCAAATTTACTCGGAGCTTTCTCTCTCTAAAGCAAAGGTTTTCTGGGTAGTTTATGTTTACAGCAAGAACATCACTGATCAAAGGTGGGTGGCTCAATCTTTCGGAGTTGGAAAGAGCACAAAAAGTTGAGAAGGAGAGACGAATAGCAGCAGGGCTACCTTCATCACCCGTTGATAAACCAGTCGCCTCTGTTACAGAGTCAGATCGAGGCTCATCCTCTTCCAAAGGTACAAAGCCCAAAAAGTTATTTCAATCCACCATCTCGCCCATAGTCTCTGGTTCCTCATTTCAGGAGTCAGTACCTGCTGTTGAGCCAGGAGTCACAGTTACAAGTGTTAGGAAACCTTCGCCGTTTATTGCAATGGGGTCTGACACAGAGCACTCTCCGGAGAAGCTGGTGGTTAAAAGGACAAGCCGGCTAGTCAAAGGGCTAGCCTCCAAGAATACTCCATCCATATCGGGGGCAAAAAACAGTAGTTATGGGTCTGGAGTGCCCATCAGAGCTCCCCGGGAAAGGCCATCTGGTCCGGAGGCCAGCAGTCCGGTACCTCCAAGAGAGACTTCTGCCTCTGAGCCCCAGCCTGAGATGAGAAGTCAAAGAAACACAGAAGGCCAGCAGTCCGGAAGCCAGGCTGAGCCAAGCTTTAACCCTCCCCGGACCACTACCACAGACATTCCCCAACAATTATGGAGGAAAGAATGGAGGACTCTGCTGAAGAGGTCCCTTTCGAGTCTGAGTCCTCCGGCCAGACTGAAAATGTTGCTGCTGCCAAAAAAGGCAAGGAAAAACTGTACTTGAGGCATCCGGACCTGCTGGAGTGCCTTGAAGAGAAGGTGGGGCCGTGTTTCCACAGAGTTGAGCTCAAATATCTCTTGGCCTTACAGAAGACCAAGTATGCATTCATCCATACTTCTGACCTGGGTTGAATGCGCACAAAATGGGGGATCCCAGAAAGCGTGAAGATAAGGATTCCCATAGATCCGGAGACCCCTATGGATTGTAAGCGGAACGAAATAGTCTTCTTTACAGAGCTATTTAATTGGGGACTCGGGTTCCCACTGGACCCGGAGATCGTTCGATACTTCCACCTGGTGAAGCTCTGCCCGAGCCAGCTGAGCCCCAATGGCTGGTATACTCTGATGTCATGTATCATGGCATCTAGGCTGTCCAGGATCCCTCTCCCTATGGAAGAGTTCGCAGCGGTGGCCAACCTTTGCAAGCATCACCAATTCCCCTTCTACCACTTCAATATGGGGAACGATCTCAAGGCTGTTGATGATCTCTTGGAGTCAGAGAGCAAATGGAGGAGCCAATTTCTGTTTGTCAGTGGTGCTTGGGAGAATGGCAAAAAGATCAAGGCCGGAGAGAACCCAAGCCTCCTCAGGAGCAGGTGGAGGAGTGACCGTAAGTTTCTTACTTTAACTCTTTGTCCATTTCTTCCTTCTTTAAGTTAGTTTAAATTAACTGGTCTCTCTTTTGTTTTAATAGAACTGCCTAAGGAGTTCGGGGATTATTTAAAGGCCGGACAGGTTACCTGTGGCAAAATCAATGCTTGGACCGCAGAGAACTGGGGGAATCAATTCCACAGGGCTTTCACTAGTGGCAATCTGGCAAGGTCTCATCTGTGGAACACCACAGGTCGGAGAGACCTAACTTGGGATGAGCTCACCACCGAACCTCTTGCAGACATTGTGCTTAAAAGGTCCCACGAACCAGATGGGACACTCTACCTGCCTGCCCGGGCCAAAGCCCCAAGCAAAATGAAAGGCAGGAGAAAAGGCAAAAAGGTGGCGAGCGATGCTGAGAAGGATGCCCCAACCGCCCCGGAGGAGCCGGGTCAGAGCCAAATCGATGCTGCTCTTTTGCAGGTAGTGGAGCACGAGGCCGAAAGGCAGGAAGCAGACCTTCCAAAACCTCCAAGGGCTCCCAAAAGGACTCGCAAGCAAGTAGGTGAAGGCGCTGACCGGGAAGCCAAGAAGAAAAAGACTTCTCAAGGAGATGAGCTTGCTCTCCGGGACCCGGAGCCCTCTTTCCCCACTGACCCCTCTGACCCAACGCAGGCCGAAGAGATCCCAAGGGACTTTCATACCGATGAGGTAGAGGGGGGAGATCTCAACCTCGATGGAGTGGACATCACTGGTCTAGCTGGGCTTGGTGAGTACTTCCTTGGCCTCCCCAGAGATGAATTCGTAGGGCCCTACATTCCTCCAAGCAGCTCCAATACGGTCAACTTCAATGGTAAGACTTTCATTGTTTCTAGTTAAAAGGACACCATAGCCCATTCCTTGCTTAGCAATGTGCAGCCAGTTCTTACACTAGAGAGACAAGTCCGGAGTCAAGAAGACACCATTAAAGACCTCAAGTCTGAGAAGGAAAAGCTGTCCGAAGACCTCCGCACTGCTACTGCCAATGCTGATTTGCTTAAGGAAGCAAATGAGGAGCTGAAGAGGAATCAAGATGAAAGCAATACAAAAGTTGCCACCCTAGAAGAAACCATAAAATATCTCCGGGAGAAGCTGTCCGGTATGGAGAAGGACCTTACTGTCTCAAGGGGAGAGACCACTGCAAAGGAGAAGATTATCACCAACTTGACCACTGACAAGATTGCTCTAGAAAATGCAGTGACCAAGGCTGCTGAGGAGAAAACTGCTTTATTAAGGGATCAATAGGCTACAATCAATGCCAAGATCAATGCATATGCCAGTGAGATGATTAAAAGCGAAGAGTCATTGCTTCAAAGGGTGAAGTCTGACATGGTTCTACTTTTTCATGAAAAAATTCTGAAGAGGAACCTGGGGGACTTGTGGCTCTATGTGGATGATGATGACCTTCCATATTATACAATGGGCGAAGAGGATGGAATTTCCAGTGAGTCTTCATCTGATAATGAAGAGAAGACCGGGGAGAGCCCAGGTGAAGAGGAGAATGATCCCAAAAGCAAAAAGGTAGTCGAAGGGGGGAGCGACTTTAAGGGCAAGAAAGTAGATGAAGGTGAGCCATCTTCAAAGGCTCAACCTTAATTTATGGTTTAATTTGTTTATCTTTTATTCAAACTAAAGTCCTTGGAAGGCCAAGGCACTCTTTTTGTAATGGTGTCCGGTATTTGTTCGGACAGGTTTTTTTGTGCTGTACCCTGACTTATTCACAAGTCCTTGGAAGGCCAAGGCAATTTTAAGTTGTTCAATGAATATTTCCGTTTTGCACAACCATCATCTTCTTTCATTATTTGTTTCAGTTTAAATATTTAAGTAGCTTTTAGTTGTTGCATTGTGAGAGTGTTTGAATTCTCTGGCTAGAGTTTAAATAGCCCTTAGATATCTCAGTCCGGGTAGTATAACAAGAGATAGAACTTTGAAAATACTTAGAAAATTTTGAAGAAGGCATCGAATTTTATTCAACCATCCGGACACCTCATTAAAACCTCCCCGTGCCACCAGGGAGGAAAGAGTATGCCCCCAAATATTTACATGGATGTTCAAACAAGTAAATATTTACACAAGTGTTATTCCAAGTACATCCGAAGATGCTCAATATTCCAAGGATGAGTTAGAACCCTGCCATCTTTGTCTTCCAACCAATAAGTTCCAGGCTTGATTCTTTCAACCACAATATACAGACCCTCCCAGGTTGGGGCCAACTTTCCGAAGAGCTTTTCTTTAGTGTGTAAGAAGACTTTCCTTAATACTTTGTCTCCTGGTTGGAAATCTCTTCTTTTAACTTTAGAAGCAAACCTGCTCCTCATCAAGCCCTGATAGTGTGCAACTCTAAGGCGAGCTTTAACCCGTCTTTCTTCTATCAAATCAAGTTGATTTCTGATTGCCATTTCATTAGCGTGTCCGTAGAAGTTGTGAACACGAAAGGAAGGGAGTGTCTTCTCTATGGGGGCTACTGCATCCATTCCATAGACCAAGGCGAAGGGTGATTCTTGTGTTGCAGCCCCAGGTGTTGTCCGGTAGGCCCACAAGACTTCTTGTAGATAACTAGGCCACTTCCCAGCAGCCCCTTCCAGATTCTTCCTTAAACCGGACAGTATTGTTCTATTAGCCACTTCAACTTGCCCATTTGCTTGTGGGTGGAAAGGTGAAGAAAAACAATGATGTATACCCCTTGAGGCACAGAAGCTTTCCATCTCTCTATTGTCAAATTGTGGCCCATTGTCTGTTGTTATTTTCTGTGGGACACCAAATCTGCAACATATGTTGGACAGAATGGATTTTATAACAGCTTTTGATGTTGTCCCTGCCAGGGGAGTTGCTTCTATCCACTTTAAGAAGTAGTCTATGGCCACAATTATAGTTTTACGCCCTCCGGATGCCACGGGGAGAGGCCCTACTAAATCCAATCCCCATCGAGCAAAAGGAATGGGCTCAGAAATAGATTCTAAAGGAATGGCTGGTACATGAATTTCATTGCTGTACCTCTGGCATGGGTCACATCTCCTCACCAATTCCTTAGCATATTTCATGATTGATGGCCAATAGTATCCGGAGAGTAATACTCTTCTCGTTAAAGCTCTAAATCCACAATGGGCTGATCCCTCACCATCATGCAATTCGGAGAGGACTACTTGTGATTCGTCATCCCCCAAACAACGCATGAGAGGTTTGCTGTAGGACTTTTTGTACAACACTTCTCTCAATATGATGAAACCACGAGCTTTGTGTTTCAATGTTCTGGCTTGTGACTTATCTGGAGGCACAACACCATCGGAGAGATATTGCAAGAGAGGAAACCTCCAGTCTTGAGGTTGTTTCACTTGTACTTCAAGAATTTCCTCTTCTTTACCCTTACCAAATTGAATAGAAGGGCTTTCAAGTACATGGATCCATGGGTATGACTCTGTATATGCTATAGTTGCCAATGAGTCTGCTAGCTCATTTTCTGTCCGGGGAATGTGCTCATAGACAACAGCTTTAAATTTCAGTGCTTCATTTTTTAGGAGGAGTAAATACTTTACAAGCTGCTCCTTCGTAGCCTCAGATTGGCCTAAGGCATGGTGGACAAGCAATTGGGAGTCACTTAGCAGCTTGACCCTCTTAGCCCCACAGATGTAGGCTAACTTTAACCCAATTATAGCTGCTTCATATTCGGACTCGTTATTAGACGCCCTGAAAGCAAAACAAATAGCCTGCTACATGCTGTCCCCATATGGGGAAGTTAAACATATTCCTGCACCACATCCCATAGTGCTAGATCCACCGTCTGTTCGGACAATCCACATTTTCTTATCTTTTATATCAGTAGCTTGCTCCGAATCCCTATCGGAGTGGAATTCAACCAGGAAATCAGCCACAACTTGGGCTTTGACTGCTGTCCGGGGAGCAAAGTCTATATCGAAGTCTCCCAACTCTACTACCACTTAGTCATTCTGCTCGAAATGTCTGCTTTTTGAAGGACATTTTTTAAGGGAAAAGAGGTCCGGGCGATGATAGGATGAGCCTGGAAATAAGGCCTCATCTTTCTTGCAGCTATCACCAGGGCTAATGCCAGTTTTTCGAGTTTCAAGTAACGCCTCTCAGCATCAATCAAGCTTTTGCTGATGTAGTACACTGGGTGGGGATGCCCATCGACCTCTCTTACCAACACATCACTGATGGCACAACTTGAAACGGCCAAATACACAAAGGGAGTCTCCCCATCAACTGGTTTGAACAAAGTTTTGGGAGAGGACAGATGTTTCTTGATTTCATTGAAAGCCTCATCACAATGTGGGGTCCACTCGAACCCCTTTGCACCTTTCAAAGTTTGAAAGAAAGGAGCACACCTGTTCGAAGACCTCGAGATGAATCTGTTTAAGGCAGCTAATCTCCCCGTTAATCGCTGCACTTCTTTAATGTTTCGAGGAGGCTCCATTTGGAATAGGGCATTGAGCTGGTCCGGATCGGGCTGTATTCCATGTTCACTTATGATATATCCTAAGAACTTCCCGGACTGCACTCCGAACACACACTTTTCAGGGTTTAATTTCAAATTCACTTTTGCCAAGTTGGCAAAAGTTTCTTGGAGATCGGACAAGTGCAACTGCACATCCACACTTTTCACCATCATATCGTCAATGTATACCTCCATATTTATTCCAATTTGATCAGGAAATGCCTTGTTGACTAGCCTCTGATAAGTAGCCCCAACATTTTTCAAGCCAAATGGCATCACCTTGTAGCAATGTAGACCCATGTTAGTGACAAACGTGGTATGCTCTTGATCTTTTGGATCTACTTGAATCTGATTGTACCCGGAGAAGGCATCCATGAAGTCAATGCACATGCGCCACTTGCCATTTTTCTTTTTTAACAGGACAGGATTGGCAGTCCACAAAGGGTATTGAGATTCTTTAATGTGCCCCATCTTTGTGAGTCTGTCAACCTCTTGTACAATGACGTCAGCCTTTTCTTTTGAGAAAGCTCTTCTTTTTTGAACCACTGGTGCTACATCTCTCCGGACAGATAGGTGATGGGAAATCACTTCTGATGGAACTCCAGTAACATCAGCATTGCACCATGCAAAAACGTGCTGATGGTCTTTTAAAAATTTCAACATTTCTTTTTGTCAACATCGGTGGCATCTTGGACCCTATCTTGACACTCTTACCTTCTTCCAAACAGTGCGTTTCAACCTCTTCAATTGGGATCAACACTCTAGGGGTCTCTCTGGGGTCATCAATTTCACCCTCACCCCCAGAAAGGCCCTCAAACTGCTATTGATTATTAATACGGACTGCCCCCAGCGTTCGAGGAGCCAGGGCAGTAGCATAGCATTCTCTTGCAATCTTTTGGCTGCTCCGGACAACCCCAACTTGTCCCTGAACAGCATACTTTAAGCACTGGTGGACTGTTGAAGCCACTGCATGCATCCTAGAGAGCCAAGACCTCCCTAGAATAGCATTATAGCAAGTGACAATCCACCACAATAAAGAGTATTCTAACCATTTTCTTGAAAGGGCCCCTGCCCAATAACACCTCTTCTTAGAACTCTCCGATCACATCGGCTGAGCTGCCTGTGAAGCCCACGATTGACCTGTCCGACTTTTGAATCACAGCTAGATTTTTCATTTTCTTGTAAGTGGTTAGGAAAAGGATATTGGCTGAGCTTCCAGTATCTACCAGGATTCGCCTTATTTCATTGCCCCTTATAGATGCTCCTATGACAACAGCATCCTCATGAGGGCCAGCAATGTCTCTCAAATCATCTTCATCAAAGACAATGAAGGGGAATGAGTTCGGTGACTGATAAGATGTCATGCCTCCTTCTAGCTGGGAGGCTAAATTATGAACATGCCTCTTTCTCGAAGAAGCAGTAGGAGCTGTCATAGTGTCCTCTCCTAAAATTGTAAGCGACTCAAAAAACTTAATGAGCCCGGAGACCGATCTAGAACATTCCTCAATAGCACCCAATCTGTTTTGAGTTGGATCAGGATCCAAGTATTCAGATTACACATCAAACCTTTCTACTATAACCATGGCCCCCTCCGGGGCAGCATTACTTGGACATACCCGGTGAGTGTTGTCAGGCCTGTTGCCTCCTTTTCTTTTAACGTATGCACCCAACTTCCCCCTTTCAATCAAATTTTGAACTTCTTGTTTCAATGCTATGCAATCATCAGTGGTATGGCCAATATCATTGTGATATTGGCAAAAAGAGTTGTTGCGATGCTCTCTGGGAGACTGTAAAGTTGCCGGTCTCCGGTAATGCACCTCATCTTTTGTTTTATCGAAAATGGTGACCACACTTTCTTTGAGCTCTGCGAACCACTCCAGTTGGACCCATGGACCTCTTTTATTTCTAGATTGTTGACTTTGAGCAGGAGCTGCTGGTTGAGACTGAGCCTTTGCCCTACCATGCCCCTGTCCGGTTTCTCTTGCTTTGTTCCCGGACTGGTTTTGATTTGGATTTGGTGCCACTGGGGTGGACCTCACCTGTCTGTGCACCCTGGTTTTCTTTGTTTCGTCGACGTTTATTTGTTTGCCAACTTGATTTAACAATCCTCCCCAGGTCATGGCCTTCTTTCTGGTCACTGAATCAGCCAGATTGCCTGGGTTCAAACCTTGCCTTAGGGATGCTATTGCCACCTGTTCGAAGCAATCAGCCAACCCATTCTTTGTGTTCACAAAACGGCTTATGTACTCTTTCAAGGACTCATTTGGCTCCTGGGCACAATGGGTTATTGTGTCTCCATTGCCCTTCAGCTCCTTACTCCCTACGAACTGCCTTCGAAAGGCCACCCAAAACGTATCAAAATATTTAATACAACCCTGAGGCAGGCTGTTGTACCATTTCAGAGCACTCCCCGTGAATGATTGGGAGAATGCCCTACAGAGTAGTTTATCATCGTCATCAAAGTTCATCATGAAGTTCTTAAATTGCTCCAGATGATTGTCCGGATCAGTACTGCCATCGTACTTCTCTATTTTAGTGCTATCAAACCTCTTGGGGAGGTTTCCGGACAATTCCTTCCACGACTAAACACGGTATCCTCATTGGGAGTTGCAAAGATACTTGGTTCATCGTGGAAAGTAAAGGGATCCATCAGCATCTTGTCCGTATACCTCCGGTGGTGAGATGATCCCTTGCCAATATGCCTTTTCATTCTTCCATGTCTGTCTCTTTTTCTTGAATATTTCTTAACCTGTTTTTGCTTTATTCTGGTTCGACCCTCATCGCTGCTAGAGGACAAGGATTTTTTTATTTCCCTTACTGTCCGAAGAGCTATCTGAAGATTCTGAGCTTGAGTCAGAACTCTCCACAGGCTTGGACCGGTGAGACTTTTTAGAACTGGCATGTGTCTTTATGGGTGCTCACATGAGTTTTTGAAGCCTCAGGCTCTCTAGGGTTGTCGGTGTGATGAGCAACTGATGATTTGGATTTCTCTTTCACGCCCATCTTGGCCTTTTCTACCCTCAGAGCTTCTATTTCACCCCTCAACCTGTCACGCTCTTCGATAGTGTACTCATCATTCTCTCCTACCACTTCGAGCAAAGCTGGTGGCAGCTCAGGATTGTCCGGATTCATTCGGACAGATTTTCTTTGCTGGTTTTGAATGCTTGATTCAGGCACCATCGCCTCCCACTATGGTCGCCAATTTGGTGTGGGTAATAGTCACCTATGGGTAGGCTGGTAATTTCAGTTGGTGTTTTAAGGTGTTGTATGGGTGTTTAACGGTGGTGTGTGGGTGTTTAACGGTGGTGTGTGGGTGTTTAACGGTTTAGAGTAGAGAGTAGAGAGATAATTAAGCAGCTTGGTCGCAGTTAATTTTCATTACCCATAGTTAATGCGGGTGGTTGGGTATTTATAGTGTGATATTTGGGCCCTTATGGGCTTTCGGGTTATGATTAAAGAGCCCGGGTCATGTTTAAAGACCCATGAGCTCTAAGCAGGAGAGCAAGTAGCTTAGTCAGGAAGTGTTTAGGTTTTTTAGAACTTTTGTCATAGTTCGAACAGCCCTAAGTTCATAGTGTTCAAAGTAATCTGTCCGGTCCAAGTGACCTGTTCGATCCTTGTCCATGTAACCTGTCCGGTATTCGGAGAGACTAGACCGATTTGCCCTTGTTCGGGGAGCAAGCTGAATTCGGACTCATCATCCTCAGCCAGGATAAAAAGGCAAGGAGATAATGGATCTCTTTGTCTTAAACCAGTCTTTTGAGGGAAATAACCAGAACATGAACCATTAATTAACATTGAAATCATAACATTTGAGATCGGATTGTAAACAAGAGAGCCAATATCATCAGAAAACCCAAAACATTTCAAAGTTTTAATAACAAAGGTGTGAGACATTCTATCGAACGCCTTAGTCATATCTAACTGCAAAATGATATTGCCTTTAGAAGGCTTTCTACTAATGTTATGAAGCATTTCCTTGACAATTAAAATGTTATCATGTATAAATCTCTCCTTGACAAAAGCACTCTGCCCTCTAGAGACAATTCTAGGTAGAATAGAATAGATTCTCCTATTAATGAGGGCAGAGAACAATCTATTCATTATATTGCACATACTTAAAGGTCTGTAATTGTTCCAGGGTTATAGGGTTGGCAACTTTTGGAACAAGCACAATCCTAGTGGCAAACACACCTTTTGGGATAGCTCTACCAGCAAGGTAAGCATTTAAAGCCTTACATAAATCATAGCTAATAATATTCCAACAGTGCTTAAGAAAGAATGTGTTAAAACCATCAGTGCCAGGGTCACTGTCCTTCTTCATATCATCAATGATAGATCTAACTTCTTCCCTAGATGTAGATTTAGTAATCTCTTCATTATCCCTGTCCAAAACAAGCTTTGGAATATTGTTAAGAATAGAATTTTGAGGACTAACATCATTACAATTGACAGGATCACTGGAAAGGATCATCTTAGAGTGAGACACAGCAGAAGAAGCAATATCACATTGATCAGTAAGCCATTTATCATTATCTTTAATACCAGCAATGTGATTTCTTTTCCTTTTATTGGCTACATAATTGTGATAAAGCTTAGTATTCCCATCACAATCATTTAGCCAAGAATTGAAGCACTTCTGCTTCCAATAGCATTCTTCATCCTTTAAAGCCAGAATGAGAGTGCTATTGGCTTTAGAAAACCGAGATTTAGAAATGTTATCATTGGTATTCTGATGAATTATCTCACATTTCTCAACATCAATAATAGCATCTTTAACTTTGCTAAAAATGTTTCCAAAAGTCGTAAAATTCCAGTTTTTCAAATGCTTCTTCAGCCTTCTAAGCTTATACCAAAAGGTTGTACTCTCATCACCATTACAATGCTTGGACCAGCTCTGATTTACACAATTCATGAAATCAGGATGATTGGCCCAAGCATTAATAAATTTAAAAGAACTCTTCTTAATATGATTATTGGTGTTGGAGACATTGCTGATTGAGATTAAAAGAGGGGCATGGTCAGAACAAGTTCTGACCATGTGGCAAACCTGAATATTCAAGTCATTTAGCATTTTTTCATTGACCAGCACCCAGTCTAACCGCTTCCAAACATTGTTATTGCTCCAGGTATAACGAGATCCAGTATGCCCAGGCACATCCAGCTTGCAGTTCCTAATAAACTCATTGAATTCCTCAGCACTAATACCATCAAAGTTCATACAATTCAGCTGATCATCAGGACTTCTGGTAGAGTTGAAGTCCCCAGCAATGACCCAAGGATTCAAATCACAGGTAAGATTACCTAGCTGGCTCCAAAGAAACTTCCTCTGGATTCTCTGATTCTTAGCGTAAACAGAAGTAAAATAACAATTGAAAGATGCATAAGTAATATCAAGATGTAAAAACTGATCATGATCACAAATAACATACACACTAATATCATTAGGCCAAAAAAACCAAACTTTATTAGAAGTGTTAGCCATATAGTTATCAAAGCCAATCCTCCTAGCAATCAATTCAATCATATCAAGTCTAGTCATAGGCTCTTGAATAGTGATAATCTTAACATTCTCATTTTTAATGATAAACTTTAGCCTAGCAATCAGTAGGATTATTATGAATTCCTCGGGCATTCCAACTGATAATCTTAAACATTATCAGAAACAGACCTATTGTGACTTTTTTCTCGCATTCTTAGAGAGTTTATTGATAACCTTTTTGAATTGCTGTTCTTGTTTGCAGATTTAATTTTGCCAGAGATAACGGATTCAAACCCTTGATCAGGATTATTGCAGCTAGCCCTTGGAGAAGGATTGTAGCTTCCAGT
Organism: Limnanthes douglasii subsp. nivea; assembly: GCA_036936605.1. Taxonomy (NCBI): domain Eukaryota; kingdom Viridiplantae; phylum Streptophyta; class Magnoliopsida; order Brassicales; family Limnanthaceae; genus Limnanthes; species Limnanthes douglasii. The sequence continues at coordinate 213,606,489 of JAUPFV010000004.1, forward strand.
ATTCTCACCACAGGGAGACTCCTGCAGATTATCCTTGCCCAAAGAGTTATCTTCTTCCTCAAGACTCTGAAGAGCACTAATGAGGACCGGGTCATTGTCTAAAGCTATCTTCTCTTTCACCGGGCTTGCCATACTTGTTGAAGGGCAAGAAACAGAAGACCTGTCTTTAGCTGTTATTATAGATTTAAGTTTCCGTCTGTAAACTTGAGTAAAGGTTTGAACCTTAGTAGATTTAGGAACTTGAACAGATGAAACCTTTTCATGTAACAACTCAGGTTGATCAGCCTTTTTAACATTAATATCAGAACTATTCTTTTCATTCTTGGAACCCATTTCAAGGTTCTTTTTACAATTCTCAAAACCATGCCCCAAATGATGACAAATCTTGCAATAACAGGGCGCATTCTTGTAACTTACACCCAACCAGCACCCATCACAATCACCAAATCCCACCCACGGTTTCCTCTTAAGCAACCTTGAAACGTCGATTTCAACCAAAGCAAAGCAAGCGTTCACTTTAGCACGATTTATCTCAGGCACCACCACCTGATGCACGAATCCAAGAGAAGAAGCCACCTCTTGTATAACAGATCTGTTATACATATACTCAGGCACCTTCTCAATCCTGACCCAGAGTAAAGCCACCGGGGACTCAAAGTTTCTGCTACTTTGAGGGCACCACTTAATAACACGCATAACTTTACCTTCCACACTCCAAAACCGCTTCACCCATAATCTATCAACATCCTCCAACACAGAGAACTCCACCAAAATTTGTCTTGAATCAATGGAAGCATATGTAAACATTCCCTTAAACTTGAATGAATCAAGAAACTGTTGAAATGCCAACCTCTTGGGGATACCATCGCTGAATTTAACAATGAGAGTAATTCTTGATTGAGACAAAAGATCTGTCTTAGTTTGCATTGTGAACTGAATCACATTGTGATCCTCACACAACACAACGTTTTCTGAACGAAACTCAGCAACCTCAATCCTATTCTTCAATGCATCAGTGTATAACCTACCCGACGAAACTACATTTGAACTGATAAGGGGCGCATGCTTGCTGTTTAAGGGAGGAAATTCGCAAGCATCTATAGAGTTAACAGCCATAACTCAGACCAACCACAGGGACAGCCTGCAACGGCCTTGCCGATCGATGAAACAGCAGCGGCCCAAGCAATGGAAAGAAACAAAGGCAGTAGAAAGAATGGATCAAACAAGATAAGATAGAGAAGAAAAGATTTCTTAAAGATTAAGAAATCAAGACCTATCTTGGAGCTTTCTTGGGAGAGAAGCTTTCTTCAAATCAGTATCTTTTTCCAAACTAATTTCGTAACCCTATTTTTTTCATTTTTTCGCAATTAAATGGAGTAAAAAATATATATTTTATGAATCTAGTTTTGTTCATCTTAAAAAAACAAAACCGAATAATATTTTTAGATTTTTTTTAGCTCTGTTTTGAAAATACATGTCATTAAAAAAAGTAAAACGATTGTTTTTTCACAACCAAAATCATATTTACCCATCTTTTTTTTCTATATATGAAATTCATTTGCATTTAATTTTGTAATATTTTTTCAGAACAAATTACTCTTAATTTCATAACGAGTTTATCACAACCAGATTACTTTTTAATTACGCAACTAGAATAATTACGCAACTAGAACGTAATTGTTTTTCCTAAACTAATTTCTCAATCCGATTACTCTTATTTTCGCAAACAAATACAATAAAAAATATCAAAAAAATATTTTTTACGGATATAGTTTTGTTCGTCTTTTAAAAACAAAATGAATAGTATTTTGGATTTTTTAGAGCTATGGTTTGAAGGATATTGCATCTTAATAAAAAAAACAAAAACTATAACACAATTTGTTTTCACAACCAAAAGTCATATTTACACAACTCTTTTCATCTTATTTATGCAACTCACTCGCACTTAATTCCGCAACTGAAAACAATTGTTTTTTCACAACCAAATTATTCTTAATTACACAGTTGTAACATTATTGTTTTTTCACAGCCAAATTACTCTTTAATTATGCAACTCAAACACTATTTGTTTCCAGACTAATTTTGCAACCCAATTACTCTTATTTTTGCAACTAAATAAAGTAAAAAATAAAAAAATAAAAAAAATTATTTTGTGGATATAGTTTCGTTCATCTTAAAAAAACAAAATCAATGATATTTTTGATTTTTTAGAGCTACGCTTTAGACGATATGACATTTATAAAAAACTGTAACAAAATTATTTTTTCACAACCAAATGTTTATTTATGCAACCACTTACAATGTAATAATGCAACCAAGTAACACATAACTTAAAAACTGACTAATTTCACAACCATGTTGTACATAATTACGCACCTAGTCAAAACTTTGTATGTTCACACCTAAACATGTTGATCTCCCTTATTTTTTTTAATTTTGTTGCAGTAGTAACGGTCTCTCGATCGAGCTCTTCAGAATCCTTATATACCCGTCAACCATATTTCTCATTCTTTATCAAACTTTGGCTTGGTCCATCTCCAACAACCTTGACCTTCACGAAGACTTCAGATGCGTTTACATCTTTGGAAGATTCACTTATGCTACCACCTATGTTATTGCTTCTCTCTTTATCTCTCATAAAAGTATATACCTCAGCCCATGGGCTCCTCTCTCTTTATTTTTTCTTGTACTCTCGTGGCTCGGGCACCATTCATATCTTCTCTCACCACCTCCGAATATACTTTTTTGTGAGGCGAGTAACACATCTTTTTTCTGGCCGAAAGAGATATTTTCGCATTTATAATGGTAGACGTTATTTTCGGGTTTGTTTGTTCTTTAAGAGGGACATATACATCCTCACCTTCCATATATGGAAAATTTCTTACGCAACTCACATGTGATTACAACCCCGCCAAAGAAATCATGCTAAAAAAAGAAGCTTTTATAACTCTTATTAAAACCATCGACCTTTTGCATATAAATCATTTCTACCCTTTTTAAAGTTTTCCTTTTAATCGACCTTCGACGTTATGAAAACAAAAAATTAAGAAAAAACATAATAACAACATATTACTAACAACACAAAATAATAAAGATTAAAATATATATTATTTTTTACCATTCGTCTTTCATGTTTGGTAAAGTTACATCATATATTTTACTCTGAAACACTCCCATAAGCCATAAATATATACAAACTTATCTTTTCAAGTTTTTTCAGACTTTAGAAGGTCATCAACCACCTTATGAAGGTCTCTATGAAGAAATACATATACAAGGTTCCTTTTTTACCCGTTAATCTAGTTACGGCCACGAAGTCAATGAGATCAAAATAGTGCAACCGATTACGCCATAGTAGTATGTTATCCATTAAAAATATGCACGCGTTCGGTAGAAACTGTGTTGGACACAACTTTGTCACCTCAAAAACTATATTAATTCTGAACTTAGGAGAAAATAAAGTCTATGTTTCAACACATAAGTGAAGAAAAATGATCTCATTCTCCCTTATATCAAATCATGTCTCACATTTTATGGGAAAACGTACTTTGACATCAATGAGAATGCACCAACCCCTCAACCTTTTAGCACGTTTTGCTTTATCAATTTAGTTGTAACGATATTTTTTCATAACCTTCAACTAGCTTTCTTCAATGCGAGTATACACCTTCACCACTTTCCATTGCTCCACAGTTTTAGGAGATATCACCTCTTCCTCCATAATGGGGCATCAAGATCAACAATTACATTCGGAGTCAGACCGGCTTTTGTCTAGACCAGCATAGTTATCTATGAATGATCCACCAAAAAAATCTCACCATCTGACTCGTCCACCTTATGACGATCAACAACATATGCGGAGGAAATATCTTTCGATTTCGTTTGCATAATGATTTAAGGAATATAATAACGTATATAGGTATTCAAGGAACTAAGAAAGATAAAACTAAAAACTTTAAGCAAAAGAAAATAAAAGAGGATGAAAAAAGAAGTTTTTTCTTTCAAAAGTTCTTCAATGGAGTATCAGTGGAAAAAGAAGAAATGATGATTCTTTGCCTTTATATACGTGTATGTAAATCAGGATATGAATATTTATTTATGTTAATTCAATGATTTGGAACCTTTCAAGATAAGCAAATATAATGGATCGCGATCAATAGCCCAGATTAACGTAGTTGAACCGTTAACCCACGTACGTGTCTAGCCATTACACCTTTCAACCACTTGTCGGCTCTAGGCGTTTGAACTTCCAGTATGTCCTAAAATATTGCACCTCCGTCAATTTATGTCGTTGGACCACATCAACCTCTTCATTTTATTTACTTTTGGACCAACCCATAACTTCTCAAACTATATATTTTTCTCAATATAAAGTCATTATGACTAAGAATCGCGTTCAGCTATGCTAGTTCTAATCAAGGAATTACCTACAATTTTGATTGAGTCATTCCTTCTCATCCTTCAACAAGGACTAGGGAGGATACTCCATAAGCCAAAAAATTATAAACAAATATTATTTTCTTTAATTATTCCTTCATCATTAAGCAAGGACGATGGGCTAATATGCTAACTACTGAAGACAAATAAAAAACACTAGCAATGGTAGTCATTTCCGCATGTTTTAAAATGATTAGGGAAAGGCTACTATATCATACCTAAAAGAAACATGACGAAATTTTCTTCTATGGAGAATTTTTAAAGAAAATGAAACACTAAAGTACAAACGAATAAATGTAAGGTAACATTCAAAACTCTAACTGTCGGCTACTTGTTTGATACTCTTTTCTTCTAGTAAAATACAGTTTTTATCCTCAAATGAGGTTTTCCGTCGGTGGAGGATTTTTAACATATGATGGAACATGGTCATTACAAATTAATATAGAGACATCTCTAAGGTTAGTTTAACAAATGTAAAGAAAACCAGTCTACCTTGATATTTAAAGACTTTTTAGAGTCCAGCCAAAAAAGACTACAATAATACTTTGTATACTTTGGGATTAGATATTCTACACCAAGCATGAAAAGTATAATCTAAGATACTCAACAAGCTTTAGCATACACTTATAAAGCAAACCACTCAAGATTACTGAATTTCACTACTGTATTCATTTCTAAATTATTTTACAAGGACTTTGCGGGGGGGGGGGGGCTACTAATAAGGTTAAATTTCACCCGCTCATCCAAAAACTTACTACACTAAATATCTATTTGGCTAAGGAATCAAGTAGCCGAAGGGTCTGGCTGCAACAGTGTTTGGCCAAAGCCTCTTCAACTAGAACAACCTTCGACTAAAGATGCAACATAAACATTATTGAGTCCAATTATCAAGAAAGTTGTCTTAGGAAAAATAATATGTGAGTTCTAGAGAGAGAGAGTCTTTAGAGAGAGAAAGTCAGAGCACAATTGAGTTAGATAAAAAAGTGTTCAGAGCACAATTGAGTTAGATAAAAAAGTGTTCAACCCCTATATTAGTTCAGTCTTGCCCTTTATATAGAGGCGCTAAGACTCAGCTTTATACTGAAAACGATTACATAAAAGGGGATAAATTACCCTTAGTCCTCAATAGAATTACATAGTCATAATTGTTCAACTAAACTTATATTATTTACACTTTAGTCATTAAATTTCTACTTCCATGTCAGTAGCCCCCTAGTTCTCATGTCAGTAAATGAATGAGAACTAAATGTCTTCGAATCCTGCCAGAAGCCATATAAAAAAACTCGAAGTAAAAAACTTAATAATATTTTTTTTCTATTTCTTTCTCCTCGAACCTTTTTGAATGAAAATTCAGAATATAGTCATCGAAGTTTACCAAACGCGCCCACACATTAGAGTTCAAATTGGAAAATGGTAATCATCGAATTTTGCAAAAGGTGCCCACAAATCTAACTGTTCAGATTCATCATGAATGCCTAGATACTAGATGCATAGCTAGCTAGCTAGTCTAACAGATGTCAAACTCATAATATTTTCGTCGTTTTGTATTATGCCCCATAGAGTCTTTTCCACTTATACTCGTTTTCTTATCCTACTATAAATTCGTTAGTAGCTTCATTTTTCATTCTCACAATCTAAATTCCTTGAGAGAAAAAAAAAACATACCCTTGGATACCTTCAACGTGTTCTTCAACTTTCTCAACATTTTCATCAGAAAGCTCATACTTTCCGATCAAAACCTATATTCTGCGGTCAATTTCCATCTAGTTTATGAGAAAAAAATAAAAAAACTAGAATATCCAAGGCTAGCATACCAAAAAAACCTAAATCTTTGAAGCCTGACGATAATCTAGTCTTGGGATCATACGATTATTTTTGCATTACTGAAATAGCAGAGGAGTATAAGGCTGCCGGATTAATCAACAACGCTCCCGTTGGAACAACCACTAAAACCACTTATGACGGTAATTTTGATCCAACTAAAGTTCATATTTTTCACCTTCTCCTACTACCAAAGTGCGTCAGTCTTCTAAAGTTCAAACACATAAAAACCCATGAGCTTATTCTTCTAAAGTTAGGACATCACCTCTGATTAGTGAAGAGTCAAACAAATCTTCTTCAAAACAAATCTCAATTACTCCTTATTCGACTCGTCCTCCACCAACTCATAAAAGAAAAAATTGCGTTGCCATGAGAGATGATTTCGATGTTACTCCAACTCCCCCTCCTCGAATCCATCTACTCAATCTCCTTCTTAGAGAGAAATAATTAAAGAAGCTCAATTGCTTCAACAAAATCCATCTAAAAATTCTCCCCAAACAAAAGATAAAACATCAGATTCCGATGAAGCTGATTCCGAGGCTACTAGGTCTGATAATGAAGTTGAATCCGATGAGGGGGAATCTGAAGCCGCCATTGAAAAGAAAGTTTGCAAGCCCTGAAAAAAGAAGGAATGAGGTATTGTTTCCGATGAAAAAAGGGCATCTATTGGTAAAAAATTAAGAGATCTTGATGCTAACTATATTATCGAGCCGAAGAAGGTTCCATACATATATATCAAGAGAGTCAAGCATCAGACTTAAAGAAACAGTGGGGAATGGAAGACAATATAACTGTTCGGCTACCTAAGAAAGGGGAAACTCCCTTAGATTGCAAAGACGGAGAGTTGATGGTCTACCCCGAAATCATCAATTGGGGTCTTCGGTTCCCACGGGATCTTATGATCGTGGAGTACTTCGAACTTCTTAACGTATGCCCTACTCAAGTGACACCGAATCAATGATTCACTCTCATATCTTTGATTATGGCATCTCGGTTGTCCAAGATTCCAATCAGCATTAAGGATTTCATCTCTTTAACCAAATTATCAAAAGGTCTGAAGCTCCATTTTTACTACCTCACTTTAGTAGATGATTTAAGAATCATCGATGATCTCCTGGAAGCGGATAAACTTTGGAAGCGAAAGCTTATCTTTATCTCAGGAGCATGGGAGAATGGCAAAGAAATATCTGATGCCAACCCATCAAAACTAATCTCATCTGCAGAAGAAACTGTAAGTACTTCGAAATATTATATACTTTAAGATAAATCTTATATGTTTTCTTCCTCATTGATTATTTATTTGCATGATTATTTCAGCAATTCCAAGGCAATATGCTATACGTCGGTCAGCAGCCAAGGATATTTTCAAAAAGCTTGCCGCTTAGGCCGAAAGAGAGTGGAGCAACACTTTCCACACCGTCTTCCAACCGATCAACTTCATCAACAATCATCCTTTTCCGATCATAGCAGGAGCCTTGCCTCCTCAAAATTTAATGGATGAACCCAATCCTCATAATGCCTGCAAAAGATTAGTTCAACCTGATTGCAAAGTATTCCTCCCCATTCGCAACAGGTCGTAAAGTCACCTACCTCAGAAGAAAAAGAAAAGACAAAAAAGAAAAGAAAAAGTAAAAAGGCAGCTAGAACATCTGGTGCTAGCCCTTCAACACCGTCAAAGCCTAAACATCGTAAAAGAAAAGCAGGAGAGCAGATTCTTTCACCCATCGAGGAAGAAAAAGAACAAGAACCTTTTTCGAAGAAAAATAAAGCTTCCACTAGTCCTCATAGAAAGAAATACAAACAATCCACAATCACTGAATATATATTGGTCGATGAGGAAGAAGTCATAACTATTGGAAATCAACAAAATCCTCCCCTCGAAGAGCAAACACCCAATAATGATGCTCCGATCATTATCGAGAATAATACAGATGATGGTAATCAAAACACTGACCACTTCGACCCCGAAAACTTTATTAATTTCAAGAAGTCACATGAGCTTGCTGTTGAAGACGATCTTGTCCTCTAAGACATTTAAAATCATATGCACCATTTCAGGAGAAAAAGAACCGTTGAAGCCTCTCCAGAAATTATTTGTCCCTCTGTTCCAACTACAACTTTGGACATGATTCCTTGTTCTAGCCCAACATTTTTTCCTCCTCCTCCACCCAACCCTGAAGTCCTTGCTGCACTTCAACCATTTTCCAATCTCGATACTGCAGTAAATGCGCTTACTTCACAAGTCGAAGCTTCTCAAAATCATTTGAAACAGTTGGCCAAAGACATGGCCCGCTACAAGGGAACTATCAAGGTTGAAAAACAATTAAGGGAAAGGTTTCAGGGTAAAATAGTCGAGCAATTCCACGTGTTCGAGGAAGCAAGAGAAGATGAAGAACAAATGACTGCCTCACATCAAGAGGAGATGAACACAACATTATGTTGATAAAGAACAGTTGACTGCCTCACATCAAGAGGAGATGAACAAGCTCAAAGCTAAACATGCTGATGACTTGACTAATCAAAAGCTTAAATCCGAAGGCCTCCAAACTTCTCTTACTTCTAGCGAAATAAAAAATAAAGAATTGAGCGATGAGATAACCAAATTGAATGGTGACTTTGAGAATAAAAAAGTTGCTACTGTTTCTGCTGCTGCAGAAGCCGAATGTTCTAAAGACATGCTGACTGTCATTTATAGTGGTAAAGAAGAGACTGCTATCACTCTTCTTCGAGAGCTTCATGCAACTTATCCAAAAGTTAATCTCTCAACTTTTTGGAACGACATTCCCATCGAACGGCGTCCAAGTGAAGCCTTCGATCCTGTCCCAAGTTCATTATCATCAGAAGAAGAGTCATCCGAGGAAGATGAGTCCGAATAACTTTATTGTTCTTTAATTTTTGTTATCCTTTTTGTACTTGTCGAATTAGTACCCTGCTATAATTGTTCATCTAATTAATTTAATTGACAAATGTTTGTTTATTTCTCATTTTTATTATCAAATAAGAATTACTCGAAGTTAACAATTCCTGAAATAATTATAATAATAAAATTTTAAACATAAATCTTTAAATATGATAATGCACTTCGAAAGTCGCAATACATAACCTCAAATGAATTGATAAAAATTTCAAGCATACCACATCGAATACCATAGTACATTTATTGAATGTTGTACTTTGAAAAATCATATTGCATTGGTGAGCGTTGCACTTCGAAAAAACACAATGCATTATTGAGCGTTGCACTTAGAAAAATCACAGTTTATTTATTGAAAGTAGTACTTCGAATATGGTTGTTTCTTCGAAAAGTATAAAAAACACTTGAGAACATTCTACTCTAATCCAACCTCAAAGATGATCAGTCTTTGATAAATTGTTAAGATAGTATTCAATAAACACTTGTAAACAACCATTGGCCAAAAATGCGTTTTATTGATAATATTGAATATGTACATAGCGCCTCGTTAAAACCTTCCCGAGCCAACAGGGTAGGAAATAGTGCGCCATTCAATCGTAAAAAAATCCAAAATACGAAAACATATTTATTCCCAAGATAGCTTGAAATGATGTATATTCCACGGGTGTTAAAGCATCGTCCCTTGAATATCACAAAGGCGATAAGACCCTGATTTATCCTCTCAACAACCATATAAAGCCCTTCCCAATTCGGGGCCATTTTTCCAAGGCTCTTCTCCTTTGTATGCAAGAATACTTTTATCAAAACTTTGTCACTTTCTTTAAACTTTTTCTTTTCACCTTCGAATCATATATGTTCCTCGTAAGAGTCTGATAATGGATTATATTTAAATGAGCTCGAACTCTTTTTTCCTCAATCAAATCTAAATTTTCCCTTTTAGCTTCATCATTAGATCTTTCAAAATATTGAGTTATTCGAAAAGATGACATCATAGATTCTATGGGGGTAACTGCATCCATTCCATATGCTAAGGAAAAAAAAGTTTCTTTTGTAGCCTCCCTGGGAGTTGTCCGATAAGCCTAAAGCACCTCTTGTAAATAATTTGGTCATTTCCCTGCTTCCCATGTCAAGTTTTTTTTCAAACCATCTAAAATAATTTTGTTTGCCACCTCGACTTGTCCATTAGCTTGAGGATGAAAATGCGTCAAAAAACATTGCTTAATTCCTTTTGACGCAAAAAATGAAGTCATCTCTTTATTATTAAACTGAGGGCCATTATCTGTTGTAATTCTCTGAGGAACTCCAAAACGACAACAAATATTGTTCACAATAAACTTGATCATATCTTTTTCCTTTGTTCTAGATAGCGGTTCTGCCTCAGCCCATTTTGTAGAATAATCCATTGCTACATTTATCATTTGCCTCCCTCCAGATGCCATCAGCAAAGGCCCCACCAGGTCAATCCCCCATTTATCAAATGGTATAGACTCAATTATAGACATAAGTGGTACTGACGGCCTATGAATAACATTATCAAATCTTTGACAATTATCACAGTTTTGAACTAAATTTTTAGCATCGTTCATGATCGTAGGCCAATAGAATCCTGCAAGTAAAACTCATCGTGATAAAGCTTTAAATCCGCAATGAGCTGACCCTTCTCCGTCATGCAACTCTGATAACACCTCTTGTGATTCTTGCTTGTCTAGACATCGTAACAATGGCATACTTAATGCCTTCTTATACAAAATTCCATCTAACACTATGTAACCAAAGGCTTTACCTATAAACTTTTTGGCCAACCTCATATCATCTGGCAATGTTCCTTGAGTAAAACAATTAAGAATATCCATTCGAAAGTCTCCTCGGATTACATCAAATGTAACAAAGAAATCCTTGATACATTCGCACTGACTAGATTGAGTAGAAATCGAGAGATTTTCGTGTAGCAAAATCAAAGGATATTCCTCCTTATAAGAAATATATGCTAAAGAATCATCCACCATGTTACTTCCTTGACCAATATATTCGACAACAACATGTTCGAATAACAGCATTGAATTCTGAAGTTCCCGAAGATATAAAATCAAACGATCATTTCTTGCCTCGGAAAATCCAGATACCTGACTCGCTAATAATTGAGAATCTGTTTCCAAATGCACTGAAGTTGCCCCAAATATTTTTGCCAATCTTAAACTTGTTAAAGCAGCTTCGTATTCAGCTTCAGTATTCGAAGCGTGAAAACCAAATTTGATAGATTGAATCATCGTTTCTCCAGTTGGCGCTATTAACTGAACCCCAACACTGCATCCTGAAATACTATACCCTCCATCTGTTTGAACAATCCACCTCGAATTTACTCGTGCAGTGTCTTTATTTTATGGTAATATCCGATTTACTCGAATGGAATTCAACAAAAAAATTTACCAATGCTTGGCCTTTAATCGTAGTTCGAGGTGTGAAAAAAATATCATAATCCCCCAACTCCACTGACTACTTGGTCATTCTCCCCAAAATATCTGGTCGTTGTAATATATTTTTCAAAGGGAATGAATTTCGGACTTCGATAGTGTGAGCTTGAAAATAAAGGTGCATTTTCCTAGCAACAATCACCAATGTTAATGCTAATTTTTCCATTTTCAAATACCTTTTCTCTGCTGTCACTAGACTTTTACTAATATAATACACTGCTTTCGAATACCTGTATTTTCACTTATCAACACCGCACTTAATGCAAAATCCAATACCGCAATGTATAAAAAAGGTTTTTCTCCACTTCAAGGTTTTGACAATATTTCTAGTGATGATAACAAATTTTTTATACTTGTGAATGCTGCCTCGCACTCCGATGTCCATTCAAATCTGTTTGGTCCTCGTAAAACTTAAAAGAAAGAAAAGCAATTGTCAGAAAATCTAGAAATAAATTGATTAAGTGTTGATAACCTTCCAGTCAAAAAATTTCACTTCTTTAACAGATCGAGGCGAATTCATTGCTATCAGGGCTTTTAATTGTTATAGGTCACCTTATATTCCTCTTTTACCGATGACATAACCTAAAAACTTCCATGACCAAACTCCGAAGGTGCACCTTTCAGGATTTAACTTCAGCCCGATTTCTCTTAAATTCAAAAATATTTCCTCTAATTCCTCAAGATACACATCATTCTTCAAACTTTTTAAAACCATATAGTCTATATAAACCTCCATATTTGTTCCGATATGAGTGGAAAAATCTTTATTCATCAATCTTTGATAAGTGGCTCTGGCATTTTTTTATCCAAATGGCATAATCTTATAGCAATACAACCCGCTATCAGTTATAAAAGTCGTACATTCTTGGTCCTTCAGATCCATCTGAATCTGATTGTATCCTGCAAAACCATCAATGAATGTTAGTATTTTATTTCCCGAGGTGGAATCAATCAATTGGTATATTCGAGGAACAAGAAATTGATCTTTAGGACATGCTCGATTCAAGTCTGTAAAATCCACACACATTCTCCACTTCTCATTCTTCTTCTTGACCACTTTGTCGTCCATAAAGGATATTGTGCCTCCCTTATGAGGTACGACCTTGGATAACCGGTCCACCTCAGAAACAATCGCTTCCGCTTTCTCCGAAGAAAATGTCATTCTCTTCTGAATCACTGGTTTCACCTTCGGATCAATAACTAGACTATGACAAATCACTTCGATTGGTAATTGGTTGAATTTTGGCATTGTGAATGAGTGGGCCTCTATCTCAACACTTAAGTCTAAGTTAATAAATCACGGAGTAAATAAATTTAATCAATTTACTGTTTTGTGATCCCCAATCCCAATACTGTAAAAGGTTATGGGATTATAACTTAGGGTTTCAAGTTGTACCATATATAAAAGAATGACTATGGTTCAACATTAATTTAGCCCAAAACTCAAACACTCAAAATAATCATCGTCTTGTTGATTAGAGGACCTCGAATCCTGGATTTTGCAGGAGTTCAGTTGCAAACTTTGGATATCGATTGACAAGCAACCATTAATCTTGAAGATTACCCGAAAGTAGTAGATTCCCCATGATATACGATAGAGAGCAAAAATAGGTAAAGCCGCAAACGCTCTTTTCAATATAATCTAGATAGGTGAATCAATATATAAAAGCGTTTTAGTATATTTCTGTAGTTTGATGAATGATTCATCAGTATATAATTAGAAAGAAGAATAAATTTTTCTGTGTAGTTATTATTTTTAGTGTAAAATTTGTTATATCATGTAGTGCTATATACAATACAACTAATCGTACTATTATTCCTTTAAATAAATATTATTCTATGTTGTTATTCATTCTTATCAACAACTATTGGAAATTGTAATTCAGGTGTACTTGTGAACGTGATTATTTTATCCTATTTTTCCTTTTGTTTAATGATTTTAGGCATGGTACTTTGATTGTGTTAGGAATAATAAATACTGATGTAACATGGTATTTTTCCCTTATGAGGTCCGACCTTGGATAACCGTTCCACCTCAGAAACAATCTCTTCCGCTTTCTCCGTAGAAAATTCCATTCTTTTCTGAATCAATGGTTTCACCTTCGGATCAATAGCCAGACTATGACAAATCACTTCGATTGGTACCCTTGTTACATCCTCTGTTTTCCAAGAGAAAACGTTCGAGTTAAAAGATAAAAATTCTAGCAGTTGTTGACGTAAGAGTGAGGTCAGCAATGTTCCAATTCAAAGCACTCTTCCTTCTGAAAAAAAATATACTCCTTTATTTCTTCACTTACTGTTAAAGACCATGGGGTTTCCCTCAGATCGTCAACTCTTTCTTCAAAATCCGAGGTTATCCCCTATGACTGCTATACGTGCATCAAATCTTCATTGTTGGCTCCCCAAATTCGAAGCGCAGTGACATAACATTCTTTAGCTACTTTCTGGTCGCTTCGAACGACCCACCCGATCTCCTATCACATACTTGAAACATTGGTGAACTGTTGACACTATCCCATACATTTCTAGAAAGCCATGAACTTCCAAATATAACGTTGTTGCTCGTGTGGCGTTGTTGTTCTTGTCAAACCATATTCTCTGTCAAATCAACATAATATTCTGGCCTAACCCATTGATTTGGCCTTGGTCCGTTATATTATAAGATGGAGAATGATTTGAATATCCATAAGTTTGAGGTGGCAAGTTGTTATTCTTTAGTCGTGACTGCTGAATTACGTTTCGAAGGTTGCCCTTGATTATTGGCCACATGGCTCGAATTATTTGGAGTACTAACTGGTCATCTTGGACCCTGGTTGACTCTTCAACCTTAATTTGATCCTCTACTTGAGCTATCAATGCTCCAAAAGTTAGAGCTCTCCTCTTAGTAGTTTCATTGGCCAGATCCTCTGGCAATAGACCCTGGCGAAAAGCTGCCATCGCCACATTCTCTTCGCAATTGTCCAAACTTGTTTTAGTCCAAACAAACCTCTTCGTGTAATCCTTTAATTTCTCTCCAGCTCCCTGCTTGCACTGGATAATTGTATCCCCATTCGCTCTCATTTTCTTACTCCCCACAAACTTCCTTCGAAAAGTAGTGTAAAAGTCCCTAAAATTTGAGATGGATCCCCTGGCAATAGACCCTGGCGAAAAGCTGTCATCGCCACATTCTCTTCGCAATTGTCCAAACTTGTTTTAGTCCAAACAAACCTCTTCGTGTAATCCTTTAATTTCTCTCCAGCTCCCTGCTTGCACTGGATAATTGTATCCCCATTCGCTCTCATTTTCTTACTCCCCACAAACTTCCTTCGAAAAGTAGTGTAAAAGTCCCTAAAATTTGAGATGGATCCCCTCGGAATCCGGTTATACCACTTTAAATCCGTTCCTTCAAAGGTATGTGAAAATGCACAACACCAGACGGTCGTCATCTTCAAAATTCATCATGTAGTTCTTAAATTGTTCGATGTGGTCATCGGGATCTTGCATCCCATCGAACTTCTCCACCTTAGCAATATCAAAACGCTTTGGAGTCGTTATGAATCGAATCTCACTTGTTAATGGAGAGTTCCTATAATCGACACCTTGCACAAACTGATCATCAGTTCCCATTACTGCGTACACATTTCGATCAGTCTCAAAATACTGATTCGAGGTGTTCTCCTCACACCATGTAGACTCTCTCAAACAACGAGGAACGTTGTCCCTTTTAGATTTCTGTTCTTTTTTATGCCTCCTTGGTTGTTCTCTTTCTGGTTCCTCTTTCAAAGAACTCATATATCTCTTAAAGCCCGAAGCAGAACTTTCAACCTCTTCATCACTAGAGGCTACATACTTTCTTATCTTTTTTACCTTTGCGAGAAGAATATCGCTCTTTAGGAGCTTCAAAGCACGCTTTTTTATGTTCACTTCTAACATGCCGATCAACACAAGATCGATCAGAATGATCTCCCATATCAACTTTCTCGTTTTCTTGTCTCACCTCAGATTTGAGTTTCGCCGAGTGAATCTCTTGTTCTCTTTGTTCATATTTTTCGTTAAGCATATTTATTTTATCTAAAAGTTGATTCATTCCCATCTCAATGCCTGATTGAGTTTGGATCAGAGTTTATCCATCCAACCTATTTTCATTTCTTTGCAAATCATCTTTTAAAGTTTCCATTGCTGATCGAAGTGACAGATTGTTTTCGGGATTCATTAAATGGAATTCAAACGAAAAAACAAGAACATTGTATTGAAATTCGAACATGCAAGTCTTCTTAATCGTCCCCAGAGGAGTCGTCAATTTGTTGAGTCCAATTATCAAGAAAGTCGTCTTAGGAAAATAATATGCGAGTTCTAGAGAGAGAGAGTTTTTAGAGAGAGAGAGTCATAGCATAATTGAGTTAGATCAAAAAGTGTTCAACCCTTTTATTAGTTCAGCCTTGCCCTTTATATAGAGGCGCTAAGACTCAGCTTTATACTGAAAATGGTTACATAAGAGGGGATAAATTACCCTTAATCCTCCATAGAATTACATAGTCATAATTGCTCAATTAAACTTATATTATTTAAACTTTAGTCCTTAAATTTCTACTTCCATATCAAACATAATTCAGCTATAAATGCATTAAGGCTCGTAGAAGTTAAATTTTGACAATCATAAATATTTTTATATTAAAGTATTCGGCTCTTATAGTCATATAGAACTAAATGAACAATTAAAATGAATGTAATAAGTATAATTTGTTATAATCTCTCTTATATATGGGAGAATAATTTATCAATATCACTATCTACAAATATACCATAACAATTGTATGACATAATATCTATTATACACGAAAAAACGAAAGAGACTAATGCAAACTAGAATACTCTAAAAAAAAAATTAAAAAACCAAAAATTTATATAAGTATTACCGTTATCCAAATTCATTTTATTTTATTCCTGTTACGACCATTTAGAAAATGACTAATTTATACTATAAAAAAAAACTAAAAATCTCAAAAAAAATATCAAGAGTTCGTAAAAAAAACTTCAAAATATATGTTAAAGTGAACATAAAAAACTAATGAATAATATAAAATAAATAGAATAACAATATTATTTTCACCACTAATGAATATAATATAAATTTATTAATTTATTTCAGAAAATGCTTTAAACATAAGAAAAATGTTGAATAAAGTTTAGAAAGCAAAAGAAAATCTATCAAGTGATCATCACTCACAAAATATCACTCAAAATGAAAATCTTTAACTTACTATTACTTAAAAGTAAGTGAGGATATAATGAAAGAAATGGTTATTTTAAATACTCTTGTTGACAATAAAAATATTTCACTCAATGGATTTCAAAGTGATCAACATATAAAATAAAATGATAAAAGGTCTCAAAGCATGGATTTCACTCAAAGGTTATAACCCTATTTTAAATACTAATATTAGCATATTTTATATTATAAAATATAGTTTGTATTAAAATAATTATTAATTGAAAATTTATAAAAAATATTCTACCGAAATATAACTAATTATATTTGTTAATATATGTATAAAGTTATATGTGTCCTAACTTAAATAATTTATTTGATTACCTACTAAACATCCGAACAGCTATCCACACCTAAAACAAGCAAATTAATACTTCATTAACCGGTGTCGAAGACACTGGTTAGCAAATTAGTGCATCATTAACCGATCCAAGCAATAATATATTTGTTTGGACTAACACAACCCAACCTTATTATTCATTAAAGTTTATCAGCTTAATTATATTTTTTATATTAGTTTAACACGATTAATCATGTAACTCATCATGATATTTTAATATTTGTACTATTATTTCATATACAATTATATTATTTTTAATATTTTTTTAACGTCTATTATATTATTTATGATATTATTATGTTATTTTTAATATAAACATATTAACTTATTTACTATCAGAATTAAATAATAGAAAGAGAAAGTACACCTAATTTACCTATTCAACTATTTTATTTTCATATAGTATCCAAAGTATCTATTATCTCTTAATATCCATCTCAACTATCTAATTACCATATAGTACCTAACATTATTTTAATATCCTAACTACCCTCACCCTTATGAAGAATCACTAACCAAAATTTCTCTTTCTTATTTTTTCTTTTTCTTTTTAAAGATCCATATCTTTCAAACCGGAGGTCGAAATAAATAAATAAAAGTATCATCGCTTTTATTTTATTTTAAATGAACAAAACTAGATCAATTGATGATATTTTTTGATTTTTTTAAAAAATAAAATTTCACCAGTAACAACTCTAAAAAATACTGAGAGTTGTCCTGAGAGTTGTTCAGGAAACCCAGAGTTGCAAACAACTCTCGGGATATCCTGAGAGTTGTTCAGGAAAACCTGAGTTGCAAACAACTCTCAGGATATCCTGAAAGTTGCAAACAACTCGAGGTACCAGCAGATATATATGGTTGAGGGTATTTTTGTCCTAATTTTAATTCGTGGTACCAAATGACATTATCCAAAAACGGATACCAATGAGTAATTAAATAGTTGAGAGGATATTTACTAATACTTTTTTCATAATAAAATACATTTACGGCAAAATACTAAAAAAAATGACAATCGAAATATCAATAAAATATAATCTTCAAACTTATAAAATTCAATACTAATTGCAATCAAAATGTATATCCATTACATTTGACATAAAATTAATAAAAAGTAGATTCAGTTGTATATAATAAAAAATAAAATACATACAAACTTAAACACTTGTTCCTTTCCCTACCGTCCTAAATTATGAAAATAAAATTAATATATTTTGATTTTTAAATTTTCGTAAATATATGTAAATATTAATTATTTATAAAAAACAATTTTACCATTAATAAAACATAATACATTAATTGTCTCCATTTATTGTACAGTGAAATCTTGTTAATAATATTACAAATATCTAATAGTTTCAAGTAAATTAGTATTGATTATAGTTTAATTTATATTTTATGTTTATCAATTTTGGTTTTTTTATTTATATTTGGTGTTTTTTATTTTTTTATTTTTAATTATTAAATAAATTATTTTTGCTAAGGTGGTATTTAATTTATATTTTATTTTTTTTATACTTTTATTTATGTTTTAGTGCATTTTTTTAAATATTTTTTAATTTTTTTTTGTTTTTCAGTGCATTTCTAATCGGAAATCAATCCAACATTTTAACTCTTTTTTCTCAAATCGGAAAAAAAATTCAAGTTATTTTTTTATTAATTTCATTAATTAGCTAGTTCTACTATTTTCTTTTGGGTAATTTTTTAATATTTTGTTTGATATATTTATTTTAATTGAATTTTTATTCTATACTAATTAGAAAATTTCCTAAAATTTAGTCTTTTTGGTATTTTATTGAACATTCTATTTATATACTTATTTTAGTGAATTTTTATCCTATATTAACTTAGAACATATACTAAATTTTAACTATAGATATGTTTCAAACCTTCACGTAAAAAGCATTATATTATGACTACCACGAAATTTGTTTCAAAATAAAAATAAATTGTAATATAAATGATGTAGGTACGAATAGAATAATTGAGTGGATGAACCATAATTAACATTTTTTATACACATTCTAAGTAAAAATATTATTCGAAGTGAAATAAAGATTGTTCCAAGACCCTGGTAAAGCCTTCTTCCCCGGTGACCTAGTTGGTCTTCTCTGGTGATCTTGACTGGTTTTATTCGGTGTTTCCTTTCGTAGGCGTCTTGGGCATTGTTGATTTATTCCCAGGGTATTCGATTGCTGCCTGTCAATCTTCCTCTGTTTTTTGGTTCTCTTGTTTTGCTTTTGTTTTGCTTCCCGGTGATCTGTTACAACCCTGTCGACGATGATTGATACGAAATTTTTTAAAGAGTTTCCTTCTCTTCTTCCCAACATTGTAAACAAAAACCAAATTCAGCCTAAGAAATTATTTGTTGATGTCATAAAATCGAAATCGGAGCCAAAATAAACGGTACCGGAGTTTGTAAAAATAACAGAGGATCAAAATTCTATACAATACTCCAAGGAAACTGAGGATTTTCTCTTAAAAAATTCAAGAACTACCATAATAGGTAAGTTCAGTGACGGAATCCCAAAGAAATCTTTGTTAGATGTGTTCCTTCAAGCTTTCAAATATAAAGGTTCATATACATACACCACCATAGATTCTCGCCATGTCTTATTGGAGTTTTGCTTCAAAGAGGATGTCAGTAGCCTCTGGTCAAAAAACGTTTGGAGTGTCGAAGGCAAAACCATGCGTCTCCTTAGATGGTGTCCTGATTTTAACAAGAATGTTGAAAGCCCTATAGTCTTGATTTGGGTTAGACTGCAAAAACTTCATGAGTACTTGTATAACAATTCCGTGATTATGGACCTTGCCTCTTCTCTAGGCACAGTTTATAGAATAATTATTCCTGATAAGCATAGGGCCAACAGCAACGCTTGCTACGCCCATGTTGAAATAAACATCTCCATAAATCTTAAAAGAAAGTTGTGGGTTGGATTCAACGAGAACGATGGATGCTAAGTTGGTGTTAGTTACAAGAATGTTCCTAGTTATTGCTATAACTGCAATCACTTGGGTAATAGTTCTAATGAATGTAGAAAGAAAGATTTGAAAGTTAAAGATACTGAAAGAAGTGAAGACAAGGATAAAAATGTGAATGTTATCAATCATTATGATCCAAATCAAGAAAGCTCTACAAATCTTCAACTTCCCAAAACAACACAAATTCAAACATTCAGTTTAGTTTACAAGAGGAAACTAAAATCTGTGATTACTAATAAAGACAAAGCTTCTGATTCAAAAGTCTCTAGCAGCAATGATCTTCAAGATGTTGACAATTCTTCTAAAAGTGAGTCCGAGCTTATTGGTTCCCTCCAAAGATTGGAACAAGATTACCAAAACAGTCTTGAAAACCAGCTTGATGACACTACTTTATCTCCTAATCGTGACAATATTGGCAGCTGCAACGTTTCTCCCCGTGTTACCTCCCCTATCCATGATTTTAACACCATTATCTTTTGAAAAATCAAATCTGCACACAGAAACAAAAGTGTCAAAAGGCCTTCTATCAACTCTCTGCTTAGTAGAGAGAGGAATCACAACAGATATTTATCTAATAATGATAAAGATTGTTAGCTGGAATGCCCGTGGGGTTAACAACAATTCAACCTTGTCTAGGCTAAACTCTATGATCAAAACTGAGAAACTTAAGGTGGTTGCTCTTTAGGAACCTATGGCTAAGTTGGACAAGATTGACAGTGTTGCTAGGAGAAATGGGATGTGTAACTTTGTTGCTAACTGCTCCAACAAAGTTTGGGTATTCTGGTCCGAGGACACTAACATTAAGGTCAATATCGATCATGACCAATTTATCCACTTAGAGATCAATTACAATAACTTAAATTTCAACTTTACCTCTGTTTATGCCAAGAATCAAAAATCCTTAAGAAAGATCTTTGGAGCCAGATGACATCCATTGCCAATGAAGATACTCCTTAGATGGTTGCTGGTGATTTTAATGTTGTCATTAATTCTGATGACCAACTTGGTTGCTCCTCATTCGACGATATTAGCTCTGAAAACTTCAATGAAGCCATCAGAACCTGCTGCTTTGAAGATCCTGGTTTTATTGGCTCAAGATATACCTGGAGTAACAATAAATGCTGGAAACATTTAGACAGTGTGTTAGTAAACACCAAAATATCTTCTACTATGTGCAACATTCAGGTTTTTCACATGGTCAGAACTTGTTCTGACCATGCTCCCCTTCTCATATCTCTCTCTAATAGTCCCACTGATACTTTCAAGTATAACAAATGCAGTTTCAAATTTATTAATGCTTGGACTAATGATTCTTGCTCTGTTAGGCAAAAGTTGAATCTCTATTGTAAAGGTAGTAGTAACAATGTGTTTGGGTATATGCTCAAGAGACTTAAAAAGTTTCTCAAAGAGTGGAACACTAACCACTTTGGCAACATCTTCAACAAAGTTAAAACAGCCACTGAAGATGTGGATAAGAAGGAAATTATTCATCAAACTGAGAACATTAACATGTCTAAAGCTAATCTTTCCAAAGCTAATAGTATTCTTATGCAGGCTCTTAAGAATGAGGAAAGTTATTGGAAGCAAAAGTGCTTCAATACATGGCTTAATGATAGTGATAGTAACACTAAGCTTTATCATAGCTATGTGTCTAAGAAAAGAATTAAAAATTTAATAAATGGGATTAAAGAGAATGGAATATGGCTTCAAAACCACAATGACATAGCTAAGTCAACTGAATTATACTTTAAAAATGTCTTATCTACTGATTCCTATGTTACACATGATGATCTAAATTTAAATATGCAGGACTCCCTATTTGACAACATCCCTAAGACTGTTACTGACAGTGAAAATCTTGCTATTCTAAAGCCTATAACTAAGGACAAAGTCTGGTCAATCATCTGCTCAATGAAAAATGACAGTGCTGCAGGCACTGATGGGTTTAACTCTTTCTTCCTTAAAACTTGTTGGGATATTATTAACTTTGATCTTTGCAGAGCTCTTAAGGCCTATCTAAAGGGTGGTAGTATTCCCAGTGGATTTTTTGCCACTGGGATCTGTCTTATAAAGGCCCTAACCCTATCAGTTGGAACAACTTTAGGCCCATTAGCATGTGTACTATATTTAATAGACTCTTCTCGAGTATCATTAATAATAGGATATCTGACCTTTTGCCTAATATCATTTCAAACAGTCAAAGTGCCTTTGTCAAGAATAGACTCATCCATGAGAATATCCTTATTGCTAAGGAAATGATTCACAATATAAACAGAAAACCTAGCAAAGAAAACATAATGGTTCAAATTGATATGTCAAAGGAATTTGACAGAATGTCTCATGCCTTTGTTCTTAAAATATTGAGTTGTTTTGGATTTTCTAAGGATTTTATCTCTATTATCAACAAAATGATATCTAAAGTGATGATCTCTATTCTTATTAATGGCACTAGTGTGGGTTACTTCCCACAGAAGAATGGTTAAAGACAGGGTGACCCTCTGTCTCCCTATCTTTTCATTCTTTCTGAGGAAGCACTCACTAGAGGACTGTTTAACCTATTCAAATCTAATAACAGCATGCAATTCTATGTGAAATCAGGGTACCTTCTCCCAAGCCTGACATTTGCTGATGATGTCCTTATCTTCATCGACAGTCTCACATCCACCACTAAAAAGCTTAGTTCCATGCTTAACAACTGTCAGCTAATATCTGGTCAAATTATCAATAAGGAAAAGACAAAAATTATTACCTCTACCAGATCTTCTAGTAAAGAAAGGCTTAACATTACCACTGGATTCAACATGGACACTGCTCCCTTCACCTACCTTGGAATTACAATATCTACAAACAACAAAGGGAAGAATTATGCTCTCTTACTTGAAAAAATATATAATAAGATTAATGAATGGAACATGATGCATCTGTCATTTGGTGGCGTAATGTCCCTACTCATCAATGTCTTACATCCTATTATATATTAATTGATGCATAACAGTGAAATCCCTAACTCTATTATAAATCAAATAGAGTTATACTTCAACAAATTTTTATGGAGGACAAATTATAATGAAAAATCTATCCATTGGGCCTCTTGGAATCAGCTGTGCAAGCCTTTTGATGAGGGTGGACTGAATATCAAAAGACTTATTGATATTCAGCACACCCTTTTCACAAAAGTTATGGTTCCTTTTTTGCAGAAAAAAGTGTCTTTGGTCAGACATCATGCATAACATTTACTGCCCTAACATTCACCCTATTAAAACTAAATACAACTCTACTGACTCTATAGTCTGGAAAAGGCTTCAAAACATTAAAAATGTTGCTGATAATAACCTAAAGTGGTCTATAGGCAATGATTCTGTTGATTTTTGGCTAGATGAGTGGCATGATATGCCTCCTCTTCTTAATAACAACAGTTTTGAGAACTGGTTCCTTTCGGCCAAAGTTAATACCTTTTGGAAAAACAATAAGTGGGACAACTCTACACTATTGACCTTCCTGCCTCAAGATCGCGTGAACCAGATAAATACTTTTAAAATAAATCTTGAGCAGGAAGATAAAATAGTGTGGAATTTTTCTAATGATAACAACTTCAATACGAACTTAACTTGGGACAGCATAAGAAATAAATATAATAAAACCAATTTTTACAAAAAAAATTGGAACCATATTGTTCATAAATTTTTTTCTTTCTTATGCTGGAAGTTAGTTAAAAATTATGTTCCCATTGATAATATCCTTATTAGAAGACACTTTGTAACTGTCTCTAAATGCAAGATTTGTTGCAGTTGTGAAGAGAAGAACCATCTCTTCGTTAACTACAAATTTGCTTGGCAGATTTGTAATTATTTTGGTTATCTGTTTAAGATTCCATTGAAGCGTTGCATGACTATTACTCACTTACTCCATTGCTGATTCTGGTATTCTAAGAGTAAGTTCCACATTACCCATCTTGTCCCTCAGATTATCTGTTGGACAATATGGTTTAATAGGAACTGCTCCAAACTCAATAACACCCGTGATGACCACAAGAATGCTATTGATAGAATCACCAGAACCATAATCGGTATAGACTCTGGTAATCTATTAAAAGCTAAACATTGGTCTCATGTCATCGAAGCAGGTGCAGCTTTAGGTTGCAAGACAATGAACAAGAAGAAGAATAAGAACACTTACCAGAAATGGATGCTCCCTAGTCGTGGAAGGCTCAAGATCAACGTCGATAGAGCTTGTAGCTCCATTGGCGAATCCAGTGAAGGCATTCTGGTCAGAGATGAAAACGGCGACATCATCCTTGGGGCTAGAATATTATTTGGCAAGTTAAATCCTTTCTTAGCCAAGTGTAAAGCCCTAATTGAGGGTCTTCTCATCTGCAAGCGAAACCAGTGGCAGAACGTCGACATAGAGTACGACTGCTTGACCCTCATCAACGTTCTTACCACTGGAATTGCTGCTCATCTCATTCAATCGACCATTGTTATTTGTCGTAGCCTAATCCACCCTTCCATGTCATTTAGGCACATCCCCAGAACGCAGAATCACACTGCTGATTGGATTGCTAAGTAGATTTTGAACAACAACTAGGACTGCGACTTCAAGGGCGTCAATGCACCGAATCCTCTCCTGGCTATCGTAACGCTTGAAAGCCTTGGAGTTGGATACATTTGATGAGCTCAGAGAACCTTTAGTGAGAGTCAGGAGCAAAGATGTTCGCGTGAAGGGGTCGGACTAGAGAATGTTCGTATGATATGACTGTGAATAGTGAATTCTTAGAAATGGAAAAGACAAAAGGAATATGTGTTGTAATTATTACTCAATCATTGGACCCTTTTCCCAAAAGGGAATGTCCTTTTTATAGGAAAAGAGGTAGAGGGTGAAATTACATGTTTACCAGTATGAGAATGGATTTCTTACCCCATTATTTTACTATTTACAAACAAGTTCTAGGGGACTATCATTCAAGTCCTTCATTTCTTATGTGTGCTTTACTTTGGGCCTTAGCCACTAAATACATTCCTCTTAACCTTATTAGTGGGCTAAATTACATGTCAAACACCTATATTTTAATTCCCTTATCAGTAGCCCCCCAGTCTAGGTGCAGTGCTTTGGACGTGGACTTAAATTGTAACTTACCACTGTTCGGATCGGATCGAGCGCTACCCTTCTCGGGCGCTTTGTTTTTTGAGCGAGATTCATCGGGGTCGGATTTCATCATGGTCGGATCTCGTACTCCCTGGTGAGCTTCTGAAGATGATCGGATTCTATCTTGCTTACCTCACCTTTTGGTCAGGCTGATGTCACCTAAATAATAATTTAATGTCAGACACGCGTGCTTGGTTTCGCTGCTATCGAGTCAAAAACTTTCTTTAGGCGACACAGCTGTCATGACACGTGTCATGATGCCGTTATGCTCCAACTGTTCACCTTCTGCTCCCTTTGCTTATATAAAGCCCACTTTCTATCTGAACAAAGGTTTCTGATTTCCTTTAAACAAATTTCGTTCAAGAGAGAGAAGCTGTGCCAAACAAAAACTTTAAGTTTGCATTTTCATGCCTGAAGAGTTTCTTTATATTGGAAAGTATAAACTTTGGAGGTGGTTTAATATCTCTAATCGGATTGGTGTTGTTGGGCCTTTTACTGCAAGAGAATATCCCTCTCCTGCCGATATTCAGGAGTCCAACTTTCGAGACAACTAGGCTCCGATCCGCGAACGTTCTGCCCGGCTTGCTGCATCCTCCCGTGGTCAAACACACCCTTCAAGTGGTGAGGTTGATCTCTCTGCTTCTTTAAATCCCTCTACTCTTCCTTCCCGATCTCCTCCTTTGTCATAATAGGTGAAGAAAGAGAAAGACCACCGACTAAAGAACATCAAGATCGGTCTAAGAGAAAAAGATCGCCGGATCCGGCCGTTAAATCGGTTCGAATGAGGATTCCTTCCTCGGTACCAACTCCCTCTACAACCCCTAGGGCTCTCCTCAAACGAAGCCAGACGTTAGTCCTCGAAATTGTTTTCCTAAAGGGGCTCGGGTTGAAACTTCCCTTACTCTCAATCAAGAGGCTCATGAAAAATATTTATCCGAGGAGCCTGAAAATTTTGCAGTGATTGAGGCGGAGCCTCTTCGGGTCGTTCCTACCGACGCCACTCCCTCGGAACCTATAGCCGACCCTTACACTTATCCAGGTGAAACTTCCCTGGTAAAAAAGAAGAAAAAGAAAAAAACACGTTCGACGGGCCTGCCCTCGAATGTGGAAGATATACTGAGCGATCATCTTCGTAACCTTGAAACCAAACACCTCTTGGCTTTATACAAGGTGAAGTACAAGTATTTCCACCCAAACGAGGAGATCAAGCTAAGGGAACGATGGGGTATCCTCACCAATATTACCATCCGATTCCCTACTGTGGGAGAGACTCCTTTATCGGTCCGCACAAACGAGTTGGTGCTTTACACAGAATTGATGAACTGGGGTTTCCGATTGCCCCTTGACCCTCTTCTGGCTGATTACTTTCACATGGTCAAACTTTGTCCTTCTCAGGCTGGGGCCAATATGTGGTACACCCTGATGGCTTGCATCATGGCATCACGACTCTCTAGAAATGCTTTTACCATTGAGAAACTTATCGCTGTTTCTGGAGTGGCTAAGAACTCTCACTATCCCTTTTATTCACTCGGTTTTGCTAGAAACCTTAAAGTGATAAAGGATTTTTTAGAGGCTGACAAAAAATAGAAGCAACAATTCCTGTTCATTTCCGGGTTGTGGGAGACCGGGTTCAAAGATTCCGAGGACCTTCCTCATCGACTTACTCTGTAGTGGATTGGACGAGGTAAGTACTTTCACCAAAATATTTTCTGATCTACCACCCTTGGTATATTCTGACCGTTTGGTTTTTCAGCTATGAAAGGAATTGCCAAGTCTTTTAAGCGTCATGTTAAATCCGGTAAAGCTGTCTTTGAGAAACTGAACCTTTAGGCTGGTGAACATTGGAGCAAAAAATTCCACCAAAGCTTTATGCCGATGAATTTTGCTAAGATTAATCTTTGGCGACTCGACCTTAGTGAAAATAAGACTCCCTCGGAGCTTATGGTGGCTCCTCTAGGTGATGATGTCCTGGCACGGTTGGAATGTTTTGATAACGCAGGCTACCTCCCTACTCGGGCTCGAGCTCTGAGTCATCAGGATACAAATAAACCCGAGGAGGGTGAAGAAGCAGACACTGAGGACGATGCTGAGTCCGATGACGATACAGATAAACCCGATGCTGAGGGTGATCTTCAAGAGAAGGTGCAGGTCAATACTCCCTCAGAAGTTCTGGGTAATCATGATGAAACCCAAGTACGCTTGCCTCGGCTACGATGCCGTCGGATCCTCAACAGCCACCCCCTCGATCCTCAGGTATTTTCTCCCTCCTCTCATCATGGCAACCAACCAGACAATGCTGATGACCGGGTTGAGGTTAGGCCTCAAGGTCGTGCTGGTGCCACAAGGCCACAAAAACTTACCACTGAGGAGAAGAAGAAAAAGATTGCTGAGAGCGAAGGGGGGGGAGTGACAACACCAATCGTTCGAGTCTGCCTCTATCCCGAAAAATTGTGATTGTCGATTCTGACTCCGGTGGAGAATTTGTTTCCACTCGGGGGGAGGTCAAGAAGGTGGTTCTGATGCAGAGGGGTATCTTTCTCCGGACTCTCCTTAATTCAACGTTTATGGCAATGAATACGTGGCGAACGAGCTAAATAAGTTACTGCATGCTGCTTCTCTACTCGAACGCAAAGCAAATCGGAAAGATAGCTATAAAGAAGAAGTTATTGCGAGGAGGGCAGAAGTAACAGCTTTAGCATCAGAGGTTTCTGAGCTAAAAGGAAAAGTGAATGACTTGACCGATCAGGTGACTGAACAAACTGAGATATCTTCTAAAGTAGAAGATTTAGTTGCTGAGTCCGGTGATCTGAAAAAGGAAGTGAAGGAACTAAATGAGGAGTTAGCCAAGACATCGGAAGTTATTGCCAAGGTGCAGTCTCTATCTTCCGAGTCTAAAGAGCTGAAGAAGAAGGTCAAAGAGCTAACTGACAAATTGACTAAGGGGAAAAAGACCTCAGAGGAGCGTTTGACTACTATTACTTCTCTTGAGGCTGAGCTTTCCGAGGAGAGAACAAATTTTGACGATGAAAGGGAGAAGTTTGTCCTTAAAGATGCCGAGCGCGATACTACCGTTGATGGTCTTCTCGAAGGTTATTGTAAAATCAAGGTATACTTCGAGAATTGTGTTCAAGACCTTGAAAAACTATCTGCATCCCATGAGAGTTTGAAGACAAAATTCGAGGCTAAGAAGAAGGAAATTATGGATGAGTATGGTGCCAATGTTGTTGTTCGTCTGGAGGAGCGAGATGCCAAACTAAGATCAGCCATGGTAATGTAGATGCATGAGAAATTCCAAGACTTACACCTTGGTAGCCTCTGGACTCGAGTCATCGAACAACATCGTCCCCCTGGAGTATCCGTGGAAGACCTCGAATCCAGTGAAGACTCGGAGAGTTCTTCGTCGGACTCGGATTCTCTTGCCGGTAGTAAAGGAAATTCAGCTTCCGAGTAGCTTGTGTTGGGTAGTCTTTATCTTGTTAATTTTTTGTTGTATGATTGTTGTGACAAAACACCTTTAGTGTAATACTTCCCTTTTGTTATTGGAACTTTTAGCGATGCTTTCTTAATATGGTATTTTACTCATATTTTTCTTACTTTGATTTAATTGTTGAGTTTAAATATTCTTGAGATGTGTTTTGAGTTTAAAAAGATGAACTTTCTCGTCCAAACTTCTTTGGAGTATGTTTTGAGTTCAAAAAGATTAACTTCCTTGTCCAAACTTCTTTGGAGTATGTTTTGAGTTAAAAAAGATGAACTCGCTCATGTTTTTAAAGAAGGCAATAAAATTTGATATTAACCCGACTATTTAGGCACCTCATTAAAACCTTCATGCGCCACCAGGGTAGGAAAGAGTATGCCACCGGAACTTACATTAACTATTAAAGAAAATATTTACACATCACTTAATCAAACTAAATAAGCCTTTAGATGCTCAATGTTCCATGGATGGGGAAGATCTCTTCTTTCTTTATCCTTCAATCCGTATGTCCCCGGTTTCAACTTCCTAGTGATTGTGTATGACCCTTCCCAATTTGGGGCGAGTTTCCCGAGTCTCTTGTATTTTGTGTGCAGGAAGACTTTTCTTAGTACCCTTTTCCCAACCTCGAACTCTCTTCTTCTGACCTTCGACGAATAACGGCTTCTCATCAATATTTGATAGTGCAACGAATTTAATTGAGCATTTCTTCTCTTTTCTTCTATCAAAAAGAGTTCTGTACGGTTTCCTTTATCATTCCCCTCCCCGGAATATTCACTTAATCGGAAAGATGGGAACATGGTTTCCGATGGCACCACTGCGTCCGTTCCGTATACAAGCGCGAAGGGTGACTCATGTGTTGCTGTCCGAGGAGTGGTGTTGTATGCCCATAGCACTTCTTGTAAGTAGTCTGGCCACTTCCCTGCTTTGCCCTCTAAATTCTTTCTTAGACCGTCCAAGATCCTTCGATTGGCTACTTCAACCTGACCGTTCTCTTGGTGGAATAGTGTCAAAAAAAATTGTTGTATCCCCTTAGAAGCGCAGAAAGCTCTCATTTCATTGTTATCAAATTGGGGGCCATTATCTATCGTAATCTTCCTGGGTATGCCAAAACGGCAACAGATGTTAGAAATGATAAATTTGATTACATCTTTTGCCCTCGTTCCTGCTAATGGTTCTGCTTCCACCCACTTTGTAAAATAATCCACAGCAACGATAATTGTTTGACGTCCCCCTGAAGCCATAGGAAATGGTCCGACCAAATCTATCCCTCATCAGTCGAAAGGGAGAGATTCTGATATTGATTCTAGAGGTACCCCAGGTAGGTGGATCGAATTCGCAAATCATTGACAGGTGTCACATTTCTGCACTAGCTCTTTGCCGTCCGCCGATAGGGTAGGCCAATAGTATCCTGCCAGAAAAAATCTTCGTATCAGTGTCTTGTATCCACAATGAGCAGAGCCTTCCCCATCATGTATCTCAGAGAGTATCAGCTACGACTCATCCTTCCCTAAACAACGAAGTAAGGGTCGACTAAAAGATCATTTATGAAGAATATCTTCGAGGACGATGTATCCGTAGGCCTTGAAGCGTATTCTCTTGGCTCTGATTTTGTAAACAGGCAGCATGTCATGGACTAGAAAATCTTGTATTTCGCTTCTCCCGTTTTTCGTTAAAGTCGTGGATATCTGGAATGCTTCGATGCTATCTTCCCTTGCTTCGGATCCCTTGGCTATAGACAGATTTTCTTGAGTCACTATCCACGGGTACTCCTTCGAGTAAGATGCATTGGCTAATGAATCAACCACTGATTTTCCTGTCCTGTGGACATGCTCAAATCAGATGTCTTCGAACTCCAAAGCCAGGGCTTTCAACACTCCCAGATAATTCACTAGATGATCTTTTCGCGCCTCCGAACGTCCGAGGGCATGGTTCACTAGGAGTTGAGAATCACTGTTCAATTTAACTCGTTTAGCCCCACAAATCTTTGCAAGTCGCAATCCGACTAGGGCTGCTTCATACTCTGTCTTATTGTTTAATGCTTGGAAACCGAGTCGAATTGCTTGATACATTGCGAGGCCATCTGGTGACGTTAATTGCACACCTGCTCCATATCCCGATGAGCTAGAACCCCTATCAGTTTGGACTTGACAGTCAGAGTCAGATTTTTCTTCTTCCATGTCCACAATGTCTCTGTCAGAATAAAATTCTACTAAACATTTAGCTAGCAGTTGCGCTTTGATCGCCGTTCGTGGTTCGAACTCGATATCGAAATCCCCAAGTTCTACTGACCACTTAGTCATTCTGCCAGATACATCGGGTCTTTGTAACATACTTTTTAAAGGAAAAGATGTTCGTACCACTACCGTATGAGCTTGGAAGTATGGCCTCATTTTTCGAGCCGATGTTACTAGGGAAAGGGCTAGCTTTTCCAAACTAAGGTATCTTTTTCTGCATCTAAGAGAATTTTGCTTACATAATAAACTGGTCTAGGAACGCCTGCTTCTTCTCGGGTTAAAACTAAGCTGACTGCACAATCAGACACTGCTAAGTATAGGAGCAACTTTTCCCCCCGGATTCGGCTTTGTTAGTATCTCTAGGGACGAAAGATGTTGTTTGATGTTATTGAAGGTTTCAGAACATTCTTGAGTCCAATCGAACCGGTTCGATTTTCTTAATACTTGGAAGAAAGGAGTACACTTGTCTGACGACGTGGATATAAATTTATTTAAAGCAGCCAACCTTCCAGTTAAAATTTGCACTTGTTTGATGGTTCTAGGTGGATCCATAGTACATAAGGCGTTTAGTTATAAAATGATCTGCTTCAATGCGCTGCTCACTGACTCTGTAACCTAAGAATTTCCCAGATCTTACTCCGAATATGCACTTTTCCAGGTTCAACTTGAGATTTATTTTAGCCAGATTAGCAAAAGTTTGCATAAGCTTTTGACTAACATGTCATCAATATAAACTTCCACGTTTCTGCCAATCTAACTTTCGAATGCCTTGTTCACTAACCGCTGGTACGTTGCCCCCACATTTTTTAGTCCGAATGACATGACTCGGTAGCAATGTTGACCTCTGCCAGTTATAAAAGTCGTGCTCTCCTGATCCCTTAGGTCCATCCGAATTTGATTGTATCCAGCATACGCATCCATAAATGACAGTAAACGATTTCTGGATGTTGAATCCACGAGTTGATCTATTCAAGGGACCGGGAAAGGATTTTTAGGGCAGGCCCTATTCAAATCAGTGAAGTCTACACACATCCGCCATTTACCATTTTTATTTTTCACCAAGACCGGGTTAGCGGTCCATAACGGATATTCTGATTCACGGATGTGGCCTACTTTCATGAGACGGTCTACTTCTGCCATTATCGCTTCAGTTTTTTCTTGGGAAAAAGATCTTCGCTTCTGAATGATTGGGCACACGCTGTTCCGAATAGCTAATCTGTGACAAATGGATTCTTCTGGCACTCCTGTAACGTCCTCTGTGCACCACGCAAACAGATGTCATTTAGTCGAAATAAATCTGATTAAGCTTTCTTTTACCTCAGGAGATAATCTCGTTCCTATCTTGAGACTCTTTCCAAGGACAAACACATGATCCTCAAAACCTTCATCAGGGACCATAAATCTAGAGGACTCCCTCAAATCATCAACAAGATCGGAATACAAAGGAGGCCCCTCTAACTGCTATTCTTTTCTGCATTCGATCCCCGTGAACTTCTTAGGGGCCAACGCTTCCTTGTAGCATTATCTAGCCATTTTTTGACTTGATCTTACAGTTCCGATGTTACTTCCCACTACGTACTTCAAGCATTGGTGAATTATGGATGGTACAACATGCATTTTAGACAGCTAGGAACTTCCAAAGATGGCGTTGTACGATGTGGGTGCATCCACTACAATGAATAGCAGTGTTACTATTTTCTTGAATGGTCCCCTGTCTAGCTCCACCATTCCTTCGAATTTTCCGACGACGTGCATGGTCGCACCAGTGAACCCTACTATCGTCCTGTAGGATCGCTGGATAGTTGGAGGATTGGTTATCTTATTGTAGGTGGTCATGAACATGATATTGGTAGAACTTCCCGTGTTAATCAGAATCTTTCTTATTTCGTTTCCGACTATCTCCGCTCCAATTACCACGGCGTCTTCGTGTAGACCAGCAACTTCCCTCATGTCGTCATCCTTGAAATAAATGATTGGTGATGGGTTCCGATAAAGGTGCGATGAAGCACTCGCCTCCAACTGTGTTGCTAGACTAACGATATGCCTCTTCCTTGAGTAGTTTGATATTCATGCCCCTGTATCTCCCCCAAAAATGATTAGTGATTCAAAGAATGAACATAAGTCATTGACCTTTTCTCGAGGGATAATTTCCTCAACCATGTTTACGCTATTCCTGTCTGGCTTCGGATCAAGATACTCTGTTGCCACATCAAAATCATCTAGAAATTATTCTTCCATAGCTTCGGAAATCATCATGGTACCATCTTGTCTTGGGGTGACTTCTTGTTTGGGAACCACTGCAGTGTTCTTTTTGATAAAATCAACCAACTTTTCGTTTTCTATCAAGTATCAAACCTCTTTCTTCAAAGCCACACAATCCTTATTATGATGCCCAATGTCGTCATGGAACTGGCAGTATTTGTTCTTGCTGTGTTCCCTCAGAGTTTGAAGAGGGAAGGGTTTGCCGAAATGCACATTTGCCCGTGTTTTTTCAAAGATTGTAGAGACACATTCGGTTAATTCAGCATAGTGAGCTGGTTGGACCCATCTATTCGAGGATGGTCGTACATACTGCTGAGCTATCGGACCCTCCTAATGGTACTGTTGATTTTGAGCCACCCGTTGAGGGGTTTGAGTTGTTGCTTGAACTGACTGAGTGCGCAGTCGGACAATCGTGATTGGTTGAACAGCTTGGGGTCGGGCATTCACCGTTGTTGTACTTGCTCTGGCTAAGTTCGGATCCTGATAGAATTGTGACATGGACTCTATCTCTGAGGCCCTAGTTTCTTCGACTAGAATTATTTTTTCTATCTCATCTAACAGAGCTCCAAACGTTATTGCTTGTGTTTCTGCCGCATTATCTTTCATCAGCCCCAGAAGAAGACCCATCCGGAAGGCAGCCAACGCTACTTTATCCTCGCAGTACTCCATATCCGTCTTTACTTGGATGAATCGCTTGGTGTACTCCTTCAAACTTTCTCTAATATTTTGTCGACAGTAAATGATGGTGTCTCCATTAGCCCGAAACTTCTTGCTTCTGACGAAATACTGTCAGAACATGCTCCATAACATATCAAAATTCTTTATACACCCTTGAGGCAGTCGGTTATACCAAGTAGAGGCAGTGTTCTTGAACGTCTGAGAGAAAGCCCTGCACAACAACTTGTCATTGTCATCATAGTTAATCATGAAGTTCTTGAACTGTTCGATGTGGTTGTCGGGATCCTGGGTCCCATCGAACTTCTCTAGCTTAGAAATATCAAACCACTTAGGAAGGTGCCCAGAAAGAAGTTTTGGGGAGAGAGGTGACGACCTCCAGTTATGTCCGACCTTGTATGTGCTTCCCCCTGGACCGTCATTGGTGGCCGGGTACAATCTCTCTTCAGTTGTAGAAGTAAAGTGGTTACTGACTTTATAATCTCGTTGATAGCTGTCGGACTGAGTATGCCTCCGAGTAGTAGCAGGGTCCTCGGAGTGTATTTTTCTTTTACCAGCATTGTATTTCCTCCTCGAATCACTCAGTTTCCTGCTGGTCCGATGAGTGTGCTTATGCTTCTTCGGATCTTTGTGCTTGCGATCCATCTTGTAGCTTGGGTCAGTCTCCGAAGAAGAAGAATTATCGAAGCTTAGTGAAGTGTATTCGCTCGACTCGGACGACTCATACTTTTGCTCAGATCTAGTACATCTTTTAGAATACTGATGGCTTTTCCGACGTCGGCTTTTTTTGGGTAGCATCGCATCCTGGATGTGATCGGCCTCGACCTTTTCTTGTCGGACCTCGGATCTGACCCTTTTCGTACTTGCCACCATAACATCCCTTTCAGCATTTAGTCTTTCGATGTCTTCCAACAACTCTCTCCGTCTGGCGACAAAAACTGATTCCTCTAAAAGTTCCTCTGTACGCCGATCCGGAGCATTACCCTCGTTTGTGACCTGCTCCTCCATCAAATGATCTCCAGACTTGATACCGACTAAGTCTTTGGTCGGATTAGTCTGGATCTCTCCACGTATTTCTATATCCATAATTGTTTTGTTTTTTTAGTTTTTAAGGTTTTAGAAAATTAATTTTGGGTACCAAACGTTTCCCACAGACGGCGCCACTGATGAGCTCAGAGAATCTTTAGTGAGAGTCAGGAGCAAAGATGTTCGCGTGAAGGGGTCGAACTAGAGAATGTTCGTATGACGTGACTGTGAATAGTGAATTGCTAGAAATGGAAAAGACAAAAGGAATATGTGTTGTAATTATTACTCAATCATTAGACTCTTTTCCCAAAAGGGAATGTCCTTTTTATAAGAAAAGAGGTAGATGATGAAATTACATGTTTACCATTATGAGAATGAATTTCTTACCCTACTATTTACTATTTACAAACAAGTTCTAGGGGACTATCATTCAAGTCCCTCATTTCTTATGTGTGTTTTACTTTGGGCCTTAGCCACTAAATACATTCCTCTTAACCTTATTAGTGGGCTAAATTACATGTCAAACACCTATATTTTCCTTCCCTTATCAACATTGACCCCGGTTAGTCTAGTTCATTGTTGAAGTCGCTCTCGAGGAGTTTGTTTTTGTTATGAGGAAGAAGATCAAACTATGGTCGAATTAGGGTTATTCAATTGAGGTTGTTTTATTATAATTCAGTCCTTGTAGTTCTGCAAGGCTCTCAATTCGAATCCTGTTTTTGTAACACTCTCAATTAAGTAATATAAGTATTATTTGCTTAGAAAAAGTAAAAATATTATTCATTATTTTATGCAATAATAACCGACCCTGAATCAAATGAAGGAGATAGAAAGAGATTAAATAGAAATATATTCTAATTTAGATATATTTCAAGATTTTTAAAATTAATTAATATTTAAATAATTTGATACATATTGTAAACTAAACATATTGAATTGGACAAAAAAAAATTAAATAATCTAATCATATACCCTCAATCAAATCTGGTGTTTTATCATATAACGTTTTATAAATTATTTTAAAATAAGTATTCTCAATGAACTTACACCATTAGTTTCAAAGTCAAAAGTAAATAATCTAATCATATACCCTCAATCAAACCCGGTGTAAATGTCTCTCAAATTTGTGTAAATTTGAGTTTCAATTTTGTATTTTAAATTATAATATAATATAGTTTTAGATTGTTCAATAAATATATATATATATAAGAAATTAATGACATTGATAATACAGTTTTAATTTTTTTATAAATTTAAAAAATTATATTGAGACAATTTTGAATTTTAAGAATTTAAATATTAAAATTTGAAATAAAAAAAATATTGTAAAACAATTCAATTATAAACTTTTCATCAATTTTTCCCGAAGGGAACCCGCAACTGCTACTCAGAGTGCAATGAGTGCGCACAGAGAAACCATCAGTCTGAGGCTAGCAATGAGTGCGCACAGGGAAACCATCAGTCTGACGCAATAGCCTGCAAACCAACTTCAGAAGGTAAACCAAGGTGACAGGCTCAGCCGAGAAACCGTATGTAGAGGGACTCAAACTCATAACCTTTGGTCGCAAACATACCTTACTCAACCAACTCGGCTACCCCTTAGAGGCAACCTTTCAGCATTATTTATGCTAATAATTAAATCTTTTATAATTATAAATTTTTCATTTAACCGTCTTAATAATTTTACTATAAACACCAAATAATGAAATAATTCTACTATAAACACCAAATAATAAAATATCTCCCGTATTTAAAGAAGAACATATGACAATCAAAATATCAATAAAATACAATCCTTAAATTAATAAAATTCAATACCAACTACAATCAAAATGTATATTCAATACATAAAACATAAAATTGATAAAAAAGTTTATTTTGGGGATACATATTTATTAATTTCAAACAAGTTATTATTGGTTATCGTTTTATTTATATTTTTATATTTTTTATATTTTTTATATTTTTTTATGTTTTAATTATTAAATATATTGTTTTTGTTTTAACCTTATAAAGAACTCCAAACCATATATATATATATATATTAAATGGATCTGTCCCACTCATAACAGATACAAATTAAACTCTGATGGATCAACCTTAAGGAATGGAGAAGCTAGCTAGGGTTTCATTAGCTTAGGTAATCTGATTATAGCCAAAGACAATGCATTAGTCAAATGCACACCTATTATTGCTGAAATACATGCTCTGTCAAATGGTCTATTAACATGTAAAGAGAAAAACTTTAACATAATAGATATAGAGATAGAATCCCTATGATTATTCAATATGTTAGCAATAGGAAAATACCCTTGGAATTTAGAACAAATTATCATCTGCTGTAGAAATCTAATCATGCCTCATATGACTCTAAAACATGTTTATAGAGAGCAAAATATGGCGGCTGATTGGTTAGCAAAGTATGCATTTAGAATTAAAAAAAATTGAAATTGATGCTAACCATTCTCTAAAAGAGCTGACTGCTATTATTTTGCTAGAATCTTTAAACATAGGAAACTTTAGATTTTTTGACTAATCTGTTTCATGGCCGGTTGTATAACCTGACCAAATCATACTTGCAGGTTCAAGACACAATGAACCAACACGAAGCAGATGGAGAATATGATATAGAAGATGAAGATCAGCACTTAGCAGAGGAGGTAGAAGTTGCACAAAGAAAAAGAAGTAGGAGCTAGCACAAATGAACAAGGAACAAGGAATAGATACTGAAAAAAGAGCAAAATCACACATGTATCAGGAGAAAACCTCCTGTAACAAACCTATGTAATAATTTTCAATTCAATAAATAAATTATTTCTTGGAAAAAAAATGTGGTTTTTAATATATAATCATTTTTTATTTATATTTTAATTATTAAATTATTTTTAAAAATGATATTTTCTGGATCTCATATTAAATTACACTATATATATAATATTGTTAATATAATATTTTATCTTGGTTTTTAAAATTTGATGGATTTATAAAAAAATTGCTTTCATTCATTCGTTTTTAATTCATTTTTTCCCTCTAAAGAATCCTAACCTCCCAATATACCAAAATGAAAACAACGATTTCTTTTTAAAAAAATCAGCAACAAACGAAAAAGTATATTGCATTTTGTCACTATAATCATCCTAAAAACAACCGTTTGGGTGCATTTTTAGTTGAAAATCAATCTAATGATTTTGATTTTTAAAATTAATTAATATTTAAATAATTTGATACCTATTAAAAATATTTTTTTTAATCGGACAAAAAGTGTATATTGTTTTACCATATACTTTATATCTTCCAAAATTTCCAAATTATAACACATTTTAGTTATTGGTACATTAATTAAAGAATGTAATTATTATTTTTCAAATAGTAAAAGCATTCTCTACCTTTCACAACACAAGTGACTTCTTTATTTAATATAGATTGTGAACAAGACTTGAATACTAGAAGTAAATATAAAAAATAGAAATGTAAACCAACTATTAATACCACCTTGAAATTTAAGAAGTCTATTTTTCTTATAAGGTCATTTAATTTGGATAAAATAAGTATCTTTTATGAGTTATTTTAAAAATTTAAGTATTCCCAATGGAATTACACTATTGATTACAAAATCAGAAAGGTAAATAATCTAATCATATCCCCTTCAGTCATATCCGATGTAAATGTCTCTAAAATTTCATGGATGAGATACATAATCAATACGGTAAATTACTATAAAAGATGTATAATTTTATGCAAATTTCAGTTTGAACTTTATATTATAAATTATAATACAATAATTTTTATAGTTTTATTTTGTTCAATATATATATAAAATTATTCAGTGTATAATTTTATATTTTTTTATAAACTAAATATTATAATATCATTTTTTTTATTGGCACTGTTTATATAGTTTTAAAGTTTTTTTTTATAAGTTATAAAATTTATATTGAGATAATTTTAAATTTTAGAAGAGAAAAGTACCGGTAAATACCTTCTCAACTATGTAATTACCCGGCGGTACCCGTTTTTTGGATAGTGTCAGTTGGTACCTCGAACTGAAATCTGGACAAAAATACCCTCGACCAAATATAGGCGCGCTGGTAAAAAAAAAAACTGGTACAATTCTTAGGATGCGAATTGCTTGCAAATTCTCAGGATGCGAATTGCTTGCAAATTCTGAACGATTCTCATGATAAGATGCGAATTGCTTGCAACTCTCAGGATTTTTGAACGATTCTCATGATAAGATGCGAATTGCTTGTAACTCTCAGGATTTCTGAACGATTCTCATGATAAGATGCGAATTACTTGCAAAAAAAAAAACTGGTACAATTCTCAGGATGCGAATTGCTTGCAAACTCTCAGGATTTCTGAACGATTCTCATGATAAGATGCGAATTGCTTGCAACTCTCAGGGTTTCTGAACGATTCTCATGATAAGATGCGAATTGCTTGCAAACTCTCAAGATTTCTGAACGATTCTCATGATAAGATGCGAATTGTTACTGGTGAAATTTTATTTTTTAAAAAAATCAAAAAATATCATCAATAGATCTAGTTTTGTTCATTTTTTAAAAACAAAAATGATGGTACTTTCATTTATTAAAAAATCAAAAAATATCATCAATGGATCTAGTTTTGTTCATTTTTAAAAAACAAAAATGATGGTACTTTCATTTATTTTTTTCGAGCTCCGGTTCCAAAGATAGAGATCTTTTAAAAATAAATTAAAGGAAAAGTAGGAAAGAGAAGGAAAGAGAAGGAAAAAGAAATTTTGGTTACGTGTCTGTTCATAAATGGTGAAAGTATTTATGGTATTAAAATAAAGTTAGGTACTATGTGATAATTAGGTAGTTGAGTTGGGTATTAAGTGACAATTGATCAAACCTTAGGTACTTAGATGACAATAAAATAGTTGAGTAGGTACCTTTGGTACAATTTCCAATTTTAAAATTTTATATATTACAATTTAAAATACAAAATTATTTTTTAAAACAATTTCAACTATAAATATTTCATCATAATTAACGCTAATAATTGAAAGGTGCCGTAATTATAAATTTTTCATTTGACATTAATGGTGTCATGAATTTATATCATTAATGATACGGAATTTTTCTTTCCCTTTTCCTATAAAAGGCAGGTTTCATCAACACAAAACTATCCAATGTATTACCAAATACCCAAATTGAATTCTGTATAAAATATTTTTTATCACTATGAAAAATAATAGTATCTATTTCGCTATTTTATGTATCATGTTTGCAACATTCTTAGCTATAAACGAAGCCGAACAGCATATGGCAGGTGATTTATGCTGTTTTTAAATATTTCTACATTGTATAATATATATTTATGAATTTTGTAATGTTTGTTTTAATTAATGAATATTTATTTAATGGTTTTTTTTTCTCAACTAGGTAATCATATAACAAAGGCAGATGTTGATGTTGAGGGTAGTAACCCAAATTCGGGAGGGTGTTATCCAACATCGTGTGCTGGTGGAACTACATGTTGGTGCTGCCAAAGAACCTTTGGTTGCGATTATGATTACGACAAATGCAATAAATATTGTCAATGAGTTTATTGCTTTGTTAACTTTGGAATTATTTAATCCTATATCAATAATAATACCTTTTTTAGTGGTGAGGTATTAATTTTGAATTTTTTTAAAATTGTGATTTTTATTATGAGCTATTTTGAAATCTCTTTTGGTTATAATGAGACTCCGAAATTGACTGAAATATTCTTGATATATAAAACTCTCTATTTTCTCTATTCTCTAACCTAAAACCTCTAAAAAAATCAAGAACTTCCATTCTTCTCCTTGCCATTGAGATTTCTTGATTGATCTTCTACCTTGATGGAAGAAGGTGAGATCTCTGCTCTGAGTCGTATTGCTTCTGAGATAGATAGCCATTACCCTCTGCTCAACAAAAAAACAGTTCAAAACCAAGGATTCCTGAACAAGAAGAATGAAGATCTCCTTCATTCAAAGATAATTAATAATCCTACATTTGAAGCAAATACTTCAAGAGAAAACTGTCCTCCCAATTACAATGCAATTCAATCAAGGATCCCTATAAACTCATATGCAGATTTGTTTAAAATAAAAATTCATAAAGTCGGGCATGAAGAGGTAACAGTTATACATCATCCTGATCATTCAGCTATAAGATTCAATGATAAAGAAAAGCTGAAAGAAGTTGCTCGTCACACCATTATCGGAAAGTTTCGTACAGGGAAACCTAGTTTGGAGACTGTCAAAGCCTTCTTGCAAACATTCAATTTTAGTGGTGAATTCAATATTTCTCAATTCGATTTCAGACATATCTTTATAATATTCACAAGGGTTGAAGATCTGAAAAGAATTTGGAGACAGAATGTCTGGACAGTTGGGAATAAAACTACGAGTCTTCTTAAATGAGGACCTTTCTTCAATCCTAACATTAAAAATCATATTACCCCGGTTTACGTCATTCTACATAACCTTCCTGAATTTATGTATAATGCAAATACTATAATGGAGATTGCTAAAGGCTTCGGGTCTCCTCTGAATGTTTGGGTTCCTGCTAAAAATTATGCAAGGTTCAATTACTGCAGAGTTTGGGTTGAAATGAATGTTTCCAAACCATTACAAAAAAACTATAGATTTCTTTTGGTGAAGAAGACTTCTGGCAAAAGCTATTTTATGAACCTTATCCTAAATACTGTGGTAAATGCAATCTTCTGGGTCATGAGAAAAATGATTGCAAGAAGACTTCTCATAAATTGAATCCTCAAAGAACATCTGATACAATTTCTTCCATATATGGAAATCTGCAATACAAGTCAATAGACCACGGTCAATTATAGTCAAATAAAATATAGAAAAAATCACTAAACTAGATTCAATTTGAAGTATGAAATCTAATAACGTGATTATATCAAGATGTTCCTTTACAGAAAAATGCTGAAGACAGCCCTGAAATTGATAATAAGTATCAAACCTTACCTTTTGATTTGAAAGAAGTTGAAGCAATCGAAGCTCTCCATACAATTGATTTGGGAACTATGGCTCACATCAACATTAGAAAATATCTCTAGCAAGATTCTACCTCTCAAACTTTGGAAACCTCTGGTAGTCTTCCCTATTCTCCTGGATACAATAGAGTTAAAAATGTGAAAGGAAGTTTTAAAGATTTTAAAAAAGCAGAGTCCAAGAAAGTAAAGAAACTTAAGATTCTTAACACTAGAGGGATAATTTCTTCCAAAGCAGTGTACCGCAAAAGTATTTCTCAACCTTCTTCAACTACAAAATGACTATTAACATTCTTAGTTGGAATGTTCGTGGTATAGGTAACAAAGGGACTATGTCTAGACTTAAATCCCTCAAAAAATCTGAGAAATTTGACTTTTTTGCTCTTCAAAAGCTTATGGTCAATGAATATAAATTAGAATTGATTGCTAAAAGATTGGGTTTTCATGGTTTCCTCAACAATATTAATAATAAGGCGTGGGTGATGTGGAAACAAGACTACCATGTGGAGATCTTAGCAATTGAAGATCAATGTGTTCATCTGAATGTTAGACACAAATCTATGGATAAGGAATTCTGGGTTACGGTGGTGTATGCTAAATGTTCTAATATTCTTAGAAGACAACTTTGGGATGGTCTAAAAGCAATTGATGAGGAAGCTAAGGAGTGGATTTTTTCGAGAGACTTAAATTCAATTACTAACCTAAATGAACACCTTTTGCACTTCAAACTGCCTCAATGGTATTAATGATTTTAATGGCTTTATAATTGATTGTAATCTTAATGATGTAGGGTATTCCGGTCCTAGATTTACTTGGACCAATTGTAATCAATGGTTTTATTTAACAATCAAGGACTTCTATGCCAGGGTTGAATCTATTTGGGCTGAAGAGATTGATGGATCTGTTATTCAGAGGTTCTGGTTTAAGCTTAAAAGGCTTAAGAATGATCTAAAAGAATGGAACAAATTAGTATTTGGAAATATTTTTGATTCTATTTAACAGATTGAAGAATAAATCATTTTCAAGGACACTAACTATCAGAATTATAATTCAATGGAAGATAAAGCTCTTTTGGACTCATCTAAAGAGACTCATCTAGTCCTACTAGCTAGCGAAGAAATGTCCTGGGAATGGAAGACGCATGCAACTTGGGTCAGGGACAATGACAGGAACACAAAGTTCTTTCATAATCTAGTTAAAAAGAGATATAAAATAAACAGAATAACTAGAATGTGGTCTGGCTCTACTTGGCTTAATGATCATGATAGTATAAGTAACTCTTCTTTTGAATACTACAAGGCTCTTCTCTTTGATTCTGAAAATCTGCGGAACTCTAATGCGATCAATGATTATATTGCTAACCTTGTTAATACTCTTGAGAATGATATGCTAATGGAAATTCCTACTGTTGATGAGATCTATAAGGTTATCAAGGGTCTTAATCCTAATGCTGCAGCTGGGCCTGATGGGTTTAATGGGAAGTTCTATCAGCATTGTTGGCCTATCATGTCTGAAAACCTATGTGATGCTATTTGTGATATCTTCAATTGTGCTAACTCGGGAATATATGCTAAGCTTATCTGCCTAATTCCAAAGAATACTAATCCTAATTCTTGGAAGAAATTCAGACCTATAAGTCTGACTACTTTATTAAACATGATAATCTCTAAGGTTATTAATAACAAAATGGCTTTTATTATGCTTAATCCCATCTCTGAAGAGCATGGTGCTTTTGTTAAGGGTTGTAACATTCATGAAAATATCATGATTTCCAGGGAATTGATTTATGACCTTAATCTTAAGACTAGAGGGAACAATGTACTTCTCAAGGTTGATATGGCCAAAGCTTTTGATAGACCTGACCATACTAGTCTATTAAGTGTATTGGCTTCCTATAGGTTATGTCAAGGTTTTCTTTGGTTGATTGCGAGGAGCATTGATAATATTCACTTTTATGTCATTATCAATGGATAATTTAAAGGGTTCTTTAAATCTAATAAGGGTCTAAAGCAAGGAGACCCTTTGTCTCCTTACCTGTTCATTCTAGCAGAGGATTATCTAATTCGGGGTTTAAAAACGTTGACAATGGAGAATCCTTCTACCATATATAAGAGCATGGGGAATATCAACATACCATGCTTGGCTTTTGCTGATGAAATCCTAATATATTGTAATGGTTCCTCTTCTTCCCTTACCTTTATCAACAACTTCTTGTCACATTATGAGGAAAAATCGAGTCAGATTATCAATAAAGACAAATCAAGAATTATTGTAAGCAAGAAGATGTTACCTCAAAGAGTAAGATGTATTGAAAAACTTGTTGAACTTCAAACATTCCTTCATTCCTTTCAAGTACCTGGGTGTAATAATAAA
The DNA here is from genome assembly GCA_036936605.1 of Limnanthes douglasii subsp. nivea. Classification (NCBI taxonomy): domain Eukaryota; kingdom Viridiplantae; phylum Streptophyta; class Magnoliopsida; order Brassicales; family Limnanthaceae; genus Limnanthes; species Limnanthes douglasii. The sequence goes on from JAUPFV010000004.1 coordinate 213,650,897, forward strand.
TAACGATAATAAGTTGAGTAACTTTGATGATTCACTCTTCAAAATCAGATCAAAGATTGCTGATTGGGACACAATGGTGATATCTTTTGGGGGAAGACTTACGTTAGTTCAATCTATCATATCTGCCTACCCTTTGTACACAATACAAAATCCCATCATCCCTAAATCACTTATTAAGAAGATTGAGCTCTTATATAATAACTTTTTTTGGGGTTCGAAAGTAGATAAGATTACTATCAAGTGGGCTAAGTGGTCTACTTGCAAACCTTTTGATGAGGGGGGGTCTTAGTATGAGAAAAATTTCTGATTTTCAAAAGGTTTTCTCTCACAAGATTTGGTTTTCCTTCCAAAAACAAGAATCTCTCTAATCTAAGTTGGTCTTTTCTATCTATTGCAACATTCATCATCCTTTCACTGCACCTCAACCTACAAAAAGTTCTATGGTTTGGGTCAGATTAAGGAACATTAGAGATGATGCTGAGGGTTGCATAATTTGGTTACATGGTGTTGGTAATATGTATGTTAGGGTGGATAAATGGTGTTCACTTCAACCATTTATTTCATTCACCTCAAATAAAGATAAAACTTCTTTTCTTGGTAAAAAGGTGAAAGATTTCTAGATTGATGGCTCTTGGAATCAGCAAATGTTTGAATCCCGTATCTCTTAATCTGATATCCTAAATATTCATAAGGTCACTCTCAATAACAACCTAGACTCAATCAGATGGACTCTCTTAATGGATGATCAATTCAATGCTAATGCTTCTTGGAATTCTATGGGGAAAAAAGAAACGTTTCTAACCTGTTTACGAAGAATTAGAATTCTATTACTCCTTGAAAATGTTTTTCCTTGCTCTGGAGAGTGCTTCATAGGTGGCTTCCTGTTGATAATATCCTGCAAAAAAGATCTTTTCAGTTAGCTTCCAAATCTGTTCATTGTGAGAATACTGAAACTATTTAACATATTTTTGTTGAGTGTCAAGATACATGGAAGGTCTGGTCTTATTTTGTAACAATATTCAACATTCATATTTCCCGAAATATGACTCTTACTTTGTGAGTTTATTTTCGGTTGAGGGTAATTTTATCCAGAGTTTTATGGTGTTTCGAGGGTATTTAATGTTTGGATAGATTGTAGTGAGAGACTTGAGCTGCCTGGTTGTATTAAATGTTCATTACCCTCATTAATGAAAGTGGTTGGGTATTTATACCCTTAATTGTGGGCCACATTGGCTTTCGGGTCAACTTATGAATTCGGGTCGAGTTCAATGACCCATTAATCTTTAAGCAAGTAGGTAATTAGCTTAGTCATGAAGTGATTTAAGTTTTAATACATTTAGTCATGTTCGGATGGTTCAATGGGTGGAAGTTGTCCGAATCGCCCCTGTCCGGTTCCCTCAATGAGTGGTGAGAAAATCCGGACTCATCAGTAGCCCATTTTTTAGGTTATGTTCGAAGGCCTTTGACAAAACCTAAAAAATAGTTCAACTGCAATCATAACTTCGTCCGGACATTTCGAAATAACGACTTTATCCGGACTGACTAAAACCCTTAGAAGCTGAGCAGTTTTGCCAGAGATAGTGGGACACGTGTCCTTCTCTGATTCGCCTTACCGGCCGTTTTCCTCCTAGAAAGGCGCTTCCACTTGTTTTGAAAAGTAACCTTTAATATTGGTGACATCAGCGCCGTCTTTAATCATTATACCTATCTTTTTGTATTCTCCTAGGTATCAAAGTATCATTTGTCCATTTAGTATAAATTAGTCCACTTTTCACTGTTTTATCATCTTCATTATCTATACTCTGTTAATCTTCAAAGTTTTTACCTCTCAAAAAACCCTTCTTTTGTTGTGAGTTTACGTTCACAACAAGAAACGCCCTAGTAAAAGGTGAGTGGCTCAACTTATCGGAGTTAGAAAAATCTCAAAATGTCGAGAGAGAAAAGCGCATTGCTGCGGGCCTCCCTGTTTCTCTTGTTGACAAGCCTGATACACCAAGCTCGGAGCCTGATCGAGGTTCATCTTCTGCTAAGAGTTCTATACCCAGAAGGTTATTCCAACCCATTCTTTCTCCAATCGCTTCAGGCTCATCGGTTCAAGCGTCAGAGCCTGTTGTTGAGCCAGAACAGGTGGTTACAAGCCTTAGGAAACCTTCCTCATTCATTGCTATGGGATCAGACGCTGATATTTCCCCGGAGAAGCTAGTAGATAGACGAAAGGATCGTTTGGTAAAAGGGCAGGCTGCTACTACACAGCCTAAACCAAAATCCACGCCTTCGAAATCCGGGGCTAAAAGTAAAACTGCAGGGTTAGAAGCACCCATTAAAATTCCGAAGGACAAGCTGTCCGGTCTGGAGTCAACCAGTTCTAGCCTTGGAAAAGAGACCTCCAGATCCGAGCCCCAGCCGGACTCTAGACTACAATGGGGGAATGATGCTCACCACTCCGGAGGGCCTACTGAGCCAACCACTAGCTCTTCTCTCCCAAAAACAGCTGAGAATCCCTCAACGGTAATGGAGGATATAATGGAGGACAACATCGAAGAAGCCCCTTTTGAGACTGATGTCTCCGGGCAAACAAGTGAGACTGCCATCACCAAGAAGAGCAAAGGAAAAGAAAAAGTGTGTTTAAAGCATCCAGACCTACCGGAGTGCCTTCTGGGAAAAGTGGGGCCTTGTTTCCACAAAGTAAGTGTTAAATATCTGCTAGCCATGCAGAAGATCAATTATGCTTTCATTCACACAGCTGAACTTGGCCGGATGAGGATGAAGTGGGGGATTCCATAAAATGTTAAAGTAAGGATACCAATTGATCCGGAGTCGCCCATGAACTGTAAACTCAATGAGATAGTCTTCTACACTGAGTTATTCAAATGGGGACTTAGGTTTCCCTTGGACCCAGAAATAGTCAGATATTTCCATCTGATAAAGGTTTGCCCAAGTCAACTAAGCCCTAATGCCTGGTTCACCCCTATGGCATGTATTATGGCTTCCAGGCTCTCTGGAATTCCTCTTCTGATGGGGCAATTTGCTGCTGTAGCAAGCCTCTGCAGAAACCATGTCATCTCTTTCTATCACTTTAACATGAACGACAATTACAAGGTGGTGGATGACTTACTCGAGTCGGAGAAAAGCTGGAAGACTCGATTTCTGTTCATCAGCGGTGCCTGGGAGAATTGGAAGAAAATTAAAGGTGGTGTGAACCCAAGCATGCTTACCAGCAGATGGCGAGGTGATGGTAATAATCTTACTACATACTTTTATTTTTACTTATAACAATTTTTTTTATCTAATTCCTCTTCTTTTGTTTTTTGGTAGTGTTGCCCAAGGATTTCAATGATTACTTAGAGGCTGGGCAGACTACTTGTGCCAAGCTAAATGCTTGGGCTGCTGAGAAATGGGGAAACCGCTTCCACAACTGCTTTACCGGAGGCAATTTAACCAGATCCTATCTTTGGAATACAACTGACCGGAGGGACCTATCTTGAGAGGAATTAATCACTCCACCCCTCCGGGAGCGATTCTCCGGAAGACAAAGGAAAAGATGGGAAATTTGTCTTGCCAGGCAGAGCTAAAGCCCCAAGCAAGATGACGGGCAAAAAAGTTAAGGCCAAGCAAGGTGTGGTTGAGGCCAATCCTACCGAGGTGGAGGAAGCTGTCCCAACAAACCCAGAGGGACAAGATCAAGGGCAGATCGATGATGCCTTACTGCAAGTGGTGGAACACGAAAGCACCAAGGAAAAAGCTGGGTCTCCAAAACCTCAAAAGGCTCCCAAAAAGGACAGAAAACGGGGAGCATAAGGTGGAGACCGGGATGCCAAGAAAAAGAAAACCTCCAAGGGAGATGAGGTTTCTCTCCAGGCTCCGGAGCCACTACCTCTAGTTGACCCAACTGACCCTACTCAAGCAGAAGATATCCTAAGCGATTTTCACACCGGAGAGGGTGCCGGAGGGGACATTAATATTGATGGTGTCGACATCTCAGGGCTTCAAGGGATTGGTCTTTACTTTGAATACTTTGCCAATGATGATTTTGCTGGACCCTACCTCTCCCCAAGCTCTTCGAACATTGTCACTTTCAATGGTATGTCGTTTTCTGTTTCAAATGAGAGAGACACTGTCACCCACTCCCTACTGAGCAATATCCAGCCAGTGCGTACCTTGGAGAAGCAAGTGCCCAATCAGTCAGCCATCATGTATACCCTCAACTCTGACAAAGAGAAGCTGTTAGTGACCTTCTTAGTGCCAACCAAAATATTGAGGCATTGAAGAAAGAGAATGAGGAGTTGAAGAAATGTCAGGAGGACTTGGCCAACAAGTTGGCCACTTCGGGAAGGAGTTATCAAAGAACTCAAATTGAAGCAATCCGATCTGGAAAGAGACCTCTTTTCTTCAAAAGAGGAGGTGAAGGCCAAAGATAGCACCATTCAGGCCTTAACCAATGACAAGATCTCTCTTGAAAACACTGTGTCCAAGGTTGAAAAAGAAAAAGCTGACTTGTTAAGGGAGCAGGAGAAAACAATCCAGGTTAGGATTGATGCTTATACCAATGAGGTGATAGATTCTCAGGAGGCAAGGTATGCTTAAGTCAAGTCAAATATGGTCCTGCTCTTCCATGAAAAATTTCCGAAGAGGACACTGGGAGATATATGGCGATTCGTGGAGTACGAAGACCTTCCCTACCATACCATGGCTGATAGCGATAAGTATAACTACTCTAGTGGCTGGGGTGACACCACCGATGAAGATGAAAAGACTGGATGATGACCCAAAGAAGAAGAAGGAAAGTGAGACTGAGCCATCTAAGAAAGCTCAGTCTTAAAATATAAACTATCCTTTTAATTTTATGTGATTGAACCAAAGTCCTTGGATGGCCAATGCATTTTTTGTAACCATGTCCGGCCCTTGTCCGGATAAACCTTTCTGTTTTGAAAATTCAAAGTCCTTGGATGGCCAAGGCATTTCGTACATTTTAATGGGTAGTTTCATTTTGCACAACTCTTGCACTGCTTCATAGTTTTTCAACTTTGGTGGCTAATGTTTAAACAACCCTTAGTTATTTTACAAGTATTTTAAAGTGAGAGTTTTTAAATTCTCCGATGAAAAATGTTTAAGTAGTCATCACTCCACCAATTTAATCCGGTCTGTCAATAAAAAATTTCAAAGAAAACACTCCGAATCTTTTAAGAAGACATCATATTTTATAAAAAAGACCGGACACCTCATTAAAACCTCCCCGAGCCACCAGGGAGGAAAGAGTATGCCCCCAAATATTTACATGAACTTTTTAAAAAGTAAATATTTACATAGGTTTTATTCCAAGTACAAACGGAGGTGCTCAATGTTCCAGGGGTGATTCAAAATCCTTCCATCTTTATCTTGGAGCCGGTATGTCCCAGGCTTAAGCTTTTCACTGACCACATAGGGTCCTTCCCAAGTCGGAGCTAACTTACCGAACTGCTTCTCCTTAGTATGTAAGAAGACTTTTCTCAATACCTTATCCCCTGGTTGAAAATACCTTCTCTTAATTTTAGAAGCAAACATGCTTCTTATCAAACCTTGATAGTGTGTGACTCTAAGGTGAGCCTTAACTCTTCTTTCTTCTATTAAGTCAAGTTGGCCTCTGACTGCCACTTCGTTAGCGTGTTCGGAAAAATTTTGAGCTCGAAATGAAGGGAGAGTAGATTCTATGGGAGCTATGGCATCCATCCCATATACTAAGGCAAAAGGAGAATCTTGTGTTGCAGCCCCGGGAGTGATCCGGTAAGCCCACAAGACTTCTTGTAAATAACTTGGCCATTTTCCAACAGCCCCCTTTAAATTCTTCTTTAGACCGAACAATATTGTCCTGTTAGCCACTTCAACTTGACCGTTTTCCTGTGGGTGGAAAGGAGAAGAGAAGCAGTGTTGAATGCCTCTAGAGGCACAGAAAGCCTCCATTTCCTTGTTGTCGAATTGTGGCCCATTGTCTGTTGTTATCTTCTGTGGAACTCCAAATCTGTAACAAATGTTAGACATAATGAATTTGATAACAGCTTTTGAGGTAGCACCTGCCAATGGAGCTGCTTCGATCCACTTCGAAAAGTAATCAATGGCAACAATTATAGTTTTGCACCCCCCGGATGCCATGGGTAGAGGTCCCACTAAATCCAGCCCCCATCGAGCAAAAGGTATTGGCTCAGAAATTGACTCCAAAGGGCCAGCTGGGGTATAAATTTCATTACCATATCGTTGGCATGGATCACACTTTTTTACCAACTCCTTGGCATCTTGCATTATAGAGGGCCAATAATACCCAGCTAACAAAACTCTTCTAGTTAGAGCCCTGAATCCACAGTGTGCTGATCCCTCACCATCATGTAATTCAGAGAGCACTATCTGAGACTCATCGACCCCCAAACATCACAAGAGGGGTTTACTATAAGATTTTTTATAAACAATATCTCTTAGAATGACAAAACCACGAGCCTTGTGCTTTACTTTCCTTGCTACTGCTTTTTCCGGAGGCAAGATACCATCTAAGAGATATTGAAGGAGAGGAAATCTCCAATCTTGAGGTTGTTTTATCTATATATTCAAACTTTCTTCTTTTTTATCCGGATTAATTTGAATGGATGGGCATTCTTGCACATGTATCCAAGGGTAGGACTCAAAGTAGGCTATGGTCGCCAAGGAATTCGCTAGCGTATTTTCCGTTCGAGGTATGTGCTCATAAGTTACGCTTTTGAAATTGAGGGCCACTTCTTTGATAATGAATAAATATTTAATCAGCTGTTTTTTTTAGCTTCCGATTGGCCTTGTGCATGATGGATAAGAAGCTGAGAGTCGCTCATTAACCTGACCCTTTTGGCTCCACAAATGAGAGCCAACTTCAAACCAGCTATAGCAGCCTCATATTTAGACTCATTATTGGAAGCCCTGAAGGCAAAGCATATAGTCTGGTACATTTTGTCACCGTATGAAGAGGTTAAACATATTCCAACACCACAACCCATGGTGCTTGATCCACCGTTAGTCCGGATGACCCATACTTTCTTATCTTTTACTCCGGTTGCTTGTTTAGTATCCCTATCTGAGTGAAATTTAACTAAGAAATCAGCCACAGCTTGGGCTTTGACTGCTATTCGAGGGGCAAAATAAATATCGTAGTCTCCCAGTTCTACTGACCACTTGGTCATTCTACTTGAAATGTCGGCCTTTTGGAGAACGTTTTTCAAGGGAAAAGACGTCCAGACAATGATAGAATGAGCCTGAAAATAGGGTCTCATCTTTCTCGCAGCAATAACCAGGGCTAGTGCTAATTTTTCAAATTTTGAATAGCATTTTTCTGCATCTATCAAGCTCTTGCTGATATAATACACCGGTCCAGGATAATTATCTACTTCCCTTACCAACACTGCACTTATGGCACAATCAGAGACTGCCAAGTATACGAAGAGGTTCTCTCCATCAACGGGTTTAAACAAAGTCTTGGGGGAAGACAAGTTCTTTTTAATCTCATCGAAGGCCTCATCACACTGTGGGGACAAATTGAAATCTTTTGCACCTTTCAGAGTTTTAAAAAATGGGGCGCACCTGTCCGAAGATCTTGAAATAAAACGGTTTAGTACAGCCAGCCTCCCGGTCAATCGTTGTACTTCTTTAATATTCCGAGGAGGCTCCATTTGTAGTAAAGCATTAAGTTGGTCTGGATCAGGCTGTATCCCTTTCTCACTTATCACATACCCCAAGAATTTCCCGGACTGCACTCCAAAGACACACTTTTCTGGGTTTAATTTCAAAGTTACTTTCACTAAGTTAGCAAAAGTTTCTTGAAGATCTGCCAAGTGTAGCTCTTCGTCCATACTTTTCACCATCATGTCATCGATGTAAACTTCCAATTTGATCAGCAAAAGCCTTATTCACCAACCTTTGATAAGTAGCCCCAGCATTTTAAAACCCAAATGGCATCACCTTGTAACAATGAAGGCCCCTATCAGTAACAAATGTAGTATGTTCTTGATCCTTCGGATCCACTTAAATCTGATTATACCCGGAGAAGGCATCCATAAAGGACAACAACTTGTTTCCAGATGTGGAGTCCACCAACTGATCAATTCAGGGGGACCGGGTATAAATCCTTTGGGCAAGCTCTGTTGAGATCTGTGGAATCGATGCACATACGCCATTTACCATTTTTATTTTTTACCAACACCAGGTTGGCTGTCCATAAAGGGTATTGAGATTCCTTTATGTGCCCCATTTTAGTAAGCCGGTCAACCTCTTTAACTATGACATCAGCCTTTTCCTTAGAAAAGGCCCTCCTCTTTTGTACAACAGGTGATATGTCCTTTCGGATGGATAATTGGTGTGATATAATATCTGCTGGTACTCCGGTAACATCAGCATTGCACCAAGCGAAGACATGCTGATGGTCTTTCAAGAACTCTAACATTTTACCCTTTAATTCCGATGTCATCTTGGATCCTATCTTGACACTTTTTCTTTCAGCCAGAGAGTGAGTTTCAACTTCTTCAATTGGTATTAAAACACCAGGGGTCTCTCTAGGGTCATCAGTTTCACCCTCTCCCCCAAAGGGCCCCTCAAGCTGCTATTCCTCATTGATCCGAACTGCCCCCAACGTCCGAGGAGCCAGTGCTGTTTCATAACACTCTCTTGCTACCTTTTGGATGCTCCGAACAACTCCCACTTGTCCTTGCACATCATACTTCAAGAATTGGCGGACTTTTGAAGCCAAAACATGCATCCTGGAGAGCCAAGATCTCCCCAGAATAGCATTATGACAAGTGGGACAATCCACCACAATAAATAGTATTCTAACCATCTTTTTAAAAGGGTCTTTACCCAATAAAACCTCCTCCTCGAACTCCCCGATCACATCTGCTGAGCTTCCTGTGAAACCCACAATTGACCTGTTCGAACGTTGAATTACTGCCGGATTTTTCATCTTTTTATAGGAAGTTAAAAAGAGAATATTGGCAGAACTTCCGGTGTCCACCAAAATTCGTCTTATGTCATTGCCCCCGATGGAGGCTCCTATGACAACGACATCTTCATGAGGACCAGCAATATCCCTCAAGTCATCCTCATCAAAAACAATAAAGGGAAATGGAATTTATGATTGATAGGAAGTCATGACTCCTTCCAGTTGGGTAGCTAAAGTATGAACGTGCCTCTTTCTTGAAGAAGCAGTTGGTGCTGTCATGGTGTCTCCTCCGAATATCGTAAGTGACTCATAAAAGTTAATAAGTCCGGACACTGTCTTACAATGTTCTGTGATAACACCCACTTTATTCCGGGTTAGATCAGGTTCAAAATATTCTGATTCTACATCGAACCTTTCGATTATAACCATAGCCCCATCCGGAGCCGACGTGCCTGCATTTTTTGGACCAGCCCGATGAGCATTATCAGGCCTATTTTCACCTCTTATTTTAACATACGCCCCCAACTTTCCTCTTTCAATCAAATTATGGACTTCTTGTTTCAACGCAATACAATCCTCAGTGGTATGGCCAGTATCATTGTGATATTGGCAGAAACAATTATTGCGGCTCTCCCTAGGAGATTGTAATGCAGCCGACCTTCTGTAGTGTATTTCGTCTTTTGTTTTATCATAAATAGTGGCTACGCTTTCTTTCAACTCAGCAAACCACTCCGGTTGAACCCAAGGCCCTCGCTTATTCCTAGATTGCTGGCTCTGAGCTGGCGCGGCCGGATGGGACTGAGCTTTGGCTCTGTTATGATCCTGTCCGGCTTCCTTGGCTTTGTTCCCAGACCGGTTTTGGTTTTGATTTGGCGCATCTGGGGCAGATCTCACTTGCCTGTGCACCCTAGTTTTCCTTGTTTCATCTACATTAATCTGTTTAACGACCTGATTCAGCAAACCTCCTCATGTCATGGCCTTCTCCCTGGTTACTGAATTAGCCAAGTTTCCGGGGTTCAAGCCCTGTCTTAGGGAAGCTATTGCTACTTGTTCAAAGCAATCAACCAATCCATTCATGGTATTTACAAAACGACTTATGTATTCTTTTAAATATTTGTTTGGTTCTTGGGCACAATGGATGATTGTGTCTCCATTTCCCTTTACCTCCTTACTTCCAATAGACTGTCTTCGAAAGGCCACCCAAAAAGTGTCAAAATTTCTGATGCAGCCCTGCGACAAATTGTTGTACCACTTCAGAGCACTCCCCGTAAAAGATTGGGAGAATGCTTTACAAAGTAACTTGTCGTCATCATCAAAATTCATCATAAATTTTTTAAATTGTTCCAAGTGGTTATCCGAGTCTTTACTGCCATCATATTTTTCCATTTTTGTACTGTCAAACCTCTTATGAAGGTTTCCGAACAGTATCTTGGAGGACAATGAAGATTGTCTCCAATTCCGGCCACGACTGAAAATGGTATCTTCATTAGAATTTGCGAAGATATCTGGCTCATTATGGAAGGCAAAATAATCCATTAACAATCGATCTACGTGTCTCCGACCATGACTGTGAGACGATCCTTTACTCAGATGCCTCTTCAACCTTCTATGCCTATCCCTTTTTCTTGAGTACTTTTTGACCAATTTTTGTTTCTTTTTAGAACGGCCTTCATCACTACTGGATGACAATGATTCTTCAACTCCATATTCATTTGAGGAGCTACTGGAAGACTCTGTGTCTGAATCAGAGCTCTCCACCGGTTTAGACCGGTGAGACGTTTTTGAGCTAGCATGAGTCTTTTTTGCACTCACATGGGTTTTTGATGGCTCATTCTCTCTGGGGTTGTCAGTATGATGAGCTACTGACGCCTTAGACTTTTATTTTGTGCCCATCTCTGCCCTCTTGACAGCCCTCAGAGCTTCTATTTCAGCTTTTAACCTATCTCGCTCCTCGATAATATATTCATCATTTTCTCCCTCCACTTCTGCCAAAGCTGGTGGTATTTCCTGCACGTCCGGATTCATCTGAACTGATTTTTCTTGATGGTTTTGAATGCTAGATTCAGGCACCTTCTCCTCCCACTGTGGTCGCCAATTTGGTGAGGTTTTTTTCGGTTAAGGGTAATTTTGTCCAAAGTTTTGTGGTGTTTCGAGGGTATTTAATGTTTGGATAGATTGTAGTGAGAGACTTGAGCTGCCTGATTGTATTAAATGTTCATTACCCTCATTAATGAAAGTGGTTGGGTATTTATACCCTTAATTGTGGGCCACATGGGCTTTTGGGTCAACTTATGAATTCGAGTCAAGTTCAATGACCCATTAATCTTTAAGCAAGTAGGTAATTAGCTTAGTCATGAAGTGATTTAAGTTTTAATACATTTAGTCCTGTTCGGATGGTTCAATGGGTGGTAGTTGTCCGAATTTTCCCTGTCCGGTTCCCTCGGTGAGTGGTGAGAAAATCCGGACTCATCATTACTCATCTGGTAAGATGCTGGTATTGTTTTACTATCAAATTTATCAACATCAGGACAATTCTCCCACCAATTATATCGTGGGTTATCTGGTTTTCAAGAAACAAGAAAAAACATAATAATCAAAGCCTTTCACTAAAGGCTATGATTGACTATGTTATCCATATTATTTCTAGTATGGACAAAGCTCATCTCCTAAAGAGAAAACATTGGGGAAAAAAAAATTAAGACTGGCTATATCCTAGGCTGTGTTAATCATATAAGCAAGCCCATAACTCCTCTTTCTCTTGCCTGGACTAACCCTAAAGCTAATAGGTATAAACTTAATTCTGATGGGGCTTGTAATCTATCTAGTGAAGCTAGGGGAGAAGGTTTTGTAGAAAATAGTGTTTCGTTTCCGGATAATCTCTGAAGTCTTGTAAAAAATTTCTTATTGAAATATTTTTGGGGTTCTTCAAAAATTTCAATTGGATAAAATCAGAGATATATACTTTGAACATAGAGGATGAAAATGATATGATATCCTTTTCAACAGAACCCATATTTATAAATTCGACCAACAAAAAAAAACAGTTTGGAAGTTAGGGCAGTTAGGGTCTCTCAACTGGTTTTGTAATAAAACGGCTGAAATTTAAAATTTGAATAAAACGGTCAAATTTTCAATTTCGAAATTCTGTTGACTTGCAACAATAGCCGATTTAACCAAAATAAAACGGTCAAATTTTCTATTTCATCCTGGAAAGCTTCTTTCCAGAATGCAGCATCCCTTGATGCCATAGCATCACTAAAAGTCCTTGGATTATCTTCAATAACAAAACAGTATTGATATTGATAGTCAATCTTATCTCTTGACCCTTCAACTAAATATAGTTGAAAATCAGATCCGTACGACTTAGCTTTTCTGGCTCTAGTACTTCTCCTTGGTTCAGAAGGTCCAGGTACACAATTGGTACCACTTGATATATTTTCATTTTCACTTGAGTTCTTATTCAAAGAGTTTTGAATCAAATCTCTAGGCCTAGGTATAGAAGTAAATCTCTCTTCATCAAATATTGCATCTCTTGACTCGATAACTGTGTTCACCGACACATAGTCATTAGATTCTAACACATAGAACCTATATGTAATGAAATGCTCAGCATACCGAATGAAGATACAATCTATACCTCTTTCACCCAAAGTTTTCCTTTTAGGTTCAGCGAGTCTTACAACTGCTCTACAACCCCAAACTCTCAGATAATTTAGTGTTGGAGGCTTCTTAAACCAAAGCTCATACGGGGTCATCTTATTCCTTTTAGTAGGAACACGATTCAATAAATAACAGGCTGTTAACATAGCCTCACCCCAGAATCCTTCACTCAAACCCGAATAGGACAACATGGAATTAACCATTTCTTTCAAAGTTCTATTCTTCCTTTCAGCTATACCATTTTGTTGTGGTGTATAAGGAGCCGTGGTTTGATGAATTATACCCATAGACTGAAAATATATAGGATCATAATATTCACCTCCTCTATCCGTACGTAGATTTTTAATCAAATCATTCTTATGTAGCTCAACTTCTTCCTTATAGATTTTAAACTTATCAAGAGCTTCATTTTTAGCATGCAACAAATAAATGTAGCAATATCTAGATGCATCATCAATAAAAGTAATAACATACTTTTTATTTCCTAATGAAGGTGTAGCATGGAAATCACATAAATCACTATGTACTAGTTCCAATATTTTGGAAACTCGGTTAACATTATTGAAAGGTTTTCTAGTTATCTTAGTTAACATGCAAGTTTTACATTTTTCATTATTTGCATCAACAGGAGGAATAAAGCTCATTTTAGACATGTCTTTTATTCTTTCATAATGAACATGTCCTAATCTAGCATGCCATAATTCTGTTTTATTTATATTTCTACACACACTAGTAGAAGTCATGCAAACAGAATCATTTTCGAACGAAACATTAATATTTAACATAAACATACCATTACATAAATATCCGAATCCCATAAATACATCATGTTTTGACAATACATATTTGCCACTTTCGTACACTTGTTTGAAACCACAATTGTTTAAAACAACACTAGACAAAAGATTCTTTCGAATCCCAGGAACATACAATACATTGTTCAATAATATGTACTTTCGAGAAGTAAATAGTAATTTAACATTTCCTAGTCCTTTGATTGGTTCGGTAGCAACATTTCCCATCTTAAGTGAAGGTCCATCTTCAATCGGTTGAAAATCACTAAACCATCGAAGATCTTTACATACATGACTTGTTGCTCCCGAATCAACCCACCAAGCAACATCATCATCCTGCACATAAAATGCTTCAGATATTAAAGATATATAATTTTGACCAGAATTAGAATTCTGAAATAAAATCTGACCTAGTAAAATCAGACCGTGCGATATAAGTGACAATGAGCATCCTACTTATACCAAACACGCGAATTCAGTGTACCGACCATGCTAGATTAGTGCAACTGAACATCCTACTTATAACAGACCTTAGATATATATGTACCTTTATCATAGCATTTTATACCGATTTTATATTTTCGAGTTGCATTTTCTTACAAGAAGTATGTTTGCATGATTATGGACTCCGATCATGTACCTTATTCAAAGTGAAGTAAGAATCCTCCTGCTTTGTTTAAAGAAATTTTCTCGGTGATATGTTAGGACATAAAATAGTCTTTACATTGTTGGTCATTAACTTAACCAGTTTTGAACCACTTCAGAAAAGGTCCTCCTCGACCAAGAACTTTTTTATAATCTTCCCAATAAGTAGATAATGCTTTTTAACTAGAACTTCTCGTTGGGGGAGGTTGAATGAGGCTTTGAAAATTATATATAAGAGTGTTTCTTTTGCAGATTTGATGTGTTCCGATTTAATGATATTTATTTTATATTTCATCAGATTTAGGATGCTGACTAATCCCGATATATAAGTATGCTTTCATAGACATATTCTTCGCAAAAATAAGATTCAGCACAAGTTGATTAAACAATATATAAACATGCTATTTATTTGAAGCACTAACTAAGCTATATCTTAAAAAAATTAACCAGACAATTTTTTTTGAAATATTAACTATGCTACTTCTATAAAAATATTAACCTTGTTATTTATTTGAAACATCGACCATGCTACTTCTTTCAAAAATTAACCATGCTATTTATTTGAAAAATAAACCATGCTACTTTTATGCAGCACAAATATAACAATGTGTTTCTTTAAAGAGATTAACCATACGAGTTTAGATAAAGTCAAAATGCACAAAAAAAAAACCATGTGATTCCTTTGAACAACCACAAAATGCACCAGCACAATACAACCATGGGTTTCCTTCGTATAACAACTAAATAAAATGCGAGATTAGTGTATTTTTAGAGGAGTTAAATGCGTGATTAGTGATATTTTAACATGCACATTGACAAAAAATTGAAAATTCAGTTATAAACGACTAAATCGAGAAACAAGATAATATTTTACAACTTAGATACAAAATAACACATTAAAATATAACCAATATATGCCCATAAGAACCTTAAAAAGTACCCCGAAACATTATGTCTACCAAATCCAGAACCTAGCAATGATCGAAAATATACCTAACAAAAATAAGAGTTCAACTAAGAACGTAGTTGTAATGAACCACCGAAATACACTCTAAATACAATATAAACCTACAAATGCAGAAGTTAGGTGAAGGTAAAGCTAGGAAATACATTGGATTTTTTTTGCTGTTACGATTTGTACCTGTATGTTTTTGGAGGTCTTAACGGCGACTGAATCATCGAATATAAATTCCTGGAAGATGAACGGTGGTCTTCGATGTGTTGATTGTTTTGTGAGACTGAGAAACCATCATCAGAGGTGTCGTCAAATTTAGTCGAGATGGTTACCATGTATTAAGTTTGGTGGGTTCACTGATTTATGTGTTTTGTTGTGTTTATTTCTTTAACTGGGTCTAGTAAGTTTGAGAGAGAATAAGTACTGAAATGTTTTGGTTCAAAAGGGGGAAAAGGTTTTCAAACTAAAATACCCTATATATATATTAGTGCATGAATGTAATTTTTTAGTATTAGGTAGAAATGAGATAGTTGAGTGAGTCTTGGTGTGCTTAGGCCGCTCGTATGTGATCACATGTCGGCCTGGTCGTGGCCGCGTTGCTCGACCAAGTATTTTGGACTTGGCTTCTCGGGAAAGTTCCATATGGTCGTGCGACATCACATGAACATGTTTTTTTCTCTTTCGTTTGGCTATTTTACCTTATATTTATTTGCAAGGTAGGGTTGACCAAAGCTCAAAACATGTTTGGCTAGAAACTGAAGCAATATTTGCCAGAATTTTGAGGCAAGCTAGGCCAGAACAGGAGGAAGTCTTGGCCAGGCCTCGAGGCATAACTTTGAGGAAAACTTGAAAAGAAATCAGGGCAAGCTTGGTCAGGTCTTGAGGAAAGCTTGACCAGAACTTTGAGGCAATGTTGTCCAGAACTTGAGGTAAGCTTGGCCAGATTAGCTAGTCATGCTATGATGAGTGGCGTAGTGAATATATTTCTTTGGCTTTGTAGCCAAGCTTCTTTTCCTGCTACGGTCCCCAACCATGGTCAATCAAGAACTTGGACATGAGGCTAGGTTGGGCTCATTTGGCCATTCGACCAAGTCGGTTTAATTCTTATTAAAATGAATCATACAAGACTCAAGTTTTGAATCATTACTTGGTTTTATTTATAATCTATCTAGATGATATATTATGCATTATCAATATATATATATATATTGAATCCCAGCTGTAGCATAATATTCTCCCAATTGTAAAAGATGTACTTAAACATTTCAATGTATTAAATCTCTTTATATGTACAATTTAAATTTGTTAAAACATGGTCCACCGCAAGTTATATTACAAAGAAAACCAAATCGTCCAACTCAACAATCTAAAAGAGAAAAAAAATATGTTTATATAATAAGTATTGGAAAATCACACTCGTCATCTATGCAACAAGAAAAATTATCTATTTAATTAAGGGTAAAGTATCATTTAAGACCCAAAACCTAAACTATTATCCACTTAAGACCCATATTTTTATTATTCTCCTCGAAAGACCCGTTTTAGTTAAATATTTACCATTGAAGACCCACTAATTCCTTAAATACCCTTGTTCATTTATATAAAAGGTTTTTAAACCCATACTTCACCTTTTTCCCAATGATCTTTCTCTCTTTATACGTGAATAGAACAACTCTAATGTTAGGAGATTCTTTATTTTTTTTACTCAATTTTGTTGTTTTTCTTTTGTTTTCATATGTTTTTTTGTTGTGTTTTTAGTTGATTTCAAAGTTTGATTTTGGATATATGTTTAGATAAGTGGATTTGTGTGTGGTAAGTCGAATTTTGATTTCGGAATACTAGAAGTACTCGAGATATGTTTTTGTTTCTAATTCTTGGTATTTATCTGGTTTTTTTGTTGCTAATGTAGTTTTTTTAAGTTAGTTTTTCGTCGATTTTAGTCTGTTTTGAGTTTTTGAGATTTTGGTGTCGATTAAAACGGCTCAGGGAAGAAGATGTGAAATGTTTGTATCTGTAGTTGTGAAACGTGTAATTCTTCTGGAATAGTAGATGCAAAAAACACGTTTTTGATATATGCAAAACGATATTTGTTCTAAATATTTTTTGTAATTCATATCATATCATGAGTGGTACTAGTTGGTTCGCCTTAAAAAAACAAAACCAACGGTATTTTTGGATTTGTTTTTCAAGTTACGGTTTAAAAGATATAGACTTTTAACGTTTTAAAATTTATAGGGGTTTCGTGAAGAAGATGCAAAACCTTCTTAATTATGATAGACGCGAAACCTGATTTATTGTGCTAGATGCGAAACCTTCTTTATCTTGCTAGATTTGAAACCTTCTTTATTTTGATAGATCCTAAACCTTTTTTATTTTGATAGATGCGAAACCTTCTTTATTTTAATAGTTGCGAAACCTTTTTTATTTTGATAAATGCGAAACCTTCTTTATTTTGCTAGATGAGAAACCTCTTTGTTTTGATAGATGTGAAACCTTTTTTATTTTGATAGATGCGAAACTAGTCACTAGATGCGAAACCATATAACTGAGAAATATGTGTATTTTTTTTAATTCAAAACATATCATGAATGGTACTAGTTTTCTTCATATTAAAAAAACAAACTAATGGTATTTTCGGACTTTTTTTTCCGAGTTACGGTTTCAAAGATACAGACCTTTAAAAATTAAAATTAAAAAAAAAAACAAAAAAAGAGAAGTTGGTTACCGTATTTTATATAGAAAGGTATTTAAGTTATAAAGTCTAGGTTTGTTGAATGAGTCTTTATTCGTAAGTCTCCCTTTAATTAAACCACCAATGAAACATGGTTGCTTTATATAAAATAATAAAGTGAAGCAAAGTTCCATTTTCTTGACATGAGAAGACGTCGTAATATTTTATTCTTCAAGAGCTCAGATGAAAATAATTCTACTATAGAGGAGAGGACATACAGGTTGAAGATATGAAAACCAAGTTTTATCTTCATCTTCATCATAATTATCTTTCCAATTAATGGATTATATTTTTCGTGCTTTTATGGTTTCTAACCCTATAACATTTTCATTTAAGGAGTTGAAAATAAATAATTTTCTCATGTTTATTTAGAGCTTCATTAGATGGATATTAAGACAACCCTTTTCAGTGAAGACATTGAGAATACGATTCACATGCAGCAACCTGAAATATTTTGTTTCTAAAACTTAAATTCGATGGTGAACCATCTTATGTGATACGAAACCAAATAGTAAGGAATTACCTGCATGGCATCATGGGCCTCTCACAACATAGATACATTGAAAGCATGCTACATTGTTATGGTTTGAAAAACAACAAACCTATGGATACTCATATAGTCAAAAGTGATAAAGTTTCACTCCACCAGCCCCCCAAGAGAGATTCTCAAGTTCATATCATAAAAATATGCTCATATGACTTGGCTGTTGGAAGTCTCATGTATACTGATTTGTACACCAAACTAGAAATATCATTTGCAGTTGGAATGTTGGGAGGTACTTGAGCAGTGATTGAAACATTATAAAAATGGTGCTTTGATACTTGAAAAATACTAAGCATCATGGATTAGTATCCAATAGATTAGATAATATGAAGATCGTAGGATATTCATATACATACTTTTCCAGGGGCATAAAGACTAAAAAGACTACTTATTGTTTATGTATTTATTCTGTATGAGACATTGTATCATAGATGAGTGCAAAACAAACTATTGACATAGTTTTTTGTACTATGTATTTATGTGATAGTATTTACAACAAAAGTCACTTTGAAGGAACAAAAAATACCTAATCAATATCTTTTTGCAAGTTTTCTTTTATTCCATATTTATGGAACAACTCAAATTGATTACACAACTTATTTAAGTTTAAGTATGATCCAAACAAATCGAATCTTAACAATAAATACTTGTATACTAATATTAAAGTATATTGATATACCAACTATACAATAGTATTAACATTATTAAGATGAATGCGAGATAATAAGAAGCGCATGCCGAGACTTGACCCATCTTCCGACTTTTTAAGTTCCACATATTGAATTAATGTTTTTCCAAATATTTCAGCTACGGTTTCATGTAGATAATATTGAAATATTTCATAACTTTTATATAGTTCACCTCTGATTAGCACTATTGTTCTACGCATATATACATCGTTTCTTCTAATAACGATGTCTCTTTTACAACCTTGTCCGATCAGTTCTAATGTTGTTGTAAGTGCTAACATAGTAGTTCTATAGGTTACCAAGACGCATATTTGTATGACAAGTTTTCTCACTTTTAATGAGATATATTTAATAAAAAAATATTAAAACACCAAAAAGATGAAAATATTACAAAATATTCAAAAAAACCTTGATATGATTTGTTTTGGTTCTATACTCTTAATAAGCACCGCAATGACTATGTATTTTTCATCATAATGCACATGAGCTAGTGTTTCGAGAATGACGTTTACATGTTTAGGCATAAACAATATATGGGTTGTGACGAATATTTTTCATAAATACAGAGAAAAAGAAAAATATGCATATATGTCAAATGATGATAATGTATTATAATCTCATAAGACCTCTAACTGCCAAATAGTATTGAAAATAAACGGTTCAGGTAATATGAAGTATAAGATGATTTGTAACATGATGACTATTTTAGTCACGACCATGAAACATTAATCTTGGTGGTAGAATGGTAGGACATAAATGTTTCATATTTTCATATATATATATATATATATATATATATATATATATATATATATATATATATATATATATATATTACGATCATATGGGGCAAGTGCATAGTAAAAAGGTTATAACACATAAACCTAATCATGAATACAAGTAGATAAAATAGATATAACCGAAAATTTATACTAGAATTATGAAGGAAGATAATAGAATCATAACAAAGAGATAATCGAAACTTTATACTAAAAAATATGAGAGAAATAACCGAAACTTTATACTAAAAAAATCCTATGTCTCATTTAGAGCATAAGATATTTTTTTAAAAATATATTAGGATTTATTGATTCAAACTATATTTAAGTAAATAAAAGCCATCAATATTTTGTAATCGGTTATTTATGATTTATTGATTCAAACCATATTTAAGTACAACAAAAACCTTCAACATTTTATAATTTGTTATTTTTATCACTAAAAGATAAAATTTTAAAATACTAAGTTTTCATAAATAAAGAATCATTGTTTTACTCGATTAGTTTATATTTTGGGGAATTATAAGTTTTTTAAAAACTTAATTTCTTTTATTCTGTCTCTAGTAACAATCATATACATAAAAAACATACATTTAAACTTTAAGAGTTTCATTCTTCGTTGTATGTTTTTAAAATCTACTTTGTTTTTTATATCACATATTTTTTTCAACTTTAGTGGGTATGGAAATTATAAATCTAAAACTTAAATAAAATTAATAAAAAAATTTCATATCCAAGTGAATAGAAAATAACTGAAATCATAGAGAAATTCAACATTATATACTAAAAAGTTTACCTTTATGTTAGTCGAATTCTATCATACGCTGTAGTGAGAAAAAAATGTGTTACTCATGTAAAAAATAAATTAAAATCTAGATAACTGTATATTTTTTAACTTCAATGGGTATGGAAACTACAAATCTAAAACCTAAATTAAAAAAATTCAAAAAAAATCAAAAAAAATCATATCCAAATAAACAAAAAGATTACTAAAACCATAAAAACATCAACATTGTATACTAAAAACTTACCTTTATGTTAGTCGAATTCATCATACGCTGCAGTGAGAGAGAAAAAAGTGTTACTCATGAAAAAAATAAATTAAAATCTAGAGAAGAGTATAAACCAATCAAAGATGAACAAATAAACTAACCTTACTTCTATGATTCTTTGTATATTCTATGATTCTCTTTAGTTTTTAAAGATTTACTTCTATGATTCTTTGTATGTTCTATGATTCTCTTTAGTTTTTCAAAAAATTGGATATAAAGAAAAGAGAGCAGAAAACTGAACAAACGGAAAAGAAGAAGAAATGAAGAGAAATAGAAGGAATAAATACCGAGACACATGCATCATATGAACGTGTCAAGTAAATGTAGTGTCGCACTAACTACACTAACGTGTCAGGCAAATATAATGTCGCGTTAAAAACTAATGAAAGAACAACGGTTCATTTTCGAAAAGAATATATATATTTATTGGCTTAGACTTTGGATTTAAGCTTGGGAAGGTTTTTATTTTTGGACAAAAAAAAATCTATTGTTGTTGGACGATTTGGGGGTGTTGTTGTTGATTTTCTGCAGCATCGTATTCATGCTCGTCAATCAATTTGTACGAAGTGATTTTTCTTTGTTTCTTCTTCTTTCCGAATGAATCAGAAGATATTTTTTTTGATGAGTTTTCTTGATTTTCTCCCTCTTCGATGGGTGAAAGAGGCTGTTCTGCAACTTTGCGCTTTCGACGCTTCGGTTTTAAGGGTGTGGAAGGGTTAGCACCAGATGTGCTAACTGCCTTTTTGCTTTTCTTTTCTTTGGTGATTTTTTCCTTTTTATTGGGGAAGACGGCTGTCTGATCTGTTGCGAATTGGGAGAAAAAATTCCAGTCGGCTTGAGGAATTCGTTGGCATACGAGCTTCAGATCTGGGTCAAAAGATAAATCTGTGGGAGGCAGCCCACCTTCTGTGATCGGAAACGTGTGACATTGGAGGAAGTTAATGGGCTGAAAGGCGGTATGGAAGGCGTTATTCCATTCTTTTTCAGCCTAGGCAGCCAATTTTTGGAATATTACCTTAGCAGCTTCTCGACGAGTGGAGGCAGGGGCGGATTTAGGGGGGGAGATAGGTATGCCCAGGACAACCCTAAGTCAAAAAAATAAATTTAGTATAGTTCTTTAGTAATATACTTGAGGTATTGAGTTCAAGACTAACTAGATACCTAAATATTTTTATTTATTCACTTTTCTTTACATTCTTTTATTTCACTTGTTATTTACATTCTTTTACTTTTTATTTTTACTCTATTCATTGATTTATAATTTATAGACCAACAAAATATGTTGTTCATTTCAATACTTTGACAGTAAATCACTTATTAGGTTGGCAAGATTCTACCCAAATGACTTTGGATATATAAGTGATAAGGAGTTTGTCTAGCCAACTTGAGACGTATATTGCATGTATCAAGATGGATGGTAACTTTTCCAATTTGAAGAGTATCTCGGATTTATGTAAGCCTATTATTGTTCGTACAAAAAAAACACAAGATATTTGGATTTGCGTACACACTTTTGAAGGTAGCTTTAGTCAATTCATGGCTTAATGATTATTCAGTGACATTTGTAGAGAAAGAAATGTTTTCTACGGTTAATGATCTAGATATTATCCAATGCTTTCAAGGCATGAGTAATAGGAGAATCTATTTACTTTTGGACTAGAATATATTTTCATTTTGAGTTGTAACTAGAATATTTACATATTTTTATTATGAAATACTCAGATATTTATATTTTATTGAAATATTTTTTTATAATACTTTTGGGCATACTCTAAATTTTAGTCCTGGATCCGCCACCGGGAGTAGCGCTTCGAAATTTCTAATATAAACAAACAAAATAAAATGTTAAGTAAGAAAATAAAATATATATTAAAAAACTCTAAAGTAAGAAAAGAAATTTTTTGAAGGTCGGACCGATTGTAATTAAAGATGATAATGATAAGATTAATCCTTTTGAAATTTAAATGAGAATATGTAAAATTTGTTGGAAATGTCGCGATGAAATTGGGCTTTAGTTTTCGAATACATGTACCTGTGACCGTTAAATAAGCTTTTTAAACTGAGAGATCGGAGGGTGGAAAGCAAAAGCTTAGTCGAGAGAGTGCATATAAAAGGCACACATTTGATTTGTTTGTTCATCGTCTTAGGTCTGACTGACACTTTCTCGCTTTGCACAGAATACTCTTCGTTTCGCATACATACAGATACAGGTCCATCCATCTCTTTCTAAGTTAATTGGGTTTCTCTTCGTCTTCGTCTTTGTTTACTTGCGTTATTATTACAAATCGGTGTTTGATCGTCATTTGATTTTCGAGTTTGATCGTCATTTGATTTTCGAGTTTGATCGTCATTTGTTTAGTGCACTTATCTGGTTTGTTTGTGTGCTCAATTGTTTTAGGCTTTAATAGGGACTCGTTTGGATTATCCTTTTTGCTATGAACTTGTTTGTTGATAGAGATGCTTTTGTATTGTTTAATTGCTGCGATGATATTGATATTGATATTGACATTGTAGCTGGTTCTCTGAGCAAGATCGAATAACTTTCCCTTGGTTTTCAATCTTATGCTTAATCGAGAGAAGCATTTTGGTTCTGTTTCCCTATCCTAACCTAACCTAACCCTGCTTAGCTCACAAGTTAGAGCACCACATTTAAATTAAATTTTAATTTAAATGTGGTAGAAATCGGTGCAACTCCGATAGCGGGTTCTTTTTTATCTGTATTTTCCTTCAAAACACCGATTGACAAAACAATTTCACTTGTCATTCCTCTGGTTTGATGTTTGCATTTGATATTTGATATTTGATATTTGATATTTGATATTTGATATTTGCATTGGCATTGTGTATTTGATGCTCTGTTGACTTGTGCAGTGAACCATGGGTAAGGAAAAGGTTCACATCAACATCGTGGTCATTGGCCATGTCGACTCTGGAAAGTCAACAACCACTGGTCACTTGATCTACAAGCTTGGAGGTATTGACAAGCGTGTCATCGAGAGGTTTGAGAAGGAAGCTGCTGAGATGAACAAGAGGTCCTTCAAGTATGCCTGGGTCTTGGACAAGCTCAAGGCTGAGCGCGAGCGTGGTATCACCATTGATATTGCCCTCTGGAAGTTTGAGACTACCAAGTACTACTGCACTGTCATTGATGCCCCTGGTCATCGCGACTTTATCAAGAATATGATCACTGGAACCTCACAGGCTGATTGTGCCGTCCTAATTATTGATTCCACCACTGGTGGTTTCGAGGCTGGTATCTCTAAAGATGGTCAGACCCGTGAGCATGCCTTGCTTGCATTCACTCTTGGTGTCAAGCAGATGATTTGCTGCTGTAACAAGGTCTTGCCCTCATATTTTTTATCTTTATTATTAACACTTTTTCTATCATATCATTTCATACCATTTCATGTCTAAATTCTAATACCTGCTTCCATCTTCTTTGTCGCAGATGGATGCCACCACACCCAAGTACTCTAAGGCTAGGTACGATGAAATCGTTAAAGAAGTCTCTTCCTACCTCAAAAAGGTCGGTTACAATCCTGACAAAATTCCATTCGTCCCCATCTCTGGTTTCGAGGGTGACAACATGATTGAGAGGTCTACAAACCTCGACTGGTACAAGGGCCCCACCCTTCTCGAGGCCCTTGACGCTATCTCAGAGCCCAAGAGACCTTCGGACAAGCCACTCCGTCTTCCCCTTCAAGATGTCTACAAGATCGGTGGTATTGGAACCGTGCCAGTGGGTCGTGTTGAGACAGGTACCATTAAACCCGGTATGCTCGTAACATTCGGTCCTACTGGTCTCACCACTGAGGTCAAATCTGTTGAGATGCACCACGAAGCACTGCTCGAAGCTCTCCCCGGTGACAATGTTGGCTTCAATGTCAAGAATGTCGCTGTCAAGGATCTCAAGCGTGGCTTCGTCGCATCAAACTCTAAGGACGACCCTGCCAAGGAAGCTGCTACTTTCACTTCCCAAGTCATAATCATGAACCACCCAGGTCAGATCGGTCAAGGATACGCTCCTGTGCTCGATTGCCACACTTCCCACATCGCTGTCAAGTTTTCTGAACTCTTGACCAAGATTGACAGGAGGTCCGGTAAAGAGCTAGAGAAAGAACCTAAGTTCTTGAAGAACGGGGATGCGGGTATGGTCAAGATGACTCCTACCAAACCCATGGTGGTCGAGACCTTTGCTCAGTACCCACCACTTGGTCGTTTTGCTGTTAGGGACATGAGACAAACGGTTGCTGTTGGTGTTATTAAGGCTGTGGAGAAGAAGGACCCAACTGGTGCTAAGGTCACCAAAGCTGCCGTCAAGAAGGGAGCAAAGTGATTAATGGTTAATATGCTACTGGTTGTTTGGAAAACATGAACTGTTATGATACTATTTGTAAGCTGGCCATCTTTTTAGATCACAGCAAACATATTTATCATGTACATAAATTCCATGATTTTGATTTTGTTCTGAATATGCTGTTAGTTTATGCGTTGTCATGTCTTACTGGCAAAATATTTGAGTAAAATGAAACAATTAGCCGATGAACATACATTAGATGCAAATAATTTGACACTAATATTTTCATTTTCTGACACTAAACTTTTTAACCACACCTCATCATTTAGTTTTGTATTTACTTCGTAAATATACAAATTTCAAAGCAGATTTCTAAAATCTCGGTGTGTTGAGCTTATTAAAAATTCATTAAATGTTGTGTTGAGCTTATTAAAAATTCATTAAATGTTGGTTGTTTCACGAAATTCATTAGAAAATCCGTATATATAAAAAATTAAATTTATAAACTATTTCTATATTATATAATTGATGCTTATCTTCTATTTTCTTCATTTATTTTTAGTTTTAAAATATTATTATTGTTATGTATTAATTAACTAATTAAAATGCACGTGGATACTAAAAAGTTACCACGCTCAATCTCAATTATTTTCACCTTAAAGTAGTAGACGTGCCACAGTTAAGTTTCATTAGGATATATGTATGTACAAATTTGGATGGATAATTTGTTACATCATGAACACAAATGTCCAAGACACAAAAGAGGGTTTCAAACTACAAATTTGAGTTATCCAGTACGGTGCAGACAACACATGTGGTACATAGTGTACATCCGAGATATGCTCAATGTATGACTATTTTTCACTATCTTATATTATGATTATGGACTGGTTTTGCGTATTACGAAATATTTTTATGTTATAATTACTGATTCAAAATTGTGTATGATGTGTATTCACTTTTATGTCAAATATATTATACATGGTGTAGAGAACACTTGTGGTACATGGTGTACATCCAAGATATGTTCAATGTATGACTACGTTTCACTATTTTATATTATATATGGACTGTTGTTATGTATTAATATTGTTATATTATAACTATTGATTCCAAACAATGTATTGTGTAATCACTTTTATGTTAAATGTATTTTGGATGTGTTATTTGTCTATATATTTTTTCAAGTTTAATGTTATATTAAGCAATGCTAACTAAACATGAAACCGTTCACAGATGCAAGAAATATCTATATTCAAACTTATTGTACAAAACTTACTTCATCAGTTCATATTCAAGTGGAATAAAACTTTGATCATTGATCTGCACAGGTTGTATGAAGCATGCCTTGATGTTTCGCACAAAATGTATGAATCCATGTGAAGCTGTTTGGCCATTATTTTCAAATCAGAAACAAGATTTGACAAATGTTATACGTAGGCCATATAACCTTTTGAACAACATGTGCAAAATCATACTTATGATTTGAAATTTTATGACAATTGTTTTTATTTGGTCCACATATGTTGTGAAAAATAACAAGGACATATTCCCACAACGTATCGTTTTGAGGTAAAAAAGTAGCCATGAGTTTTCAAATCAGAAATATGATTTTACACATGTTGTACAAACTATTAACCTGAGTTTACACAATATATGCAAATTAGTGCCCAAAATTTTGAACCTCCATTCGCATATGATGTTTGCAGTATCAAGGCATGCTTTGTACAGTTTTTGTGAATCATGTTCAAAATATGCAAAACATTCCTAAGTATTCACACATCTCGTGCAAAACTATAGATTTGGTTAAATACTTATAATGTAACTGTAGATTGTGCAACGTGAACATAATAATTTAAAACTTCTTACGAAAGAAAATCATTACAACTATAAAACATTATGTATGATAATTAAGAATAATACATCAAATACCTCTTACAATGAAGGATAATTCCATCGATATTAATCTTCTTTGTCTGTTTCCTATATAAACATTGAGCAATATAGATTTCTCTCTCCTACATGTGGTTTGATAATTCATATTATTGAACTTTTATTTGATTTTTTTTATATTAACCGAGTAAAGTTCCAACACAGTTTGTCGTATTTTGTATAAATGGTCTAAAATCGGATATATTTTAACCTTTTCGTATAATTCCACCTAATTTTGACTTTTTCAAGACCGTAATAGAATTGAAGTGGAACTATATTGTCCATCTTGTATATGTACTATATCTTACAGAATATTTCATAGAAAAATGTTTTCAATTCATCTATTATGGTTTTTGCTACTTTTTTTGCAACTTTTGTCCAACATACAATGCTTCAATTTTTAGACCTAGGGTTGATTTTCATCATAGATTATAATTTTATTTATATAGTACCGAGTATAGTTAACATAGTCCATGAAGTCAAATCAAATATTGATCTACGTCATCTAAAGATAACATATTCTACGAGTCTGAATCAAACCACGACCCAAGATCATTCTGCACTAACTTTACTATATATATATATATATATATATATATATATATATATATATATATTACTTTAGTAGTAATAATATGTTTATGTATCGTATATCAACACATATCAATATATTATCTTGACACGTATCAATAATTTAAGGGTTGTGTTAGATTATTGATATTTTCTAAATTTTAATTAACATAATCAAGTTCAAACAATACATATTTAAGTTCAAATAGTACATGAATAAGACCATAATCTTAATTAACCATGTAAACTAAAATAAAATATAAAAATCATATTTGACTTAAATAATCAAGTTAAAAATAGAAGATTTACAAATTTTTAGTCAAATCATTAATAAATTGTTCTTTGTCATTAAAAATAATGATATGATCCAATTACATTTGTTGAGTTATTGTAGTATAGAATTGCTCAAACACTTGCTTTTTATATTCGATACTCTAGCCAAACATAATATAATTCTGACATCATTTCATTTAGAAACATATGAACTTAAAATAAAGTAATAATTATAGAAATCACATTAACACTAACTCATTCAAATATAGCATAATCGACTTACGTATAAGAACAAAATTATTTATGTATAAGGAAGCAATTCGAATGTCTTTAATGGTTTAAATGCGGCGTTGAATCACGTAAGAGTCAAATTATTGAACATCATCTTCGAGAAAAAACTGTATACATGACATTGCTAATGAGTGGCTAGAATTAGTTTGCTGCTTGAAAATGTTATAAAAAGGCTTATTGGGATGAATTTTGAAGAAATTTAACTCGACTAATTCTTTTTATAAATCGTATAGTTTCAAGTATAAAGTCTTGGTTGTCTTTTATTGCGGTAATAAAAAAACCCTATTGCTGAACATTCTTCATCGATATGTTAAATCCTTTATATACAATTTGATAAGCTTAATGTCAGTCGAGCATAACGGTTTTAATGTACGAGACATAAGGATGTAAATATATCATAATGCAACTTGTGTAGAACTGAACCTATTTAAATTAACTAGGAGTAACTTTTCGTACTTTTTTCATTTAAGAATACTAGTTTTTGTTTTGGAAATTAGATACCGACCATATGCTTAACCTTGTCTTTACAAGGCTACCGATTATAATGGGTTAACTAGCAATATATGTTTGGTTTAAGACATGCTCAAGATACGCCTTGTCATATTTCGTCAGTTGGTCATGATCTACTTTTTTCTATCTCTAGTATTAACTAGTTATTTATGTTCTACCACATGAATTCTTTCAAGATTAAGGATTAATAGATCTTATTTATTATATAAGTCTGAATATCCGAGATATAACTACAAATAGAATCGTGGATTATTCTTTTTTTCAAAATCTTCAAACGTAGGTTCCGAATGAGAAACAAGGTCTAAACGTTTCCAAAATATATCATATGAGGTTAATAAAATGTGTATATTCTCTATCTCTCTCTTTCTATAACATAGTTAGTTCACATGAACAATATAATATGTCTATGTTTTAAAAATATATTCATATATTTTCTGATTGATACGTAAATATTTACTTCATGTTTAACCATTTAACAATATATCTAAGCATGTTCATGATACTAATTCAAAAAAGTAAAACATAATATAAGTTTGAAACAAGTACCTCCCCGATCCACTACAAAGTCAGTTGATGGGGCATCTCATTGGAACTCTCAAAACCGGTATCCCACATCCTGGAAATAAAATGAAATGTTGTTTCCATTTCTTATCACCCTCTAAGAAATATTTTACCACCTTATACTCCCTTGCAAGCCCACGGTGTAGAAGGGATAATGAAAATTCTTGGCCACACATGAAATTGAGACGCGCTGTTCCATTGACAATTCGGTCTCAGAAGCCGTGGAGGCCATGATACAGCCATAAGTGTATACCACATATTGGGACCAGCTTGAGATAGAAAAGTTTGATCGGGTGGAAATACTCCACTAAAGCAGGATCAATGGGTAAGCGAAGACCCTATTCATAAATTTCTTATAGACAACCAGCTCATAGTTACAAATAGATAAGAGTGTCTCTCCAACAGTTGAGAATCGAATCATGATATTTTTGGGGATCGCTTATCGTTCCCTTAGCTTCACTTTCTCAGTTGGGTGGAAGTGTTTGTATTTTACCCTGTAAAGTGCGAGTAACTGTTTGGTTTCGATCTCACAAAGGTTGTTTCCTATATTTGAAGCAAGTGTGAGGTATGCTTCCTCTTTTGATTTTTTTTACCCTAGAATTTTATCCTTGGTGAGTAGGAGTGGTGGTGGAAATATTGGGAGGATTAGAAGAGGGTTCCCGACCTTGCACATGATGCCCCGGGAAGATGTTAATGCTGGAATAGCCTGAATAGGCTCTGCTTCTACCGAGGCTATAAAGTTCACCCCTCAGTCAGTATCTAATTCATCAATTAGTCTTCTTTCTTATGATTCTGGGATAGACTTCAAAACTTTTCCAAGACAAATATTTTTGGAAGAAAGTCTCCGGGGACTAACCTCAGGAGTAGTTTGAGGAGTTCCATGTTGAGTCACCTGAGGGGTCGTGACATAGGACTAGTTGTCACGAAACGTCGTTTAAATGTTTTCTAAAGGAGTAGGGTGCTCTATGATACCGGAAGCTCTCCTTTCTCTAGATCTGTATGAAATGTTGAACCACCTCCAAAGTTTATATCTTTCAAGATTCACAAACTATTTAGGCATGAAAAGTTACAAAAATAACTCAGTTTGGAAAGTTTTTTTTATCTCTATAGAATAGGCTTTCTCTTTACTTTGGTGAGCTGAGTTAAAGTGTGTAAACTTACAATTATTTAAAAAGATAAGTATTTATGGAGGACTAGTGGTTTCTAATAGGCGTAAGTTGAAGATTCGAGTTTAAAATTCTCTTCAGCACGCGATCCTCCTCACAATAAGATGCAAAAAAGCATGCTCACGTGTGATAAGAGATGATCGACACGTGGTCAGAAGTGATGTCACCACCCTAAGCTATTCATGACACCACAACGGATAGAAAAATGCACACGAAGCTAAAAGAAATGATGGATAGGATGAGGTCACCATGACCAAGTGTGAGGTCACGAATCCGAATAGGGTTACAAGTTACAGTTTGAGGAAGCTTCTTGAGAAAATTCGCACCGAAAACATAGAAACGAAGTTATCTGACTAGATTTTGAAGCAAGAATGATCCGAGGAGTATTGCAAGAGGTTACGCAAAGAAACCCGGAAGCAGAACAGTCCGATGAGGCTCAAAAGAAAGAAAAATATGAGGGGGCTCAAAAAGAAGAAAAATTTGAGGGGGCTCAAAAGGAAGAAAAAATTGCTTCCCAAAATCAGTTCTTTCTCAAATGTAATAACTAGTAAACTTGTTTATGAATAGTAGAAGATTGGGATGAGAGATCCACTTAAACATCAGTAATTATGTAATTTTATTGCTTACCTCATATACTATATAAAAATATTTTGTTTTTGGAAAAAAGTCCAATGATTAGTCAATGATTGATATATTTATTCCTTTTGTCTCTTTTCTCTCTCTAATCACTATGTCTCTCTCTTAAAGCACCTCATACGAACATTTCTTTGACATACTTTATCATACGAACATATTCTTGGCAGGATTAATAACTAAGAAATAACTGAATTCATCAAAGTAAAGTTCCATCTTCTTGACGTGAGAATACATCATAATATTTTCTTCTTTAGGAGCCGAGATTAAAATAATTCTAATATAGAGAAGATGACATAAAGCTTGAAGATATGCAAATAAAATTTTATCTTCATATTTATCATAATTGTCTTTCAAATTAATGGATTATACCTTTAGTGCTTTTAGGGTTTCTGGCCCTATAATAGTTTTATTTAAAAAGTATAAGATATTATTTTTCTTATGTTGATTTAAAGCTAGTTCAGATGGATATTAAGAAAACATTTTCAGTGGAGACCTTGAGAAAGGTATTCACATGTAGCAACCTGGAATATTTTGTTTCTAAAACTGAAATTCGATGGTATGTAAACTATAGAAATCCATGTATGAACTCAAACATATATCTTGTCAATGGTACCACAAATTCATAGATACAGTTATCTCATTTGGTTTTAAGGTGAACCCGGTAGAAGAGTATATATATCAAAAGTCTAGTGGGAGTAAAGTGATTATTTAGTATTGTGTGTCGATGGCATACCCCTTACATATTACCATAAGTTTCCTATTAGAGAGACTTGACATAAAGGACTTTGGTCAACCATCTTATGTGATATGGATCCAAATAGTAAGGAATTACCCGCGTGGCATCATGGGTCTTTCATAAAACAGATACATTTAAAGCATGCCACATTGTTATGCTTTGAAAAAAAAACAAACCCATGGATACTCATATAGTCAAAAGTCATAAGGTTTCAGTCCACAAGTCTCCCAAGAGAGATTTTCAAGTTCATATCATGAATACATACCCATATGATTTGGTTTTTGGAAGTCTCATGTATACTCATGTTTACACCAAACAATAAATATTATTTACAGTTGGAATGTTGGGACGTACTTGAGCAACCATTGAAACATTATAAAAATGGTGCTCTGATACTTGAAAAATACGATGCATCATGGATTCCAATAGGTCAGATAATCGGAAAACTAATACTGTTTATGTATTCATTCTATATGAGATATCATATCATAGAAGAGTGCAAAACAGACTCTTGACATAGTTATTAGTACTATGTATTTATGTGATAGTATTTACAACAAAAGTCACCATGAAGGAACAAAAATACCCAATCAATATCTTCTTGCATGTTTTCTTTTATTCCATATTTACCGAATAACTCAAATTGCTTAAGCAGTTTATTTAAGTTTAAGTAGGATTCAAACGAATCAAATCGTAACAATATATACTTGATTACTACTATGAATGTATACTTATACCAATCATACAATAGTATTAACACTAGTACGATGAATGGAAGATTACCCATCTTCCAAGTTTTTAAGTTCCACGTATCAAACTATTGTTTCTCCCAAGATTTCAACAATGGGCTCACGTAAATAATATTGATATATTACGTAATTTTCATATAGTTCACCTCTGATTCAACTAATGTTCTAACGCGTATATACATCATTTCTTCTATTAATGATGCATCTTCTACAACCTCGTCCGACCTGTTTTAATATTCTTGTACGTGCTAACATAGTAGTAATGTAGGTTACCACGACACATATTTATATGACAAGTTTTATATTTTTTAATGATATATATTTAATATAATCATATTAAGACGCCAAAAAAAGATGAGAATACTACAAAATACTGAAAAACCCTGATGTAAAAACTTATGTTCCATACTCTTGATAAGCACCGCACTGACTATGCATGTGTCATCATAATGCGCGTGAGCTAGTGTTCCTACAATGAAATTTACATTTTTAAGTATAAAAAATATGGGTTGTGATTGATATTTTTCAGAAATACATAAAATAAGAAAAAATATGCATATATGTAAAATGATGATACTATATTATAATCTCATAAGACCTCTAATTTCATTCAGATGATTTATGGACAACGGTACGTCCTTGGGGGCTGCTTTATCATCTAATATCAGACACGGTTTCCGTAGGTTGTCAGAAATGATTACCATACATTTTAGCGAAACTTTGAATAAGGGAGACGTATTGTTGACTAGAATAGAGGCTAAGTTCTAATTGGCTAATGATTGCAAATGTGGTGAATGCGTGCCCATAACCAACTTAGTGTGCGGGTTCACGAGCTGTTAATTTCAAAGTGAGTCGAGGGATTTTATGGCTTGGTCGTACAATGTTAAGCTATTAGAAAACACTTATGCAAGTCGGCCAGGTATCTGGTCGCTTAAGCCAAATGACGAGGCCATATCTCTTGTCTCTTAGGCCTTAAACAACAAGGCTAGGCCTAGCCAATTTAGTCAAGTCTCTGGCCGTTAAATCCTTAAGCGACCATGCCAAATTTCGCCATACCAGCCAGGTATCTGGCGTGCTCTGGTCGCCCGTATGTGAACGACCATGTTGTTCTAGTCATGGCCGCGTTGTGCAACCAAGTATTTTGGACTTGACTACTCGGCCAAGTCCATTCTTGTCGTGTAATGTCACACGACCACGTTTCTTGGTATTTCGTTTGGCTAGTTTACCTTAGATTTATTTGTCAGGTATGTTTGACTAAAGTTTGAAATAAGTTCGGCTATAAATTGGGGCAAGTGTGGCTAGAAATTTAAGGCAAGCTCGGCTAGAACATGAGGCACGCTTGGATAAGTGCCATAACTTTGAGGTAAGCTTGGACAAAACTCAAAGCAAGCTTGGTCAGGTCTCGAGGAAAGCTTGATCATAAATTTAAGGCAGACTTTTCTAGAACTTGTGATAAGCTTGGCCATACTAGCTAGTCATGCTATGATGAGTGGCCTATTGGATACATTTGTTTGGCTTTGTAGCCAAGCTTCTTATCCTGATATGGTGTTTGACCATGGTCAATCAGGAACTTGGACATGAGGCTAGGTTGCGCTCATTTGGCTATTCGACCAAATCGGTTTCGTTCTTGTTTAAATAAATAATACAAGGCTCAAGTTTTAGATCCTTACCTGGTTTAATGCCTTAGATGATATTTCATCTTGTATCAGTATTTATATGGAAGCCCATTTATAACATAATATTTTCCCAATTGTGAAACATGTACTTAAACACTTCAATGTAGAAAATATCTTTGGATAATTTAAATAATCTAGAACATGGTCCACCACATGCTATATGCAAAGAAAACCAAATCTTTAATCTCAATAATCTAAAAAAAATAAGTGTACAAAATAAGTATTTGAAAATCACACTCGTCATCTATGAAACAACAAAACATTTAGTGTATTTAATTAAACCACCAATGAAAGATGGTTTCTTTATATAAAATAATAAAATGGATTTTATTTCTGTTTTATTGACACGAGAATACATCATAATATTTTCTTCTTCAAGAGCTCAGATTAAAATAATTCTACTTTAGCGCTTTTAAGGTTTCTCACCCTATAATAGTTTTATTTTTAAGGAGTAGAAAAGATAAATTTTTCTCATGTTTATTTAGAGCTTCATTTAGATGGATATTAAGAAAACATTTTTAAGTGGAGACATTGAGAATACTATTCACATGTAGCAAATTGAAATATTTTGTTTCTAAAATTTAAAGTCGATGGTGTATAAACTATATAAATCCATGTATGAACTCAAACATACATCTTGTCAATGGTACCACAAATTCATAGATACAGTTATCTCATTTGTTTTTAAGGTGAACCCCATAGAAGATTATGTATATCAAAAGTCCAGTGGGAGTAAAGTGATTATATAGTGTTGTATGTCGATGACATACCCCTTACTAGAAATGAAATTGGTTTACCACATGTTACCATAAGTTTTCTATTAGAGAGACTTGACATAAAGGACTTTGGTAAACCATCTTATGTGATAGAGACCCAAATAGTAAGGAATTACCTCTGTGGCATCATGGATCTCTCACATAATAGATACATTGAAAGCATGCTACATTGTTATGGTTTAAAAAAGAACAAACTCATGTATACTCAAATAACCAAAATTAATAAGGTTTCACTCCACCAGTCCTCGAAGAGAGATTCTCAAATTCATATCATGAAGACATGCCCATATGCTTTGGCTGTTAGTAGTCTCAAGTATACTCATATGTACATCAAACAAGAAATATCATTTACAGTTGGAATGTTGAGAGGTACTTGAGCAACCAATAAAACATTATAAATATGATAATTTAATACTTGGAAAATGATATGGAAATGGGTTTTCAAGGATTAATTTGTAAACAATGTAAATTCAGGGACTTGATTATAATTAGTGTAAGTTTTGTCTTTAATTTGTGAACGATGTAAGTTTTAGGAAGCAATTGTGACTTTGCATAATTTGTAAGGACTAAATAGCAATTAGTCCATTTTGTAACAGATTCAGTTTAAGACTAAGTCTTGGCTCCTCTATATAAAAGACCAGACTGTTCTAGTAAAGGGTTGAACATTTTTACTTAAAACTCACTTTTACTTGTATTTTCTCTCTCTAAAAACTCTTAAGCACTCTCTCTCTAATTTTTCCATAGTAATTTACTTTAGCAAATCAAAACCTTATCAAATTGGCTACTTCTTTGGGGAAACTGACTAAGAAAAATGAGTAGCTTATTTTGTTCGAAAGTGGTACTATTTTGTGGTATTCTTTGACTAAAATTCGAAAGATAAATCTTGAAAATAATAATCTTACACTTCAATCAGCAATAGAAACGGTGAGAGATAATTTGAAAAAGAATGAGACTGATGAGAATAGAACTAATGCATCGTCTACGGGCCAAGTTCGATCTGATGTTGAGACAAGAATGAATCAACTTCTTGATAAAATCAATGCTTTGAATGAAAAATATGAGCGAAGGGAGCAAGAGATATTTTCTGCTATAATCAGATCTGAAGTTAGGTAAGAAATGGAAAAGACCGATGTGGAAGGTTAGTTAGATCGATCTTTTGATGACAGACATGCTAAGTCTGAGCATAAAAAAACACGCTTTGTGTCTCCTAAAGAGAGATATTCGTCTCGAAAGGACAAAAAAGATAAGAAAAAATTGATAACCTCCAGTGATGAGGAAGTAGAAAGTTCAGCTTCGGGATTTAAAGGCATAGAGGTTCTTCGAAAGGAAAATTAGAATGAGATTATTCGAGGAGGTATAAAAAGGAGAGAAAGTCTAAGAATGCTCCTCGATCAACATGGCATGAAGGAAATCCTTCGAATCAATATGCTGAAACCGATTGGAATTTGTATGTCACAATGGGTACCGATGATCAATTTGTTCAAGGCGTTGATTAGAGGAACTCTTCATTAACAGATGAAATTCGCTCTATGACACTTCCTAAGTATTTTGATATTTCGAAGGTTGAAAAGTTCGATGGGATGCAAGATCTCGATGATCACATCGGACAATTCAAGAATTATATGATGAATTTTGAGGATGAATACCGACTTGTGTGTCGTGCTTTTTCCCAAACCTTTATAGGAACAGCTCTCAAATGGTCCAACAGGATTCCGATGGGGTCCATTTGAAATTTCAGGAATTTTTATACTACTTTCTGAAGGAATTTTGTTGGAAGCAAGGAGATGAGAGCTAATGGTGATACAATTATCCAGTGCAAGGAGGCACCATGAGAGAAATTGAAAGACTATACCAAGAGATTTGTATTAACCAAAGCAAGTTTGGATAACTGTGAAGAAAATGTGGCAATGGTCGCTTTTCGCCAAGGTTTGTTGCCAGGGGATCTGGCTAATGAGACAACAAAGAGAAGGGCTTTGAATTTTGGAGCGTTAATGGCTCGAGTCGAGGATCAAATTAAGGTTGAAGAATCTAGAAGAGTCCAAGGTGCACCAGTTAACACTTCAATGAATTCAGGACATGCAGCTTTCAAATGGAAATAATAATGCTAATGGGAATAATCAGTAGTCGAGGCAGAAGAACAACTATTTGCCTCCTCAGAGTGGTGGATATTCGAACCACATTTCATCAAAAAATTACAATAGGCCTGGGCCGAATACATGGGTTAGACCATAGTACTATACTGATTTGACAGAGAGTGTTTCTGTTATTTGGGATAAAACTAAGAACTCTGTGAATTTTAGGAAACAGCTCCTATTAGCCGACCGATGAAAGAAATGAATAATACATTTTGTAGGTATCTTGATGATATTGGGCATGATACAAATGATTGCATTGCCTTGAAAAAAGAAATCCAATATTTGATTGAGAATAGGAATCGCTTGACTTATGTGAAGTCACATGGAAGTGCA
Organism: Limnanthes douglasii subsp. nivea; assembly: GCA_036936605.1. Lineage (NCBI taxonomy): Eukaryota > Viridiplantae > Streptophyta > Magnoliopsida > Brassicales > Limnanthaceae > Limnanthes > Limnanthes douglasii. The sequence continues at coordinate 213,688,310 of JAUPFV010000004.1, forward strand.
TCGAAGAATAATGGTGCATCAACTTTGTAGGCTGCACAGCCAGCTGAGAATTTGATGATTATGGATTCACAGGTTGAGTCATTTGATGCTTCTAATAAATATGTTGAAAAGGATCCGAACAGGTTGCTTCCGATGACAGTGGAGGGGCTTGTTGGGGATTTTTCTTGTAGAAAAGGGACATGTTCAGAAATTGTGCAAGTTTTTTGAATTGTTAGCAATTTTTGGGGGCAATTAAATGACTGGAAATTCAGACAACTCAAGGAAAATGCATGTTGTCAACTTGACAACTCAAATTGAAGGGAGGATTTCAACGCATTTGTATCAAAAGAAAGACATTCCCTTCATTTTGTTTGATGAAGATGATTTAAGATGGACTGCAGGACCACATGAGGATGCTGTGGTAATTGGAGCTGAGGTGGCTGGCGTTGAAATTCGACGTGTGCTGATTGACACTGGCAGCTCCGCTAATTTTCCTACTCGAATTACTCAATCAGATTGTACTATTATTGGATTTACGGGTGTGACAACTCGTGTTGTTGGCGAATTCGAGGGAGAAGTTAGTTTAGGGAAATGACCATTTAAGAAGAAGGTTCAAGTACTTTTTCTGGTGGTGGACGGTCCCACAAGTTATAATGCTATTTTTGGAAGATCATGGCTTTCAAGAATGTATGGGGCGGTTTTAACAGTTCATCAATGTTTTAAATATGTAGTTGGAGACAAAGTTGGAGTGGTTCGGGGGGATCAAAAGGTTGTCAGATCGTGTTATGCCACTGTGTTTCGGGTCCGAGGATCCAGTAGTGGGGATTTGATGCAAGAATAACAGTTAGAAGGGGTTCTATCGGAGTTGGAAGAAAGGGTGACGATCCGAGGGAAACTCCGGGGTCTTTTACAGTGCGTGAAGAAATAGAGGAGTTTACTTTTGCAAAAGGAAAAGTGCTTCAGATTGGAACTTTATTGACCCTTAATCTACGTCAACAAATGCTTAATTTTTTGTCTCCGAATTTGGATGTCTTCTCTTGGAAGACGGAAGATGTAACCAGATTACCTATCGAAGTTATCCGACATATCTTGGCCATAGATCCGAAGGTCAAACCAGTGATTCAAAAATGAATAGCATTTTCATCGGAAAAAGCGGAACCAAGTGGATCGGTTGTCTAAGGTAGGGCACATAAGGGAATCTCAATATCCTTTGTGGACTGCGAATCAGGTAGTGGTTAAAAAGAAGAATGAGAAATGGAGGATGTGTGTAGATTTTACAAATTTGAATAGAGCTTGCCCTAAAGATCCATTTCATGTTCCTGGAATTGACCAATTGATTGATTCCACTTCAGGCAATAAAATTTTGACTTTTATGGATGCTTTTGCAGGGTATAATTAGATCCAGATGGATCTGAAGGATCAAGAGTGCACGACTTTTATAACTGATAGAGGCCTCCATTGTTATAGGGTGATGCCCTTTGGATTGAAGAATGTTGGGGCCACTTATCAGAGATTAATGAATAAATCTTTACACAGATCGGAAGAAATATGGAAGTATATATAGACGATATGTTAGTGAAAAGTTCAAGAGACGAGGTGCATCTTAATGATCTAGAAGAAGCTTTTTTGAATCTAAGAGTAATCATGTTGAAGCTAAATCCGGAAAAATATACCTTCAGAGTTCGATCGGGGAAGTTTTTGGGTTTTATTTTTAGCGAAAAATGAATAGAAGCGGACCCATGAAAATTAAAGGCTTTGATAACAATGAACTCACCTCGATCAGTTAAAGAAGTGCAAATATTGATAGGAAGGTTAGCAACACTTAAAATTGATTTATTTCTCAATTTTCAGATATTAATTTTCCTTTCTTTCAAGTGTTACGAGGACCTAGCAGGTTCGAATGGACTTCGGAATGCGAAGCAACGTTCACAAGCATTAAAAATTTGTTGTCATCACCAGAAATATTACAAAGCCTCGAAATGGGGAGAAATTATTCGTGTACATCGCCGTATCGGAGTTTGTACTCACCGCAGTTTTAATTAGTGAAGATTCAGGAATTCCGAAGCCGGTGTATTACGTCAGTAAAAGTCTGGTGGCAGCAAAAAAAAGGTATATGAAGTTGGAGAAGTTGGCTTTAGTATTAGTGATTTCTGCAAGGAAGATGCGTCCATATTTTCAAGCTCATACTATAGAAGTCCGAACTTCATTCCCTTTAAAGAATGTATTACAACGACCTGATATTTCGGTGAGGATGACCAAATGGTCAGTGGAGTTGGGACATTATGATATTTTATTTAAACCTCGAACAACAATTAAGGAACAGACATTGGCTGACTTTTTTGTTGAGTTCCACTCAAGTAGATCGGATCAGGAATAAAGCACAAAAGTTTTGTCTACCGATTCAAGGTGGATTGTTCAAACAGATGGAGGGTCCATTATTTCAGGGTGCAGTGCTGGAGTTCAATTGATAGATGGGGAATTGATTTGGTGGGGCCTTTGCCGATGGCCTTTGGGGGAAGGCAGATGATAATTGTGGCGGTAGATTATTTTACGAAGTGGGCAGAAGCAGAACCGCTATCAGGCACAAAAGCAAAGGATGTCATCAAATTTATTATGAATAATATGTGTTGTCGTTTTGGGGTTCCTCGGAGAATTACAACAGATAATGGCCCTCAATTTAATAATAAATAAATGGTTGCATTCTGTACTTCTAAAAGGATTCAACAATGCTTTTCGACGCCCTTTCATCCTCAAGCTAATGGACAAGTGGAAGTGACAAATAGAAGAATTTTAGATGGCTTGAAGAAGAATCTATCGGGGGCAACAGGAAAATGGCCAAATTATTTGCAAGAGGTGCTTTAGGCTTATCGAACAACTCCAAGAGAGGCTACAAAAGAGACTCATTTTTCTTTGGCATATGGTATGGATGCAGTTAGCCTTACTGAATCTACGATGTCATCTTTTAGAATATCTCAATATTTTGAAATAGTTAATGATGAAATTCGAAGGGAAAATGTGGATTTGACTGAAGAAAAAAGGGTTCGAGCTTATTTGAATACCATACATTATCAAAATCTCATGAGAACTAGATATGATTCGAACCTGGAAAGAAGAGAATTTAAAGAAGGCGATAAAGTGTTGCGAAAAGTTTTTCAAACACACAAAGGAAAAGAGCTTCGGCAAAATGGCTCTGAACTAGGAAGGGCCTTATACGGTTGTTGAAAGAGTTAAGCCAGGATCTTATCGTCTTTGTGATTTTGAGGGGAGAATGCTACAGCATCCATGGAATATTAAACATTTAAAGCTTTATTGGGAGTAGACTTGTGTTTATACTTTAGGATTTTTGTTTTTAATGGCGCACTCTTTCCTACCCTGTTGGCCCATGAAGGTTTTAATGAGGCGTCATGTACTTGTACATATCCAACTTTATCAATAAAATTTGTTTTTGGCCAATGGTTATTTTACATTTACTTGGATATTATCTTAACAAATCATCAAAGATTAATCACCTTTGAGATTAGTTAAGGGAAGTATATTCCGAAGTGTTTATAACACTTTTAAAAAAAATAACCATGTCTTACAACCATCTGGAATTTCGAAGTGAATGTTTTAAAACTCACTGAGAATTTTGATGAGCTAATCAAGCTTAACGACACATTCCTATCTTTTCGAAGAAGATATTGCTTGTTAATTTTTATAAAAATATTTGAGGTGGTAAGCTTATATTATTAAGATTTTGTATTTATTTGGTATTTAACAGCGAATAATAGGTAAACGAACAGAGATATAAAAAGGAAGAATTCTTTGTCATTCAGATCGAGTTGTTACAATACAAAAAGAGATGTTCTGATTAGACAAGGACAAAAAGAGATGTTCGGACGATTCGTCCTCTGAAAATGATGAGCTGAGAATAGGTTCGAGTACCTTACTTGGACGTTTTTTTTTCAGGAATGTCGCTCCAAAAATTTGAGAGGTTGATTTTTGGATAGGCAGCATGGAGTTCTCGAAGGAGAAGGATGGTTGCATCTTCTTTTCCGACCTGAATAGCTGTTTCCATATTCTTTGAAAGGTCAGCTTCGACAGTGGTTACAACAACAACTTTTTCTGCTTCGAAATTGTTCTTCAATTTCTCTATCTCATCGAACAACTCTTTATTTTTTGCTTCACAAAGAGTTAGAGAATTTGGAAGTGTAGAAGGGTTGGATTTTTCAAAATTCAATTCGGCAACATGCTCGGCTTTGAGTTTCTTTATTTTTTCTTCATGCGACTTTGTCAACAGCTCCGTGTCAACTATATGCTTGATTTGAAGATGATCCTTTATAAAGAGAGCACCTTTTATCAGCTCGGATCTAGCTATTTCATAGCCATAAAACTGCTCGGTTACTTTGCTAAGCAAAGTCTCTCTAAGATTCTTTTCAGCCTCATAAGCCTCTTTGTAGTAAACCATATCTTTGGCTACTTGCTTGAAATGGTCTTGAGAGGCTTCGATTTGAGAAGCAAGAGTTTTAGCATCAGCGTCAAGACTGGAAAATGGTTGGAGAACAATAACAATTGTCGGATTTGGAGGAGGGCTGCGATATTCCAAGGTGATAGGCTTGTCAATCATATCCAGAGATGTGATAGGTTCGAAGGAACGAGTCGATTTTGGAAAACATTTATCTGGAGTAGGCCTCGCAAAATCAAGCCTGTGAGTTTGAATGACTTGACGAGTAGGATCCTCTTTCCCAGCAAGTACCTCGGTGTTTTCAAAGTTGATGAACATATCTGGGTCAAAACTTGTAGGACGATGATAAAAGGTAATAGACTAGTAATCGATGAAAATCATAAGATTGTCTTGCTTGGAATGATCTTTGGTTGGAGGATTTGGGGGGGGGGGGTTGTTGTTGATTTTCAGCAGCATCGTCTTCATGCTCGTCAATCAATTTGTACGAAGTGATTTTTTTTTTGTTTCTTCCTCTTTCCGAAGAAATCAGAAGATATTTTCTTCTTCTTTGATGAGTTTTCTTGATTTTCTCCCTCTTTGATGGGTGAAAGAGGCTGTTCTGGAACTTTGCGTTTTCGATGCTTCAGTTTTAAGGGTTTGGAAGGGTTAGCACCAGATGTGCTAACTGCCTTTTTGCTTTTCTTTTCTTTGATGATTTTTTCCTTTTTTGGGCAGATGGCTGTCTGATCTGTTGCGAATTGGGAGAAATGTTTTGCAGTCGGCTTGAGGAATTCGTTGGCATACGAGCTTCAGATCTGGGTCAGAAGATAAATCTTTGGGAGGCAGTCCACCTTCTGTGATCGGAAACATGTGGCATTGGAGGAAGTTAATGGGCTGAAAGGCGGTATATAAGGCGTTATTCCATTCTTTTTCAGTCCAGGCAGCCAATTTTTGGAATATTACCTTAGCAGCTTCTCGACGAGTTGAGTAGGCAGGGGCAGATTTAGGGGGAAGATAAGTATGCCCAGGACAACCCTAAGTCAAAAAAATAAATTTAGTATAGTTCTTTAGTGATATACTTGAGGTATTGAGTTCAAGACTTACTAGATACCTAAATATTTTTATTTATTCACTTTTCTTTACATTCTTTTATTTCACTTCTTATTTACATTCTTTTACTTTTTATTTTTACTCTATTCATTGATTTATAATTTATAGACCAACAAAATATGTTGTTCATTTCAATACTTTGACAGTAAATCACTTATTAGGTTGGCAAGATTCTACCCAAATGACTTTGGATATATAAGTGATAAGGAGTTGTCTAGCCAACTTGAGACGTATATTGCATGTATCAAGATGGATGGTAACTTTTCCAATTTGAAGAGTATCTCGGATTTATGTAAGCCTATTGTTCGTACAAAAAAACACAAGATATTTGGATTTGCGTACACACTTTTGAAGGTAGCTTTAGTCAATTCATGGCTTAATGATTATTCAGTGACATTTGTAGAGGAAGAAATGTTTTCTACGGTTAATGATCTAGATATTATCCAATGCTTTCAAGGCATGAGTAATAGGAGAATCTATTTACTTTTGGACTAGAATATATTTTCATTTTGAGTTGTAACTAGAATATTTACATATTTTTATAGGAAATTGCACCTAAAGTACCCACTCAACTATTCAATTGTCACTTACCACCCAAGGTTTGATCAATTGTTACTTAATACCCATCTCAACTACCTTATTGTCACTAACAACCTAACTTTATTTTAATACCCTAACTACCCTTAACCCACTATATAAACGTTATTTTCTGTTTTCTTTCTATTTTTTCTTGCTTTTTGAAGATTTGAATTTGTTAGCCGCTCTAACCACCTAACCCTACTAACCACCACGAGCTGGGTTTAAATCACATTTTCCGGTGATCGGAAGCTGCTAAAAGTTTGTTTCTTTATGTAAGTTGTTGTGTTAGACCTGTAAGCTACAAGTAATCGTGTTGCGATCTTTTTAGGTAACTACCTACCGATTTCGAAGTTTTTTTATTCGTTTTCTCTGTTGGAATAGGTTCTAGTCTACTGTTTTTAGATGCCATTGCCTGATTTCGAGCTTTTCTCTGTTTTTTTTTGTTATAGTGATCTGTTTCGTTAATATTGTTCACTATATAGTTACGTCCTTGTTCTCTGATGTTATATTCTAATTTGGTAGTGCTTTAGTTTGTGGGTAATGTGTAGATTACGAGTTTTTAGGTCAGTTAGAGTATTGTATTTCTAAACAGATATCAGGACCGGTGTTACATAGAAATATCAGGACACGCAGCGAATATATATACGTAGATATACACAAATATCAGGACAGGCTGCGAATTACTAGATGTATGTACGCATTTCGCATGTTATGATGCGAATTGTTTGATGGTGCAGTAAATAATCTGCACAGTTTTGTGACTAATGACAAATATCATGACTTTGTTACCTACAAATATCAGGACAAGATGCGAATAGATCGTGTAGGTATACACAATTCGCACCTTAGGATGCAAATTGTTTGATGCAGTAGTAAATATTTTGCACCTAGTTTTTGAGACTAATAACAAATAACTTGTATTGTCCAGGTTAAGAGATGTCTAAATCACGAGTTTGTATTTTTAAATATGGTCACCAAACTGCAATTGTGCCTTTCACGGAGTTTGAAAGCTTCGAAAGTATCCAAGCTTATGTAGAGAACACATGGGAGGAGCTTGCCACAGGTGAGTACCTAATTACTTACTCCTGCGGGGATCACAATAATTGTTTCTTTAATAACCAGAGTGATTTTGTTGGGTTGGTGTTATATCTTGATTTGGAGCGTTTAAAACGGGTTAGTTTTCTCATAGAACAACACGTCTTCGATAAGGGTTCTGGTAATAAAAGTTCTGTTGATAAGAGCTCTGGTGGTAAGGATTCTGGTGGTAAGCGTAAAGAGCGTAGCTTGGTTTTGGTAGAACCATCTCTTGATCAAATAGTTAGCGGGGAGAGTAGTAACGGTTTAGTTAATTCTGATCAGAGGAAAAAACAACTTGCTACTGCTGGTTGGGCTGATGCTATTACAGGGGTGGGTCAAGCTTTTGAAGAAGGTGCTGCCGGTCTGAGGTTATCCTTGTGCAAGTTTGCGTTAGAGCATGGTTTTTCTTTCAAATACCTGCACAACACAACAAATAAGATAACTGCTTATTATGAAAATAAGCTCACAAGCGGGTGCAAATGGAGGGTTTATGCATCTATTGACTCAAGCACCGGCCTTATGACGATAAAGAAGCATTTCCCATACCATACTTGCAGTCTTGTTTTCTCCCAGAAGCATAAGCATAAGCGGCACAGGCATTTGACATCAGATTTGATTGCAGAGGAAATTCAGGATTCTCTCCGGACCTGTCATTCGTTGACAGCCAAAACCATACAATCGACTGTCAAACAAGATTACGGTCTTGATATCTCTTATCGTTTGTCATGGAATGCTTTAGAGAAGGCTAGGAGGGGAGTTTTTGGAGATAGTTCAAGTTCTTTTAGTTTACTAAGCGGATACTTCAAACGCTTGAAGAGCCGGGATATTACTTCAGACTGCCAGTTGGAGTTGTCAGCTGGAAACCAATTCAAGCGCTGTTTTGTAGCATTCGGTTCGTCCCTTAGTGGTTTTCATTCATGCCGTCCAATGTTGTTTGTCGATGGAACCCACTTATATGGCAAGTACAAGGGTACATTGCTCACTGCTGTAGCAAAGGACGGAAACAACGGTTAGTTACATTTATATAGTTAATGAACGATGTTTTTGTGTGAAAATGCTGATGTAATTCGCAGCAAGTGATGCGAATTAAGCAGGGTTGTGATCCTCACATTTCGCAGTTGAGGCTGCGAATTAGGTATTATGCTGAATAAACTGTACTTACATCGCAGCTTGAGTTAGGTATTATTTAAAGTTTCCCACAAGCTGCGAATTCACATAACAAGTTGCGAACTGTTTGCATGATCAATTAAAATGTCAAACACATTTCGCATGACAAGCTGCGAATTGTTACAGGACATCATGCGAATTGTTGCCAATTTTTAAACGTTTGCATACTGTTGTAGTGTTTAATTGATCTGCCTTTTTCCAGGACTATTCCCTGTTGCTGTTGCTGTAGTTAGCATTGAAGATTGGGACAATTGGATGTGGTTTTTGGGGTGTTTGAAACCACATTTGCTGGATCGCCAGATCACATTTATTTTAGACCGTCATTCTGGTATTGTTAATGTTGTTTCTGTCTTGTATCCAAACTGCTATCATGCGTACTGTTATTTCCATCTCATGCAGAATTTGAGAGCCAAACTGGAACATACTAACAGGGAGTATAAAAAAAAGTTGTTGAGTTTCTTCCACCGTCTTGCTTATGCTCCCAGTCAAGAGCTTTTTAAAGAGATACTAACAGGTTTTTTATGTGAAGGTGGTGAGAGAATGAGTGATTTTCTTGCAAATTTACCCCCTGAAAAGTATGCCCAGGCTTACGTAAAAGGGAAGCGATACGGCTCTATGGCTTCTACCGCAGCTGAATCGTTTAACAATCAGATCAAAAAATATTGCGGCTTACCAATTGTTGAGTTTATTGATTGCATTAGAGTCTTGCTTATGACTCAGGTTTCACGGAGATACGAAGAAGGTCTCAGCTGGAGTACTAATTTGGTTCCCGAGTACGAGAAGAAGCTAAAGCAGAATGTTGACATGTGCCGAAGTTGGGTAGTACGTAAGTCCTCTTCCGCCATGTTCGAAGTCTTTTCGACTCCTGTGGCTGTTGTTAATCTGTTGGATTTCAAATGTTCATGCGGATCATGGCAACAAGAGTGTTTTCCATGTGCTCATGCTCTAGCGGCATTACAATACATTGACCAAGATCCATTGACTGTAATAGAACCCTTCTTTACGGTTAAGAATTACAGGGAAAGTTACTCTTTCAGCATACCAGCTCTAACTGATTTCGGCGAAGGGTCCAGCGCTAACGATCCTTCTTTTATTGAAGTTCTGCCTCCGAACGTTAAGAGACGCTCCGGAAGGCCTAAGAAAAAGCGAATCCCTTCTAGAGGAGAAATCTCAACCAAGAAGTTAAGGTGTGGCCGATGTTCGAAATCAGGCCATAACCGGAGGACTTGTGATGTTCCAGTTTAAGGACATTTATTTTTTTAGCATAGTTATTGTTTTGTACAGCAAACTAGAAATTTGTACATTCCTGTGTTTTTTGTTTTTGCTACTATTGGAGTTGTGATCATTTCGCATCCTGTGCTGCGAATTATGTACAATATGCATACATATTGTACATGCGAAATATGTACAATTATGTGAAATTTTAACAGGGTGCGAATCATTGGTAAAATCATATCAAACATTTGTCTTATCTTACGTTTCGCATGATAGGCTGCGAATTAGGGCCAAAATTGTGATGCGAATGGAGTTCAGTTAGGAGTCCTGATATTTGTCATGTAATAAGCTGCGAACTGTCATTTAATAAAATACCAGGATATTCAGTAAGGTTGAAAAGGAGGATTACAAGTCTTATTACAAACATCTATCAGGATTACATGCTAATTATGTACAATTATGTGATTTTTTAACAGGGTGTGAATCATTGGTAAAATCATATCAAACATTTGTCTTCTCTTACGTTTCGCGTGATAGGCTGCGAATTAGGGCCAGAATTTTGATGCGAATGGAGTTCAGTTAGGAGTCCTGATATTTTTCATGTGATAAGCTGCGAACTGTCATTTAATAAAATACCAGGATATTCAGTAAGGTTGAAATGAGTAATATAGCAGGTTAACATGCGAATGATGTACAAAATATCTTTGGATTACAAAAAGGAGGATTACAAGTTGGATTACAAAAAGGAGGATTACAAAATATATCCAGAAACTAACAACTGTTTACACATATCACTACAAAAAGGAGGATTACAAAAACCAACTCTAGCAGTTGGTAGATGATTCATCACCAACTGTTTCCTCTTTCTCCTTTTTGTGCTGATCATCTTTGTCTTTCTCCTCTTTGTCTTCGACTTTCTCTTTCTCTTTCTCCTCTTTATCCTCAGCTTCAACATCAACGTCCATCATGCTTAAAATTTTTGTCCTCGATGGACCAGCTTCGTCTTCCCTCTTCCTTTTGTTGTTTTGAACCTCTCCCGTTTGAGGTTGCACCATTTCTGGCTGAGGTGCAGCAGGAACCTGTTCTGGCTGAGGTTCAGCAGCAAGCTGTGGAACAACTTCCAATGGTTGAGAGTCAGCTGAGTAGTAGTCATCATATATGTCTAACCCAAAAACAGATACTGGGCTGTTTGGTGGTGCTGCTGGCATGATCAAGTCATCACTCCAGTTAACGGTTAAGGATGACCAGGAGTCACCCAGAGAACCGATTGAACCAGAGTTTGAGTATGAGGTGGTGGTTGTGGTGGTGGAAAAAGACATGACTTTTTGAATTCGAAGAGACGAGGGAAATGAGTTTGTTAAAAAATAGCTCTGGTTTAAAATGTAGAGTTTGTTTTAAAAATAGCCTCTGGTTTTTCTAGTGTTATTTATAGGGAAAGGAGGTGATCATTACATAGCCTCCATGTCCAATCAGCAATTAATGGGTTCTGGACATGATTAGATTGTTTTTTGCGTGCTCAATGCAGAAAACGTTTACCAAGGCATACGCCATAGCCGGTTCGTATTCTTGAATGATTTTATTTAATATTTTATTTATGCACCAGGCTGCGAACAGGTTATAAGCTGGTATACCAGGATGCGAATTGTGTGTGTAGTGATAACCATCTCTCAGGTTAGGCTGCGAACTATTTGATATAATTTAGGCTGCGAAGTATTCATACAGGTTTGGCTGCGAACTGTTCATACATACCAGGATAATAATCAATCATTATATATCAGGTTATGATGCGAACTAAAAGATAATGAATATTCATTATATATCACAATTTTGTTTATGTATGCACAAAAAAAATTACAACAGATATATGTATTTACAAGCAACTAATGTATTTAGAAGCAATACACGAATCAGCCATATGTGACGGTGTCTATGTCATTTAAAAAGTAATAGAACATTTCTGCTCTTAAGGCAGTCACCATATCTGTATCATATTTTTTCTGGACTGATCCATGCTCAATAATATCCCTGGCATATTTGCAGACGAAGACACCACAGTCCACGGTGCCTTTTTTTGTTGTGGGAAGCCTCTTTCCACTTTCACCTTCCACCCTGTACTATATTTGGGTAGGAATCCTCTATCCAACAAATATTTGATCTGTGTATAATAATTAGTGTTAGGAATATGCACAAAAACAAAAACAGTTGGTGACATACAATTCGCATCCTCAGGCTGCGAATTATATGACAATAAATCATACACAATTCGCATCTTAGGTTGCGAATTGTATGGTAGCCTTGATAGGCTGCGAATTGAGTTGTGAACAAGCTGCGAATTGTATCCAACATAGATAGGCTGCGAATTAAGTTATGGACAGGCTGCGAAAAAACATCTTGATTACTCACTCATTCGCAGCATACGAGATCTCATTTCGCAGCATGCATACTAAAAATGTGTTCAGATTTAAGTGTATAGTTTGGAATATTTACCAGTAGTGCAGGTGTTCTTGCGGTGTTGTCTATGGCATGAAGCTTAGGCAGAAGCGAGTTGTAGTTTGAAATTGTGCAGGCGTCAACGTCGATGACGAGCAACGTCCAGTGGTTTGTATTGTCCTTCGACTCGGTGCACACTGGAACCATGATGATGTTGGCATTTTTGCGCCCCTTCCTAAAAGCCATGTCCACCAGATTTTCCACTTGCCACCCTGCTTTCATTTGATGCTGCATCCAAGCAAGAGTATATTAAAGTGATAACATTTCTGAGAACTTTGGTCTATTTACGTGAGCTAAACTTACCGCAGTCATGCCAGAAATCAGTATGGCGTCGTGATGCTCTCCTTTAGCTTTAGTGCATGGAACTTTGTAGTCTGCATCTTCAAGCATCTTTCGAATCCAAGCATCGATAAGCTAACAAAGGAGTTGTAGATTTATGTTAAATATAGAATACATATTTGAAACATTGAAAATAAAGTTGGTTGACAATTGGATACCTTTACGTCCAGCTCCAGTTCTAAAGGTAGTGCCATGAGATCACTCGCTTGCAGCCTGATTCCGTACGTAAACTTGGACTCCGGTAACTGCCATACCACTGGATCAGGGGTGTCGCTCTCGTAGGCTTTAACCAACTGTATTTTGTGGTATTGTGCCAGATCGATACACTCAGTTACTTTGGTTTTCTTTGGCCAGTCGCTGTATTCTACTATTGGCGGTTCCCGCATTGTTATTACGAACTCTTCTTCTTCCTCTGCCACTTGAGGCTGCGCTTGTGTCAGTAGCGCAAAAGTTGGCTCCTCTATCTCATTAACTGTCTCGAGCTTAGTATGAAACAAAAATCAAAAGTAGAGGGCGTCAGTGATTATAAGTGCAACGAGTCTAAACAGTTCCCAGCTTAGGCTGCGAACTGTAAGGTAGCAGTTAAATAAATTTATTATTATATATCAGGGTAGGGTGCGAACTATTCGAGGTTCCACTGGACAGTTCGCATCATACCCTGATATTTGTTTGTAATACTCCAATAAGCATTTGCCACAAGTCACATGTTATGATGCGAAATCATTGTAAGTAGGCCTTACCGCACGGTCAGCGACAACCACTGCCGTTGACTTGTTCGGCATAGAGGCTGGATCGTGTCGGCAGAAATCATTAATGTCATCCTCCGACATGTTCTCCAGAGACCGTTGTATTATAGAATTGTAATATACATTATCAATTTCATTTAAAAATGTCTGTGAAACTTGAGTACTAATACCATCAACAAAAGCATCAGGTAAACCTACTGTGTTATCGTGGGACTCTGGAGCTGGCAGTTGATTTGTTACCGGGCCTACAGTTTGACGCTGGCTTAGCAATTCTGACTTTGCTGACAGCACCGTTGGTCTTTGAGGTTCCACCGAAGAATTGGTTTTGTCTTCTAAGGATGGTCCTTCCTGGCTGAGTAGTTCTGTCTTCTCACCGGGATGGACAGGTTCTGACTCTTGAGGTGCTACCTCTTGAGTTAGCCTTTCTCTCTTCTCCAAGGTTATCTGTTGCTGCTGTTGTTGTTCTTCTTGTCCTTGTTGCTCTTGTTGTTGTTGTTCTTGTTGCCGGTCATCGTGTTGAACCCGTGGCTGCTGGTGTTCTTCGTGTTGTTGTTCTTGTTGTTGTTGCTGGGGGTGTTCTTCTTGTTGTTGCTGTTCGTGTTGTTGTTGTTGCTGTTGTTGCTGTTGTTCTTGTTGTTGGGGGTGTTGTTGTTGTTCTTCTTCTTGTTGCTGTTGCTCGGAGTGTTCTTCTTCTTGTTGCTGTTGTTGCTGTTGTTCTGTTTGCTCTTGTTGTTGTTTCTGGCGGTGTTCTTCTTGTTGGTGCTGTTGTTGTTGTTGTTGCTGTTGTTGTTGTTGTTGTTGCTGCTGCTGGTGTTGCTGTTTCTGGTGGTGTTGTTGTTGTCTTTCGGTCTCCTATTTCATACAAAAGCATAAGTTAATCATCGTGTAATCATATTTCGCATCCTGACCTGATATCTATGTTATACATTCCCCCCGTTATTACCTATTTCGCATCCTGATCTGATATATATGTTATACAGTCCCCCAGTTTATTACCTAGTTCGCATCCTGACCTGATATCTATGTTATAAATTCCCCGAGTTTAGTACATAATTCGCATCTTGACCTGATATCTATGTGTAATAACCAGACCACCAGTTTATTACATAATTCGCAGCTTAAGCTGCGAAACGGTTGGCCATCACTACACAATAGTCCTGATATTTGTTTAATAACATCATATGGTCTACTTACATTATTTAGCTTCTCTGTATGTGTCTCCATGATGGGTGAATTGTGGGCATCATCATCCTTTTCTTCCGGCAGTACTCCAGGAAGAAATGTTTGCTGATCAGCATTAGACATGGATGCTTGCTGATCAGTGGATTTTTGTCCCTCTGGAAGTGTTGCTGGTATCTACTTTATTGGGCTTTCAGTACGGCAGATTGGCAGAGAGATAGCATTGTGGAGTTGTTGTGCTTCAAGTTCCGTTATCTTGCGTTTCAATTCTTTCAGCTGCAAAAATGATAGCAAACTTTTTATAAACATATTAAGTGCTGATTGTAGTGATTATTTAAGGTTCAAGTCATACTTACTTCTCTGGCCTGTTTTTCTATTTTTCGCTCTTACTTGTTCTTGTCGGCGTACGTCTTCAAACGCTTTGATTGAGCAGCAATATCGGGATTAGGGTCTCTGCGTTTGAATAAATAATCACCGATTGTTTCACTCATACTGGTTGTGTCGGTGTCGGAGGGCTCTTGCCTGGATTTGCCTTTGGGTTGTGGTGGAATTGTTTTCTTTGGGAGTCTTGGTGGTGGAATCGATGGATCGGGTGGTGTTGGGTGTTCGAGTGTGGGAGACATCACCTTATTTGTTACATTCTGTGATGCTGGTCTCCTTTTTTTTGGTTTTGATGCTGTGCTTTTCGACCTCTTCCTAGGTCTTTCTTCCGGTGAAGGAGGTACCGTTACTTCTGCATCTTCACCATGTTCATCATCTTCTCTTTCTCCGAAAGCTTCAATTTCAGCCTCGGTAAGCTGTAATAGACCTTCTAAAACCTACCAACAGATGCACATGTAAGTAAATTAATTGTTTCGAAAGAATGAGGGTGTAGACAAACAAATTGTTTTTTATAAGCAGTTCGCATCATATGATGCGAACTCTGTGGTTTTAAATCACATTTCGCATATTAAGCTGCGAAATGATTATGGGACAGTATGATGCGAACTATATGTAAAACATATGATGGAAATAAGTGTAAACCATATGATGCGAACTAAGTATTAAACATATGATGCGAACTGTGCTGAACATGAAGCTGCGAAGTAAAATTCATATCCGGCTGCGATATGTTTGAGATATTTTTATAATCAGTTCGCATCATATGCTGCGAACTGTATGCACCCCAAGTTCAATACATATATTAAGCTTATACCTGGTCAGCATCCAGGAGTGGTGTTTTAATAAGATACCCCATGGTCGATGCGTGGCACTCTAACCCCAACCATTTGAAGAACCTTGGTATCGAGGTTGGCTTCGCTACCTCGTGGCTGATTGTTGTGTGCTCCATGATGAAGGGCTGCATGGGGACAAATTTTATCAACACGATGCTATGTACATAACTCTTGAGTTATATTGAATAGATCAATCTTACAACTACAAGGGCGACGCAGCCGACGACTTTATCGGCTCTTTCTAATGCTAAGCAACTCCTGATAGACTGTCGAAGCTTGAACAGAATCGATCCAGCCCAGTCGTAATTGTTTATTCTGTTGAGGTCTTCAACGTAATAAACCGTGCTCCAGCCCAAGATATCTCCAGATACGGAGTAGAATAGCGTGGAGCACAAAAACAGTATCAACAGCCTCGCCACGTCTTCCAATTCATGTTCCCCTCCTTCGTTTATGGGCTTCTCTATACCCTCCTGTAAAACCAATGACAACATTCTATGTTATAAATGTACAGAATCTTGCTTTATAAAGACGAAGTCCATTATAGACGTACCTTTATGATGGCATTTGTTATTGTTTTGGTATTACTAGCTGATACTTTCCTGCCAGTTTTTGACATGAAGTATTTCTTCATCATCCTTGATTCGTCCTCCTGGCCGGCTGCATACTTGTTGTGAAAAGCGCCGGTTTTTGTTAACTCCATTTTCTCGGTGCCATGCCTCAGCCCGAATATGATCTTGATATCGTTTGTAGTTAGCTTTACATACTTGTTGCCAATCCTAAAGGCGTCTCTTTCCAGAGAGAATTTCTCGAGGATATACTGAATGATTGAGTATAATTTTTTCCTAGGCAGCTCTTCCTCATTACGGATTTCGAACGCCGTTTTCAGAAGCGTGTAGAAGGGTGTGTTTCTTGCAGCTTCAATGTAGGCCCTTGTAATACGCATGTCTTTGAGTAGATTTAGAAGGCTCACCAACCCTGATCTGTAGTAGCTGGGTTTTGTTGTCATGCTTTCTGCACAAACACAAATCAGTTGGAATGTCACAAATAATTCGCATCACAAGCTGCGAATTGCATACATATAAATATTGGCTTAACAGACAAGCTGCGAAATAAGTTCTGATATGATGCGAATTAGGTAGCTCAAGCTGCGAACTGTTTGTACATAAGTATAAACATACAATCGAGCTGCGAATTGCTTGCATTGTGGGTGATCAGGGTGCGAACTGTTACACTTTTTACATGCACGTTGCAGGGATCTGGGAATTATGCAACAAACACCAAAATCAACAATGAACTACCTAATGCAGATCTAACATACATAATATTTCTCAGGAGAGTATCAGTATTACATGCAACTAAAATTATACCCTGGCTTCGACTATAAACCCATAAACTGAGCAACTATCGTCAGTAGATACTTCATTCTAGTATCAACAGCCTCGCCTATCGTGAATTAAGAGAAAAAAGTGGTTCAAATTCGTCAAAAACGCAAAAAAAAAGTATACTTTCCACGATAATGCATACCTGTTAAATTTCACCGGTCGGAGAACGAGATAGAAGTTTTCAGAGACGACTTCACGACAACTTTGTCGAATGAGATTTGAAGGTGTGTAGTCTGTCTGATTAAAAGAGGCTGGCCGGTGCGATAGTGACGAAGGTGAGAAGCTGTAGGGTTTCTGGGTTTGAGAGAGAGAGAGTATCACGAAGTCGAACGGTTTGTTTTCTGGTGGTTTCTAAAATTAGAATTTTGCGTTTGTTTAGGGTGATAGGAGGGTCGAAAAAGTGGGATGGAATTGAAAAATGGGTATATATAGTGGAAGGGTATTTTTGTCCAATTTATTAGTCTGAGTATTAAGTAACACTATGTTAAAAGCGGGTACCACCGGGTAATAAGATAGTTGAGTGGGTATTTTCAGGTACTTTTCTCTATTTTTATTATGAAATACTCAGATATTTATATTTTATTGAAATATTTTTTATAATACTTTTGGGCATACTCTAAATTTTAGTCCTGGATCCGCCACCGGGAGTAGCGCTTCGAAATTTCTAATATAAACAAACAAAATAAAATGTTAAGTAAGAAAATAAAATATATATTAAAAAACTCTAAAGTAAGAAAAGAAATTTTTTGAAGGTCGGACCGATTGTAATTAAAGATGATAATGATAAGATTAATCCTTTTGAAATTTAAATGAGAATATGTAAAATTTGTTGGAAATGTCGCGATGAAATTGGGCTTTAGTTTTCGAATACATGTACCTGTGACCGTTAAATAAGCTTTTTAAACTGAGAGATCGGAGGGTGGAAAGCAAAAGCTTAGTCGAGAGAGTGCATATAAAAGGCACACATTTGATTTGTTTGTTCATCGTCTTAGGTCTGACTGACACTTTCTCGCTTTGCACAGAATACTCTTCGTTTCGCATACATACAGATACAGGTCCATCCATCTCTTTCTAAGTTAATTGGGTTTCTCTTCGTCTTCGTCTTTGTTTACTTGCGTTATTATTACAAATCGGTGTTTGATCGTCATTTGATTTTCGAGTTTGATCGTCATTTGATTTTCGAGTTTGATCGTCATTTGTTTAGTGCACTTATCTGGTTTGTTTGTGTGCTCAATTGTTTTAGGCTTTAATAGGGACTCGTTTGGATTATCCTTTTTGCTATGAACTTGTTTGTTGATAGAGATGCTTTTGTATTGTTTAATTGCTGCGATGATATTGATATTGATATTGACATTGTAGCTGGTTCTCTGAGCAAGATCGAATAACTTTCCCTTGGTTTTCAATCTTATGCTTAATCGAGAGAAGCATTTTGGTTCTGTTTCCCTATCCTAACCTAACCTAACCCTGCTTAGCTCACAAGTTAGAGCACCACATTTAAATTAAATTTTAATTTAAATGTGGTAGAAATCGGTGCAACTCCGATAGCGGGTTCTTTTTTATCTGTATTTTCCTTCAAAACACCGATTGACAAAACAATTTCACTTGTCATTCCTCTGGTTTGATGTTTGCATTTGATATTTGATATTTGATATTTGATATTTGCATTGGCATTGTGTATTTGATGCTCTGTTGACTTGTGCAGTGAACCATGGGTAAGGAAAAGGTTCACATCAACATCGTGGTCATTGGCCATGTCGACTCTGGAAAGTCAACAACCACTGGTCACTTGATCTACAAGCTTGGAGGTATTGACAAGCGTGTCATCGAGAGGTTTGAGAAGGAAGCTGCTGAGATGAACAAGAGGTCCTTCAAGTATGCCTGGGTCTTGGACAAGCTCAAGGCTGAGCGCGAGCGTGGTATCACCATTGATATTGCCCTCTGGAAGTTTGAGACTACCAAGTACTACTGCACTGTCATTGATGCCCCTGGTCATCGCGACTTTATCAAGAATATGATCACTGGAACCTCACAGGCTGATTGTGCCGTCCTAATTATTGATTCCACCACTGGTGGTTTCGAGGCTGGTATCTCTAAAGATGGTCAGACCCGTGAGAGGGTTTTAAACTACAAATTTGAGTTATCCAGTACGGTGCAGACAACACATGTGGTACATAGTGTACATCCGAGATATGCTCAATGTATGACTATTTTTCACTATCTTATATTATGATTATGGACTGGTTTTGCGTATTACGAAATATTTTTATGTTATAATTACTGATTCAAAATTGTGTATGATGTGTATTCAGTTTTATGTCAAATATATTATACATGGTGTAGAGAACACTTGTGGTACATGGTGTACATCCAAGATATGTTCAATGTACGACTACGTTTCACTATTTTATATTATATATGGACTGTTGTTATGTATTAATATTGTTATATTATAACTATTGATTCCAAACAATGTATTGTGTAATCACTTTTATGTTAAATGTATTTTGGATGTGTTATTTGTCTATATATTTTTTCAAGTTTAATGTTATATTAAGCAATGCTAACTAAACATGAAACCGTTCACAGATGCAAGAAATATCTATATTCAAACTTATTGTACAAAACTTACTTCATCAGTTCATATTCAAGTGGAATAAAACTTTGATCATTGATCTGCACAGGTTGTATGAAGCATGCCTTGATGTTTCGCACAACATGTATGAATCCATGTGAAGCTGTTTGGCCATTATTTTCAAATCAGAAACAAGATTTGACAAATGTTATACGTAGGCCATATAACCTTTTGAACAACATGTGCAAAATCATACTTATGATTTGAAATTTTATGACAATTGTTTTTATTTGGTCCACATATGTTGTGAAAAATAACAAGGGCATATTCCCACAACGTATCGTTTTGAGGTAAAAAAGTAGCCATGAGTTTTCAAATCAGAAATATGATTTTACACATGTTGTACAAACTATTAACCTGAGTTTACACAATATATGCAAATTAGTGCCCAAATTTTTGAACCTCCATTCGCATATGATGTTTGCAGTATCAAGGCATGCTTTGTACAGTTTTTGTGAATCATGTTCAAAATATGCAAAACATTCCTAAGTATTCACACATCTCGTGCAAAACTATAGATTTGGTTAAATACTTATAATGTAACTATAGATTGTGCAACGTGAACATAATAATTTAAAACTTCTTACGAAATAAAATTGTTACAACTATAAAACATTATGTATGATAATTAAGAATAATACATCAAATACCTCTTACAATGAAGGATAATTCCATCGATATTAATCTTCTTTGTCTGTTTCCAATATAAACATTGAGCAATATAGATTTCTCTCTCCTACATGTGGTTTGATAATTCATATTATTGAACTTTTATTTGATTTTTTTTATATTAACCGAGTAAAGTTCCAACACAGTTTGTCGTATTTTGTATAAATGGTCTAAAATCGGATATATTTTAACCTTTTCGTATAATTCCACCTAATTTTGACTTTTTCAAGACCGTAATAGAATTGAAGTGGAACTATATTGTCCATCTTGTATATGTACTATATCTTACACAACATTTCATAGAAAAATGTTTTCAATTCATCTATTATGGTTTTTGCTACTTTTTTGCAACTTTTGTCAAACATACAATGCTTCAATTTTTAGACCTAGGGTTGATTTTCATCATAGATTATAATTTTATTTATATAGTACCGAGTATAGTTAACATAGTCCATGAAGTCAAATCAAATCTTGATCTACGTCATCTAAAGATAACATATTCTACGAGTCTGAATCAAACCACGACCCAAGATCATTCTGCACTAACTTTACTATATATATATATTACTTTAGTAGTAATAATATGTTTATGTATCGTATATCAACACATATCAATATATTATCTTGACACGTATCAATAATTTAAGGGTTGTGTTAGATTACTGATATTTTCGAAATTTTAATTAACATAATCAAGTTCAAACAATACATATTTAAGTTCAAATAGTACATGAATAAGACCATAATCTTAATTAACCATGTAAACTAAAATAAAATATAAAAATCATATTTGACTTAAATAATCAAGTTAAAAATAGAAGATTTACAAATTTTTAGTCAAATCATTAATAAATTGTTCTTTGTCATTAAAAATAATGATATGATCCAATTACATTTGTTGAGTTATTGTAGTATAGAATTGCTCAAACACTTGCTTTTTATATTCGATACTCTAGCCAAACATAATATAATTCCGACATCATTTCATTTAGAAACATATGAACTTAAAATAAAGTAATAATTATAGAAATCACATTAACACTAACTCATTCAAATATAGCATAATCGACTTACGTATAAGAACAAAATTATTTATGTATAAGGAAGCAATTCGAATGTCTTTAATGGTTTAAATGCGGCGTTGAATCACGTAAGAGTCAAATTATTGAACATCATCTTCGAGAAAAAACTGTATACATGACATTGCTAATGAGTGGCTAGAATTAGTTTGCTGCTTGAAAATGTTATAAAAAGGCTTATTGGGATGAATTTTGAAGAAATTTAACTCGACTAATTCTTTTTATAAATCGTATAGTTTCAAGTATAAAGTCTTGGTTGTCTTTTATTGCGGTAATAAAAAAACCCTATTGCTGAACATTCTTCATCGATATGTTAAATTCTTTATATACAATTTGATAAGCTTAATGTCAGTCTAGCATAACGGTTTTAATGTACGAGACATAAGGATGTAAATATATCATAATGCAACTTGTGTAGAACTGAACCTATTTAAATTAACTAGGAGTAACTTTTCGTACTTTTTTCATTTAAGAATACTAGTTTTTGTTTTGGAAATTAGATACCGACCATATGCTTAACCTTGTCTTTACAATGCTACCGATTATAATGGGTTAACTAGCAATATATGTTTGGTTTAAGACATGCTCAAGATACGCCTTGTCATATTTCGTCAGTTGGTCATGATCTACTTTTTTCTATCTCTAGTATTAACTAGTTATTTATGTTCTACCACATGAATTCTTTCAAGATTAAGGATTAATAGATCTTATTTATTATATAAGTCTGAATATCCGAGATATAACTACAAATAGAATCGTGGATTATTCTTTTTTTCAATATCTTCAAACGTAGGTTCCGAATGAGAAACAAGGTCTAAAAGTTTCCAAAATATATCGTACGAGGTTAATAAAATGTGTATATTCTCTATCTCTCTCTTTCTATAACATAGTTAGTTCACATGAACAATATAATATGTCTATGTTTTAAAAATATATTCATATATTTCCTGATTGATACGTAAATATTTACTTCATGTTTAACCATTTAACAATATATCTAAGCATGTTCATGATACTAATTCAAAAAAGTAAAACATAATATAAGTTTGAAACAAGTACCTCCCTGATCCACTACAAAGTCAGTTGATGGGGCATCTCATTGGAACTCTCAAAACCGGTATCCCACATCCTGGAAATAAAATGAAATGTTGTTTCCATTTCTTATCACCCTCTAAGAAATATTTTACCACCTTATACTCCCTTGCAAGCCCACGGTGTAGAAGGGATAATGAAAATTCTTGGCCACACATGAAATTGAGACGCGCTGTTCCATTGACAATTCGGTCTCAGAGGCCGTGGAGGCCATGATGCAGGCCATAAGTGTATACCACATATTGGGACCAGCTTGAGATAGAAAAGTTTGATCGGGTGGAAATACTCCACTAAAGCAGGATCAATGGGTAAGCGAAGACCCTATTCATAAATTTCTTATAGACAACCAGCTCATAGTTACAAATAGATAAGAGTGTCTCTCCAACAGTTGAGAATCGAATCATGATATTTTTGGGGATTGCTTATCGTTCCCTTAGCTTCACTTTCTCAGTTGGGTGGAAGTGTTTGTACTTTACCCTGTAAAGTGCGAGTAACTGTTTGGTTTCGATCTCACAAAGGGTGTTTCCTATATTTGAAGCAAGTGTGAGGTATGCTTCCTCTTTTGATTTTTTTTACCCTAGAATTTTCTCCTTGGTGAGTAGGAGTGGTGGTGGAAATATTGGGAGGATTAGAAGAGTGTTCCCGACCTTGCACATGATGCCCCGGGAAGATGTTAATGCTGGAATAGCCTGAATAGGCTCTGCTTCTACCGAGGCTATGAAGTTCACCCCTCAGTCAGTATCTAATTCATCAATTAGTCTTCTTTCTTATGATTCTGGGATAGACTTCAAAACTTTTCTAAGACAAATATTTTTGGAAGAAAGTCTCCGGGGACTAACCTCAGGAGTAGTTTGAGGAGTTCCATGTTGAGTCACCTGAGGGGTCGTGACATAGGACTAGTTGTCACGAAACGTTGTTTAAATGTTTTCTAAAGGAGTAGGGTGCTCTATGATACCGGAAGCTCTCCTTTCTCTAGATCTGTATGAAATGTTGAACCACCTCCAAAGTTTATATCTTTCAAGATTCACAAACTATTCCGCCTCCGTATATAAGTAAGAACACAACCGGTCTCAACGCTAGTATGATATTGTCCGCTTTGGCACCCGAAGGCCCTCACGGCTTTGCATTTGGTCCACTACCAAAAGGCCTCAAACTAGTTGAGGTATGTTCTTACTTATATACCACTGATCTTTCCCATGTTAAACCGATGTGGGATGTGGGGCTTTGGTCTCCACCCTAACAAATCCTTCTCTCGAACAAAGTACCACTTAGCCTCCTTCTCAATTGACTTTCATCCGCCCACTCTAATCAGGTTGGAGACTACCTGACCATAGAGGCACTACCGATGTTACTGCTCACCTCCTCTTAGACCACACTGTCTTGTTCCTTAGCGCCACTCCAATCAAGCCACACTGCTTGAAGAGCCACGAGCACTCCAAAGTAGGATCTCTAGAGCAGATCACCTTGATCATATGGCTACTGGTTCATCATGTTCGACCTCCAAGAATTTCACCACCATCGCGTTCCGTCTGGGCCTGACGCTCTGATACCACGTGTTGGGAATATGCGTGTCCGGTCCACATATTCCACCTCCGTATATAAGTAAGAACACAACCGGTCTCGACACTAGTATGATATTGTCCGCTTTGGCACCCGAAGGCCCTCACGGCTTTGCATTTGGTCCACTACCAAAAGGCCTCACATTAGTTTTATATTTACTTCGTAAATATACAAATTTCAAAGCAGATTTCTAAAATCTCGGTGTGTTGAGCTTATTAAAAATTCATTAAATGTTGTGTTGAGCTTATTAAAAATTCATTAAATGTTGGTTGTTTCACGAAATTCATTAAAAAATCCGTATATAAAAAACTACTTGCAATTAAATTTATAAACTATTTCTATATTATATAATTCATGCTTATCTTCTATTTCTTCATTTATTTTTAGTTTTAAAATATTATTATTGTTATTTATTAATTAACTAATTAAAATGCACGCATGAACTTTTATGTTAAGTTAATTTTCTTTTATATCGCAATTTATGCATATATGATTTGGATATATTTTTTGGATATGGATCACCTTTAAGTCAATAGAAAAAATTGAAGCGTAGTATCGATAACGTGTCGCTCAATAGTTCGTGGATACTAAAAAGTTACCACGCTCAATCTCAATTATTTTCATCTTAAAGTAATAGACGTGCCACAGTTAAGTTTCATTAGGATATATGTGTGTACAAATTTGGTTGGATAATTTGTTACATCATGAACACAAATGTCCAAGACACAATAGAGGGTTTCAAACTATAAATTTAAGTTATCCAGTATGATGTAGACAACATCTGTGGTACATAGTGTACATCCGAGATATGCTCAATGTATGACTTTTTTTCACTATCTTATATTATGATTATGGACTGGTTTTGCGTATTACGAAATATTTTTATGTTATAATTACTTATTCAAAATTGTGTATGATGTGTATTCACTTTTATGTCAAATATTATTATATATGGTGTAGAGAACACTTGTGGTACATGGTTTACATCCAAGATATGTTCAATGTATGACTACGCTTCACTATTTTATAAGATATGATCTTTTGTTATGTATTAATATTATTATATTATAACTATTGATTCCAAACAATGTATTGTGTAATCACTTTTATGTTAAATGTATTTTGGATGTGTTATTTGTCTATATATTTTTTCAAGTTTAATGTTATATTAAGCAATGCTAACTAAACATGAAACCGTTCACAGATGCAAGAAATATCTATATTCAAACTTATTGTACAAAACTTACTTCATCAGTTCATATTCAAGTGGAACAAAACTTTGGTCATTGATCTGCACAGGTTGTATGAAGCATGCCTTGATGTTTCGCACAACATGTATGAATCCATGTGAAGCTGTTTGGCCATTATTTTCAAATCAGAAACAAGATTTGACAAATGTTATACGTAGGCCATATAACCTTTTGAACAACATGTGCAAAATCATACTTATGATTTGAAATTTTATGACAATTATTTTTATTTGGTCTACATATGTTGTGCAAAATAACAAGGACATATTCCCACAACGTATCGTTTTGAGGTTAAAAAGTAGCCATGAGTTTTCAAATCAGAAATATGATTTTACACATGTTGTACAAACTATTAACCTGAGTTTACACAATATATGCAAATTAGTGTCCAAATTTTTGAACCTCCATTCGCATATGATGTTTGCAGTATCAAGGCATGCTTTGTATAGTTTTTGTGAATCATGTTCAAAATATGCAAAACATTCCTAAGTATTCACACATCTCGTGCAAAACTATAGATTTGGTTAAATACTTATAATGTAACTATAGATTGTGCAACGTGAACATAATAATTTAAAACTTCTTACGAAATAAAATTGTTACAACTATAAAACATTATGTATGATAATTAAGAATAATACATCAAATACCTCTTACAATGAAGGATAATTCCATCGATATTAATCTTCTTTGTCTGTTTCCAATATAAACATTGAGCAATATAGATTTCTCTCTCCTACATGTGGTTTGATAATTCATATTATTGAACTTTTATTTGATTTTTTTTATATTAACCGAGTAAAGTTCCAACACAGTTTGTCGTATTTTGTATAAATGGTCTAAAATCGGATATATTTTAACCTTTTCGTATAATTCCACCTAATTTTGACTTTTTCAAGACCGTAATAGAATTGAAGTGGAACTATATTGTCCATCTTGTATATGTACTATATCTTACACAACATTTCATAGAAAAATGTTTTCAATTCATCTATTATGGTTTTTGCTACTTTTTTGCAACTTTTGTCAAACATACAATGCTTCAATTTTTAGACCTAGGGTTGATTTTCATCATAGATTATAATTTTATTTATATAGTACCGAGTATAGTTAACATAGTCCATGAAGTCAAATCAAATCTTGATCTACGTCATCTAAAGATAACATATTCTACGAGTCTGAATCAAACCACGACCCAAGATCATTCTGCACTAACTTTACTATATATATATATTACTTTAGTAGTAATAATATGTTTATGTATCGTATATCAACACATATCAATATATTATCTTGACACGTATCAATAATTTAAGGGTTGTGTTAGATTACTGATATTTTCGAAATTTTAATTAACATAATCAAGTTCAAACAATACATATTTAAGTTCAAATAGTACATGAATAAGACCATAATCTTAATTAACCATGTAAACTAAAATAAAATATAAAAATCATATTTGACTTAAATAATCAAGTTAAAAATAGAAGATTTACAAATTTTTAGTCAAATCATTAATAAATTGTTCTTTGTCATTAAAAATAATGATATGATCCAATTACATTTGTTGAGTTATTGTAGTATAGAATTGCTCAAACACTTGCTTTTTATATTCGATACTCTAGCCAAACATAATATAATTCCGACATCATTTCATTTAGAAACATATGAACTTAAAATAAAGTAATAATTATAGAAATCACATTAACACTAACTCATTCAAATATAGCATAATCGACTTACGTATAAGAACAAAATTATTTATGTATAAGGAAGCAATTCGAATGTCTTTAATGGTTTAAATGCGGCGTTGAATCACGTAAGAGTCAAATTATTGAACATCATCTTCGAGAAAAAACTGTATACATGACATTGCTAATGAGTGGCTAGAATTAGTTTGCTGCTTGAAAATGTTATAAAAAGGCTTATTGGGATGAATTTTGAAGAAATTTAACTCGACTAATTCTTTTTATAAATCGTATAGTTTCAAGTATAAAGTCTTGGTTGTCTTTTATTGCGGTAATAAAAAAACCCTATTGCTGAACATTCTTCATCGATATGTTAAATTCTTTATATACAATTTGATAAGCTTAATGTCAGTCTAGCATAACGGTTTTAATGTACGAGACATAAGGATGTAAATATATCATAATGCAACTTGTGTAGAACTGAACCTATTTAAATTAACTAGGAGTAACTTTTCGTACTTTTTTCATTTAAGAATACTAGTTTTTGTTTTGGAAATTAGATACCGACCATATGCTTAACCTTGTCTTTACAATGCTACCGATTATAATGGGTTAACTAGCAATATATGTTTGGTTTAAGACATGCTCAAGATACGCCTTGTCATATTTCGTCAGTTGGTCATGATCTACTTTTTTTTATCTCTAGTATTAACTAGTTATTTATGTTCTACCACATGAATTCTTTCAAGATTAAGGATTAATAGATCTTATTTATTATATAAGTCTGAATATCCGAGATATAACTACAAATAGAATCGTGGATTATTCTTTTTTTCAATATCTTCAAACGTAGGTTCCGAATGAGAAACAAGGTCTAAAAGTTTCCAAAATATATCGTACGAGGTTAATAAAATGTGTATATTCTCTATCTCTCTCTTTCTATAACATAGTTAGTTCACATGAACAATATAATATGTCTATGTTTTAAAAATATATTCATATATTTCCTGATTGATACGTAATTATTTACTTCATGTTTAACCATTTAACAATATATCTAAGCATGTTCATGATACTAATTCAAAAAAGTAAAACATAATATAAGTTTGAAACAAGTACCTCCCTGATCCACTACAAAGTCAGTTGATGGGGCATCTCATTGGAACTCTCAAAACCGGTATCCCACATCCTGGAAATAAAATGAAATGTTGTTTCCATTTCTTATCACCCTCTAAGAAATATTTTACCACCTTATACTCCCTTGCAAGCCCACGGTGTAGAAGGGATAATGAAAATTCTTGGCCACACATGAAATTGAGACGCGCTGTTCCATTGACAATTCGGTCTCAGAGGCCGTGGAGGCCATGATGCAGGCCATAAGTGTATACCACATATTGGGACCAGCTTGAGATAGAAAAGTTTGATCGGGTGGAAATACTCCACTAAAGCAGGATCAATGGGTAAGCGAAGACCCTATTCATAAATTTCTTATAGACAACCAGCTCATAGTTACAAATAGATAAGAGTGTCTCTCCAACAGTTGAGAATCGAATCATGATATTTTTGGGGATCGCTTATCGTTCCCTTAGCTTCACTTTCTCAGTTGGGTGGAAGTGTTTGTACTTTACCCTGTAAAGTGCGAGTAACTGTTTGGTTTCGATCTCACAAAGGTTGTTTCCTATATTTGAAGCAAGTGTGAGGTATGCTTCCTCTTTTGATTTTTTTTACCCTAGAATTTTATCCTTAGTGAGTAGGAGTGGTGGTGGAAATATTGGGAGGATTAGAAGAGGGTTCCCGACCTTGCACATGATGCCCCGGGAAGATGTTAATGCTGGAATAGCCTGAATAGGCTATGCTTCTACCGAGGCTATAAAGTTCACCCCTCAGTCAGTATCTAATTCATCAATTAGTCTTCTTTCTTATGATTCTGGGATAGACTTCAAAACTTTTCCAAGACAAATATTTTTGGAAGAAAGTCTCCGGGGACTAACCTCAGGAGTAGTTTGAGGAGTTCCATGTTGAGTCACCTGAGGGGTCGTGACATAGGACTAGCTGTCACGAAACGTCGTTTAAATGTTTTCTAAAGGAGTAGGGTGCTCTATGATACCGGAAGCTCTCCTTTCTCTAGATCTGTTTGAAATGTTGAACCACCTCCAAAGTTTATATCTTTCAAGATTCACAAACTATTTAGGCATGAAAAGTTACAAAAATAACTCAGTTTGGAAAGTTTTTTTTATCTCTATAGAATAGGCTTTCTCTTTACTTTGGTGAGCTGAGTTAAAGTGTGTAAACTTACAATTATTTAAAAAGATAAGTATTTATGGAGGACTAGTGGTTTCTAATAGGCGTAAGTTGAAGATTCGAGTTTAAAATTCTCTTCAGCACGCGATCCTCCTCACAATAAGATGCAAAAAAGCATGCTCACGTGTGATTAGAGATGATCGACACGTGGTCAGAAGTGATGTCACCACCCTAAGCTATTTATGACACCACAACGGATAGAAAAATGCACACGAAGCTAAAAGAAATGATGGATAGGATGAGGTCACCATGACCAAGTGTGAGGTCACGAATCCGAATAGGGTTACAAGTTACAGTTTGAGGAAGCTTCTTGAAAAAATTCGCACCGGAAACATAGAAACGAAGTTATCTGACTAGATTTTGAAGCAAGAATGATCCGAGGAGTATTGCAAGAGGTTACGCAAAGAAACCCGGAAGCAGAACAGTCCGATGAGGCTCAAAAGAAAGAAAAATATGAGGGGGCTCAAAAAGAAGAAAAATTTGAGGGGGCTCAAAAGGAAGAAAAAATTGCTTCCCAAAATGAGTTCTTTCTCAAATGTAATAATTAGTAAACTTGTTTATGAATAGTAGAAGATTGGGATGAGAGATCCACTTAAACATCAGTAATTATGTAATTTTATTGCTTACCTCATATACTATATAAAAATATTTTGTTTTTGGAAAAAAGTCCAATGATTAGTCAATGATTGATATATTTATTCCTTTTGTCTCTTTTCTCTCTCTAATCACTATGTCTCTCTCTTAAAGCACCTCATACGAACATTTCTTTGACATACTTTATCATACGAACACATTCTTGGCACGATTAATAACTAAGAAATAACTGAATTCATCAAAGTAAAGTTCCATCTTCTTGACGTGAGAATACATCATAATATTTTCTTCTTTAGGAGCCGAGATTAAAATAATTCTAATATAGAGAAGATGACATAAAGCTTGAAGATATGCAAATAAAATTTTATCTTCATATTTATCATAATTGTCTTTCAAATTAATGGATTATACCTTTAGTGCTTTTAGGGTTTCTGGCCCTATAATAGTTTTATTTAAAAAGTATAAGATATTATTTTTCTTATGTTGATTTAAAGCTAGTTCAGATGGATATTAAGAAAACATTTTCAGTGGAGACCTTGAGAAAGGTATTCACATGTAGCAACCTGGAATATTTTGTTTCTAAAACTAAAATTCGATGGTATGTAAACTATAGAAATCCATGTATGAACTCAAACATATATCTTGTCAATGGTACCACAAATTCATAGATACAGTTATCTCATTTGGTTTTAAGGTGAACCCGGTAGAAGAGTATATATATCAAAAGTCTAGTGGGAGTAAAGTGATTATTTAGTATTGTGTGTCGATGGCATACCCCTTACATATTACCATAGGTTTCCTATTAGAGAGACTTGACATAAAGGACTTTGGTCAACCATCTTATGTGATATGGATCCAAATAGTAAGGAATTACCCGCGTGGCATCATGGGTCTTTCATAAAACAGATACATTTAAAGCATGCCACATTGTTATGCTTTGAAAAAAAAAACAAACCCATGGATACTCATATAGTCAAAAGTAATAAGGTTTCAGTCCACAAGTCTCCCAAGAGAGATTTTCAAGTTCATATCATGAATACATACCCATATGATTTGGTTTTTGGAAGTCTCATGTATACTCATGTTTACACCAAACAATAAATATTATTTACAGTTGGAATGTTAGGACGTACTTGAGCAACCATTGAAACATTATAAAAATGGTGCTCTGATACTTGAAAAAGACGATGCATCATGGATTCCAATAGGTCAGATAATCGGAAAACTAATACTGTTTATGTATTCATTCTATATGAGATATCATATCATAGAAGAGTGCAAAACAGACTCTTGACATAGTTATTAGTACTATGTATTTATGTGATAGTATTTACAACAAAAGTCACCATGAAGGAACAAAAATACCCAATCAATATCTTCTTGCATGTTTTCTTTTATTCCATATTTACCGAATAACTCAAATTGCTTAAGCAGTTTATTTAAGTTTAAGTAGGATTCAAACGAATCAAATCGTAACAATATATACTTGATTACTATTATGAGTGTATACTTATACCAATCATACAATAGTATTAACACTAGTACGATGAATGGAAGATTACCCATCTTCCAAGTTTTTAAGTTCCACGTATCAAACTATTGTTTCTCCCAAGATTTCAACAATGGGCTCACGTAAATAATATTGATATATTACGTAATTTTCATATAGTTCACCTCCAATTCAACTAATGTTCTAACGCGTATATACATCATTTCTTCTATTAATGATGCATCTTCTACAACCTCGTCCGACCTGTT
This sequence comes from Limnanthes douglasii subsp. nivea, assembly GCA_036936605.1. Classification (NCBI taxonomy): domain Eukaryota; kingdom Viridiplantae; phylum Streptophyta; class Magnoliopsida; order Brassicales; family Limnanthaceae; genus Limnanthes; species Limnanthes douglasii. Next base: position 213,719,833 of record JAUPFV010000004.1, read on the forward strand.
TTAATATTCTTGTACGTGCTAACATAGTAGTAATGTAGGTTACCACGACACATATTTATATGACAAGTTTTATATTTTTTAATGATATATATTTAATATAATCATATTAAGACGCCAAAAAAAGATGAGAATACTACAAAATACTGAAAAACCCTGATGTAAAAACTTATGTTCCATACTCTTGATAAGCACCGCACTGACTATGCATGTGTCATCATAATGCGCGTGAGCTAGTGTTCCTACAATGAAATTTACATTTTTAAGTATAAAAAATATGGGTTGTGATTGATATTTTTCAGAAATACATAAAAAAAAAGCATATATGTAAAATGATGATACTATATTATAATCTCATAAGACCTCTAATTTCATTCAGATGATTTATGGACAACGGTACGTCCTTGGGGGCTGCTTTATCATCTAATATCAGACACGGTTTCCGTAGGTTGTCAGAAATGATTACCATACATTTTAGCGAAACTTTGAATAAGGGAGACGTATTGTTGACTAGAATAGAGGCTAAGTTCTAATTGGCTAATGATTGCAAATGTGGTGAATGCGTGCCCATAACCAACTTAGTGTGCGGGTTCACGAGCTGTTAATTTCAAAGTGAGTCGAGGGATTTTATGGCTTGGTCGTACAATGTTAAGCTATTAGAAAACACTTATGCAAGTCGGCCAGGTATCTGGTCGCTTAAGCCAAATGACGAGGCCATATCTCTTGTCTCTTAGGCCTTAAACAACAAGGCCAGGCCTAGCCAATTTAGTCAAGTCTCTGGCCGCTAAATCCTTAAGCGACCATGCCACATTTCGCCATACCAGCCAGGTATCTGGCGTGCTCTGGTCGCCCGTATGTGAACGACCATGTTGTTCTGGTCATGGCCGCGTTGTGCAACCAAGTATTTTGGACTTGACTACTCGGCCAAGTCCATTCTTGTCGTGTAATGTCACACGACCATGTTTCTTGGTATTTCGTTTGGCTAGTTTACCTTAGATTTATTTGTCAGGTATGCTTGACTAAAGTTTGAAATAAGTTCGGCTATAAATTGGGGCAAGTGTGGCTAGAAATTTAAGGCAAGCTCGGCTAGAACATGAGGCACGCTTGGATAAGTGCCATAACTTTGAGGTAAGCTTGGACAAAACTCAAAGCAAGCTTGGTCAGGTCTCGAGGAAAGCTTGATCAGAAATTTAAGGCAGACTTTTCTAGAACTTGTGATAAGCTTGGCCATACTAGCTAGTCATGCTATGATGAGTGGCCTATTGGATACATTTGTTTGGCTTTGTAGCCAAGCTTCTTATCCTGATATGGTGTTTGACCATGGTCAATCAGGAACTTGGACATGAGGCTAGGTTGCGCTCATTTGGCTATTCGACCAAATCGGTTTCATTCTTGTTTAAATAAATAATACAAGGCTCAAGTTTTAGATCCTTACCTGGTTTAATGCCTTAGATGATATTTCATCTTGTATCAGTATTTATATGGAAGCCCATTTATAACATAATATTTTCCCAATTGTGAAACATGTACTTAAACACTTCAATGTAGAAAATATCTTTGGATAATTTAAATAATCTAGAACATGGTCCACCACATGCTATATGCAAAGAAAACCAAATCTTTAATCTCAATAATCTAAAAAAAATAAGTGTACAAAATAAGTGTTTGAAAATCACACTCGTCATCTATGAAACAACAAAACATTTAGTGTATTTAATTAAACCACCAATGAAAGATGGTTTCTTTATATAAAATAATAAAATGGATTTTATTTCTGTTTTATTGACACGAGAATACATCATAATATTTTCTTCTTCAAGAGCTCAGATTAAAATAATTCTACTTTAGCGCTTTTAAGGTTTCTCACCTTATAATAGTTTTATTTTTAAGGAGTAGAAAAGATAAATTTTTCTCATGTTGATTTAGAGCTTCATTTAGATGGATATTAAGAAAACATTTTTAAGTGGAGACATTGAGAATACTATTCACATGTAGCAAATTGAAATATTTTGTTTCTAAAATTTAAAGTCGATGGTGTATAAACTATATAAATCCATGTATGAACTCAAACATACATCTTGTCAATGGTACCACAAATTCATAGATACAGTTATCTCATTTGTTTTTAAGGTGAACCCCATAGAAGATTATGTATATCAAAAGTCCAGTGGGAGTAAAGTGATTATATAGTGTTGTATGTCGATGACATACCCCTTACTAGAAATGAAATTGGTTTACCACATGTTACCATAAGTTTTCTATTAGAGAGACTTGACATAAAGGACTTTGGTAAACCATCTTATGTGATAGAGATCCAAATAGTAAGGAATTACCTCCGTGGCATCATGGATCTCTCACATAATAGATACATTGAAAGCATGCTACATTGTTATGGTTTAAAAAAGAACAAACTCATGTATACTCAAATAACCAAAATTAATAAGGTTTCACTCCACCAGTCCTCGAAGAGAGATTCTCAAATTCATATCATGAAGACATGCCCATATGCTTTGGCTGTTAGTAGTCTCAAGTATACTCATATGTACATCAAACAAGAAATATCATTTACAGTTGGAATGTTGAGAGGTACTTGAGCAACCAATGAAACATTATAAATATGATAATTTAATACTTGGAAAATGATATGGAAATGGGTTTTCAAGGATTAATTTGTAAACAATGTAAATTCAGGGACTTGATTATAATTAGTGTAAGTTTTGTCTTTAATTTGTGAACGATGTAAGTTTTAGGAAGCTATTGTGACTTTGCATAATTTGTAAGGACTAAATAGCAATTAGTCCATTTTGTAATAGATTCAGTTTAAGACTAAGTCTTGGCTCCTCTATATAAAAGACCAGACTGTTCTAGTAAAGGGTTGAATATTTTTACTTAAAACTCACTTTTACTTGTATTTTCTCTCTCTAAAAACTCTTAAGCACTCTCTCTCTAATTTTTCCATAGTAATTTACTTTAGCAAATCAAAACCTTATCAAATTGGCTACTTCACTAGGGAAACTGACTAAGAAAAATTAGTAGCTTATTTTGTTCGAAAGTGGTACTATTCAGTGGTATTCTTTGACTAAAATTCGAAAGATAAATCTTGAAAATAATAATCTTACACTTCAATCAGCGATAGAAACGGTGAGAGATAATTTGCAAAAGAATGAGACTGATGAGAATAGAACTAATGCATCGTCTACGGGCCAAGTTCGATCTGATGTTGAGACAAGAATGAATCAACTTCTTGATAAAATCAATGCTTTGAATGAAAAATATGAGCGAAGGGAGCAAGAGATATTTTCTGCTATAATCAGATCTGAAGTTAGGTAAGAAATGGAAAAGACCGATGTGGAAGGTTAGTTAGATCGATCTTTTGATGACAGACATGCTAAGTCTGAGCATAAAAAAACACGCTTTGTGTCTCCTAAAGAGAGATATTCGTCTCGAAAGGACAAAAAAGATAGGAAAAAATTGATAACCTCCAGTGATGAGGAAGTAGAAAGTTCAGCTTCGGGATTTAAAGGCATAGAGGTTCTTCGAAAGGAAAATTAGAATGAGATTATTCGAGGAGGTATAAAAAGGAGAGAAAGTCTAAGAATGCTCCTCGATCAACATGGCATGAAGGAAATCCTTCGAATCAATATGCTGAAACCGATTGGAATTTGTATGTCACAATGGGTACCGATGATCAATTTGTTCAAGGCGTTGATTAGAGGAACTCTTCATTAACAGATGAAATTCGCTCTATGACACTTCCTAAGTATTTTGATATTTCGAAGGTTGAAAAGTTCGATGGGATGCAAGATCTCGATGATCACATCGAAAGATTCAAGAATTATATGATGAATTTTGAGGATGAATACCGACTTGTGTGTCGTGCTTTTTCTCAAACCTTTATAGGAACAGCTCTCAAATGGTCCAACAGGATTCCGATGGGGTCCATTTGAAATTTCAGGAATTTTTATACTACTTTCTGAAGGAATTTTGTTGGAAGCAGGGAGATGAGAGCTAATGGTGATACAATTATCCAGTGTAAGGAGGCACCATGAGAGAAATTGAAAGACTATACCAAGAGATTTGTATTAACCAAAGCAAGTTTGGATAACTGTGAAGAAAATGTGGCAATGGTCGCTTTTCGCCAAGGTTTGTTGCCAGGGGATCTGGCTAATGAGACGACAAAGAGAAGGGCTTTGAATTTTGGAGCGTTAATGGCTCGAGTCGATGATCAAATTAAGGTTGAAGAATCTAGAAGAATCTAAGGTGCACCAGTTAACACTTCAATGAATTCATGACATGCAGCTTTCAAATGGAAATAATAATGCTAATGGGAATAATCAGTAGTCGAGGCAGAAGAACAACAATTTGCCTCCTCGGAGTGGTGGATATTCGAACCACACTTCATCCAAAAATTACAATAGGCCTAGGCCGAATACATGGGTTAGGCCATAGTACTATACTGATTTGACAGAGAGTGTTTCTGTTATTTGGGATAAAACTAAGAACTCTATGAATTTTAGGAAACCAGCTCCTATTAGTCGACCGATGAAAGAAATGAATAATACATTTTGTAGGTATCATGATGATATTGGGCATGATACAAATGATTGCATTGCCTTCAAAAAAGAAATCCAATATTTGATTGAGAATAGGAATCGCTTGACTTATGTGAAGTCACATGGAAGTGCATCGAAGAATAATGGTGCATCAACTTTGTAGGCTGCACAACCAGCTGAGAATTTGATGATTATAGATTCACAGGTTGAGTCATATGATGCTTCTAATAAATATGTTGAAAAGGATCCGAACAGGTTGCTTTCGATGACAGGGGAGGGGCTTGTTGGGGATTTTTCCTGTAGAAAAGGGACATGTTCAGGAATTGTGCAAGTTTTTTGAATCGCTAGCAATTTTTGGGGGCAATTCAATGACTGGAAATTCAGACAACTCAAGGAAAAGGCATGTTTTCAACTTGACAACTCAAATTGAAGGGAGGATGTCAACGCATTTGTATCGAAAGAAAGACATTCCCTTCATTTTGTTAGACGAAGATGATTTAAGATGGACTGCAGGACCACATGAGGATGTTGTGGTAATTGGAGCTGAAGTGGCTGGCGTTGAAATTCGACGTGTGCTGATTGACACTGGCAGCTCTGCTAATTTTCCTCCTCGAATTACTCAATCAGATTGTACTATTATTGGATTTACGGGTGTGACAACTCGTGTTGTTGGCGAATTCGAGGGAGAAGTTAGTTTAGGGAAAGGACCATTTAAGAAGAAGGTTCAAGTACTTTTTCTGGTGGTGGACGGTCCCACAAGTTATAATGCTATTTTTGGAAGATCATGGCTTTCAAGAATGTATGGGGTGGTTTCAACAGAGTGTTTTAAATATGTTGTTGGAGACATAGTTGGAGTGGTTCGGGGCGATCAAAAGGTTGTCAGAGCGTGCTATGCCACTGCGTTTCGGGTCCGAGGATCTAGTAGTGGGGATTTGATGCGAGAATAGCAGTTAGAAGGGGTTCCGTCGGAGTTGGAAGAAAGGGTGACGATCCGAGGGAAAATCCGGGGTCTTTAACAGTGCGTGAAGAAATAGAGGAGTTTACTTTTGCAAAAGGAAAAGTGCTTCAGATTGGAACTTTATTGACCCCTAATCTACGTCAACAAATGCTTAATTTTTGTCTCAGAATTTGGATGTCTTCTCTTGGAAGACGGAAGATGTAACAGGAGTACCTATCGAAGTAATCCGACATAGCTTGGCTAAAGATCCGAAGGTCAAACCAGTGATTCAAAAATGAATAGCATTTTCATCGGAAAAAGCGGAACCGATTGTGGCAGAAGTGGATCGGTTGTCTAAGGTAGGGCACATAAGGGAATCTCAATATCCTTTGTGGACTGCGAATCCGGTAGTGGTTAAAAAGAAGAATGAGAAATGGAGGATGTGTGTAGATTTTACAAATTTGAATAGAGCTTGCCCCAAAGATCCATTTCATGTTCCTGGAATTGACCAATTGATTGATTCCACTTCAGGCAATAAATTTTTGACTTTTATGGATGCTTTTGCAGGGTATAATTAGATCCAGATGGATCTGAAGGATCAAGAGTGCACGAATTTTATAACTGATAGAGGCCTCCATTGTTATAGGGTGATGCCCTTTGGATTGAAGAATGTTGGGGCCACTTATCAGAGATTAATGAATAAAGCTTTACACAGATCGGAAGAAATATGGAAGTATATATAGACTATATGTTAGTGAAAAGTTCCAGAGACGAGGTGCATCTTAATGATCTAGAAGAAGCTTTTTGAATCTAAGAGTAATCATGTTGAAGCTAAATCCGGAAAAATGTACCTTCAGAGTTCGATCGGGGAAGTTTTTGGGTTTTATTTTTAGCGAAAAATGAATAGAAACCGACCCAGGAAAATTAAAGGCTTTGGTAACAATGAACTCACCTCGATCAGTTAAAGAAGTGCAAATATTGACAGGAAGGTTAGCAGCACTTAAATTGATTTATTTCTCGATTTTCTGATAAATGTTTTCCTTTCTTTCAAGTGTTACGAGTACCTAGCAGGTTCGAATGGACTTCGGAATGCGAAGCAACATTCACAAGCATTAAAAATTTGTTGTCATCACCAGAAATATTAACGAAGCCTCGAAATGGGGAGAAATTATTCTTGTACATCGCCGTATCGGATTTTGCACTCCGCGCAGTTTTAATTAGTGAAGATTCAGGAATTCCGAAGCCGGTGTATTACGTTAGTAAAAGTCTGGTGGCAGCAAAAAAAAGGTATATGAAGTTGGAGAAGTTGGCTTTAGTATTAGTGATTGCTGCTAGGAATATGCGTCCATATTTTCAAGCTCATACTATAGAAGTCCGAACTTCATTCTCCTTAAAGAATGTATTACAACGACCTGATATTTCGGTGAGGATGACCAAATGGTCAGTGGAGTTGGGACATTATGATATTTTATTTACACCTCGAACAACAATTAAGGCACAGACATTGGCTGACTTTTTTTTTGAGTTCCACTCAAGTAGATCGGATCAGGAATAAAACACAAAAGTTTTGTCTACCGATTCAAGGTGGATTGTTCAAACAGATGGAGGGTCCAGTATTTGCAAGAGGTGCTTTGGGCTTATCGAACAACTCCAAGAGAGGCTACAAAAGAGACTCATTTTTCTTTGGCATATGGTATGGATGCAGTTAGCCTTACTGAATCTACGATGTCATCTTTTAGAATATCTCAATATTTTGAAATAGTTAATGATGAAATTCAAAGGGAAAATGTGGATTTGATTGAAGAAAAAAGGGTTCGAGCTTATTTGAATACCATACATTATCAAAATCTCATGAGAACTAGATATGATTCGAACCTGAAAAGAAAAGAATTTAAAGAAGGCGATAAAGTGTTGCGAAAAGTTTTTCTACACACAAAGGAAAAGAGCTTCGGCAAAATGGCTCTGAACTAGGAAGGGCCTTATACGGTTGTTGAAAGAGTTAAGCCAGGGTCTTATCGTCTTTGTGATTTCGAGGGGAGAATGCTACAACATCCATGGAATATTCAACATTTAAAGCTTTATTGGGAGTAGACTTGTGTTTATACTTTGGGATTTTTGTTTTTAATGGCGCACTCTTTCCTACCCTGTTGGCCCATGAAGGTTTTAATGAGGCATCATGTACTTGTACATATCCAACTTTATCAATAAAATTTATTTTTGGCCAATGGTTATTTTACATTTATTTGGATATTATCTTAACAAATCATCAAAGATTAATCACCTTTGAGATTTGTTAAGGGAAGTATATTCCGAAGTGTTTATAACACTTTTAAAAAAAATAACCATGTCTTACAACCATCTGGAATTTCGAAGTGAATGTTTTAAAACTCACTAAGAATTTTGATGAGCTAATCAAGCTTAACGACGCATTCCTATCTTTTCGAAGAAGATATTGCTTGTTGATTTTTATTAAAATATTTGAGGTGGTAAGATTATATTATTAAGATTTTGCATTTATTTGGTATTTAACATCGAGTAATAGGTAAACGAACAGAGATATAAAAAGGAAGAATTCTTTGCCATTCAGATCGAGTTGTTACAATACAAAAAGAGATGTTCTGATTAGACAAGGATAAAAAGAGATGTTCGGACGATTCGTCCTCTGAAGATGATGAGCTGAGAATAGGTTCGAATGCCTCACTTGGACGTTTTTCTTCAAGAATGTCGCTCCAAAAATTTGAGAGGTTGATTTTTGGATAGGCAGCATGGAGTTCTCGAAGGAGAAGGATGGTTGCATCTTCTTTTCCGACCTGACTAGCTGTTTGCATATTCTTTGAAAGGTCAGCTTCGGCAGTGGTTACAACAACAACTTTTTCTGCTTCGAAATTGTTCTTCAATTTCTCTATCTCATCGAACAACTCTTTATTTTTTGCTTCACAAAGAGTTAGAGAATTTGGAAGTGTAGAAGGGTTGGATTTTTCAAAATTCAATTCGGCAACATGCTCGGCTTTGAGTTTCTTTATTTTTTCTTCATGCGACTTTGTCAGCAGCTCTGTGTCAACTATATGCTTGATTCGAAGATGATCCTTTATAAAGAGAGCCCCTTTTATCATCTCGGATCTAGCTATTTCATAGCCATAAAACTGTTCGGTTACTTTGCTAAGCAAAGTCTCTCTAATATTCTTTTCAGCCTCATAAGCCTCTTTGTAGTAAACCATATCTTTGGCTAACTGCTTGAAATGGTCTTGAGAGGCTTCGATTTGAGAAGCAAGAGTTTTAGCATCAGCGTCAAGACTGGAAAATGGTTGGAGAACAATAGCAATTGTCGGATTTGGAGGAGGGTTGCGATATTCCAAGGTGATAGGCTTGTCAATCATATCCAGAGATGTGACAGGTTCGAAGGAACGAGTCGATTTTGGAAAAACTTTATCTGGAGTAGGCCTCACAAAATCAAGAATGTGATTTTGAATGACTTGACAAGTAGGATCCTCTTCGCCAACAAGTACCTCGGTGTTTTCAAAGTTGATGAACATATCTGGGTCAAAATTTGTAGGACGATGATAAAAGTTAATAGACTAGTAATGACAATCACAGGATTGTCTTGCTTGGAATGATCTTTGGTTGGAGGATTTGGGGGGGGGGGGGTTGTTGTTGATTTTCAGCAGCATCGTCTTCATGCTCGTCAATCAATTTGTACGAAGTGATTTTTTTTGTTTCTTCCTCTTTCCGAATAAATCAGAAGATATTTTCTTCTTCTTTGATGAGTTTTCTTGATTTTCTCCCTCTTCGATGGGTGAAAGAGGCTGTTCTGCAACTTTGCGTTTTTGACGCTTCGGTTTTAAGGGTGTGGAAGGGTTAGCACCAGATGTGCTAACTGCCTTTTTGCTTTTCTTTTCTTTGGTGATTTTTTCCTTTTTATTGGGCAGACGGCTGTCTGATCTGTTGCGAATTGGGAGAAAAAATTCCAGTCGGCTTGAGGAATTCGTTGGCATACGAGCTTCAGATCTGGGTCAGAAGATAAATCTGTGGGAGGCAGCCCACCTTCTGTGATCGGAAACGTGTGACATTGGAGGAAGTTAATGGGCTGAAAGGCGGTATGGAAGGCGTTATTCCATTCTTTTTCAGCCCAGGCAGCCAATTTTTTGAATATTACCTTAGCAGCTTCTCGACGAGTGGAGGCAGGGGCAGATTTAGGGGGGGAGATAGGTATGCCCAGGACAACCCTAAGTCAAAAAAATAAATTTAGTATAGTTCTTTAGTGATATACTTGAGGTATTGAGTTCAAGACTTACTAGATACCTAAATATTTTCATTTATTCACTTTTCTTTACATTCTTTTATTTCACTTCTTATTTACATTCTTTTACTTTTTATTTTTACTCTATTCATTGATTTATAATTTATAGACCAACAAAATATGTTGTTCATTTCAATACTTTGACAGTAAATCACTTAGTAAAATGAGAAGACGTCGTAATATTTTATTCTTCAAGAGCTCAGATGAAAATAATTCTACTATAGAGGAGAGGACATACAGGTTGAAGATATGAAAACCAAGTTTTATCTTCATCTTCATCATAATTATCTTTCCAATTAATGGATTATATTTTTCGTGCTTTTATGGTTTCTAACCCTATAACATTTTCATTTAAGGAGTTGAAAATAAATAATTTTCTCATGTTTATTTAGAGCTTCATTAGATGGATATTAAGACAACCCTTTTCAGTGAAGACATTGAGAATACGATTCACATGCAGCAACCTGAAATATTTTGTTTCTAAAACTTAAATTCGATGGTGAACCATCTTATGTGATACGAAACCAAATAGTAAGGAATTACCTGCATGGCATCATGGGCCTCTCACAACATAGATACATTGAAAGCATGCTACATTGTTATGGTTTGAAAAACAACAAACCTATGGATACTCATATAGTCAAAAGTGATAAAGTTTCACTCCACCAGCCCCCCAAGAGAGATTCTCAAGTTCATATCATAAAAATATGCTCATATGACTTGGATGTTGGAAGTCTCATGTATACTAATTTGTACACCAAACTAGAAATATCATTTGCAGTTGGAATGTTGGAATGTTGGGAGGTACTTGAGCAGTGATTGAAACATTATAAAAATGGTGCTTTGATACTTGAAAAATACTAAGCATCATGGATTAGTATCCAATAGATTAGATGATCTGAAGACCGTAGGATATTCATATACATACTTTTCCAGGGGCATAAAGACTAAAAAGACTACTTATTGTTTATGTATTTATTCTGTATGAGACATTGTATCATAGATGAGTGCAAAACAAACTATTGACATAGTTTTTTGTACTATGTATTTATGTGATAGTATTTACAACAAAAGTCACTTTGAAGGAACAAAAAATACCTAATCAATATCTTTTTGCAAGTTTTCTTTTATTCCATATTTATGGAACAACTCAAATTGATTACACAACTTATTTAAGTTTAAGTATGATCCAAACAAATCGAATCTTAACAATAAATACTTGTATACTAATATTAAAGTATATTGATATACCAACTATACAATAGTATTAACATTATTAAGATGAATGCGAGATAATAAGAAGCGCATGCCGAGACTTGATCCATCTTCCGACTTTTTAAGTTCCACATATTGAATTAATGTTTTTCCAAATATTTCAGCTACGGTTTCATGTAGATAATATTGAAATATTTCATAACTTTTATATAGTTCACCTCTGATTAGCACTATTGTTCTACGCATATATACATCGTTTCTTCTAATAACGATGTCTCTTTTACAACCTTGTCCGATCAGTTCTAATGTTGTTGTAAGTGCTAACATAGTAGTTCTATAGGTTACCAAGACGCATATTTGTATGACAAGTTTTCTCACTTTTAATGAGATATATTTAATAAAAAATATTAAAACACCAAAAAGATGAAAATATTACAAAATATTCAAAAAAAACCTTGATATGATTTGTTTTGGTTCTATACTCTTAATAAGCACCGCAATGACTATGTATTTTTCATCATAATGCACGTGAGCTAGTGTTCCGAGAATGACGTTTACATGTTTAGGCATAAACAATATATGGGTTGTGACGAATATTTTTCATAAATACAGAGAAAAAGAAAAATATGCATATATGTCAAATGATGATAATGTATTATAATCTCATAAGACCTCTAACTGCCAAATAGTATTGAAAATAAACGGTTCAGGTAATATGAAGTATAAGATGATTTGTAACATGATGACTATTTTAGTCACGACCATGAAACATTAATCTTGGTGGTAGAATGGTAGGACATAAATGTTTCATATTTTCATATATATATATATATTACGATCATATGGGGCAAGTGCATAGTAAAAAGGTTATAACACATAAACCTAATCATGAATACAAGTAGATAAAATAGATATAACCGAAAATTTATACTAGAATTATGAAGGAAGATAATAGAATCATAACAAAGAGATAATCGAAACTTTATACTAAAAAATATGAGAGAAATAACCGAAACTTTATACTAAAAAAATCCTATGTCTCATTTAGAGCATAAGATATTTTTTTAAAAATATATTAGGATTTATTGATTCAAACTATATTTAAGTAAATAAAAGCCATCAATATTTTGTAATCGGTTATTTATGATTTATTGATTCAAACCATATTTAAGTACAACAAAAACCTTCAACATTTTATAATTTGTTATTTTTATCACTAAAAGATAAAATTTTAAAATACTAAGTTTTCACAAATAAAGAATCATTGTTTTACTCGATTAGTTTATATTTTGGGGAATTATAAGTTTTTTAAAAACTTAATTTCTTTTATTCTGTCTCTAGTAACAATCATATACATAAAAAACATACATTTAAACTTTAAGAGTTTCATTCTTCGTTGTATGTTTTTAAAATCTACTTTGTTTTTTATATCACATATTTTTTTCAACTTTAGTGGGTATGGAAATTATAAATCTAAAACTTAAATAAAATTAATAAAAAAATTTCATATCCAAGTGAATAGAAAATAACTAAAATCATAGAGAAATTCAACATTATATACTAAAAAGTTTACCTTTATGTTAGTCGAATTCTATCATACGCTGTAGTGAGAAAAAAATGTGTTACTCATGTAAAAAATAAATTAAAATCTAGATAACTGTATATTTTTTAACTTCAATGGGTATGGAAACTACAAATCTAAAACCTAAATTAAAAAAATTCAAAAAATTCAAAAAAAATCATATCCAAATAAACAAAAAGATTACTAAAACCATAAAAACATCAACATTGTATACTAAAAAATTACCTTTATGTTAGTCGAATTCATCATACGCTGCAGTGAGAGAGAAAAAAGTGTTACTCATGAAAAAAATAAATTAAAATCTAGAGAAGAGTATAAACCAATCAAAGATGAACAAATAAACTAGCCTTACTTCTATGATTCTTTGTATATTCTATGATTCTCTTTAGTTTTTAAAGATTTACTTCTATGATTCTTTGTATGTTCTATGATTCTCTTTAGTTTTTCAAAAAATTGGATATAAAGAAAAGAGAGCAGAAAACTGAACAAACGGAAAAGAAGAAGAAATGAAGAGAAATAGAAGGAATAAATACCGAGACACATGCATCATATGAACGTGTCAAGTAAATGTAGTGTCGCACTAACTACACTAACGTGTCAGGCAAATATAATGTCGCGTTAAAAACTAATGAAAGAACAACGGTTCATTTTCGAAAAGAATATATATATTTATTTATTGGCTTAGACTTTGGATTTAAGCTTGGGAAGGTTTTTATTTTTGGACAAAAAAAATCTATTGTTGTTGTTGATTTTGTTGGACGATTTGGGGGTGTTGTTGTTGATTTTCTGCAGCATCGTCTTCATGCTCGTCAATCAATTTGTACGAAGTGATTTTTCTTTGTTTCTTCTTCTTTCCGAATGAATCAGAAGATATTTTTTTTGATGAGTTTTCTTGATTTTCTCCCTCTTCGATGGGTGAAAGAGGCTGTTCTGCAACTTTGCGCTTTCGACGCTTCGGTTTTAAGGGTGTGGAAGGGTTAGCACCAGATGTGCTAACTGCCTTTTTGCTTTTCTTTTCTTTGGTGATTTTTTCCTTTTTATTGGGGAAGACGGCTGTCTGATCTGTTGCGAATTGGGAGAAAAAATTCCAGTCGGCTTGAAGAATTCGTTGGCATACGAGCTTCAGATCTGGGTCAGAAGATAAATCTGTGGGAGGCAGCCCACCTTCTGTGATCGGAAACGTGTGACATTGGAGGAAGTTAATGGGCTGAAAGGCGGTATGGAAGGCGTTATTCCATTCTTTTTCAGCCTAGGCAGCCAATTTTTGGAATATTACCTTAGCAGCTTCTCGACGAGTGGAGGCAGGGGCGGATTTAGGGGGGGAGATAGGTAGGGCTGTCAATTTCGGGTTTCGGGTCGTGTTCGTGTCGTGTTTGACCAACCCGAAATTTTAGAACCTGTGACACGAACCCGACCCGAACCCGAAATTCGTGTCAGATTCATAGACCCGAACCCGACCTGTTAAAAACCTGTTGGACCCGAACCCGACCTGTTTGACACGAAATTGTATCCAACACGAAACACCCGTCTGATACGAACCCGACCTGTTTGACACGAAATTGTATCGAACACGAAACACCCGTCTGACACGAACCCGACCTGTTTGACACGAAATTTGGGAAAAGGCAAAACTTAATAAATGGAGATGCAAGGGATCGAACCCTATACATCCCGCATGCAAAGTGGGCGCTCTACCATTTGAGCTACATCCCCTTTTGAAATTTTATTGGTCCACTATATTTATATAAAGTCAAGATACGCTTACTTCATATATTTACACCGGCTTTACTATCACCGATGAAGTTATCTTACCGTAAAATATATGGTGATGATGGGTTTGCCATCTCATCTAAACATGAAAAAAAATACATGAGATAAATTAAATAAATTTCAGAAAATATCAAATAACCACTAAGTTGTCACTTCTTATCAAATAACCACTAGAATTGTAAATCAATTCATCCCACAAAACAAGATTGAATGCATTAAAAGATTCAAAACTTTATTAATATACGTGAAAGAAGAATAAAATTCAAAACTTTATAGCAAACATGTGAACAATCATTTATCCTCCCTCATATACTTATTTAAGTATACTATTTATTTTATATATTTTAAATCAAAAATAAAATTATTTCATTAATAAAGTTTTATAAGTATTTTTGGTATTCTAATTTATAAGTCAAAATTTTAAAATAATATTATTTTATTAAGTGTTTTCAGTATTTTATTTTACAAGTGTACATGTCTTTTGGGTTTTACATGTCTGTTTCGGGTTTACATGTCTTTTCGGGTTTCACATGTCTTTTCGGGTTTACGGGTCTTTTCGGGTTTTACAGGTCAGTTTCGGGTTTACAGGTCTTTTCGGGTTTTACAGGTCAGTTTCGAGTGACACGAACCCAACCCGAACCCGACCCTATTTTTTTCGAGTCGGGTTCGTGTCGTGTCTTAATTTCATCGGGTCTGAAATATCGGGTCTCTAACCCTAAAATTTCGGGTCGTGTTCATGTTGGGTTTACAGGTCGTGTCCAAAATTGACAGCTCTAGAGATAGGTATGCCCAGGACAACCCTAAGTCAAAAAAATAAATTTAGTATAGTTCTTTAGTAATATACTTGAGGTATTGAGTTCAAGACTTACTAGATACCTAAATATTTTTATTTATTCACTTTTCTTTACGTTCTTTTATTTCACTTCTTATTTACATTCTTTTACTTTTTATTTTTACTCTATTCATTGATTTATAATTTATAGACCAACAAAATATGTTGTTCATTTCAATACTTTGACAGTAAATCACTTATTAGGTTGGCAAGATTCTACCCAAATGACTTTGGATATATAAGTGATAATGAGTTGTCTAGCCAACTTGAGACGTATATTGCATGTATCAAGATGGATGGTAACTTTTCCAATTTGAAGAGTATCTCGGATTTATGTAAGCCTATTATTGTTCGTACAAAAAAAACACAAGATATTTGGATTTGCGTACACACTTTTGAAGGTAGCTTTAGTCAATTCATGGCTTAATGATTATTCAGTGACATTTGTAGAGAAAGAAATGTTTTCTACGGTTAATGATCTAGATATTATCCAATGCTTTCAAGGCATGAGTAATAGGAGAATCTATTTACTTTTGGACTAGAATATATTTTCATTTTGAGTTGTAACTAGAATATTTACATATTTTTATTATGAAATACTCAGATATTTATATTTTATTGAAATATTTTTTTATAATACTTTTGGGCATACTCTAAATTTTAGTCCTGGATCCGCCACCGGGAGTAGCGCTTCGAAATTTCTAATATAAACAAACAAAATAAAATGTTAAGTAAGAAAATAAAATATATATTAAAAAACTCTAAAGTAAGAAAAGAAATTTTTTGAAGGTCGGACCGATTGTAATTAAAGATGAAATTTTCTCGATTTTCTGATAAATGTTTTCCTTTCTTTCAAGTGTTACGAGGACCTAGCAGGTTCGAATGGACTTCGGAATGCGAAGCAACATTCACAAGCATTAAAAATTTGTCGTCATCACCAGAAATATTAACGAAGCCTCGAAATGAGGAGAAATTATTCTTGTACATCGCCGTATCGGATTTTGCACTCCGCGCAGTTTTAATTAGTGAAGATTCAGGAATTCCGAAGCCAGTGTATTACGTTAGTAAAAGTCTGGTGGCAGCAAAAAAAAGGTATATGAAGTTGGAGAAGTTGGCTTTAGTATTAGTGATTGTTGCTAGGAAGATGCGTCCATATTTTCAAGCTCATACTATAGAAGTCCGAACTTCATTCCCCTTAAAGAATGTATTACAACGACCTGATATTTCGGTGAGGATGACCAAATGGTCAGTGGAGTTGGGACATTATGATATTTTATTTACACCTCGAACAACAATTAAGACACAGACATTGGCTGACTTTTTTTTTTAGTTCCACTCAAGTAGATCGGATCAGGAATAAAACACAAAAGTTTTGTCTACCGATTCAAGGTGGATTGTTCAAACAGATGGAGGGTCCAGTATTTCAGGATGCAGTGGTGGAGTTCAATTGATAGATGGGGAATTGATTTGGTGGGAACTTTGCCAATGGCCTTTGGGGGAAGGCAGATGATAATTGTGGTGGTAGATTATTTTACGAAGTGGGCAGAAGCAGAACCGCTATCAGGCACAAAAGCAAAGGATGTCGTCAAAGTTATTATGAATAATATATGTTGTCGTTTTGGGGTTCCTCGGAGAATTACAACAGATAATGGCCCTCAATTTAATAATAAATAAATGGTTGCATTCTGTACTTCTAAAAGGATTCAACAATTCTTTTCGACGCCCTTTCATCCTCAAACTAATGGACAAGTGGAAGTGACAAATAGAAGAATTTTAGATGGCTTGAAGAAGAATCTATCGGGGGCAGCAGGAAAATGGCCAAATTATTTGCAAGAGGTGCTTTGGGCTTATCGAACAACTCCAAGAGAGGCTACAAAAGAGACTCATTTTTCTTTGGCATATGGTATGGATGCAGTTAGCCTTACTGAATCTACGATGTCATCTTTTAGAATATCTCAATATTTTAAAATAGTTAATGATGAAATTCGAAGGGAAAATGTGGATTTGATTGAAGAAAAAAGGGTTCGAGCTTATTTGAATACCATACATTATCAAAATCTCATGAGAACTAGATATGATTCGAACCTGAAAAGAAGAGAATTTAAAGAAGGCGATAAAGTGTTGCGAAAAGTTTTTCTACACACAAAGGAAAAGAGCTTCGGCAAAATGGCTCTGAACTAGGAAGGGCCTTATACGGTTGTTGAAAGAGTTAAGCTAGGGTCTTATCGTCTTTGTGATTTCGAGGGGAGAATGCTACAACATCCATGGAATATTCAACATTTAAAGCTTTATTGGGAGTAGAATTGTGTTTATACTTTGGGATTTTTGTTTTTAATGGCGCACTCTTTCCTGACTAGCTGTTTGCATATTCTTTGAAAGGTCAGCTTCGGCAGTGGTTACAACAACAACTTTTTCTGCTTCGAAATTGTTCTTCAATTTCTCTATCTCATCAAACAACTCTTTATTTTTTGCTTCACAAAGAGTTAGAGAATTTGGAAGTGTAGAAGGGTTGGATTTTTCAAAATTCAATTCGGCAACATGCTCGGCTTTGAGTTTCTTTATTTTTTCTTCATGCGACTTTGTCAGCAGCTCTGTGTCAACTATATGCTTGATTCGAAGATGATCCTTTATAAAGAGAGCCCCTTTTATCATCTCGGATCTAGCTATTTCATAGCCATAAAACTGTTCGGTTACTTTGCTAAGCAAAGTCTCTCTAATATTCTTTTCAGCCTCATAAGCCTCTTTGTAGTAAACCATATCTTTGGCTAACTGCTTGAAATGGTCTTGAGAGGCTTCGATTTGAGAAGCAAGAGTTTTAGCATCAGCGTCAAGACTGGAAAATGGTTGGAGAACAATAGCAATTGTCGGATTTGGAGGAGGGTTGCGATATTCCAAGGTGATAGGCTTGTCAATCATATCCAGAGATGTGACAGGTTCGAAGGAACGAGTCGATTTTGGAAAAACTTTATCTGGAGTAGGCCTCACAAAATCAAGAATGTG
The DNA here is from genome assembly GCA_036936605.1 of Limnanthes douglasii subsp. nivea. NCBI lineage: Eukaryota > Viridiplantae > Streptophyta > Magnoliopsida > Brassicales > Limnanthaceae > Limnanthes > Limnanthes douglasii. Next base: position 213,738,016 of record JAUPFV010000004.1, read on the forward strand.
ATTTTGAATGACTTGACAAGTAGGATCCTCTTCGCCAACAAGTACCTCGGTGTTTTCAAAGTTGATGAACATATCTGGGTCAAAATTTGTAGGACGATGATAAAAGTTAATAGACTAGTAATGACAATCACAGGATTGTCTTGCTTGGAATGATCTTTGGTTGGAGGATTTGGGGGGGGGGGGGGGGGGGTTGTTGTTGATTTTCAGCAGCATCGTCTTCATGCTCGTCAATCAATTTGTACGAAGTGATTTTTTTTGTTTCTTCCTCCTTCCGAATAAATCAGAAGATATTTTCTTCTTCTTTGATGAGTTTTCTTGATTTTCTCCCTCTTCGATGGGTGAAAGAGGCTGTTCTACAACTTTGCGTTTTTGACGCTTCGGTTTTAAGGGTGTGGAAGGGTTAGCACCAGATGTGCTAACTGCCTTTTTGCTTTTCTTTTCTTTGGTGATTTTTTCCTTTTTATTGGGGCAGACGGCTGTCTGATCTGTTGCGAATTGGGAGAAAAAATTCCAGTCGGCTTGAGGAATTCGTTGGCATACGAGCTTCAGATCTGGGTCGGGAGATAAATCTGTGGGAGGCAGCCCACCTCCTGTGATCGGAAACGTGTGACATTGGAGGAAGTTAATGGGCTGAAATGCGGTATGGAAGGCGTTATTCCATTCTTTTTCAGCCTAGGCAGCCAATTTTTGGAATATTACCTTAGCAGCTTCTCGACGAGTGCGGATTTAGGGGGGGAGATAGGTATGCCCAGGACAACCCTAAGTCAAAAAAATAAATTTAGTATAGTTCTTTAGTAATATACTTGAGGTATTGAGTTCAAGACTTACTAGATACCTAAATATTTTTATTTATTCACTTTTCTTTACATTCTTTTATTTCACTTGTTATTTACATTCTTTTACTTTTTATTTTTACTCTATTCATTGATTTATAATTTATAGACCAACAAAATATGTTGTTCATTTCAATACTTTGACAGTAAATCACTTATTAGGTTGGCAAGATTCTACCCAAATGACTTTGGATATATAAGTGATAAGGAGTTGTCTAGCCAACTTGAGACGTATATTGCATGTATCAAGATGGATGGTAACTTTTCCAATTTGAAGAGTATCTCGGATTTATGTAAGCCTATTATTGTTCGTACAAAAAAAACACAAGATATTTGGATTTGCGTACACACTTTTGAAGGTAGCTTTAGTCAATTCATGGCTTAATGATTATTCAGTGACATTTGTAGAGAAAGAAATGTTTTCTACGGTTAATGATCTAGATATTATCCAATGCTTTCAAGGCATGAGTAATAGGAGAATCTATTTACTTTTGGACTAGAATATATTTTCATTTTGAGTTGTAACTAGAATATTTACATATTTTTATTATGAAATACTCAGATATTTATATTTTATTGAAATATTTTTTTATAATACTTTTGGGCATACTCTAAATTTTAGTCCTGGATCCGCCACCGGGAGTAGCGCTTCGAAATTTCTAATATAAACAAACAAAATAAAATGTTAAGTAAGAAAATAAAATATATATTAAAAAACTCTAAAGTAAGAAAAGAAATTTTTTGAAGGTCGGACCGATTGTAATTAAAGATGATAATGATAAGATTAATCCTTTTGAAATTTAAATGAGAATATGTAAAATTTGTTGGAAATGTCGCGATGAAATTGGGCTTTAGTTTTCGAATACATGTACCTGTGACCGTTAAATAAGCTTTTTAAACTGAGAGATCGGAGGGTGGAAAGCAAAAGCTTAGTCGAGAGAGTGCATATAAAAGGCACACATTTGATTTGTTTGTTCATCGTCTTAGGTCTGACTGACACTTTCTCGCTTTGCACAGAATACTCTTCGTTTCGCATACATACAGATACAGGTCCATCCATCTCTTTCTAAGTTAATTGGGTTTCTCTTCGTCTTCGTCTTTGTTTACTTGCGTTATTATTACAAATCGGTGTTTGATCGTCATTTGATTTTCGAGTTTGATCGTCATTTGATTTTCGAGTTTGATCGTCATTTGTTTAGTGCACTTATCTGGTTTGTTTGTGTGCTCAATTGTTTTAGGCTTTAATAGGGACTCGTTTGGATTATCCTTTTTGCTATGAACTTGTTTGTTGATAGAGATGCTTTTGTATTGTTTAATTGCTGCGATGATATTGATATTGATATTGACATTGTAGCTGGTTCTCTGAGCAAGATCGAATAACTTTCCCTTGGTTTTCAATCTTATGCTTAATCGAGAGAAGCATTTTGGTTCTGTTTCCCTATCCTAACCTAACCTAACCCTGCTTAGCTCACAAGTTAGAGCACCACATTTAAATTAAATTTTAATTTAAATGTGGTAGAAATCGGTGCAACTCCGATAGCGGGTTCTTTTTTATCTGTATTTTCCTTCAAAACACCGATTGACAAAACAATTTCACTTGTCATTCCTCTGGTTTGATGTTTGCATTTGATATTTGATATTTGATATTTGATATTTGATATTTGATATTTGCATTGGCATTGTGTATTTGATGCTCTGTTGACTTGTGCAGTGAACCATGGGTAAGGAAAAGGTTCACATCAACATCGTGGTCATTGGCCATGTCGACTCTGGAAAGTCAACAACCACTGGTCACTTGATCTACAAGCTTGGAGGTATTGACAAGCGTGTCATCGAGAGGTTTGAGAAGGAAGCTGCTGAGATGAACAAGAGGTCCTTCAAGTATGCCTGGGTCTTGGACAAGCTCAAGGCTGAGCGCGAGCGTGGTATCACCATTGATATTGCCCTCTGGAAGTTTGAGACTACCAAGTACTACTGCACTGTCATTGATGCCCCTGGTCATCGCGACTTTATCAAGAATATGATCACTGGAACCTCACAGGCTGATTGTGCCGTCCTAATTATTGATTCCACCACTGGTGGTTTCGAGGCTGGTATCTCTAAAGATGGTCAGACCCGTGAGCATGCCTTGCTTGCATTCACTCTTGGTGTCAAGCAGATGATTTGCTGCTGTAACAAGGTCTTGCCCTCATATTTTTTATCTTTATTATTAACACTTTTTCTATCATATCATTTCATACCATTTCATGTCTAAATTCTAATACCTGCTTCCATCTTCTTTGTCGCAGATGGATGCCACCACACCCAAGTACTCTAAGGCTAGGTACGATGAAATCGTTAAAGAAGTCTCTTCCTACCTCAAAAAGGTCGGTTACAATCCTGACAAAATTCCATTCGTCCCCATCTCTGGTTTCGAGGGTGACAACATGATTGAGAGGTCTACAAACCTCGACTGGTACAAGGGCCCCACCCTTCTCGAGGCCCTTGACGCTATCTCAGAGCCCAAGAGACCTTCGGACAAGCCACTCCGTCTTCCCCTTCAAGATGTCTACAAGATCGGTGGTATTGGAACCGTGCCAGTGGGTCGTGTTGAGACAGGTACCATTAAACCCGGTATGCTCGTAACATTCGGTCCTACTGGTCTCACCACTGAGGTCAAATCTGTTGAGATGCACCACGAAGCACTGCTCGAAGCTCTCCCCGGTGACAATGTTGGCTTCAATGTCAAGAATGTCGCTGTCAAGGATCTCAAGCGTGGCTTCGTCGCATCAAACTCTAAGGACGACCCTGCCAAGGAAGCTGCTACTTTCACTTCCCAAGTCATAATCATGAACCACCCAGGTCAGATCGGTCAAGGATACGCTCCTGTGCTCGATTGCCACACTTCCCACATCGCTGTCAAGTTTTCTGAACTCTTGACCAAGATTGACAGGAGGTCCGGTAAAGAGCTAGAGAAAGAACCTAAGTTCTTGAAGAACGGGGATGCGGGTATGGTCAAGATGACTCCTACCAAACCCATGGTGGTCGAGACCTTTGCTCAGTACCCACCACTTGGTCGTTTTGCTGTTAGGGACATGAGACAAACGGTTGCTGTTGGTGTTATTAAGGCTGTGGAGAAGAAGGACCCAACTGGTGCTAAGGTCACCAAAGCTGCCGTCAAGAAGGGAGCAAAGTGATTAATGGTTAATATGCTACTGGTTGTTTGGAAAACATGAACTGTTATGATACTATTTGTAAGCTGGCCATCTTTTTAGATCACAGCAAACATATTTATCATGTACATAAATTCCATGATTTTGATTTTGTTCTGAATATGCTGTTAGTTTATGCGTTGTCATGTCTTACTGGCAAAATATTTGAGTAAAATGAAACAATTAGCCGATGAACATAAACAGGCAGGCATTAGATGCAAATAATTTGACACTAATATTTTCATTTTCTACGCTAAATTTTTTAACCACACCTCGTAATTTAGTTTTATATTTACTTCGTAAATATACAAATTTCAAAGCTGATTTCTAAAATCTCGGTGGGTTGAGCTTATTAAAAATTCATTAAATGTTGTGTTGAGCTTATTAAAAATTCATTAAATGTTGGTTGTTTCACGAAATTCATTAGAAAATCCGTATATAAAAAACTACTTGTTATTAAATTTATAAACTATTTCTATATTATATAATTGATGCTTATCTTCTATTTTCTTCATTTATTTTTAATTTTAAAATATTATTATTGTTATTTATTACTTAACTAATTAAAATGCACGTATGAACTTTTATGTTAAGTTAATTTTCTTTTATATCGCAATTTATGCATATATGATTTGGTTATATTTTTTGGATATGGATCACCTTTAAGTCAATGGAAAACACTGAAGCGTAGTATCGATAACGTGTCGCTCAATAGTTCGTTGATACTAAAAAGTTACTACGCTCAATCTCAATTATTTTCATCTTAAAGTAATAGACGTGCCACAGTTAAGTTTCATTAGGATATATGTGTGTACAAATTTGGTTGGATAATTTGTTACATCATGAACACAAATGTCCAAAACACAACAGAGGGTTTCAAACTATAAATTTAAGTTATCCAGTATGGTGTAGACAACATCTGTGGTACATAGTGTACATCCGAGATATGCTCAATGTATGACTATTTTTCACTATCTTATATTATGATTATGGACTGGTTTTGCGTATTACGAAATATTTTTATGTTATAATTACTGATTCAAAATTGTGTATGATGTGTATTCACTTTTATGTCAAATATATTATACATGGTGTAGAGAACACTTGTGGTACATGGTTTACATCCAAGATATGTTCAATGTATGACTACGTTTCACTATTTTATATTATATATGGACTGTTGTTATGTATTAATATTGTTATATTATGACTATTGATTCCAAACAATGTATTGTGTAATCACTTTTATGTTAAATGTATTTTGGATGTGTTATTTGTCTATATGTTTTTTCAAGTTTAATGTTATATTAAGCAATGCTAACTAAACATGAAACCGTTCACAGATGCAAGAAATATCTACATTCAAACTTATTGTACAAAACTTACTTTATCAGTTCATATTCAAGTGGAACAAAACTTTGGTCATTGATCTGCACAGGTTGTATGAAGCATGCCTTGATGTTTCGCACAACATGTATGAATCCATGTGAAGCTGTTTGGCCATTATTTTCAAATCAGAAACAAGATTTGACAAATGTTATACGTAGGCCATATAACCTTTTGAACAACATGTGCAAAATCATACTTATGATTTGAAATTTTATGACAATTCTTTTTATTTGGTCCACATATGTTGTGTAAAATAACAAGGACATATTCCCACAACGTATCATTTTGAGGTAAAAAAAGTAGCCATGAGTTTTCAAATCAGAAATATGATTTTACACATGTTGTACGAACTATTAACCTGAGTTCACACAATATATGCAAATTAGTGCCCAAATTTTTGAACCTCCATTCGCATATGATGTTTGCAGTATCAAGGCATGCTTTGTACAGTTTTTGTGAATCATGTTCAAAATATGCAAAATATTCCTAAGTATTCACACATCTCGTGCAAAACTATAGATTTGGTTAAATACTTATAATGTAACTGTAGATTGTGCAACGTGAACATAATAATTTAAAACTTCTTACGAAAGAAAATCATTACAACTATAAAACATTATGTATGATAATTAAGAATAATACATCAAATACCTCTTACAATGAAGGATAATTCCATCGATATTAATCTTCTTTGTCTTTTTCCTATATAAACATTGAGCAATATAGATTTCTCTCTCCTACATGGCGTTTGATAATTCATATTATTGAACTTTTATTTGATTTTTTTTATATTAACCGAGTAAAGTTCCAACACAGTTTGTCGTATTTTGTATAAATGGTCTAAAATCGGATATATTTTAACCTTTTCGTATAATTCCACCTAATTTTGACTTTTTCAAGACCGTAATAGAATCAAAGTGGAACTATATTGTTTATCTTGTATATTTATTATATCTTACAGAACATTTCATAGAAAAATGTTTTCAATTCATCTATTATGGTTTTTGCTACTTTTTTGCAACTTTTGTCTGATAAGGAAGAATAAAAGACAAGGAGAAAAGTGTGAAGAAGAAACTTGACAGGAGAGAATAGCACAAGAAAAGTGTGATAGGGGAAAATAGCACAGAGAAAACTGTGTGAGGTCTGAATTGTACAAATTATATAAAGAGATAGCCAGAATAGGAAGAAAGTAAAATATAGGGACTAAAAGATGTAATTAACCAAAGTTAAAGCGTGTGGGGTCCGCAATTGTACTATAAAAGGACCACACACGCTTCACAAATCCCAAGATGAATAATATGATACTTTCTCTCTTTACTTAACCTAATAATCTTTACTTTCTCTCTCTAAAATTGACACTAAGATATTTCTGTATCACCAAAGCACCACTAAGCAATCCTCGTATCGCATAATCACCCTTGGACCATCTTAAAACTCTTCAGTGGCGCCGTCTGTGGGAAGCGAAAATCGCTCTGACGACAATCGCTTCCTGGAAATAATTCATATTCCGAGGAGAATCATGGAGGGCCAAGGGGACGACTTGGTTAACCATTGCGAGGAGAACCTGGTGGGAGATGACTACTAGAACGATATGGAGTACGAGGGGCTAGGGGGCCAGCGAGTCGGAAATGGCTTTGGCGACTCGGATCTGTTGGCTCAGAGAAATGAGTTACTGCTAGAGATCGAAAGGCTGAAAGCAGAAAAGAACCTCGTACAGGAGAATCTTCGATCCGAGATAAGGAGGGAGCCGGTTAGCGAAAAGGAAGATCACGAAACTGAACTTCGTCCCAAGAAAAGGGACGACCGATACCGGGGAGACGAGCGGCGATCGCCGAGGAGGAGAGAGAGACGATATATGAATTCAGCTTACCTGAGTGACTATTCTCGATATAGCTCCTCAGACTCGTCCCCGCGGAAATACCACAGAAAGAAAAAGTATGATCGCAGGCACACCGATTTCCGAAGAGGAAGAAGTTCGGAGAGGAAATCTCCGAGGGAGAAGGGTCGCCATGCTCAGGGTGGCGAACGATATTATGGACAGGCGAAACATGCTGAGAGGAAAGAACATATGGGCCCTTGAACTTCGGAATGGCAGCACCAGTATACCTTACCATCCAAAGAGGGTTTGTACTTCCCGAATAACGACAACCTACGATCTGGAGTCTATCGTGCAGGTCATAATTGGAGAGCTTCCCCCTGTCCCCGGATATTTTGGTGGGGAATCTCCCAAAACACTTCGATATTTCGAAGCTAGAGAAATTCGATGGGACTCAGGATCCGAATAATCACATCGAGCAATTTAAGAATTTTATGATCAATTTCGACGACGACGATGATAAGCTGCTATGCATAGCATTCTCTCAGACTTTCAAGGGAGTAGCATCTAAGTGGTACAACAGGCTACCTCAGGGCTCGATAAAGAATTTTGATATGTTCTGGAATATCTTCAGACAACACTTTATGGGGAGCAAGAAGTTCAGAGCTAACGGAGACACGATTATTTATTGCCGACGGAAGGTGGGGGAGAGCCTCAAGAATTACACTAATCGTTTTGTTAAAACGAAAACATATATGGAATATTGTAAGGATTCGGTGGCGCTCGCGGATTTCAGGATGGGTTTACTCCCCGGATTGCTGAAAGATACGGTGGTAGAAAGTCAGGCGATGACTTTTGGAGCATTGCTGGATCAGGTTGAGAAGAGGATCCTGGTAGAAGAGACCCAAGCTTCGGAGAAAGGGTCGGGGGTTCAGTTGGACCAGAATCAATTTCAAAGGACTGAGTCGAGCAACCAGGGCCCTCGTTCGAATGTTCAGACTAAAAGTACGGGTAAATATCCTCCGAGGCAAAAGTCGAACCCGCAGTACTATTTCAATCAGCAAAATCACAATCAAGGAGCAAGACTCATGTCAAACAAATGGGTTCGACCCGACTATTTCGCGGAGTTGACAGAAAATGTTGCTGCAATATTCGACAAGGCAAAATCTACGGTCCCATTCAGGAAGCCTTTTCCCATACAGACTCCGAGGGAAAGCAGAAGCGTCAATAAATATTGCCAGTATCATGAGGATATAGGGCACGATACCAAAGATTTCATAGCTTTGAAAAAAGAGGTGCAAGCCCTGATTGAAAATGGAATGTTGTTAGAGTTCGTCAAAAAACACTCCCAGAAAAATGTCGTGGCGAAAGCTGTCTCAAAGAACACTGACACAGCCATGGTGATTTCCGAAGGGGTTGATGATTTTGACATTGAGCAAGAATATTTAGATCCCAAGGTGGGAAGGAACAATGTGAACTTGGTGGAGGAAGAAATTCCGAGGGGGAGAGTGGACAGCCTTTTGTGCGTTCTTCAATTCTTTGGCAATTTTTGGGGGAGATACTATTGCGGGAAATTCTAACAGCTCCCGGAAAAGGCACATGGTCAACCTGACCACCCAGATTGAAGCGGGAGTGTCGGCGCAGATGCACCGATCACCTTCCCTAAATATTTGTTTTGACGATGATGATATGCGAAATGTTGCAGGCCCTCATGAGGATGCGGTAGTAATTACGGCAGGCATTGCTGGTGATCAAATTCAGAAGATACTCATCGACACGGGGAGCTCCGCGAATATATTGTTTATGAGTACTTACCGACGAATCTCTGACCCACCTGTTATCCAAAGATCCGACAGGACTATAGTGGGCTTCACTGGCGCTAATGCAGTGGTGGTTGGAGAGTTTCATTGTGTGGTTGAGTTGGGTCGTGGGCCATTTAAGAAAGAGGTGGAGGTACTTTTTATTGTTCTTGACGCGCCAACATCGTATAATGCTATCCTGGGTCGCTCTTCGTTGTTCCGGATGCATGGCGTAATCTCCACAGTGCATCAATGCTTGAAATACGTGGTCGGGAACAATGTTGGGATAATCCGAAGCAGCCAGAAGATGGCACGTGAATGTTACCAAATAGCCCTGTCCTCCAAAGGGGTTCGGGGGGAAACTTCAGACCAAGCATAGTAATTAAAGCCCCCCCCCCCCCCGAAATCATCCCATGTGATGATCCGAGGGAGGCCCTCGGATTTCAGGTCCCAGAAGAAGATTCTGCGACCCACGAATTTGCGAGTGGCAAAGTTCTGAAGATTGGAGTCCACCTCTCTCCAAAATTTAAGGAAAAATTAATTTCTTTTTTATCTGATAAACTCGATATGTTTGCTTGGTGTGCACAAGATGTCGCTGGAGTGCCATCGGAAATCATGTGTCATAAACTCGCGATACGGTTAGATGTCCGACCTATAGTCCAGAAAAGAAGACCTGTCTCCCCGGAAAAGGCCTCGGCAATTCTGCTGGAGGTCGAAAGGCTACTGAGCATAGGCCATATTCGCGAGTCGCATTATCCCATATGGGCGTCGAATCCGGTGTTAGTACGAAAGAAGAATGGCAAGTGGAGAATGTGTGTTGCCTTCACAGACTTAAACAGAGCTTGTTCTAAGGATCCGTTTCATGTGCCTCGCATCGATCAATTAGTGGATTCGACCTCCGGAAATCGACTGTTGTCATTTATGGATGCTTACTCGAGGTACTACCAAATCCAACTGGCTGCTAACGATGAGGAAAGCACTTCTTTTATCACCGGGCGAGGTTTATATTGTTATAGGGTCATGCCATTCGGATTAAAAAATGCGGGGGCAACCTATTAGCGCCTGGTTAATAAAACCTTTGAGGGGAAGATTGGGCGGAACATGGAAGCCTATATCGACGATATGTTGGTCAAAAGTGAGCGGGACGAAGACCATTTCACCGACCTAGCAGAGACATTTCGAAATTTAAGCAGAGTCAATTTAAAACTCAACCCAGAGAAGTTCATTTTCGGGGTGAGGTCAGGCAAATTTCTTGGTTACATGATCAGTGAAAAAAGCATCGAAGCCGATCCCGAGCAGCTCAAAGCTTTGATCACGATGACCCCTCCTCGAAATATTAAGGAAGTACAAGTTCTGACAGGAAGATTGGCCGCTCTGAACAGATTCATCTCTAGATCTTCGGATAAGTGTGCTCCATTTTTCAAAGTGCTGCGGAATGCGAAATAATTTTGTTGGACCGAGGATGTTCGACCGCATTTCGTCAAATCCAAGAGTATTTGACGTCCCCGGAAGTCTTATCTAAACCATTGGTAGGAGAGACATTAATTATCTATGTAGCGGTATCGGGATACGCTGTCAGTGTCGTTCTCCTCTGCGAAGATGACTCTCTCCTGAAGCATATCTATTATGTCAGTAAGAGTTTGTTGGATGCGGAGAAGCGATACCTCACGTTGGAGAAGGTAGCTTTAGCGTTGGTAACGGCAGCCCGAAAGATGCGACCTTACTTCCAGGCCCACCCAATCATTGTTCGAAAGACTTTTCCTCTGAAGAGTTTATTGCAAAGGCCTGACATCTCTGGCCGGATGACTAAATGGTCAGTAGAGCTGGAAGACTTCGACATAACATTTGAGCCTCGAACGGCGATAAAAGCGCAAGTTTTAGCCGATTTTCTGGTCGAGTTCCATTCGGATAGAGAGGAACAGAAAGTGCATGACGTGGTTGACGAAGAGGAATGGGTGATACAGACGGATGGGGGGTCGAACACTTCAGGAAGTGGGGCAGGTGTCCAATTGATCTCCCCGAAAGGGTAGCTATGTTCCAAGCTATCCGTTTCGGTTTTAAGGCTACTAATAATAATGAGGCTGAGTATGAAGCTGTCCTAGCAGGCTTGCATTTGGCTCAGATATGATGGGCTCGAAAAATCAAACTGATCAGTGACTCGCAGTTGGTGATAAATCAAGCTTCGGGAGAGTCCGAGGCTAGGAAAAATACGCTGATACAGTATTTGAAGCTATTGAAATATTTGGCATCCGAATTTGAGGAAGTCATGTACGACCATGTTCGAAGAGAGTTAAACGCTGTCCTAGATTCTCTTGCCTCCGCTTCACGGACGGAAGGTTACCCGTGGGTTCTGGTTCAGGAGTGTCCTTCTATCTCGATCGGCGAGGAGCATACGATGAACATCTCGGAGGAAAGCAACGTGATTACGCACGATTGGCGGACGGTCATCATTGATTTTCTGGCCCATGACACTTTACCTGTCGAAAAGTCTGAAGCCAGGAAAGTTAGATTCAAGTCTCATGGCTATATTCTGTTGGGAGGAGTGCTGTATAAAAGATCTCTGAGTCGACCATTATTGAGGTGTTTGAATGGGCCCGAGTCGCAAATTATCCTGTCCGAATTTCACGATGGTGAAGGATCCGCCCATTGTGGGTACAAGGTATTAATTCGAAGGGTATTTCTGGCTGGCTATTATTGGCCTACTATCGCGACCGACGCAAAAGATTTAGTCAAACGATGTGACACGTGCCAACGCTACGCTAATGTGATTCACAAACCTGCGGCGTTACTAGAAAGCATTTCCGAGGAAATCCCGTTTGACAGATGGGGCATTAACCTGGTTGGGCCCCTACCAATGGCGTCTGGGGGTCGACAGACTATAATCGTGGCAGTCGATTATTTTTCAAAGTGGGTAGAGGCTGAGCCGCTGGCAGGGACAAAGGCCAAAGATGTGATCGAGTTTGTCATATCTAACATTTGTTGTCGTTTTGGTGTACCATTGCAGATCACCATGGACAATAGACCTCAGTTTGATAACAAGGAGTTCCGGAGCTTCTGTGTCTCGAGGGGCATATGACAATGTTTTTCAGCACCATTTCACCCTCAGGCTAATGGGCAAGTGGAAGTGACTAATCGCATGATTCTTGATGGTTTGAAGAAAAACTTGGAAGGCAAAGCGGGGAAATGGCCCGACTATTTACAGGAAGTATTATGGGCGTACCGAACGACTCCGCGAACGGCCACTGCTATGTCCCCATTTGCCTTAGTCTATGGAATGGATGTCGTTGTCCCTCCGGAGATTCTTTTTCCATCACATCGTATAGCAGCATATGTCTCCGATACAAATGACCAGAGTAGAGCACTGGCTTTAGACTTGGTTGAAGAAAAAAGACAGCAAGCACAGTTGACATCCCTCCATTATCAAACTCTCATGAGGAGTCGATACGCGTCTAAGGTAAAGCACAGAGACTTTAAGGTGGGAGACAAGGTCTTACGCATTGTTTTCTTGCACACTAAAGATAAGAGTTTGGGGAAGTTGGGACCTAATTGGGAAGGCCCCTATGAGGTCACCGAAAAGATAAAACCAGGCACATATCGGTTAAAAGATAAGGAAGGGCGATACCTTCGTCTCCCTTGGAATATTGAGCATTTAAAATTGTATCTCGATTAAAAGAGCTAGCTGAAATTGTATTTCTTTTCCTCTTGTTTGTATCCCCCAGAACAAACTTTGGTGAGGGCACACTCTTTCCTACCCTGTTAGGCACAGGAAGGTTTTAATGAGGTGTTTCGATGAGCCACTTAAATATAAAGAGTTCTTTGCCTTCACTATTTTTTGGGTCACAGTAACATGTGCCTCGAATTGTTGTCCCTTCAAACTATTGTTTGGGTCACAGTAACATGTGCCTCCAATTGTTGTCCCTTCAAACTATTTTTTGGGTCACAGTAACATGTGCCTCGAATTGTTGTCCCTTCAAACTATTTCTTGGGTCACAGTAACATGTGCCTCGAATTGTTGTCCCTTCAAACTATTTTTGGGTCACAGAAATATATGCCTCGAATTTTAGGACCTTCGAACTATTGTCTGGGTCACACTAACGTGTGCCTCAAATCTTACATGACTTTATTAATATTTGGGTTACACTAAGGTGTGCCTCGAATCTTACATGACTTTATTAATATTTGGGTCACACTAATGTGTGCTTCGAATCCAATATCCCTTTGTTAATGTTTGGGTCACACTAATGTGTGCCTCGAATACGATTTCACTTTATCATATTTGGGTCACAATAATAAGACTCAAGATATAATCTCCTCCAATTGTCAGGTAGGTCATAAGCATGGTTCGAAGGACTCACCTCTTCGAATTTTTTGATGAAAACATAACATATGAAAACTTATGCATACATATAATAGTTGATCACTGATCTTAAAAAAATCGACATGTCTCATAAAATTAGCACAGTACAACATGTCCATTACAAAATGAGGCCCTATTGGGCCATACACAAAACATTAACTCCTTCAGCATCTTTCCTCAGTCTGAATTTTTCGAAGAGATACTCCCCTCAGGCTCTGAATCTTCACTTTCACTTACAACTATATGGGGAGGACGAAGTTTCCGAGGGGACAAGCTTCCAAAAGGCCCCCAAGTTATATTAAGGATGCTCAGCATGGATTTGGGTAAGCAAACCAGCTCGAGTAGTGGCATCCCGGGCTTGCAGCTTACTTGTGCATGTTGCTGCATAAGCATCCACAGCTTTACCCTAGAATTTTCTCCTTGGTGAGTAGGAGTGGTGGTGGAAATATTGGGAGGATTAGAAGAGGGTTCCCGACCTTGCACAAAATGCCCCGGGAAGATGTTAATGCTGGAATAGCCTGAATAGGCTCTGCTTCTACCGAGGCCATAAAGTTCACCCCTCAGTCAGTATCTAATTCATCAATTAGTCTTCTTTCTTATGATTCTGGGATAGACTTCAAAACTTTTCCAAGACAAATATTTTTGGAAGAAAGTTTCCGGGGACTAACCTCAGGAGTAGTTTGAGGAGTTCCATGTTGAGTCACCTGAGGGGTCGTGACAGAGGACTAGTTGTAAAGAAACGTCGTTTAAATGTTTTCTAAAGGAGTAGGGTACTCTATGATACCGGAAGCTCTCCTTTCTCTAGATCTGTTTGAAATGTTTAACCACCTCCAAAGTTTATATCTTTCAAGATTCACAAACTATTTAGGCATGAAAAGTTACAAAAATAACTCAGTTTGGAAAGTTTTTTATCTCTATAGAATAGGCTTTCTCTTTACTTTGGTGAGCTGAGTTAAAGTGTGTAAACTTACAATTATTTAAAAAGATAAGTATTTATGGAGGACTAGTGGTTTCTAATAGGCGTAAGTTGAAGATTCGAGTTTAAAATTCTCTTCGGTACGCGATCCTCCTCACAATAAGATGCAAAAAAGCATGCTGACGTGTGATACGAGATGATCGACACGTGGTCAGAAGTGATGTCACCACCCTAAGCTATTTATGACACCACAACGGATATAAAAATACACACGAAGCTAAAAGAAATGATGGATAGGATGAGGTCACCATGACCAAGTGTGAGGTCACGAATCCGAATAGGGTTACAAGTTACAATTTGAGGAAGCTTCTTGAGAAAATTCGCGCCGGAAACATAAAAACGAAGTTATCCGACTAGATTTTGAAGCAAGAATGATCCAAGAAGTATTGCAAGAGGTTACGCAAAGAAACCCGGAAGCAGAACAGTCCGATGAGGCTCAAAAGAAAGAAAAATATGAGGGGGCTCAAAAAGAAGAAAAAATTGAGGGGGCTCAAAAGGAAGAAAAAATTACTTCCCAAAATTAGTTCTTTCTCAAATGTAATAACTAGTAAACTTGTTTATGAATAGTAGAAGAGTGGGGTGAGAGATCCACTTAAACATCAGTAATTATGTAATTTTATTGCTTACCTCATATACTATATAAAAATATTTTGTTTTTGGAAAAAAGTCCAATGATTAGTCAATGATTGATATATTTATTCCTTTTATCTCTTTCTCTCTCTAATCACTATGTCTCTCTCTTAAAGCACCTCATACGAACATTTCTTTGACATACTTTATCATACGAACATATTATTGGCAGGATTAATAACTAAGAAATATTTGAATTCATCAAAGTAAAGTTCCACCTTCTTGACGTGAGAATACATCATAATATTTTCTTCTTTAGGAGCCGAGATTAAAATAATTCTAATATAGAGAAGATGACATAAAGCTTGAAGATATGCAAATAAAATTTTATCTTCATATTTATCATAATTGTCTTTCAAATTAATGGATTATACCTTTAGTGCTTTTAGGTTTTCTGGCCCTATAATAGTTTTATTTAAAAAGTATAAAATATTATTTTTCTTATGTTGATTTAAAGCTAGTTCAGATGGATATTAAGAAAACATTTTCAGTGGAGACCTTGAGAAAGGTATTCACATGTAGCAACTTGGAATATTTTATTTCTAAAACTGAAATTCGATGGTATGTAAACTATAGAAATCCATGTATGAACTCAAACATATATCTTATCAATGGTACCACAAATTCATAGAGACAGTTATCTCATTTGGTTTTAAGGTGAACCCGGTAGAAGAGTATATATATCAAAAGTCTAGTGGGAGTAAAGTGATTATTTAGTATTGTGTGTCGATGGCATACCCCTTACATATTACCATAAGTTTCCTATTAGAGAGACTTGACATAAAGGACTTTGGTCAAGCATCTTATGTGATATGGATCCAAATAGTAAGGAATTACCCGCGTGGCATCATGGGTCTTTCATAAAACAGATACATTTAAAGCATGCCACATTGTTATGCTTAAAAAAACAAAACAAACCCATGAATACTCATATAGCCAAAAGTCATAAGGTTTCAGTCCACAAGTCTCCCAAGAGAGATTTTCAAGTTCATATCATGAATACATACCCATATAATTTGGTTTTTGGAAGTCTCATGTATACTCATGTTTACACCAAACAATAAATATTATTTACAATTGTAATGTTGGGACGTACTTGAGCAACCATTGAAACATTATAAAAATGGTGCTCTGATACTTGAAAAATGCGATGCATCATGGATTCCAATAGGTCAGATAATCGGAAAACTAATACTGTTTATGTATTCATTCTATATGAGATATCATATCTAGTCCTGTTATCGGGTCGGGTCGGTCCGGGTTTGGACGGGACCAAGACCGACTCGTTAAGCTACCAGGCGGGTCGAGCCGGACCGCTAAGCGAAGGGAGCCAAATATGATGGACCGGGACCGGCTTGTTAAAAGTCGAGTCGGTCCGGTCCGACTCTTATCGGGCGGGTTTTTTAGTTAATCATATTTTTTTAGGGTTTTAGTTAAAAATATACATAGATTAGGAAAAAAAATTATATATCTCCCTTACCGGGCTGGTTACCGGGCGGACCGGTCCAGACCGGTAAGAGAGTCGGTCCAAACTTTTGGCTCCCAACCCGCTCCCTAAGCTATCTGGACCGGTCTCGGGCGGGCCTTACCGGTCCGGTCCCGGGCGAGTGAACGGGTTGGGAGGCCCCCTAACAGCTCTAATCATATCATAGAACAGTGCAAAACAGACTCTTGACATAGTTATTAGTACTATGTATTTATGTGATAGTATTTACAACAAAAGTCACCATGAAGGAACAAAAATACCCAATCAATATCTTCTTGCATGTTTTCTTTTATTCCATATTTACCGAATAACTCAAATTGCTTAAGCAGTTTATTTAAGTTTAAGTAGGATTCAAACGAATCAAATCGTAACAATATATACTTGATTACTATTATGAATGTATACTTATACCAATCATATAATAGTATTAACACTAGTACGATGAATGGAAGATTACCCATCTTCCAAGTTTTTAAGTTCCACGTATCAAACTATTGTTTCTCCCAAGATTTCAACAATGGGCTCACGTAAATAATATTGATATATTACGTAATTTTCATATAGTTCACCTCTGATTCAACTAATTTTCTACGCATATATACATCATTTCTTCTATTAATGATGCATCTTCTACAACCTCGTCCGACCTGTTTTAATATTCTTGTACGTGCTAACATAGTAGTAATGTAAGTTACCACGACACATATTTATATGACAAGTTTTATATTTTTAATGATATATATTTAATATAATCATATTAAGATGCCAAAAAAAGATGAGAATACTATAAAATACTGAAAAACCTTGATGTAAAAACTTATGTTCCATACTCTTGATAAGCACCGCACTGACTATGCATGTGTCATCATAATGCGCGTGAGCTAGTGTTCCCAGAATGAAATTTACATTTTTAAGTATAAAAAATATGGGATGTGATTGATATTTTTCAGAAATACATAAAATAAGAAAAAATATGCATATGTGTAAAATGATGATACTATATTATAATCTCATAAGACCTCTAATTTCCTTCAGATGATTTATGGACAACGGTACGTCCTTGGGGGCTGCTTTATCATCTAATATCAGACACGGTTTCCGTAGGTTGTCAGAAATGATTACCATACACTTTAGCGAAACTTTGAATAAGGGAGACCTATTGTTGACTAGAATAGAGGCTAAGTTCTAATTGGCTAATGATTGCAAATGTGGTGAATGCGTGCCCATAACCAACTAAGTGTACGGGTTCGCGAGCTGTTAATTTCAAAGTGATTCGAGGGATTTTATGGCTTGGTCGTACAATGTTAAGCTATTAGAAAACACTTATACAAGTCGGCCAGGTATCTGGTCGCTTAAGCCAAATGACGAGGCCATATCTCTTGTCTCTTAGGCCTTAAACAATAAGGCAAGGCCTAGCCAATTTAGTCAAGTCTCTGGCCGCTAAATCCTTAAGCGACCGTGCCACATTTCGCCATACCAGCCAGGTATCTGGCGTGCTCTGGTCGCTCGTATGTGAACGACCATGTTGTTCTGGTCATGGCCGCGTTGTGCAACTAAGTATTTTGGACTTGGCTACTCGGCCAAGTCCATTCTTGTCGTATAATGTCACACAACCATGTTTCTTGGTATTTCGTTTGGCTAGTTTACCTTAGATTTATTTTTCAGGTATGCTTGACTAAAGTTTGAAATAAGTTCGGCTATAAATTGGGGCAAGTGTGGCCAGAAATTTAAGGTAAGCTCGGCTAGAACATGAGGCACGCTTGGATAAGTGCCATAGCTTTGAGGTAAGCTTGGACAAAACTCAAAAAAATCTTGGTCAGGTCTCGAGGAAAGCTTGATCAGAACTTTAAGGCAGACTTTTCTAGAACTTGTGATAAGCTTGGCCAGACTAGCTAGTCATGTTATGATGAGTGGCCTATTGGATACATTTGTTTGGCTTTGTAGCCAAGCTTCTTATCCTGATACGGTGTTTGACCATGGTCAATCAGGAACTTGGACATGAGGCTAGGTTGCGCTCATTTGGCCATTCGACCAAATCAGTCTCATTCTTGTTTAAATAAATAATACAAGGCTCAAGTTTTAGATCCTTACCTGGTTTAATGCCTTAGATGATATTTCATCTTGTATCAGTATTTACATGGAAGCCCATTTATAACATAATATTCTCCCAATTGTGAAACATGTACTTAAACACTTCAATGTAGCAAATATCTTTGGATAATTTAAATAATCTAGAACATGGTCCACCACATGCTATATGCAAAGAAAACCAAATCTTTAATCTCAATAATCTAAAAAAAATAAGTGTACAAAATAAGTATTTGAAAATCACACTCGTCATCTATGAAACAACAAAACATTTAGTGTATTTAATTAAACCACCATTGAAATATGGTTTTTTTATATAAAATAATAAAGTGGATTTTATTTCTATTTTATTGACACGAGAATACATCATAATATTTTCTTCTTCAAGAGCTCAGATTAAAATAATTCTACTTTAGCGCTTTTATGGTTTCTCACCCTATAATAGTTTTATTTTTAAGGAGTAGAAAAGATAAATTTTTCTCATGTTGATTTAGAGCTTCATTTAGATGGATATTAAGAAAACATTTTTAAGTGGAGACATTGAGAATACTATTCACATGTAGCAAATTGAAATATTTTGTTTCTAAAATTTAAAGTCGATGGTGTATAAACTATATAAATCCATGTATGAACTCAAACATACATCTTGTCAATGGTACCACAAATTCATAGATACAGTTATCTCATTTGTTTTCAAGGTGAACCCCATAGAAGATTATGTATATCAAAAGTCCAGTGGGAGTAAAGTGATTATATAGTGTTGTATGTCGATGACATACCCCTTACTAGAAATGAAATTGGTTTACCACATGTTACCATAAGTTTTCTATTAGAGAGACTTGACATAAAGGACTTTGGTAAACCATCTTATGTGATAGAGATCCAAATAGTAAGAAATTACCTCTGTGGCATCATGGATCTCTCACATAATAGATACATTGAAAGCATGCTACATTGTTATGGTTTAAAAAAGAACAAACTCATGTATACTCAAATAACCAAAATTAATAAGGTTTCACTCCACCAGTCCTCGAAGAGAGATTCTCAAATTCATATCATGAAGACATGCCCATATGCTTTGGCTGTTAGTAGTCTCAAGTATACTCATATGTACATCAAACAAGAAATATCATTTACAGTTGGAATGTTGAGAGGTACTTGAGCAACCAATGAAACATTATAAATATGATAATTTAATACTTGGAAAATGATATGGAAATGGGTTTTCAAGGATTAATTTGTAAACAATGTAAATTCAGGGACTTGATTGTAATTAGTGTAAGTTTTGTCTTTAATTTATGAACGATGCAAGTTTAAGGAAGCTATTGTGACTTTGCATAATTTGTAAGGACTAAATAGCAATTAGTCCATTTTGTAATAGATTCAGTTTAAGACTAAGTCTTGGCTCCTCTATATAAAAGACCAGACTGTTCTAGTAAAGGGTTGAATATTTTTACTTAAAACTCACTTTTACTTGTATTTTCTCTCTCTAAAAACTCTTAAGCACTCTCTCTCTAATTTTTCCATAGTAATTTACTTTAGCAAATCAAAACCTTATCAAATTGGCTACTTCACTGGGGAAACTGACTAAGAAAAATTAGTAGCTTATTTTGTTCGAAAGTGGTACTATTCAGTGGTATTCTTTGACTAAAATTCGAAAGATAAATCTTGAAAATAATAATCTTACACTTCAATCAGCGATAGAAACGGTGAGAGATAATTTGCAAAAGAATGAGACTGATGGGAATAGAACTAATGCATCGTCTCCGGGCCAAGTTCGATCTGATGTTGAGACAAGAATGAATCAACTTCTTGATAAAATCAATGCTTTGAATGAAAAATATGAGCGAAGGGAGCAAGATATATTTTCTGCTATAATCAGATCTGAAGTTAGGTAAGAAATGGAAAATACCGATGTGGAAGGTTAGTTAGATCGATCTTTTGATGACAGACATGCTAAGTCTGAGCATAAAAAAACACGCTTTGTGTCTCCTAAAGAGAGATATTCGTCTCGAAAGGACAAAAAAGATAAGAAAAAATTGATAACCTCCAGTGATGAGGAAGTAGAAAGTTCAGCTTCGGGATTTAAAGGCATAGAGGTTCTTCGAAAGGAAAATTAGAATGAGATTATTCGAGGAGGTATAAAAAGGAGAGAAAGTCTAAGAATACTCCTCGATCAACATGGCATGAAGGAAATCCTTCGAATCAATATGCTGAAACCGATTGGAATTTGTATGTCACAATGGGTACCGATGATCAATTTGTTCAAGGCGTTGATTAGAGGAACTCTTCATTAACAGATGAAATTCGCTCTATGGCGCTTCCGAAGTATTTTGATATTTCGAAGGTTGAAAAGTTCGATGGGATGCAAGATCTCGATGATCACATCGAACAATTCAAGAATTATATGATGAATTTTGAGGATGAATACCGACTTGTGTGTCGTGCTTTTTCTCAAACCTTTATAGGAACAACTCTCAAATGGTCCAACAGGATTCCGATGGGGTCCATTTGAAATTTCAGGAATTTTTATACTACTTTCTGAAGGAATTTTGCTGGAAGCAAGGAGATGAGAGCTAATAGTGATACAATTATCCAGTGCAAGGAGGCACCATGAGAGAAATTGAAAGACTATACCAAGAGATTTGTATTAACCAAAGCAAGTTTGGATAACTGTGAAGAAAATGTGGCAATGGTCGCTTTTCGCCAAGGTTTGTTGCCAGGGGATCTGGCTAATGAGACGACAAAGAGAAGGGCTTTGAATTTTGGAGCGTTAATGGCTCGAGTCGAGGATCAAATTAAGGTTGAAGAATCTAGAAGAGTCCAAGGTGCACCAGTTAACACTTCAATGAATTCAGGACATGCAGCTTTCAAATGGAAATAATAATGCTAATGGGAATAATCAGTAGTCGAGGCAGAAGAACAACAATTTGCCTCCTCGGAGTGGTGGATATTCGAACCACACTTCATCCAAAAATTACAATAGGCCTAGGCCGAATACATGGGTTAGGCCATAGTACTATACTGATTTGACAGAGAGTGTTTCTGTTATTTGGGATAAAACTAAGAACTCTGTGAATTTTAGGAAACCAGCTCCTATTAGCCGACCGATGAAAGAAATGAATAATACATTTTGTAGGTATCATGATGATATTGGGCATGATACAAATGATTGCATTGCCTTGAAAAAAGAAATCCAATATTTGATTGAGAATAGGAATCGCTTGACTTATGTGAAGTCACATGGAAGTGCATCGAAGAATAATGGTGCATCAACTTTGTAGGTTGCACAACCAGCTGAGAATTTGATGATTATAGATTCACAGGTTGAGTCATTTGATGCTTCTAATAAATATGTTGAAAAGGATCCGAACAGGTTGCTTCCGATGGCAGTGGAGGGGCTTGTTGGGGATTTTTCCTGTAGAAAAGGGACATGTTCATGAATTGTGCAAGTTTTTTGAATCGTTAGCAATTTTTGGGGGCAATTCAATGACTGGAAATTCAGACAACTCAAGGAAAAGGCATGTTTTCAACTTGACAACTCAAATTGAAGGGAGGATGTCAACGCATTTGTATCGAAAGAAAGACATTCCCTTCATTTTGTTTGACGAAGATGATTTAAGATGGACTGCAGGACCACATGAGGATGTTGTGGTAATTGGAGCTGAAGTGGCTGGCGTTGAAATTCGACGTGTGCTGATTGAAACTGGCAGCTCTGCTAATTTTCCTCCTCGAATTACTCAATCAGATTGTACTCGAGGGAGAAGTTAGTTTAGGGAAAGGACCATTTAAGAAGAAGGTTCAAGTACTTTTTCTGGTGGTGGACGGTCCCACAAGTTATAATGCTATTTTTGGAAGATCATGGCTTTCAAGAATGTATGTGGTGGTTTCAACAGAGTGTTTTAAATATGTTGTTGGAGACATAGTTGGAGTGGTTCGGGGCGATCAAAAGGTTGTCAGAGCGTGCTATGCCACTGCGTTTCGGGTCCGAGGATCAAGTAGTGGGGATTTGATGCGAGAATAGCAGTTAGAAGGGGTTCTGTCGTAGTTGGAAGAAAGGGTGACGATCCGAGGGAAAATCCGGGGTCTTTAACAGTGCGTGAAGAAATAGAGGAGTTTACTTTTGCAAAAGGAAAAGTGCTTCAGATTGGAACTTTATTGACCCCTAATCTACGTCAACAAATGCTTAATTTTTTGTCTCAGAATTTGGATGTCTTCTCTTGGAAGACGGAAGATGTAACAGGAGTACCTATCGAAGTAATCCGACATAGCTTGGCCAAAGATCCGAAGGTCAAACCAGTGATTCAAAAATGAATAGCATTTTCATCGGAAAAAGCGGAACCGATTGTGGCAGAAGTGGATCGGTTGTCTAAGGTAGGGCACATAAGGGAATCTCAATATCCTTTATGGACTGCGAATCCGGTAGTGGTTAAAACGAAGAATGAGAAATGGAGGATGTGTGTAGATTTTACAAATTTGAATAGAGCTTGCCCCAAAGATCCATTTCATATTCCTGGAATTGACCAATTGATTGATTCCACTTCAGGCAATAAAATTGACTTTTATGGATGCTTTTGCAGGGTATAATTAGATCCAGATGGATCTGAAGGATCAAGAGTGCACGACTTTTATAACTGATAGAGGCCTCCATTGTTATAGGGTGATGCCCTTTACACAGATCGGAAGAAATATGGAAGTATATATAGACTATATGTTAGTGAAAAGTTCAAGAGACGAGGTGCATCTTAATGATCTAGAAGAAGCTTTTTTGAATCTAAGAGTAATCATGTTGAAGCTAAATCCGGAAAAATGTACCTTCAGAGTTCGATCGGGGAAGTTTTTGGGTTTTATTTTTAGCGAAAAATGAATAGAAACCGACCCAGGAAAACTAAAGGCTTTGATAACAATGAACTCACCTCGATCAGTTAAAGAAGTGCAAATATTGACAGGAAGGTTAGCAGCACTTAAATTGATTTATTTCTCGATTTTCTGATAAATGTTTTCCTTTCTTTCAAGTGTTACGAGGACCTAGCAGGTTCGAATGGACTTCGGAATGCGAAGCAACATTCACAAGCATTAAAAATTTGTCGTCATCACCAGAAATATTAACGAAGCCTCGAAATGAGGAGAAATTATTCTTGTACATCGCTGTATCGGATTTTGCACTCCGCGCAGTTTTAATTAGTGAAGATTCAGGAATTCCGAAGCCAGTGTATTACGTTAGTAAAAGTCTGGTGGCAGCAAAAAAAAGGTATATGAAGTTGGAGAAGTTGGCTTTAGTATTAGTGATTGTTGCTAGGAAGATGCGTCCATATTTTCAAGCTCATACTATAGAAGTCCGAACTTCATTCCCCTTAAAGAATGTATTACAACGACCTGATATTTCGGTGAGGATGACCAAATGGTCAGTGGAGTTGGGACATTATGATATTTTATTTACACCTCGAACAACAATTAAGACACAGACATTGGCTGACTTTTTTTTTAGTTCCACTCAAGTAGATCGGATCAGGAATAAAACACAAAAGTTTTGTCTACCGATTCAAGGTGGATTGTTCAAACAGATGGAGGGTCCAGTATTTCAGGATGCAGTGGTGGAGTTCAATTGATAGATGGGGAATTGATTTGGTGGGAACTTTGCCAATGGCCTTTGGGGGAAGGCAGATGATAATTGTGGTGGTAGATTATTTTACGAAGTGGGCAGAAGCAGAACCGCTATCAGGCACAAAAGCAAAGGATGTCGTCAAAGTTATTATGAATAATATATGTTGTCGTTTTGGGGTTCCTCGGAGAATTACAACAGATAATGGCCCTCAATTTAATAATAAATAAATGGTTGCATTCTGTACTTCTAAAAGGATTCAACAATTCTTTTCGACGCCCTTTCATCCTCAAACTAATGGACAAGTGGAAGTGACAAATAGAAGAATTTTAGATGGCTTGAAGAAGAATCTATCGGGGGCAGCAGGAAAATGGCCAAATTATTTGCAAGAGGTGCTTTGGGCTTATCGAACAACTCCAAGAGAGGCTACAAAAGAGACTCATTTTTCTTTGGCATATGGTATGGATGCAGTTAGCCTTACTGAATCTACGATGTCATCTTTTAGAATATCTCAATATTTTAAAATAGTTAATGATGAAATTCGAAGGGAAAATGTGGATTTGATTGAAGAAAAAAGGGTTCGAGCTTATTTGAATACCATACATTATCAAAATCTCATGAGAACTAGATATGATTCGAACCTGAAAAGAAGAGAATTTAAAGAAGGCGATAAAGTGTTGCGAAAAGTTTTTCTACACACAAAGGAAAAGAGCTTCGGCAAAATGGCTCTGAACTAGGAAGGGCCTTATACGGTTGTTGAAAGAGTTAAGCTAGGGTCTTATCGTCTTTGTGATTTCGAGGGGAGAATGCTACAACATCCATGGAATATTCAACATTTAAAGCTTTATTGGGAGTAGAATTGTGTTTATACTTTGGGATTTTTGTTTTTAATGGCGCACTCTTTCCTGACTAGCTGTTTGCATATTCTTTGAAAGGTCAGCTTCGGCAGTGGTTACAACAACAACTTTTTCTGCTTCGAAATTGTTCTTCAATTTCTCTATCTCATCAAACAACTCTTTATTTTTTGCTTCACAAAGAGTTAGAGAATTTGGAAGTGTAGAAGGGTTGGATTTTTCAAAATTCAATTCGGCAACATGCTCGGCTTTGAGTTTCTTTATTTTTTCTTCATGCGACTTTGTCAGCAGCTCTGTGTCAACTATATGCTTGATTCGAAGATGATCCTTTATAAAGAGAGCCCCTTTTATCATCTCGGATCTAGCTATTTCATAGCCATAAAACTGTTCGGTTACTTTGCTAAGCAAAGTCTCTCTAATATTCTTTTCAGCCTCATAAGCCTCTTTGTAGTAAACCATATCTTTGGCTAACTGCTTGAAATGGTCTTGAGAGGCTTCGATTTGAGAAGCAAGAGTTTTAGCATCAGCGTCAAGACTGGAAAATGGTTGGAGAACAATAGCAATTGTCGGATTTGGAGGAGGGTTGCGATATTCCAAGGTGATAGGCTTGTCAATCATATCCAGAGATGTGACAGGTTCGAAGGAACGAGTCGATTTTGGAAAAACTTTATCTGGAGTAGGCCTCACAAAATCAAGAATGTGATTTTGAATGACTTGACAAGTAGGATCCTCTTCGCCAACAAGTACCTCGGTGTTTTCAAAGTTGATGAACATATCTGGGTCAAAATTTGTAGGACGATGATAAAAGTTAATAGACTAGTAATGACAATCACAGGATTGTCTTGCTTGGAATGATCTTTGGTTGGAGGATTTGGGGGGGGGGGGGGGTTGTTGTTGATTTTCAGCAGCATCGTCTTCATGCTCGTCAATCAATTTGTACGAAGTGATTTTTTTTGTTTCTTCCTCTTTCCGAATAAATCAGAAGATATTTTCTTCTTCTTTGATGAGTTTTCTTGATTTTCTCCCTCTTCGATGGGTGAAAGAGGCTGTTCTACAACTTTGCGTTTTTGACGCTTCGGTTTTAAGGGTGTGGAAGGGTTAGCACCAGATGTGCTAACTGCCTTTTTGCTTTTCTTTTCTTTGGTGATTTTTTCCTTTTTATTGGGGCAGACGGCTGTCTGATCTGTTGCGAATTGGGAGAAAAAATTCCAGTCGGCTTGAGGAATTCGTTGGCATACGAGCTTCAGATCTGGGTCGGGAGATAAATCTGTGGGAGGCAGCCCACCTCCTGTGATCGGAAACGTGTGACATTGGAGGAAGTTAATGGGCTGAAAGGCGGTATGGAAGGCGTTATTCCATTCTTTTTCAGCCTAGGCAGCCAATTTTTGGAATATTACCTTAGCAGCTTCTCGACGAGTGCGGATTTAGGGGGGGAGATAGGTATGCCCAGGACAACCCTAAGTCAAAAAAATAAATTTAGTATAGTTCTTTAGTAATATACTTGAGGTATTGAGTTCAAGACTTACTAGATACCTAAATATTTTTATTTATTCACTTTTCTTTACATTCTTTTATTTCACTTGTTATTTACATTCTTTTACTTTTTATTTTTACTCTATTCATTGATTTATAATTTATAGACCAACAAAATATGTTGTTCATTTCAATACTTTGACAGTAAATCACTTATTAGGTTGGCAAGATTCTACCCAAATGACTTTGGATATATAAGTGATAAGGAGTTGTCTAGCCAACTTGAGACGTATATTGCATGTATCAAGATGGATGGTAACTTTTCCAATTTGAAGAGTATCTCGGATTTATGTAAGCCTATTATTGTTCGTACAAAAAAAACACAAGATATTTGGATTTGCGTACACACTTTTGAAGGTAGCTTTAGTCAATTCATGGCTTAATGATTATTCAGTGACATTTGTAGAGAAAGAAATGTTTTCTACGGTTAATGATCTAGATATTATCCAATGCTTTCAAGGCATGAGTAATAGGAGAATCTATTTACTTTTGGACTAGAATATATTTTCATTTTGAGTTGTAACTAGAATATTTACATATTTTTATTATGAAATACTCAGATATTTATATTTTATTGAAATATTTTTTTATAATACTTTTGGGCATACTCTAAATTTTAGTCCTGGATCCGCCACCGGGAGTAGCGCTTCAAAATTTCTAATATAAACAAACAAAATAAAATGTTAAGTAAGAAAATAAAATATATATTAAAAAACTCTAAAGTAAGAAAAGAAATTTTTTGAAGGTCGGACCGATTGTAATTAAAGATGATAATGATAAGATTAATCCTTTTGAAATTTAAATGAGAATATGTAAAATTTGTTGGAAATGTCGCGATGAAATTGGGCTTTAGTTTTCGAATACATGTACCTGTGACCGTTAAATAAGCTTTTTAAACTGAGAGATCGGAGGGTGGAAAGCAAAAGCTTAGTCGAGAGAGTGCATATAAAAGGCACACATTTGATTTGTTTGTTCATCGTCTTAGGTCTGACTGACACTTTCTCGCTTTGCACAGAATACTCTTCGTTTCGCATACATACAGATACAGGTCCATCCATCTCTTTCTAAGTTAATTGGGTTTCTCTTCGTCTTCGTCTTTGTTTACTTGCGTTATTATTACAAATCGGTGTTTGATCGTCATTTGATTTTCGAGTTTGATCGTCATTTGATTTTCGAGTTTGATCGTCATTTGATTTTCGAGTTTGATCGTCATTTGTTTAGTGCACTTATCTGGTTTGTTTGTGTGCTCAATTGTTTTAGGCTTTAATAGGGACTCGTTTGGATTATCCTTTTTGCTATGAACTTGTTTGTTGATAGAGATGCTTTTGTATTGTTTAATTGCTGCGATGATATTGATATTGATATTGACATTGTAGCTGGTTCTCTGAGCAAGATCGAATAACTTTCCCTTGGTTTTCAATCTTATGCTTAATCGAGAGAAGCATTTTGGTTCTGTTTCCCTATCCTAACCTAACCTAACCCTGCTTAGCTCACAAGTTAGAGCACCACATTTAAATTAAATTTTAATTTAAATGTGGTAGAAATCGGTGCAACTCCGATAGCGGGTTCTTTTTTATCTGTATTTTCCTTCAAAACACCGATTGACAAAACAATTTCACTTGTCATTCCTCTGGTTTGATGTTTGCATTTGATATTTGATATTTGATATTTGATATTTGATATTTGATATTTGATATTTGCATTGGCATTGTGTATTTGATGCTCTGTTGACTTGTGCAGTGAACCATGGGTAAGGAAAAGGTTCACATCAACATCGTGGTCATTGGCCATGTCGACTCTGGAAAGTCAACAACCACTGGTCACTTGATCTACAAGCTTGGAGGTATTGACAAGCGTGTCATCGAGAGGTTTGAGAAGGAAGCTGCTGAGATGAACAAGAGGTCCTTCAAGTATGCCTGGGTCTTGGACAAGCTCAAGGCTGAGCGCGAGCGTGGTATCACCATTGATATTGCCCTCTGGAAGTTTGAGACTACCAAGTACTACTGCACTGTCATTGATGCCCCTGGTCATCGCGACTTTATCAAGAATATGATCACTGGAACCTCACAGGCTGATTGTGCCGTCCTAATTATTGATTCCACCACTGGTGGTTTCGAGGCTGGTATCTCTAAAGATGGTCAGACCCGTGAGCATGCCTTGCTTGCATTCACTCTTGGTGTCAAGCAGATGATTTGCTGCTGTAACAAGGTCTTGCCCTCATATTTTTTATCTTTATTATTAACACTTTTTCTATCATATCATTTCATACCATTTCATGTCTAAATTCTAATACCTGCTTCCATCTTCTTTGTCGCAGATGGATGCCACCACACCCAAGTACTCTAAGGCTAGGTACGATGAAATCGTTAAAGAAGTCTCTTCCTACCTCAAAAAGGTCGGTTACAATCCTGACAAAATTCCATTCGTCCCCATCTCTGGTTTCGAGGGTGACAACATGATTGAGAGGTCTACAAACCTCGACTGGTACAAGGGCCCCACCCTTCTCGAGGCCCTTGACGCTATCTCAGAGCCCAAGAGACCTTCGGACAAGCCACTCCGTCTTCCCCTTCAAGATGTCTACAAGATCGGTGGTATTGGAACCGTGCCAGTGGGTCGTGTTGAGACAGGTACCATTAAACCCGGTATGCTCGTAACATTCGGTCCTACTGGTCTCACCACTGAGGTCAAATCTGTTGAGATGCACCACGAAGCACTGCTCGAAGCTCTCCCCGGTGACAATGTTGGCTTCAATGTCAAGAATGTCGCTGTCAAGGATCTCAAGCGTGGCTTCGTCGCATCAAACTCTAAGGACGACCCTGCCAAGGAAGCTGCTACTTTCACTTCCCAAGTCATAATCATGAACCACCCAGGTCAGATCGGTCAAGGATACGCTCCTGTGCTCGATTGCCACACTTCCCACATCGCTGTCAAGTTTTCTGAACTCTTGACCAAGATTGACAGGAGGTCCGGTAAAGAGCTAGAGAAAGAACCTAAGTTCTTGAAGAACGGGGATGCGGGTATGGTCAAGATGACTCCTACCAAACCCATGGTGGTCGAGACCTTTGCTCAGTACCCACCACTTGGTCGTTTTGCTGTTAGGGACATGAGACAAACGGTTGCTGTTGGTGTTATTAAGGCTGTGGAGAAGAAGGACCCAACTGGTGCTAAGGTCACCAAAGCTGCCGTCAAGAAGGGAGCAAAGTGATTAATGGTTAATATGCTACTGGTTGTTTGGAAAACATGAACTGTTATGATACTATTTGTAAGCTGGCCATCTTTTTAGATCACAGCAAACATATTTATCATGTACATAAATTCCATGATTTTGATTTTGTTCTGAATATGCTGTTAGTTTATGCGTTGTCATGTCTTACTGGCAAAATATTTGAGTAAAATGAAACAATTAGCCGATGAACATAAACAGGCAGGCATTAGATGCAAATAATTTGACACTAATATTTTCATTTTCTACGCTAAATTTTTTAACCACACCTCGTAATTTAGTTTTATATTTACTTCGTAAATATACAAATTTCAAAGCTGATTTCTAAAATCTCGGTGGGTTGAGCTTATTAAAAATTCATTAAATGTTGTGTTGAGCTTATTAAAAATTCATTAAATGTTGGTTGTTTCACGAAATTCATTAGAAAATCCGTATATAAAAAACTACTTGTTATTAAATTTATAAACTATTTCTATATTATATAATTGATGCTTATCTTTTATTTTCTTCATTTATTTTTAATTTTAAAATATTATTATTGTTATTTATTACTTAACTAATTAAAATGCACGTATGAACTTTTATGTTAAGTTAATTTTCTTTTATATCGCAATTTATGCATATATGATTTGGTTATATTTTTTGGATATGGATCACCTTTAAGTCAATGGAAAACACTGAAGCGTAGTATCGATAACGTGTCGCTCAATAGTTCGTTGATACTAAAAAGTTACTACGCTCAATCTCAATTATTTTCATCTTAAAGTAATAGACGTGCCACAGTTAAGTTTCATTAGGATATATGTGTGTACAAATTTGGTTGGATAATTTGTTACATCATGAACACAAATGTCCAAAACACAACAGAGGGTTTCAAACTATAAATTTAAGTTATCCAGTATGGTGTAGACAACATCTGTGGTACATAGTGTACATCCGAGATATGCTCAATGTATGACTATTTTTCACTATCTTATATTATGATTATGGACTGGTTTTGCGTATTACGAAATATTTTTATGTTATAATTACTGATTCAAAATTGTGTATGATGTGTATTCACTTTTATGTCAAATATATTATACATGGTGTAGAGAACACTTGTGGTACATGGTTTACATCCAAGATATGTTCAATGTATGACTACGTTTCACTATTTTATATTATATATGGACTGTTGTTATGTATTAATATTGTTATATTATGACTATTGATTCCAAACAATGTATTGTGTAATCACTTTTATGTTAAATGTATTTTGGATGTGTTATTTGTCTATATGTTTTTTCAAGTTTAATGTTATATTAAGCAATGCTAACTAAACATGAAACCGTTCACAGATGCAAGAAATATCTACATTCAAACTTATTGTACAAAACTTACTTTATCAGTTCATATTCAAGTGGAACAAAACTTTGGTCATTGATCTGCACAGGTTGTATGAAGCATGCCTTGATGTTTCGCACAACATGTATGAATCCATGTGAAGCTGTTTGGCCATTATTTTCAAATCAGAAACAAGATTTGACAAATGTTATACGTAGGCCATATAACCTTTTGAACAACATGTGCAAAATCATACTTATGATTTGAAATTTTATGACAATTCTTTTTATTTGGTCCACATATGTTGTGTAAAATAACAAGGACATATTCCCACAACGTATCATTTTGAGGTAAAAAAAGTAGCCATGAGTTTTCAAATCAGAAATATGATTTTACACATGTTGTACGAACTATTAACCTGAGTTCACACAATATATGCAAATTAGTGCCCAAATTTTTGAACCTCCATTCGCATATGATGTTTGCAGTATCAAGGCATGCTTTGTACAGTTTTTGTGAATCATGTTCAAAATATGCAAAATATTCCTAAGTATTCACACATCTCGTGCAAAACTATAGATTTGGTTAAATACTTATAATGTAACTGTAGATTGTGCAACGTGAACATAATAATTTAAAACTTCTTACGAAAGAAAATCATTACAACTATAAAACATTATGTATGATAATTAAGAATAATACATCAAATACCTCTTACAATGAAGGATAATTCCATCGATATTAATCTTCTTTGTCTTTTTCCTATATAAACATTGAGCAATATAGATTTCTCTCTCCTACATGGCGTTTGATAATTCATATTATTGAACTTTTATTTGATTTTTTTTATATTAACCGAGTAAAGTTCCAACACAGTTTGTCGTATTTTGTATAAATGGTCTAAAATCGGATATATTTTAACCTTTTCGTATAATTCCACCTAATTTTGACTTTTTCAAGACCGTAATAGAATCAAAGTGGAACTATATTGTTTATCTTGTATATTTATTATATCTTACAGAACATTTCATAGAAAAATGTTTTCAATTCATCTATTATGGTTTTTGCTACTTTTTTGCAACTTTTGTCTGATAAGGAAGAATAAAAGACAAGGAGAAAAGTGTGAAGAAGAAACTTGACAGGAGAGAATAGCACAAGAAAAGTGTGATAGGGGAAAATAGCACAGAGAAAACTGTGTGAGGTCTGAATTGTACAAATTATATAAAGAGATAGCCAGAATAGGAAGAAA
Organism: Limnanthes douglasii subsp. nivea; assembly: GCA_036936605.1. Lineage (NCBI taxonomy): Eukaryota > Viridiplantae > Streptophyta > Magnoliopsida > Brassicales > Limnanthaceae > Limnanthes > Limnanthes douglasii. The sequence continues at coordinate 213,770,368 of JAUPFV010000004.1, forward strand.
GTAAAATATAGGGACTAAAAGATGTAATTAACCAAAGTTAAAGCGTGTGGGGTCCGCAATTGTACTATAAAAGGACCACACACGCTTCACAAATCCCAAGATGAATAATATGATACTTTCTCTCTTTACTTAACCTAATAATCTTTACTTTCTCTCTCTAAAATTGACACTAAGATATTTCTGTATCACCAAAGCACCACTAAGCAATCCTCGTATCGCATAATCACCCTTGGACCATCTTAAAACTCTTCAGTGGCGCCGTCTGTGGGAAGCGAAAATCGCTCTGACGACAATCGCTTCCTGGAAATAATTCATATTCCGAGGAGAATCATGGAGGGCCAAGGGGACGACTTGGTTAACCATTGCGAGGAGAACCTGGTGGGAGATGACTACTAGAACGATATGGAGTACGAGGGGCTAGGGGGCCAGCGAGTCGGAAATGGCTTTGGCGACTCGGATCTGTTGGCTCAGAGAAATGAGTTACTGCTAGAGATCGAAAGGCTGAAAGCAGAAAAGAACCTCGTACAGGAGAATCTTCGATCCGAGATAAGGAGGGAGCCGGTTAGCGAAAAGGAAGATCACGAAACTGAACTTCGTCCCAAGAAAAGGGACGACTGATACCGGGGAGACGAGCGGCGATCGCCGAGGAGGAGAGAGAGACGATATATGAATTCAGCTTACCTGAGTGACTATTCTCGATATAGCTCCTCAGACTCGTCCCCGCGGAAATACCACAGAAAGAAAAAGTATGATCGCAGGCACACCGATTTCCGAAGAGGAAGAAGTTCGGAGAGGAAATCTCCGAGGGAGAAGGGTCGCCATGCTCAGGGTGGCGAACGATATTATGGACAGGCGAAACATGCTGAGAGGAAAGAACATATGGGCCCTCGAACTTCGGAATGGCAGCACCAGTATACCTTACCATCCAAAGAGGGTTTGTACTTCCCGAATAACGACAACCTACGATCTGGAGTCTATCGTGCAGGTCATAATTGGAGAGCTTCCCCCTGTCCCCGGATATTTTGGTGGGGAATCTCCCAAAACACTTCGATATTTCGAAGCTAGAGAAATTCGATGGGACTCAGGATCCGAATAATCACATCGAGCAATTTAAGAATTTTATGATCAATTTCGACGACGATGATAAGCTGCTATGCATAGCATTCTCTCAGACTTTCAAGGGAGTAGCATCTAAGTGGTACAACAGGCTACCTCAGGGCTCGATAAAGAATTTTGATATGTTCTGGAATATCTTCAGACAACACTTTATGGGGAGCAAGAAGTTCAGAGCTAACGGAGACACGATTATTTATTGCCGACGGAAGGTGGGGGAGAGCCTCAAGAATTACACTAATCGTTTTGTTAAAACGAAAACATATATGGAATATTGTAAGGATTCGGTGGCGCTCGCGGATTTCAGGATGGGTTTACTCCCCGGATTGCTGAAAGATACGGTGGTAGAAAGTCAGGCGATGACTTTTGGAGCATTGCTGGATCAGGTTGAGAAGAGGATCCTGGTAGAAGAGACCCAAGCTTCGGAGAAAGGGTCGGGGGTTCAGTTGGACCAGAATCAATTTCAAAGGACTGAGTCGAGCAACCAGGGCCCTCGTTCGAATGTTCAGACTAAAAGTACGGGTAAATATCCTCCGAGGCAAAAGTCGAACCCGCAGTACTATTTCAATCAGCAAAATCACAATCAAGGAGCAAGACTCATGTCAAACAAATGGGTTCGACCCGACTATTTCGCGGAGTTGACAGAAAATGTTGCTGCAATATTCGACAAGGCAAAATCTACGGTCCCATTCAGGAAGCCTTTTCCCATACAGACTCCGAGGGAAAGCAGAAGCGTCAATAAATATTGCCAGTATCATGAGGATATAGGGCACGATACCAAAGATTTCATAGCTTTGAAAAAAGAGGTGCAAGCCCTGATTGAAAATGGAATGTTGTTAGAGTTCGTCAAAAAACACTCCCAGAAAAATGTCGTGGCGAAAGCTGTCTCAAAGAACACTGACACAGCCATGGTGATTTCCGAAGGGGTTGATGATTTTGACATTGAGCAAGAATATTTAGATCCCAAGGTGGGAAGGAACAATGTGAACTTGGTGGAGGAAGAAATTCCGAGGGGGAGAGTGGACAGCCTTTTGTGCGTTCTTCAATTCTTTGGCAATTTTTGGGGGAGATACTATTGCGGGAAATTCTAACAGCTCCCGGAAAAGGCACATGGTCAACCTGACCACCCAGATTGAAGCGGGAGTGTCGGCGCAGATGCACCGATCACCTTCCCTAAATATTTGTTTTGACGATGATGATATGCGAAATGTTGCAGGCCCTCATGAGGATGCGGTAGTAATTACGGCAGGCATTGCTGGTGATCAAATTCAGAAGATACTCATCGACACGGGGAGCTCCGCGAATATATTGTTTATGAGTACTTACCGACGAATCTCTGACCCACCTGTTATCCAAAGATCCGACAGGACTATAGTGGGCTTCACTGGCGCTAATGCAGTGGTGGTTGGAGAGTTTCATTGTGTGGTTGAGTTGGGTCGTGGGCCATTTAAGAAAGAGGTGGAGGTACTTTTTATTGTTCTTGACGCGCCAACATCGTATAATGCTATCCTGGGTCGCTCTTCGTTGTTCCGGATGCATGGCGTAATCTCCACAGTGCATCAATGCTTGAAATACGTGGTCGGGAACAATGTTGGGATAATCCGAAGCAGCCAGAAGATGGCACGTGAATGTTACCAAATAGCCCTGTCCTCCAAAGGGGTTCGGGGGGAAACTTCAGACCAAGCATAGTAATTAAAGCCCCCCCCCCCCCGAAATCATCCCATGTGATGATCCGAGGGAGGCCCTCGGATTTCAGGTCCCAGAAGAAGATTCTGCGACCCACGAATTTGCGAGTGGCAAAGTTCTGAAGATTGGAGTCCACCTCTCTCCAAAATTTAAGGAAAAATTAATTTCTTTTTTATCTGATAAACTCGATATGTTTGCTTGGTGTGCACAAGATGTCGCTGGAGTGCCATCGGAAATCATGTGTCATAAACTCGCGATACGGTTAGATGTCCGACCTATAGTCCAGAAAAGAAGACCTGTCTCCCCGGAAAAGGCCTCGGCAATTCTGCTGGAGGTCGAAAGGCTACTGAGCATAGGCCATATTCGCGAGTCGCATTATCCCATATGGGCGTCGAATCCGGTGTTAGTACGAAAGAAGAATGGCAAGTGGAGAATGTGTGTTGCCTTCACAGACTTAAACAGAGCTTGTTCTAAGGATCCGTTTCATGTGCCTCGCATCGATCAATTAGTGGATTCGACCTCCGGAAATCGACTGTTGTCATTTATGGATGCTTACTCGAGGTACTACCAAATCCAATTGGCTGCTAACGATGAGGAAAGCACTTCTTTTATCACCGGGCGAGGTTTATATTGTTATAGGGTCATGCCATTCGGATTAAAAAATGCGGGGGCAACCTATTAGCGCCTGGTTAATAAAACCTTTGAGGGGAAGATTGGGCGGAACATGGAAGCCTATATCGACGATATGTTGGTCAAAAGTGAGCGGGACGAAGACCATTTCACCGACCTAGCAGAGACATTTCGAAATTTAAGCAGAGTCAATTTAAAACTCAACCCAGAGAAGTTCATTTTCGGGGTGAGGTCAGGCAAATTTCTTGGTTACATGATCAGTGAAAAAGGCATCGAAGCCGATCCCGAGCAGCTCAAAGCTTTGATCACGATGACCCCTCCTCGAAATATTAAGGAAGTACAAGTTCTGACAGGAAGATTGGCCGCTCTGAACAGATTCATCTCTAGATCTTCGGATAAGTGTGCTCCATTTTTCAAAGTGCTGCGGAATGCGAAATAATTTTGTTGGACCGAGGATGTTCGACCGCATTTCGTCAAATCCAAGAGTATTTGACGTCCCCGGAAGTCTTATCTAAACCATTGGTAGGAGAGACATTAATTATCTATGTAGCGGTATCGGGATGCGCTGTCAGTGTCGTTCTCCTCCGCGAAGATGACTCTCTCCTGAAGCATATCTATTATGTCAGTAAGAGTTTGTTGGATGCGGAGAAGCGATACCTCACGTTGGAGAAGGTAGCTTTAGCGTTGGTAACGGCAGCCCGAAAGATGCGACCTTACTTCCAGGCCCACCCAATCATTGTTCGAAAGACTTTTCCTCTGAAGAGGTTATTGCAAAGGCCTGACATCTCTGGCCGGATGACTAAATGGTCAGTAGAGCTGGAAGACTTCGACATAACATTTGAGCCTCGAACGGCGATAAAAGCGCAAGTTTTAGCCGATTTTCTGGTCGAGTTCCATTCGGATAGAGAGGAACAGAAAGTGCATGACGTGGTTGACGAAGAGGAATGGGTGATACAGACGGATGGGGGGTCGAACACTTCAGGAAGTGGGGCAGGTGTCCAATTGATCTCCCCGAAAGGGTAGCTATGTTCCAAGCTATCCGTTTCGGTTTTAAGGCTACTAATAATAATGAGGCTGAGTATGAAGCTGTCCTAGCAGGCTTGCATTTGGCTCAGATATGATGGGCTCGAAAAATCAAACTGATCAGTGACTCGCAGTTGGTGATAAATCAAGCTTCGGGAGAGTCCGAGGCTAGGAAAGATACGCTGATACAGTATTTGAAGCTATTGAAATATTTGGCATCCGAATTTGAGGAAGTCATGTACGACCATGTTCGAAGAGAGTTAAACGCTGTCCTAGATTCTCTTGCCTCCGCTTCACGGACGGAAGGTTACCCGTGGGTTCTGGTTCAGGAGTGTCCTTCTATCTCGATCGGCGAGGAGCATACGATGAACATCTCGGAGGAAAGCAACGTGATTACGCACGATTGGCGGACGGTCATCATTGATTTTCTGGCCCATGACACTTTACCTGTCGAAAAGTCTGAAGCCAGGAAAGTTAGATTCAAGTCTCATGGCTATATTCTGTTGGGAGGAGTGCTGTATAAAAGATCTCTGAGTCGACCATTATTGAGGTGTTTGAATGGGCCCGAGTCGCAAATTATCCTGTCCGAATTTCACGATGGTGAAGGATCCGCCCATTGTGGGTACAAGGTATTAATTCGAAGGGTATTTCTGGCTGGCTATTATTGGCCTACTATCGCGACCGACGCAAAAGATTTAGTCAAACGATGTGACACGTGCCAACGCTACGCTAATGTGATTCACAAACCTGCGGCGTTACTAGAAAGCATTTCCGAGGAAATCCCGTTTGACAGATGGGGCATTAACCTGGTTGGGCCCCTACCAATGGCGTCTGGGGGTCGACAGACTATAATCGTGGCAGTCGATTATTTTTCAAAGTGGGTAGAGGCTGAGCCGCTGGCATGGACAAAGGCCAAAGATGTGATCGAGTTTGTCATATCTAACATTTGTTGTCGTTTTGGTGTACCATTGCAGATCACCATGGACAATGGACCTCAGTTTGATAACAAGGAGTTCCGGAGCTTCTGTGTCTCGAGGGGCATATGACAATGTTTTTCAGCACCATTTCACCCTCAGGCTAATGGGCAAGTGGAAGTGACTAATCGCATGATTCTTGATGGTTTGAAGAAAAACTTGGAAGGCAAAGCGGGGAAATGGCCCGACTATTTACAGGAAGTATTATGGGCGTACCGAACGACTCCGCGAACGGCCACTGCTATGTCCCCATTTGCCTTAGTCTATGGAATGGATGTCGTTGTCCCTCCGGAGATTCTTTTTCCATCACATCGTATAGCAGCATATGTCTCCGATACAAATGACCAGAGTAGAGCACTGGCTTTAGACTTGGTTGAAGAAAAAAGACAGCAAGCACAGTTGACATCCCTCCATTATCAAACTCTCATGAGGAGTCGATACGCGTCTAAGGTAAAGCATAGAGACTTTAAGGTGGGAGACAAGGTCTTACGCATTGTTTTCTTGCACACTAAAGATAAGAGTTTGGGGAAGTTGGGACCTAATTGGGAAGGCCCCTATGAGGTCACCGAAAAGATAAAACCAGGTACATATCGGTTAAAAGATAAGGAAGGGCGATACCTTCGTCTCCCTTGGAATATTGAGCATTTAAAATTGTATCTCGATTAAAAGAGCTAGCTGAAATTGTATTTCTTTTCCTCTTGTTTGTATCCCCCAGAACAAACTTTGGTGAGGGCACACTCTTTCCTACCCTGTTAGGCACAGGAAGGTTTTAATGAGGTGTTTCGATGAGCCACTTAAATATAAAGAGTTCTTTGCCTTCACTATTTTTTGGGTCACAGTAACATGTGCCTCGAATTGTTGTCCCTTCAAACTATTGTTTGGGTCACAGTAACATGTGCCTCCAATTGTTGTCCCTTCAAACTATTTTTTGGGTCACAGTAACATGTGCCTCGAATTGTTGTCCCTTCAAACTATTTCTTGGGTCACAGTAACATGTGCCTCGAATTGTTGTCCCTTCAAACTATTTTTGGGTCACAGAAATATATGCCTCGAATTTTAGGACCTTCGAACTATTGTCTGGGTCACACTAACGTGTGCCTCAAATCTTACATGACTTTATTAATATTTGGGTTACACTAAGGTGTGCCTCGAATCTTACATGACTTTATTAATATTTGGGTCACACTAATGTGTGCTTCGAATCCAATATCCCTTTGTTAATGTTTGGGTCACACTAATGTGTGCCTCGAATACGATTTCACTTTATCATATTTGGGTCACAATAATAAGACTCAAGATATAATCTCCTCCAATTGTCAGGTAGGTCATAAGCATGGTTCGAAGGACTCACCTCTTCGAATTTTTTGATGAAAACATAACATATGAAAACTTATGCATACATATAATAGTTGATCACTGATCTTAAAAAAATCGACATGTCTCATAAAATTAGCACAGTACAACATGTCCATTACAAAACGAGGCCCTATTGGGCCATACACAAAACATTAACTCCTTCAGCATCTTTCCTCAGTCTGAATTTTTCGAAGAGATACTCCCCTCAGGCTCTGAATCTTCACTTTCACTTACAACTATATGGGGAGGACGAAGTTTCCGAGGGGACAAGCTTCCAAAAGGCCCCCAAGTTATATTAAGGATGCTCAGCATGGATTTGGGTAAGCAAACCAGCTCGAGTAGTGGCATCCCGGGCTTGCAGCTTACTTGTGCATGTTGCTGCATAAGCATCCACAGCTTTACCCTAGAATTTTCTCCTTGGTGAGTAGGAGTGGTGGTGGAAATATTGGGAGGATTAGAAGAGGGTTCCCGACCTTGCACAAAATGCCCCGGGAAGATGTTAATGCTGGAATAGCCTGAATAGGCTCTGCTTCTACCGAGGCCATAAAGTTCACCCCTCAGTCAGTATCTAATTCATCAATTAGTCTTCTTTCTTATGATTCTGGGATAGACTTCAAAACTTTTCCAAGACAAATATTTTTGGAAGAAAGTTTCCGGGGACTAACCTCAGGAGTAGTTTGAGGAGTTCCATGTTGAGTCACCTGAGGGGTCGTGACAGAGGACTAGTTGTAAAGAAACGTCGTTTAAATGTTTTCTAAAGGAGTAGGGTACTCTATGATACCGGAAGCTCTCCTTTCTCTAGATCTGTTTGAAATGTTTAACCACCTCCAAAGTTTATATCTTTCAAGATTCACAAACTATTTAGGCATGAAAAGTTACAAAAATAACTCAGTTTGGAAAGTTTTTTATCTCTATAGAATAGGCTTTCTCTTTACTTTGGTGAGCTGAGTTAAAGTGTGTAAACTTACAATTATTTAAAAAGATAAGTATTTATGGAGGACTAGTGGTTTCTAATAGGCGTAAGTTGAAGATTCGAGTTTAAAATTCTCTTCGGTACGCGATCCTCCTCACAATAAGATGCAAAAAAGCATGCTGACGTGTGATACGAGATGATCGACACGTGGTCAGAAGTGATGTCACCACCCTAAGCTATTTATGACACCACAACGGATATAAAAATACACACGAAGCTAAAAGAAATGATGGATAGGATGAGGTCACCATGACCAAGTGTGAGGTCACGAATCCGAATAGGGTTACAAGTTACAATTTGAGGAAGCTTCTTGAGAAAATTCGCGCCGGAAACATAAAAACGAAGTTATCCGACTAGATTTTGAAGCAAGAATGATCCAAGAAGTATTGCAAGAGGTTACGCAAAGAAACCCGGAAGCAGAACAGTCCGATGAGGCTCAAAAGAAAGAAAAATATGAGGGGGCTCAAAAAGAAGAAAAAATTAAGGGGGCTCAAAAGGAAGAAAAAATTACTTCCCAAAATTAGTTCTTTCTCAAATGTAATAACTAGTAAACTTGTTTATGAATAGTAGAAGAGTGGGGTGAGAGATCCACTTAAACATCAGTAATTATGTAATTTTATTGCTTACCTCATATACTATATAAAAATATTTTGTTTTTGGAAAAAAGTCCAATGATTAGTCAATGATTGATATATTTATTCCTTTTATCTCTTTCTCTCTCTAATCACTATGTCTCTCTCTTAAAGCACCTCATACGAACATTTCTTTGACATACTTTATCATACGAACATATTATTGGCAGGATTAATAACTAAGAAATATTTGAATTCATCAAAGTAAAGTTCCACCTTCTTGACGTGAGAATACATCATAATATTTTCTTCTTTAGGAGCCGAGATTAAAATAATTCTAATATAGAGAAGATGACATAAAGCTTGAAGATATGCAAATAAAATTTTATCTTCATATTTATCATAATTGTCTTTCAAATTAATGGATTATACCTTTAGTGCTTTTAGGTTTTCTGGCCCTATAATAGTTTTATTTAAAAAGTATAAAATATTATTTTTCTTATGTTGATTTAAAGCTAGTTCAGATGGATATTAAGAAAACATTTTCAGTGGAGACCTTGAGAAAGGTATTCACATGTAGCAACTTGGAATATTTTATTTCTAAAACTGAAATTCGATGGTATGTAAACTATAGAAATCCATGTATGAACTCAAACATATATCTTATCAATGGTACCACAAATTCATAGAGACAGTTATCTCATTTGGTTTTAAGGTGAACCCGGTAGAAGAGTATATATATCAAAAGTCTAGTGGGAGTAAAGTGATTATTTAGTATTGTGTGTCGATGGCATACCCCTTACATATTACCATAAGTTTCCTATTAGAGAGACTTGACATAAAGGACTTTGGTCAAGCATCTTATGTGATATGGATCCAAATAGTAAGGAATTACCCGCGTGGCATCATGGGTCTTTCATAACACAGATACATTTAAAGCATGCCACATTGTTATGCTTAAAAAAACAAAACAAACCCATGAATACTCATATAGCCAAAAGTCATAAGGTTTCAGTCCACAAGTCTCCCAAGAGAGATTTTCAAGTTCATATCATGAATACATACCCATATAATTTGGTTTTTGGAAGTCTCATGTATACTCATGTTTACACCAAACAATAAATATTATTTACAATTGTAATGTTGGGACGTACTTGAGCAACCATTGAAACATTATAAAAATGGTGCTCTGATACTTGAAAAATGCGATGCATCATGGATTCCAATAGGTCAGATAATCGGAAAACTAATACTGTTTATGTATTCATTCTATATGAGATATCATATCTAGTCCTGTTATCGGGTCGGGTCGGTCCGGGTTTGGACGGGACCAAGACCGACTCGTTAAGCTACCAGGCGGGTCGAGCCGGACCGCTAAGCGAAGGGAGCCAAATATGATGGACCGGGACCGGCTTGTTAAAAGTCGAGTCGGTCCGGTCCAACTCTTATCGGGCGGGTTTTTTAGTTAATCATATTTTTTTAGGGTTTTAGTTAAAAATATACATAGATTAGGAAAAAAAATTATATATCTCCCTTACCGGGCTGGTTACCGGGCGGACCGGTCCAGACCGGTAAGAGAGTCGGTCCAAACTTTTGGCTCCCAACCCGCTCCCTAAGCTATCTGGACCGGTCTCGGGCGGGCCTTACCGGTCCGGTCCCGGGCGAGTGAACGGGTTGGGAGGCCCCCTAACAGCTCTAATCATATCATAGAACAGTGCAAAACAGACTCTTGACATAGTTATTAGTACTATGTATTTATGTGATAGTATTTACAACAAAAGTCACCATGAAGGAACAAAAATACCCAATCAATATCTTCTTGCATGTTTTCTTTTATTCCATATTTACCGAATAACTCAAATTGCTTAAGCAGTTTATTTAAGTTTAAGTAGGATTCAAACGAATCAAATCGTAACAATATATACTTGATTACTATTATGAATGTATACTTATACCAATCATATAATAGTATTAACACTAGTACGATGAATGGAAGATTACCCATCTTCCAAGTTTTTAAGTTCCACGTATCAAACTATTGTTTCTCCCAAGATTTCAACAATGGGCTCACGTAAATAATATTGATATATTACGTAATTTTCATATAGTTCACCTCTGATTCAACTAATTTTCTACGCATATATACATCATTTCTTCTATTAATGATGCATCTTCTACAACCTCGTCCGACCTGTTTTAATATTCTTGTACGTGCTAACATAGTAGTAATGTAAGTTACCACGACACATATTTATATGACAAGTTTTATATTTTTAATGATATATATTTAATATAATCATATTAAGATGCCAAAAAAAGATGAGAATACTATAAAATACTGAAAAACCTTGATGTAAAAACTTATGTTCCATACTCTTGATAAGCACCGCACTGACTATGCATGTGTCATCATAATGCGCGTGAGCTAGTGTTCCCAGAATGAAATTTACATTTTTAAGTATAAAAAATATGGGATGTGATTGATATTTTTCAGAAATACATAAAATAAGAAAAAATATGCATATGTGTAAAATGATGATACTATATTATAATCTCATAAGACCTCTAATTTCCTTCAGATGATTTATGGACAACGGTACGTCCTTGGGGGCTGCTTTATCATCTAATATCAGACACGGTTTCCGTAGGTTGTCAGAAATGATTACCATACACTTTAGCGAAACTTTGAATAAGGGAGACCTATTGTTGACTAGAATAGAGGCTAAGTTCTAATTGGCTAATGATTGCAAATGTGGTGAATGCGTGCCCATAACCAACTAAGTGTACGGGTTCGCGAGCTGTTAATTTCAAAGTGATTCGAGGGATTTTATGGCTTGGTCGTACAATGTTAAGCTATTAGAAAACACTTATACAAGTCGGCCAGGTATCTGGTCGCTTAAGCCAAATGACGAGGCCATATCTCTTGTCTCTTAGGCCTTAAACAATAAGGCAAGGCCTAGCCAATTTAGTCAAGTCTCTGGCCGCTAAATCCTTAAGCGACCGTGCCACATTTCGCCATACCAGCCAGGTATCTGGCGTGCTCTGGTCGCTCGTATGTGAACGACCATGTTGTTCTGGTCATGGCCGCGTTGTGCAACTAAGTATTTTGGACTTGGCTACTCGGCCAAGTCCATTCTTGTCGTATAATGTCACACAACCATGTTTCTTGGTATTTCGTTTGGCTAGTTTACCTTAGATTTATTTTTCAGGTATGCTTGACTAAAGTTTGAAATAAGTTCGGCTATAAATTGGGGCAAGTGTGGCCAGAAATTTAAGGTAAGCTCGGCTAGAACATGAGGCACGCTTGGATAAGTGCCATAGCTTTGAGGTAAGCTTGGACAAAACTTAAAAAAAGCTTGGTCAGGTCTCGAGGAAAGCTTGATCAGAACTTTAAGGCAGACTTTTCTAGAACTTGTGATAAGCTTGGCCAGACTAGCTAGTCATGTTATGATGAGTGGCCTATTGGATACATTTGTTTGGCTTTGTAGCCAAGCTTCTTATCCTGATACGGTGTTTGACCATGGTCAATCAGGAACTTGGACATGAGGCTAGGTTGCGCTCATTTGGCCATTCGACCAAATCAGTCTCATTCTTGTTTAAATAAATAATACAAGGCTCAAGTTTTAGATCCTTACCTGGTTTAATGCCTTAGATGATATTTCATCTTGTATCAGTATTTACATGGAAGCCCATTTATAACATAATATTCTCCCAATTGTGAAACATGTACTTAAACACTTCAATGTAGCAAATATCTTTGGATAATTTAAATAATCTAGAACATGGTCCACCACATGCTATATGCAAAGAAAACCAAATCTTTAATCTCAATAATCTAAAAAAAATAAGTGTACAAAATAAGTATTTGAAAATCACACTCGTCATCTATGAAACAACAAAACATTTAGTGTATTTAATTAAACCACCATTGAAATATGGTTTTTTTATATAAAATAATAAAGTGGATTTTATTTCTATTTTATTGACACGAGAATACATCATAATATTTTCTTCTTCAAGAGCTCAGATTAAAATAATTCTACTTTAGCGCTTTTATGGTTTCTCACCCTATAATAGTTTTATTTTTAAGGAGTAGAAAAGATAAATTTTTCTCATGTTGATTTAGAGCTTCATTTAGATGGATATTAAGAAAACATTTTTAAGTGGAGACATTGAGAATACTATTCACATGTAGCAAATTGAAATATTTTGTTTCTAAAATTTAAAGTCGATGGTGTATAAACTATATAAATCCATGTATGAACTCAAACATACATCTTGTCAATGGTACCACAAATTCATAGATACAGTTATCTCATTTGTTTTCAAGGTGAACCCCATAGAAGATTATGTATATCAAAAGTCCAGTGGGAGTAAAGTGATTATATAGTGTTGTATGTCGATGACATACCCCTTACTAGAAATGAAATTGGTTTACCACATGTTACCATAAGTTTTCTATTAGAGAGACTTGACATAAAGGACTTTGGTAAACCATCTTATGTGATAGAGATCCAAATAGTAAGAAATTACCTCTGTGGCATCATGGATCTCTCACATAATAGATACATTGAAAGCATGCTACATTGTTATGGTTTAAAAAAGAACAAACTCATGTATACTCAAATAACCAAAATTAATAAGGTTTCACTCCACCAGTCCTCGAAGAGAGATTCTCAAATTCATATCATGAAGACATGCCCATATGCTTTGGCTGTTAGTAGTCTCAAGTATACTCATATGTACATCAAACAAGAAATATCATTTACAGTTGGAATGTTGAGAGGTACTTGAGCAACCAATGAAACATTATAAATATGATAATTTAATACTTGGAAAATGATATGGAAATGGGTTTTCAAGGATTAATTTGTAAACAATGTAAATTCAGGGACTTGATTGTAATTAGTGTAAGTTTTGTCTTTAATTTATGAACGATGCAAGTTTTAGGAAGCTATTGTGACTTTGCATAATTTGTAAGGACTAAATAGCAATTAGTCCATTTTGTAATAGATTCAGTTTAAGACTAAGTCTTGGCTCCTCTATATAAAAGACCAGACTGTTCTAGTAAAGGGTTGAATATTTTTACTTAAAACTCACTTTTACTTGTATTTTCTCTCTCTAAAAACTCTTAAGCACTCTCTCTCTAATTTTTCCATAGTAATTTACTTTAGCAAATCAAAACCTTATCAAATTGGCTACTTCACTGGGGAAACTGACTAAGAAAAATTAGTAGCTTATTTTGTTCGAAAGTGGTACTATTCAGTGGTATTCTTTGACTAAAATTCGAAAGATAAATCTTGAAAATAATAATCTTACACTTCAATCAGCGATAGAAACGGTGAGAGATAATTTTCAAAAGAATGAGACTGATGGGAATAGAACTAATGCATCGTCTCCGGGCCAAGTTCGATCTGATGTTGAGACAAGAATGAATCAACTTCTTGATAAAATCAATGCTTTGAATGAAAAATATGAGCGAAGGGAGCAAGATATATTTTCTGCTATAATCAGATCTGAAGTTAGGTAAGAAATGGAAAATACCGATGTGGAAGGTTAGTTAGATCGATCTTTTGATGACAGACATGCTAAGTCTGAGCATAAAAAAACACGCTTTGTGTCTCCTAAAGAGAGATATTCGTCTCGAAAGGACAAAAAAGATAAGAAAAAATTGATAACCTCCAGTGATGAGGAAGTAGAAAGTTCAGCTTCGGGATTTAAAGGCATAGAGGTTCTTCGAAAGGAAAATTAGAATGAGATTATTCGAGGAGGTATAAAAAGGAGAGAAAGTCTAAGAATACTCCTCGATCAACATGGCATGAAGGAAATCCTTCGAATCAATATGCTGAAACCGATTGGAATTTGTATGTCACAATGGGTACCGATGATCAATTTGTTCAAGGCGTTGATTAGAGGAACTCTTCATTAACAGATGAAATTCGCTCTATGGCGCTTCCGAAGTATTTTGATATTTCGAAGGTTGAAAAGTTCGATGGGATGCAAGATCTCGATGATCACATCGAACAATTCAAGAATTATATGATGAATTTTGAGGATGAATACCGACTTGTGTGTCGTGCTTTTTCTCAAACCTTTATAGGAACAACTCTCAAATGGTCCAACAGGATTCCGATGGGGTCCATTTGAAATTTCAGGAATTTTTATACTACTTTCTGAAGGAATTTTGCTGGAAGCAAGGAGATGAGAGCTAATAGTGATACAATTATCCAGTGCAAGGAGGCACCATGAGAGAAATTGAAAGACTATACCAAGAGATTTGTATTAACCAAAGCAAGTTTGGATAACTGTGAAGAAAATGTGGCAATGGTCGCTTTTCGCCAAGGTTTGTTGCCAGGGGATCTGGCTAATGAGACGACAAAGAGAAGGGCTTTGAATTTTGGAGCGTTAATGGCTCGAGTCGAGGATCAAATTAAGGTTGAAGAATCTAGAAGAGTCCAAGGTGCACCAGTTAACACTTCAATGAATTCAGGACATGCAGCTTTCAAATGGAAATAATAATGCTAATGGGAATAATCAGTAGTCGAGGCAGAAGAACAACAATTTGCCTCCTCGGAGTGGTGGATATTCGAACCACACTTCATCCAAAAATTACAATAGGCCTAGGCCGAATACATGGGTTAGGCCATAGTACTATACTGATTTGACAGAGAGTGTTTCTGTTATTTGGGATAAAACTAAGAACTCTGTGAATTTTAGGAAACCAGCTCCTATTAGCCGACCGATGAAAGAAATGAATAATACATTTTGTAGGTATCATGATGATATTGGGCATGATACAAATGATTGCATTGCCTTGAAAAAAGAAATCCAATATTTGATTGAGAATAGGAATCGCTTGACTTATGTGAAGTCACATGGAAGTGCATCGAAGAATAATGGTGCATCAACTTTGTAGGTTGCACAACCAGCTGAGAATTTGATGATTATAGATTCACAGGTTGAGTCATTTGATGCTTCTAATAAATATGTTGAAAAGGATCCGAACAGGTTGCTTCCGATGGCAGTGGAGGGGCTTGTTGGGGATTTTTCCTGTAGAAAAGGGACATGTTCAGGAATTGTGCAAGTTTTTTGAATCGTTAGCAATTTTTGGGGGCAATTCAATAACTGGAAATTCAGACAACTCAAGGAAAAGGCATGTTTTCAACTTGACAACTCAAATTGAAGGGAGGATGTCAACGCATTTGTATCGAAAGAAAGACATTCCCTTCATTTTGTTTGACGAAGATGATTTAAGATGGACTGCAGGACCACATGAGGATGTTGTGGTAATTGGAGCTGAAGTGGCTGGCGTTGAAATTCGACGTGTGCTGATTGACACTGGCAGCTCTGCTAATTTTCCTCCTCGAATTACTCAATCAGATTGTACTCGAGGGAGAAGTTAGTTTAGGGAAAGGACCATTTAAGAAGAAGGTTCAAGTACTTTTTCTGGTGGTGGACGGTCCAACAAGTTATAATGCTATTTTTGGAAGATCATGGCTTTCAAGAATGTATGTGGTGGTTTCAACAGAGTGTTTTAAGTATGTTGTTGGAGACATAGTTGGAGTGGTTCGGGGCGATCAAAAGGTTGTCAGAGCGTGCTATGCCACTGCGTTTCGGGTCCGAGGATCAAGTAGTGGGGATTTGATGCGAGAATAGCAGTTAGAAGGGGTTCTGTCGTAGTTGGAAGAAAGGGTGACGATCCGAGGGAAAATCCGGGGTCTTTAACAGTGCGTGAAGAAATAGAGGAGTTTACTTTTGCAAAAGGAAAAGTGCTTCAGATTGGAACTTCATTGACCCCTAATCTACGTCAACAAATGCTTAATTTTTTGTCTCAGAATTTGGATGTCTTCTCTTGGAAGACGGAAGATGTAACAGGAGTACCTATCGAAGTAATCCGACATAGCTTGGCCAAAGATCCGAAGGTCAAACCAGTGATTCAAAAATGAATAGCATTTTCATCGGAAAAAGCGGAACCGATTGTGGCAGAAGTGGATCGGTTGTCTAAGGTAGGGCACATAAGGGAATCTCAATATCCTTTATGGACTGCGAATCCGGTAGTGGTTAAAACGAAGAATGAGAAATGGAGGATGTGTGTAGATTTTACAAATATGAATAGAGCTTGCCCCAAAGATCCATTTCATATTCCTGGAATTGACCAATTGATTGATTCCACTTCAGGCAATAAAATTTTGACTTTTATGGATGCTTTTGCAGGGTATAATTAGATCCAGATGGATCTGAAGGATCAAGAGTGCACGACTTTTATAACTGATAGAGGCCTCCATTGTTATAGGGTGATGCCCTTTACACAGATCGGAAGAAATATGGAAGTATATATAGACTATATGTTAGTGAAAAGTTCAAGAGACGAGGTGCATCTTAATGATCTAGAAGAAGCTTTTTTGAATCTAAGAGTAATCATGTTGAAGCTAAATCCGGAAAAATGTACCTTCAGAGTTCGATCGGGGAAGTTTTTGGGTTTTATTTTTAGCGAAAAATGAATAGAAACCGACCCAGGAAAACTAAAGGCTTTGATAACAATGAACTCACCTCGATCAGTTAAAGAAGTGCAAATATTGACAGGAAGGTTAGCAGCACTTAAATTGATTTATTTCTCGATTTTCTGATAAATGTTTTCCTTTCTTTCAAGTGTTACGAGGACCTAGCAGGTTCGAATGGACTTCGGAATGCGAAGCAACATTCACAAGCATTAAAAATTTGTCGTCATCACCAGAAATATTAACGAAGCCTCGAAATGAGGAGAAATTATTCTTGTACATCGCCGTATCGGATTTTGCACTCCGCGCAGTTTTAATTAGTGAAGATTCAGGAATTCCGAAGCCAGTGTATTACGTTAGTAAAAGTCTGGTGGCAGCAAAAAAAAGGTATATGAAGTTGGAGAAGTTGGCTTTAGTATTAGTGATTGTTGCTAGGAAGATGCGTCCATATTTTCAAGCTCATACTATAGAAGTCCGAACTTCATTCCCCTTAAAGAATGTATTACAACGACCTGATATTTCGGTGAGGATGACCAAATGGTCAGTGGAGTTGGGACATTATGATATTTTATTTACACCTCGAACAACAATTAAGACACAGACATTGGCTGACTTTTTTTTTTAGTTCCACTCAAGTAGATCGGATCAGGAATAAAACACAAAAGTTTTGTCTACCGATTCAAGGTGGATTGTTCAAACAGATGGAGGGTCCAGTATTTCAGGATGCAGTGGTGGAGTTCAATTGATAGATGGGGAATTGATTTGGTGGGAACTTTGCCAATGGCCTTTGGGGGAAGGCAGATGATAATTGTGGTGGTAGATTATTTTACGAAGTGGGCAGAAGCAGAACCGCTATCAGGCACAAAAGCAAAGGATGTCGTCAAAGTTATTATGAATAATATATGTTGTCGTTTTGGGGTTCCTCGGAGAATTACAACAGATAATGGCCCTCAATTTAATAATAAATAAATGGTTGCATTCTGTACTTCTAAAAGGATTCAACAATTCTTTTTGACGCCCTTTCATCCTCAAACTAATGGACAAGTGGAAGTGACAAATAGAAGAATTTTAGATGGCTTGAAGAAGAATCTATCGGGGGCAGCAGGAAAATGGCCAAATTATTTGCAAGAGGTGCTTTGGGCTTATCGAACAACTCCAAGAGAGGCTACAAAAGAGACTCATTTTTCTTTGGCATATGGTATGGATGCAGTTAGCCTTACTGAATCTACGATGTCATCTTTTAGAATATCTCAATATTTTAAAATAGTTAATGATGAAATTCGAAGGGAAAATGTGGATTTGATTGAAGAAAAAAGGGTTCGAGCTTATTTGAATACCATACATTATCAAAATCTCATGAGAACTAGATATGATTCGAACCTGAAAAGAAGAGAATTTAAAGAAGGCGATAAAGTGTTGCGAAAAGTTTTTCTACACACAAAGGAAAAGAGCTTCGGCAAAATGGCTCTGAACTAGGAAGGGCCTTATACGGTTGTTGAAAGAGTTAAGCTAGGGTCTTATCGTCTTTGTGATTTCGAGGGGAGAATGCTACAACATCCATGGAATATTCAACATTTAAAGCTTTATTGGGAGTAGAATTGTGTTTATACTTTGGGATTTTTGTTTTTAATGGCGCACTCTTTCCTGACTAGCTGTTTGCATATTCTTTGAAAGGTCAGCTTCGCAGTGGTTACAACAACAACTTTTTCTGCTTCGAAATTGTTCTTCAATTTCTCTATCTCATCAAACAACTCTTTATTTTTTGCTTCACAAAGAGTTAGAGAATTTGGAAGTGTAGAAGGGTTGGATTTTTCAAAATTCAATTCGGCAACATGCTCGGCTTTGAGTTTCTTTATTTTTTCTTCATGCGACTTTGTCAGCAGCTCTGTGTCAACTATATGCTTGATTCGAAGATGATCCTTTATAAAGAGAGCCCCTTTTATCATCTCGGATCTAGCTATTTCATAGCCATAAAACTGTTCGGTTACTTTGCTAAGCAAAGTCTCTCTAATATTCTTTTCAGCCTCATAAGCCTCTTTGTAGTAAACCATATCTTTGGCTAACTGCTTGAAATGGTCTTGAGAGGCTTCGATTTGAGAAGCAAGAGTTTTAGCATCAGCGTCAAGACTGGAAAATGGTTGGAGAACAATAGCAATTGTCGGATTTGGAGGAGGGTTGCGATATTCCAAGGTGATAGGCTTGTCAATCATATCCAGAGATGTGACAGGTTCGAAGGAACGAGTCGATTTTGGAAAAACTTTATCTGGAGTAGGCCTCACAAAATCAAGAATGTGATTTTGAATGACTTGACAAGTAGGATCCTCTTCGCCAACAAGTACCTCGGTGTTTTCAAAGTTGATGAACATATCTGGGTCAAAATTTGTAGGACGATGATAAAAGTTAATAGACTAGTAATGACAATCACAGGATTGTCTTGCTTGGAATGATCTTTGGTTGGAGGATTTGGGGGGGGGGGGGTTGTTGTTGATTTTCAGCAGCATCGTCTTCATGCTCGTCAATCAATTTGTACGAAGTGATTTTTTTTGTTTCTTCCTCTTTCCGAATAAATCAGAAGATATTTTCTTCTTCTTTGATGAGTTTTCTTGATTTTCTCCCTCTTCGATGGGTGAAAGAGGCTGTTCTACAACTTTGCGTTTTTGACGCTTCGGTTTTAAGGGTGTGGAAGGGTTAGCACCAGATGTGCTAACTGCCTTTTTGCTTTTCTTTTCTTTGGTGATTTTTTCCTTTTTATTGGGGCAGACGGCTGTCTGATCTGTTGCGAATTGGGAGAAAAAATTCCAGTCGGCTTGAGGAATTCGTTGGCGTACGAGCTTCAGATCTGGGTCGGGAGATAAATCTGTGGGAGGCAGCCCACTCCTGTGATCGGAAACGTGTGACATTGGAGGAAGTTAATGGGCTGAAAGGCGGTATGGAAGGCGTTATTCCATTCTTTTTCAGCCTAGGCAGCCAATTTTTGGAATATTACCTTAGCAGCTTCTCGACGAGTGCGGATTTAGGGGGGGAGATAGGTATGCCCAGGACAACCCTAAGTCAAAAAAATAAATTTAGTATAGTTCTTTAGTAATATACTTGAGGTATTGAGTTCAAGACTTACTAGATACCTAAATATTTTTATTTATTCACTTTTCTTTACATTCTTTTATTTCACTTGTTATTTACATTCTTTTACTTTTTATTTTTACTCTATTCATTGATTTATAATTTATAGACCAACAAAATATGTTGTTCATTTCAATACTTTGACAGTAAATCACTTATTAGGTTGGCAAGATTCTACCCAAATGACTTTGGATATATAAGTGATAAGGAGTTGTCTAGCCAACTTGAGACGTATATTGCATGTATCAAGATGGATGGTAACTTTTCCAATTTGAAGAGTATCTCGGATTTATGTAAGCCTATTATTGTTCGTACAAAAAAAACACAAGATATTTGGATTTGCGTACACACTTTTGAAGGTAGCTTTAGTCAATTCATGGCTTAATGATTATTCAGTGACATTTGTAGAGAAAGAAATGTTTTCTACGGTTAATGATCTAGATATTATCCAATGCTTTCAAGGCATGAGTAATAGGAGAATCTATTTACTTTTGGACTAGAATATATTTTCATTTTGAGTTGTAACTAGAATATTTACATATTTTTATTATGAAATACTCAGATATTTATATTTTATTGAAATATTTTTTTATAATACTTTTGGGCATACTCTAAATTTTAGTCCTGGATCCGCCACCGGGAGTAGCGCTTCGAAATTTCTAATATAAACAAACAAAATAAAATGTTAAGTAAGAAAATAAAATATATATTAAAAAACTCTAAAGTAAGAAAAGAAATTTTTTGAAGGTCGGACCGATTGTAATTAAAGATGATAATGATAAGATTAATCCTTTTGAAATTTAAATGAGAATATGTAAAATTTGTTGGAAATGTCGCGATGAAATTGGGCTTTAGTTTTCGAATACATGTACCTGTGACCGTTAAATAAGCTTTTTAAACTGAGAGATCGGAGGGTGGAAAGCAAAAGCTTAGTCGAGAGAGTGCATATAAAAGGCACACATTTGATTTGTTTGTTCATCGTCTTAGGTCTGACTGACACTTTCTCGCTTTGCACAGAATACTCTTCGTTTCGCATACATACAGATACAGGTCCATCCATCTCTTTCTAAGTTAATTGGGTTTCTCTTCGTCTTCGTCTTTGTTTACTTGCGTTATTATTACAAATCGGTGTTTGATCGTCATTTGATTTTCGAGTTTGATCGTCATTTGATTTTCGAGTTTGATCGTCATTTGATTTTCGAGTTTGATCGTCATTTGTTTAGTGCACTTATCTGGTTTGTTTGTGTGCTCAATTGTTTTAGGCTTTAATAGGGACTCGTTTGGATTATCCTTTTTGCTATGAACTTGTTTGTTGATAGAGATGCTTTTGTATTGTTTAATTGCTGCGATGATATTGATATTGATATTGACATTGTAGCTGGTTCTCTGAGCAAGATCGAATAACTTTCCCTTGGTTTTCAATCTTATGCTTAATCGAGAGAAGCATTTTGGTTCTGTTTCCCTATCCTAACCTAACCTAACCCTGCTTAGCTCACAAGTTAGAGCACCACATTTAAATTAAATTTTAATTTAAATGTGGTAGAAATCGGTGCAACTCCGATAGCGGGTTCTTTTTTATCTGTATTTTCCTTCAAAACACCGATTGACAAAACAATTTCACTTGTCATTCCTCTGGTTTGATGTTTGCATTTGATATTTGATATTTGATATTTGATATTTGATATTTGATATTTGCATTGGCATTGTGTATTTGATGCTCTGTTGACTTGTGCAGTGAACCATGGGTAAGGAAAAGGTTCACATCAACATCGTGGTCATTGGCCATGTCGACTCTGGAAAGTCAACAACCACTGGTCACTTGATCTACAAGCTTGGAGGTATTGACAAGCGTGTCATCGAGAGGTTTGAGAAGGAAGCTGCTGAGATGAACAAGAGGTCCTTCAAGTATGCCTGGGTCTTGGACAAGCTCAAGGCTGAGCGCGAGCGTGGTATCACCATTGATATTGCCCTCTGGAAGTTTGAGACTACCAAGTACTACTGCACTGTCATTGATGCCCCTGGTCATCGCGACTTTATCAAGAATATGATCACTGGAACCTCACAGGCTGATTGTGCCGTCCTAATTATTGATTCCACCACTGGTGGTTTCGAGGCTGGTATCTCTAAAGATGGTCAGACCCGTGAGCATGCCTTGCTTGCATTCACTCTTGGTGTCAAGCAGATGATTTGCTGCTGTAACAAGGTCTTGCCCTCATATTTTTTATCTTTATTATTAACACTTTTTCTATCATATCATTTCATACCATTTCATGTCTAAATTCTAATACCTGCTTCCATCTTCTTTGTCGCAGATGGATGCCACCACACCCAAGTACTCTAAGGCTAGGTACGATGAAATCGTTAAAGAAGTCTCTTCCTACCTCAAAAAGGTCGGTTACAATCCTGACAAAATTCCATTCGTCCCCATCTCTGGTTTCGAGGGTGACAACATGATTGAGAGGTCTACAAACCTCGACTGGTACAAGGGCCCCACCCTTCTCGAGGCCCTTGACGCTATCTCAGAGCCCAAGAGACCTTCGGACAAGCCACTCCGTCTTCCCCTTCAAGATGTCTACAAGATCGGTGGTATTGGAACCGTGCCAGTGGGTCGTGTTGAGACAGGTACCATTAAACCCGGTATGCTCGTAACATTCGGTCCTACTGGTCTCACCACTGAGGTCAAATCTGTTGAGATGCACCACGAAGCACTGCTCGAAGCTCTCCCCGGTGACAATGTTGGCTTCAATGTCAAGAATGTCGCTGTCAAGGATCTCAAGCGTGGCTTCGTCGCATCAAACTCTAAGGACGACCCTGCCAAGGAAGCTGCTACTTTCACTTCCCAAGTCATAATCATGAACCACCCAGGTCAGATCGGTCAAGGATACGCTCCTGTGCTCGATTGCCACACTTCCCACATCGCTGTCAAGTTTTCTGAACTCTTGACCAAGATTGACAGGAGGTCCGGTAAAGAGCTAGAGAAAGAACCTAAGTTCTTGAAGAACGGGGATGCGGGTATGGTCAAGATGACTCCTACCAAACCCATGGTGGTCGAGACCTTTGCTCAGTACCCACCACTTGGTCGTTTTGCTGTTAGGGACATGAGACAAACGGTTGCTGTTGGTGTTATTAAGGCTGTGGAGAAGAAGGACCCAACTGGTGCTAAGGTCACCAAAGCTGCCGTCAAGAAGGGAGCAAAGTGATTAATGGTTAATATGCTACTGGTTGTTTGGAAAACATGAACTGTTATGATACTATTTGTAAGCTGGCCATCTTTTTAGATCACAGCAAACATATTTATCATGTACATAAATTCCATGATTTTGATTTTGTTCTGAATATGCTGTTAGTTTATGCGTTGTCATGTCTTACTGGCAAAATATTTGAGTAAAATGAAACAATTAGCCGATGAACATACATTAGATGCAAATAATTTGACACTAATATTTTATTTTCTGACACTAAACTTTTTAACCACACCTCATAATTTAGTTTTGTATTTACTTCGTAAATATACAAATTTCAAAGCAGATTTCTAAAATCTCGGTGTGTTGAGCTTATTAAAATTTCATTAAATGTTGTGCTGAGCTTATTAAAAATTCATTAAATGTTGGTTGTTTCACGAAATTCATTAGAAAATCCGTATATAAAAAACTACTTGCTATTAAATTTATAAACTATTTCTATATTATATAATTGGTGCTTATCTTCTATTTTCTTCATTTATTTTTAGGTTTAAAATATTATTATTGTTATTTATTAATTAACTAATTATAATGCACCTATGAACTTTTATGTTAAGTTAATTTTCTTTTATATCGCAATTTATGCATATATGATTTGGATATATTTTTTTGGATATGGATCACCTTTAAGTCAATGGAAAACACTGAAGCGTAGTATCGATAACGTGTCGCTCAATAGTTCGTGGATACTCAAAAGTTACCACGCTCAATCTCAATTATTTTCATCTTAAAGTAATAGACGTGCCACAGTTAAGTTTCATTAGGATATATGTGTGTACAAATTTGGTTTGATAATTTGTTACATCATGAATACAAATGTCCAAGACACAACAGAGGGTTTCAAACTATAAATTTAAGTTATCCAGTATGGTGTAGACAACATCTGTGGTACATAGTGTACATCCGAGATATGCTCAATGTATGACTATTTTTCACTATCTTATATTATGATTATGGACTGGTTTTGCGTATTACGAAATATTTTTATGTTATAATTACTGATTCAAAATTGTGTATGATGTGTATTCACTTTTATGTCAAATATATTATACATGGTGTAGAGAACACTTGTGGTACATGGTTTACATCCAAGATATGTTCAATGTATGACTACGTTTCACTATTTTACATTATATATGGACTTTTGTTATGTATTAATATTGTTATATTATAACTATTGATTCTAAACAATGTATTGTGTAATCACTTTTATGTTAAATGTATTTTGGATGTGTTATTTGTCTATATGTTTTTTCAAGTTTAATGTTATATTACGCAATGCTAACTAAACATGAAACCGTTCACAGATGCAAGAAATATCTATATTCAAACTTATTGTACAAAAATTACTTCATCAGTTCATATTCAAGTGGAACAAAACTTTGGTCATTGATCTGCACAGGTTGTATGAAGCATGCCTTGATGTTTCGCACAACATGTATGAATCCATGTGAAGCTGTTTGGCCATTATTTTCAAATCAGAAACAAGATTTGACAAATGTTATACGTAGGCCATATAACCTTTTGAACAACATGTGCAAAATCATACTTATGATTTGAAATTTTATGACAATTGTTTTTATTTGGTCCACATATGTTGTGCAAAATAAGAACGACATATTCCCACAACGTATCGTTTTGAGGTAAAAAAGTAGCCATGAGTTTTCAAATCAGAAATATGATTTTACACATGTTGTACAAACTATTAACCTGAGTACACACAATATATGCAAATTAGTGCCCAAATTTTTGAACTTCCATTCGCATATGATGTTTGCAGTATCAAGGCATGCTTTGTACAGTTTTTGTGAATCATGTTCAAAATATGCAAAACATTCCTAAGTATTCACACAGCTCGTGCAAAACTATAGATTTGGTTAAATACTTATAATGTAACTGTAGATTGTGCAACGTGAACATAATAATTTAAAACTTATTACGAAAGAAAATCATTACAACTATAAAACATTATGTATGATAATTAAGAATAATACATCAAATACCTCTTACAATGAAGGATAATTCCATCGATATTAATCTTCTTTGTCTTTTTTCCTATATAAACATTGAGCAATATAGATCTCTCTCTCATACATATGGTTTGATTATTCATATTATTGAACTTTTATTTGATTTTTTTATATTAACCGAGTAAAGTTCCAATACAGTTTTTCGTATTTTGTAAAAATTGTCTAAAATCGGATATATTTTAACCTTTTCGTATAATTCCACCTAATTTTGACTTTTTCAAGACCGTAATAGAATCGAAGTGGAACTATATTGTCCATCTTGTGTATGTACTATATCTTACAGAACATTTCATAGAAAATTGTTTTCAATTCATCTATTATGGTTTTTGCTACTTTTTTGCAACTTTTGTCAAACATACAATGCTTCAATTTTTAGACCTAGGGCTGATTTTCATCATAGATTATAATTTTATTTATATAATACCGAGTATAGTTAACATAGTCCATGAAGTCAAATCAAATCTTGATCTACGTCATCTAAAGATAACATATTCTACGAGTCTGAATCAAACCACGACCCAAGATCATTCTGCACTAACATTACTATATATATATATATATATATATATATATATATATATATATATATATATATATATATATTACTTTAGTAGTTATAATATGTTTATGTATCGTATATCCACATATCAATATATTATCTTGACACGTATCAAAAATTTAAGGGTTGTGTTAGATTACTGATATTTTCTAAATTTTAATTAACATAATCAAGTTCAAACAATACATATTTAATTTCAAATAGTACACGAATAAGACCATAATCTTAATTAACCAAGTAAACTAAAATAAAAGATAAAAAATATATTTGACTTAAATCATCAAGCTAAAAATAGAAGATTTACAATTTTTTAGTCAAATCATTAATAAATGGTTCTTTGTCATTATAAAACAATGATATGATCCAATTAAATTTTTTGAGTTATTGTAGTATAGAATTTCTCAAACACTTGCTTTTTATACTCGATACTCTAGCCAAACATAATATAATTCCGACATCATTTCATTTAGAAACATATGAACTTAAAATAAAGTAATAATTATAGAAATCAGATTAACACTAACTCATTCAAATATAACATACTTGACTTACTTATAAGAACAAAATTATTTATGTATAAGGAAGCAATTCGAATGTCTTTAATGGTTTAAATGCGGCGTTGAATCACGTAAGAGTCAAATTATTGAACATCATCTTCGAGAAAAAACTGTATACATGGCATTGCTAATGAGTGGCTAGAATTAGTTTGCTGCTTGAAAATGTCATAAAAAAGGCTTATTAGGATGAATTTTGAAGAAATTTAACTCGACCAATTCTTTTTATAAATCGTATAGTTTCAAGTATAAAGTCTTGGTTGTCTTTTATTGCGGTAATAAAAAAACCCTATGGCTGAAAATTCTTCATCGATATGTTAAATCCTTTATATACAATTTGATAACCTTAATGTCAGTCCAGCATAACGGTTTTAATGTACGAGCCATAATGATGTAAATATATCATAATGCAACTTGTGTAGAACTAAACATATTTAAATTAACTAGGAGTAACTTTTCGTACTTTTTTTCATTTAAGAATATTAGTTTTTTTTGGAAATTAGATACTGACCATAGGCTTAACCTTGTCTTTACAATGCTACCGATTATAATGGGTTAACTAGCAATATATGTTTGGTTTAAGACATGCTCAAGATACGCCTTGTCATGCTTTGTCAATTGGTCATGATCTACTTTTTTTTCTATCTCTAGTATTAACTAGTTCTTTATGTTCTACCACATGAATTATTTCAAGATTAAGGATTAATACATCTTATTTATTATATAAGTCTGAATATCCGAGATATAACTACAAATAGAATCGTGGATTATTCTTTTTTTCAAAATCTTCAAACGTAGTTTCCGAATGAGAAACGAGGTCTAAAAGTTTCCAAAATATATCGTATGAGGTTAATAAAATGTGTATATTATCTATCTCTCTCTTTCTATAACATAGTTAGTTCACATGAACAATATAATATGTCTATGTTTTAAAAATATATTCATATATTTCCTGATTGATACGTATATATTTACTTCATGTTTAACCATTTAACAATATATCTAAGCATGTTCATGATACTAATTCAAACAAGTAAAACATAATAAAAGGTTGAAACAAGTACCTCCCCGATCCACTACAAAGTCAGTTGATGGGGCATCTCATTGGAACTCTCAAAACCGGTATCCCACAGCCTGGAAATAAAATGAAATGTCCTTTCTATTTCTTGACACCCTCTAAGAAATATTTTACCACCTTATACTCCCTTGCAAGCCCACGGTGTAGAAGGGATAATTAAAATTCTTGGCCACACGTGAAATTGAGACGAGCTGTTCCATTGACAATTCGGTCTCAGAGGCCCTGGAGGCCATGATGCAGGCCATAAGTGTCACATATTGGGACCAGCTTGAGATATAAAAAGTTTAATCGGGTGGAAATACTCCACTAAATCAGGATCAATGGGCAAGCGAAGACCCTATTCATAAATTTCGTGTAGACAACCAGCTCATGGTTACGAATAGATTAGAGTGTCTCTCCAACAGTTGCGAATCGAATCATGATATTTTCGGGGATCGCTCATCGTTCCCTTAGCTTCACTTGCTCAGTTGGGTGGAAGTGTGTTGTACTTTACCCTGTAAAGTGCGAGTAACTGTTTGGTTTCGATCTCACAAAGGCTGTTTCCTATATTCGAAGCAAGTCTGAGGTATGCTTCCTCTTTTGTTTTTTCTTCTTTTTTACCCTAGAATTTTCTCCTTGGTGAGTAGGAGTGGTGGTGGCAATATTGGGAGGATTAGAAGAGGGTTCCCAACCTTGCACATGATGTCCCGGGAAGATGTTAATGCTGGAATAGCCTGAATAGGCTCTTCTTTCACCGAGGCCATAAAGTTCACCCCGCAGTCAGTATCTGATTCATCAATTAGTCTGTTTTCTTATGATTCTGGGATAGACTTCAAAACTTTTCCAAGACAAATTTGTTTGGACGAAAGTTTCCGGGGACTAACCTCAGAAGTAGTTTGAGGAGTTCCATGTTGAGTCACCTGAGGGGTCGTGACAGAGGGGGAAAGTTTAGTTTTGATAGCTTTTTTAGCGGGTTCTTTGGATTTTTTTCTTTTATCCCGATCTCCTCTGCCTGTCTCAGTGAGTTTATCCTTACCACCACCCATCGGTAAAAAGGGGAAAGTTTTGCGGTTGTTCTCGAAAGGTGAAATGCTACCCTTGTTTTTCCCTAAACAAGATTGATCGGGGGGATTGACGATAGGTGAAACAGATGGCGTATTATATCTTGAAGTTCATACTATGTCAAAACGCGACTGAAGATGAGACTAGTTATCACGAAACGTCGTTTAATGTTTTTTTAAAAGAGTAGGATGCTCTATGATACCGGAAGCTCTCCTTTCTCCAGATGTTGAACCACCTCCAAAGTGTGTATCTTTCAAGATTCACAAACTCTTTAGGCATGAAAAGTTACAAAAATAACTCAGTTTGGAAAGTTTTTTATCTCTATAGAATATGCTTTCTCTTTACTTTGGTGAACTGAGTTAAAGTGTGTAAACTTAAAATTATTTAAAAAGATAAGTATTTATGGAGGAGTAATGGTTTCTAATAGGCGTAAGTTGAAGATTCGAGCTTAAAATTCTCTTCGGCACGTGATCCTCCTCACAAGAAGATGCAAAAAAGCATGCTGACGTGTGATAAAAGATGATCGACACGTGGTCGGAAGTGATGTCACCACCCTAAGCTATTTATGACACCACAACGAATAGAAAAATGCACACAAAGCTAAAAGAAATGATGGGTGGGATGAGGTCACCATAACCAAGTGTGATGTCACGAATCTGAATAGGTTTACAAGTTACCGTTTGAGGAAGCTTATTGAGAAAATTCGCGCTGGAAACATAAAAACGAAGTCATCCGACTAGATTTTGAAGCAAGAATGATCCGGGGAGTATTGCAAGAGGTTACGCAAAGAAACCCAGAAGCAGATTAGTCCGATGAGGCTCAAAAGAAAGAAAAATATGAGGGGGCTCAAAAAGAAGAAAAATTTGAGGGGGCTGAAAAGGAATAAACAATTGTTTCCCAAATCAGTTCTTTCTCAAATGTAATAACTAGTAAACTTGTTTATGAATAGTAGAAGAGTGGGGTGAGAGATCCACTTAAGCATTAGTAATTATGTAATTTTATTACTTACCTCATATACTATATAAAAATATTTTGTTTTTGGAAAAAAGTCCAATGATTAGTCAATGATTGATATATTTATTCCTTGTCTCTTTCTCTCTCTAATCACTATGTCTCTCTCTTAAAGCAGCTCATACGAACATTTCTTTGACATAATTTATCATACGAACATATTCTTGGCAGGATTAATAACTAAGAAATAACTAAATTCATCAAAGTAAAGTTCCACATTCTTGACGTGAGAATACATCATAATATTTTCTTCTTTAGGAGCCCAGATTAAAATAATTATAATATAGAGAAGATGACATAAATCTTGAAGATATGCAAATAAAATTTTATCTTCATATTTATCATAATTGTCTTTCAAATTAATGGATTATACCTTTAGTGCTTTTAGGGTTTCTGGCCTTATAATAGTTTTATTTACAAAGTATAAAAGATTATTTTTCTTCTGTTGATTTAAAGCTAGTTGAGATGGATATTAAGAAAACATTTTCAGTGGAGACCTTGAGAAAGGTATTCACATGTAGCAACCTGGAATATTTTGTTTCTAAAACTGAAATTCGATGGTGTGTAAACTATAGAAATCCATGTATGAACTCAAACATATATCTTGTCAATGGTACCACAAATTTATAGATACAATTATCTCATTTGGTTTTGAAGGTGAACCCAGTAGAAGAATATATATATATATATATCAAAAGTCTAGTGTAAGTAAAGTGATTATTTAGTATTGTGTGTCGATGACATACCCCTTACATATTACAATAAGTTTCCTATTAGAGAGACTTGACATAAAGGACTTTGGTCAACCATCTTATGTGATATAGATCCAAATAGTAAGGAATTACCCGCATGGCATCATGGGTCTTTCATAAAATAGATACATTTAAAGCATGCTACATTATTATGCTTTGAAAAAAAAACAAACCCATCGATACTCAAATAGCCAAAAGTGATAAGGTTTCAGTCCACAAGTCTTCCAAGAGAGATTTTCAAGTTCATATCATGAATACATACCCATATGGTTTGGTTGTTGGAAGTCTCATGTATACTCATATTTACACCAAACTATAAATATTATTTACAGTTGGAATGTTGGGACGTACTTGAGCAACCATTGAAACATTATAAAAATGGTGCTCTGATACTTGAAAAATACTATGTATCATGGATTCCAATAGGTCAGATAATCGGAAGACTAATATTGTTTATGTATTCATTCTATATGAGATATTATATCATTGAAGAGTGCAAAACAGACTCTTGACATAGTTATTAGTACTATGTATTTATGTGATAGTATTTACAACAAAAGTCACCATGAAGGAACAAATATACCTAATCAATATCTTCTTGCATGTTTTCTTTTATTCCATATTTACCAAAATACTCAAGTTGCTTAAGCAGTTTATTTCAGTTTAAGTAGGATTCAAACGAATCAAATCGTAACAATATATACTTGTATACTATTATGAACGTATACTTATACCAATCATATAATAATATTAACACTAGTACGATGAATACAAGATTACCCATCTTCCAAATTTCTAAGTTCCACGTATCAAACTATTGTTTCTCCGAAGATTTCAACAATGGGCTCACGTAAATAATATTGAAATATTACGTAATTTTCATATAGTTCACCTCTGATTCAACTAATGTTCTACGCATATATACATCATTTCTTCTATTAATGATGCATCTTCTACAACCTCGTTCGACCTGTTTTAATATTCTCGTAGGTGCTAACATAATAGTTATATAGGTTACCACGACACATATTTATATGACAAGTTTTATATTTTTTAATGATTTATATTTGATATAATCATATTAAGACGCCAAAAAAGATGAGAATACTACAAAATACTGAAAAACCTTGATGTAAAAACTTATGTTCCATACTCTTGATAAGAACCGCACTGACTATGCATGTGTCATCATAATGCGCGTGAGCTAGTGCTCCCACAATGACATTTACATTTTTAAGTATAAAACAATATGGGTTGTGATGGATATTTTTCAGAAATACATAAAATAAGAAAAATATGCATATATGTCAAATGATGATAATATATTATAATCTCATAAGACCTCTAATTTCCTTCAGATGATTTATTGGACAACGGTACGTCCTTGGAGGCTGCTTTATCATCTAATATCAGACACGGTTTCCGTAGGTTGTCAGAAATGATTACCATACACTTTAGCGAAACTTTGAATAAGGGAGACCTATTGTTGACTATAATAGAGGCTAAGTTCTAATTGGTTAATGATTGCAAATGTGGTGAATGCGTGCCCATAACCAAATTAGTGTGCGGGTTCGCGATCTGTTAATTTCAAAGTGAGTCGAGGGATTTTATGGCTTGGTCGTACAATGTTAGGCTATTAGAAAACACTTATACAAGTCGCCCAGGTATCTGGTCGCTTAAGCCAAATGACGAGGCCATATCTCTTGTCTCTTAGGCTTTAAGTAACAAGGCGAGACCTAGCCAATTTAGTCAAGTCTCTGGCTGCTAAAGCCTTAAGCGACCATGCAACATCTGGCCATACCGGCCAGGTATTTGGCGTGCTCTGGTCGCTCGTATGTGAACGACCAGGTTGTTCTGGTCATGGCTGCGTTGTGCGACCAAGTATTTTGGAATTGGCTTCTCGGCCAAGTCTATTCTTGTCGTGTAATGTTACACGACCATGTTTCTTGGTATTTTGTTTGGCCAGTTTACCTTAGATTTATTTTTCATGTATGCTTGACTAAAGTTTAAAATAAGTTCGGCTATAAATTGGGGCAAGTGTGGCCAGAAATTTTAGGCAAGCTCGGCTAGAACAGGAGGCACGCTTGGATAAGTGCCATAATTTTGAGGTAAGCTTGGACAAAACTCAAAGCAAGCTTGGTCAGGTCTCGAGGAAAGCTTGACCAGAACTTTAAGGCAGACTTGTCTAGAACTTGAGATAAGCTTGGCCAGACTAGCTA
This sequence comes from Limnanthes douglasii subsp. nivea, assembly GCA_036936605.1. Lineage (NCBI taxonomy): Eukaryota > Viridiplantae > Streptophyta > Magnoliopsida > Brassicales > Limnanthaceae > Limnanthes > Limnanthes douglasii. The sequence goes on from JAUPFV010000004.1 coordinate 213,802,799, forward strand.
GTCATGCTATGATGAGTGGCCTAGTGGATAAATTTGTTTGGCTTTGTAGCCAAGCTTCTTATCCTGCTACGGTGCTTGACCATGGTCAATCAAGAACTTGGACATGAGGCTAGGTTGCGCTCATTTGGCCATTCGACCAAATCGGTGTCATTCTTGTTTAAATGAATAATACAAGGCTCAAGTTATAGATCCTTACCTGGTTTGATGCCTTAGATGATATTTCATATTGTATCAGTATTTATATGGAAGCCCATTTATAACATAATATTCTCCCAATTGTGAAACATGTACTTAAACAATTCAATGTAGCAAATCTCTTTATATGGATAATTTAAATAATCTATAACATGGTCCACCACATGCTATATGCAAAGAAAACCAAATCTTTAATCTCAATAATCTAAAAAAGAAAAAAAAAAGTGTACAAAATAAATATTTGAAAATCACATTCGTCATCTACGAAACCACAAAACATTTTGTGTATTTAATTAAACCACCAATGAAATATGGTTGCTTTATATAAAATAATAAAGTGAATTTTATTTCTATTTTATTGACACGAGAATACATCATAATATATTCTTCTTAAAGATCTCATATTAAAACAATTCTACTTTAGCGCTTTTAGGGTTTCTCACCGTATAATAGTTTTATTTTTAAGGAGTAGAAAAGATAAATTTTCCCATGTTGATTTAGAGCTTCATCAGATGGATATTAAGAAAACATTTTTAAGTGGAGACATTGAGAATACTATTCACATGTAGCAATCTGAAATATTTTGTTTCTAAAATTCAAAGTCGATGGTGTATAAACTATATAAATCCATATATGAACTCAAACATACATCTTGTCAATGGTATCATAAATTCATCGATACAGTTATCTCATTTGTTTTTAAGGTGAACCCCATAGAAGATTATGTATATCAAAAGTCCAGTGGGAGTAAAGTGATTATATAGTGTTGTATGTCGATGACATACCCCTTACTAGAAATGAAATTGGTTTACCACATGTTACCATAAGTTTTCTATTAGAGAGACTTGACATAAAGGACTTTGGTAAACCATCTTATGTGATAGAGATCCAAATAGTAAGGAATTACCTGCGTGGCATCATGGGTCTCTCACATAATAGATACATTGAAAGCATGCTACATTGTTATGGTTTAAAAGAGAACAAACTCATGTATACTCAAAAAACCAAAATTAATAAGGTTTCACTCCACCAGTCCCCCAAGAGAGATTCTCAAATTCATATCATGAAGACATACCCATATGCTTTGGCTATTGGAAGTCTCATGTATACTCATCTGTACATCAAACAAGAAATATCATTTACATTTGGAATGTTGGGAGGTACTTGAGCAACCATTGAAACATTATAAATATGATAATTTAATACTTATGGAAATGGGTTTTTAAGGATTAATTTGTAAACAATGTAAATTCAGGGACTTGATTGTAATTAGTGTAAGTTTTGTCTTTAATTTGTGAACGATGTAAGTTTTAGGAAGCTATTGTGACTTTGCATAATTTGTAAGGACGAAATAGCAATTAGTCCATTTTTGTAACAGATTCAGTTTAAGACAAAGTCTTGGCTCCTCTATATAAAGGACCAGACTATTCTAATAAGGGGTTGAACACTTTTACTTAAAACTCTCTTTTACTTGTATTTTCTCTCTCAAAAAAAATCTTAAGCACTTTCTCTCTCTATAATATTTCCCTAGCAATTTACTTTAGCAAATCAAAACCTTATCAAATTGGCTACTTCACTGGGGAAACTGACTAAGAAAAATCAGTAACTTATTTTGTTCGAAAGTGGTACTATTCAGTGGTATTCTTTGACTAAAATTCGTAAGATAAATCTTGAAAATAATAATCCTACACTTCAATCAATGATAGAAACGACGAGAGATGATTTGCAAAAGAATGAGACTGATGGGAATGGATCGTCTCCGGTCCAAGTTCGTTCTGATGTTGAGACAATAATAAGTCAACTTCTTGATAAAATCAATGCTTTGATTGAAAAATATGAGCGAAGGGAGCAAGAGATACTTTATGCTATAATCAGATCTGAAGTTAGGCAAGAAATGGAAAAGACTGATGTGGAAGGTCAGTCAGATCGATCTTTTGATGCCAGATATGCTAAGTCCGAGCATAAAAAAACACGTTTTGTGTCTTTTAGAGAGAGATATTCGTCTCGAAAGGACAAAAAAGATAAGCAAAAATTGATAACCTCTAGTGATGAGGAAGTAGAAAGTTCAGCTTCGGGATTTAAAGGCATAGAGGTTCTTCGAAGGGAAAATCAGAAAGAGATTATTCGAGGAGGTATAAAAAGGAGAGCAAGTCTAAGAATGCTCATCGATCAACATGGCATGAAGGAAATCCTTCGAATCAATATGCTGAAACCGATTGTAATTTGTATGTCATAATGGGGACCGATGATCAATTTGTTCAAGTCGTTGATAGGAGGAACTTTCCATTTACAGATGAAATTCGCTCTATGACGCTTCCGAAGCGTTTTGATATTTTGAAGGTTGAAAAGTTGACGCAAGATGCCGATGATCACATCGAACAATTCAAAAATTATATGATGAATTTGGAGGATGACGACCGGCTTGTGTGTCGTGATTTTTCTCAAACCTTTATAGGAACAGCTCTCAAATGGTACAACAGGATTTCGATGGGGTCCATTTCAAATTTTAGGGATTTTTATACTACTTTACGAAGGCAGTTTGTTGGAAGCAAGGAGATGAGAGCTAATGATGATACAATTATCCAGTGCAAGGAGGCACCATGAGAGAAATTGAAAGACTATACTAAGATATTTGTATTAACCAAAACAAGTTTGGATAACTGTGAATAAAATGTGGCAATGACCGCTTTTCGCCAGGGTTTGTTGCCAGGGGATCTGGCTAATGAGACGACAAAGAGAAGGGCTTTGAATTTTGGAGCGTTAATGGCTCGAGTCGAGGATCAAATTAAGGTTGAAGAATCTAGAAGAGTCCGAGGTGCACCAGTTAACACTTCAATGAATTCAGGACAGGTAGCCTTCAAATGGAAATAATAATGCTAATGGGAATAATCAGTAGTCGAGGCAGAAGAACAACAATTTGCCTCCTCGGAGTGGTGGATATTCGAACCACACTCCATCCAACAATTACAATAGGCCTATGCCGAATACATGGGTTAGGCCATAGTACTATACTGATTTGACAGAGAGTGTTTCTGTTATTTGCAATAAAACTAAGAACTCTATGAATCTTAGAAAACCAACTCCTATTAGCCGACCGAGGGAAGAAAGGAATAATAAATTTTGTAGGTATCATGATGATATTGGGCATGATACAAATGATTGCATTTCCTTGAAAAACGAAATCTAATATTTGATTGAGAATGAGAAGCGCTTGACTTATGTGAAGTCACATGGAAGTGCATCGAAGAATAATGGTGCATCAACTTTGTAGGCTGCACAGCCAGCTGAGAATTTGATGATTATGTATTCACAGGTTGAGTCATTTGATGCTTCTAATGAATATGTTGAAAAGGATCTGAACAGGTTGCTTCTGATGGCAGTGGAGGAACTTGTTGGAGATTTTTCTGTAGAAAAGGGACATGTTCAGGAATTGTGCAAGTTTTTTGAATCGTTAGCAATTTTTGGGGGCGATTCAATGACTGGAAATTCAGACAGCTCAAGGAAAAGGCATGTTGTCAACTTGACAACTCAAATTGAAGGGAGGATGTCAACGCACTTGTACCGAAAGAAAGACATTCCCTTCATTTTGTTTGATGAAGATGATTTAAGAAGGACTGTAGGAGCACATGAGGATGTTGTGGTAATTGGAGCTGAGGTGGCTGGCGTAGAAATTCGACGTGTGCTGATTGACACTGGCAGTTCTGCTAATATTCCTCCTCGAATTACTCAATCATACTGTACTATTATTGGATTTACGGGTGTAACAGCTCGTGTTGTTGGCGAATTCGAGTGAGAAGTTAGTTTGGGGAAAGGACCATTCAAGAAGAAGGTTCAAGTAATTTTTCTGGTGGTGGACGGTCCCACAAGTTATAATGCTATTTTTTGGAAGATCATGGCTTTCAATAATGTATGGGGTGGTTTCAACAGTTCATCAGTGTTTTAAATATGTAGTTGGAGACAAAGTTAGAGTGGTTCGGGGATATCAAAAGGTTTTCAGAGCGTGCTATGCCACTGCGTTTCGGGTCCGAGGATCCAGTAGTGGAGATTTGATGCGAGAATAGCAGTTAGAAGGGGTTCCGTAGGAGTTGGAAGAAAGGGTGACGATCGGAGAGAAACTCGGGGGTCTTTAACAGTGCGTGAAGAAATAGAGGAGTTTACTTTTGTAAAAGGAAAAGTTCTTCGGATTGGAACTTTATTGACCCATAATCTACGTCAACAAATGCTTAATTTTTTGTCTCAGAATTTGGATGTCTTCTCTTTGAAGACGGAAGATGTAACAGGAGTACCTATCGAAGTAATCCGACATAGCTTGGCCATAGATCGGATGGTCAAACCAGTGATTAAAAAATGAATAGCATTTTCATCGGAAAAGGCGGAACCGATTGTGGCGGAAGTGGATCAGTTGTCTAAGGTAGGGCACATAAGGGAATCTCAATATCCTTTGTGGACTGCGAATCCGGTAGTGGTTAAAAATAAGAATGAGAAATGGAGGATGTGTGTAGATTTTACAAATTTGAATAGAGTTTGCCTCAAAGATCCATTTCATGTTCCTGAAATTGACCAATTGATTGATTCCACTTCAAGCAATGAAATTTTGACTTTTATGGATGCTTTTGCAGAGTATAATTAGATCCAGATGGATCTGAAGGATCAAGAGTGCACGACTTTTATAACTGATAGAGGCCTCCATTGTTATAGGGTGATGCTCTTTGGATTGAAGAATGTTGGGGCCACTTATGAGAGATTAATGAATAAAGCTTTTGCTACACAGATCGGAAGAAATATGGAAGTATATATAGACGATATGTTAGTGAAAAATTCAAGAGACGAGGTGCATCTTGATGATCTAGAAGAAACTTTTTTGAATCTAAGAGCAATCATGTTGAATCTAAATCTGGAAAAATGTACCTTCGCAGTTCGATCAGGGAAGTTTTTGGGTTTTATTTTTAGCGAAAAATGAATAGAAGCCGACCCAGGAAAATTAAAGGCTTTGATAACAATGAACTCACTTCGATCAGTTAAAGAAGTGCAAATATTGACAGGAAGGTTAGCAGCACTTAAATTGATTTATTTCACGATTTTCTGATAAATGCTTTTCTTTCTTTCAAGTGTTACGAGGACCTAGCAGGTTCAAATGGACTTCGGAATGCGAAGCAACGTTCACAAGCATTAAAAATTTGTTGTCATCACCAGAAATATTAACGAAGCCTCGAAATGGGGATGAATTATTCTTGTACATCGTCGTATCGGATTTTGCACTCAGCTTAGTTTTAATGAGTGAAGATTCAGGAAATCTGAAGCCGGTCTATTACATTAGTAAAAGTTTGGTGGCAGCAAAATAAGGTATATGAAGTTGGAGAAGTTGGCTTTAGTATTAGTGATTGCTGCTAGGAATATGCGTCCATATTTTCAAGCTCATACTATAGAAGTCCGAACTTCATTCCCCTTAAAGAATTTATTACAACGACCTGATATTTTGGTGAGGATGACCTGATCTGTTGCGAATTGGGAGAAATTTTTTGCAGTCGGCTTGAGGAATTCGTTGGCATACGAGCTTCAGATCTGGGTCAGAAGATAAATCTTTGGGAGGCAGACCACCTTCTGTGATCGGAAACATGTGGCATTGGAGGAAGTTAATGGGCTGAAAGGCGGTATATAAGGCGTTATTCCATTCTTTTTCAGTCCAGGCAGCCAATTTTTGGAATATTACCTTAGCAGCTTCTCGACGAGTGGAGTAGGCAGGGGCGGATTTAGGGGGAAGATAAGTATGCCCAGGACAACCCTAAGTCAAAATAAATAAATTTAGTATAGTTCTTTAGTGATATACTTGAGGTCTTGAGTTCAAGACTTACTAGATACCTAAATATTTTTATTTATTCACTTTTCTTTACATTCTTTTATTTCACTTGTTATTTACATTCTTTTACATTTTATTTTTACTCTATTCATTGATTTATAATTTATAGACCAACAAAATATGTTGTTCATTTCAATACTTTGACAGTAAATCACTTATTAGGTTGGCAAGATTCTACCCAAATGACTTTGGATATATAAGTGATAAGGAGTTGTCTAGCCAACTTGAGACGTATATTGCATGTATCAAGATGGATGGTAACTTTTCCAATTTGAAGAGTATCTCGGATTTATGTAAGCCTATTGTTCGTACAAAAAAAACACAAGATATTTGGATTTGCGTACACACTTTTGAAGGTAGCTTTAGTCAATTCATGGCTTAATGATTATTAAGTGACATTTGTAGAGAAAGAAATGTTTTCTACGGTTAATGATCTAGATATTATCCAATGCTTTCAAGGCATGAGTAATAGGAGAATCTATTTACTTTTGGACTAGAATATATTTTCATTTTGAGTTGTAACTAGAATATTTACATATTTTTATTATGAAATACTCAGATATTTATATTTTATTGAAATATTTTTTTATAATACTTTTGGGCATACTCTAAATTTTAGTCCTGGATCCGCCACCGGGAGTAGCGCTTCGAAATTTCTAATATAAACAAACAAAATAAAATGTTAAGTAAGAAAATAAAATATATATTAAAAAACTCTAAAGTAAGAAAAGAAATTTTTTGAAGGTCGGACCGATTGTAATTAAAGATGATAATGATAAGATTAATCCTTTTGAAATTTAAATGAGAATATGTAAAATTTGTTGGAAATGTCGCGATGAAATTGGGCTTTAGTTTTCGAATACATGTACCTGTGACCGTTAAATAAGCTTTTTAAACTGAGAGATCGGAGGGTGGAAAGCAAAAGCTTAGTCGAGAGAGTGCATATAAAAGGCACACATTTGATTTGTTTGTTCATCGTCTTAGGTCTGACTGACACTTTCTCGCTTTGCACAGAATACTCTTCGTTTCGCATACATACAGATACAGGTCCATCCATCTCTTTCTAAGTTAATTGGGTTTCTCTTCGTCTTCGTCTTTGTTTACTTGCGTTATTATTACAAATCGGTGTTTGATCGTCATTTGATTTTCGAGTTTGATCGTCATTTGATTTTCGAGTTTGATCGTCATTTGTTTAGTGCACTTATCTGGTTTGTTTGTGTGCTCAATTGTTTTAGGCTTTAATAGGGACTCGTTTGGATTATCCTTTTTGCTATGAACTTGTTTGTTGATAGAGATGCTTTTGTATTGTTTAATTGCTGCGATGATATTGATATTGATATTGACATTGTAGCTGGTTCTCTGAGCAAGATCGAATAACTTTCCCTTGGTTTTCAATCTTATGCTTAATCGAGAGAAGCATTTTGGTTCTGTTTCCCTATCCTAACCTAACCTAACCCTGCTTAGCTCACAAGTTAGAGCACCACATTTAAATTAAATTTTAATTTAAATGTGGTAGAAATCGGTGCAACTCCGATAGCGGGTTCTTTTTTATCTGTATTTTCCTTCAAAACACCGATTGACAAAACAATTTCACTTGTCATTCCTCTGGTTTGATGTTTGCATTTGATATTTGATATTTGATATTTGATATTTGATATTTGATATTTGCATTGGCATTGTGTATTTGATGCTCTGTTGACTTGTGCAGTGAACCATGGGTAAGGAAAAGGTTCACATCAACATCGTGGTCATTGGCCATGTCGACTCTGGAAAGTCAACAACCACTGGTCACTTGATCTACAAGCTTGGAGGTATTGACAAGCGTGTCATCGAGAGGTTTGAGAAGGAAGCTGCTGAGATGAACAAGAGGTCCTTCAAGTATGCCTGGGTCTTGGACAAGCTCAAGGCTGAGCGCGAGCGTGGTATCACCATTGATATTGCCCTCTGGAAGTTTGAGACTACCAAGTACTACTGCACTGTCATTGATGCCCCTGGTCATCGCGACTTTATCAAGAATATGATCACTGGAACCTCACAGGCTGATTGTGCCGTCCTAATTATTGATTCCACCACTGGTGGTTTCGAGGCTGGTATCTCTAAAGATGGTCAGACCCGTGAGCATGCCTTGCTTGCATTCACTCTTGGTGTCAAGCAGATGATTTGCTGCTGTAACAAGGTCTTGCCCTCATATTTTTTATCTTTATTATTAACACTTTTTCTATCATATCATTTCATACCATTTCATGTCTAAATTCTAATACCTGCTTCCATCTTCTTTGTCGCAGATGGATGCCACCACACCCAAGTACTCTAAGGCTAGGTACGATGAAATCGTTAAAGAAGTCTCTTCCTACCTCAAAAAGGTCGGTTACAATCCTGACAAAATTCCATTCGTCCCCATCTCTGGTTTCGAGGGTGACAACATGATTGAGAGGTCTACAAACCTCGACTGGTACAAGGGCCCCACCCTTCTCGAGGCCCTTGACGCTATCTCAGAGCCCAAGAGACCTTCGGACAAGCCACTCCGTCTTCCCCTTCAAGATGTCTACAAGATCGGTGGTATTGGAACCGTGCCAGTGGGTCGTGTTGAGACAGGTACCATTAAACCCGGTATGCTCGTAACATTCGGTCCTACTGGTCTCACCACTGAGGTCAAATCTGTTGAGATGCACCACGAAGCACTGCTCGAAGCTCTCCCCGGTGACAATGTTGGCTTCAATGTCAAGAATGTCGCTGTCAAGGATCTCAAGCGTGGCTTCGTCGCATCAAACTCTAAGGACGACCCTGCCAAGGAAGCTGCTACTTTCACTTCCCAAGTCATAATCATGAACCACCCAGGTCAGATCGGTCAAGGATACGCTCCTGTGCTCGATTGCCACACTTCCCACATCGCTGTCAAGTTTTCTGAACTCTTGACCAAGATTGACAGGAGGTCCGGTAAAGAGCTAGAGAAAGAACCTAAGTTCTTGAAGAACGGGGATGCGGGTATGGTCAAGATGACTCCTACCAAACCCATGGTGGTCGAGACCTTTGCTCAGTACCCACCACTTGGTCGTTTTGCTGTTAGGGACATGAGACAAACGGTTGCTGTTGGTGTTATTAAGGCTGTGGAGAAGAAGGACCCAACTGGTGCTAAGGTCACCAAAGCTGCTGTCAAGAAGGGAGCAAAGTGATTAATGGTTAATATGCTACTGGTTGTTTGGAAAACATGAACTGTTATGATACTATTTGTAAGCTGGCCATCTTTTTAGATCACAGCAAACATATTTATCATGTACATAAATTCCATGATTTTGATTTTGTTCTGAATATGCTGTTAGTTTATGCGTTGTCATGTCTTACTGGCAAAATATTTGAGTAAAATGAAACAATTAGCCGATGAACATACATTAGATGCAAATAATTTGACACTAATATTTTATTTTCTGACACTAAACTTTTTAACCACACCTCATAATTTAGTTTTGTATTTACTTCGTAAATATACAAATTTCAAAGCAGATTTCTAAAATCTGAGCTTATTAAAATTTCATTAAATGTTGTGCTGAGCTTATTAAAAATTCATTAAATGTTGGTTGTTTCACGAAATTCATTAGAAAATCCGTATATAAAAAACTACTTGCTATTAAATTTATAAACTATTTCTATATTATATAATTGGTGCTTATCTTCTATTTTCTTCATTTATTTTTAGGTTTAAAATATTATTATTGTTATTTATTAATTAACTAATTAAAATGCACGTATGAACTTTTATGTTAAGTTAATTTTCTTTTATATCGCAATTTATGCATATATGATTTGGATATATTTTTTGGATATGGATCACCTTTAAGTGAATGGAAAACACTGAAGCGTAGTATCGATAACGTGTCGCTCAATAGTTCGTGGATACTCAAAAGTTACCACGCTCAATCTCAATTATTTTCACCTTAAAGTAGTAGACGTGCCACAGTTAAGTTTCATTAGGATATATGTATGTACAAATTTGGATGGATAATTTGTTACATCATGAACACAAATGTCCAAGACACAAAAGAGGGTTTCAAACTACAAATTTGAGTTATCTAGTACGGTGCAGACAACACATGTGGTACATAGTGTACATCCTAGATATGCTCACTGTATGACTATTTTTCACTATCTTATATTATGATTATGGACTGGTTTAGCGTATTACGAAATATTTTTATGTTATAATTACTGATTCAAAATTGTGTATGATGTGTATTCACTTTTATGTTAAATATATTTTTGGTTGTGTCATTTTGAATGGATATTTTTTTAAGTTTGAAGTTATTTTAAGTAATTCACACTAAACACGAAACACTTAACGGAGGCAAGAAAATCTCATGTTGGAATGTGTTTTACAAAATTTGCTTCATCGTTTCATCTTTGTTTCTTCGCACAACATATGTGAATCAACATCAAAATTTCTACCATGATTTTTAATCAGAATCGTGATATTGCACATATTATGCGAAGACAACCTAACATTTTGAACAACATGTGCCAAATTATGCTTATAATTTGAAAACCATTACCAACTATTTTTCATTCATTCACATATGCTGTGTAAAACAACAAGGAGATATTTGCACAACGTTGGCGTATCAAGGTAAAAAATAGCAATGAATTTCAACTTAGAAACATGATTTTGCTAATGTGCAAACTATTGGGCTGATTTCACACAACATTTGCGAAATCATAGCTAAATTTTTTACATGATTTACATATGGTGTACAAAGAATTAATGCATGTTTTACATAATTTGTGCGAATCAAGGCCAAACTTATGGCTTAAATTTTTAAGATAGAAGCTTAGTGTCACGACTCACATTTCCTAATAGACAAGCTAGCATCATAAGGCTTTGGCTTTAGAGCATCTTCTAATGTGATCGTTCCCGTCCCGTCATTGATTGCAGCCTTTTTACACAATATCAGCTTGACACCAAACTTCTCCAATGTTTCTTTAAGTGTTTCTAATTCCTGCTCGACTAACGACAATCAAACCGTCATTTGTTTGAGTGTTCGTAGCTTTTTTTCTACTGACAACAACATGGTCGCGATGGTGTCACATTCTTCTAAGATTTGGGCTTGTACTTCCATCTTGATAGCATCTACTATCTTACTTACGATATTTTCCATAGTATATTTCTAACTTTTAAGAGTCTCACTTGTTAAGTACTCTTCATCGACGCGCATAAAGGAATTCACCTACTCTCTTTTTTATGCGTACCAATCTTGCCTCGATGCTTAATTGCGTATTCTTAGACTTTTCCCTCTTCTTGTTTGCGTCTTAGGCACATTTTTCTGTGGTAATGTTGTAATTTGGGTAAGTCATCCTCAAGTCTCAAATTTTCTTTGATACCAACTGTCACGAGCTTAAATTTGGATAAGAACGTGTGGTACTTGAACTATTCAAGTACACCTAAAAAAACGAAGGAGTTGGACACTTGGAGCTTTTAGAGAAACCCGTGATCATCCGGTATAAACATCCATAAATATTGTTTTCTCTCTTTTTCATGTGATATAATAATTCATATTATTGAAATTTTCTTTGATTATTTTATGTTGATATTATTTGAGCTTATCAAAAATTCATTAAATGTTGGTTGTTGCATGAAGTTCATTCAAAAATCCATTAAAGGTGTGTTATTATATAAAAAACTACTTGCTATTAAATTTATAAACTATTTCTAAATTATATAATTGATACTTATCTATTCTATTTTTTTAATTACATTCAAACTATTCGATATTTAATATAAGCTAATTTTTAAATATTTAAAATTGTCGATTTATCCTATAGTTATAGATATTTGTGTAGTAGACAAGCCAACATCTACCTCTCCCCATCATAAGTTTTTCGCTTTGGAGCATCTTCTCTTATGATCTTGCTCGTTCTGCCATTGATTGCAGCCTTTTTACAACACACCAAATCCCCACCAAAATTCTCCAACGTTTCTTTAAGGTTTATCTATATCCTGCTCGACTAACGACAACCCAACCGTTGTTTGTATGAGTATTCGTAGCTCTTTTTCCACCGACAACAACTTGGCTGCGGCAGCATCACCTTCTTCTAAGATTTGGGATTGTACTTTCATGTTGATAGCATCTACTACCTTGCTTACGACACTTTCCGTGGTATATTTCCACCTTTCAAGAGTCTAATTTGTTAAGTACTCTTCCTCGACGCGCATAAGAAATTCACCTACTCGTTTTTACATGCGTACTAATCTTGCATCGATGCTTGATTCTGTATCCTTGGACTTTTCCCTCTTCTTGTTTAGGCCTTAAGAACATTTCACTGTGGTAATGTTGTTGTTTGGGTCAACCATTATTGAGTCTCAAACTTTCTTTGATACCAAATATCACGGGCTTATATTTTGATAAGAATGTGTGGTACTTGAACTGTTCAAGTAGGCCTAAAAGAACAAAGAGGATGGACACTTGGAGCTTTTAGAGAGACCGGTGATTATCCACTTCTGGCCTTATATCTTGACCCCACAACCTAAGTTGAGTCACCTTGTGCATTCCACGCGTACTCCACATGCCTTTACCTGGGTACTAGGGTGTAGCCTTCCTTGTGTCACACTCGTTATTCCATTAGCCCCCCACGATGAATAATCGTCTTTGCACACCCCATCACTCTGTCCACGCCTCTTCTGGGTTCGTGCGAGCCGACCTTAAGGGTGTTGGGCTAAGTCATCGGGACGTTACATTTAGCTTTGGAATAGCTTCGTTGTCGGAGACGGATCCCAGCTCTTATATGACTTGTCATGGGATTACACTCTTCCGCCCATGAGGCGCCTGTACCGAGCATGCCTAGCGGCACAAGCCAACCTTTCCCATATGACAGACAAGAAATATAATATATGGATAAAAAGGATTGAGTATAAGTACCGGAATATGAAGACTTATGTTACTATCGACAGATCATATGAGCATATCATGATCTGCATGGAGAGTTAGATTCTAGCTTGTCCACTGAGAAATGTGAGTCGTGACACTATGTTCATATTAAATGTGCAAGACTTTCTTAAATATTCATATTTCATGAAAAACTATAAATATGGTTAAAACTATACACACTAAATTTAGATTGTGCGGTGTGAACATAGTACTTCATAACGTTTTACTAAAACTTTTACAGCGATAAAAAAATATACAATAAATAAAGAATATAACAATATATACAAAACTAAAATAATTGTAAAGAAACAACGTATGGTAATTAAAAATAATAACATAAAACATTCCTTACGAAGAAGAATAATTTTACTCATATTAATCTTTTTGGTCTTTTTTTAATATAATCATCCATGAATACATTTTTATCTCTTTTGCATGTAATATGATGATTCATATTATTGATATTTTGTTTTGTTGATATCAACCGAGTAAAGTTGCAACACGGGAATTTGGAACTATAGATTGAAGTTAGAATTAGATGCCAAAGGGTGAAGCTAGGTATTATAGCAAAGAAAATTAATTGGTATAATTTAGTCTGACCTTAAATATGGAATGAGAATAAGCCGATACTTAAGAAGTTTGAACTGTTCACTATTTATGTGTCTGGATGCTCAATTAGAATTAGGTGTAAAAGATGTCTAGTGGAATATAAGATTTATGCATAGCGGAAGAAAAACATATATTGAGTTACTATTGAGAAAAATGTGCAACTAACTCTTGCGGGGATGAAGGTAAAATAACTGGTGGCTAAAACTTCTAGATATGCTTCTATGTGCTTGGGATAGACATGATCTCTTGTATGAGAATATTAAGTATGAATGAAAGATATACGTCGTTTATTAACAAGGGTTAATGTGGAACGTACATTTGAAGAGGGGACTAAAATTACAAGCATGCTTTATCCAACAATGTTTGCTAGAAAATGAGCCAATACCCGATAGTTGTACGTATTAGTCTAGTAGGAAACATTTCATCTTTTTTATGGGAACTATTTATACTTTTCAAAGTGCTATTGTCAGCCGCATGTGCTTTTTTCCTCATTCTTGAGTCTATATAAAGTGAAGAAAGAAGATTCAAGCTTTGTGGCGTGGCTGTAAGACTTAAAAAATATTTTATAAAGTAAGTGTTTCGGCTAGTTTTAAAGAGTGTAGTGAGGTAGAATATTAACACTTGAAGATATACTATGAGATCTATTGTTCTTTTTGTAAGCTGAGAGTGTTTTTAATGTTTAGTGAGAGCTTTAAAATTTATTAAATACAAATATAACTTAATTATAATATTTTTATATTTTTAAATGATAATTTAAGTATTGAAAATCCCTTACCGGTCGGTTGTTGTGTTGCACAATACCGATCATCCAAAGTGATGAAGAAGTATTTTTCCCATATTGTTTATCCGAGAAGAAATGTCATAATTTTTTATGGTTGGGTAATAGATAAATAATTCTTTCACTATTGCTAAGTTTTTGTTTTCTCCAAAAATCCGTAGACTTGTCCCTATGTTTAACTTTTTTCCATCAACGTCTTTGCGTTAATAAAAATTGTATTGTTTCAAGTCATTTGCATAGCATGTGAACTGAGTTAATATTATACATATTTGATAGATCACCTTAAGTCTATCTCCAGGTCGGTTAAAATAACATTCGTGAGGTACACATATTATTTTATACCACCGAAGATAGAAAACTTAAAACCCACTTATAGGTTCCTATTTTCTCCAAACTTAGTAAACGAAAAGCAACACAGATGTTATATTTGTTAAAGTTATGCCAAAAACTTTGAAAAATGCTATTTTTAGCGCGTTATCTTATAAGTACTATCCATGATAAGTACTGATAGGAATGTGTGTAATAATACAATACTTGTAGGCTGCGAAAAAAACAATTTGGTGATCAGTTTTGATCTATGGGTTTTTCGGTGACATTCTAAACAATTGCTCATTTTCATTTTTATAACAATTATTGTTTATGGGATTGGTTGGGGGTTTCAAAATAACAAAAATTTACCTAATAGTTTAGATATTGTGTGTGTTAGATACATTTATCAGGTTGCATTATTTCAAACCTGAATATATATTTTTAGAATGCGGACCCAAAATTAATAATTTACAGACAAACTCATTTTTGTATGGTTTTAGTTTTGTTAAATAACCTTCACAGTGCATGGTTGGTTTGTGGTTGTGTTACCCGCATATAACGGTCTATACTTAATAACCAAGACATGATGTTGTAAGATGCACTCTCATTGCCCCCAAGGGGTAGCCGAGTTGGTTGAGTATGGCATTCTTATGACCAAAAGGTCATGAGTTCGAGTCCCTCTGCATACACTTTCTCGTTTGAGCCTGTCACTTTATGTGGTTTACCTTCTGGCGTTGGTTTGCAGGCTATCGCGCCAGACTGAGGGTTTACCCTGTGCGCACTCATTGCACTCTGAGTAGCGGCTGCGGGTTCCCTCCGAAAAAAAAGATGCACTCTCATTGAAGAATCACATTTTTTGTTACATACATTATTTTTTATACCATTGCGTCAATTGTTTTCTTTATAAAATATCATACATTTCGCATTTTAAAAAGAACATAGGAGATTTCCTATTTTATCTATCATCCTAAAGGTTAATAATGATTATGTATCTTAAATCGCGACCTACAGACTTAACCCATTCAATCAAATCAGATTTAGTGCAATAATCGTCCCTAGAAAATAAATATATGTAATCGACACATGAACATGTTACCTCAATGTGTCCTATTAAAATCCAATTATTTTGAGTACATGAATAGTCCTAAAATATCATAAATTTCTAAAGACAATGGATAATATAACATAAACAATGCATAACTATTTTTGTATGGTTCATGAAAAATACATACTCATGTTCACACGAGGCACGTCAAAATGCGTATGCATTTCACATGAACCATGCCAAATGAGTTTACAAGTTCTTTTTTAAAAAATGGTACATATATTGACGTGTCACACGTATCTTGTAATTTCAACAAATGTGTGTTTAATTACATTAAGTGGTATTCGTGTTGAATGTAATTAGTTTTAGATTTTAGTTTAAAATTTTAGTAAGTATGATTAAATTTTAAGATTTTAGATATTTTGTGTTAAATTCTGTTAAATGTTATCCCGTAATTTGTTTTCAAAATTAAGAGTAAAATAATTTTTTCTGATATTTTTAAAATAAATAATACAAAAAACAAAATCTTTTCTTTTAAGAATTATATATATATATATATATATTAAAGTTTTAAAAAATATATATATTATGTATAATTTTCATTTGTAAAATATTGTTTTAACATATGAATTGAAATTAAAAATCTAAACCTAACCTTGAGGACTCTAGCGAGAGATACCCTCATCTCTCTAGAAGTCCCAATGTCGACAGAAGCTCTCCAACATATCACCGGGAGCTCCCATATCGACGATATCTTTTTTTCCTCTCACCAAAATAGACTGATCTTCCTCCCTCATTTTTTTGGTAGATCGTGCTCTCATATAGTCTATTCTCCTTATTCTTTCTAGAGATTTTTTTGTTCCATAAAGAGGTTGTTCCTTTTCTTTTTACATCTCTCTTTGTTGTTGATAACCCTCATGTTGGCTGTCGGAGGTGCATCATGAGTCCGGATATAGCAGGCCAGTTCTCTAGTTGGTTGTTGTTGGCTCCCTTACTGGTCGGTATATAGAGTATGATGGTTTTTTGTAGGTTCGGTCCTTTTTCGCGTTTTTGTCCCGCTATATTTTTAAGTTTCATGGTGGCTCTTTTTCCCTTTTAGACTTCTTTCATCTGAAGTTTTATTTTCATTACAGGGGTTACAACTATCTAATATCATATCTAATAGCTATGGTTGTTAGATATATATTATTTTTTCTCTTCAAAATATATCATGTGCTTATGGTTTTCTATGTCTATGGAAAAGTGATTTCTGAGGATATTATTGTTTTTTTAATTATTTTAGTTTCACCCTTGGTTTTTAGGTTGTCTGTCTTGGAGTTTCATATCTGGTTCTTGACTTTGACATCTAGATCGTGTGGTAGTTTTGTATCTTTGTGTATATATATATTTGAATTTAGATTATTTTTACTGTACTTTTGATGGCGTAGTACAATTATATTTCGGTTTATGCTCGATGGTCACCACTTTCTGATCTGCTTTGTGAAACTCGTGGTTTTCCAAAACTGTTTGGTTGTTAATTCGTACGTGCATGTTTTAATTCCATCCAATTACCATTTAGCATGTCACAATTATTCTTGATGTTTTCGCTAATAATGACCCCAGTACACATTTTGGGATCATCAATTGTATTATGCTCTTTTTGGTTGTATTATTGTGCTTTTGATGTTGAGGTAAATTATTAGGGTATTGTTTACATTGTCTTTGTTTGTCTTTTAAATTTCTTTGGACACTAAATATGGATATTATCGTTGTATTCATATTGTTTTATTTCGTTATAAGTCTCATTTACTCTCGCCAGAGAATGACCAGTTGTCTTGTAAAAACGTCATTATTTATTTATTTAATGCTTTAAATTATAATAAAAACTTTATTTGTATCGAATTGAGTAATAAAACGCCCTAAAAATTAGTTCAAAGTGAGATAGATGTTAAAATATTAATTTTAACTTTTTAACTAAACAAAATAATACTTGACGAATCAAAAATATATATTATGTGAACCAAAAATCATATAAAAATCTAAAAAATATTTCATTATTTAGAAAATGAAAAATATTTATTAATTTGATAATTCTTGATCGTTACTTAAAGAATAAGTGACAACAAAAAATTTTTATCCTAAATTAAGGATCAAAATCTATGTAATCTCAAGTTATAAATGAGACATCCACCTAAGAGTTTCAGGTTGAATCTTGAATATTTTGAAAACATCTTTATACTTACTCTCTTATTCAACAACTGAATAGTCGAAACTCCAACCTCTCAAAATTTATTACTATTTTAGTTGGATAAATTTCTCCTAGAACAATTCTATAATTATCACTGACGTCGTTTGTAAGAAACAAAGGTTCCCAAAAGACTTTAAAGGTTTACAACCAACATATTTTCACCACTCTTTAAAAAATCTTAATTCAAAATTCAATAATGTTACACCCAATAACTCATAAGATCAGGCGAGAACGAACAACTAGATCGAATTCAGGTAATATGACAACAAGTGAAGCCACCTACACTGGAGGAAGGCTCTGTTACTAGTAGATAAAGAAGACAAAAGCAACGAGGTTGAATCTATTTTGATCATCAACAGATAGTGGCTGAGGTGAAGCCACCCACCGGAGAAAGGCTCTGTTTTTGTTTATTAGTAAATTGAGAGATAAAATAGCATAAGTAAGTTAAGTCTAAAAAATAAGCTACATTTGAAGTAAAGGCTAAAAAACAAAAAACTTGAAGAAAATAAAACAAAAATATAATAAAATTAACACTGGACACAAGAAAAATATTTACTATCCTAGTAAATAAATTATAATGGCTTGTTATTTAAATTAACAAAACAAAATACTTATTTTATTTTATTTAATGAATCGGTAATATTTTATTCATCAGGTAGTAAGGTTATACTTTTAGAAAATATGGTTTCAGAAAAAATCCATCGTTGTGAAAAAATATCATAAATGTTCCGTAAAAGCACTTAAGTGTTTGGACTCACATAACAAAGTATCACAATCTTTATATTCAAGTTTGATCACCGTGCAATGTATTTTTCTCCACCATGTTAAAAAAACTAAAAGAGAATATTAGCCTGAAACTTAGATGAAACTTAATGTGCTATTTTATTACTATATAATACTAAACATGAAAACAAAAAATATTTATATGCATTCAACGCATAAATTTATAAATAAGAAGTAAATACATATGTTGCAAGAATGAGTAATATATGTTTTTGGTTTCCATCCTTGTCAAATATAAAAACAAAATTATGCATAAAATATGGTTATAAGTATTTTCAAAGAAAAACATAATATAATGAAAAGAACATCACACTCAAAACATACTTTAGCAATAGGAAAAGATCGTGATAATTACTGAAAAATGACTTTAATTATTGGAAATGTTAATATAAAATCGAAAAGTCACTAGTGTTTTTGTATTTATTTTAGTTTCACCCAACATTTTGAGATTGAGAAGGAAGGCTATTTCCTTATATTTGGAACCTTTGTGAGTCGAAGTCTCTACTTCTGTATTCATTGTTGCACATTCATTATAGTAAATATACTTTAAACCTCCAACATTTATGTAGTTGATGCTCGTAGGCCTTTTATCATATGGCACTAGCTCTTAGATACTCTTTAGCACAACTCATGGAATTTGTAACCGAGTAAAATAGCATTAGCCTCCAAAGTCTTCCCAAATCCATATGCTCGATCAACATTGAGCTTCCTAGTTTCATCAAGCGGGGCCTTATACTTAACCTTTGCATTATCCATGTCAACCTCATGCACGAACCTATCTTTCTCCAAAAAAAATGGTTAGGACTTCCACTTCTGCCATTAAGGTTTTATGGGCGTCCTTTATTGCAGAAAAATGGTTTTCTAAATATTGACATTCTTTTGAGACTCACTTAATCAGAGTCCAACACTTTTTATTTTCAATAATTTAGTATCTACTTGCTTATTATATTTTATTTATTTCTCGAATTGATGCTTGAATATCTTTATGGACTCTTGATAAGCTTGTTGTTTTAGCTTAAATCATTTTTCAAGTTAAACTATACTTTTCAACCAAATTCATAGCTTCACACGAGATGTGTGAATATTAGGAAATTTGTGTACATTTCTTTGATCTATACAAATTGTGCAAAGCATGCATTGATGTTTTGCACACTATGTGCAAATCAAGGTCAAACGTTAGTCCATGATTTTTCACATGTTCAAAATTTACCTAATAGTTTGCACACCATATGTAAAATCATGTTTCTGATTTGAAAACATGTTGTTATCAAGAGTATTGAACATAATATTTTATATATCAAGGTTTGTCAGTGTTTTATAGTATTTTCATTATTTTTTAATATCTCTATATTATATCTATCCCACCAAAAATAAGAAAAGTTATCATACAAATATATGACATGGTAACCTGTAGAATTGCTATATTAGTACTTACATGAACATTAACAATGATTTGATGAGGTTGTAGTGGAAGAGGCATCACTGTGCAAAACAATAGTGATGATCAAAGGTAAACTATATACAGATTAACATGAAACCGTAGTTGAAATATTGGTAAATAAAAAGTTCAATATGGGGAACTCTAAGAGTCTGAAGATGGGTCAAGTCTCGGATACCTCTTTTGTTGTTTCGTCTTTATCTTAATAGTGTTGAGACTATTATATAGTTATTATAAGTATATATTAATATTAGCATACAAGTCTATACTGTTAAAATTTGACTGCTTTAGATCCTATTTAAACTTCAATAAACTACTTAAGTAATTTGACTTCTACCGTAAATATGGAATAAAAATACTTCTAGGAGAACATTGGTTGAATTTTTTTTATTCTTTTAATGTGACATTTGTTGTAAATACCATTATATAAATATATAATACCAAGAACTATGTCAAAACCTATTTCCAACTCAGTAGCTTCCTCTTTTCCATTTGATAAGAGAATTATTTGTTATGCGTAAGGCTTGATCTTGGGCCCGTTGTAGGCTTTATTAGTTGTTGGTTGAACACAAGTCTTATAAGGGAATCTTTGTATTTACAGGCTTATAGACCTCTAAGGTCTACATCGATCACTACAAATATAGTTTGTCATTTCTTTAGAAAGATATGAACAATCATTATTCTGTTTTAGCATTTAGTATTCTCTCTTTTTCTTTAGTAGGTTTCTCTCTCTAAATTAGCTTTCCATGTGCTTCTGGTTAGCCAAACCCAAACTCATTAGTGGAAACTACAACAGAAGATATTTTCTAAACTGGTACCCAAAATCCACTTTCAAAACCAAACTATTACCCGAGCCAGAGTAAATGAGGGGTCAGGCGAGTCATTCAGATTAAAGCCAAAGTTTTCGATCAACTTCATATCAAACTAAGGACTCAATAGTATGGACAAGATATTTAAACCGGTCTTCCACTAGGGTCTAATATCACACTTACCCTCTCGTCCCCACACCTCAGGTTGGGTTACCCCCCCCCCTCCCCTTCTAAGGTATAAACCTAGTTAGTATCAGCAAAAGTTCTTGGGATAGGGTCCTATCTATGATAAAATGCAACAGTTTTTAACATAGAGTCAATTTATCGCATAAACCCACGTTCAGCTCCAAGTGACAGGTTAAGCAAATATTTTTACACCTCTATTGATTACAAAAACTATGGTCGGTTTGATATTCATAAGATGGAGATGTATGATGGGACCGGTAACCCATAGCACCACATTGAGTAGTTAAGAAATGTGATGATGAGTTTCCTTGAGAATGGCTGTTTTTTATGTCAACTATTTTCGTTGACTTTTAAGGGAAATGCATTGACATGGTTCAACCGTTTGACTCCAAGGTCTATCACAGGTTTTGATCATTTGGTTGAATCTTTTCAGACATTAGTTTGTAGGGAAAAAAATGAGAAAATGTCATTAGGAACACATAATACACTGTAAACATATGAACGGGGAAAGTTTGATAGGTTACTCTCAAATCTTTGTGCATACCAATAACAGCCTTGATGAGTTCCACGAAGATGTGGTCATTGTTTTGTATTGGCATGGACTCAGTCCAAGGACTAATTTGATAGAAGAGGTTATGCTGAAGAAAGATCTAAGTTTCATAGTATTGTTGGCACAAGTAAAGTCTCGGATTCGCATTAAGAAGATCATGCATCTTTGTCTGATTTAAAATAATACACTTAGGAAGAATTACCAGCCTCCAAATCTTATTCATATAGTCATTTCATTCACGCATAGCGCGCTCCAGGTGGTATAGCACTACTAAATTGTTTTGTATCCCCTCGATTCACCTTCCATAGATCTGGCATATAAGTGATTAGTCTAGGTCCAAACCCATGAGGCAGTCATATGATGTAACACAATGTAATGCTTCTTCTACCAAGGACATGACAATCAGAAGAATAAATGGGTAAAGCACGAGAAATTTATCGAGTTAACTAAAATTATATCGCGGATGTACCAAAAAACTAAGGGCCAACTCCAATTTAGGCTTCCTTCACCAATAAACGAAGCCTCGGGAGGATATAAATAGAAAGTCTTGCTAGATCCATAACCATGTTGGCTACTGGACAAAGGGTATCATAGAATTCATGGAAGCGGTCTAAATTTTGATTGATAATGGTAAGATGCTTCAGTATATAAGAGACAATCGAGATTAAAAACACATTCTGGGAACGGATAGGGATCTAAGGGGGCTGATGGATCAAGGAAACAGATAGACATTATGAAGCAAGTAAACAAAAATATGATAAGTGTTGCCATGAGGCTACTATTTACGATTTGAACAACGAATATCTAGAGCATGATCCAAACACGTCATGTTGTACAAGTTATCTTCGGGGGAGAGTATATTCACTCGAATCCCAAACTGCACGTGGCTTCTATCTATTTCTTGGGGTGATACCGCCTTGAGAATCACCAATATTTATAAGAAAAAAATACGCCAAAAGCCTCGAAGCATGTTTTTTATGCAAGAACATATTAGCATCTCAGTCTGGCTCATTACCCTCACATCATTTTCAAAAATGATGACTTGCGGATTGTTACAAACCCTCATGAAGATTTTATCATGATCAAAACTTTTGTAGAGTCTTTATAGTCACATGAAATTCCTCTAACATTTTATATTAAAGAGCTTATTATGAGACGATGAGTCCTCTCACCATACATCACTCAGATCGAACCGTAATTGGGTTCACCGGGACGAGCGCCATAGTAACCGGGGATTTCAAAACATATGTTATTATGAGGCGATCTGACTTCAAGAAGACAACTAGGGTATATTTTATGGTGGTAGATCATCCAACCTCTTATAATGTAATCTTTGGTAGGTCGTGACTTGACAAAATGCATGTAATAGCCTCCAATTTCCATTAGTACCTGAAATGTGTGATAGGGTACAAGGTGGGAGTTGTAGAAGCAACCAAAATGTTGCAAGGGAGTGCTATGTTGAAATATTGGCACCTAAGAAGGAATAGAATACAAAGGTTAAGTGTGAGGACATGAAAAGAAAAATACCCATAAAGGGTTAACAATTCTCGGGGTCGTTGGTGGGGGTTGAGATGGTTGATGATCCTAGAGAGGCCCCTAGTTTATTTATACCAAGAGAGGATACCAAGGTGCGTCGCTTTAAGGAAGGTAAAATTTTGAAAAATTGTGTCAACTTGTCGAGATCTTTGAAAATTAATTGGTTGACTTCTTATAAAAAATCTTAGAATTTTTTTCCTTGGTTGAGCAAGGATGTAACAACTGAAATAATCTATCATGAGTTATCTCTAAACCCGAATGTGAAACCTATATCGCAAAATACAATGTCATTCTTTATCGACAAGTCAGCAACAATCGGTGCCAAAATGGGTAGACTATCCAGTGTAGGTCATAGACAGGAGTCTGAGTATGCCACGTGGATAGCTAATTTAGTGATGGTAAAAAAGAAAAACAATAATTTGAGAATATGTGTTTAGTTCAAACAATTTAAATAGAGCGTGTCCAAAAGACTGGTTCCCAATATCCATAGTAGACCAGTTGGTAGATTTCACATCAAGAATATACCCAATATTTAGTACCCATATTAGATCGGTCATTCATGAATGCCTATTCAGGATAAAACCAAATTCAGATGCATCTTTTGGACTATGAGAGTACTACTTTTGCGAGAGACCGTGACCTTCATTGCAACAATGTAATGTCGTTTGGTTTGAAAAATACAAGGGAGATTTATCATCGATTGGTCAATAAGATTTTTAAATTCTATACTGGAAGGAATGTTGAGGTCTACATTGGTGACATGCTTGTAAAAAGTGGAAAAAACTCAAATCATATCTCTGATATGGTGAAGACCTTTTATAACCTTTGAGACATGAACTTGAAGCGCAACCGAGAGAAGTGCATGTTCGGATTCAGGTCACAAAGGTTCTTTGGCTATTTAGTAAGGGAAAAGGGCATCAAAGTTGGTCTGATATAGTTAGAGGCTTTGGCTTCCATGTAGTCACCTCAAAACTTTGAGAAGGTTAAAATACTTACCGGAAGGCTTAAGGTTTTGAACATATTCATCTCCTAATATTCATATAAGTGCCCCCTCTTATTTCAATTAATTTGAAAGGCTAACAATTTCCAATGGACTGATAAGTATGATGAAGCATTCAATAAGATAAAACGGTATCTTGCTTCCCCAAAACCCTTATTCAATCTTACCCAGGGGAGAAGTTATATGTTTATTTAGTTGTATGTGAACATGAGGTAAGTGTAATTTTGATCAGAGAATAAAGAAGTTGCCCAAAACCGGGTTATTATGTAAAAACAAAAATTGTCTCCCTGAGACAAGGTACTTGTAGTTGGAGAAATTATATTTGATCTTATGCATATCAGCAAGAAAAATGAAGTCATATTTCTAGGTTCATTCTATTCTGGTTCGAACTTTTTTCTCGTTCTGGAATAGTTTTCAAAAGCCTAATATTTCAAGAAGGTGGAGACGATGGTCGGTGAAGTTGAGAGACTCTAATATCACTTATAAGCCCAAGACATCCATAAAATCTCAAACCTTAGTTAATTTTCAAATGGCAGCAATCATTGCCTTAGGTTTCCTTATGTGTGCGGAGTGAAGATGGTCCATTTGATAAGAGGCTTCTAATTTTTGATAAAACGTGCTCCGAGGTAGGTTGAAGCGTGAAATGATCACCTGGTCAAATACCTAAAGTTTTTGGAAGCATAATTATTTGAAAATTTTAACTTCTAGCAGGTCTCATGATAGATAACTTTCAAGCGGATGCATTGGCTTCAAAATCTTGCTCCAAAATGGAATTGTGGGTCATGTTTTACGAGTATTGTTTAACTAATATGGAACATGAGCTAAATCTTGGGGAAAATTTCAAAGTATGGGATGTCGAGACTGTAGATTAGATTATCGAGATCTTAAACTTTTTAGAAACCGATATTTTCCTTAAAGACAAAGCTGCGACAAGAAGACTGAAATTTAAGGAAAAATGATTTCTAATCTTAAGTGGGACTTTCTTCAAACAAGGGTTAAGTTATCCTCAACTTCGATGTTTGGGGCCCAAATAATCGGCCATGGATTTAAAAGAACTTCATTATGGATAAGGGTCGACTCAATGTGGTTACAAAACTTTAACCCATAAGTCTTTATTGGCATGGTTCTTCTGGACGATCGTATCAACTAACGTCAAAACATTGGTAAAAGTACCAGCTCTGCCAACATTTTGCTAATATGATTCACGTCCCCGTAGTATCGTTCAAGTCAATCTCTGAGGCTCTACTGTTATGATAGATGAGAAATTGACCTGGTCGGACCACTACCCAGTGCTTCAAGAGACCACAAACACATTATTATTATTGTAGATTATTGTTCGAACTGGGTAGAGGCTGAACCTCTCTTTAGGATCACTAAAAATAATGTTATCAGTTTTTTTACCAACATGTGTCACGCATACGGTGTCATGAAGTCAATCACCACAGATAACAGTCTTTAGCTCCAAAATGAGGAGATTGATATTTTTTGTCGAATAAGAAGCATATAATAACACTTCTCTACCCCTTTCCACCGCCAGGAACATTGGCAGGTAGAGGTAACGAACTGAAGAGTTTTAGAAGGCCTGAAGAAGAATTTGACAGGGGAAGCCGGTAATTTTCCAAATTACCAAATTGCCTCTAGGAAGTTATATATGCTTACAAAAAAACTTACGGAACCACCACAAGTGACACACATTTCTCCTTTGTCTATAGTATGGATGCAGTAGTCTCATCAGAAACAACTCTTCCATCTCACATGGTCTACAATCACTCCCAATAAGGAAATAAAGAGGGTAGGAGGGCTGAGTTGAATATTATAAAAGAGAAAAGAATAAAATCTCACATACATGTCCAACCTTACCAAACTCTCATGAGGAGCAGGTACACATTTAAAGTCTGAAGCCGTAAATTTAAAATGGGGGAGATAGTTTTAAGATAATTGTTCTTACATACTAAGGATTGAAGGATAGCTAAGCTAGGTCCAAATTGGGAAGGTCTGTTCATCGTGGTGGAAATATCAAAGCATAAACTTACAGACTGGTAGATGAATAAGGAATGAGACTTCAACACTTGTGCAATATTGTGCATCACCGAATGTATCTTGTATAAATTTGTGTATATCTTGAAGAATTTATTTTTATACTATAATTTTTACAAATTATTGGCCAAAAAAATTCACACTGATTCACATATGGTGTGCGAAGCATCAGGGTATGATTTAGATAACCTCTGAAAATCAAGGACGAATTTTTTGCTCCACTAAAATATAAAACGATAAAGCAAGTTTTGTAAAATTAGTTCGAATATAGATATTTATTGCATTCGTTAAGTGTTTCATGTTTCGTGTAACGTACTTGAAATAAATTCAAACTTAAAACGATGTCCATTCAAAATGACACAACCAAAAATATATTTGACATAAAAGTGAGCACACATCATACATAGTTTCGAATCAATAATTATAACATAAAAATCTTTCGTACTACGTAAAACTAATCCATAATCATAATATAAGATAGTGAAACATAGTCATACAGTGAGCATAACTTTGATGTAGACTATGTACCACAAGTGTTCTCTACACCATACTTGATAACTCAAATGTGTAGTTTGAAATCCTATGTTGTGTCTTGGACATTTGTGTTCATTATGTATCAAATTATCCAACCAGATTTGTACCCACATATATTCTAATGAAAATTAACTCAGGCACGTCTATTATTTTAAGGTGAAAATAACTCAGATTCAGCGTGGTAACTTTTGAGTATGCACGAACTATAGAGCGACACACTCTCGATATTACACTTCGGTGTTTTCCAATGACTTAAACTTGACCTCTGTCCAAAAAATATACCCCAATCATATATGCGTAAATTGCGATATAAATGAAAATTAACTTAACATAAAAAAATTGTACATTTATTTTAATTAATTAATTAAATAAAATAATAATAATTATTATATTTCATATATATCTTTCATTCTCAATCTCTTGGGTGAAACTAAAATGAATACAAAAACACTAGTCGCTTTTCGATTTTATATTAACATTTCCAAGAACCAAAGTCATTTTTCACTAATTATCACGATCTTTTCATATTGTTAAAGTATTTTCTCAGTCTGCTGTTCTTTTCATTCTATCATGTTTTTCTTTGAAAATACTTAGAACTATATTTTATGCATACTTTTATTTTTAAATTTAACAAAGATTGAAACCAAAAACATATATTACTCATTCTTGCAACATATGTATTTAATTTTTTAGAAATTTATATGTTGAATGTGTATAAATATTTGTTTTTTTATGTTTAGTTTTATATAAAAAAAAATATTAGCACATTAATCTTCATCTAAGTTTTAGGCTAATATTCTCATTTTATTTTTTAACATGGTGGAGAAAAATCCATTGCAGGGTGATCAAACTTGAAGATGGAAATTGTGATACTTTGTTATGTGAGTCCAAACACTTGAATGCTTTTAAGGCACATTTATGATATTTTTTAACAACGATGGATGTTTGTCCGAAACCATATTTATAAAAGTAGAACCTTACTACGTAATGCAATAAAATCTTAATACCCACTAAATAAAATAAAATAAGTATCTTATTATGTTAAACTAATTAAGAATTCATTATAATTTATTTACCATGAGAGTAAATATTTTTTCCTCTTTATTTCTATTTTTGTGTCCAATGTCATTTTTATTATATTTTTGTTATATTTTCTTCAAGTTTGTTGTTTTTTAGCCTTTACTTCAAATGTAGCTTATTTTTTAAACTTAACATATTTATGCTATTTTATCTCTCAATTTACTAATAAACAACAGAGCCTTTCTCCGGTATAGGTGTCTTTCCCTCAGCCATTATTGACGATCACGATAGATTCAAGCTCGTTGCTTTTGTATTTTTTATCTCCCAGTAACAGAGCCTTCCTCCATTGGAGGTGACTTCACCTTGGCCATAATCTACTT
This sequence comes from Limnanthes douglasii subsp. nivea, assembly GCA_036936605.1. Classification (NCBI taxonomy): domain Eukaryota; kingdom Viridiplantae; phylum Streptophyta; class Magnoliopsida; order Brassicales; family Limnanthaceae; genus Limnanthes; species Limnanthes douglasii. Next base: position 213,831,006 of record JAUPFV010000004.1, read on the forward strand.
GATTACTAAGAGTTTATTATCCTAGTTGCGCTACAAATCATTCACTTGTTTTCACATTACCTGAATTCGATCTAGTTCTTCGTTCTCGCATGATCTTATGAGTTATTGTGTAACATTATTGAATTTTGAATTAAGATTTTTTGAAGAGTGGTGAAAATATGTTGTTTGAAAACCTTCGAAGTCTTTTGGCAACCTTTGTTTCCTACAAATGACGTCAATGATAATTATAAAATTGTTCTAGGAGAAATGATCCAACTAAAAAAGTAATAAATTTTGAGAGGTGAGAGTTTCGACTATTGAGTTGTAGAATAAGATAGTAAGTATAAAGATGTATTCTAAATATTCAAGATTCAACCTGAAACTCTTAGGTTGGATGTCTTATTTATAATTTGAGATTACATAGATCTTGATCCTTGATTTAGGAATTTTTTTTTGTCATTTATTCTTTAAGTAACGATAAAAAATTATTAAATTAATAAATATTTTTTATTTTCTAAATATTAAAGTATTTTTTGGATTTTTATATGATTTTTGGATCACATAATATATATTTTTGATTTGTAAGTATTATTTTGTTTAATTAAAAAGGTTAAATTAATATTTTAACATCCATCTCACTTTGGACTAATTTTTAGAGCGTTTTTATTACTCAATTCGGCACAAATAAAGTCTTAGGTTTTTTTTTGTAATTTAAAACATTAAATAAATAAATAATGACGTTTTACAAGATAACAGGTCATTCCCTGGCGGGAGGTAATGAGACTCATAACGAAATAATACAATATGAATACAACAAAAATATCCGTAAAACAATATTTTGCAAATGATAATTATACATAATATAAATTTTCTTTACATATTTAATATATATATATATATTACACCTAATTCTAATTGAGCATCCAGAAACATATTACTTGAAAACTATTTACGGAAAGAAAATTTAACAAAATTTAACACAAAATATCTAAAATCTAAAAATTTAATCATACTTTTTAAAATTTTAAACTAAACTCTACATTCAACACGAATACCACTTAATGTAATTAAACAAACATTTGTCAAAATTACAAGATACGTGTGATACGTCAATATACGTAGCATTCTATTTTTTAAAACTTGTAAACTCATTTCGCATGGTTGATGTGAAATGGATACGTATTTTGACGTGCCTCGTGTGAATATGAGTATGTATTTTGCATGATCCATACAAAAATAGATATGCATTGTTTATGTTATAATATGCACTGTTTTTAGGAATTTATGATATTTTAGGACTATTCATGTACTCTAAATAATTAGATTTTATAGGACACATTGAGGTAACATGTTCGTCTGTCGATTACACACATTTATTTTCCAGGGACAATTACTGCACTAAATCTGATTTGATCGAATGGGTTAAGTATGTAGTTCGCGATTTAAGATACATAATCATTATTAGCCTTTAGGATGATGGATAAAATAGAAAATCTCATATGTTCTTTTTAAACTGCGAAATGTATGATGTTTTATAAAAACCAATTGATGTAATAGTATAAAAAAATAACGTATGTAACAAAAAAGTGTGATTCTCCAATAAGAGTGCATCTTAAAACATCATGTCTTGGTTATTGAATATTCACCGTTATATGCGGGTAAAACAACCACCACCCAACCATGCACTGTGAATGTTATTTAACAAAACTAAAACCATACAAAAATGAGTTTGTCTATAAATTATCAATTTTGGATCCGCATTCTAAAAATATATATTCGGGTTTGAAATAATACAACACGATAAATGTATATAACACACGCAATATCTAAAATATTAAGTAAATTTTTGTTACGTTGAAACCCCTAACCAATCCCATAAACAATACTTGTTTTAAAAATGAAAATGAGCAATTGCTTAGAAAGTCACCGAAAAACCTAATGATCAAAACTGATCACCAAATTGTTTTTTCCGCAGCCTATAAGTATTGTATTATTACACACATTCCTATCAATACTTATCATGGATAGTACTTACAAGATAACGAGCTACAAAATAGCATTGTTCAAAGTTGTTGGCATAACTTCAGCAAATATAACATTTGTGTTGCTTTTCCTTTAATAAGTTCGGAGAAAATAGGGACCTATAAGTGGGTTTTAAGTTTTCTATCATCGGTGGTATAGAATAATATGTGTACCTGACGTATGTTTTTTGAACGATCTGGAGATAGACTTAAGTGGGTTTTAAGTTTTCTATCTTTGGTGGTATTGAATAATATGTGTACCTGACGTATATTTTTTGACCGATCTGGAGATAGACTTAAGGAGATAGACTTAGTTCACATGTTATGCAAATGACTTGTAACAATAAAAAATTTATAAACGCAAAGACATTGATGGAAAAAGTAGAACATGGCAATAGTGAAAATATTATTTATCGATTACAACAATTATGATATTTCTTCTCGGATAAACAATATGAAAAAAAAAACTTCTTCATCACTTTGGAAGATATTTAGTATTGTGCAATACAACAACCGAGCGGTAAGTGATTTTCAATATTTAACTTACCATTTTTAAAAAATAAATATTATAATTAAGTTATATTTGTATTTAGTAAATTTGAAAGCTCTCACTACACATTAAAACACTCATCTTTTGTTAGAAAACACTCTCAGCTTACAAAAGAAACAATGGATTTCAGAGTATATCTTCAAGTGTTAATATTCGACCTCACACTCTTCATCTACAAAAACTAGCCGAAAAACTTACTTTATAAAATATTCTTCAAGTCTTACAGCCACGCAACAAAGCTTGAATCTTCTTTCTTCACTTTATATACACTCAAGAATTAGGAAAAAAGCACATGCGGCTGACAATAACACTTTGGCAGGTATAAATATTTCCCAGTCAAAAGAGGAAATGTTTCCTACTAGACTAATACGAACAATTGTCGGGTAGTGGCCCATTTTCTAGCAAACGTTGTTGGATAAAGAATGTTTCTAATTTTAGTCCTATATTCGAATACACGTTCCACATTAATCATTGTTAATAAATGATATAGATCTCTCATTCATACTCAATATTCTCTTACAAGAGATCATGTTTATCCCAAGCACATAGAAGCATATCTAGAAGCTTTTGCCACTGGTTATTGTACCTTCGTCCCCGGAAGAGTTAGTTGCACATTCGGTTCAACAATAACTCAATATATGTTTGTCTTCTGCTATGCTCAAATCTTATATTCTACTAGACTTCTTTTACACCTAATTCTAATTGAGCATCCAGAAACATAAAGAGTGAGCAGTTCCAACTTCTTAAGTATCGGCTTACTCTCATTCGGCCTTTAAGGTCGGGCTAAATTATACCAATCAACTTTATTTAGCTATAGTACTTAGCTTCAGCCTTTGGTATGTAATTCTAACTTCAACCTATGGTTCCAACTTCTTGTGTCGGAACTTTACTAGGTTAATATCAACAAAAAAAAATATCAATAATATGAATTATTATATCACTTGAAAAAGAAAGAAATCTATATTCATGGATATTTATATGATAAAAATGACAAAAAAGATTAATATGAGTAAAATTATCCTTCGCTGTAAGGAATGTTTTATGTTATTACTTTCAATTACCATACGTTGTTTCTTTACTATTATTTTAGTTTTTTATTTATCGTTATATTCGTTATTTATCGTATATTGTTTTTGTCGTTGTAAAGGTTTTAGTAAAAAGTTATGAAGTATTGTGTTTGCGCCGCACAATCTAAAGTTAGTGTGTATATTTTTAACCAGATTCATAGTTTTGCATGAAATGTGAATATGTAGGAAAGTCTTGCACATTTAATATGAACATACTGTCATGACCCACATTTCTCAATGGATAAGTTAGAATCTAACTCTCCATGCAGATCATGATATGCTGATATGATGTGTCGGTAGTAACAGAAGTCTTCATATGTCGCTACTTATACTCAATCTTTTTTATCCAACCATTACATTGCTTGTGTGTCATATGGGAAAAGTTGGCTTGTGCCGCTAGGAATGCTTGGTACAGGCGCCTCATGGGCGGAAGAGTGTAATCCTCTGACAAGTGATATCGGAGCTGGGATCCGTCTCCGAGAGAGAGCTATTCCAGAGCTAAGTGTAACATCTCGATGACTTGGTCCAACACCCGTAAGGTCGGCTCGCATGAACCTAGAAGAGGCGTGGACAAAGTGACGGGGTTCCCAAAGACGATTACTTATTGTGGGGGTCTAATGCAATAACGAGTGTGACACAAGGAAGGTTACACCCTAGTACCTGGGTAGAACTATGTAGAGTACGCGTGGAATGCACAAGGTGACTTATCTTAGGTTGTGGGGGCAAGGCGTAAGGCCAGAAGCGGATGATCACCGGTCTCTCTAAAAGCTCCAAGTGTCCATCCCCTTCGTTCTTTTAGGCCTACATGAATAGTTCGAGTACCACACGTTCTTATCAAAATCTAAGTCTGTGATAGTTGGTATCAAAGCAAGTTTGAGACTCAATAATGGTTGACCCAAACAACAACATTACCACGGAGAAAGGTGTCTAAGGCCTAAACAAGAAGAAGGAAAATTCCAAGGATACGCAATCAAGCATCGAGGCAAGATTGGTACGCATGGAAAAACGAGTAGGTGAATTCCTTATGCGCGTCGAGGAAGAGTACTTAACAAATGAGACTCTTGAAAGGTTGAAAGATACCATGGAAAGTGTCGTAAGCAAGGCATTAGATGCTATCAACATGAAAGTACAATCCCAAATCTTAGAAGAACGCGACGCCGTCGCGACCAAGTTGTTGTCAGTATAAAAAGAGTTACGAATACTCAAACAAACAACGACTTGGTTGTCGTTAGTCGAGCGAGAATTAGAAAACCCTTAAAGAAACGTTGGAGAAGTTTGGTGGGGATTGGGTGTTCTATAAAAAGGCTGCAATCAATGGCAGGACGAGCAAGATCACAAAAGAAGATGCTCTGAAGCCAAAACCTTATGATGGGGAGAGGTTGATGTTGACTTGTCTATTGGGAAATGGGTTTTGTGACACTAAGCTTCTATTTTAAAAATCAAAGCCATAATTTTGGCTTTGATTCGCACAAATTATGTAAAAATGCCTTAATGTTTTGTACACCATATGAAAATCAATGTAAAAAATTTGATTATGATTTCACAAATGTTGTGAAATCAGCCTAATAGTTTGCATAACATTAGTACAATCATGTTTCTGAGTTGAAATCCATTGCTGTTTTCTACCTTTATACGCCTACGTTGTGCAAATATCTCTTTGTTTTTTTTACACAACATATATGAATCAAGGAAAAATAGTTGGTCATTGTTTTGAAATCATAAGCATAATTTTGCACATAGTTTCGAATCAGTAATTATAACATAAAAATATTTCGTAATACGCAAAACCAGTCCATTTTCTTAATATGAGATAGTGAAAAATAGTCATACAATGAGCATATCTAGGATGTACAAATATGTTGTCTACACCATACTAGATAACTTAATTTGTAGTTTGAAACCCTCTGTTGTGTCTTGGACATTTGTGTTCATGATGTAACAAATTATCCAATAAAATTTGTACACACATATATCATAATGAAACTTGACACGTCTATTACTTTAAGATGAAAATAATTGAGATTGAGCGTGGTAAGTTTTGAGTATCCACGAACTATTGAGCGACACGTTATCGATACTACGCTTCAGTGTTTTCCATTGACTTAAAGGTGATCCATATCCAAAAAATATATCCAAATCACATGTGCATTTTAAATAGTTAATTAATAAATAACAATAATAATATTTTAAAACTAAAAATAAATGAAGAAAATAGAAGATAAGCATCAAATATATAATATAGAAATAGTTTATAAATTTAATAGCAAGTAGTTTTTTATATACAAATTTTCGTGAAACAACCAACATTTAATGAATTTTTAATAAGCTCAACACAACATTTAATGAATTTTTAATAAGCTCAACAGACCGAGATTTTAGAAATCTGCTTTGAAATTTGTATATTTACGAAGTAAATACAGAACTAAATTATGAGGTGTGGTTAAAAAGTTTAGTGTCAGAAAATGAAAATATTAGTGTCAAATTATTTGCATCTAAGAGGTATTTGATGTATTATTCTTAATTATCATACATAATGTTTTATAGTTGTAATGATTTTCTTTCGTAAGAAGTTTTAAATTATTATGTTCACGTTGCACAATCTACAGTTACATTATAAGTATTTAACCAAATCTATAGTTTTGCACGAGCTGTGTGAATACTTAGGAATGTTTTGCATATTTTGAACATGATTCACAAAAACTGTACAAAGCATGCCTTGATACTGCAAACATCATATGCGAATGGAGGTTCAAAAATTTGGGCACTAATTTGCATATATTGTGTGTACTCAGGTTAATAGTTTGTACAACATGTGTAAAATCATATTTCTGATTTGAAAACTCATGGCTACTTTTTTACCTCAAAACGATACGTTGTGGGAATATGTCCTTGTTATTTTGCACAACATATGTGGACCAAATAAAAACAATTGTCATAAAATTTCAAATCATAAGTATGATTTTGCACATGTTGTTCAAAAGGTTATATGGCCTACGTATAACATTTGTCAAATCTTGTTTCTGATTTGAAATTTGTATATTTACGAAGTAAATACAAAACTAAATTATGAGGTGTGGTTAAAAAGTTTAGTGTCAGAAAATAAAATATTAGTGTCAAATTATTTGCATCTAATGTATGTTCATCGGCTAATTGTTTCATTTTACTCAAATATTTTGCCAGTAAGACATGACAACGCATAAACTAACAGCATATTCAGAACAAAATCAAAATCATGGAATTTATGTACATGATAAATATGTTTGCTGTGATCTAAAAAGATGGCCAGCTTACAAATAGTATCATAACAGTTCATGTTTTCCAAACAACCAGTAGCATATTAACCATTAATCACTTTGCTCCCTTCTTGACGGCAGCTTTGGTGACCTTAGCACCAGTTGGGTCCTTCTTCTCCACAGCCTTAATAACACCAACAGCAACCGTTTGTCTCATGTCCCTAACAGCAAAACGACCAAGTGGTGGGTACTGAGCAAAGGTCTCGACCACCATGGGTTTGGTAGGAGTCATCTTGACCATACCCGCATCCCCGTTCTTCAAGAACTTAGGTTCTTTCTCTAGCTCTTTACCGGACCTCCTGTCAATCTTGGTCAAGAGTTCAGAAAACTTGACAGCGATGTGGGAAGTGTGGCAATCGAGCACAGGAGCGTATCCTTGACCGATCTGACCTGGGTGGTTCATGATTATGACTTGGGAAGTGAAAGTAGCAGCTTCCTTGGCAGGGTCGTCCTTAGAGTTTGATGCGACGAAGCCACGCTTGAGATCCTTGACAGCGACATTCTTGACATTGAAGCCAACATTGTCACCGGGGAGAGCTTCGAGCAGTGCTTCGTGGTGCATCTCAACAGATTTGACCTCAGTGGTGAGACCAGTAGGACCGAATGTTACGAGCATACCGGGTTTAATGGTACCTGTCTCAACACGACCCACTGGCACGGTTCCAATACCACCGATCTTGTAGACATCTTGAAGGGGAAGACGGAGTGGCTTGTCCGAAGGTCTCTTGGGCTCTGAGATAGCGTCAAGGGCCTCGAGAAGGGTGGGGCCCTTGTACCAGTCGAGGTTTGTAGACCTCTCAATCATGTTGTCACCCTCGAAACCAGAGATGGGGACGAATGGAATTTTGTCAGGATTGTAACCGACCTTTTTGAGTTAGGAAGAGACTTCTTTAACGATTTCATCGTACCTAGCCTTAGAGTACTTGGGTGTGGTGGCATCCATCTGCGACAAAGAAGATGGAAGCAGGTATTAGAATTTAGACATGAAATGGTATGAAATGATATGATAGAAAAAGTGTTAATAATAAAGATAAAAAATATGAGGGCAAGACCTTGTTACAGCAGCAAATCATCTGCTTGACACCAAGAGTGAATGCAAGCAAGGCATGCTCACGGGTCTGACCATCTTTAGAGATACCAGCCTCGAAACCACCAGTGGTGGAATCAATAATTAGGACGGCACAATCAGCCTGTGAGGTTCCAGTGATCATATTCTTGATAAAGTCGCGATGACCAGGGGCATCAATGACAGTGCAGTAGTACTTGGTAGTCTCAAACTTCCAGAGGGCAATATCAATGGTGATACCACGCTCGCGCTCAGCCTTGAGCTTGTCCAAGACCCAGGCATACTTGAAGGACCTCTTGTTCATCTCAGCAGCTTCCTTCTCAAACCTCTCGATGACACGCTTGTCAATACCTCCAAGCTTGTAGATCAAGTGACCAGTGGTTGTTGACTTTCCAGAGTCGACATGGCCAATGACCACGATGTTGATGTGAACCTTTTCCTTACCCATGGTTCACTGCACAAGTCAACAGAGCATCAAATACACAATGCCAATGCAAATATCAAATATCAAATATCAAATATCAAATATCAAATATCAAATGCAAACATCAAACCAGAGGAATGACAAGTGAAATTGTTTTGTCAATCGGTGTTTTGAAGGAAAATACAGATAAAAAAGAACCCGCTATCGGAGTTGCACCGATTTCTACCACATTTAAATTAAAATTTAATTTAAATGTGGTGCTCTAACTTGTGAGCTAAGCAGGGTTAGGTTAGGTTAGGATAGGGAAACAGAACCAAAATGCTTCTCTCGATTAAGCATAAGATTGAAAACCAAGGGAAAGTTATTCGATCTTGCTCAGAGAACCAGCTACAATGTCAATATCAATATCAATATCATCGCAGCAATTAAACAATACAAAAGCATCTCTATCAACAAACAAGTTCATAGCAAAAAGGATAATCCAAACGAGTCCCTATTAAAGCCTAAAACAATTGAGCACACAAACAAACCAGATAAGTGCACTAAACAAATGACGATCAAACTCGAAAATCAAATGACGATCAAACTCGAAAATCAAATGACGATCAAACACCGATTTGTAATAATAACGCAAGTAAACAAAGACGAAGACGAAGAGAAACCCAATTAACTTAGAAAGAGATGGATGGACCTGTATCTGTATGTATGCGAAACGAAGAGTATTCTGTGCAAAGCGAGAAAGTGTCAGTCAGACCTAAGACGATGAACAAACAAATCAAATGTGTGCCTTTTATATGCACTCTCTCGACTAAGCTTTTGCTTTCCACCCTCCGATCTCTCAGTTTAAAAAGCTTATTTAACGGTCACAGGTACATGTATTCCAAAACTAAAGCCCAATTTCATCGCGACATTTCCAACAAATTTTACATATTCTCATTTAAATTTCAAAAGGATTAATCTTATCATTATCATCTTTAATTACAATCGGTCCGACCTTCAAAAAATTTCTTTTCTTACTTTAGAGTTTTTTAATATATATTTTATTTTCTTACTTAACATTTTATTTTGTTTGTTTATATTAGAAATTTCGAAGCGCTACTCCCGGTGGCGGATCCAGGACTAAAATTTAGAGTATGCCCAAAAGTATTATAAAAAAATATTTCAATAAAATATAAATATCTGAGTATTTCATAATAAAAATATGTAAATATTCTAGTTACAACTCAAAATGAAAATATATTCTAGTCCAAAAGTAAATAGATTCTCCTATTACTCATGCCTTGAAAGCATTGGATAATATCTAGATCATTAACCGTAGAAAACATTTCTTTCTCTACAAATGTCACTGAATAATCATTAAGCCATGAATTGACTAAAGCTGCCTTCAAAAGTGTGTACGCAAATCCAAATATCTTGTGTTTTTTTTGTACGAACAATAATAGGCTTACATAAATCCGAGATACTCTTCAAATTGGAAAAGTTACCATCCATCTTGATACATGCAATATACGTCTCAAGTTGGCTAGACAACTCCTTATCACTTATATATCCAAAGTCATTTGGGTAGAATCTTGCCAACCTAATAAGTGATTTACTGTCAAAGTATTGAAATGAACAACATATTTTGTTGGTCTATAAATTATAAATCAATGAATAGAGTAAAAATAAAAAGTAAAAGAATGTAAATAACAAGTGAAATAAAAGAATGTAAAGAAAAGTGAATAAATAAAAATATTTAGGTATCTAGTAAGTCTTGAACTCAATACCTCAAGTATATTACTAAAGAACTATACTAAATTTATTTTTTTGACTTAGGGTTGTCCTGGGCATACCTATCTCCCCCCCTAAATCCGCACTCGTCGAGAAGCTGCTAAGGTAATATTCCAAAAATTGGCTGCCTAGGCTGAAAAAGAATGGAATAACGCCTTCCATACCGCCTTCCATACCGCCTTTCAGCCCATTAACTTCCTCCAATGTCACACGTTTCCGATCACAGAAGGTGGGCTGCCTCCCACAGATTTATCTTCTGACCCAGATCTGAAGCTCGTATGCCAACGAATTCCTCAAGCCGACTGGAATTTTTTCTCCCAATTCGCAACAGATCAGACAGCCGTCTGCCCCAATAAAAAGGAAAAAATCACCAAAGAAAAGAAAAGCAAAAAGGCAGTTAGCACATCTGGTGCTAACCCTTCCACACCCTTAAAACCGAAGCGTCAAAAACGCAAAGTTGCAGAACAGCCTCTTTCACCCATCGAAGAGGGAGAAAATCAAGAAAACTCATCAAAGAAGAAGAAAATATCTTCTGATTTATTCGGAAAGAGGAAGAAACAAAAAAAAATCACTTCGTACAAATTGATTGACGAGCATGAAGACGATGCTGCTGAAAATCAACAACAACCCCCCCCCCCCCCCCCAAATCCTCCAACCAAAGATCATTCCAAGCAAGACAATCCTGTGATTGTCATTACTAGTCTATTACCTTTTATCATCGTCCTACAAGTTTTGACCCAAATATGTTCATCAACTTTGAAAACACCGAGGTACTTGTTGGCGAAGAGGATCCTACTCGTCAAGTCATTCAAAATCACATTCTTGATTTGTGAGGCCTACTCCAGATAAATTTTTTCCAAAATCGACTCGTTCCTTCGAACCTGTCACATCTCTGGATATGATTGACAAGCCTATCACCTTGAAATATCGCAACCCTCCTCCAAATCCGACAATTGCTATTGTTCTCCAACCATTTTCCAGTCTTGACGCTGATGCTAAAACTCTTGCTTCTCAAATCGAAGCCTCTCAAGACCATTTCAAGCAGTTAGCCAAAGATATGGTTTACTACAAAGAGGCTTATGAGGCTGAAAAGAATATTAGAGAGACTTTGCTTAGCAAAGTAACCAAACAGTTTTATGGCTATGAAATAGCTAGATCCGAGATGATAAAAGGTGCTCTCTTTATAAAGGATCATCTTCGAATCAAGCATATAGTTGACACGGAGCTGCTGACAAAGTCGCATGAAGAAAAAATAAAGAAACTCAAAGCCGAGCATGTTGCCGAATTGAATTTTGAAAAATCCAACCCTTCTACACTTCCAAATTCTCTAACTCTTTGTGAAGCAAAAAATAAAGAGTTGTTCGATGAGATAGAGAAATTGAAGAACAATTTCGAAGCAGAAAAAGTTGTTGTTGTAACCACTGCCGAAGCTGACCTTTCAAAGAATATGCAAACAGCTAGTCAGGTCGGAAAAGAAGATGCAACCATCCTTCTCCTTCGAGAACTCCATGCTGCTTATCCAAAAATCAACCTCTCAAATTTTTGGAGCGACATTCCTGAAGAAAAACGTCCAAGTGAAGCATTCGAACCTATTCTCAGCTCATCATCTTCAGAGGACGAATCGTCCGAACATCTCTTTTTATCCTTGTCTAATCAGAACATCTCTTTTTGTATTGTAACAACTCGATCTGAATGGCAAAGAATTCTTCCTTTTTATATCTCTGTTCGTTTACCTATTATTCGATGTTAAATACCAAATAAATACAAAATCTTAATAATATAATCTTACCACCTCAAATATTTTAATAAAAATTAACAAGCAATATCTTCTTCGAAAAGATAGGAATGCGTCGTTAAGCTTGATTAGCTCATCAAAATTCTCAGTGAGTTTTAAAACATTCACTTCGAAATTCCAGATGGTTGTAAGACATGGTTTTTTTTTTAAAGTGTTATAAACACTTCGGAATATACTTCCCTTAACTAATCTCAAAGGTGATTAATATTTGATGATTTGTTAAGATAATATCCAAATAAATGTAAAATAACCATTGGCCAAAAACAAATTTTATTGATAAAGTTGGATATGTACAAGTACATGACGCCTCATTAAAACCTTCATGGGCCAACAGGGTAGGAAAGAGTGCGCCATTAAAAACAAAAATCCTAAAGTATAAACACAAAGACGATAAGATCCTGGCTTAACTCTTTCAACAACCGTATAAGGCCATTTTGTCGAAGCTCTTTTCCTTTGTGTGTAGAAAAACTTTTCGCAACACTTTATCGCCTTCTTTAAATTCTCTTCTTTCCAGGTTCGAATCATATCTAGTTCTCATGAGATTTTGATAATGTATGGTATTCAAATAAGCTCGAACCCTTTTTTCTTCAATCAAATCCACATTTTCCCTTCGAATTTCATCATTAACTATTTCAAAATATTGAGATATTCTAAAAGATGACATCGTAGATTCAGTAAGGCTAACTGCATCCATACCATATGCCAAAGAAAAATGAGTCTCTTTTGTAGCCTCTCTTGGAGTTGTTCGATAAGCCTAAAGCACCTCTTGCAAATAATTTGGCCATTTTCCTGTTGCCCCCGATAAATTCTTCTTCAAGCCATCTAAAATTGTTCTATTTGTCACTTCCACTTGTCCATTAGCTTGAGGATGACAGGGCGTCGAAAAGCATTGTTGAATCCTTTTAGAAGTACAGAATGCAACCATTTATTTATTATTAAATTGAGGGCCATTATCTGCTGTAATTCTCCGAGGAACCCCAAAACGACAACACATATTATTCATAATAAATTTGACGACATCCTTTGCTTTTGTGCCTGATAGCGGTTCTGCTTCTGCCCACTTCGTAAAATAATCTACCGTCACAATTATCATCTGCCTTCCCCCAAAGGCCATCGGCAAAGGTCCCACCAAATCAATTCCCCATCTATCAATTGAACTCCAGCACTGCACCCTGAAATAATGGACCCTCCATCTGTTTGAACAATCCACCTTGAATCGGTAGACAAAAATTTTGTGCTTTATTCCTGATCCGATCTACTTGAGTGGAACTCAACAAAAAAGTCAACCAATGTCTGTGCCTTAATTGTTGTTCGAGGTGTAAATAAAATATCATAATGTCCCAACTCCACTGACCATTTGGTCATCCTCACCGAAATATCAGGTCGTTGTAATACATTCTTTAAAGGGAATGAAGTTCGGAATTCTATAGTATGAGCTTGAAAATATGGACGCATCTTCCTAGCAGCAATCACTAATACTAAAGCCAACTTCTCCAACTTCATATACCTTTTTTTTTGCTGCCACCAGACTTTTACTGACGTAATACACCGGCTTCGGAATTCCTGAATCTTCACTAATTAAAACTGCGGTGAGTACAAAATCCAATACGGCGATGTACAAGAATAATTTCTCCCCATTTCGAGGCTTTGTAATATTTCTGGTGATGACAACAAATTTTTAATGCTTGTGAACGTTGCTTCGCATTCCGAAGTCCATTCGAACCTGCTAGGTCCTCGTAACACTTGAAAGAAAGGAAAACATTTATCTGAAAATCGAGAAATAAATCAATTTTAAGTGTTGCTAACCTTCCTGTCAATATTTGCACTTCTTTAACTGATCGAGGTGAGTTCATTGTTATCAAAGCCTTTAATTTTCATGGGTCCGCTTCTATTCATTTTTCGCTAAAAATAAAACCCAAAAACTTCCCCGATCAAACTCTGAAGGTATATTTTCCGGATTTAGCTTCAACATGATTACTCTTAGATTCAAAAAAGCTTCTTCTAGATCATTAAGATGCACCTCGTCTCTTGAACTTTTCACTAACATATCGTCTATATATACTTCCATATTTCTTCCGATCTGTGTAAAGCTTTATTCATTAATCTCTGATAAGTGGCCCCAACATTCTTCAATCCAAAGGGCATCACCCTATAACAATGGAGGCCTCTATCAGTTATAAAAGTCGTGCACTCTTGATCCTTCAGATCCTTCTGGATCTAATTATACCCTGCAAAAGCATCCATAAAAGTCAAAATTTTATTGCCTGAAGTGGAATAAATCAATTGGTCAATTCCAGGAATATGAAATGCATCTTTAGGGCAAACTCTATTCAAATTTGTAAAATCTACACACATCCTCCATTTCTCATTCTTCTTTTTAACCACTACCTGATTCGCAGTCCACAAAGGATATTGAGATTCCCTTATGTGCCCTACCTTAGACAACCGATCCACTTGGTTCCGTTTTTTCCGATGAAAATGCTATTCATTTTTGAATCACTGGTTTGACCTTCGGATCTATGGCCAAGCTATGTCGGATTACTTCGATAGGTAATCTTGTTACATCTTCCGTCTTCCAAGAGAAGACATCCAAATTCTGAGACAAAAAATTAAGCATTTGTTGACGTAGATTAAGGGTCAATAAAGTTCCAATCTGAAGCACTTTTCCTTTTGCAAAAGTAAACTCCTCTATTTCTTCACGCACTGTAAAAGACCCCGGAGTTTCCCTCGGATCGTCACCTTTTCTTCCAACTCCGACGGAACCCCTTCTAACTGTTATTCTCGCATCAAATCCCCACTACTGGATCCTCGGACCCGAAACACAGTGGCATAACACGATCTGACAACCTTTTGATCGCCCCGAACCACTCCAACTTTATCTCCAACTACATATTTAAAACATTGATGAACTGTTGAAACCACCCCATACATTCTTGAAAGCCATGATCTTCCAAAAATAGCATTATAACTTGTGGGACCGTCCACCACCAGAAAAAGTACTTGAACCTTCTTCTTAAATGGTCATTTCCCTAAACTAACTTCTCCCTCGAATTCGCCAACAACACGAGTTGTCACACCCGTAAATCCAATAATAGTACAATCTGATTGAGTAATTCGAGCAGGAAAATTAGCAGAGCTGCCAGTGTCAATCAGCACACGTCGAAACGCCAACCACCTCAGCTATTATTCTTCGATGCACTTCCATGTGACTTCGCATAAGTCAAGCGCTTCCCATTCTCAATCAAATATTAGATTTCTTTTTTCAAGGAAATGCAATCATTTGTATCATGCCCAATATCATCATGATACCTACAAAATTTATTATTCCTTTCTTCCCTCGGTCGGCTAATAGGAGCTGGTTTCCTAAGATTCATAGAGTTCTTAGTTTTATTGCAAATAACAGAAACACTCTCTGTCAAATCAGTATAGTACTATGGCCTAACCCATGTATTCGGCCTAGGCCTATTGTAATTGTTGGATGGAGTGTGGTTCGAATATCCACCACTCCGAGGAGGCAAATTGTTGTTCTTCTGCCTCGACTACTGATTATTCCCATTAGCATTATTATTTCCATTTGAAGGCTACCTGTCCTGAATTCATTGAAGTGTTAACTGGCGCACCTCGGACTCTTCTAGATTCTTCAATCTTAATTTGATCCTCGACTCGAGCCATTAACGCTCCAAAAGTCAAAGCCCTTCTCTTTGTCGTCTCATTAGCCAGATCCCCTGGCAACAAACCCTGGCGAAAAGCGGTCATTGCCACATTTTATTCACAGTTATCCAAACTTGCTTTGGTTAATACAAATATCTTAGTATAGTCTTTCAATTTCTCTCATGGTGCCTCCTTGCACTGGATAATTGTATCACCATTAGCTCTCATCTCCTTGCTTCCAACAAACTGCCTTCGGAAAGTAGTATAAAAATCCCTAAAATTTGAAATGGACCCCATCGGAATCCTGTTGTACCATTTGAGAGTTGTTCCTATAAAGGTTTGAGAAAAAGCACGACACACAAGCCGGTCGTCATCCTCCAAATTCATCATATAATTTTTGAATTGTTCGATGTGATCATCGGCATCTTGCGTCCCATCGAACTTTTCAACCTTCAAAATATCAAAACGCTTCGGAAGCGTCATAGAGCGAATTTCATCTGTAAATGGAAAGTTCCTCCTATCAACGCCTTGAACAAATTGATCATTGGTCCCCATTATGACATACAAATTACAATCTGTTTCAGCATATTGATTCGAAGGATTTCCTTCATGTCATGTTGATCGATGAGCTTTCTTAGACTTGCTCTCCTTTTTATACCTCCTCGAATAATCTCTTTCTGATTTTCCCTTCGAAGAACCTCTATGCCTTTAAATCCCGAAGCTGAACTTTCTACTTCCTCATCACTAGAGGTTATCAATTTTTGCTTATCTTTTTTGTCCTTTCGAGACGAATATCTCTCTCTAAAAGACACAAAACGTGTTTTTTTATGCTCGGACTTAGCATATCTGGCATCAAAAGATCGATCTGACTGACCTTCCACATCAGTCTTTTCCATTTCCTGCCTAACTTCAGATCTGATTATAGCAGAAAGTATCTCTTGCTCCCTTCGCTCATATTTTTCATTCAAAGCATTGATTTTATCAAGAAGTTGATTTATTATTGTCTCAACATCAGAACGAACTTGGACCGGAGACGATCCATTCCCATCAGTCTCATTCTTTTGCAAATCATCTCTCGTCGTTTCTATCATTGATTGAAGTGTAGGATTATTATTTTCAAGATTCATCTTACGAATTTTAGTCAAAGAATACCACTGAATAATACCACTTTCGAACAAAATAAGTTACTGATTTTTCTTAGTCAGTTTCCCCAGTGAAGTAGCCAATTTGATAAGGTTTTGATTTTCTAAAGTAAATTGCTAGGGAAAAATTATAGAGAGAGAAAGTGCTTAAGATTTTTTTGAGAGAGAAAATACAAGTAAAAGTGAGTTTTAAGTAAAAGTGTTCAACCCCTTATTAGAATAGTCTGGTCCTTTATATAGAGGAGCCAAGACTTTGTCTTAAACTGAATCTGTTACAAAAATGGACAAATTGCTATTTCGTCCTTACAAATTATGCAAAGTCACAATAGCTTCCTAAAACTTACATCGTTCACAAATTAAAGACAAAACTTACACTAATTACAATCAAGTCCCTGAATTTACATTGTTTACAAATTAATCCTTAAAACCCCATTTCCATATCATTTTCCAAGTATTAATTATCATATTTATAATGTTTCAATGGTTGCTCAAGTACCTCCCAACATTCCAAATGTAAATGATATTTCTTGTTTGATGTACAGATGAGTATACATGAGACTTCCAATAGCCAAAGCATATGGGTATGTCTTCATGATATAAATTTGAGAATCTCTCTTGGGGGACTGGTGGAGTGAAACCTTATTAATTTTGGTTATTTGAGTATACATGAGTTTGTTCTCTTTTAAACCATAACAATGTAGCATGCTTTCAATGTATCTATTATGTGAGAGACCCATGATGTCACGCAGGTAATTCCTTACTATTTGGATCTCTATCACATAAGATGGTTTACCAAAGTCCTTTATGCCAAGTCTCTCTAATAGAAAACTTATGGTAACATGTGGTAAACCAATTTCATTTCTAGTAAGGGGTATGTCATCGACATACAACACTATATAATCACTTTACTCCCACTGGACTTTTGATATACATAATCTTCTATGAGGTTCACCTTAAAAACAAATGAGATAACTGTATCGATGAATTTATGGTACCATTGACAAGATGTATGTTTGAGTTCATATATGGATTTATATAGTTTATACACCATCGACTTTGAATTTTAGAAACAAAATATTTCAGATTGCTACATGTGAATAGTATTCTCAATGTCTCCACTTAAAAATGTTTTCTTAATATCCATCTGATGAAGCTCTAAATCAACATGGGAAAATTTATCTTTTCTACTCCTTAAAAATAAAACTATTATACGGTGAGAAACCCTAAAAGCGCTAATGTAGAATTATTTTAATATGAGCTCTTTAAGAAGAATATATTATGATGTATTCTCGTGTCAATAAAATAGAAATAAAATTCACTTTATTATTTTATATAAAGCAACCATATTTCATTGGTGGTTTAATTAAATACACAAAATGTTTTGTTGTTTCGTAGATGACGAATGTGATTTTCAAATATTTATTTTGTACACTTATTTTTTTTTTCTTTTTTAGATTATTGAGATTAAAGATTTGGTTTGCTTTGCATATAGCATGTGGTGGACCATGTTCTAGATTATTTAAATTATCCATATAAAGAGATTTGCTACATTGAATTGTTTAAGTACATGTTTCACAATTGGGAGAATATTATGTTATAAATGGGCTTCCATATAAATACTGATACAAGATGAAATATCATCTAAGGCATCAAACCAGGTAAGGATCTATAACTTGAGCCTTGTATTATTCATTTAAACAAGAATGACATCGATTTGGTCGAATGGCCAAATGAGCGCAACCTAGCCTCATGTCCAAGTTCTTGATTGACCATGGTCAAGCACCGTAGCAGGATAAGAAGCTTGGCTACAAAGCCAAACAAATTTATCCACTAGGCCACTCATCATAGCATGACTAGCTAGTCTGGCCAAGCTTATCTCAAGTTCTAGACAAGTCTGCCTTAAAGTTCTGGTCAAGCTTTCCTCGAGACCTGACCAAGCTTGCTTTGAGTTTTGTCCAAGCTTACCTCAAAATTATAGCACTTATCCAAGCGTGCCTCCTGTTCTAGGCGAGCTTGGCTAAAATTTCTGGCCACACTTGCCCCAATTTATAGCCAAACTTATTTTAAACTTTAGTCAAGCACATGAAAAATAAATCTAAGGTAAACTAGCCAAACAAAATACCAAGAAACATGGTCGTGTAACATTACACGACAAGAATAGACTTGGCCGAGAAGCCAATTCCAAAATACTTGGTTGCACAACGCAGCCATGACCAGAACAACATGGTCGTTCACATACGAGCGACCAGAGCACGCCAGATACCTGGCCGGTATGGCCAGATGTTGCATGGTCGCTTAAGGCTTTAGCGGCCAGAGACTTAACTAAATTGGCTAGGTCTCGCCCATTTACTTAAAGCCTAAGAGACAAGAGATATGGCCTCTTCATTTGGCTTAAGCGACCAGATACCTGGGCGACTTGTATAAGTGTTTTCTAATAGCCTAACATTGTACGACCAAGCCATAAAATCCCTCGACTCACTTTGAAATTAACAGCTCGCGAACCCGCACACTAATTTGGTTATGGGCACGCATTCACCACATTTGCAATCATTAGCCAATTAGAACTTAGCCTCTATTATAGTCAACAATAGGTATCCCTTATTCAAAGTTTCGCTAAAGTGTATGGTAATCATTTCTGACAACCTACGGAAACCGTGTCTGATATTAGATGATAAAGCAGCCTCCAAGGATGTACCGTTGTCCAATAAATCGTCTGAAGGAAATTAGAGGTCTTATGAGATTATAATATATTATCATCATTTGACATATATGCATATTTTTCTTATTTTATGTATTTCTGAAAAATATCCATCACAACCCATATTTTTTTATACTTAAAAATCTAAATGTCATTGTGGGAACACTAGCTCACGCGCATTATGATGACACATGCATAGTCAGTGCGGTTCTTATCAAGAGTATGGAACATAAGTTTTTACATCAAGGTTTTTCAGTATTTTGTAGTATTCTCATCTTTTTTGGCGTCTTAATATGATTATATCAAATATATATCATTAAAAAATATAAAACTTGTCATATAAATATGTGTCGTGGTAACCTATATAACTATTATGTTAGCACCTACGAGAATATTAAAACAGGTCGAACGAGGTTGTAGAAGATGCATCATTAATAGAAGAAATGATGTATATATGCGTAGAACATTAGTTGAATCAGAGGTGAACTATATGAAAATTACGTAATATTTCAATATTATTTACGTGAGCCCGTTGTTGAAATCTTGGGAGAAACAATAGTTTGTTACGTGGAACTTAGAAACTTGGAAGATGGGTAATCTTGTATTCATCGTACTAGTGTTAATATTATTATATGATTGGTATAAGTATACGTTCATAATAGTATACAAGTATATATTGTTACGATTTGATTCGTTTGAATCCTACTTAAACTGAAATAAACTGCTTAAGCAACTTGAGTTATTCGGTAAATATGGAATAAAAGAAAACATGCAAGAAGATATTGATTAGGTATATTTGTTCCTTCATGGTGACTTTTGTTGTAAATACTATCACATAAATACATAGTACTAATAACTATGTCAAGAGTCTGTTTTGCACTCTTCAATGATATGATATCTCATATAGAATGAATACATAAACAATATTAGTCTTCCGATTATCTGACCTATTGGAATCCATGATACATAGTATTTTTCAAGTATCAGAGCACCATTTTTATAATGTTTCAATGGTTGCTCAAGTACGTCCCAACATTCCAACTGTAAATAATATTTATAGTTTGGTGTAAATATGAGTATACATGAGACTTCCAACAACCAAACCATATGGGTATGTATTCATGATATGAACTTGAAAATCTCTCTTGGAAGACTTGTGGACTGAAACCTTATCACTTTTGGCTATTTGAGTATCGATGGGTTTTTTTTTTCAAAGCATAATAATGTAGCATGCTTTAAATGTATCTATTTTATGAAAGACCCATGATGCCATGCGGGTAATTCCTTACTATTTGGATCTATATCACATAAGATGGTTGACCAAAGTCCTTTATGTCAAGTCTCTCTAATAGGAAACTTATGGTAATATGTAAGGGGTATGTCATCGACACACAATACTAAATAATCACTTTACTTACACTAGACTTTTGATATATATATATATTCTTCTACTGGGTTCACCTTCAAAACCAAATGAGATAATTGTATCTATAAATTTGTGGTACCATTGACAAGATATATGTTTGAGTTCATACATGGATTTCTATAGTTTACACACCATCGAATTTCAGTTTTAGAAACAAAATATTCCAGGTTGCTACATGTGAATACCTTTCTCAAGGTCTCCACTGAAAATGTTTTCTTAATATCCATCTCAACTAGCTTTAAATCAACATAAGAAAAATAATATTTTATACTTTTTAAATAAAACTATTATAGGGCCAGAAACCCTAAAAGCACTAAAGGTATAATCCATTAATTTGAAAGACAATTATGATAAATATGAAGATAAAATTTTATTTTCATATCTTCAAGATTTATGTCATCTTCTCTATATTATAATTATTTTAATCTGGGCTCCTAAAGAAGAAAATATTCTGATGTATTCTCACGTCAAGAATGTGGAAGTTTACTTTGATGAATTCAGTTAATTCTTAGTTATTAATCCTGCCAAGAGTATGTTCGTATGATAAATTATGTCAAAGAAATGTTCGTATGAGGTGCTTTAAGAGAGAGACATAGTGATTAGAGAGAGAAAGAGACAAAAGGAATAAATATATCAATCATTGACTAATCATTGGACTTTTTTCCAAAAACAAAATATTTTTATATAGTATATGAGGTAAGTAATAAAATTACATAATTACTAATGCTTAAGTGGATCTCTCACCCCACTCTTCTACTATTCATAAACAAGTTTACTAGTTATTACATTTGAGAAAGAACTGATTTGGGAAACAATTGTTTATTCCTTTTCAGCCCCCTCAAATTTTTGTTTTTTTTGAGCCCCCTCATATTTTTCTTTCTTTTGAGCCTCATCGGACTAATCTGCTTCTGGGTTTCTTTGCGTAACCTCTTGCAATACTCCCCGGATCATTCTTGCTTCAAAATCTAGTCGGATGACTTCGTTTTTATGTTTCCGGCGCGAATTTTCTAAATAAGCTTCTTCGAACGGTAACTTGTAAACCTATTCGGATTCGTGACATCACACTTGGTTATGGTGACCTCATCCTACCCATCATTCCTTTTAGCTTTGCGTGCATTTTTCTATTCGTTGTGGTGTCATAAATAGCTTAGGGTGGTGACATCACTTCCGACCACGTGTCGATCATCTCTTATCACACGTCAGCATGCTTTTTTGCATCTTCTTGTGAGGAGGATCACGTGCCGAAGAGAATTTTAAGCTCGAATCTTCAAATTACGCCTATTAGAAACCATTACTCCTCCATAAATACTTATCTTTTTAAATAATTTTAAGTTTACACACTTTAACTCAGTTCACCAAAGTAAAGAGAAAGCATATTCTATAGAGATAAAAAAAACTTTCCAAACTGAGTTATTTTTGTAACTTTTCATGCCTAAAGAGTTTGTGAATCTTGAAAGATACACACTTTGTAGGTGGTTCAACATCTGGAGAAAGGAGAGCTTCTGGTATCATAGAGCATCCTACTCCTTTAAAAAACATTAAACGACGTTTCGTGATAACTAGTCTCATCTTCAGTCGCGTTTTGACATAGTATGAACTTCAAGATATAATACGCCATCTGTTTCACCTATCGTCAATCCCCCCGATCAATCTTGTTTAGGGAAAAACAAGGGTAACATTTCACCTTTCGAGAACAACCGCAAAACTTTCCCCTTTTTACCGATGGGTGGTGGTAAGGATAAACTCACTAAGACAGACAGAGGAGATCGGGATAAAAGAAAAAAATCCAAAGAACCCGCTAAAAAAGCTATCAAAACTAAACTTTCCCCCTCTGTCACGACCCCTCAGGTGACTCAACATGGAACTCCTCAAACTACTTCTGAGGTTATTCCCCGGAAACTTTCGTCCAAACAAATTTGTCTTGGAAAAGTTTTGAAGTCTATCCCAGAATCATAAGAAAACAGACTAATTGATGAATCAGATACTGACTGCGGGGTGAACTTTATGGCCTCGGTGAAAGCAGAGCCTATTCAGGCTATTCCAGCATTAACATCTTCCCGGGACATCATGTGCAAGGTCGGGAACCCTCTTCTAATCCTCCCAATATTGCCACCACCACTCCTACTCACCAAGGAGAAAATTCTAGGGTAAAAAAGAAAAAAAAACAAAAGAGGAAGCATACCTCAGACTTGCTTCGAAGATAGGAAACAACCTTTGTGAGATCGAAACCAAACAGTTACTCGCACTTTACAGGGTAAAGTACAAACACTTCCACCCAACTGAGCAAGTGAAGCTAAGGGAACGATGAGCGATCCCCGAAAATATCATGATTCGATTCTCAACTGTTGGAGAGACACTCTAATCTATTCGTAACCATGAGCTGGTTGTCTACACGAAATTTATGAATAGGGTCTTCGCTTGCCCATTGATCCTGCTTTAGTGGAGCATTTCCACCCGATTAAACTTTTTATATCTCAAGCTGGTCCCAATATGTGACACTTATGGCCTGCATCATGGCCTTCAGGGCCTCTGAGACCGAATTGTCAATGGAACAGCTCGTCTCAATTTCATGTGTGGCCAAGAATTTTAATTATCCCTTCTACACCGTGGGCTTGCAAGGGAGTATAAGGTGGTAAAATATTTCTTAGAGGGTGTCAAGAAATGGAAAGGACATTTCATTTTATTTCCAGGCTGTGGGATACCGGTTTTGAGAGTTCCAATGAGATGCCCCATCAACTGACTTTGTAGTGGATCGGGGAGGTACTTGTTTCAACATTTTATTATGTTTTACTTGTTTGAATTAGTACATGAACATGCTTAGATATATTGTTAAATGGTTAAACATGAAGTAAATATATACGTATCAATCCAATCAGGAAATATATGAATATATTTTTAAAACATAGACATATTATATTGTTCATGTGAACTAACTATGTTATAGAAAGAGAGAGATAGAGAATATACACATTTTATTAACCTCATACGATATATTTTGGAAACTTTTAGACCTCGTTTCTCATTCGGAAACTGCGTTTGAAGATTTTGAAAAAAAGAATAATCCACGATTCTATTTGTAGTTATATCTCGGATATTCAGACTTATATAATAAATAAGATGTATTAATCCTTAATCTTGAAATAATTCATGTGGTAGAACATAAAGAACTAGTTAATACTAGAGATAGAAAAAAAGTAGATCATGACCAATTGACAAAACATGACAAGGCGTATCTTGAGCATGTCTTAAACCAAACATATATTGCTAGTTAACCCATTATAATCGGTAGCATTGTAAAGACAAGGTTAAGCCTATGGTCAATATCTAATTTCCAAAAAAAAAACTAATATTCTTAAATGAAAAAAAGTACGAAAAGTTACTCCTAGTTAATTTAAATATGTTTAGTTCTACACAAGTTGCATTATGATATATTTACATCATTATGTCTCGTACATTAAAACCGTTATGCTGGACTGACATTAAGGTTATCAAATTGTATATAAAGGATTTAACATATCGATGAAGAATGTTCAGCCATAGGGTTTTTTTATTACCGCAATAAAAGACAACCAAGACTTTATACTTGAAACTATACGATTTATAAAAATAATTGGTCGAGTTAAATTTCTTCAAAATTCATCCTAATAAGCCTTTTTTATGACATTTTCAAGCAGCAAACTAATTCTAGCCACTCATTAGCAATGTCATGTATACAGTTTTTTCTCGAAGATAATGTTCAATAATTTGACTCTTACGTGATTCAACGCCGCATTTAAACCATTAAAGACATTCGAATTACTTCCTTATACATAAATAATTTTGTTCTTATAAGTAAGTCGAGTATGTTATATTTGAATGAGTTAGTGTTAATCTGATTTCTATAATTATTACTTTATTTTAAGTTCATATGTTTCTAAATGAAATGATGTCGGAATTATATTATGTTTGGCTAGAGTATCGAGTATAAAAAGCAAGTGTTTGAGAAATTCTATACTACAATAACTCAACAAATTTAATTGGATCATATCATTATTTTATAATGACAAAGAACCATTTATTAATGATTTGACTAAAAATTTGTAAATCTTCTATTTTTAGCTTGATGATTTAAGTCAAATATATTTTTTATCTTTTATTTTAGTTTACTTGGTTAATTAAGATTATGGTCTTATTCGTGTACTATTTGAACTTAAATATGTATTGTTTGAACTTGATTATGTTAATTAAAATTTAGAAAATATCAGTAATCTAACACAACCCTTAAATTATTGATACGTGTCAAGATAATATATTGATATATGGATATACGATACATAAACATATTATAACTACTAAAGTAATATATATATATATATATATATATATATATATATATATATATAGTAATGTTAGTGCAGAATGATCTTGGGTCGTGGTTTGATTCAGACTCGTAGAATATGTTATCTTTAGATGACGTAGATCAAGATTTGATTTGACTTCATGGACTATGTTAACTATACTCAGTACTATATAAATAAAATTATAATCTATGATGAAAATCAGCCCTAGGTCTAAAAATTGAAGCATTGTATGTTTGACAAAAGTTGCAAAAAAGTAGCAAAAACCATAATAGATGAATTGAAAACATTTTTCTATGAAATGTTCTGTAAGATATAGTACATACACAAGATGGACAATATAGTTCCACTTCGATTCTATTACGGTTTTGAAAAAGTCAAAATTAGGTGGAATTATACGAAAAGGTTAAAATATATCCGATTTTAGACAATTTTTACAAATTACGAAAAACTGTATTAGAACTTTACTCGGTTAATATAAAAAAATCAAATAAAAGTTCAATAATATGAATTATCAAACCATATGTAGGAGAGAGAGATCTATATTGCTCAATGTTTATATAGGAAAAAAGACAAAGAAGATTAATATCGATGGAATTATCCTTCATTGTAAGAGGTATTTGATGTATTATTCTTAATTATCATACATAATGTTTTATAGTTGTAATGATTTTCTTTCGTAAGAAGTTTTAAATTATTATGTTCACGTTGCACAATCTACAGTTACATTATAAGTATTTAACCAAATCTATAGTTTTGCACGAGCTGTGTGAATACTTAGGAATGTTTTGCATATTTTGAACATGATTCACAAAAACTGTACAAAGCATGCCTTGATACTGCAAACATCATATGCGAATGGAGGTTCAAAAATTTGGGCACTAATTTGCATATATTGTGTGTACTCAGGTTAATAGTTTGTACAACATGTGTAAAATCATATTTCTGATTTGAAAACTCATGGCTACTTTTTTACCTCAAAACGATACGTTGTGGGAATATGTCCTTGTTATTTTGCACAACATATGTGGACCAAATAAAAACAATTGTCATAAAATTTCAAATCATAAGTATGATTTTGCACATGTTGTTCAAAAGGTTATATGGCCTACGTATAACATTTGTCAAATCTTGTTTCTGATTTGAAATTTGTATATTTACGAAGTAAATACAAAACTAAATTATGAGGTGTGGTTAAAAAGTTTAGTGTCAGAAAATAAAATATTAGTGTCAAATTATTTGCATCTAATGTATGTTCATCGGCTAATTGTTTCATTTTACTCAAATATTTTGCCAGTAAGACATGACAACGCATAAACTAACAGCATATTCAGAACAAAATCAAAATCATGGAATTTATGTACATGATAAATATGTTTGCTGTGATCTAAAAAGATGGCCAGCTTACAAATAGTATCATAACAGTTCATGTTTTCCAAACAACCAGTAGCATATTAACCATTAATCACTTTGCTCCCTTCTTGACAGCAGCTTTGGTGACCTTAGCACCAGTTGGGTCCTTCTTCTCCACAGCCTTAATAACACCAACAGCAACCGTTTGTCTCATGTCCCTAACAGCAAAACGACCAAGTGGTGGGTACTGAGCAAAGGTCTCGACCACCATGGGTTTGGTAGGAGTCATCTTGACCATACCCGCATCCCCGTTCTTCAAGAACTTAGGTTCTTTCTCTAGCTCTTTACCGGACCTCCTGTCAATCTTGGTCAAGAGTTCAGAAAACTTGACAGCGATGTGGGAAGTGTGGCAATCGAGCACAGGAGCGTATCCTTGACCGATCTGACCTGGGTGGTTCATGATTATGACTTGGGAAGTGAAAGTAGCAGCTTCCTTGGCAGGGTCGTCCTTAGAGTTTGATGCGACGAAGCCACGCTTGAGATCCTTGACAGCGACATTCTTGACATTGAAGCCAACATTGTCACCGGGGAGAGCTTCGAGCAGTGCTTCGTGGTGCATCTCAACAGATTTGACCTCAGTGGTGAGACCAGTAGGACCGAATGTTACGAGCATACCGGGTTTAATGGTACCTGTCTCAACACGACCCACTGGCACGGTTCCAATACCACCGATCTTGTAGACATCTTGAAGGGGAAGACGGAGTGGCTTGTCCGAAGGTCTCTTGGGCTCTGAGATAGCGTCAAGGGCCTCGAGAAGGGTGGGGCCCTTGTACCAGTCGAGGTTTGTAGACCTCTCAATCATGTTGTCACCCTCGAAACCAGAGATGGGGACGAATGGAATTTTGTCAGGATTGTAACCGACCTTTTTGAGGTAGGAAGAGACTTCTTTAACGATTTCATCGTACCTAGCCTTAGAGTACTTGGGTGTGGTGGCATCCATCTGCGACAAAGAAGATGGAAGCAGGTATTAGAATTTAGACATGAAATGGTATGAAATGATATGATAGAAAAAGTGTTAATAATAAAGATAAAAAATATGAGGGCAAGACCTTGTTACAGCAGCAAATCATCTGCTTGACACCAAGAGTGAATGCAAGCAAGGCATGCTCACGGGTCTGACCATCTTTAGAGATACCAGCCTCGAAACCACCAGTGGTGGAATCAATAATTAGGACGGCACAATCAGCCTGTGAGGTTCCAGTGATCATATTCTTGATAAAGTCGCGATGACCAGGGGCATCAATGACAGTGCAGTAGTACTTGGTAGTCTCAAACTTCCAGAGGGCAATATCAATGGTGATACCACGCTCGCGCTCAGCCTTGAGCTTGTCCAAGACCCAGGCATACTTGAAGGACCTCTTGTTCATCTCAGCAGCTTCCTTCTCAAACCTCTCGATGACACGCTTGTCAATACCTCCAAGCTTGTAGATCAAGTGACCAGTGGTTGTTGACTTTCCAGAGTCGACATGGCCAATGACCACGATGTTGATGTGAACCTTTTCCTTACCCATGGTTCACTGCACAAGTCAACAGAGCATCAAATACACAATGCCAATGCAAATATCAAATATCAAATATCAAATATCAAATATCAAATATCAAATGCAAACATCAAACCAGAGGAATGACAAGTGAAATTGTTTTGTCAATCGGTGTTTTGAAGGAAAATACAGATAAAAAAGAACCCGCTATCGGAGTTGCACCGATTTCTACCACATTTAAATTAAAATTTAATTTAAATGTGGTGCTCTAACTTGTGAGCTAAGCAGGGTTAGGTTAGGTTAGGATAGGGAAACAGAACCAAAATGCTTCTCTCGATTAAGCATAAGATTGAAAACCAAGGGAAAGTTATTCGATCTTGCTCAGAGAACCAGCTACAATGTCAATATCAATATCAATATCATCGCAGCAATTAAACAATACAAAAGCATCTCTATCAACAAACAAGTTCATAGCAAAAAGGATAATCCAAACGAGTCCCTATTAAAGCCTAAAACAATTGAGCACACAAACAAACCAGATAAGTGCACTAAACAAATGACGATCAAACTCGAAAATCAAATGACGATCAAACTCGAAAATCAAATGACGATCAAACACCGATTTGTAATAATAACGCAAGTAAACAAAGACGAAGACGAAGAGA
The DNA here is from genome assembly GCA_036936605.1 of Limnanthes douglasii subsp. nivea. Lineage (NCBI taxonomy): Eukaryota > Viridiplantae > Streptophyta > Magnoliopsida > Brassicales > Limnanthaceae > Limnanthes > Limnanthes douglasii. The sequence goes on from JAUPFV010000004.1 coordinate 213,859,784, forward strand.
AACCCAATTAACTTAGAAAGAGATGGATGGACCTGTATCTGTATGTATGCGAAACGAAGAGTATTCTGTGCAAAGCGAGAAAGTGTCAGTCAGACCTAAGACGATGAACAAACAAATCAAATGTGTGCCTTTTATATGCACTCTCTCGACTAAGCTTTTGCTTTCCACCCTCCGATCTCTCAGTTTAAAAAGCTTATTTAACGGTCACAGGTACATGTATTCCAAAACTAAAGCCCAATTTCATCGCGACATTTCCAACAAATTTTACATATTCTCATTTAAATTTCAAAAGGATTAATCTTATCATTATCATCTTTAATTACAATCGGTCCGACCTTCAAAAAATTTCTTTTCTTACTTTAGAGTTTTTTAATATATATTTTATTTTCTTACTTAACATTTTATTTTGTTTGTTTATATTAGAAATTTCGAAGCGCTACTCCCGGTGGCGGATCCAGGACTAAAATTTAGAGTATGCCCAAAAGTATTATAAAAAAATATTTCAATAAAATATAAATATCTGAGTATTTCATAATAAAAATATGTAAATATTCTAGTTACAACTCAAAATGAAAATATATTCTAGTCCAAAAGTAAATAGATTCTCCTATTACTCATGCCTTGAAAGCATTGGATAATATCTAGATCATTAACCGTAGAAAACATTTCTTTCTCTACAAATGTCACTGAATAATCATTAAGCCATGAATTGACTAAAGCTACCTTCAAAAGTGTGTACGCAAATCCAAATATCTTGTGTTTTTTTTGTACGAACAATAATAGGCTTACATAAATCCGAGATACTCTTCAAATTGGAAAAGTTACCATCCATCTTGATACATGCAATATACGTCTCAAGTTGGCTAGACAACTCCTTATCACTTATATATCCAAAGTCATTTGGGTAGAATCTTGCCAACCTAATAAGTGATTTACTGTCAAAGTATTGAAATGAACAACATATTTTGTTGGTCTATAAATTATAAATCAATGAATAGAGTAAAAATAAAAAGTAAAAGAATGTAAATAACAAGTGAAATAAAAGAATGTAAAGAAAAGTGAATAAATAAAAATATTTAGGTATCTAGTTAGTCTTGAACTCAATACCTCAAGTATATTACTAAAGAACTATACTAAATTTATTTTTTTGACTTAGGGTTGTCCTGGGCATACCTATCTCCCCCCCTAAATCCGCCCTTGCCTCCACTCGTCGAGAAGCTGCTAAGGTAATATTCCAAAAATTGGCTGCCTAGGCTGAAAAATAATGGAATAACGCCTTCCATACCGCCTTTCAGCCCATTAACTTCCTCCAATGTCACACGTTTCCGATCACAGAAGGTGGGCTGCCTCCCACAGATTTATCTTTTGACCCAGATCTGAAGCTCGTATGCCAACGAATTCCTCAAGCCGACTGGAATTTTTTCTCCCAATTCGCAACAGATCAGACAGCCGTCTTCCCCAATAAAAAGGAAAAAATCACCAAAGAAAAGAAAAGCAAAAAGGCAGTTAGCACATCTGGTGCTAACCCTTCCACACCCTTAAAACCGAAGCGTCGAAAGCGCAAAGTTGCAGAACAGCCTCTTTCACCCATCGAAGAGGGAGAAAATCAAGAAAACTCATCAAAAAACAAACCAGATAAGTCCACTAAACAAATGACGATCAAACTCGAAAATCAAATAACGATCAAACTCGAAAATCAAATGACGATCAAACACCGATTTGTAATAATAACGCAAGTAAACAAAGACGAAGACGAAGAGAAACCCAATTAACTTAGAAAGAGATGGATGGACCTGTATCTGTATGTATGCGAAACGAAGAGTATTCTGTGCAAAGCGAGAAAGTGTCAGTCAGACCTAAGACGATGAACAAACAAATCAAATGTGTGCCTTTTATATGCACTCTCTCGACTAAGCTTTTGCTTTCCACCCTCCGATCTCTCAGTTTAAAAAGCTTATTTAACGGTCACAGGTACATGTATTCGAAAACTAAAGCCCAACTTCATCGGGACGTTTCCAACAAATTTTACATATTCTCATTTAAATTTCAAAAGGATTAATCTTATCATTATCATTTTTAATTACAATCGGTCCGACCTTCAAATTTTGAATCTATTACATTTTTTTTTATCAAAATTAGAGAAATTATATTAATACGAACAAAGTATCACAAAGTTTGGGGACTAAAAAGAGGAGACCCACTAGAATAAACTAAACGGCGCACCTCCATGTGTTTCGCAATAGACTAAAACCTTTCAGAAAACCTTAAATTCCCAAATCAATCCCAAATCGATTTTCTCCCCTTTGAACTTTTACCCTAGCAACACCCAAATCGGAACAGCTCCAAAAACCATCTTCCTCTGACAGATAGAAACCAAGAGATCAGCAATCTTCTGAAATTTAGACTTCAACAGATCGTCAACCATGGTTTCAGATGAAGAGGGTAACTTCTGTAAGGTATGAAATCCACTAAGCTTTTGCAGTCTGATTCTATATCTACTTCTTTAATATTATTTTTTTACATAGAATCAGTCTGTTAGCTAAAGCCTTCGTTTCAGCAAGGATCGGGTTAGACTTTCCGATGGTATATCATTTGCATGTGACCAAATACCCATTCGAGTCTCTGAGAACAAGGCTAGAAGCAGGTTCTCCATTCGAGGAACAAGCAGCGTCGATATTCATTTTATATCTTCCAGCAGCTGGGAGAGCCCATTTCAGATAAGTCATTCTTATATCCTTAATCTTGTCATAATTGAATCCAAACTTTAGACCTGCACGATAAGCTTTAGTCCAGTGCTTGTTAGTTATTTTGTTTGAAACTCCAATACCCTAAATAACTTTATAAACATAGTGAATAACAGACTCAGAAGTAGGATTAGTCATCTTATATTTTTTTCTCATTTCTACTTTTCCACACAGCCCAGCATATAATAGGAGGTATCACATGAGTAATGTGAACCTTGTTATTAGAGAACCAAAACCATTCACGAATTATATGAGTTAATGCCATATAATTATGAATCTTAATATTAAAGATATTACCAAAGTGAAACCAGATAGACCATGTAAAATTGCATTGAGCAAATAAGTGATTTTTTGTGTCACAGTTATCACAGAACATGCATTTCGGGGCTAAGTAAATATGCCTAAACTGCATAATAGAATCAATAGAAACATAATTTTTAATAAGTCTCCATAGAAAAAACGAGTACTTCCCTGGGGTTATTTGATTCCATATTTTCCTAAAAATAGTCGATTTGTTGAAATGTCTTCTAGATGATTCCCATATGCTTTTAGTATTGAAGTCCATGTTAGGGGAGTCACCCCAGAAAAGAGTGTATGTCTTCCTTTGGTCCACCTTAAACTTAGCTATTTGATTCATTCTGTCAGAACTGATATAGTTTTGAAGAGAAGAGAAGTCTCATTTATCTTCTTTCCAAAAAGTCTTGACCTTCTCATCCAGAAACCATAAACTAGCATTAGCATCTTTATAATCAATGATTGGAGACTGGTTATGCCAGTTCTCCATCCAAAAATCCATTTCTCCACTACACAATGTTCATTTAACATATGGCTCAGCATGATCTTTTATAAGATTTAATCTTTTCCAAGTTTGAGTACTAATTCTGTGAAATTTAGATTTAAGAGGATGTAAATTTTTATTGTAAGTAATGTGGATTAGGTTAGACCACAAATTATCATTTTTCATATATCTAAACCACAATTTTTTTGAAAGGGTGCTTTGAATATTAGACAAGTTTCTGATATTTAGGCCACCCTCATCAAAAGGCCTACAGATTTTTTACCAACTGCACCAGTGAATACAGTTTGTCTTATTTTTAGATATCCATAGAAATTTATTAAAAATTAGCTCAATTCTCTTAATAACATAGTTATGAATGAGGGTACTATGCATCCAGTAATAAGGAATAGCCATAAGAATAGAAGAGATAAGAGATAGCCTTCCCCCAAAAGAACTAAATTTGTTGTTCCACTCAGCAATATTTGAGTTGATAACATCAATCAACTTGCTAAAATTTCTGACTTTGTTGTTGCAGCTCAGGCTTATACCCAGGTAGGAGATAGGGAGGAAGTCGGTTTGGAAGCCATTGCCAGCATACAACTCGTCTATCCTTCTTGATTTCATTTTGGTTAAGGTAATCACGGTAGTTTTATCTTCGTTCACTAGATGACCAGATATTTTCTGATAGTTATCTAGATAAACAAATAGCTTCTCAATAGAAGGGTTAAGGCAGTTAGTAAATATTAAAATGTCATCAGCAAAAGAGATACTAGGAATAACCATAGAAGATCTAGTAGCATAACACATAGATTTATTCACACTAAACATATTAGCCAGCCCACGAATAAGAACCTCTTTATAAATTATGAAGAGACTAGGAGACAGGGGGTCTCCTTGTCTCAGGCCCCTAGCAGTCTTAAAGTAGCCATAGGCAAGACCATTATCAAATATAGAAATGTGAATGTCATTGAGCATATTATGAATTAGGTTTTCAAAGTTATAAGAGAAACCAAATAATATTAAAACTCTTTTAACAAAAGTTATTGACATCATGTCAAAAGCTTTTGTCATAGCAAGCTTGACCATAATATTATCCCTAACAGGCTTTCTGTTAAGATCAAAAATCATTTCTTTAGCCACTAGAATATTATCATGGATAGATCTTTTACAAACAAAAGCACCTTGAGTAGGAGAAATAATTTTAAGGAGAACTTTAGATAATTTTTCATTAATAAGCTTAGAGAAAATTCTATTAGCCATAGTACAAAGGCTTATAGGACGATAATTTTTCCAGTGCATAAGGTTTTGAGTTTTAGGGATAAGACTCAAACCCGTAGCCATAATTCCAGTAGGAATAGAGAAGCCAGAAATGAAAGCATTACAAGAGCAGATTAGGTCAATCTTAATAATGGACCAACAGGCTTTATAGAAGGTTAGATTAAACCCATCTATACCAGAGGCACTAGAAGAGTTCATAGACTTAATAGAATCCCAGAGCTCCTAATCATCAGTAGCTTTCAATAAGAATGAGTTGTCCTCCTCAGAGATAATTTTAGGGATAGAAGAAAGCATAGGATGATTCAGGCTATGACCTTCATCTTCAAGATTCATATAAGGATCCTTAGTATAAAAAGATTTAAAATACTTTTCAACAGAACAACCAATATCTTTGGTGATCCAAACACTATCATCATAAATACCATTGATAGTATTCTTTCTCCTCTTCTTACAAACATAGGCATGAAACATTTTAGTGTTTCTATCACCATTATTAAGCCAAGTGCTATAAGTTTTTTTACCCCATAATTCTTCTTCATTTCTCAAAGCCTGCAAATGTAAACTGTTAACTTTTCTTAGGTTAGCAAGAGACATTTCATTATTCAGATTAAGATGAAGTAATTCAGCCTCTTTAACCCTATCTTCTGTTTCTTTGACTTTTTTGAAAATATTTCCAAAAAAATCTTTATTCCAGGCTTTTAGACAACATTTTAGACGTTTAAGCTTAAACCAAAAGATTTCATTAGGAAGACCTTTTATTTTTAAATTCCAATTCTGCTTTACATTTTCTAAAAAGGAAGAATCATTTAGCCAAATGTTAAGAAATTTAAAACACTTGTTTTTCTATCAAGGATGGTGTTTTTTCAACATCCTCAAGTTACTTGGGATTTGCTCTACCTGTGTTGGGTCTGTTGGGTCGACCGGAGGAAGAGACTCCGGAGGCCGGAAAGCTACTTCATCCCTCTTGGAGATTTTCTTCTTCTTGGCTTCCCTATCTCCACCATCTGCTCCCTGTTTTCGGTCTTTTTTGGGAGCCTTTAAGGGTTTTGGAAGTCCAACTGCCTCTTTGGTACTCTCATTTTCCACCACTTGAAGCAGATCAGCATCAATTCCTCCTTGGTCTTGCACCTCATGGTTTGCTGGGACAACCTCCTCAACACCACCTTGATTGACCTCAGCTACATCTGGCTTTTCTTGCCTTTCTTGCCCTTCATTTTACTTGGGGCTTTAGCTCTGACCGGCAAGACCAACTTCCCATTCTTCTCATTTTTCCTCTGTAGGATGACACCCGGAGGAGGTGGTGTGGTCAATTCTTCCCAAGACAAGTCTCTCCGGCCGGTGGTGTTCTAGAGGTGGGATCTCACCAGGTTGCCGGCAGTAAAACAATTGTGGAAGTGATTTCTCCATTTTTCAGCAGCCCAAGCATTCAGCTTGGCACAAGTTGTCTGCCCCTCCTCTAGGTAGTCGGAGAACTATTTCGGCAGCACTACCCAAAGAAAAAGAAGAGCATTTAATTAAATAAACTTTTTATAAGGAAATAAAAACAAACATGATTAAATATTTACTCGTGCTTTTCCATCTGCTGGTAAGCATGCTTGGGTTGTCACCAGCTTTAATCTTCATCCCATTTTCCCAAGATCCACTAATGAACAAGAATTGGGTCTTTCAATTCTTCTCCGATTCAAGGAGATCATCCACCACTTTATAATTGTCACCAATATTGAAATGGTAGAAGGGAATGATGTGATTCTTGCAAAGGCTGGCCACAGTAGCAAATTGCTCCATCGAAAGCATTGTCCGGAGAGCCTAGAGGCCGTGATGCAAGCCATGAGAGTGTACCAAGCATTGGGACTCAGTTGGCTTGAACAGAGCTTTATCAGATGGAAATATCTGACGATCTCTGGGTCCAAGGGAAATCTAAGCCCCCAGTTGAACAATTCTGTGTAGAAAACTATCTCACTCAGCTTGCAGTCCATTGGCGTCTCCGGATCGACTGGTATCCTCACTTTAACAGATTCTGGGATCCCCCACTTCGACTGGATCCGGCCTAATTCAGTAATATGAATGAAGGCGTAGTTAATGTTCTGCATGGCTAGCAGATACTTTACGCTTACCTTGTGGAAGCAAGGTCCCACTCTACCTTCAAGGGACTCCGGCAGGTCCGAATGTTTTAAACGCAGCTTCTCTTTACCCTTTCTCTTCTTGACAATGGCAGCCTCCCCTGTCTGCCCGGAGACATCAGTCTCAAAAGGGGCTTCTTCAATGCTATCCTCCATCACATGTTCTATCACCATGGAAGGATTGTCAGTTGTTTTTTGTGGAGGAGTGATGGTGGTTGGTTCAATAAGCTGTCCGGATGGCTGAGCATCGCTTTCCCTTTGTGGTCTGGTGTTCGGCTGGGGCTTGGATCCGAAAGATTCACTTTGAAGGCTTGTCTCGGTAGCCTCCGGACCAAATAATTTATTTAGGAACTTTGATGGTTGCCTCTGACCCTGTAGCTTTGTCCTTGGCCCCAGACTTAGAGGGCCCTGATTTCGTAGATTTAGACTGTGGAGCAACAGCCTGGCCTTTTACTAAGCGGCCTCTTCGTCGAAGTGTTAGCTTTTCTGGGGAATTTTCAGCATCTGATCCCATGGCTATGAACGAAGAGGGACTTTTTGTGCTTGTAACAACTTTTTCCTGTTCGATGGTGGGTTGTAACTCCTGAACCGATGAGCATGAGACGATGGGTGAAAGACTTGGTTGGAATAACCTTCTAGGTGTAGAGCTTCTAGCAGAAGATGAACCTCGATCAGGCTCTGAGTTTGGTGTTTCAGACTTGTCGATTGGAGAGACTGGAAGACCTGCAGCAATGCGCCTTTCTCGCTCAACTCTTTGTGCTTTTTCTAACTCCGAGAGATTAAGCCACCCACCTTTTACAAGTGTGCTTCTTACTGTAAACATAAACTTACACCAAAAGGATTTTAGGAATAAAGATGAAAGCTTTGAAGTAAAGGAAGGAAAGAGTAATGAAGATGGTAAAATAGTGAAAAATAAGGTAATTTATACTAATGAGACTAAAAGATGCCATAAAACCTAGGAGAATACGAAAAGACAATGATTGAAGACGGCGCTGACGTCACAGACATTAAATGAAGAGGTTACTTTTTGGGATTAGTAGGGGCGCCGTTCTAGGAGAAAAACGGCTGGTGAGGCAATATAGAAGATAACACGTGTCCCACGATCAATGGCAAAACCTTTGAACTTCTGAAGAGTTTTCAGTCCGAATAAGTCATTTACTAAACACTAAATCCGTCCGGAAAATATCACCAGTGCCCAAAAGAGATTTTTTAGGTCTTGCCAAAGGTCTTCGAACAAAACCTAAAACAGGGGCTACTGATGAGTCCGGAAATTTTCACCACTCACTGTAGAAACCGGACAGGGGCAATTCGGACAAAAGCCACCCACTGAACCATCCGAACTGGACAAAAGTATTAAAAGTTAATCACCTTTTGACTAAGCTAATTGCTAATCTGCTTAATAAACTAATGGGTTTTTTGAATTCGACCCGGTTTCATAAACTTGACCCGAAAGCCCATGTGGCCCATAATTATGGGTATAAATACCCAACCACTTCCATTAATAAGGGTAATGAACATTTAATACAACCAGAAAGCTTAAATCTCTCACTACAAAACACCCAAACATTAAATACCTTAGAAACATCACAAAATACCTAACAAAATTACCCCCAGTTAAAAATAATTCACACCAAAGGACATTAGAAGAAATATTCAATGCTTTTATAAGAATAGGGGCATGGTCAGAACATGTTCTAACCATGTGAGAAACCTGAGTATGATTGAAAGTGTTATGCTAGTTGTCATTATACATGGATATGTCGAGCCTTTTCCATTTAAAACCTTTATTCCAAGTATATTTAGAGCCCAAGTAACCAGCGTCTTCTAAATTTCAATCCATAATAGTGTTGACAAAGTCATCAACACTAGTTTGATCATAGAGATAGCATCCAACTTGTTCATCTGAAAAGGTCATTGTGTCGAAATCCCCTACAATTAGCCATCCTTTGTCTTTATAAGAACTAGTTTTCCGGTGATTCCAGAGATTGAGTCTGTTAATCCTGCTACATTTAGCATAAACAATAGACAGATAGAAAGAGTTAGCATTTGGATAATTAATATCTAAAATGAGACATTGATCATGATCAAATTTATTAATAACATCAACTTCAGAACACCAAAATATCCAGCTTTTATTTGAAGTATTAAAAGTAAAATTTGGAAAACCAAGAGTAGTAGAAATCATTTCAATTTTTTCAGCCTTCACCAAAGGTTCTTGGATAGCCAAAATGTTGCTTTTTTCAGCATAGATGATTTCTTTCAGCCTTCTAACTGTTTGATGTTATTGATGCCTCTAATATTCCAATTTAAAATCTTAATCATTATCAGAGTATGATTTGTGTCTTTTGTTGATCCCACTGTATTTTAGGGATTTGATAATTTTGCTGCTTGGTTTCTTGATCTTCTTTGCTGACTTTAATTTTTTCCTTATTATAGTACTGAAATCCTGCACCGTGGGAGACAAGCTTCTTGAGGGATAAACGAATGGAGACGCTTGCACACTACCAATATTCTCACAAGATGGATAATTGAGACTATTATCTTCAAACATTTCATGTTGATCACCATTTTTAATTAGCAATTGTATAGCTTCGATAAGTTCAATATCAACATGACGATTTTCCTTCTTGGTTAATGTAATATCACGATTAACTTCATCTTGATTGTAAGAACTTGTATCTTCAATAAAAGTATTATTTTCTTCATTTGCAGTTATAATGATCGACTTCACATTTGGTATAATATTATTGTTTGAAGAAACAATTTCCTGATCTTCATCACCATTTTTCATATCAAAGTCTTTCTCCATATTAATTGAAGCAAGATTTAAATCTTTACTCTTAACAATCCAGACTTTTTCTTCCTCACTTAACTTCTTCTTCTACTGATTTTTCCTACATTCTTTAGTGTTATGTCCAAGATGATAGCAAGTGTTACAATAGCTAGGGAGGTTTTTATATTTAAGATAGATCCAACAGCCATCATTTATACCAAAACCCAGCCAGATTCTACTATGAATCTTGACCAAAACATCAATTTCAACCAAAGCGTAAGCAGCGTTTTTCTGAGCCCTATTTTCAGTCGGAACATTAACCTTGTAGACTTTGCCAAGCGAATCAGCAAATCCAGAAATAAAATCTTTGTTATGCAGATATTCCGGTACATTTTCGAATTTAACCCAGACCATCGTAAGAGGGCACTCGATTTTTGGTCTAAAATGATGAGTCCATCACAAAACTCTCATGGTGTTGGAACCAACTTTCCAAATATTTTTCGACCAAAGTTTGCACACATCTTCCTTAAAATAGAATTCGATAAAGATGTGATGTGAATTCCAAGCCGAGAATCTGAAAGCACCCTTTAACCTAAATCCATTGAAGAATCTATTTATAAATTCCAACTTTGGCAACCCAGAAGAAATTTTTCCGAATATGGTAGTAGGAGAACTAAGTAACAACTGATCATTGGTATCTTTTGAGTACTGAATAGAGATTTGGTCATCTTTCTTTTTAATCCATTCTGTCTTGTGTTGAGTCACTCGGTGATTCACCATTTTCGTCTTGAAGAAATCGGTATAAGTCTTGATTACTTCCTTATCAAGATTTTGGTTCAATTGGTTTCTGGGTAGACAGGGGAATTCATCTTTCTCGAATAGGCCATTATTTCAAATCTCCATGACAAAGATTCATAGATAAATAATCTCACCAGAAAGGATTCCGGAGAAGAAAATCAAATATCAGAGATGATAAAACAGAGCAATTGAAGAGCAGAGCCTCAAGAAACAAGAGATAACTCAGGATTTAAAAATCAGCAACCTTTAAGAGAGATAAAGGAATCAATAAGGGAGAAAGGACAAAAATTTAATGAAGAAAACAAACAGGCTTCACACCGAAGAAGATGGGAAGAGGGGAGAATCCATCAGAGAAGACGAGCATTTCTTGGAGCCCTCTCTGACGAATCCACGCTCTATCCAATTTTGCCTTTTGTTTTTTTTCATTTTTCTATTCTCTATTGAATCTTAAACCTATTGCATTAGTTTGTTATTTACCTAATGTTTTTTATATCATCTTTTTATAAATTTTTAAATTTCGAGAACCACCAAAATCCTCAAGTTTTATTTTATCTTTCATTGTAATAATATTTTTATTAATATTTATTCAGTTTTGTGATTTTATTTAGCAACTACTTTTAAAATTTGTCAATTCAAATATATCGTGACAAGCTTTCGCGACCATCGTCAATATTGGTCTCATAAAAATAATCAAATATTAGGTAGCATATTAATAGATAAAATGTGCATCATGAAACTAATTATATGGATACCAAATGATGACGCGGCGGAAATAGAAGAAGAAGCAACGATAGATGAAACCTTAATTCAAGAGTAACATGATGAAACCATAATCTAAGGGTAACAAGGATTGAAATTTTCAGAGATAAAAAATATATTATTCCAAAAACTTAAAATAACTTCAGGCGTACGAGGCTTTATATAAGAGCTTCTCAAATCCTAAATTATAATACAATGAAATAAAATAAATATTTTAAAATCGAATCAAATCAAATATTAATATAATTAGATTTGATTTAAATACATAAGATATTTGAATAAAATAAAATAAATTAAAAAGGTATTCGTTTGGACTTTTTGGGCTACATCACCAAATTTATTCCGCACAATGCGAGAGATTGTATTCCAAGATAAACTATTTAAACAAAACTGAAAGTTTTTGGACTATCTGGTGAGACCAAATTAAATTTGACATTGTGCGCCATAAATCTGACAAATCATTCTACAAATCGTCTTATACTTCATATTACCTCAAACCGTATATTTTCAATTCTCTTCAGCAGTTAGAGGTCTTATGAGATTATAATACATTATAATCATTTGACATATATGCATATTTTTCTTGTTTTATGTATTTTTGGAAAATATCCATCATAACCCATATTTTGTTTATACCTAAACATGTAAACGTCATTATGGGAACACTAGCTCACGTGCATTATGATGACACATCCATAGTCATTGCGGTGCTTATCAAGAGTATGGAACAAAAAAATTACATATCAAGGTTTTTCAGTATTGTGTAATATTATTGTCTTTTCGGTGTTTTAATATTTTTTTATTGAATATATCTCATTAAAAGTTAGAAAACTTGTCATACAAAAATGTGTCGTGGTAACCTATAAAACTACTATGTTAGCACCTACGGGAACATCAGAACTGATCATACTATGTTGTAGAAGAGATATCGTTATTAGAAGAAGCGATATATATATACGTAGAACGGTAGTGGTAATCAGAGGTTAACTATATAAAAGTTACGCAACAATATTATTTACATGAAACTAGCTGAAATCTTGGGAGAAACAATAGTTCGATGTGTGGAACTTAAAAACCCGGAAGATGGGTCAAGTCTCAAGATACCATTCTTATTATCTCACGTTCATCTTAGTAGTGTTGATACTATTGTATAGTTGGTATAAGTATACATTAATATTAGTATACAAGTATATATTGTTAAGATTCGATTTATTTGGATCATACTTAAACTTAAATAATTTATTTAATCAATTTGAGTTCTTTTGTAAATATGGAATAAAAGAAAACTTGCAAGAAGATATTGATTGGGTATTTTTGTTCCTTCATGGTAACTTTTATTGTAAATACTATCACATATATACACAGTACTAAGAACTATGTAAAAATTCTATTTTCCACTCTTCTATGATATGATGCCTCCTACAAAATGAATACATAAATAGTAGTAGTCTTTCTAGTCTCTACACCCCTGGGAAATTATGTATCTGAATATCCTACGATCTTCAGATTATCTGATCTATTTGATACCAATCCATGATGCTTAGTATTTTTCAAGTATCAGAGCTTTATAATGTTTCAATGATTGTTCAAGTACCTCCCAACATTCCAAGTGTAAATGATGTTTCTAGTTTGGTGTACACATGAGTATACATGAGACTTCCAAAAACCACGGCATATGGGAATGTTTTCATGATATGAGCTTGAAAATCTCTCTTGGGGGACTAGTGGAGTGAAACCTTATCATTTTTTGCTATATAAATATTCATTGGTTTGTTGTTTTTCAAACCATAACAATGTAGCTTGCTTTTAATGTATCTACTTGTGAGAGACACATGATGTCACGTGGGTAATTCCTTACTATTTGGATCTCTATCACATATGATGGTGCACCAAAGTCCTTTATGCAAAGTCTCTTTAATATAAAACTTATGGTAACATGTAATAAACTCATTTCATTTCTGGTAAGGGATATGTCATCGACATAAAACACTAAATGGTCACTTTACTCTCACTGGGCTTTTGTTATACATAATCTTGTACATGGTTCACCATAAACCAAATGAGATAAATGTATCGATGAATTTGTAGCACTACTGACAAGATGTATGTTTGAGTTCATACATAGATTTTTATAGTTCACACACCATCAATTTTGATTTTTAGAAACAAAATATTTCAGGTTGATACATGTGACTAGTATTCTCAATGTCTTCATTAAAAAATGTTTCTTAATATCCATCTGATTAAGCTATAAATCATCATGAGAAAAATCTATATTTTATACTCCTTAAATATAACTATTATAGGGTTAGAAACCCTAAAAGCACTAAAGGTCTAATCCATTAATTTGAAAGACAATTATGATAAAAATGATGATAAAATTTGGTTTGCATATCTTCAAGCTTTATGTCCTCTTCTCTATAGTAGAATTATTTTAATCTGGGATCTTGATATATTATGATGTATTCTCATGTCAATAAGATAAAACTTTACTTCACTTTGTTATTTTATATAAAGCAACCATATTTCATGGGTGGTTTAATTGAATAGACAAAATGTTTTGTTGTTGCATAGATGACGAGTGTGATTTTCCAATACTTATTTTGTAAACATATATTTTTTTTCTTTTTTTAGATTATTAAGTTGAAAGATTTGGTTTTCTTTTTTATATAGCTTGTGGTATACTATGGTTTAGAAAATTTCAATTGTCTATATAAAGAGATTTACTACATTGAAGTGTTTAAGTACATGTTTCACAATTGGGAATATATTATGTTATAACTGAGCTTCAATATAAATACTGATATGGGATGAAATATCATCTAATTTGTGTATACATAACACCAATTAAGGATCTAAAACTTGAGCCTTATATCATTCATTTAAATAATAATGACCTTGACTTGGTCGAATGGCCAAATGAGCCTAACCTAGCCTCATGTCCAAGTTCCTGAATGACCATGGTCGGGCACCAAGGTTCGTTAGTTTTTTGTAATATTCTCATCTTTTTTTGTGTCTTAATAGTTTTATATTAAATATATGAAGTTATAAAAATTATCATATAAATATGTGTCGTGGTTACCTATAGAATGTTAGCACCTACGAGAACATTAAAATTGATCGGACGAGGTTGTTAGAGATGTATTATTAATTGAAGAAGTAATGTATATACGCGTAGAACAGTAGTGGTAATCAGAGGTGAACTATATGAAAATTACATAATATTTCAATATTATTTACATAAAACCGCAGTTGAAATCTTGGGAGAAACAATAGTTTAATACGTGGAACATAAAAATTCGGAAAATAGGTCAAGCCTCGGGATGTTCTTCTTAATATCATGTATTCATCATAGTAGTGTTGATACCATTGTATAATTTGTATAAGTATACATTCATATTAGTATACAAGTATATATTGCTAAGATTTGATTCATTTGGATCTTACTTAAACTTAAATAAACTGCTTAAGAAATTTGAGTTCTTCCGTAAATATTGATGAGTTCGGAGTTTTTAGTTACTATGTCATAAATAAATCTGAAGGGCGATTCGGAATATACTACTGCACCAAATATTCGAACAAGACAATTGTATTAATTTTTGACTAAGCTAGTTGCTAATCAACTTAAAACTATATTACTAATGGGTCTTCAAATTCGACCCGGTTTCATGACCCGACCCAGTAAGCCCATGGGTCAGTAATTAAGGTATAAATACCCCAACCACTCTCATTAATGAGGGTGATCAGAATTTAATACTATCAGTGAGCTTAATTATCTCTCTACCCTACACACTAAACACAAAACACCACAAAATTATCAAAACACTTTTGAAATACTTTACCAGATTACCCTCAGCCAAAAATAAACAAAACCAAGTTGGCGACCACAGTGGGAGGCCACGGTGCCTGAATTTTACATTCAAAACCAGTAGGTAAAGCAGTTTAGATGGATCCAAATGGACAAAATACTCCACCACCGAGGTGTATGGTGCAAAGGAAAATAAGGAATACATCATCGAGGAGCGAGATCAGCTGAGGGCTGAAATAGAGGCGCTAAGAGCCATAAAACAAGCAGAAAAATGTATCAATGATAAGGGCATAAAATGCCAAGACTAATAATGGGTCCAATTAATAATGTATATGTGTATAAGGACCTACTTGTAAAGATATAAAATGTAAAAAATAAATATAAATATGAGGGCTAGCATGTAATTAGAGCAAACATAGCATGTGATAGTGAAGCCCACCACTGGTACTATACAAGAAAAGATCCCTTTTTGGAAAAAAGGTACTTTCTAATCATTGGTACTTTATTTTGACTACATTCTATCTCTAGAATCTTGTACTTGTTCGCCTGATATCCTTTCACCATACACATTACCCGATAATCCACCCTAGATATTGTGAGACTTATCATTGGCGCCGTCTGAAGGAACGAGTGATACCTAGAGATCAGGTTCCCCACAATCTCGATCCTAGCAAAAACCTAAAATTCGAGGAATGAATACCAAGGCTAGAAAGGGAAAGTCAAAGGAGAGAGGTTCTGATAAGGAGATATCGTATTTAGAGGGTCAGTACTCTGAAGAGCTGTTTGGTGATGACAACTAGGGTAATCAGGGCCGAAGCAAGCGGTCGCCCCTAATTATGACTAACCAACAATTGTTGGACGACATTGCTAAGCTAAATGCCAAGAGAAAGATTGCTTTGCCTAAAAAGAAGTGTCGGCTCAACGGTCGAAGCGAACGATCGTGTGAGGAAAGAAAAGAGGCCAATCGCGTTGTCGATCGGGATGAAGTGGACTTCTACAATGACAGAACTCGAGTGCGAAGGCCCGACGAGGTTGCAAGAAAGAAGTCTAGATTCCGGGCCAAACATGGGTACGAATATTCAACTGGGGAAAATATGTGTGAGTCTTCTTCCCCGGACAGGGATTTCTGATGCCTTAAAAAGGAAAAAATAATGACCATGGAGCGAGAGCTTTGAAGGCGTAAGTCACAACGAGCAAAGATAGTCAAACCTTAAGGTGACAGCGTCGACAGATGACTCCGACGTCTGCTGAAAAGGTGGGTACAGTCATAGTTAACAGGGAAAAACATAATGGCCCCCAGTTTCAATTCCCATCAGGGAGCCAGTCTTATGGCTACAGGGTCGGAAGCCAATTTGCAAACCCACTTGAAGAAGGGTTATTTGCAAGTCATGCAGGAGGTTTAGGAAGCAGAAATTTTAGCCTCGGACATAATTGGAGGTCGTCCTCCTTTCAGATGAAATCTTGTCGGGACATCTCCTAAAGCGCTTTGATATCTCGAAGCTCGAAAAATATGACGGAAAGAAAGACCCTAACAACCACCTGGAAGCTTTTAAGAATTTTATGTTAAGCTTCGACAATGATGACAAGTTGATCTGTCGAGAATTCTCAATAACATTTAAAGATTGGGCATCAAAGTGGTACAATTGATTGCCGCAAGGATGCATTAAAAACTTCGGTATGTTCTGCATGATGTTCAGGCAGCAGTTTGTAGAAAGTAAGAACTTCCGAGCTAACGGAGATACAATCTTCAACTGCGACAAAAGGTCGGAGAAAGTTTGAGGGATTATACTCGACACTTTATAGATGTGAAGACTGATCTTGACTATTGCGATGAAAGCGTAGCTCTGACTGGTTATAGATTAGGCTTGTTTCCTGGTCTGATGAAACAAGCAGTAACGAAGAAACAGGCTTTTACCTTTTCTGCCTTGTTAGCTCATGTAGAAAAGCATATCCAGATTGAAGAAACTGAAGCGTCAGAGTTGGCAGCACAAATCCAGCAAACTACGCAAGCTTCGGCTGTTATGTATCAGAACACCCAATAAAAAATTGTCATGATTACTCAGCCACAACCGATAACTACTGTGGAACCAGCAACATAACAATCAAATGGGAAAGGATCAGGGAATCAGACTCAGAGGGTACGAAATAGTTACCAGGGAAAACATTACCGACCCATATCGAATAAATGGGTTAGACCTGATTACTTCGCTGATTTGACCGTTGTGTTCCAACTATCTTTGACAAGTCAAGGAAAAGTGTACACTTCTGGAAGCCATTTCGATCGGAACTCCCCATGAAGGCCGAAACAACCGCTATTGTAGGTATGACGAGGACGTAGGTCACGATACCAAAGATTGCATTGCACTCAAGAAATAAGTGCAAGCGCAAATTGACAATGGAAAATTGCTTGAGTACGTAAGGAAACAAGCTCAGCAAAGTGGAGCGACCAAACAGATTATAGCAGCGTCGAAGCAGGAAATCTCTTTGGTGATGTCCGAGGTCACTGATTCATTTGATGTGTCCACTGAGTATTTGGACTCGGACAAAAACAGGAATGTGATCGGAGTTGTTGAGGAAGTACTACCTGTGGCACGAGGAAAGGTAAGCGATTTGTGTAAGTTTTTTGAATCTGTAACTATTTCCGGGGGCGACTCAATGATAGGTATCACCAATTCTTCTCGGAAGAGCCACGTGGTTAATCTGGCTACACAGTTAGAGGCAAGAGCTTCACCTCTCTTATACCAGAATCCATCTCCCATTCTTTTCTTTGATGATGATGATATGAGAGACATTGCCGGTCCTTATGAAGACACAATCTTAATTGTAGCGGCTATTGCTGGTGAGGAGGTTCGGAGAATATTAGTGGATACTGAGAGTTCGGCAAACATTATTTTCTTGTCAACTTTCTCAGGGTTTAGGAATAAACTGTTGATTGTGAAATTGGATCGAACTATTATTGGTTTTACGGGAGCATCGGCAGAGGTAGTCGGTGAGTTTGAAGGTGTGGTCCAGCTCGGACGAGGGCCTTTCAAAAAGGAAGTAACGATCTTGTTTATAGTAGTAGATGGTCATACATCACATAACGTAATTTTCGGTCGATCTTGGTTGTCAAGGATGCATGTCGTAACCTCTACGGTTCATTAGTGCTTAAAGTATGTGATCGGAAACAATGTCGCCGTTGTTAGAAGCAGCCAAAAGACAGTGAGAGAATGTTACCGAGCAACACTGGCAACAAAATTAGATAAGGAGATGGTCGATGGTCGATGTAAGGGATTAGTAATTAGTGGGGTCGCCCCCCTGGATCGGAGCCAGCAGACGATCCTAGGGAGACCCTAGGATTATTTCTTACCAATTGAAAATTGTGAAAACTACGAATTTTCCAAAGGCAAGGTTTTGAAGATTGGTGTAAACCTGCCCCCTTTTTCGAAATAAATTGATTGGTTTTCTTAGACAAAATCTACATTTGTTTGCCTGGTGCTCAAGAGATGTTACATGGGTTCCTGAGAGTGTTATCTATCATCAATTGTCCATAAATCCAAGTGTTCGACCTATAACGCAAAAGCGCCGAGCTTTCTCCCAAGAAAAGGCAGAGGAAATTATTTCAGAGGTTGAAAGGCTAACGAGGGTAGGACATATAAGGGAATCCCAGTATCCGCGGTGGACAACAAATCCAGTTTTGGTAAAAAAGAAGAACATAAAATGGAGAATGTGCGTGGACTTTACGGACCTCAACAGAGCATGTCCTAAGGACCCATTTCCCATGCCAAGGATTGACCAGTTGGTAGATTCGACGTCAGGGAACATGTTATTATCGTTCATGGACGTTTACGCAAAGGTACAACCAGATAAAGCTGGATCCATGAGATCAGGAAAGCACCACATTTATTACAGGGAGGGGTTTATACTGTTACAAGGTTATGCCATTTGGTCTGAAGAATGCAGGGGCTACTTATCAGAGGCTTGTGAATAAGGTCTTTGAGGAACAAATTGGGCAAAATGTAGAGGTTTATATTGATGACATGTTAGTCAAGAGCGTCACTGTTAAAAATCATTTTGCCGACCTTGCAGAAACATTCAAGAACCACGTAAAGGTGAACCTCTAATTGAATCCAGAGAAGTGCTCTTTCGGAGTTCGGTCTGGAAAATTCCTAGGGTTTATGATCAGCGAGAAAGGGATAGAAGCAGAGCCAATCCAGTTAGATGTCCTGAATATTATGGCACCTCCAAGGAATGTTAAAGTGGTACAGATTTTAACCGGACAGCTTGTAGCATTGAATAGATTCATCTCGCGATCTTCTGAAAAATGCACACCTTTCTTTCAAGGGTTGAGGAATGCTAAGAATTTCAGTTGGACACCTGAATATACCAAAGTTGTTCTCAACATAAAAAACTACTTATAATCCCCAACGTTGCTGAAAAAACCACTACCCGAAGAGATTTTATTTAAATATATAGCGGTCTCAGAGCATGCGGTGAGTGCGGCTTTAGTCCGAGAAGAGGATAGGGTCCCTAAACCCGTCTACTATGTGAGTAAAAGTTTACTGGATGCTGAAAAACAGTATTTGAAGCTTGAGAAATTAGCATTGGCTCTTATAACAACTACTAGGAAAATGTGACCATATTTTCAAGGTCATTCTATCATGGTTCGAACAGTATTCCCCGTAAAAAGTGTTTTATAGTGACCCGATATTTCTGGCCGTATGTCAAAATGGTCGGTCGAGTTGGGGGATTTTGATATTGATTTAGAACCAAAAACGTCTATTAAAGTGCAAGCTTTAGCAGAATTCTTAGTATAGTTTCATTCTAGTAGGCCTGAGGAAGTAGCAGTTGAACCAGAGGTAAATGCGCATGAGTGGTGAGTCAGGGATCGCGATGCATCAAGCGATTCGTTTCGGTTTCAAAGCTTCGAACAACGAGGCCGAGTACGAGGCACCATTGCCGGGCTTAAGGTTAGCGCAGATTTGCGGAGTTAGAAATGTTCGGCTGATAAACGATTCCTAGTTATTGATTAATCATTGAATGGGACAATCTGAGGCGAGAAAAGAACAGTTAGTGTAAAATTTAGCAGCCTTAAGAATTTTGGCTTCGTCTTTTAAAAAGATTACTTATGAACGTCTGAAGGGAAGACAATATAATTTTTGTTCATTGGCAACAACACCATATGTGGGAGAATACCCTTGACTCGGGAGTATCCATCTATTTTGAAGAGGAAAAACCTATAAAGTCGACCGGACATTGCCTGTCAAATTTCAACAGTTTCAAACACCGATTGGAGGAGTAACATTATGAAGTTCTTGGTTGAAGAAGTATTGTCTGATGATAAAACGTTGGCATAGAGTGTTCGTTACAAGGTGCGAGGTTTTGCCTTACTGGGAAGTGTTCTTTATAAAAAATCTGCAAGCAGACCTTTGTTAAAGTGTCTGTGGCGCGAAGAATCACAGATGGTGTTGTCTGAGCTACACGATGGTGAAGCTTCGACACAATTTTGGTTTCAAGACACTAATTAGGAGAGTTCTTTTGTCGAGTTTCTACTGGCCTATGTTAGTTTCCGACGCCAAAGAGTTTGTCAAAACATGCAATACATGCCAGTTCAATCCACACCCCAGCAGTCCTCCTCGAATCCATCTCTGAGGTTCTACCATTT
Source organism: Limnanthes douglasii subsp. nivea (assembly GCA_036936605.1). NCBI lineage: Eukaryota > Viridiplantae > Streptophyta > Magnoliopsida > Brassicales > Limnanthaceae > Limnanthes > Limnanthes douglasii. The sequence goes on from JAUPFV010000004.1 coordinate 213,880,486, forward strand.
GACATGTGGGGGATAGATCTAGTAGGACCACTTTAGTTAGAAACTGGAGGATGACAAACTATCGTGGTCGTAGTGGACTATTTCTCAAAATGGGTTGAAGCGGAGCCATTGTCAGGAACCAAAGCTAAAGATGTGGTAAAATTCATATGATCGAACATTTTTTGTCGGTACGGGGTCCTTCAAAAGATAACCATGGACAATGCCCCCCAGTTTGACAATAATGAAATGAGGGAATTTTATGTAAACCATAATATACAAAAAGGTTTCTCGGCCAATTTCATCTTCGAGCTAACAGACGGGTTGAAGTAACAAATAGAACAATCATCAACGGACTAAAGAGGATTTTGGAAGGAAAGGCCGGTAGGTGGCTGGATTTTTTATAAGAGGTACTATGGGCATACCGAACCACGCCTGGAACCGCGACACAAGAATCAATATACACTCTGGTTTTTGGAACCTATATAAGGAGGAGAACTTCATTTTCTCCTCACCCATCAAACTATTTTACTTTCTCTCTCTAGAAATATAATTCACTTTCTCTTTTAAAAATCTCTAAGTGTCCCACTCTCCTATTCTTTTAGGCTAACTTGAAAAGTTCAAGTGCCGCAGGGGCTAGTCACAATCTAAGCCAGTGACAGTTTGGTATCAGAGCAGGTTTGATACTCCAGAATAGCTGACCCAACAAACAACCTTACCACAGAGAGAGGTATCGAAGGTCAATCCTTTTCCATGAAAAATCCAAAGATGTTTAGTCAAGTCTTGAAGCAAGATTGGTACGCATAGAGCAACGAGTAAGCGACTTCTTTGTGCGCGCCGATGAAGAGTTCTTGAGAAATGAATCTCTTGAGGGATGGAAAGAGACCACGAATGACTACATAAACAAAGCTATAGACGCTATAAAGATGGAGGCACAAGCCCAAATCATGGAAGAAGGCGAGATCGCTACGGCCAGGTTGTTGGCAGCCTGGGAAGAACTTCTTCAGCTCAGACAAACGGCGAACATGATAACGTCAGTCGAGCATGAGTTAACAACATTCAAAGAAACGTTAGAGGGGATTAGTGACGAGCTAATATTATGCAAAAAGGCTGCGATAAATAGTGGGACGAGCAAAATTACAACGGAATATGCTCAAAAACCTAAGCCTTATGATGGGAAGAGAGATGCTAAAGAAATTGACAAATTCATATAAAGCTTCAAGAGGTAGTTTAAACACATCGAGATGGCAGACGACTTAAAGAAAATAGAAAGAGCAATGGTATTCCTCACTGACAATGCCTTAGCATAGTGGAGACTCCGGCGCGAAGAAATCCAACAAGGTATGGCTACTATCGATAATTTGTCAGACTTTAAGAATGATCTTAAGAAGTATTTTTACCCTGTTATTGCGGCTTACAAAGCGAGAGCCAAATTAAAATACCTGAAACAAACGGGATCAATCAAAGAGTATAACCAAGCGTATACAAACTTGTTACTAGAAATACCCAACCTATATGAAGAATAAAATCTCTTCAACTTCCTATGCGGTGCAAAAGAATGGGTGAAATAAGAGTTAGATCGAAGGCATGTTCGAACGTTGACCGAATCCATAACCGAAGCCGAGAAATTGTATGATACATACTCTGAAGAAAAATCCAAAAATGTGGGAAACACAACCCCAAACCTAAATTACTTGGGAAGAAACTATGACCCAAATATCATCCCAAAAACTACTATGCTAATTATGACGAAAAGGGAAGAAATCCGACGAGCTACTATAATAAAGGTGGCGGAGGAAGAAATTATAGAGACAAACAGACTCCGAGGATATTTTTTCCGCCAAAGGACAAAGTTCCTGACCGTAAGAAAGAAGGTACGTCTCAATACAAGTGTTTCATATGCGACGGATATCATAGAGTCCGAGATTTCCCAAAGAGAGGAAATCTTAGAGCACTAATGGAGGAGATTGATTCCGAAAAAGAACGCAAGACACGTGACGAACGTGATTCAATGGTAAACTCGTTACAAAAACTAAGCAGCGTCCGAGCTAAAGGAGAGAAAACCAAATGCAAAGACAAGACCCTTATGTTCGTGGATGTCACCGTGAATGGGAAAATATCTCGTGCCTTAGTGGATACAGGAGCAACCCACAACTTTATATCTAAGAAGGAAGCAACCCGAATAGGCATGAAGATTGTCAAAGGAGGGGGTACTGTGAAGGTTGTAAATTCAGAAACACAACGATTGGAAGGCGTAGCACGGAATGTAGAAATGCGTCTCGACAAGTGGTCCGGTCAGGTAAACTTTTTAGTTATTCCAATGGATGACTTTAACATGGTGTTAGGACTGGAGTTTATGCGTGAACAACGGGCCATCCCCATGCCACCCTTTGACTCCTTATGTATCCTCAGGTAGAAATCAGCACACCTTGCCCCAGTCACTAAAGAGTCCAAAGATACGAAGGTCTTGTCAGCAATACAACTCAATAAAGGGTTCAAAAAGGGCGAAGTGACTTTCCTAGCAACTATGAAGGAGAAAAAACCAAACACCCAATCCAAAGCAGTCCCTACAGAGATAAACAAAGTTCTCGAAGAATTCAAATGTGTAATGTCAAAAGAGCTGCCAAATAAGTTACCACCACGAAGAGAGATTGACCATGCCATTGAACTAGAGCCTGGCGCAAAACCTCCCACAAGAGCACCATACCGGATGTCCCCACCGAAGTTAGCAGAATTCAAGAAGGAACTCAGAGACCTATTGGATGCAGGTTATATCCAACCATCCAAAGCACCTTATGGATCACCATTATTATTTCAAAAGAAGAAAGATAGATCGATGAGGATGTGCATCGACTACCGGGCACTCAACAAAGTGACCATGAAGAACAAATACCCAATACCTCTAATTGCAGACTTGTTCGACCAGCTGGGGAATGCAAGATACTTCACCAAGCTCGATTTTCGATCAGGATACTACCAGGTTAGAATTGCATAAGGCGACGAACAAAAGACGGCGTGTGTCACCAGGTACGGGGCTTACGAGTTTCTAGTCATGCCTTTCGGACTAACTAACGTGCCCGCTACATTTTGCACACTAATGCATAAAATCTTGCACCCCTATTTAGACAAATTTGTCGTAGTATATCTTGATGATATCGTAATATATAGTAAGACAATAGAGGAGCATGTCAAGCATTTACGCACGGTTTTCCAAGCATTGAAGGAGAATGAGCTATATGTGAAAGAAGAAAAGTGTTCATTTGCCCAAGAGGAAGTCTTTTTCCTAGGTCACAAGATTAGCCACAGGAAGCTTATGATGGAGGAAGCCAAAATCCGTACAATTCAAGAATTGACAGCTCTAACCAAAGTACCGGAATTACGATCCTTCCTAGGCCTTGCCAAATACTATCGACGGTTCATCCGAGGGTACTCCCAGAAGGAATCCCCCCTAACCGACCTATTAAAGAAAGGAAGAATATGGGAGTGGTCGGACCTATATCAGAAAGCATTTGAAGAACTAAAACAGGCCGTGATCGAGGAGCAGGTCTTGAAAAATCCTGACCCAACCATGCCATTCGAAGTGCACACCGATGCTTCAGACTTTACTATAGGAGGAGTGCTCATGCAGGAAGGACACCCCATCGCATTCGAAAGTCGTAAAGTGAATGATACAGAATGAAAGTACACTATACAAGAGAAAGAGATGACAGCAGTGGTTCATTTTTTACGCGTGTAAAGACATTACCTCCTCAAATCAAAGTTCTTTGTCAAGACAAACAATGTGGCGATAAGCTACTTCCAAACACAGAAAAAGCTAAGCGCCAAACAAACAAGGTGGCAAGAATTCCTTGCAGAATTCGACTATGATCTCGAGTACAAACCAGGGAAAGCCAACGTTGTCGCCGATGCACTTAGTCGTAAAGTGGAATTTGCAAATCTCACCCAACTAGCAGCATGTTAATGGGTCGTATAAAGGTAGGGATGGACAAAGATCCAAAGACAAAAATCATAATGGAGTTGGCCAAGGCAATAAAAAAAGACAATTCTGGGTTGAAGACTATCTACTTCTCACTTCAGAGAGAAGGATCTATGTACCTCAGTGGGACAACTTACGAAGAGACATCATCAAAGAATGTCATGACTCACGGTGGGCAGGCCATTCCGGCACCCATCGCACCTTAGCCCTCGTGCACGAGAAGTTCTTTTGGCCTCAATTTCGAGACGACGTAGAGACATATGTACGGAGGTGTCTTATATGCCAACAAGACAAGATCGAATAAAAACAACCAAGCGGACTGTTTGAACCACTTCCTATTCCCGAAATACCATGGGAGAGCGTCTCGATGGACTTTATCACTTGCTTGCCCAATTCAGACGGCTTTGGAACGATTATGGTAGTAGTAAACAGGTTCACCAAGTACGCAACTTTTGCAGCAGCTTACCTTGGGTGTACATTCGACGAAGCAGCCAAACTGTTTTTCCGACACGTGGTAAAGTATTGGGGGATCCCGAAGAATATTGTGAGTGATCGAGATGTCCGCTTCACAAGGAAATTTTGGACTGAGCTCTTTAAACTAATGGGTACCCAACTCAACTTCTCTACCAGCTTTCACCCCAAATCAGACGGACAAACAGAACGAGTAAACGCGCTACTAGAAATATACATCTGACATTATGTTAGCACCAGCTAACAATATTGGTCACGATTACTCGATGTAGCCCAATTCTCTTACAACCTGCAACGCTCCGGGCAACAGCCTTAAACACCAAGTACTTTAAAAAAAATTCTTATGCAGGTACTAGCCCCGGTGCATACAAGACCGCCCAAGACTGGCAGCAGCAAAGAGACTTCGCACGCGCCCAATTGGAGAAGGTGGCATGGAAGATGAAAAAGTGGGCGGATCAGAAACGATGACACATGGAATTCTGAGCTGGCGACATGGTGTTTGTCAAGATCCTTCCACAAAAATTCAAGTACACCAGACCGCTACACAAAGGATTATTACGCAAGTATGAAGGGTCATTTGAGGTGATAGCCAAAGTGGGGAAAACATCTTACCGAGTAGAACTCACATCCAAGATGAAAATCCATCCAGTCTTCCATGTTAGCAACTTAAAGCCATGCCATCAAGACAAGGAAGATAAAAGTCGAGGAGAATCCAATCGAGCACCACCTATGATTGCCACATCATTCGGTAAAGATATAGACGAGTTATTGTCCGACCGTATTGTTCGGAGAAAGGGTGTACCACCTTGCAAGGAGTATCTGGTGAAGTGGAAGAATGCATCAATCTAGGAAGAAACTTGGGAACCTGAAGAATCCCCTTGGCGGTTCAAGGATGCCATTGAGCGGTTCAACAAATACACCACGACGAGGACGTCACGAGATTTGGTGGGGGAGAATGTCACTGCCCGCCCAATCTCCCTCTAGAGACAGTCTGACCCTCAAGGTTCCTTGGAAGTATCTAGAATATCCTAGAGAGTTATAGAAGATTCCCCAAGATTCCAAAATATTCCACAAGCTTCTAAAATACTCTACATCACTTCTGGAACATTCCATAAGCCCCAAGAACATTCTAGGATATTATAGAATTTTCCTTGTAATCTAAAACTTTCCTTTATTATCTAAACATTTATTGTAATTAGAGAGAAGCTTCCAGAAGGAGATGATTCTAGAACATCTTCTAGAATCATCCATGAAACCTATATAAGGAGGAGAACTTCATTTTCTCATCACCCATCAAACTATTGTAATTTCTCTCTCTAGAAATACAATTCACTTTCTCTCTCTAAAAAGCTCTAAGTGTCCCACTCTCCTATTCTTTTAGGCTAACTTGAAGATTTCAAGTGCCTCACGGGCTAGTCAGAATCTAAGCCCGTGACATAAGGCTCACCTAAGCTCCTTGCATTATCAGACATTGATGAGAAGCAGGTACGCTTCAAAAGTTCGAAGAAGAGATTTTAAAGTTGGGGGAAAAATCCTGCGAAACGTTTTCCTCCATACAAAATATCAACATCTTGGGAAGTTGGCACCTAATTGGGAAGGAGCATACCAAGTGATAGAAAACGTAAAGTCATGAACTTATCGGTTGAAAGATAAATTTGATCGACCTCTAAGTCTCCCCTGGAATATCGAACACCTCAAATTGTACTTGGAATAATTCGTAATTTTTATCGTTTGCACTTTCATTGTAAGACAACTTCAGTCGGGGGAACACTTTTTCCTACCCTGATGGCGCGGGGAGGTTTTAATGAGGTGTCTACTTAAACCGACCCATTTAGTAATTTTTAGAGCCTTAACACAAGTCTATATTGGTTACAATGTCGAACCTATTAAAGGGTTTTTCAACTTTAAAGTTGATGAACAATGTCGAACCTATTAAAGGGTTTTTCAACTTTCAAGTTGATCAAAAATATTGAACCTATTAAAAGGGTTTTTCAACTTTCAAGTTGATCAACAATGTCGAACATATTACAGGGTTTTTCAACTTTCAAGTTGATCAATAATGTCGAACCTATTAAAATGTTTTTTTCAACTTTCAAGTTGATCAACAATGTCGAACCTATAAAAAAGGTTTTTCAACTTTCAAGTTGATCAACAATGTCGAACCTATTAAAGGGTTTTTCATCTTTCAAGTTGATCAACAATTTCGAACCTATTAAAAGGGTTTTTTAACTTTCAAGTTGATCAACAATGTTAAACCTATTAAAGGATTTTTTTAACTTTCAAGTTGATCGACAAAGTCGAGCCTATCGCAAAGCCTTTTTTAACCATGAGTTAATCTACAAATCTAAGCATAATAAAACCCATTAACTTTTGCATCGAAAACTGATCACTTTCGATTGCACAAAAAGGTAGGATAATGAACCTAGTTAAACAAAAACAAAACAAGTGCATATAAAAATTCCACTAAGGACAAACAAGTCAAGTCTTGATGGTTACACACAAAAAAGAGAAACATAAACAAACAGATCCGAGCTGCATAGTTCAAGCATCGGAGGATTTGTCGGACGGTTCAGTGATTTCAAATTGAGGGTCGGTGCAATCGACGCCTTCAGGACGGTCTTCTTCAGGGACATCTAACCACATTGACCCAAGCGGCATTCGAGACCATTGAGCGTGAAAATTCAGAACATAATCGGCCCTCGCGTCGGCGGCTTCCTTTTCCATGAATTTCTTACACTTAACGGCAAAAAGATGGTTTTCTTCCTTGCTTTGGTCGAGAGTCATTTAGAGCTCCCGAATTTCCTTAGCCATTTTCGTCGATCGCCAACGAAGGAAACCATTTTGAAGCTTGTGGGCAGCCAATTCCTCGACAGCTTTGGTGTGGTCTTCATGGGCTTGGGATATGGTCTTTTGCCAGTCTTTTTCTTTCACATCAAAAACCTGAATTTTAGCCTCGGCAATGTCAGCCCGTTGGTTGGCAAGATCAATCGATTCTTGTGATTTTTTGGCTTTGGATGAAACGTTTGTTTTAAGCTCGGCAAGTTCCCTCTGAAGCTTCAACACTTCCCTCTCATTTGGGCTATGGGGGCCACCATATTCTGCAGTGAGCTGGCCATGACGTCAGAATCTTGAAGGAAGAAGGAGTTTGAACTTTAGGCACGGACAGGCAAGAGCGCAGGATCAGGGTGCATCGACGTTCCTTGGCAAGGAGTATGATCATGTTGGTCTAGCACAACAAGATCACCCGAGTGATTCGAGGCTTTGTTTTTACCTTCGGAGTGCATTCCCTCCGATCATTTCCCTCTTACATTAGCCTCGATGGGGATAGACAGCTTTGTACCACCAAATTATTCGAACATGGTGGGAATGGTGATATGCTCTTCCGTAAATTTGATATGCACTGTGTGTGCAACAGTTTTCCCTTTGGATTTTCTGGTTAAAGAGGGGTTCCCTTCTTTAACCGCGACATCCTTTATCCTCTTGTCACCACAAACTTTATGGCCTCCTTTGACAGCAGCATAAGATTTTTCATCACTCATAATTGGGTCACTGAGGGTGATATAGTCTCTAGTTTTGAGAGTGGCACTTCAATGGGTTTGCTCACATCATCGCCTTGTTCATTTTCCGTATCAGACAACTCCTCCAATTTCACACGTTTGATGGGCGCTCAATCTCGTTTAGGCAAGAATACCTCAAAATCTGAGGCCTTGAGTCTTCTTACGAGGTCAACAACATCAGGAGGGGTCCGTAGTTCTTCGATGCCCAAAATATCATTGGAGAAAAGCCAAAGGTTGTTGTTGATAAGATTAGTGTTTTTGAAGCATTGATGTAACTTATGGCCTCAATTCTTCCTGGAAAAGGCTCGGAGCTTGGCGAAAATTGATGAAGCTTCCTTGAGATGGGCCTTCCTCAGCTTCTGGATGGTTGCCTTGCAAGCTAAAGGAGAAGCGTTGTTAAAATAATATATATATATATATATATATATATATATATATATATATATATATATATATATATATATATGCACAAGTGCGTACCTTCAGGAGTCCATTTGAATCTAAGAACCCTCGGATTTTCTCTACTGTAGGGTCGACCATTTTCCCAAGCGCCGCTTATAAAGACGAACCGATATTTCCATGATCTGCCAGCCTCCAGCAAGTTGTTTACTATCTTATTTGGGTTGGTAAGGGAGGATTAAAAGAAGGGTAGCTTTAGAGATTTTGACAGCCCAGATATTTCTATATATTGTTCCATGGAGATTGGGATCCCAGATAGTCGAGAAGCCATAATGGTTGACATCAGAATATACCAGGCGTTAGGAGTTAATTGGGTCGGACATATCTCAAGGATTTCAAATTACCTGACAATTTCGGGATCAAGGGGAAGTTGCAGACCCCAATTCAAGAGCTCAGTGAAAAATAATATTTCTCGAGGTTTTATGGATAAGGGAGTTTCACCATGCTTGGGGAAGCGGACTTTAACACACTCAGGAATCCCCCAGATTCTCTTCAAACCGTCTTCCTTATCGGGAGAATAGTATAGGTATTTGCCGTTGAAAAGAGACAGAATATGTTCGTTGGTCAGAAGAATATGGTAGCCGGTTACAGCATCGACGGTGCCAGGAGGCAACGGCTCCCTTTCAACGTCACCAACCATGATAGAATTGTTAGTCTCTGGATTTTTTAGAACATCTGGTTCTGCATTTTTGATCTCAACTCCTGCTGGCTCAGGTACCAGGATAGGCGCGTCCTCAACTCTCACTGACGCAGATGCCTTGAAGGGTTTTTGGCTAGTTTTCTCAGCATCTTTGCTTCCGACCTTCGTCGATGCAGTGGCCTTGGTAGAAGGTTTATGAGTGGATTTTCCAGTAGTGTCGTCCTCCACTTTTGTCGACGCGGATCCCTTAAAGGAAGGTTTATGTGTAGTCTTTTCAGTTGGTTTCTCTTCGGCCTTTGTCGATGCAGTTGCTTTAATGGAGGGTTTATGACTAGCTTTCTCAAGAAGCTTGTCTTCAACCCTTACCGATGCAGAGGTTTTGGAAGATTTATGAGTTGGTTTCACAGCTTTGGCATTTTTCACTCCCGTGGGTAGGGATTTATCAACGGATGTCAACCCATGAGAGGAAAGAGTTGCAAGGACCGCATTTGAGCTGTTGTTGACCTGAACTTGGCTAGGCGTTGGGACTCCAGCTTTTTTGGAAGTGGCTTCTTCGTGTTTCCTTCTTTCCTCAACTTGTTGGACCACCCTCTTCGGAGTAGTCGCAGTATTATGGCTGGTCCGGTGCCCTACGATAGTTGGGGTCAATTGAACATATTATGGATGAGTATATAAGGAGTTTGAGTCAACCATAGTCAAAAACGGAGTTTTGGGTCGGCCGGTGGTATCCTGAGGTCTTGAAGGAGTCGGGAGATTTTCAGCGCCGGATCTTCTGGGAGAAGAATGAGCAGCAACGATAGGTTTTTTTGACGAAGAGGCCTTTGGGATGGTAGGAAGATTCGCGTCGAGGGAAAGGTTCGACAGGCCTGGATTTTTGGGTTTTGGAAAGATCAACGGTTCCAAGCTCAGTGGTGATATAAGACCCTTATGAATTAACCCGACGGCTTGGTATTCTTCTGCCCGATTGGTGATGTAAAGATAGTCTATGAAACCAAAGACTGGATTCTCAAGAGAGTCGGTTTTCTTCTTCGGTTTCCTGCGAGATAGGGGTTTTCTCATAAACTAAATAAGACTTTATCTCTCTAGAAAGGGAAGAGTATCAAGAGTTTATATCTCTAAAATACTTAGTTAGAATGCTAGAATGAAGGAATGAAACTATTTATAAGAAAACAAGCGTGGCAAAGGTCTGCTTCATGGAGAAGCGCAATTGAAAAGAGCGTCGGGAATATCAAGATTCGCCTGACCAAAAAAACTAGTTAAAGGACGGCCCAGTAATCACAAGACACGTGTCCATCCGGGCGGCTACAGCAGACCTAGGGGGCTAGATTTATGACATGTGCGTAGGTGACCAAGTAATGGCTAACACGTGGACAAGTTGAAGAATGACACATGGATGAATCGTTAACCGGGTTCTATGGGAGAGCATGGTGGGCTTTTGAAGTAGTATTTCGACCCAAGGCCCACAAAATATGGTCCAAAGAGTCTGGATTCAGCCTTGTTTGCACTTAGCCCACTACAGTACGACAAATCAAAAGCTTGGCTCTTAGTAAGCCAACCATAAAGGGTCGGCTTTCCAAACCCGTGGCAAAGGATCGATAAAACATCGATATCAAGAGGGTCGACAGTTCCAGTCATAAAGGGTCGGCTCTTAGCAAGCCGGCCACGAATAATCTCAACCCGATGGTTCCATACTCTAGTAGTTTTTGCTCGGCTCTCCGCAAAACTAGGGGGCTACTTATAAGGGAATAAAATGCCAAGATTAATAAGGGGTCCAATTAGCAATGTATAAGTGTATAAGGACCTACTTGTAAAGATAGAATATGTAAGACATAAATATAGATATGAGGGCTAGCATGTAATTAGAGTAAACATAGAATGTGACAGTGGATCCCACCACTGGCATTATATAAGGAAAGATCCATTTTTGGGAAAAGGGTACTTTCTAATCATTGGTACTTTATTTTGAATACATTATCTCTTTATAATCTTATACTTGTTTTCCTGACACCCTTTCACCATACACATTACCCGATAATCCACCCTAGATATTTTGAGACTTATCAAAGGAGAAATATGTAGCGTCAGTACTTCACCACACTGACAATCCTGGGGAAAATGAGCCATCTTTGAAGACTCACCTTAGTTCAAAGGATTCACACCGGTCTAAGCCTGTTGAAAGTTTTGAATCTGAATCCTCCAACAGCTCCTCAAATGAAGCAGATTTTGAAGAATCGATGTCTTCAAGCAGTAATGAGGGGAGATCTAGAAAAAAGATAACGTTAACCAAAAAACACTCGAGGAAGAGGGACAGACATGGTAGGCTCAAAAGGCACCAGGGTAAAGGATCATCCCACAAGCATGTTGATCAATCGTTGATCGGTCTCTTTGCCTTTCAGTCCGAACCATGTATTTTTTCAAATCCTAATGAAGATATTTTTTTCAATTGCAATAAAAACTGGAGGCAGTCTCCTTTGTCCACAAAAAATAATGTCCGGACATCTTCCTAAAAGGTTTGATAGCTCCACGATGAAGAAATACGATGGAAGTCAAGATTCGGACAACCATCTGGAACAATTTAAAAACTTCATGATGAATTTTGATGATGATGATGATGATGATAAGCATTTGTGCAGAGCTTTCTCCCAAACTTTTACGGGGAGTTCTATTAAATGATATAACAGTTTACCTCAGGGATGTATTAGAAACTTTGATACATTTTAGGTTGCCTTTCGGAGGTAATTTATTGGGAGTAAGAAGTTGAAGGGTAATGGGGACACCATTATCCATTGCGCGTAGGAACGAAATCAGTCCTTCAAAGATTACATAAGTCGTTTCGTGAATACAATGAATGAGCTAGCAAGATTGCTTTGAGCATGTAGTAATTGCTTCCCTTAGGCAAGGATTGAATCCTATGAATTTAGCTGATTTTATGACTCGGAAGAAGGCTATGACCTGGGGTGGTTTATTGAACCAGGTAAGAAAACAGATCAATGTAGAAGAAACAAAGAAAACAAGGGCGCACCGTCAGGTGAGGTCCAGCACTACAACAGCTCCTCCAGCCATTAACCAATCCAGTTACATGGCAAAGGAGGCCGGACAAGGGTCTAACCGGTCCAAGAAAAGTCAATCCAACCAGACCCAGAGCCAATAAACCAGAATTAAGAGGGTTCCCTGGGTCCATCCTGAGTGGTTTGCTGAATTGAGGGAATGTAGATGATAAAACCAAGAATAAAGTACACTTTCGAAAACCGGCGGCATTACAGTCGCCCAAAGAGAATTGAAATACTTGTTTTTGCCAATATCACAATGATATAGGCCATGATACTCAGGATTTAATAGCATTGAAACTAGAGGTCCAAAACCTTATTGAGAGGGGCAAGTTGGGAGCTTATGTCAAAAGGCTAAGTGGGAACAGACCGAATAATGCACAGAATAATGCTCCCCGGATGGGTCCTTCAAATAATCTTGGAACATCTGCTCAAGAGGGTGTGATGGTGATCCTTGAAATATTTTCTGTAGACTCTGAGTATTTGGATCCATATCCAAATCGGAATAAGGTGGGAGTGATGATAGAGAAAACTAAGACAGTTTCCAGACTGATCAGCTTCTTTGAATCATTAACCATTTCTGGAGGGGATACTGTGACTGCACCTACCACTTCGTTAAGGAAGAGACATGTCAATAATTTGGCTACCCAATTAGAAGGTGAGATGTCTTCCTATCAGTGCTAGTCCCCATTCCCATTCATAGTCTTCGATGAAGACGACCTGAGGGACATTGCAGGACCTCATAAGGATGCAGTGGTTATATGAGCTTTTATAGCGGAAATGATATACGCTGAATTTTGATCGATACGGGAAATTCGACAAATATTTTATTGATAAGCTCCTACAAACAGATGAGGAATCCAAAAGTTATTCAACATTCGAACAGAACTATTGTAGGCTTCACGGGGAGTTCTGCAGATGTAATTGGGGATTTCAAAGAAGAAGTGTTGTTGGGGAAAGGGCCCTTGAAAAAGATGGTAAGAGTACTATTTGTTATGGTGGATTGCCCCACATCATACAACGTAATTTATGGGAGCTCTTGGCTTTATAGAATGCATGTTGTGGCCTCTACAGTCCATCAGTGCTTGAAGTATGCAGTTCATGGACAAGTAGGCATTGTCCGGAGTAGTCAAAAGATAGCCAGAGAATGTTATGCAACAGCTCTTGCTCCTAAAACATTGGGGCAGTCCGGATTAATAAGGATTAGCAGCTACTGGAGCCTTCTACTGAGGAGAGTGAGATTGATGATCCCAGAGAGGCTCCCAGTTTTATAATACCTATTGAAGAAGTTGAAACTCACTCCCTCGCAGAGGGCAAGAATGTCAAGATTGGTTTCGAATTGGCACCAGAATTGAAAAGGGAACTATTGTCTTTTTTGCTTGAAAATCAACATGTTTTTGCATGGTGCAACATTGATGTGACCGAAGTACCAACAGATGTTATTTTACAGAAGTTATCTATCCAGTGTGATGTTGCGCCTGTTGTACAAAAAAGGAGAGCTTTTTCCAAGGAAAAAGCAGATGTAATCATTCAAGAAGTTGACCAGCTAACCAAGATGGGTCATATTAAAGAATCCCAGTATCCTCTATGGACTACCAATCATGTGTTAGTCAAGAAAAATAATGGGAAATTGCGTATGTGCATTGATTTCACTGACCTCAACAGGGCTTGCCCTAAGGATCTCTATCCCGTTCCTCCATAGATCAGTTGGTGGATTCTACATCTGGAAATAAATTGTTATCCTTCATGGATTCCTTCTCAGGGTATAACGAGATACAAGTAGATCTGAAGGATCAGGATCACACTACATTCATCACATATGCTGGTGAACAAAAATTTTGCTAATCAAATTTGCAGGAACGTGGAAGTATACATAGATGACATGATGGTTAAAATCTTGGAGGAATATTTACACATATCTGATCTTCAAGAGACATTTTCCAATTTAGAGACTGTGTATTTGAAGTTAAATCCGAAGAAATGTGTGTTTGGGGTATGATTTGGAAAGCTTTTGGGCTACATAATAAGTGAGAAAGGAATCCATCCTGATCCGGATCAGCTTAATGTCGTATTAGCAATGAACCCTCCTCAAAATGTTAAAGAAGCTTAAAGACTCACGGGCAGGTTGGTTGCTTTGAACATATTTATTTCAAAGTCATCGGACAAGTGCACCCCATTTTTCCAAATATTGAGAAATGCTAAAGACTTCAATTGGTCCCCATAGTGTGACCAAGCTTTTATTGAAATAAAGAAACATTTATCTTTACTCAAAACTCTTTTCAAACCTGTTCGGGGAGAAAAGCTTTATGTGTACCTAACTGTATCAGAATGCGCTATAAGTGATGTCCTAGTAAATGAAGTGGACAATTACCCTCATCCGGAGTACTAAATCAGTAAAATTTTACCGGATGCTGAAAAAAGATACTTGAGGTTGGAGAAGTTGGCATTGGCCTTAGTAATTGCAGCAAGAAAGATGAAACCGTACTTTCAGGCTCATTTTATTATTGCTTGAACGTTTTCATGTTAAAAAATATTCTTCTAAATGCTGATATATAAAGTATAATGACCAAGTGGTTAGTGTAATTGGGTGAGTACGATATTGATTTTTCCCACGAACGACAATTAAAGCTCAATCAGTGGCTGACTTCTTGGTAGAATTTCATGTTGACAGATCTTCCGGACAAGATTCAGAAAGTGATTTAAAAAAAATGGGTGCTTCGAACTGATAGTGAATCAAGCATTGTGGGTTGTTGAGCTGAAATTTGCTTAACCTCCTCATATGGTGATACAATCTATCAAGCTATATGTTTTGGATTTAGGGCATTTAACAATGAGTTTGAGTATGAGGCAGTCATAGCTGGTTTTAAGCTAGCTCTCCTATGTGGGGCTAAAAGAGTCTGGTTAATGAGTGACTCTCAATTACTCATCCACCATCCTCAAGGAAATTTTGAAGCCATGTAGGAACAGTTGGTAAAGTACTTGCTTATGTTGAAAAAAGTGGCAGCCAATTTTAAAAATATTGCTATGAACATATTCCGAGATTGAAGAATATGTTGGCAGACTCCCTAACAACTATAGTATATTCTGAATCCTACCCCTAGATTCTTGTACAGGAATGTCCATCTATACAGAAAGATGGAAAGAAAGAAGATGAAGAAAATATGAGCATACTCGTTATCCAACCGAAAGATTGGAGATACACACTCCTTCAGTACATTTCTGATGGGACATTGCATTCATATAAAGCTGTGGCAAAAAAGATTAAATACGAGGCTCGTCGTTTCTTGATAAAAAGAGAAGTTCTCTACAAAAAGTCTTTCAGCAAGCCTCTGCTATGCTGTTCGGGGTTTGAAGAATCCCAGGTTGTATTATCCGAATTACATGATGGGGAAGGCTAAACACATTGTGGTTACACGGCACTAACCCGAAGAGTTTTGGTAGCCGGATACTACTGGCCAAACATAATAGCATATGCTAAAGAAATGATGAAGAAATATGATCCATATAAAAATTATCAGAATGAAATTCATGTGTCAATACCCTTTGCCAGATGGGGGATGGATTTAGTTGGGCCTCTTCCTACGGCATCTGGTGGATGAAGAACTATAATAGTCGTCATTAACTACTTCTCTAAATGAATAGAGGCAGCTCATTTGGCTGGAACCATGTTGAAAACCGCTATTAAGTTCATCTTATCCAACATATATTTTAAGTTTGGAGTTCCCCGAAAGATTACCGCAGACAATGGGCCACAGTTTGATAACAAAGACATGGAAGCCTTGTGTACCTCTAGAGGTATTCAACATTTTTTTTCCTCTCCTTTTCAGCCTCAAGAAAATGGCCAAGTTGAGGTTATAAATAGAACCATCTTGTCCGGTTTAAATAAGAATTTGGAAGGAGCTACAGGAAAGTGGCCAAGTTATTTACAAGAAGTATCGTGGGCCTACCGAACTACTCATTGGGCTGTCACACAAGAATCTCTTTTTGCTTTGGTGTATGAGATGGATGAAATTACTCCTATAGAAGCTACTTTACCATCACACAGGGTCCAAAACTATTCCGAACAGGCTAATGATGTAGCAGTTAGGAATCAGCTAGACTTAATAGAGAAAAAAAGAGTTAAAGCACATTTGAGAACAGCACACTACCAAAGCTTGATGAGGAGCGGGTTTGCTTCCAAAGTCAAAGAAGAGCTTTTCAAATTGGATATAAATTTTTGAGAAAAATCTTTTTTCATATTAAAGAGAAACAATTCGGTAAATTGGCTTCGAACTGGGAAGGCCCTTATGTGGTCTGTGAAAAGGTCAAACATGGGGCATATAGGCTTCAAGACAAAGAAAGAAGAGCTCTAAAGCATCCATAGAATTTTGAGCATCTCAGGTTATATCTAGAATAAAGTTCTTTTGTAAATATTTACTTGTTAAATACCAATGTAAATATTATGGGGCATATTATTTCCTACCCTGGTGGCGCGGGGAGGTTTAAATGAGGTGTCCGGATTTTTTGAATAATACATGATGCCTTTTTCAAAAGTCCGGTGTGATTTCGTTTCAATTCAATTCGTAAAAAAATTGCTTATTCAACACCCCAACTCTCAAGTTTTCTTGAGTAGATCGGATATGTT
This sequence comes from Limnanthes douglasii subsp. nivea, assembly GCA_036936605.1. Classification (NCBI taxonomy): domain Eukaryota; kingdom Viridiplantae; phylum Streptophyta; class Magnoliopsida; order Brassicales; family Limnanthaceae; genus Limnanthes; species Limnanthes douglasii. The sequence goes on from JAUPFV010000004.1 coordinate 213,897,236, forward strand.
TAACATTTGGTCACAATTATTAAACACATGTGATCAGAGTATCGAATACTCTCGATTCAATACTTCTGAAGTTCTAGGGTCTACTTAAACATTAGCCATGAAAGATTGAAACAAAGTATTAAACATAAGGGAAATTAAATAATTAAACGTGATCGGACTCAAACAGACCAGTAGTACAAATATTTCCTTGGCCATCCAAGGACTTTAGTTTCTCAAAAGTAAAAGTTACATAATAAAAACTTAGGGCTTGTTACCTTCGGATATTTCTTCACCACAATCTTTCTTGGGACTTTTGAGTTTGGCACTTGAACTCTCACATGTTCTTTCATCATCATCAGTTATGGAATCTATCCCACTAGTGTAGTTGCGCTTGTCACCGTCAGCTAGAGTATGGAATGGGATGTCCTCATACTCTACATACTTCCATAAAAGACCAAGGATCCTCTTAGGAAAAGTCTCGTGAAACAGCAACACCATGTCAGATTTGATCCCGTCATCTCTTTACTTTAGGGAGTCCACCACATCGTTGGCATACTTCTCTATACTGTCGATAATAACTTGTTTTTGTTGGATTTACAAGGCTTCCTTCTCTTCAATCTTCTCTTAAATAGTTCTTTCCAACTTGGATTTCTCATTGGATAAAGTTTGGATAGTATCATCCTTTGTCTTCAATTTCTCCTTCAAAGTTGTGAGGTTTTGTGAAGAAGAATTCTACAGGTTAGAGTATTTGGTTTGAAGCTCAGTATTGGCCGCCTCCGATGCGATCAGCTTGGCTGCCAAATCTTATTTTCCTTCTTCAGCACCTCTATGCTTTGTTGAGCACTCAGAAGATTATCTGACAAGGTTTACTTGTCAGTGGTTAGAGAGTTAATGGTGTCTGTTTGAGTTTTTACTTGCCTCTCCAGATCAAGTACTGGTCGGATATAGCCTAAGAGGGCATGGCTCAAGGTATCAGGATATAAAGTAGGACTTCCCATTCTAAGTTACCATGTTGGAAGAACTGGAAGGGCAGTAAGGACCCGCACAGTCATATTTCTCCAGATCATTGAAGTTAATACTGATGTCTTGAAAGGCTTCAAGGTATACTTCGTCATTACCATCACCAGCAGTTTGTCCGGACTGGAGATTAGTTGGAATTTTTTCGTGTAAGGTGGGGCCGGTAGGAGATAAAGGAGGAACTTCTGTGGGGCGAAGGATTATCTCTGCTCTTAGAGTGACCTTCTTTTTCTTGGAAGCCTTCTCATCACTGCTGGCCTTGCGCTTCTTGTCTTTCTTAAGAGGCCTTGGTGGGTTCTTTGACCCCCCCGGCTTCTTTTATAGTAACCTTCACTGCTTTTAGCAAGGCTGCATTGATGTCTCCTGATTCTTCAAACCAGTCCCCTCTGTAGTTCTTTGGGCTAAGTTTGTTATGGCCTTCCTCTTCTTATTCTTCATTTTGCTAGGGGCTTTGGCCCTGGAAGGCAAATACAACTTGGTATCCTTAGCTTCTGTCCTTTTCGGGATCATATCAGCAGGGGGATGGGTGGTTAACTCTTCCCATGTAAGATCTCTTATGGCTGTGTTGTTCCACAGATGAGACCATAAAAAATTTCCTAACTTGAAGCAATTATGAAATGCGTTCCCCCAGTTCTCTGAATCCCAAGCGTTTAGCTTCACACAAGTATTTTGCGCTGCCTCTAGATGGCCTAAGAACTCATTCGATAGAACTAGAGAGAAACATTAGTTAGTCAAAATAAGAAAGTTATAGCTTAAAAGGTAAGAAAAAGAAGGGCAAGTAAGAACTTACCATTGCTCTTCCAATGACTGGTTAGAAGGCTTGAGTTTGTGTCAGCTTTTATTTTTCTGTCGTTCTCCCAAGTCCCACTAATGAAGAGGAACTGCGTCCTCTAGGGTTTTTCGGACTCCATGAGGTCATCCACCATTTAAAATTATCCCCCATATTGTAATGATAATGCGATTCTTGCATAAGCTTGCCACAGCAGCAAACTGTTCCATCGAGAGTGGAATCTTTGACATCCTGGACGCCATGATACAGGCTATGAGGGTGTACAAAGCGTTGGGGCTCAGGTGGCTAGGGAATAACTTGATCAGATGAAAATATCTAAAGATCTCTGGATCCAATGGGAACCGAAGTCCCCAGTTCAGTACTTCGGTGTAGACAACCACCTCATTCAACTTACAGTCCATTGGGGTCTCCATGGTAACAGGGATCCTCACCTTCACAGACTCCGGGATCACCCATTTAGTATGGATTTGACCCAACTATGCTGTGTGGGTATAAACATAATTGATATTTTGAAGGGCCAGCAGGCATTTGACATTAACCTTCTTAAAACATGAGACCCACTTTGCCTTCCAAACTCTCCGGAAGAGCGTCCGGATGAGTCATGTCCACTTTGATTTTTCCCTTCCGATCTGAGGTTGTATCCCATGTTTGACTGGACGCCTCAGCCTCGAAAGGATCCTCATCTATGTTGTCCTCTATGTTCTCTTCCATCACTATGGAAGGTTGTTTGGCTGTTTTTTAAGGAGGCTGCTCTAACTCCTTTGATGATGGTTGTTCAGTTGGTTTCTTAGAATTTTGTGTAGATGACACTTCTGATATTATGATATCTGGTGGAGGTTGCTGTCCGGATGTTTTAGCTTGTGGAACAGTCTTTGTTACCTCCGAACTTTTTCTTTCGGTAAATGGTTTTGAGATTTTTTAATAGAGGAACCATATGGAAGAGGTGAAAGGCCTGTTGTGAATGGAATTTTTTTGATTTTAGGGTTTTTTGAAGAAGACGGCCCTTGATCTGCATTCTAATTGGGTTGATTACATTTCTTGCTTGGAGAAACAGGAAGACCGGTAGTAATACGATTATCCCTCGCTACTTTTTGTACTCTTTACAATTTAGACAAATTCAACCAACCTCCTTTAACTAAGGCATTTCTAGCTGTGAACATATATGTCTCAAGAACAAGTTTAAAGATGGACTGATCTTTCTCTCTAAGAAGGTGTGGATTTGGTTTTGGAATGACACCTAACCCGACAAGGAGTTAACTTATCTGGTGTTCTTTTTGTGTCCAATCCCATTTCAATAAACGGTGAGGGTTTCTTGACAGTGGAACAGGCTTTTTCTTTCGGTAAATGGTTTTGAGATTTTCTTTTAATAGAGGAACCAGATGGAAGAGGTGAAAGGCCTGTTGTGAATGGAATTTTTCTGGTTCTAGGGTTTTTTGAAGAAGACGGCCCTTGATCTGCATTCTAATTGGGTTGATTACCTTTCTTGCTTGGAGAAACAGGAAGACCAGTAGCAATACGATTATCCCTCGCTACTTTTTGTACTCTTTATAATTTAGACAAATTCAACCAACCTCCTTTAACTAAGGCATTTCTGGGTGTGAACATATATGTCTCAAGAACAAGTTTAAAGATGGACTGAGCTTTCTCTCTAAGAAAATTTGATTGTGGAAGACAATGAAACAGTAAAAGTTTTATATATAATAATAAAAGTAGCAGTTACTGAGGAGAAGATGAATAGAGTTTTCGCAATGATTAAAGGTTGCACAACGTGTGAAAAATTGAAACCTAGGTAATTTTTTAGACCTAGTGGGTGCGATAATCTAGGAGAAAAAATGGTTGGGAGCTCGAACTAGATTTTGACACGTGTCCCACGATTCAAGAAAAACTCTTAGAATTCTGAGAAAGGAAATCAATTCTGGTAAGTTCGAATAGGGTCACTTATAAAGAGAAATGTTTTCAGTTCGAACAACACATGCAGATCGGATAAAGTTGGTGTTAATTTTTTGAGTTTTAGCTCTTCCAAAAGATCTTTTGCAAGACCTAAAATGGGTTACTGATGAGTTCGGAGTTTTTAGTTACTATGCCACAAATAAATCCGAAGGACAATTCAGACTATACTACTGCACCAAATATCTGAACATGACAAATGTATTAACTTTTGACTAAGTTAGTTGTTAATCAACTTAAAAATATATGACTAACGGGTCTTTAAATTCGAATTGGTTTCATGACCCGACCCAGTAAGCCCATGGGTCAGTAATTAAGGTATAAATACCCCAACCACTCTCATTAATGAGGGTGATCAGAATTTAATACTAGAATGCAACTTAATTATCTTTCAACCCTACACACTAAACACAAAACACTACAAAATTATCAAAACACTTTTTAAACACTTTATCGGATTACCCTCAGCCAAAAATAAACCAAAAAAATATGGAATAAAAGAAAACTTGCAAGAAAATATTGATTGAGTATTTTTGTTCCTTCAAAGTGGCCTTGGTCGTAAATACTATCACGTAAATACACAGTACCAAAGACTATGTCAATAGTCTGTTTACACTCTTCTACGATATGACACCTCCAACATATTGAATATATAACCAGTAGTAGTCTTTCTAGTCTCTACGCCCCCTGGAAAAGTATGTATCAGAATATCTTACGATTTTTAGATTATCTGATCTATGAGATATCAATCCATAATGCTTAGTATTTTTCAAGTATCGGACACCATTTTTATAATGTTTCAATAGACAATTCACTGATCGCTCGAGTACCTCACAACATTCCAACTATAAATGATATTTATAGTCTGGTGTACACCTGAGTATACATGAGACTTCCAACAGTTAAGGCATATGGGCATGTCTGCATGATATGAACTTCAGAATATTTCTTGGGGGACTGATGGAGTGAAAAATTATCACTTTTGACTATATGAGTATCCATGGGTTTGTTGTTTTCCAAACCATAACAATGTAGCGTTCTTTCAATGTATCTATTTTTTGAAAGACTCATGATGCCACACGGGTAATTCCTTACTATTTGGATCATTATCAAATAATATGGTTTACCAAAGTATTTTATGTCAAGTCTCTCTCATAGAAAACTTATGGTAATATGTAACAAAACCATTTTATTTTGGGTAAGGAATATGCCATCGACATATAACACTAAATAATCACTTTACTCTCACTGGAATTTTGATATACATAATCTTCTATAGAGTTCACCTCAAAACCAAATGAGATAACTGTTTCTATGAATATATGGTACCATTAACAAGATGTATGTTTGAATTCATACCTGAATTTCTTTAAAATTAGTTTTTCAATAATGAAAGTCAAATAATCTATGAAATCAATAAGTAAATGAACTAAATATAATAGACTAAAAGATCACTTATATAAGATATAACTACTTAATAATTTTAATAATTTTATGTTTATGAGGTGTGTCTTTATGTAATAACAAACCAAATTCTGGATGAGCTTTCATTAAACAAACATGATCAAATTACTAAAAACCACATCTGACAACCTTTAGTTATTGTTCCTCAGAAGATTATGTGAAACTATGTTTTAAAAAAAAAAACCTATAATTATATTTGTAGTTATATTTATTTCCTTATAATAAATTAAATGATGTTAATCGTTAATCTCGAAAGTAGTCATGTAGTAGAACCTAAATAACCAATTAATATTATAGGTAAAAAAGGACGGGTCTCGCTAATCGACCAAACATTAGGGATGGCAATGTTGGTCTGATCCGGCCCAAATTGGTCTAATTTGGTCTGATCTGGTCGGACTTTATCCGGTCCGAATTTATAATGGATCGGGTGCGGAAATAAAAATTATGACCAATATGCAGGATGGGTCGGATATGGATTTTGAGTTTGTCCAACCCGACCCGGCCCAAAAATATAAACTATATATAAAAATAATAATAAAAATAATAATAATAATAATTAAAAAATTAATTATTACTAAAAAACTTGTTTTCATTCACTTTTAACATCGACTCGTCCTCTTCGTTAGAAAAACTGACACGTGTCCTATATATTTGTTACACTTTTGGTCCCCAAAATTTTGGCAATTAATGCCTCGCTTATACCACCTCACACGCCAAGTAATCAACCACATTTACCATCAAATTTAACCACTTATCATTAGAGGTGTCTAATGGTTCAGGAACCATGGTTTAAAGCTGACAACCTGCTTAAGAACTGGCGGTCTACCTGCGAAACTGGCCCATTAGGACTGCAACCCGCCGAGACCGCAACCCGCCGAGACCGCAACCCGCCGAGACCGCATAAGGAGCAACCCGCCGAGACCGCAACCCGCCGAGACCGCAACCCGCCGAGACCGCAACCCGCCGAGACCGCAACCCGGCAGGACTGCGAAACCACGGTTTATTTGTAAAAAACCGGTGGTTTATTGGTAAATATTATGCTGATTTTATTTATTTTATATCCAAAATGTTATATTTAAAAAATATTGAGATTGAATATTATTATAGAATTATTATTACATTTTTGTTAATATTAATTTGTTTTGGTTATTAATATTTTAAGTGTTGTAATTATTATATAGTCTAAAATTTTAAATATTACTTATGTTATTATCATATTTTGAATATTATTATTATTATGTTTTTATATCTAATACAAAGCAAAACTATATCTTATCATGTTAAAATATTACAAATTCTACGGTTATAATTTTAATATTACATTTTGATTACTATTGTGATTTGGTTTTAAATTTTACAAGTGTTTGATATTATTTTTTAAACCAAAATTAGATCTTATGAAGTTATAAGTATTTCATAATACATTTGTTGTTGTTATAATAAAAGGTAAAGTCATTTTTGGATAATTTAGCCGTTCACAGTTTATACTCGTGCGGGCCAGGAGTTGTACAAATGTATTCAAATTACAATACAAAATAGTAAAAAACTATTACAAACATCATTCATCTTCAGCTTCGTCTTCTTCGTAAGTAAAATCTTCGCCGTCAGCTTCGTTTTCTTCCGCAATTTCTTGTTCAAGTGTATCTTCGTAATCATCCGGATAATCTTCGAAGATGTCGTCTACGTTCACTTCGTCTCTGAACTCTATGTCTTGCATCCTTTTATCCGCCGCTGTCCAATCCTTAACTGCCACAAGCACTCCAAGTGCTTTGCCCGTCAATCTTGTTCTCTTAGTCGTGTATTGCAACCTCGCTTGGCTGAAAGCACACTCACTTGCAACTGTAGACATAGGTATAGCATAAATCTCTTTAACAATCCTGCAAAGAATAGGAAACTCTTCAGTTTTGGTACCCCACCATCGTATGATATCTTCAATACCTTGGTCTTGATAATTCGTAAAGTCAAACCTAGTGGTCCAATATCTATACAACTCATTATCAGATTGAGGGGTTTCTGTAACATTGTTGTTTCGTAACATTGCCAATCGAATATAGTTAGTATTTCTCCCTCTACCCCTATTGTTACTACTGCTTACATTTGTAGATGTATTTGATCTATATCTTGCAGCATACTTATCATAGATATTATACAAACTATCATATATACCGCTAATATATCCTTTAGGGTCAATTGGTTCGGTCGGTGGTATATCTGTAGGAAACCGTACAGATTTATAAAAGCAATCAACTAGCAATTCAAATTTTTCTTTTCGTGAAAAAGGATCTAAAAGGCAAGCAAATGAATAACTATCAGGGATTGGATGAAAATACTTTGTGAACTTATATTCCATTCCAGGCACCATGTCTACGCATGCATAATGTGATCTAAATTCATCCATATGCATGGCAAGATTAGCAATCGTGAAAAGGGCCAAATGAGCATTAGGTTGATTTTGTGAAGAAAAGGTTAGGGTGTTTTCTTTAAAAAGTCTTAAAAATCTTAACATGTGTGCACAAAATTTCCAATGATCTGGTTCAATTGGTGTTTCACGATATGTATTATAAAGCGTCGATATCTCTTCTTTAAAAACATGCGCACGTGCAAGCATTGTGTAAGTAGAATTCCATCTAGTTTCGACATCTAATAAAAGTTTCTAATATTTTTTCCCATTTGAAAGAACAAGTGTTTTAAAAGCTCTTTTTTTAGCAGCGGATGTCGAGCAAAATAGGATCCCATTTTTTATAGGGGTAATATAATCACCCTGAACCTTACGTATTCCTTCTTTCGCAATTAATTGAAGTACGTGGCATAAACATTTGGTGTGAAACAATTTTGGAAAAGGAGGATTGCAATCTGCTATAAGATATGTTATAGCACTAATATTAGAAGATGCATTATCCAACGAAATAGACATAATCTTGTTTTTAATGCCATAAACATTCATGCATTCAGTCATACTCTCCCTAATTATTTGTGCGGTATGCTTCCCAATTGATTCAAACCATATAATTCTCCTTTGGAGGACCCATTGGGCGTCCATCCAATGGAGGGTAACACATATCATATCTAAATCAGTAAAAGTAGCTATGTCACTAGTAATCGAAACATTCCATGGCAAAGTCTGCATAGTTTGAATAATCTCTTTTTTTCTTTGTAAATAATATTTAAAGGCTAGCGATCGCAAAGAGGTACGTGGAATGCGTGTTGCCTGTGGGTTTACCCCAACTTGCATCCAATTTTCGTATCTCCAAGAATCCCCAAAACTAAATGGTTGTAAACTACCGACTGCATAAATCATTGTTGCTTCCCTATACGTATCGTGGTTAAACTCAAAAGGAAGACCTGTTTGAGGGTTCGTGCAAACATTAGTTGGGTTAGGTTTTGTAGGATCATATATTTCATGTTTCGATAAATGTTTTACCATAGTGCTAGTGCCCATATTTCTAGATCCACTTACGTGAAGATAACGTTTATTGCACTCTTTACAATAACAAAACAAACCATCTTCTGATAGAGTATAGTGTTTCCAAATCCAAGATGTTTTCTTACGAGATCTCCCCCCACTAGTACTTCCACCACCACTTTCGTGGGAGGAGAGTGTGTCAACGTGAGGGAATTCTGTAGAAAAATCATCCATGGTATTGAGATCCACATTAGATGGTGGGTTTATCCCAGTATTTCTACGTTTTGAATTCATTTTAAAACTAATAACAGTTTTTTTTTCAAATATGCAATAAAATACTAATAATAAAATCACAATTTAGACTAATAACAAGATATAACAACTAAATTTAGACTAATAACAAGATAGAACAACTAAATTTAGACTAATAACAACTAAGAAACAATTTGCGGAAAAACAAAAATCAAACAATTTCGAAAGTAGGAGTAGAATAAGTAAAATAACTAATTGTAGTTTTCTAGAACTTATCGAACAAATAGATAGATTTAGAGAGAAGTAGAGAGTTGTTTGAGAGGTGTGAGTATTGGTGTTGGGGTCTCCTCTACTTATAGGGGAGACCCAAAAAAAAAAAACCGAAAAAACAAAAAAAAAAAAATCGCCCGGACCATCCGGATGGGCGTCCGGATGGTCCGGACACATGATCCGGGGCATCCGGACAGTTTCGCCCGGACGCCCGGACAGACAATTCGGACCATCCGGACGCCCATCCGGATGGTCCGATTGGAACCGGGGCATCCGGACGATCATCCGGATGCCCCGGTTCAACCAACGGCTAGTTCAAACGAACTAGCCGTTGGCAACGGCCAAAAGCGGACCATCCGCACGCGTGGCCGGATGGTCCGCTTGATGACGTCATGCTGACGTCATCAAACGGCTAGTAGAAAAAAAAAAAAAAAAACACAAAATTACCCTATAAATACACCCTACATCCTCCTATATTTTTCACTACAAATCTCTCCCTCTCCACTACAAATCTATCCCCTCTCTCTACTACACTTCTCTAAATTTTTTTTATATTTTTCAAACTCTATTTAAATTTCAGGTTTCGCAAATGTCTTCGAAAACAAAAAAGAATGCTCGTAAAGGTGGACGTAGTGAACCAACCACTTCCGAATTGAGAGAGGTGGAAGAAATGTTGTTGCATACCATGGAGCATGAGGTAACGAAGAGCGAGACTATCGAACATCGCCCCGAGGGGGAGATTCGCATCCGTAGTAATCAGCAAGGAGGTCGAGGTGTAACAAAAATTTGGTCTGGTATGTTTCTGAACTACGAGGAACTGATCCAAATAGAGGGTATGCAAAAAAATTTCAAACTTATTGAGCCTACTAATGGCCAAGGTTGGATGAATCTAGCTAGATTCAAATGTGATTGGTATATAGAACTAGTGCGAAAGTTTTATTCCACGGCTAGATTAATCGAAAATGATCCAAGAGGTTTAGGATTGAATTGTTTGATTGATGGTAAAGACATTAGTTTTTTTGAAACTGATTTCTACGATCTTTTTTCCGTTCCAACCCATGATATCTATACCGGTAATAAATTACCTCCCATTAGTTATCGCCCTACGATATGGAGTGCTGATTGGCCTTTGTCTTACGAAGAAGCGGTAGAGATTCTTACTTGTCCTGGTGCGGAAGCTCCGGAAATTAGCGGTAAATTTCGAGCCATGCGGGGTAATTTGGATGGTATTGGGAAATTAGCTTTGAAATTGGTAAATAGTATATTTCTTCCACCTAGTAACAATGATTCGCAGCTTTCATATATTCAAACATTTGTTACTGCTTTTATGATTCGAAATCAGGGAATAATTAATTTACCCAGCTTGATGATTCGAAATATGGCTGCGAGGTGTGGTACGGATAAACTACCTTATGGGATGATATTGAGTAAATTGCTTGTTTCGAAAGGAGCTGATGTGAGTATGTACACTCCGGTGAAGGTGAGGCCGACTAGTGCTATAGGTAGAAACTCTTTGCGTTTGCAGGAAATATACTCTTGGGATGGAGAGTTGATTTCGAAATTAGAGGCATGGAACCACCATAGAGAAGACTTGAATCAGATATATATTGCGAACGGTCTTACAAAACCGCCAAATCCACCTACTCAGTATCGAGTTGAGGCTGAAGTGTCTTTCGATCCAAATGCTAGTGGTTCTTCGCGAGTACCGCCACAACAAAGACGAACCGATCGCGAATTTGCTGAGTTTGCGCATACTCAACAAATGGTTTGGCATGATGATTTTACAAAATGGCAAGGTGAATTTCAAAATTGGCAGGGGGGGTAAATGACCAGCTTAGCCAGATACAGCAGTGGCAAGTAGGGGTGAATGATCAACTTGGTCACCTCCAGCAGTGGCATGGTCAATACGAGCAGTGGCATGGTCAATACGAGCAGTGGCATCATGGACAAGATCAATGGAATGAGCGATTTGCAAACTCTCAAGCCCAACAGTCGGAGTATATGCGACAGATGATGGAGAACATGCATTTGCAAGGTCCATCACCTAACAACAACAACAACGATGAAGCTCCTTAGTTTTTCGCAATTGATTTTCATTATCGTTGTAATGTTTTTCTTTTTTATTTGATTGGAAAACTATGTTACTTGTTTGGTTTTTATTTTTAATGAATTGTTTGTTTTGCTTCTATTTTTTATTAAATGTTATTTAAATCACTTACCTAGCTTTCAATTTTTATTTTGTTCTTTACAACTTACAAGTAATTTATGTTTATGCATATAAACTTCTAATATTGAATAGTTCGAAAATACAATAAACTATATAATTCATCTAACCATAAACACTTCAAGCTTGAAAGAATCTAAAGAATCACCTAATAATTTAAAATTTTAATACAATTATATGTCTAATAGGTATATATTATTTAATAGTAATATATTATTCAAACGTATCAAAATCAAATTACAATTATTTTTTTAAAATATAATTGATGATTATAAAATTTCGATTAAAATGATAACATATTTAAATTAAAATACATGAAATAGAATAATTAACTCAATTATTGAAATTAGATTCAATTAACACTTACAAATTAATTTTAAATAACATTATAATATATTCTGATAAACGGTTCTTAAATGGTTAAATGGTTTGGCTGATGGTTTGAACTGGTAAACGGCTCTTAAATGGTTCGTCTGGTGGTTTGAACTGGCGGTTTAACTGTGAAACTGGCCCATTACGACTGCAACCCGCCGAGACCGCAACCCGCCGAGACCGCATAAGGAGCAACCCGCCGAGACCGCAACCCGCCGAGACCGCAACCCGCCGAGACCGCAACCCGCCGAAACCGCAACCCGCCGAGACCGCAACCCGCCGAGACTGCAACCCGTGGTTCAGACTTAAACGGTGCGGGTTGGTGCTGGTTCAAACCGTTTGACACCTCTACTTATCATTTACCCACAACTAACTAAATCGGACCCGGTCGAACTTAAATTAGCCTAACCCAACCCAACCAAATTAAATACGACCCATACACCTCCTTCTCTTTTTTTTTTTTGGAACCATTACTACTCCATTCTCTCTCTTTCTCCAACACCATTAAAGAGCAGACCATTACTACTCATTTTTTCCTCCTTCTCTTTTTCTCTCTCGTTGGTGGGTTCATCACCGGTGAGTTAATGGCGGCAGGGAATGTGTATATTATAGCCGTTAGTTTTAATAACCCGGTGTATCATCGGTTGCCGTTGGAAGATGAAACGGTGGCAGGTAGCGGCGAGGGACAGTCGCCGCAGGTGTCTGCTGGCGGTGATTGTGGTGGTGGCGAGTTAGTACCCATGTATAGTTCTGATGTTATTTGGGCTCCAACTGCTGCTAGGGCACCATAGCAACCACCATACTGACAACCATTAAACTACTCTTTAAAAAATATATAAGTTTAATTTTAGATTAATCTGTGTTTTAGTACCTTTTCAACGATGGTGATTGGATGTGCTGGAAGTTTGAATTTTTAATTGCATTTCTTTTTATCTACTAGTCCTAGTGTAATTTCTGATCATTGAGCATCAAATGAGAAATGGAGGAATTCGTTAGGCTCACTGAATCTACTCGAGGAGCTTTATCTGGATAACAACCGGTTAACCGGCGCCGTTCTAATGAGTTTTAACCGTTTTGTAAGTCTTAAACGACTAGAAATTCAACACAATGATATTCATGGTCAAATCCATACACTAAGCATATCTCTTGCTCCGTCAAAGAAAAAAACAATTTCGCACTGAACAATAAAATCAGAACTCTACTCTGGTCTTCGATGGTGTTTGAGAAAGAGAGTAGTAATGGTTCAAAACAAAAGAGAGAGAAAGAGAAATATGGGTTGTATTTAATTGGGTTTGGTTGGGTTAGGTTTATTTAAGTTCGAGCAGGTTCGATTTGGTTAGTTGTGGGTAAATGGTAAGTGGTTAAATTTAATGGTAAATAGTACATCTGACCTGGCTGATTACTTGGCGTGTGAGGTGGCATAAGCAGGGGCATTAATGGCTAAAATTTTGGAGGACTAAAAGTGTAATAAAACTCTGAGACACATGTGAGTTTTTCATGCTTCACATTTGTAGGGGACTAAGCTTGCAAATTTCTCCAACGAAAGGGATGAGTGGAAGTCAAAAGTGAAGGAAAATGACTAGGTTGATACAACTGGGAAACATGAGGGACTAACCGTGATTTTTAGCCGTTTTATTCTTATAGTTATTAATTTATTTTAATATAAATTTATAATTAGTCTTTATTATTTAATCTAGCATGATGTTATTTGTTAGGTATGTCACCAAAAGCAATGTGACATTTAATACCAACATTTCAATATTTTCTTGATGATTTTGACAATGAATATGAAGATGAAAATTTGTGATAAATTGTGGTAATGATTGATGATACTTTTGGAAACTATAAAAACTTTCCAAAATATTTTTGTTTATTTTAATATTTTTATTTCCATATTATTTAAGATATGTTTTAGATTGCTTGTTTTATAAAGATTTATTGGTGTCCTGGATTTTTTGATTATTATCAAATAAATTAAAATAAGATACAAAAATTATAACAAACATGATTTATATTGAAATCTCAAATATTAAAATTTTATTGTTATAATATAAGTTACACAAGTAACTAAAATGTGATTAAAAAACTAAAATAAAAACATAAATCTAAGTTAATTTTACTTGTATTTTTCTTTTATTCATAGTTTCAAATTGTTGAAGGGTAGTTATGTTACTAATCGTGCCACAACTATTACAAAACAATCATTAAGTCATGGATCACTCATTCTATTTTTCAACTCCTTCTCCATATAATTCAAACCCAAGAAAACTCGCCCAACACTCGTCGTTGCTACAGGTAAAAGCAAAGCCAACAATGGACAGAGTTATTATGTTTAATATATTCTACGTAACTTCGGTATAAGGATATTTCTCCTTACGAGGTTGTGTTAGACCCCTTAAAAGGTAAACTCTTCTTACTGAGTCTTGAAGATCTGGATGAAAGCTAGAGATTCGATCTCTTTTCCCTGGATCAGCCTCCAAATGTTCCCAATTTGAAGATTGTGCTTCAGCTTCAGGTTATGGATTATTGACCACCGAAACATGTGCTTCTGGAATAACAAGTTAATCTTGTGTCCCTCTGCGGCTAACTTTACTCGTTAAATTAAAGATATTTGTATTTTCTTTTCTAAATTTACTTGTTTTGAAATATGTATGCATCCTATAATGACAAACATAAAAACTAAATCGATAATAAAATTTAAACTTAGCAAAGCAAAGCAAAATAAAAATTATGATTTATGGAGGTCTATTTGTTTTGAAATTTAACTTTATGGCTCTCTATCTTAAGAAAAAATATAGATGTTAATCTTTGTAACTAGTGAATAGTAATATAAGACATGTAGCAAAGTTTAAATTTTGAGAATTAATAACATAGAGACACAATAAATACCTTAGTGTTTGAAGCTTGTAGTTAGAGTTGTCTAATCGATAGTAAAAGAGAAATTGTTTAAAAAGATTGTCTCTTATAGTTAGGGTTTTCTACCAACATTATCAAATTTATATAAATTTACATTATTTTTTAAATCGATTTTAAATCGTACCCTAGTCTCGAACCCAAGATCAGTGGGTTCCTGACTTGGATTTTTACCAACTCGACTAAGGGAAGATATAAAATCTAACTACTAAAGATATGTTTTAATGGAATCAGGTGGGTTCCTAGGACCCCACAGCCACCCACCTGGCTCCGCCTATATATATTATTTCAGTAACATTCAATGGTTTATTTAAGTATATTACGTCCAACCGAACCAAAAAATTTGAATAGTAAAAATATTATATTGTTCACCACCACATTTAGAACCTAACAAAGAGATTGAAATTGCTTTCGTATGCATAAATAATTTTGTTCTCGTAAGTAAATCAATTATGCTATATTTGAATAAGTTAATGTTAATGTGATTTTTTTAGATCTTACTTTATTATATATTTAAATGTTTATAAAGGGACTAAACTATACTTGATTATGTAACGTTCAAACTTGATTATGTAATTTTTTAACTTGGTTATATCTAATAAAAATTTAGATACTATCATACCATATTAATATAATACAACCCTTAATTTATTGACATATGTCAAGATAATATATTTATGTGTGTTAATATGTGATTCAAAAACGTACTATTACTACTAAGGTGAAATATATAGTAAACTTAAAACGCAATGATCACGTGTTAAGATAAGACTTGGTTATAAAAATAACGTTATACTTATCCGGCACGTGTTGTGATTTGATTTAGCCTCTTAGATTACGTTATCATTATGTGACACATATAGAAATTTGAATTAGTTTTGTGAATTACGTTAATAGTAACCGATACTAGATTTTGTATCGGTCCGATCCAGGCTTAAATCGCTGTCTAGTCCCTCGACTATCGCGTTTCTGTCATTTAGTCCCTCGACTAAAAAATCACTGGTGAGGGTCCCTCGACTATCCTATTTTCTTTTATTTAGTCCTTCGAATTTAAAATCACCGGTGAGGGTCCCTGGACTTTGAAAAATCTATAAATTTAGTCCCGCAATCTAAGAAAAAAACCCCAAATCAGGGACTAAATTATAGATTTTTGCAAAGTCCAAGGACCCTCACCGATGATTTTAAAGTCGAAGGACTAAATGAAAGAAAAGGGGATATTCGAGGGACCCTCACCGGTGATTTTTTAGTCGAGGGACTAAATGAAAGAAAACGTGATAGTCGAGGGACTATTTCCCGATTTAAGCCTTATCATTATTATTGGTAAGGGCCGATAATCGGATAATTTTCAAACTTCAACTCATAAACGATTCGATAACACTATCATATCAGACATATACGGGTTTTATCAGATTGATCTCGGACGGATTACCGGGTTCAGTAGTTCGATAACCACCCTAATTAGACGTAATATATTAAAAATTGATAATATGAATTTTGCATATTTTATTATTATACTAATAACCAATGTGGATCATGATTGGTTAATGTTATAATATATTATGAACTAATATTGTTTTTCCAAATTAAATCGTTATCATCGTTTATTATTTGCATATTTTTTCAGTCATACTCCAATCTTTAGGTTTAATTATATATAATTATATATATTGAGTTTTTTTTTATATTACCGGTCCATATCAGTTATCAAACTAGATTCGAACTTTGACTTGTGGACCGTTTGAAAATACTATTAGAACTGTCTCGATCGGATCTTATTAGACTGATTCCTGAAGGGTTATTGGGTTCGACGACTTAATAATAACTATACCCGACAATGTATATATAAATAAAAGTATAATTTATAATGAAAATCAACTATATGTTTGGTGAAAGTTATCAAAAAAGTAACCAAAACCATGTCAATTGGATGGAAAACTTACTTTATTCAGTGGTCTGCAAGATTCGGGACATTTATGGTATGAAACATCTAGTTCCACCACAATCCTAATGCAATCTTGAAGAAGTGTGGACTTATATGAAAGGACTGAGAATATATCGGGTTTTAGACCTTCATATAAAACTCGACAAATTACGTTGGAGCTTTATTCCGTTGATATCAATTAAATAATAGTCAAATATAAGTTCAATGATATGAATTATCACACTAGATGAAAGAGAGAGAAATCTATATTGATTATTGTTTCAAAATAAAGAATATAAATATATATATATGGAAACACCAGTCATTGCAAAGAGTGTCTCATGCGATTATTCTTAATTATCATACGTCATTATTTATCTATGTAATAGTTTTATTTAGTAAGAATTTATAATGCATTACGTTCATCGCACAATATAAAGTTACGTTATACGTTTTCAACTAGATCCTTAGTTTTGTATGAGATACGTGAATACAACGGTAAAAATCACTTTTAGTCCCCCATGTTTACCCCTTGTATCGAACTAGTCCCTTACCTTCACTTTTGTCTCCCACCTATCCCCTTCGTTTTAGAAATTTGCACAATGAGTCCTTCTGTACATTCTGGGGTACCAAAAGTAACACAAAACTTGGGATTTGGGTACCAAAAGTAATACAAAACTTAGGATTTAGGCGTCACGTTTTAGTTTCTAAATGGTTTACATGTGCGGGGGGACTAATCGTACAAATTTCTAAAACGAAAGAGATGGGTGGGAGACAAAAGTGAAGGTGAGGGACTTGATTGATAAAGGGGTAAACATGGGGGACTAACATTGATTTTTAGCCTGAATATTTGGGAAAGTGTCGCATATTTTAGCATAATTCGCACAAATAGTGTGAAACATGCATAGATGTTTCGCACACCATATACAAATGAACATCCAAATTTTTACCATGATTTTGCATATTTTATGCAAAATGAACCTACTAATTTGAATAGCATGTGTAAAATCATGTTTCTAATTTGGAAAAATTATGGCTATCAGAAACATTGAACATAACTTTTTACATAGTAAGGTTTGTTAGTATTCTATGGTATTCTCATCCTTTTTTTGTTTTGTAAAATTTATATATTGAATATATCATACTAGATTCTAGAATACTTGACATACATATATGTGACGTGGTAACTTGTAAAACTACTAAATTAGCACCTACGAAAAAACTAAAGATAATCGGAAGAGGTTGTAGTAGAAGTGGCATCACTATTAGAAAAAGTGACGCATATATGCGTAAAACAGTAGTGGTAATCGAAGGTGAAATATATAAAACTTAAGTATTACTCTAATATTATTTACATGAAACCATAGTTCAAATCTTGGGATGAGAAATAGTTCAATACATGAAACTTAAAGAGTCAGAAAATGGGTCAAGTCTCGGGGTGCCCTTCTTGTTGTCTCACATTCATCTTAGTAGTCTTGATATTATTATATAGTTGTAATAAAATATATTAATATTAGAATATAATTATATATTGTAAAGATTCGATTTGTTTGACTTCTTCCCTAAATAAGGGATAAAAATAATCTTACAAGAAGTTATTTATTGAGTTTTTTTCATCAACATGACCTCTGTTGTAAACGCCATCACATAAATTCATAATGTCACGAAGTATGTCAAGAACTATTTCCAATTTACTAAATTCTTATTTTACCTTAATTCGAATTTGGATTTGAAAATCAAGATATGATCTTCTAACCATCATCAATCTATATTTTATTTTCGTCATGTCATGAATGAACACTATAATCATTTTATATAATAGTGGCATTATGGTTTGAATTAAACTTTGATGATAATCATATCCCTTAGATTTATTGTTATAGCTATTTAATGTGCTTGCCTCATAGCATCGCGAAATGTATAGGAGTATATAAAATATTTATGTTTTAACATTCTAGTACCAAGATCTCTACTTTCTAGTTGTGCCTAAAATAGTTATCACGCGACAATGCACCTTCTATGTTATTTTACTTGAATTGTATATCTTTAATGTTTTTAAAAATTATAGGTCTTATGCTATTATAACATATAATCATCATTTGACATCTAACCATAGATATCTTTCTATTATTTGAATCTTTAAAGAATATATACCACAACTCATATTCAGTGTATACTTCAAAATAAATAAGACTCCCATAGCACTAGCTCATGGGGTATTATCACGAAGCAAACATAGTCGATGCGGTTATTATAAAGAATATAGAATATAAATTTTTACATATCACGCAAAGTTTTATGATGGTCTCATCATTTTTTTTAATTTTCAAATTGAATCTATCCCACTAATAATTAGAAAATTATGAGTAATTATATGCGACATGATAACTCGTAGACATACTAAATCAATGAAAGCTTGATATCTTGATTATAATATGGAAGATGCATCATCTACTTCATCAGAATTGAATTGTCGACGATAACGATGGATTACAGTTCGTTGGTTTTGTCTTCTTCCCCTCCTAACAACAAGGGTTACCTCCGGCATGGGGGGGGTGTCACTTCAACCACCATCGATTTGATGACTATGATTTATCGATCCTAGTTATTTCCTTCCTCAGACCTTGCAAGAGGATCCGTCCCTTGACCCTGTTAATCATAATCTAATCTAACAAGGGTGCACTCCGCACTCTACGACTTGTTCGATAATGTATTATGATTGTTCGACTAGTTGATCCACTTACACTAAATATCTAACATTTTTTAGAGTGTCGAAGCAATTTCAACTTACGGGGACATAAACGACACATGCTTTCAGCAATCCTTTACAGGTAATTATGGTTGCATCTTTGGATAGAATAACATCTAGCCTAGTTTTTTCCTTTTTGCCTCGTGTAACAAAGAGAGATGAGTATCGTATAAAATTAGTCGTCATAGATAAGAAGACCATAAATATTTTAAGCAAACGATGTGCCTATCGATAAGTTCAACTGGTTCTTCATATTCATAGTCAGAAAACATCAGATCAGAAGATTCAAAATCTACATAGCAAATCTTAATCATATCGAATGAGATTAATCAAACTATATTATAGCGCACCTTTAAAATAAGTTGGGGATACGCTGTTATATCGGCCATTCTAGCAGTTCCAAGGTTTCTCCTAATGTTGCAACAACACCCTAGACATGACTGTAGGACCAAGAATATGAAAAACAAATAATAATAATAAAAACAATCGTATTAGAAACAATAGTCATAATTCATACCTATTGAGGCTTTCTAATATAGTGTTTTCTGCTAAAGCACAAAATCGAGTCCTTCAGCAAGCATCCCTGCAAAATACCAGATGTACAGAATTACTCTTGATGATTCAAGTCCACATTACGACCTTTCTATTTCCAGCAAGATCCATTTGACTGTATTAAAAATGTGTATGCTCTAGTTGTCAGTGAAATTTGAGCACAGGGTGTTAGATTTGAAACTTTAAAGAAAAAACGCAAGAGTAATTCATACACGGTCTGGTTAATGTAGACGTATTTTAGTTCACTTTTCAACTCTTGGTTGGTATTTTCAAGATCAAATAGTGTTTACAGAAGACAAAGCTTTGGATGTTAGAACAACACATGCAACAATATAAATAAGTCTTACTAAACCACAGATTGAACTTACCTAAGTAACAGTCTCTTCAAATTCGGTGGATTATGCAGCATTATCTAAGTAACCATAAGAATATGATGCACTATAAACTAACAATTCAACTCATAATATTGAAGTGAAAAGGGAATGGCACCAAAACAGCTATGAAAACAAAATTTCAAAACGCACAGAGCTAGGTTTACTCTATATCGGTTAAGGCGCTTAGCAGAAGCATTCTTAATGTTGGTGATATCAAATCGATCATCATCTTTCTCTTACACACCCTTTGCTACAACCTTCTTTTCATTGAATTCTCAAAAATCAGAACACAATTGAATAGATAACAAAATGAATTTACTATCACACAACACCAATTTGGAAGAATTTAAGAAAAATCAACATCCAAGATAAATAAATAAAACAAAACATTAAACCACAACAAACATAAACATCTATAATAACCATACATTGCAAGAAATAGTAATCACTAAAAGTAGAATTCGTTATTTTAAACAAACAAAAACCAATCCTAAAACTCTTAAACCGAAAACAATTAATAAATCAGTACTAAAAGACTTAACCATAAATAATCCATTCTATGCTAATTCGTCAACCTTTCTTCGCTGATATTTTTTGTCTCGGGTCCTTATAATACTCTACTTGAATTGGAGACATGGTAAAAATCAAAGGGATAATATCATTTTTTTCCTCACTTCTCACGTGCATCAATGCTTTTCGTTCCTCCATCTCAAGATTCTCAACCTGTTTCTTTTCTAATATCATTTTTTCTTTCTCCAGTGTTATTTTCTCTTGCTCCTCAAGATATGTCTTCTCTAAAAAATATGTTTTCATTGTATAATATTGTTTCTTTTTTTCTCTCATTGAACCAACAACCTTCATTATCAAAGTATCTTCTATTTTTCCTTGTTTTTTCTTTATCTTCAAAATTTCTTTTGCACATTTTCTAACCATTGGTCTATTCAATTTGCTTGATGAATCATCAAGGCTATTATCTTCCTCCAAATTTAATGTATCCAAATGAGAAGGTGAATTTTTGTTCATTTTCTTTATACCTTCATCTAACCATTTTGGTTGGACTCTTATTTCAGTCCAGAAATAGTCAAGTGCAAAGGTTGATCCATACATCTCACTAAACATTAATTTTGCTTGAACAAGCTGAAAATATCGAAAATAAATACACTGAATTGGAAAAAAGCTAATTTCAAATAGTAAAATATACTTTTGATGAAAAGCACATACATGATGAGTTCGGATTATCCAGTCACAGCTCACTGTATTATCCTGACAAGGGAAATTCGGACAAAAACTTTTCACTGAATTATCCGGACATGACAAAAGTAAAGAATCACCTAAACACCTTTTGACTAAGCTATGTGCTAATCAGCTTAATAAGTAGATGGGTTCTTAAACTTGACCCAGTTATATACCTTGACCTGAAAGCCCGTGGGTCCTTAATTAAGGGTATAAATAACCCAACTACTTTCATTAATGAGGGTGATGAACATTTAATACAACCATGCTGCTCAAATCTCTCACTACTTAATACTAAAACATTTGTTACTCAAAACACTTTACAAAATTACCCTCGGCCCAAAATAAACCACACCAAATTGGAGACAACATTGGGAGTTGACGGTGCCTGAATCTTTCATTCAAAACCACCCAAAAAGACATGTTTAGATAGTTCCAAACGAGCAAGCGATTCCACCACCTATGGTGGAGGTGGTTGGGGAGAACAATGAATACACCACTGAGGAACAAGACAAGTTGAGAGCAGAAATAGAAACATTGAGGGCCATTAAAAAGAAGAAATGAGTTTAAAAGAGAATTCAAATGCGTCAGTCATCCATCATACTGACAGTCCTAGGGAGAATGATCCATCAGTAAAGACTCATTTAAGTACAAAAAAGACCCATGTCAGTTTTAAAAAGTCTCATCGATCTAAGCCGGTGGAAAGCTCAGATTCTAAGTCCTCCAGCAGTCCTTCGAATGAGGCTAAGCTTGAAGAGTCTTTGTCATAAAATAGTGATGAAGGGAGGTCCAGGAAGAAGCAGAAACTAGTTAAAAAATATTCAAGAAATAGAGATAGGCATGGGAGACTTAAAAGGCATTTCGGCAAAGGGTCATCTCACAGCCACAGTCACGGGCATGTGGATCAGCTGCTGATCGATCCTTTTGCTTTCTATGATGAACCAGGTATTTTTGCAACACCTAACGAAGACACAGTCTTCATTCGTAGTAAAAATTGGAGGCACTCATCATTGTTTACTAAGATACTGTCAGGAAGCCTACCCAAAAGGTTTGACAATACTAAAATGGAGAAATATGATGGGAGTAAAAATCTGGAAAATTATCTAGAGCAATTCAAGAACTTCATGATGAATTTTGATGATGATGGCAAACTTCTGTGTAGAGCCTTCTCCCAATATTTTATGGGGAATGCTCTCAAATGGTACAACAGTTTACCCCAGGGATGCATCAGAAACTTCGATACATTCTGGGTTGCCTTCTGAAAGTAGTTTGTGGGAAGTAAATAGGTGAAGGACAATGGAGATACTATTATCTATTGTGTCCAAAAGCCAAACGAGTCCTTAAAAGACTATATAAATTGGTTTGTAAATACCAAAAATAGGTTAGCAGATTGCTTCAAACAAGTGACAATTGCTTCCTTAAATCAAGGGTTAAATCCTGGGAACCTGGCTGATTCAGTGACCAGGAAGAAGGCCATGACCTGGGGTGGCTTGCTAAACCAGGTGGGAAAGCAGATCAACGTGGATGAAACCAAGGAAAACAGGGTGCACCGTTAGGTGAGGTCCGTCCCGGTAGCTCAAAATCAAAACCAGTCCAGATGCAAGGCTAAAAAAACCGGACAAGGGTCCAATAGGGCCAAATAGACTCAATCCAATCCAAATCCAACTCAGAGCCAGCAGTCAAGGAGTAAAAGAGGTCTTTGGGTTCAACCGGAGTGGTTTGCAGAATTAAAAGAAAGTGTGGGTACCATTTATGACAAGACTAAAGATGAGGTCCATTTCCCGGAAACCAGCAGCATTGCAATCTCTTAGAGAAATGGAGGGTTATGCAACTGCACTTGCTCCAAAAACCTTGGGAGCAGTCTGGGTTAATGAAAATTAGCAGTTATTGGGGCCTTGTTGGGGTGAGGGTGAAATTGATGACCCCAGAGAGACCCATGGTGTTTTAATACCGATTGAAGAAGTTGAAATCCACTCTCTGGCAGAAGGTAAAAATGTTAAGATTGGCTCTAAGATGGCGCCAGAGTTGAAAAAGTAATTGTTGTCCTTTTTGGCAGATCACCAGCGCGTTTTTTTGCTTGGTGCAATGCTGATGTGACCGGAGTGCCTGCAAGTGTTATATCACATAAGCTTTCCATCTGAATTAATGTTGCACCTGTTGTGCAGAAAAGGAGAGCTTTCTCTAAGGAGAAAGTTGATGTAATAGTTCAAGAAGTCGATCGACTTACCAAGATGGGGCATATAAAGGAGTCCCAGTATCTTTAATGTTTCGATGTTCGTCAAGAAAAAGTATGGGAAATGGCGTATGCGTATCGATATTACTGACCTCAACGGGGCTTATCCTTTGGTGCTATTTTGAACACTTTTGATCTATAGGGCTTATCTTTTGATGTTGCCTTAGAAGCCTCCGATCTGGAGGGTTTTGACAGTGAGGTAGTTGCTTGAGATTTGACCAGACGAGTCGTCCGGTGTGGAGTTGATTTTTCTGGGGACTTCTGAATACCTGAACCCATGGCTAAGATAGGGGAACGTTTTCTAACACTCGAGACTGCTTTTTCCTTGGTAGTGGAGGGTTGGGACTCCTGAACAGAAGAACCTGAGGGAAGTGGATAGAGACTTGGTTTGAACAACTGTTTGGGTTTTGGATTCTAGATAAGGATGAACCTTGGTTAGTTTCTTGGGGTGGTTTACCAGACTATTCGCTTGGGGAGACGGAGAGACCAGCAACAATACCATTCTCTCTTTCGACTCTTCTTGTTTTTTCTAACTCTCACAAGTTCAACCAGCCGTCTTTCACAAGAGCGTTTATAGCCATGAACATAAAACTATTCAAGAACAAGTTTGAAATCAAGGGTGGAAAGCTCTCTAGAAAGTTTTTGAGTGATGAAGACAATGGAATAGTGGAAAAATGATTTATATATTAGTAGAAAAAAGTAACTCTTACCTATGAGGAGTTGAAGAGGTTTGGCAATGATTAAAGACGGCGCAGACGTGGGAAAATTAAATGCTTAGGTTACTTTCTAGGTTTAGTGGGAGCGCCGATCTACGTAAAAAACGACTGGTAGGTCGAATAGAATTGTGACACACGATCCAAGAAGAAGACTCTTAGAATTCTGGGAAGAGAAGTCAGTTCGGACAAACTTTGGACTAGGTGTACAGGCAGGTCGGACAAAATCGTCACTGGCTAAGTAAATTATTTAGTCCTGCCAAAGATATTTGACAAGGCCTAAAAAAGGGCTACTAATGAGTTCGGATTATCCAGTCACAGCTCACTGTGTTATCCGGACAAGGGAAATTCAGACAAAAACTTGTCACTGAACTATCGGGACACGACATAAGTAAAGAATCACCTAAACACCTTTTCATTAAGCTATGTGCTAATCAGCTTAATAAGTAAATGGGTCCTTAAACTTGACCCGGTTTCATAACTTGACCCGAAAGCCCATGGGTCCTTAATTAAGGGTATAAATACCCCAACTACTTTCATTAATGATGGTAATTAACATTTAAAACAACCAGGCTGCTCAAATCTCTCACTACTTAATACCAAAACATATAATACTCAAAACACGTTACAAAATTACCCTCAGCCCAAAATAAACAACACCAATACATACATATCTTGTTCACTTATGCCACTTTGACGTCTTCCTTCAATTTGAGCATAACATCAACAAATTTTGTTCACATTTAGTTAAATATGAGACCATTAATTTTGCAATGAGATCTGACTGCAGTTGAGTTGAGAAGTTTTATGCTCGTGAAAATATTCGTATATTCTTCTCCAATAAGTATTACTCTTCTGCTCGTTTGCGTGTAGTGCATCCATACTTATATTAAGCCAAACAACATATCTTCACTAACTAAAAAATTAGTTGTTTTTTATTTTTTTTCTTTTGAAAATGAATTGGATGATTCATAGATGGATTCTCAAAATGATTGTCATGTTGTGTCCATAAAGTATGGATAGAAGATTGGAGTTGTGATAAATTTATTGACGGAATAAAAAGAATTGTTGACCTAACCTGAAATGAATTTGCTGAAAAGGAGTATGAAAGTGAAACGAATCTGCAAAATTTATTTCCGATGGATTGCGAAAACTTTAAAATTTGTTCTGATTTTATGCATTAGCTGATTGATCTTCAGATGGATAGAAAAATTCTCATCCAGAAAATCGAAAAATAAATGAACGATAATCCATTGATATTTTTTCAGATTTGAAGGAAATAAAAAGAAAATAGATACAGAAGAGATGAAAAGTGAAATAATACTTTTGAAAAATCAGAAACCGTCCTAATAAAAATATAAAAAGGTTAGACTCCATGTTGGAAACTGATTTTTTAATCAATAATCCGTAAATTGCTTTTAACTAATAATTAGAATATCTATTGGACATATTCTAAGTGGCGAGGAAAATTAAAAAAATAATGGTACAAATCGTGTAGCCAACCATGCAAATATAGATTTAGACTATCTTTAACTTTAACTGTTGGAAATTATTTTGAAAAAACAATAATAGAAAGCGACAATAAATTTACGAAAGTGCATAAATAACATTTTTATGCGGTAAAATCAAGAAACATAAATGTCACAATTCGAAGAAGAAATTCCCAAGCAATTTATCAAAATGTCAAAGTTTATACACCTCTAAATCATCAGATACACAGGAATTGCAAATTCAGTAAGGAAATAGTCTCCATTGTTGTAGCAAAATTAAACATATGCCAATTTTAGATCAAACCTCTTAGGAAGATTCAGCAGGGGGCTGCGTGACTCCAAGCTTGATCAACAACTTATTGAGAGAATCAGGTGAATGAACTTGATACTTGACACTTCCAGATGGAGTGAGATATACTTCAGCCAATTCGAGCTTCTCGGAACTAAGAGTTGTACTGTCCATTGTTTTGCTAAGTACCTTAACAGCTAGGTCGACGGCTTCTTCCCTCGTGAAATCCTCCTTGTAGTCCTGTTTAAGTATCGACTGCGCTGCTTGGTTGTTGGCTCCTACCGCCGCAGCTTTCCATCCCCCGTAGTTTCCGCTCGGGTCACTCATGTAAAGCTGGAACCCATAGTTCTTGTCCCACCCTGCAAAAAGAAACGAAACTCCAAAAGGACGGAGACCGCCAAATTGTGTGTAGCCTTGTTTTGTGTCGCAGAGAGATTGAACTAGCTGCTCAACTGGCATCGGCTCTTGGTAGGCGTAGGTGTAGCGCTGGGCTTGGACACGGGCAGTATTGATAAGGATGTTGGCATCAGACATTATTCCGGCCACTGCACAAGCGACGTGGTCGTCGATCTTGTACATTTTCTCACTTGAGGTTGAGGTTTGCAGAAGTTTGGAAGTGACTTTTTTCTCACCAATCAAGACGACACCATCTTTGGCTAGTATACCAATGGCAGAACCAGCATTTCCAATGGCCTCCATTGCGTACTCAACTTGGTAAAGACGCCCTTCTGGCGAGAAGATTGTTGTACGGCTATCATACCTCCTAGACATGCTGTTGAGTTACACTTGTAAAAGGAAAAAAGACAATAAAAAATCAGTAGCAGAAAACAATATCACTAGCCCAAACAGAAATTGTAAAGTAGTAGAAAGACCGATACTTTAAGAACTCTAACTCTTTAATTTGCATCGACGTATATCCAAATTCAATTCAATCAACATTGGAAGAAATTACCGTAACCCCAATAGCAAGCTCACAGAAGTGGAAGAAACAATGCACAAGCCCCTTTTACCATTTTGACTTATAAAGTTAACAATTATATCGATGACTTAAATTCGAGATTTCTTAGATTAGATCGATATTGAAGAAAAGGGGATCTCGGATTAAGAATGTTATAAAACTAAGAAAACCACAAATTAATTTCATTGAAATTGACTTTGAAATTCCCGATCAACTGCAAATCAAGAACAGCACAGCCTATGAATTTATCAACAACAGAACAAGGAGTCAGGGGATGATACTTTCGTCGTCAACAACATCCAGATATTGAAAACCTAGCTAAGGATTTTCCAGTATGTCAGTCTAACGTACGTGATTTTCTAGAAGCGAAAACTCTAGTCCATCAACATATGCAGAATGTATACGATAACAGCATCAAAGTTAAGAAAGGCAAGAAAGAAAGAAAAAACCCACTATCATCATAGAAGTTAAATGTATACTATTATCTTTACACAAATAGATGGCATGCTCGATTCTTCTGCAAATTACAACTTCCACAAACAAATTAGAGAGGGGAGATTGTGTGCCCTAATTAGTAAAACAACTACTACTCGATCTTAGTTAAATTTCAAATAGTTTAGGTAATTTAAAACCCAATCACATATGTCCCATCGCAATCTCAGTCGATTTGTTCGATAAACCTAAAACAAACAAGACAGAGGTTATCTAGCTAAGAAAACAGTACGGAGTAAGCTAGAAAACAAGGTATAGATCCAATGGTATATCGATTGATTACGAACAACATAAAGATGCAAAATTAGAGAAGTAAGTGATTTACCTGCAAATTTCTGTTTGTTTTATCTTTATCCGAGGTCTCGCTCTAGTTTCTTCTGCAGATGCTCTGATTCAGTGATTTTGTAGAGACGAACTTGCTCGACAAGACAAGTTTCTTTCTATCTTTCTCTTTTCTTTTGGTTTTTAATTTCTTTAAGCCCGACCCGAACCTATACACTTTAAGAATATGGCCCATAAATAATAGCTTTACTGACCTACTTGATTAATATTGCCTTTTAACACGTTATACTTTAAATTTATTTAGTTCATTAAATATTCAACATTTATATATAAAACAACAAACCAAACTATTGGTTATAAAATTTATCGTTGGTATATATAAATAAATAGATGGAGTATACTTCGTAAATCAGATCCATGAATAATAATTTTATTGAACAACAATCAAAATCGCAATGTGTTATATGCCGAAAAAATAAATAAGAATCTAATTAGTTTTTTTAAGACAGTAGAATTCAGCCAAAGACAGTAGAAATAAGAATCCAATTAGCCTTTGAAGACATTATGAAAAAAGTGATACCTCTTGAACATATCAACAACAACAAGAGGAATAACTCAGGGTTCTGTCCATGAAACCCGCATGGTATGTGTCTTCCCACTATTTGTTTGTCCGTATGCAAAAATAGTACCTACACCACACATATATTAATAATCATACTGCTACGATAAATCTAGTCATCCCTAATAGTGCACTTTAAAGGACATGAGGATATGTTTCCCAAGGATTAAGAACCTTGGGAATTATCCTAGATGTTAGGTAGATAATCTACAATATGTTATAAAGTGATATATGTAGTTAGTTAAAGTGGATATAATTGAAAATGCACGGTAAATCTTTCTTATCTGCAATTTTTAAGAGATCTTCTATAGAGCGAGCGGAAATTATAAGTTTTCCCATCCTCCCTATCTCGGTTGTATTTTCTTTTTAGATGGTTTGAATTTGAATGTATTATTACTTGGGAATGGTGCTTGTCTACTCCAGCATGTTTTATGATTATACGGTCAACTTTCTAGCTGATATAAAACACTTGAACGGGGCTAAGGTTTTTATCTTTGGATAAAGAAAACCTATGTTGCATCTAGAAAATATTCATACAAAGATAAGGTATATAATCATTTATGGATAGAATTGTGGTCATCAAATAATTCATCTAAGAAAGATATTTCGTGTGCAAGTCCTCCTTTAAATTTAATCCATAGTACTTTTTAGTTATATATGAACTATAAAGTAAAAAATAAACCTAGATAATGTTTGTAGTAATTATAGTACCATCCGTCCTGTCACCTGTGGCTCGACCAATTGCTTGAGCTGAAGATGACTGAAGCATATAAACTAGAAATGCTCATTGTTCTCAAAGTGAAAGATGCTACTTGTTCTAAAAGTGAAAGGTAGTGGGAAGTTGAAAAGGAAAGCCATTTCTCCCGTCAATTTCCCGAGTAAAAGAAATAAAATTAAAGTAACAAAAACATATAGGAGCCAAGAAAACAGAAACCGAAAGAATCCAATCAACCTTTTAATACATTATAATTTATTTGATTGGATAAATATTCAACATTTTATATAAAAAACAAAAAGCCAAACTTTTAGTTATACAACTTTATCATTTCTCATGTATATAAATAAATAAATAGGAATACACAGTCAAAGCCATGAACAATAATTTTATTGAATCGGCTCAATCAAAATCGTTATGTCGTTATGTGATATATGCCGATAAAATAATTAGCTATCGAACCCACCGTTAAAAAAACAAAAGTAAACAACAAAATCAAATTAAAATAAATAAATATTATATATATATATAACAAAAACAGTAAAAATTGGGTTAGCCTTTAGCATATTATACTGAATCTTTTTAATTCTATATATATTCAACCCTTACATATAAAACAAAAAAAATTAAACTTCTTTCTTACAAAATTTTTGTTATATATATAACGAGAGGAACACGGGATAGAATTAAAATTACATATAGTTTGAAATTATAATATTTTTTAGTTATAGCGGTTTACTCCATTTAAAATAACTCGGATTAGTCAGATAATAGAAAAGATAGATTATATAGATATAATTTTGTTTAAATATTATATGTTTTTTACGTTTTTATAGAATATAAAATTTTAAAAAAATCGAGAACAATTTTTATTAAATATAGTTTATATATTTTGTCTATTTTTTTTTCTTTTATGACACTTAACCTTATTTTTCAAAAAATATTTTGGACTTTTTTCGTGGTATGGGTTTTTTATTTTTAGTTCGATTCACGGTAGATCTCATCTGCGCCAAATTTGTCCATATAAAATCTTATGTTTGAGAGATTACGTTTGTTTTGTTTTTATGTGCATAGTTTTTGTTTCTCTTTATCCATTTACTATTATTGGTTTTTGTTTCTCTTTATCCATTTACTACTATTTTTTCTCGACTATCATGTTTGTTTTAATGATTTTATTTATGAATCAAATTCTTTTGGCTCTGTATCGTTTTGTTCGATTGTCGCACAAGTAATTTTTTGTATTTTCTTCTATTTTCTCTGTTATTGTTTTTTACGATTGTTTTGGAACTTTTGTGATACTATGTTGGTCACTTTTTTGTTTGCTCTCAATATTATCTATATCTACCTTTCGTTTACTTGTACAAGTGCTGTTGTATTTTATGTTTACTTCTACAAGCGTAGGACTATACTATTCATGTTTAGATTTTTTTTTAAGCAAAACAGATTTATGAACTAAAATAGAAAAGTTCATACAAAGTTTAGAGGCGCCAAACATGAAAACAAGGGCAAAAATTACTTTTTCTCTCATGAAGTAAAAAAATTTAGGCGAAGCCAACTAAAATTTGCTTCTCTCAACTTTGAATCATCAACCAATCAATTTCCAACAATCCTCAATCAACCATTTTCTGTTGAAGCAAAAAACGTGTTTAGATTATCTATACATTCATGTATTGTATTATATTTCTATTCATGTTGATTAGGCTTTATCAATTGTTGGTCCCAAAAAAATCCTTCTAAAATCTTGTAGGGTTTTTTTAAAGAAGTTAAAGGCAAATCTTTTAAGTTTACTTTTCCGCATATGTTGTAGTAATCCTAGAGTCTTTTTTTAAAATATGTTTCTTACGTGTCGGTTTTTTGTGTATTTTTTTTACTATTTGCAGTCGTATCTTATAGCAAATACTAATATTATTGTGTATTTTGTCTGATTTTTATAAGTTTTTTTATTTTTTTATATTTTATAATTCAATTATTTCGGTTTCGTTTTTACTTTTTCATTAAAAAAAATTGATTTATTTTATTTTTATTATAATTGTTGTATTATTTTTCTGTTGTAAATTGTATTTAGGTGCTTCCGAATTATTCCTTATAACTCTGTAACTTTATTTACTTTATATTTAATGTTTAAAAACAAAAAGCCTACCGATTGCTTATTGTATTAAAACGTTGTGATAGTGTGGAAAACATAAAGAAAATCTTCAAATATTTTTAAAATGTGAGATATCTGGATAGTATAAAATGTTAGTCAACCTAAAGGATCTTAAAATAAGATAAACCGGATAAAAAATATGTTAATATCTTTTCAAATTGAATAGAAATTGTGCCGCTCCATATCAAAGGTGGTGAAGGTAAAAACTGAATAAGAAGTATTTATGAAATGTGTTAGATTTGTTATGGAGTGTAGAAAGATAATAGAGGGGTCATATTTAATGTATTTGGAAAAAGTCCAGCTCATTTAATGATGTTAGGTGAGCTATTATACTCTCTTTGAGATCCATGGGCCCTTCGGGTCAGATCCGTTATTCGGGTCAATCTCATGAGCCTCTAAGCTCATAATCCAATGTATTAGGCACATAGTTGAGTTACCAAACTTACTTAGCTTACTGCTTATTCATCAAATTTTGGTTATTGGATCTGAATTGCCTCTCTAAATAAATTTAGACCTACTTAACTATAATGGACATCCAAAATAATATGATTCTATTATCTAGCCCCCTTAGCTCTTTCTGAAGTATTTTGGGAGAGCTAATAATGTAAAATATTTATGAACTGCATCTGAAGGGGGTTATTAAATCTCTTTCTACTAAAAGGGTCACAACTTTAAACGGTTAGTTTTTCCAGGACACATGTCGTGTAGTCATTGGAGAAACCGAACGATTTCTCTCTTGGAAACGATAATTATTGCTAAAAAAAGAAAAAAACAACTGCATTTAATAACCTTTCCTAATTATTATCGTTAGTTTCTCTTCCCTACTAAAACACTCAAGTACATCTTCTTTATTCATATGTAACGATAATTTTTACTGTTTCCATTTCTAGAGTGATAAACATATTAATTTTTATAGTTCTCGATAGATAAAAGCTTTAATGTTTACCCAGATTTATCTTCTATTCTTATAGTTTCTTTCAAATCTTGTATGTTTATAGCGGTAACTGCAATAATTAAAGGAGGTTAGCTCAATTTTTCCGAGTTGGAGGAAGATAAAGGCAAACCAAAGTTATTGTCGGATTACCCGTTTCTTCAGTGATTCAAAATCCAAAACCAGACATAATTTATTCATATGGTAAACAACCCTCTATTTTTAAAACTCGGTCCACTTGCACAATCTTCTACAATACCAACCAATTTGCTCAGCCAGGTAAGACTCCCTCAACAAACGTCGTTAGCAATTGTAAAACTTCATCAACTTCAATTGTTATGGGGGTCAGATATTGGATAAAATACTCCTTGTAGGCTTACTAGACTCTTCAATTGCTTCAGTGATTCAAAATCCAGAACCAACCATAAGTTATTCATATGGTAAACAACCCTCTAATTTTTAAACGCGGTCCACTTGCAGAATCTCCTACAATACCAACCAATATGCTCAGTCAGCTAAGACTCCTTCAATAAAAGTCGTGAATAATTGTAAACCTTCATCAACTTTAATTGCTATGGGGTCGGATATTGGAGAAAACATCAGAGGTTTCCACTGATACCAGCAATGTCTCTTAATAAAAATCGATTGAGGGGGAAACTACCAATACTACTCTTCCAGTAGCTTCCTTTGCTGAGGTTTCTCATATTAAGGAAGATAACCTCGGTATTCATGCCGATGATCCAGCAGAATTGGGACCACAGATGATGGAAGAGAAAATGAATGATAATGGTGAGGATACACCTTTGGATATATCGAATTATACTGAGGACACTAAAAAAGAAACTCGACAAAAAATAAAAAATAAACCCCTCTAATAGAATCTGAACCACTTCCAAAATGTCAAGTTGGGCGATTCGGGCCCAATTTCAATAAGGTTAGCGTCAAATACTTGTTGGTTTGACAAAGAATATCTTATGTATACACTCACATAACTAACTTGGGCAAGTTTCAGAGCAAATAGGGGTTTCTATAATCAATCAAAGTCAGAATTCCAATCCCTAAAGAGACTCCGATGGACTGCAAAGTAAGAGAGTTGGTGGTGTACGCCAAAGTACTCAATTGGGGTATCAGGATTCTTTTGGACCCAGAATTTGTGATATATTTTCACTTAGTGAAATTGTCCCCAAGTCAACTAAGCCCCAACGCTTGGTTTACACTTTTGGCTAGTATTATAGCTTCAAGGCTATCGAAGATTCTGATGCCCATGGAGCAATTTGTCATTGTGGCTGGTTTGTGTCGAAATGGTAACATTCCATTTTACTATTTTAACATAGGTAATGACTATAAAGTAGTCAATGAATTATTGGAAGCTGATAAACCTTAGAGAATCCAATTTCTCTTCATTAGTTGTGCCTACGAGAATGGAAGAAAAATCACTTCTAAAGGAAATCCGAGCATGTTTACAAGATACTGGAAGTCTTCATGCAAGTATTTATCTTTCTTAAAAGATTTCTTTTGTTTATGTTTGAATATCTGTTCTCACATCGGATTTATTTTACAATGTTTTCAAAGCTATATTTCCCGCACCTCGAAGATGGGAAAGTTACTTTTATCAAGCTACATCGATGGGCTGCTAAAAAATGGTCGAATGGATTTCATAGTTGTTTCACTGCTGGAAATATGGTGAGAGCTCACCTATGGTGGCTGCCGACACCTTTGGCGTACGACATTTTGTCTGTCGTTTACCATATCTGGAAGAAAAGAAATGCAAGGATCTTCATAAATACACATTATGTAGGCTCGGTCGTGGGCCATTATATTTTTTCTTATCTCTGTTAGAGGTTTCATAGAACCAGGTTTGCTAGACCAAGCTTGCATTAAGACACCCCTTATTCCTCACTATTCTATTTTAAGAACATTATAACGTAGGGAAATACTCAATATCATATATATTTTGTATGACTGGTTATCACTTAATTTTCCATCCATAACTGGGGAATGAATCGAAGTATTTGTAACTTTTAATTTATTTATATAATATTTTTATACAAAAAAACATTATTTTAATTAATCAATTAATAATGATTGTAATTTTAGGATCGAATGTCAATGGATTAGATAATAATCTCGTTTCGACACATAAAAGTTTTTTTTCTCCGTACAGCTCGCTTTATTATCTTTTATGTTTAATTTGTTTTCCCTTATTTTTTAAGGAAACATTTCCCGATAGAAATTGCAATGATATTGCAATACCTCATGCAATTTTTTATTTTTTCCTTAACTTCTTGTCCCTCTTAACTTGCAATAAATTATTTATATGATTCATCAAAACCTTAAAAATAAAATATCAAATCGGAGAAATGTAACTCTAAAAAAAGACACATGTTAACTTTTGTCGCGACAATAAACATCGGTCGTTAAAGTGAACCAACGGTTAATAGTGAAACTTAGGTTTTTATCTTGGCTAGGTGAGAGATCTTGA
The DNA here is from genome assembly GCA_036936605.1 of Limnanthes douglasii subsp. nivea. Taxonomy (NCBI): domain Eukaryota; kingdom Viridiplantae; phylum Streptophyta; class Magnoliopsida; order Brassicales; family Limnanthaceae; genus Limnanthes; species Limnanthes douglasii. The sequence goes on from JAUPFV010000004.1 coordinate 213,932,046, forward strand.
ATACCTCCCGTTAACCAACATCTTAGATTTTTATCTTGTTCAAATCTTAGATTTCTATCTTGTTCAACTAAGAGATCTCTAGTGGCCTTCTTTTAACCAACAATTTAGCTTTCCATCTTGATCAACTGAGAGCTTTTAAGTAACCTCATTTTAAATAAAAAAAATGGATTTTTATCTTGGCAAACTGAGAGTTCTTGAGTGGCCTTCATTTTATTTTTAACCAAAATGGTACTTACAACATTATCAAATATTTCCATATATAAATAGAGAGTGTCACCTTGGATCAGTCGCATGAGAACTTCATACGAAGTCATGTACTCATTGATGTTCTAAAATACCTCCTTGCATTAGTTTAATTGTCTAACACCTTTGATAAATTAAATTAAATCTCTAGTATTCAATAAACTGGTATAAATTATATATTTGATCATTTGACAATGATTATTATACGTTTTCAATAAATGTATCAAGTTTTTGTAGTCGTGGAAATCAGATTTTATTTTTATCAATATTAGTACTAGTTTGCTAAACTATTAATCTAATTATTTTTTTGTTTTCTTTTTATTATTTATTATGGTTTGTACTAGATTTTTTATTTATGAAAATATTGTGATAGCATAACAAAACCATAATGAAAATGATATGATTTATTATTGCTCGGAGAACACTCACAAACGAAATCATATAGAAAGTGATGAAAGTTAGATGAATCTAGTAGTCTCAACAAGGTGATGGGAAAGTCTTTAATAAGCATAAATCTAAACTAAGTTTATCTTCGATAAATGAAATATTAGATTTGTCTCGAACAAATGTTTAGAGTATAAACTCTTTTTTTAATATTTCTTGAGTGAATCTGGAAAATATAAAGATGCTAAAGCTTTATTTATAGTCATATAAAGGAAAATGACACTTTTACATAATAAAAACAATATGGGTTTGCTTGACTTTTTCAAAACAAAATTGAATTAGCTTAACAGATTTAAATGTAACTCTTGGATAATAAAAATAAAATAACTATTTTTAACTCTTTTAAAGAATTAAATGAGTTTAAAGATTTAAAATATAACTGTTAAATAATAAAAATGAAATAACTTTATTTGAATTTTTTAAAACAAAACTAAATGAGTTTAAAAACTTAATATATAAATCTCATAAAAATGAAATAAATGAGTTTAAAAACTTAATATGTAAATCTCATAATATAATGAAATAATTCAGCTAAAATAATTCATCTTCGTATGCTCAAATGTAAGTTAAGTCATCCTCAATTCGGCTTATAGTCCACTTTTATTGAACTTATACTTTTTTAGTATTTTGCATGCATATACATATCTTCAAACTATTTACTTTTAACCGATATGGGTTTATATACCACCACCCTCAGCTATGCTATTATGTATTTTTGTGGTTTTCACTACTCTCTGCTCATCACTGCTATTAGACCCACTTCCAGACTTGACATTACCAGTGTGCGGTGATGCAGATTTAGAGCTAGAAAAAATAGACTGGGTATAGCTTATAATGCCATCATCATCTTCAACTTGTTGGAATTTAACTTTTAAAGAACCATTCTCAACCAGCTCCATACTTAGCTTGTACCTCAATTGGATAAATCAAAAGATGTATCAGATTTTATTTTTATCCTTAAAAGTACGTACAAGTGAGCAAAACCCTATTTATGATATACTAGATCAAATGATTTGCTAATATTTGAACCAAATGAGGTGGTCAATAAAGTAGATTCTACATCATTAATCCTTATTCGATAAAACAACTTAGAAAAACAAAACCCTTAACGATTCTAATAACCCAAACTCTTTAGGTTTGGTTTTTCAAAATTGTTTTCCTTTTCTAAACATTGATTATTAATTAATAATAAAAATTAAATTTAACAATTAACAATGTGAAACAAACCTGAATATAATATATGGTCAAAAATATTTATTATGATGTTATTTGAAATATCGAAGCTAATCAAAGATTAGATATTAATTTCGAAAAGTAATGTGCATAGATATTAATCTAAGGGTAATGTTTCATGGTAGCTACTACTTCTCTCTCAGCATAAAATTCTGAAGACCTGCCACGCTGCAATGCCATAATGGAAATGTTACCAAAACCTAATTAACAACCAAAAATTATTGCACGTCTCACATGTTATTTTTTATAGACAAAAACTATCAACGAGAAATACGGATGCACTATGAAATCAAAAGAAACGCCTACGAGTTCAGAGAAATTACTCATAACAAGACCTAATATACTGATCTATACAATACAATACTTCCACACTACCTGAATTAATAGATAAAGTTCATGAAAAAAATATAACATGTAGTACAATGAGAATTGTATTAGTTATACACTTGTCGTCTAAACTATTATTCTTCACCTTTTCTCTTAAGCCATATGCTTGACAACCGTGGTTGCAAATAAGTTGTACAGAAAAATCCCTTTGAGGATTGAAAAGACCAAGTATATGTCCACATTGGTACATATAATCTCATCATAGTTTGTGTAACACAATTTCACACAACAAGATAAAGCGCAATTGGGATCGTAATGTGATCAAATTGTAGTCAATTTTATCCAAGAAATATTCACTCCATATTCTTTTATTATCCATATATTGTGACCATCAATAACCAAACTATAAATACAAGTGGAGAAACAAAACATTTCATCCATAACTCCAATTCGATTTTGAACAGAATAGCTAATCTAAGGAGGAGGTAGAAACCAAAAATGAAATATCTGAGCCATCGAGGATGTCAAATATAGTGGTATATAATCTTATATCGGTTAAGAGTAAATATTTTGACGTATATATGAATACAATACTAACAATAATATGAGCTCAATAAAAAGAATTGCAACTCATTAAAATTAAATTAATTTTAATTAAAATTATTTGAGTTTTTAAGTGGTTAGATTGGGTTATTCGAAAGACCCCATCGGGTTGTTGAGTACGCTGACTTATTAAGTAGACCAAATTGAATAAACAAACTATTTAAATAATAATTTATAATTATTTACCATGTCCACCTCCACGTTTTATGTGGAAGCTAGCGTGAAAGGTCAAAAGGATATTTTAAAAAAAGGTTGGAGTCGAAAAAAACTGGTTTGTTGTATTTTTTATAACTTTAGAAACCTGTTTATTACACAGATGAACGACGGAAACTAGCGTGCCAATAACAAACATGCAAGACTTATCATGGTTTTGGCTAAATCGGGACCTAAAAAGATAAGTAGTCCCATAATTTTGACCAATTTAAAAGCTTACCAAAAATACCCTTTTATCCTCGCCGGTACGGATCTTCTCAACCGGCGGAGGAGCTCTCCGCCGGGATGAATATAGATGGTTCAGGGGGTGAGAAGACCTCACTCGGCGGATGAGAAAGTCTCATCCGGCGGAGAACTCCCCGTTGAAAAAGTTTTTGGAAAATAGTAAAAGGTAAAAAAAAAATCAAGTTAACATTTGTTTTCTTAATTTAGCTAAAACCACTTATCATATCTTTTGACCTATTTTTGGATTTATCCCAGCTAGGGTGTTTGGCTACTTCTACTAGGACAATCCTGGCAGAATCTCTGTTGCATGGATTCGAATTTGATATGCAGTCTTGTTTCTGTATCGATATTTTGAGATTTATTTGAATGTTTCTTTCATTTATTTCATTTAACTACTGATGCCCCTGTATGATCATTGCATACTTGCATTCTGAGGTCTCCTCTTATTTTTTCGAAGATATTGTAATATGATTTAGGGCACGGCTAAAATGAGACCTTTTTTCTTTATAGTGAGATCCCAAAACTTGATTTTTCTGAAAACGTGAAATTACCAAAATGCCACTAGATATAAAAACCATAATTTTTTGGACATCTCATTTTTACCTCCTCTCCTCTCTCTCTCTCTTCTCTACTTTTCTCTCTAATTTTCATAAAAAACCAAAAATCCATAAACCCATTAACTCAAAAAACAATAAATTCAACTATAATTCCTAGGCTTTAAAGCTCAAACACATACATTTTTACTATCTTTCTCTTCTCTCTCAACTACCTATCTCTCTAATATTCAACATAAACCCATAAACCCATGAACTTAAAAAACAAAAAATCATCTCTAAATATATGGTTTGAGGAAAAAATTATATTTTTACATAAATTCACACCTTTTCGTGCGCTGTTTCAAACATTCGTCCGTGAATTTGGCCGAAATCACACATGTTCGTGCGTGAATTTGGCCGAAATCACGCATGTTCGTGCGTGAATTTGGTCAAATCTTTGCGCTTTTATGCCGAATTTTGTCAAATTTTTGCGCTTTCATGCCGAATTTTGTCAATTCAAAATACTATTCCATGCCAAATTTTGCCAATTGAAAACACTTTTATGCCGAATTTAGCGTGTGTATTCTTACAATTTTTAACTACACTTGGAGATTGAACATTCTAAAAGAAATGATGGTGAATATTTTTTATACTTTTTACTGATTTTATTTTCAATTATTCTAATTATTTAATACATTAAATTTACGTTTGTTATTACAATTCAATAATTATATAAAATGTAGTAAAAAGAATTATATAAATATATGATTATAAATTTATAAAAAATTATATAAATTGTAAATTATATAAGAAATTATATAAATTATAAATTATTAGAAATTTGAATTGATTATAATTATAATATATGATTATAATTATTAGAAATTATTATAAATTATATATATATATAAGAACATACATTTCCACGCACGGTCGTGCGTGGAAATTCCTGTTTCAGAATACTCACATGCAAATATCAAACGTGGTTTTACGGGGTCAAATCCAGCAAAATTTATACCAAATTGAAACCAACGATCTAATTAAGTATATACATATAATCAAACAACCAAACAACAACTACAAGTAGAGGAAAATTTGATTTTTATATCCGAAAAATAAATTCTAAATATCACTACAAATATAGATCCAAATTTTAAAAGAATAGCACAATGGTGTAGAGAAATCATACTTTAACAAGTCTATGCAGTTGGATTTTAAATATGTAGCATTTTTAAATATTTGGTTAGAGAGAGTTAGGGTTTTCGAAGAAAGAAAATTGTAGAATTTGGGAATTTTTGTATTTATATCGATGGCATTTTTGTAAATAAGAGGGGTCTCGTTATAGCCAAGCCGAGTCTCACTATAACCGGGTCTCGTTATAGAAAAAACGGATCTTGAATTAGCCTAGCCCTATGATTTACTATGTATCGTCATCCAAGTGTTTAACTTATATAATATATGTAGTTTGTTTTGTTTGTAGACAAATTATAAATTGCAAAATAAAACAAACATAAAACCTATAGTTATAAGTATATGTATTATATTAGTTAAAAGTCTTTTCTAGTTAATATAGCTTACTTAATTATCAAAAATCAGCTACTAGTATTACAGGACCATTTCTTGCTTGCACGACTAAATCAAGATTCCATTTTATTTATAGTGAGATTCCAAATCTTAACTTTTTTTCATTGAATGTGTAATTACAAAAATACCTCTAGATATAAAAACCTTAACTTTTTCACTCACCTCACTTCTACCTCCTCTCCTCTTTCTCCCTACTACTTTTCTCTCTAATGTTCAAGAAAAATCCAAAAACCAAAAAACACTTAAAATCAACTCTAAATCAAATACTTAAAAACTCAAAAACACTTAAAATCAACTCATATTATGGATTTGAGTGACTACAACGACGATTTCAGCTGCAGTCTTGAAGATTTTCTTTTGGACGAGGAGGGGTCGTTTACTGATCATCTCGAGAGTAGGCTTTTTAAGTTTTTTTTTCCAACAGAACAGATCCACGCACGAAATCGTGCATTGCATTGTACACTTCCAAATCCAAGACTTAAAAACTAAAAAACACTTAAAATCAACTCCAAATCAACCCCGTATTTTGGATTTGAGTGATTACAATGACGATTTCAGCTGTAATCTTGAAAATTTTCTTTTGGATGAGGAGGAGCCGCGCTCTGATCATCTGAAGAGTGGGCTTGAGTTAAATTAAAGTTTTTTTTCCAACATAACAGATCCACGCAGGAAATCGTGCATTGCGTTGTACACTTCGTGCCAAGATTGTGCAAAATCTTGGCACCAAATTGTGCGATTTTGTCAAATCTTTGCACAAAATCGTGCCAAGATTGTGCAAAATCTTGACACGATTTTGTGCCAAAATTTGCCAAATCTTGTCATTATTTTGCGCAATTTGTGAATACAAGGCCAATTGCAACCGAATTTTGCGTTTGTGTTCTTATTTCAAAGTTTAAACACATGTATGAACTTGTTGACAATTGAATGAGTTACTTAGTTATAAAATGAATTATTTTGGTTGTTGAATTGAATGAATTGTGATATTGTATTAATTTCAATGATTATGTTCTGTGTAGGAACTGGAAGAAGCACTATGTAACATGGCCGATTATAGCCAAAAAGTTTCTACGGAGCCAAATCGGAATTGCTTGCATGGGTTTATAGGAAAATAAGAGTATATGATTCATTGTTTTGGTCGATAAGATAACGATGGTAGTAAAAGCGGTAAAACTCTGAAGCTATATAGACTCTTTTCTTGAACTTGAAGTTTTCGGAGCGAACCACCTTCAGATTCTTTTCATGATCCAAATTAGACGGTTTTACTTTTATTGTGATGTATATTTAATTTTGATAATGGATTTAAAATATTTCAAAATTTTCAACCGTTTCAATCAATAAAAAAAATTCTATTAAAAAAACCTTAATTATCCAACAGGCAAAAAACTAAAAAAACAAGAAATATTACTATAGTACTAATTTTTTAATAAAATTTACCTAAGTCGTTTTGTTAAATGAAATAAAAGCTCAAAAAATACAAAAGTAAATAATAATAATAATAATAACCATAAAAATCAATTAAGAGAGCGAGATTGGATCTGGGTATTTCCAAATAGCTACGTCACGTTTCGCGGATTAGGTATTTCCAAGCACGATGGAAATACCACGAACAGAAGTCCTACTCCTAAACCTAAATCTAGGTTATACTACTACAAATCTACGAACTAGCATATCAAAGTTTAGTCAATGGCCTAACTAACCATATACATGTATTCAAACATTAAAAGAACAACTACAAGTAGAGAAATTTTTTAATTTTCTATCAGAAAACTAAAATCTAAATATCACTAAAAACATACATTAATTTTTTTTAGAAAACCCACTATAATGTAGAGAATGCATACCTTAACAAGTCTCTGCTGTTGGATTTGAAAAGGCTTGTGTTTTGAAATCTCAGGGGTTTCAGAAGAGAGAAAGTGATGAAATTCTGGAGTTTTAGTGTTTATATCGATGTCAGTTTTGTAAATAAAAAGGGTCCCGTTATAACCAAAACGGATCTCATTATAACCGGTTCTCGTTATAAAAAAATGAATCTTGAATTAGCCTAGCCCTTTCTTGCTTAGTTATTGTTGCTTTTCTTAGATTCATAATTCCTAAATTATAGTAATGTCAAGCTACACTCGCATCATTAAGTTTAGTACAAACTAAGGGAAGTGGTTAATATAAATTCGATAGTTACCATACAAAATATTATTATAGGTTAATAATTTAAATACAATCAATATATAATCATATAAATTTTATTTTTTATAAATATTATTATGTAAAAACAACAAACGGATCTACTGGTTATAAAGGTTTTATCGGCCTGTTTCTGAACTTTTTTATCAATTCAGTTTCAAATCGGTTTCGATTTTTAAAATGGAACAGCGAACCAGACCGACAAAAACTAATTGTGTTTTTATCAATTCGGTGTGGTCGGATTTTCGGTTCTCTAAAACCATTAGCAACCATTACCTCTTTGACTTTTTGATGCAACAGAATATCAAAGAAAAACAAAAATATAGACAAAATCCTAGTTTAGGGTTTCGAGAATACACACTTCTCTTAGACACAAAGTCTACATTTTTATAATCTAAAAAACACAACGTTTGTTCAAACATTAAAAGTATTATATGCTTTACATATGAGACATCCAAAAACTTTAATCAAATATTCTAAAAACTAAAAATGAAAATGTTAAAAACAAAAATCCATTCAAGTCTAAATGCAATCAAATTTGATTTACTAATTAAAATATATTCATAAAATAAAAAAACAGTAAAAATACACTTTTTGACTCTAAACAATAGAATTTGAAGTTTGAATTTCGTGACAAGCATTGCCACGATTTTGACAATTGTTGGGATCGTCGAGACGTTCAGTTTGAGTACTGATTTTGTCCAGCGTAGATAAATGAGTGACAAATACATTCCATCTATGTTTCTCTACTAATGACATATTATTGTGGGTCACAACAACTGCATCATTCTCCCATGGTTAAGAATAATTCTCCCTCAAATTCAAATTATTATTATCATCATCATCATCATCAGTCTCATCATCAGTCTCATCATCCTTCACATTAGAGACTCATATATAGTGCTCAAACCCAAACTTAACAAGAAACCCTACTTCACTCATCCCTAATTCGAAATGAAAATTCAAAACACTGCAATCTTTTATTTTTAGCTTTTTGTTCCTCATTTTATTTCCACAACCATCACTCAAAACTCATATGTGTTCTATTATAAGACTTAACCTATTTTATCGGTTAAACAGGGGAAGGATCAGTGGTATATAAGTAAGAACATATCTTAACTAGTATGAGGCCTTTTGGTAGTGGACCAAATGCAAAGCCGTGAGGGTCTTCGGGTGCCAAAGCGGACAATATCATACTAGTGTTGAGATCGGTTGTGTTCTTACTTATATACGGAGGCGGAATATGCGGACCGGACCCCCATATTCCCAACACATGGTATCAGAGCACCAGGCCCAGACAGAACACGATGGTGGTAATATTCTCGAAGGTCGAACATGATGAACCAGTAGTCATGCTCAAGGTGAATGATCTAACTCTATACATCCTAGTTCGGAGCGTCCGTGACTCATCAAGCGGTGGTACTTGATTGGAGTGGATAGTGGAGCTAAGGAACATGCGCAGGATGGTCGAGTGAGTAGATATATACGATTTAAAAGCTCTATTTCTCAGGTGGAGCAACTTCTGATTAGAGTGAGCAGATGAAAGTCAATTTAGAGGAGGCTAAGGTGGTACTTTGTTCGAGAGGAGGATTTGTTAGGGTGGCGACCAAATTCCCACATCCCATATCGGTTAAACATGGGAAGGATCAGTGGTATATAAGTAAGAACATATCCCAACTAGTATGAGGCCTTTTGGTAGTGGACCAAATGCAAAGCCGCGAGGGCCTTCGGGTGCCAAAACGGACAATATCATACTAGTGTTGAGATCGGTTGTGTTCTTACTTATATACAGGACCCCCATATTCCCAACAATCATCATCATCAGGCTCATCATCCTTCACATTAGAGACTCATATATAGTGCTCAAACCCAAACTTAACAAGAAACCCTACTTCACCCATCCCTAATTCGAAATGAAAATTTAAAACACTGCAATCTTTCATTTTTATCTTTTTGTTCCTCGTTTTATTTCCACAACCATCACTCAAAACTCATATGTGTTCTATTATAAAACTTAACCTATTTTATCCATTAAAACACTACCCTGTTTTCAATTAATCTTTCTATAATCTCAAAAAAATTATCTTCTATTTTCCCAACATGAAAATATGCATCCACAGATAACCAAAACAAAGGTTCAATTTTAGGATAACATAGAATGCATGGAATATGCATATGCACGGTAAAAGCTACTACATCATTGTCCTTTTTCAACAAAATCCTTGTAGCGATATAGGCTTGTGTACAGAAGAAACTGAAAACCTTTTGAGCCACAAGGTTTTCCTCAATATTAATTATATCTTCATCCTCCCTTTCATCGTCATACTCATTATAAATTGGTTTATCAAATATCGGCCAAAATACACATTCAAAGATATCATCATCATCATAGACTGGCTTGTTAAACATGAATTGATTCTTCACACGATGAATTTGTTTGTCCATCGCCTAAATTTCATTGTCTTAATAGAGTGCCATGGAAGTATTTATCTAGATGGCAGCAATGTGATCTTACTGTTACTCTACATAAGACTATAAATATTTTTGTTACCATCATGTGAAGAACTCCTATCAAACTGTCATATAACTTCTTAATAGAAGTTGGTAATCATCCATACTAACCACATCGCACCATATCTTATATTTACACTGATTGGAAGAAAATACTAGACAACACTTAAATTACCGTTACCTCGTCGTGCACCTTGAACCCAGCCAATTTGTAAGGATTTGGAAGAGCTTCAGTATTCAATGCCAGTTTCTGAACCGCACAACTACTTGAATTGATTACGAACTTGGGAATATTTCTCTTAATATTGTAAAATAAAATAAAATATGTTGTTCTTTTATTTAGACATTCGAATCATAAAAATAAGGTTCCATAAACATGATTCATGTATCTACATAGCATGAATTTGAGCTATGATACCAAATTGATGCATCAAAATATTAAAAAATACATGGTTCTCTTAGACACAAAGTTTGAAATATTATTATCTCAAAAACAACAATTATCCAAACATTAGAGTATTAGATGTTGTATATAGGAGACATCCAAAAACTTTAAAACAAATCTAAAAAAATAAAATAAAAATATTTAAAACAAAAAAACAATCAAATCTTAATGCGATCATATTTGATTCCTAATTAAAATTCATCTCTGAAATAAAATAAAATATCAAAAAACAGTAAAATAGGCTTTTGCGACTCTAGACAATAAAATTCGAGGGTCTTAATTTCATAACAGTTATTGTCATGCTTTTGATAATTTTAGGATCCTCGAAACGTTTAATTTGAGTACTAATTTTGTCCAATTCTAATACTCAAGTGACAAATACAACCCATCTATATTTGTCCACTAATGATAGATAATTGTGGGCCACTGAAACTTCATCATTCTCCTCTGGTTGAGAAGAATTCGCCCTCGAATTCATATTATTATCATCGTCATCATTATCATCAGGCTCATCATGCTTCACATTAGAGACTCATACATAGTGCTCAAACCCAAATTTAACAAGAAGCCCTACTCCACTCATCCCCAATTCAAAATCAAAATTTAAAACACATTCCACTTTTAACTTTTTGCTCCTTGTTTTTTCCTGCAACCATCACCCAAAACTCCTCCAAGTTCGATTATAAAACTTAACCTTTAATTCATTAAAACACTATTATTTTATTCTATCAATATTCTCATAGTCACAAACACAAAATTATCATCTTCCATCTTCCCAACACGACTACATGCATCCACAAAGAACCAAAATAAAGGTTTGATTTTAGGACAATACAGGATACATAGGATATGCATATGCACAGTAAAAGCTATTGTTTCCCCATCCTTCTTCAACAATACTTTTGTAGAAATCTATTCTTGTGTACTGAAGCATGAGACAACATTTTGATCCATAAGTTTCTCCTAAGCATTAATTATATTTTCATTCTCTCATTCATTGTCATACTCATCATAAACTAGTTTTTCAAATATCACCCGATATACACCTTTAGACATATCCTCATCATAGACTACCTTTTCAAACACGAATTGATTCTTCATACGAAGAATATGTGTGTACATCACATATATCTTATTTCTCATCATCTTATTAAACTGTCATAGAAGTATTTTTATAGATTGTAAGAATATGATTTTACTATTACTCCACATACTGCGGTTTGTTATACCATCATGTGTAGAACTCATATCAAATTGTCACGGATGTCTTAATAATAGATGAAAATCATTTATACTAAATATATCGCCCCATGCCTTATATTTAAACTGATAGAAAAAATATACTAGATAACGCTTGGAAACCGTTACCTCGTTGTCCGCTTTCAATCCAGCCAATTTGTAAGGGCTTGGAAGAGCTTAAGTCTTCAATGCTAGATTCTAAACAGCCTCTTCAGAAATTAGATTCATAAAACTACATGAATTAATTATGAACTTGGCAATATTTCCCTCAATGTTGCAAGAAGAATAAAATATGTTGTTGTATTCTTTAGACATTGAATCACAAAAATCAGGTTTCACAAAGATGATTCATGTATATGTCTAGCAAGAATTTAAGCTCTAATACCAAACCGATGAAACAGAATATTGAAAAAGAATAAAAAGATAGACGAAACTCTAGTCTAGGATTTCGAGAATACATGGTTCTCTGAGACACACCGTCTGAAATATTATTATTTAAAAAACGATCCTAACAAAAGGGTATTGTATTCTCTATATAGAAGACAGCTAAAAATCTAAAAACATATTAAAAAAATAAAATAAAACCATTAAAAATAAACATCCAATCAAATGTGAATGAAATCAAATTTGGTTCACTAATTAAAATATATTCTTAAAATAAAATAAAATATTAACAACTAATAAAATAGGATTTTAGGACTTTAAATAGTAGATTTTATGGTCTAAATTATGTGACAGTCATTGTCACGCTTTTGATAATTGTTGGGTTTGTCAATACGTTCAATTTAAGTACCAATTCGTCCGGTTCTAGTACCCGAGTGATAAATAAGGCACACATGTATTTTTCTATTAATGATTAATAATTGTGGGCCTATGTAACTGCATTATGTTTATATTGCTCTTTTTTTTATTTCCTAACTTCTCCTTAATCTTGTGGTGTATTTTCTTTACAAGTCCAATCTTGTTCATTCTATCTTGGCTTGAATACTCCGATGGTGGCAGTGTGACATGTTTAATGACATCAAAGTCTTAAATTCATATACAACTTTAAACTAAGACGGTTTAGTAACAAAATGGGTGCCGAGTTTGGTTTCTTGATATGAGATGATAAGGCACACTTGTATTATTCTATTAATGACATATAATTGCGGGCCTCTACAACTGCATCGCGTTTATACTGTTTTTTTATTTCCTAAGTTCTCCTTAATCTTGTGGTGTATTTTCTTGACAAGTCCAGTCTTGCTCATTCTATCTTGGCTTTAATACTCTGATGGTGGTAGTGGGATATGTTTAATGACATCAAAATCTTAAATTCATACACAACCTTAAAATAAGACAGTTTAGTAGCAAAGTGGTGACGAGTTTGGTTTCTTGATTTGATATATTAGTCTTTGACATTACATGTAAACGTACTACTTCTTTAAAAAACTGGTATGCTGTTTGAGAAACATCATTTACCTTAGCACATGGTATAAAATACGTCATATTCAAGGAATTGTCCACCACAACATATATGTAGTTTTTATATACGATTTTGGACGTCCCAACACTAAATTTATAGCTATATCTGATAAGTCTCAGAATATTTAGGGTTGATTATCGGGAAACGTGTATGGAAGAAAGGGTGTCAGGTGAATAAGTACAAGATTCTAGAGAGAGAATATAGTCAAAATAAAGTACTAATGATTTGAAGGTCCCCTTGTTGGGGAACAAGATCTTTCCTTATATAGTGCTAGTGGTGGGCCCCACTGTCACATGCTATGTTTACTCTAATTACATGTTAGGCCCCATATTTATACTTATGTCACACAATTTCTATCTTTACAAGTAGGTCCCTATAGATTTATACATTATAAATTGGAGCCCTTGTTATCCTTGGTATTTTACGCCCTTATCAATATTCATTTATGGTGTAGTAGGAATCAACAACGGTAGGAAGAGACCACGAGGATACGATCTTGATTTTACTTTCAAGTAAATAATACAACGGTTACAAAACTTCTCCACATATTTCTTCAAGTTAGACCAAAATAATTGCTCACAAAACAATGAATAAGGTTTTATCTCTTCCAAAATGACCCATAAGACCTCTTACACGTGATTTTTTTAAGATCATATCATCCATAGATCATTTTGGAATACATATACACTTGTCTCTAAAACATAACTCATCGTGTTTGTGAAATAAACCAAATGCCCGTTTAAATTTTTTTATAAATGAATCTATAATCTGGATTATCTTCATACAACCCTTTGATATTGTCAAATCCTTGAATATTTACTTCTATTATAAAAATTAATATATGTCTCATTGATAATGTGTCTGCTATAATGTTATTTTTTCCCTTTAGTATTTGATGATGTATGTGAATGTCATAATGATCTGTAACCACTTAATATTCTTCCTTTATAATTTGGTTTGTTCTCTTAGATGCTTGAGAATCTCATGATCGATATGAATAACAAACTCTTAAGCCAACAAGTAATGTTTTCATGCTTTCAATGATCTCACCAATGCATAAGACTCATTAACATAGATGGATATATGAGTGTCGTTTCGTTAAATTTCTCACTTAAGTAGGTTATGGGATGTCATCCTTGATTTAATATACTTTCACTACCCAGACATGTACCATCACACTCCATTTTAAATGTTTTGTCAAAATCAAGAAGAAGCAAAACCGATACTCATGTGAGGTTGTCTTTGAGGGCTTAAAAATGCCTTATCTTGTATTTATTCCCACTTAAAATCCACATTTTCTTAATCACAACAACGATGTGATATGTTATGGTGTTGAAATATTTTACAAATCTCATATAGAAACTAGAAAATCTATGAAAACTTTGAATATGTCCAATCACCATTGGTGTTGATCATTCTTGGATTGCTTTGATATTTCTTGATAGACTTGTAGTCCTTGAGAACTCATAATAACACTAAGTAAGACTTAATATACCATAACATTCTAAACAAAGTTTAAGATTTTATTTAAGTTAAATAAGCTATAAATCCTCAATAATCACATTCAATATCATGTTTGTTAGATGTATGCTAGAAGTAACGCATAATCAAATGTATTGTCGTTAGACTACATGAGCATAGTTGGATATGTCGTGACATGTATATGTAAGAATTGCTGAAACTTTGGGTAAAGCTTAAGCTGTGACTTAGTGGCATCGACGTCTTCTAAATTCCAAAAGGTGAGACAATATGGCAAGACTGATGACTCATTATTTTGAAAGAGATATGTGTTGAGCCAAAAATGGTTGGTAAAAAGTCAGCTTATCTGAAGTAATATGATTCAAAACGAGCCAGATTATACCATCACAACTGGATCGAAGTAGAGTCTTGTATTTGTTAGGTCTACTATATTATTTCGATCTTCGATTTTGGTCTTCCTATATTAATTCAGTTTTCTATATTATTTAGGTTTCTTTAGGGTGTTTCATAATTAAGGTATTATAAGTTATTATAAATTTTTTATTATGACCTTTAATATGGAGTGTCTGATGAAGAATTAAGGTTTTCCCTAAACCTATAAATATAATAAGATATTTTTGTATAAAGCGATGTAATGAGACGACGAGTTATTGTGAGCATCATATTTCTTGAGTAAGTAAAATAACTCTAGGTATTTTGAGATATAAGTAAGATAAGATCTATACACTAAAAATATGATTATGTGAATCACACAATTTTTTGTAATAAAGAGTGATTGATCCATATGTGTTATAAGTTCTTTTTGTAACCTACTTTTTATAGAAGAGTTTTTTTTAAGCGTGATTGTAGGATTTCTTCACAAATAGGAACTACGTTAAATATATTGTCTATTTGGTTTCATTTTGATTTCTCTTATCTGTTGCTTGTCTTTAATAAGGTAAATTCTTTTTTTGAAGGTTTATTAATCATACATTGGTTATTACTTCGGATGAACGGTGGTTTTCTCAACAAATGGTGTAGTGAGCATGGAGCAAAAATTGAAGAAGTAGATCGATCGTCGATTTGAAGGTTGGAGAAGTAAATCTCACTTGGAAATCGCAAGCCACAAAAGATGATTTCGATGAATCTTACTCTAGAAACATTCGATAGATTTAATCATTTTAACCTCTGAATAATTAAGATGAAGCCTTATCCAGTATGAAAAGGGTGTGTTGTTACTATCAACGATAAATATACGTTGGTCGATGTCGTGGTCTTTCTACAACTGATAGTACCTTCATAATGCGCTTGGAAAATGAAGTGTTACGAGAGGTATATGAAGATCCTACGATGCTGGGAATATGGAATCAACTAAATGAAATTTATATAAATAAGTCCTTGACGAGTAGATTATATTGGAAGAAATAGTTTTACACGTTTATAAATAGCAGCACGAAGAACCCAAGAAAACTAGATGATTACAATTGAATCGTAATCGATTTGAAAGTAACTGGTGTGAAGGTGGATGCGAATAGCCAAACAATCATTATTCTAAGTTCTCTTTAAAAGAAGTATGAACACTTCGTTAATACCATGATTTATGGGAAATAATCACTTACGATGGTCGAACTCAAAAGGGATTTGAACTCCAAAGATCTTTAAAATATGAGTGTTTTGAATGGTGACTCTAAATGCACAGTCTAAGTGTGAGGGGTCGGTCAAGAAATATCGATTCTAACAAGAGAAAGAGAAACTCTCGATCTAATTCTAAAATGGTTGTGACAGGTTCAAAATTTTTTTTTTAGATATGTCAAAAGAAAGGAAATATCAATAAAAACTGGTCGGATGATGCAAAATACAACAATTATCTGAAGGCCAAAGCCAGAGATGTTGCAATGATATCTTATGATTGTGAGTATGTTGATAGCTTACTAACTTCTAGGTATAACAATAAATTTTTATTGGATTACGATGTATTATTTTATATAATTTCCAATAAGCATTGGTTTGAAGACCTACGAATGTTTGATAGTTGATGAGTCATCCTTCGGAATGACAAATCTTGCAATATCAAAGATATTGGAACGGTGTTGATTAAGTTTTCTACATGACTTGAGAGAGTAAATAACAACATAAGGTATGTACCCAAAGCTAAACGTAACCTTCTTTCTATTGGGATGTTGGATGAGGAATGGTTTACCTATATAGATGAAGATGTAAAACTTAGGGTATTGCAAAGCTCTCTTATTGTTATAAAAGAAAATAAAATTAATGGTGTTTTAGTTATGGAAGTCTCTGTAGTAGTAAGAATGTGTCGAGTATGGTGAAGGATTCTATCAGGTTGTAGCATCATCGGTTGGGGAATTGAAGTAAGAATAGACATAAACTAAGTAATGTGGATTATTCAATGATACCGCGATTCAGCAGTTGAGGCTTTGTGAAAGTTGTGTTTTGGGTAAGAGCAAAAAGGTAAAGTTTTTACACAACAACCAGAAATCGAATAAAGTACTTGATTATATATGTTTAGACCTTTAGGGTCCGATAAAAGAACCTGCCATAGGTGGTGCAAGATACTTTATGTCGTTGATTGATGACTATTCCACAAAAATTATGGTGTCTACTTTTAAAGAACAAAAATGAAATGTTTATTTCCTTTGTGAACTGGAAAACGTTGTCAGAGAATCAAACCAAGAAAATGACGAGGAAGATTTAGACTTGAAATGTCTTAGAATATATAAACAAGGAATTCACTAGCTGTTATGCGAATTTTGGCAATGCTATACATCAAAATGTAAGTAAAACTCCTCAATAGAACGAGCTTGCTGACAGAATTAATCGAATTTTGTTAGAACGGGTTAGATGTATGCTTCATACAGTTGGAATGACGAGAATGTTTTACGTATAATCAGTGAATACGGATGTATATATCACAAAAAATAACCTATATATGACATTTAAGTTTGTTTATCCTCAAAAGGCCAAGATAGGAGAGAAATCTAAGTTAGAACATTTGATAGTGTTCGGATGTGCTGCTAATGCACATGTGGAGCAAGATAAGCCTAGGACAAGAGCATTGAGTGTTTGTTCCTTGGCTAACTGTAAGAAGTAAAAGGGTATAGGTTGTGGAGCTTTGAACTTGTACGTTAGACGACTTTGATAAGTATGGATGTGTTTTTAATGAGTATGATATCCCATTAGAGAAGCTGGTGGAGACTTAACCTAGTCTTAATGGGAATAAATGTGAATTTGATGATGGATGTGATCTATAAAGTGAAATTGAACATACTTATGCCAAATAATATTTTGGACATGGTTCCAGTTTGAGTCGTACAAAAGAAGTTCAACCACTGCATGAAATCTGAAGCAGACCGAGGGTCTGGTGTTCCACGACCTTTGTATGATCAGATAGAAGATAAAAATGATCTTTACAATTATCAGTAGTGAGGGATAAATCACGAAGACTAAGGAAACAACCGTAGAGGTATGGTTTTTCCAATTTAATTAGTTATGATTTATCGATTGAAATACATGGAGATGTTATTGAACCTGAAACAACTGTAGAGGTTTGCTTCCCACAAATTGCCTTCGGGAAGCCATCCTGAACATGTGAAAACTCTTGATCGACCCCTGTAAAATCCAATTATACTACTTTAAATCACCATCCTTGAAGGTTTGGAAAAAAGCCCGACACAACAACTTATCGTCATCGTCAAAATTTATCATAAAGTTCTTCAATTGTTCAAGGTGGTTGTCTGGATCCTTTCTCTTATCAAACTTTTCCATCTTTGAAATATTGAACCGTTTGGGCAGATGGCCAGATAAATCTCTACAAAAAAAAGGTAATTGCCTCCAATTACGTCCTTGAATAAACTGATGATCCTCACCGGTTATTGTAACCATACCCGGTTTGGGCTGAATATCAAACTGATCACTCACTTGATGATCAGTGTTGTAGTTTTCTGATCCACTTACATTTCTTTTGTGTTTAATTTATTATTTACTTCTTTGATGTTTTCTTTTATCTAAATAACTTTGTTTTTCACTCGATTTATGATGTCGATCAAAGCATTTCTTCGAATAATTTTTTTATCATGATGACTCTTTCTCTTCTTATGATAGTGATCGTTGCTCGAAAAAAAAGATCCCTTGAATAACTAGACTTTGAAGGACTCGAACAACCCTTAGTTTTACGCTCCCTTTTCAAAAAATGGTAGGTTTTCTAGAGTGACCGCTATGATATTTTTCCAGACTGTGGTGAGTATCTAGGTTTATTGTTTATTAATCAACAGTCTATTGTCCTTTAGATCTTTAGACTTCTTATCGGTTTTATTGAGATGGGTTATTACAGCTTCTTTTTTAGACATTAATTGTTCAATTTCCCCTCGTAAATGGACACGCTCCAATTGCATGAGCAACCATTCTTATTTTTCATCATTATATGCAGTATTTGACTAGATTCTTCTTCGATAATGGCTCCCTCGTTCTCCTAGACAAGATCCGTTTGAATTTCAAAATCCATGCTTTGGTACGTTCCGAAAGAAAACTCTAACATCCAAGGTTTTGGATTTTGTTATATACAAGTCTTCCACTATGGTCGCCACTGAAAAGGTCAACGATTTTTGGAGGATATTTGGATAATAATATAAGAAATAAGTAATTTTTAGATATAAAATAAAAAGATAACTGAGTTGTTTAAAAATTTAATTTAGAGAGAGAGCTTATAACATTTAGGTTTATAGTAAATGAGTTTCACCACTTTTCATTAATGATCTAAGAGTCTATTTATAGGTAACTTAAGTTTAATAAGCTTAATGAACCGAATAGATCAATGAGTATTTTATCCATACCTAATTATTTCCAAAGTCTATTATTCAAGTATTTCTAATTTATTACAGTTTCTTATATATAAAATAAATGCTAATTTAATCACATATTTGTCCAAGTTATCCTTTATAGAATTATATCTTTATCAATACATACATGGCATATTCCACCAAGCTTCTTTAATTACATCTCGATCAAATAAATGATTATTTATGACATTTACTTATCTCGATTTATAATTACAACAACTTGGATGCTTTAGCGCTACGACCTATTTATTATAGTTGTATATATCTAAAAAAAATCAGATTTTATTTTTGAAAATATTATTATATTGGAGTGTCAAATTATAATCCCATTATATTTCAAATTTATTTAATTAAGTTTTTATGTTGCTTAAATATTATTTTTATTTTTATCTCTTTTTGTTTGGATTTTGGATTTTAAATTGAATATATTTTATATCAGTAAAAATAAATTATATCTATTCAATTGTTTTTTTTAAATTTATCAATTTAAAACAAGATTTTCCATATTAATTTCATTGTACATTGTATTATGTTAAATATTTAAAGTAAAATAAACTTTTTAAAAACATAATTTAATGCTTATTTTAAAATGGTTTAACGTACGATTTTTTATAGATTTATTTGAGCGATTTATGAGGTATAATGTTGATATACTCATTTTAAATAAGAAAATAACATTGTTTGTATCCGTGAACTATTGCGTACAGTTAGGATTAATTATGTTTGAGCTTCTAAATTTTTCCAACCATGAATTAAAAAATCAACACCCAATAATTTGTGAATAATTTTCTTTTGGGAATCTGGGATTTGTTGAAGTCTTGCACGATGATGTAGCCTTAAATAGAAATCTCCCGAATCCCTAATACAAAATAAGAAAACACAAATAAATATAATAAAATAATATCCTATTAAATATGAATATAATCAGATTTAATTTGTTATCTTAAATAAATCCTTAAAATAAAATAAATATAAAACTAAAATATTTAAATAATTAAATTTAAATAGTGGGCTAGATCACACGATCTAGAGCGGCCAATGTATCGGTTGTCTTAATCAAACGTGTACATAGGATGCAAATTTTACCATTTAAGACATTAGTATCTAAAAAAAATGTGATTTATGATACACCGAATTTGAAGTACTTTCATTAAAAATGAGAATATCCAAAGGCGAGAAGTGTATTGATGAAAAACCTTCTCTAGAAATGATTCAGGTCAAAGTTTATAATCCAAAAACCAATTCTAAATATATTTGTCTAAATGTTGTCGAAGGTAAATGTGTAGTTTTGAAAATAAAATTTGATGATCCTCATTATATAAAAATTGTGGAGGTTAAAATGGTCAACCTAGAAGCTAAGAAGGACGATTAAAAAGCTATGGGGGGCAATACAAAGACTAAAGTATATTATGTTAAAGTTTTGCCTTCTAGAGTTTTGCGAAGAATGTTACTGACTCGAAGAATAATTTGGGTCTTGTTGGAATTTTTTATTCTAAATTATTTATCGTTGGGGATAATTGTAGTGATATTGGCCTTGATTTGGACATAAAATCCTCTAATTTCCAAATTGTGATTATCATTAGTAAAGATGGTCCTCAAATTGAGAAGAAAATATAACATCTTACTCGGAATGGAAATGAGAAAGTGGAATGAACTTCTGTTACAATGGACATCTAATAGAGCAAGGATGCTACGAATTTTACCTAATTCAGAACGGTTAGCTAAAATAGAGAGAATGTAAGCAACCCATAGAGAGAGAAGAAAATCGATAAAGTTAAAAAGACAACAAAAAGGTTTTGTTGGTGGGGTAAAAGTGAATAAAGTGATAATTTTGGGTCACTAGTGTATAAACATGGGTTATAAGTTTTGTATATTAAACAAAATAAAAATATGTTCAAACTATGTTCTCTTGCCTTTAACTATTTTAGTTAATGAAGTTAATTTTGATGATATTCTTCATGAGCCCATGATCGGTAATTCGACAACACCAAAAGTTGCAAATCAGAGTTATATTGGGGTTATATGATGTTGAGAAGCTCGTCGGAGGTTAATTATTAGATTCCGCTCATTATGTGGTGAATATGCCTTTGTCTATGGAGTAAGTGACGAATTGTTTTGGTCACCTAGTTGATTCAGCTCCTTCAAGAGGGCTGTCAATACATATTTCTTTCTTAGAATTAACAAGAAAAAAATTGAAGTTGGGTATAATATGAGTATTTTACCTTGAATTTTATTTTCTTATACTTTATTTTTTTACTTTTATATTATTTTATATTATTTGTTTACTGTTTTCACATTGTTAGATCAGGCATGTAAAGACCATCTTCCAACAACTTCGCATCTACGGCTTTGCTTGAAATTTTGGTTAAACTGTTTGAGAATAGTCAAGAATTGAAAGTTTTATACGCAGAAAGGGATAAACGTTTGAACAATGAGGTCCAAGCTAAACCTGATGCAGTTTCAGGTCTTGAATATGCGAAAAAGACTTTTGTCAAGACATAAAAGGCTTGGAGTTATCTTGAAAGATGAGAAATAACTTCAATTTCTCTTTGATATTCATGTCATGAATCTGACGACTAATGTGAATCTGCAGTTTCAAGTCTGTAGGCATGTCATTTTTCGTTTTCACTAATGCCTCTATTACATAAACTAAAGAGAAGGGTGTCTCATGTCGCATGAAACTTCATGTAGAAAGTATGATCATTTAACAAATGCCCTTGTATTCTCTTGACTCTTATAAAAAAAATTTGTTTGTAACTTTCACTTGACCCGTTGATGGAAAAGAGATGAATTTTTGTTGTTGTACATTGTGCACTGCCTTGTAGTCATAGTGAACACTTCCCATTTTATTATGAAGATATTCGATAGCAAAATCAATTTATTCGAGCTTAAAACACGAAAGCAAATGTCTAGCAAAACTCTTCATTTACAATATTTGGACCACCTATACATATTTCACAATGTGATTTAGTTTGCCATATATTTATGACTTATATAATATATTTATTAGAGTGAAAGAGGTTATTCAATGAATAAGGGTATTTGGTATGCATATACAATACTTTATGAATAAGAATATATAAAGGAAAAAAATTCTCAAAAATAAATGTTTAATAAATATGCATTATTTAATGAATAAGGGTATTTGGGATGAAAAATATAATATTTGATGAATAAGGATATAATATTTAATGGGTAGAAAATTATAATTAACAAAATTTAAATTTAAATGAGCATATGATAAAAATGATAATAAAAATAGTAAATAGATAACAACTTTGATTATGAATAATTATTCATATTTTAAAAAATAATAAATCATCCGTATATTTAAGTATTTATTTTCAAAATATGGTTTAAAAACATAAATCACTAAGGTATATATAAATATAAATTTTAATTGAGATACGATTTGTTCGTTTTATATTAAAATTTGATTAAGTTAGTATTTTTTATATTTTGAATTGTGGTATTAAATTTTTTATAGTTTAATTTAAAATTTCAAAATAGATATATATTAAATTATAAAATAAAACCTATAAAATCTGAATTGATTTCCATGTAAACCGTTTTTCGTATAAAACTTTAAATTTTTAAAAATGTATTTTTTATTATAGATTATTTTAAAAATAAAATATCAATTCACAAATCAACAAAAACTTGATTTTTATATTATATATATATATATATATATATTCAAATCTATATATATATATATATATATATATATATATATATATATATTTTATAATTTGTTTTCAAAAAATTAATATTAATTTTTAAATGTACTAATTTTCGTTATAGTTATATTATTTCATTTTATTGGGATTTAGAATATAAAATATAGTTAAATTTGAAAGTCTAACGGAAGGTTATTATTAATATCTATCTACTCCTAAAATATTTGTTAAAATTTGAATCTAAAATATGAAAATTTGTTATAATTATACTATTTAATTGGGATTTAAAATATAAAATATAAAGTTGAATTTGAGATCTAACGGCACGTTTTTATTAATATCTACTCCTAAATATTTGAATCTAAAATATGAAAATTTGTTATAATTATACTATTTTATTGGGATTTAAAATATAAAATATAAAGTTGAATTTGAGATCTAACGGCACGTTTTTATTAATATCTACTCCTAAAATATTTGTTAAAATTTGAATCTAAAATATGAAAATTTGTTATAATTATACTATTTTATTGGGATTTAAAATATAAAATATAAAGTTGAATTTGAGATCTAACGGCACGTTTTTATTAATATCTACTCCTAAAATATTTGAATCTAAAATATGAAAATTTGTTATAATTATACTATTTTATTGGGATTTAAAATATAAAATATAAAGTTGAATTTGAGATCTAACGGCACGTTTTTATTAATATCTAATCTTAAAGCTTATTTCAAAATTTGAATCAAACTCAAAACTTAATTTTCAATTGTATATTGCGAAACTGTTTTCTGATTTGGAAGAAAAAAACTCCGATTTTCTTGTTTGCCAAAAACCAAACCAAACCAAACCAAACTTTGATCAGCTTAAGGGAGCTCTTCCTCAATCTGTTGGTGAGAGACTTGAGTTGAGGTTTCCTTTTTCTTGTTTGTCATTAAGGGCGAAAAATCAACTTCTCTTTAGTAATCAAATTCAACTACTTGTAAAAATCTCGTAATGACGGACAAGTATAACGTTGAAGCAGCGGAAATCCTAGCGAAGAATGCGCAGGTATCTCTCTACTCTCGAATTTGGTTTTTAAGATACTCAGATTTAATCTAGATTGTTAATTTATAATGTTTCTTCGTGGTTTAGCGTCTGCCTATTGCCCAGGCCACACCTATATACGAGCAGCTTCTCTCTGTCTTTCCCACTGCTGTAAGTTTTCTTTTTAAAAATCTCTACTTTTTTTCTCACGCGTCTATCAAAATTACTTTTTTTTGTTCAGTTCTTGATGTTTAAAATAAATAAATAAATCTCAACCCTTTTGCGTTACTGTGTTATATATGTTTTCCTGTAAATTATTGAACTGTCTGCTTTCCTGCAGGCTAGGTTTTGGAAACAATATGTGGAGGCAAACATGGCCCGGAATGATGATGATGCCACCAAGCAGATATTTAGCCGCTGTTTGTTGAATTGTCTTCAAGTACCCCTTTGGTGTGTTTTCATTTGTAGTGTTATAGTTCAAACGATCTTTTCGGCAGTATGATATCTTGTATTTGTTTGTGTTACATTGTTACACAAGAGTTTATATCTCTCTTTATTGGGTAGCTGATACGAAATCTTATCTTCGATCAGGCGGTGCTATATCCGATTCATTAGGAAGGTCAATGATAAGAAGGGTGCAGAAGGTCAAGAGGAGACCAGAAAAGCTTTCGATTTTATGCTCAATTATATAGGTCTATATCTTTACTCTCTTTTTCCAGCTTATTCATAATTCATAAAGAAGGATGCTCTATTCTCCTAAGGTTTTCTTCATTGATAGATAACTCTGTCCATATTGTTTGAAGCTGTTAAGAGCACAAATGCTATCACTAATAACAGCCTGTATAAGAAAACAACCGATTGCAGTTAATTATGATTTTTGCTTCTATTAGGATATTTCATGGTATGAAGTTTGCTCATATAATTTTGTCAAAGTGTCTTTTTTTTCTGAAAATTCTGTTTGTAACTTTACATCGCTCGAATTGTTGTCATTGGTTGTGCTATTTAATAACGAAATACTTGTTGATATGCTTGTGATTGTTTGTACTATTAAATAAGAATTTTTGAGTAAGCTAAATGATAGGTTTATCACTGTCTGTACTATTAGAAAATAAACTTTGGAGTAAGCTAACGTTGATTGTTATTGGTGGATGTATTACCAGGAGCAGATATTGCATCTGGGCCTATATGGACTGAGTACATTACCTTTTTACGTTCACTTCCGGTTCGTAAATTGATCTTCTAAATTATTTCCCTTTTGCATTTTTGGCAAGTTAATAATCGTCTATGGTCTTTCTCTTTGAAGTTCGTCTATGTCAGTATTTATCATGTTCATGAAATGTTAAAGCAGGTTCAAACTCCACAAGATGAGTCTCACAGGATGACTGCCATTAGGAAGGTGTATCAGAAAGCTATTGTCACTCCGATGCACCAAGTTGAACAACTTTGGAGGGACTATGTGAATTTCGAGAACTCCGTTAGCCGTCAATCGGTATATTTCTAATTTGAATTTGTCTTATTAAAAAATAGGTTCTAGTTGCTTCCATGGCTATATACATTTTTGTGTATGACCAGTTTTTATATATGCGCTGTGTAGCATGCGCTTGTGTAGGAACCATAGAGAAGTACTAATTTGTTGATTTGTACTCTCATTTTTGTGCTGAACAGGCCAAAGGACTTCTGTCTGAGTATCAATCAAAATATAATAGTGCCCGGGCTGTTTATAGGCAGCGTAAGAAATACGTCGATGAGATCGATTGGAATATGCTTGCTGTACCTCCAAGTGGCTCTTCCAAGGCAATTTCACGCTCTCCGTCATTTCTTTTGTTCTTTTTTATTTTGTGATTGTCGGATCTAGATATTAAAAATACAAGTTTTCGTCTGAAAAGTTCACTAGGCTTGTTTTACCAAATATCCTTGAATAAAAACATTTTTTTTGGTAATTTGTAGTCTGCTAGGTTTGGTGGTTGTTGTCTCAAGTGCTTGTAGGTAGCTAGTCTAGCTAGAATGATGATAAGTTGCAATAGCTAATAACTTATGTCGTTCTGTTTAAGTTTGTATTGAAAGGCTCCTTCGCGTGTTACATTTGTGTACAACAACTTCTATATTCTGATTGTTATCATTCTGTTACAGGAAGAAACGCAATGGATTGCATGGAAGAGGTTTCTAGTTTTTGAGAAGTAAGTATAACTATTTTTTATCTGCTCACTTCCTTATACCTATGTGTAGTATTAGTATTGCAGAATACATTCCGTGCCCATTACCATAACTACTAATTAGATACACGCATTGACATATATTTTTAGTAGTGAAAGATCTATGACAAGTGATTAGACATGCATATTTTGAGATTAAATTTTTTAGAAATAAAAACAATCATAAACCTGGATGTATCTAGTTTGTTAGGCATTAAAGTCTGGATATTGTATTTGTACTGCTGCTGTTAAACCTCTTGGTCTAATTGCCTTCACTAGTGTCTCACTTTAGGATAGGAAATCAGTACAAGAATTGACATCTAGAGATTGCTAATAGGGTGTTATGATTCCCATTGGTAGTAATGTTTTAAATACTAGTTGCTAGGTTTCTTAGCTACATATGAATATAAGATATCGTTTTTCTGCTTTCTCTCAATAATATTCGTATGTTATTGGATTTCAGAGGAAACCCTCAAAGGATAGATAGTGCATCCTCAAACAAGCGAATTGTATTTACCTACGAACAGGTAAGATTTTCTAATAATTAGTCTGTCGGTTAGTATTAGGTTGCCAAGGGTCTCCCTTAGTTAATTTTATTTTGCTTCAGTGTTATGTTAAATTGTTTAAGTCATTTCTCACGGCACAGCTGGTAATACTTGAATAGGCACTTAGTTTGAGGCAATTTGTGAAACATGGCATAACGAGATAATGTAGTTTTTCGTCTGAAAATAGAAGAGAAAGTAGTCCATTAGTTGCAAGTTTGACCAGCCGAAACATGTTGGCTGAGTTTGTGTTCCCATCATCTTTTTTTTTTACTAGACTCTGTTTTAACACAGTGCCTGATGCATTTATACCACTATCCTGACATATGGTACGACTATGCTGTATGGCATGCAAAAAGCGGCTCCATAGATTCTGCAATCAAAGTGTTTCAGCGAGCTCTAAAAGCCCTTCCAGGTACTTAGCTCTTCCTTTTTTGCTTTCGGGATCTAGCAATTTAGTCCCCCGCCCCCCCTTTTGCTAGAATCTTCAAATATCTGTCTATTACGATTTACATGTTCTGTAAAATATTTTTTGTATCTTTAGTATGGGCTCTTTAATGATTATATGTATTTTTCTTGTGATTTACGTTTTCCCAGATTCTGAGTTGTTAAAATATGCTTATGCGGAACTGGAGGAATCTCGAGGAGCAATCCAGGTATAAGATTCTTGGTTCTTCTTCCTCTCTCCTAAACTACAATATATTTCTCTGCGTTTTGGTCTCCTAACTTGCTTATGCTATCCTGCAGCCTGCAAAGTTATTGTATGAAAGCATTTTAGGGGATGGTTCTACTGCAACTGCTTCGGCACATATACAAGTAAGTACTGTGCTGTTTAATTGAGTGTTTATGTTGCTATACCTAGTATAAACAGACATGCATACATGATACATACCATAATGAGCTTCAGTGAATGTAAGTGTGTCTGTTTCGAAGAGGGTTAGGTGGTAAACAGTCACTTTACTGCATTGACATAATGTATATATAGACGTGCTCAAACTCTTAGATAATAGAATGGCTACTTTGAAATGACTGGGTTGTTGTAAACATTGAATTAGAAATCTCTAAGATTGTTCGTGGTACTTCACCTTTTTATGCTAATTTAGCACGCGTTTATCTGCTGCTTAGATGCATTCACATTTCCTATTCTGGCTGAATGATAAAGTTTTGCTCTACAGTTTCTTCGCTTTCTAAGGCGTACTGAAGGTGTTGAAGCAGCTCGCAAGTACTTCTTAGAAGCTCAAAAATCACCAAACTGCACATATCATGTTTATGTGGCCTATGCTATGATGGCATTTTGTCTTGACAAAAATCCCAAGGTGTGTTTTTACTCCTGCAGATTTCATTATCATTGGTAGCTTTAGTATAGCAGCACAGAAAAGTACAACTCAGTGATTAGCTAAAAAAACATATTGCAGTTATTTTTTGAGGTGGGTGATTTTCAATCATTATTTTTTGGATGGCACGGCTATTCCATTTCTTTTACTTTTCCAAGAAGACATTTGTTTCTGGTTATGTGCCAAGGGATAAGTGTTTAGATCTGTAACTAAGCGCAATAGGCAGCAAATATTACTTAATTATGTGAACACTGTGGAATTCATTACATATTTGCCTCTTAATTTGTGTTATATCTATTCAGGTTGCGCACAATATCTTTGAAGCAGGATTGAAACATTTCATGGATGAGCCTGCTTACATTCTCGAGTGAGTAAAATCCCTGGTCTTAATAGAAAATACACAGGCCTGAGATATTTGGAATGATTTTATAAGGATTTTCAAGAGTATGGTGTTATCCTGTTAATAGAGCTCATTGTCTTCGAGCAAGGTTTTGTTATGATTGATGAGCATGGCCAGTTGAGGAATTTGTTGATATTTTGCTGTTATGATCGGATGTCTTTCACACTGCATAAGTTGTATCCCTGTTAGAATTATAAATTCTTCTAGGAAGGGAGTTTCTGTAAAATCATATTTAACATATAGCTCATCAGAATGCAGACAAATATCAAAATATTGGGACGCACTGTTTGTCATTATTTTGTTCTTTCAACCAATGTTAGTGCGTGCATCCCGATATCAAAGCTCATCAGAGCTTCATTTATAGCGGTTGAGAAAACGACCTTCAAATCTAAGCCGTAATATGATTAAACAAATACGTCTGTTTATTTTGATGTTTTGCTTATACCATTGAGGACAAGATGGTGAACTCATTTTACAAATTACAAAGACAAGGTTACTTGTCTTACAGGGTTGTGTTTAATTGGAAACCTGCACTTTATCCGTGTGTTAATAGTTAACCTTCAATATTTCAGACTCTTAAGAGAGTTTTCTTTAATTCCAGATATGTCGATTTTTTAACGCGTTTGAATGATGATCGGAACATACGAGCTTTATTTGAGAGGGCATTAAGTTCACTACCTGTAGAGTCATCAGCGGAGGTACAGTGTTAGATCTTTTTCATTTTCTCATAGTACCATTGTGATGTTGACTTCAAATAAATTTTTCTGTCATTCAAGAAAGTACTTCAAATAAAATTTTGAACCATAGTTACAGTTTGCAGTTTGGTAAATATATTACAAGTTTGTTTCCAGTTTTTTGAGAAAAAGGAGAAGGTTAAAAATGATGGAAGGATATATTGGATAAAAAGACTTATGCTACTTCAATTCCTTCCATCAAACCTTCTCCTTTTTCAGTTTAGTAAATATATTACAAGTTTGTTTCCAGTTTTTTATTACACAAGTATGGTCTCTGTTTTGTTACTTATGACGAAAGTAAGCCCCTCTTAGTGATTTGATAGTGGTGTAAATTAGAGAAAAGTCATGGCTGAACGATATATTGGATAAAAAGAAAGTAGGAGCCTTAATGGGAAAAAGGATGTGAAGTAAGTGAAAAACTAAATAGAAATCTAGTCTCTAATTGTTGGCAGTGGAGTTACTATAAATGAGTCTCTGATTGTAGAGTCTAGATCTTCTAATGCGGTTTAGCCAGTTTTTGAGACGTCTAATATCTTCCATTTTGCAGGTCTGGAGGCGATTCTCTCAATTTGAGCAAACATATGGAGATCTTGCGAGCATGTTAAAGGTAGTAACTTGGGAACATGAATCTTTGTATTTTATTGATGCTTATTCCGTTTGCTGAGATGTCTTAAACCAAAGCATAGCTGTCTTCTTGGCTGGTATATTTGATCAAGAAAGTAAAACAAGACAAAAGAGTCACCAGTAATACTACAAGTAGTAATTAGTAAGCGGCAAAAGAGCTGGATGACATTAATCGAATTTGCATTATGATCCAGGTTGAGCAAAGAAGGAAGGAAGCTCTTTCCAATATAGAAGGCGAGGGATCATCTGCCTTGGAGAGCTCATTGCAAGATGTTGTGTCACGGTACAGTTACATGGATCTGTTGCCTTGCTCTTCTAAAGATCTGGATCATTTGTCCCGACATGAGGTATACTAGACAATATCATTTATAGTTAGTTGTTCTGAAACTCTAGGTGTCCATGCGGTATAATTTCATTAATAAGATCCAGTGCGTGATAATGTATCCTTGATGTAAATCTGTCAGCGGATCCTCACTTCAACCTTAATGTTTACATGTCCATATTATTATATTTTCTATTTATTCAAGAGCCTCGCCTTTTGATTTTTGTCAGTGGCTTGGTAAGAATATCGATAAGAAAGTGGAAAAGACAGTTCTTCTTCCTAATGGGCTTGGAGTTACAGGTATTGTTTGTGCATGTCATTGGTAGATATGTATAATTGTGGATCATACGAGTGGTATAAACTATGTTCCCGTGCTATACAGATCAAAGTCCTTTGGGCCTTGTACATACTTCAAACGCATCTTCGAAAGTTGGATATGCGGACATGTCTCAGATGGTGATTTCCAAACCTCAGGAAAAACCAGGTATTAGATTTCAGATTTGTAATTACGAAAAAGCTATAAAATAATGCACATAAAATCTTATATCATTATTCAGTACAGCTGATTATGAGTGACATGTTTGAGCAGAAACTGCAAGGCCTCCTAGCACAACAACTCCTGGAATTACTGCTTCAAGCATACCTAATCCGGCAAATGGTGGATCAACCACTGCATTTGATGAGTTACTAAAAGCAGCACCTCCTGCATTGGCAGCCTTTTTAGCAAATTTACCCACTGTTGAGGGTACCTCCCAGATTTATGGCACTGCATTTATTAACTACCATTGGACAAAATGTGTTACTGTACTAGTTACATTTTATTTCGAATTATAATGTTGATGTTTCAAAGAAATGAGAAGTCTATGCAGTGATTTTTCAATTCCTATCAGTCATGCCAAGTTTATTCTTTAGTCTTCAAAGTTTTGTTCATTTAAATTTGGTTTTGAATCTCTGAGTACACGCTCTAAGCATCAGGTTTTCTGAAGTCTGAAGAAGTTATGCTAGGTTCTTATATATATGATGGAACTGCGTTTCTGACAGTGATTATTATGTACACCGATATTTTCTTTGTTAGAACTATACGTGTTTAAACCATCAGTTTTATCTACTTACAAATTCTGTATTGGTGGTTTTTAAAGTCCTTTCAACTGAATTAATGATCAAAATGTGGCCCTACTAAATTTCCTTTTGCTATACACAAACTTTGCAACTAAGTATCTGCTGTCTTATGTACTGTCACTGAACAATATATATGTTTATTACTGAATTTGTTTCTAATTATTCAGGACCGATCCCAGACGTGGATGTTGTTTTATTAATATGTATACAAAGTGACATACCAATAGCGCAGGCTAGTAAACAAGGCATTCGAGCTCAAAATCTAGCTGGTCCTGCTCCTAGTACAAGTGACCTCTCCAGTTCAAACAAGTCCCATCAAATGACTAGTGCAGCATCCTTCAAATCATCGAGAAACAGACAATCACGGAAAAGAAAGAATCAAGACAGTAAGATTTATAGAATATCAAGTATATATGATTTTATGCTAGCGTACACGGAACACAAATCTTAAATTTTACTTAGCTATCTTTAGACCGACTTATGTATCATATTAGCCGAGGTAAAAAGGCTTACCCAGTATAATCAAGTGTTGTGTTCAAAATTTGGCAAACGGGTTTGTTGTTTAGGGAAACGGATAATCAAGTTTTCTCTCCGAACATAGTTCAATGGAAAACTCTAGACTTATGATATTGTTACGTGTAACACAATCAAATTCGTATTCATCTAAATTTTTAAGTATTTTCGTCCTCCCTAGTTTATAGTTACATACACATAGGTAGCAATAGTTTTCCTCTAGATAATTTGCCGAAAATTTGGTGAGTAAATAGAAGTCTTTGAAATGTTGATAACTCGTAGATTAATTGCAAATTTAAATTTTTTGATTGTTAGGGCAAGAGGAGGATGAAACTGCGACTGTTCAAAGCCAACCGCTACCGAGGGATGTGTTTAAAATACGACAGATTCAAAAGGCTCGAGGAATCTCGACTTCTCAAACAGGATCTGTCTCATATGGAAGTGCTTTTTCAGGAAGTGCTTTCTCTGGAGATCAGTCTGGTAGTACTGGCTAAAGTCATTTTAAGTTTTCTTCATGCGTAAATGTCCATTGTTGTACTCCCTTGTCCTTATGGATATTTTTTTCTGTCATAGGAAATAAATTAGATTTAGGCATAATTTATTTCCTTTGACTCAATACAACAAAGGGTTCATGCATTCTATAGCAAAATAAGATTTTCGTTTTCTTTTTATTTTTAAGTTTTTCAACTCTTGAGCCATAAATTTCAGTTTTTCTCTCTTAATATATGATGGGATTCATAGAAAGACCAATGTAGTACAAATTTGTAGGATTTTTTTTATAGCTAACACTTGATAATATCTATAAAATTAGGGCACGACTAAAACAAGACCTTTTTTTTTATAGTGAGACTTTTATTTTTATTTTTTGTGTGAACTTGAAATTATCAAAATATTCTCACATATAAAATCGATCAACTTTTCTACCAACTCATTTTCTTCTTCTTTTCTTTTTTCCTACTACTTCTGTCTCCAAAGTTCGAAAAAAACACAAATCCCACAAACCCAAACTGCCACTCAAACATTTAATAAAGGAAAATGACATACTAAGTACCTATTGGCCAAACATATTAGTATCCAGTATCTAAAAATGGGTTAATGCTCACTTAATACCCATTTTAGTAAAACAATTCCCTTTGAAGACCTATTTTTTTTTAATATCACAACTACCCTCAAACTAGTATATAAGTATTATTTTGAGAATTAATGGGTATTTTCACCCAATCAACAATTTTAAATTTTAAATTTTGAACCAACCTCCACTCTCTCTCTTAACCCTCCCAAAATGCCTGTATTTCCGGCAACCACTAGCAACATCCCGGCGACCATCCTAAACCACTGTCAACCTCCCGACGACCACCCTAAACCACTGCCAACCTATCTTTACGCGTCCTTCCTCCTATCTTCCTTCAACAAATTCCAAAAGGATCCGAACCCGAATCTGAAACCCACACCCGATTTGTTTTCTTTTTTTTTTTTCTCTTTTTTTCCTTCCCTAAAATCTAGGGTTTCTTTCCAGCTAAGTTTTAAAACAAGAAATCCTTCGCCTATAATCAGTTTTTCTTGCAATGATTGCACATTGTCAAGTACTCTCCAAGTAAATTAACTCCATGTTTTTAAAATTCGATTTTAGTGTTTAGTTTCATGAACTAGAACTGATCTCGTTTTTTCTTTCGGTATTCTAGATTGAACTCAATTTTTTTTATCCACAAAGCTCCTCCACAGCTTCCATGATTTCATGTTCGGACCAGAGGTGTAGTTTAGCTTCACAGTCATTGGATTCTCTCTGCTCTAGTTAGAGCAATACATGTTCGTACACTTTCCAAAGCTGATTCATATGGATTTAATGATTCCGAAACTTTATATTTGTTATTTTTATTGTGGTAGAAGTTATTGCCCTTTAGTTGGCCAAAATAGTTATACTAACCATTTTTGGCTAAAATCTTAACGAACTGTTTTCAGAAATGCCTCGATTTTGGTTAGTATTTAATGTGTTCCTGCCTCATTAAAAATCATTCGTCGATCAAAATCTCATTTGAAAAAAAAATTCCCACAACCCATACCTTTTAAATGCGTATTTGATTTCTCGTTAGCCCATAGCTTTTAAGGCTCTTTGAAGTGACTAAGATTTTTTCCAGTCAAATTATACCCAACTCTTTTAAGGGTTTTCCTTAAAACTATAATATTATCACAAAGGTTAAAGTTTATGGTCGAATGATGAACCATTTTATTTATTTTTTGGTTGATAAAGATGCCAAGTTTTTTCACAATCTTGAAGATTATAATTATACATGAAAGGATAAATTTGTATACGTATTCAAAAACCGAGAGATTAGTTTGACTGATACAAGATATCGTTGCTCTAGAACCTGGATTTTCAAAACATAAGTTGTTTACTTTTTTGTATAATTCCTACTACTTCAATTTTGGTGTATTTGGGTATGATCTTGATTTATATTATAGTTAGAGGAGGAACACACAATAATGAAATATGCTTCCTCATTTTCTTATTCTTTTAGTTCCATTATAGTGTCCGAAGGATTTGTTCATAGTGGGTTGTGGTCAAGTATTGATGTTTGAGGTAGTTTTTCTGTCTCTGAGTCCCCGGGGAAGAATAATATGGTGAAACGTTCTTCAAGGAAGAAGTTGAGTACTCATGCCAAATATATAGTCATTAAAAATTGAAAGTGG
The DNA here is from genome assembly GCA_036936605.1 of Limnanthes douglasii subsp. nivea. Taxonomy (NCBI): domain Eukaryota; kingdom Viridiplantae; phylum Streptophyta; class Magnoliopsida; order Brassicales; family Limnanthaceae; genus Limnanthes; species Limnanthes douglasii. Next base: position 213,966,775 of record JAUPFV010000004.1, read on the forward strand.
TAAGTTCTAGTACTAAGAATGTTGTTGAAACCCATGATACATATAAATCCATCGTTAATGAAGTTCTAGGTTTGGGTAAGAAGAAAAAACCTTATATTAATAATTTAAAGGATGGATTTGAAGCTGAATAGGATAATGTGCCCTTAGCAAAACATTTTAAAACTCTGGCAACCAAAGTTGGTGGATTGCAATATGTAAATATATCAGAACTATTTTTACTCTTGAGAAAGAGACGATGAATCCTCGTATTGATGTAGTTGTTCATAATACTTCTATAGTTGCACATTCTCAACCTTCAACTACTTTAAACCATTCTGTTTTTGCAAAACCAACTATTTTTTAGTCTTCAGCTCCCATAGCTGCAACTGTTAAACATTATGCTTTCATATTGATTTCATTAGAGGAAAATATTACTAAAAATGAAGTAATAGCTTGTGGATGCTCTTACTCATCTTCCCTCCAAATGAATTGTGATAATCAAGAGTAGTACTCATTCTATGAAAGAAGTCCATTATTATGTTGAGAAATTCAAAAATGTTTTTATTGTTGTAAGTCTAAAGCATGACTTTTTTGGATATGAGGGATATAGAAATATTTGAGGGTAAAATATTGGTTGATCAACAATGTGAAAAGTTCTTACGCAGTAAGCGTTAGAGGAATATGTTTGAAGGTACTTCTACGTGATATAAGGCTTCATATGTAGAAGCTATAACTCCTTCTGTGGATGAACTTATTATTAGATCTTTTGTGACAAATGATGTTGTGTTAAATGAATATCCAAACTTAGTAATATCTTTTGTTATGAAATTAGTACATACAAAAGGAAGGCACGTTGAAGATGCAATTACTACTACTAAAGCTTAGGTAAATCTATTGTTAGTTCTTGAGCCTATAGTGGATGATGTCAATGATGTTAGTGTTTTGGAATCTCAAGACGCTAAAGTTGTTGCAAAGAGATCTGATGGTCCAAATGAACTTGGTATTGAAGTTATTCTAGTTGATCCATGTGATTACTTGTTTGACATGGATGCTCCTCACACTGAAACTTATCACGTGTCAAGATTATCATTTTTTAGTAAATCAGTTTACTGCTCTGGCTAACCAAATAAAAATTCCAACCCATTTTCCCTCTTGGAAATGGCTAAAAGATAATTAAATTTGGGTGTTGAGTTAAAATTTGATTTTTAATTAATTTTTCTTTATGTATAAAATCTAATTATTATTTGGATTTTTGTTGTTTGATGTCTGCTTACTATCCTTAATGCTCAGACTATGATGCATTAGTCTAGTATTCAGTCTGATAATTATTTTTATGATCTTTGGGCAATTCTTGAAGGTGATCCTGAACGATTTGAAGAAGACTCAAAATTGAAAAATAAAATTTAAACTGAAATTCATAGTGTGAAGAAACTAAGGACTGGACTTTATATCACTTACTATTTGATCTTTAAAAAAACTAAATTGTAGATAAAGAATGAAGCAGATGCTTGATTAAATTTTGAAATTTTGAGCAAGTTATTCATTCTATCTTACTTGGGTAGTGCACTTACATGCGCATGAGACAATATATGCTAACTTTATATTTGGTAATTTTGTTAAGAAAAGTATTTCCATGTAAGCGAATAGGATTTTTACATATAAAGAATAATTAAATGCATCTAACGTTGAGTTATGCTCTTTGGAAGATCTTTAGTATTTTAAGGATAAAGAGTTTATTTATGTTAAGTCTCAAACCGAGGTTGACTGGTCTGAATTGCAGAAGAAATTGGATGCTTCAGTTTCAGAAGTAAACTTTCTTCATGAATCCTTAATTAAAAAATGGTTGGATGAGACCAAAGATCCCGAACCTATCAAAAATGAATAATTGTAGCTTCTCATATAGTTGTGATAGAAGCTAACTCAAGGTTGGTTCTTTCTTTTCATGAAAAAAAATCCCGGAGTGAACTTGGACCACTTTTGGTATTATATTCTTGAAAAAGAATGAACTAATGATTTAGAATGGAGTGATCGTTCTAATAACTCTCGTCCTTTATCAGGGTATAATAAATGATGTGCTTGTATTTGTGATCTGATTGAGGATGTTGAAAGGATTTTTTTTGAAGATGCTTTAGATGTTGTAGATTCATATGTCAATATAGGTAGTGGCGCTCAAACCGTTAATACTGGAAAATGTCCTTTAAGTGACATTGTTACCGTCCAACTAAATGTGTAATTATTTTTGTTTAAAATGCTTAGCCTTAAATTGTTTTTGTTGTATTTTTTATATAGTGTTGAATGGATTTTCAAAGTCTCATGTATCTTGGAGAATTATTTGTTATAGTTTCATTTGATTTTCTTTTTGTGTTTTTGTTTAAATGATTTATTTGTATGTAATATGTTTTTCTTTTTAAAATAATCAGTTTGAACAGGTTGAGAGTTAGGTTGGGATCAGTTGTATTTTTGGTTTGGATTATGTCTAGAATTTCGAAGATTTTGTTTATGCTTTTTTGAAAGGTACATGACTCCCTTTAGAGGTTTTCCCATTCTTTGAAGAATTCAAAGCTTATTTATTAACTAAAGAATATTGTTTTTTAATTATCTCATACTTATTTTTGTTTATTTTTTAGAGACGTTATAAAGTTTTTAGTGTTCCTATTGTCATCACCCTTTTATTGGCTTGTTGGCCTTAAACATTTATAATTGTACTTTTATTTCAGAAGAAAAACAGAACTTGATTAATAGTAAAATAAATGTTTTATTCGTGTCGAATGTCTCTTTAAAACCTTTCCGCACCATCAAGATAGAAAATAGTACATCTCCATAGCTTAAAAAACGTTTACAAAAGTAATAAATAAGTAAAATACAAGCCAAAGTTAGTAAGATTTCAAATTCTCTATGTTCCAGAGGTTCCAAATCTAATTTCCGTTTTGATCCAGTAATTTGTAAGTTTGTGCCTTTACTTTGGATTCAATTGTATATGGCCATTCCCAAACCTTTTTTCTTTGGTATGAAGGAAAAATATTCTTAGAACTTTGTACCCTAGTTTTAAACTCCAAAAGAATACTTTAAAGTTATATATGTTTCTCATTAAGGCTTTGTTTTTATTCAGTTACATTTAACTCAGATCTCATGGCTTATGTATTGTTTGTATCATCATATATTAAATTCTATGAGAAGATATATATATATATATATATATATATATATATATATTAGCAAAAATATCAATGTATTAACTAAAAGAAAATATATCCAACTACAATGGACCCAATCGAACTGGACCAAAACGCAAAAGACTCAGGCCCAAATCTAGGCTCACAGACAAAGGGCAAAAAATCAGCCCTAAATAAAAAACAACGAAACCCTAATTAGAATCCCTAATTCCATCAGACTTCTATGCCTCCTCCCTTTCACACAAACACAGACCACAACCACAGAACACAAACCCTAGATCGCAATCAAACGCCATATCTGAAATCCCCAAAATCAGCCAACGAAAAAACTTCCACCACACAATCATACAACTCAGTCAACTCGATGCTTCCTTCCGAAAAGCTTAGGCGCCCGAAATACTCCTAACCTGGGTCTATGTACCCAACTCCTAAACTTTCGAGAACAGCGATCGCAAGGAGAGGGTTAGGAATATCATGACTTGCAAAAGAATGATTCCTCTTTTCATCAAGAGTCCACTTCGAAATCCAATCCACCGCCACATTTTTCGATCGGGAAATATGGCTAAATCTCATGGATGGAAGAAGCAAAGCTCTACAAATCTCATCAGCAAAGCTCTGCAAGCCTCACTGGTGTAACTGCAGGCACCATCAATATTGATTTTAAGTCTACCCGGGGCAGAAGCCTTCCACATCAGGTAAGATACCTTCCTCTTACTAATAGATAGCGCACCAATCTTAGCACCTGCATCTACCACATTAACCCAATGCTTAGTTTTAAGATTAGAGTCTATTCCCAGGATAAACCGATTAATTATGCTAACTGCATTATAGAAGCTATCAACTGGTTTATCAAACTTGCAGTGATTTCTGTTAAACCAGATTGTCCATACTATCAGTTGTGGAACAATATGGGTTACATGAAATTTACTGCTAGTGGAACTAAACCAAATAAGAAACATGTGTCTCAGGCTCATAAACCGCATAACAGGAATCCTGAACATGATCCCATAATAGTTCCATAAGGGCCAGGCATAGCTGCAATTGATGAAGAGGTGAGTTATATCTTCACAGTTGCAGCAAAACTGGCACTTAGAAACTATAAAGAAATGCTTCTTGGAGAGAACACTGTCAATAGGAACAAATTTTTTTAGTATCTTCCAGCTGAGAAAAGATAACTTTGTAGGTATAAAATTATGCCAAATTTTTTTGAAAAAGAAAGATCTGTTGCTTTTTATTCTGATGTTTTCCCAAGTCATTTTAGTACTAAATTTTTTATCTTTAGATAGGCTCCACTCTATACTATCATCCTGATCATGATTGATTTTAACACAGCTTATGTGTTGATATCTCTCATGAGAAAGAAATGATATCAGATTGGAATCCCATCTGCCATCTTTCCAAAAAGAATTAATTTTAGCTGGAAGATACCAAGAATTTTGATCAGTAATAATGGGAGCCATCTTATGCCATGAATCTCTCCAAAAATCAACATTCCCACGACCAACTTTCCAATGAATAAAATGATCAGCACTCTCTCTAACAAAACAGAGACTCTTCCACACAATAGAATCATTAACACCACACTTAGCAGTAAGATGATGCCTGTCCATACAGTAGGTTTTAGAGATTAGGTCAGACCAAAGGGACTTCCCTTTTCTAAATAAGTACCAAAGCTTATACGCAAAGGTGAGTTGAATATTAGACAGAATCTTGATATTCAAACCACCTTCCTCAAAGGGCTTGCAAAGGTTTCTCCAAACAGCCCAATGAATAGCACTCTCATTAACTTTAGGTCTCCAAAGAAATTTATTAAAACAGAGTTCTATTTTGTTCAAAATGTTTTTTGGTATTAAACTATTTTGCATCCAGAAAAATATGATAGGGTGAAGAACATGTCTTATAAGTGACAGTCTGCCACTATAAGACAGATTCTTCAGATCCCACTCATTAATCTTGTTATAAATTTTAGCTAAAAGAGAAGTGTAATGCTTCCCTTTATTGTTTGTTGCTATGGTGATTCCCAGGTAGCTGAATGGAGCATATTCAGTCTTAAATCCCATGGTAGCATTGATTCTGGCAGAGTTGGCACTAGAGCATCTTGGAGAGGTAATAATTTTGGTCTTGTCACTATTAATCAATTGACCAGACTCTTGCTGATATTTGTTGAGAAGGTGACTCAGACTTTTGATGGACGATGGAGCACTGTTGGAGAAGATAATTATATCATCTGCAAAGGCTAAACATGGTAAGATGTATCCAGATTTTAAGTAGTAATGCATTTTATTATTAGACACATAAAGGTTCTCCAATCCTCTTAAGAGGGCTTCCTCAGCCAGGATAAAAAGGCAAGGAGATAAAGGATCTCCTTGTCTTAATCCAGTTCTCTGAGGGAAATAACCAGAACAAGACCCATTTATTAAAACAGATATCATTACATTAGAAACCAGCCTGTAAATCAGAGAGACAATATCATCTGAAAACCCAAAACATTTTAACGTTTTAATAACAAAGGTGTGAGACATTCTGTCGAACGCCTTTGTCATATCTAACTGTAAGATGATATTGCCTTTAGAAGGCTTTCTTCTAATGTTGTGAAGCATTTCCTTGATAATTAAAATGTTATCATGAATTAGTCTTTCCTTAACAAAAGCACTCTGCCCTCTTGAGATAATTCTGGGGAGAATGGAAGAGATTCTCCTGTTAATGAGGGCAGAGATCAATCTGTTCATAATAGTACACATACTTAACGGTCTATAATTGTTCCAGGTAATTGGATTAGCCACTTTAGGAACCAGCACAATCCCAGTGGCAAACACACCTTTCGGGATAGCTCTACCAGCAAGGTAAGCATTTAACGCATTACAAAGATCACAACAAATTATATTCCAACAGTGCTTAAGAAAGAAAGTGTTAAACCCATCAGTGCCAGGGGCACTGTCTTTTTTCATATCATTAATGATAGCTCTGACTTCTTCCCTAGATGCAGGCTTAGTAATCTCTTCATTATCCCTGTCCAAAACAATCTTAGGAATGCTGTTTAGTATAGAGTCATGATCATTCACAGTGTTACTATTGTCACGTTCATTGGAAAGGATCATTTTGAAATGAGCCACAGCAGAAGAATCAATCTCACATTGATCAGTAAGCCAATTATCTTTATCTTTAATACCAGCAATGAAGTTTTTCTTTCTTTTCTTGGCTACATAACTATGATAAAGTTTTGTATTCCCATCACTATCATTTAGCCAAGAATTGAAACACTTCTGCTTCCAATAGCATTCCTCATCTTTTAATGCAAGAATGAGTATGCTATTGGCTTTGGAAAGCTTAGATTTTGAAATGTTATCTTTAGTATACTGGTGAATCAGCTCACAATTCTCAACATCAATAATGGCTTCTTTAACCTTATTAAAAATGTTTCCAAAAGTTGTAAAGTTCCAATTTTTTAAATGCTTCTTCAATCTTTTAAGCTTATACCAAAAGATGGTATTATCCTCACCATTACAATGCTTGGACCAATTCTGACTTACACAATTCATGAAATCAGGATGGTTTGTCCAAGCATTGATAAATTTAAAGAACTCTTCTTGGGATGAGAATTAATGTTGGAGACTTTACTAATAGAAATTAAAAGAGGGGCATGGTCAGAACAGGTTCTGACCATGTGGCAAACCTGAATACTTAAATCATTAAGCATTTTTTGATTGATTAGCACCCAGTCTAACCTCTTCCAAACATTGTTGTTGCTCAAGGTATAACGAGATCCACTGTGCCCAGGCACCTCCAACTTACAGTGCCTTATGAACTCATTAAAATCCTCAGCACTAGTGCCATCATAATTTATGCAATTAAGCTGATCGTCAGGGCATCTGGTGGTGTTGAAGTCCCCAGCAATGATCCAAGGCATATCACAGGTAATATTACTAAGCTGACTCCAAAGTAACTTTCTCTGCATTCTCTGATTCTTAGCATAAACAGAAGTAAAACAGCAATTGAAAGCAGCATAATTGATTTCAACATGTAAGTACTGATCATGATCAGCCATAACAGAAACACTAATATCATTAGGCCAAAACAACCAAACTTTGTTAGAAGTATTAGCCATACAGTTCTCAAAACCAATCCTCCTAGCAATCAACTCAACCTTATCATATCTAGCCATAGGCTCTTGAATAGTGACCAATTTAACATTCTCATTTTTAATAATAAATTTTAGCCTAGCAATAGTAGGATTATTATGAATACCTCGAGCATTCCAACTGATAACCTTAATCATTATCAGAGGCATATATTTTTGAACCTTTTCTCTCTTTCTAAGAGAGCTTATAGACAAACTTTTTGAATTGCTGTTCTTGTTTGCAGATCTGATCTTCCTGGAGATAACAGACTCAAAATCTTGCTCAGGATCATTAGAGCTCGCCCTTGGAGAGGGATTATAACTACCAGCATTTCCACCACGAGGAGAAGCCTGCAGATTGTTCTTGTCCAAAGTGTTATCTTCCTCCTCAAGATTCTGAAGCGCACTAATGAGGTCAGGGTCATTGCTGGAGACAATTCTCTCTTTCACCGGGCTCACCACACTTGTTGAGGGGCAGGACACATATGGCCCGTCCTTCGTTGTAATAATAGATTTAAGTTTCCTCCTGTAAACTTGGGCAAAAGTTTGAACCTTAGTAGATTTAGTAGCTTCATCAATTTGAACTTTCTCCTGTAAAGACTCAGGTTGAACAACATTTCTGGCAATAATATCAGCACTTTGCTGCTCATTCTTGGATTCCATATCTAGATTATTTTTACATTTCTCAGAGTCATGACCAAGATGATGACAAGTCTGACAATAACAGGGTGCGTTCTTATAACTAATACCTATCCAGAACCCCTCACCCTCACCAAAACCAACACGCAGCTTCCTCTTCAGGAGTCTTGAAACATCAATTTCAATCAAAGCAAAGCAGGCATTCGTATTGGCCCTATTAATATCTGGAACCACCACCTGATGAACCAACCCAAGAGAAGAAGCTAATTCATGTATAACAGATCTGTTATACATAAACTCTGGCAACTTCTCGAACCTAACCCAGAGAAGTGCAACCGAGCACTCAAAGTTTCTGTTGCTTTGTGGACACCACTTAATAATTCTCATCACCTTACCATCCATCTTCCAAAACCTTCTCACCCATAATCTACTAGCGTCTTCCAACACAGAAAACTCAACAAGAATTTGCCTTGAATCGATCGTTACATACGTAAACACCCCCTTAAACTTGAAAGAATCAAGAAAGGCTTGGAAAGCCAATCTCTTAGGGATGCCATCATTGAACTTGGCTATGAGAGTAGTCCTTGACTGGGAACAAAGATCTGTCTTCACTTGCCTTGTGAACCGAATCACATTGTGATCTTCGTACGACATTACACTTTCCGGTCGAAACCCAGTATTCTCGTCCTTGTTTCTCACAACATCAGTGTACAACCTATCCATTGAAGCCACCTTCGAGTCAAGAAGAGAAAGACTCGCTCCAGCCTTGTTACTCAACGGAGGAAAATCACCAGTGTTTTGAGAAATCGTAGCCATAACTCCGGCCTTCAACAGGCACAGCCTGCGAAGGCCAATCCTTCCAACACAAATTCAGAAGTTCAATCCAAGCTGACGACGATAACCAAAGCAAACCAAGGACAAAGAAGATGAAGAGGAGAAGTTTCTTAGAGGTTAAGAAACCAACTCTTTTCTTGAAGCTTTCTTGAGAGAGAAGGAATTTTAATGTTTCTAATCATCTAGACCCAATTTTCTCCCCATGATGTGGTATGTTTCTATATATATATATATATATATATATATCAGTTAATATTATTGTTCATTCCATATACTATGAAAAATGGTGTTTCTTCTGTTGCTGATCTAGATGTAGTTCTGTATGACCATAAAACTTAATATAAGAATTCGTGTCAAGTTCATGCAACTCATTCCATAATGTTTTTGATATATTCTAGAAAGGTAAAGTTGGTTACCCCACTTTACCGTTAGCTTGTGGAAGGAAAATTGAAGAGACAATTTGTTTTTTTCCATTTTATGTGCAAAACCACGTGTGTTTGTTGTTTTTGAATTGGGTTAATTATATATTATAATGACCATCAAAATTCCATATATGTAGCATGTGTTTTTATTTAGGAAACTGATGACTTCATTTACCGTAATGTTTACCAAGAGGCTAAGTTTCGACCCATTTTTAAGAAATAATATACTATTACTAGTAGTTTGTTTCCTCCTACTGAAGTTTTTGGTATGGCCCCTGATGTAGCCAGAAAGTCCAAACAAAAGCATTTTTAATTTAATTTAATTTTATTCAAATATTTTATGCATTTAAATAAAATCTAATTATATTAAGATTTGATTTGATTTTATTTGATTTTAAAATATTTAATTTATTTCCTTGTATTATAATTTAGGGTTTTGAGAAGCTCTTATATAAAGCCTCATATGCCTTAAGTTATTTTAAGTTTTTGGAATAATATATTTTTATATCTAAAAATTTTACCATTTGTTACCCTTAGATTGGGGTTTCATCATGTTACCCTTGAATTAGATTTTCATCTATCGTTGCTTCTTCTTCTATTTCCGCTGCGTCATCAGTTTGGTATCAGAGCCTCAGTTCCTGTTATGGGGAAACATGTTTCTAAGCCTGATTATTCTGATTCAAGGTTTAAAGAAGAGAACAACACACATGGTCATGAAGATCAGGAAGATCGTTTGAGTATGAGGGGGCATACCAATCGTTTCAATGACGATCGTATTAACCGGTTACTGAAGGAGTTTAAATTGGCTACCAATCGTCGAATCAAGGTAAAAATTGCTAATCGAGATTGATGAGTCCGGAATTATTCACCACCGCTCACTGTGAAAACCGGACAGGGGTAATCCGGACAATAATTACCCACCGAAGTATCCGGACAGGACAAAAGTATTAAAACACTAAACACTTTTTGACTAAGCTAATTGCTAATCTGCTTAATAAACTAATGGGTCTTTGAACTCGACCTGATTTCATAGTTTGACCCGAAAGCCCATAGGGTCCAAAATTAAGGGCATAAATACCCAACCACTTTCATTAATGAGGGTAATGAACATTTAATACAACCAGACAGCTTAAATCTCTCACTACAAAACACCCAAACATTTAATACCCTCAAAATATCACAAAACATCTGACAAAATTACCCTCAGTCTAAAATAATCCTCACCAGAGATGTTGTCTTATGCTATGAAAAAAATTTCAAAACTATCTTTTTTCATCAACTGGACATGTTGTCTTCAGGCTATGAAAAGGTTTTCAAATTTGTTTTTTCATCAACTTGATGGCTTCAATGAGACTTCGAATAAGGAACACTCGAGAAGAATTTATCTTATTCTGATAAGATCAACAATTATAATTCCCAATGTAACGATTGAATAAAATAAAATAAATAATTTGGGTTCTTAATGGTGATGGTGATGGTGATGGTGCTGTGAATTTGAAGACGAATTCTTGTCAACCAGGAGAGGATGATGTAGCCAGAAAGTCTAAACAAAAGCCTTTTTAATTTTATTTTATTTTATTCAAATGTCTTATGTATTTAAATCAAATCTAATTATATTAAGATTTTATTTTATTTTATTTTATTTTAAAATATTTATTTTATTTCCTTGTATTATAATTTAGGATTTTGAGAAGCTCTTATATAAATCCTCATATACCTTAAGTTATTTCAAATTTTTGGAATAATATATTTTTATATCTGAAAATTTCAGCATTTGTTACCCTTAGATTAGGGTTTCATCATGTTACCCTTGAATTAGGGTTTCATCTATTGTCGCTTCTTCTTCTATTTCTGTCACGTCATCAGCCCCTGTAATATCCAAGTCTCATCTATTAAATATGATTACTTGTGACATTGTTTCCAATAATATTGTCGAGACTTGTATAAAGTTAGAGAATCGTTGACATCTATCAAAATTCTTGACCTTTTTCTTAACATATTCCATTATTGTGGGTGCATAATAACCACGAAGAAGAATTATTCGATGAATAGCCATATTGAGCACTTCATTTTCTACTATGTAACTTTTATATGCCAAATACCGATTCATAAGGGCCTACGCACTAAATTAATGGTTTAATTAGCCCTCGTTTATATAATGTCTACGATATCCATACAAATCTTATCAAATTCATTTTATGTTTTCTTGCTTCATTTTTTTATTTTCAGGAAGTATTTCTTGAGTGAGGTATTTCATAATCGGGGTTCGTTAATCTTATTCTCTTCTTATTACCATTACCTATGCAGATGAAACTATTGATATAAATTGATCGGGTAAGCTAATAGATGGTCTCTTTTGAAAGACTACTCACGAGGCTGAAGTTGTGCATGCGTAATATTTTATCGCATCAACAACTATAATTTAAGATCTTAAGACTTATTTGAATTTAAGTTTATAAGATTGAAAAATTTGGTGCCAAATTTATTTTAGATATTAGATAATATTTTATTTTTTTGGCTTCAGCTTGGCCTAATACTTGGTTGACCACTAATTGTAAATTTGTGAGTAGTTGGAATCTTTTGGCTCCATAAATTTTGGGTAGCCGCAAACATGCAAATTATGACTTGGTACTTTGTTTCTTTGTTGGAGGCTAAAAAAGTGAACTTGATAGACTAACTCATGATATCTCTTGTTAGTGATATGAGCTAGACTCCTGCTCATGAGCCTTGATTATTACTTACTCTATCAATTCTAACATTCCATGTACATTCAGATTTCTCTTTTGTAAGGATTGGTCTTTCATATTGAAAGTCTGCTAAGAAATTTTCCAACAACCTAGAGTTTAAAATGGCTCTTATAGTCTTCTAATTCTACTAACCACTACCTTAATATCTCAAATATATCTGGTTTTTATAATACATATTTTAAGGGAAAAAATTATGTCTATTATAGTAGAGCTTGAAAGTACGTTTATATTTTTTCTGGCTGCAACTACTAATACCAAAGCAAGTTATTTTAATTATAAGCATCTATTTTGAGATTGTAATAGACATTTACTTACAAATTCTTTCTCCATGATTAGTATTGTATTGATGATGTAATCTGAGACTGCAGTATACAAATATAAAGATTAGCATGCTTAAGGTTTTGCTAATAATTCCAGAAAATCTAAAAACTTATGTATGTTATTAAACGATTTATCATATGTTGGAGTTTTTTAAAACTTACATGATCCTCTCAACAGTTGGAAGAAATGATGGAATCTATCTACAAAAATTGATAAGAAATTTTTAATGCGGCTAATTATCCAATCTAAATTTGTATCAAGTTATATTTTTTGGTGGGTCCATTTCTGCTAAGTTGGCAAGTTGTGTAGAACATATTTTGATTATTTTTTGGCTAACCATGTAGTCCGAGAATTTTTCAGACCTCACTCCAAATGTACATTTCTAGGATTTAGCTTGAGATTAACTCATCTGATATTTAAGGAAGTCTCGGTCAAATCTACTAGATAATCTTCCTCATAAAGATGGTAACCATCATGTCGTCAATATAGGCTTGTATCTTTCGGTCTAAATGGTTTGCAAATATTGTTAACTAGCCATTGATATGTTGCTCTAACAATTTTCAATTCAAATGACATTACTTTATAGCAGTGGAGTCCTCTTTATGTTACAAAAGTTATATGCTTATCTTACTTGCGCACTTGTATTAGATTATAACCGAAATATGTATCTAAAATATTTCATTTTGTTCCCGAATGTTATATCTACAAAATCATCAATTCTTGACATGAGAAAACTGCAATTCGAGTGTATCTTGTTGAGTTATGTGAAGTCCATACATATAATTTGTTTGCCATTTCTATTCTTGACAATGACTGGATTGGTTGTCCACATTAAGTAGTGTGAGTCTGGTATATATCTCACAACAATTAATCTACTTATTTCTTTAACAATTACCTATATTTTTTGTTGGAAGTATGATCTTCTCTTTTGTATGATAAGATAAAAGTTATTGTTTATTGATAATAGGTGGAAAATGACTTCCAATGGGACTCATGTTACATCTTTTGTGTTCTATGTAAATATATCTAAATTATTTTATAAAAAATCAAGTATTTTGTACATGAGATCCATTAGAATGTCACAACCAATCCTTAGCTTATTTCCTCTTTTCATTTGTATATTATTTATATACTCCATCGACTGTATTAGTCGGGGGCTTATCTGGGGTCATCCATTTCTTATAGGACGACCTCTTCCTCTGGTTTTGTTATGATTTAAGTGCTAATGATGGTGTATATTATTCCCTAAAAGTTTACTAATTTCCTCTTATCGCTCATACTTTTCTATTGATTGGGTATGTAAGGCATTGATGTATCGTATAAACTACATCATGCATTTGATTCAGCCAAGACCTTTCCAATGAGAAATCATAAGAGAAAGGTGGATTTACTATCATAAATTAACATTAAAATTTCTTCATTGGTTCTTACTTTCCAAATATCACATCTAGGTTTAGTTCTCCTAGTATATTTTCATTTTCTCACGATGAAGCCAATCCATATTCTCCAAATTGGGGTCAACACTGGTGATACTCTCATTTTTTTAATAAGTACCTTTATAAATTATGTTGGTTGAGCTCCTAATACCTATCATTACCCTATTTGCTTCTACTCTAAATAACTAAAAACAACATTGTTATGTGATATTGCCACTTCTTTTAACTCAAAATGTGTGAATCCTAACATGTGATATGGGATTCTATACAAATATAGGTATGTTTATCCTTTATATTTTACCTATAATTTGCCGACATGTAGATTTGGATTTTTCTGGGGATTCTCGAATTTGGATCTCCCTTTGCAATCACTCATACTGTATGTTGGGGTCTGTGTCTAAATATTGTACTTTTTATATACTATAATATCATTATTGTCTAACACTCTTTAATCTGAACCTTCTCTTGGTTCATTTCTTTCATTTTTTTGAACAAACTATGCGAGGTTTTCTGTATCCCTAGATTTTGGAATTGATCCTGCAAAGCCCAACAATATATATTAAAGTGTTTGATGTCATTATGGGATTTATAATGTTTATTATTATCTCTATGCTCTCGTGAAACTTCTTCGGCCCTCGATATTTTAGAACATTTTTAGTTTTCTTGTATATTGCTCCTCAATTCTTGGCCAACTTTATGAATGAGTCTCTTTTTGGGAACCATGCCCTGTGTTGTTGTTGATGTCGTAGCTGGTGTGGTTTATTTTTGGTTGAGGGTAATTTTGTCCAGAGTTTTTGAATTTCAGGATCCAACTTTATGATTTTTGAATTTTGGTGGTAGAGGCCCTTACAAAATTTCTAAAGCTAGCATGGTTATTTTCTAAAGCTAGCATGGTTGCCTTTATTGTCAACTGTGTTAAATGATAGTTTTCTTTCATGAGTGATAATTTTTAAGAAATATCTCAATCTGGAGTTTGTTGCCTATCAATTTTTTCCTCTTCTATACGCTGGAAAACAGGCTTGGCTTTAGGAGCCACGGAAATCAACAGTTCATGCAACATTCTAAATTGTTAATTTGTTCTTCTCTTGGCACAATTCATGCAACACTCTAAAATTGTTAATTTTTTCTTCGCTTAGATTTTGGACCAATCGTTGAAAGTAATAAATAAGGATTACAAGCTTTGTCGGAGCCAGAGGCAGTTTGCCCCACTTTAAATTCTTCATCTACCGATATATCAAATCATTCTTCAAAATTCACTATTAGTTGGTTTCAGATTCTTCTTGCCATTTTATTAACATGGAATAAATTTTTTATTCCAAGACGAGTTCAATTAATGCGACACATTTTTAGTACGTAAATTGATACAAGATCTAATAAGTAATTATGAAGAGAGACAAAACGAATAATAATAATAAAAATGCTAATAAATGAACGATTGATCTATTGATTAAGTTTTCTCCTCTATTTAGAAAGTTTACATTATAATCTACAAGAAGAGAATAATATCACTGAAACAAAAAGTACATATCTCAGTTAATATTATATTTTATTTACAAACTTTAGTTGAATTAGATATCATATATATTTAATCATTGAAAGAGATTACGGATAGTGATTTCCCTATACGGCTAAGAGACCATAAGTTTTATGGACCATATTATTTACACTATTATCAACACCATTTGTTTTTTTACTGTAACAATATTGTGTTATAAAAAGAAACAAAATTAATTACGAGATACTGTTTCGGGATTAGTTACTTTTTATAAGAAATATGAAACAGCATCACAAAATCAGTTTTCAGAGAAGATAAAAAATTTCAGATAGTTTTGCAAAAAATAAAAATCTGGTTTCTATTTTAGATTTTTGAAATATATTGAATTTATAATTCATGTTGAAAATATTTTTTTAAGTTTAAGACCATCTCAACAAACATCATATAATTTTAATACGAGATCTATATAATATTTTTTACACACAAATATACATTTCATAAGAAATGATTGTTTATCTCCTCTTTCTTTTTGGTGTGAAAAAAACATTAAATTTAAAATAGAAGAGTTCATGCATTTTTCCTAGGGTATACCCCGAGGTGATACAACAGTAATAGAGAAAAAATACAATAACAAGATGCCATAGGATAGGGGTGTGGCATATAATAAAATGAAATCAACGCATATAACAAAACGTCAATGACTAGATGTCAGTGAGCTGACTCTAAGTCCCACGAATCCTGAATCCCACTCCAGTCCGTACTGTAGATACCTGTGATAAAATATAGTTTTATTAGAATTAGTTTAAGTTAGAACTACGGGGGCCAGCCAATCTTGGTTCCATGGAATCTGAATCGGAGATCCGATCAGATTTGGAACGATATCGAAGAGGCCATAGCTGGAGCGGATCCAAATATTCTTGAATTCCATTCTTTCCAAACGTGGTAAATGACCGCGTTGAAACAAGTACGCAAAGTACAATGATATGGATCTTTAGACTATCTTGACACCTCAAGAATCCAAGATTGTCAGCTAGAGGGGTGGAAAGGAAATCCAAGCTTAATACTAGTAAAAGTCCAAATACTCTAAGTGAAACTACATTCGAAGAGGATATGAGCTGTAGATTCCGGGAATGAATTGCAAAGGGAACACTCAGTAGGGGTGTTGAAACCCCAACTAAGAAGCTTGTCTCTGGTGGCAAGCTTTCCCTTTATTGCTAGCCAAGAAATGAAGGAATGGCCCAACCATTGTATTTGTTCCATACTAACCCCGTCCAACCCATTTGTGGGTTAGGCATACGAATTTCGTTGTAAGTGTCTTTGATAGTGAACTTGAAGCCCCCACCCTTGGTAACCCAGTAGGAAACATCCCTCGAGAGGGTGTTTGGTTGGGGGAGAGTGAGGATCAGCCTATTAAGTTCTTCAAGATGAGCGCGACTATGGGCGCGAGCCGATCTCAAATTTGCAGGCCAGTTCCATTCTCCCTTGCTGATGATGTTTGAAACCTTTAGATCATTTCTCAGACGAGAATCACTAATGATGTCAGAGCCGAAGTGGTTCGCTAACGACGGGGAGATGAGCCACGGGTCATGCCAGAACGAAGTGTTTAAACCATTTCCGATAACCACCGTGTACAAATTACTCGCCAAAGGGTGGAGGCGAAGAATTTTCCTCCAGATCCAAGAAGGATATAAACCAATAGAAACGTTCCAAAATCTTTTATTTTTAATCTTTTCAGCTTTAATCCAATTAGTCCATATAGATTGGTTCTTATTACTTACTATAGACCAGAGATGCTTGAGGAAGGTTGCCTGATTCAAGAGTTTGAAATCTAGAATCCCAAGGCCGCCCTCTTCATAAGGAGTGATAACCGTGGACCAGGCCACATTGGCCCCATGGATTTTCATAGCTGATCCAGACCAAACGAATATCCTTAAGTATTGGCGTAGCTCTTTAATTATTCTCGAAGGAAGAATAAAGATCGAAGACCAATAAACCTGACCCGCGAATAGGACCGATTTAATTAATTGGAGTCTTCCCGCATATGAGAGATGTATGGAAGTCCAAGAGTCAACGTCAGAGGTTATTTGGGGAAAAGCGGGCGACAGTCCGAATGAGTAAGTCTACCTATGAGAAGAGGGACTCCTAGGTATTTCACTGGAAGAGAGCCTTCAGGAAAATTCAATATTGGCAGAAGGATCGATCTGAGATGATAATCAATACCGGAGAAAAATATGTGACTTTTCAAGGGGTTGACTTTTAGACCAGAGAGATAATAGAAATCATCTTGAGTGCCTTTGATGAGATTAAGGGAAAGAGTGTCACCATGACAAAAAATCATCAGATCGTCGGCAAAGCAAAGGTTAATGATTTTCTGCTCGTGACATTTCCAGTGAAATCGGAAATTTCCATCAAGGGTTTTCTCTTTGAGAATGTTAGAAAGTACTTGCATAACAAGCACAAAGAGGAGGGGGGGAAGGGGGTCACCTTATCTGAGGCATTTTTCCCTTTGAAGGATCTATGAAGGTCTCCATTAATAATAACAGAATAAGAGGGAGAAGAGATACACTTTACAATCCAGGAGATCATATTCTTAGGGAAATTCATCGCCACAAGGATGTCAAGAATGAGGTGCCGGCGGACATTATCAAAGGCTTTCATGATATCAATTTTAAGAGCTATCCTTTTGTCTCTACCATTAGATTGATATCCCCCAAGCAGATCTTGGGATAAAAGAATGTTATCAGATATGTTCCTTTGTGAGAACAAAAGTCGATTGGGAAGAATCAATAAGGTAAGGAAAGGAGACTTTGATTCCATTGGCCAGAATTTTGGAGATAATTTTATAGACAACAATGCAAAGAGCAATAGGTCTATAGTCGTCTGGCACGGTCGGCGACTCTTTTTGGGGATAAGGGCGACATAAGTAGCATTCCACGACTCAATCAGAGTTCCAGAAAGGAAGAAATCTTAGACACCCTTACAGATGTCCTGGCCAACAATGTTCCAAGTTGACTTGAAAAATTAGAGTTAAAACCATCAGGGCCAGGAAATTTGTCGATATCGATACTGAAGAGAGCAGATTTAATTTCAGCACAAGAGATCTCACGGATCATTAACTCTTTATCAGCATTAGTAACTTTAGAAGAGATCAGAGACGAGACTTTTTCTAGGCCTGGATAGTTAGCAAGGTGTTTGGTACCCAGGGAGTTTTCAAAAAAATTCACGAAAACTTTTGATACACTAGCCGGAGAAGCGGAAGTAACCCCTTGTTCATTTGAAATCGAGATAATTTTATTACGGAATAGCCGGGCTTTGATACTTTTGTGGAAGAATTTAGAATTCATGTCCCCCAACTTAATCCAGTTTTCTCTAGATTTTTGTTTTAAAAAAGATTCTTCCGCTCGGCTTAGGAAGATAAAGGAAGTTGAAGCCTCATTTTCGTTTGTTACTAAACGAGGGTTGAGGGGGTCAGAGGCTAGCTTATCTTGAATATCGAACAAAGTTTTTTGAGCATTAGATACTCGGGAGGAAATGTCACTAAAGTCCTTACGATTGAGTAAAGCTAGCTCAATTTGCAAACGAGCTAGCTTATCAGAAACCAGCCTCATACCAGAGGAAGAGATAGGCGAGTTCCAACTATTGGTTTTTTTATCTCCTCTTAACCAAACTTGAACTACATAACATTCCACCTGCCTTTTCGAGGCCATCTATATTAGCTAGTATCATTTTGTCTAACTTTCCACGGTTTGGGGATAAAAGGACGATCAAACTTTTTTTGACTTATTCCTGCTCGGTTATTTCATCAAAACTTAACAAATCATGGACATGATTATTGTTTGTAGTTGATACCGAGCTTCCGAACTAAGTAGATCAGTGTTTACAGTGACAATCCAACTTCAGAACTAGTAAAGCGATCATTAGAACTAACAAGATGAGAATTTACAGTGCTATATCTAAACATAAATGAAAGGTGAGATATGATCAAACAAATGAGTTGAATAGTTATTGAGTAGTACTTCGAGTTGGAAACTCTGTTTCTTATTTTGAAGTTGAGTATCATTACCCCAAGGTATGGCTTCCATGTCTCGCTGAGGTTAAGGTTGGAGATTTCTTGTACGAGTGACATAAGGGTGAACTGCAAAGCTAATGACTATACCTAGTAAACAAGAGGGCCTAGTCCTAGAGCCCAATGTGAAGTTGTTGTCACTGTCTTTTCTTTTTGTGTTAAAAGTTATTATGAAATTATCAAATACTAAATTAGGAATACAGGTTCACTTTCAAATGGTGGTTTTCGAAAATGTATCTGATTTTCACGTGGTTACCGCCATTGTTCAAATGTACTCGAGTTTCTTTCAGGTTTACAACACTGAGAAGTTATTTGATGGAATGCCCTTGGGAGATACTGCTCTATGGAATTCCATGCTTTTTAGTTAGACTAAGGTGGGTAAGAAGGACAAAGATCTTGAGTTGTTGGATAAAATGAACTCATTTGTGAGGAATTTGATTTCTTGGACTTGCGTCGTTGCTGGGTATGTTTGGATTACGTTCATGGCCAACACGATGATATAAAACAATAATATCGTAACTCCACCTAAGCTTTCCCATCACTCCATGCTTTAGCATACAACATTTTGATGAAAGAGTATGACTAACTTGGACCAAAGGCTATAAATACAATACCAATCAAGATAACAAGCTTCAGAGCCTCAGTCAAGTAACTTTCTAATTTTTTATTTTTTGTTGATACTACTCTGACGTGAATCTGGAAAATATCACATATGTACTTTCTTAAAAAAGAAGCAATATTATCCTCACTACTAAACTTCCTAATATGTCGACAATTTTATAAATACTTCAATTTTAAGGTGTATCAAGATAAATAAGTACTAGTTTTTTTTCCTTTTTGAAGGACCAGCTTTCTGAAATGTTGGAAGGTAAACAACACACAGATTTTCGAAAGTTGCCTATCAGGGACGGATCCAGGATTAGAATTTAGGGTGTGCTAAAAAATTAGTTTGGGTTTTGGAACCTTGACCTCAAGCTTAAAAACTAAACACTCCTACCACTATACCAAACTTAATTTTCAAATTTGGGGTGGTCCATGGCATACATGACCACCCCTTGGATCCGCCACTGTTGTCTATCATACCCTGTTGCATTTCCCTTTCTGAAATAAATTTTTTAAGAACCTTTAATTGCACCAAGAGGAAGAAAATAGCCCAAGTAGCCAAAAATAAACCAACTTCATATGCTACTTGGACAATCCAAAGATTATAATCTTTTTTCCATTTATCATGATAGATTTTCCATATACATCGGGGAAATCTAGTCTTTGTCACCAAAATAAAAAAATAAAAGCTGCAATGCTGATAGCTATTCGTAACAGAAAAGTCATCCAAGCTACTTTAGGCAGCCTCGCAACATGTTTTTTTTTATAGCATTATCACAAGAAATTGATACAGAGAAGAGAGCTATTTCAATTTAAATCCAGATAGGTGTAGAGAAATTCTGCAACAAATGAATATCTTATCCTTTTGATTTCCTATTATATGATGCATATGAGATAAAAACTCATGCTTACAATTCAATCGAGCTATGTCAATCTGCAAATTTTGATTGTCAGATAATTAAACCTGTAGTGAAAATATTAGTTGTTTAATAATAATTGAGAATTCTGATAAATATCTAGAATGTAATTGATAATATCCAACTAATTTAGTGTTCTAATGAAACATATTTCAAGACTTTCTGGAAATGGTATTGCTCTGAGGTAGTTTGGTATTTAATTAGCTTGAAGATCTTGCTTCAACTTGCTTTTGTGCATCAATTTTACTAGCCAGTCTGTTGTTGCATTTTGTAATATATATATGTGTGTGTGTGTGTGATTGTCATGTTTATTGAAAGTAGCCTCCAGCAACAGTTAATCAAATGTGACATGTACCAAGGGGAATTATTATTAAGAACCATAGCGATTAGTATATTAGAATCAGTCTTTATACTTATGTTTATATGTTCATTTTAGCACATGGAATTAGACCACCGAGAAGTGCCTAGTTTTGCTATTATTGACGTCTGTTTGCCATATAGTCTTCCAATTACAGATACGATTTCACCTATGTTATTGCATACTATTGCAACACCACTAGCCTTACCAAATAAGAAGCAACTACCATCAATATTGAGCTTTAGTCTTAAAGCATACAGGAGTTTCGAGGTAATATTCTTCTAGCTCTTTTAATTGATTAATATAACCCATGTTGAAAGCTTAATCGTTATCATTTCCAGTGGAATCTTTTAAAAAAATTAGCTGCATCGATCTTTTGTAAGATGCTTTTTATGTGCTTCTTATGTCTATTGTTGAGCTTTCTTTTTGTTGATGTTTTGCCTGGATTTGTGAATCCATAGAGACCAACATATTATAGTTGTTAGAATAAGACGCACATGGTTATCCTTATTAGATGACCATAGCCATGTTCTTATAATGTGATGCATAGTCATGTGATAAGCAATGTTAATATGATATATAGAACTGAAATAAGACCAAACATTCCAAGAGACATTGCACTGAACAAAAACATGGTCAATAGTTTCAAAATGCTCACAAAATAAACATTTAGATACAAATGTTATGTTCCTATGTTTTAAGACTGAATCAATTAAGATCCATTGATTTGTTAATCTCCAAAGAAGGAAGGCACATTCCCTTGGAGTGATAGAGTACAAGATTTTCTAAAAAATAAGAGAGTTGGTTCCTCTGTCTATTTATCTTTATCCAGGTATCTTTTGTGTTGAATGTGCATGTGTTAGATGTGGTCCATTGCATGGAATCATCTTTCAATTTATTGATAGATAAATTTTTTATTCTCTCTACATCAGACGACAACACATTGTTTAATAGCTTAGAGATGTTCCAGTGCCCATTAGTCCCAAATTCTTTGACTTGATCTTGAGAATACTAGTTGTATGAACCATTATAGTCAAGAGAGATTAAAGAAAAGTATCTAGCCAAAATTTAATATTCTATTTCCCAAGCTTCCAAAAGATAAATTTTTTATCTTTACTTCTTACCCATAATAGTCTCTTCCCAGTTTTAAAACTGATTTTTTTAAAATAAACTTGTAGGGGATGATGAGTTAAGCAGTGACTAGAATTCATGTAGTTTTCCCATTGAGTCTTGTTTTCACGACACTTATACGATAGCATGTATGAGAAAAGCTTGTAAGAATCTTCTAGTCTTCTTATATTAATGCATTCTTCATCATAAGTTTTGCAGATGAAGTAGCAAGTTGTCCAAGTTATAGATTTATTATTCATTTGTTGCCAATAGAAATATACTAAACAACCTTTAAATTCTTATCATGGTTGCTTTAGGGATTATATAACTTTAAAGGTGTAACATAGAAATATCAGTAAACACAACCTGAATTAACGTAAGTCTGCCACCAAAGAAAGCAAGACACCATCTCACTCATTTATCTTCTCTCTTTTGTCACCATGTCTTCATGATATCTAACTTTTATACTTGGATGAATATTAGTTCCCATATATTTCAAAGAGAAATTGCCATGATTAAAACCACTAGTAAGCTTTATCTGAGAAATCCAGGCGAGATAAATTGAGTTTGAATTATAAAAATAGCTTTTACTTTTGTTTATAGTCTGACGTGATATATTTACATATGTTTGAATGAGGCTTATTATTTTTTGTAGTTTGATTTGGTAGCATTGTAGAATACGGTAATTTCCTCTGCATATGCCAGGCATGAGACAGGGACAAAGCTTGATGTTTTAAAACATATATCTATGTTTTTCTTATTTAACCTTTTGAGACCTCTAAAAAGTAGATCCTTAGCAAAAATGATCAAACTTGGTGAAAATGGATCACCTTGTCTGATCCCATTTGTTAATTTAAAATATCATTTTGCTTCACCATTAATTATGATTAAGAAGTGATCATAATGTATTAAGCTTCTAATCTTGTCAATATAACGTTTAGAGAAATCAAAAGTAGCAAGAATATATAAAATATAAGGAAAAAATCTTATCGAAAGGTTTTGTCATGATTATTTTTATCAGCATGTTACCACCCCAAGTCTTCTTGTTTAAATCATTGACCAGCTCTGGAGTTAGGAGAATACTATCATGAATGTTTCTATTTTATTGCTCTACAAAAATCATCTTAGGAGAGAGAGAAGCAAGCTTGTCATTGATTATCCTATATATAAGCCTATTAAAGACAATACATAGACTTATAGGTTTATAGTCATTCCACATTAGCAAAGAGTATTTATTAGGGATTAAACATATAGCAGTAGCATAAACACCCTGAGAAGTAGTATCCCTTTTAAAAAGAACACTTATAGAATTGCAAAGATCTTCTTTTATTGTAATCTATTTTTTCAGAATTTGTTTTGTATTAAAGACATCAACACCTAAAATACTAGCAGAGTTGAGAGCTTTTATTGATGTTTCAATCTCATCATTAGAGGGGGGGGGGGATTATCAATATTTTGTTATCTTCCTGATTAATAATTTTTGGAATGATTGAAGATAGGTCATGGATTCTTCTATCCAACAGATGCTCACTAAGGATCTTTTGGAAATGGTTCACTGCAGATAGGCTTATTTGATTATGATCTTCAAGCCATGTAATGTCTTCTTTTATTATTGTTATTTTTCTGTTCTTCCTTTTTTTTCTTAACATGATTTTGGAATGTTGTTGTGTTTCTGTCTGTAATTTGGATATAATTAATAACAATTTTTTTCTCCCAACTGCTTTATTCTCTTATAAGAAGATGAAGTTGATTTGCTTTGGCTTGAACAAGCTTGATTTCGCAATCAGTTTCTCCTGTTTCTTGGTAACGAGTTTCAAAAAACTGAACCTCATCTTCTGATTGGGTGAGAGCACTAAATATGTTACCAAATGTGTCTTTATTCCAGACTTTAAACTTAGCATTTAATCGTTTAAGTTTTTTCCATAACTTGTGAAGAGGAGGACACTGCATTTCTTCATTCATTTGCTTTCTACTACTTTTAAGAATTCAGATGCATGTACCCTATATTTTCAAATTTAAAATGTGCTTTAGTTTTAACTGAATATTTTTACATCGTGATCAACATGAGACTGTAATTGGAGCCCGTTCGAGTCATGTGCTTTATTGAAGTGTTTTCAAAGAAATCAGACCAAGCATTGTTTTGTAGCACTCTATCCAGCCACTTCCATTTGTGGGAGTTTTTCCACGTATATTTGAACCTATATAGTATGCGTCTGTAAGTGAGCAGTCACTAATCATGCTATTGAATTTATCTATGCTCCTTGTGCAAAGAAAGGTGCAAGAAAGCTGCTCAAAATGGTTGGTGATGACATTAAAATCCCCCATCACTAACCATTCAATAGTTTGATCAGTAATTTGTCTCATATTATTCCACAAATCCAATCTTTTGTCCCTGAAAAATTTGGTACAAATAGTTTTTAGTAAGAAAGCTTTGTTAAGAAACAAGTGGTTTACCTTTGGGTGTAACAACTGATCCCAATCCTAAATCAGGTTAACATTAAAATCATTATTCCACGCCATATTTTATTTGAGATATTAGCCAAACTGTTTTAAAAAGCAAGGAGTTTTGTGATCTTCTCAAGATTAGATGTTTCCACCATAGGTTCCTATATTGCTAGAATATTTAAATGTTCAAATTTAATAAGAGACTTAAGCCTTCTTGTTGATGTGTTGCCAATACCCATCACATTCCAACAAAGGATTTTTGTTGTCATTTAGTTTAGCCAGATTTAGACCTGTCGATTCTTTTTGTTTGAGTTGCTTTGGTAGAGGGTTGGCTTTTGATGTTTTAGTTTGAATCTTTTTTTTTTGCAAGAATTTTTTAAAGTGTTTATTGATTTTGGTGGAGGATTTTGGAGAATATGGAAGACTGACAATAATGGATTTTGGTGATGAAGTTGTGGTAAATTTAGGAGAGCATTCGTCAGGATTTTCAATTATTTATGAGGCCTTTTGAACATCATTCAATACCTTTAAAATATCCTCTTCAGGAAGGTCATGAACTATTGATGGGGAGTTAGTATATTGGTTGACTTAATAGGATTGTTTCATTTATGGTGATTGTTTGATTTGAGGATGGTAATTGTGGTGGTTATACACTGGTTGGTTTGTTTTAGATTGTTTTTGGGTGTGGTGGGAAGGAACTTTATTATCTTAATCAGGGCTAGTAGTTATGAGCTTAACATTTGAAGAGTCGTTAACAATGATAGATTTTAATTTAGGTGGACATTGTTCAGTCATTTTAGGTTCTTTAGAATTGTCTCTTTGTTGACCATAGTCTTCTCGAGTATTAAGCTTTCTACACTCTTGTTGTTTACGACCAATGTGACGAAAATATGGACATTAACTACGCATTTCTCCATACTTTACTTATTTCCGGTACCAATCAGATTGGCCAAAGCATATCCATATCTTGTGAAGTAATGGTTTAGATAAACCGAGTTATATCAAGGTTTTACAATAATTATACATGGCCAGGTTTTAGAAGAAACCTAAACTGCAAGAGGTATGCCCATTGACTTGGAGATGTCATTAGTGTAGTCTTTATTATTCAAGAACCCTGGTATATTAAGTAAACTAATCCATATAGGTAATATAAAATACTCTCTCTTAGGATGGAAGTCAAGACGCCATTTAATCATTCTCATTGTAAATTGTCCTACTTACTACACATTGCGCCTCCAAGTTTTCCTCAAATATCCAATCAGTTCAATTTTTATCATAATGTGGCGAGTTTCCTAAATTGCAAGATTGTATTGACTAGAGAGTCTAAAGGTTCTGAATAAATGTTTGTATTTCAGTCATTTGAGGCGTACCATTTGAAAATTTCCCTATCAGTGTATGTTTGGTTTTTGCTTCCAACATAATCTTGTTTTTGACTTGAAAGTTAATGTATTTATAGTCTATCCTGTCTTCTATTCTTTCATGAACATTTGTACCTGGTTTTGGTTGATTTCTAATTGCCTCTATATAAGACTTAGTTTGGTTTGAAGGTTGCAGATACGTAGTGGTATTTCCAGGTGTTTGAGATGGTTCAAATGCAGGATTGTTCCTTAGTATTGATAGAGGATTGGTAGACTTTTGATTAAGGTTTAGTCATCCACTGTTATTTGGTAAAGCAGGAAATCAAATTGATTGAATGTTGAATGCTGAAATCTTTGAGTTTCTGTTTCATTTTTTAATGGTTGAATTCTTGTGTAGCATTTTGAGATTGTTTCTTGTGCAGGTGCTTCCATGGTGGCCATAGCAGAGATTTTCGTTATAAGCTACAACATATTGAAATGTCCGATTTCTTCTTAGGTGGAGAGGTTGATAAAGTATAAAGGTGATTCCTAATATCTGTACTGATACATAAATAACAGCCTATAAAAAAGATTTTTATTTTTTATTTTTTATTTTTTTTTAAAACTCCATTTTGTTTAAAATAAAAAATATCTAGTTTTTCTTCATATATATTATTTTATAAGTCTAAGTTAGTATTTTTTCCATCCGATACTATATAAGTTAGGTTATAATTTAGATAGTTATTTTGTAATTAAGATAATAAAATTATAAATTAGTTACAACTGCTTATATATATATAATCTTTAAATATATATTAAGCATATCTAGTGTTTTGTTATTTTTAAAGCTACTTTTTCAGAGAAAAATTCTAGCAATTGATAATTAGCAATAGAATAGTAATAAAAATCAGGTTAGGATGGATAGACAATTTAATGAAGCTAATTAGGACATAGACTTCCAATCTCTTCTTATATAATCCACTCCTAGACTCTCTAAGAAAAAAATTTATTCGAGATGATTACGAGCCTTGAAATTGAGAATCTTCATATCCTGGTTCCAAAACAACCAAATTTTGTAAGAAATATTTGTCACATAGTAATCAAAACCGACTTAGAAGCAATAATCTCCTGTCGATCAACATTAATGAGAGGTTCGTGGATAATAACAAATCTGATATTTTCCTTACGAACTATTAATTTTAGTCTACGCAATGAAGCCTTATTTCCAATCCCTTGAATATTTTAATTTAGAACTTTGATCATAAAGGACTTTTAAGGGTATATCTTTTAGGTTCTGCGAATTGTAGACACTTGATGATAACATAATTCTTTCTCTTTTTGCTCCTAGCTTGTTTTAGATTTCTGATGAGAAGATTTTGAAAGCTAGTGTCGATTTATTTTTTCTTCAAGGTTGGAGAAGAATGAGACTACCAATATTTTCTTGGTTTGGTGTATGGTTTCCAGAGTAATGGGTATCATAATCCAAAAAAGAAGATAGGTTGTTATCATAGTCCAATGATTTGATAGCATACATGATTTCTTCATTATTAACAATATTCTCTGAAAATTTGACTTTGTTAAGCTTGTCCTCTATAGTTTGATCTGAACAGGTGTATGGAGATATAGTAAAGTGATTTTTCCTTGGTCTTTTTGGAAATTGATGGTATCTTCATTTGAATTTTTTGTTCTTTGAGGATGAAGAAGAATATGGCTTAAAGATGATAGACTTTACTCTTGGTTGCTTAGTAGTAGGAGGTTCTAAGTCTTTTGAGTGCTCTGCATCAGGTTCTTTATTTCCTTCAACTTCTGCTTCTTTTGAGTTCTTTTGAATTTTCTTGAAATTTTCTATGTTATGTCTAATATGATTACAATGGTGACAGTATATAGGAAGGATTTGTAGCTGATTTCCAGCCAACACGCCTCATTTTCTCCAAACCCAACCCAGATATTGTGTTGAATGTACTAGGTTATATCCATCTCGACCCATACGTAACAAGCATTATATAATGCATTGTTTGTCTCAGGCATCTAGATTTTGATAGGGTTGCCAATTGTAGATGCAATTGATTGTATCATGGTCTCATTATATAGATACTCTGAACCCTTTGATATCCTCGCCCACATAGGTGTGATGGGGCTCTCAATTTTTGTACTAAAAGCAGGAGTTCATTTGAGAACTTTAATCAATGAAGGGCCAATCGTCCATACGTTTCCGACCCAAATTTTTTCCAGATATTCTTTGAGATCAAATTCCACCAGGAGATTATGAGCATCCCATGTTGATCTATTGTACTTTCTAGTTAACCTGCTTTCATTAATATATTTTTTTCAAAGATGATTTTTTTGGAATACCTGCCGAAGAATTTGTTAAGTATGGTGATTTTTTATTTTGCATCAAGCATGCCTTTATCTTGTTTCGAGAATCGTAATGATATATGATTTATTTTGTATTGAATTGAAGATGGAATGAATTCTTTGGATTGAGTAAACAAGTATGCGTACGATTTCTTTGGAAGTGTTGTTGTGTTGGATTCATATTTTTGATGAATTGTGTTTTTTAATGTAGGAAAGTCTGAGTTCGAGAGAACTTTGTTTTGGTGATTCTCCATAAATGTCGAGGCTGATTTTTTAGCTGTGAAACAGAATGATGGTAAGCTTCATTAATCGACCCATAAATCAGCAAGATGTTGGATTAATGGAAGCAGGAAAATCTAAGGACAACAAAAAGGTGAGGAGGAATAGAGAAAGAAGCAGAAGAAGAGGAAAAGAGCCTTGAATGCATCAATTATTGTAGAAGAGAATGCGAGGAGCTTTTTTAGACTCAAGAAAAGTATTCTTGGAGAGACCTTTCATTTTGATCTATGCTCTCTCTCTCTTCATATTTATTGTCTTGTTTGAAGTGAAAAAACTTTTCGAAATGCTCTTAAATTTCAAATTTCACCTTTTTTTTAGAGAAATCAAGTCCAAGCCAAAGCCCAAAATGGTGGGTATTACTCGATTTCAGCCCGACAATGATTTTGGCTTAATTTTACTAATTCATGGGCCCTTTATAGGTGAACTGATTTGAATTAAATTCTCGTAAAGCTATGCATCATCTCAAGATTACTATATTTGTTTGGGGGGATAATGTTTTTAAAACTTAAAATAATTATTTAATTGTTATAAATATAGTATGTTTATACTTTTTAAATGATTCTTTCCAAATCTAACTAATACGTAATTTTATATTTTTTTTCTATCCAAAATGTGACACACACACACATATATAGATATATATATAGAAAAAAAAATAACTTTTTAAGACTTAAAGAAACAAACAAAAAATTCACAGTAATCATACATTATCAAAAATATTAGTGTTTCTTAACATTGCAATTTCATTGCCACCGTAGATACTACATCGTAACAAATTAACCGTGCCTAGTATTTGAATTTTATTTTTAATTCAGTCACTATTATTATAAACTCAATTAGGAAAGTGATATATAATAAACCCTAAATCAAAGGTTCAACTAAAACAACAAGTTTGGCAAATCATCTTCAGAGCAACGAAGAAAATTTAAGCTAATAATGAGAGAAAGACAAGTGAATGGAGGTAAATATGTCGAAGAACGGAAAATATTAAAGTTGTCCAGAGAAGATCGAGCCAGAGTCGAAGAAACATCTGGTAAAAATATTGGCGATTCTAACTAGATAGAATCGAACGGGGAGAGGAAGCAACCATCAAATTGGAGATGTTTCCATCGAAGAACAGTCAGAAGATCTAGAATTGAGCATCCATAGAAATCCGTTGCTAGTTAGATAATAGATTCCAGACAAAATCGAAGAGGGGAGCATTCATCAGAGACGATGGAGATAAATTCCTTGAAGAACATCAGCTGCTTGATTGGACTACTGATTCCAGAAGAATTGAAGCTGCATAATCTTGCCGGGATGAGACTTTGCTTCCTAAAGATTCAAGCAAGACAATCAAAGATATGAATAGATTCTGCAAAATTAGAAGTATTGGGATTAGTTAACTAACAAATGGGTTAGTCAATCCGAAATTGACCAATACCCAGGCTATCGAGAACCAAGATTGCAAGTAAGTGACTAGGAGGAATGAAATCCTCATAATGGATCTTCTTCTTGCACTTCAGAGTCCATCTTGCAAGCCAATCAGCTGCAAGGTTCTGTTCTATGAATTCATGGTAAAGAACCATAAAATGGGAGAGAAGGCCCCTGATCCTAGTTAGCATGTTCACGATATGGAAGTAATAGAGTTCCCGGAAGACAAGAAGGAAATAAAGATTTCATAATCGCTTTCAATGTCAATATTGGTAAACCTTTTGATTTTACAAATGGCCAGTCCATTCAACAAGGCTCTGGCCTAAGCTTGGATTGGAGTTTGCTTGCCATAAGTATTCCCATAAACCAGAAGGATTTTTCCGAGGTGGTCTCTGATTAAGATGGCGCCACTGGATTCGCCTGATTGGGCACAACAAGCATCAAAGTTAAGCTTCAATCTGCCCTGAATTGGAGGTGTCCAACAAAGATAATTAATTATTTTCTTGTTCTCCCTCGGAATATAGGAACCTAAATCATAAGCAGCAGACTCACTGTATTTCCAGTGCTTTTCCATTGCTTTAATTAAAACAAATTAGAAAAATCTAGGCTAGAGATTATGTGCTTTATATGTTGAATTGAGGACTTAGATGAATGAGGAGTGCCTTTAAATTTGACCTTGTTCCTGGCTTGCCATATGACTCAGTTTATTATGGGAGGAAAAGTGGTTTTCATATGAACTCTTGAAGGAGAAGACCAGGACCAACTTCTGGCCATATGGATAGGAGTCATAAACCTGCTTAACTTGACATTGAAAATGTTAGCAAAATAGACCCATATCGACCAAGCATTCTCACAAGAAACAAAGACATGCTCAGTACTTTCATTGTTATTACAAAATTTCCTTTTAGAAGCTAGTTCTAAATGTATCTTTTGCATCATAACTTCAGTATGAATAAAGTACTTAAGAAGCCTCCAGTGCAAAACAAAGCATTTTATAAGTGTGATTTGGTTCCAAGTTCTTTCAAAAATAGAATAAGTAGGATAATTTTGATTGATTTTGTTTAGAGTGTCTTTTACGTTGAAAGAAACAGAATTGGATAACCTCCAATGAATTTTATCATCAATATTGTTATCAATTTCAGATTTTTAATAAGATTAATGCTAGAGAGAGGAATTAGAGAACTTATCGACTGAAGATTCCAAGAGTTGCTACTCCAAAGAGAGCTAACTTTCCTTCATTTAAACCATATGTTATCAGACTCATCCTCAAACTCGATGATGGGAGGATTACCAAACCAGTTGTCCATCCAAATATCCAAATCCTCTTTGCCCAGAACCCAAGAAATAAGGTCATCGGCTTCTTTCCTTACCTCAAACATTCTATTCCAACTTAAGGAACCCATTCTATTACGCTTAATTTGAGAACCCTCACAGTAAATACTGTGAATCATTTTAGACCAAAGAGTATTCTTACTTCTAAAGATATACCAGTGCTTCATAGAGTAGACTTTCTGGTAATTAACAAGGCTATGGATATTTAGGTCAGCCTCTTTGTAACTTCTGGAAATAGAGTACCAGAAACTCCATTGAATGTTGTGATTCTTACTAGTTGATCCCTATAAAAAATTTCTCTAATTTGCAGATGATGGAGGAAGGGAGCTTGCAACTATGAATCTAGTAGATGGAGATGGGAAGCAAGACACTCTTGATCAGGGTCAGACTTCCAGCATAGGAAAGGCTCTTTCCCTCCCAAGCCAGAATCTTGCTATTGATTTTATCAATTAAAGGGAAAAAGTTACTGATTCTGTTATTGGAGCTAAGAGTAACACCCAGGTAAGTCGTAGGAAGGTTGCCAATGCTAAAATTAGTTTGAATTTGAAGGTCTTTAAGCTTTTCTAATTGATGTTGCTAGCAGCAATAATTTGAGTCTTATCACTATTAATAACTTGACCAGAAGAGTCTTGATAACTCTGCAGTAATAAACCAATTGAATCTATTGAAGAAGTAAGCCCATTAGTAAAAACTAATAAATCATCGGCAAATGCCAAACAGAGAATATCAATTTTACTTCTGCTCTTGTACTTGATAGTTTTATTTGTAACATAAAGGTTAGCCAATCCTCTAATCAAAGCCTCCTCAGCAAGAATGAACAGACTAGGAGATAATGGATCTCCTTGTCTGATCCCCTTGCTAGTTTTAAAGAAACCAACAGATCTACCATTAATCAGATTAGAAGCATAAAAATAAGTGATAATATTACTCATAAGCTTAATAAAGTTTTGGTTAAAACCATAACTATCAAGGATTTTAAGAATGAAGTCATGAGAGAAATTGTCGAAAGTTTTCGACATATCTACTTTAATAATAACATTTCTACGTTTTGTCCTTCTTTTTTCAGGTCATGCATCAGCTCCTTGGCTATCAAGATGTTTTCGTTGATGGACCTTCCTTTCACGTAAGCTCCTCGAAGTTCTGAAATCAGATTAGACAATAGGTTAGCAATTCTATTACTGATTAGTTTTGAAATTAGTCTATTAAGAATAATACAGAGAAAAATAAGGCTAAAGTGATTCCAAAAACTAGGGTTATCAATTTTTGGTATCAGGAAAATACGAGTGACTTTAATCCCTTTAGGGATAGCCTCTCCTTTAATAAAATCTTTCATTTCTTTACAGAGATCCACTTTGATAATATTCCAACAGGAAGTTAGGAAACAAGAGTTGAAGCCATCAATTACAGTTGCACTAGATGGCTTCAAGCTTTTAATAGCAAGTAAAATTTCTTCCTCAGAAGGCTCAGAAAGCAAAAAATCATTATCTAAATCAGAAACAATATTAGGAATATGCTTAAGAATGTCATTACAATGATTATCATCAGTATTAATAGGAAAAGTATTAGAAACCATATCTTTGGAGTAGCTTTCCACAGATGTATCCATTAGATCATCATCATTAGTCCATTCATTATTGATTTTGATACAAGAAATTCTGTTTTTTCTTATTTTCCTTCTCACAAAGTTATGATAAATGCTTGTATTTCTATCCCCGTCTTTTATCTAGGAGGAATAAGTTTTTTACTTCCAGAAGGACTCCTCTATAGTTAAGGAAAGAAGGTTGCTAGCAGAAGGTTCAGAGAGGTTGATCTTGTCTTCAAGGCTCTTGCTGGTAAGATATTTCTCTTCATAATGGATAACTTCAACCTGAGTGTCTTTGACCTTGTCAAAGATATTACCAAAGGTATCCTTATTCCAAGTTTTTAAATCTCTTTTAAGCCTTCTTAACTTGTCTAATAAGATATTGAGAGGGCTGCCAGTTATATTTCTATTCCAGCTGTCTTCAACAGTCTTAATGAAGCTAGGATATTTAGTCCACATGTTAAGGAACTTGAAATTGCTACTGATTCTCCTGCTTTTGTTGGTGATACAGACTTTTAAGGGGGAATGATCGGAGCAAGTTCTAGTCATGTGGTTCACATTAGTATATTACAAACTGTTAGCCCAGTCTTGATTGATTAGGACCCAGTCCAGTCTTTTGCCTTTGAGGTTTTTCATCCAGGTAAATTTAGTGCCAGTAAAGTTAGTTTCCTCAAGCTTATAATCTTTAATCATGTTATTAAAGTCTTCTACACTTTGCTGGCAGTAGCTATTACAGTTAAATTGATCTTGAATGGATCGAGAAGTGTTTAAGTCTCCTAAAACCATCCAGTCATTTACAGAAGCAGAGATATTCTTTAAAGCATTCCACAGATCAAGCCTATTACCTCTCTGGCACTTGGCATACACAGAGGTAATGTAGATAAGCTTGTTGTAACTTATCACATTGAATTCAGTATGCATTAATTGAACATGATCAATCTTTACATTGATTTGAATATCATCCTGCAAAAAATCCACAATTTATTAGAAATGTTAGCATAGAAATTACTAAATTTTAGGAAAGAAGTAATATGATCTTGTTTATTATGAAGAATAAAAGGCTCCTTGATGAAGAGGAGCTTAATGTTGTTTCTCGTGAAAATAGACTTGAGTTTTTTTTAGAAGACTTGTTGCATATTCCCCGGATGTTCCATGACAGGACATTAATCATATGAATCTTTGTTTGATGAACTTTTGGTCTTCACAAATAGTAAAGACTCGGGTAGCCTTGGAAGTTTTTTTTTATTCTGGCCTCTTTCAGTTTCTGGTTCAGGATTCTTTGAAAACTCTTGCTAGTGTCTCTTGTCTTTAATGTTGGAGTATCTGGCAAGCTGCCTCTATTGTTTTGATCAGGTGTGTTATATCCTGATTTGGCAATAGTGTACTATCGGGAAGCTTGATTACTATCACACTCAAGATCTTTAATTGCTTCTATCATATATCATTATTGCTTTCTGTTGTGTCCATGTTCTTACTGCCTCAGGGTCAAAGATTTCCAGATTTTTCTGTTGAGTCCTTATTATAGATTTTATCTTTTGCTTTTGATGTTTAAAAACTTGTTCCTCAGGGTGAGGTAAGATTTCATCACTGTGAACTCTGACTTTGTTCTTACTGGTTAGCTTTTCAGGTTGAGGAATGATTTCAACAATGTTATTTCCAACATTACTTTCACTAGCTTGTTTGTCAAGAGCAGGTAATTCATTTTGTTGCTGTTTGTTGATTTTATTTTTACAGATATCAGCATTGTGACCAATATGATTGCAAATACTGCAATATTGTGGTATGTTCTTATATGCTATTCCCATCCAGCAACCATCGTTAGAGCCAAACCCTATCCACATCTCGTTATGCAACCTACTAGTAACATCAAGTTCCACCCAACCATAAGCCGCATTAAATAGCGCCCTGTTTTGATTAGGAATCGAAGTCTTTATAGGATTACCTATAGTTCCGAATATAGTTTCTATCATTGACTGATTATAAAGGTATTCAGGAATCTTGGAGATTCTTGTCCATATAGGAGTTATAGGGCCTTCTATTTTCGGATTGAAATTTAAGGTCCACTTTAACACTCTCATGATGGTACTTCCAATGGTCCAAGTTGTTCTAGTCTATAGTATGCCCATGTCTTCTTGCAGATCGAATTCAAATAGGATGTGATGAGGGTCTCTAGTAGAGAGGCTAAGGTTACCTTTGAATTTTCTTTCTGCTACGAATTTGTCCGGCAACTGCTTCTTTGGTATTCCTTCAGAAAATTTCCCAATCAGGGTGAATTTAGTTGATTTCTTCAGTTTATCTTTGACGTCTTTAGAGAACTGCAAGGAAATGTGATTGTTCTTGTAGTTGATAGATTCAGGTTCAAAATCATTCGTTTCTGTAACGTTCTCCTTGAAAAGATCTACGTATTTCTTCTTTTCGGATGAACCAATTTCACTTTGCAGGGTAACATCATTGTGAGAGGGATTATGTTGATCCATGGTAGAGAATCAGAACATAATAGCGCAATAAATAAAAAAGCAAAAGATAAATAGAAAAGCAAAGGAGGAAGAGCAGAGGAGCAGAAACAAGAAATAAATAGAAAAGGCTTGACAGAACAACGATCAAGAGGGATAATCAAGAATAGACGACGAACCAGCGCCAATCAAAGAAGAGAGACGAAGAAAAATCTTCCCGAAAAAGTTTTTGGAGATCAAGAACATAGATTACGTTTCTTGGAAAAAGTTTTTCATTTTTCTGAGGTTTTTCCGTGCCTAGTATTTGAATTTAGAAAAGAAAAAAAAACAAATAACCCTAATAGAATAACTTCGGTATTAAGCAGATCATGTTATAATTTTCAGTTTTGCAATTTAATAAACCAAAACGATAGATCATGTTATAATTTTCAGTTTTGCAATTTAATAAACCACAACGATTAATGTTCTGATTTAAACGAATATTGTTGGAATGGAAAGTTCAAATCATATTATAATTTTTTAAATCATATTATAATTTTTTAAATCATAACCAAAAGTTACAAGGTCATCTACGGGAGAAAAAGGATTACATGTAGGGTTCCAAATGCTCGCAATTCTTTAAATACTACAAACGTGTCATTTTAATAATCTCCCACTCGAGAACAATTGCTGACCTCCCACGAAAAAAAAGTCCATCCGCTTGGCCAGTGTCGGCTACGTATAAAATGAATTATTGTTAAGTCCATGAATAGTAATCCCGAACCAGTACATCATCAACCTAACAAAGATGAGCTTAGGTCAGATCAAGTTCTTAATAAAGTTGCAGTCTCAAACCTTAGTGTTATGCATTACATCGTGATCTCATAAGTACTAGTTTTTTAAGGCAGCAAGCTTCTCTTGAAGCTTCAGAATTCGAGTCTGCAATGACAACATAAAACTGTAAAATAAAATATAAGAATTAAGTTTAAGGAGATGCTATTACATACTTCCGTCTGTTAAAAAATCAGGTGCATCCAATGGATATGTATATGTCTGATAAAATCAAACGTGTTGTCTTAGTAGTACAATGAAGTGAACTTGATGGTCACACCATGGTAGTAAAATTGTTTTTGTCCCAATCAATCCATTTTGTCCGATCCAAAAATACGTAGATATGGACATGAGTTTCATGTTTGAAATCTATGTTTGAAATGACTCCTACTCCTTTTCCGGTAGTTTGCTTGGGAATCAAAGCGAACCCAGGAATCTGGGTTTGCTTCCCTAAGAAGCAAACGGCCGAAGAAGGAGGCTCCTCCTCCTTCAAATTTGCTTATTGTTTTTTAAAACTTTTTTGCTAACGGTAATTTTGAAATTTTTGTAACTTAGAGTAACAACATGTATAAAAAAAGTTTAATACTAGGTTGACTCTGGATTGTATGAACAAAACGATACATATAAATTTGAAATCGGGGTCCGAAAGAGCTGTCCAATCTGAATCCAACCATAACCGGATGTTTACCACCCCGAAATGCACTTTTTTGCAAATTGGTGCTCACTTTCTAAAAACTTTCCGCCCCCTATCCGGTATAATTTTAAGACAGTACAAGGATTCATTACTCAAACTCAAGCTCCAAGCAGTATTACTCGGCCCACAAGCAAGGCAATGTCAAACACAACTCGTTTAATTTTCACACAAAATGCTACCAAACACAGCTTATAACTAACTATATACCTTAAATGATTTCGAACGACGAATAGAAGGCTCTATATCAATACATGTTGAATATGAATTCTCAGCCAGATCATATTGTTCCATGGTCAAGAAAACATCTCCTTGGCACATATATGCCTGCAAAATTCAAAAATAGAAAAAAACACATCTTAAGACATAAAAGTATTATGATGATGTTCATATATGAATCAACAGTAGTTAACTTGTAAAAAATGTTACGATGAAAAGTCATAAATCCGAGTTATCAAATATATAACACCGATGGCCATAAAGCTTGACCTAACCTTCAAGCCCATCAAAACCTAAGACTCAACTTATGCCTTGAGCTCACCTGAGCAAAGTGGGGTGCCAATGCTAAAGCTTGGTTAGCATCTTCTAAAGCCCCAGAATGGTTGCCCATTGCCAATCTCGCAATCGACCTAAAATTAGAATGATGTTTTACAAACTTCTTCACCATTGCCAAATTCAACTCGATAACTGTAGAACAATTAAGCTAATTATTTCATTACTTGCTCAAATAGTAGCATTTTAACGGAATGATGGCATTTAGAGGAATAAGATTTAACATGGGAACCGTTTGACGGACCTGTCTTTGTACATCATATGAACACCACCAAATTGATTTAAGCCTATAGCCTGCAATTATCGACGCATTCACAGGTAAGCCATTACTAGTTCGTTTTGTTAAAGTGCTTGACATTGATTATAAGAATGGAGTACCTGAGAGAGTAAGATTTCGGCGTTCGGGAAATTGCCACTATCAATATCCTTTTGAGCCCTCTTTGTCAAGGCGAGCGCATCCAAAACATTCGCGACGGCCGCACTGTCACGTCCGCCGCCGCACAAGGCGAGCATGACCTCCGCAGCTCGAGCTACGGTCCCGCAGTGACGGATGATAGTTCCTTCTGGAAGAGAAACGAGATTGGGACCGGCACCGCAGCGGCCAAGACAGCCGCAGGGGTTGACACGCACGGTGGGTGGGACTATAGCTGATATCGTCTCTAGTATTTCCATCGAGCCTTGTCGACGGCATGTGCGGTTGGTACACACCCTGATTTCTTCGGTCTCTGCCGTGATTACGGTACGACGCCGTCTGGTGATGCTGTTGTTGAGGGAATTTGAAGATGACACCGGAAACGGGAACACGTGGCGATAAAGTATTCCTCCCTCCATTTCTGGCTCTATCTCCAGCTAATTCTATTCTGCTAAACTTATTGACGTGGACCGTAATTTTTAAAGCTCAAAATCGATATAAGATAAAAAGACGATTAATTTTTTCATTGACCCCGGACTAAATTTTTTATGGATTATTTTAATAGGCCTAATAAATTTTTAGATAAAAGCACTTATAAATGCACATTCAACTACCTAATTACCCACTCAACTATATATACCCGTGTTTTTCTTCAAATCTATTTTTTCTTCCCTTTTCAGACCTTATAAACTCACAAAACAAGGCTTATATTTTCAGTAACTAGGAAAAAACCCGTTCGACTCCTCTTCAAACCGGAAACCCTCCTCCACCAACATTTTACGTTCTTCGCTGATTCTCGACCGTCGACCATCTAGTCGTCCCTGAAACAAGTAAGTAGTAGTCGTTCGACTGTTGTTGTTTAGTTTACGCCGACCACTAAAGAAATAACGAGCCACAGTAGGCAGGAACGTCTCGATTTAGTGAAATGTGGTATTTTTTGTGTTTTTTGTGATTTTCAAGTGCTTGTTGGTGTACTTTGACGATCAACGTTGTTTATTTCTAATGCAATCACGTAGTTAGGATAGTGTGCAGGTATTTTCGCTTCTGGGTTTATTTTTCTACCCAGTAGCTTTAGAGGTTGCATGTACTGTTAATCATTTTGTGCGTGTTGTGATGTATAGTAGATGATCTACATTCAGTTGTTTGTTGGTTTTGGTGTTGTTTTGAAATTTCTCAGATCCTGGCAACGAGCATGTGAAAAATAAAACAATTCGCATATCGCTACATGTGTATTATAACACTCTTCGCAACATATTATTTTGATGTTGTTTTGATAAAATATCTCAGTATTGTTTCAATGTTGAATCCTGCGAATTGTTTTAAAATATCTTAGTGCTATTTTCAAACAACTCGCAGTGTATCCTGGGAGTTGTTTGTGCTTCCATACATGAGAGTTGTGTTGGAACTATACTAGCCGAGAGTTATTTGTTGGCTTTATGTTTTTTGGAGAAACAATGACCACAAAACCAAGTTTCCACAGGTCGGGATTGTTGAGCCTTTTGAAACTGCTGAGAGAGAACAACATTACAGCTGCCCACATCGAAGCTATGAGAAACACACCGTTCTACACGCTTTTGAAGGAAACATTTGAATTCTGGGATGAGCAGTTACCGAAGAAGAAGTTTTATGCGAACATTGAGTTTATTGTAAAGATGTTTACGGTCGAACATGACGCCTTCCGCTTTGGATCAAAGCTTGTCAAGGTAACAATCGACGATGTAAAGGTCATTTTTGGCCTTAAGCACCACACAGAGGATACAAATTTAACGAAAGCCGGAGCATTCCAAACTAGATACGTAAACGGAGAGGAAAATTATTCAAGGATGATGAGAACATACTTCATGGGTAAAACGGAAAGGAAGATAGGACCGACAAATACTAAATCTGTATCGAACAACATTATAAAGGTATGCCTGAATATAGTTTATACTCTAAGCAGGATGTTCAGATGCACTAACATAGCATGTTGTGGTGAATTTACAAGCAGGTATAACAAAAGCCATCAACCAAGAGGGGAGCATGAGTTGGATTATGTTGCGAGCATGTTGATATTATTTTTGTGCTCAACGATATTCTACTTAGTCTCTAGAGATATAATGGGCTGGAATGCGTTGTATTTTATCGAAGACCTTGACAGAATAAATGACTATGACTGGTCTGGATCAATATTGTTGAAGCTTCTCCAGTCGATCAGGAGTTGTGTTGCAGAAGGAAAACCCGATAGAGTTATCGGCTGCGTCACACTACTAGTCGTAAGATTGTTTATGTTTAATTAAATATTACCACACTTCCATAGAGCTCATGATGATCATATTTTTTCCGGCGCAGCCCTTCGTCATGGAGCACACAACAATTGGGCTAAAGCTCGTAAAGCCAAATCTGATCCCAAGGTTCTTTAAATGGTGGGGATTAGAGTCCAAAAAATCAACTTTTAAGCTGTTTAGAAAGCTGTATTTGCTGTAAGATGATGAGGTATGAAATATATATATATATATATATATATATACAAAACAACTCTCACATTATATATACAAACAACTCTCAGGTTATATGTATAGTTATCAGTTAATAGAGTTGTAAACAACTCTCAGGTAATTGAGGTGTATATAACTCTCAGGATATGAAAGTTGTAAACAAACCTCAGGTCATTTGTGAACAAATCCCAAGATGGGAGAGTTTCAAACAACTCTCATGATGTGGGAGTTTCAAACAACTCTCAGGATATGATAGTTGCAAACATAGCTCAGGCTATTGTTGCAAACAACTCTCAGGTTATAATTTGGGATTAAACAACTCACACCCAGGTAATAACTTGGATGTTTTTTCACATGTAGGTTGTGGAGGCTCCCATTTGTTGGACAGAGGCTGAAATAGAAGCATTTGGAGTAGTAGCAGGAGATGGAGATACGAATGTTGCACCTATTTTACAGGAAGAAAAACCGAGTAAAAGAAGAAAAGTGCAGCCCCCAAAACAATAAAAAAGGCGAGACGCGACCATAGACCAACCAGAGGCAGTCACCAGAACAAGGATTCCATTAACACCAATGGAGACAAACCAACCGGAGGCCGAGGAAGTATCCGATAACAATATGAGTGAAACGTTGGGTGGTGTTGTGCTCAAACGCAAAGAGGCTATTCCAAATAAGACTGGAGCAGAAGCAATGTCAAAGCGTTTGAAGACATATACCGACAAGAATAAGTATCAGCATAA
Source organism: Limnanthes douglasii subsp. nivea (assembly GCA_036936605.1). Taxonomy (NCBI): domain Eukaryota; kingdom Viridiplantae; phylum Streptophyta; class Magnoliopsida; order Brassicales; family Limnanthaceae; genus Limnanthes; species Limnanthes douglasii. Next base: position 214,007,864 of record JAUPFV010000004.1, read on the forward strand.
GATCGACCAACAGGTGAAAGAAGTAATTATATGTCTTGATATACATATATATATATATCTGTTTAACCCACACTGAACAAATTATATGGCTTTCTCGTTGCAGCTTGAAGAGTTAAGGTTAAAGGTAGCAAAACTTAAAGGAGAACAACAACTCCACAATGCTCTCGCTTTGCCTTTTTGCTCCCCTGAAATTCCTTAAAAGGAGAAGCAAGCAAGGTTATCGACACTGCCAGCAGAAGCCGCGTCCACTGATCAGTTGGCACTATTGCCATCTGACTTCAGGAAAAGGACCCAAATCAGGACGGGCAAATGCAGGAATCCAGAGCCAAAGAGCATGATGGAGTACTACCGGAGGAGGAGGATGATGTTGGGAACCATTCATCGGTACAAAATGAACAAGACCGGGAGAGTTATCTGTCACCACAGAGACAAACACAATAGAGAGACAAGCAGACAAGTCTCCACCTGTAAAGGAGGCAACGATAATTCTGAGTCCTCTAAAGGAAAAAGAAACATATGACTCTTTTCTTAATGACCGACAGCTCGTGCCTCCCATGCCGGAGGAAGTAGGTTGCAAAGAATATAGAGCTAAGGAGGTAGAAGCTCGTGAGAAGGAAGTCACAGCCGAAGGTCTTGATGATGTAAGTGGATCTTAAGTACATTAAGATACAATCATGCAAAAATGTTGGGCTTTTAAGTTGTTGTTTTTCAAAATCTAGCAAGTCTAGTGTTTTAAAAGAACAAACATGTATGTATTTTGATGAATCAATAATTGTTAGGGAGAATATTTTGGATCTTGAACCTGATGTGACTAGAGAGAGAAAGGGGATTGTCGTAAAATAATATTCAATAACCTTTTACCAGGCAAGTGGGTCACCTTTTATACTAGAATAAGGTGGACCCGTTTAAGTTCTTAGTGGGCCGTTATTACATATTTAATAAGGCCCCTTAATTAATTTCACGTTTACACATTGGTCCTCGAGGGACTTTTAACACCTTGATAACTACATCAAATATCGTTTATTACAATTAAACCCTTATGACTTATATTGGTAAATTCCGCCCTCATCAGTAGCCCCCCAGTCTTCGGGAGTATCAGGAGCGGAGACTCATTGCCGAGTCTGCACCTGTTGTCCGATCTCCCATGTTCTTCGGGCTAATTGCCTTGGGCGAATCTGTTCTTTTTCCTCTCGCGTCGGTCGCTAACTGATACTGTTCGTAACGATCTGACCTTCATTCGAACTTCGGGCTCTGCTAGACTTTCTTTCCCGACGTTCGTAGCTCCGATCCGGGTTGATTCCCGCGTTTTTTCGAGTTTTCAGCCCGGGCCCCTGTGACGGGCTGGTTTTTCTTATCGGACGCGGTTGTGACGGCCCATATCACCAGTGGGTTCATAAGGGATGGCTTAGGTAAACCCTTGCCAGACGGTGGTCAACACGTGTCATCAGCTCATGGGACACGTCTTGTCCAGACTAGGCTCTTAGGGAGACTCTTCGTCTTCCCGCTGTACTTTTGTCGATTGATATTCTCCGATCTTTCAACCTTGCCTATAAATACTCCACAATCCTTGGTTTCTCTCAGAGGTATTCTAGAGAGAGGAAGTGCTGTCAGATCATTTCTAGAGAGAGAGAGCTCATCAGACCCTTCTTTGTCCTGGAATGTTTGTTTTATGAAACCCAGATACCCGAAGTAAAAACAAACCAAGAAAAAGAAAAAGCCTGAGTGGAGTTTTGAAGAGTGGTCTAGCATCGGAGATCGAGCAGAGGAATACCGACGCGCTGGTCTGATCTGGGGATCTAACTCCAAACCTTTTATTCCCGCTCCGCTTCCTCACGACCCTGTCTTAGCCACCCCGATCCCTGCAGAATCCTTCCTCCTACCCGACCCTCCTGTTTTTCCATCTCCAGAGGCTAGTCTTTCTCCAGAAACCGTTGCCCTTTCTTCCAATGGTAGCTCTTCTCATTCCCCTGTAGTCGGGTCGAACGATCTGACCCTATTGCCCGTCAACTCACACGCTCCTCCTCCCCTGTTCCTGCCCCGACGCGCTCGCAAATCCAAGTTCTTGATCATGGGAGAAGATGGTCCCTCTACGTCTCCCGTAGGAGGTAACGATCCTGAAATGGTTCAACTTACGCCCTCGATTCGAGGGTATCAGACCGGTATTAACACTGCGGTCACTTTTTAGGTTTGCCCAAACGCCAGCTGACGCCCGAGGAAGTGGAAGCGGCTCATCGGGCTTTTTCGGGCGATATAGCCGAGGCCTCCGCCTCTCGGGTCCGATCATCAAACCCTGATGCCGCTACCGCCCGAAGTTCTGATCAGGCTCCAGACCCTAAAGTGGGAGAATCAGAAGCAGACGTTGCGCCTGCGGAGGTCTGTGTTGCTGCTGCTGGCAACGCAGCTAACCCTCCTGACGACCCCTTGCCCGAAGAAGTTGAGGATGCCATCACTACTAAGTATTTCAGCTGGCTTCGGACGAAAGACATCGTTTCTCTTTACGAAGGTAAGTACCTCTACTTCCCTGAGTCTGATTATAAAGATCTGCTGATCCGCTGGGGAATTCCCGAATGTGTCAATGTTCGGTTCCCGCTTCCCGGGGAGACCCTCGTTCATGTCCGATCTAGGGAGATTGTGGTGTTTACCGAGCTGTTCAACTGCGGGCTGCGCTTCCCTTTAGACCCCGAGATTGCGCTTTACTTCCGCACCCTCCAAATCTGCCCGTCGCAGTTGACGCTGAACGCCTGGTATACTCTAATGTCTTGTATCATGGCTTCCCGTCTTTCAGGTCAGGTTATGCCGATGGAAGAATATGTTACTATGCCGGGTCTGTCCAAGGCTCCAAAATCCCCATTCTTCTACTCTTCCCTGGGAAACAAATGGAAGATTGTTAATGATTTCTTGGAGGGGGACAAAGGCTGGAAGCATCGGTTCGTATTTCTGAGCGAATGCTGGGAGAACGGTCTTCCCTATACTTCGGAGAATAAGAGGCAGTTGCTGCGGACCTGGATCCATGATGGTACCACTCTGTTTTTTTTTTTTCTTTTTTTAATTTACCGACCCTTTGTGCAGTGTCGAAGGACTGGTTACAAAGGCTGAAGAAGGACTACTCGAAAGCTGCTGAGGCTACTTTCGAGGTGCTGAAAAGCTACGCCCGGACGCACTGGGGTCGGGCTATGCATCGCACCTTCATAGATACGAACTTATTTATGAGTAACCTCTGGCGTTGCTCATCCGAGGTTCTCACCATCGAGCAGCTACGACAGCCCCCGAGCTTGGAGGACGTGATTGCTAGAACCGGCACTCCTGGGTCAATATTGTATCTACCCAAACGTAACAAGGCGCCTAGCAAGCGCCTGAAGTCAGATGACGAGGGGGGAGAGAAGGAAACCGGAGCCGAGGGGGCTGGTGAACTGATTCGGGTGGAGGTGCCTGCGCCTAAAAGAATGGAGGCGAACCAGGACCGGGCTCCAGTGCAAAAGAGGAAAGGTCGTGCTGATGCGGAGGGGACTAAGGTGAAGAAATCCAAGCATTCGAGGAAAGAGAGTAAGCCAGTTGTCGGCGCGAGAGTAAGCCAGTTGTCGGCGCGGGGGTTGGCACTCGAGGAAGAGTATCTCGCCCGTGGTAGGCTTCGTTAGGAGGTTCGGGGACGATAGGTATCGTTTGATCCCCAAGAATGCCTCATTACACTCGGGGGTCCATGCAAAAAATTTCGCTTGTCGTAAAACCTGAAAAAACGGTGCGCACTTATCAGATGAGCGAGAAATGAATCGATTTAGGGCGGCCAGACGCCCAGTTAGGATCTGGACTTCCTTGATGCTTCAGGGCGGAGTCATATCGGTTAGAGCTTGAAGCTGGACAGGATCTGCTTCAATCCCTTTCTCACTGACGAAGAATCCTAAGAAATTTCCTGACCGGACCCCGAAAGAGCATTTTTCCGGGTTAAGTTTGAGATTTATCCCTCGTAAGTTATCAAAGGTTTCCCTGAGGTCAGCAAGGTGGGCTATATCCGTGCTGCTTTTGACCAACATATCATCGATGTACACCTCCATATTCCTCCCGATCTGACCCGCGAATGTTCTGTTAACTAGTCTTTGGTACGTCGCGCCAGCATTTTTTAGCCCGAAGGGCATTACCTTGTAGCAATATAGTCCTCGGCCTGTGATGAACGTGGTATTTTCCTGGTCCGCAGCGTGTAATTTGATCTGATTGTAACCGGCATAGGCATCCATAAACGACAGCAATTTGTTACCCGAAGTCGAATCTACCAACTGGTCGATTCTCGGCATTGGGAATGGATCCTTCGGGCATGCCCGGTTAAGGTCGGTAAAATCCACACAGATTCTCCATTTCCCGTTTTTCTTTTTGACCAGGACGGGATTAGAAATCCATAACGGGTATCTTGCCTCCTTGACATGACCGATACTGGTCATTCTCTCAACTTCTCGTAGGATCACATCTGCCTTTTCTGGGGAAAAAGCCCGACACTTTTGGGAAATCGGTCTGACGTTTCTGTTGATGGTTAGCTTGTGAACCGCGAAAGATTCCGGTACCCCAGTGACATCTCCTGAGCACCATGCGAACAAGTCTAGGTTTTCCCGCAGGAGGATCAATAATTGCTCCCTTAGGGTCGGCAAGAGGCATACCCCGATCCGCAGAGATTTTCCCGCAACGAATTGGTACTGTTCGCATTCCTCGTCTGTTGTCAAAAGGCTTGGGGCTTCCCAGGGATCATCGACGGGTAACGATCCCGGGGGGAGCCCCCTTAATTGCTATTCTTGAGCTTGAACCATCTCTTGGTCTTTCTTAGGTGCCAATGCCGCTCGGTAACATTCTCGTGTTGCTTTCTGGCTGCTCCGGACCACACCTACGTTGTTTCCGACCACGTACTTTAAACATTGATGGATTGTAGAAGTTACTGCATGCATGCGTGATATCCATGACCGGCCAAAAATGGCGTTGTGGGAGGCCGGTGCGTCCACTACCACGAATAAAACCGTGACCTCTTTCTTGAAAGGGTCGCGGCCTAACTGGACTACGCCCTCAAACTCTCCTATAACGTCGGCTGCTGATCCTGTAAACCCGACAATGGTTCGGTCGGACCGCGCAATCACCGGCAGTGTTCTAAACTTGGCAAAAGTAAACGCGAAGATGATATTGGCTGAACTCCCGGTATCCACCAAGATGCGCCGAACCTCTTCTCCCGCAATGGCCTCCCCGATTACAATGGCATCCTCATGAGGGCCGGCTATGTCCCTCATGTCGTCGTCGTCGAAGTGCAGAATCGGAGAAGGGACGCTTCTGGTTTGGAAGCAAGTTCTGGTCTCCAACTGAGTGGTTAGGTTGACGATGTGCCTTTTCCTGGATGAGCGTGTAACTCCTGCCATAGAATCTCCCCCAAAGATTGTTAAAGATTCGAAAAATTCACAAAGGCCTCGCACACTACCGAGGCTCTCCTCAGCTTCCTCCTCAATGATCCCGATAATATTGCGGTTTGCTTCGGGGTCAAGGTATTCAATGGAAACATCGAACTGGTCGGTTACCTCCGAGATCGCCATGGTGGTTTCCGGTTTTGGTACAATCGCGACTTATTTCGAGGCCGTACCCTGCTGCGCCTTCTTTACATACTCCAAAAGGTTTCCGTGTTCTATGAGCATCTGTATTTCTTTCTTCAAGGCAATGCAGTCCTTTGTATCGTGCCCAACGTCCTCGTGATAGCGGCAATAGCGGTTATTCCTTTGCTCCCGAGGCGTTGGGATCGGGAAAGGTCTTCGATACATCCCGCTCTTCTTGGTCTTTTCGTAGATCGATGCTACACACTCTGTAAGGTCCGCGAAGTATGCAGGTCGTGTCCATTTGTTGGACATGGGTCGTGAAGTCGTCTGACTAGCTTGCTTCGGTCTCTGAACGGCTGGGGCTGAAGGCTTGGCTGACACAGGGGGGTTCGGGTGTATCGTGCTGACCGGTTGGGCTGCCCTGGCGTAATCCGACCGGGTGTCCTGCCTTATTACTACCGATGCTTAGGCACTTTGCTGAATCTGCGCTGCTAACTCAGACGCTTCTGTCTCCTCGATCAATATCTGCTTTTCTATCTGTGCTAGAAGTGCGGAAAACGTGAATGCTTGTTTCTTTGTCACCGCTTGCTTCATTGGCCCCGGGAGCAGACCCAAGCAAAACGCTGTTAGGGCCACGTTCTCTTCGCAGTGATCTAGGTCGGTCTTTGCGTCGATGAATCGCCTAGTATATTCTCTGAGGCTTTCCCCCAGTTTCTGCCTGCAATTCATGATAGTGTCTCCGTTGGCCCGGAAGCTCTTACTTCCCACAAAGTGCTGCCTAAACATCGTCCAGAACGTCCCGAAGTTCCGAATGCAACCCTGCGGTAAGCGGTTGTACCACTTAGATGCTCAGTCCTTGAAGGTCATGGAAAAAGCTCTACACAGGAGCTTGTCATCGTTGTCAAAACTTAACATGAAGTTTTTGAAGGCCTCCAAGTGATTATCCGGGTCCTTTTTTCCGTCATATTTTTCTAGTTTAGAAATGTCGAAACGCTTCGGGAGTTGTCCCGCTAATATCTCGTCGGATAGTGGGGATGCCCTCCAATTAACCCCGAACTCACACGCTTCTCCCCCGAGGCCTTCTGCCCGAACTCCATATAGTTCGCCAACTCCCGGGCTGATAAACTGGATACTGGTTCGGTAACCGTGGTTCTGACTATTCGATGGTTGCCATGGAACCGGTGGTAAAGCTTCCCGCTCTTCGCGGCTGGCGGCTTGCATTTCTTCTTTCTCAAAGGATACCGGGGTCTGCTTGTCGGTGCTACCCTTTTTATATTTTGGCGGGCCTGCCCGAGGTCCTCGGAGGCGTCAGGAACGATTCTTTTGTGTACGTTGGACCCTTTCCCGACGCAGATACTCTTTGCCCGACGAATCATCTGAGGGGTAGTCTACTGTTGTGTCATGATGATTCTCCGGGTACCGCCGAGTCCTAGCGATTCGCTCGTCATCGGGGTGAGAGTCTCGGTAATACCTAACGGGTCGCGCTTCGATTCGTGGGCCAATATCATGGCCGGCTACCTCCCGATCTTCCAAGAGGGGTTCCTTGCCCTTTCCTTCTCGGGCCCTTTTCTCGTCCAATGCCCGCTCTCTTTCTTCTTTTAGCCTGGCAATATCATCAAGGAGTTGTTTTCGGTTCATTATTAAGGTCGACCACTTGTCCCGACCCCGATCGTGTCGTTCTCGACCAGGGGCTTCTTCGCCTTCCGACCCTGAAACGGCTCGGACGACTTCTCTACCGACCCTCTCTATCGCAGCTTCGCTGTTCATCCCGCAAAATGTGATTTTCAAAGAACAAAAGATTCATTTTCGGTATCACTCGTTCCCACAGACGGCGCCAATGATGAGTCAATAATTGTTAGGGAGAATATTTTAGATCTTGAACCTGATATGACTAGAGAGAGAAAGTATAGAGAGAGAAAGGGGATTGTCGTAGAATAATATTCAATACCCTTTTACCAGGCAAGTGGGTCACCTTTTATACTAGAATAAGGTGGACCCGTTTAAGTTCTTAGTGGGCCGTTATTACATATTTAATAAGGCCCTTTAATTAATTTCACGTTTACACATTGGTCCTCGAGGGACTTTTAACACCTTGATAACTACATCAAATATCGTTTATTGCAATTAAACCCTTATGACTTATATTGGTAAATTCCGCCCTCATCATATTTAAACACAACTCGCATCTTAATATGCGTTCTGGATTTCAAAAAATTCGTGTGGTATATATACAAACAATTCTCAAAATAGTATGTTCAAATAAATGACGTTGTTTGCCACACACAACTCTCAGGTAGCTTTCAGAGTGTAGTACTTAGAGTTGTTTGCAAATAACTCTCATCGTAACCTGAAAGTTGTTTGGGTAAATATGATGAGATTTGGCAGTGACTCTACATCCTGAGAGTTTTTTGGAATAACTATCCTGAGAGTTCTATGTTACTCTATAACCTGCGAGTTATGTGGATAAATATCCTGAGAGTTGTTTCCTCAAATTTATAACTCTCATCATAACTTGACAGTTGTTCGTAGAAAATGTATGAGTGTTGTTTTCATTGTATAGCCTGCGAGTTGTTTGCTAGACCTCTCAGGGGTTTTTTGCCACTAGTGCAAATAACTGTCAAGTTTGATATGAAACAGCATGTCGACCGACAACAGCCACAACAACAACTGCAACAATCGAACTAAGGAGAAAAGCCACAACAACAACAACAAGAATAACCACAACAACAAATTCAAGAAGAACACCAACCAGAACAACAACAACAAATTCAAGGAGAACAACAAGAACAACATCCAGCCTTGGTAAAGAGTGAAAGGCTAACACAGACCAAAGATTCACAACCTGTTGCGGAAGGGAGATTCAGAGTCTGCCCATCCATGTAACAAGTCAGAACTGCTCAGCCATAAAGAAGCACCGTTACAAGTCCAAATGCGGAAGAAGACATAGCTGAAGTCCAAAAAATGGCCATTGCAAAGTCAGAACCTATGAACCAAGCAACAGTTATGGGACCAGTACTGAATCAACCGGAAAAGCGAGTAGGCGGAGTTTCAGAGTCTTCTGATACGCACGATAACACAATACGTTTACCAAATGTATTTTTTATGGTTATTACTCTCATGTTTCACAGTCAGTTTTAAATGAAATTAATGATCTTGAAATCGATGTTATGATACAACGAGCTTTGGAGAATATTTCGGAGGATACGATAAATAAATTTTGATAATGGACTCTTGCGTTTATGTCGGAGCAGTCAACGGAATCGGTCATCGCAGATTATGCGGTAAGTGGATTTTTAAATAACAATTACATGAAGATGTGTATTTCTGTTTTTATAATTTGAAAACATAGTTCATTTATATGTTAAAGTCAAATGAAGAGACAGTGGGGAGGATGACATATTGCCTAATTTTAATCTACTAACACCGACCCAGCAACCGAGCGAAGAGGTGAGTCTTATAGAAGAACCACAACCACTTAAATTTGTAGATCTCACCGACTGACCAAAAAATACACGGACAATCGAACTAATTGATGTCCATGAATACCACGAAGTACTTCAAATTTAAGGCAGAGAAGACGAGTAAGATCCTTATGTATGGTATTTACCAATGTCCAAGTTTACCTACTGACTTCACGTGCCCACGAGTGATTTGTTGGCGCTACCTTTTAAAAATGACCTGGACTTAAAGGTATCCACTTACCAAACAACTCCCAGATATTTTTCAAACAAGTCTCATATATTTTATTTAATAAACAACTCCCCTTAGATTCTGGAGGCTTGGATTCTAAAGATGCTTACAGCAATAAAATGGAAGGTTTCATGCAAAACTTTCCCTGAAGCCAAATATGTAGCCATACAAATTTCTAGCATGGCTACGGTAAGTTTAGCAATAAACTACCAACACCTCGCACGTTATCGTTGTAATGTACTTTTACTTTTACTTGAATGCAGTACCAACTGGAAAAAGGAAATGAAATAGCAAATGTATCGATGATGTATTTGAAAAAATGCCTCAAGATACGAACATTGTGTTAATTCCAGTATGCAGCACTAAAAATGATACAATGAACCATTGAACGTTGCTTGTTATTGGTATAGACACCAGGACGACAAAAAAATACAACCCACTACTGCCTCGTCCACATGCGGTGGACTACACAACAAAGACACTTGGTCCGCTAGTAAGGGTACTAACTGTTACCATACTACAAAGTATAAGAGTTATATGAAATTCACATTACTTCTTGAGAGTTGCTGCAAATATATCATGATTTAATTTGCATCATGTCCAGAGATCTAGATGCAATTCGCATCCTATCCTGAGAGCTATCTCAACTCTATCACTTGGGAGTTGAGAGTTGTTTGCAATACTATTCCCTGAGAGTTGTTGACAACTCTATTAGTTGAGATTTTTTGTTAACAACTCTATTACTTGAGAGTTGTCAACAACTCTACAAGCTCGGAGTTTTATGCAATTCGCATCGTCTCCTGAGAGCTGTCACAACTCTAGCACCTGGGAGTTGAGAGTTGTTTGCAAATATGGTTTCCTGAGAGTTATTCACAACTCTATTCTCTGAGAGTTCTTGCCAGCTCTATTACCCGAGAGTTATTGTTGACACCTCTATTCCCTAAGAGTTGCCTAGAGATTTTATTTGTACCTGATGCCTGATACATACTATTATGAATAGTTAGATTATTAACTCGAGAGAAACTACCTACCAGAGGCAAGGGTACAAAGTAAAAAACACGAGAAATATTCCACAATAAGCGAAAGGCTCCCTCGACTACGGTATAGTTATCTGTGAGTACTCCCAAGATATTATCGAGAAAGAATACATGCAAAAGAATTACCAAAAGAATATGGTAAGAGATATCAGAGCTGAAATGTTTTATTATTTCCTAAACAATGAAAACACTAACTGACACTGGTAGTCATCCTTTTTATGTTCCAAACTGTGGAGGGAGCAAATTTTTTGGTGTACATATACTGCTGGTAACTTTTTGTTGTATATATAGAGTTTTTTTGTTTAAAAATATGCAATGTATGACATTTTCGAACCCACTTGACAACAAAAATCGCAATTTATCAAACAAATCACCCATACAGCTTCACAAAACAATTCACAACTATTACAAAAAATAACTTGTAAACAACTCTCGACAATTACCAAACAATTCGCATCATTCCCTGATATATACTACATAATTCAAAAACATAACAAAAGAATACCAACAGGCTATGGTGTCTACCTTGGTAAACGGTAATTGCATTGAGCACACAAAAAACCATATAATCAAAGGTAACCCATTAATTGTTGAATTGAAAAGGAGGAGGATGTGTAATCATCAACATAGCCACCACCCCATTCAGACTCCCTCCCATGTCTATAAATAATAGTAACCATAGGGTTTTTTTATAAAATAAACTCTATAAGTTAAAGCTTATAACATATTCATTTACAATCACCATGTCTAGCTCTATTTCATTAGGCGACTCATGGTCTTCCATAACGACCAACAGATCTCCAGATTAATCATCTTTGGTGGCACCACCAAATAGCCCAATCTCTGTAATGGACTTTGATATGGACTAATACTCTACTGAATCTAGACTAGTTAAAGTGGTTGGGATGGTGGCTGACCCTCAGCCATTAGAGGTTGCAACCCGGAAAGAAAGAGGGAAAACACAGAGGAGGAAGATGAGGAAGAGGATGAACATGTTGATACGTCATTGGAGGCCCATCATATGGACGAAGATCATGAGGGAGATGTTGATGATGAGCGTGAAGAATAGGGAGAAACCGGAGAATTATCTAGTGATGACTGATTGTGACTGCTTATGTTTTTTTGTTTTTTTTACATGCAAACTAACAAACACTAAATATAGTTGTATTATGCTGAAAGTGTGAAGTGCATGAAGCCTGTTATGGCTATATAATCTCTTTTTGTATAAACTTTTGATCATTTTAAAAAGTTTATGAATCATTGATATTTGCATGTAACTCTCAGGTCGAATTGACAAAGAACTCTTAGGGAAAGGACATGCAAACAGTTCACGTCAACGTCTTATATATATATATATATATATGTGTGTGTATGTGTGTGTGTGCAAACAATTCGCATCGTAGAATTATGTGTTGTTGCAAACAATTCTCATATGTTCATGAGTGTTGTGTGCAACTACATAGTTTGAGAGCTGTTCACAACTATATTACCTGAGTGTTGTTGAGAACTCAATTTCCCGAGTGTTACACTTTATAATTTCTGAGTGTTGTCAAAAAATCTACAAGATGAGAGTTCTTTTTAGTTATGCTACCTGAGAGTTGTTTGCAATTATATAGTCTGAGGGTTGTGAATAGATCTATTACCTGAGAGTTATGAACAACTCTACAAGCTGGGAGTTGTTTATGAATCTATATCCTAAGAGTTGTTACAACCAAACTATATGAGAGTTGTTTGGAAATATGTCTGAGTATTGTTTGCAACTGTATCCTGATAGTTGTTTGAAACTATTAGCTAGTAGTGTTAAAATATTGAAATACAAACAATTCGCAGTGTGTGGAATAAACAACTCTCAAAGTGTTTAGTTTATTGTACACAACACGCATGAAATTACAGATTAATGTACCCAACATACAGATATTTAAACTGGAACCTCACAGGTTCTTCTGTTATGACCTGATTTCGAACAACAACCACACCTCAGCTGCTTGGTTGTCACTTCTCCTCTAGACTAGATTCACTTTTTCTTACGTCTAATGGAGTGTCTTTTCAAGTTGGGTGGCAGAATTTCCACCTCCAAAGGATCGTTAGGGCTTGATCGTTCGCTGAAATCCATTATTGTCGGCATGTTGAAAAAGTAACTTGATCTGTAATTCCTAACCGTGAAGAACGACTCTATAATAGTTAGAGGATCTTGGTTGGTAGACTGAATTTCCGCTAAAGCGTGAGGACATGGAAAACACTTTTGTTGCCATGCTCCGCAAGAACATTTGAAATTCAACAAACTACCAACCGATACATGGTCTGAAAAAACTTTAAAAATGGATGTAGAAGACTTATGTACTACCCAAGTTTGGCATTTCTCAGCATTCTGCTTTAGCTTCTTTTCATACTCGCGACATAAATTAGTACTTCAGATTAACCCCTATTGGTATATCCGTGAAACTTGAGTCATAAGCAAGAATCTAATCCAGTCAATCAACTCAACAATGGGTAGGTCGCATATCTTTTTGACCTGAATGTTAAAAGATTCGGCCGTAGTATAAGCCATAGCCATGTATCATTTCCCTTTAAAGTATGTATGTGCATACTTATTCTAAGGTAAATTTTCAAGAATTTTTTTAATTCTTTCACCACATTCGCATAGAAAATCTGTCACTAGATCATTAAAAAATCTTGGGTGGGAGCATAAGCACATCAATGGAAGGAAATTTAGCATCATAGACTTATAATATCTATTAGTATATTCCAAAGCTTTTCTAAAATTCTAAACAAGATGGAAATAACAGTACACATGAAAACAGTTTGGATACAAGACAGAAACATCATTAATTATACCGGAATGACGGTCGGAAAGAAATTTGATTTGCTGCTCCAAAATATGAGGTTTCAAACAGCCCAAAAACCACAGCCAATTGTCTGAATCCTTAATGCTCACGATACCGATTGCAACGGGGAATAGTCCTGTAATACATGACAAATATACTCAGAAGTTTCACTAAATCATGGTCTTAATTATAGCACAAATTGCATCCTATTATTCATGAGAGTTGTTTGCAACTATGTTTTCCTGAGAGTTATGTACAACTCTCACTGGGAGTTGTTTGCAACTTGTACCTGAGAGTTGTTTGCAACTTCTCCATGGGAGTTGTTTGTGACTCTATACCTGGGAGTTGTTCGCAACTCCTCTTGAGATTTGTTTGAAACTAAGTCCCTGAGAGTTGTTTGCAACTCTTCCCTGGGTATTACCTGGGAGTTGTTTGTACCAACTATACTTGGTAGTTGTGTGCAACTCCTCTATGATAGTTATTTGGAACTAAATCCCTGAGAGTTGTTTGCAACTATTCCCTGGGATTTGTTTTTAACTCTATCCATGGGAGTTTTTTTGCAACTAAATCCATGAGAGTTGTTTACAAATCTTCCGAGGTATTACCTGGGAGTTGTTTGCAACTCTTACCTGGGAGTTGTTTGCAACTCCTCCTTGAGAGTCGTTTGGACTTCAATCCATGTGAGTTGTTTGCAAATCTTCCCTGGGTATTACCTGGGAGTTGTTTGTAACCCAATACTGGGAGTTATTTGCAACTCATCCTGGATTTGTTTGGAACTCTATCCCTGAGTGTTGTTTGAAACTTATAGCTTAGAGTTGTTTGAATTATTACACAAACCTAATAATCATTCAAATTATAAAAGAAGTATGGAGCTAACCGTTGTTGTCGTCCTTTCCTACGGCAGAAAGCAATACATCTTTATACTTCCCATGCAAGTGGGTTCCATCGACATACAACATTGACCGGTATGAATGGAAACCTTGGATACATGAACCAAATGCTATAAAAACAATGATTGAAGACGTTTCCAGCTGATAATTCCAACTGGCAGTCGGTAGTAATATCGCGTCTCTTCAACCGTTTGAAGTACCCCCTTAGTAAACCAAAAGAACTTGTACTATCAATGAAAACTCCTCTCCTTGCCTTCTTCAAAGCATTCCATGACAAATGGTAAGAGATGTCTAGACCGTAATCTTGTTTGACAGAAGTTTGTATGGTTTTGGCTGTCAAAAAATGACATGTCCGGATAAAATCATGAATTTCCTCAGCAATCAAATCTATGTCAAATGCATATGCCTCTTATGTTTTGGGATAAAACGGGACTGCACGTATGGTGCACAAGATACCTCTTAATCTGTCATTAATCCGGTGTCGGAATGAATTGATGCGTAAAGTCTTAATTTGCATCCGTTTGTGAATTTATTTTCACAATAAGCAATGATGTTGTTTGCTGTATTGTGCATGTATTTGAAAGAAAACCCATGCTTTAAAGCATATCAGCACAAAGATAACCTGAGAGCTGCAACCCCTTCTTCGAAATCTTGACCAAATCATGTAATAGCATCAGCCCAACCAGTAGTATCAAGTTTGTTTTTCTCTGATCAGAATTGCCTAAACCATTACTACTCTCCCTGCTAGGTAGTTGATTATGAGAAGGTTCTCCTAAACGTATGCTAGGCTGTTTACGCTTTTGACGAGAACCCTTATCACCAGAACCTTTAGACCCAGAACATTTATCAAGGCATGTTGTGTTATGAGAAAACTAACCCGTTTCAAATGATCCAAATCAAGATATAATTATAAACCAACAAAAACTTTCTCATTATTAAAGAAATAATTCTTGTGATCCCCGCTAGAGTAGGTAATACGGTAGTTACCTCTGACTAGCTCCTCCCATGTGCTCTTAACGTACTCTTGGATACTTTGAAAGTTTTCAAACTCCATGAAAGGAATGATTGTAGTTTGGTGACCATGTTTAAAAATACAAACTCATGATTTAGACATATCCTACCCTGCATTGAACAATTATAAAGCAGTCACGTGGGAAGTTAGTGTTAGTAGACAATCGCACTACCACATATGGACAACTCTCAGGACTACGACTTGAGAATTGTTCGCAACTCTATTACCTGAGAGTTGTATGCAACTCTCAACCTGAGATTTATATGTAACTCTTCAACCTAAGAGTTGTATGCAATTCTTCAACCTGAGAGTTATATGCAATTCTTCAACCTGAGAGTTGTCATTAATATACTCCTTGAGAGTTTTTTGTGATATTCATAGTTTGAGAGTTGTTTGCAACTTTATTTAACAGCTCACATCCTCATTTTACAGAATTCGCATCTTCTACATAAAAAACATCAAACAATTTGCATCTTTGTCATGAATGCCTCAACACCAGAAGCTCCTAGTCTATATATAGTTTCACGTTCAAATCAACATCAAATACACTAAAACTCGTGTATAACTAGTTAAACAACAATTAATGTTTTACATTAACAAAATATCAAACAATCGCTCGAGAAAAAAACCCCTAGAGAAAATGGGTCGAACAATTTTACTAACTTACAAGTCAGTAAAATAACACATACCTCAACTCGGATAATCAAGAAACAACCTCACAATCACTAGTTAAACACCATTACATAACAAAAACATGTAAGATGAAAAGAGTAGATGTTGTAAAAACACCATGAACTGTTGATCAACTCCAGTACGTGGAAAGAAGTGCTTAAATGGATTTTATATCAAAATTACATAAAATATTTCACCTTTAAGTAGCCAATCACCTGAAAATCATGGATTCTTGGTGGTTCATGGTGGTTGTAGGGTTGGTGGTTAGAGCGGCTTCAAAATTTAATATTTTGAAAAGCTATAAAAAGGGGAACAAAACAGAAAATTAGTCTTATATAGTTGGGAGAGGGTTGTGTGGGTATTAAAAAATATTAGATATTTAATGTTAGTATAATAGTTTAGATGGGTATTAAGGGGTAATAAACAGAAATCTAGGTATAAGATGGCAGTATAATAGTTGAGTGTGTACTTTAGGTGCAATTTCCCTTTTTTATACTTATTTTAAAAATAATTAAAAATAATAATGAAGTTAGTTGATAAGGTGATGTAATATTATCCATATATGTAATCCAAATATCTAAATATGAATTGTAGTATAAAAATATTAAAATAAATAATATGAATCGATGTAAAGATATTGATAGTTATTTTTTGAAAATAATAGTTTGTGTTAGAATTTCGAGGCATTTTGATAATGACATCTACGGGAATAAAACTCAATGTATCAAGCTGCAGCACAAAATAGCTTTAAATAGCCTACAAGAAGCATTACATATTCCAGTCAATAAATGATAGCTTTGATTGACCAAAATAGTAAAGTCTAAAATACTAATTGATGTAACGTCTAAAATAATAGTTCATATAACGTCTAATTATTAAATAAGATAATTAAAGAAATTAAATCAATTTCAACAAATCCCTCCCTTAAACTGATATGCCTAAAAAACAATTGGTTTAATCTTATAGTTCTTGCACTCCAAGTGAACTTTGACACTTAATAAACGTCTCCAACTTCCCTCGTTTGGTCATTATATGTGCAACTTGTTCTTCTGTTCCACAATAAACCAGATTTATAACTTCTTGATTTGTAAGATATTGTAGATAGTGATATCTTACATCGATATGATCCGTGTGCCTATGCATCACCAGAGTTTTTGAGAGTTTCATTGAAGAAGTGTTGTCGCAATAGATTTCCAGACACTCGGATTGTTCAGATGTGATTTGTTCCATAATGTCTTTGAGCTATACACAATGAAAAGCACAAGATATTGCAGCAATGTACTCTGCTTCGGTTGTAGACAAAGTAACTACCTCTTGTTTTCTTGAGCTCCATCATATTACAGCTCTATTGAACATAAAAACATAACCTGAAGCGCTTTTTCTATCATCGAGATCACTAACATAATCACTGTCCGTGTATACTTTCACTTTCATCTCTGATCCTCTCTTATAAAAATAATCCAAACTCTATTGTACCTTTTAAGTATCGCAGAACTCTCTTAGTTGCGTGCATATGTTCCTTCATTGGTTTGACCATGAACCGAGACAATAAGCAGACCAAATACATCATGTCAGGTATTGTAACTGTGAGATACATTAGACAATCCACCAACTTCTTGTATAGAGTAGCATCGACTTCTTTTCCAGCTTCTTCCTTTGAGATTTTGTAACCTGGGACAATGAGATTTTTTACTGAATTACAGGCAGCCATGTCAAACCTTTCCAACACCTCATGAGCATACTTTTTCTGTCTTAAGTGAATCTCATATTGGCTTTGATGAATTTCAACACCAAGAAAGGACCTCATCAAACCAAGATCAATCATCTCAAATTCTCATGTCATTGACAACTTAAACTCTTCAATTAACTGTACATCATTTCCAGTATAAACTAAATCATAGAGACTTACCATGATACTTCAATCCTTCCCTTTTCATGAATAATGTGTGATCATGACTAATTCTTTCGAGTCCATCTTGCTTGAAATACCTCTCTACCCAAAAAAAACAAGCTTGGAGAGCTTGCTTCAAACTATACAAAGCTTTCTTGAGTCGATATAGTTTATCTTCTTCACATTTTTTGGCAAAACCTTATGGTTGATCCACATACACCAATTCTTTCAATTCTCCATATAATAAAGCACTTTTTACATCTAATTGATATACTTTCCAACTTTTGTGTGCAGCAACAGCCAATAAAATTCTGACTGTATCCCATCTTGCAACCAGTGAAAAGACTTCATTATAGTCAATGCCTTCTTCTTGTGCATATTTTTCACCACCAATCTTGCTTTGTATTTATACACTTCCCCATCTTCATTTAATTTAGTCTTGAAACTCATTTAACACCTATTTTATTTGCATTAGCAGGGAGATTTACAAGTTCCCGTGTGTTGTTTTTCTCAATGACTTCTATTTCATATTTCATTGCTTCAATCCACTTTGTTTCTTTGACAACTTCTATAAAACGCTTCAGATCAGCATGAGACATAAATAGTGCTAATGTCAAATGTACTTCAACCTCTTCATCTGAAATCCCTTCTCCACTTTCATAATCTTGCATCTATATTGGTGCTCTATGACTTCTTTTTTTATGTGTTTCAGATTGAGGTGACATGACATTATTTTCACCAGTGACATCTTCCTCAACAACTTTGATTTCTTCATCATTCTCCTCTATACTAGTGTCTTCTTCTCTCCATTCACGTCTATCATCTGATTTTTTCACATCAACATTCCAATACCATTTCTCTTTCTCTTCGAATATTACATCCCGACTAATGATAATTTTCTTTAAAGTTTGATCATAAAGTTGGTATGCCTTTGACTTCTTGCTTAATCCAAGAAAAAACATTTATGGCTCATGTTATCTAACTTTATTCTAAGGCTGTTCAGAGATGTGCACATGACCTATGCAACCAAATGTTTTGAAAGAGCTCACACTTGGTTTAATTCCACTCCAGAACTCTTATTAAACCATATCACTTATAACAATTATCACACTTTTATTCAACACATGACACATCCACTTAGCCTCCTCAGCCCAAAATTCTTTGGCATGCTCTTTTCTGCGAGTAAATATCTGACCATGTTGATGATTCTGCGATTTCGTGTCTCGGTTACTACATTTTGCTGAGAAGTGTAGGCAGCAGTTAGTTGTCTTCTGATTTCATTTTCTTAGCAAAATTGGTTGAAACTATTTGAAGTAAACTCTCCTCCTTTATCAGTTCTCAGACTACATATAATTTTCCAGCTTCCTTTTCGATAAGGCTTTTGAATTTTTTAAAAACAAAAAAAAGCTTTATTTTTTTTTACAAAAAATATATCCAACTTTTGCGACTATAATCATCTACCAACAATAATATATACCTTTTTCCACTCTGAGAAGTAGGAGATATCGGCCCACATAAGTCTGCATGAACAAGCTTCAGTTTCTCTGTTGCTCGCCACTGAATTTTCTTTGATATGATTTCCCGATGTTGCTTTCTAATATTGCATATTTCACACACATTTGTGCCTCTTTCATTTGAGGTAATCCATTTACCATTTTCTTTTCTTGCACAGACTTAATGTACGTGTTACTCAAATGCCCATAGCGTTTGTGCCATAAACCGGATGACTCATCATCTTCTACTTTTAGACATTTATTTAGACCAGACTTTCCAATTACAGATATAATGAACATGCGATTTATTGTCATTGTAGAGTTTATAATCAAACCTTTACGAGGATGGTAGATTTTGCATGCTCCTTGGTCGATCAAAATAGCTAAACCCCTTTCTTGAAGTTACCCAACACTTAGTAGATTATTAGTCAATTCTGGAACAGAAAACACATCTGTTAATATTAGGGTCAACCCTTCGACTTCAAACTTCACATCTTCTTTTCCTGTTACCTCCATTCGTGAGTTATTCCCTAGTTTCACTCCATGTCTAAAGTTTTAATTGAGCTCAACAAACCAATATTCGTTACCTGTTATATGATTTGAGTAACTGGAATCGATAAACCAAACCCCTTTATCTCAACCTCTTTGATATTTTTATATGAGCCATTAAAAGTTTCTTTCTCCTTCATCGAACTTAACGTAGTTTGCTTTTTTTTCTCCATTTGGGAACTCATATTGATAATGTCCTAACTTGTGAGACCTGAAGCACTCAACGTGAGCTCTGTTAATAGTTCATCATCTTCCACCTCTGCCTCTCGATAAATTAATTCCCCCTCTGCTAAATTTACTTCTTCTATTGCCTTGTCCATAACGACAATCACCCTTGACTTTCAGTACTTGTTCTTCAGAGACCTTGCGTCGTAGCTTCTGTTCATGAACAAGTAATGAGCTTTGCGACTCATCGACTATCATTTGATAAATATATTTTTACTCCTCCATTGAACATACAATATAATTGAAATTGTATGTCGTCATACAAAGGATTTTCTCAACAATCTTTACATATTGCAGGTCTCTTCAACAGTTTCTCGTGTTATTTGCTATGACCATGACTCTTCCAAAATAATCTGTCACTGTCTCACCCTTCTTCATCTCCTCTGTTTCAAACAATCTTCGAAGCCTCTGGAGTTGATCACGCTTACACTCTTTCATTTCTATGATACTTGGTCTTCATTGCTTCCCAAAGTTGTTTGGATGACTGCTTTTGAATAATGGTTTTCAAAATAGTATTGTCGATAGACTGAAAAAAATAATTTGTGGCCTTCAAATCTTTAAGCCTAGATTCTTCTAACATCTCTTATTGCACTGTTGTCAACACTTCATCTTCTCCAAGTTCCTGGTGACCTGGTTGAATCGCACCCCAATACTCTTTTTAACGTAAGAGATTCTCCATAAGTAAACTCCAGTGACCGTAATCTCCATCAAATTTGGGCACACATGGGCACTAAAATTGTTCGAATCATATGTCATTTTCATACTTTCTACACTTTTGTTTCACTCAAAACATTCTTGTTTCAAACTTTCCTCACTTTTTCTTCACTCAAACACTCTTGTTTTACTAAAACGCATATACCTCACTCTATTTGTGGTTCACTTAGACACACATAGCTCACTCTTTATGTGTTTCACTCAGACACACATACCTTACTCTTTTTGTGTTTCACTCAAACACACGTACCTCACTCTTTTGTGTTTTACTTAGACACACATACTTCACTTTTTTTGTGTTTCACTCAGATACACATACCTCACTATCACTCAATTGTTTTTACTTAAACACACATACCTCACTCTGATACTAAAAAGTAGATAAGCAGAGAGAACAAAACTCAATGTAGCCTACAAGAAGCGTTACATATTCTAGTCAATAAATGATAACTTTTATGGATCAAACTAGTAACATCTAAAATACTAATTGATGTAACGTCTAAAATACTAATTCATATAACGTTTAATTATTAAATAAGATAATTGAAGCAATTAAATCAATTCCAACAGTTTTTTTGTGTGCAACAAGCGTTCAGTGACATCTACATAAAGATAATCTCTAAAATAATGACAGGACATTAGGAAAATCTTTAGTTGATGTAAAAGAGGCCAATGAATTATTATCGGTGCATATTTCTCTTTTTCACGTGTCATAGATAACTACACATAAATAAGTTTCTCATATGTAGCTAATAACATGTTTTACAACAATTCTAAAACTAATCAGTTTGAGCCATTGTGGTCAATCATTGATCAACTTAGGGAAACCAAAATTTTAACCGGTGATTATCCATATATTTTTTGAGAATTCACAATCCAAAATTTATAATTAGAAAATTTGGATTCTAAAATACAGATAACATTCTCGAATATGTATCATTAAGAAATATTATATGGTTTCTTGATAAAAATTATCATAAAGAGGAATCTTCTAACTTTTAGAACTTTCTTGGTCCAAATAAAATCATTCAAAAATGAGATAAGTCAAGTGGTTAAAAATATTTAATGGATATACTCGATAATTGGTCTAAGATATTTTTATAGGGAGAGAGATAGAGAGATCAGATTGCTAGAAAGAGAAAACGAGTCTAGTATTTTAGAGAGAGAAACTGTGAAAAGTAAAAATCAAGACAATGATTGTGTTGTAATTCCCAAGAAATATTAAAAACAAATTGTAGTAGATGTGGTTACCCATTGGGCACATGTGTATGGCTCCTTCAGATAATTCACCCTAAAATTATACTAAGTACATACATATTTACTTATTATCACATTTTATACCCTTCATGTTTCTCTTATACTAAAATCAGCATTACACATTTAATATAAGTCATTTTATTACATTTAACCAATATGAGAGAGAAGATGTGAAAAGTAAAAGTCAAGATAATGATTGTGTTGTTATTCTCTCGAAAGAGTAGAAATATTTATAGCAGGGGTGGTTACCCATTGGGCCCACATGTATGGTTTTATCAAATATTTCATCCCAAAATTTGACTAAGTACATGCATATCTACTTATTATTATATTTTATACCCTCTATGTTTCTCTCATACTAAAATCAGCCTTACACATTTAATATAAGTCATTTTATTACATTAAGCCAATATATGGTCGAATAAATCCTACTTTATCAATTGGGACAACCCAATTGAATATATACACATATTTTTTACTAAATTAAAATATAAAAATACATATCTATTATTAGTAAAAGTGTAATTAGTCCAGACCGAACGTATCACCCATTAAATTATCCAAACCTATAAATATTCTATGAAACTCATTCAAAGATACACTTAGAATATTTATCCCTTAATATGTGAGATATTATCCCTTAATATCTGAGAGATATTTTTACTAAGTAGCTAAAGATATCTAAGCCAATTTCCCTTAATATATGAGAGATATTTTTATTATACAACAAGACTTATAAATAAATGTCTAACAATCATTAATAATATAACATATATTTCATTCATAAATGTTTATAAAATATATTTAAAAACATATTTTTTGTATTTTAATGACATATAACATAAATTTGTAATGTTATATAAACAAAAGAAAATTCTATTCTCCTATTTTTATTATAAAATTATTATTCAAATGATATTCGGGATGGGCATGATATGAGGCACATGTGCTTATGTTCTATGAATAACTTAGAGTTTTAGGATTCTTTCGATACAATTAGATATGCGGCACATGTGTTTCATCAGTTAAATACAGAGCTCGTCAAAACTAGAATTTAGAAGTCTACCCAACCTCTTAAACGCAGGTATATGGTAAAAGTATGAATTATTTAGGATAATCTCATTTTTAAAGAACAATATGTGTTAGTTTGGTAGAGAACAAGAATAGACGAATGTTTAGCTATTTGGAAAATGATATTAGTAGTGTCTTCCATAAATATAAATTAGAAGTATAGATAATATTTTATACCGATGACAAGTTAACAAGAAGATTTAAGAGAAATAGACATAAACAAGTTGTATGCAAATATGAACTTCGAATGTTGAACAACATAATAAAGAATTAAATATCACTTTAAAGTAATAAAATTTTACACTTGGAGAAGAAATGATACATGTATTACTTTTGGAAGATGTTAAGGAAATATTTTAAAAATATATATTTTCTAGAATAGAAAGGGAAAGTAAAACGGTCGAGTTTTTATAACTCAAATAATAATCTAAGAATGTCATGGAATACCATAACCAGTTCAAATAAATATATCATTTTGTACCTCATATGATCACTCATTCTAAATGACAACTTAAAAATTCATATGAAGGTTGGTTGCACTTATACGACGATTGTTGTTAGAATGACATAAAAATCCATTTTTTTTGAAAACCTTAAGAGTAAAGGTTGATAACAAATAATACAAAATGAAAAGAATACAAGATTTAACGGAAAATAATCAAAAATCCAGACATAGTTTGTAAAAATAAGCAACCGTTAAAAACATAAAAATGAAGGTAGTTTATCAAAAAAGCATATTTATGAAAGAATGATAAATCATACAAGATATTCATACTATAATTATGGATCATTGAAGCATCATAATTCGTGATTGTACAAGAAAATGTACAAAACTCGTCACTTGTTTGAACTGTCATGAACATGAACATTGCATCCAAAATCTTACACAACCAAAGAAAGATAACCCTAAACAACCACCATAATAACAAATTGGCTAATCCAATATGATATAAGCCAATACTTTATCAAGTCTCCAATAACTGTCAAATTAATATCCAATGAAAACAATGTCTACTAGGTTACTACTAGTTTTTATGAATCATGTTAACGTTATTCTTAGTATAAATTGGCTAAGTACTTTCAATGCTACTTTAAATTTTTATAAAAAATACGTATAGGGTTTTCCCAAGTACTTTGCTAAATAACAAATTCAAAATCCATACGAGGTGTTGGTTGCATCGTTACACCGATTGTTGTTATAAAAAATTACCAAAATCCAAAGTCTAAAATCCAAATTCCAACTTGGAAAAATGAACAACTATAGAAGAAACATAAAAATAAAGGTAATATATCAAGAGTAATAATCCTAAAAACGAAAAACCATACTAGAAGATCATGCCATAATTTCAGATCATTCAATTATCATATTCATGATTGTACAAGAAATGCACATAAGTTTTCACTAGTTTCAACTACTACACAACTAAGGCAATGTAACCCTAAAAATATTATCAAAAACACCAATATCAACCATGATAAAAAAAATCCCACAACAAGAATCAAGAAGACCATATGCTATAACTCTGGAGCATACTAGCGTTGAATGTATCTTAAATTTTTATAATTTATATGAATATATATTATTTGATATTGGTAAAATCATCCTTTTATAAAAACAAACCTTATGCACAACTTAGGTTAAGAAAAAAGTACCGATAGATTATACTATAGCTTTTATATCACTATTAGGATATACTCTAATATTTTATCAAGTATGTAGTAATTACCAAATTAATTTAAAAAAGAAAAAGAAATGGCTACTAAGTTAATATTATTTTACTAACTCATTTTGACCTTATTCTCAGTAAAGATTAAATAAGTACAATCTATACTACTTTAAATTATCATAAAAAATCATCATATTTTTATTTTTGGAGAGAAACAACTCTTGTTTTGATGCAATCGACATATCTGGTTTTCTTGCTTAATTGGAAGAAAATTAAAATTTTCTCTTAATCTCGCAAGTTTTCATAGTATGTAAATTTGAAAATATATTAAAATATATATATATATATATATATATATATATCTATATCATTGATAACACGATTAATTACTTTTTTTTATCTATTTACTGTATAAAACCACCCATATCTATAAATAACCTAGAGGACAACACCAACCAAAATGCAAGAGCTGAAAAAGAAAAACACAAAAACTAAAAACTCCGGGATTTATAAGACCAAGTGTGTCATTTTGGTGAGCTCCTACGTTATTTTTAAAAAATAAAAATACATCGCTAAGATCAAGATTAATTGATAAGTATTTAGCAAAGTTACCATGAAAAATAAATTTTCTTTGCATATAATATGATATTTTCAATCAACTCTGATTAGAAGTCGTGTTCTAAAGTTTGATTGAAGGTCATGATATCATTAGTTATTGATAATAAGGATAATATATCCAGACCAACTTTTAGAACACGTTATGAGTATCACAAATTGTTAGTAACTAAAGACATATGAACCTACAAACACACTAATAGTTGTTATGAACTTAATGAACCAAATATTCCATCATTATTTTGACTAATTATCATCATTTTCACTGAAAATATCTTGATGTGCTTGACAATAAAAGAAGATAATAAATAAAATTTGAAGCTAACATTATACATGTTACACGATTACTAGTTATGTGTGAAGTTAGAAAATATGAGTTTTAGTTAGAAAATATTAAATTTATGGGTCATAAAATTTCAGAGATCAAATATTTTATATATTATACAAAAGTGGGAGATGTTTTAAAATGGATGTAACCGACTACATCCATAAAATTTCATTTTTATATTAGTCAAGGAGTTTTGAATGTGTATAAGGGGTTTTAAGGATAATTGGACATCTTACTCATTTGATATGAATTAGTACTTGTAGTTTTTGCCCTAAAACATTATAGACATTACCTATATTATGAAAAACTTTATGTATATTCTAACCATAATAATTAAAAGTATTGACTTTCTAATATATATATATATATATATATATATATATATATATATATATATATATTGGACAATGAAGATGGATGAAACTTCTTAGAGGTTGTGGTTTTACCCTTCAGTATTTTCTAAGAAAATAAAATATAGTAGTCAATAATTTAGGTCGTATGAAGATTACATATTTGATAATTCAAAAATAGCATACACTTGAGATATTTGATTGAATTTAATATCCTAAGCATAAATCATTTAGAAAATATTTAGATTTATAACCTTACAATAAAACCAATCTTGATCTATATAATCACGAAGGCACAAATAAATTATGGTAAACATATGAACATATAAAGAAGCGAGTACTTAGAGAATCATACAAATGAAGAAACAAATCAATAAAAATCATGATTTTGAGAAAACGTTGTGCTTCAAATATATAAATCTTAAGAACATATATATTAGGTGAAGGATACTCATCCAAATTGACCGTTCATCCTTGTAGCAATAAATCATATAAAAAATATTAAGAGACACTTATGTTGGGAATAAATGAAGAAAATATAACCCAATTTGTTGCACAATATTTTATATGTCAACAAATTAAAGTACAAAAATAAAATCTTTATCGACTCTTACAACAACTATGAAATATTTAATAGAAATGAGAGTAAATGACTATAGACTTTGTTATGGAATTCCAAAATCACAACAACTTCATGATATTATATGGGTTATCGTAGATCGATTAACCAAGTCGACATATTTTATTCCATATAATATGACATATCAATGGATATATCAAGTCAAATATATCTAAAAAAATAGTACGACTACATGGAGTCCCTATAACTATTGTATTGGGTCTTGATGCACGTTTTACTCTCAAATTTTGGGATCTTTTTAAAAAGCCCTTGGAGCATCCTCAAACCGACGGCCAAGCTGAATGTACAAATAAAATTTCAAAAGACATGTTACGAGTTTGTATCTTGTATTTTAGAAGTACATTAAAAATTCACTTACATCCTACAAAATTTTCATACAATAATAATAATTACCACACTAATATTGGTATGACATATTTTTAATATTTTTATGGTACACTCTGTGGATTACTGATTTTTTGGGCTAAATTTGGATAGAGAAGATAACATTAAAAATATAAGTAATGTAGGAACATCTTCATATTGGCTAAGGTCGACAAAACATTATGCTGATAAACTAATAAAATATCAAGAATTTAATTTTAGTGACATTAAACTTTTTTAAGTATCACATACACATAAAGTTATTTGTTTTGGAAAGAAGAAACAAAAATTGTCACCAAAATATATAGGGTCATTTAATAGTCTAGAAAGAATTGGAAAATTTGCATATTAATTGACCTTCATTTTATGGAAATCTTGCTAAATAAATTGATCAGAAGATGAGTTTAGATCATCGGAGTTAAATGTAGAATCAAATATCGGTCTAGGAAAAATGTTTGATTCACTTTCCAAGTAAGGTGGTTTAAGAAAGGTAGTTCATCACAAAATCAAACAGAGTTGGTCGCGACGAACTATGCAATGTAGACCTTTAATATGAGATTATATGGCATTCCCACAACAACAAAGATGTTGGTCACAAAAATTATTTGGTTGGTCGCAACAAATTTTAATGGCCAATTGATCTTTTGGGTAATAAATTAGTCGTGACCAAGCAATTGGTTGCTGCAATACATCACTTTGCGCGAAAAAAATGTGTTGGTCGAGACAATGTTTCAAATTTCTGGAAAGTTTTCAAAAAGTAAAATTTGATTTTTTCCGCAATCAAAATGGGGGTTTATATAGCTAAGTGATAAATAAATGAAAACAGAATCCTTGTCGTATTAACCAAAAACATTGCCTCAACAAACTTCAATAAATTCCTATTAGAATAAATGTGTCTTTATTAAGAATCATTTATCTCATAAATCTAATTATTTCTCAGGGTTTTGTGAAAAATTGTAACCTTCTCTAATGTGGTAAAACATAGTTCAGTCAAGATTATACTTGCAATGACTTCAATGTTTGACATATAGTAAGACCTGGTGGAGGTCAAAACAACTTTCCTACATGAGACTATTGAGGAAATCATTCACATGAAGTAGTATGAATAATTTGTAAATAAGGAAATGAGTGATCAAGTATATCTATTGAAGAGACCATTATATAGTCTGAAGCAATCTCCTTAGAAGTAGTGCAAATGATTTGATGATTTCATGGTCAAGAGTGGAAGAAGAGATTATCACAATTGTGTATATATAAAGAAATATGGTTTTGTTAATATATATATATATATATATATATATTTACAGTTCTATGTAGATGATATGTTAATTTATAGCAATAACAAGGCATATATTAACTCTTTGAAGGAAAAATTGAAGATCACGTTTGAAATAAAACACTTGGGTTCGTCCAAGAAGCTTTTTATGATGTATATAACTAGAGACCAAAAAAGGAAAAGTTTGTTTCTATTAAAAAACAAAGAGAGAAGTAGCCGCAGGAAGCGGCTAGGGTTTTGTGTTTATTAGAAAATGTTCCTTTTTGTTGTATTGATGCATTAGAGATGTTAACTTAATAGTAAGGCTCTCAATATATAGAGAACTTAGAGGCCTATACAAGGAAACTTAATACACTGAATATTATAACACTCCCCCTCAAGTTGTGTAGTGGGATTACCAATACCCAACGTGGATAATACTTATTCGAATGTTCTTGCAGCAACCGCTTTTGTCAGGATGTCTGCCAGTTGGTCTTCGGATCTAACAAATGGAAGTTCAACTGTCCCATCTTCAATCTTTTCTTTTATGAAGTGCCTATCTATTTCAACGTGCTTTGTTCTATCGTGCTATAACGGGTTCTCTGAAATCTTAATTGCAGCTTTATTATCGCACATTAACTGAGTTGGACACTTCAGAGGGGATCTGATTTCTTTCATTATCTTCTTTAACCAAAGTATCTCGGTATCCCCTTAACGATTCCTCTAAATTCTGATTCAGCACTTGACAGTGATACTACTTTCTGTGTCTTACTCCTCCAAGTCACCAAGTTACCTCCAAGAAGAGTAAAGTAGCCAGCAGTTGATCGCTTGTCGTTAGGATTCCCTCCCCAATCAGCATATGTGAATACTTCAACATCAAGGTGTCCATTTTTATTAAAAATTATGCCTCTTCCTGGTGTACCTTTGAGATATCGAATAATCCTCATTATTGCCTCCATATGGTGTTCCTGAGGATGATGCATAAACTGGCTAACTACTCCCACCGCGTATGCAATGTCGGGTCGAGTGTGAGCCAGGTAAATCAATTTCCCCACCAACCTTTGGTACCTTTCTTTACTCGCTGGTATGGACCCTTCAATTTTCTTTAGTTTGTGATTCACAACCATAGGAGTGTCATTTGGTATGCAATCCACCATGCCAACTTCAGCTAATAAATCCAATATATATTTCCGTTGGGAGATATAAATCCCTCCTCTTGACCTAAGAACCTCAATTCCTAGGAAATACTTCAATCCCCCAAGGTCTTTCATTTCGAACTCCTTGAAGAGGTTTTTCCTAAGAGAGCTAATTTATTCTTCGTCATTCCCCGTTATAACCATATCGTCGACATATATTATAAGACAAGTGACTAATTCTCCTCTCTTTTTGTAAAACAAGGTATGATCCCCATTACTATGTTTGTAGCTATACTGCTTCATTACCATTGTAAATCTCCCAAACCAAGCACGAGGAGACTGTTTGAGCCCATATAATGCCTTTTTCAGTTTACATACCTCATTTTCTTGAAAACCATCAGAGAACCCTGGTGGGCGTTTCATATATACCTCTTCTTCCAAGTCTCCATGTAAGAAAGCATTCTTTACATCAAATTGATGAAGAGGCCAATCTTTATTCGCGGCTATTGAAAGTAAAACTCTAATAGTGTCAATCTTTGCGACCGGAGAGAATGTTTCAGAGTAGTCTATACCATATGTTTGTGTATATCCTTTGGCAACCAATCTTGCCTTGTGTCGCTCAATGGTGCCATCAGATTTATATTTTATATTAAACATTCATCTGCACCCGACTGCTTTCTTCCCTTGTGGTAACACACAATACTCCTATGTACCATTCCTTTTTAGACCTTCCATTTCGGTATTCATTGCCTCATGCCATTCATTTATCTTCTTAGATTCTTGAGCAGTTTTAGGGATTTGTTCAAAGAGAATAGCAGTTGAAAACGCCTTTGCAATCTTCGTCATTCCTTTCCTGTCCATTTTTACCGGATATGTGGAAGCACGAGGAATGTGTTCCGGTGAATACTGATCAGGAGAAACCCCTCTATTTTTTCTTGGGGGAAGAACCAGAGTTTGAGTTTCAACAAATGAACTTCCTGAAATGTCATAGTCAGTAGAATTTTGTGAATTATGACATTGTAAATTGTTTACCTCTTGATGGATATTTTCTTCGGCTGATTCGCTGGTAGTATCCATGGCATTTATTTCTTGTTGGACATTGTCTTCGGGAGAATCATTGGTGGTAAGAACTGCCTCGTCAGTCTCCTTTAGGTTGGAAGAGGCGTGTTCGGTGGCGCCATCTACCGACTCTGTCGGCACATCCTCAAAGTAACTTTTATATAGCAACCAATCGAGTGATTCACTTACTTTCTCCCCCTGAGCACGAGATTGGTGGTCAAAAAAATAATCAGATTCTAAGAAGTCACAGTCCATGGTGACATGGATTCGACGAGTAACCGGATTATAACACCGATATCCCATTTGATGAACACCGTACCCAACGAATACACACTTTTCAGCACACGGATTAAGTTTGTTTCGACTAGTTTTAGGGATATGAACAAACACCGAACAACCAAAGACACGAGGTGGTTAGGTCATAACAAATGGAATTGTAACTTGGGTGGCAAGCACTTGTAATGGAGTTTTATTTCCTAGATATCGGGTTGGTAAACGATTTGCAAGATACGTAGTTGTAGCAAGAGCTTCTGGCCAAAGAGAATGAGGAACTCTAGATTCAGTCATAATATCACGAGTTTTTTCAAGTACTATACAATTTTTTCGTTCTGAAGTACCGTTTTGTTGAGGTGTGTTTGGACAAGTGGTTTGATGGATAAGACCATTTGTTTTGAAAAAATTATGCATTGTTTGGTTGACAAACTCTGTTCCATTATCAGAACGGAGAATCTGTAAAAAATTTCAAATTGAGTCAAAATCATTTTGTAAAAACAAACAAATATTTCTGGTACTTCCGATTTATATTTCATGAAGTATATCCAAATCATTCTTGAGAAATCATCCACAAATAAAACAAAGTATCTGATTTGATTGTTAGTATAATTTGGTGTTGGACCCCAAACATCAGAATGGATTAAGAAAAAAGGATAATCAACTCTAGTATTACTTTGATTAAATGAGACCCTATGATTTTTTTGCAAGAATGTAGGTTTCACATTTCTCATTAATGGAATTATTAAAAAAAGACTAGGAAACAAACTTTTAAGATAACTAAAAGAAGGATGACCAAGTCGCTGGTGCCATAACCAAAGTTTCCTTTCGGTTGTTCCGTGAGCAAGCATGGCATGTCCCTTATGAGCTACCTCATCAACATAATAGAGACCTCCTTGTTTAGTACCACGCCCAACGATCTCCTTCGTACGAATGTCCTGTAAAATGCAAAAAAAATGGATACATAATAACCACACAGTTGAGTTGTTTTGCCATTTGACTAACAAATAATAACTTTAAGGATAGTGAAGAAATGTAGAGGCAGTTTTTAATTTCCATTTTTTCCGAAAAAATAATTGAACCTCCCCTTTTGACTTCACAAATTTCTCCACTAGCAGTCTCAATATGGGACTTCTTTGGAGATGACATGTCACCAAAGTCTTTAGAATCATAAGACATGGTGTCCGTAGCCCCGCAATCAAAGATCCAATTCATTGATTTCTCAAACCCTTTACCTCCAAGTTTTTCATAGGAGTTCGTCGCCATTCCTCCAAAACCAGTGCCACTTCCTTGCTCATTTTTAGTCGGATCTTCACCGCCACTTGTAGACGAAGCCTGTTTGACATTAGATCTGAAACGCTGGTTATTTTTCTCCTTATGACCGTCCTCTCACCATTTTGGATATCCAACCAGCTGGAAACACGTCTCTTTAATTTGTTTTTTCATCCCACAATGAGTGCAATACAACTTGGATTTATCTTCTTTCTCTTTGGATTGGAATTTAAACCTTTGTGCAGAATCTTTAGCAGCCAAACCCATTCCAATTTCAATCGAGTCACTATCAGAAGAACTTGATTTTAGTATAGTAAGCTTGGCCACTTCCCTTCGTATTGTAGCATATGTTGTTTCCATGGAAGGAAGAGGATCCTTTTTCAAGATATATCTCTTGACTGGTTCCAGCTTGTCATTAATCGCCATTAGCAATTGATAGAGTCTTTATTCTTGAGTCTTCTTATTGTAGATCTGAATGTCTTCTGGGTCGTTCATAGGGTTCAGATCTCGCCTATCTATAGACGTCCAGATGTTCTGCAGTTTGTTCCACAAGTCTTTTAGTGTATCGAACCCTTGCCTTAATGAATTAGCCCTCTTATAAAGGTCAAACATCTGTAACGAATCTGTGCCAGAACCGTATGTGGTGGCTAACCCATCCTAGAGGTCTTTTGCAGTGGGATATTGCAAGACATTATTCACCAACCTGGATTCAAGGTTCTGGATAATCAATGTGAAAACACATTGATCATCTTGTTCCCACCTTGTATATGTTTTGTCAGTTTTGGATGGAGGTGTCGGCTCCCCTGTAATGTGAGAACCTCTCCCCCTTCCCCCAATTGCTTTCTTCATCAGGTTTGCCCATAGGGCATAGTTGTCACCGCCGAGTTTAATCCCTAGGGATAAATTCTCGGGGTTAGTTGTTTTTTGTTGTGTTACGAGACCAGTTCTCAGAATGGCAGCAATCTGCATTGTTAATTCATCAGGGATTTGACTGACCACGACTTCATTGCCAGCCATCTTTGTTGAGGATGTTCAGAATTCCCAGAATCACACGTGCTCTGATACCATGTTAAAAAACAAAGAGAGAAGTAGTCGCAGGAAGCGGCTAGGGTTTTGTGTTTATTAGAAAATGTTCCATTTTGTTTTATTGATGCATTAGAGATGTTAACTCAATAGTAAGGCTCTCAATATATAGAGACCTTAGAGGCATATACAAGGAATTAATACACTGAATATTCTAACTATTTTCTATCACCGGAATGTATCTAAAGAAGGCTCTTAAGAGGTGTGGTATGAAAATGCAAAACCAGTTTCTTGTCCTGTGACTCAATATTTTAAACTTACATCTTTAAAATTTGATAATGAAGATATGGAGATGCATAAAATGAAAGGAATTCTTTATCCAATATTTTGAGGAATATTTATATATGCCATGTTGACCTGTTCTGACTTATGTTTCAAGATTGGTAAGCATATTCATGTCAAGACCATCCAGGAAACATTAGTGGGTTGTTAAGTGGGTTCCAAGATGCACAAAGATATCCAAAAGTATGAGACTAATGTATGAAGCATATAAAACTTCTTAATTATTAACATTATTTACTTCACATTGTATAGATATTCTCTCATATTTTCTTGTTTTACCTCTAAAATACCTTGAGATTATCAAATTAACAACTAAGTAACTGGCATTAAATGAACCACTCTTGCACCATAAAGATGACCTAATCATATTTTAGTTAATACCACTTTGTACTCGGCTTCAGTATTTATAGTAATAAATTTTACCTTAATATTTTGTTTAACTTTACCCTCTTTTAAAGTGACCAAGAAAAGGCTAACTCAACTACCTTTGATCCCAATGCACCATCAACTCGCATTACTATTATAATTATGTAGATTCAATTTATTTTAACTCTTTATTTTCAACATCAACTTGTTCGTTTTGATATTCATTAATGAAATCCGCTAATACTTGTGCTTTCATTATTGTTCTACATTCAAATTATATCTCGTATTCATCCAACTCAGTTGATCATCGTGTTCAACATCCTGAAACATCTAAATTTTGTACTATGTTCTTCAATAGAAAAGAAGTTCATGCATTTATAACATAATCTTGGAAATATAATCGTATTTTCCATACTGCTATAACCAAACCAAGAGCTAATTTTTCAAAGTTCAAATATATGGTTTCAACATCAACCATCTTCTTACTCACATAATAAATCAGTCTTTGAATATCATTGTCTTCCCTCATAAGAGGAGTACTAACGTTGAAATTTAAAACTGCCAAAGTTAAGAACATAAAATACCTTTATTTGGTGTAGATTTAGATTCTAGTGAAGTAAGATACTCTTTCAACTCATTAAAAATGTTATGTATTTATCATCAAAACATAACTTCTTTGATATTTTTAAGATATAAAAAATTCAATGAATTTTATCTGATGTTCTTGAGATAAACCTTGATAATATTGATAATCTCATAGTTAGCTTATGATATTTTTTAAAAGACTTTAGTGAAGATATTTCCAACAATATTTTCAATTGAACTTGACCAACTTCAATTTATTTATTTCTTATTACAAAGACCAACAAATTTTCCAACTTTACCCTAAAAGAGCATTATAATGGATTTAGATTCAAATTATATTTTTAAAGATTATCGAAAGTTTCAAACAATTCCAACACATGATTATCTCCTTCATCATTTTTACTATCATATCATCAATATAAACTTTCATGTTTCTTACCATTTTCTTAGAAAATATAAGATTCACATGTCATTAATAAGTAACATTAATACTTTTCAAACCAAACAGTATTACCTTGTAACAAAATAAATCTATTTTTATCGTAAAATGTGTCATATCTTTATCGGCTGGATGCATTTTTATCTAATTATAGCCTGAATAATCATTTATAAATGACATAAACTCATGTGTAGCTGTAACATTCAAAAGTTCATCTATAATGGTAAATGAAAAACATCATTCGGGCAATCACGATTTAAATTAGTAAAAATAAATACATATCTTTCATTGTCCATTCTTGTTCTTTACCAATACCATATTTGCAAGCTATGTCAGATACTTAGACTCTCAAATGTGTCTTATCTTGATTAATTTATCTACCTCTTTGACGATGGCTTCAAACTTTTTAAATAAAAAATGTCATTATCTTCTGTCATATTGGTCTTAGTCTTTTATCAAAGCTAATATATGGCATATAAATGATCTAATAACACCTATAGCATTATATATTCTCTAAATAAAAACATTTGAATTCAACTTCAAACATGTAGTTAAATCATATTTAAACTTTTTGCTAAGACGACTACCAATGTTCACTATTTTATCATCGTCTAAAATCAACTCTATAGTCGCAATTGTTAGTTTATTCAAATTTGACTCTTTAGGATGATGATTCATTTCTTTTTATTTTATCTTCATCGAGGGCTTGCAACTATCTATCTTTTTTATATCCTTTGATGTACTTTGTATTTGTTATAGAATAATATATTATAGATAAAGGAAATGGATTAACATTATCTGGCTACCTTTTATGACTCTCATTTATCCTTTTACTAAAAATTTAACATATTGATAGTAAAACAATGCTATAAATTTCGTTCTATGTAACCAAGAATGACCTAAAATATCATTATAAGAACTTGCAGCATCAACATGCATAAAGAAAATAGTAACAATTTTCCGCCTCGTCCAATAACTACTAATAATTCTACTCTTTCAACACAATTAGTTGATCATCTAGTAAACCTTACTAGATTCGTATCGGTCTTTTTGTACATAGTTATATGATCTTTTGTTCATACCATTTCTGATATAACACATCAACAAAATTATCTTTATCAATTATCATTCTTTTTATAATTACCTCATAGATTTCTAAAATGACAAGCAAAATGTCTTCATGTGGTGTGACTAGTCCTCTTAAATCATTCTTAGTGAATAATAGTATTAGTGTAGAATTTATGTATAGATGCATGGATGATTCATCAATAAGATGAATTTTCATATATTTTCTATGTCATTTTTTAAAGAATATGTCATCTTAGATAAATTTTCTTCCCTAAAAATTGTACATATCATCTGCTTATGAGCTTTATGTTATCTTGAATTGCCACCCTTATCTTTTTCATCTTTTTTCCCTTTATATATTTTGCTCAAATTCAACAAATTAACATTTTTATTTTTTTATTTAGTTGAAATTAATCCCCATTGAAATAGACATGATCATATTTCATACTAAATAGAGAAAATATAGTTTGCATCGTCCGATAGTTTATTTTATTCCACGTTTTATAATCTACAGTAACTATTGCAATCATCAAACAACTGTGCCTTTCGATTTGGATTATCATTGTAAGAAAAACACGATTGATTAATCGGTTTCATGACGACGTCAATAGCTCATCTTGCCTCACTTCATATATTACCTAAAATATCAAATCTCCGCTCTCACAACTTAGTTTACACAATTCCTTCTTGTTTTTATCTTTTCAACGTTAATTAAAATCTCTGAATCTCTTAAGTAATCTTCCATCGTATCAATTAAAAATTGAATTAAATCTCTTAACAGTTTATTTTGCACACAAACTCCTCTTTTAAACACTGTCAAAATAAAGTCATTTTTGCAAGCTTCTAAATTATTCATTTGTTGAACAAATCTCTAAACATAATCTCTTAACGATTCGTCAGTTTTTTGGAACAACATCATGATATAATTTATGTATCATTTAATTATTTTGTTACCAATTAAACGTTTGAGTTATACTCACAAATCCTTAAAACTTTTAATAGATCCCGAAAGAAGGTTATTAAACCATGCTAGAGAGTATCCTCTAAGGTTATAAATTACGTTCTACGTATCAAAATTTTGTTCGGATTAAACCCAAACATCGTGTAATAAAATTGTAATGATCTTCAAGATCTCATGTTCCATCATACTTTTATATATAATATTAATCAAATTTCCTTGGCAACTATCCTTCAAGGATTCTATGAGTTAACGAAGATTGTCTTAAGGTTTAAAACGTTAACTTAGGTTTATTTAAAACTTTATGACCCATGTTTATGAACTCATCATTTTTGTTAACTTTTTATTTCGACGACACTTTATTAATTGATCGTTCAGTGTCATTGTTTGATATGTGCTCTTTATTTTTTTTATTTTAACCAAATAAATTTTATCACCATATTCAGCTTGATCCATATATTTTCTTAAACTTATATTCTCAGTTATCAAATTTAATATTCTAGTCATCATATCAAATCTATTTTGTCATTCTTCATATTTTTGGTTTTGCAACATATTAAATTTATGTTGCTCTCGTACTAACTCATTCATCTATAATTTTAAAGAATAAAATTTAGAATTTGAAAGATTATCTTCATTTATTGCTCGCACTTGTTAATATGATCTAAGATTAATTGCTTTCTCCCAAGTTGGTAATGATAGTATCGCCAGATTAAGGGATACACTTGAAAGTGAACCTTGAGTAATTTTTCTTTCATGAGTTGGAGATACAATCCTAAATGTTCCTAGTGCCATCGATGAAGTTCCATGTATTGATTGACCTTGAGAATATCCTCTATTGACTTTTGAACAAGTCATCAAAATTGGTTAATGAATAAACTTTGTAAAGGTTTCCCATAAAGGATGAACAAAATGATGCATGAAACCTTCTCCAAAGTAAATGGCAATGATTGCTGAGAGAAAATGACTCAAGATTGATAGAATGTAATTACTCCAACTTATTTCTCTCAAAACAGGGTTCAACCTCATTATGTAATGATTACATCAATATTTATAGTGATTTAAAATCTTAAATATTAAGGATGAACGCACATGTAATTTATGATATGTGACATTCATATACTATATAAATTATAATTATACCCTCTAATTATCTAGGACGTAGTAATCTAATATGGTCATCTAAAAGCTTCTCGGATATTCTTTCAACAATATGGATCTTAGTCTTCAGCTCACCTGACTCAAGTTATGGTCTTTATCTCTAATTTCTTATGTCGTATATCTTTTTACCATTTGACCGTCGTTTATTTTTAGCCATTTCTTTATCTTTGTCTTGTTATACATGCTTAAAGTATTTGGTGTCGTTCAATTTCATTTTACATGTTCTCTTTAATATTATCACACTAATCTTAAATCACTCGCGTTGTCTTAGTTGTTTAAGACGACGATTTTGGTGTTTATCGTCATTAAACATTATAATGCCTTATTTCTTACTAAATTAATAGTATTCTTCTTTTAGACGGTAACTTAAATTCTCAAAATATCATCTAACCTTGTATTTAGTCAATATGATGCTTTATTTATGTTATTCATAGAGAATGTGTCATTTTATCTTGAATGGAATACAAGACCATGATTTTTTTAGTCGATATTTACTCTTATTCACATCCTCTTCTCTTTGTTAATGTGAATCCTTACCTTTTATAATAAAAACTGCAACGCCCCAACGACATATAATCTTATCAAACGACAATAAAAATTTCTTACAAAGAGGAATCGTGAGAAAGATAACAATTTAGACGAATGTGAGAAATATAAAGAAAAAAATGCAGAACAATGAAATATTATCATTTATAAATGAAATATTTTTCATCTTGACCATACATATATCGATAAACCAACGTTTGAGACAATCCACCTAACGATATAGGCTAAACAAATCAAAGGTTGCTATTGCGCTAGCAATATGTATCTATAGACCTATAGAAATTCGTTAATC
Source organism: Limnanthes douglasii subsp. nivea (assembly GCA_036936605.1). NCBI lineage: Eukaryota > Viridiplantae > Streptophyta > Magnoliopsida > Brassicales > Limnanthaceae > Limnanthes > Limnanthes douglasii. The sequence goes on from JAUPFV010000004.1 coordinate 214,046,477, forward strand.
CGCTTGAAACCACATATTCCTCCCCCAAGTGAACCCCGTCACGTGCAATCCTTCTGCGATTCAACTATAAATCTCTACTTTTGGTAAAATGCTCACGACCCTCTTATTTTTATTAATTTTATTTGTTGGCTATCAATACTTCTATTTTTTTTAATTTTGAATACTAGTAGGCTATCCACATACATAAAATTACTAAGAACATTTTTTCACTTCAGAAAAGTGTACCAATCACTATAGTAGTGTGGTATATATTTATGTACTATTTTCTTTTCGCCAGAAGAAATATTTTTCTTAAATGAAGTTTTGTCCGAAGATTTTTTTTTCGAAGCAGAATTATAGTCAGTATTGAACCGAAACTTTTGGATCATAATAGTTTGGCTTTAGGTAATTGATCCAACAAAAGACGATCGCAACACGGTGCAAACACCCATTCAAATCATAGACCGTCAAAACTGGTCAGATAGTTCACAAAAACTAAAAATTTAATAACTTATTTATCAGCCAAACCGAAGCACTAGAACTTTGTTATGTTTACTCTCAACCCTAAGTTCAAAAATGGACTATTTATCTGAACCAGCGATCCATACTTTTTGAGTTCGACGAAAAAAGTACAGTAGTTCGATTTCACACGAATCATTAAACTTTTTTTTTAAAGCAAAAGAAATATTGCATTATTAAATTGTAAGTTTTACAAAGAATAAGGGACAAATTGAAAAAACAACACAAATAAAGGCCTTCAGAACAAAAGGCCCTATTACATAACCCAGATCGCCAAAAACCCGACTTAAAAAACCCTAATTGAAACAAAACGATCTTCAACCTCTCACTCTTTTTCCAGAAAAGCCCCAAATCACCAAATCGAAAACTCTAAATCCACACGAATCATTAAACTTATTTTATACTCTTTAACTTCATTAGAGATTAGAGAGGACAAAATATTATTATGAAATTAAAAGAAATTACAACTCAACGAATCTTAAATTACAAAAGAATTACAAAAGAGTAAATTAAAATAAGCATACTTTAAATTATTTTACTACAATTAAATTCAATCAATTTTAGAGTTCATTATATAATTTATATATTATCTGTTGGCTAACCTAACCCTACCTTATATAATTCAAATTACATTCGTATTTCACCAATATTAATCTTATTTTATCTTTTATTCATAAATTTTGATTTTTTAAAAATATTATTTTTATGCAACTCAACAAATTTAATCCACTTCCATACAAATATTTTCTTATTCAATTACTGATTAGTTTTTACTTTTTTATATTTTTTAAAATTAATTTTATTGGTAAAGTATTACCCCATTTATTCCGATTAATTTTTTTCGCTATAGATATATTTATCAATAAAAAATATGTAAAAATCAAACTTAAATATGAGTTCAAAAGAATCTCTAAACATGTAAAGATTATGATAGATAGATAGATTTGGTTAAATTTATTATGATATTAATTTAAGTATATTTTCTATAAGATATTTATAAATCCAATATATTTAATATTATATTGTTATCTTTTGGTACGCTATATACTGTTAAAGTGAGATACGTAAAACTGAAACAAAGTAAGTATGAGATCCAATCTCCATTAGCTAGTCGGAGTTTGAATAAATAATAAAACTAAATAAATATAAGATTCCAAGTGACAATAAAAAGAAATAATGTCCAGGCCAAACACGGCCTAACAAAACTCTTGGAAAACGGAACGATTTTTCCGAACTTGACGTAGCAAACAACAAGAGTCCCCAAATGCACAACACAGTAAAACAGCCCGACCCGATTCGCACCCATGACCAGCACAAGCGGATTCCAAACCAAACTAAGCGAGACTTGAGATATGTAAAGAGGCAAAGAATCGGACGACGACGGCGCGTAAAAACCACTCTTAGCCCACACTAGCCAAGCCGCAATGCTCATGAGAACTGACGAACCTATGGAGGCCAAGTGTACCAGCCACAGAGGAGGGAACCAGAAGGGTTTGGGTAGGGACCGGTACTTGTAACCCGACCCGAATAGGGTTATGATCGCGAGTACGAGAGAAAGAGGGAATAGAATGGCTATGGCTAGTGACCATAGGGGCTGGTTCGATCGAGCCGTGGCTAAATGATTGGGTTTGGATTGGTTATGGAGTGATTTGGTCGACATCGGAGAAAATAGGAATTTTGGATTAGGGTTTTGTTCATTGAAATAGTTTAGAGTGGATTGTTGTAGATATATAATAATAAAAATTTATTTCCAAATATCTAAAATAATATCTCATTCTGTTTATTTCCTTTCGAAAATCCTAAACAATATGAAAATTATGGCGTTAATTATGATCTATTACAATTTCAAATAAAATTTATTGGTGTAATTATTATTTTAAGTGTTTTTTATAAATCTGTAAATCTGCACATAATGCAGATAAATTATACCGAAAGAAAATAATAAATCACGTATGCCTTTAATACAATTTAATTAATATTTTTAATAGTTTAAAAAATAAAATAAAAATAATATTAATAAAAATATATCCATAATAAAAACTATTTCTTACCAAAATAGAAATTTTATTCCCACTTTTTTTTAAATAAGTAGGACTTTTTATTGAAAATAAAAAATTAGTACAAATACTAAATACTAATAAATATTTGAAAATAAAATAGATGCCAAAACATAAACTTAAGCGCTAATATTTTAGAATAGCATATTTGTAATGCAGATGTTGTCTTCCTTCATAATTTTATAAGAGATCCACAGATAATTCGATTTGCGGTTGAAAAATTTGTTAAATCTCAAACTGATATATTCATCAAAAGACGGGCAAAACCTAACCAAGAAGAAAGATTTTACCAAAGTTGGTGACCAGAGAACCTAGCAGAAAATACTTCATGTTAAAACTTTGAGAATCAATCTTGATGATAGATTAACTAGGAGAGCCAAACATCCAGAATTCGATGGTATGATGCGAGCAAAGAGAAAATAGAGAGTTTGAGAATCAAGCAATTGTATATTGTAAGTATGGAGAGTTGTTTCATCTTAAGATACTGATTTCCAAGGCAGAAGCAAAATCAACGCCAGATGCTCGATGAAATGACTAGTCATGTATGAAGTATTTATAATGATGAATCCATTCCTTTACAGGTGCTTGATGCGAGAAACTTTGAATTAATTATGCGCCTTGGTGATTCGAAGGAAGAACGAGAAATAAAATTCTTCATAAATAAAAGCACATTAATAAAGGATAAGCTTTCAGGGAGAAGAGCTTATAACCGGGGTAAACATCTTTAGGAGAATCATTACAAAGCAGTTATACAACGATTTTGTGAGCTAATATATTTTTGTTCTCTTTGAAGCTCGGGAGAGAGCAATAATGAAGTCGAGGATTCCAGAAATTGAAGACTCAGAGGGTAGATTGTTTATGAGGTAAATAGCAGACTATTTAAATATGTAACTTCCATTTAACTGTTCTAAACCATGCAGCTAAAGAAAAAATTAAAACATCCCATCTCAATTGTAGCCTTTTGATATCATCAAGGTGATTGAAACATCTCATCTCAATTGCAGCTGATGGGTTAGGATTCCAATGCTTCTTCTTTTGAAAGAAAGCCTTATCTAAAGAAGTAATGTTGTGATTAATGTAGTTATTTGAAGTAATAAGATCATAGGTTTGGTCATTTACTTTAGACTTATTTCTTGCTTGCCAAATAACCCAGTAGGCTATAGGAGGAAGGATTGAGAAAATATGGACTTCTTTGTTGGAAGACCAGAGCCAGTTTTTTATCAGGTGAGAAATATTCATAAACCTTCCCATATTAATTTTGAAAATACTTGAAAAGTAAGACCAAATAGTCTAGGAGAATTTGCAGTTTACGAATAGATGAGTACTAGTCTCAATGTGTTACAAAATTTACACTTTGAAGCCAAAGTCATGTGTCTTTTTTGCATTATAAAATTAGTAGGCAACCATTTATTTAAGAGTCTCCATGTTAGAAAATAACACTTTTGAGGGGTGATGCTCTTCCATATTTTACCGTGGATACTAGATATATTGTGGCGAGTTCTGATGATGTTCCAAGTAATTAGAATTGAAGATTTCATTCTTAGAAGCCTATAAAATAATATAATCTTCATGATTGGATTTGATCGAGAGCTTACCTACAACCTCTAAATTATTAAGAGACAAAATCTTGTTGAGTTTGCTCATGTTCCATTTATTATATTCCCAGAAATTGTTGACCTTGTCGTGTCTATACCAGTTATTGTCAGAATTTTCATCTAGTTTGATAAGAGGAGAGAGTCAGAACCAATTATCCAAACAAAAATTAATATCCCAACAGCCAATCTTCCATTTGATATTAGGCTCAACATAGTTTTTGATGGAAGTCAATCTTTTTCCATAATTGAGAGTTGTTTTTAGAAGAGTAATTAGCTTGAAGAGGGTGAATGTTTTTACAATAGATGTCGTGAGTGTTTTTACAACCTCTAAATCAATGATGATATTGATGCTGAAGTCCTCCTTACAAAAAAAGCCAAATTTTGTTAGTAGAATTAGCATGATAGAATTTAAAACCAAGCTTAAAAGCGATAGCAGACAAGTTATCAACATTGATAAAAGGTTTATGAATAGCTAGAATACTAATGTTTTATTTTTAGTGATTGATTTGAGTCTTCTCATAAAACCTCTATTTTCAATACCACATATATTCCAACAAATGAACTTAATCATTAGAAAGATCTTAATTTGAAGGGTAGTTGGTCTCATAAAAAGATTTGAATACAGTATTTCCTTTCTTCCTTTTATTATTGGCTTCTTTTAATATTTTGTTGAGCAGTTCCTAGAAACTCTTGTCTGCTTTATTTTTCTTTTAATATTTTGTAGAGCAGTTCTTGGTGGCTTCAATGATTTACTTGTCAAAATGTTTTTTGTTACCAGTCAGGTAAGTTAAGTTTTCTTTTAGAAAGTCTTGAGTTGATATAATTTTCTCTTATATTAAAATAATGACTTTCAGTTTATGTTGTTGTTGGTTATGCTTGATTATAATGGACTTCAGTTTATGAGCTTCCTGTTTGCTGTCGATATTGATTTTTTGAATCATTTATTCTTTATTGTTCTTTGTGGATTCTTTGTTGATATGACCAATTTGAAGGTATTTTTACAGGTATCTTGGCTATGATAAACGTGGTAGCAGTGATTGCAGAACTTTCGTATGTATTTATAACTGATTTTGAGTTACACTTCGTCGTTGTCTCCATAACCCACCCAAACATTGTGCATACGTTTTTTGGTGATTTCCATTTCTATCGAGGTGTAACATGCATTATACACTGCATGATTTTTCTTTGGCGCCCACATTTTTAAAGGCTGTCCTACAGAAGTAGTTATGTGTCTCTTTGTTTGTGCACAACACTCATATAACAAACCTTGGTAATTTTATAGATTATATTTTCTACCACGTTTATCACTATCTTCATGAATACAAATGGGATTGAAAACTTATTGATTAGTCCATTCTGAAGAATATACCCGTAAGTTTCATGTGAATGGGAAAATTTCATTTGATGCCTGCAATGACGAGGTAATTTTTTTTCAATTTTATGATTGATCAATGTTTTCGCTTCCCTTTTTTATAAGAACTTGCGGGTTTGTCCCAAGATACTCATATTGTGTTTCTTAACTTTCTCTGAACTATTTGAACATACGGATGTGTGTTATGATACTGTTGAATAATATGAGTCGACGCTTCTGAACAGATGAGTTACTAATGTGGAGCTTTACCATGGAATCTATTTATAAAATTATTATTGATCTTCCCAATCTCAACTAAATATGGAAAAACAAGTTTGTTTTTGTCTCCGGTAATTGAGAGACTAGTCATAGTCGTGCAGATCCGCATATTAGTAGAAGTTGGTCTAAAAAGCGTAAATGTTTGTTCCTTAGCCTATTTTGCTTTGTTTTTTTACATTCAATTTGATTTATCTAGTTATGTTTTCAACTCCTTTTGATAAGCTGCATACCTCGCAAGAAATGCTAGATCATATTAAAGAGTTATATAATTTCTTGATTGAAAAATCCACAAAGTTTCCAAACTCTTATGTTGCTCCTTCGAATCTCGAGCATGTTGCTCGTAGTGGGCTATAGTCTAGTCTGAATGGTAGACAAAGTTTTCACATTTGTGCATTTACTGATGAAAGAACTATTAATAAGGATTCTTCGTCGAAGGGAACCATAAAGCTCACTCTAAAGAAGAAAAATGTTGGGAAGAAGTCTGTTGGTGAAAAGGTTGTTGAAATATATTTTTCTATGAATCTTTGTAGTAAGGTTAATGATCTTATTATTAAACCCTCTATGTTAGCAGAGGTAAAGGTTAATACTTGTCAAGTATGAGACACATATACCTTCTAAATGGCATGTTTACTCTTATGTTGTAGATGTTACTGAACCAAACATTGAGGGAGGTAATGAAGTAAATTTTATTGAGATTAATGATCGATAAAATATTGTCGCGTTGTCTACAACGGGTCGATTCTCATGTTTCATCACTTATTAGGATCCTCATCTAAGATGTGATTCATTTAATATTTCCACGCTTTCTTCTCATATTCCGTTGGAGTCTATTCGCGGAAGTCCACCTGTTACTTTGTCAATTATTATGAAGATTAGAATAACTTTCGTACATCACACCCATTTCGTAAATATAAGTATGTAAATTTTATTATATTATGATTTTGTTAGTTGTGTAGGTTTTTATTCTCTATAATGCACACATTTAATTTTTTAGATTACTGACTTCTCTTAATGAAACGTTGTCAACATTATGCTCTGCATGAGTTGACCACATCACCGACGAAGCGAGTCAATGGACGCATCCGCACTACGTTATATTCAAATAATATACCCAAACAATGACGACCATAAAAGTGAATCTTAACAATGAGCCAATGTTTACCGATCTCTTTAAAAGTGACAACTGATCTCGTGTTATTTTACTTTCCAAACTTATTTGTTTTAACTACACCTTATGTAATATGTGAATTCATACATAATATTTATTATCGTTTTCATTTGTCTTCCCGCCTGCTTATGTTTCTTGCCTATTAATATTCCCCGCCAACTTATAATTCTCGCCAAATTGGACCTCCCACCAAATTGGACCTCCCACCGAATTAGAATTCCCGCCAACTTAAGATTCCCATCCATGTTAGATTACTCTTTTGATAAAACAATTGAATCATGTCGTATTACTTCATCTACCCAATATTCTGAAGTATTAAAAAAATTCAAAGTGTCTTAGTTATGAAGTAGACCATTGACGAGGACCACCACATGCTTCAAGCGTCAAGTGTGTTCAAAGAACAATGTCCGATGGGACCATCAATGTTTTTGTTATGGCTTGCTTTTTACGATGTACTATAACTACGGACGTCAAGGAGATCCACATTCAACTCCGCACAGTTGTGCATAAGTCTATGCCACGTACAATCTTCTAAAATTCAAACCAATGCGTCGGGTGTGTGGCTTGTCGTACGAGGTAAGACAAGAAGCCTTTGACGTGTGGCAGTTGAAAGTTACTGATTTCATTATAGGAGATACGATAACTTATTTATATGATTTCTAATTACTCACTTGTTGATTCTAACATATGATCAGACTTTGACTAATAAGTTTTATGGTATTATATACTATTGTTGTTAATCTCATCATGTTTTGAGGTTTTTAAATTTATTATGTTTGCAAGTGTAACATTATCTGTATTTATGATTAATCTATGATGGCTTTATAAATTTAAAAATTATATTACAATTTTCACACAAATGTTGTAAATGTTTCAAAAAAAATTGCAGACAGAACGCGACCATAGGCTTAGGTTAGGGCACTAAAAAAGAGAGGTGATTTCACACGTTTTATACAAAAATGTATGTCTTGGTCGTGCGCGTGCGACGCTAAGTATGATTTTTGGCTGAGGAAATTCAATAGGAAAGTTAATTTTGCACATTATTCGTGACATATCTTCATATGTTTGCGCATGTTGTGCGATAATGCCATAAAATGTGTTATAATATATTATGTATTAGATTGTGTTATAAGAGTTGTTGTTGTGTCGTTTTACTCTTTTATGTTTTGTTGTGTTAAAAAATGTAAAGTTAATATTTTTTAATCGTAAGAAAATATATTAACTTAATAATAAAATTTGCAATCAAACAATATTAGAGTGTTAGTTTGTTCCTTTATAATGTTCTATCACGAATCGTAAGAAAAAACATTAATTTTATAATAAATTTAATAATCAAACGATGTTAGAGTATTTGTTTGTCTCTGTATGATGTTCTACCACGAACCGTAAAAACCATTAACTTTATAATAAGATTTTTAATTAAACAACGTAATACTAACACAAAACACATCAACGATACCAAATAAGTAGCACAAAACACAAGTCAATAAAATATCGTAATACACAAACAAGTCACCCAAACATAAAAGCCAATAAAATAAATAAAAAACCTCTATATTGTTGGGTCATACTAACAAACTCCCCTAACGCATCAACAACCTCATCCGACGTTATTTTGGCTATACGTGGCCGATACATCCATATTCAATTATATCCCTCCCTATCAGTGATATGAGTGTGTACCAGTGGGTTTTCTCCAACATACGTACTAGCACCTACCAAGGCCAGGTTGGCCACTGTATATATAGGTTACTCCTAACCCAAACAAGGTACAACAGGTACGTATAATTAGGTCCAATTTTTGAATGGAACACTTAAATTCATAAAAAGATGGCGCTGTCAATTCTTCCAAATTAGAGGATCCCATGGTAATTTATGGATATATTTTTTACCTCATATCTTGGTCGCGGTAGGACCTATGTGACACGATAGTATCTGAATGTGGCCTATCTAACGGGTCATGCGATCAGGATAATAAGGCATTACTATGTCAAAAGAATTCAGAGTATGCTTAATCCCAACAGATATGTTCAAACACTCGCCACCCCGTAAAAACATACAGAAGGAACGTGACCTGAAAGACATTAAATACTCATTATTTATTAAAGTTAATAAAAGTAAGTATAATTTAAAAAACGTAATGAAACTACATCGAGTACGGTACAAAAAACTAGGGTGTGTCTGATATCTACACGTACAATATGAGAGGAGCTAACCTTTTGTGGAGTGTAGCGGCAGATATGCGGTGCGCATGTAGCAAATACATTATACAAGGGAGCACCAAGTCCTAAAATGATAAAAAATCCACACCTCGAGAAACTCAGTAAACTCACATATATAACTAGTTTCGTGCATAGAATTCTGACCTAGCGCGTGGTAAAGCTGTGTCAAACCAACTGACCCCAATTAAACCAATCCATCAACTGGTAATTGTTTATGAACTATAGATTATCGAGTGAAATCGAGTTGTCAGCTTTAATGACGTATATAGTAGCTCTTAAAACATTAAGTATATACGCTTAGGTAGCATAATCATGCATGATATTGGTGGCCTTACTATCACTATAATAATGTATCCCGCAACCAATGCAAGGTCAAACTATTGTCGTTCCTTAGGCTTCCACCTAGCTTAGATGGTCGACTACCTGGCATCTTACCATACATCTTCAACTTCTCAACCTCATCAAATGAAGAAATTCAAAAGCATTACCTCTTACCAAAACACCGATAATGACATGGACGTTGTTGAGTATGATGGTCATCTCGCCAAAGGAGAAATGGAATGAAGATGTCTCATTATGCCAACGCTCGAGAAAGACCTCTATTAAGTGTATGTTGATATGCCAACGAAATGCACGTTGATAAACGGTCCGATAATAGTCCCCATTACCCTCGAGCGTACTCTAGTCTGAACACGACTCAAGTCTCACTTATGGAGACTGTTGTACATGGAGAAGCACCTTAGGCGCATTCTCTCCTATAAAATACAATGAACAGAATAAACTCTAGATAACAAAGTTTTAAATTAAAATCAAGATGACACTAACTTAATAAAGTTGTAAAGAAACATACATCATCGTAAAATACGTTGTATGCCTCATGTAGGGTGTAATCATGAAAAAATCGAAGGGTATGGGGCATGGCTCGCTCGAACTCCCCCTTAAGGACTAGTTGTGAATATGACACAGTACCACTAATGCCAACCGCAACCTACCTCGTATGGTGACTCGTATCATCAACGACATCACTATGACACATACATCTTCTAGTACACGATCCGGATCTGACTCGGCAAAAACCACCTATCGAGCCTCCCGTGCAATGGAGGACGATTTTCAACCCCGGTTTCTACTCGCAGTCATCTTTGTTCTTACCGTGTATGTAAAAATAAAAATTTCATCGGTTTGCTAACTAATAAACTAGTACGAAAAATATATCTTTGAATAAATACACAAGTCATAAACTTTATACTATATACGCATCATGTTAGCATAAAATAATCCGCCAACGCAATCAGCAAAACATGTAATAAAACAAACGCATAATACCATGTAAATTGTATAATTTGTCAGAAAACAATTCAACATTTCGCATGAAATTTGCATTTATGGGTTGGTTTATCGCATGAATGTTTGCGACAGACCATTGTCCTTGTCGTGCGACATGCGTGAAAACAACTTACATGGTTGCGCGTGTCGTGGTATGAACATGAATCCAGATACCACCAAATCTGAAACCCTAAAGCACTAAATCATGCACCATTCAGTTTAGGATTTAAATAAAAAAACATATATCTAAAACGCACACACAATACTACTTTATCAAGTCAACAAAATAACAACTTAGACTCTAAAAAATTAAAATTTAAAAAAACAGAAATTCAAACCTAAATATCTACCAAAATAAACAACGAAATCAAATAAAAACTACACTACTAAGCTTGCATGACATAACTTGATGTTTTGCAATGTTGGGTTAAAAAAACTAGATGTTTAGATTTTGGATTGCTAGAGAGGTTTTGAGAGAAAGAAGAAAAAATTATAAGAGATCTAATAATCTTTATATATAGTTTGTTTTTTCTGAAAAGGGTAAAATGATCCAAAATTTAGTAAGAAATCTAACAAAATTGTCTGAAATCCAATAGTATAAGATCTAACAAAAATCGTCAGAGATATAATCTGGCTATATATATATTTGTTCAAAAGGTACTTTTGTATACTTTACTGACGTTTTTAACAATGCACATTTATAAAATGTGGTGTTTATAAACTAAAATCTATTGATAATGATGATATATTTTATTTATAAATATTTGATAAGAAAAAGAACGCTTTGATATACTATATTATAAAATTAATAATATATTTTAAAAGAACATAATAACTAATTTAAAATTTATAAAAAATAATTATTTATTTACAATACTACATATATAGATAAAAGAATGTAAGTAAAGATATCCAATACTAATATTTACTATCATTTAGTACTTTAAATTTCATTATAACCTATTTAACATTAATTTTATTTTATGTAGTCAACTCACCAAATATCTACCTTAAATACTTATGATTCACGATGAGGCAATTTTTTTTGAACCAATTCTTTTTTTGTTACTTTTTTATTTTTTAAAAAATTGTATTTTTCAAACATAAGCTCCAAACCGGATCTAGCTTGGTTCATCTTAAGAAAATAAAATTAATGGTATTTTCATTTTTTTCACGAACTATGCGACAGTCGAAAGATACATGTTTTTTAATAAAAAATAAATATTTTTTTTTTTGTAAAAAATGAAAAAATATTTATTTGTGATTTTTTTAACTTGATACATGTATGGTTCATTAGAAAACACTTATTTTGAAGCCACAAAAATAATTATGTATTCTAATGGTTATATACAAACAAATATTTAACATTTCGAATTGAAAACTCGGCTATCTTTAAGCATCTCTGGTCTATTATCAGTAATAATAATCACTCGATTGGATAAAAAGTGAAAAAATCAAAAATAATAATTTCCTCCCCTTCTTGGATTTGGAGGAAAATTCTTAGTCTTCGCCCGTTGGCTAGTAATTTATACAAGGTGACTATTGGAAATGGTTCAAGTACTTCCTTCTGGTACGACACATGGCTCCTCCCTACCTCTCTTGTTTCAGACTATGGTACCAATATCGACAAGGATTCCTGGCTCGGGAATAACCTCAAGGTTTCGGATATCATCCTCGATGATCATTGGAGTTGGCCTTCAAACATCAGATCGAACAGAGCTAGAAGTTGTTTTAATCTTCTAGAGATCAACTACCTCATCATCACCATACCCCCTCCTAACATCATATCCCTTAATGTTCCTTTTTGGATTGCGAAGGCTGACTGCAATGACTTCACAATCAAGGATACCTATAACGCTATTCGTACGCATGCCCTTATTGTGGGGTGGGCTGTGTTAATAAGAATAAATTCAATATTCATCGTCACTCTTGTATTTTATGGCTCGCTATCCTTGGAAAAATTTCTACTAGAGATAAGCTTCTCAGTTGAGGTATCAAATACCCCATCTGATTGTGTCTTATACAACTCTACTTCTGAAATTATTGTCCATCTCCTCTTTGACTGTAGTTTCATTCAGAGTATTCAGACCTATGCTAGTTCAAAACTGGGTTTCTCTTTTTCGAATTCGTGCTGGCAGTCTTGGGTCTGCAAGGCTTCAAAATGATCTCACTCTCGAAACCGTCATATTTGGCGTTCTTGTTTTAGCGCGGTTGTTTACCATGTCTGGAATGAGAGGAACTCAAGAATTTTTTATTCCCTCGGTCAATGCCTCTCTGGTTTCTCACCGAATCTTCTTTGAACTTCGATTCAGATTCCACAGCACCAAGATTTGCTCGCCTATTTAACTCATTGTATTATTATTTATTCTTCTACTTTATTTGCAGGTCCCTCCTTTTCGATCTACTTCGTTAACTCCATTGCTGTGGACTTTCTTAGAGTACTATCTGTCGGATCAATTGACGCTTATTGCGTTGTCTAAGTTATTCTAGTTTATCTCTATTGTTTTACCATCTTGCCTTTGTTTGATTTAGCAGTCCTCTTACTATCTCCTTATGCGATTGTATCTCCTCAAATATGCACAATGTACTTGTATTGAACACTTCGATTTTATTTATATTTTTTTACACCAAAATAAATTCAAATTTTAAATATCAATCAATTGATTTTAAATTTAATTACTTTTCAGATAAAATATCTACAAATTTAAAGGAAAAGTTAAACTGAGATACGTAAAAATGAAACAAAGTTAGCACGAGATCCAATCTATAGTGGCTAGTAAGAGTTTGACTTTAATTATCATCCCTATAAAGAAGATTTTAAATCCCCTCTCAGACCCAGATCGGTGCAAATCATCCAAAGCTTCCTTCACATCCTACAATGGCGACTATCGATCTCAACAGTAAGTACTCTCTATGACTCCCTCTATTTAGAATGATCTCAACCTAGAACTTTAGGGTTTAATTTTATGGGTTTCTGTTTTTTTTCTTCTTGTAGAGAATGATTCGATTTCGTTCTTATCTGATAAATCCGCCAAGATATTCGTCGCCGGCCACCGTGGATTAGTCGGCTCTGCCATAGTCCGAAAGCTCCAGACCCTTGGATTTACAAACCTCGTAGCTCGATCCCACTCTGAGCTGGACCTTACACGACAACATGACGTGGATGCCTTTTTTGAGGCTGAGAAACCTGAGTACGTTTTTCTAGCGGCCGCGAAAGTCGGCGGAATCTACGCCAACAACACGTACCCGGCGGATTTCATCGGGATCAACCTCCAAATCCAAACGAACATCATCCACTCCGCATACAGTCACGGCGTCAAGAAGCTACTTTTTCTAGGGTCGTCGTGCATTTACCCAAAACTAGCACCACAGCCGATACTGGAATCAGCATTGCTGACGGGGCCATTGGAGCCAACTAATGAATGGTACGCGGTGGCCAAGATTGCCGGAATCAAAATGTGTCAAGCTTACAGGATCCAGCATGGGTGGGATGCTATATCAGCAATGCCGACGAACATGTACGGCCCCAATGATAACTTTCACCCCGAAAACTCCCACGTCTTACCCGGACTCATGAGAAGGTTCCACGAAGCAAAGGTCATTCTTTTTTTGTTCATAAAAAAGAACTAAGAATAATGAAATCATTAAGGCACATTTGGTATATAGGATTGCTTAAACTATTTTTAGAACTAATTAGTTCTACTTTTGAGTGTCAAGACATCTTACTAACTAGTCAGGTGGAGAAGCTTGGAATTGGATATAACTAAATAATCTATCTTATTCAAACCTAGTGTCACAAACATGCCCTTGCTTACATAATCCTGATTGAGATGATATTGTTGTGTAATGAATAGGTTTGCGGTATGGTTAGATAAACCTGATCGAGATTATATTTTTGTGTAATGAACAGGTTCAGGGTGCAAACGAGGTGGTGGTGTGGGGGACAGGTAGCCCACTGAGGGAGTTTTTGCACGTTGAGGATTTAGCAGACAGCATTGTGTTTCTGATGGAAAATTACAGCGGATTGGAGCATGTCAATGTAGGAAGTGGGAAGGAAGTAACGATTAAAGAGTTGGCAGAGTTAGTGAAGGAAGTTGTAGGGTTTGAAGGAGAACTTGTTTGGGACAAGTCTAAACCTGATGGGACTCCTAGGAAGCTCATGGATAGCTCCAAATTAGCATCATTAGGTTGGACACCCAAGATTTCTCTTAAAGATGGTCTTCACCAGACTTATGCGTGGTACTTGCAAAATGTTGTCAACAAACAATGATTGCTTATTATTGTCGCGAAAGATAATTTCATGTATCGAATAAATTTGTACTCTATTGGCTTCTTCTTGGTTTATATCAGTAACCCATTCGTTGTCCATGGGTCATAGTGCAATCTTTTCTCTTTAGCTTACATTTTGTTTTGAGATGTAATGGTTACTATCAAGTCTTTTCTTGCTTCGCAAGCGAGACTTGCAGTTCTATCGAACAAAGAAGTAGTTCTTACATGTCTTGTGTAGGCAAGGTGCTTGATACTATGTCAAAGCATACAAGACCATCTGATCCTAAAACATAAAAAGCACTTAATAAGAGACTATACCAGTTCTATAGATACTATTGCAACATTACGTGAAACAGAAAAGTCTGTGGCATACCATTAGGATGGAGGTTGAAATACATGATTAAGAATGATTCTTACAAGTTCCACGGTGTCTTCCTCCTCGAGTGAAGTCACAAACTTAACTGCACGCAAAAACTGATATCAAATCCTTGAACCCAAGTAAATGCAGAGATGTTCATACCTGGATTTCCCACTGCAATTTAAACAGGAGATGTTTATATATATCTACTCTAACAACGGCAGAGCTACTTGGAAAAAACTTACCCCAAGGCAAAACAGGAAATTCCTGCTGCTGTTTAGGCACTGTTATGACGTACGAAGCAATCTGTCACAAGGTTCAAAACCAACATTCAAGAATCTTTAATTTAGTTTACCAGAAAAAGACTGATAGTGAAAAAGTATATACCAAAATAGATGCTGCTAGAGAACGAGGAGAACTATGAAAAGAGGTATCTTCCATTTCGTAAAGAAGATCCATCAGATCCATGCACATTTCAAAACTCAGAAGTTGTGCAACCTTCGCCACTTCACTGAAGAGGAAACAGTTTACCAAGAATGACTATGCTTATCAAAACTTAACCAATAGGCACAGCTCTTGTTTCCAATGAAGGCACTTACTTGAACTGAATATAAAGGTCTTCAAGGAATATGAAAGTCAAATTCGTTGTACCGATCTC
Organism: Limnanthes douglasii subsp. nivea; assembly: GCA_036936605.1. NCBI lineage: Eukaryota > Viridiplantae > Streptophyta > Magnoliopsida > Brassicales > Limnanthaceae > Limnanthes > Limnanthes douglasii. Next base: position 214,062,258 of record JAUPFV010000004.1, read on the forward strand.
AAAGTTCAAAACCTATATTGCATCATAATAAACATCAGATTTGAAGGTGATAGTAAAGCTAATACGCCCGGTAAAATGAGATTTACCTGCATCAAGACCACCTCCTGATAAAAAGGAGTCATCAACATCCATTAAAGATCGAGAAAACTTAAAATAAAACAATTCCTGAGAAAGTTTATATCTCATACATACTGCTTCTAAGAAATCTCTAAGTGTAAAGTGTTGGTCTGTGATGACTCCGTCACCGAAAGACTTCAATTTCTTCACAGACAGTGGACGACAATCGTGTACCTAAGAGAGAAAAGTGTTACCACACTAATCAGAAAACAACAACAAATGCGAAGCAAGAATACCCACTTTGGTTGCGACCCATATAGCAACTAGTGCAAAAAGCTGCAAGTTACTCTCTTTCATAGGTTGCAGAAGCCAGTGTTTTGAATTAGTATTGGGTCCTAACCTGCAGAGACAAACATTTTACAGTTGTTAACTTAAGAATAAAGCAGGTCATTTGAATCAAACCTACAAATTCCCAGATTTTCAAACACCAAAATTAGTATATTCCACGCCTCTCGATCAACTACAAAAGAAGTACACCATCATCAAGCTTGAATAAAACAATTTTTCGATTTACAAGGTTTACAAATCAAGGAAACAAAAGAAAGAAATTGATACGGCTACATTCCTCAAACTGAATGTATAAAAACCCTTATTGACGCATACATACCACCACACACACACTAATTGAGAGCAAGAAGATTGATCTTACAGCTAAATTCCTCAAACTGAAACGTCTAGAGAGTGAGTAAGTAAATAACGCATACCTGCAATGAAATCGATCGGCAAAAAACGACAATGCAGAGTACTTGACGATTGGAGTAACTTGAAGTTGCTTCGATTAAGGAAAAAAACAACCAATCATGAGATTATGAAGACGAACTAGTGATTACGTAAGAGAAAACCAAACACTAACTTGAGCCGATTCAATTAGAAACTCGATTGATCGGAATCGCAGAGTTGTCGCCATCTCTCTTCGTCTTCTTCACATTTGAACTTAATCCCGCTTTGATTTATACGCCTTCAATATATTTATATATGATGTATTAAGGCTGGTTTTCATCTTTAGAAATCTCATATATATATATTTTTTTTCCGTAGTATTTTATATCTGTGATTTTGCATAATAAATTATAACTAACTTTCAAAAGTCAACACAAATAATTATTTCATTTTATAAATCATAGATATTGAGTAAAAGCAAAATCATCACAATATAAGTCCTAAAAGTACAAATGGAAAAATAGTTGATCCAACCTCTCAAATAATTAAAAATAGTTTAACCCAAAACCTTTTAACTAATCATTTTAATACGCAGAAACATTCATTTTTCAGCTTTGAGTTTGAGAAGGAAAAACCCACTCACATGAAGACCTTCGGCAGCTGAAGTCCCACCCTTGTATTTATTGTACATTTACCAAGAATGAGCGAATCCTGAATCTTCAACATGTGTAGTTGATCCCATAAGATTTTTTATCGTCTGACCCTGACTTTCAAGTACTATACTTAAATCAACTTCAGACAGATGCTCATGGAAAAGATAGAAAACAATAGCTTTCATTGTCTTCCCATATTCATATGCTTCATCAACTACGAATTTCTTTGTCTTATCTAATCGAACCTCATATTGAACTTTTAATTGATTAATTCTGTTTCATGAGAAAAAATTTCTACCTCTAACAAAATGGTTAAGCCTTTTATTTCTCTCTTCAAGGCTATACAAACTTCGTCCAAATAAAAAAGTCAATCTCCAAACTCTTTTGATCTTCTTTTGAGACTCAACCAACAGAAGCCTAATCCATATAATCTCAAAACCTGGCAGTATCTTTGGATGTCTTCTCAGTTGATGTTTGTGTCTCAAATGCAACACTAGCCTTCCTCTCGTCCTCCATTTGAAGCTTTAGTTACTTTTCTGAGTCTGGAAATGCTTAATGCTATAACTTGAACTGTTTTTCCGCTTGAAACTTAAGAAACCTGAAAATACGAAATAACCTACACCAAAAGATCACAATGACATTTATTATTTCTAACATAATTACAAAGGAAAAAATAAGAAGTAAATTACCCAATGTTTAACTCCGTTTGTTGAATCAATAACAACACAATGGGATATATTGACCTTATTGATGGACTTTGAGCTACTTCAGTAAATCTGATAGTATCATTCATCTTAGTATGAAAGTTGGTAGAAGATCTAGTAGGGACATTGGTTATCCTATTGGCCAAAATATCGACATGAGCATTGGTATCCATGTTGGACATGACTTTAGGATAAGTAGTGGGGGATTTTGGAATTTGAGGTTTTAAAGAACTTTTTACTTCTATAATAAACCATGTTTGGAAGAACCAGTCTAGAAAAATGTGTCATTCCTTTTCCTAAAGGTCCCGTATATGATAGAGAAGGACCTTTCCCTCATTTAAAACCTATTTAGGACTTGTAACAACAGTCTTAGAAGTATTTAAGTCATCATTAGGGTGTTCCACTTTCATATTCTTATTCTTCTTATTATTCTTAAACACTGTTTGTCAGTATTAACCTTCAACTAGTTTTTTTGTTAACTCTTTGAACTCGTTATAAGTGATCACTTCAAATGGAAGAGTTTCAATCATTTATATATTTAGTTGCAACATATTTTCCTTTCCCTTCAACCTTAACATTTATAGACCCCACCACTTTCTAGAATTACGAACTATTATATAGGGAAAATAAGAGTAGTTTTATTCTTTGAAGGAGAAAACTTTTGTTGGTTCAACCCTTTGGCCGCTACACCCTCAACCATCATCATTTATCTCATTTTTTTCAACTTCGGATATAATCACATTCCGTCCAAAGGGATTTAACTTTAAAAGTCCCATATTCCCGAGGTTAATATCTAATCTAACAAAATATTACAAGGGCAAGTGCTATATGATAAGCCTTCTTCCAAATCTTACCAATACCATCCAAAACAATGAGCTTCATTTTACCCATGATAACTTCTTGTACAAATAAATATGTTTTGTAATAAAAAATAAGTGTCAGATTGTCTAAATCTACACCGAGGAGAATGGAAATTTTATACTTGATATGTATGACCGAATTATAGGGGTTCAATGTAATTGGATAGCCAATTCTTTTACGTTTTTAATTTCCTAATCTTCTTTTGATGTGATTGAGAGGCCTAATTTTGACCCCTCTACAATTGAACAAGCTTCAATGTTGGATGGTGACAAACGGCCCACTATAATCAGTATGCCAAAATCCTCTTTTAATGTTTAACCAATTATAACACTATCCCAAGCTAACTTATTATGACAATATGTCGATGGCTGAAATCATGCAACGTCAATTTGAGTTCGATGTGGAGGTAAGTTGCATAATGATATTGTTTTCTTAAATACTTTGATCTATCCCTCTTTTTTTCTTTGCATTTTTTTGGAAGAGTCATCACAATTTGATGGTTTTAGCCTATTTTAAAACGAATCGTGCAGACACCAAGGCCATTTACGAATTTAGGCATGATCCATTGGTGTTTGGCTTTGGGAAAGCTATCAATTTGGAAATATTGTGGTACAAAGGGCATATGCTTCGTTTAGGCTTCGATTTTAGGAGATTGTTAAACAAAAGTTAGTTATCGAGGAGGTATTTACTACAATCAGTGGTGAGAGACATTATCTAAAGTTTCTGAATGAGAAGATGTTGGGGTTGACAAAATCCTTGTTCTTAGAGTGGGGAATAGACCAGGTAGAATGACGTTCTAGTGAAGCGAGCGATAGAGCTTATTAAGTTGAATACCTGATTTTTGAAGCAAATAACGGAGTCTAATATTAAGTCTTGTGCCCTCCATTTTGAAAATGTTACCCTTACGGTAAAGATTAGCCGGATGAGAACATAAATAGAGGAATCCAAAAGAGAGTGGTTAGTTCATCCTGCCAAAACCAATGCATATGATGATAAATATAGTTTGAATGCTGCACAAGGCCTTCTTAAAATGGTACGCAAAGACACGATCGTAGATGTATGGAAGATGAGCCCCAAGTTGGAATTGGAAAAATAGAAGGATTTGGTACCTGAAAATGAGCGGCTCTATGAGTCAGATAACAAAAAGAAAGAGAGGATGAGAAATATGGTGGTAAAGATGAAGAGATAAAAGGTGATGGTGTGAAACAAGTTGAAGTGAATGATGCTCTGGTTGCTACCGAGGTGGGTAAAGTTAATACCTCGGGCGAAGACCAGATCCCCAAATAGAAGGAAAATATTACGTATATTTTTTCTTTTTGTATAATAATATATTTGTGGTAAATCTTGAATTATTATTTTTTGGACTCATGTTTTTTATATGTTTTTTATTTGTGTCAGGTTGTTACACATTTTTGTTTCAAATTTAAATGTTTCATTTTCTATATGTTATTTGTGTTAATAATGAAGTAACATTTAGTAGAAGGGGATGGAGGGGGGAGGGGGGGTGTCGTCTTTGTTGTTTATTTCGTTATTAGGCACACTTTGTCCTGTTGCGTAACCTACGAAGCTTAGCTTGTTAGCCAATTCACATGTTAGGCTTTGTAAGCCCGAGCTCAGTATGTTCTCTATGTGGTCTCAAAGATTTGGCGTTATACCTGATATTGAAGTAGAAATTTAGGGACTAAAAATGTAAATAATAGAAGTTTAATGGAACAATTCTGATTATGTATTTATATGGAGGACTAAGGGTAATTTATCCCTTTATGTAACCGATTTCAGTTTTGAGCTTAGTCCCAGCGCCTCTATATAAAGGCCAGGGCTGAACTAATAAAGGGGTTGAACACTTTTTGATCTAACTCAATTGTACTATGAATTTATCTCTCTAAAAACTCTCTCTCTCTCTCACTAATAATCACGTATTAATTTTTTCATAAGACAACTTTTCGTAATTGAACTCACCAAATTGGCGACTCCGCTGGGACTATTAAGAATCAGTGTCTAACCTGTTCGAATTTTAATATAATCTTCTTATTTTCTTGTTTGAATTCTTATCATGAATCCTGATAACAATCCGTCACTTCGATCAGCGATGAAAACGTTAAAATATGATTTACAAAGAAATGAAAACAGACTGAATGGATCTTCTCTGATCTCAAACTCAATCGGATATTGAGATGTGCATGAATCAAATTTTGGATAAAATAAATATGCTGAGCGAAAAGTATGAACAAAGAGAACAATAAATTCACTCGGCGAAGCTCAAACCCGAGGTGAGGTAAGTAAACGAGAAATTTGAGATGGTAAATCAGTCCGATCGATCTTGTACTAATCGGCACGTTAGAAGTGGGCAAAAGAAAGCGCACTTCGAAGCTCCAAAAGAGTTCTATTCTTCTAAAAAAGGGAAACAAGGCAAACAAAAGTATGTAGCCTCTAGTGATGAAGAGGTTGAAAGCTATGCTTCAGGATTTAAGAGGTATAGTAGCTCTCCGAAGGAGGAACCTGAAAGAGAACATCCAAGAAAGCATAAGAAGGAACATAAATATAAAAGGGACAATATTCCTCGTTGTTTGAGGGAATTTACTTGGTGTGAATGGAACACCTCGAATCAATATGTTGAAACTAATCGAAATTTTTATGGAATCATGGAGATTGAGGATCAGTTTGTGCAAGGTGTCGATTGGAGGAACTCTCCGGTGACAAGTGAGATTCGATCTATAAAGCTTCCGAATCGTTTTGATATTGCTAAGATGAAGAAGATCGATGGAATGCAAGATCCAGATGACCACATCGAATAGTTCAAGAAATACATGATGAATTTTAAAGATGACAACCGGCTGGTGTGTCGTGAAATTTCACAGACTTTCAAAAGAACAACATTAAAATGGTACAACCGGATTCCGAGGGGATCCATCTCAAATTTCAGGGATTTCTACACTGCTTTTCGAAGGTAGTTTGTTGGGAGTAAGAAGATGAGAGTGAACGGAGATACGATTATTCAGTGAAAATATGCGGTTGTAGAGAAATTAAAGGATTGCGCAAAGAGGTTTGTTCAGACTAATGTGAATTTGGATAATTGCAAAGAAAATCTGGCTATGGTACCTTTTCGCCACAATCTTCTGCCAGGGGATCTGGCTAATGAAACGACGAATAGAAGATCTCTAACCTTTAAAACATTGATGACTCCAGTAGAGGATCAGATCAAGGTTGAAGAGTCAACCAGGGTTCGAGGAGGACCAGTTAGTACTCCAAATAATTCGAGTCAGGTGGCCAATAACCAAGGGAAACCCTCGAATGGTAATCAACAATCACGTTCGAAGAATAATAATTTGCTACCTCGAATCGGTGGATATTCAAATCATGCTCAATCTTATAATAACAACAGACCGAGGCCAAACCAATGAGTTAGGCCAGAATATTATGCTGATTTGACATAAAGCATGGTTGCAATTTTTGACAAGAACAAAAACTTTGTAAATTTTAGGAAGCCAACTCCAATAAATAGGCCAACGGAGGAGTAGAATAACAAATATTGCAGGTATCATGAGGACATCGGGCATGATACTAATGATTGCATCGCATTGAAAAAAGAAGTTCAAATCTTGATTGAAAATGGGAAGCTCTTGAATTATATGAAGTCACAGGGGAGCGGGTCGAAAAATCCATCAACTTCGAAGGCTAACCTAACTACGCCAGCTAAGAATTTTATGATTTTAGATTTGAAGGCTGAAGAATTTGATACCTCTTCGGAATATCTTGATAAGGACCTGAAAAGGTTAATCTTGATGACTGTTGAATAAATAATAAAAAGGGGCGCGTGCGAGATTTGTGTAAATGTTTCCTCCAAAAAAAACTGTACGTGAGAGTTTCCCTTCATACGGATCGAATCATTCTCAGATGATCGAAGATGCATCCTTTCCTTGTTTGTTGGGTTGGTTCGCGCGCGCGCAAACGAGCACCAGCCGCAACAACATGAAACTATGACCAATAGAGTCAGACATTTAGCTACATCCGCACACAAAAGGAATGTAGTTCTACTTGAGGCTTTCTTTCCTTTATTAGTAAGGAAATGGGGCGCGGGCGTTCGCGGAGTCCGTGACTTCCATACCACCACAAGACTGGTCGTTCTTGGGCGGATCCCGCCCCTAATCATATCATAAGAGATACGGGAAAGGTGGTCGGGTCTATCATATCAAAAAGGCTGTAGAAAGAGAACCCGGTCACCTATTTCATTCAAATGGGCATAGGAACATGTATTGATGTACCATATCGGCTAATGCTCCCAGGTTGATGCGATGTATTCCACCAGTTGACTGAAGACTTGATTATTGGTATATCGATCGGTCCAACACAAATTGAAATAGAAGCCGGTTCGATAGGAAGCCTTTGAAAACGCAGTGCACCCAGGTAAATAAGAAAGGAGATGAATACGTAGGTTAAACGAGCATATTTGAATCATTAGCCCTTTTTGGAGGTGATTCAATGGCTGGCAACACTAATAGTTTGAGAAAGAGTCATGTTGTCAATTTGACAACTCAAATTGAAGGGAAAATGTCTACTCACTTGTATACAGAAAGGAAATTCCTTTTATCTTATTCAATGAGGATGATCTTCAAGGAAAGACGGGGCCGCATGAAGACGCGGTAGTTATTGATGCAAAAGTGGTTGGTATTGAAATTCGGCGTGTACTTATAGACATTAGTAGTTCTGCAAATGTCCTCTTTAAAATGACTTATGATAGAATACAAAATTCACCTCAAATTTCTCAATCAAAACGTACAATCATAGGGTTTATATGTGTGACAGCTCGTGTGATTGGAGAATTCGAGGGGGAAGTGAGTTTGGGAAAAAACCTCTCAAGAAGAAGGTCCAGATTCTTTTTATGGTGGTGGACTGCCCCACGAGCTACTATGCTATTTTTGGAAGGTCTTGGCTTTCTAAAATGTATGGGGTTGTGTCAACGGTACACCAATGTTTCAAGTATGTGGTAGGGGATCATATCAGGGTCGTTCGAAGCGACCAGAAAGTAGCCAAAGAGGGTTATGCCAATGCGCTTCGTATCCGGGGATCCAACAGTGGAGATTTGATGCATGAACAACAATCAGAGGGGTTGACCTCGAATTTTGAAGAAAGAGTTGACAATTCGAGGGAAACCCCAGGGTTTTTAACAGTAAGTGAAGAAATAGAGGAGTATACGTTTTCGGAAGGAAGAGTTCTTCGAATCGGAACCTTACTGACCCCACTTTTACGTCAATAAATACTATAATTTTTGTCTTTTAACTTGGACGTTTTCTCTTGGAAAATGGAGGATGTGACAGGAGTACCAATCGAGGCGATTCGTCATAGTTTGGCTATTGATCCGAAGGTAAAACTAGTGATTCAGAAAAGGAGGGAATTCTCTTCGAAGAAGCCGGAAGCAATTGTTTCTGAGGTGGATCGGTTATCCAAGGTCGCACATATAAGGGAGTCACAGTATCCTTTATGGACGGAAAATACAGTAGTGGTCAAAAAGAAGAATGGGAAGTGGAGAATGCGTGTGGATTTTACAGACTTGAATCGAGCTTGTCCTAAAGATCCATTTCATGTTCCTCGGATAAATGGATTGATTGATTCTACCTTGGGAAATAAAATACTAATATTCTTTGATGCTTTTGCAGGATACAATCAGATTCAGATGGATCCAAAGGACCAAGAGTGTACGACCTTCATAACTGATAGAGGGTTGCATTGTTATAAGGTTATGCCCTTTGGATTGAAAAACACTGGAGCCACTTATCAAAGGTTGATGAATAAAGATTTTTCCACTCAGAGCAGATGAAATATGGAGGTATATATAGATGATAGGGTGGTAAACATTTTGAAGGATGTTGTGCATCTCGAGGATTTAGAGGAAATATTTTAGAATTTAAGGGCAATCAGGCTAAAGCTAAATCCTGAAAAGTGCACCTTCGGAGTTCGACCAGGGAATTTCTTGGGTTATGTTATCAGTAAAAGACGAATAGAAGCTGACCCAGAACAATTGAAAGCTTCAATAGCAATGAATTCGCCTCGATCTATTAAAAAAGTGCAAATTTTGAGAGGAAGGTTAGTAGCACTTAACCGATTTATTTCCAGATTTTATGACAAATGCTTTCTTTTCTTTCAATTTTTACGAGGACCAAATAGATTTGAATGGATATCAGAATGTGAGGCAACGTTTACAAGTATAAAAAACTTGTTATAGAGATTTTGTCAAAACTTCGAAGTGGAGAAAAAATATTTTTGTACATTGCGGTATCGGATTTTGCACTAAGTGCAATGTTGATAAGTGAAGATTCAGGTATTCTGAAGCCAGTGTACTATATCAGCAAAAGTCCAGTGGCAGTAGAAAAGAGGTATTTGACGTTGGAGAAATTAGCATTAGCATTGGTGATTGCTGCTAGAAAAATGCGCCCCTATTTCCAAGCACACACTATTGAAGTTTGAACTTCATTATCTTTAAAGAATGTCTTTCAACGACCTGATATTTCGGGGAGGATGACCAAGTGGTCATTTGAGATAAGAGATTATGATATTTTGTTCACACCTCGAACTGCAATTAAAGCTCAAGCGTGCGCAAACTTTTTTGTTGAGTTTCATTCGAACAGATCGGATATTGAAGAAAGTAAAGATGTAGCACCAAAAAATTTGAAGTGGATCGTTCGAACAGATGGAGGGTCTAGTATTTCAGAATGCAGTGCTGGGGTTCAACTAATCACTCCAACTAGAGAGACGATGATTCAATCCATCAAATTTGGTTTTCACGCTTTGAATAATGAAGCTGAATACGAAGCTGCATTGGCAGGTTTCAGATTGGCAAAACTATGTGGAGAAACTTCAGTGCGCTTGGAAACGGATTCTGAATTGTTAGCAAATCAAGTATCTGGATTTTCTGAGGCGAGAAAAGATCCTTTAATTTTATATCTTTGTGAACTTCGGAATTTAATGTTACTATTCGATCATGTTGTTGTTGAATATATTAGCCGAGGAAGTAACATGGTGGCTGATTCTTTAGCAAATATTTCTTACAAGGAGAAGTAGCCTTGGATTTTGCTACAAGAAAATCCCTCGTTTTTTACTCAATCAAATCAGTGTGAATGTATAGAGGAGATTTTGTCACCTCCGATTCAGTTCGAGGAGATTGGCAAGCGGATAGTCTTAATTTTTTGACTCAAGGAACATTGCTAGATGATACGAAGTTGGCCAAAAAATTGAGAGGTAAAGCCTTCGGATACATAGTTTTAGATGGAATTTTGTATAAAAAGACATTAAGCAGGCCATTACTATGATGTCTAGACAAACAAGAATCACAGGAGGTATTATCAGAGTTGGATGATGGAGAAAGGTCAGCTCATTGTAGGTTTAAAGCTTTATCTCGACGAGTTTTGCTTGTAGGATTTTATTGGCCTACAATCATGAACAATGCTAAAAATTTGGTTTGAAGCTGTGATACTTGTCAAATATTTGCTAATGTTATACAAAGGCCGGCAGTTCCACTTATGTCTATAACCGAGCCCTACCATTTGATAGATATGGGATATATTTGGTGGGGTCTTTGCCGATGGCATTTGGGGACGCTAAATGATAATTGTAATAGTGGATTACTTTACAAAATGGACTGAGGCAGAACCACTATCTGGAACAAAGGCAAAAGATGTAATCAAATTTATTGTGAACATTATTTGTTATCGCTTCGGATTCCCTCAGAGAATTACAATAGATAATGAACCTCAGTTTTTTAATAATAAAGAAATGACTTCATTTTGCGCATCAAAAGAAATTCAACAATGTTTTTCGACGCCTTTTCATCCTCAAGGCAATGGGCAAGTCGAAGTGACAAACATAACTATTTTAGATGGTTTGTAGAAAAATTTGACAGGGGCATCCGAGAAATGGCCAAACTATTTACAAGAGGTGTTTTGGGCTTATCGGACAACTCCTATGGAGGCTACAAAAGAAACTCATTTTGACATAGCATATAGAATGGATGCAGTTAGCCGTATGGATTCTATGATGTCATTTTTTAGAATAAATCAATATTCTGAGAGATCGAATGATGAAGCTAAAAGGGAAAATTTAGATTTGATTGAGGAGAAAAGAGTTCGAGCTCATTTAAACGTAATCCATTATCAGAATCTTATGAGGAACAGATATGATTCGAAGGTAAAAAGAAGAGAGTTTAAAGAAGGTGACAAAATGTTAAGAAAAATATTTTTGCATACAAAGGAGAAGAGCCTCAGAAAAATGGCCCCAAATTGGAAAGGGCCTTAAATGGTTGTCGAGAGGATAAAACCATGGTCTTATCACCTTTTTTATATTCAAGGGAGGAGGCTTCAACACCCGTGGAATATAAGCATTTGAAGTCATATTGGGAATAGATTTTTTGTATTTTGGATTTTTTTTACGATCGAATGACGCACTCTTTCCTACCCTGTTGACCTAGGAAGGTTTTACGAGACGCTGTGTACATATTCAATATTATCAATAAAACACATTTTTGGCCAATGTTTACAAGTGTTTATTGAAAACTATCTTACCAACTTATCAAAGACTGATCATCTTTGAGGTTGGTTAAGAGTATAATGTTCTAAAGTGCTTATTACACTTTTCGAAGAAACAACCATATTCGAAGTGCTACGTTCAATAAATGTACTGTGATTTTACAAAGTGCAACGTTCAATAAATGCACTGTGATTTTACGAAGTGCAACGTTCAATAAATGCACTATGTTATTCGAGGTAATATGTTCGAAATTTGTATTAAGTTATTCGAAGTATTACGTATTTTGAATTTCGAAGTACACTATCATATTTAAGGAGTTATGTTTAAAAAATTATTATTTCAAGATTGATAACTTCGAACAATTCATATTGATGATAGAAATGAGAAATAAACAAATACATTTGTCAATTAAATTAATTCGATGAAGTACAATAGGTAGGATACTAATTTGACAAATACAAAAAGGATAACATAAAATCAAAGAACATCAAAATTATTCAGTCGTCTCCTCCTCAGATGATTCTTATTCTTCTGATGATGAGCGTGAGATTGGATCGAAGGCTTCACTAGGACGCCGTTCGAAGGGAATATCATTCCAAAAACTCGAAAGGTTGATTTTTGGATAAGTTGCATGAATCTCTCGAAGAAGAGTGATTACTGTCTCTTCTTTGCCATTATTAATAGCAGCTAAGATGTCTTTAGATCATTCAACTTCTGCGGCAGTGACAACAGTGTATTTTTACTTCTTAAAATCAGCCTTCAATGTGGCTATCTCATCAGTCAATTCTTTATTTTTTGCTTCGATGGTAGCAAAAGAAGTTTGGAGACCTTTGAATTTAAGCTTTTCAGCAGCCAACTCTTCAGCATGTTTAACTTTGAGCTTGTTCATCTCCTCTTGATGCGAGACGACCAGTTTTTCTTTATCAGCATATTGTTGTGGTCGCAAATGTATTTCAATAAAGAATATTCCTCGAATAAGCTCAAATATTGCTGCTTCGAAGATGTGGAATTTCTCGATTACTTGATTCTGAAAATTTTCCCTCAGTTGTTTCTCAACATCGGCAATTCCCATATAGCAAACCATGTCTTTGACCAATCGCTTTAAGTGACTGTGGGAAGCCTCGACTTATGAAGAAAGAGACTTTGCTGTAGCATCAAGATCGACAAATGGTTGGAGTGCAGCAAGGACATCAGGATTGGGTGGAGGAGAAGGAAAAACTGTTAGGCTAGGACGAGGAATCATGTCCAGAGATGTAGTTGGAACAGAAGGACAAATGATTTATGGAGACTCTTCAACAATCAACTTTCTCCCAAAATTATGCATGCGAGTTTGAATATATTGGATGACAGGATCGTCCTCTCCAGAAAGTTCCTAAGACAAGTTGAAATTAATGAATCTACGGGGATCGAAGTGGTCGTCGTTTTGATTATCATCATCTGCATTGTCCTCGATGATGATTGGAGCATCATCATTGGTTGTTTTCTTTTCGAGAGGAGGATTTCGCTGATTCCCAATAGTTATGATTTGATCATCATCAACCACTGTGTATTCGGTGACCTTTGAATTCTTGTTTTTCTTCCCATGAGGATTGATGAAAGTTTTCTTTTTCTTCCAAAAAGGTTCTTGCTCTCCCTCTTCTTCGATGGTTAAAGGAGTCTTTTCTACTGCTTTTTTTGTGATGTTTGGGCTTCGACTGTGTTAAGGGGCTAGCACCAGATGTGCTAGCTGGTTTTTTATCTTTCTTTTTTCCTTTTTTACTTTTTTCTTTTGAGAAAAATGACTCTCTAACCTATTGTGGATGAGGAGGAATACCTTACAGTCTGGTTGAACTAGTCTTTTGCAAGCGTGATGGGGGTTGGGCTGATCCATTAGATTTGGAGGAGGCAAGGCTCCAGGTGTGATGGGAAAGAAGTGATTATTGAGGAAGTTGATCGGTTGGAAGGAGGCGTGGAAAGCGTTGTTCCACTATGTTTCGGCCCAAGCGGCAAACTTTTTGAAAATGTCTTTGGTCATTGTCCGACGAATAATATACCACCTCAGAATTTCTGAAATGATCATACAAATAAATAATAAATAAGGAAGACAACAGTTGAATGCTAATTTAACTTAAAATGTACAATGTTCGAAGTACTTACGGTTGCTTCTCTAGATGAGATTTAATTTCGATGGGTTGGCATCAGATATTTCTTCACCGTTCTCCAATGTTCATGAGATGAAGATAAACATTTGTTTCTAAAATTTGTCCGCTTCTAGGAGATCATCGATGATTTTTAGATCATCTACTAGAGTGAGGTTGTAAAATGATAGCTTCGGTCCATTTGATAATTTTGTCAAATATATGAAATCCTTGGTGCTGATCGGAATCTTGGATAACCGAGAGGCCATGATCACAGACATGAGAGTGAACCACTAATTCGGTGTCACTTGAGTTGGGTGCAGGTTGAGAAGCTCGAAGTATTCCACGATCATAGGATCCAGTGGGAACCGAAGACCCCAATTGATGATTTCGGGGTAGACCACCAGTTCTTCATCTTTACAATCTGTGGGAGTTTCCCCTTTCTTAAGTAGTCGAACGGTGATTTTGTCTCCCATTCTCCATTTCTTCTTTAATCCGATTCTTGACTCTCTTGATAGTATATATATATGGAACTTTCTTCAGCTCAATAATGTAGTCATCATCGAGATCTCTCAGGTTTCTTCCAATGGCTGCTCTTTCCTCATCGGAGACAGTATCTAATGCCTTTTTTTTCGAGGCTTACGAAATTTCTTTTCTGTGGTATTTTATGAGTCTCCTTCATTATCAGACCGGGTATCTTCAGAATCAGCTTTTTCACCTTATGATATTTTATCCCTTGGTTGGGGAGGATCTTTGAAGGGATTTGGTTGAGGTAATGAAGATTCCTCGACTATTTCTCTATGAGGAAGAGACTGAGTAGTTGGATTCGAGGAGGGGGAAGTTGGAGCAACATCAGAATCATCTCCCATGGCTATGAAAGTTTTTCTTCTACGGGCTGGTGGAGGACAAGTTGAAGAAGGAGTGATTTCAACTTGTTTCGAAGAGGATTTGTTTCATTCCTTACTAATTAGAGGTGATACTTTGACTCGAGAAGAAGAGATTCGAGGTATTCTGGGTGTTTGAATTTTAGATGAACAACACTCTTCGGGACCAGGAGAAATTGAAAAAATGGGGACTTTAGATGGATCAATGTTACCGTCATACGTAGTTTTTGTTGTTGTTCCGACGAGAGCGTTGTTGATTAATCCAGAGGCTTTGTACTCCTCTTCTTTTTCAGTTATAAAAAAATAGTCGTACGATCTGAAGACTAAGTTATCGTCAGGCTTCAGATATTTGGGTTTTTGTAGGTATACTAGCCTTGGATCTTCTAGATTTTAGATTTTTCTCATAAACTAGATGGAGATTGACCGAAAAGTATGGGTTTTCTGGCGAAGATAGTTGGGAAATTTAAAGAAAGCGTTGAAGGTAGCCAAGGGTGTGTTGATTATCTCTCAAGAAATTTGGGATGTGAAGCAAATAATGAAGTTGCTAACGAATTTATAGGAGAATGAGGAAGTGTAAAGAAGTAGAAAAGACTTTGTGATGATTGGACCAAATACGAAACGGTGATAGGGTTATGAGTTCGACATTTGTCAGACTAGCTAACTAGTTATAAGTCTACTAGCTAGGTATTCATGATGAATCTGAACGATTAGATTTTATAGAGATTTACTTTGAAACGATTTCGAAGATTGATTATTTTCTTGAAAGTTCTGATGTGTGGGCACATTTGGCGAAATTCGATGATTATATTTTTGAATTTGAGAGTTCTGACGTGTGGGCACGTTTGGCAAGATTCGATGATTATATTTTTAAATTTGAGAGTTC
The DNA here is from genome assembly GCA_036936605.1 of Limnanthes douglasii subsp. nivea. Lineage (NCBI taxonomy): Eukaryota > Viridiplantae > Streptophyta > Magnoliopsida > Brassicales > Limnanthaceae > Limnanthes > Limnanthes douglasii. The sequence continues at coordinate 214,077,654 of JAUPFV010000004.1, forward strand.
TGATGTGTGGGCACGTTTGGCAAAATTCGATGATTACATTCTAACTTTGTGTCTGAAAAGATTCGAGGTGAAAGAAAATACATTATTGATTTTGTGTAAGAGATATTAGGCGTTGATATGACTTTTGGCAGGATTCGAAGACATTAAGTTCTCATTCATTTACTGACATGAGAACTAGGGGGGCTAATAATAAGAAAGTAGAAATTTACGGACTAAAAGTGTAAATAATAGAAGTTTAATGGAACAATTCTGATTATGTATTTATATTAAGGACTAAGGGTAATTTATCCCTTTATGTAACCAATTTCAGATTTGAGCTAAGTCACATGAACTAATAAAGAGGTTGAACACTTTTTGATCTAACTCAATTGTTCTCTGACTTTCTCTCTCTAAAATCTCTCTCTCTCTCTCTCTCTCTCACACTAAAACTCACGTATTACTTTTTTCATAAGACTACTTTTAGTAATTGAACTCACCAATACCAATTTTCTTAGCTGAGCGTTACCACTCGGGCTCAGTGTGGCCCCTTACGTAGCCACTTACGCTTGGTATAAACAGCGATTTGACTTCTGTTGACGTGGTAATGATGGTGTAGTAATTTTTACTCTTTCGTTTGTTTACATCATTGGTCGGACCCCTTCTGTAGTTTGGTGATGTTGATTTATTTTTGAAAGAGAATCTGCAATAGCTATTTAACCTTTAACTTCCGATGGTGATTATAATTGAGCATGTTATTCGGACTATTAATATCGATACGAACACATGATATTTTAGCATTAGGACATTTAAGTAGGTCAATAACTTACAATATGTCTCGTTAAAAAACCCTAAAATACTATTAGAAAGAGAAAAGAATGCACATCCGCTCTACATGGCTTGGTGATACAATTTCAGATGAGCAATGTTCTAAAGTTATTTTAATGCATTTTCATCCATGTCCTCCAGCCGATATGCTCCATGGTTTTCTTTGAAGATTACTTTGTACGGTCCATCCTAACATTGGGCCAGCTTTCCAGTATTTTTGTCATGCGCTCGATGGAAGATCTTCTACATGACTAGTTCACCCACTTGGAAAGATCGAGGATTCAATTTAGAATTGAATATGCTTCTCATCAAACTCTTATACTACTCTGACCGAACTCTCGCATGATCTCTCGTTCTTCAATTAAGTCTATGGATAATTATCGTTTTTTCAGTGTTGAGATTTTCTGAGTAATTTGTAATCCAATATATGGGTATCATAATCTCTTCTAGGTACTACAGATTCCATCATATACACCAAAGAGAAGGGGGTTTCTCCCGTAGCTGGACGTGGGGTAGTTCAGTATGGCCATAGCACGTCGGTTAATTTGTCATGTCATTTGCAATTGAATCCCTTCAGTTTCTTATTATTCCCTTCTAAGATCATATAGTTGGTTACCTCAACTTGCTTGTTAGCTTGTGGGTAGGATGACGTCAAACTGTTTTGATTTATCTTGTATCTGTTGCAGAAGGCCGTTATAATCGCGTTTTAAAACTACGACCCGCTATCCGTCACGAGGATGTGTGAGATTGCAAACCTGGACAAAATTTGATTTTTGTAGAAAATTGCATATCTTATAAGCTCTAGTTATTGATAAAAGATTTTATTTGACCTACTTAATAAAGTAATCAACTACCACTATTAAATGCTGATTTTTACCTGTGGCCATTAGGAGAGGTCAACCAGGCCAATCCTCTATTTGTCGAACGTGCATAATACTGGGACAATACTCATTGGTTCGCTCGCTAGGTGGTGCATATTTTCAAAATTCTGGCAAGGATGACATCCTAGTGTGAGAGCCTTTGCATAAGCTACTAGTTTGGGTCAGTAGAATCCTATCAGGAGGAAACATATGTTTAAGCTTCTGTGCTCATAATGGGCCCAAATTTCTCAGTTGCATGTTAGTTAGAAGAAGTTTAGCTTCCTCATTGTTAGCGCATCGTAATAACGGTGGTGTTACACTTTTCTTGTATAATACATTATCAAAGAGCTTTAATTTAGCCAAGCATACTTGGAGGGGCCTTGACATAGCTTTGTCACTAGAAAGACTTTAATTTTGTAAATAAGTAATATATTTTCTCCTCCAATGAGTTCCTGTTTCAATTGTCTAGACCTCATGCATGGGTGCATTTTCCGCTACTGTGGTCTATATTGGATGAGGATTGATGAATTATTGTTATGGGTAGCTTCTTTGGCAAGTGAGTCTGCAACGGAGTTATCAGAGCGAGATATTTGCTCATACTCTATGTTTGAGATTTTATGTTCCCACTATTTTAGTGCCTCGAGATACCCTTGTGTAATATCTTAGTTTGCCTCATATAATCATTTACCCTGACTATTGACCAACTGGGAATCTGATCGAATGCGTAGGTTTTTAGCTCTACATATATGGGCTAAACTTCAGGCCACCCAAGATTGCTTCGTACTTTATTGTGTTGTTTGTTACTTTAAAGCTGAACTTAATTGCTTGTCTTCGTTTTTCTCTAAGCAGTGTTTTTAAAACAATACATGCTCTCCGTTTGAAGCCTGATCGTTCTCAACAATCTATTCGAGGTGTCGTTCACCATCTGGTTAGGTTTGTGGTTCTATTATTTACTTTACATCCTATAAAATTATTGATGAAGTCGGCCACCGCTTGGCTCGTAAATGATTTGTTATTCTATGAGTTCTATTGGCCACCTTGTAAGACTACCCGAGATATCTGTTTATTGGAGTAAACTTCTTAGTGGGAAGAACGTGGGTTGGATAACGGTGTGGCACTAGAAGTACGGTCGTATTTTTCTAGCCACCGCTACTAGACCAAAGGTTGGCTTTTCAAGGTTCAGGTATCTTGTTCTAGCATCTACCAACCTTTGCTGACGTAATAAACCAGTTTATGTGCTCATTTTGTCTCCCTCACCAAGACTCCACTCACCGTATAATTCTATACAGATAAATAAAGGTAGAGTGACTCATCAGGGTCATACGCCGATAACACCTCGAGTGAAGTTAATTATTTCTTCAGTGCTTTGACAAACATTGCATTCGTATGTCCAAGTTAATCTTTTTCCTCCCTTTAGTATTTTGAAGATAGGTTGTCTTTTGTCCAATGCTCTGGATATGAACTGGGAGAGAGAAACGAGATTCCCGATTAATTGCCGAACCTTCTAAATGTTTCTTGGAGGCTCGATTATTAAAATAGATTTCAATTGATCAGAGTCGGCCTTGATTCCTTCTTACTAATGATCTACCCCAATAATTTGCCACTGTGCACACTAAAAAAGAATTTAAATGGGTAAGGTTTGAAGTGGTAAGAAGTCTTTAATGGGGTTTTTAGAGTCAAACAAAGTTGTGAGGAATTATTTTGTATCAATGATTACTTAGTTACTTGTTTTAGAGAGATAAGCTCTACACTTTTAGAGAGAGAAAATATATTTGAATATTAATCATCTTTTTTCTCAGAATAGGGTGGTGCTTTTATAGTACTACAGTATGTCCCACAAGTCTAACAACTTGATAATTTGTATAATTAGTCCTTACTTCTATTGTTTGCTTCGAACTTGATAAATTTTCTTCTTTGCAATTAACTCTCTCATCTTTTATTCTCCCTTATCAGTAGCCCCCCAGTCCTTGTGAAAATATTTTTGGCAAGGACTGTTAGGTATTCTTTAAATTTCTTTTTACCTTTAAATCTCTTAGAAAACTACGACTGTTCTCTTAAAAAATTACTCTCCTAAATGTGCTCTTCGAACACTGCTCTTTCAAAGTTTCTTCTTAGAAATTCGCTCTTCGAAAATTGTTGTTCAAAAATTACGACTCCTTTGCTTTTAGTCTCCTCGAACTTTTCAATACATTATATATATATATATGTAGCCCCCCAGTCTTTGTAAAATAGAATGCTTGCAAAGACTAGAGAAGATTTGGATAAAATGTCTTTCGAAGACCAATTTCCAGTAGGCTGTCTCGAACTTTAAAACATGTCCCTTCCAATTTCACAAAAATTCTTCACCCCATTCTAAACGTTTTCCCGCCTTTTCTTTAGTAATGACGTCATAGAAAGAAAGCTCTGGTAATTCCAATAAACACCTTTTGATCATATCACCAATCGATTCAGATTCTCTATCACGTCTTCTTTCCTGACAAATATCTTTTAAACGATCTTTCACACTTTCCCATAAATCTTTTACACCTATTTTACCCATTATACCCCTAGGCAAACAAGCGATATGTACATGGGCCTTAAACGTTTTGTGAAGCCCACTTTTTTATTATAAAAACTCTTATACTTTAATATCTAAACACACTTCTTAGAGAGAGAACGCTCTGCCAAAAAAAATAGAAAGAGAGAAAGCACAACTTATGCCCCGAAAAGCCCGTCGGATTCCAGAGTGGCTGCTTATTAGTCAAAAGTTCGAAGAGAAAATAACCGTTGACACCTACGTCCATCCTACACCTGAACCACCTGTCACCACTTTTTAGGGCACCTAGCCTCTATCGGAAAATTCTTCTGCTGTCATCCCCTTCAACATCTACACTCATTCCTCAATCCCGGCTATTCGACCCTTAACACCAGGATCGAATTAATGGGGAAAAACAAACATCACAAAAGCTCTTCTGCTAAAAGAAAAAGGCATCACAAGGATAAGAACCATTGCATAGAACACAAACACTTTGAAGGCTCTCTCTCAGAAATTCAAAGTCCTTATGTCCAACCTCAACTGCAGAAAGTCGAGGGCTCTGAGTCATACTTACTAGCTACTTCTTCAATAACTGATCAAGGAAGTCCCAGATTCACCCGAACATTCCTCCTCGAATCTTTACACAAGAAAATACAGTTCACCCATCCAGAATCACAGTGACTGATGAAGAAGTTCAGTCAGTCAAATCCGATGCCTTTATATAAAAAGGCAAAATGACATTGGTTGAACCTTCTAACCTAGACCAAGCAGAAATCCCCAAGGAAGTTGGGAAAAGCACCGGTGAGCCTTCCTTAGCCTCAACAAGCCAAGTGACTACCAACTTCCCTAAAACTTTTGAGGAGCTATCTTCTAGAGTAGCTCTAGAATCCAAAGGTGACATCACGCTCCCCTTAGAACTTGATGCTATTGTTGGCAACAATATTCGGGGAATAGAAAACAAACACTTGGTAATTCTTCACAACATCAAGTACAAATATTTTCAGCCTTCTGAAGAAACTATGCTGAGGACTCGATGGGGGATCCCTTCCTATATCACCATCATATTTTCGAACAAAGGTGAAACTCTTCTGTCTATAAAAGACGACGAGCTGGTCGTATATATAGAGGTCATGAACTGGGGTCTAAGGTATCTCTTGGATCTATTTTTTATTAAATACTTCGCCAAGATCGACCTCTGCTCCACCCAATCAGGTCCCAACATGTGCTACACACTTATGGCATGTATTATGGCCTCAAGAATTTCCGGCCATGGAGTTTCTTTGGAAGAGCTCATTGGGCTGTCTGGTTTGGCCAAATATCCATTTTTCCGTTCTATTCACTAACTTTTGGCTGAGGACAAAAGGTAGTGAAAGACTTAATTGAAGCTGACAAAAAGTGGAAGCAACAATTTCTTTTCTTCTCAGGACATTGAGAGACAAGTTCTGAATCAACTCCTTCGAATCCACCCAAGCTTTCCCTTCTATGGACTAACAAAGGTACATTTTTTAGTTATCTCAAACATTAACTTCTTTCATACAATTTTTTTAATCTCAAATATTAAGTCTTCGAACTTCTGTGTACCCATGACTGGCATCTCTAAGCCTTATGCTGACTTTGTCCTGAGTGCAAAAACTGTCTTCACCAAACTAAACGAGTGGGCCAAAGAAGCTTAGGAAAACAAATTCCGAATTTGCTTTATGAACACCAACTTAGCCAACGAGATTGAAGCCCTTAGAGAGGTTATGTTTATAAGAACTAATGACTCCTCACTCTCAACAGGAAGTCCTCGAATGTCTTGAAGCTAAAGACATTGTTATCTATCTCCCAAAGCGCTCTCGTGAAAAGAGTCACTTAGATTATAACTCTGAGGAAGAAGTATCAGTAAAAGATCAAAATTCTAACTCCAAAGGAGTAAATGCTCTTCGAAAAGCGACCTTTTTCCTCGAAAAACATTGTCCCAGCCAAAGCCTCAACTTTCTTACCTCAAAAAGCTCCTATTCATCCGGTCAAGAAAAATGAACCAAAGAAGAAACAAGTTATTCTAGAGCCTATTTAAGAGATATCCGAAGACGATGGAGAGCAAGAAGGAAACAACTTTGGACAAGCAAAAAATTCCCCACCAAATCTTTCACCAAGTCTTCTTCCAAATAACGACCCTCCCCCAGAGTTAGCCCCTCTTCATATTCCCCGAAGTCAACCACCCCAAGCTTTTTATACACTTGTTTTGACAGGGGAATCCTCAAGCTTTAACGCAGCTGAAATGGGCTCTCCTAGCAGCTTCTTCGAAGTTCCTCAAGGAGATGACTTTTCCCACAGTGTTCGAAGGCTACTTCATGCTTCGGTCATAATGGGGGAGAAATTGAAGCATATGGAAGATAAGAAAAATCACTAAAAATTTAAAGCTTCAGTTGCTTCTTCGAAATTCGAGGAGATCAAACACCAACACTCTATTTTGGAAAAACAATCTAATGCTATCTTCAGAAAATTGGTTTTCTTAGAGAGTTATGTCCCGCTTCTAGAGAAATATTGTCAAGAAGAGAGGGACCTGTACATCAAGAAAACTGATATGCAAGAAAGAATTATTGCAACTCTTAAACACACAAATGAGCTTTCAACCAAAGGCTTTAAAGACTACCTCAAAGATTTTGAAATGATAGTGGAAGAGTAAAAACATATGCTAAAAAATCTTAAGCATGAAAAGACTGTGGCTGTAGAAGCATACGCCGCAAAATGTGTAGACAAGCTAAATGCAAGGGCCTACCATCCGATCATGGCTAATCACAGAAATCCATGAATGCTACCCTGATTATGACTTGGGTAGATTTTGGAAACTTGTCCCTCTAGAAAATCGCCCGCCTGGTATAGTCGTCAGCGAAAGTGAAGCCTCAGATTCTGAGGACATCGATTCTTCCAAAAGTTCTAAGTAGCTATTCTCACTTTGCCACTTTTTTTGTACAAGTCCTTGTGATTTTTGAGGCTTTCTCATATGAGACCTCTCATAATCCGAGACACTTTTTTGTAAAGCTCCCATTGTTTTCCTAGGAGTGTTATCTTTATTCAATGAACATTGTACAATTTTCTGTTTTATCTTTTGTAAGCCCACTATTATGGAATCTTAAATTTTCATTGAATATGATAATACCTGTTACACCAACTTTCGTTGGATATAATAATAATTGTATACCAACTCTTGTTGGATGTACTAATAATTACATGACAATATTTGTTAGACCTGATAATAGTTGTATGTCAAATTTTGTTGAACATGATAATAGTTGTATGCCAACTTTAGTTGGACATGATAATAGTTGTATGTCAAATTTTTCGTTGAGCATGGTATATTAAACTCAAACACAAAATCTCAAGGAAACAAATTCATATGAATTCATCAGCTAAAATGACACCTCGTTAAAACCTTATTGTGCCTATCAGGATAGGAAAGAGTGTGTCGTCGCTGTATTACAAAGAAAAAAATAAAATAAAATAAAAAATAACAAAAATTTCCGTCCTTACTCAAGATACAACTTTAAATGTTCTATATTCCAAGGATGTTTGAGGCTTCTTCCTTCTTTATCCTTCAATCGATATGTTCCATGTTTTACTTTCTATGTTACTTCATAAGGGCCTTCCCAGTTATGACCTAATTTTCTGAGGCTCTTTTACCTGGTGTGAATAAAAATATTTTGTAGCACTTTATCCCCCACCTTAAATTCCCCCTGCTTTACTACGTGAAGCATATCTACTTCTCATTAGCGTTTGGTAATGTAAGGATTTTAACTACGCACGCCTTCTTTTTTCTTTCACCAAATCAAGCTCTATTTCTCTACCTTGATCATTTAGCTCCTCTGTGTATGCTGCCACACGATACAATGGGAAAATAACTTCTGAAAGAACCACAACATCCATTCTATACACCAAAGAAAACAGAGATTCTGAAGTCACTGTTCGAGGAGTTGTTCTGTAGGTCTAAAGTACTTCCTGTAAATAGTCTGGCCACTTCCCAGCTTTTCCTTCCAAATTTTTCTTTAAACCATCAAGGATCGTCCTAGTAGTAACCTCCACCTACCCATTAGCTTGCGGATGAAACGGAGCAGAAAAATATCGTTGTATGCCTTTAGTAGCGCAAAAAATCTTAAATTCTTTGTTATCAAATTGGGGTCCATTATCTGTTGTAACCTTCATTGGTACTTCAAAGCGACTACAAATGTTCGAAACAACAAACTTGATAACATCATTCGCCTTCGTTGGTTCTGCTTCCACCGATTTTGAAAAATAATCAACTGCCACTATTATTGTCTGCTTCCTCCAGTTGCCATTGGTAAAGGGCCAACCAAGTCAATACCCAACTGATCGAATGGCAATGCTTCAGAAATAATTTCAAGGGGAACCCCAGGTTTATGAATTATATTAGCATATCTTTGACATGTATCACAAGTTTTCACCAATTATTTTGCATTCTTAGATACAGTTGGCCAATAATACCCAACTAAAAATACCTTTCGAATCAACAATTTATACCCATAGTGCGCAGATCCTTCTCCATCATGCAATTCTGACAAAACGATTTGTGACTTATCCTTAGCCAAACACCTGAGCAAAGGTATACTCAGCGATTTCTTGTATAAAACTCCTCCTAATATGATGTAACCATGAGATTTGAAACGCATTTTCCTTGCCACCGACTTATCCGTAAGTAACACATCCTTTTCCAAGAAGTCAACAATTTTCATCCTCCAATCATCTGCCACAACACTCGTCCCATGCAAGTTTTCTTCATCTATTATCAATGATTGCTTTGTATCTTTGGTAATCGAAGGATACTCTTGAGTAATTACCCACAGATAATCCTCCAAACACGAAGCAGCTGTTAAAGAATCAGGCACCGAATTTTCTTCCCGTCGAACATGCTCATAACTAATTCCTTCAAATACAAGGGCTAAATCATTCAATGCCTTCAAGTATTTCATTAAATGATCTTTTCGTACCTCTGACTCTCCCAATGCGTGATTAATCATGAGTTGTGAATCACTCAACAACTTAACCCTCTTTGACCCACATATCTGAGCCAGCCTCAAACCTGCTAAATCCGCATCATATTCTTCCTCATTGTTTGTCGCTTTAATAACAAACGAATAGCTTGAAACATTGCTACCTCGTCCAGGGAAATTAACTGCACTCCAGCGCCATGTCCAAATATGTTCGATCCTCCATCTATTCGAATTAACCACTCAGACTTATTCTGCTGGTCGTCAATCTCTATATCTGATTGTTCCGAATGAAATTTGACTAAGAAATCTGCCAAAGCTTGAGCTTTGATAGCTGTTCGAGGCTCAAATTCTATATCGAAATCTGCTCAACCGACTACTTTGTCATTCTCCCGGAGATATTCGGCCTCTGCATCAAACTTTTAAGAGGAAATGTTATTCGAACTACTATGGATGTGCTTGAAAGTACAGTCTCATTTTTCGAGCAGTTGTCACTAAGGCAAAAGCCAATTTTTCGAACTTCAAATATTATTTTTCCGCGTCTAACAAACTCTTACTGATGTAGTATATTGGTTTTAAAACGTTTTCTTCCTCTCGAACTAACACACCGCTGACAACACAATCTGAAACTGATATATAGATTACCAATATCTCCCCCAACAATGGTTTAGACAATATTTCCAGGGACGAGAGGTATTACCTGAATCTGATGAAACGCTCCAGAACATTCTTTAGTCCAACTAAACTTCTTTACATTCATGGGTACTTGAAAGAAAGGTGCACACTCATTCGAGGATCGAGAAATAAATATGTTCAACGCCGCTAACCTTCCTGTCAATATTTGAACTTCCTTGATATTTTGAGGAGTCATTATAGCTTTTATATGTATTAAGTCAGCCTCGATTCCCCTTTCACTCACCATATACCCAAGAAAATTTCCGGATCTACACCAAACGTACATTTTTCCAGATTTAACTTTAAATTGACCTTTCTCAAGTTATTAAAAGTCTCTTCCAAATCAACAAAATGATTTTCATCTTTCAAACTCTTAACCAACATATCATCAATGTAAAATTCCACGTTTTGTCCAATTTGATCTGCAAATGTTTTATTTACGAAGCGCTGATAAGTTGCTCCCGCATTATTTAGACCAAATGACATCACCTTTTAACAATAAAAACCTCTCATAGTAATAAAGAAAGTGTTATATTCATCATTCGGATCCAACCTGATCTGATCATACCCTGCATAAGCATCCATAAAGGATAGTAACAGGTTTCCTAACATAGATTCCACTGGCTGATCAATTCGAGGCACTAAGAAGGTGTCCTTTGGACAAGCTCTATTCAGATCCGTGAAATCCACACACATTCACCATTTGGAGTTTTTCTTCTTCACCAACACTGGATTTGATGCCCACAAAGGATATTGCGACTCTCGAATATTTCCTATGCTTAACAACCGCTTCATTTTTGCGAGTATGGTATCAGATTTCTCTTAAGAAAAAGGTCTTCTTTTTTGTATGATAGTCCTCACATTGTTCCTGACTAACAGCTTATGTTAAATTATCTCCGGGGCACCCCTGTTACATCTTCCGCACACCAAGCAAACGTGTTTAGCTTCGTAGATAAAAACACATTCAATTTTTCCATTAACTCTAAAGGAAGATTTATTCCAATCTTTAAAACTTTCTCATCTGGATATTCGTAATCTTCGTAGTCATCATCAGGCACCAAAATTCCGGGGGACTCTCTCGGATCATCATAAGGAATTATTCTTGAGAGAGTCCTCTTTAGCTGCTATGCTTTCTCTGTCTCGCTCTCCCGAACTTACTTTTAAGATAAAGCAATCCGGTAACATTATCTAGCCATCTTCTGGTTGCTCCTTATCGTTCCAATATTATTTCCCACCATGTACTTTAAACATTGATGAACTATGGAAATAACACCGTGCATTTTTTACAACCATGACCTTTCTAGAATAGCATTGTAAGATGTTGGAGCATCAACCACTATAAAAAAATCTCGACCTCTTTCTTGAATGGCCCATGGCCAAGCTCCACTACACTCTCGAATTATCCGACGACTTCTGTTGTCGCCCCCGTGAAACCCACAATAGTTCTATCCGATCGTCGAATTACGGGGGGATCAACAATTCTCCTGTAAGTATTCATGAACAGAATATTGGCAGAACTGCCAATGTCAATCAAGATCTTCTGCACATTATCACCAGTTATCCCCACGACAATTACCACTAGGTCTTCATGCGGACCTGCCACATTCCTTATGTCATCGTCATCAAAGCAAATAATCGGGGAGGGCAAGCGATGCATATGTGCTGAAGCTCCTACTTCCAACTGAGTAGTCAAATTAACAACGTGTCTCTTCCGGGAGCTGTTGGAATTCCCTGCAATAGTGTCACCCCTAAAAATATCCAACGACTCAAAAAATACACATAGATCACTAACTTTTCCCCTCAGAACAACCTCTTCTACAAAATTAATATCATTCCTCCCCTCCTTTGGGTCTAAGTATTCTGTAGCAATATCAAAATCATCGACTTCTTCAGAAATAACCATTGTTGTATCAACATTCTTTGGAACAAACTTTGTCGTCGCCTTTTTTTGGGAGTGTTTTTTCATAAAATCCGTCAACATTGATGAGTCCGAATTCTGCTTACTCACCGGACAGGGACAGATCGGACCAAGGCCTCCGGACCGGACAGAACACTTCGAACACTTAGCCCATTGGATTGTTCGAACTATGACAAAAGTACTAAAAAACCTAAACACTTCTTGACTAAGCTACTTGCTCTCCTACTTAGAGCTCATGGGTCTTTAAACATGACCCGGGTCCATTAAACATGACCCGAAAACCCATAAAGCCCAAATGTACGGGTATAAATACCCAACCACCTGCATTAACTATGGGTAATGAAAATTAACTACAACCAGGCAGCTTAATTCTCCCTCTACTCTCTATTCAAAATATTAAATACCCATAAACTTCCACAAAACTCTGAATAAATTACCCAATTACCCTCAGACATAAATTAACCTCACCAAATTGGCGACCACAGGGGGAGCAGAAGGTCCCTGAATCAAGCATTCAAAACCAGCAAGAAAAATCAGTCCGAATGAATCCGGACGCCCCGGAAGTACCACCAGCTTTGCTCGAAGTGGTGGGTGAAAACGATGAGTACACTATCGAAGAGCGCGATAGGTTAAATGGTGAAATAGAAGCTCTGAGGGCAGAAAAGGCTATGATGGGCGTAAAAGAAAAGTCAAAAGCGTCAGTTGCTCATCACACTGATAACCCAAGAGAGCATGAGCCTTCAAAGAATCATGTGAGTACCAAAAAGACTCATGCCAGCTCCAAAAAGTCTCACCGGTCTAAGCCAGTGAAGAGTTCTGACTCAGGCTCAGAGTCTTTTGATAGCTCTTCGGATGATGAGGGAGTTGAAGAATTCTTATCCTCTAGAAGCGATGAGGGTCGAACTAAAAAGTAGCAAAAGCAGATCAAAAAATATTCAAGAAAAAGAGATAGACATGGAAAAATGAAGAAGAATATCGGCAAAGGATCATCTCACAGCCGGAGGCAAGTGGACCGGATGCTGATGGATCATTTCGCTTTCCACGACGAACCAGATATCTTTGCAACTCCCAATGAGGATACTATGTTCATTCGTGGCAGAAATTGGAGGCAATCTCCATTATCTTCTAAAATTCTGTCCGGAAACCTCCCTAAGAGGTTTGACAGCACCAAAATGGAAAAGTACGATAGCAGTACTGATCCGGACAACCATTTGGAACAATTTAAAAACTTCATGATGAACTTTGATGACGATGATAAGCTACTTTGCAGAGCATTCTCCCAATCATTTACGGGGAGTGCTCTAAAATGGTATAATAGCCTACCACAAGGCTGTATCAAGAATTTTGATACTGTGCCCAAGAACCAAATGAATCCTTAATAGAATATATAAGCCGTTTTGTGAACACCAAGAATGGGCTGGTTGATTGCTTCGAGCAAGTGGCAATAGCATCCTTAAGACAGGGCTTGAACCCTGGCAATTTGGCTGATTCAGTGACCAGAAAGAAAGTCGTGACTTGGGGAGGGTTGCTGAATCAGGTTGGAAAACAGATTAACGTTGATGAAACAAAGAAAACCAGGGTGCACAGGCAGGTGAGGTCTACCCCGGTTGCACCAAATCCCGATCAGAATCAGTCCGGGAACAAGGCAAAGGAGACCGGACATGGGCATGGTAGGGCTAAAGCTCAGTCTCAGCCAGCTGCTCCTGCTCAGAGTCAGCAATCCAGAAACAAGAGAGGGCCTTGGGTTCAACCGGAGTGGTTCGCAGAATTGAAAGAAAGTGTGGCCACCATTTATGATAAAACAAAGGAAGAAGTGCACTATAGAAGACCGGCCACACTACAATCTCCTAGGGTTCATCGCAATAACTCTTTCTGCCAATATGACAATGATATTGGCCATACCACTGATGATTGTATAGCTTTGAAGCAAGAAGTTCAGAACCTGATCTAAAGGGGAAAGTTGGGGGCTTATGTCAAAAGAAGAGGAGGTAACAGGCCTGATAATACTCATCGGGTTGGTCCAAGTAATGCTGCTCCGGAGGGAGCCATGGTTATAATCGAGAGGTTTGATGTGGAATATGAATACTTGGATCCTGATCCAACTCGAAACAGAGTGGGTGAAATTGAGGAATGTTCTAGAACGGTCTCCGGGCTCATCAAGTTTTTTGAGTCACTCACAATTTTCGGAGGAGATACTATGACAGCTCATACTGCTTCTTCGAGGAAGAGGCACGTTCATACTTTGGCCACCCAGCTAGAAGGAGGCATAACTTCCTATCAATCACAAATTCCGTTCCCCTTCATTGTTTTTGATGAAGATGATTTAAGAGATATAGTTGGCCCTCATGAAGATGCTGTTGTCATAGGAGCATCTATTGGGGGCAATGACATAAGACGAATTCTGGTGGATACTGGAAGCTCAGCCAATATCCTTTTCTTAACCACATATAAGAGAATGAAAAATCTAGCTGTAATTCAGAGTTCGAACATATTAATTGTGGGCTTTACTGGCAGCTCGGCAGATGTGATCGGAGAGTTCGAAGAAGAAATTTTGTTGGGCAAGGGCCCTTTCAAGAAGATGGTCAGGATACTTTTTATTGTGGTGGATTGTCCCACTTGCTATAATGCTATTTTAGGGAGTTCTTGGCTCTCTAGGATGCATGCAGTGGCTTTAACAGTCCACCAATGTTTGAAATATGCTGTTCAGGGACAGGTGGGAGTTGTCCGGAGCAGTCAAAAGGTTGCAAGAGAATGTTATGCTACAGCCCTGGCTCCCCGGACGTTGGGGGCAGTTCGTATCAACGAGCAATAGCAGTTTGAGGGGCTTTCTGGGGGTGAGGGTGAAATTGATGACCCCAGAGAGACCCCTGGAGTGTTAATACCGGTCGAAGAGGTAGAGACACATTGTTTAGAAGAAGAAAAAAGCGTCAAGATAGGGTCTAAAATGCCACATGGTCTGAAAAGTGAGATGCTAAAGTTTTTGAAAAGTCATCAGCACGTTTTTTCTTGGTGCAATGCTGATGTTACTGGGATTCCAGCAGATGTGATATCACATCACTTATCCGTCCGGAAAGACATAGCACCAGTTGTTCAAAAGAGAAGGGATTTTTCCAAAGAAAAAGATGATGTTATTGTACAAGAGGTTGACAGGCTCACAAAGATGGGGCATATCAAGGAGTCTCAATATCCTTTGTGGACTGCCAATCCGGTCCTGGTAAAAAAGAAAAATGGCAAGTGGCGCATGTGCATTGACTTCACAGATCTCAATAGAGCTTGCCCAAAAGATTTGTATCCAGTTCCCCGAATTGACCAACTAGTAGACTCCACCTCTGGGAACAAGCTACTATCCTTTATGGATGCTTTCTCCGGATACAATCAAATCCAAGTAGATCCGAAGGATCAAGAGCATACCACATTTTTCACTGACAGGGGTCTTCATTGCTACAAAGTAATGCCATTTGGGTTGAAAAATGCTGGGGCTACTTATCAGAGATTGGTAAACAAAGCTTTTGCTGATCAGATTGGAAGGAACATGGAAGTATACATCGATGACATGATGGTGAAGAGTGTGGATTGCACTTGGCTGACCTCCAAGAAACTTTTACCAACTTGGTGAAAGTGAATTTGAAGTTAAATCTAGAAAAATGTGTGTTCGGGGTACAATCCGGGAAGTTTCTAGGCTATATTATAAGTGAGCATGGGATACAGCCCGATCCGGACCAGCTTAATGCTCTATTCCAAATGGAGCCTCCTCGAAATATTAAAGAAGTACAACGGCTAACGGGGAGGTTAGCTGCTTTAAACAGATTTATCTCAAGGTTTTCGGACAGGTGCGCCTCATTTTTTCAAACCTTGAAGGGTGCAAAGGGATTCGATTGGACCTCACAGTGTGATGAGGCTTTTAATGAGATCAATAAGCACATGTCCTCCCCCAAAACCTTGTTTAAACCAGTTGATGGGGAGACACTCTTCGTATATTTGGCAGTTTCAAGTTGTGCCATCAGTGCTGTGTTGGTGAGAGAAGTGGATAATTACCCCCATCCAGTGTACTACATCAGCAAAAGTTTGATAGATGCAGAAAGACGTTATTTAAAACTCGAAAAAATGGCGTTAGCCCTGGTAATAGCTGCACGAAAAATGAGGCCTTATTTCCAGGCTCATCCTATCATCGTTCGGACTTCTTTTCCCTTGAAGAATGTCCTCCAAAAGGCAGACATTTCAAGTAGGATAACTAAGTGGTCGATAGAATTAGGGGATTTTGACATTGATTTCGCTCCTCGAACAGCAGTCAAGGCCCAAGCTGTGGCTGATGTTTTGGTTGAATTTCACTCCGACAGAGATTCAGAGCAGGCTACTGACATGAAAGACAAAAAGGTCTGGGTCGTCCAGACAGATGGCGGATCCAGCACTATGGGATGTGGTGCAGGGGTGTGTTTGACTTCTCCATATGGTGACAAAATGTACCAAGCTATATGTTTTGCTTTCAGGGCTTCCAATAATGAGTCTGAGTACGAAGCGACTATAGCTGGTTTAAAGTTAGCCCATATTTGTGGGGCTAAGAGGGTCAAGCTACTGAGTGACTCCCAGCTTCTTATCCACCATGCCCAAGGTCAATCTGAGGCTAAAAAGGAGCAGCTAGTGAAGTACTTACATCTTCTTAAAAATGAAACACTCAAGTTTAAAAGCATTATTTATGAGCATATACCCCGGGCAGAAAACGATTTGGCAGATTCATTGGCAACCATAGCATACACGGAGTCGTATCCATGGATCCATGTGCTGGAGAGCCCCTCCATTCAACTTAGTATGGGTAAAGAAGAAGACATTTTTGAAGTACAGGTGAAACAACCTCAAGATTGGAGAATTCCTCTCCTGCAATACCTCTCCGACGGCGTCGTGCCTCCGGATAAATCACTAGCAAGAAAATTGAAACACAAGGCTCGTGGTTTTATCATACTGAGAGACATTCTATATAAAAAGTCTTACAATAAACCTCTTCTGCGCTGTTTGGGGGATGATGAGTCTCAGGTAGTCCTCTCTGAATTGCATGATGGTGAGGGATCAGCTCATTGTGGATTCAGGGCTTTAACGAGGAGGGTTTTACTGGCCGGCTACTATTGGCCATCTATCATGAAAGATGCTAAGGAGCTGGTAAGAAGATGTGACCCATGCCAAAGATACAGCAATGAGATTCGTGTCCCAGCCATTCCTTTAGAGTCAATTTCTGAGCCTATACCTTTTGCTCGATGGGGGTTGGATTTAGTGGGACCTCTCCCTATGGCATCCAGAGGGCGCAGAACTATAATTGTTGCTATAGAATACTTTTCGAAGTGGATTGAAGCAGCCCCTCTAGCAGGAACAACATCAAAAGCTGTCATAAAATTCATTCTATCCAACATCTGTTGCAGATTTGGTGTCCCACAAAAGATAACAACAGACAATGGGCCACAGTTCGACAATAGGGAAATGGAGAGTTTCTGTGCCTCAAGGGGTATACAACATTGTTTCTCTTCACCTTTCCACCCACAAGCAAATGGCCAGGTTGAAGTGGCTAACAGAACTATTCTGTCCGGTTTAAAGAAGAATTTGGAAGGGGCTGCTGGGAAGTGGCCTAGTTATTTACAAGAGGTCTTGTGGGCCTACCGGACGACACCTGGGGCTGCAACTTAGGAGTCACCCTTTGCTTTGGTCTATGGGATGGATGCAGTAGCTCCCATAGAAGCAACTCTCCCATCATTTCGTGTTCACCACTTCTCCGAATGTGCTAACGAAGTGGCAATCAGAGGTCAGCTCGATCTAGTGGAAGAAAGACGAGTTAAACCTCACCTTAGAGTTGCACACTATCAGGGTTTGATGAGAAGCAGTTTTGCTTCTAGAGTTAAAAGAAGAGATTTCAAGCCGGGGGACAAAGTATTAAGGAAAGTCTTCTTACACACCAAAGAAAAGCTGCTCAGAAAATTGGCCCCAACTTGGGAAGGACCTTATGTGGTTGTTGAAAAGCTTAAACCTGGAACATATTGGCTGGAAGACAAGGATGGAAGAGTCCTGACCCACCCTTGGAATATCAAACATCTCCGGATGTACTTGGAGTAACGTTTGTGTAAATATTTACTTGTTTAAACATCCATGTAAATATTTGGGGGCATACTCTTTCCTACCTTGGTGGCGCGGGGAGGTTTTAATGAGGTGTCCAGGTTTTAAATAAAATTTGATGCCTTCTTAAAAAAAAATTCGAAGTGTTCTTACTTTGTCTTTTGTCACACCATCCGGACTGAAATAAAAGAGTGATGACCACTTAAACATTCGTCATCGGAGAATTTAAACACTCTCACTATGAAATAACTAAGGGCTATTTAAACACTAGCCATTAAAATTGGAACAGACTATGAAAGAAGGTGAGAATTGTGTAAAACAAGGATATTCATTAAAATAACTTAAGTGCCTTGGCCTTCCAAGGACTTTCAAATTGTCAAAACAGAGTAAAGGATCTATCCGGCCAGATACCGGACATACTTACAAAAAGAGTGTCTTGGCCTTCCAAGGACTTTAGTTCAGATAACATGAAAAGTAAAAAGTAATTCGTAAATTAAGGTTGAGCCTTTGAAGATGGCTCAGCTTCATCTACCTTCTTCTTCCCATTAGGATCATCTTTCTCTTCGTTTGGACTCTCCCCGGTGTTCCCTTCGTCATCGAATGAGGATGCACTGTAGTAGCCAAGCCTATCGCCTTCGGCCATTGTGTGATATGGGAGGTCTTCAGGCTCTACGTGAAGCCACAAATCACCCAAGTTCCTCTTCGGGAACTTCTCATGGAAGAGCAGGACCATGTCTGATTTCACCTTGGCATACATCTGCTCTTGAGTATCTATCACGTGGTTGGCATAAGCATCAATCTTGGCCTGGATTTTGGCCTCCTGCTCCCTTAGCAGATCAGCTTTCTCCACTGCAGCTTGGGACACTGCGTTTTCAAGAGCAATTTTATCACTGGTCAAATTGGTGATAATTTGGTCCTTGGCCTTGGTCTCCCCCTTTGAAGTGGCAAGATCTTTCTCCAATCCGGACAGCCTCTCCCGGAGCTCTGTGATAGTGTTCTCTAGAGTGGCGACTTTTGTGGAACTTGCCTCTTGATTTTTCTTCAGCTCTTCATTCTCCCCCTTTAGAATGGCAGTATTTGAAGTGGCAGTGCGAAGGTCATCGGACAACCTCTCTTTGTCAGACTTAAGGTCTTTAATAATGACTACATGATTCCGAACTTGCTTTTCCAACGCGAGCACCGGCTGAACATTGCTTAACAGAGAATGAGCTATTACATCCATTTCACTTGAAACAGAAAAAGTCTTACCATTAAAAGTGACTGTGTTCGAAGTGCTCGGAGGGAGATAAGGCCCAGCAAAATCATTTCTGGGAAGATTGATGAAGTACTCACCAAGCCCACCTAGACCAGTGATGTCTACCCCATCAATACTAAGGTCTCCCCCTTCGACCTTATCGATTTGAAAGTCAACAGGTATCTCCTATGCCTGTGTTGGGTCTGTGGGATCAGCTTGGAGAAGAGGCTCCGGAGGACGGAGAGAGAGTTCGTCACCCTTAGAGGTTTTTTTCTTCTTAACCTCCCTATCTTTGCTTTCAGCTCCCCGTTTGCGGTCTCTCTTGGAAGCCCTTGGAGGATTTGGGGAGCGAACCTCTTGCCTGACACTCTCCTGCTCTACCACTTCCAAGAGAGCAGCATCAATCCCACTTGGGGCTAACCCCTCCAGATTTGGTAAAGCAACTTCCTCCACCTCAGCAGGGTCTGTACCACCTGCCACTTTCTTGCCTTTCTTCTTTTTGCCCTTCATTTTGCTCGGGGCCTTGCCTCGACCTGGCAAGTAAAGTGTCCCGTCCGGTTCATACGTCCTTTTAAGCACTACGTCCGGAGGAGGCTGGGTGGTGAGCTCTTCCCAAGTCAAGTCTCTCCGACCTGTGGTGTTCCAAAGATGAGATCTTGCTAAGTTTCCCACCGTAAAGGCATCGTGGAACCGATTTCCCCACCTTTCAGCAGTCCAAGCATTAATCTTGGAGCAAGTGGCTTGCCCGGACTTTACATAGTCACTGAAGTCCTAGGGCAGTACTGATAAGAAGAAGACAAAGTTAATTAGTTTAAACAAATTTGATAAAAGAAGAGATAAAAATATAAGGTAGGAGCCTTACCATCACTCCTCCATCTGCTGGTGAGGAGACTGGGGTTGACTCCGGCCTTGATTTTCTTCCCGTTCTCCCAAGCGCCACTTACGAAGAGGAATTGAGTCCTCCAATTCCTCTCCGACTCCAGCAAGTCATCCACAGCCTTGAAGTCATCCCCCATGTTGAAGTGGTAAAAGGGGATGTGGTGGTTTTTACAGAGGCTGGCCACAGCAACAAATTCCTCCATTGGCAGAGGGATCCCGGAGAGCCTAGAGGCCATAATACAGGCCATAAGGGTGTACCAGGAATTGGGACTCAGCTGGCTTGGGCAGAGCTTTATCAGGTGAAAGTATCTAACGATTTCTGGGTCTAAGGGGAATCTGAGCCCCCAATTAAACAGCTCCGTGAAGATGACTATTTCGCTCAATTTGCAATCCATGGAGGTTTCTGGATTTATAGGAATCCTTATCTTCACATTCTCCGGAATTCCCCACTTCGTACGCATCCGACCCAGTTCAGCTGTGTGGATGAATGCGTAATTAATTTTTTGCAGAGCGATGAGATACTTGACATTGACCTTGTGAAAATAAGGCCCCACCCTTCCTTCAAGACTCTCTGGCAGATCCGGATGCCTCAAACACAACTTCTCTTTGCCTTTGTCTTTTTTGGCAACAACAGCACTACTGGTCTGTCCGGAAGGCTCAGACTCAAATGAAGCCTCTTCGATAGAGTCCTCTATTACTTCCTCCATGATCGATGAGGGGTTTTCGGTAGCAGTGGCAAGGGGAGGGTTTAGATTTGGCTCAGCCTGGTCTCCGGACTGCTGAGCTTCAGTGTTTCCTTAGTTTCTGGCATCTGGTTGGGGCTCTGATGCAGATGTTTCTCTTCGACGACTTGGACTACTACCATCCGGACCGGACAGTCTGTCCTTAGGAGCTCTGATGGGCACTTCTGACCCAATGCTGCTGTCCTTGGCACCCAATTTTGAAGGAGTGCTCTTAGAAGCCTGACCCTTGACCAGCCGGCCTTTTCTCCGGTCAACTAATTTTTGAGGGGAGGTTTCAGTGTCTGGCCCCATAACTAAGAAGGGGGAGGGTTTTTTGAATCTAGTAACAGTTACTCCTGGCTCAACAACAGGTTCTGATTCTTGAACCGAAGAATCTGAGATGATGGGTGAAAGGTTGGTTTGAAATAACCTTTTCGGTTTAATGCCTTTAGAGGAAGAAGAACCTTGGTCTGATTCTGTGGCTGAAGTAACTGGCTTTTCGATGGGCGAAACAGGTAATCCTGCTGCAATGCGCCTTTCCCTTTCGACCTTTTGCGCCTTTTCTAGTTCAGAGAGGTTGAGACACCCACCTTTGATCAAAGCGTTCCTCGCTGTAAACATAAACAATCTGGGTAAAGGTTTGTTTTGGAGAGAAAAAGCTTTAAGAAGTTGCAGAGTAAAAATGAGAGTGATGGTGAAACAGTAGAAAGTGTTTTAATTTATAGTAAATCTGAGAAAAGAGTTTGATTCCTAGGAGAATTCGAAAAGATTGGTAATGATTAAAGACGACGCTGATGTCACCATCTTTAATAAAGAGGTTGCTTTTCGAAGAAGGTGGGTTCGAAATTCAAGGTGAAAAAATGGCTGAAGCAACCAACCAGAAAGCGACACGTGTCCCATAAACTCTGGCAAAAAACTGTTTGGATTCACAAAGCTTTATCAGTCCGGATAAAGCCATAGCCCAAGTTGAGAGACCTGTCCGGAAAAAACTACCCCTGACATCGGAATGTTTTTCAGGTTTTTGACAAAGGTATTTGGACAAACACCTAAAAAAGGGGCTCCTGATGAGTCCGAATTCTGCTTACTCACCAGACAGGGACATATCGGACCAAGGCCTCCGGACCGAACAGACCACTTCGAACACTTAGCCCATTGGACTGTTCGAACTATGACAAAAGTAATAAAAAACCTAAACACTTCTTGACTAAGCTACTTGCTCTCCTACTTAGAGCTCATGGGTCTTTAAACATGACCCGGGTCCATTAAACATGACCCGAAAACCCATAAAGCCCAAATGTAAGGGTATAAATACCCAACCACCTGCATTAACTATGGGTAATGAAAATTAACTGCAACCAGGCAGCTTAATTCTCCCTCTACTCTCTACTCAAAATATTAAATACCCATAAACTTCCACAAAACTCTGAACAAATTACCCAATTACCTTCAGACATAAATTAACCTCACCAAACATACCATTTTCAATCAACGCATGCACTTCTCTTTTCAGAGCAATGCACTCTTTGGTGTCGTGTCCAATATCATCATGATATTTACAGTTCTGTTAGCACTTTTACTTTCCCTTGGAGTCTGAATAGGAAATGGCTTTCAGAATTGTACTATTGCCTTAGCCTTGTGAAATATTGTCGCCACACTCTCCGTTAAATCTGCGAAATAATCCAGACGAATCCATTTATTTGATATAGGTCTTGTTCCTTGTTGCGTATTATACGTCTGCTGATTCGTTCTTGGCCTCATAGGATATTGACTAACCGTTTTCGGCTGTACATTTACACGAGGTGCCTGGTTGCTAGATTCAGATCTTTGGAACTGATTCTGCTCCAACTGATCACTTGACCCTTTTTCCGACGCCTGAGTTTCTTCTACCAGAATCCTCTTTTCGACTTGGTCAAGAAGAGCTCCAAAAGTTATTGTTTGACCCTCATCAACTATATCCTTTAAAAGTTCGGGGAGAAGTCTCATTCTAAACGCTACCAATGCCACCGAATCTTTGCAATATTCCATATCCGTTTTTGTTTTCACAAAATGATTGGTATAGTTTTTCAAACTCTCCCTGACCATTTTCCTGCAGTATATTTATCGTATCTCCATTAGCTCTAAATTTCTTCCTTCCCACGAAATGTTGTCTGAAAATGTTCCAAAACATGTCAAAACAAATTTATGTAACCCTGCGGAAGCCTATTGTACCACTTAGAAGCTACTCCTTTGGAGGTCTGGGAAAATGCCCAACACAATAATTTATCATCATCATCAAAGTTGACCATTTTAAATTGCTCGATATGGTTGTCAGGATCCTGCGTCCCGTCGAACTTCTCCAAATTTGAGATATCAAAATGTTTTAGGAGGTTGCTTGAAAGAATTTACGAGGAAAAAGGAGAAGATATCCAATTGTGATATGTCATGTACACATTAGCCCTTGAAATTCCATGGTTCAGAGCGTAGAGTCCATCTTCAGAAGGTAAAGTATACTGTTGTTTCCATTCAAAATTCTGTTGGTCGAAATTTTGGTTCCCAGTTGGAAAATTCCTTTGTTATAAGCTTGGTCCTCCACATGATTCTTCTCTTTCAGAATTTTCTTTCCCGAACTTCTAGTTCGATAGTGATCTACACACTTTCTGTCATGCTTTCTCTTTCGATGATTCCTTTCAGAAGACGATTCTAACGAGCTGTAACGTGAATAATCACTTGACTCAGAAGATTCTTGGTGACGACTTCCCCTTTTCCTCGAAGAATAACAGTCATGCCCCTTATACCTATCATTTATGCCCCTAGACCGATGATAAGTTTCACACTCATCCTTTTCATTGTCATTTTTCCTTCGGATTTCGGAACGAAGATTTCCCTGTGCTGCTTCTTTTTCGACCCTCAATTTCTCAATTTCGTCCAACAATTCATTTCTTCGAGCCACTAAAACGATTCATCTAAAATTTCCCCGACACACTGATCATTATGCCTTCTAAAATTCATATTACTCCGATAATCATTGTATCAATGATTACTTAGTTACTTGTTTTAGAGAGACAAGTTCTACACTTTTAGAGAGAGAAAATATATTTGAATATTAATCACCCTTTTCCCAGAATAGGGCGGTGCTTTTATAATACTACAGTAGGTCCACAAGTCTAACAACTTGATAATTGCATAATTAGTCCTTACTTCTATGGTTTGCTGTGAACTAGTCCTTTTCTAATACATATTTTACAATCTTTTCTAAATAAAATTTCTTCTTCACAAAAAAACCTCTTGATGTAGATTTTTAGTGACTCTTCCCTCCGCCAGTAAAGATCCATGATTGAATTACCTTCGCATTTGTGCTCCTTGTTCCCAACAAAATAGTTTTTGAATGCGAATTAACGTCCTTCGAAGTTCTTTACTGATATTTTAGGGAGATTTTGGAACTAGTTTAGCACATTTCCCTTGAAATTAATGGAGAAATCCGTACACATCATGACGTTATCAGGGTTAAAGACCATCATTATGTTTATGAAACATTCTAGATGGTGCTCTGGGTCTGCCATCATACGAGTTCATCTTGTGATGGTTGAATTTCCGAGGGAGCTTTCCATCCAAGATTTCTTTGACAAAAATAGGCTTCTGCAACCCATAAGCTGCCATGGTTGGCCTTACCTGATCATACTCCACTACTTCTTATCCCTTACCTTTTCACACGGTTTATTACTTGATTGATCCTCTCGGTCGGAGTCAGTCACTTTATTTTCTTTTGTTTTTTTTCTCTTACTTTCACTAGTATGTTCATCTTCCTCCGCGCTTCCCTTAGTTTTGTAGGTGCCATAAACTTTGCTAACATCCTTAGAGAGATAATATTTTCTCAAGTCTTAAGATATAATCTACTCAATAAAATGGTGAAAGGCCTAATTTATCGTTTTCAGTCTCTCATTGGCCTCTTCATTTTTTTCGAGCTGTAGCTGACCTATCTTGAGCTGCTCTCATTTGAGATCTTCTATATGGGACTCTAAAACCTGAACGTTAGATGGGTTAGATGACATACCTAATTTAAGAGGGTTATCCTCCTGGGTTGCCCCAATGATAGTGCCTTCAACATTTATTTGGGATTAGTTATCGTTTTAAACTGCTACCCAGAGGCTGCCTGATTGATTATCAGAGCGATACCAAAGGTCGTTTTTCTTCTTGGCGAGTTCTTAATGATTCCTTCAGAATTATCCTAGTTACCTTGTCCATGATAGACTCATGAACCCTCTTTTTTGAATCCTGACATGGTCAATACCATTAGTAAATCTCTAGGCACAATAATAGAAAGTAATTAATAATCGTTTCTATAGACGGGGCCAAAATATGATAGGGGATTTTCAAGATATGTGTTTAGTTGGAATCAAGAAAGAAAGGAAATAATCTGTAAATTTGAATAAAAAATATTGTACATCATAGTGTAAGGCTGTATTATATATCATAATCAATGTTCGGTTACTCCCATTATCTAAAAATCAGTTTTCATTAATGTTATGGTGTTTGTGGGTGAGTGTTAAACCCCAACATTTTTCACGTATCCATGATAATGTGTTTAATGGATTTTTGCATCGAATAACCATCTTCAGTCATATTCTTCGGCCGGCAACCGCTCATCTAAACATTTCCCTTTTGCTCGGCTGTACCTCATACATAAATGTTTTACGTTTACTACCGACCAAGGATATTATATTAGTAGTCTTAATTGGTCGATTTTATGCTCAGTCATACTCTTGTAGTTTACTGAGCTCAACTCCTCCATCTTGATAGGCGTATTGTGACCGAGGGTTTTATGCTTATCAAGTTAGAGAAAATCCCAAAATCTATTGACAAGGATACCAAGGAAATAAATACACAAAAGTATAAGCAAGAAGAGGATAATCTCATATATCGGGGACATATCTTAAACACACTTTGAGTCTTCTAGTTGACCTCTACACAAAACGAGTCTTCGACATTTGGAAATTTATGAATGAATGTAATTTACAGCCAATAAAGGTTTTGTTGAAGAAGGGTTGCATCACTCGAAAGCTTATGTTGAAGAAGGATTGCGAAGCACTAGCTTTTATCATGCATATGTATCTTCCAGGTATTTTATGTTATCCTAAAACCAAACCTTTGATTCGGTTTTTTGTGGATATATGTTGTCGTGTTGGAAAAATGGAAGATGGTATTTTTGTGTGTGAGATTATGAATATATTGATAGAAGAAAAAAATATAGTTTTAATGGATAAAAGATTAGGTTTTGTAATAGATACTGAAGTTTTGGGTGATGGTTGGGGAAATAAAAGAAAGAATCAAAAGTTAAAAGTAGAAGATTGCAGTTTTTTCTATCTGCTGGCAGAAATATACTCTGAAGAACTTGAGAAGCCATCTGCTATTCAACAAAGAGGAATTGTTCATTTATGCAAGGGTCTTGATGTGATACAATAAGCACAGTCTAGAACTGAAAAGACAACAACTTTTTACACGCGCAATGGTGCTGTTGTGCTTAGTAAATGGGTTGATAAAGCTGACATAGAACAAGTGGATGGAATATATCTTGTTACTGCTGATCACAGTAATATCGATGACATAGTAAAAAGAGACAAAGCTGGGAAACCACTTCTTGGAAAGATCGTCAACATTTAGATTTTCACCTCTCCCACACTTATGCCAGTACCAATTGCAATCAGAGGCGAAAATGTCAATTGTTTTACATTTCTTTCAATGTTTCAACGTTTTGCATTCGAGGTAAAATTCTTCCCAACCGGGGAAGGATGATGTAGTGAAGACTGTAGATAGACTGATTTTTTGCTCAGGTATTGGAATTGGTTCAAACAGATACTCAAGTCAAATATTTCGACGAGCCCGTCAGATTTTAAAATTGTGAATATGTCACAAAGTTTGATACCTGGATTCGACCATAAAGCCTTCAAAAACTAGTTTTAGTATTTTAGTGTTAATTTTATTTATTTATTTTATTTTAAAACATGTATGTAATTTCTCTTGTTTGGAATTAGGGTTGTGGGTAGTGCTATATAAAGCATCGTATACCCTATTTTGCCATTAGACTTTGATTAATAGAATTTTGAGATTATTTCTCTAAGTCTCCCTTATTCTCTAGCCTAGAGCTATGGTTTTATCGTTGTTTCTTTCTTCGAATCTTCTGCCACGCTATCATATAGCTTTTGGCTTGTGGGATTATAACAATGATAACATTTATATGTAACATCATAACCTAAAAAGACATAAATAGTTCTTTTATGACCCAATTTGTTGGGTTCAACATGAGGACGAAGGACAAAACATGTATATCCAAACACTCGTAAGGAAGAATAATCTGGAAGTTGCCCTATAACTTTTGAAATGTAGATATTCCTGCATTATGAGTAGTGGGAATTCGATTAAACACATAAACAGCAGTCAAAATTGCTTCTCCCCAAAAGACAATTGGAACTTCAACTGATATTAGGAAAGAACGAGCAGTCTTAACAAGGTGACAATGTTTTTTTTTTCTGCAATACAATTTTGTTGAGGGGTGTCAGTACAAGATGATTGATTTATAGTACCATAAGTCACACTTGAAGCATTTTATCACAACAAAATGTTGGGTCTTAACCAATGCTTTAAATTCTTTATAAATTCTAAAGAAATCTCACCATCGTTTCATCAGACAAATCCATGTGTATCGAGCATAATCATCAATAAACAATACATAATATGACGAACCACCCTTTGTGGAGACATCAGGTGAAACCCAAACATCAGAATGAATAATATCAAATGGAGTAATAGAAGAAGTGACCGAAATTTTTTTTAGCAGTTTACAACCACTGCAATCCGAGATATTACAAGTGTTTAAGTGACCTAAAGCACCTGTAGAGACTACAGATTTCAAACGCGATACAGATACATGTCTCAGATGAGAATACCAAATATAAAACTCAGACGATGAAGGATTTAAACGAAACGAAGACAAATCAACACCAAAGGCAGCAATATCGGTCAAGTATGTTTTTTCACTATCACCACCATATACATCCACATATGTTACATTAAGTTTTTCTAAAACATAGAATTCCCTTATTTTAAGATGTATCCCAATCACTTTGTGAGTCTGTTAATTTGATATAGCACAAACAGAATCAGAAAACAAGACCCAATAACCAGATTTACACAGTTGACTAATCAAAACAAGATTCAAAGAAAAGATGAGAACGTAGTAAACATCAGATAGCGATATATGGAGGATATAAATAGAACCAATATCCTCTAACATTGTTGTAGCGCTAGCATAAAAAATAGATATGGATGAAACACGAGACAACAAAACAAAGTTCGACATGTGCGGTGACATATGATGAGACGCACCCGAATCCAAAATCTGTAATGATGAAACAATACTTGAAGTGGAAGATGAAGACATACTTGAATGGTATGCATTTTTGGACATATCAAAGTTTTTTTATTCAGTTTGTTATTAGTAGATTGTAGAAAATCATATTTTCCTATCATATTCGCAATAAGATCCATAATCTCTAATCAAACAAAATCAAACATCAAGATATATCGAATCCAAATCGGAAAAATCAAATCAAAATCTTAATCAAACCCCAAATCCAAAATCAAACCAAGTCTAAATTCAAAATATTAGTGGTCCAACAAGATCAAATTGAATACTCAATCAAATCCAAATCCAAATCAAAATATTAAAAACTGTTTAAAATCAAACCTCTTTTACCAACAAAATCACTGTACTGGTCCAGCAGTGATTTATTCTAAAATGTAGCACAAAATCAGAATCCAACTGGTCAGATTGAAGGATTGGATGTCCCAAACATGCTATCTAAAATTTAGCAAAAACGGATACCGTTTCCCTTTTGATCGGACCGTTTGATTGGAGCTTCACACAACGTATCTGAAAACTGTATATCTTCTAATGATTTCGTGACCTGATTTTTGTACACACAATTATAAAATTGAAGCACAGTAGTAATATCAAATAAATCAGATCGAAGCAGAGTAGCAATAGATCTGAAACCAAACAACTTCAGACAACTCTTAACCCCAAAACAAAATCCAAATTTCTAAGCAATAATCATCCGAAATAACATCAAACAAATCAAATTGAAGTACTGTAGTTATAGATCTGAAACAAAACAACTCCAAACATCTCTTATCCCCAAAGTGAAGTCCAAATTACTAAGCAAAAGTAGATATGAAAAAACAACAAACAAATTAAATTGAAATACAATACCTAACGAATAAATCAATTATATTACCCCAAGAATCAAACATCCTCTGATACCATGAAAATAAACAAAGAGAGAAAAGAAAAAAATAGCCACCACGAAGCGGTTAGAGTTTCTGTTTATTTAGAAAATGCATCTATTACATAGTGTATAAGAACTTATTTATAGATAAAACATATAAGCTAACGGATTTGAACCTCATATCTTTAACAAATAAAAACTTAATGGTATTTAATATTATTAATTTAATTTTTTTATTAATTTTTTATTTTTATTATTATTTTAATGATATTTTGTACGGATACACTTGAAACTAAAACTAATAATTGGAGCATACTACACTGATAGTTGGTTATGAAATTACTCTTAGATAACATTATTTTAACATAATGAATTTATGGAATATATGGAGAAAATAAGACTTTAAAAAATTAGAAGACTACGCGGAAGAGATAGGTCGTCATTATTTTATTTGAAGCTTGTAAAACATTTTTTTTTTAAATGATTTATTTACTGATAAAGTTTGATTTTTTAAATCAATATTAGTTTTATTTTTAGTTCGAGGAGTTCGAATTCGGCTCACCAACGTATCTTCGAGAGTTAATGGAGAGAGAAAATTGCTAGAGAATATTAAATGATATAATAGAATAATGATGGTTCATCTATCCCAAAGAGGGTGACATACTATATTAGTAACTAATTTGAATCTTGGTGCTTGATTGACCCATGTATACAAAGATTTATTATTGGGATTGTGATTGTCAATTAATTAATAAAACTAAACCTAACACAAAATAAAGCCTAAAGGCGACATGTAATTCTCTTATTAATAGTTCCTCTATTCCTTTGGAACTGGTCGAGGCTGGAATATCAAAATCCCCCTAGATAGCCTGACGATGATTCTGCCGAGGTGCTTGGATTTGTATCTCGAAGTGCACGGTGAATGAGGTCATTAGTGAATGCTTCATCCCTGGGGTACAAACGTCATAATGGTTCTCCTTTTGAAAAGCACAAGGCAAGCAAGTCTCAGTGTAGCCAGATTGGTCTGTTCCGGAGTGATGTGTATTGAGATAAGTTCGAAGTTGTTGGTAAGGGTCATGCTTTTTTCGAAGAAACCACCTTGAACCACTTACTCTTGAAGAATCTGAAAGGTTTTCATGCTAGGCCATCGTCTTTCCTAAAACTAGGTATGCATAGACTAGGGAAGGGCAACATGCAATGCAAGTAATAATTTTTTCTTATAAATAGATCAAGCCCTCGGTTCACTTCTCATATACTTTCTAGCTCACACTTTTAGAGCGAGAAGCTCCACATGCAACCACCATGAATGCAACTTCGGTTACCGCAAATAAATTTTCGGTGTCTTGACCACCGCTCAAACCTTCTCTGCCCTACACTTCAAAGTTTTGTGATCTTCTTAAAGTATCGCCCCATTTCGTGCCATTTTCCCACTTTTTGATTTGCTTCGAGCCCGAACTTTATTGAAGGTATTTTCCTTTCTTTTCTCTTATTTTTCAGTAATGGCAAGAAAATACATTGATCTAGCAAAGATAATTCGAAATATGAATAAGCCCCTGAAAGTAAAGCCCTTAGAAGTAGATCTCTTTGAAGTCCAGGGGAGTAGCTCCAAGATTGAATCTTCATCTTCATCCTCTTTGTTAACTTTTACCCCGACCCCTCAGATAGTCTCCACTCCCTATGAATCCAAAAAGGTTAAACATGGTCCAACCATAATAAAAATTACTTAAAGGATCCAAACACCCCAAGGAAACCCATTGCTTAGTCCGCAAACCTTCGTACCAGCAAAACCACAAGTATCTTCCTATGTATCACTGACCAATGATACGGTGGAGAGTGGATGGTTCGAAGAGAAATTGTTGTCCTTGGACCCCCAAGAAAGTGGAAGAAAATTAGAAAGAAGGATTTTGAAATTCCCTCAAATACTGGAAATGGTGAAAGGTCTAGACCATCAACCCCGAAGCGGAGAAAGACTGAACTGGATGTTTTGAGCTTAATTGGGAGCTCTCCGCGATTAGATTTATCGACTTGGGTTTATATATCAAGCTTTCTCATAATTATATGAATGGTGTTAAGAGTGAGTAAACTTGATCCTTTATCCCACATCGCTTAGACCGAACAAGTACTTACAATATATAAGTGAATAGAATATCTCAACTAAAGTGAGGCCTTTTGGGAGTGAACCAAGAGCAAAACCGTGCGGGACTAATCGCCCAAAGCGGACAATATCACGTTAGTTGGTGGAGATATTTCTGATATGGTATCAGAGCAAGGTTGGAACTTGTGTTCTAAGTGATGCAGTGGGTGTATTGAGTGAGGCGGAATGCATAGAGTGTATATGTCATTCCGCGGATCAAGTTTAAGGGAGAGTGGTAAGAATGAGTAAACTTGATCCTTTATCCCACATCGCTTAGACCGAACAAGTACTTACAATATATAAGTGAATAGAATATCTCAACTAAAGTGAGGCCTTTTGGGAGTGAACCAAGAGCAAAACCGTGCGGGACTAATCGCCCAAAGCGGACAATATCACGTTAGTTGGTGGAGACGTTACAAGTAGATGTATCTTGATGAGGTCCAAAAGATGTGAAATCAATAGTACATATCTTATAACCTTAAAATAAGGTTGTCCCTCAGAGGGGAGACACATCTCTCAACCAGGTCATACAACTCCTGTTTTTTACGGACATGTTCGAATGAGGTTAATGGTTTCTTTTCTACCCTAACCTTAGAAAGATCTTTAGCCTTGATATCTGCGTGAAGGACCGTGAGTGTCTTTAGAGTTAGATCTTGTCCCTGAGGAAGAGTTTGAGGAAAAAGAAGACGCATAAATGGAAGAGAGGGAAGAGAACACTAAAAAAAATGCCACCCTTAAGGATTCCATGGGTTTGGACTACCTTGCCGCCGTTCGTGTCATACACAACGTCCCCGTATCAAAGTCACTCATTTGATTAGTAAAAACAATATTCTCATTGGCCCTATTAATCTCAAAATTACTCATTCCAAGACTCCCGAACTAACCAATAAGTAAATATTTATTACTTTGTTCATTTACTCTCTTTTTAAAAACAAATTCCCTCGATAGACATGGCACACGTTGTATTTTAATATTTATTTTGAACATCCAAAGTCCTAAGATGGCAGGGTGAATTTGTAATATGTTTTTTTAGACCTATTGGTTATTTATACTATTGTATTTTTTTATTCTTTAACATATCACTTTTTTTTTATATCCTCTTGTAACTTATGTTAGTCCAAAGGTGATCAAACATGGACTAAACAAAAGCTCATTTCTGGGTTTGTGAATTTCATTACAGATCTCGGAACTTGTCCTGACCAACTTGAGTTAAAAAATTTATAATGCATTTAATTCAAAAATTATTACTCACTCTGATTATTTAACTCTACCTCGGCTAACATATGTTAGAAACTTTTATAAGGAGAATAACTAGGATATTATTGTTCATTCTGAATGCAAGGTCTTGCCTCGACCAACATATTTTGGAAACTTTCATAAGTGGACTAGACCGGTCTAGATAAATCACTTTGAACCCTAGGCTCCTGCTCTGCCAACATACGTTGGAAGTTGTTTTACAAGGGAATTGGTATGGATTGAATAATTCACTTCGAGCACTCGGCTATGCCTCAACCAATCATATATTGGAAGCTTTCACAATGATATTGGTTTGTATCAATGCATGCACATTGAATGTATCAATCCATATCATGGAGCGTAAGAATTTTTATGTCATAAGTTTTATTAACAATCCGGCTATGAAGGCACTTTAATAATAATTCCATTCACCACCAGGGTAGGAAAGAGTATGCCACCAATCCCTTTATAATTTAAAAATAGTTTAGTATGAAATAAATACAAACTTATACAAGGTATATTCTCAGGTTTTTTATGTTCCACGAATGCTGAAGTTTCCTCATTTTTCCTTCACTAGTTTATAAGTTCCTCCTTAACTTTTTTAATCATGGTGTAAGTATCTTTCCAATTCAGACCAAGCTTTCCAAGCCTCCAATCCTTAGCATGCAATAATATTTTTCTTAATACCTTATATTCTACCTTGAAGTCAATATCTTCGAACTTTGGAAGTGTATCTACTTCTCATGAGGGTTTGGCAATGCTAGACTCACAAGTGAGCCTTAGTTCTTTTCTCTTCGATTGAGTCCACATTGGTTCTCATTCCTTATTCATTTCTGTTTGGAGAGTAATTGAAGACACTATAAGATAGTAGATTTATTTCATTTGAGACCACTACATCCATACCATGCACAAGAGAAAAAGATGTTTCACCTATGGTGGTTCGAAGAGTTGTCTTGTAAGCCCATAAAACTTCTTGAAGATAATTTGGCCGCTTCCCCGTAGCCGTGTCAAATTATTTTTAGACCCTCCAGGATGGTTCAGTTCGTGACCTCAATCTGTCCATTTGCATGTGGGTGAAAATGGGTAAAGAAATGTAGGTTTATTCATCTAATTTGGCAAAAAGTGGCCATCTATGCATTCTAGAACTAAAGACCATTGTTTCTTGTGATCAACCTTAGAAGTCCAAACGTATGATATATGTTAGCCAGAATGAAGTTGATGATATTTTTGTAGTTATCCATAGAGGGATTCAGCCTCTACACACTTCAAAAAATAGTTCATAACAATGAAGATATGCTTGAGGCTCATGAAGCATTGGATAGTGATCCGACCACGTCAATGCCCAATCTGCCAAAATGTAAGACTTAGTAGATTGACTCAAGCAGAAACGATGGGTAATAAATTCAATTGGAAAACTGTTGGCAATGATCATACATTTTCAATAAGACTTTAAAATCAGACAATAGAGTATGCCAAAAAACCCTACCACCACAACCTTTTACGTTTATATTTTGAAATTGTAGTCTATTGATCCAGACCCATAATAGAGTATGGTTCAACATAATACTTCTTTATATAATATTTCGCTCAACATCAGATATCTTTTTGCCCTGAATTTTAAAATTCACGTTGCAACTTTATCATTGGAGCAAATACCATTTTTTAGAAAATTGAAGATTTAAACCCTTTAATCCCCAGCTTTAATATCCCTCAACTCAAGAGTCTTCTAATTATTTGGCTCGTACTTTTAATCTATCAAGAAATGATCTTGTAAAGTGACGTATGGTTCGGTTTCAAATCAAGCTTGCGAGGCCAAATAGTCGTATATAAAATTTTCAGCCATATATACTTGTTTGTAACTAGTACTTTCGAAGGGTTGTGCCTAAGTTTTTTGTATTTTAAGATACTTGACTAGATAATCATTCTGCACCTCGACCGATCCAGAGCATGATTTATCAGAAGCTTTGAATCACTTATAAACGCACTATCTTCACATTTTTTTTTATTTTGTTATTATAATTATGCTCAATTTGAGCTAAAATTTTGCTCATGGGATTATTGAACATGTGTAACATACAATATTTTACTATGATATTATATCACAATTATGTTTTAATTTAATTCAATACATGTTTATTATTGGTAGAATTATTAATCACTGCAATTATCTACGGGTTCAATTTATTATTTTTAGATTATGATTGAGACCAAGAGGAAAATTCTATTTCAGAAATATACTAATGACGCTGGATTGAATAAGTAGTCCACTAGAGACATGACTTAATGAAATCTGAACTAGGTTATTAGGTATTATGATCTAATTATAGGAGGTATATGACTAAATATATAATCAACCATACATGAAGGTTAGTTGTGTAAGATCAAGAGATGATCACAACACTCTACCAGATAACCTAATTTTAAAGAATAGTATATAAAATTAAGTTCATTAAATTATAATACAAATTATATTAAAAATATATTTACATGTTCAATAAGCCTGGATCGTTCTTATTATTTATAAACCCCAAATTTGATAAGTACTAAAATAAAATCTTACTTTTATTTTATAAAAAACAATATATTTGATCTGTGGATCATAACTTTAAATCAGTTAGATTAATACAAAAAATTACTAAAATATAAAATATAAAATTAGATTTTTTTTCTATGGTTCAATAAACGAATCTTAAATATACTCATTATCACTTACGAAGAATCCTGCACTTACGGTTTGTTCATCAAAATTTTTACGTCGTTCGTAGAGAAAATTTCTTTATTTTTATATGTATCAATTTGATATATTTTTGTGTTGATCAATTTTTCTTTTATATAATAGATAGGAAGATAATTCTTTTCTTTTAGGTAATTGGTAGGAAGCGTATTTTCCCTTTGATTTATAGATCGAAAGAATCTTTCAGAGAAGAAGTGAACTAGATATGGCTGAAGAAGCAATACAAACATGTCATAACATGAGAAAAATAATGATTATGTTAATCTATCGTGAATGGGGTTTGATCCCCCAAGATTTTGTGATCAGAGATGGCTGTACCGCATTTTGAAATCAAGCTGGCACTGATCACAATGATCCTAAACGGTCACATGTTTGTTAGATATCCAGAGTAATGCGCAAATACCCATCTAGCTAGTTTCTATGAGATATGTGACATCTACAAGTAGAAAAATGTCTTATCATACGCGATAAGATTGAGACTTTTCCCCTTATCGCTTAAAAGAAAATCCAAAACGTATAAAGAATGATTATCCTTACACTGCATCACAACATGGGAGCAAATGGCTTAACTCTATATAGCAAAATACTTTCCATTAGTGAAGTTTTCCAAGTTATAAAATGATATAAAAAATAGTACACAACGAAGCGATAAGTTTATGTATGACTTGTGGGAGCATTACAAAGAATTCCTGCAAATATTCCCTCACCATGGTATTCCAACTTGGTTGATTATTCAAACCTTTTACAATGGGCTGTTGGGGAATAACAAACTAATTATAGACGCTGGAAGCAGAGGTTTTTAACAAAATAAATTCATAGGAAGCATACCAATTACTAAAAGTATTCTTCCATAATAATTATGCGTCTGAGAAGAAGTAAAGAATGTACGAAATGAATAATTAACTGATGGTTCAAGCAAATATAGTTACGCTTGCTAAGGAAATGGCCCCGTTAAAGCTAAATTATTGTGCATTACATGAAGTTGATATTATTTATCAATTAATTACAAAGCAGTCCGTAGCATTAGATGATGCGATGTATGTAAGAAATTTTCAACAAAGCCCAAGGTCTTAATTTATTAGCAGTGGTTATCAAGTTGGTCAAATAAAAAATCTAAATGGAAGCAAAAAAGATTTGGATAAGATGAAAAAGAAATCAACTTTAGAGGATACGCTAAGAAAATTCATTAACAATCGCTTTGAAGATGAATACATGAAGCATGAAGAATCTAAATATGTATATTCATAACCAATAAGCATACTTAAATAATATAAAGTTTATACACCATAATCAACTAGAATTATTAAAGAATTTAGAGGTTCAACTAGGTTAGATATATCCATGTTGACCTCAAGAAGTCAATCAACCTGGCCTGGAAACACCAAAAACAACTTAAATTAGGTTAATGAAATCACTTTGAGAACTAGAAGACAACTAGTCATGGAGTAGAGAAATATGGTGAAAACATAGAGATGATCATGTTCACAACGAAAATGATCGCGACAAACGAGATGAAAAAATAACTGAATTTGACATATGTGCACTTTTCCCGACCAAGATAATGATAGTCGTGACCACATTGCCTTTTACCACGACAAAGACCTTGATGATCGTGAAATACTGTTAACAAAAACAATAGAAGACTATATTTCTTCAATTCACCGTGACCATCATGCACGTTTCCGTGGTAAAAGGTAAAGATGATCACGACCATGTCAGGTAAGAAGAGGCAGAACACAATAATGATCAATTTAATCGCGACCAGAGTAATGATGAACATGAAAACGTTCTAAAGACAACCTTAAACCCTCAAATATCAAAATATACCTCTTTCAATTCCCTACCCAGACCGAAAGAATAAGAAAACACTAAAATTGATTCCCTAAATTCCTTAAGATGTTTCGTGATCTGAAGATCAATATGTTTTTGTTGAGTTTCTAAATATATGTCAAAGTATTAAAAGTTTCTCAAGAATATCTTTTCGTACAAAAGAAAGTTTAAAGACTTCTAAATAATTATGCTTACAGAGGAGTGCAACGCTCTAATTCAAAACAATTTTTTACCAAAACTACAAGATCTATTGACTTTTACTATCCGTTGTAAAATTGATTGTTTAAATTTTAAAAAATGTATTTTTTTATTTAGGTGCTATCATAAATTTGATTCATATTTCCATTTATAAGAAATTAGGAATATGTGGAATAAAACCTACATTTGTTTCTCTATAAATAGATAATCGGTCTTTTACATATTCTAAATGAATAATAGAATATGTTTAGATAAAGGTTGAGAAATTTATATACCTAATAGACGATAGAATTTTAGACATGAAGAAAGATACACGTGTAGTTTTAATTTTAAGAAGGTCTTTTCTAGCCACTGTCATGATAATTATAGATGAAGAGGCTAGAAAAGTGATTATTTGGGTATGAAATAAGCGAGTAGAGCCTAGCATATCAGATGTATTGAAATTTTGTAAATATGTTGATTTTGTTTGATTGATATGGTAAATGAACAAAGTGATAAATATATACATGAAATATTTATTCATCATATTTTAGAAAATTCATTAGTAAATAATATACTAGATGAAAAAATCATTAAAAATGAAGAGGTTATCAATTATATTAAAAATATGAAAAAGTTACCAATTCAACCTGGATGCTCAAACTTCAATGTTAAAAGATAAACATCAAAAGTTAAAATAAATTACATTCAAAACCTTCACGCTCACATTTATTGAATGTCTACTTGAATGAACATAACAATTATCATTTAATACTAATGCTTCTTCGAAATATGCAGATAAAAATAAACAGTAAAAGGTGTTAAGACAACTCAAAGAACCCATTAGTTTGATGCTAATAGATATAAGAGAGACCAACCTTCCTAATCACCACATTAAGGTTATTATGGAGGAATGTCTAATTGAATGAAACTAAAAATTATCCTCTTAATACTAATGTCTCTTCGAGTGATGCATATAAAAATAAACTATTAAATGTGCTAAGACAACTCAAAGAAGCCATTAATTTGACGCTAACGGATATAAAAGAGATCGGTCATCCCAATCACTACATTAAGCTGTTAGTAGTTCTATTAATATTTTGTAAATGTAAAAAAGAAGTAATTGATAAATAGTAAAAGTTAAAGGTAAAAAGTAAATAAGGTACCAAGTTAATAAGCATAGATATAAGGTAAAAAAATAAAAAATAAAATTTTAAATATTTAATATTTAATATGTCCACGTGACATTATATGTGGACGCGGACGTGACAAATATAAGGGTATAATTGAGCAGTTAATAAAAGGGATGAACTTGCAGCAAGTTAATATTGTTTGGTATGACACATGACACTGGAGATTAATCTCACGCATGAAAGACTGGATTTGTAACATATTGGCAACAAAAGAGACTGATATGTTAGAAAAGTGAACGAGTATACTAATGTGAGACAAGTAGTGGAGACTAGTGACATTGTTTAGCCTAATTTATATTATTATTGTTGTTTTTTAACTATCGATCTAAACTTTATGACGTTTTGATTTCTTATCTATTAGTATTTATTTATTTTTCTTTTATTGTGTTATGGCATAACCAAAAAATCATAAAATTCAACTATGGTTTATTTTATTTAAACATGTAATTTTAACTCCAAATATATTCATCAAGTATTATTTTTACTTACTCTATTATATCTGTTTTAAATATTGGAGAATTTTTTTATATTGAGTATGGGGTATGATATATGTGCTAAAAATAATAAAAAAAAACTATTTTATGATCATTTTATATTATTCATTTTATATTTTAAGATTTTAATACTTAATTTAAACGTTTGAATTAATTTTGAGTTTAAAAAAAGTTAATAATTTCATGTTTAAATTTTTATTTGATTAAGTATTAAATTGTTTTTTTATAAAAAATCTACTAAAGTAAATTATAAGAATTTTATTTGAGTATGAATTTTTATATAGACACTAATTAAATGATATATAATAAAAAATATTATAAAAATAAAAATATAGATATTCATAAATAAATAATAAAAAAGTGAAATATTCATTGAGTACGTAGGTCTCATGCCTAATTAGTATAGAAATTCACATAAAGATAGAGGACATTTGTGTTGATTCTCAAATGTGGCTTGTCAAGTTTTTTAGCCTAGCCAGTATGAGCCAGTAAATCAGTGAGACTTTAACTCATGTATTCACTTATGAATATGTATATATATATATATATATATAGATTGAGAGGTGCACCCTAAAGAGGAGATTAATCTCATATCTCTCTATCTTGATCTCTCTAAAAGGTTTCTTCTCTCTCTATAAAACATTTTAGCATTTAGATGGTTAGGATTTATGCCTTGTCATTTTGGCATCACCCAAGGGAAATATTTTTGTATTTTTATTTCAAAACCAAAAGTGTTTGATTGGGAATGGATAAAAAACTTGGAAAGAGGTGTTCAAGAGAAATTAAAAAAAACAAAATCAATTTTTAAAAAATAAAGTTCCGCCAAAAAAACATAAAGGTTATGATTGTTATTTTTATTCTCTAATTTTGATGGAAAAATAATTTTGCTAGCACAAAAAACCTAAAATAGGTGCTATAAATCATATTTGGAGGATATGAATATAGGTCATCAAGATGGTGAAAAGAAAAAAATGAAATGAAGAATAAAGTTTATAAAAAATGGTAGTCATTGCAAGAACGAGATTCGATACTTTGGTTCGTCGAATGTTTTCTCCAAAACGAGCATCACGAACCAATAATTAAGAGAAAACTAAATATTTGATCTAGAAATAGTAAAAATCGGCTAAAAGAGCTTGCGATATAGAGTTTTAATAATGAATTGTGATAAGGGAGGATTCCCTCGAGTAAGTATCCAAACGAGCAGGAAAGGCAGAAGACGAGCTTGGAACAAGATAGTAAAGAAATAAAGAACAAAACGAGTAAATGAAGGATTACATCATACACTCTGATCGACCTCAAGGATAAACGGAGCACGAGCTCGAAGATAATCTGAGTAATGAGTTGACCGATCAGACCAAGGATGTGATGAACAAGGAAGGGATTAGCTCATACATAAACCAATCAACCTTAAAGCTAAGTGGAGATCGAGCTCGAAGATAATGAATTGACCTCAGACAAAGAAGAGCCAAGCAACCAGGAGCAGTCAAGTGAAATCGACAACACGTAGCTCAGCACAAACCCTATCGCGCTTGAGAAATGAGCCAACTCGAATTAGCATGTGGGGCCAGTCAAAGCAAATAACTGAACAATAAAGTGTTTCCTTATCCAATATTCAATAAACGTTACAAACTCAGAGTCAAACCGTTAGGACAGTTTGTCCGAAATTATAGGAGAAATGATGTTAGTGAGTTAGTGGCGCATTAAGTGTAATTAAATTCAAATGTAACTGCCCACTAACTCACACAACTATAAATAGGAAGATTCTTTCGATAAATAATACGATATTTTTTCCTCATCTCTTTTCTGACTAAAAACGTGAAATTCTACTTTGGCAAAATTTGTTATTCCCGTAACAAATTGAGCATTTATTTAAGAATCGAAGTAATTCATCAACGAATCACATGAAATTATTTCACAAAGTGATGACGAGTAGAAAAAAATGCTCTCGATTGAGATCGAGTAAGGTAATCATATATAATGTGGAGTCCGATTCGAAAACATAAAATCGATTAAGGTAATCAATCAAGAATCTGTAAGTTAATCAAGAAAACCGTACAGTTTTCAATCTCTATAAGAATCAAGTTCTTTTTTATTGATTTGCATTAAAATCTAAAATCATTTTGTTTAGTTTAGCTTTTGATTTAGTTTGAATTTGAACTTGAATTAATTAGTAAGTGGAACACTATAATCAAGTAACTGATTATTGATTGAAGTTAAGTATCAAGTGATCTATCTCCTGTTTAGGTTATCTTAAATGGATTCGTTCTTTATCAAATAATTTTTTATTAAACCTAAATTGATTATTCTAAACAAAAATTCATTCTTGAATTCATTTAAACCTAAACTGATTAAGCCCAAGTAAGGTGAATTAAGAATTAGGTCGTTTGGTTTTATTTGTTATCGTTCTCTCTTATTTATACTCAAGAATTAGTTATTTAATTATGACCGAGGTAACAATGTTGATTTATACAATTTTTTTATTTGATTCACGAGTTTAAAGTTAGTGTTAAAGTTTATTTTGATTTATATACAATGAAGTAACACTGTTTATTTAGGTTCTTGATTTTAATAATTATCGACTAATGTGAATGAATCAATGATAAAGAATTCGGTTCTTGTTAATAATTGTTCGATTTTACGTGATATTGATTTAAAATGATTTTAGTTGCAAATAGGTTGATTGAAACCAGCTTTTAATAACCATATTCTCAATAAAACCACACCAAACTAGATTTTAGCATATAATATGCGTTGATTCTCAAGTTTATGTTATTCAATCTTCATGTTATGTTTCCATTAAGCTTATGAACTGGATTTTATTTTGGAAACAAAAATAATATACTTTGGTTAACAAATCTCAAGTTAGATGATTAGTTTATCGTGGTGGTCAATGTTGTTGTGTATTTTAAATTTATGGTATGTATACATGATGCACATACACATCAAATAAAATATATTATTCTATAGTTTTCATATTGACCTTCACTTTGTACTAACTACTATAACATTACAACCAATGCATTTTTTACGGTATCCATTAAAGTCAACTAATTATGGTCTGGATGCTCTCACATATAAATTATATTTTATTGGTGCATGTCATGAACTAAACTATGTTACTACTTTACTAGTTCATGATCACTCGTTCTTTATTTTAAGACAATGCATATAATTATAGAACAAATGATGAGGTTAGTGTTTCTTAGTGGATATGAGGGAAGTTCCGATGGTATAAAAGCAATAGACTAGTGTTTCAAGATACTTAAAGAAGTAAAAATTTCTTATTTCTGAATAAATTTTGGTTAGTTAGTAGCTCTTTCGTAATGTGAGAATTTGAAGAATTTGAAAATTGTGTGTGTGTTTGCAATAATTAAGTGATAAATTGTGTGTGAGTAAAAATGCATTGACTGAATCTTACTGGTGGTTGTTATGTGATATTGTTATAAATAAGTAAATGTATCAAGATTTCATGTATAACAGATTGTGATAATGAGAAGATCGATTCTAGTTTGCGATTTGAGAGATTCTTGATGTAAATAGATGATTTGTTTTATGTAAGTAATGTTAGATCTAGATATCCAAAACATATGTTTCTATTATGTAATGTAAATATAGTCTAGTGTATATATGCCGATGTTGCACGTGTTAATGTATGAATATAATTAATATGCAACGATGGTATTGTGTATTAGTCACCAATATGTAATAGAACTACTTATATGTATATCAGTGTGGTGTCATTATACTCATTTATCACACTACGTTTTGACCACTTTATAAACTTATGACATTTTTTTACATTATCATATATCACACATTTTCGGATAGTGTTTGAATCTATGTATCATGCACATAATTTACATTATAAATATGTGCATATATATGTTTTGATGATATAATTAAAATCTTTGTGGAATTACTATGTAAATTTGAAAACATTTGTATATTTTTTTAAAGGATGGGTTGCATGGAGTGTTATTATCTAATTTGTTTTAGCATTAATGGCATATTTCTTATGCTTGATATTTTCGTGTAAAGTATAATGTGAGGTTCGGGGGCAAGTGTATCTATATAGAGGCATTTCACATCTTGTAGTTATATTTTAGAAAATTCATTGATAACTGGTCCGGATTAATATGTTATTAAATTTAAGTTAACAAATAAGTTTAAGATGTCATCCAATTATTGGAGATGATGAACTTAGGAAATCCTTAGTGAAGTTCAGAAGCGGAAATGTTCGTAGGAGAGGGTCGGACTAGGGAATATTCATATGAAGTGACAGCGAATAGTGAAATCAGTAATTACTAGAAAGGAAAAGATACAAAAGGAATAATGTAGCAATAATTGACTAATCATTGACTCCTTTTCCGAAAAGGGAATGTCCTTTATATAGTAAATGAGGTAGATAGTAAAATTACATAATTACTACCATAAAAATGGATTTCTCACCCCACTATTTGAGTATTTACAGATAAGTTCTTGGGGTGTATCATTTGACCCCTCTATATCTTATATTTGCTTTACTTTGGTCTTTAACCACTAAATATATAAACCTTGGTCTTATTTGTGGAATATATTACATATCAATCACCTATATTTTCCTTCCTTTATCAGTAGCCCCCCAGTCCACGTGTAGATTTCTGGACGTGGACTGCAGTTGTTGTTTCACCCTGGTCGGATCGGAAGCCCTTGCCACTCGGAAGTTATTTACTCTGGTGGGAATCTTTAGCTTTTTGGTGAAAATCTGATAGAGTCGGATCAGAAGTCTTGCGTTGATGACCTTATCTCTGGTCACAATGACTTCACCTAAGCAATCATTTCCTTTAGGCTCGTGTGCCTCCTCTTTGTTGTTTTCGAGTCAAAGATTTATTAGGCGGCGAAGTTATAATTAGACATGAGTCATGCTTTCGCCCATTTTGCCAGCGTGTCTTTCGAGGCGGTTGGACACAGGTTGGCGTGTCAAAATACCGTTACTCTTTAACTGTTCACCTTATAGTCCCCTCCAATATAAAGATATGTCTCTTTCTCCGAGTGAAGGTTTTCTTTATTTTTTATTTCTACTTGTCTTTTCGAAAGCGTTTGTTCTAGAGAGAGGAATCGTCGCTTAGCCAACTTCTTATTCTGCATTTACATGTCTGACGAGTTTTTCAACCTCGAAAGGTATAAACTCTGGAGGTGG
This sequence comes from Limnanthes douglasii subsp. nivea, assembly GCA_036936605.1. Classification (NCBI taxonomy): domain Eukaryota; kingdom Viridiplantae; phylum Streptophyta; class Magnoliopsida; order Brassicales; family Limnanthaceae; genus Limnanthes; species Limnanthes douglasii. The sequence continues at coordinate 214,121,577 of JAUPFV010000004.1, forward strand.
TTCAACATTTCCGACCGAATCGACACTCGTAGATCCCGTGGTGCAAGAGAGTATCATTCTATGATAACCGGTCTTCCATCCGTGAGCGTTCCCTCTATCTTGCCACACCTTCCCCCGATCAAGCTCGCCTTTTCAATAACAGGGTTGATATTTTTATACCTTGAACACCTCCTGAGTTTCCTTCTCGACCTTCCCCCTTCATAATAATGGGTGATGAGAGAGGAAGACCGACTGCCAAAGAAACCACAGATAATGCTAAAAGAAAAAGGTCACCCAACCCAACAACAAAATCGGTTTGGACGAGGATCTATGCTTCAGTTTTTACTCCTCAAGTAACCCCACAAGGTTCGCCACAGACGAATCCAGAAGTAAGCCATGGGAGACCTTTGACAAGGGGAGCCCGGCCAAGATAGTCTCTCACATCTATCCCAGAACTTCAGTAGATAAATTTGACTGATGAGCCTGATAATGACAAAGAGCGACCTGACATGGTTGTGGTTGAAGCTAAGCCTCTTCGAGTTGTTCCTACCGACATTCCTCCACCCGGATTATCCTAGACAAATAATGCCGCTTCTATTCTTCCCTCGGAACCTACCACCGGTCCACCCCATCAAAGTGGTGATACTTCCTTGGTAAAGGGTAAGAAAAAAAAGAAGCGTACCACAAGTTTGCCTTCCAACATAGAGGATATTTTAGGCGAAGACCTTCGTGGTATTGAATCCAAACATCTTTTGGCGCTGTATAGAGTGAAGTACAAATATTTTCATATGACTAATTAAGTCAAGCTAAGAGACCGTTGGGGGTTCCGGGGAACATTACGATCCGATTTCTCACTGTTGGTGAAACTCTACTGTATGTTTGGAACAATGAGCTGGTTCTCTATACGGAGCTTATGAACTAGGGCCTTGGACTGCCCCTTGACCCTCTCATGGCTGACTATTTCCACCTGATCGGACTGTGTCCCTCCCAGACCGGGGCCAACATGTGGTACACGCTTTTGGCTTGTATTATGGCCTCTAAGATCCCTGAGAGCGCCTTTACTATGGAGCAGCTCATCTTTGTCTCAGGTGTGGCCACAAATTCCCACTACACCTTTTACTCGCCTGGTTTTTCCAGGAAAGTTAAAGTAATTAAATATTTTTTGGAGGCGGACAATAAGTGGAAGCAACAGTTTGTATTCATCTCCGGGTTGTGGGAGACTAGCTTTGAAGACTCTGAGGATCTCCCGCATCAGTTAACACTGAAATGGTCCGGACAGGGTAAGTATTTCAACCTAAATTTTCCGAGTCGTTAGAGTTGGCAGATTCTAACTTGTTCCTTTTACAGCCATGAAGAGGATTTCTAAGTCCTTTAAACGTCACGCCAAAGTAGGAAAATATATTTTCAAAAAGCTAAGCGTTTGGGCGGGAAAACTAGGATCATAAGTTTCATCAAAGCTTCCTCCCTATGAACTTTTTCAAGAGTATCCTTTGGCGATACAATCTTGGTGAGAAGAATTATGCCTCTGAGCTTATGGTGCCTCCCCCAAGTGACGACGTCCTCAAATGATTAGATTGCTTATATAATGCAGTCTACCTTCCCACTCGGGCCCGGGCTCCGAGTCATCAAGATGCGGAAAAACCCGAGGAGGAGAATGATGAGACCGAAAAAGATGTCGAATCGAAAGGTGATGCTCCCGAAGACCAAGGAGTTAGCACTCATGGGGGTTCTTAACACGACGCTCAAGATGTCCCAAAGGAGAAGTGCATGACAGTCTTCTAGAGGAAATTCAGGGTGATCACCAAAATGAAGTTCAAGTGGACCCATTAAGAGATGAGAAGTTACTAGAACCACAACAGGAAGCCCCCTAGGGCCCCTAGGTCATTTCCCTAGAAAACAGGCCAAATGATGCTGACCATATAGTCGAACTAAGGCCTTGCGGTTGGGCTGGTGCAACGAGGCCAAGAAAATTTACTGAAAAAGAGAAACAAAAAAGAGTCGTTGAGAGTGGGGAGGGGGGGGGGGGAGCGACAATACCACATGTCCAAGTTTGCCTCTGATAAAGAAGGTCATAGTTGTTGACTCAGACTCTGGTGGTGAGTTTGTCCTCCAACGAAGGGAAGCTCAAGAGGATGACTCCGATGAAGGAAAGTATCCATCCCATGCCTCATCTTATTTTGATGTATATGAGAATGATTATATTGCGGATGAGTTGAATAAGCTACTTGGCGCTGCTGCCCTTCTTGAACGTAAAGCCAACCACAAAGACCGTTACAAGAGTGACGTCATTGAGAGAAGGGCTGAAGTGAAAACCTTAACCTCCAAGGTAGCTGAATTCAAAGTTAAAGCAAAGAACTTAACCGACGAGCTTACCAAAAATACAGAGATATCTTCCAAGGTTGAGACCTTGACCTTCGAGGCCGATGAGTTAAAGAAGAAACTAAAAGAGCTAACTAATGAACTAGCCAAGACATCAGCGATATCCGCCCGATTAAAGGAGGTCGACGAAGAACTTTCTAAAGAGAAGAAAACATCTGAAGATCGCTTGGGTACCATTGCTTCTCTTGGGACTGAACTGTCCAAGGAGAAGACAAAATTTGATGATGAGCGGGAGAAGTTTATTGCTAAAGATGCCGAGTGGGACATGACGGTAGATGGGCTCCTTGAGTGTTATTTCAAGATAAAGGTATACTTTGAGAAAGCAGTTACAGACATTGAGAAATTATCAGCGAAAAATGAATCTTTGACCCAAATTTGCACCTTGGTAGTCTTTGGACCCGGGTTATTACGTGGAGGACCTGGAATCTAGTGAGGATTCGGAGAGTTCTTCGTCAGACTCGAATTCCCTTGCAGGCAGTTAAGAAAACTCCGCTTCCGACTAGCATGTGCTGAACATTCCATTTTTGTTGACTGTTTTTTCCTTGAACCTGTTAAGAGTCCCAATTTTTTGTATGATTTCCCCATACTTTGGGGGCTTATGATGGGAAAATTCTAGGTGTGATGCTTCATTAAAACATTTCTTCTTTAACTTGATTTTTCTTATGTTTTTTTTACTTATGATTCATAAGTGAATTATTTGTCCAAATATTTTTGGAGTGTGTTTTGAGTTCAAAATGATGAACTTTCTTGTCCAAACGTCTTTGGAGTATGTTTTGAGTTCAAAAAAGATGAACTTAATTGTCCAATCTTCTTTGGAGTATGTTTTGAGTTCAAAAATATGAACTTTTGCGAGTCGTTTAAAAAGGCAATGGAATTTAATATATAAGTCGGCTATTTAAGCACCTCATTAAAACCTTCCTACGCCACCAGGGTAGGAAAGAGTGTGCCACCAGTACTTACATAAACTGATAAAGAAAATATTTACATATCACAAATTAATTCTAAGTAAACCTTGAGGTGCTCAATGTTCCAGGGATGGGGGAGATCTTTCCTTTCTTTATCCTTTAGTTTGTACGTCCCTCGTTTTATCTTCTTTGTTACTAAGTATGGACCTTCCCAATTTGGAGCGAGTTTTCCAAGTCTCTTTTCTTTTGTATGCATGAAGACTTTTCTTAGGACCTTGTCTCCCACCTCGAATTCTCTTTTTTTAACTTTTGACGCATACCGGCTTCTCATTAAAGTTTGATAGTGCAAGGAGTTTAATTGTACCCTTCTCTTTTTTTCTTTTATGAGATCCAATTCAGTGCACTTTCCTTTGTCGTTTCCCTCCTCAGAATACTCGCTCAGTCTGTAAGATAGGAACATATTTTCCGATGGCACCACTGTGTCTATTCCGTACACAAGTGCGAATGGTGACTCATGCGTTGCGAAAGGTGACCCATAACACTTCTTGTATGTAGTCTGGCCATTTTCCTGCTTTAATCTCTAGATTCTTCCTCAGCCCATCTAAAATTGTCCAATTTGTTACTTTGACCTGACCGTTCGCTTGAGGATGGAAAAGTGTTGAGAAAAATTGTTGTATTCCTTTGGACCCACAGAAAACTCTCATTTTGTTGTTATCGAATTGTGGGCCGTTGTTTCAATCGTAATATTCCTAGGTATACCAAAACGATAGCAGATGTTGGATATGATGAATTTAATCACATCGTTTGCTCTTGTTCCAGCTAACAGTTCAACTTCTACCCATTTAGAAAAGTAGTCCACAGTGACGATGATCTGACTCTCGAAATCTTTTGGACTTTTAACCAACATGTCATCGATATAGACTTTCACATTTCTACTGATCTGACTCTCGAAATCTTTGTTCACTAAACGTTGATATGTTGATCCCGCGTTATTAATCCGAACGGTATCACCTTGTAGCAGTGTAGACCACTTCCGGGTGATGAAAGTCGTGCTCTCCTAATCCCTTGGGTCCATCTGGATTTGATTATAGCCAGCGTACACGTCCATAAGAATAGTAAACGATTTCCATATGTGGAATCAACTAGTTGATCTATTCTGGGGACCGAGAAAGGATCTTTAGGGAAAGCCCTATTCAGATCAATGAAGTCTACACACATCCGCAATTTACCATTTTTCTTCTTCACTAAGACCGGGCTGGCCGTCCATAACGGGTATTGTGATTCACGGATGTGGCCTACTTTCGTTAAACGATCTACCTCCGCCATTATTGCTTCAGTTTTATCTTGGGAAAAAAATCTTCTCTTTTGAATGATCGGTCGAACATTGTTCCGTATAGCTAACCTGTGACAAATTTTATCTTCTGGAACCCCTATGACATCTTCTGTGCACCAAGCAAACAAATGTAATTTGGTTGAAAGAAATCTGAGTAAGCTTTCTTTTACATTTGAGATAGCCTTGTTCCTATCTTGAGACTTTTTCTAGAGCTAAAAGCATGATCCTCGAAGCCTTCATCAGGGACCATGAACCCAAGGGACTCCTTCAGATCGTCAACACGATTAGAATCCGAATGAGGCCCCTCTGACTACTATTATTTTTTAGATCTGACCCCCTTCAACTGCCTGGGGGGTAGGGCCGCTTTGTAGCATTCCCTAGCCATTTTCTGACTTGACCTTACTGTTCCTACATTGCTGCCCACCACATATTTTAAACACTGGTGAACCGTAGACGGCACAACGTGCATCTTAGACAATCATGACCTTTCGAAGATGGAGTTATACGATGTGGGGGTGTCTACCACGACAAATAGTACTATGACTATCTTCTTGAACGGCCCTCTGCCCAACTCTACTATTCCTTTGAATTCTCCGACTATGTCGGTAGTCACACCAGTGAATCCTACTATCGTTCTGTCAGATCGTAGAATTGTTGGGGGATTGGTTATCTGGTTGTAGGTTGTCATAAACATTATGTTGGCAGAGCACCCTGTGTCAATCAAGATTTTTCTTATCTCATTTCCATCTATCTCTGCTCCAATCACCACTGCGTCCTCATGTGAACCAACTATGTCTCTCATGTCTTCATATTCGAAGCAAAGACTTGGTGATGGGTTTCTGTATAGGTGCGATGAGGCTCCCGTTTCCAACTGTGTTGCCAGACTCACAATGTGCCTTTTCCGGGAATAATTTGATATACCTGCTACCGTGTCCCCACCGAAAATGGTTAGTGATTCGAAAAACGCACATAATTCACTGACCTTTCCTCTAGTGATTGATTCCTCAATTATATTCACACTGTTCCCGCCCGGATTCGGATCAAGATACTATGTGGATACATCGAATGCATCAACAAATTTTTCGTCGATCACATCAGATATCATCATGGTATCTTCTTGTCTTAGAACAACTTCTTGCTTTGGTACAACTGTGGTATTCTTCTTGATAAAATCAACTAGCTTTCCGTTCTCTATTAGATACTGGACTACTTTATTTAATGCCACACAATGTTTGGTGTGATGTCCGATATCGTCATGGAATTGACAGAATTTGTTCTTTCTGCGCTCCCTTGGATTCTGTAATGGGAAAGGCTTGCAAAAATACACATTCGCATGTGCCTTCTCAAAAATGGTCGATACGCACTCGGTCAATTCAGCGTAATGAGCTGGTCGGACCCACCTATTGGATGCAGGTCTGACATACTGCTGAGCTGCTTGACTTACCTCCTGGTACTGTTGGTTTTGTATCGTCCGTTGAGGGGTTTGGTTCGTTACTTAAACTTGGGCTTGCGGTCGGATAGTTACGACCGGCTGCGCATCTTGAGGTCGAACATTTACCATCGTTGTACTAGCCCTTGCTAGGGTCGGATCCTGGTAGAATTGAGACATGGATTCTATCTCTGAGGCCCTAGTCTCTTCGACTAAGATTTGTTTCTCTATCTGATCCAATAGAGCTCTGAACGGCATAGCATGTGTCTCCGCGACATTGTCTTTCATTACCCCTGGAAGAAGACTCATCCGGAAAGCGGCTAATGCTACCTTGTCTTCACAAAATTCCATGTTCGTCTTGACCTGAATGAAACGTTTCGTGTACTCTTTCAAACTTTCTCCGATTTTCTGTCTACAGTAAATGATGATGTCCCCGTTTGCGCAAATTTTTTTTGTTCCGACGAAGTGATGTCAAAACATGCTCTAAAACACGTCGAAGTTATTTATACATCCTTGCGGTAGTCGGTTATACCATTTAGACGCTGCGTTCTTAAAGGTTTGAGAGAATACTTTACACAACAACTTGTCGTCGTTATCGTAATTGATCATAAAGTTTTTGAACTGCTCAATGTGGTTATCCGGATCCTGAGTTCCCTCGAACTTTTCTAGCTTGGAAATATTGAACGACTTGGGAAGATGCCCAGAGAGGATCTCCGACGAAAGAGGAGATGACCTCCAGTTTTGCCCAACTTTGTAAGCGCTTCCCCCCGGACCATCTTTGGTTGGTGGATACAATCTTTCTTCCGTCGGAGAAGTGAAATGATTACTGACTCTGTAATCTGAATGGTAGCTATCGGATTGAGATTGTCTCCGAGTAGTGACATGTTCGACTCGAACATTTCTCGTCTTGTCCAGCTCCTCGGATTACATTTTTTGTTTATCGGGGTCGGCTTTCTTTCTTGACTCCTTCTTTCTTCGACTAGTTCGATGAGCGTGTTTGCGCGTCCTCAAATCTCTGTGCCTTCGATCCGCTTTGTATCTGGAATCCGTCTCTGATGACGAAGACTATCAGAACTCAATGAGGTGTACTCGCTAGACTTGGACGGTTCGTATCTTTGTTCCGATCTGGCGCATCTTTTAGAATGTCGACGACTTTTCCTTCGTCGGTTCTCTTCGGGTTGAACGACATCTTAGGTCTGCTCAGCCTCGATCCTTTCTTGTCGGACCTCAGATCTCACCTTCTTAGAAGTCGCCATCATGGCTTCCCTTTCCGCATTCAGCCTTTCGATGTCTTCTAGTAGCTCTTTTCGCCTGGCGACCAGGACTGATTCCTCTAGCAGCTCTTATGCGTATCGAGTTGGGGGATTTCCTTCGTTTGTGACGTGTCCTTCCATCATATGGTCACTAGACTCAACACCGACTAGGTGTCTCGTCAGAGTAGTCTCGATCTCTCCATGAGCTTCAGCATCCATATTTTTTTAGAATATAATTTTCAAGGTTTTAGAAATCAGTAAATCCTTAGTGAAGTTCAGAAGCGGAAATGTTCGTAGTGAAGTTCAGAAGCATCCATCATGTGGCTTCCCCACAGACGGTAGCACTGATGAACTCAGGAAATCCTTAGTGAAGTTCAGAAGCGGAAATGTTCGTAGGAGAGGGTCGGACTAGGGAATATTCGTATGAAGTGACAGCGAATAGTGAAATCAGTAATTACTAGAAAGGAAAAGAGACAAAAGGAATAAATGTAGCAATAATTGACTAATCATTGGCCCATTTTCCCAAAATGGAATGTCCTTTATATAGTAAATGAGGTAGATAGTAAAATTACATAATTACCGCCATAAAAGTGGATTTCTCACCCCACTATTTGACTATTTACAGACAAGTTCTTGGAGTGTATCATTTGACCCGTTTATATCTTATGCTTGCTTTACTTTGATCCTTAACCACTTAATATATAAATCTTGGTCTTATTTGTGGAATAAAGTACATATCAATCATCTATATTTTCCTTCCCATGAGACACGTCAGTTCTTCTTCAGGTCATTAACATGACATGTAATCAGTTTGTCAAACCATTTAAGATTTGACTAAAGAATCGAAATTCATTGTGCTTCAACCAATCTTATTTTCTATATTGTTTACATTGTCAAAAGTACAAAACGTTAAAAGTAATGTATAAGAAGAATATTTTTTCAAAGTTGAATATAAAATTCTTCAAAAAATGAATTAAAAGGGTAAAAGATAAATGTGTTAAAAAGCTAATGGTTTTAAAAAAATTGAAAAAATAGACAAATTGGTATAGCTACAAAAAAAATAAAATGACGACCTAAAACTAAAATAATATATATAATATTGATGGACTAAAATGATGCATGCACAAAATAAGTACAAAATATTCCAGTTCAAAACAAAAATAAAAGACAACCCAAATTAGTAAAGCAAAACAAAGAGATATACAACCCAAATTAGTAAAGCAAAACAAAGAGAAGAGAAAACTAAAAAAAGTTTGTCAAAATTAAATGATTAAAAGAAATTGGAATAAAAAAGGTTCATAAAAAATAAAAGATAAGGGAAAACATTTGAGGTTGGGTTCACATTTTCCAATAATATTTTAGAAAACTCATTGTAAACTAGTTTGGATTGATTTGTTATTAAAATTATATTAGCAACAAAATTTAAGACTCGTGAGAACAACTAGGGATATGTTGGAGCAACTCCTTCCAGGGTGTCATCCCATTGTTGAAGGCCCATAAATTCTTCTTCATGCTGTCAATAGAACACACCAGCAGTTCATTAAACCATCCAAGATTTGACTAAAAAATTGAAATCTGTTCTACTTATGTCAGTCCCATTTTATATATATTCGACATTGTTTACCGTATAAAGCGTAAGAAGTAAAGTATAAGAATAAAGTTTGACAAAGTTGAGTGGGAAGTTTTATAAAACAAAAAAAAAAATTAAAGGTGTAAACAAGGAGGTTGTCAAAAAAATTAAAGGTTTAAAAAAAAGAAAATAAAATTGAAAAAATAAAAATTTAGTCTAGGTTCAAAAATAAAATAACGACTTAAAGTATAAAAAATAAATTTTATAAGACCTAATATTACATGAACAAAATAACTTATGTACAAAAGAGGCTTAAATCGCTGCTTCGTCCCTCGACTATTACGATTTGTGTCATTTAGTCTCTCGACAAAAAAATCACGGTTGAGGGTCCCTCGTCTATCAAAAATTTATAAATTCAGTCCCCGCGCGTGGTTTTTGCTGTAATGCTGCCACATGTCACTATAGTTAAATGGTTTGCGTTCCACAGATAGTCCTTCGACTTTTAATTCTATTTTTACCCTTCGAATTTAATATTTTTTAAATATATATTTTTATTTTTATTTCTTAATTTTTATTAAAACAGAGTATAGCAAAATTTGCTATACTCTGTTTTTTTTCGACGCTGTTTTTCCATCTCCGAAGCTTATTCTTCATCTGTCGGTCCACTGAATCTACGGGTTTACCAGGTTGGTCCAGTGGTTGGTCTTCAGGTGCCTCCACATCCAGAATCCGTTCCGGATGAAACAGAGCGGGTCATGAACTGGCTTGATAATCAGCCTGAATCATCCGTGGTTTTACTTTGTTTTGGGAGCATGGGTAGCTTCGAAGCTGACCAAGTAAAGGAAATAGCATCAGCGCTTCAGTTGACCAACTACAGGTAAACTTCTCTTTAGTCTACTTGAAGATTATATTTACTTTAAAGAAGCAAAAATTATTTTTTGGTTATAGTTTTTTATCTTTTAATCTGAATTACACAAATACAGATGATTTGTACTGAAAAATATAATCGGATATACTCTATGTTGCGCCAACGTTACCCACAAACATGCGCAACGACAGACAAGAAGCATTCAAACAAAACCCCGCTTGAGTATAAGAGGCCTTAGAATCGTGCATTTTGTTAAGGAAATGAAAAAAAAACAAATATTCTGTTTGTTCTTTTTGCAGGTTCATTTGGTGTCTGCGTTGCACATCCCAGGATCAGGTGTTGCCGGAGGGATTCATGGAGAGCGTAAGTGAAAGAGGAATAATATGTAAATGGGCTCCATAGGTGAAAATCTTGGGACACAAGACAATCGGAGGGTTTGTGTCTCACTACGGGTGGAATTTAATATTGGAGGGTTTGTGGTACGGCGTACCTATACTAACATGGCCGATATATGGAGAGCAGCAGCTTAACCCGTTTAGAATGGTGAAAGTGATGGGATTATCAGTGGAGCTGAGTTTAGATTACCAGAAAGGTGGTAATGATCTAGTTAAGGCAGGTGAGATAGAGAATGCTATCAGTTGTTTGATGGATTCCAAGTGATGAGATAGAGAAGTTTACCTGTAGTTGGTCAACTGAAGCGCTGATGCTATTTCCTTTACTTGGTCAGTTTCGAAGCTACCCATGCTCCCAAAACAAAGTAAAACCACAGATGATTCAGGCTGATTATCAAGCCAATTCATGACCCGCTCTGTTTCATCCGGAACGGATTCTCGATGTGAAGGCACCTGAAGACCAACCACTGGACCAACCTGGTAAACCCGTAGATTCAGTGGACCGACAGATGAAGAATAAGCTTCGGAGATGGAAAAACAGCGTCGAAAAAAAAACAGAGTATAGCAAATTTTGCTATACTCTGTTTTAATAAAAACTAAGAAATAAAAATAAAAAATATATGTAAAAAATATTAAATTCGAAGGGTAAAAATGGAATTAAAAGTCGAAGGACTATCTGTGGAACGCAAACCATTTAACTACAGTGACATGTGGCAGCATTACAGCAAAAACCACGCGCGGGGACTGAATTTATAGATTTTTGATAGACGAGGGACCCTCAACCGTGATTTTTTTGTCGAGGGACTAAATGATACAAAACGTGATAGTCGAGGGATGAAGCAGCGATTTAAGCCTACAAAAGAAGTATAAAACAAGGGTATGGCTATATAAACCCAATTCAGGTTTAAGTATACCCAAAATCTTCTTTTCATTTTCGTTTGATTTTTTTTTACCTTTTTACCCTCGACAATAAAATTAATATCGAAACTGCCATTAAGTAAAAAAAAAAGTACTAAGTGTATCCTGAATATATGCAATTCACCAAATAACCTATTTCGCTATCTATACCCAAACAAACATTCTTATTTACTGAATTTTGATCCAAATAGTATAGTTTTCTTAAATTTTTTGAAATCAAGTTCAAACTTCTTAACAAAATCAAGAACATTAAACCTAAAACACAAAATCGATCATGACTGAAGTAGAACTAGGGATCAGTGTGGAGAAGTTGATGTCGCCGGAAAAAATGGATGATGAAATGTTGCCGGAAAAAGAATTGGAGTCGTCGGAGAAACCGCCACCGTTGCCGGAGAAGCACCCATCTCCGGCACGGGTACCTTGTACCGAGCGGCACAGGTGCTTGTGCCGCTCGGTACACAGCAGCTGTGTCGCTCGGTACAGAGGCGCTGTGCCGAGCGCACCCATCTCCGGTACGGGTACCTTGTACCGAGCGACACAGCTGCTCGCACCGATGGTGCTGCCCAAGGCGCACCATCGGTGCCGGCTGCCGGCCATTTTCCAGCCGGCAACTTGGCTGGAAAATAGCCACTAAACCCTAATTTTTTGCCTAATTGAAACCATAATTCTAACCAAACACTAAGTTCTACCCTAAATCTAACTTAAATCTAACCTAAATTGAGAGAGAAGTGAGATTGTTTGAGAGTTAGAGAGAAGTGAGAGAAAGTGTAGGGAAAAATGTTGTGGATGGAAGTTAGTAAAAAAAATTGGCTTATATACCTAGAAAAGGGTATTTTTGGAAAAATATGGGTATATTTAGATCAACTTTGGGTATACTTAAACCTGAATTGGGTATATATAGCTTGACCCATAAAACAATATGATTCAAACAAAAACAAAAGATGATCCAAATTAGTACAACAAAAATAATAAAACGACCCAAATTAGTAGAGCAAAAAGAAAAAAAAACTGAAGAAAAAAAGAAGGTTTGTCAAAATTAAAAGATTTAAAAGAAGAGAAAACTGAAAAGATGTTTGTAAAAACACAAGATTAAAAAGAAGAAAATGTCCTGCTGGATTCAAACAAACGAGCTCAAGTTCATCGAGTGACGTTGTAACCACTGTGCCAGTCGGGGTTGGTGAAAGTAATATCATCATCAATATAATAATTGTTAATATAATAAGACTCATCATTAATAAATTAAAACAAACAAAGAAATTGACAAACAAAAAAATCAAACTTAAGACTTCCAATAACTTAAAATAAGTACAACCCATCTACTTTACATTGTTTTGGTGATAAAATGTTACTTCATCTAAATAAATAATGCACAATCCTGGATTTGAACTATGGGCTACGTATACTACTTACAATCACATGAAAGACTTGGTATATTTTAAGTCCAACCATATTGATTATAAGTGTTTCATTAATAACATAATTAAAGTTTTTCTTCGTCAACAAAATTAATATCTAAAATGGATATTCCAAAAATGGGTCTTTCTCAAGGATATTTCAAAATGGGTCTTCGTCAATGGTTTCACCATTATGACTTCATCAACAAAAATCCAAACTTAAAAATGGAGGTATATCTTATAACTCAACTTATTATCATAAGACATAGTAGTGAACATGCATACATTTAGAAGGAAATTATTATTTTGTATACATTTAAGAGCTTTAATTATATTTGGCATATATGAGATAACATAGATTTTGCATGGTTTTAGACAAGTTTATAAGTCAAAGTTGGTCATAAAAAAAATGAGACCGTCAAATAAGCCCTCGTAAATGACAATTGTCAAACCATTGGTCCAAAATATTATCTCTTATAAATTGTGTCTACAAAAAGAGATAAAAAACTATCAAGGAACCTTATCTACAATAAAATTTAATCATTGTACAATACTTTTAGTTTGCTTCAAGGACTGTCGGAGCTAGATATATGTTAGACGGTTTATATAGACGAGCTACAAAAACCAAACAAAATTATAAGACAAATCTATTTTCAAAAGATTAAGAGGACAAGCACATGATTAAAGTGAGCATGACTATAAGACAAGTCCATGTTTACACACTTAAATAAAGTGAACATGGTTATAATCCAAATCCATCTTTAAAAATAGTAATGGTCATACACATGATTAAAACAAACATGGATATAAGCGAAACTCTAGTGGCTATGCAAGCGATCTTTGATATAAGCCATGCCCTACAGCGTACCCAATCTCCCATATGATGGCTTGATCAATGTGTCAAACACGAACATAGCTATAAGACACGCCATACGGGGTATGCAATTACACATACGATGGCATAAACATTATGTTAAACGTGAACATGTCTATAATTTATACCTGATGAGGTATGAAATTGACCATATTGTAGCTTCACCATGGTGTTAAACGCGATTATATCTATAGGCCAAGACTCGAATGTCACACACTTTCACATACTGTGGATTAATTAAACATATAATACGATGTTAGTGATAGTAATAAATTGAGAAACCTAAATTGACAAACCAAAACTATCGTGGTAAGGAATCCGAACTGAGTGCTAAAGAAAGAAATCAGCCTTATTTTTAACTTAACAACCCGAGATATATTTCAACTTGAAAATCTTTGAGATATTTTAGCTTGACAACCATGGAGATACCTTAACTTGATGACCTTGAATATATTTCAACTTAACGACCTCAGAGGTTTTCGACTTGGCTTGATGATTTAGGAGATACTTGACTTGACTTGATGACAAATGAGATATTTGACTTAACTTGACCAACTCATAGTTATTCGACTTGACTTGATGTCCGGAGAGATATTTGACTAAGCTTGACACCTAAATATATTTTGATTTGACGACTTGAAAGGTATTCCACTTGATGAATTGAAGGACATTCAACTTAATGATTTCGTAAGCACTTAACTTGACGAACTATATTAGAATTAAATTAACATATCAACGAACTATGGGCTAAGAAATTAATTTAAATCATATTATTTATCCTATACAAGATTAAGCTATTACCACAGTTTGTTTTCAGGAATTTGACAAGTATCCATGTTATATAAATATAATTGGAAATATATCATCAAGGCAAGGAAAATGAAGGTTAATCAACTAAAGTACGAACCTGATGCATGAAAAAACGACTTGAAGTTAGAGGCATGAAAAATGAAAAACTTGAAGTTAGAGGTGTGAAGAAGGAATGACTTAAATATTATATTATCTAGAAATTATAGTCAACCATTTTTAGTTCTTAAGTTTCATGTAATATTCTAACTCAAAGATTACGGGGAAGTCCCGGTAAGGGAATAATATTGGGATAATGATAAGATAATAAGGGAATTCATGTAATTATTTATATAGTCATTTAAGTTGTATAAAATGCTAATATATGCCGATTAATAATGATATTTTAGACGTTAACTCACGTAATACAGAGAAGACGAGTCTCAGTTTACTTGAATTACTTTCTTTGTCTATCTTGATCTTTCTAAATATTTTTTTCTCTCCCTAGAAAATATTTTTTTCTCTCCCTAGAAAATATTTTTCCATTTAGATGATCAGGTTTTATGCTTCATCAAAAAACATGTTGATTAATATTTATACTTGTTCAAACTTTTATCTATAACACGTGGTTAGGAATTTATCACTTGTTTCGTTAGCATGTTTTGTAATTTGGAAATTTGGTCTTGACTTATCTCATATGATAAAATCATTTGATGATACTTGTAATTGTGATATTGAATACTTAATCTGGACTAGTAAATAAATAAGTGTTGGCTAACTTGATCAAATGCTATTTATCCTTGATTTTATATTATTTTTGCTCAAATTTGATTGTTAGTTTAATTTAATAATGTATAAAATATTTTCTTTGTTTTTTTATGTTTATTAGTAAATTAAGAAAAAAATAACAAAAAAGTTTAAATTACAAAATGAGTTACATTCAAAGAGAAAGATAAAAAACCAAAGACTTCAAAAAAATAAATAGAAGAAAAAGAAAATTAGACACAAAGTTGAAATTAAAGAGGAAAATAATGTTTAGTTTCCTAATAAATAAATCATAATGGTTTATCATCTAATTTAATGGAATAAATTTAATATTTATATTTTATTTAATAGGTATTGGGGTTTTATTTATTAGGCGTTAGGGTTTTATTTTTTAGAATGTAGGATTTTTGAGAAAAAACATCATTTTTCATATAAATAAGACACCTACACAACACCCAAAATGGAGCAAAGTATACATGCATTTTTTTATACCTTTGAGGTCTAAAAGACGGTAAGAAAAACTTACTAAACCCTCAAGCAGGTGCAGAATAAAAATTTAGGAGTAGCACATCCACATTTATCTATTATAAAAAAAAGTATTTGATCCCTTTGGCGGATCCACGTACGGAATCATATTCACTATTGAACCCCCCCCCCCCCCCCCCTCATTATATTTGGTCATAAAGTCAGCATAATAATTAACGTTTCTTGATAAACATAGTTGAAGTTTGGATTATTCTTAAAAATCTTTCTACATACCATAAGTGCATCATCCTCACGGTCTCTATTATCGTCATCACCTTTTACTAGCACGTGTAAGTCTAGCGAGGCTGTCTCTATTATAAGAACCTTATACTTACGGTCCAACTCATATAAAAGCCTGAAGTGTAACATATACAGTTTTACCTGAAAAGCTGACCTTGCAAAGCTTGAGCCCGTAAATCCACCCTAAAAATAAGGTATTTAAATCCTGGAACACCCCTCTACACCAACTGTCAAACGATCCAACTATAAGAATTTATTCACGTTAAGTTTAACACATTCACTTGGATTTATCTACTTTACTAGTGTACTTCTCGATAAAACTATAAGTCCACTATCAATTTTTTACCTCAAGCTCGAATATAATATTTGGTCGTGTTCCAAACTATAGCTCGAATTTATGTTATAAACATTTGCCTCGTATTAAAATTTTGTTATTCAATCAAATCATGTATGTCATATTATAAACAATCCAAAAATTAAACTTTCTAAGCTCTTGGATTTCCTCTTACATCTTAATAATTCACTATACCATCTAAGATCTATTATATTTTCTCGTTCATTTCCTAGTACGTAAATAGAAATTGTTCGTCGTCCATCTTGAAGTTTTGATGCTTTTTCATTAGGTCTTACATATTACGTCATGCTCTTAGAGCTTATTTTTAAATTTGCAAGATCACTTCATGATTCTTAAATATATTTGTACCTCTCATAATATTATAACAAGTGAATAGGCGTCATGGTCTTACCACATCCACTATAAATAATCAGCACTGTCATACTCTATCTCACCAAATTAATCATTGTTGGAAGCCTATTACTTATGACATGCCATAATAGTACTCGTACTTTGAGCGGCTACTTAAGTGCTCAAACATTTTCCACAATATAAGTAAGGATCCCACTTAAAACGATTGCGTTAGAGTTATCTAACCCGCTAGAGAGAGATTATGTGCTTTCCAATTCAATACTTTTTTCCTTATCTTTGTAGTAATATGATGACCCAGATTTATCCCCAATGATTCATTAAGACAAAAACCACACATAGTCGCTAAACCATTTTTGCGACTTTGTTGTACAATCCTATAAAATATAAATATATACTTCTCATCGCTTACCAATTGGTTGGATTCATTACAAAACATACGTAATATTCATTTAATCAAGTCGTATTATTCATCTGAAGCCTCTACAAACAACATTAAATCGTCTGCAGAGAAAACATAAGAGACTTATGGAGTCAGAGTGGACTTTATTCACCAGTACTGAAAAAACTTTGAATGATAAGAGATAAGTGTTCGACACACATTACAAAAAGGTAAGGAGCCAGCAGATCCCCTTTCCTGATACCTTGTTGCAGTGTGAAAAGCTCAGGTGATTCTCTATTCCATATTACTTTTATAGAATTCAACATTATAGTGGTAATGATAAGCTTTAATCATGTCGTTGGAAGCTCAAATTGCATAACAGTTTCCTCAATGAACCGCCAACTAATTTTGCATACGCTTTAGTTAGGTCGATCTTAACCGCCATATATCCCCGTTCCCTAGTGTCTTTACACAACTTATGGTATACCTCTTGCTCTGAGACTATATTATTTGCAGTAGATTGGTTGGAAAGAAAAATTATCAGATTTGGTCCAATACACCCGGCTAGAAAGATTCACAACCTATTAACCATTGCCAACATAATAAATTTTAATGGAACATTGATCAAGCTCATTGGGTCGGGTAAGGATCTCTCATTTTGGAATCATGTTATGGACAATCTAAAAAAATGACCGGCTAACTGTCTTCTAACATTTCTAATAAAAATTAATAGATATACCATCTAATTATAGAGCTTTTGGTGGGTTTGATCAGAAGAAAACCTCCTGAATCTTCTTATTCAAAAATCCTCAGATAGAAGATTTTATTCAACATTTCCTATGCGAGAATGATACGAAAGAGAAAACGGACCAAAAATTTGAAATCTGTGGAATAAAAGTTCTCCAAAAATGATCTAACCAACCTTTGAACCTCATGTATCTGAAATCCACTCCCTTTTATCATTTTGAAAACTTGTAGTTCTTGAAGTTTTTATTTTTCATATGGTTGAGAGGTGGTAAATGTATGTTACAATCAATCAACCTTATCCACTGCTCTTTCAAACGTTGAAACCACAACATCTCCTCCTCTTATAAATAAATCAGATAATCCTCTATTAACTTCTTACCAAGCTTGAAAATGGAAGAACTGTATTATATTTGAAGAGATATTTAAATTATAGGTTTTGGAAGAAGTAATTTCTTCCGTTGATGAATATCCTCAAACACTTTATTATTTTATAATCGGATGCGACCTTGAATGGAGAATATATTTTCTCATAAGTCCGACTTAGATGTGCATCTTCTCTCAAATAAAATCCTAAAGTTTATTGTCCACACACCAAATCGACTGGAATTTGAAGTGGTTAAGACCTTGAAATGAAGGACTAACTTCTATATGCTTCATCGATATATGAGTGTAGTTTGAATGCGCCTGATCCATACGAATAACCCTTGCATGCGAAAAAGAGTATGCAACTTCGTATTAACATACCCTCTATCCAGATTCCTTATTATCTGTTGACCTAAATGCCAATAATTATACAACGTAATCCTCAGCCATTCGAAACCCAAGTTAATCAACCTGCACTTATGACATCATTCTCATAATATTTTGATTCTACTCGTAATCCTATAGATACTTCATTTTTTATCCTCTTAATTTCCCATTTTATTGAAGTCACCCACCACAATCCACTAAGTCTGAAGACCTTGAAATCGGCCTTAAATATATCCCATAATTCCCTATATTTTATGGCATTTTTCCTAGAATACACTTTAGAGAAAATCCATAATTCACACCCCTATTTTGATACTTCAATACTGATGACTCGTTGATCAACAAATGATATCCGGATATTAATGTTTGACTCAACCAAAATAAATTAAATTCTAGCTTTAAATATATCTGCATCTATCCTTGTCGAGCATATCTTACCCAAACTATGAATTATCTCACTAGACTTATGACCACTTACGCTTGGCTTATCTATACAAATTAACCACACACGATGTACTCGTATAATCTCTTGAACTAGACGTTGAAAATTATCTTCCACTACCCTATGGAAATTCCAAACTAATACATTCAACGGGTGAGTCGTTGAACTTTACCCAACAATATTTCTATTTAATATACACATAATAAAAGTATGAATTACAAAACACAAAGATCAATTCCCTACATTTCCAATGTCATGTTTGAATCATTATTTGTGATTAATTTCTCGTGGCTCCTTTTCGCTCCATATTGCTTTGGTGATTTCAGAACAATACCGCCACTAGATTAGCCTATGGAACATGAATAGTCTTCAAATTCATTAAGCCTCTAACACATTTAATCCCCGGTCACGAGTCTAATTGCATCTAATTTGAAATATAAAGAACTAGCAACTCTTCTTTACTTCAGACCGCACAGTCAAACGAATCTTATTGGACTTCTCCCAAGGTATGCTCACTTCATTGGGCCCTACAATACTTGTTGATCTAACTGCTACATTCGCAACTGTATTGTTTCTTGTAAATAAAGCGCATGTTATTTCTTTATACATATGGAGCCACTAATATCATATTGCACATCTAAATCAATGGATTCTCTCCCTTGTATTTAACCTATTATTTTCGAATTAATAATATACACCCCTGATACACATGAAGTTTCCTCGACGTGACGAGCTCCCATTTTCGTAGTATTCTGACTCAAACCTTTCTCATAATTTCCTTTACCATTTTATGTTTTTATTTTATAGATCAAGCTTTCTAGCAAATCCGACCACGAGGGGTTCTGATGTTAAACCTTTGATTTATAAAATCTTGTCACTATGATGACCTTATGATCTGAGTCCCCCTCTATTCATATTTGTTTGAGTGATGTTTACCCATTAGATCAGTTATGTTTCTCATTTGAACACTTAGCAGTATTAGCTCTCATCACGAACCTAGCTTATCTATTAGTAGGGTTGTCGATATGTAACCCCCCGAAACTTGAGCCAATCCATCTTACTGCCTCATTTTGACCACCACTCGAACTATCTCCGATATGTACACAAATCTTTTCACTTCACCTTTACATTTTTTTTCTCTCATCTTTTCTTTTATTTTATTATTATAACTATGCTCGGTATGAGCTAGACTTCTCCTTCTAGTGTTATTAAAAATCTATAACATACAATATTTTACTATGATATAATATTCAAATCATTTTAATACAATTTAATACTTGTTCTTTAGTATTGGTAGAATACTTAACGCATGTAATTATCCATGGGTTCAATTATTTGTTCATAGATTTATAATTGAGACTCAGGTATAAAGTCTATTTCAGAACTATTCTCATGTCATTGTGTTGAATAAGTAGTACGCTACAACCATGACACAATGAAATATGAATTAAGTTCTTAGATATTATGACTCAATTGTATAAGGTATGAGACTAGAGATATAATAAGTCATACGTGAAGGTTAGTTCTATAAGATCGAGAGATGATTACAACACTCTAAAAACCTGGTTTTAAAGAATAATATATTAAATTAAGTTAATTAACTTATATTAAAAATATGTTTATATGTTCAATGACTCGTGATCGTTCTTATTATTAATGAACCCTTAATTTGATAATAACTAAATTGTTTTTCTTACTTCTATTTTTTTTTAAAACCCAAATTTTGGATATGACTGCTACTTAAATTTAGTTAAACTAATAAATAATTAGCATATAGGATATAATATCATTTTTTATGGTAGTCTTAATAATACTCATTATTACTTGCAGAGAATCGTTTATTCGCGATTTCTTCATCAATTATCATCCACCATTTTTACAGATTATCCATGTTTGTTAATAACGACTTATTAAAGCTTTAAAAAAATATTATAGTCGTTATTCAAATAATTTATGAAAAAACTACGAAATTTAAATTTATTATAATCTTTATACTTACACGAAAATATATGTTTTGTCAATTGACATGTAAATAAAAATTATTTAATTCATACTTTGTTAGAGTGGCGACCAAAGTCCCACATCCCACATCGGTTAAACATGGGAAGGATCAATGGTATATAAGTAAGAACATACCTCAACTAGTATGAGGCCTTTTGGTAGTGGACCAAATGCAAAGCCGTGAGGGCCTTCGGGTGCCAAAGCGGACAATATCATACTAGTATTGAGACCGGTTGTGTTCTTACTTATATACAAAGATGAAAATATGTGGACCGGACCCCCATATTCCCAACACATGGTATCAGAGCGTCGGGCCCAGGCGGAACGCGATGGTGGTAATATTCTCGGAGGTCAAACATGATGAACCAGTAGTCATGCTCAAGGTGAATGATCTACTCTATACATCCTAGTTTGGAGCGTCCATGACTCATCAAGCGGTGGTACTTGATTGGAGTGGATAGTGGAGCTAAGGAACAGGCGCAGGATGGTCGAGTGAGTAGATGATCCGCTGTAAAAAGCTCTATTGCTCAGTTGGAGCAATCTCTGATTAGAGTGAGCGGATGAAAGTCAATTGAGAGGAGGCTAAGTGGTACTTTGTTCGAGAGGAGGAATTGTTAGTGTGGCGACCAAAGTCCCACATCCCACATCGGTTAAACATGGGAAGGATCAATGGTATATAAGTAAGAACATACCTCAACTAGTATGAGGCCTTTTGGTAGTGGACCAAATGCAAAGCCGTGAGGGCCTTCGGGTGCCAAAGCGGACAATATCATACTAGTATTGAGACCGGTTATGTTCTTACTTATATACAGAGATGAAAATATGTGGACCGGACCCCCATATTCCCAACACATGGTATCAGAGCGTCGGGCCCAGGCGGAACGCGATGGTGGTAATATTCTCGGAGGTCAAACATGATGAACCAGTAGTCATGCTCAAGGTGAATGATCTACTCTATACATCCTAGTTTGGAGCGTCCATGACTCATCAAGCGGTGGTACTTGATTGGAGTGGATAGTGGAGCTAAGGAACAGGCGCAGGATGGTCGAGTGAGTAGATGATCCGCTGTAAAAAGCTCTATTGCTAGTTGGAGCAATCTCTGATTAGAGTGAGCGGATGAAAGTCAATTGAGAGGAGGCTAAGTGGTACTTTGTTCGAGAGGAGGAATTGTTAGTGTGGCGACCAAAGTCCCACATCCCACATCGGTTAAACATGGGAAGGATCAATGGTATATAAGTAAGAACATACCTCAACTAGTATGAGGCCTTTTGGTAGTGGACCAAATGCAAAGCCGTGAGGGCCTTCGGGTGCCAAAGCGGACAATATCATACTAGTATTGAGACCGGTTGTGTTCTTACTTATATACAGAGATGGAAATATGTGGACCAGACCTCCATATTCCCAACACACTTGTTTATCAGGACAATATCATACTAGTGTTGAGACCGGTTGTGTTCTTACTTATATACAGAGATGAGAATATGTGGACCGAACCCCCATATTCCCAACACACTTGTTTATCAAAACATTATATGCCTCATTCTTTATTTTATTTTATTTTTTGATTTTTTGAAGTTTTTATTTTGAGGGCTTTTATTCGTGAAAGAAAAAACAAAAAAAAACACAATTTTTTTAAAATAAAGAAAAAATGAGCATAAATACATTTTTTTCTCATTTGATATTAACGTGTTTCCAACCGTCCCAAATCTTTTTTTTTACTGTTTCTAAGTGACATTAATGGTGATCATCCTTAAACCCGAGATATTTAACATAATCAAGTTATTTGGATAATCATGTTTTTTTAATGAATACCTAATTTTGTATATTTTCTTAAAAACTTTAATTAATTATATTATATTTTTATCAAAAATAGTATATATTACGAGTAATAGATTTGAAAAAAAAATCACTGAAATCCTCTGTATTACAAAAACAAAACAAATAGTAATAATTTCGGCAAAATTTAAATCATTGAAACAATAAAAAATAAGCATAAAAGTTATAAAAGCATCAATCGGTAAATATATATTTTTTAGTCAAATAATATGATTTACAACTGAAAAATAAATAACTCGTTGATTAGTTTAATACTTTATAGTTCTTGCATAGTTTTAAGTTTTCAAATTGATCATCTATAATATTTAAGTTCTCAGTTATTATTTTAAGTTTCCAACCGATTCATTTTCAAAATTTTCACATGGTTTCAAGTTTTGATATGGTTTCCGTCTTCAAATTTCTCAACAGTGTATCATAGTATCCAGTTGAGCACTTCAAAAATATTATATGATATTTGAACTATATTTTTA
Source organism: Limnanthes douglasii subsp. nivea (assembly GCA_036936605.1). Taxonomy (NCBI): domain Eukaryota; kingdom Viridiplantae; phylum Streptophyta; class Magnoliopsida; order Brassicales; family Limnanthaceae; genus Limnanthes; species Limnanthes douglasii. The sequence goes on from JAUPFV010000004.1 coordinate 214,144,518, forward strand.
AAAAATCTCAATTAGTTTATTTTTTTAATTTTTAACTAATTGTTTAGTTCTCAACTCAAGATTCAAACTTTTAAGCTCCTACATGGTTCATGTAGTCGATAAAAATTATTTACCTACTTATTAGTTATATTCCGATATATAGACTTAGATTCATAATAGTATGGTTTAACTTAACGTCTTTTATATGAAAAAAATTCAACTTTGTTTAAAATAATCAAACTAATAATTATTGGTTTTGTTTGAAAATATGACATCATTTTTTATTTAATTTTATTTTGTAATAGAAAATAATTTTTATTTATATTTTTAAACATTAGAATGTTGATGTATATAAAAATTATAAATCATAATTTGATTGTTTGTGAAAAATAATCTATACGAATATCTTCTAAAAAAAAGTATTATCATAATTGATTGTAAATTTTATTATCAATTTACTCATTAATACATTTGATGGGTGAATTCTATATCTCTCGTCACTATTATTACTCTTTACATTTTTACGATTCTCGTTATTTTTTTTATTTTTTCACTCAAAACAAATATCATTTTATCTTTTTTATAATAAAAAAATCCTATAAATATTTTTTATTAAATCTCCCATATTTTTCTGCCATATTCCTTTATATTTTCTAAAAGTTATATCAAAATCTCATTTTAAAATAATATTTTATTTTCAAATTGATTATACAATTATATTAACATATGAATTTTGATTTTTTTGTCTATAATTTATATGGATTTTTGTTTGTTGATCTGTTAGTTATTTGAGTTTAATATGGTTTTGTGGAAGTATGTTTGCATTTTAGGTAGTTTTTAGAATATTGGGGTTTGATTGTTACGCTCATTATGGAGATCTACACAAAGATATCTCATTTTACACATGTTGTGTGGAACTTTCAAAGATATTCACACTAATTTGTGCAAAACAATATTGATTTATTTTTTTATAAATTGGTTTGATTTTATATTATTTTGTGATATTTTTATATTAGTTTAGATGTGTCAATTCGTAAAATAATAAATAATATATATTTTATGAACGTAGTTCTAAATTCTGATGAAAAATTATTTGTTGCAAACTTATCCGACAAAATACTTATTTATTTTGTCAACATATAATAGGCTTAAGAATATTTATAGAGGTAGCACGTTCACAAACACGATATTATACATGAGAAATAATATCACAGACTAATCCTCATGCCAAAAGTAATACCAAATAATTCTATAATTTTTGAAGAAGTACTACCTCATGTTCACAGTTTGTTCAAATGATACACGAAACACATAATTATAATATCTTTCAAACGAACGTAAATTTAGCGAAATCATATATTTTAATGGTATGTAAAATTAGTTGGTTTGATTAAGTAGTGTAAATTGAGCTTGGTTATTTGTATTAGTTGGTTTGATTAATATTTTTTTTATTAATAATAATTACTGATTAGTCTGATTAATTTAATTTGATTGGTCTGCTTATGTTATACGTAATCGATTGGTTTGTGTTGACGAGTCAGGTTATACATGGTTGACTTGTTCAATTTGATGACTTGATTAGTTTTGTCGAATTACTTTGATAAATTTTGTTATTATTGATATATTTAGTTATGCTTTTTATCAATCATTTATCATTTGTTATCCGTTATACAAGACACTTTATAAATCAAACTTGGACGGCTAGGATGTTGTCCGAGATGAGTTTTATGGGATAACATTTAATGATCTCTTTAATGTCATGCGATGTTAAGTCACCATTGTACCTCTTATAGAGGCATTTATCAAACGACATCATTGTGAGACCAATTCATTTTGTTTTTTGGTAGATGATTTGATGGTTGTATTAGACGACGCACATGTTATTATGGGTTTGTTTATGAAAATGATATTTTGGAACCTCTTGTGTTTGCGAATGATAAACAGAGGTTCAAATGTTTATGCGGGCTAAAACATCTGACTTGTCACGGTGTTTGACACCTGTCACAAACCTGCCACTAAGGTTTTTTTTGTGTCTAAAACTGGTCACCTATGTTTAGAAATATTGCATATATGGTCACTGGCGCGTGCCAAATTAACCATATGATGACATGTGGCACTCAAAGTTATAGTTTTTTGTTACAAATACGGTCACTCGATATTTCACACCCAAAATACCCCTTCTTGATGATAAACGGAGTGAAGATCAACACTAGCACGACTATAAATACGATCACTGGATATTTCACAACTAAAGAAACAAATCTGTTTTATGGGTATTTTGGGTGTAAAATGTCCATTAACCGTATTTGTAATAAAAAAACGATAACTGTGGGCTTCACATGTCATTGTATGGTTAATTAGCACGCGCAATGACCATATATGTAACATTTTAAAACATAGATGACCAGTTTTAAGCACGAAAGAACCTTAGTGGTAGGTTTGTAACAAGTGTTAAACACTGGTGACTCGTCGAGGTTTTTATCCTGTTTATGCGATGTACTTATACTTAATTTGTGGGTACTAAGAAAAGAGTTGGTTTCATCGAGCATGAGTAATAACAATATTTGTTTTAAAATATTATGAGATACCTTATCGTGTCTGAATTATAGGGACATCCACATTCATGATCAAAATAATGTCACCTACGCAACTTGTGCTGATATACTGCATCTTTTTTTTAGATTTGCAAACAAAACGGTTAATCTCGTTTCTTCGGACTATCTTTAATTTTTGAAGAATGTAATAGATTTGATCAAATATAATTGGAATGCGTTGATATTGGCTCACTATACCATTATTTCAAGGAAATTTACTTCATAAAATAAAACAATTGTGCAGATTTCTTGCGATGTAAAAACATAGATTTATGACACTTTCTATAACGTAAGGGTTCGCTACACGATGACCATTCTATCAATTTAATGCACTTTTGTAGATATTTTTCTACTAAATTGGGGTTGGTCCAATTTAGTTGGGATTTATATAGACATATGGTCCGTATATTTTGAGAGACAAATGTAAGTTCAATTTATATTTGAAATTTCATTACTTATTTTGGTTTTTTGTTATAAATTATATATATATATATAATTTGTTAGGTTAATTACAATCGTATAATTATTTAGTCATCCATACACCATTTGAGATGATTACATCAATAGAGATAACACTGAAATTATTCGATAATATTAAGCGTACTATCATGGGCGGATTGTGTGACAGTTTGACCATATTCAAAGAATTCTTTGTTGAGTTTGAACAGCTTTACCTAAAGGTAGTAGATGTACCATAGTAAAATTTTATTGAGATAGATTAGATCATTTGATACACGATGAGCACATATGTATATAACATTAAGTAACTAAGACTTAACATGATAGATCTCAGTTACCAAATTTGGTGATAAACACACTTATTGTTGCACTAAAACCTCATTCGAGCACATATGCAACCAATAATAGTAAGGTATATCATAATATTGTTGCTTATTACTATACCAACCACACACATGGAGAGAGGAGTATTTGCACAAAACCATGCCTATATCCCATATTTATATATGAAATATTATTTGTTGATTTTTTATTATGACTATGTTACATTTGTAATATGTATTTTATTTTTTATTCAATATTTTATGGTATTTTAAGTGTGTTGTTTGTTTTATGTTAAGTACAATGGTTAATGTTAAGTTAATATTTTTTTATATTTTTCTAACTTGATGTTAATTATAAAATTTGTAGTATGTGGCGTAAAAATCAATCCATGGATTCACACACTGGTTGTGAGGCAATAGAGAGAGGTTTACACTTCTTGTGTGAATTCATGGTTATCATTTTTCCTTATTTTTCAGACGCATAATGTGATTTCACATGCATACTATAAAATTATACACCATATTCACAGCAAGCGTGCAAAATCATAGCCTATTTTTAAAAATATAGAAAAAGATAACATTGGATTTACACAAGATTTGCAACTACGGTTTAGATTATGTGCCAAAAAAATAAATTCATGAGTATTAGTATATAATAACTTAGCAAAATAAATATGGTCACATAAATAATATAATGTTAAATAAAAATATAGATTAAAAATAATCAAATAACATAATATGATTAAGAATAACGAAATCAAACATTACTTATGCAATAGAATAGCTGGTTTTATATTAAATTAAGGCGCACCATCGGTGCCGGCTGCCGGCCATTTTCCAGCCGGCAACTTGGCTGGAAAATAGCCACTAAACCCTAATTTTTTTCCTAATTGAAACCCTAATTCTAACCAAACACTAAGTTTTACCCTAAATCTAACTTAAATCTAACCTAAATTGAGAGAGAAGTGAGATTGTTTGAGAGTTAGAGAGAAGTGAGAGAAAGTGTAGGGAAAAATGTTGTGGATGGAAGTTAGTAAAAAAAATTGGCTTATATACCTAATAAAAGGGTATTTTTGGAAAAATATGGGTATACTTAGATCAACTTTGGGTATACTCAAAATTGGGTATACTTAAACCTGAATTGGGTATATATAGCTTGACCCATAAAACAATCTGATTCAAACAAAAACAAAAGATTATCCAAATTAGTACAACAAAAATAATAAAACGACCCAAATTAGTAGAGCAAAAAGAAAAAAAAAACTGAAGAAAAAAAGAAGGTTTGTCAAAATTAAAAGATTGAAAAGAAGATAAAACTGAAAAGATGTTTGTAAAAACACAAGATTAAAAAGAAGAAAATGTCCGGCTGGATTCAAACAAACGAGCTCAAGTTCATCGAGTGACGTTGTAACCACTGTGCCAGTCGGGGTTGGTGAAAGTAATATCATCATCAATATAATAATTGTTAATATAATAAGACTCATCATTAATAAATTAAAACAAACAAAGAAATTGACAAACAAAAAAATCAAACTTAAGACTTCCAATAACTTAAAATAAGTACAACCCATCTACTTTACATTGTTTTGGTGATAAAATGTTACTTCATCTAAATAAATAATGCACAATCCTGGATTTGAACTATGGGCTACGTATACTACTTACAATCACATGAAAGACTTGGTATATTTTAAGTCCAACCATATTGATTATAAGTGTTTCATTAATAACATAATTAAAGTTTTTCTTCGTCAACAAAATTAATATCTAAAATGGATATTCCAAAAATGGGTCTTTCTCAAGGATATTTCAAAATGGGTCTTCGTCAATGGTTTCACCATTATGACTTCATCAACAAAAATCCAAACTTAAAAATGGAGGTATATCTTATAACTCAACTTATTATCATAAGACATAGTAGTGAACATGCATACATTTAGAAGGAAATTATTATTTTGTATACATTTAAGAGCTTTAATTATATTTGGCATATATGAGATAACATAGATTTTGCATGGTTTTAGACAAGTTTATAAGTCAAAGTTGGTCATAAAAAAAATGAGACCGTCAAATAAGCCCTCGTAAATGACAATTGTCAAACCATTGGTCCAAAATATTATCTCTTATAAATTGTGTCTACAAAAAGAGATAAAAAAACTATCAATGAACCAATCTACAATAAAATTTAATCATTGTACAATACTTTTAGTTTGCTTCAAGGATTGTCGGAGCTAGATATATGTTAGACGGTTTATATAGACGAGCTACAAAAACCAAACAAAATTATAAGACAAATCTATTTTCAAAAGATTAAGAGGACAAGCACATGATTAAAGTGAGCATGACTATAAGACAAGTCCATGTTTACACACTTAAATAAAGTGAACATGGTTATAATCCAAATCCATCTTTAAAAATAGTAAAGGTCATACACATGATTAAAACAAACATGGATATAAGCGAAACTCTAGTGGCTATGCAAGCGATCTTTGATATAAGCCATGCCCTACAGCGTACCCAATCTCCCATATGATGGCTTGATCAATGTGTTAAACGCGAACATAGCTATAAGCCACGCCATACGGGGTATGCAATTACACATACGATGGCATAAACATTATGTTAAACGTGAACATGTCTATAATTTATACCTGATGAGGTATGAAATTGACCATATTGTAGCTTCACCATGGTGTTAAACGCGATTATATCTATAGGCCAAGACTCGAATGTCACACACTTTCACATACTGTGGATTAATTAAACATATAATACGATGTTATTGATAGTAATAAATTGAGAAACCTAAATTGACAAACCAAAACTATCGTGGTAAGGAATCCGAACTGAGTGCTAAAGAAAGAAATCAACCTTATTTTTAACTTAACAACCCGAGATATATTTCAACTTGAAAATCTTTGAGATATTTTAGCTTGACAACCATGGAGATACCTTAACTTGATGACCTTGCATATATTTCAACTTAACGACCTCAGAGGTTTTCGACTTGACTTGATGATTTAGGAGATACTTGACTTGACTTGATGACGAATGAGATATTTGACTTAACTTGACCAACTCATAGTTATTCGACTTGACTTGATGTCCGGAGAGATATTTGACTAAGCTTGACACCTAAATATATTTTGATTTGACGACTTGAAAGGTATTCCACTTGATGAATTGAAGGACATTCAACTTAATGATTTCGTAAGCACTTAACTTGACGAACTATATTAGAATTAAATTAACATATCAACGAACTATGGGCTAAGAAATTAATTTAAATCATATTATTTATCCTATACAAGATTAAGCTATTACCACAGTTTGTTTTCAGGAATTTGACAAGTATCCATGTTATATAAATATAATTGGAAATATATCATCAAGGCAAGGAAAATGAAGGTTAATCAACTAAAGTACGAACCTGATGCATGAAACAACGACTTGAAGTTGGAGGCATGAAAAATGAAGAACTTGAAGTTAGAGGTGTGAAGAAGGAATGACTTAAATATTATATTATCTAGAAATTATAGTCAACCATTTTTAGTTCTTAAGTTTCATGTAATATTCTAACTCAAAGATTACGGGGAAGTCCCGGTAAGGGAATAATATTGGGATAATGATAAGATAATAAGGGAATTCATGTAATTATTTATATAGTCATTTAAATTGTATAAAATGCTAATATATGCCGATTAATAATGACATTTTAGACGTTAACTCACGTAATACAGAGAAGACGAGTCTCATTTTACTTGAATTACTTTCTTTGTCTATCTTGATCTTTCTAAATATTTTTTTCTCTCCCTAGAAAATATTTTTCCATTTAGATGATCAGGTTTTATGCTTCATCAAAAAACATGTTGATTAATATTTATACTTGTTCAAACTTTTATCTATAACATGTGGTTAGGAATTTATCACTTGTTTCGTTAGCATGTTTTGTAATATGGAAATTTGGTCTTGACTTATCTCATATGATAAAATCATTTGATCATACTTGTAATTGTGATATTGAATACTTAATCTGGACTAGTAAATAAATAAGTGTTGGCTAACTTGATCAAATGCTATTATCCTTGATTTTATATTATTTTTGCTCAAATTTGATTGTTAGTTTAATTTAATAATGTATAAAATATTTTCTTTGTTTTTTTATGTTTATTAGTAAATTAAGAAAAAAATAACAAAAAAGTTTAAATTACAAAATGAGTTACATTCAAAGAGAAAGATAAAAAAACCAAAGACTTGAAAAAAATAAATAGAAGAAAAAGAAAATTAGACACAAAGTTGAAATTAAAGAGGAAAATAATGTTTAGTTTCCTAATAAATAAATCATAATGGTTTATCATCTAATTTAATGGAATAAATTTAATATTTATATTTTATTTAATAGGTATTGGGGTTTTATTTATTAGGTGTTAGGGTTTTATTTTTTAGAATGTAGGGTTTTTGAGAAAAAACATCATTTTTCATATAAATAAGACACCTACACAACACCAAAAATGGAGCAAAGTATACATGCATTTTTTTATACCTTTGAGGTCTAAAAGACGGTAAGAAAAACTTACTAAACCCTCAAGCAGGTGCAGAATAAAAATTTAGGAGTAGCACATCCACATTTATCTATTATAAAAAAAAGTATTTGATCCCTCTGGCGGATCCACGTACGGAATCATATTCACTATTGAACCCCCCCCCCCCCCCCCCTCATTATATTTGGTCATAAAGTCAGCATAATAATTAACGTTTCTTGATAAACATAGTTGAAGTTTGGATTATTCTTAAAAATCTTTCTACATACCATAAGTGCATCATCCTCACGGTCTCTATTATCGTCATCACCTTTTACTAGCACGTGTAAGTCTAGCGAGTCCGTCTCTATTATAAGAACCTTATACTTACGGTCCAACTCATATAAAAGCCTGAAGTGTAACGTATACAGTTTTACCTGAAAAGCTGACCTTGCAAAGCTTGAGCCCGTAAATCCACCCTAAAAATAAGGTATTTAAATCCTGGAACACCCCTCTACACCAACTGTCAAACGATCCAACTATAAGCATTTATTCACGTTAAGTTTAACACATTCACTTGGATTTATCTACTTTACCAGTGTACTTCTCGATAAAACTATAAGTCCACTATCAATTTTTTACCTCAAGCTCGAATATAATATTTGGTCGTGTTCCAAACTATAGCTCGAATTTATGTTATAAACATTTGCCTCGTATTAAAATTTTGTTATTCAATCAAATCATGTATGTCATATTATAAACAATCCAAAAATTGAACTTTCTAAGCTCTTGGATTTCCTCTTACATCTTAATAATTCACTATACCATCTAAGATCTATTATATTTGCTCGTTCATTTCCTAGTACGTAAATAGAAATTGTTCGTCGTCCATCTTGAAGTTTTGATGCTTTTTCATTAGGTCTTACATATTACGTCATGCTCTTAGAGCTTATTTTTAAATTTGCAAGATCACTTCATGATTCTTAAATATATTTGTACCTCTCATAATATTATAACAAGTGAATAGGCGTCATGGTCTTACCACATCCACTATAAATAATCAGCACTGTCATACTCTATCTCACCAAATTAATCATTGTTGGAAGCCTATTACTTATGACATGCTATAATAGTACTCGTACTTTGAGCGGCTACTTAAGTGCTCAAACATTTCCCACAATATAAGTAAGGATCCCACTTAAAACGATTGCGTTAGAGTTATCTGACCCGCTAGAGAGAGATTATGTGCTTTCCAATTCAATAATTTTTTCCTTATCTTTGTAGTAATATGATGACCCAGATTTATCCCCAATGATTCATTAAGACAAAAACCACACATAGTCGCTAAAACATTTTTACGACTTTGTTGTACAATCCCATAAAATATAAATATATACTTCTCATCGCTTACCAATTGGTTGGATTCATTACAAAACATACGTAATATTCCTTTAATCAAGTCGTATTATTCATCTGAAGCCTCTACAAACAACATTAAATCGTCTGCAGAGAAAACATAAGAGACTTATGGAGTCAGAGTGGACTTCATTCACCAGTACTGCAAAAACTTTGAATGATAAGAGATAAGTGTTCGATACACATTACAAAAAGGTAAGGAGCCAGCGGATCCCCTTTCCTGATACCTTGTTGCAGTGTGAAAAGCTCAGGTGATTCTCTATTCCATATTATTTTCATAGAATTCAACATTATAGTGGTAATGATAAGCTTTAATCATGTCGTTGGAAGCTCAAATTGCATAACAGTTTCCTCAATGAACCGCCAACTGATTTTGCATACGCTTTAGTTAGGTCGATCTTAACCGACATATATCCCCGTTCCCTAGTGTCTTTACACAACTTATGGTACACCTCCTGCTCTGAGACTATATTATTTGCAGTAGATTGGTTGGAAAGAAAAATTATCCGATTTGGTCCAATACACCCGGCTAGAAAGATTCACAACCTATTAACCATTGCCAACATAATAAATTTTAATGGAACATTGATCAAGCTCATTGGGTCGGGTAAGGATCTCTCATATTGGAATCATGTTATGGACAATCTAAAAAAATGACCGGCTAACCGTCTTCTAACATTTCTAATAAAAATTAATAGATATACCATCTAATTATAGAGCTTTTGGTGGGTTTGATCAGAAGAAAACCTCCTGAATCTTCTTATTCAAAAATCCTCAAATAGAAGATTTTATTCAACATTTCCTATGCGAGAATGATACGAAAGAGAAAACGGACCAAAAATTTGAAATCTGTGGAATAAAAGTTCTCCAAAAATGATCTAACCAACCTTTGAACCTCATGTATCTGAAATCCACTCCCTTTTATCATTTTGCAAACTTGTAGTTCTTGAAGTTTTTATTTTTCATATGGTTGAGAGGTGGTAAATGTATGTTACAATCAATCAACCTTATCCACTGCTCTTTCAAACGTTGAAACCACAACATCTCCTCCTCTTATAAACAAATCAGATAATCCTCTATTAACTTCTTACCAAGCTTGAAAATGGAAGAACTGTATGATATTTGAAGAGATATTTAAATTATAGGTTTTGGAAGAAGTAATTTCTTCCGTTGATGAATATCCTCAAACACTTTATTATTTTATAATCGGATGCGACCTTGAATGGAGAATATATTTTCTCATAAGTCCGACTTAGATGTGCCTCTTCTCTCAAATAAAATCCTAAAGTTTATTGTCCACACACCAAATCGACTGGAATTTGAAGTGGTTAAGACCTCGAAATGAAGGACTAACTTCTATATGCTTCATCGATATATGAGTGTAGTTTGAATGCGCCTGATCCATACGAATAACCCTTGCATGCGAAAAAGAGTATGCAACTTCGTATTAACATACCCTCTATCCAGATGCCTTATTATCTGTTGACCTAAATGCCAATAATTACACCACGTAATCCTCAGCAATTCGAAACCCAAGTTAATCAACCTGCACTTATGACATCATTCTCAAAATATTTTGATTCTACTCGTAATCCCATAGATCCTTCATTTTTTATCCTCTTAATTTCCCATTTTATTGAAGTCACCCACCACAATCCACTAAGTCTGAAGACCTTGAAATCGGCCTTAAATATATCCCATAATTCCCTATATTTTGTGGCATTTTTCCTAGAATACACTTTAGAGAAAATCCATAATTCACACCCTTATTTTGATACTTCAATACTAATGACTCGTTGATCAACAAATGATATCCGGATATTAATGTTTGACTCAACCAAAATAAATTAAATTCTAGCTTTAAATATATCTGCATCTATCCTTGTCGAGCATATCTTACCCAAACTATGAATTATCTCACTAGACTTATGACCACTTACGCTTGGCTTATCTATACAAATTAACCACACACGATGTACTCGTATAATCTCTTGAACTAGACGTTGAAAATTATCTTCCACTACCCTATGGAAATTCCAAACTAATACATTCAACGGGTGAGTCGTTGAACTTTACCCAACAATATTTCTATTTAATATACACATAATAAAAGTATGAATTACAAAACACAAAGATCAATTCCCTACATTTCCAATGTCATGTTTGAATCATTATTTGTGATTAATTTCTCGTGGCTCCTTTTCGCTCCATATTGCTTTGGTGATTTCAGAACCATACCGCCACTAGATTAGCCTATGGAACATGAATAGTCTTCAAATTCATTAAGCCTCTAACACATTTAATCCCCGGTCACGAGTCTAATTGCATCTAATTTGAAATATAAAGAACTAGCAACTCTTCTTTACTTCAGACCGCACAGTCAAACGAATCTTATTGGACTTCTCCCAAGGTATGCTCACTTCATTGGGCCCTACAATACTTGTTGATCTAACTGCTACATTCGCAACTGTATTGTTTCTTGTAAATAAAGCGCATGTTATTTCTTTATACATATGGAGCCACTAATATCATATTGCACATCTAAATCAATGGCTTCTCTCCCTTGTATTTAACCTATTATTTTCGAATTAATAATATACACCCATGATACACATGAAGTTTCCTCGACGTGACGAGCTCCCATTTTCGTAGTATTCTGACTCAAACCTTTCTCATAATTTCCTTTACCATTTTATGTTTTTATTTTATAGATCAACATTTCTAGCAAATCCGACCACGAGAGGTTCTGATGTTAAACCTTTGATTTATAAAATCTTGTCACTATGATGACCTTATGATCTGAGTCCCCCTCTATTCATATTTGTTTGAGTGATGTTTACCCATTAGATCAGTTATGTTTCCCATTTGAACACTTAGCAGTATTAGCTCTCATCACGAACCTAGCTAATCTATTAGTAGGGTCGTCGATATGTAACCCCCCGAAACTTGAGCCAATCCATCTTACTGCCTCATTTTGACCACCACTCGAACTATCTCCGATATGTACACAAATCTTTTCACTTCACCTTTACATTTTTTTTGCTCTCATCTTTTCTTTTATTTTATTATTATAACTATGTTCGGTATGAGCTAGACTTCTCCTTCTAGTGTTATTAAAAATCTATAACATACAATATTTTACTATGATATAATATTCAAATCATTTTAATACAATTTAATACTTGTTCTTTAGTATTGGTAGAATACTTAACGCATGTAATTATCCATGGGTTCAATTATTTGTTCATAGATTTATAATTGAGACTCAGGTATAAAGTCTATTTCAGAACTATTCTCATGTCATTGTGTTGAATAAGTAGTACGCTACAACCATGACACAATGAAATATGAATTAAGTTCTTAGATATTATGACTCAATTGTATAAGGTATGAGACTAGAGATATAATAAGTCATACGTGAAGGTTAGTTCTATAAGATCGAGAGATGATTACAACACTCTAAAAACCTGGTTTTAAAGAATAATATATTAAATTAAGTTAATTAACTTATATTAAAAATATGTTTATATGTTCAATGACTCGTGATCGTTCTTATTATTAATGAACCCTTAATTTGATAATAACTAAATTGTTTTCTTACTTCTATTTTTTTTAAAGCCCAAATTTTGGGTATGACTCCTACTTAAATTTAGTTAAACTAATAAATAATTAGCATATAGGATATACTATCATTTTTTTATGGTAGTCTTAATAATACTCATTATTACTTGCAGAGAATCGTTTATTCGCGATTTCTTCATCAATTATCATCCACCATTTTTACAGATTATCCATGTTTGTTAATAACGACTTATTAAAGCTTTAAAAAAATATTATAGTCGTTATTCAAATAATTTATGAAAAAAATACGAAATTTAAATTTATTATAATCTTTATACTTACACGAAAATATATGTTTTGTCAATTGACATGTAAATAAAAATTATTTAATTCATACTTTGTTAGAGTGGCGACCAAAGTCCCACATCCCACATCGGTTAAACATGGGAAGGATGAATGGTATATAAGTAAGAACATACCTCAACTAGTATGAGGCCTTTTGGTAGTGGACCAAATGCAAAGCCGTGAGGGCCTTCGGGTGCCAAAGCGGACAATATCATACTAGTGTTGAGACCGGTTGTGTTCTTACTTATATACAGAGATGGGAATATGTGGACCGGACCCCCATATTCCCAACACATGGTATCAGAGCGTCGGGCCCAGGCGGAACGCGATGGTGGTAATATTCTCGGAAGTCAAACATGATGAACCAGTAGTCATGCTCAAGGTGAATGATCTACTCTATACATCCTAGTTTGGAGCGTCCATGACTCATCAAGCGGTGGTACTTGATTGGAGTGGATAGTGGAGCTAAGGAACAGGCGCAGGATGGTCGAGTGAGTAGATAGATCCGCTGTAAAAAGCTCTATTGCTCAGTTGGAGCAATCTCTGATTAGAGTGAGCGGATGAAAGTCAATTGAGTGGAGGCTAAGTGGTACTTTGTTCGAGAGGAGAAATTGTTAGAGTGGCGACCAAAGTCCCACATCCCACATCGGTTAAACATGGGAAGGATCAATGGTATATAAGTAAGAACATACCTCAACTAGTATGAGGCCTTTTGGTAGTGGACCAAATGCAAAGCCGTGAGGGCCTTCGGGTGCCAAAGCGGACAATATCATACTAGTATTGAGACCGGTTGTGTTCTTACTTATATACAGAGATGGAAATATGTGGACCAGACCCCCATATTCCCAACACACTTGTTTATCAGGACAATATCATACTAGTGTTGAGACCGGTTGTGTTCTTACTTATATACAGAGATGGGAATATGTGGACCGGACCCCCATATTCGCAACACACTTGTTTATCAAAACATTATATTAGCGTGTTTCCAACCGTCCCAAATCTTTTTTTTTACTGTTTCTAAGTGACATTAATGGTGATCATCCTTAAACCCGAGATATTTAACATAATCAAGTTATTTGGATAATCATGTTTTTTTAATAAATACCTAATTTTGTATATTTTCTTAAACACTTTAATTAATTATATTATATTTTTATCAAAAATAGTATATATTACGAGTAATAGATTTGAAAAGAAATCACTGAAATCCTCTGTATTACAAAAACAAAACAAATAGTAATAATTTCGGCAAGATTTAAATCATTGAAACAATAAAAAATAAGCATAAAAGTTATAAAAGCATCAATCGGTAAATATATATTTTTTAGTCAAATAATATGATTTACAACTGAAAAATAAATAACTCGTTTATTAGTTTAATACTTTATAGTTCTTGCATAGTTTTAAGTTTTCAAATTGATCATCTATAATATTTAAGTTCTCAGTTATTATTTTAAGTTTCCAACCGATTCATTTTCAAAAATTTCACATGGTTTCAAGTTTTGATATGGTTTCCGTCTTCAAATTTCTCAACAGTGTATCATAGTATCCAGTTGAGCACTTCAAAAATATTATATGATATTTGAACTATATTTTTAAAAAATCTCAATTAGTTTATTTTTTAATTTTTAACTAATTGTTTAGTTCTCAACTCAAGATTCAAACTTTTAAGCTCCTACATGGTTCATGTAGTCGATAAAAATTATTTACCTACTTATTAGTTATATTCCGATATATAGACTTAGATTCATAATAGTATGGTTTAACTTAACGTCTTTTATATGAAAAAAATTCAATTTTGTTTAAAATAATCAAACTAATAATTGTTGGTTTTGTTTGAAAATATGACATCATTTTTTATTTAATTTTATTTTGTAATAGAAAATAATTTTTATTTATATTTTTAAACATTAGAATGTTGATGTATATAAAAATTATAAATCATAATTTGATTGTTTGTGAAAAATAATCTATACGAATATCTTCTAAAAAAAGTATTATCATAATTGATTGTAAATTTTATTATCAATTTACTCATTAATACATTTGATGGGTGAATTCTATATCTCTCGTCACTATTATTACTCTTTACATTTTTACGATTCTCGTTATTTTTTTATTTTTTCACTCAAAACAAATATCATTTTATCTTTTTTATAATAAAAAAATCCTATAAATATTTTTTATTAAATCTCCTATATTTTTCTGCCATATTCCTTTATATTTTCTAAAAGTTATATCAAAATCTCATTTTAAAATAATATTTTATTTTCAAATTGATTATACAATTATATTAACATGTGAATTTTGATTTTTTTGTCTATAATTTATATGGATTTTTGTTTGTTGATCTGTTAGTTATTTGAGTTTAATATGGTTTTGTGGAAGTATGTTTGCATTTTAGGTAGTTTTTAGAATATTGGGGTTTGATTGTTACGCTCATTATGGAGATCTACACAAAGATATCTCATTTTACACATGTTGTGTGGAACTTTCAAAGATATTCACACTAATTTGTGCAAAACAATATTGATTTATTTTTTTATAAATTGGTTTGATTTTATATTATTTTGTGATATTTTTATATTAGTTTAGATGTGTCAATTCGTAAAATAATAAATAATATATATTTTATGAACGTAGTTCTAAATTCTGATGAAAAATTATTTGTTGCAAACTTATCCGACAAAATACTTATTTATTTTGTCAACATATAATAGGCTTAAGAATATTTATAGAGGTAGCACGTTCACAAACACGATATTATACATGAGAAATAATATCACAGACTAATCCTCATGCCAAAAGTAATACCAAATAATTCTATAATTTTTGAAGAAGTACTACCTCATGTTCACAGTTTGTTCAAATGATACACGAAACACATAATTATAATATCTTTCAAACGAACGTAAATTTAGCGAAATCATATATTTTAATGGTATGTAAATTTAGTTGGTTTGATTAAGTAGTCTAAATTGAGTTTGGTTATTTGTATTAGTTGGTTTGATTAATATTTTTTTATTAATAATAATTACGGATTGGTCTGATTAATTTAATTTGATTGGTCTGCTTATGTTATACGTAATCGATTGGTTTGTGTTGACGAGTCAGGTTATACATGGTTGACTTGTTCAATTTGATGACTTGATTAGTTTTGTCGAATTACTTTGATAAATTTTGTTATTATTGATATATTTAGTTATGCTTTTTATCAATCATTTATCATTTGTTATCCGTTATACAAGACACTTTATAAATCAAACTTGGACGGCTAGGATGTTGTCCGAGATGAGTTTTATTGGATAACATTTAATGATCTCTTTAATGTCATGCGATGTTAAGTCACCATTGTACCTCTTATAGAGGCATTTATCAAACGACATCATTGTGAGACCAATTCATTTTGTTTTTTGGTAGATGATTTGATGGTTGTATTAGACGACGCACATGTTATTATGGGTTTGTTTATGAAAATGATATTTTGGAACCTCTTGTGTTTGCGAATGATAAACAGAGGTTCAAATGTTTATGCGGGCTAAAACATCTGACTTGTCACGGTGTTTGACACCTGTCACAAACCTGCCACTAAGGTTTTTTTGTGCCTAAAACTGGTCACCTATGTTTAGAAATATTGCATATATGGTCACTGGCGTGTGCCAAATTAACCATATGGTGACATGTGGCACTCAAAGTTATAGTTTTTTGTTACAAATACGGTCACTCGATATTTCACACCAAAAATACCCCTTCTTGATGATAAACGGAGTGAAGATCAACACTAGCACGACTATAAATACGATCACTGGATATTTCACAACTAAAGAAACAAATCTGTTTTATGGGTATTTTGGGTGTAAAATGTCCATTAACTGTATTTGTAATAAAAAAACGATAATTGTGGGCTTCACATGTCATTGTATGGTTAATTAGCACGCGCAATGACCATATATGTAACATTTTTAAACATAGATGACCAGTTTTAAGCACGAAAGAACCTTAGTGGTAGGTTTGTAACAAGTGTTAAACACTTGTGACTGGTCGAGGTTTTTATCCTGTTTATGCGATGTACTAATACTTAATTTTTGGGTACTAATAAAAGAGTTGGTTTCATCGAGCATGAGTAATAATAATATTTGTTTTAAAATATTATGAGATACCTTATCGTGTCTGAATTATAGGGACATCCACATTCATGATCAAAATAATGTCACCTACGCAACTTGTGCTTATATACTGCATCTTTTTTTTAGATTTGCAAACAAAACGGTTAATCTTGTTTCTTCGGACTATCTTTAATTTTTGAAGAATGTAATAGATTTGATCAAATATAATTGGAATGCGTTGATATTGGCTCACTATACCATTATTTCAAGGAAATTTACTTCATAAAATAAAACAATTGTGCAGATTTCTTGCGATGTAAAAACATAGATTTATGACACTTTCTATAACGTAAGGGTTCGCTACACGATGATCATTCTATCAATTTAATGCACTTTTGTAGATATTTTTCTACTAAATTGGGGTTGGTCCAATTTAGTTGGGATTTATATAGACATATGGTCCGTATATTTTGAGAGACAAATGTAAGTTCAATTTATATTTGAAACTTCATTACTTATTTTGGTTTTTTGTTATAAATTTTATATATATATATATATATATATATATATATATATATATAATTTGTTAGGTTAATTACAATCGTATAATTATTTAGTCATCCATACACCATTTGAGATGATTACATCAATAGAGATAACATTGAAATTATTCGATAATATTAAGCGTACTATCATGGGCGGATTGTGTGACAGTTTGACCATATTCAAAGAATTCTTTGTTGAGTTTGAACAGCTTTACCTAAAGGTAGTAGATGTACCATAGTAAAATTTTATTGAGATAGATTAGATCATTTGATACACGATGAGCACATATGTATATAACATTAAGTAACTAAGACTTAACATGATAGATCTCAGTTACCAAATTTGGTGATAAACACACTTATTGTTGCACTAAACCCTCATTCGAGCACATATGCAACCAATAATAGTAAGGTATATCATAATATTGTTGCTTATTACTATACAAACCACACACATGGAGAGAGGAGTATTTGCACAAAACCATGCCTATATCCCATATTTATATATGAAATATTATTTGTTGATTTTTTATTATGACTATGTTACATTTGTAATATGTATTTTATTTTTTATTCAATATTTTATGGTATTTTAAGTGTGTTGTTTGTTTTATGTTAAGTACAATGGTTAATGTTAAGTTAATATTTTTTTATATTTTTCTAACTTGATGTTAATTATAAAATTTGTAGTATGTGGCGTAAAAATCAATCCATGGATTCACACACCGGGTGTGAGGCAATAGAGAGAGGTTTACACTTCTTGTGTGAATTCATTGTTATCATTTTTCCTTATTTTTCAGACGCATAATGTGATTTCACATGCATACTACAAAATTATACACCATATTCACAGCAAGCGTGCAAAATCATAGCCTATTTTTAAAAATATAGAAAAAGATAACATTGAATTTACACAAGATTTGCAACTACGGTTTAGATTATGTGCCAAAAAAATAAATTCATGAGTATTAGTATATAATAACTTAGCAAAATAAATATGGTCACATAAATAATATAATGTTAAATAAAAATATAGATTAAAAATAATCAAATAACATAATATGATTAAGAATAACGAAATCAAACATTACTTATGCAATAGAATAGCTGGTTTTATATTAAATTAAGGCGCACCATCGGTGCCGGCTGCCGGCCATTTTCCAGCCGGCAACTTGGCTGGAAAATAGCCACTAAACCCTAATTTTTTGCTACTGCTACTGAAAACCCTTCATCTGAACCCTCCCCTTGCTACTGCTACTGAAAACCCTTCATCTATTATGGAGGAAGTAATGGAGGACTCTGTCGAAGAGGCTCCATTTGAGTCTGAGCCCTCCGGCCATACCAGTAGTGATGTTGTTGCCAAAAAAGACAAAGGCAAAGAGAAGTTGTGCTTGAGGCATCCGGATCTGCCGGAGAGTCTCGAAGGAAGGGTGGGGCCTTGTTTTCACAAGGTTAATGTCAAGTACCTCCTCGCCCTGCAAAAGATTAACTACGCATTCATCCACACAGCTGAACTGGGCCGGATGCGTACGAAGTGGGGAATACCGGAGAATGTGAAGATCAGAATCCCTATACACCCGGAGACTCCCATGGACTGCAAATTAAGCGAAATTATCATCTTCATGGAGCTATTCAATTGGAGGTTCAGATTTCCCTTGGACCCAGAAATTGTCAGATACTTCCATCTGATAAAGCTATGTCCGAGCCAGCTGAGCCCCAATTCCTGGTACACCCTCATGGTCAGCATTATGGCTTCAAGGCTCTCCGGGATTCCTCTACCAATGGAGGAGTTTGCTGTTGTGGCCAGTCTCTGCAGAAACCACCACATCCCCTTCTACCATTTCAACATGGTGGATAACTTCAAAGCTGTGGATGACTTGTTAGAGTCGGAGAGGAATTGGAAGACCCAGTTCCTGTTTGTTAGTGGCGCTTGGGAGAATGGGAAGAAGATCAAGTCTGGAGTCAACCCAAACCTTCTCACAAGCAGATGGAGGAGCGATCGTAAGTCTTCTACTTTACATTCTTGTATCTCCTCTTTTTTTTTAAAGTTAGTTTAAACTAATTGGTCTTACTTTTGCCTTAGCAGAACTGCCCAAGGACTTCATTGATCATTTGAAAACCGGGCAGACCACTTGCACCAAGATCAACGCTTGGGCCGCTGAGAAGTGGGATAACCGGTTCCATGCTGCCTTAACAGGGGGAAACCTAGCAAGGTCTCACCTTTGGAACACCACAGGTCGGAGAGACCTAACCTGGGAAGAGCTCACCACCCAGCCTCCTCCGGACGTAGTGCTCAAAAGAACGCATGACCCAGATGGGACACTCTACTTGCCAGGCCGGGCCAAGGCCCCGAGCAAGATGAAAGGTAAAAAGAAAGGCAAGAAGGTGGTGGGTGGAGCTAACCCTGCTGAGGTGGAGGAGGATGCTCCAATAAATCCGGAGGGGCCAGTCCCCAACCAAATTGATGCTCATCTGTTGGAAGTGGTGGAGCATGAGACTGAAAGGCAAGAAGTGCACTCCCCAAAACCTCCAAGGGCTTCCAAAAGAAATCGTAAACGGGGAGGTGAAAGCAAAGACAAGGAGGTCAAGAAGAAAAAGACCTCAAAGGGTGACGAGCTTTCTCTTCGGGCTCCGGAGCCTCATTCCCAAGCTGATCCCACTGACCCAACACAAGCGGAGGAGATACCTGGTGACTTCCAAACCGATGAGGTTGAAGGGGGAGATCTTAACATTGATGGGGTAGACATCATTGGTCTTGGTGGGCTTGGTGAGTACTTCATCAATCTTCCCAGAGACAATTTTGCTGGGCCTTACCTCCCTCCGAGCACCTCAAACACAGTCACTTTCAATGGTAAGACCTTTATCGTTTCAAGTGAAAGGGATGTCATAGCCCACTCTTTATTAAGCAATGTTCAGCATGTACTTGCGTTGGAGAAACAAGTTCGAAATCAGGCAGACATTATCAAAGATCTTAAGTCTGACAAAGAGAGGCTGTCCGACGACCTTCTTACTGCCACTTTGAATGCTGCCATTATAAAGGAAGAAAACGAAGAGTTGAAGAGGAACCAAGAAGTGAGTACCACAAAAGTCACCACACTAGAGAACACTATCACAGAGCTCAGGGAGAAGCTGTCCAGACTGGAGAAAGATCTTGCCACCTCAAAGGGGGAGACCAAGGCCAAAGACCAAATCATCACCAACTTAACCAATGACAAAATTGCACTTGAGAATACAGTGTCCAAAGCTGCCGAGGAGAAAGCTAGTTTGCTAAGGGAGCAGGAGGCCAAAATCCAAGCCAAGATTGATGCTTATGCCAACAATGTGATCGACACTTAAGAGCAAATGTATGCCAAGGTAAGATCAGACATGGTCTTGCTCTTCCATGAGAAATTTCCGAAGAGGAACCTAGGGGATTTATGGTTTCATGTAGAGGTTGAAGACATCTCATATCACACAATGGTCGAAGGCGACCAGATTGGCTTCTCTAGTGCATCTTCATCCGATGATGAAGAAAACCCCAGGGAGAGCCCAAACGAAGAGGGAGATGATCCTAAGGGGAAGAAGAAGGTAGATGAAGCTGAGCCATCTTCAAAGGTTCAGCCTTAATTTACGAATTACTTTTTACTTTTCATGTTATCTGAACCAAAGTCCTTGGAAGGCCAAGGCATTCTTTTTGTAAGTGTGTCCGGTATCTGACCTGATGGATCCTTTACTCTGTTTTGACAATTTGAAAGTCCTTGGAAGACCAAGACACTTAAGCTATTTTTAATGAATATCTTTGTTTTGCATAATTCTCACCTTCTTTCATAGTCTGTTCCAATTTTAATGGCTAGTGTTTAAATAGCCCTTAATTATTTCATAGTGAGAGTGTTTAAATTCTCCGATGACGAATGTTTAAGTGGTCATCACTCTTTTATTTCAGTCTGGATGGTGTGAAAAAAGACAAAGTAAGAACACTTCGAATTTTTTTTAAGAAGGCATCAAAATTTATTAAAAACCCGGACACCTCATTAAAACCTCCCCGCGCCACCAGGGTAGGAAAGAGTATGCCCCCAAATATTTACATGGATGTTTAAACAAGTAAATATTTACACAGATGTTACTCCAAGTACATCCGGAGATGTTCAATATTCCAAGGGTGGGTCAGGACTCTTCCATCCTTGTCTTCCAACCAATATGTTCCAGGTTTAAGCCTTTCAACAACCACATAAGGTCCTTCCCAAGTTGGGGCCAATTTTCCGAGCAGCTTTTCTTTGGTGTGTAAGAAGACTTTCCTCAATACTTTGTCCCCCGGATGGAAATATCTTCTTTTAACTTTAGAAGCAAATCTGCTCCTCATCAAACCCTGATAGTATGCGACTCTAAGGTGAGCTTTAACTCGTCTTTCTTCCACTAGATCGAGCTGACCTCTGATTGCCACTTTGTTAGTACATTCGGAGAAGTGGTGAACACGAAATTATGGAAGAGTTGCTTCTATGGGAGCTACTGCATCCATCCCATAGACCAAAGCAAAGGGTGACTCCTGAGTTGCAGCCCTAGGTGTCGTCCGGTAGGCCCACAAGACCTCTTGTAAATAACTAGGCCACTTCCCAGCGGCCCCTTCTAAATTCTTCTTTAAACCGGACAGAATAGTTCTGTTAGCCACTTCAACCTGGCCATTTTCTTGTGGGTGGAAAGGTGAAGAGAAACAATGTTGTATACCCCTTGAGGCACATAAACTCTCCATTTCACTATTGTCGAACTGTGGCCCATTGTCTGTTGTTATCTTTCGTGGGACACCAAATCTGCAACAGATGTTGGATAGAATGAATTTTATGACAGCTTTTGATGTTGTTCCTGCTAGAGGGGCTGCTTCAATCCACTTCGAAAAGTAGTCTATAGCAACAATTATAGTTCTGCGCCCACCGGATGCCATAGGGAGAGGTCCCAGTAAATCTAACCCCCATCGAGCAAAAGGTATAGGCTCAGAAATTGATTCTAAAAGAATAGTTGGGACATGAATTTCATTGTTGTACCTTTGGCATGGGTCACATCTTCTTACCAGCTCTTTAGCATCTTTCATGATAGATGGCCAATAGTAGCCGGTCAGTAAAACTCTCCTCGTTAATGACCTGAATCCACAGTGAGTTGATCCCTCACCATCATGCAATTCGGAGAGGACTACCTGAGACTCATCATCCCCCAAACAGCGCAGAAGAGGTTTACTGTAAGACTTTTTATATAGAATGTCTCTCAGTATGATAAAACCATGAGCCTTGTGTTTCAATTTTCTTGCTAGTGATTTATCCGGAGGCACGACGCCGTCGGAGAGGTATTGCAGGAGAGGAAATCTCCAATCCTGAGGTTGTTTCATTTGTACTTCAAAAATTTCTTCTTCTTTACTCATATTAAGTTGAATGGAGGGGCTCTCCAACACATGGATCCATGGATACGACTCTGTGTATGCAATGGTTGCCAATGAATCTGCCAACTAATTTTCTGTCCGGGGTATATGCTCATAAACAACACTTTTAAACTTGAGTGCTTCATTTTTAAGAAGAAGTAAATATTTCACTAGCTGCTCCTTTTTAGCCTCAGATTGACCTTGGGAATGGTGGATAAGAAGCTGGGAGTCACTCAGTAGCTTGACCCTCTTAGCCCTACAAATATAGGCTAAGTTTAAACCAGCTATAGCCGCTTCGTACTCAGACTCATTATTGGAAGCCCTGAAAGCAAAACATATAGCTTGGTACATTTTGTCACCATATGGGGAAGTCAAACACACCCCTGCACCATATCCCATAGTGCTGGATCCACCATCCGTCCGGACGATCCAGACCTTTTTATCATTCATGTCAGTAGCCTGCTCTGAATCTCTGTGGGAGTGAAATTCAACCAAAAAATCAGCCACAGCTTGGGCCTTAACAGCTGTTCGAGGAGCAAAATCTATGTCGAAATCCCCCAATTCTACTGACCACTTTGTATTCCTACTTGAAACGTCTGCCTTTTGGAGGACATTCTTCAAGGGAAAAGATGTTGGAACGATGATAGGATGAGCCTGGAAATAAGGCCTCATTTTTCTTGCAGCTATTACCAAGGCTAATGCTAACTTCTCAAGCTTCAGATAACGCCTTTCTGCATCTATCAAACTCTTGCTGATGTTGTATACTGGATGGGGGTAATTATCCACTTCTCTCACCAACACAACACTGATGGCACAGCTTGAAACTGCCAGATATACGAAGAGTGTCTCCCCATCAATTGGTTTAAACAATTTTTTAGGGGATGACAGATGCTTCTTGATCTCATCGAAGGCCTCATCACGCTGTGAGGTCCAATTAAATCCCTTTGCACCCTTCAAGGTTTGAAAAAATGGGGCGCACCTGTCCGAAGACCTTGAGATGAATCTGTTTAAAGCAGCTAACCTCCCCGTTAGCCATTGTACTTCTTTAATATTTCGAGGAGGCTCCATTTGGAATAAAGCATTAAGCTGGTCCGGATCAGGCTGTATCCCATGCTCACTTATAATATAGCCTAGAAACTTCCCGGATTGTACTCCGAACACACATTTTTCTGGATTTAACTTTAAATTCACTTTCATCAGATTGGTAAAAGTTTCTTGCAGGTCAGCTAAGTGCAATTTCTCATCCACACTCTTCACCATCATGTCATTGATGTATACTTCCATATTCCTCCCAATCTGATCAGCAAAGGCTTTGTTTACCAATCTCTGATAAGTAGCCCCAACATTTGTCAACCCAAATGGCATTACCTTATAGCAATGAAGACCCCTGTCAGTGACAAATGTGGTATGCTCCTGATCCTTTGGATTTACTTGGATCTGATTGTATCCGGAGAAAGCATCCATAAAGGATAGTAGTTTGTTCTCAGAGGTGGAGTCTACTAACTGATTAATCCGGGGGACCGGATACAAATCTTTTGGGCAAGCTCTATTGAGATCTGTGAAGTCAATGCACATGCGCCACTTGCCATTTTTCTTCTTTACCAAAACCGGATTGGCAGTCCACAAAGGATATTGCTCGTTGATACGAACTGCCCCCAACGTCCGGGGAGTCAGGGCTGTAGCATAACATTCTCTTGTAACCTTTTGACTGCTCCGGACAACTCCCACTTGTCCCTGAACATCATATTTCAAACATTGGTGGACTGTTGAAGCCACTGCATGCATCCTACAGATCCAAGACCTCCCTAAAATAGCATTATAGCTAGTGGGACAATCCACCACAATAAAAAGTATCCTGACCATCTTCTTGAACGGGCCCTTGTCCAACAAAACTTCTTCTTCGAACTCTCCGATCATATATGCCGAGCTGCCAGTAAAGCCCACAATTGATCTGTCTGAACTCTGAATTACAGCTGGATTTTTCATTCTCTTGTATGTGGTTAAGAAAATGATATTGGTTAAGCTTCCAGTATCGTCTTATGTCATTGCCCCCAATAGATGCTCCTATAACAACAGCATCTTCATGAGGGCTAGCTATATCTCTCAAATCATCTTCATCAAAAACAATGAAGGGGAAAGGAACGTGCGACTGATAGGAAGTCATGCCTCCCTCTAGCTGGGTGGCCAAAGTATGAACGTGCCTCTTCCTCGAAGAAGTAGTAGGAGCTGTCATAGTATCCCCTCCGAAAATTGTAAGGGACTCAAAAAACTTAATGAGGCCGGAGACTGTTCTAGAACACTCCTCAATTGCACCCACTCTATTTCGAGTTGGATCAGGATCCAAGTATTCATACTCCACGTCAAACCTCTCGATTATAACCATGGCTCCCTCCGGAGCAGCATTAATTGGACCAACCCGGTGAGTATTGTCAGGCCTGTTACCTCCTCTTCTTTTGACATAAGCCCCCAGCTTTCCCCTTTCGATCAGGTTCTGAACTTCTTGCTTCAAAGCTATACAATCATCAGTGGTATGGCCAGTGTCATTGTGATACTGGCAGAAAGAGTTATTATGGTGTTCTCTAGGGGATTTTAGCGTGGTCGGTCTTCTATAGTGCACCTCCTCCTTTGTTGTATCATAAATGGTGTCCACACTTTCCTTTAATTCTGCGAACCACTCCGGTTGGACCCAAGGCCCTCTCTTGTTTCTGGATTGCTGACTCTGAGCAGGAGCAGCTCCGGTCTCCTTTGCCTTGTTCCCGGACTGATCCTGATTGGGATTTGGTGCCACCGGGGCAGACCTCACCTTCCTGTGCACCCTTGTTTTCTTTGTTTCATCAACGTTAATCTGTTTTCCAACCTGATTCAGTAACCCTCCCCAAGTCATTTCCTTCTTTCTGGTCACTGAATCGGCCAAATTGCCAGGGTTCAAGCCCTGCCTTAGAGATACTATCGCAACCTGCTCGAAGCAGTCAGCCAACCCATTCTTGGTGTTCACAAAACGACTTATATATTCTTTTAAGGATTCATTTGGTTCCTTGGCACAATGGATTATTGTGTCTCCATTTCCCTTTAGCTCTTTACTCCCTACGAACTGTGTTCGAAAGGCCACCCAAAAAATTATCGAAATTCTTGATACAACCCTGTGGTAGGCTATTATACCATTTTAGAGCACTCCCCGTAAATGATTGGGAGAATGCTCTGCAAAGTAGCTTATCATCGTCGTCAAAGTTCATCATGAAGTTTTTAAATTGTTCCAAATGGTTGTCCGGATCAGTACTGGCATCGTACTTTTCCATTTTGGTGCTGTGAAACCTCTTAGGGAGGTTTCCGGACAAAATTTTGGAAGATAATGGAGATTGCCTCCAATTTCTGCCACAACTGAACACAGTATCCTCATTGGGAGTTGCAAAGATACCTGGTTCATCGTGAAAAGCGAAAGGATCCATCAGCATCCGGTCCACATGCCTCCGGCTATGAGATGATCCTTTACCAATATTCTTCTTCATCTTTCCATGTCTATCCCTTTTCCTTGAGTAATTTTTTATCTGTTTTTGCTTCTTTTTAGTTCGACCCTCATCACTGCTAGAGGATAAGGATTCTTCAACTCCCTCATCATCCGAAGAGCTATCAGACGATTCTGAGCTTGAGTCAGAACTCTCCACTGGCTTAGACTGGTGAGACTTTTTGGAGCTGGCATGAGTCTTTTTGGTACTCACATGAGTCTTTGAAGGCTCATGCTCTCTGGGGTTATCGGTGTGATGAGAAACTGACGCTTTTGACTTTTCTTTCATGCCCATCTTAGCCTTTTCTGCCCTCAGAGCTTCTATTTCACCTTTTAACCTATCGCGCTCTTCGATAGTGTACTCATCGTTTTCACCCACCACTTCGAGCAAAGCTGGTGGTACTTCCGGGACGTCCGGATTCATTCGGAGTGACTTTTCTTACTGGTTTCGAATGCTTGATTCAGGCACCTTCTTCTCCCACTGTGGTCGCCAATTTGGTGAAGTTAATTTATGTTTGAGGGTAATCGGGTAATTTGTTCAGAGTTTTGTGGAAGTTTTGTAGGTATTTAGTATTTTTGAGTAGAGAGTAGAGGGAGAAGCAAGCTGCCTAGTTGCAGTTAATTTTCATTACCCATAGTTAATGTAGGTGGTTGGGTATTTATACCCTTACATTTGGGCTTTATGGGTCATGTTTAATGGACCTGGTTCATGTTTAAAGACCCATGAGTTCTAAGTAGGGGAGCAAGTAGCTTAGTCAAGAAGTGTTTAGGTTTTTTAGTACTTTTATCATAGTTCGAACAACTCAATGGGATAGTGATCGAAGTCTCCTGTCTGGTCCGGTGAGTTTGGTCTGATTTGTCCTTGTCCGGAGAGGAAGCAGAATTCGGACTCATCAGATATAGTGTTTTTATTCACGATTCAGCTGATTGAATATCAAATAAAATTTTGAAGGTGTAATTGAGAATCTCCCTATTCTTTCAAAGTATTTAGGAAATACTAAATATTAATTTGGAAGTTTTTCGTTGTTCAACAATGGGGCAGGCGAAATAAGTAAATGGAAAACTTTTATGAAGTTAATGAATTCCAATGAGCCACTTATTAAAGCACCTGAAAATGAGGGACCTGGTGTTACTTACTCAACGTATTCACACTCTATGATTAATATCTCTAATAAATAGAGAAAAACTGGGGAACATCACATGTTTCTTCATTTTATATCCTTTCATCTTGGTCGTTCATCTTGACACATCCCAACTGTTGGACCTGCAACATTTTAAGGCGTTGGATGTAGTAATTAGATAGGTTAGATTAAGCATACCTCTTAAGCTATACAAAGGTTGTTCCTAAGTTTTGAAATAAATTTTTGTTGTTCTCCATAAAAACTTCTTCCAACTAAAAACCCAATTTGTTTTTGATTTTTTTCTTGTAACGCTTCAACCTTTACATCACTAGTCTCTCATATTTCTTAAAAGATTCACATTTTCCCAAATTTCGTCAAGATAAGAAATGGGTTTAAAGAAAATTCTTGTTATCTGAGGAATATTGTTTATCTGAGGTATTGTATCTTATGAAAATTTATCTTGGTACGTGCTGAACAATTTAGGCAAAAACAAAATAAGATTTTGTTATCTGAGGAATATTGTTTATGTTGGTACGTGCTGAACAATTTAGGCAAAAACAAAATATCATAGAACCCTTAGGAAGAATCATACTCATCAGATATATAATTTTTTGACAAAAATACATGTCTTCCAAAATGAACATGTTCACATTTATCTTCTCAATTAGATAAATTTTGCACATAAAATAAAATATATATTTAAATTTGAGTTTTACCTTTATGTAAAGACAACAAAGCTAGATAAAAAAAATTGTAGTCGTAAACCAACGTCCCATGTGACCTAACCGACAATTTCATACGCAAAATTGTTTTACTAATTTATTTATCCATGTTTCGCTTATCCTTATTTTGGTTATACGCTCAACCGATTTCATAAACCACAACTCGGGAGGAATCTTCTCTCACGATAGGCAACACCACTATAGTTTCTTATAAGTATAATTATTACAATGTTTTCATTATTTTTAGAAACATGTGTCAAAGGTAGAAAAAATTGTATTAAAAGTTATTATAAACTTATCCTTCCATGGTAACAACCAAAATATAAGACACACATCACATACAAAGCTATATTTTACATATACGCTGAACTTTTCACAAAAATACTTAATGTTACCCATTGAAAATTTGATGTTTAAGTTCTTTATAATCGAATTGGGTTGCCATCATTTGCAAAATATCATTTTAAGAGTTTTAATCCCATTATTTATAGATGTAGAGTGTACCAATTCTAACCCCAATGGGGTAGCTGAGTTGGTTGAGTATGGAATTTTTATGACCAAAAGGTCATGAGTTCGAGTCCCTCTACATACACTTTCTCGGCTGAGCCTGTCACTTTATGTGGTTTACCTTCTGGCGTTGGTTTGCAGGCTATCGCGTCAGACTGAGGGTTTACCCTGTGCGCACTCATTGCACTCTGAGTAGCGGCTGCGGGTTCCCTTCGAAAAAAAAAAGAGTGTACCAATTCTCGAGGTAATAGTTTGGTAAACAAGTCTATCAGGTTCTCACCCGGATGCACGTAAAAGACCTATATAAATCCACCATGAATAAGGTATCTAGTGTACTCATGTCTTAGAACTATATGTATAGACTTCTCATTGTAGGATCTGGTGCGGATTATTTTGAGCCAAGTGTAATTTTGTCAAGTGTTTTGGAAAGTAAATAGGATATTAAGTGTTTTGATACAAAGTAGTGAGAGATTTTAGCAGCCTGGTTGTATTAAATGTTCATTACCCTCATTAATAAAAGTAGTTGAGTATTTATACCCTTAATTAAGGACCCATGGGCTTTCAGGTCAAGTGAAGAAACCGGTCGAGTTTAAGGATCCATTTACTTATTAAGCTGATTAGCACATAACTTAGTCAAAAGGTGTTTCGCTGTTTCTTTACTTTTGTCCTGTCCGGATAGTTCAGTGGCATATTTATGTCCGAATTACCCTTGTCCGGATAATACAGTGAGCCGTGACTGAATAATTTGAACTCATCAGTAGCCCCTTTTTTAGGCCTTGTCAAATATCTTTGGCAGGACTAAAAAATTTACTTAGTGAGTGGCGATTTTGTCCGACCTGCCTGTGCATCTAGTTTGAAGTTTGTCCGAACTGATTTCTTTTCTCATAATTCTAAGAGTCTTCTTTTTGGATCGTGGGACATGTGTTACAATTTGATTCGACCTACCAGCCGTTTTTCTTCCTAGATCGGCGCTCCCACTAAGACTAGAAAGTAACCTAGACATTTAATTTTTCACACGTCTGCACCATCTTTAATCATTTCCAAACCTCTTCAACTCCTCCTAGGTAACAGTTATCTTTTTCTATTGATATATAAATCATTTTTCATTGTTCCATTGTCTTCATCACTCAAACACTTTCTATATAGATTTGCACCCTTGTTTTCAACCTTGTTTTTGAATAGTTTTATGTTCACAGCCAGAAACACTCTTGTGAAAGACGGTTGGTTGAACTGGTCAGAACTCGAAAAGGCAAGAAAAGTCAAAAGAGAGAATCGTATCGTTGGTCTCTCAGTCTCTCCAAGCGAAACGTCTGGTGAACCACCCCAGGAAACTGACCAAGGGTCATCCTCAACCAGAAAACCAAAACCCAAACAGTTGTTTAAACCAAGTCTTTCTCCTCTCCCCTCAGGCTCTTCTGTTCAGGAGTCCCAACCCTCCACTGCCAAGGAAAAAGCAGTTTCGAGCGTTAGAAAACCCTCACATTTCTTAACTATGGGTTCAAACATTGAGAAGTCCCCAGAAAAATCAACTCCACGTCGGACGACTCGTTTGGTGAAATCCCAAGCAACAACTTCACTGTCAAAACCATCTAGAACGGAGGCATCTAAGGCAACAACAAAAGATAAGCCCTCCGGATCGGAAATGTCTAAAATAGCACCAAAGGATAAGCTCTCCGGATCGGAGGCATCTAAAATGGCCCTAAAGGCTAAGTCCTTCGGATCACAACCTCAACTTGACACCAGACCTTCAGAAATAATAGGTGCTCACTCATCCAAACAGCCTTTGGTGCCAGAAGTTGATCCTCTTCCATCCACAGTTGGTGAGGTTTATTTTCGTCTGAGGGTAAGTTTGTAATTTTTGTTTGGAGTTTTGTGGAAGTTTGTAAGTATTTAATGTTTAAGTAGTGAGTAGAGGGAGAATTAAACAGCCTGGTTGTATTTAATTTTCATTACCCTCATTTAATGTAGGTGGTTGGGTATTTATACCCTTACATCTGGGCTTTATGGGCTTTCGGGTCATGTTTAATGGACTCGGGTCAAGTTCAAGGACCCATGAGCTCTTAGTAGGAGAGTAGGCAGCTTAGTCAAGAAGTGTTTAGGTTTTAAGTACTTTAGTTCTTGTTCGAACAGTCCAATGGGTGAGGTGTTCGAACTGCCCTGTCCGGTTAAGTAGTCTTTGTCCGAACTGTCCCTGTCCGTAGTGGTAACAGAATCTGGACTCATCAGTAGCCCTTTTTTAGGTGTTTGTTCAAAAACCTTTGTCAAAACCTGAAAAACAGTCCGTTTTCAGTGATAGTTTCATCCGGACAGGTCTTTCGAATTGTGTTATGGTTTTATCCGGACTGAAAAAAGCTCTTTGAATCTAAACGGTTTTTTGC
Source organism: Limnanthes douglasii subsp. nivea (assembly GCA_036936605.1). Taxonomy (NCBI): domain Eukaryota; kingdom Viridiplantae; phylum Streptophyta; class Magnoliopsida; order Brassicales; family Limnanthaceae; genus Limnanthes; species Limnanthes douglasii. The sequence continues at coordinate 214,175,982 of JAUPFV010000004.1, forward strand.
CAAAGTTCATGGGACACGTGTCTCTCTTTGGTTCGTTACTTTAGCCGTTTTTTCACCTTGAATTTTGCACCCACCTTCTCTGAAAAGCAACCTCTTCATTAATGAAGGTGACATCAGCGCTGTCTCTTAATCATTGCAAATCCTTTCGAAATCTCCTAGGAATCAAAACTTCTTTTTGGGGTTTACTATAAATTAAAACACTTTTTCACTGTTTTACTATCACTTTCATTTTCACTTTGCTAATTTTCAGAGCTTTCTCTCTCAAACACAAGTTCTTTACTTTGGTTGTTTATGTTCACGGCTAGGAACACTTTAATCAGAGGCGGGTGGATCAATCTATCTGAACTAGAAAAAACACAAAAAGTTGAAAGGGAAAAGCGTATCGCAGCAGGCTTACCTACTTCTCCCATCGACAAACCAGCAACCTCAACCACAGAGCCTGACCAGGGTTCATCCTCTACAAAAAGTGTCAGACCGAAGAGATTGTTTCAAACCAGCATTTCCCTTATTGTCTCAGGTTCATCGGTTCAAGAGTCAGAACCCACTGTTGAACCAGGCTTAACAGTTACTAGTTTTAAAAAACCTTCCTCATTCTTAGCCATGGGGTCAGATGCTGATACTTCTCCCAACAAGCTGGTTGATCGAAGAAAAGGTCGGTTGGTCAAAGGGCAGGCTTCCAAAGGCACCCCTTCGAAATCAGGTGCCAAGGATAGCAGTACAGGGTCAGAAGCACCCATAAAAGCACCCAAGGACAGGATGTCCGGTCCGGAGGCTACTGGCTTAAGCCCCCGAAGAGAAACCTCCACATCAGAGCCTCAGCCGGAGACTAGAGTGCAGGAGAGCGCTGAAGCTCATCAGTCCGGTGGTCAGACTGAACCAACTCCAAACTCCCCTCTCACCAAGACAAATGAAAACCCTTCCTCAATAATGGAGGAAATAATGGAGGACTCTATCGAAGAGGCTCCATTCGAGTCTGAACCTTCTGGACAGACTAGTGGTGTTGTTGCTGCCCAGAAGGATAAAGGCAATGAGAAGCTATGCTTAAGGCATCCAGATCTGCCGGAGTGCCTTGAAGGAAAAGTGGGACCTTGTTTCAATAAGGTCAATGTTAAATATCTTCTTGCTTTACAAAAGATCAATTATGCTTTCATCCATACAGCTGAGTTGGGCCGGATGCGTACGAAGTGGGGGATTCTGAAGAACGTAAAAATTAGAATCCCCTTAGACCCTGAAACCCCAATGGACTGTAAACTCAGTGAAATAGTCATCTCCACTGAGCTTTTTAACTAGGGTCTAAGGTTTCCTTTAGATCCGGAGATAGTTAGGTACTTCCACCTCATCAAGCTCTACCCTAGTCAACTGAGCCCCAATGCCTGGTACACACTTATGGCCTGCATTATGGCCTCCAGGCTCTCCGGGATTCCTCTACCAATGGAGGAGTTTGCAGCTGTGGCTAGTCTCTGCAGAAACCACCACATTCGCTTCTATTACTTCAACATGGGTGATAATTATAAAGCAGTGGATGATCTGCTTGAGTCGGAGAGAAATTTGAGGATACAATTCCTGTTCGTAAGTGGTGCTTGGGAGAACGGGAGGAAAATCAAAGCCGGGGTCAATCCAAGTCTCCTCACCAACAGATGGAGGAGTGATCGTAAGGCTCCTACTTTATATTCTTATTTCTACTTTTATCGAATTTACTTAAACTGACTGGTCTTGTCTTTTTTCTTAGTAGTGCTGCCCAAAGACTTTAGTGACTACAGAAAGGCCGGGCAGACTACTTGTTCCAAGATCAACACTTGGGCTGCTGAAAAGTGGGGAAACCGGTTTCACGATGCTTTCACAGGAGGCAACTTTGCAAGGTCTCACCTCTGGAACACTACTGGCTGGAGGGACTTGACCTGGGAAGAACTCACCACTCCACCCCCTCCGGATGTAGTCTTCAAGAGAACACACGAACCGGATGGGTCACTTTACTTGCCAGACCGGGCCAAGGCCCCGAGTAAAATGAAAGGCAAGAAAAAGAAGGGCAAGAAGGTTGTAGGTGAGGCTAACCCTGCAGAGGTGGAGGAGGCTGTTCCAAAAAATCCAGAGGGGCCAGCCTCAAGCCAGATCGATGCTGCTCTTTTAGAAGTGGTGGAGCAGGAGAGTGTTAGGGAAGAGGTAGGATCTCCCAAACCTTCAAAGGTTCGCAAGAGAGACCGTAAACGTGGAGCAAAGAGTAAGGAGAGGGAGGCTAAAAAGAAAAAGACCTCTAGGGGTGACGAACTCTCTCTCCGGACTCCGGAACCTCTTCCCCCTGTAGACCCTACTGATCCGACAGGAGCAGAGGAGATCCATGGTGACTTTCACACTAACGAGGTCGGAGGAGGAGACCTTAGCATTGATAGTGTTGACATCACAGGGCTCGATGGACTTGGTGAGTATTTTACAAACCTTCCCAGAGACGATTTTTCTGGGCCTTACCTCCATCCAAGCACTTCGAACACCGTTACTTTTAATGGGAAGACTTTTACTGTTTCAAGTGAAAGGGATATTATAGCTCACTCCATATTAAGTAATGTTCAGCCAGTGCTTGTTTTGGAGAAACAAGTTCAAGGTCAGGCAGATATTATCAAAGATCTCAAATCTGACAAAGAGAAACTGTCCGATGATCTTCTTACTGCCACTTAACATGCTGACATTCTGAAGGATGAAAACGAGGAGCTAAAGAAGAGCCAAGAGGGGTGGACCACAAAGGTTGCTAATCTAGAAGATACTATCAAAGAGCTCCGGGAGAAGTTGTCCGGACTAGAGAAAGATCTCACCTCTTCAAAAGAGGAGGCAAAGGCCAAGGATCAAGTCATTCACAACTTGACAAGTGACAAAATTGCGCTCGAGCACACAGTGTCCAAGACCACAGAGGAGAAAGCTGATCTGCTAAGAGAGCAGGAGGCCAAAATTCAGGCCAAGATCGATGTTTATGCTAACAACATAATAGATACTCAAGAGAAAATGTATGCCAAGGTGAAGTCGGACATGGTCCTGCTCTTTCATGAGAAGTTCCCGAAGAGGAACCTGGGAGATTTATGGCTTCATGTAGAGTAAAAAGACCTTCCCTTCCATACCATGGTTGATGGAGACTTGCATGATTATTCCAGTTCTTCCTCCTCTGACGAAGAAGAAAACACCGGGGAGGGCCCTCACGAAGAGAAAGACGATCCTAAGAAGAAGAAGAAGACAAGTGAGGCTGAGCCATCCTCAAAGGCTCAGTCTTAAACTATGAATTATCTTTTCATTTTTCATGTCATCAATGTATACTTCCATATTTCTTCCAATTTGATCAGCAAAGGATTTGTTCACCAATCTCTGATAAGTAGCCCTAGCATTTTTCAATCCAAATGGCATCACCTTGTAGCAATGAAGACCCCTGTCAGTGACAAACTTGGTATGCTCCTGATCCTTCGGATCTACTTGAATCGGATTGTACCCGGAGAAAGCATCTATAAAGGATAGTAGCTTATTTCCAGAAGTGGAATCTACCAGCTGATCAATCCGGGGGACTGGATACAAATCTTTTGGGCAAGCCCTATTGAGATCTGTGAAGTCAATGCACATACGCCACTTGCCATTTTTTTCTTTTTCACCAAGAACGGATTGGCAGTCCACAAAGGATATTGAGACTCCTTTATATGCCCATTTTTTTTAACCCTGTCAACTTCTTAAACAATAACATCAGCCTTTTCCTTGGAAAAAGCCCTTCTCTTTTGTACCACATGTGCTATGTCTTTCCGAATAGATAGGTGATGTGATATAATATCTGCTGGAACCCCTGTAACATCAGCGTTGCACCAAGCAAAAACATGCTCATGGTCTTTCAGAAACTTCAACATCTTAATCTTCAGTTCGGATGGCATTTTGGACCCTATCTTAACACTTTTTTCTTCTTCCAAAGAGTGTGTTTCAACTTCTTCAACCGGTATCAACACTCCAGGGGTCTCTCTGGGGTCATCAATTTCACCCTCACCCCCAGAAAGCCCCTCAAACTGCTATTCTTCGTTGATACGAACTGCCCCCAACGTCCGTGGAGCCACTGTTGTAGCATAACATTCTCTTGCAATCTTTTGACTGCTCCGGACAACTCCCACTTGTCATTGAACAACATATTTCAAACATTGGTGGACTGTCGAGGCCACTGCATGCATCCTAGAGAGCCAAGACCTCCCTAAAATAGCATTATAACAAGTGGGACAATCCACCACAATAAAAAGTATCCTGCCCATCTTCTTAAAAGGGGCCTTGCCCAATAAAACTTCCTCTTCGAACTCCCCGATCACATCTGCTGAGCTCCCAGTGAAGCCCATAATTGATCTGTTCGAACGCTGAATTACGGCTGGATTTTTCATATTTTTGTAAGTGGTTAAGAAGAGGATATTAGCTGAACTCCCAGCATCCACCAAGATTCGTCTTATGTCATTGCCCCCAATGGATGCTCCTATGACAACAACATCTTCATGAGGTGCAGCTATATCCCTTAAGTCATCTTCATCGAAAACAATGAAGGGAAATGGAATTTGTGATTGATAGTAGGTCATGCCTCCTTCCAGCTGGGTGGCTAAAGTATGAACGTGCCTCTTCCTTGAAGAAGCAGTAGGAGCTGTCATAGTATACCCTCCGAAAATTGTGAGTGACTCAAAAAACTTAATAAGTCCGGAGACTGTTTTACAACGTTCCTCAATGGCACCCACCATATTTCGAGTTGGATCAGGATCCAAATATTCTGACTCTACATCAAATCTTTCGATTATAACCATAGCTCCCTCCGGTGCAGCATTGCTCGGACCAACCCGATGAGCATTATCAGGCCTATTTCCTCCTCTTCTTTTGACATATGCCCCCAGCTTTCCTCTTTCAATTAAGTTCTGAACTTATTGTTTCAAGGCTATACAATCGTCAGTGGTATGGCCAGTATCATTATGGTACTGACAAAAAGAATTGTTACGATGTTCCCTAGGAGATTGTCGTGCGGCCTGCCTTCTATAGTGTACTTCTTCCTTTGATTTGTCATAAATGGTGGCCACACTTTCTTTTAACTCTACAAACCACTCCGGTTGAACCCAAAGCCCCCTTTTATTTCTAGATTGTTGACTCTAGGCAGGCGCAGCTGGCTGAGATTGAGCTTTAACTCTGTTATGTGCTTGTCCGGTTTCCCTGGCCTTGTTCCCGGACTGGTTTTGGTTGGGGTTTGGTGCAACCAGGGCAGACCTCACTTGCCTGTGCACCCTAGTTTTCTTTGTTTCATCAATGTTGATTTGCTTTCCGACCTGATTCAATAGTCCTCCCCAAGTCATGGCTTTCTTTCTGGTCACTGAATCAGCCAAATTTCTAAGGTTTAAGCCCTGTCTCAAGGATGCTATTGCTACTTGCTCGAAGCAATCAGCCAGCCCGTTTTTTGTGTTCACAAAACGACTTATGTATTATTTCAGTGACTCGTTTGGTTCTTGGGCACAATGGATTATTGTGTCCCTATTGCCTTTCAATTCCTTACTCCCAACAAACTGCCTTCGAAAGGCCACCCAAAAGGTATCAAAATTCCTGATGCAGCCTTGAGGTAGACTGTTATACCACTTTGGAGCACTCCCCGTAAAGGATTGGCAGAATTCTCTACAGAGTAACTTGTCATCATCATCAAAATTCATCATGAAGTTTTTAAATTGCTCCAAGTGGTTGTCTGGATCAGTACTGCCATCGTATTTTTCCATTTTAGTGCTATAGAACCTCTTAGGGAGGTTTCCGGACAAAATCTTGGAAGACAATGGAGATTGTCTCCAATTCCGGCCACGACTGAACACAGTATCCTCATTGGGAGTTGCAAAGATACCTGGTTCATCGTGGAAGGCAAAAGGATCCATCAGCATCCGGTCTACATGCCTCCGGCTGTGAGATGATCCTTTGCCTATATTCTTCTTCAATTTCCCATGTCTATCCTTTTTTCTTGAATACTTTTTAATCAACTTTTGCTTCTTTTTGGATCGGCCCTCATCATTGCTGGAGGACAAGGAATCTTCGACTCCATCCTCGTCCGAGGAGCTACTAGAAGACTCTGAGTCTGGATCAGAACTCTCCACTGGCTTAGACCAGTGAGACTTTTTGGAGCTAGCATGAGTCTTCTTTGTACTCACATGAGTCTTCGAAGGCTCATGCTCTCTAGGTTTTTCGGTATGATGAGCGACTAATGTTTTTGAATTTTCTTTCATGCCCATCTTAGCCTTCTCTACCCTCAGAGCTTCTATCTCCCCTTTAATTTATCACGCTCCGCGATGGTGTATTCATCATTTTCACCCACCATTTCAAGAAAATCTGGTGGTACTTCTGGGGCGTCCGGATTCATTCGAACTGATTTTTCCTGTTGGTTTCGAATGCTTGATTCAGGCACCGTCGTCCCACTGTGGTCGCCAATTTGGTGAGGTTTATTTTTGTCTGAGGGTAAGTTTGCAATTTTTGTTTGGAGTTTTGTGGAAGTTTGTAATTATTTAATGTTTAAGTAGTGAGTAGAGGGAGAATTAAGCAGCCTGGTCGTATTTAATTTTCATTACCCTCATTTAATGTAGGTGGTTGGGTATTTATACCCTTACATCTGGACCTTATGGGATTTCGGGTCATGTTTAATGGACTCGGGTCAAGTTCAAGGACCCATGAGCTCTTTGTAGGAGAGAAGGAAGCTTAGTCAAGAAGTGTTTAGGTTTTAAGTACTTTAGTTCTTGTTCGAACAGTCCAATGGGTGAGGTGTTCGAACTGCCCTGTCCGGTTGAGTAGTCTTTGTTCGAACTGTCCCTGTCCGTAGTGGTAACAGAATCCGGACTCATCAACAGTAACCGATAAACCTTCCACAGTGATGGAAGAAGTGATGTAAGACAGTATCGAAGAATTCCCCTTCAAAACTGAAGCGTCAGGTCAAACTGGGGATGCTGCCTCTGATAGGAAGGGCAAAGGTAAAGTCAAAGCAGGTGTGGCTCACCCGGATCTTTCGGCGTGCTTGGAGGTCAAGGTAGGGCCTTGCTTTAAGAATGTTAATGTTAAATTTTTGTTGGCCCTGCCGAATATAAATTATGTCTACACCCATACCGTCGAGTTGGGCCGGATCCAGACAAAGTGGGGGATCCCAGAGTTAGTGAAGGTAAGAATACCCGTAAAACCGGAGACTCTGATGGACTATAAACTCAATGAGGTGGTCATATTCACTGAGGTGCTAAACTGGGACTTCGGTTCCCACTAGACCCATAAATTGTCATGTACTTCCACCTGGTGAAGCTCTGCCTAAGTCAATTGAACCTGAATGCCTCATACTCTCTCCTCTCCTACATAATGGCATCGAGGTTGTCTAAAATACCTCTCCCAATGGAGAAATTTGCTGTTGTGGCAAGTCTATGCAAGAATCACCATATTTTCTTCTACCATCATAATATGGGGAACAATTTCAAGGTAGTAGTCAACATAAGTGCCCTTCAGGACATCGATCTATACTCCAACGACTCTGAGAAGGGTACCGGAGGAGGGATTGATGGAGTCGACATAAGTGCCCTTTAGGACATCGATCTATACTTCAACAACTCTGATAAGGATGAATTTACTGGTCCCTTCCATCTTTCAAGCTCTTCTAACATGGTGACTTACAATGGTAAGTCTTTCTCTGTCTCCGGAGAACAAGACATTGTGGCCCACTCCCTTCTGGGTCACATCCAGCCAGTGCTTCATCTAGAGAGACAAGTGAAGAGTCAAGTTGCACTCATCAATACCCTAGTATTGACAAAGAGTCTTTGTCAACCAATATTCTCAATGCTAATCACAACATAGAATAATTGAAGAAATAGATAGAAGCACTGAGGAATGACAAAGAGGATCTATCAACCAAACTTGCCAATTCGGAGATGGCCAATACCGAACTTCAATCTAAGTGCTCCGGTTTGGAAAAAGATCTCACAACACTAAGGAAAGACTTGAAGGCCAAAGATGGCACCATTCAAACCTTGTCTGATGAGAAGACTTCCTTAGAAGGCATTGTATCTAAGGTGATCAAGGAGAAAGAATACTTGGTGAAGGAACAGGAAAATACTATTCAGGCAAGCATTGATAAATATACCAATGAGGTGATAGACTCCTCGGAAGCAAGGTATGCTGAGGTCAAGTCTGACATGGTGCTGCTCTTCCATGAAACGTTTCCGAAGAGGACCCTCGGTCCCTTATGGAAATATGTGGAGTCCGAAGACCTCATATTTCATACTATGGCAGATGGCGACAAGCATAATTATAGCAGTGGAATAGATTCCACCACTGATGAGGAGGAAGGAACCGGTGAGAGTTGGAGTGCTGAACTCAAAAGTCCCAAGAAATGAGGTGATAAAGGACAATTCGAAGGGAACAAGCCCTGAGGTTTTAAATATTTTTTCTAATTTTCTTACTTCTCTGAACTACTAAAGTCCTTGGATGGCCAAGGCATTTTTATAATGTTATCCGGTTTGAGTCTGATTAAGTCTTTTTTTTTTACAAATACTTAAAGTCCTTGGATGACCAAGGCATTTTTATAATGTTATCCGGTTTGAGTCTAAATAAGTCTCTTTTTTTACAAATACTTAAAGTCCTTGGATGGCCAAGGCATATTTTGTAATTTGGTAACGTTATCCAGTTTTAGTCCGGACAGGTTTATTTATCAAATCTTGCTTTGTTTAATACTTTCTTTTATTTTAACTTTAATGGCTAATGTTTAAACAGCCCCAACTATTTCAGAATTATTAAAGTGAGAGTGTTTAATATCTCCGATGACATGTATTTAATAGACATCGCGCAACCAGACTAATCTGATTTGTCAAAGATCCAAAGTGTTAAATTAAAGACTTGTACTTGAATAGAATTGTAGTTAAACCATATTGGATGTTTTAAGAAGCCATCATATTTTATTGAATAAAAAAACCGGACACCTCATTAAAACCTCTCCGCACCACCAGGGTAGGAAAGATTATGCCCCATAATATTTACATTGACATTTAACAAGTAAATATTTACACAACTTTTATTCTAGATATAACATGAGATGTTCAATATTCCATAGATGCTTCAAAACCCTTCCTTTTTTGTCTTGAAGCCTATATGTCCCAGGCTTAAGCTTTTCAGAGACCTCAAAAGGGCATTCCCAGTTCGGAGCCAGCTTACTGAACTGCTTCTCCTTAGTATGTAAGAAAACTTTCCTCAAAACTTTATCTCCCAGTTGAAAATCCCTTCTTTTGATCTTGGAAGAAAATCTGCTCCGCATCAAGCCTTGGTAGTGGGTCGTTCTAAGATGAGCTTCAACCCTTTTTTTCTTCTATTAAGTCCAACTGATTCCTAATTGCCACCTCATTGGCTTGTTCGGAATAGTTATGGACCCTGCATGATGGTAGGGTTTCTTCTATATGAGTAATCACATACATCCCATACACTAAGGCAAAAGGAGATTCATGTGTAGCATCCGTAGGAGTAGTTCAGTATGCCCACAGCACTTCTTGCAGATAGCTTGGCCACTTCCCTACAACCCCTTTTAAATTCTTTTTTAATCCGGATAAAATAGTCCTGTTTGTCACTTCAACCTGGCCATTTTCTTGTGGGTGGAAAGGAGAAGAGAAGCAATGTTGAATGCCCCTAGAAGCACAGAAATTATCCATATCCTTGTTATCAAATTGTGGCCCGTTATCTGTGGTAATCTTCTGAGGAATCCCAAATTTGCAACAAATGTTAGACAAGATAAACTTTATGGCAGCTTTCAAGTGGTTCCTACCAGAGGATCTGCCTCTATCCACTTTGAGAAGTAATCAATAGCTACAATAATAGTCTTGAACCCTCCGGACGCCATAGGTAGAGGCCCAACTAAATCTAATCCAAAATGAGCAAAAGGTACTGGCTCATAAATAAATTCCATAGGCAAGGATGGCACATGAATTTCGTCGCATGGATCACACTTTTTTACCATTTTTTTAGCATCTGCCATTACGGATGGCCAATAGTATCCAGCCAACAATACCCTCCGGGTTAGGGCCCTGTAATCACAATGTGCTGATCCTTCTCCATCATGTAGTTTGGACAACACAATTTGGGATTCTTCAACCTCCAAACAACGCAGGAGAGGTCTGCTAAAGGATTTTTCATAAATAACCTCTTTTATGATAAAAAAAACCATGAGCCTTGTGTTTAATTTTCCTTGCCATAGCTTTCTCCGAAGGCAAAACCCCATCAGAGATATATTGAAGAAGGGGAAATCTCCAATCTTTAGGTTGAACTACTTGTATACTCAAGCTTTCCTCATATTCTTTGTTCTGATTTGATTGTATAGATGGGCATTCTTGTATGTGAATCCAAGGGTAGGACTCATAGTATGTTATGGTTGCTAAGGAATCTGCCAGCGTATTTTCTGATCTAGGGATATGCTCATAGCAAACACTCTTGAAGTTGGCTGCCACCTCTTTAAGGATGAGTAAGTATTTGATCAGCTGTTCCTTTTTTGCCTCAGATTGACCTTGAACATGGTGGATAAGAAGCTGAGAATCACTCATCAACCTAACTCTTTTAGCCCCACATAGGAAAGCTAATTTAAGACCTGATATAGATGCTTCGTATTCAGACTCATTGTTAGAGGCCCTGAACCCAAAGCATATAGCCTGGTATATCTTATCGCCATACGGAGAGGTTAAGCAAATTCCAACCCCACAACCCATTGTGCTTGACCCACTATCCGTCTGGATTACCGATTCTTTTTTAGTTTGCTCATATGAAGCTTCTTTAGAACTCAGGTCCGAATGAATTCTACTAAGAAATCAGCAACAGATTGAGCTTTGATAGCAGTTCGTGGGGAAAAATAGATATCATAATCACCCAACTCTACTGACCACTTGGTCATCCTGGTTGATATGTCTACTTTCTGAAGAACATTTTTTAATGGAAAAGTTGTTCGGACGATGATGGAATGAGACTGAAAATACGGCCTCATTTTTCTTGCAGCAATCATTAAGGCTAGTGCCAGCTTTTCAAGCTTCATGTACCTCTTCTCAGCATCTATCAGGCTCTTGCTGATGTAGTATACTGGACGAGGATAATTGTCCACCTCTCTTACTAACACTGGACTTATAGCATATTCTGACACAACCAAGTATACATAAAGTGTTTCTCCTTCTATAGGCTTAAAAAGGGTTTTTAGTGAAGACAAGTGCTTCTTTATTTCATCAAAAGCTTGGCTGCATTGTGGAGACCAGTTGAAATATTTAGCACCCTTCAAGGTCTTAAAAACGGAGCACACTTGTCTGAAGACCTTGAAATAAAACAATTTAAAGCAGCCAATCTTCCTGTCAGCCTCTGGACTTCTTTAATATTTCGATGGGGATCCATTTTTAACAGGGCATCAAGCTGATCTGGATCAGGCTGTATCCCTTTCTCACTTATCACATAACCCAAAAAAATTCTGGATTGCACCCCAAAGACACACTTTTCTGGATTCAGCTTTAAATTTACCTTAGTTAAGTTGGCAAAAGTTTCTTGAAGGTCAATTATGTGCAAATCTTCTTCTAAGCTTTTAACCATCATATCATCGATGTACACCTCCATATTCCTGCCAATCTGATCAGAAAATGTTTTGTTAACCAACCTCTGATAAGTAGACCAGTTGAAATCTTTAGCACCCTTCAAGGTCTGAAAAAACGGAGCACACTTGTCCGAATACCTTGAAATAAAACGATTTAAAGCAGCCAATCTTCTTGTCAGCCTCTGGACTTCTTTAATATTTCGAGGGGGATCCATTTTTAATAGGGCATCAAGCTGATCTGGATCAGGCTGTATCCCTTTCTCACTTATCACATAACCCAAAACAATTCTGGATTGCACCCCAAAGACACACTTTTCTGGATTCAGCTTTAAATTTACCTTAGTTAAGTTGGCAAAAGTTTCTTGAAGGTCAATTATGTGCAAATCTTCTTCTAAGATTTTAACCATTATATCATCGATGTACACCTCCATATTCATGCCAATCTGATCAGCAAATGTTTTGTTAACGAACCTCTGATAAGTAGCCCCATCATTCTTCAACCCAAAAGGCATCACCTTGTAGCAATGGATACCCATATCTGTAACAAAGGTAGTGTGATCTTGGTCCTTCGAATCGACCTATATCTGGTTGTACCTAGAGAAGACATCCATAAAAGACAACAACTTGTTTCCAGATGTTGACTCCACCAACTGATCTATCCGGGGGACCGGATAAAGATCTTTTGGGCAAGATCTGTTGAGATCAGTAAAATCGATACACATACGTCATTTCCCATTCTTTTTCTTAACTAACACTGGATTGGCAGTCCATAAAGGATATTGGGACTCCTTTATGTACCCCATCTTGGTAAGCCGGTCGACCTCTTGAACTATTACATCAGCTTTCTCCTTAGAGAAAGCTCTCCTTTTCTGCACAATAGGTGCAATATCACTTCGGATGGACAATTTGTGTGATATAACACTTGCAGGCACTCCGGTGACATCAGCATTGCACCAAGCAAAAACATGTTGGTTATCTGCCAAAAAGGATAACAATTTCTTTTTTAACTCTGGCGCCATCTAGGAGCCAATCTTCACACTTCTACCTTCTGCCAAAGAGTGGGTCTCAACTTCTTCAATCGGTATTAAAACACCAGGGGCCTTTCTGGGGTCATCAATTTCACCCTCTCCCTCAAAAGGCCCCAATAACTGGTAATATTCATTAACCCGGATTGCCCCCAAAGTTTTAGGAGCAAGTGTAGTTGCATAGCACTCTCTTGCTATCTTTTGACTACTCCGTACAACTCCTGCTTGTCCTTGAACTGCATACTTCAAATATTGGTGGAATGTTGAGGCCACAACATGCATTCTATAGAGCTAGGACCTTCCAAAGATTGCATTGTAGCATGTGGGGCAGTCTACCACAACGAATAACACTCTGACCAGCTTTTTAAAAGGCCCATTTCCAAGCAGCACCTCTTCCTCAAACTCTCTGATTACATCCGTAGAGCTTCCTGTGAATCCCACAATGGTTTTGTTTGACCATTGAATAACGGCTGGATTTTTCATCTGCTTGTAAGAACTTAAAAATAGAATGTTTGTCGAACTGTCGGTGTCTATCAGAATTCATCTGATATCGTTGCCCCCAATAGACGCTCATATCACTACAACACCCTCATGTGGACCAGCAATGTTTCTTAAATCATCCTCATCAAAGAATATAAACGAAAAAGGGGTTTAGGACTGATAGGAAGACCTGCCTCTTTCCAATTGAGTAGCCAAATTGTGAACATGCCTTTTTCTTGACGGAGGAGTGTGTGCTGTCATGGTATTCCCTCCGAAAATAGTAAGTGACTCAAAGAAACTAATGAGTCCGGACACCGTCTTGACCTATTCTGTTATGAGCCCCACTTTATTCCGAGTTGGATCAGGCTCCAGATATTCTGAATAAACATCAAATCTTTCAAGGATCACCATTGCCCCCTCCGGACCAGATGTTCCTGTATTGTTCGTAGGGCAGTTCGAGGAGCATTGTCAGGCCTGTTTCCACTTCTTCTTTTGATATAAGCACCCAGCTTTCCTCTTTCAATGAGATTATGTACTTCTTTCTTCAAATAAATGTAGTTTTGGGTATTATGGCCAATATCATGATGATACTGGCAAAAACAAGTATTACGACTTTCTCTAGGAGACTGTAGCGCTGCTGGTTTCCAGAAATGGACCTCATATTTAGTCTTGTCATAAATGGTAGTCACACTTTCTTTCAATTCTGCAAAACACTCTGGTTGAACCCAATGACCTCTTTTATTCCTTGACTACTAGCTCTGAGCTGGATTTGGGTTGGACTGAGTCTGTTTAGCCCTGTTGGGCCCTTGTCCGGTCTCTTTAGCTTTGTATCCGGACTGGTTTTGGTTTTAAACTGCTGGGGCAGACCTCACCTGACGGTGTACCCTGGTTCTCTTAGTTTCATCCATGTTGACTAGCTTTCCCACCTTGTTTAACAAACCACCCTAAGTCATGGTATTTTTCCTTGTCACCGAATCAGCCAGATTCCCATGGTTCAATCCTTGTCTCAATGAATCAATTGCCACTTGTTTGAAGCAATCTGCTAACTCGTTCTTAGTATTTACCAACCGACTTATGTAGTCCTTTAAGGACTCATATCGCTCTTGGGCACGATGGATAATTGTATCTTCATTGCCCTTTACCTCTTTACTTCACACAAACTACCTTCGGAAGGAAACCCAAAATATATCAAAGTTTTTTATACAACCCTGAGGAAAACTGTTGTACCACTTAAGAGCACTTCCCGTAAAGGATTGGGAGAAGGCCTTACACAGAAGTTTATCATCATCATCAGATGAAGTTCTTAAATTGCTCCAGATGATTGTCTAGATCTTTACTCTTATCATACTTCTCCATTTTAGTACTGTCAAACCTCTTGGGTAGGTTTCCGGATAGGATATTGGCAGACAGTGGTGACTGTCTCAAATTCCTACTACGACTGAAGACTATATCTTCATTAGGTTTTGCAAAAATACCTGGTTCATCATGGAAAGCAAAAGGATCGATCAGCAACTGATCCACATGCCTGTGACTGTGGCTGTGAGATGGCCCTTGCCGAAATTCCTTTTAAGTCTTCCATGACTATCTCTCTTTCTTGAATATTTTTAACTAGTTTTTGTTTCTTCCTAGACCTTCCTTCATCACTACTTGATGACAAAAACTCTTCAAGCTCAGTCTTGTTCGAAGAGCTGCTGGAGGACTCAAAGACTGAACTTTCCACCGACTTAGACCGGTGAGACTTTTTAGAACTAACATGGGTCTTTTTTGTACTTAAATGAGTATTTGCTGATGGACCATTCTCTCTGGGATTTTCAGTATGATGAATGGATGACGCCTTCGATTTCTCTTTTAAACCCATTTCTATTTTTTTAATGGCCCTCAAAGCTTCTATTTATGCTCTCAACTTATCTCGTTCCTTGGTGGTGTACTCATTGTTTTCCCCAACTACCTCCACCATAGGTGGTGGAATCGCTTGCTCATTCGGATCCATCCGAACAGGTTTTTTTTGTTGGTTTTGAATGCAAGATTCAGGCACCGTCTTCTCCTATTGTGGTCGTCAATTTGGTGTAGATTATTTTGAGATAAGGGTAATTTTGTCAAGGTTTTTGGAAAGTAAATAAGATATTAAGTGTTTTGATACAAAGTAGTGAGAGATTTGAGCAACATGGTTGTATTAAATGTTAATTACCCTCCTTAATGAAAGTAGTTGAGGTATTTATACCCTTAATTAAGGACCCATGGGCTTTCGCGTCGAGTTTAGAGACCCATTTACTTATTAAGCTGATTAGCACATAGCTTAGTCAAAAAGTGTTTAGGTGTTTCTTTACTTTTGTCCTGTCCGGATAGTTCAGTGGCACATTTATGTCCGAATTGCCCTTGTCCGGATAACACAGTGAGTTGTGACTGAATAATCCGAACTCATCAGGATTTACCTAAAGTTGTTTGACTATCAAAATGTATTTGAGTTGATATATTCCCATTACATGTGAATGATATCTCTAATAATAGATCTTACAAACATTCAATATTCTTTTATGTTGCAACGAACACTATGAACTCAGATTCTATAGTTAAATGAGATATACACATTTGTTTTTTTATCCTTAAGAAAGAAACACATGCGAAGTGAATACCCCCCCGTATTTGATTTGTTATCGGCTAAATTGTTGATCCAACTTGTATCCGTGTATCCCTCAAGTACCCCATGAAAATAGAATATTTAAGACAAGTATTTTTTGTCTTATTTAAGTACCCTAAAACCTTCCAATTACATCACAATGTTCCTTACTTGTATACTTGTAAATTGACTTAGTTTACTTGCCATAAATGATAAATCTGCACTAGTGCATAAAGTTGCATACATTAAAATTTCTATTGCACTATCATATTATAATTCAGCCACCGATCATCCCTCATTCTTATCAAGTTTTAAACTATAATCAAATAATGTAAGTGTTTTTTTTAACTTTAGATGTTTGAACTTATCAAGTACTTTCTCAATATAATGGGATTGACCTATGGCCCAACCCCCACTACTATTTAATAAATTTATTCCCAAAATAATGTCCATTTTCTTATGACCTTTGAATTTAAAAGT
Organism: Limnanthes douglasii subsp. nivea; assembly: GCA_036936605.1. NCBI lineage: Eukaryota > Viridiplantae > Streptophyta > Magnoliopsida > Brassicales > Limnanthaceae > Limnanthes > Limnanthes douglasii. The sequence continues at coordinate 214,192,162 of JAUPFV010000004.1, forward strand.
AGAGGACATAAACCTCTTTATTTTGATAATATCATTCATATTATTACTTAATATGAGAAAATAATCTACGTATAAACACATTATGAACATTATGTCAATACTAATTTTTGTGTACAAACATTTATCTAACATGTTATGTATAAACACATGAGATACAATTGGATGGTAAAACTTTTCATAACACTTCTTAAATGCTTGATTAAGACCATATAATGACTTAACAAACCTACATACCTTATATTAATTCATGAGAAGTACACAGTATTTGGGATGTTCAATATAGTTCTCGTTGAGATCTTCAATTTGGAAAGTGGTTTTGACATCCATTTGGTGAAACTTCAAATTGTATATGAATGTAACTGAAAAACATATCTTCATGCTTGTGGTTCTTGAAATCCAAGCATATATGTCAAAGTAATATACTCATTTCTTTTATTTAAAACCTTTAGCTACTAATCTTGCTTTAAAAGTTTGGATGATACAATCTGTGTGGTATTTATTCTTAAAACCCACTTGCAACCAAGTGGTTTTGAACTCGAAGGATAATCGACCAATTCACAAGTATGATTGGATATGATTGAATCTAGTTCATTATTTATCGACCCAAGCCAAAATACAGAATCTCATAACGTTATTACTCATTTATAAGATTTGGGGTTGTATTCTAAATAAAGCACAACCAGAATTTTCCAAGTGATTTTTTCATAATTTAATTCTACTAAATATATATAAATCCTTTGAGAACCTGCCTGATTGACTCATATACCTTTATATATTTTCTCTCATTGACTCTTACGAGTTTCATGTGGTTGTTATTCAACCAAATGTGCTTTTTGCAAAGTATTTTCCTTATTAAATAATTTGGATTAAAAGAACTCAACTTCTCTTAATTCAAATACCATATTAGACTCTAAGCCTAATAGTTCAATAAGCTTTGTTATTGGCTATATACAAAACAAATACACATCTTATAACTTGATGTATCCATAGAAGCCCAAACAAAAACCTTTTTAATTAAATTAATTTTTTTCAAATATTTTATTTTATTTAAATCAAATCTCATCGTATTAAGATTTGATTTGATTTTAAAACATTTATTTTATTTCTTTGTATTGTAATTTAGGGTTTTGAGAAGCTCTTATATAAAGCCTCATATGCCTTTAAGTATTTTAAATTTTTAGAATAATATATTTTTTCCTCTCAAAATTTCAGTCTTTGTTACCCTTGGATTAGGGTTTCATCTATAATGTTACCCTTGACTTAGATTTTCATCTATCGTTGCTTATTCTTCTATTTCAATTGTGTAATTGTAACTTTATTACCTATTTATTCTCATTAGACCAATATTTTTGAAAAACTTTAAACACCCTCACACTTTGAAATATTCAATATTTAGTTTTATTCTATTCTAAAATTAATATGGAGATACACTAATTTTCTTAAGTGGAGTACAATTAACTATATGGCATGCATTTAAAACTATTGTATCTCATAAATTAATAGGTAACTTAGAATTAAATAGCATGACACTAGTCATCTAAATCAAAGCCATATTTTTTAGTTCAACCAATCAATTGTTGGCGTATAGGGCACCGAATATTTATGAATGATCTCAGGCTTTTTACAAAAACTAGAAAATTATGATTATAAATACTCAACATTTATTAATATACAAGATTTTAATCTTATTGTCTAATTGATTTTCTACTCCCACTTTGAATATCATAAACATGTAGTCTATTTATCATGTTATGTCATATGTGAGCAAGTCTACTATGTCATAACTAATATTAATTACGAGGACAATCATCAATAAAATTCTTTGTTTTACTCATGTAATTTTTTGAAGTACATAGTTTCACCATTATGTTATTTAAGTATTTTCCAAACAAAAACACCTTCTTTGGTCAAAATAAGTTTACAAAATTTGTACACCCAAATAATTCCTGATGCAACAAAAAGATCGCCGGACACTAAGTTTTTATTCATTTCCAAAAATTATAAAATGTTGTGAGCGTTGTTGTTTTCCCATTTTTAAATACTAACTCAACGTTCACACATCCTTCTATTTTTGATTTGTTGGTATTATCAATTATCATATGACATCCATCACTACTTATTTCAATTGATTTGAATAGAATTCTATTACAGGAAACATGTAATAATGCACATGTATCATACCACCAATCAGAGGATTTGCCTTCCGTGATACTAACTTATATCTATTGTCATAATTATTTCATTCAAATTATTTACATCATCACTACTCTTTCGAAGATCATAATATTTTGTAAAATAACTTAGTCTACCATAAACAAAACACATGATTTCACTTTCTTGTAAACTTGTTGTGTTTTTGGTTCAAAGTATAAATTCTAAAAACAATTGGATTCAATCACGTTTATACTCTTAGAATTTCTACTTTTAAAATATTTCTCCATCTTTTTTAAACAAGTAATTAAACTATATTTCTAGATTCAAGAGTTCGAAAGAGAAAAAACTTTCATATAAAAACTTATAGGCTTCCCATTTAAATATAAGAGATTTAACGGTACCTAAACTTCTCCTTAAGCATACTTCATATCTGAATCCTGATATTGAGAACGTCATATTGTCCTTCCCCCTTGCATGGTTTGTTCCATAACACATATCCAATTGAACTTCGTCTTTGTTCATGAACATATTTATTTTCATTTCCATGATACTAATTTTTTATTGTTAAAAAATAGAGTACATAAACAAGAACCATAAATGTTTAGATAAGATTTCTAAAAAACTTATTTCGATCACTCTATTAATTTGATCATCCAATAAAATTTATTGGTGGATATAATAAACCTTGTGATGATGAGAGAGAGAGAGATTTGAGTTTTTAAGAGATTGGAAAATTTATAAATATGTTATTTTAATTCATCTCTCAAACCACCTACCTATTTATAATGATTATTGAATCCTTACAAGGGGTCACAACTTTCTATAAAAACTTTAGAAAAAATCATGTAGATTTAGTAGACAACCTTTCAGAAAAAAACATATTTCTTCAATTTTGTCGCAGTAAAGATTTTAGTTGCCGCGACAGATATTTTCATTTATCATTTGAAACCTTGTTATGTTTGTCGCGGTAATCGTTGTCTTGGTCGCGAAAAAATTCAAATTAACCTTTTTGTAAATTTTTCATAAACTTGAAAACCGAACGTTGTCATGATAACCATTATTTCACTGTGGAAAAATACCTTCACCACGACCAACCATTCAGTTATTGTAGCTAACTTGTTTCGTAGAATTCTAAAACGTTTGTCAATGCATATTTGCCTTGGAAAACCTTTTTGTTATCGCATCGAATATCTGCTTCTTGTAGATTTTTTTGTTTTACCGCGACAATGACCTATAATTTTGTATTACATATTTGTTCCATAAACTCTGCGAAAATCATGTTTGTTGTCGTGGTAAAATTTATTCCTTAAGTCATCTTGCTTAATAAGTTTATTCAAAATTCTCTTTAATCTAGATTTGATTATCCAAACACATCTTCGGATCAACTTTGCTCACTTTATTTAGTCAAAATTTCTAACAATAAATACTAATGATAATGTATCCTTACTCGTGACGTACACGTTGTATCAATTTGGTTAACTCGATGTTTGTGCCATACTCATACGTGGAAACAAATATGTGTAACTAATAAACAAACATCATACCACGATATGTTCCTACAATACAGAAAAAAAAGTTGTGATACAATCAAAATTCAATAAATACGCATAAATAGAGCACGAAATAAAACAATATAAAAATACATAATCACATATTGGAAATCATAAAAACATAAAAGAATAAACACATATATAATTTTCATAAAGATAATACATACCTATTTTGGTATGGACAAAACAGAATATTTAATATTTCTGCATTATTCATATGAATGTTATAATTTTCATGCATAATCAAATATTTTTTAAAACAAAATTGCTTCTGTTGTATTGTAATTCTCGTGTATAGTTCAATATATTTAAGATTGTCGCTTTTTAGTTTAGAGTAGATTTAAACTTTAAAATTTTCATAAATAAGATTAACATCATTAGTTTAAAATAATTAAAATATAAATTATTCAAATAGACAGTTTAGATTATATTATATCTCATACTAATTTTGATAGATCATCCATTTTTTCATATATGTTTCGATTGAAAATTGAAATACCTAAAATACATTTAAGTCACCTAAATATATATATCTATAAAAATACATCCATATATCTTTATCTTTTTCGTTTTTAACATTAAGTGTCAAAGTAATTTTTTTATTAACAATTACTTCTCACATCTTTGTCAACATGAATAAAGTTGATAGTTTTAAAATTAATTTTCAACAATATTTTATCCATCCAAATTCAAACGAATAGTTCTAATAAAAGTAATATAAAACTATAAATTTATTATTATTTTCAAAACAATTCAAATAAATAAATATATTTAAACATTCAAAACATTAAAAGACCAATAAAACATGCACGATCTCAACCAATCAAAAAAACAAACAAATTCAAACAAATTTCCAAATCTTTGAACGTGTGATCACAAGTAATCAAATAAAAAAACCAATTTGAACTAATTTTTAAACTATTGAAGTTTATTAAGATCATAATCTAACTGTTTTCTAGGTGTTAGAGTCGAAAACAAAAATAGGATTACAAATCTTATCTATTTTGGTTTTGCTTTCTCTGTTAGTGATAATTACTTGAAAATGTATTAGATCATGTGATACTTGATGAGACTAAAATCCTAATCAAACACCAAAAAAATTTTTAGAGAAGAATTAAGACTAAAACGGGTTAAAAACACCAGAGGTCCTCCATGTTTGCCACTTGTAACACATCAGTCCCTATTCTTTGTCTTTGTAATAAACCGGTCACCTATGTTTTAAAAATATAACAAATAGATCATTTTCTGAAAATTTGAAGGACCTGTTTATTACAAATTGAAAACGTGAGGGACCTGTTTATTACAGACATGAAGGACCTATATATTACAAAAAAGGATCTGTTTATTATATTTTTAAAACATAGAGGACCAGTTTATTACATAGACAAAGAATAGGGACTGATGTGTTACAAGTGACAAACATGGAGGACCTCTGGTATTTTTTACCCGACTAAAACGATAAAAAACTATCGAGAATGGGATACAATTTATCGAGAATAGGTTACAATAGTTTTTCTATATAAAAATTGTTCGTATTTACATCTAGAGTTATGCACTTATTTATATAATTTATAAAAGACTATATATATATATTTACTCTCCAATAGTTACATGTTTGTGTTACAATATATTTATGGACTGCCATGCTAAATATATATTTGGTCATTGTCTTAAAGAAGTCCAAATTAAAAGTAATCGAGTTAATTATTTAATTAGCTAAATTGGACCTATGAGTGAAAAGGATTTATGGATTCTGTGTATCACAAGTTCAGTGGGAATAATTTCATATTTCTTATAATATATGTGGATGGCATATTGTTTTCCTCGAACAATAAGAATTATTACACACTACAAAAATATTTCTATTAGACAAGTTTGATATGAAAGATCTTGGTGATGCTCGTTTTGTGTTAAGAATCTAGATACATCGGGATCGCTCTCGTGGTATTTTTATATTATCACCAAAGGTATACATTAGAAGTGTGTTACAACGTTACGAATTGGCAGATTGCATACCCCTAAGTACCCCTATAGCAAAGGGTGACAGACTTAGTCTCAGTCAATGTACTAAGATAAAACTTGAGATTAAGAAAATGAAAATGGTCCCTTATGTTTCGCGAGTTGGAAGTTTAATGTATGCTCAAGTTTGTACTAGGTCGGACATTGCCTTTACTGTAAATATGTTAGGGAGATATGATAGTAACCCATGCATGTATCATTAGAAAGCAGTTAAAAGGGTATTCCAGTATCCCTAAGGAATAAATTGGCACATGTTGACATATTGGAAGTCGGATAAACTAGAGATCATTGGGTATTCCGACCTGTTTTTGATGGATGCATATACACAATAAAGAGCACGTCAAAAAACATATTATTATTGGTTGGAGGTATAATATCCTGGAAAAGTATAAAGTAAACACTTATTGCATCGTCCAACATGGTGGAAGAATTTGTTGCATGCTTTGAGGCATCGAACCGATAATTATGGCTGTGGAATATCACAGTGCAATACTCTAACAGTAATAAAAACTTGTCTAGGTCCAAACACATAAACATAAATTTCTAAGTCATAGTTCAGATTGGTCAGATGTAAATAGAGCATATCATCACAAACTCTATGATAGTTAAGATCCTCTAACAAATGCGGTTTTGCCTAAGGTTTTCCAAGGACACACCATTAGTATGGGTGTAGTATTTAGAGGACTGTTAGTTTCAGTGGGAGAGTTTGTGAAATGTAATCTTCAAGTCTATTATTTTTCATGTCTTCGGACACCACTTGTCATTTACTGAAGCTTTTAATTTTTATTTTATCGATTATCGTAGCTTTATCTTCATGGCTGAAGTTATTTTTTTTGTTAAGGCTTTATGTTTTTCATGCGGAAGTAATTATTCTGACCATGTTTCCTAGACACCTAAAAGTCTTAAGGTTTGTTTATTTTGATTTACCTAGCCAAACTAATCTAAATTTGGTTTGAACTTAAATTTTCCTACCTCATTAAAACCTTTTGCAGGCCAAAACCTCCACTGAGGATAAAAAGCTCTATTTTTTCAAAGGGAAAAAAGTACAACTAATAATTTATAGGCTATAGTGTGCTACTTATTTCTTTGATATGCTTCGACTCTTTTCCAAATTTGGATGAGTATTTGGAATCCTCTATAGTTTGTGCTAAATGATGAAGTAATGACTATCTTTAGCTTTGTCGTCCAACTACATGCCTTATTAGTGTTTTAGATTTGTACTTGAAGTCGTCATTCTTGAGGTCGTCATGCTTCCGGTTGTTATACTTTATTTCATTTTTCATTTATGCATATTTTCTTTCTCATATTTATTGGTTAGCTTGACAAAGTTGTTACTGGAATAAATCTCTATATGGACCAATTATTTCTTCATAACTTCATTTTTATGTCGGCGACATACTTATTTTGGTAACAAATTTATACTTTGATTCTCATTGTAGGATCATTGTATATATCTATATATTTGACTAGTGAGTCATGACATAATATGGTCTCTATCGTGGCTTTATATGCTTGGTTTATTAACGAGTTTGCTAATTTAAAATTTTAAGCTAATGCTCAGTATGGTTTACTGCGTGGCCTCTTATACTTTTCAGTTGGGCTTGGTTTATTAACTAGTTCGCTAATTTGACATTTTAGGTCAGGTATCAATATTTCCTCTTGCATGGCCTCTTACAATTTTCAATTGATCTTTATTTATTAACAGTTCGCTAATTTGACATTTTAAGCCAAGATTAATATAACCTCTAATGTGGTCTCTTACACTTTTCAGTCGGGCTTGGCTTATAACCATGTTCGCCTATGTATAATTAATTGTGATCCCTCTTTATATTTTTTTTACATCATCATTTACATGGAGATTGCTTGGATTACATCCTTTTTATCATGAAGATCAATTGGAGTTCTATCATAGATATCACTTGGCTTAAAGTCTTTTTATCATTGAGATAATTTTGTGTTTTATCATGAAGATCGTTGTCTTATTTCCTTTCTATCATGGAGATCACTTAATGTTCTATCATGGATATCTCTTGGCTCAAATCATTTCTATCATGGAGATTACTTGACATTCTATCATAGAGATCATTTGGTGTTCTATTATAGAGATCACTTGGGTTAAGGCTTTTTTATCATGAAGATTACTTGGTGCATAGTTTTTCTGTCATTGAAATCACTTGGCGTTTAATATTCTATTATAGAGATCACTTTGCTCCTCGAGATCATTTGTCTTAAATCCTTCCTATAATGGAGATCATTTGGTGTATATCATGAAGATCACTTGGCTTAAAATCTTTCTATTACGGAGATTACTTCACGTAGAGTTTTTTCTACCACAAAGATGGGCTGACGATTGTTATTTGTAGGCCTTATTGCACGATCGTTTTTGTTGATAACGAACTCTGGCCTATAGCCTCATATAAAATTATTTACGATTTACGAATATTTAAGCTCTTAACTATATTATGCAAAATAATGAATTCTTCTAAATGTGTGCATGTTCACTAATATGCCTTATGATGTCTTGTGATGTTTGATGTGAGTTATAGCATACCTCACATTTCTAGGTTGAATTTTTGAAGTTTGAGTTATAAAGTAAACTATTGACGAAGGCTAAAAATTATTTTTAGAATCTCCATTGCCGAAGTTATACTAAATATCCACTTTGATGGCTAAGAGTTGCTATAATTTTATTGTGAAGGTCCCTCGTTTGAAATCGTTGTTTGTTATAACCATAGATTGGTAATGGAGAAGGATTCCCACTTGTTTTACAACTTCCATAAATGTTTTGATCAGTAAACTCTGGTAATGTACCATTATGGTTTGAAATATCTTCAACGAGAAAATCTGAGATAACTGAGTAATGAGATTTTTGATTTCGAAAGTTGGCCAAACTCGGAAAAGATTGAGAAAAAAAATATTACGTGTTACTATAATTTTGAACTTGTAGACCGCATGATAAAGTAATCAATAAATTGAGTTATGAACGCCACATCATGGTCTTATAACTCTATTTGTTTAATCATCTCGGCTAATATTGCATGTGTAGGGTCTGTATCTAGATAAAGAAAAACTATATGTGCAATATCAATGATAGAGATTTATTGTCATTTTTATTTTCTCTCTCCATGCACTCATTGTTCTCATGTATCCTCACGTACTCAATAAACCAAGACAGACAGTTGGAAATCGAAAAACATAAAGTCTTACAATTACTTCTTGTAATCGTACTTGAAGAAAGGTGTTGTTGATAGTCTATATCAATTTACATAGAAAGAGGTTAGAATGTGAAAGATTTGTTTAGATTTGAAACTCTTGTTTGATAACAGCGAGGTATCACACTTCAATTCTCTTGGTTTTTCAATTTGGATAAATTTATTTTCCAAAAAAACAAATTGATGACAATTTCTCCAAATCTATGGTTCCATTTTTTCTGTTGAATTACACCTCTTTTTGTTTGGATGAACCTACTCTCTTTTTTATTGTGAATGACCATTTCCTTTTTTTATGTTAACGAATCCTATGCTTTTTCGATTTTGTTGACAAACCATATTCTAGATTTTGTTGACGAACACTTAAAACACTCATGAATATTCTTTACGAAAAGAAGTATAATTTTCTTATTTTTAAAATCACCCATTCATTTCGTAAATAAATATTTAAATTTCATAAATATGTCCAATCAATGCAAATAAATGATGCAACGGTTAAATAAATTAAGAAGTTTTTATATTTTTATATTTTTATATTTCTATTTAAATATACATAAAGATTTATTGTATTAATCATGTAATTATTAATTTTTGAATAGCAGATATTATTCTATAACTAGAGAATTAATCTTTCTAATAAATTACCGTATTTTTTTTTAATATTTAGTAGATATATGAAGATAAAATCAAGATTGTATCAAACATATTGCACATCTTTAAACAAATTAAAAAATAAAATCAATTATTTTAAAAAAAACTAATTTTATATATTATTAATTATAAAATAGTTTTTGAAATCTGATTTTTGATTTCTAAATAAAAACAAATTCAAATATGGGTTACGCTAAAGAGAGATCCCGCTTTGTTAGAATGAGACCCGGCTATAATAAGACCCACAAGACCTCCATTAAATATAAATCTTCCACTAATATCAAATATATTTTCTATAAAACAAACCGAGCCAAAACTCAATAAAAACTCTAACTCTCTCTAAATAGCAAATTTAAGAACTTCAGATTTTTCAAATCAGACTCTACCACTTCGTAGAGGTGTGTATTATTTATTTATTGATGTATTTTTTCACTTTAGATATGTATTTTAGTAATATTTTGATTTGAATATTATTTTCGAAAAATCATTTTTTATATATTTTCTGAATCTAACTATACCACTTTGTTAAAGTATATATTATTTACTTATTGATGTATTTTTTCGATTTAGATATTTATTTTAGTGATATTTAAAGTTGAATATTATGTTCGAAAAAATCAAATTTTTATATATTTGTAGTTGTTATTTCAAATTCTAATTAGTTATATATGTTATGTTAGGTTAGGTTAGCTTTAGATCTTCAATCATGTAGTTTATTTGCTTGATCAGTGATAATATGCAAGAATTTAGAAGTTTGAAGGGATGAAGCTTGTTCTTGAGAAATTGTGATTCCTCGCGCACACATTGCATGAAAAACAGTTGGATTCGCGCAACCTGGGTGCACAAATCCGACTGCTCCTCGCGCAATGCGTGCACAATTTTGCACATGAATCATAATAGGCATACAATAATACAAAGCATAATAACATACAATAACTTGATACTATTTTTAGTTTTAATTATAGCATGAAAAGAACATAATCTTTTGCAAATTCATTTGTATTTTACCTCTATGATGTCACGCAATTCTTTTTTAATGTGGTAGATCAATTATTTATTTTAATGAATATATTTATATAATTTTGTATTTCAAATATTTTGAAAATTATACATATCACTGACATTTATTCTTAGGGTTTTTATACGTTATGAGTATTTTAGTCCTTTCAAGTTTTTGAATAATGAGATAGACTAAAGAATAAAAAACTATTTTATGCAAGAAGTTGAGAATTATTGTAATCGTTTGACTATCTCTAAAATATAACTGTTTGACTAACTCTAAAATTTAACTATCATTGTAATCGTACATCAAGTTTGGCTGACTCTAAAATTAGACTATTCACAATCATAATTTTGGTAGTGATGAGAGAATAAATAGGTGAGGTTTATTTTCGTTTGAGGATAATTTTGTCCAGAGTTTTGTGGTATTTTGAAGGTATTTAATGTTTGGATAGAGTGTAGAGGGAGAATTTGAGCTGCCTGGTTGTATATAATTCTCATTACCCTCATTAAATGAAAGTGGTTGGATATTTATACCCTTAATTGTGGGCCACATGGACTTTCGGTTTGACTTATGGATTCGGGTCGAGTTCAAAGACACATTAGTTTTAAGCATGTAGATAATTAGCTTAGTTATGAAGTGATTAAGTTTTTAGTACATTAGTTCTGTCCGGACGGTTCAGTGGGTGGATGTTGTCCAAATTGCCCATGTCCGGTTCTCATAAAGAGTGACAATAAATTCCGGACTCATCATAAATGACTAGGAAAAATATAGGATCTTGGACCTGATGTGACTGGAGTACCAATGTAGAGAGAGAAAGTAGAAAGAGAATATTATATTCAATTGTCCCACCAAAATAATTTACTTACAAATTGTCTTCTAACAAATAATAAATACTATAATAGGCATATTTATCTTCTTCTATTTACAATTGACTCATTTTCTATTAAGATCGGCGAATTACTCCCTCATCTATAACCCCTCAGTCTTCAAGAGCATCGGGAATGAAGACTTGTAAAAGAATAATTTCGACACGCCTCTGCACCTTACGCCTCGGTACCGGTTGAACGGGTTGCCTTGGTTGGATGCTTGTCTCTAGAACGGTGACCGACCCTTCGTACTTCTTGTTGTTGGGTCGGTCGTGAGTCATCCCGACTTTGTAACAACGTCTCCTGGGTCTGCTTCCGACCCTTTTGGATGGGTTCCACATGGACCTAAACCGGTGAACGGGCTTTGGCAAATAATCCGGGTAGATGAGGCCCATATGAGGTATCTATCTGAGCTAGCTAGTATAGACCTGCAACTCTAGTCCGGTTAAGGGCTACACGTGTCATCCGAGTACTCGAAGTGTGCCCGTCTGCACGGTTTTCCAAGGGGTCTTTCGACTTCCTGGTGCTTTTCTTCGCTTGAACTCCCCCGTACGTGTCACAGTTAAGTGAGGGTGACTATATATATCTCATAAGAGAGAATCACTCTTAGAAGAATTCTAGAGAGAGAAAGTGATGTCCGGACGTTTCTAGAGAGAGAACGAGTTTTACGAGAAACAGGAACCCGAAGCCAAAACAAAAAACTAAGAAGAAGAAAGAGCCTGTGTTTGGATTTGAAGATTAGGCTAGTATCGGTGACCGTGCTGAGGAATATCGAGTTGCGGGATTGATTTGGAATTCTGACACCAAGCCCTTCACGCCTGTACCGTTACCCCACGACCCTGTTCTTGCTGATCCGATCCCTGTTGAGTCTTTGACCTTACCCGAACCGTTCGGCGCTCAGACCCCCGAGGTCATTATCATTCCTTGAAGTAGTAGCTCTCCACACTCCCCAACTGCCCAACTCAACCGCCCGACGCCTTTGTCGGTTAATTCTTACACGGCTCCGACCTCTTTTCCACCCTGACGTCGAGGCAAAGCTAAATTTCTTTCTATGTGCGAATCCAACACTTCAACTTCTCCCGCGGGAGGTAACTCCCCTGAGATGGTCCAGCTTACTCCCGATATACGAGGATGCCGGACCAGTACTAACACTGCTCATACCTTTTTAGGTCTCAACCAACGACCACTAGCACCTCACGAACTGGACCCCGAGCGTGCTCGCCAAAAACAACAAGAGTCTCAACTGGCCCAAACCGGAAGCAGTTTTGGTCCTGCGGACCTTTTTGTCCGACCGTCTGGTCCGTCCGCGGTCAGGCCCCTTAGATCTGACGCAACCCCGACAGCAAATACCGAGGAGCCGGAGCCGGACGCTTTACCTGCAAAGGATGGTATTGCTGCTGCTGGCAATACTGCAGCTCCTCCCGAAGAACCGCTTCCCGAGGAGATTGGGGCGGTCATAACCACCTCCTACCATCTCCGGTTGCCTAGGGATAATGTCATTTCCCTTTTTGAGGGCAAGTATCTTTACTTCCCTGCTGCTGAGCAAGAGGAGCTTCTGATCCGGTGGGGTATTCCGGAGTGCATCACCGTCCGGTTTCTTGTTCCTGGGGAGACTCCTGTGCATGTTCAGTCACGGGAGATCGTAATCTTCACCGAGCTTTTCAATTGGGGCCTCAGGTTTCTTCTGGATCCTGAGATTGCTCTGTACTTCAAGACTCTCAACATCTGCCCCTCTCAGCTAACGCCCAACGCGTGGTATACGCTGATGTCCTGCATAATGGTCTCGCGCCTTTCGGGTCGGGTCATGCCCATGGAAGAGTATATAGCCATGTCCGGGCTGTCGAAGTCTCCCAACTCCCCGTTCTTCTATTCTTCTTTGGCCAATACATGGAAGATAGTGAACGACTTTCTCGAAGGCGACAAAAGTTGGAAACACCGTTTCTTCTTCCTCAGTGGCTGCTGGGAAAACGGCCGCCCATATAGCAAGGAGAATCCGAGGCGACTGCTGCGGACATGGGTTCCTGATGGTATAATTTTTTTTTACGTGATGAACCGATCCTCTGTGTAGTATCAAAGGAATTCGTCCAGGGGTTGAAGAAGGACTACTTTAAGCCGGGCAAGGTCACCTTCCAATTGTTGAAGGACTATGCCAGGAAGCATTGGCGTGGGCGTTCCATCGGGCCTTCAAAAACACAAACCTGATTACGAGTAACCTTTGGCATTTCTCGTCAGAACCGCTCATGATTGAGCAGCTGCGTAAACCCCCCAGTCTGGAGGACTTGGTCGCGAAGACGGATGCGCCTGATGCCCACTTGTTTCTCCCGAAGCGCAACAAGGCTCCCTGCAAGCGTCCAAAGTCAGATGATGAAGCCGAGCAGGACACTGCCGGGGCTGAAGAGGCCGGTGTAGAGGGGCACCAAGATGAAGATGCTGCTGAGGGTGCCGAGACCCATCAGTCCCAAGAGCTGGCGAAGAAGCGGGAGGGGAAGGCTGACGCAGAAGGGGCTCAGGCTAAAAAGCCTAAACGCTCAAAGAAAGAAGGCGGGTCTGCCGCGGGTTCTGCTGGTGCAGACAATGCTACCGTCCCGGAGCTCTTTCAGGAATACGGAGGGGTTAAGGGTGGTACAATAGCCGATCCCGTAGTGGTGATTCCCGACGATGCTAGGCCCTTAAAGGCCTCCAAAACCGTTGTTGCGTCGTCGAGTGGTACGAACCTTCCGGTGCTGTCTGTGCCAGGGAGTCCGCATACTTTTCCTTTGCGGATAACCGACGGGATATCCCCTTCCTTGTACAACATGATTATGCCCTTGGCGATGAAAGAGCGTCGGGCATGGGAACTAAGCCAGAAGCTGTCGGTCGCGGAGGGGAAAGTTATCTCGCTGGAAGATGAGGTGGAGAAGGGAAAAGCGGCTCAGAAGCTGGCAGAGGAGTAGCTCAAGACGACCGAACAAACCTTGGTGCAAGTCAGGAAGGACGGGGATGATCGTGCGGGGCGGTTGGAGCAGGAAATTGTCGACCTGAAGAAGGCTAACACCCTTTTTGCTGAAAAATGTAAGAAGTGGATGGAGAAAGAGACGGCCGAAGCCAAAGCCGCATACGTGCTGACCTTTCATCACCGCTTCCCCGACCTTCCCCTCGGGTCAATGTGGCTGGATGTTCCGGAAGAAGACCGCCCTACTGATGTGGTTGGCAAAGACGAAGAATCGGATGACGCCGAGTCAGAGGAAGAGGATGCTTGATCCCCGACGTCTCTTGTTTTTTTGTTCTGTTAAAATTTGTAATTGCGGGGTCTGTGGAACCCCCTGTAAGCCTTTTTTGTAACCAAAGTCTCTGATCGATCAATATGTTATCCGTACTTATGTTTATCCGTATTTATGTTTTTATAAATGTTACATACAACTCGGTTTTTATAAATCCACGGTTGATCGGGAACCAAACTATGGATTGTAGCCTATCAAAAGACCAAAGAAAATGTGGATCAGTTCGAACACTGAAAAACCTGCTAAGGTTCTGTTGATCAACATAAAATTGAAAATTGTCCTCATAGGGTCGGGAATTAGAGTGTATATCAGTTTAAACACTGAAAAACCTATGAAGGTTCTCTTGATTAATGTAAAATTGAGAATTTTCCCGTAGGATTGGGAATTAATATGTAGATCAGTTTAAACACTGAAAAACCTATGAAGGTTCTGTTGATCAATGTAAAATTGAAACTTTTCCCGTAGGGTCGGGAATTAAGATGTAGATCAGTTGACACACTGAAAAACCTATGAAGGTTCTGTAAAGCAATCAAGATTACTAAATAATCGTCGATCAGCTCGTCAGCTGACGGACTCCTTTTTAACACTTCCGAGATTGAAAGGCAAAATTTTCGATTAAAAAGGTCGGTTGCTATAGATGCCTTATTAAAAACTTCTCGCGCCACAGAGGTAGGAAAGAGTGCATCCCCGACCAAAAGGTTTTTACAAAAATAATGCTTACAAAGTTACAAAAATCAAAATCACTCCAAATATAATTTCAGAAGTTCAATGTTCCATGGGAGCCTTAACGAATGCCCGAGCTTGTCTTGCAACCGATATGTCCCGCTCTTAACTTTCTCCACCACTTTGTACGGTCCTTCCTAGTTCGGGGTGAGCTTACCGTGGCTGTTATCTTTGGTATGCAGAAAAAATCTTCTCAAAACCTTATCACCAACTTTGAACTCCCGCCGCCGTACTTTTGATGCATACCGACTCCTCATTAGGGTCTGATAGTGTAAAGAATTCAATTGAGCTCGGTTCCATTTTTCTTCTATTAGGTCGAGAGTTAACTGTCTGTCACCTTAATTTGTGTTTTCATCATAGTTACCGATCCTAAAAGATGGAAAAATTGGCTCTGCTGGAGTGACCGCGTCCATGGCATATACTAAGGCATAAGGTGATTCCTTAGTCGTCGTTCGAGGTGTAGTTCGGTAAGCCCGCAACACTTCCTGCAAATAGTCCGGCCATTAGCCAGCTTTCCCTTCGAGGTTCTTTTTGAGTCCGCCCAGAATGGTTCGGTTGGTAACTTCGACTTGACCGTTCGCTTGAGGATGGAATGAGGCAGAGAAACATTGCCTAATCCTATGAGTTGTACAAAAGGATTTCATCTCACTCCTATCGAATTGAGGCCCGTTATCCATGGTGAGCTTCTGGGGTACCCCGAACCGACAACAGATATTAGACCAAATAAATCTGATGATATCCTTAGTCTTAGTAGCAGATAATGGTTCGGCTTCTACCCATTTGGAAAAGTAATCCACGGCCACCACGATCGTTTGTCTCCCACCAGATGTCATTGGTAATGGCCCTACAAGATCGATTCCCCATCGGTCGAAAGGTAATCCTTCAGATATAGATTCTAAAGGGGTCGCGGGCACGTTTATCGCGTTCGCGAATCTTTGACAAGTGTCGCAGATTTTTACTATCTCCTGAGCATCAGCCGTTACCGTTGGCCAATAAAAACCATCGAGAAAAATTCTTCTTATCAGTGCCTTGTAACCACAATGAGTCGCGCCCTCTCTGTCATGTAGCTCGGATACAATGATCTGTGGCTCATTTACCCCCAAACACCTCAGTAAGGGCCTGTTGAACGATTTTTTGTATAATATGTCCCCCAATAAAACGTAGCCCCAGGCTTTGTTTCGTACCTTTCGAGCCAACGCACCATTGTCTGGAAGTAGACCTTCGGCTAGGAAAGCAATAATATCCCTTCGCCAATCTGAAATAGTTACCGAAGACACCTGACAAGACATTTCGGGTCGATTATCCAGCTCTTTCCTCTTTATGATTGATGGGTTTTTTTGTTCGGTTACCCAGGGGTAATTGCTTGAGCAAGAGGCCGATGCTAGAGAGTCGGCTACCATATTTTCGGTTCTTAGGACATGTTCATATGTTACCTTGGCGAATTACGCGACTAACACTCCTAATGCGGCTAAGTACTGAACCAGATGTTCTTTCCTGGCTTCCGAAGCTCCCGAGGCTTGATTGATCAAAAGCTGAGAATCACTAACGAGACGTACACGCTTAGCCCCACATACCTGTGCTAGTCGCAAACTGGCCAGGGCGGCTTCATACTCGGCTTCGTTGTTAGAAGTGGGAAAACCAAATCGGAATGCTTGATGAATACTTATGCCCGTTGGGGTGACTATCTGTACGCCCGCTCCGCATCCATTGACGTTCAACCCACCATTGATTCGGATGACCCACTCGTCGGGTTCATCTTCTGCAGGCGGTGCGTCTTGGTCCGGGCGGTCGGAATGGAATTCCACTATAAAATCAGCCAGAACTTGGCCTTTGACAGCCGTCCGCGGCTCAAAATTGATGTCGAAATCACCCAACTCGACCGACCATTTAGACATTCTTCCTGACATGTCCGGGAGCTGAAGAACGTACTTGAGTGGAAACGAGGTGGGGACAACAATGGGGTGTGCTTGAAAATACGGCCGCATTTTTCGTGCCGCGGTCACCAATGCTAAGGCCATTTTCTCCAGCTTTAGATACCGCGTCTCTACATCCAGTAAGCTTTTGCTCACGAAATATACTGCTTTGGGGACCGTTCCCGACTCACTGATCAGAGCCGCACTTACTACAAAATCCGAAACTGCTATGTAAACGAAAAGAGTCTCTCCCGCCAGAGGCTTCATTAGCAGGTTCGGGGATGATAAATAAGTTTTTAATCCCTAAAAAGGCTGCACTACAATCCGGTGTCCAAACAAAATTCTTGGCATTTCTCAAGACCTGAAAAAATGGAGCGTATTTGTCAGATGAACGAGAGATAAACCGATTCAAAGCCGCGAGACGCCCGGTTAATATCTAGACTTCCTTGATATTCTTAGGCGGTGTCATGTCGGTAAGAGCTTGTAATTGGGTCGGATCTGCCTTGATTCCCTTTTCGCTAACAAAGAACCCCAGGAACTTGCCCGACCTTACCCCGAAGGAGCATTTCTCCGGGTTTAGCTTGAGATTTATACCCCTGAGGTTATCAAAGGTTTCCCTCAAATCGGTGAGATGTTCCTCGTCCGTGCCGCTCTTCACTAACATGTCATTGATGTAGACTTCCATATTCCTTCCTATCTGACAATCGAAAGTTTTGTTAACCAACCTCTGATAAGTCGCTCCAGCGTTTTTTAACCCAAACGGCATTAACTTGTAACAATACAAGCCTCGGCCTGTGATAAACGTCGTGCTTTCCTGATCTGCTGGGTGCAACTTGATCTGGTTGTAGCCTGCGTACGCGTCCATGAAAGAGAGCAACCTGTTTCCTGACGTGGATTCCACCAACTGGACGATCCTCGGCATCGGGAAGGGATCCTTCGGGCATCCCCGATTGAGGTCAGTAAAGTCTACACACATCCTCAACTTCCCGTTTTTCTTTTTGACCAGGACAGGATTGGATGTCCAGAGCGGGTAGCTTGACTCCTTGATGTGTCCGACGCTGATCATTCTTTCGAATTCTCTTAGAATGATTTCTGCCTTTTCTGGGGAAAAAGCCCGCTGCTTTTGCGAAATGGGTCTGACATTTATGTTGATTGTTAGTTTGTGAATCACATGGTTCTCCGGGACTCCGGTCACGTCCTTCGAACACCATGCGAATAAATCTAAATTCTTCTGTGGTAATGCTAACAACTGTTTCCTGAAGGCTGATGACAGTTGGATTCCGATCTGCAGAACTTTCCCTTTGATAAATGGGTGCTTTTCGCACTCTTCGTTGGTGGTTAAACAACTGGGAGCTTCTCTAGGATCATCGACCGACAATGACCCCAAGGGAAGTGCCCTTAATTGCTAATCTCGCGCTTGCACCATCTTTTGATCCTTCTTGGGTGCCAAAGCCGCTCGGTAACACTTTTGTGCCGCTTTTTGGCTGCTTCGAACTATACCCACGTTGTTCCCGACCACGTATTTCAAACATTGATGAACCATGGACGATACCGCGTGCATTCGCGATAACCACGATCTTCCAAAAATTGCATTATGAGAAGTTGGTGCGTCTACCACAACGAATAAAACAGTGACCTCTTTTTTGAACGGTCCGCGGCGTAGCTGAACGATGCCCTCAAACTCACCAACCACGTCTGCTGCCGAACCTGTAAACCCTACAATAGTTCGGTCCGACCGCGTAATGACCGGGGGTGCCCTAAACTTTGCGAAAGTGGATGCAAAGATTATGTTGGCTGAGCTACCGGTGTCTACCAAGATACGTCGGACCTCATCTCCCGCAATGGCCGCCCCGATAACGATGGCGTCTTCATGAGGGCCGACTACACATCTCTCATGTCGTCGTCGTCAAAATATAGGATCGGCAAATGGATGCCTTTTTGAGTGGGGATAGGTCTGAGCTTCCAGCTGGGTGGCTAGATTCACGATATGCCACTTTCTAGAGGAGTGCATGGTCTCTGCCATAGAGTCTCCACCAAAAATAGTCAACGATTTAAAAAATTGACAACGGTTTCTTACATTCCCGTTACTTTCCACAGCTCCCTCTTCGATGATCCTGATGAGGTTACGATTCACGTCTGGATCGAGGTACTCGATTGAAACATCAAAAGGGTCGGTAACTTCGGAAATGGTCATGGTTGTTTCGGACTTCGGCATCATCACGACTTCTCTCGAAGTGGTACCCTGTTGAGCTTTCTTTTTTACGTACTCCAGGAGGTTTCCGTGCTCTATTAGCATCTGTATCTCCTTTTTTAGGGCAATGCAATCCTTAGTATCGTGCCCCACGTCTTTGTGGTAGCGACAATACCGGTTGTTCCTTTGCTCCCGAGGCGTTGGTATAGGGAAAGGCCTCCGATACATCCCGCTTTTCTTAGTCTTCTCGTAGATCGAAGACATGCATTCCGTCAAGTCAGCGAAGTAAGCGGGTCGGATCCACTTGTTAGACATGGGTCACGAAACCACTTGATTCGTCTGCTTTGCTTTTTGGCTCTAGAGAGCCGAAGGCTTGATTGGTAAGGACTGGGTCGGTGGTATCGTGCTGATCGGCTGGGCTTGCTGAGCATAGCTAGATTGAGTCCCTTATTTTATAACAACTGGCGCTTGCGCGCTCTGCTGAATTTGCGCAGCCAGTTCGGACGCCTCGATTTTTTCTATCAGTATCTGTTTTTCTATATGGGCCAGAAGAGCGGAAAAAGTAAACGCTTGTTTTTTAGTAACCGCTTGCTTCATCGGTCCCGGGAGAAAGCATAAGCGATACGCCGTTAACGCCACGTTCTCTTCGCATTGGTCCAGGTCGGTCTTAGCGTCAATAAAACGCTTGGTGTAATCCCTAAGGCTCTCTCCCAGCCTCTGCTTACAGTTCATAATCGTATCTCCATTAGCTCAAAAACTCTTGCTTCCGACGAAGTGTTGACGGAAAATCATACAGAACATCTCGAAGTTTTTAATACAACCCTGTGGTAATCGGCTGTACCACTTGGACGCTCGATCCCTGAAGGTCATCGAAAATTCCCGACATAAAAGTTTATTGTCGTTGTCGAAACTCAACATAAAGTTTTTGAACGCTTCCAAGTGATTATCTGGATCCCTCTTACCGTCATACTTTTCCTATTTGGAAATGTGAAACCTCTTCGAGAGATGTCCCGATAATATCTCGTCGGACAACGGTGAAGCTCTCCAATTCATCCTGAATCCGAACGCTTCGCCTCCGAGCCCTTCGGCCTGAATCCCGTATAGACCTTCGTCCCGTGGGTTGATGAATTGACTACTGGTTCGGTACCCCTGGTTCTGGTTGTTTGAAGGTTGCCACTGGACCTGGGGTAGAGCTAGCCGCTCCTCTCTGCTGCCCGTTTGCATCTCTTCTTTTTCAAACGATACTGGCGTTCTTTTCTCAGCGCTACCCTTCTTGTAATTAGGAGAGTCTGAAGGGGGTGCCCTATTCCGTCGGGAATGACTTTTCTGCGTGCGTTTGTTTAGCCTTTCCTTGCGTCGGTACTCCCTTTCCGACGAGTCGTCCGAAGTGTAATCAGCGGAGATGCCGCGGTTATCCTTTGGGTATTGCTCCGCTCTGCCATTCTGCCTGTCCTCCGGGCGAGGCTCCCGATAATATCGAACATGTCGGGCATCGATGCAATGGTCAGCAGTCGGGTAGCCTTCGTCGCGGTTGTCTACGATTGGTTCTTTACCTTTACCATCCCGAGCTATCTTTTCGTCTAGCGCCCGCTCATTCTCAGCGTTTAACTTTGCGATGTCTTCCAGCAGCTGTTTCCTAGTCATGATAAGGCTCGAAGGCTTGTCCCGACCCAAAGCTTCCTCGCCTTCAGACAGCAAAACGGATCGGGCCACTTCTCTCCCGACCCTCTCTCCGACAGTTTCGTCATTCATTCATTAAGATCGGATCGCGATTTTCAAAGAAAGAGATTCCTTTTTGGTATCACGTGTTCCCACAGACGGCGCCAATGATGAGAGAATAAATGACTAGGAAAATATGGGATCTTGGACCTGATGTGACTGAAGTACCAATGTAGAGTGAGAAAGTAGAAATAGAATATTATATTCAATTGTCCTACCTACCAAGAACAATGGGCCCCCTTTTATAGTGAGGAAGGGTGGACCCGTTTATTTCTTTGGAGGTTTTGCTTTATTTCACTTTTGGTCCTCTACAAAATAATTTACTTACAAATTGTCTTTTAACAAATTATAAATACTATAATAGGCATATTTATCTTCTTCTATTTACAATTGACTCATTTTCTATTAAGATCGGCGAATTACTCCCTTATCAGGTAGAACGATGATGAACTGAAGCATAGTGTTGAGAGAATTGTGAATGTGTTATATGTATGGAACAAATGACGGTATGAACTAAAGATGTTGAGCAGGAAAATATTATTCGGTGAATAATCCAGAAGCACAAAGAAAATATTTGGAACGTTGAGTGAATGAGTCTCTCATATCTTCACCATTTTAATACATAAACCAAATAATCTCTCTCGGCATATCATAATTACAATGTATATATAGTGTGGGAGAAAGTAAACCCTAGCCCATATATAGACTAATATTAAATAGCCTATATACATTTTATTATAATCCTCACACTCTAACATCCCCCCCCCCCCTCAAGTTGGAGCATGAAGATTATGAATGCCCAACTTGCCAACCAAAAACTCAAAATGCTGCTTGCTTAGTGCTTTGGTAAAAAATTCTGCACATTGACATTGAGTGGGCATGTGAGATGCGCAAATAACCACATCAAGTATCACATCCCGTAGAAAATGACAATCTACCTCAATATGCTTTGAACGATCATGAAACACGTGATTGTGGGCAAGATGAACAGCCAACTGTCTATCACAGAAAACTTGCATAACCCTTGAGTGTGAGACTCTAAAATCCTTGAGCAAAATGTGCAACCACTTCAACTGACAATTCAATCCTGCCATAGACCGGTACTCTGCTTCAGTGGTAGACAATGCAACAACACCTTGTTTCTTAGTCTTCCAAGAAACAGGGGAATCACCCAAGAACACCATCCAACTACTCATACTGCACCGATTCTTAGGCCATCCAGCCCAATCAGAATCACACCATCTTGTCATAGTGAGATTACAACTACTTGACAGAAGGATTCCGTGACTCGGGCTCCCTTTCAGATAACGAACAACTCGTAATACAACCTATCAATAATCCTCTTTTGGTTTCTACATAAACTGAGATAAAATATGTACCGAAAAGTAGATATATGATCGTGTAAATGCCAGATAAACCAGTCTACCAACCAACCTGTGGTATGCGGAACCGTCAATGAGAAGCGTCGACTCGCTATTGCCGAGCTCGTGGTTTAGCTTCGTGGGAAATTGTGCAGGCTTGCTGCCAAGTAAACTTGTCTGTGAAATAATGTCCAAAGTATATTAATGTTGGCAAAGAAAGATACCCACGGGACTCCGTGTTACTTCAACTCCAAGAAAATATTTGAGATGACCTAAGTCCTTCATATGAAAGCAAGTCCTCAAGTATTTATTAAACTCCACAAATGCAGGGTCCTTCCCAGATAGAATAAGATCATCAACATACTCCAAAACATGCATACGACAACCACTTGTGGAATAAAAGAATAAAGAATAATCTGAATAGGACTGAACAAACCCGTACCTCTTCAGTGCAGCCACTAACTTGGCAAACCAACACCGAGGTGCCTGCTTCAATCCATACAATGATTTCCAAACGCGACAGACTTGTCTTTCGCGCCCTCTTTCAAAACCTGGAGGAATTTTCATGTAAACATCCTCATACAGATCACCATGCAAAAAGGCATTATGTACATCCATCTGATGTAACTCCCAATTTTAAGCGGCTGCAACCGCAAAAAAAAGATGTACTGTAACCAGCTTGGAAACAAGGGCAAAAGTCCTTGTATAATCAACCCCTTTTACTTGGTGATTACCAAACACGAACAAACAAGCTTTGCGGCACACTATGTCAGCATTATATTTAATTTTATAAATCCACTGACTCCTCAAATCTTATCTCTCTAGAGGTAGATGCTCCAAGGTCCAAGTATCATTATCCTCTAGTGCCTTAATTCCTTGTTGCATTGCTTCTCTCCAACTAGGATGCCGCATAGCCTCTTGGAATGAATTTGGCTCATCCCTAGAGGTAATGGATGCAAGAAAAGAGTAGTGTACCAACGAGAAACGATAAATGTCTATATAATGAGTGAAAGGTAAGGAATACCGTGATCAGAGATAGACTAGAACCAGGAGCCAAAAGAGCAGATGACATCGAATGCACTATTGTAGTCATCACAAAATCTTTCAAATGAGTAGAAGAAATTTTACTACGCTTACCTCGTCCAAGATCTAAAAAAATGCCTGGAGTATCTGAAACAACATCAGAAACCACCGGCAGATCTGAGACACCGTTGCCACCAACCGGTGGCGGAGATTGTGCATCACCAACCTCGGTAACCTCCACGAGTCGCACTATCATAAGGACTCCGCCATGTTGCGACTCCCCCTCTTCAACTGGTGAGGCCTTCTAAACTTCCTACCAAAACTCCGGAGCAATAGTAGGAGGTGCAGTGACCTCAGTCTCAGGACAAGCCAACTCAGAGAGCATAGTAACAGATGAAAATGGAAATATATGTTCAAAAAAGTTCACATCACGAGAAACAAAATAATCTTGACTCTCCAAATCATATACTTTCCAGCCTTTCTTGCCATACGGGTAGCCCACAAAAACACACAGACGACTATAACTCGAAAATTTGTTACCCTTAGACCTCTGATCATGCACATAACACAGAGACCCAAACACACAAAGCTCAGAGAAAACAGGAGGCATACTAAAAAGCATCTCAAATAGAGTATTTGGAACCCAAAAATTAAGAATGTGTTTTATTAATCAAATACCCAGCAGTCAAAATACACTCCCCCAAAATTCACAGGTAAGTTACCCTGAAACCTGAGAGCACGGGCAACATTCAAAATATGTTTATGTTTCCAGTTCGATCCTACCATTCTGCTGAGGAGTACCCACACATGAAGATTGAAAAACAATACCCAACTCATCAAAACACGACACACAGAGAAAAATTATGTATCATTGTCAGTGCGCACTGTCTTAACAGTTCCATTAAATTATTTCTTAGTCATTGCGAGAAAATGTAAAAACGTTGAAGTTAAATCTGTTTTCTCGGCCAATAAATAAATCCATACAACACGAGGGTAATCATCAACAATAGTGAGAAAATATCACGCACCACAGGAGGACAAAGTATGATAAGGACCCCATAAATCACAATAAATTAATTCAAAGCAAGTAGTCGTTTTATAATCACTGACAGAAAAGCACTCACGAGTCTATTTAGCGCGAAAACAAACATCACACAGGTGAACTACACCCTTATCACCAGTGCTAGAAACAAAAGATAAAGATTGAACTATCTTAGCTAAAGGATGTCCCAACATATGGTGCCACAACTCAGCATCACTTTCAACCACTGCAACACTACAAACTTCGGTTTTCTCAGCACCGCTGAAGTAGTACATTCCATATATCCGCTCACCTAGTCCAATCCCAGTCCCTGATGTTCGGTCATGAATAACACAACCAAACTTAACACAGCAAACAATACAGTTGAGATCATCAATCAAGGGGATATTGAAACCAGATTATATGTAAGCTTGGGAACCAAAAATATATTGTGCAAAGACAACTGACAAGATAAGCGCACACTACCACAATGTGTAGCAGTAACCTGAGAACCATCAAGCAGAGATATTACACAGCCTGGCAAAACAGTAACATTTTGCAATAGAGAGGTGTCACTTGTTATGTGATTAGAAGCCTCGGTATCAATAATCGTAGGAGTATTGAACAGCTCACTACTCAGAAGCTCATCAGTCTAGGAAACTTTGTCTGATAAAAGAAGGGAAAGCAACTGCTGCAACTGACCAAAAAAACGAGAAGCCTCGTCAGCAGCTAACTCGGTAATAGCCGCAGCCGACAGACCCACGGTGGATGTCCATGTCGGCGTGTTGCGCAATCTTGGAGTGTCGCCGCCGTCTGGCGGTCCGTGTGGACTTCCCTCTCCACGATAGTAACGTGGTGTAGTACTTAGATGTTTTGCCCAGCTTGTATGATTCCCAATGTTTGGCGTAACAATTGGATTCCTCATGACCAATTTTGTGACAATAAGTACAAAAACGTTTAGAATAACGTGGGGCAAACAAAGACGTACCTTGAGGAGTAGACTAAACCGTAAATTTCATTAGGGGCCTTTGAAAAACTACCAGAAAAATGTTGGTGATGAGAATACAAGCAATACTCATCGATTATACGTCGGCACAAGAAGAAAAAGATCGAAAATACGTCGGTCTCGAGAGAACAAAAACTAAATAAACTTCGGCTGATGAAGACTATGCCGGAAACACGTCGGTGCAAATGGAAAAAAGCCGAAAATACATCGGTCTCGAGAGAACAAAGGCTAGAAACACATCGGCTGATAAAGAGTATACCGGTAATACGTCAGCGCAAGAGGAAAAAGACCGAAAATATGTCGGTACCGAGAGAACAAAGATTGAATAAATGTCGGCTAATAAAGACTATACCGGAAACACGTCGGCAGAAAGTGAAAAAAAGATCAGAAATACGTCGGTTTCGAGAGAACAAAAGCCGAAAACATGTCGGTTGATGAAGACTATTCTGGAAACACGTTGGCAGAAAGTAAACCGTAGCTCATATACATATTAATATTAAATAGTCCATATACATTTTATTCTAACCATGGCACTCTAACACATGGACTAATAAATTTGTCCATCAATTTTAGAAATGTTCCAAATTTTAAAGTGAAACTCACAATTTTTGCTACATTGATTTTTTAAGACGACGAACGCTGCGATGATTCAAATGTCTACAAGCCTTTTTATTTCATAGTTTTTATTATCATTTTTAAAACATTTTTTCTTTAAAAAATGAAACCATTTTGGTTTCTAATACCAAAAAATTTCTAAAAAACAATTAGACAAAAATAATGAAAAGTAATCGAGAATAGAATGACATGTTCATTTATACCCCCAAAGTATGCACTTAATTATACAATTAATAAAAAAAATCTCACGCTCCAACAATTACATGTGTGAACATATTATTGTGTCTAAATGTTGGCAACGATTTCTCACAACTTTTTTACTCCGTAAAGCCGCTTGTTTTGGATTTTAAAAATTATTTCGTAGAATTAATTTTTGACAATTTTTCCATTCACAAAATCTTTTAAATATTAGAAATTACTCCTTAAAGTTACCATAATTCGAATATTTATGTTGCATTTTCTCTACTTCTTTCTAAAAGAGTCACCATAAAAAAAATTAAACTAAACTAAATTAGAAAGTAAATCAGGATAAAAATATATCAGGCACTGAATAGTACATCGTCCCGCGACTATCGCGTTTGGTGGCAGATAGTCCCTTGATTTTCAAATGTCTGTTGACAGTCCCTGGACTATCGAGTTTGTATAAAGTTAGTCTACCAGATCCTCTGATCCATGAGAGGCTGCCACCTGTCACCATAGTCTCCAGATTTTTGTATCACCACTAGTCCCTTGAGTTTAGGTCAAACCCAAAATGTAGAATATTACGGATAACTAAACTCAAGGGACTAGTGGTGATACAAAAATCTGGGGACTATGGTGACAGGTGGCAGCCTCTCATGGATCAGAGGATCTGGTGGACTAACTTTATCCAAACGCGATAGTCTAGGGACTGTCAACGGACATTTGAAAGTCAAGGGACTATCTGCCACTAAAAACGATAGTCGAGGGACGATGTACTGTTCAAAGCCAAATATACCATATAATTAGATTGAATTTATTAAAACTTAAATTAAATATTATTAACTAAACTAACCTAAACACTAACCTAAACCATCCTACCCTCTCTATCCCACACGTTCGACACCAGCACTAAGCCCCACACGCGGTTCGACCAAAACTTTTCCACACACCTAACCCACACACCCTTGACAAATATTTTGACAGGCAGGCTTCGAATACAGCCAGTCAAGCAGCCCGGTCACCCTCTAGAAGAAGCCGTCGACAGCAGCCCGGTCACCCTCCAGTAGCAGCATTGATTTGATTTAGAATCCACTGTAAGTGTCTACTCCCTGACCTTCTTTAGTTCGTATGTGATAAATTATGCTCAAATGGACTTGATTTTGTAGTTTATGGATCAATAAAAATTTGGTTCGAATGCAGGTAAGTTTGCGTTGTCGTTAGTGTATTTCGCCAGCGATTGGCGAAGAACATCTTTTTTCTGCCATATGCGGGTGAGAGAAAAGCATACGCCAAGCGTCAATTTGGTGTATGCCTATGCTCGCATGCCATATATATGGTGGTGGTGTGGGTCGTTTCGGTCACCGGAATATTTCAGAACCAATTTAATATTATTATTGGTGTTGATTATATGCGTTTGCACTATTAAAAAAATAGCTTTCCGATTGACATTTAGTATTTTCAAGTACGTCTTCGCATTTTTTTTTCAGGTTATGGATCTCGGTGTTGTTTCAGGGATCGGTGATGGCTCTCGTACGAAGAGAGTAAAGAATCGGGCGAAAAAGTGGACCGGTAACGAACGCGAGGTAGTAGGCATTACTGCGGTTCCGATGGAGACACTACCTATTATTTTAACACCCCTACTTCCAAAAACATATCCGGTTTCGCTACCCATGGGTGACACACGCCTCTCCTATCCAGAGGGAAACTTAGAGCTCCGCCCCAGCCAAACTACCTCTGTTATTCGGCGAGACATTCACCTCTCTCGTTGCCTACTACGTCTGGTATGGAGAGGTAATATTTACATTTGTAATTAATATTTTTGTGTCAATTTAATATATAAAAATATTGAAAACAAATATTTTTAAGAGCGTCATTACGTCTATTATCTCAGCCATAGAGGTCGGAGTTTGAGCTCTCAGAGTAGGGTACCAATCGTACTTGATGCCACACATTTGCGCAAACTAATCGAGCCCTTCTCGTGTATGTATACACACTCCACCATCACGGAGGTTTTTTTTTGGAGCGTTGGCAGATGAAAACTAAAAGTTTCCATTTTTCCTTTGGTGAAATAAAAATCACCATGGACAATGTACACACGATACTGGGACTTGTACTAGAGGGTGATGTTACTGCTTTACCTGTTTTATCCAACCAGTCGTTGACCATGCATAAAAGCACTAAATTATTAACGAGGTGAGCTTTGTGAAAGAGGTTGAGAAATGCAAGGGTATATGAGTAGGTCTTGCATGGCTACGAGGTAGGTACAGTGGGGCACAGTTTTGGGATGACTAACCGGGTATCATTGACGATATGGTACAACAGGCTGCACATGCCTATATTTTACACATGTTTGGTTGTGTTCTCTTCCCTCACAAGAGTAACATGTACGTCAATTTTAAGTAATTGTTTTTATTACACGATTTGACCGAGCAGGGGTAAGTTATGCATGGGGCACGACTGTGCTTTCTTACTTGTATCGCTATCTCAGAGATGTCTCTCTTCATGAGACCAAGACTATAGTCGGATGTATCAGTTTGTTGGACACGTGGAAATGTAACCATTTTGTTATGCTTTGCCTTGTTACTCATTCCACTTACACAGTACAACAACCTATTATTGCTAGATGAATACAGGTGCAGCGATTCTGATTCTTGGACGAAGCTAAACTGCATGATCACCTTTAACAACCTCCAGGACCCCGATGTAAGTTTTATAATATTTTGGTATTTAATTGTGAACCAATTGTTAGAACTGAATAAAATAAAAGTGTTTGATGTTGTCGTGTGTTGGTTGTGTTTGGTGACGTGGATCCCAAGTTTTATATGTTTTCATATTTATACAGTTCTGTTTATAGGTTTTGTTAAGTATGTTTTGACATATAACCGGGATTAGATTAACACATTGTTAAAATTTAATAAAATAAAAGTATTTGATGTTGTCGTGTGTTGGTTTTGTTGAGCGGCGTACATGCCAAGTCTTATATTTGTTCGTGTATGTACTGTTTTGTTTTCCAAGTTTTTTTTATTTTTATCGTGCCATACGCGACCATTTCCCGTTGGAAGATATAACATGGTTTTGCAATGTTATTGCTGGTGTAGAGCTCTTGCAAACATACTATCCATAACAGGTATTGAGGTAGTTCAGACGTATCCAGAAGCTTATTCCACATCCGTTGCTCAAGATGCAGACACATACGAAAACGAAACCGAAAACGATGGCCTATGCGTTTGACGAGGAATGTTGAGTGAATTGGCAAGGTAACCAGTTAGAAGATGCTTTTAGGGAATATATGATTAAAGATGAGATAAATTCATTTTTTACTAGCCTCATCAACACTGCAATATATCAGTTGGATGATTATGTCTATGAGAATCAAAACTGAGCTGTTATACGGCACTTGCGCAACGGTATGCACATGATCTGGTTGTCTCCTGGAGTTGATGAGTTTGATGGTGATTTCGATCGTTTGGCTGAGGCGTACGATGAGGTTTTGTCTATTGGAAAAAGAATTGCTTAGACATTACATTTTTTTTCGAGTTGTTTGACACTCGTGTTTATTTGGACTTTGTGTGTATTATATTTATGTATATTTTATAAGAACGACTTGTCCACCTTTTTTGTTATCATAAAATATTTGTATGCCTCATAGTGTGTTTTTATTGTCGGTCTTCTTTATACGTTGTGAGATCTTCTAGTCTAAGGAGAATTACTAAACTTTTGTTCAACACTAATAAACTTGTTTAATTTTAAATTTGCAAAGTGCATAATAAAAAAATTTATAAGAAGTATGAAATGACACAAATCATTTAAAACTTGCATACTGACTTAGTCAAAAAATCTTAAAACATGATGAATTGAGATTGACAATACATAATACGAAAACACATATCAGTCGAAATTATATCCGAGATTATCCTCAACCGATTAGCAATTAGCTACCACATCCTTTTTTTCCCAGCAATGTTATCCTTCAAATAAACAAACATATCTTTCATAATCCAATAAGTAATTTTCAACAGCTACCCTTGGTGTGGTTTATTTTTGTCTGAGGGTAATCTAGTAAAGTGTTTATAAAGTGTTTTGGTAATTTCGTGGTGTTAGTGTTTAGTATGAAGAGTAGAGAGATAATTAAGCTGCCTACTAGTAATAAATTCTGATCACCCTCATTAATGAAAATGGTTGGGTATTTATACTTAATTACTGACCCATGGGCTTATTGAATCGGGTCATGAAACCGGGCCGAGTTTAAGGACCCATTAATAATATAGTTTTAAGTTGATTAGCAAATAGCTTAGTCAAAAATTAATACATTTGTCATGTTTGGAATTTTATTGTGGTGGTTTAGTCCGAATTGCCCTTCGAATTTAATCATGGCACAGTGATTCAAATCTCTGAACTCATTAGTAGCCCCTTTAGGTCTTGCAAATGATCTTTGGAAGAGCTAAAACTCAAAAAACCAATATCAACCTTTTCCGATCTGTTTGTATCTTTGAACTGCAAGAGTTTTTCTTCAAGAGTGACGTTGTTCATATTTTGTCAGAACTCATTTCTCATCTCAGAATTCTAAGAGTTTTTCTTGAATCGTGGGACACGTGTTAGGCTTTAGTTCGACCTTCCGGACGGTTTTCTCCTAGTTTGTCACACCCACTAGGCTTGAAAGTTACCTAGGCTTTAATATTTCACATTTTGAAGCTTTTAATCATTACTAAAAACTGATCCACCTTTCTCCTAGGTAACTGCTCAGAATTAGAAAATGCACAGAAATTAGCAAGGGACAAACGCATTGATGCTGGTCTTCTTGCTTCTCCAAGAAAAAAAGGTAATCAGCCACAACATAATACTGATCAGTGGTCATCTTCTTCAAAAAAACCCAAAGTTAGAAAACTTTTGTTTGTAGCAAATCTTACACATCTCCCATCTGGGTTCTCAGTCCAAGAGTCCCAAAACCCTTTAACCGAGGAGAAATCTGTTTCGAGTGTAAGAAAACCCTCACCTTTCATTGCGATGGGATCAGACACAGAAAAATCACCAGACAAATTAACTCCTCGTCAGGTTACGCGTTAATCTAAACCAAAATCTACTCCCACATCTTCAAAACCCTCCAGTTCGGAGGCAATAAAGTCTGTATCACAAGCTAAATCATCAGGGCAACAGCTCCTAATAGAAACCATATTATCCGAATCGTCATCTACATAACCTTTTGAACAATCGTTTGCAAAGCCATCCGAACAATTATCTCCAAATCCATCAGAATAGCCTTCTTCAAAGCCATCCGAACAGCCTTCCACAGTGATGAAAGAAAATATGGAAGACAACATAGAAGAATCTCTTTTAAGGCTGAAGTGTCCGGTCAAACATGAGATACAACTTCAGATCAGAAAGGCGAAACCAAGGTGGGTATGTCTCATCCGGATGCTCTTCCGGAGAGCTTGGTGGGCAAAGTGGGTCTTTGCTTCAAGAAGGTCAGTGTAAAATACTTGTTGGCCCTTCAAAATATTAAATATGTGTATACTCACACAGCTGAGCTAGGTTGAATCTACACTAAATGGGAGATCCCAGAATCTGTAAAAGTGAGGATCCCGATCACTCCGGAGATCCCAATGGATTGCAAGCTAACTTAAGTGGTGGTTTATACTGAAGTGTTGAACTGGGGACTTCGGTTCCCTTTGGACCCGGAGATAGTCAAATACTTCCATCTGATCAAGTTGTGCCCCAGCCAACTGAGCCCCAATGATTGGTATACCCTTCTGGCATGCATCATGGCATCTAAGTTGTCCAAGATTCCACTATCGATAGAACAATTTGTTGCTGTGGCAAGCTTGTGCAAAAATCATCAAATTATCTTCTATCACTACAACATGGGGAACGATTATAAGGTAGTGGAAGATCTGTTAAAGTCCAAAAAGCCCCGTAGGACGCAGTTTCTATTTGTAAGTGGGGCTTGGGAGAATGGTAAGAAAATCAACGTAGATTCAAATCCAAGCCTTTTGACCAGTCACTTGAAAAGCACTGGTGAGTTTCTCCTACTTTTTCCTTTTATCTTTCAAGTACTAAGTTTTTAATTTAGACTGACTCCTGTTTATTTCCAGTACTTCTGAATGAGTTCTCGGATTACTTGGAGGCGGGGCAAGATACTTGTGCCAAGCTAAATTCTTGAGCTTCGGAGAATTGGGGAAATGTTTTTCACAATTCCTTCAAGTCGGGTAATTTTGTGAGGTCTCACCTATGGAACACCACAGGTAGAAGAGATCTCACTTGGGAAGAGTTGAATACCCCTCCCCCCACAGATGTGATCCTAAAGAGGACGGAGTCCAAGGATGCCAAGTTATACCTGCCTTCTAGGGCCAAAGCCCTTAACGAGATGAAGAACATGAAGAAGAAGGCCACAACAGACCCACCCCAAACGACTACTGAGAGGACGGGTTCAGAGAACCAGGAGGTATCAATGTTGCTTTGCTGAAAGCAGTGGAAGTGACTGTAAAGGAAGCTGGTGGATCAAAGAACCCACCGAAATCTCTGAAGAAGGATAAGAAGCGCAAGGCCAGCAGTGATGAGAAGGGTGCTTAGAAAAAGAAGGTCACACTAGGAGCGGAGATAATCCTTCGCCTTCCTAGAGTCCTACCCCCAGCTCCTACCGATCCCATCTTACAGGAGGAAATTCCAACTAATCTTCATTCCGGACAGGTTGTTGGTGATGGCAACGATGAGGTAGTCCTTGAGGCATTTCAAGACATTAATATTTATTTCAATGATCTAGATAAAGATGACTTCGCGGGGCCTTACCACCCTCCCAGTTCTTCCAATGTGGTGACTTATAATGGGAAGACCTATGCAATATTCGGGGAGCAAGACACCTTGAGCCATGCCCTCCTAGGCTATATCCGACCAGTGCTTGATCCGGAGAGACATGTAAGGACTCAAACATGTACCATTAATTCTTTAACCACAGACAAGCAAAACTTGTCGAATGATCTTCTCATTGCTCAACAAAGCATAGAGGTATTGAAGAAGGATAAAGAAGAGTTAACTGCCAAACTGCTCACATCAGAAGCGACCGACAAGGATCTTTAAACCAAATACTCCAACCTAGAGACCTCTTCTTCAAAAGACCTCACACCTTTGAAAGAACAATTGAAAACTAAAGATGGTACAATCCGTACTTTTTCTAATGAGAAGGCTAAGTTAGAGAATGCTATCGAAGAGAATATCAAAGAGATAAGGCCCTAGAACGCCAACAAGCTCAAGCTGTATCTGCAGGCATAGAGAAGTATGCCAATGAGGTAGTGGATTCTCTAGAGAAAAGGGATGATGGGATCAAGTCCGATATGGTCCTGTTGTTTCATGAGACCTTTCCTGAGAGGACCCTTGGTCCCCTATGGAAATATGTAAACTATGATGACATCCCATTCCACACCTTAGTAGATGGTGTCAAGCGCAACTACTCTAGTGGAATTGACTCTTCTAATGATGATAAAGGAACGGGTGAGAGTTCAAATGTTGAACTCAAAAGTCCTAAAAAATATGGCGGTGAAGAAAAATCTGAAGGGAACAAGCCCTAAGGTTTCATTGTGTCTTTTTGTTTTAAAACACTAAAGTCCTTGGATGGCCAAGGCATTTTTTACTATTGATCCGTTTGAGTCCGATCAGATTTTAATTATCATATTTCCATTTGGTTTAATATTCTGTTTAAATCTTCCATGGCCAACTTTTAAATAGCCACTAATATTTTAGAAGTGTTGATCACGTGCGTTTAATAATTGTGATCAAGTGTTAAACATATCCGATAAACTCAAGAAAAATTGAGAGTCGGGGTGTTGAATAAGCAATTTATACCTGAATTAAAATAAAATCACACAAGACTTTTAAAGAAGGCATCATATATTATTGAAAAATCTGGATACCTCATTAAAACCTCCCCCCGCCACCAGGGTAGGAAAGAGTATGCCCCATAATATTTACATTGGTATTTAACAAGTAAATATTTAAAGAAGAGTTTTATTCTAAATATAACCCGAGATGCTCAACATTCCATGGATGCTTTAGAGCTCTCCCTTCTTTGTCTTGGATTTTGTATGTCCCTAGTTTAACCTTTTCATAGACCATATAAGGGCCTTCTCAGTTTGGAGCCAGCTTACCGAACTGCTTCTCCTTAGTATGTAAAAATATTTTTTTAAAAACTTAGTCTCATACTTGAAAATCTCTTCTTCTAACTTTGGAAACAAATCTGCTCCTCATCAAGCCTTGGTAGTGTGTTGTTCTCAAATGTTCTTTAACCTTTGTTTTTCTTCTATTAAGTCCAACTGAATCTTAACTGCTACATCATTAGCCTGTTTGGAATAGTGTTGGACTCTATATGATGGTAAAGTAGCATCCATGGGAGTAATCGCATCCATCCCATATACCAAAGCAAAAAGAGACTCTTATGTGGCAACCTGTAAAGTAGTTCGATAGGCCCATAATATTTCTTGTAAATAACTTGGCCACTTTCCTGCAGCTCTCTCCAAATTCTTCTTTAGTCCAGACAAGATGGTCATGTTTGAAACCTCAACTTGGCCATTTGCTTGAGGGTGGAAAGGAGAAGAAAAACAATGTTGAATTCCTCTGGAGGTACAAAAGGCTTTCATGTCTTTGTTATCAAACTGTGTCCCATTGTCCGTAGTAATCTTAAGAGGAACCCCAAACTTGCAGTATAGGTTGGATATGATAAATTTAATAACAGCCTTCGAAGTGGTTCCAGCCAAAGGAGCTACCTCTATCCACTTAGAGAAATAGTCAATGACAATTATAATAGTTCTACATCCACCGGATGCCATAGGAATAGGTCCAACTAGATCTATACCCCATCTGGCAAAGGGTATTGGTTCAAATATAGACTTCATATGTACTGCTGACACATGAATTTTATTCCCATATTTTTTACAAGGGTCATATTTCTTGACCATTTCTTTAGCATATGTCATTATGGTTGGCCAGTAGTATCCGGCTAACAAAACTCTTCGGGTCAGGGCCCTATAGCCACAGTGTGCTGAGCCTTCCCCATCTATAATTTGGAAAATACAACTTGGGATTCTTCAAACCCTAAACATCACAGAAGAGGCCTGCTGAAAGACTTTTTGTAAATAAATTCTCTTATTATCAAGAAACCACAAGCCTTGTACTTAATCTTTTTTGCTAAAACTTTATCTGAATGTAATATCCCATCAGAAATGTATTGGAGAAATGTATATCTCAAATCCTTAGGTTGAATAACAAGTATGTTCATATTTTCTTCATCCGCTTTCTTCTGATCTATTTGTATAGATGGACATTCTTATACAAGAATCCAGGGGTACGATTCAGAATAGGTTACAGTTTCCAAAGAGTTTGCCAAAGTGTTTTCCGATCTGGGAATGTGCTCATAAAAAATATTTTAAAGTTTGCTGCCACTTCTTTCAACATAAACAAATACTTGACCTGTTTTTCCTTGTTGGCTTCATATTTCTCTTGAGCATGGTGGATGAGTAACTGAGAATCACTCATTAACCGGACTCTCTTAGCCCCACATTATAGAGCTAGCTTAAGACCGACTATGGTTGTTTCATACTCAGACTCATTGTTATAAGCTCTGAATCCAAAGCATATAGCTTAATAAATTTTATCATCATATGGGGAGGTTAAGCAAATTCCAACTCCACAGCCCATAGTACTTGATCCACCATCAGTTCAAACTACCCATTCCTTTGAAAAACAATTTCCTGACTCATGTCTGAAGGATCTGTCAACACGAAACTCTACCAATAAATCAGCCACTGATTGGGCTTTCTGTTCGAGGGGCAAAGTCAATATCGTAATCGCCCAATTTCACTGATTACTTAGTCATTCTGCTTGATATATCAGTTTTTTGAAGAATATTTTTTAAAGGGAAAGATGTTCGGACAACAATAGAATGAGCTTGGAAGTAGGGTCTCATTTTTTTTGCTACAATTACTAAGGCCAATGCCAACTTCTCTAACCTCAAGTATCTTCACTCAGCATCCGGTAGACTCTTACTGATGTAATACACCAGACGAGGGGTATTGTCTACCTCCCCAACAAGTTTGAAAAGAGTTTTGGGTGAGGACAAATGTTTCTTTATTTCAATAAAAGCCTGGTCGCATTGTGGGGACCAACTAAAGTCTTTAGCATTCCTCAATACTTGGAAAAATGGAGCAAACTTGTCTGATAACCTTAAAATAAACCTGTTCAATGCAGCCAACCTTCATGTGAGCCTTTGAACTTCTTTAACATTCTGAGGAGGGTCCATTGCTAGTAAGGCATTAACCTGATCCGGATCAGGCTTTATTCCCTTTTCAATTATTATTTATCCCAAGAATTTTCCAGACCGAACCCCAATTACAAATTTCTTAGGGTTTAACGTTAAATTCACAGCTTCCAAATTGGAAAATGTCTCTTGAAGGTCAGATATGTGTGAATCTTTCTCCAAGATTATAACCATCATACCATCTATGTACACTTCCATGTTCCTGCCAATCTGATTAGCAAATTCTTTATTCACCAGTCTCTGATAAGTGGCCCCAGCATTCTTCAACCTGAAGGGCATCATCTTGTAACAATGATGACCTCCATCTGTGATGAAAGTAGTGTGATCTTGATCTTTCAGATCTACTTGTATCTGGTTGTACCCTTAGAAGGCATCCATGAAGGATAACAACTTGTTTCCAGATGTATAATCCATTAACTGATCTATCCGAGGAATGGGATTAAGATCCTTAGGGTATGCCTGATTGAGGTCAGTGAAATCAATACATATACGCCACTTGCCATTATTTTTCTTAACTAACACAAGGTTGGCAGTCCACAAAGGGTACTGGGATTCTTTAATGTGATCCATCTTGGTTAATCGGTCAACTTCTTGAACAATCACATCTTCTTTTTCCTTAGAAAAAGTTCTCCTCTTTTGTACAACTGGTGCAAAATCACTCTAGATCGACAACTTGTGTGAAATAACATCTGTTGGTACTCCAGTAACATCACTATTGCACCATGCAAATATATGTTGATTATTCATAAAAAAAGACAACAACTGATGCTTCAAATCTGGTGCCAATTTAGAACAAATCTTAACATTATTTCCCTCTGAGAGAGTGACTTTCAACCTCTTCAATAGGTATTATAACACTAGGAGCCTCTCTGGGATCATCAATCTCACTTTCCTTAGTTGAAGGCTCCAGTAGCTGTTAATCCTTGTTAATCATGACTGTCCATAGAGTTTTAGGGGAAAAAGATGTTGCATAGCACTCCCTGCCTATCTTTTGACTGCTCCGGACAACACATACTTGTCCCTGAACAACATATTATAAGCATTGATGGACTGTAGAGGCCACAACATTCATTCTGGAGAGCCTAGACCTCCCAAAAATTGCATTATACGATGTTGGGAAATCTATCATAATAAATAGCACTCTTACAATATTTTTAAAGGGTCCTTTGCCCAACAATACTTCATCTTCGAACTCCCCAATCACATCTGCAGAGCTTCATGTGAAGCCTACAATGATTTTGTTCGAACGTTGAATAACTGCTGGATTTCTCATTTTCTTGTAGGAGCTTAAAAACCGGATGTTCGTCGAACTGCCAGTATCAATCAGAATTCGGCGTATATCGTTTCCCCTTATTGAAGCCCATATGACCACTGCATCCTCATGAGGTCCTGCAATGTCCCTCAGGTCATCTTCATAAAAAAACTATGAATGGAAATGGGGATTGGCACTGATAGGAAGACATTCCAACATCTAACTGGGTGGCCAAATTATGGACATGCCTCTTCCTTGATGAAGTGGTAGGTGCAGTCACAGTATCTCCTCCAAAAATGGTTAACGATTTGAAGAGCTGATCAGTCCATAAACAGTCTTAGTTTTCTCTGTTATCACCCCCATCTTATTTCAATCTGGATCTGGATCCAGATACTAAGAGTCTACATCAAATCTCTCAAAAGTCACCATTGCACCCTCTTGTACAGATGTTCCAGGATTGTTTGAAGGATTCATCAGGAGAGCATTATTTTGTGCGTTATCCGGTCTGTTCCCACTTCGTTTTTTAACATAAGCTCCCAGCTTGCCTCTCTCAATAAGGTTTTGGACCTCCTGTTTTAATGCTATGCAATCCTGAGTATCATGGCCTATATCATTGTGATATTGGCAAAAATGAGTGTTCTGATTCCCTCTAGAGACTGCAATGATGTCGGTTTACGAAAATGTACTTCATTCTTGGTCTTATCATAGATTGTGGCCACATTCTCCCCCAATTCAGCGAACCACTCAGACTGGACCCAGGGCCCCCTCTTACTTCTCGTTTGTTGGCTTCGGGCTTGGCTGGACTGATTCTGCTTGGATCAGTTGGACCCTTGTTTGGTCTCATTTGCCATGTAACCGGATTGGTTAGTGGTTGGAGGAGCTGTTGTTGTAGTGGTAGACCTCACTTGATGATGTACCCTTGTCTTCTTTATTTCTTCTACATTGATCTGTTTTCTCACTTGGTTCAATAACCACCCCAGGTCATAGCCTTCTTCCGAGTAACAGAATCAGCTAAATTCCCAAGATTTAATCCTTGCCTAAGGGAAGCAATTGCAACCTGCCCAAAGAAATCTGCCAGCATATTCTTCGTATTCACAAAGAAACTTATATAATTCTTCAAGGACTCATTTGGTT
Source organism: Limnanthes douglasii subsp. nivea (assembly GCA_036936605.1). NCBI lineage: Eukaryota > Viridiplantae > Streptophyta > Magnoliopsida > Brassicales > Limnanthaceae > Limnanthes > Limnanthes douglasii. Next base: position 214,231,312 of record JAUPFV010000004.1, read on the forward strand.
CCTGAGCATAATGGATAATGGTGTCCCCATTACCTTTTAGTTCTTTACTTCCAACAAATTACCTCTGAAGGCAACCCAGAATGTATCAAAATTTCTTATACACCCCTGAGGGAGACTATTATACCATTTAAGGGAACTCCCTGTGAAAGTTTGGGAGAAAGCTCTGCACAAAATCTTGTCATCATCGTCAAAGTTCATCATGTAATTTTTGAACTATTCCAGATGGTTGTCCGGATCTCGACTCCCCTCGTATTTCTCCATCTTGAAGCTATCAAACCTTTTAGAAATATGTCCGAAGATATCCGGACAAAGGCGATTGCCTCCAATTCTTGCTGCGACTGAAAATGGTATCTTCATTAGGGGTTGCAAAAATAGCCGGTTCCGACTGAAAGGCAAAGGGATCAATCACCAACTGATCAACATGCTTATAAGCTGACCCCTTACCTTGGTGCCTCTTGAACCTACCATGTTTGTCCCTCTTCCTAGAATGATTTTTAGTTAACCTCATCTTCTTTCTAGATCTCTCTTCATCACTACTTGAAGATAGTGATTCTTCAAGTTCTGCCTCATTTGAGGAATTGCTGGAGGACTCAGATACAGAACTCTCAACAGGCTTAGATCGGTCTGTATTTTTTGAGCTGAGGTGAGTCTTCAAAAATTGCTCATTATCTCCAGGATTTTCAGTGTGGTGAAGTACTGACGCTCTGGATTTCTCCTAATTCCTTTTTTCAGATTGTTTTATTGCTCTTAACACCTCTATTTCAGCCCTTAGCTGGTCTCGCTCCTCGATGGTATATTTATTATTTTTCTCTTGTACTTTCCACCTCTGGGGGTGGAGCATTCTGCTCATTCAGATCCATCCAAACTTCTTTACTTGTTGGTTTTGAATGTAAAATTCATGCATAGTTCCTCCCACTGTGGTCGCCAATTTGGTGTGGTTTATTTCTGCCTAAGGGTAATCTAGTAAAGTGTTTAAAAAGTGTTTTGGTAATTTGGTAGTGTTTAGTGTTTAGTGTGAAGAGTAGAGATATAATTAAGTTATATACTAGTAATAAATTCTGATCACCCTCATTAATGAAAGTGGTTGGGGTATTTATACTTAATTACTGACCCATGGGCTTATTGGACCAGGTTATGAAATCAGGTCGAGTTTAAGGACCCATTAGTAATATAATTTTAAGTTGATTAGCAACTAGCTTAGTCAAAAATTAATACATTTGTCGTGTTCAGAATTTTATTGTGGTGGTTTAGTCCAAATTTTCTTCGAATTTAATCATGGTACAGTGATTCATATCTCTGAACTCATCAACACTTGTGCTGCCTCTTTGCAAAAAACGTAAGACAAGTCAGACACCTGAAGCATGGGTTAAGATTTAAGTTCGTTGTACCTGGATGAGACTTCTTCACGATTGTGAGTATCATGGTTTGTAAATCCAAAACATCCGTAGTCAGAGTACATCCTACACAACACTTCATCGCAAAAAACGTCAATGGTTTTGTCAGACATTATTTTGTTAATGTATTTGACTGTTTGAAGCAAGTGTTGGTCTTCATCCATGCTTCAGTTCATACTTAAGCTATTTGAACTATATCTATAATTTAGAAGGTTTGATTTACATCTTCAAACTACATGTTTGAAGGGTTATATAAAGGAGGTTATATTGGTTGGATTTGTTTTAGTGGTGAAAATATTGGCGGGTATGTTTTCATGAGTGAAAATATTAATGGGAGTTTTTTAGGATTGAAAAATAAAATTACTCGATGAAGTTAATTTTAATGGACAATTTTTCCCTTCATGAAAATCAACCCGCCCAACATTGCTTCCTGCCAACTATTAATTCTTGCCAAAACATAATTCCTGTTAGAACTCATTTCTCGCCAAAGTTTGATGTTCCTATAAAAAAGACATGAAGCATGTCTTAATAATTCATCCACCAAACCTTCTTGCAAAAAAAAGAGAGTCTTAGCTATGAAGTTTAATGTAAACAAAGATTATCAGTTGTTTGAGGCTGTGAAGTTTGTGACCTTAACAATATCTGATGATACGACCGGTGATTTTTTTGGTCGAGTGCTTTGTAGGATGTTTTATGATTATGGTCGCTTCAGAGATCCAAATCTAATCTCATGTAGTCGTGATGAAGTCAAAAAAGGTACAATCGTGTCAAATCTGAACCACTACAGTGTTCGTTTTGCATATCTCACAAAATTAAGCGAAAAGCAGCTGAAGTGTGGAACATGAAAATTATAGATTTTATTACTACAGATATGATAGTATATCTTGATGATATGATTGCTGAGAAAGAGGATGACATTGAGAATGACGGACCTATTGAAGACAATATGCGATTCGATTTCGACTTCTAAATTTTGTTGCAATATGTATTATTGTTTTTAATCTCATCTTGTTGTGATGTTTTTTTATTTATATATGTCTCAAATGTATCATTTTGAAAAATATTGATCAATCAGAGGTCGGTTTCTCTTAATTTTTACAATTTGCACAATTCTCATAAACTGTAACTATTATAATAATTTACTAATATAATAGTATTATTATTATTGTTGTTATTGTTATTATCAATAATATTATTACTACTACTACTACTACTAATACTAATAATAATAATAATAATAAAATATAAATTATTATTTTAAAAGTAAAACTGCCGCCCGTGCTTGACGGAAAGAGCTTACATTCCGTTGTGCAGTGGCGATAGGCTTGCCTCTGCCTTAGTTTTCCATTTTGGAGGTCCATGTCCTGTTCGCCAACTGTTAGCATATGATACTTGTCGGCGGCAGTGGTTGGCGTAACTCTGTATTACCACGATAACTGTTGGCGTGAGGTTGGATTCCTAAGCTAAACGCATGACGGATTGGGTCAAATTTATATTTGGAAAAATAAAATTTTAAAAGATTTAATGTATGGTTTAATGCTACTACAAGTCTAATACTTCATTAATACATAATTTATATAGTTTACAAAACTAAAAGCACGAAAAACAACTACTTCCGATTTGATTAAAAAATTAAAACACAAATACAATTAGAAGTATTTGGTTAAGTCAACTATGAGTTGCTCAGATTTTACGGATTGTGTTGGCGTATGATTTTATAATCGTGAAAAAATGCGGACTGTATCCAAAAAGAGGATCGACAAGAACTAGCGTTATCTCTAGCCGCGCGCGTCCATGTTGGATCTATGGTCGGTAAAGGTGAACGTTAAACCAAATTGACATAAAGTTTAATGTAAGTGTATAGATCATGTTTAGATAATAAGTAAGTAAATGAATCTAAAATTAAAATTTGTTTACTTACGTGAACAAAATCATTTGTATTGACGAATGAAACACCGATCTCCTTTGTAGAGCCATCCTTTGGTGGTGCATTTTTCACCGGTAAGTAAGTCGTACATCCACCAGGTGCTATGCAATAGAAAACACAATTGAATGTCGTCACGACTAGTTTTCCGCAACTAGGTAATGACATCCAATTTTTGATTGGTGCATTCTCTTTATTATAACTCAACCGGTGTAGCTCCTTATCGATTTCACTATCGTTGTCATAATCAGAGATATGTTTATAAAAATATCGATGCGTATTTAGCTCATGACCCTTGCTTCTCTTACCATTTTCCATCTATTTTCGGCATCGATCTAATATGTGCGATGGCTCTAAAACCAAAATTTTCGTCGAGAATCATGTTTGTAATTCGGCTTATGAAATGACACCTAAATTGAGGTATTTTTTTTCCGAATACCTCAAGTTCGGCACATTGGGAAATCTCAATGGAATTGGTTTAACAAAGAATGATAGTATTGCGATAATGTTATTCGACGCAATCGGAGTTCCTAGACCTACACATGCAACCCGTTTTCATTTTATTTTCAGGGATTTTTCTCTGAAACTAGTACGAGTTTGTGCGACGATCGTTCATGTGGTGCTATCAAAAGTGCCAACCGGTGTTACCAAAATCGCGACGGGTGTAACTATTTTTGGAGTTTTGGTAATATCGTAAAAATATAAACATTCTTTTTTTTATGTATTCGTGATATGAAAGATCTCTTTTTGTAGAATAATCTCGTTGGAGTTTGCTATATTTACCTGCGACCACGACTGTGACCTCTAACACGTCCGAGAATTCTACTGCGGGTTTTTATCATTTTGGAGGGTTCACAATGAGTGACATCGAAGGATCCAAAATATGTTAAATTTCTTAAGCCAATGGCTTTGTTCGTAAATATCAAACTCTTCAAGTTTAACATTTAGATTTGCAAAATTAACTTTCACATTTTCTTCGTTGACTAGTTTAACTAGGGGAACGATGTCTAGTCTCTTTCAATTCTCATCTATAATTCGAGTAGGTACATATCCGTTCACTATTTATATTACTTCTAACTTGTGGGTACACGGTAAACGTTGGGTTGTACGGTCGATACAAACGCATATAAAATTTTTTACCTTTAATTTTATCAACATAATTGTAGTATACTATCGCCGATGCAATAAGTGATACGTGACCATGTAAAAGATTGAAAGGTTTGAAATCTAGAAATTTGTGAATTAGACGGCACTTGCCAAGATCTATCGATTCTTTTATGGTCGAATGTTGTATCGCTAACAAACCATGTACTTTCTCCCATAACCCATCAAAATTTAATCGGCTTGACTCGGTGTATTTTTTCAACGTAGTATGTGAGTTTTCCGCCGTATTAGATGTGTGATTATTGAAATGCATGATTTTGTTAGTATATGCGTGAACAAACCTGTCTTTGTATAGCGTAATCCACTAGTCTACAACATAATCGACCGTCTTATCACGCTCTTTCAACATCAACTACATATTAGCCAACCTCTCGTTCATCACGTCAATGGTAATGGATGAAACGACGTCATTTCAAGCTGCCAAAAAGTTGTTAAATACTTCGCCGTCTTTGAATATTTTTTTTGGTTTTCCCAATAACACTCTTGTTGATATGCCACTCGCATAGCATGCGACTCGCGCTATGAAATAATTTGTGTATGTTATTCATCAAAGCAAGTTCGCGGTCCGTTATTATAACACAAGGGAATTCACAATCATTTTCTTCAATTACCGTTTTCAAACATTCCAATGACCATTCGTAGTTGTCTTGTTTTTCTATCACCATAACTGTGAAACCAATACAAAATGTTTTGTTGGTCGGTGTTACCCGGACTACTTCGAATAAAGGCATCCCATAACTAATAACTTTGTATGTGCTATCCATGATTAGCAACTGTGGGAAGTCGATAGTAAATCAATACTAAGCGGGTGTGCAAAAACCAAATCGGTTATCACATTTGAGCCATCGTTAGCCGTCCATTCCCAATACTTGTACTTGTACATTTGTAATTTAGCTAGCAAACATTGCATTTGGGAACGACCACCATTTTCAACCATCTTTGTTTTTTTACGGTGATTGTATATGTGACAGATATTTGACGCATTCTCCGGATCGGTCTTCTTCAAAGCACCAAATATGTCTTAGAGTTGTTCAGTTCACCGTTAAAACATCGACGAGCTCTTTTTCCTTCTGTTTTAACTTGAACAATTGCAAATTTCCTTGGTTATACACAATTGGTTCATGGTTATGTTTGCCGGAAATTTTACTTAAAGCGCACTTATCATCACCTTTTACTGGATTACCTACCAAATGAAAAAAACAATTAATTTTTTTGCTACTGGTAGCCTTACACTTACGACCGCACTCTCTAACGACCGACTTAAATATACCACATCACTCACATTGGATAATATACTCTCGATATTCTCTCTTTCCCCCTCACTCTGTAGATGTTATATTAATTGAGAAACCTAATGGCTTCTGCGTACTTTTGACCAAATCGATCATCGAATCTAAGCTATACTCGTCGTGAGTGATGAAATGGTGAGCGTAGTTGGAAACAAACGAAATTTAACATTGGGTAACCTCATGCAACATGGAAGAAGTAAACAAATCAGTTCAACCGGGATTCTGGATTGATTTATGTTATTCCGCCGATGGTATGACGAATTGACCACTACATATGCCATCTCACGACGTAATAGACTTGCTACACGCCACACGTGTGACGTAAAATATGGTCGTTACACTATGATAGGGCGTATGTAGTGGTCAATTCGTTGTTACTGTTGGCAAAGAACACTATTTCGACGGTATCGAATAACGAAGAATGCAAATATCAGGATTTTTTTAAAAAACTCTACATTTTCGAAAATAAAATGGAAAACAATGTAACTATCAGTGTCCATGCTAGTCTGCAGGGGAACTGGTTCCACTCAATTTCGGTCATTCTTTTATGTGTCGAAGAAAATAGGTTTATGAGTTTTGTCTTTTAAGATTTTTTGTTAGTTTGGAGAAAATAAATTATAATTTTGTGGTTGAAATTGGGTTCACAACCTCGTAAAGTAGTTTAGAGTAGTAAACAATATTTGTTGTAATTTAATAAAGTTTGAAAGCTTTTCTTTAATCTTTCGTCTAATCACAATTTTGTAGATATTAAAAGAAAACAAACGATTTTACTAAATAAAAGTAATTTTTGTAGAAATTTTCAAACTAAAATATATTAAAAAAAACAAACGAGTTTACTAAATAAAAGTAATTTTTGTAGCAATTTCCAAACTAAAATATATTAAACGGTTACTAAGGTGACTTGGTCTAAGGGTCAGGCTAAAAAAGTTACACATTTTTATGGATCTTACACCCCTGGATCCTATACCTATTTGATAGATCTCTCACCAAATTTTGGACAATTTTTCTCCTATTTAGAAAACCTAGGTATAAAAGCATTTTATAAATCTCTCACCATTTTTTTCTTTTTTTTTCAATCTCTCTCAAAACCTCTCCAGCACAAAAAATTTGTCGAAAATCAAAGCGTAATTTTTGAAAAATCTACAAGCCTTTTACTATAAAAATTTATAAGATTCGTTGTGTTTAAGCGGTACAATATTAGGTTTTTCGATTCTGTTTTTAAAAGTATGATTTTGGCATGATTTTAGGCTTTCTTTTCATGAATTAGTGTTGTAGAGTTGTTTGTTACACGCGGATTCGTCGATTTTGGCTTCGAGTTTGTTGGAAATAGTGGTGTTTAGATAGATCTAGGGTTTTGCTCTATGCAGGTGTTCGTCGCACGAGATCGTGCTACAAGATTTGTATTGGTTACTTGTCGCATGTGACCAAGATAGGTACTTGTCTAATTTAAAAAAAAGTTAAAAATCTAATTGGATAATAAATACAAAGAAAAAATTTTGGAAACAAACAATTCTAACTAATTATGAGTTTAAAGACTAAAAACGATTTTTTTATTCTAATAAATAACAATAATTTAAAAATTAACTATTCGATTATAATTAACATTAAAATATGTAAAATATTTTATATTATATTATTAATCATTTAAAATCAAATTTTATAATATCTTTTTATATTTAAAAAATCAAAATTTTTATTATTAATATTTAATGTTACCAATTATTATGACAAGATATTTTTTTTACTTTATATAACTTTTTCTATGACTTTTAAAGTTATTGAAAATTCAAATTAACTTTGAAATATTGAAATTTTATGTTACCATAAAACTTAATTTTGAAATTTTAATTAAATCAAAATTTTTATTATTAATATTTGATGTTACCAATAAGATATTTTTTTTTATTTTCATATAACTTTTTCTACAACTTTTAAAGTTATTGGAAATTCATATTAACTTTTAAATATTGAAATTTTATGGTACCATAAAACTTAATTTTGAAATTTTAATTAATAAATAATATTAAAAATATATCTTATAAAATATTAATAATAAAACTTTTGATTTTCTTTTTAAATATAAAAAAGATGTTATAAAAATTTGATTTTAATGATTAATAATATAATATAAAATCTATTTCCATATTTTAATGTTAACTATAACGCATTTAAATGATTTTAATTTTAATGATTTTAATAATTTTAATGATTTCAATAAATATATACGAAGAATTATCATATTTCAAAATTATCAAGAAATATTCGCTTTTACCGTTTTTAGTCTTTAAATCTATTTAATAGACTAAATCTATTTTAAAATAATTAAATAGAATTATTTGTTTCCATTTTTTTTCTTTATATTTATTATAATTAGATTTTAATCAAATCTGGTACCACGATATCGTGCGACGAACACCTTCACACAACCAAACCTTAGATCTATCTAAACACCACAATTAATCGACCAATCCGCGTGTAACAAACAACTCTACAACATTAATTCATGAAAACAAAGCCTAAAATCATGCCAAAATCATACTTTTAAAATCATAATCGGTTTTTATGAATTTTTGTTATAAAATATTTGTTTTAAGGTATTAAATAGTTAGGGTTTAGGATAATTTTTGGGTTTTTCCGATTCTAGACAAATTTAGAAAGTAAATGACATGATTGTAATTAGTTATGGTGAAAATGATAAATTAAAAAATTCAAGTTTGAGTTAAAAAAAAAGAAGGAGTAGGACGATAGATCTATTAGAATGTAGCTTTTTTTCTAGCTTGGCCCCTAATTTTATCCTTTTAACTATCAAATCAGTTCTAACTTATCTAATAGATTTCAAATTACTAAAATCTCGCTCGTACATATAGACGAGTTCAAGTTTTCCCTTTATTTATTTGAAGTTTTTAAGTTTCAAACTTCCAAAAACATATCACAAATCTCAACAAACCTGATAAGGTAATCCGCTCACATGCCCAACGGTAGACAAATGTATGGCCGTGACGCATATCCTTGCAGTATCCCAGCAGTCATTTGACACAATTGCATATCTAATCCGAATTTAAAAATAAATAATATAGTGTTATGTCTATCCCAAATTGTTTGACATTTTAATTTTTGGTGTACTATTAATTAAGAAATGTAATTATTATTTTTGAAATTGTAAAAAATTTATCTATTTTCCTAAAATGATCTTCCCATTTATTATAAATGGGAACAAGATTAAAATAAATAAAATAAATGGGAGAGGATAAACATGTAAATCAACAATTAATTCTACCTTGAAATCCGAAAACTTTATTTAATTTGGAATACATATTTTTCTCTAATATATAATTTAGGATGGAGGAAGTAATTCAAATTTTCGTATTAAATATATTTTATTCTGAATTAATTATGGTCCATATTTTTATCAGATTCACTAAATATTTTAAATAACAATCAAAAGTTTCTAATTTGAGTTGAATACCATAAAACGATATATATATATATATATATATATATATATATATATATATATATATATATATATATATATATATATATATATATATATATATATATATATATAATTTAGGACGGAGGATGGAGTAATTCAGATTTTCATATTAAATATATCTTATTCTGAATTAATTATGGTCCATATTTTTATCAGATTCACTAAATATTTTAAATAACAATCAAAAGTTTCTAATTTGAGTTGAATACCATAAAACGATATATATATAATTTAGGACGGAGGGAGTAATTCAGATTTTCATATTAAATATATCTTATTCTGAATTAATTATGGTCCATACTTTTATCAGATTCACTAAATATTTTAAATATCAAATTTTTAATTTGAGTTGAATACCAATAAACTATAGATCTAGGAAGTAATTCAAATTTTCATATTAAACATATCTTATTCTGAATTAATTATGGCCCATACTTTTATCAGATTCACTAAATATTTTAAATATCAAATTTTCTAATTTGAGTTGAATACCACCAATAAACTATAGATCTAGGAAGTAATTCAGATTTTCATATTAAACATATCTTATTCTGAATTAATTATGGTCCATACTTTTATCAGATTCACTAAATATTTTAAATATCAAATTTTCTAATTTGAGTTAATACCAATAAACTATAGATCTAGGAAGTAATTCAGATTTTCATATTAAACATATCTTATTCTGAATTAATTATGGTCCATACATTTATCATTTATCAGATTCACTAAATATTTTAAATATCAAATTTTCTAATTTGAGTTGAATACCAACAAACTATAGATCTTATAATTATATAGTAGATTTATGATTTATAAAGATTTAAAAATATTTATAGGCTGATGATTACAATTGTCGGTTTTTTAGGGAAACTAATCTTAAAAGCAAACAATTAGATTTATTTTTCTAAAATTTCAATGAAAAAAATAATATTTTTTTAATTTCAGAAAGGTTACACTTACTAGGAAGATGAAAAGTATCCTAAAAAACTTTATAGAAATTTAAAATATTAATTAAAGATAGACAGATATGCCCTGTCTCGATCATTGAAAGATTGCAGAAAGTAGGGTTAGTTTTGTCAAGGAAAGAAAATCTCTCTGTTTAAAAGGGAAGGTGATGCTTCTACCTTGAACTGTGTTTGGTTTTGTTTTGCATTCGAGACATCAGAAACGTCTAAAAGTCTCAAAGGTACCATTTTCTCTCTAGTTTTATTGTTCTTCAATGAAAGAAAGGTTTCGCACTCAGTTCTAGCTACTTTGTATATTCAATTTGTATATTCAATTTTTGTTTTCGCAGTAAGGTTTCTGATATTTATATTGCGCAATGTGTTTTTTGATATGATATGACCTTCTTCACTGTTTGGTTCAATATTTTATGTAGTATTTTATGTAGTTTTGAGAGTAATTGGATTTTATTTTCACGATTTGGTGTTTATAGACTAGGTTTAATGTCTGCAATTGTGCCTTGTTATGTTTTGTAAGTGGTAATTTGAGGTTTGGGTATATTTTTTAGTGTTTTAGAGTTTTGATCAACCATTTCATGAACTACTGTTCTATGATTATGATTCTTAGCTGTATTGTTTGTATGATGAATCCGATTTCAGAAGGTATATACCCAAATATTTTTAGTCGAGCGAGTCTAGAAAGTGGTACAATGATCTATGTATCTAGAAAGTGGTACGGTGTTTGGTCGATGGTGGTCTATCTATCTAGATAGTGGATAGTCAAGGACAAGCGCGATAACTACCGCGATTTTTAGTGAAAGGGACTATATGTCTAGAAAGTGGATAGTCAAGGACTACCGCAATAACTACCACGACTTTTAGTGAAAGGGATTATATGTCAATGATTACCTGCATACACTTTTAGTGGATAACTACTTGGAGGACAATGTGTCTAGAAAGTGGATAGTCAAGGACTACAACTAGGCGATTTTTAGTCCATAACTGCATGGAGGACTGTGTGTCTTAAGAGTGGATACTTAAGGATTACCGCCCGATCATTTTTAGTCGATAACTATCTGGAGGACTATGTGTCTAGAAAGTGGATAGTCAAGGACTACTGCTTGAAGCCGATATCTACCCGGAGGACTATCTGTCTTGAGAGTGCATAGTCAACGACTACCGGTAGATGATGTTTAGTTGATAACTACTTGGAGCACTACGTGTCTTGAGAGTGGATAGTCAAGGACCACCGCTTGACGTTTTTTGGTCTATGGACTATGCCTATTGAAAGTGGAAAGGCAAGAACTACCATCACAATTTTAGTGATGGTAGAAAATGGATAGTCAAGGGACTCATTTGATCATAAACTTTGTCTCTTAAATTTTTCTTTGTACAAAATTTTGAGCAAACACACACAACGTAGTCTACACAGTTACTGTCTCACTAGTCATGTTTTTTCAATAAATTTGTTTGTCTTTTTTTCTGGTCTGTATTTTGTTCAGATCCCTTAACATGGCGAGGAAGAAGAGAACTGGAGAAACTGCTGGTGATGATGATACTGAGGGTTCCGAGATGCAGCAAGGAAATGCAGGACGTGGTCGTAGTTCTCAACCCCCTTCTGTGCAGCAGGGTGGAGGATACCAAGGTGGAATGGGTTTAGGTGCACCATCTGAGGGAAGGCCAGGAGGTTATGGCCCTAGCAGTGGAATGCAGCCACAGCAACCTTATGGAGCACCTACTGGATACCAAGGCCGAGGAAGGGGAGGGCCATCTCAGCAGGGCGGTGCCTCACAGCCCTGGAGAGGACCACATCAGCAGGGAGGGCCACCTCAGCAGTGGAGGGGACCACCTCAGCTGGGAGGAACACCGCAGCCAGGAGGGGCACCTCAGCAAGGAGGTATAGTGCAGCCAGGAAGTTTACCACAGCAGTGGAGGGGACCACCTCAGCAGGGAGGAACGCCGCAGCCAGGAGGGGCATCTCAGCAGTGGAGGGGACCACCTCAGCTGGGAGGAACACCCCTGCCAGGAGGGGAACCTCAGCAGTGGAGGGGACCACCTCAGCAGGGAGGAATGCCGCAGCCGGTAGGGGTGAGGATGGTGGCACCACAGCAGGGAGGGGTAAGGATGGTGGCACCACAGCAGGGAGGGCCGAGGATGGTTGCACCACAGCAGGGAGGGGCACCTCAGTTGAGGGGACCACCGCAGCTGGTAGGGCAGAGGATGGTAGCATCGCAGCAGGGATGGGTACCTCAATGGAGGGGACCAACTCAGGAGGGAGTCCACCCTGCACTAGGAGTGCGAGTAGGATACAATAGCAGCCATGGAGAAGCATCTTCTCGTCCCGAGCTTCACCAAGCACCATCTCATTCACCTCCTTCAGCAGTCACTCTGACAGAGGTGGTTACACCTGAGCTTGCTCTTACTCAGCAAATTCAGCAGCTTTCTATTGAGCAACAAAGTGTTTCTAGCCACGCCAGCCAAGCCGTTCAACCTATACCGCAGTCCAGCAAATCAATCAAGTTTCCCTCAAGGCCTGGCAACGGTTCAAGGGGCACTAAGTGTATTGTCAAGGCTAACCATTTCATTGCTGCCTTACCAAATAAAGATTTACATCAATATGATGTATGTTTCTACTCCATGTTCTCTGTCTAGATCAGAAATCTCCTCCTGCTCTAAATTTAGGTTGTAATACTTTTTTTGAATTGTAATCAGGTTTCCATCATCCCGGAGGTTACTTCTCGAGGGGTTAATCGTGCTGTGATAAAGGAGTTGGTGGCATTGCATAGGGCATCCCAGCTTGGGAATCGTCTCCCTGCCTATGATGGTAGAAAGAGTCTGTACACTGCCGGACCACTTCCCTTTTCCTCTAAGGAATTCCTAATTAGTTTGGAAAATGAAGATGAAGGACCAAGTGGGAAGAGGTTTTTATCATACTTTTATATAGTTTTGTTACTGTTAATCGTTATATGCTTATTTAGGGATTGATAACAAAGAGTTCTCCGATCCAAGCATAAAAAACTCAGGCGTGGAGTTGCGCTATACGATTAACTGTAGTATAAGTGTGGGTTTATGCTTGTGAAGCTCAAAGTCACATGGCTTACTGACTGTAGGAAGTATTATTTGACTACATATAGCATCCTCATCGAGAAAATATATGTATGGTTACTATGGTATTTATTGCGTGTTTTCTCATACACAGAAGAGTGCGGGAATTTAAAGTTGTCATCAAAATGTCTGGACGGGCAGACCTACACCATTTAGGGCAATTTTTGAAAGGTAGACAATCTGATGCACCTCAAGAAGCCCTTCAAGTATTGGATATTGTTCTGCGTGAACTCCCTACTGCTAGGTACTTATATATCTCATGTTCTGAGTTTAAACCTTGTTTGTCTGTGAATTGTTTGCTTAAATTATTTATGCTTATATCCTAGATACACTCCGGTGGGACGTTCATTTTACTCTCCACATTTGGGGAAACCCCAAACCTTGGGTGATGGCTTGGAGAGCTGGCGTGGTTTCTATCAAAGCATCCGTCCTACACAGATGGGACTTTCGCTCAACATTGGTATTCATAACCTTTTAATACTTGCTTCAGTTGCAGCATGCATTTGTCTCTATTAGTTTCCTGATAATTGTGGCTTCATTGTTGATAATTTATCTTTGATGTAGACATGTCTTCTACCGCATTCTTTGAGCCACAACCAGTCATTGACTTTGTATGCATACTTCTTAATCGGGATATTCGAATTCGCCCTTTATCTGATTCTGATCGAATTAAGGTTAACTTCTATCTTTATTTATGATCTGATTCTTTATTATTTCACCTTTTTTATTTCTTTACTTGGGGAGATGGAGCATATTTTTTAGCTTTCATGGAATAATCATAAGGGATCTTTATGAACAGGTCAAGAAAGCTCTAAGGGGAGTTAAGGTCGAAGTTACCCATCGTGGAAATATGCGTAGAAAGTACAAGATAGTTGGATTGACAGTGCAGGCTACCCGGGACCTGGCGTGAGTATTACTGTCATATATTCAGTGGATGATTATATATCATAATTAGAATATTGTTTAATTTCTACATTGTATTATTGCTTTATTACTGTTCTCTTTGTGACATTGAATCTTTGTAGTTTCCCTGTTGATAATGACACTGGTACAAAAAAGTTCGTGATGGATTATTTTTATGAGCAATATGGCTTCACAATCCAGAATGCCCAACTGCCATGCTTGCAAGTTGGAAATTTAAACAAGCCCAACTACTTGCCCATGGAGGTAATTAATTAGTTGACTGTATTCTGGTTCTCTCTATATGTTCAGTAATGCATGCTAATAAGGTGTGATCCACCGTAGGTATGCAAGATCGCTGAGGGGCAAAGGTACTCAAAAAGATTGAATGAGAAACAGATAACTGCTTTGCTGAAAATGACGTGTCTGCGTCCTAGTGATAGAGAAAATGATATTGTGTCGGTATGTTACTTTGTTAATAATCATTAAGTTCTGCAGTTGAAGTGATATTCAGAGTATGGATTACGCAAACTGTTCATATATTTCTTCCATATGTACATCATGTGACTAGCTGTCTTTGGAAAGACAGCTTTGAAATGCTATTTTATAACTGTTCATGCATAGTTTCTGTCTGCTGTTGATAAAGCGGGCCGCATTTGATTGTGACTATGCTTTAATTTCTGTCTCCTTTTCCCCAATAACTTCGAGCAGTGTTCTCCCTGCTTCGAATCTGCTTTTAACTTTAATCGGATGCATCCAAAGGTGCTCTAAACAAAAGCATCTGTTAGATGTCTTCAGTCACACTTATACCGTTTGCTTTTTTTTAAAGATTTTCTATCTTCTCTATGTTGGTTTTTTGTTTTATTGATGTAATCCAGCATCCAATTAGTGCTGGAATTTGGAGGGATTTATTTGCCTGGTCTTAAGTTAATTTTCGAAAGTGCATGGCTTTTAAAATTTAAGTTTCTGACGTGGGGGAGAGGCGTAATCTATTAATTAGTGTATGCAGAGGGTGGGTGGTGCGGTATAATAATTATTGACAATGCATATAATTTTTTTGAAAGCCTGCATCCTCTTGCCGTGAACAGATGCGTTTGCTTTCCACTCGTTCAGACATTCAACAATCAGTTAATTGCTAATTCTTGATTTACTGTCTGTATTCTAGACGGTGCGGCAAAATGACTATAAAAACGATGAGTATGCCAAGGAGTTTGGACTTGAAATTTCGAACAGCCTTGCTCACGTTGAGGCTCGTGTACTGCCCCCACCAAGGGTAATAGTTTTTGCTCTTCTTTTTTTCAAGTGGTACAGTTCTAATATTCTTCCATATATTTAGATGCTACTGTAACTCTTTGTTTTGTAGCTTAAATATCATGACACCGGTAGAGAAAAGGATTGTGTGCCTCAAGTTGGCCAGTGGAACATGATGAACAAGGTATTACTCTCCCTGTTGTAGTAAAGTTGCTGCTGTATCATGTTATCTTTCTCACTTGAATTTGATTGGTGCAGAAACTGGTTAACGGAGGAAACGTCCATAGCTGGATGTGCATCAACTTTAGCAGGCAAACCGATCAGAACGCTTCTAAATTTTGCTATGAATTGGCGCAGATGTGTAATGTATCTGGGATGGTAAGAGACTAATATCGGTGTTAGAATATTAGTTGGTAACTTTTAACATTACTCATGGGATATAATAGGCTATAATTTCTAACTTTCTTTACATGTCCTTTACAGTCTTTTAATCCGGACCCTGTACTTCCCCTTGTTACTGCAAGGCCTGAGCTTGTGGAACGTGTGCTTAAAGGTCGGTACCATGATGTGATGGCGGTACTTGGCCCCCAAAAGAGAGAGCTTGACTTGCTTATTGCAATACTGCCGGATAGCAACGGCTCTTTGTACGGTATGATACTAGGTGTCTGTAAACAAAAGAGTTCTCCACGCTCGGTTGGTTATCTATTATATTTTGCTTAGGACTGCAGTTAATTATAGTAAATATTATTATAACTCATATGAACTAAATATTTGACTAATTTAATAAAGCCGAGCATGAGCCCGAAGTTTGGGCTTGCGAGCCTTCTAATATATATGTTTTTGTATCTATATAAGTATAAGTAATATATACCCGTTATATTTGTGGATTTTTATTACTATTCGAGCTTAACAAATTCCTGAATTTTCAAATCTAGTCATGATAATAATAATTTAGGTTGTAGGTTTTTTACTCTGATTAAATTTTAGTTTTCAAGCCCAATTCAATCTTTGTTTTAACAGAGCTTCTGCTGAACAGCAAGAAGAAAAGTTTCAAGCCCAACATCTGGTTAATTGGCTTAGCTTGATTCCAGCCGTAGCTGTGCTGTAGTATAAGGGACATGTAGGACTTGACTTCTCTCACCGTGATTTGTTTAAACTTTACACGCAGGTGATCTAAAACGTATTTGTGAGACAGAACTTGGGATTGTCTCCCAGTGCTGTCTAAACAAACACGTCCAGAAAATGAATAGGCAGTACTTTGCCAATGTCTGTCTTAAGATTAACGTGAAGGTGGGAGGAAGGAACACGGTGCTTACAGATGCCTTGTCAAGGCGTATCCCTCTTGTTAGTGATCGCCCAACAATTATTTTTGGTGCTGATGTAACTCATCCTCACCCTGGGGAGGATTCGAGCCCTTCGATTGCAGCTGTGTGTTATCTTAATGCTCAACTTGTGGTTCCGAGTAAATTTTTTAATAATTTATTTGTAGAAATGAAGAGCTATTTTCATTTTAGGTTGTTGCGTCTCAAGATTGGCCGGAGGTAACAAAATATGCTGGCTTAGTTTCTGCTCAAGCTCATCGTCAGGAGCTCATTCAAGATCTGTACAAGGAGACACAAGATCCTGTAAGAGGAACAGTTACCGGTGGCATGATCAAGTATGAATACATATCACTAATTTTGTTTTATCACTATTTTA
Organism: Limnanthes douglasii subsp. nivea; assembly: GCA_036936605.1. Classification (NCBI taxonomy): domain Eukaryota; kingdom Viridiplantae; phylum Streptophyta; class Magnoliopsida; order Brassicales; family Limnanthaceae; genus Limnanthes; species Limnanthes douglasii. The sequence continues at coordinate 214,248,477 of JAUPFV010000004.1, forward strand.
TTTGAATAATTTTGTTTTATTTATGTTTTGTTTTGTTGTCTATAATCGTTGATGAACAGGGATCTCCTCATTTCCTTTAAAAAGTCAACAGGATATAAGCCACAGAGGATCATATTTTACAGGCATCTTTTAAATTTTTTTCCTATTTGGTTAATTTTACTTTATATCTATATTAAATTACTGAAAGTAGCTACTGCATTTACAGGGATGGTGTCAGCGAGGGGCAGTTTTATCAAGTTCTTTTTTTCGAACTTGACGCTATTCGAAAGGTAGAACTGCTTTAGGTGCAATTCTTTTCTCGCCCTTCTATCTTCTATCCAAATCAATTTAAAACCATTTGATGTTTTTTCAGGCATGTGCTTCTCTCGAACCAAACTATCAGCCTCCTGTTACATTTGTCGTCGTCCAGAAACGCCATCACACAAGGTTGTTTCCCAACAATCCTAATGACAGGTCATCAGTCGATCGGAGTGGGAATATCTTGCCAGGTAAACGATTAATTGTAGTAACCAAAAATTGTAAGTCTAGACATGTTTAATGACATACATGAGAATTATATTACAGGCACAGTTGTGGACACTAAAATTTGCCACCCCACCGAATTTGATTTTTATCTGTGCAGCCATGCTGGTATTCAGGTATAGAAATTGTGCATTTGTTTAATAGTCTGTCAGGTTTTTATTTTCACAATAATAAATGTCTAAAAATCAATGAGCAGGGAACTAGCCGTCCGGCTCACTACCATGTGCTTTGGGATGAGAACAAATTCACAGCTGATGGACTCCACTCTCTAACAAACAACCTCTGCTATACGTAAGTTTTGGTCTTGTTTTAGTATATTTAATCAAATATAGGGAATTTGAGCCGAGCTGACCTGAGCTGAGCTGAATATCTGGTTATATTGAGCACAATTCATGATGATTTTATCTGTTAGGCTCTGCTCGAGTTTGGCATGACATATTTTTCAAGTAGTCGAGCACGATTCAAGCTCAGCTGATTCTGAATCTGAACCAACTAAAAAAAAGATTTGGGTTCAAGCTCTAGTTTGATTTGATTTTTTGGTACTACAATTCTAAATAGAGTTGGCTTTTTGAGCAAGAACTCAAGCTACTTGTTTGTTAAGCATCTTTCAAATCATTTGTCGGCATTATTGACATCTCTAGTCTTTTGCAGTTATGCAAGGTGCACCCGTTCTGTATCCATCGGTAAATTTCTATATCCTTTCATGGTTTGTTTTGTATGTTAGTTACATGGATGTCACTCAATTGATTTTACTTTTTTTTATCTGGCAGTGCCTCCTGCGTATTATGCTCATCTTGCTGCTTTCCGTGCTCGCTTTTACATGGAACCAGAGTCAAATGAGAATGAGTCTACAATAGGTGGTCCTATTGCTACTGGTGGAAAAACAATTCGCGGTGTGAATGCTGGGCCTAGTGTTGTCAAGCCTTTACCTGCCTTGAGGGAGAATGTCAAGAGAGTGATGTTCTATTGTTGAGTGTCAGTTTCATTTACAAACAGATTTCTCTGTTTGGAGAAGAAATCGTTTTGCGCTTATTCCTTCAGTACAGACCAGTTGACCCAGCGTTGCAGAGACTTTTTGTTATCAGACTATTTGGAAGCTCCCCGGAACTGCAGTTATCGTACAGGACAGATAGGTTTTATTTTATAATGTAGTTCAAAATCTAAAACTTTTATGAAAGTACTCGAGTTTAAATTTTGTTGAAATGATGGCTGTGAGGTCTTTTAAATCTATGGAGAGTTTGTTATCCTTGGGTAAAACAAGTAAAACAAGCGACCAACTAGTATACACGATTGTGTACCACCACTGATAACCAACTGAATAAGATATTCACAGGACTAAGAGTACCCCTCGAGTAAAAGCTGGGAGCTGATTGATCGAGTAAAGGCCGAAAACATAAAATGAAGACCCCAAATTGTATGAGCAATTGCTCTTACAGCAACCATAACAATTCGAAATAAATAAAAATATAAATAAAAATTATAAAAAAGATTTTATTAAGAAAGCATTTTATTTGTGAGGGTAATATAAATTTTGTTCGAAATACAATAAGTTTAATAAATACTCGCTCTCTCTCACCACCTTCTCCAGCGGTAACCACAGCGGTAACCAAAGCCTCCCAGTAGGGTTTTGTCGAGCGGTAAACAAAAGTTAGACAATGTATCTTCCTCTTTTCTCTTGTTGAACATGTAATGTTGTTATATGCAACATGATAAAGAAATTAGAACTGAACAAGCAACCATGCAGCGTTGCATATATTGCTTCCGAATCCAAGAGCGAGACTATATACATTAATAATTTGATGGACTAGTGAATGAACTATTAGTAATTCATAACAAGAAAAACAAATACTGTATTGGCTTGTTATTTGCGTTTGCTCTGCTCACGAGTACGCATAAAGATACCTGTTTTACCTAAATGGTCGTATTGAGAGGCGTCGTGCTCTTGGTGGTACATGCCTTAACGTCAGTTGTATCCCTTCTAAGGCCCAACATTCATTTGCTAGCCATGGTGTGAAATTATCTTCTGTTGAGGTAGATTGCCTGCCATGATGGCCCAAAAAGACATAGCTGTTGGTAATCTGCAAAAGGTATTGAAGGTCTTTTCAAGAAGAACAAAGTAACCTATGTCAAAGGCTATGGCAAACTTATCTCTCCTTCTGAAGTTAAAAATGTTAAGCATTCCCAAAATTTAGAGAATCTTTTTAATTCAATAGTCAAAGACGGTTTTACTCTTTGACCAAGAATCTTCATTTTTGTCTTGTAGTGGAATGTGGGTATGGTTAGCCAAATGTGGAAGAACACAAAATTTCTCCTCCAAACAACCCTCTTATACTCTAGTCTTAACAAAAATTTCAAAAACTCCCAAAAATTCAAAAACTCCAAAAATTTCAAAAACTTCAAAAACTCACAAATAAACACTTCAACCTCCAAAAATCATTACTTTTTTTTATAAATTTGGAATAATTGAAGGATGGACTCTGAATGTGAGAAGCTTGCTGAGGAGCATGGGACTCCAAATATGGTAGTTGTTCTAACCAATTTTTTTTATAAAAGTTTCCATTTTGGTAGACCTTCTACATTTAGAAAGGTAGAACCCGAACTACCCCGCCGGTTTCAACCCTCAAAACAGGCGGGGAGTAAGAACACTCATATTAAAAAGATGAAGGTTCCCCGCTGGTTCACGCCGTGTCCAACCGGCGGGTTCGTCGAGACCCACCCGCCGGGTGGGACACCCTTACCCGGCGGGGTTGTGACCCTATATACCGGCGGGGCGACCTCCCTTTTTTTGTGCATAATGTAAGATTGAAAATGTGTATAGTCCTCGCCGGGGTACAGTATTTGAACCGCCGGGGTGGGCAACTTAAACCGCCGGGGTGGGTATACGAACCCGCCGGGGTTAACCCCTGTTTTTAAACTCCAATGGAGTTTGATTAAGGCCCTGACCCCCGACGGGTGGGGAATTGTCAACCGGCGGTTGACAACATCCCCGCCAGTTTATGAATTTTCAACCGCTGGTTGACAATGTCACCGGCGGTTGGAACTATCTATAACCGGCGGGGAACGAACCTTCATTGTGTGAATTTTCTAACCGTTGGGTTGAGGTTTTGGCTTATTTTATCCATGCTCATATTTGATGCTTCTTTTTTAACATGCATAGGGTGAAGAGTTAAAGAGCGGAGATGGAGGGTTAAAGGATGAGTCAAAGGATTATTTGACTAGTTCGTGCATGGCGAAGGCGGATGAAGAGGAAATACCGGTGCCTTGCTCCATCGATTATAGCGAGTTGTTCAACACCAAATCCCAGTACTACTCCCGGGCAGACCTTATTGAATGGGTTAAGGATACCGCATCAGATAACGGGTTTGTGATTATTTTACGCCGATGCGATAGACACGATCGTAAAACTCCGAGAGTAGAGTTTGTGTGCGAAAGATCTGAAGTTTACACAAAACTGGTAGACCCCAAGGATCTAAAGAGGAAGTCTACCGGAACGAAAAAATGCGGATGCCCGTTCGCCCTTAAAAGAAAGAAGATGGGTGATGCTTTGTGGGGAATAGAGGTTGTGTGCGGCGTTCACAATCACAATACTACATCCTACAAAGAAGGTCATTCCTACGTGGGATGCTTTCAAAAAACAGAGATGGATTTCGTGGTTAGTTCGACGAAAATAGGATCCCATCCTCGTGATATTCTTGGTGGAGTGAAGAAATTGAACCCTAAGAATTCTTCTACAATCCGCACCGTGTACAACGCAATACTAAAACACCGGAAGCTCGAGAAAGGCGGTCGGTCGCAATTCCAATACTTTTTGGGTGAACTAAAGCGACTAAACTACTACGAATTCCATAGAAAGTCCGAAGACGGAAGCGATATCATAGGCGAGCTTTTTTTTGCGCACCCGGTTAGTTTCGATTTGTTACGGACATTTCTGAACGTCATTTTAATGGATAACACGTACAAGGTGGTCAAATACGGGATGCCGTTGTACGAGGTCGTGGGTGCGAATTGTACGGGGAAAACATTCTACATTGGATTTGCTTTTATGTCGAGTGAAAAAATCGAGGCCTACAAGTGGGTGTTAGGATGCTTACATTCGTTGATGGTAACTCACTCCATCGAATTACCATCCATTGTTTTGACGGATAGAGACTTGGCGCTTGTGAATGCGGTGGAGGAAGTGTTCCCCAATGTAACGCACATGTTGTGTCGATGGCACATCAACATGAACGTCCTAGCAAAAACAAAAAAGATCATAAAGGAGAAGATAGTGTCCAATTCCTTTTTGAAAGTGTGGAACAGAATGATGTTGGCGGAAACGGAGTTAGCGTACGAGAACTACCGGTCGGAATTGCACCGCGACTTCAAAGAGTATCCGGAAGCGATTGAGTATACCGAAAGTTGGGTAGGGCCGTACGGTGACAAGTTTGTCACGTGGAGAACTAACAAGTGGATGCATTTTGGTAACCAAACCACAAACCGCGTGGAGAGCGCTCATTCGAGCCTCAAGCGTTTCATCGGTACGAGTAAAGGTAACTTTGAATCTTTTTGGTTGAAGTTGCATACTTTGATCGAATTGCAACACGGGGACATCAAGGCTTCCTTTGAAAAGAGCCGTTTGTTGGCCCTACATAAATTCACGAACATTGTGTACGGTCAACTAAAAAACAACATCTCCCACCATGCAATGAAAATTTTGGCCGACGAAGTCGAATGTGCCCGGAACATGACAATCGCACCAGATATGCCTTGCGGTTGTGCCATACGAACTACGCACGTCATGCCTTGCGCCCACGAAATCTATGAGTTCGTTGCGAAAGGGATAGAGGTGCCACTTGAGTTGTTTCATGAACATTGGAAGAGGTTAGACATCCTAGTTCGTACCAACCTCTCGACGAATGAGCAACTTAAAGCCAAGCTTGACAAACTAGTATGCGATGTCATGGCGTCCAATGACGAAGCACGGATAGAGCACGTTTATAAACAATGGTTTGCCATCGTCCATCCCGAAACAACTAACATTTTGGAGCCATTGGTTAAGCAAAAAGCGCGCGGTCGTCCACTTAACAAACGTAAGTTATCTATTGCCGCTGATGATACATCCACTAAACGCGACAAAAGTTGGCACGAACATGTGCTTCAATCAGAAAATGCTAGTACGCCATCCTTACTTGGAGACTTCAAACTTCCAACCGCAACCTCAAGTAAAGGGAAAAAAAAGGAGCCTAAACGTGGTTCGGGGACCACCCCCGCTCGTACGAAAGGTAGCGCTATTCCAACGCAAGCAAGTGGGACAATGCTTAGTAGTGGAACGGTGGGTTGTAGGTCAAGCTCTACAATGCCGGTGAAGGCAAGTTTTGTAGACCCCAAAGGATACATGAACCAATTCCCCATATATTTTAGGCCTTTCGTAGAGTCCATTAGCGATGTTAAATCTGATGGTCATTGCGGGTACCGCTCGATCGCGTACGCCTTGAACGGGCAACAAGATGGGTGGAGGTTGATAAGGGATGCCCTTTACAACGAGCTTATGGATTACACATCGGTCTACGTAAAGATTTTTACTAGCATGGAGGATTTGATTGATGTAGCGGAGCGTGTGACCATTGGATGTCCATGCCCGAGATGGGAGTGGCAATTGCATCTGCGTTTAACTGCATACTTCATTTTGTTGGGGTATTCCGAAATATGGATGTCGGCTTCACTTTTCTTCCGCTAAGAGGTGCACCTCCTCAGATGCCAAACCGGTTGGAAATAGGATTGGGTTGGGTCAACTCCAACCATTTCGTGAACGTAAGTATTCATACAAGGGGTACGTTAATGGTAATTTTAATATCAAGAAATTTATTTTATCGTGTTTTCGTTTTGTAGCTTGGGATTAAGGCGGAGGCCCCATGTGCTAGGATACATCCTTGTTGCTTAAAGTTGCGTTCACCAGAAGCTGAAGGTTGGGCATTGCTGATTGCATCTCGTTGCAAGAAATACGAAGAGCTTAAAAATAATTACCCCGAAGTAACAGATTTATCCGCTTTTGCTTGATGACTGATGACTAGACGATTGTAACGAATGTAAACCCTGGATGGTTTTTATGCTTTTATGGTTTTTATGTTGGATGTTTTTTATGTTGAAAACAATAACACTTAAGCTTCTTAATATGATGATTGCATTAAAACATTGAAAACATTGCATTAAAACATTACACTTTAATTTAAAGCATTGCATAATTAGAAATACATAAGCACATAACGTAAACCAAATGATAGATAAGCTAACTCCGAGTTAGCATTGCACGTTCAGTTTTACGGGGTCGGATAGTTCATCCCGAATCCATCAGAGTCACTACTTCCCTCGGGAGTTGAGTACGTTTCAACGGCGCTGGCTATTGCATTGACTATTTCGTTCTCCACCCGCTCTATCGCTTCCGAAACCATCTCCTGCGTAATTGTACTCTGCAATCCCATGTCGAATACCTTTCGGACTTTGGTTCGGTCTTCCCAAGGAAGTGACTCGATATTGAAAGTCACTGTTTTAAGATAAGCTAACCTATCAGTGACTTCTTCGCGGGCACGTGGTCGGGGCATTAAACATCCTGCACACGATGCCTCTCTACCGTGGTTGAAGAACATTCTGCACAGAACCGCATCGACGAAACCAGGAAACTCCTCTTGCATCGTAGCTTTGACGAAGTCGAATGCGCATAGTAGGCTTGCATCTTCGTACACATTCCAGCCGGAATCATCAATTGTTTTAACTTAAGTGTTTAGTTTCATAGTCGGGTTACAGTATTTATAGAGTTCATGCATGTGGCTCAATCATAAAAATAGTGAGCGGGAAATGGTGTTGTTTTCCCCGCTTATTATTTGTTTATTGGCGGGAATATCGTTAGGTAGGTGTTAGAATTTGGCGGGAAATTAAAAACGGCGGGAATTTCGTTATGTAAAATAGAGTAACATTGAACAACAACTAGAAACCCAAACATAACAACTTAACATTACATAAACAACTTAACACATATAATAAAAACATAACAAGTTACAACAACATTACGCAACATAAATAATAAAAACACGTTCGAATACGACAGATTGCACTATTAGTAGTCGTAACGCAAGCTGTGTAAAACATCGTCGCCATCCTCCCTTGCCATAACCATATCCTCCACATATGCTACCATATCCCTAGTGATATAGTCGCAGACGGTCATGTCCCAGACCTTTACCGCCTCCTCTTTTATTCTTCGCGGCATGAACAACAACTTTGTGAGGGGCTCGACAAAAAGTTACCGTGCCTTGATTTCGTCACGGCTGCGCACAACGAAACCTCCAGTTTCTAAATAACCGTAGTTGTAATACATATGCCACAAAACCCTTTCAAAAAATGCATCACTCCTATATTCACCCAACTCGGCCCGGGAATCCTTGACTGCTACAAGCATATAGTAGTCTTCATTAGCGGTAAACTCCATTTGTTTCTAAGTGTTTGATGGATGCCATGTTGCTCGTTAACACTTGTATATTTATAACGGAAGTATATCGTTGGCGGGAGTTTCATTTGGCGGGAGAGTCATATGGCGCGAATTATTTCTTGGCGAGAGAGTCTTAGGTCCCCGCCGGTCCATGACTTGTCACCAGCCGGTTCGCCAAGCCAACTACTACAGAAAGGTAGAAAAAAACAAACAACAAATTTTCTTAACTTGAAACTAAAATACAACAACAAAGTTACGGTTTTTAAATAACAAAGCTAACCCAAATGTCAACAATTTAAAACAGAGGTAATGTTCACAACTACAATAACATGCAGATCAAAAATCCAACCATAATGATCAGAAGCCACGGTCCGGTAAGCTCCATAACCTTCCTCGCAATAGACACCATCTCGTCAGTCGAGTCGTCTAACGGCCGAATACGATTAATCGTGTTCACCACATCGACCGCCGACGCCTCCGTAAGAATCCGAGGTGTGATATTAAACCACCCGTACTTCTTCACGTACGCCTTGTACTGGGGGATGCGGTGTGAGTACTCCCTTCCAAGGGCCTCGAATACCTATCGATCACGTATAAGTGCTCCCTCCAGTTCGTCCAATGCCTAACCTGAACTGGATACCGAAGATGGTCTCCTCTACCAAGACCGGTTCTAGAAACGAGGGGGTCAAGCGGCTTTTCTTGGATCCAACCGAACTGGCGCATCACTCGGTCGGGGTGATATGCCTCGCTCACCATCATTAGGCGAATAGGGTTTCGGTACAACCATATTGCCTGCTCCGGCCATACCTCACGGACATTCTCGTAAGGTCGGAAAATAACCTACAAAAAAAATTATTTACTCATCAAACATTTTATATAAAGTAGATGTATATTAGTAAACGTAAAGAAGATAACTTACATCATTTTCTCCTTGAGCCGCGAGGATGTCACGGTAGTACGGCTTCCCCCGAGCTAATGATACCGGGATCTTTTTGGGCAACCACGCCAGCATCTTCGGATCCGTTGGGCTATAACCACTGTTCACTGGCGCGCGGAAGACGGGGAAGTGGTCATAGACCCAACACTCGAACAAGGCCGAGAAGCCGACCAAGGTCTTCAAGGAGTGCTTCGAAATGCCTCCCAAACTCTTGTACAACCACACCAACGCACAAGTCCCCCATGCGTACTCACCAACCTTCTCTAAGTCCTCGAGGTGGTGGAGAAAATCGCACTGGATGTTCTTCTGGCTCGTGTTGGTGAAGATAGTACACCCGAGGAAGAACAAGATATATGCCCGAGCTGCTGCCTTTTTCATCTCCGGAGTGCAGGCGGCGTTGGAATCTAAGTACGCTTCCCCTGAGAATGTGGTCCTAAGCCATCGGAGGCCGAATCCGCTCCCGTCATGCGCCTCCATTTCCTACTGCACATCAGCAGCCGAAACTCCCAACAGCTCCGCATACCGTGCGTACGTCGCCTCTAGCGGATCCGACCTAAAGAGGTTAATAATTCTCCCCTCAACCGGGAGGCCCGTAATCACGTACACGTCGTCCAGTGTCAGCGTCATCTCCCCAAAGGAGAACTGGAACGTGTTGGTCTCCTGGTGCCACCTCTCACCGAAGACCTCCGCCAACTGGACGTGGTTGTTGAACCTCGGTAAATGCCGCATCAACGGCCAAAATGGTGTCTCCTCGAGGTAAGCTCTAACCCCTAGTTGTTTGCTAAGGTCCCACTGACCAAGCAAACCGTATTTCGACTGCACCGTGATGCCCGAGCGCGCCTGTAAAAAAATTCAAAAATATATACAATGTTAAAAAAAAATTTAACTAATCAAAAAAATAATAAATTAAGTAACTTACATCGTTTTTGAAGGCGTAGTACGCCTCGTGCTGCGCATACTCGGGGAAGAGAAGCACACTATTTTGGGATAGGAAAAGATTTTTCCATCCCTCCGCATCAGTTGGAGGCCTTTCGGCACGGACCTCTCTTCGAGGTGGTGGCAATAGGACCTCCGTTTCTTCCTCCTCCTCCTCGTCCACTAGGGCACGCCGCCGTCGGATGGGGAGCACCTCTCGTGGAGGAGAAGATCGTCAATGGGGGGCCTCCCTTGTGGCATCGAATTTCCGATGCCGCAACGATCATTCGGTCGGGTCCTCACGCTCCTCGTGCACCTCGCGCACCTCGCGGTGGGGGCGAACACGCTCTGTCCGATCCCCACGTTCCGGCCTAGCGGCGACCACCGGCCGTCGACTACTACCTTCACCCTTTCTTGCCGCCTTGGCCGCTTTCTCCTTGGTTAAGCGAGGTGCCTCGTGTTGTCTGCAAAAACATTAGAAAATACACAAGTTAGAAAGAAAATACATAAGAAAATAAAGCCATAATAGGTCTTCCCCGCCGGTTCAGATATTTTCACCCGACGGGTGAAAACTATTTAATTTAAATGTGAGTTTTCACCCGCCGGTGACAATTATTCACTCGGCGGGTGAAAACTCACATTTAAAAAAATTAATTTTCACCCGCCGGGTGAATCGGGACCCAACCGGCGGGGACGAAGAACAGCTGGAAAAAAAATGGCTCCCCCGCCGGGTGAATCACCTGAAACCCGACGGGGGATGAAGAACACCTGCAAAAACCCAGCTTCCCCCGCCGGGTAACCACCAACTGACCCGGCGGGGGAAGCACGAAACAGCCATTGACGAGTTCTAAAAAGCTCGAAAAACTACCTAAATCACCAAGTCAAACAAAAACAAGCATACCCTAGTATCACTAGACAACTATAAACAACATCATAAGCAAATACAACACCAAATCAGCCACAAACAAACCTAACCTAGTATCAAAATCAAAAAACCTAACCTACACCAAATATAGAAACAAAGTACATTTAAGAGTAAAAACTTACACTTTTCCTTTACCCATTGTAGTTATTGCCTTGTTGTTGATGTGTAGAGATCTTCGGATTTGAATTTGGGACTGATTTTGCAAGATTGTAGAAGTTTGGAGTTTGGAGAGGTTTTAGGGTTTTGGGACTGATTTTGGGTTGAGGCTGTTTTAGAAATGGGAATGGTTAGTGTTTAGGGTTTTGACTTAGTAAAAAACAAAAGGGTATTAATTTGGGACTACTTAAATTTTTTATGGATATGGTTAAAATTGGAGCTGGTTGGCCAATTGGACCCCAATTTAGCCATACCCCTGTGGAAACTCTCGATGGAGGAAATAATGTTGTGAAAGGAAAAAACATTATAACCGCTACCGGATCTGATGTCAAATCGTTACTTGGGATTGAAATCAATGAAAAGAAAATCGTGTCATCAAGTGGAGCTTTAGATTTGTCAGAAATCCCCAAGAGACTTGTTGTGATCGGGGCAGGCTATATCGGGCTTGAGATGGGTTCAGTTTAGGGACGACTTGGTTCTGATGTTACTGTCGTCGAGTTTGGCCCAGATATTGTTCCAGCCATAGTCGGAGAGGTTCGCAGGCAGTTTCAGCGCTCACTTGAGAAGCAGAAGATGAAATTCGTTCTCAAAACTAAGGTGGTAGGCGTTGATGCTTCAGGAAGTGGTGTGAAGCTGACACTTGACCTGCTGATGGCGGTGAGCGGACTATACTTGAAACAGATGTCCTTGTCTCAGCTGGCAGATTCCGTTCACATCTGGGCTAGGGCTTGAAGAAATAGGAGTAGAAACTGATAAGGGAGGACAGATTTAGTGAACGAAAGATTTGCTTCAAATGTACCAGGTGTATATGCGATCGGGGATGTAATACCTGGACCTATGTTAGCCCATAAGGCAGAAGAAGACGGAGTTGCTTGCGTTGAGTTCCTAGCCCGTAAACATGGCTATGTGGACTACGACAAAGTCCCTGGGTATTCTACACTCATCCTGAGGTCGCATCTGTTGGGAAAACAGAAGAACAGACATAGAAAGAAGGGGCTAGTTACCGTGTTGGAAATTTTCGGTTCATGGCAAACAGCAGGGCTAAGGCAATTGATGACGCTGAAGGACTTGTAAAGATATTGGCTGATAAAGAGGCTGATAAAGAGACTGATAAAATATTGGGAGTCCATATAATGGCACCAAATACCGGGAGCTGATTCACGAGGCGGTGTTGGCCATCAATTATGATGCAGCCAGCAAGGACATTGCACGTGTTTGCCATGCACATCCGACAATGAGCGAGGCTTTGAAGGAAGCTGCCATGGCAACATATGACAAGCCTATTCACATTTAGAAGTGGTTCCTTACTTGGTCATTGTCGCTGTTTTCGAACAGTTTTTGGAAGGAACCAAGGCTTTCCATTTTCCCGTATCACCTATCACCCTTAAGCCGGTGTTAAAAAACGTCTATGGCGGTTAAATTTTTATTATCGATTATCATATATAAGATGATAATATTGAATTTTTAATTCGAGTCTCATGACTCTAATATTCTTGTTTATTATTTTTTTTCTTCGAGGGAACCCGCTTTTTTTGGAGGGAATTTTTTCTTGGAGGGAACCCGCTAAGAATGCCATACTCAACCAACTCGGCTACTCTTTGGGGTCGTATTCTTATTCATTTTATATATATATATATATATATATATATATGATATATCTTTGATTGTATTTTTATGTTTATAGATTTTTTTATTATCACATTCTTGTTTATTATATATATATTTTTTATTTTTTTATTTTTTTATTTATTTAGAATAGTAAATATTTTTGATTAGATAATATTTATGATGGTGATTTTTTAATCGAGTGTCAATTTTTTTTATGCCCATTCAGATTTGAAATTAAAACCTTGTCTGCTTTAATAGTTAATATTATAGGGAATTAGTTAATTTAATTTAATTTATTTATTAGTTATTAAATAATAAAATATACTATTGTGTAGCAAAATTATAATTTAATTATATTATGTTTTAATATTTTTCATAAATCATATTTTATTTATTTATTATTAGATGGTTCGATTATGCATTTATTATTTTGATTTATATAAAATCTATCTAAAAATACTTGGTACTTCGAAACAATTATTAATGAAAAAATATATATTTTTTAACTTTGAATTTTGCATGGATATGTAATTTTACTATGGATAATTTTAATTAATTTGTATTATTTTTTTTATTTTTATATTATGTTATTTTGGGATATCTTTATTCATTTTGATAAAATAATTATATTGCTTTTTAAATTTATTGTATGATTTTTAAATTTATTTTTGTGTTTAACTTATGTTCAAGTTCGGTCCGGATTCGGTTCTGATTTTCGGGTTCGGTTCGGGTATTCACAACGGGTTTCATTCGCGGGTAGTTTGTGGGTATCCGTGCGGATAACCCGAACCCGCAGATTCAGAATTGGTATTAAAAAAAATTACCCGTAGGATTTTAAGACGAGTTCGGGTTTCGGTTTTCTACTACAAAGCGGGCATCAGTTATATTGATATCCATCCCCCGATCCGCCCCGTTGCCGTCCTAAAGAAAAAGGAAAAACCGAAGATTTCACATAGATTTTATTTTTATCCACAAATAAATCTGATTTAATTTGAATTTATTTTGTTCCCTTCATCCATCGAGAATATGGGTCAGATTCTATAGGATCAAACCTTTAGGACTTAAGGACGAAACGGTGGAAGATAATAAAAAATAAAAAAGAAAAAAGAAAAAAAGACGAAATGGTGGAAGATAATAAAAAGAAAAAAAAAAGAACGAAAAGAAAAAACTAAATAAATGTGATTGGATCCGCAAATGTTTGGTAAAAAGAAAAATATTCTGATTTGAGAATAATAAAAGAACATTCAATTGGAATATGAAAAAGTGAACAATTTTGTCCTAGTTACAAAAAAGTTTTTCATGATGAAACTCCAATAAAAAATTCTTCCTATTAAGTTGGGTACTAATAGACTATAGAGAGTTATATCTTCGTGAAAAATGATTTTATTAGGTCAATTTTTAATGTAACCCTTTATTATTTTACAGTTTAAATGACCATTTGTAAAATACATAGAGAAGTGTGGCATAGTCCTTCAAAACACAATGTCGGGGCATGAGTTCATCTTATATCACCAACATGAGATATCATCGGTCAGTTCATCAAATTCGACTTCTTCAGGACGCATTGGAAGAATGGAAGATATTCTCGAATGAGAAAAAGGACCCAATAACTTCGAAAGAATTGAACAACGAGCCGTATGAGGTGAATATTTCATGTATCTGTAGAGGGGTGACTTATCCGTGAGCTTTTCCACTATCACCCAAAAAAACCAAACTCTGCCTTATGTTTGTATTGCATTTTTGCATGCACATAAAGATAGTTTTATTTGCAATATCAATAGTCTATTTGTTAAGATATTGATATTGCAAATATCAAGGATATTTTAAACCTTCTCTAATAATATCAAGAGAAAAGTACCAGTAAATACCCGCTCAAGTATGTAATTACTCTGTAGTACCCAAATTTTGGATATTGTTACTTAGTACCTCGAGTTAAAAATTGGACAAAATTACCCCCCGACTATATATACCTATTTTTCACTTCAAACACAATTTTCCCCCATTCCCATCACCCTAGACCAACCCAAACACCTCTAATTTGTTAGAAACCACCAGAAAAAGAAACTGTTGGACTTCCAGCCTCTCTCTCTCTCTCTCTCTCTCTCTCTCTCTCTCTCTCTCTCTCTCTCTCTCTCTCTCTCTCTCTCTCTCTCTCTCTCTCTCTCTCTCTCTCTCTCTCTCTCTCTCTCTCTCTCTCTCTCTCTCTCTCTCTCTCTCTCTCTCTCTCTCTCTCTCTCTCTCTCTCTCTCTCTCTCTCTCTCTCTCTCTCTCTCTCTCTCTCTCTCCAACCTGAAACCCTTCGAGCCTCTCTCTCCAAACCAGTCGTTCATCAAACCCTCACTGGAATTGTACCGGTCAAACTATTGTACTCCATCAAGCGATTAACCACCTTCTGTTGGAGATGTTGCCGTGAACTGCTCGCCGGCCGGTAAAATTACAGTGTTTTGTAGTAACCATGTAAGCATTATCGTGGAAAATGTATTTTTTTTTTTTTGCGTTGTTGATGTCTTCAAACCACTTGTTTATGTTATTTCACGATCGACACTCCTTTTTTAACCGGAATCAAGTATTTAGTGATGACAGTTGGTCAGTTAGTTTCTGGGTTTGTCGTCGAACCCATGATAGAAGTTAGATTGCATGCAATGTTAATACTTTCCTGAGAATTGTGATGTATGTTAGATGTGCATTAGGTAGTTGATTGTTGATTTTGGTGTTGTTTCCATATTTCCCAGATCCTGGTACGTGCATGTAAAAAATAGAACAGTTCGCAGCCTGTACGTGTGCGCTGTAGTACAGTTCGCATCTTCATCACCTAGGATGAAAATAGTTCACAGCTTCATCTATGTTTATAGTTCATAGCAATTCGCAGCTTGGTTGAATGTGTATGCCATATATTTTGCAACTTATATTTACAAACAATTCGTAGCCGAGCCTGCGAATTGTTTGTAAATACTGGCTAATATATAGGCAGTTCGCAGCTTGTCATGCAAGTCGTGTGACACTCCAACTAATAGATAGGAAGTTCAGAGCTTGTCATGCGAGGTGTGTAACACTCCAACTGATTTGTGTTTGTGCAGGAAGTATGACAACAAAACCAAGCTATTACGGGTCAGGGTTGGTGAGCCTTCTCAAGCTGTTGAAAGAGAACCGTATTACCCGTGCCCACATCGAAGCTGCAAGAAACACACCATTCTACACGCTTTTGAAAACGGCTTTCGACATCCGTAATGAGGCAGAGATTCCGAAGAAGAAATTCTATTCGATCATTCACTATATTGTCGAGAGGTTCTCCGTCGATGAAGACGCCTTCCTGATTGGCTCAAAGTTTATGAAGCTAACTGCAGATGATGTGAAGGTCATATTTGGGATGAAGCATGACACAGAGGAAATACCATGCGATTTGTTCGTAACTATGATTATGGTATGCTTAACCCCTCCACCTTTTTATTTTGGAATTTGTATGAAACAGGAGGCCGACAGACAACAACAACAGATACAACAACAACAATAACAATAACACGAACAACAACAACAAGAAGAAGAAGAAGAAGAAGAAGAAGAAGAACAACAACAACAACACCCACAAGAAGAAGAACACCAACAAAAAATAGCCTTGGCAAAGAGAGAAAGGCTAACGCAAGATGTAGCTCCGGAAGAGTCAGAACGTATCAATCCCTGTGAGAAGCTGGAACTACTTAGCCAGGGAGGACCATCGTTAGAAGACCAAAACCGATACAGAGATGTACCTCAAAGACCAACATCGGTGAGCGCAAAGTCAGAATTGCTAAGCCAAGGTGAAATTGGAGTACCATTACCAAATCAACTGCAAGCTCCAGAGTCGAACGATAACACAATAGGTTTACATGATGCTTCTATTGATGGTATTTACACTCAAGTTTCACAGACATTTTTAAATGAAATTGATAATGTATATTACGATGACATAATATAACGGTCTTTGGAGAATATGTCGGAGGATGACATTAATGATTTTTTTCGACACGATCGAGACATTATGCCGAACCAGTCAACGACATTGGTTATCGCTGACCGTGTGGTAAGGGCTATTTTAAATGATTTCGCAGTATATCATGAGACTTGTGTGGATATATTTGAAGTTTTACAAACGGATATCAGGATAACATGCGAATTGTTGAACATTAAGTGGAAACTCGAACAATTCCTATGATATCCTGATAGTTATCATGTACTATATTCAAATAGAACCCAAACAATTCGCAGCATATGATGCGAATTGTTAGGGGAAGTTAGTTTTATAATGCCTGACACACTCTTTTAATTTTTGTTATTTTATAAGCTCAAGTCAAGTAAAGAGACAGAGGAGCCTACTTTTAATCTACTGACACCAATACAACATCCAGTGGCAGAGACAGAGGAAGAGAAACAAATAATTATAACAGAACGTCAACCGCCAAAAGTAAAATACACCGACTGACCAAAGAAAACACAGACAAATGACTGTATCGATGTCTCAGAATACCATAAAATACAATTAATTAAAGCCTACGAGCATGACACCATTGATCCAGTAGTATGGAATTTACCATCGTCCAATTTTCCTACAGAATTAGAGTGCAAACGAGTTATGTGCTGGCGCTACCTTTAGAACTGGAGCTAGACGTAAATGTATCAATTTGTCAACCAATTATCTTTTTAATGTTTCAAACAAGTCTCATATATTTAAAATAAATAAACAACTCCTTTCATAGGTTGTGGACACTTGGATTCGAATGATGCTTGTAGAAGTAACTTCAAAGTTCCATGCAAAAACGTTCCAAGAATGTATCATGACTGCGTAATGATTTCGGGCATGACTACGGTAAGTTTAGCTATGAAAAATTTCAAAGTTCCTCGCATGTTCTCGTTGTAATGTACTATCGCTTGAATGCAGTATAATCTGGAATCAGGGTGGGATGCAAAAAAATTAGTCGACATAGTTTTTAGCAAAGCACCTGAAAACCCCAACATCATCATTATTCCATTATGCACCGAGACGAAGGACCAGATAAACCATTGGACGTTGCTCGTCATTGATGTAGACGGTGAGTCGGTAACAAACTACAATCAACTGCTGCCTAAACTCAAAGCGACGGACCATACCACAAAGACACCTAACAAGCTAGTAAAATTCCTAACTATTACAATCCCTTAGTAAACACATTTTTAAATGCATGATCAGGATATCATGCGAACTGTGACCAAGTCAGTTGTATTTAAATGCAAACAATTCCCATATTGTCATGAGAATTGTTGGCAACTAGAAGTCCTAATATTTGTTTGAAAATGTAATGCGTTTGAGTTTCATTCAGTTCGCAGCATATCATGATAGAATTCACAATATAGGCTGTGAATTGTTTGAGTATTTGTGCTGATTCCTGACACTAATTATTATAACCAGATCAAGTATTTACTGGATAAAGGATACATACCTACTACAAGGTATGGGTGGAAGATGAAAAATGACAGAAAAATTCCACAACAAAAACGTGGCACCCTTGACTATGGTAGTTTTGTCTGCAAATACGCTAGAGATATTATCCAGCATGGGTATGTGCATCACACTTACGATGAAGATATGGTTCCTAGCTTTAGAGAAGAAATGTTTGATTATTTCCTAAATGATGAAGACACCAACTCGTACTGGAAGTAACATACATTTTCTGTATGACATTATGATTTTTTTGGTGTACATACATTCCTTGTAATATTTTGGTATATACAGATTTTTTTTTTATTTCAGAAATTTACAATTCCCTGATATATATAAGTGGACATAATTCTTATCAAACAATTCGCATGCTAACCTGATATATAAAGATTAGTTAGTACTCGAACAGTTCCCATCATTCCCTGATATATATTAAAAACAGGATCCTCACTAAACAATTCACATGATAACCTGATATATGCTTAGAAAACTACCACATTAACAGCTACAGGGTGCAAAATTACCATAAAACAATTCGTATCTAATCCTCATATAAAATAAATAATATAAAATCCATCGTTAAAGAATACGAACAGGCTATGACGTCTGCCTTGGTAAACGTTAAGTGCATTGAGCACGCAAAAAGCAATCTAATCAGCAGAGCCCATTAATTGTTCATTGGACATGGAGGCTATGTAATGATTAATATAGCCACACCATATCATAAGCTCAGACTCCCTCCATGCCTATAAATAACACTAGTAACCGGAGGTTAATTTTAAAACAAACTCTATATTTTTTAAAAAACACCTCTGGTTCTCTTCAAATTCCAAACATCATGTCATTTTCCACCACCACAACCACCACCACTTACTCTGGTTCACCAGGTTCTCTAGGTGAATCCTGGTCATCCATAACTACCAACTGGAGCGATGACTTAATAATTCCGACAGCACCACCAAACAACCCAGTCTCTATCCTGGATTTTGACATTGAGGACTACTTTTCAGCTGACTCTGAACCAGTGGAAGTGGTTCCACTGGTTGCTGCTAAACCTTAGCCACAAGAGGTTCCACCTCGAAGTGCAGAGGTTCCAAACAACAAACGGAAGAGGGACGACGATGCTGGTCCATCAAGGACAAATTTTTTAAGCATGATGGACGTAGATAACGAGGAGGAAGAGGACAATGAAAAGGCTAATGATCATCATGAAAAGGAGAAAAATGGTGAAAAATCCTCTAGTGATGACTGATAGAGTGTGTTTTTTTTGTTTTTTTGGAATGCAACTAACAAACACTAAAAGGTTGTAGTGATTGTTTGAAAATTTGTTAGTGCATGAAGCATGTAATCCTTATTTTGGAATCCATTTTTTGTATAAAATTTTAATCATATGTGAATACATTATACTATGTGTGAACGTGAAAGAATACCCAAAATTTGTATCCTATTACCACTTGCAAACAACTTCCATCTTAACCTGAGATGTTGTTTATCAATATTACTGATATACACACAATTCGCATGTGGATCTGAGTATTGTAATGCTTTGTAGTTCCATTCAATTCGCAACATATCATGCGCTTTGCAAGCAACTAAAAGTTCTGCTATTTGTATGAGATTTCAATTCACAACATCTAATGCGATATGTAAGAAAATATCAGGACTTCTGGTTGCTATCAATTCGCAGCATATCATGCGATATGTAAGCAACCAGAAGTCCTTATATTTGTTTGAGAAATAATTCGCAACATATCATGCGATTCGTAAGCAACTAAAAAGTCCTGATATTTGTTTGAAAACACAATTCGCAGCATATCATGCGATTTGTGATATTTTGTTTGAAAATGCAATAATTTATAGTTGAACGCAATTTGCATCATATCATGTGATTCTTAAGCAACTAAAAGTCATGATATTTGTTTGAAAAACATTACGTTGGAGTTCAATACTGATGAGTCCGAATTTTCTCACCAGTCACTATAAAAACCGGACAGGGGCAATTCGGATAGTAACCACCCACTGAACCATCCGAACAGAACTAATGTATTAAAAACTAATCACTTCATGACTAAGCTAATTGCTTACCTGCTTAATAACTAATGGGTTTTTGAACTCGACCCGGTTTCATAAGTATGACCCGAAAGCCCATGTGGGCCATAATTAAGGGTATAAATACCCAACCACTTTTATTAATGAGGGTTATAAACATTTAATACAACCAGGCAGCTCAAATCTCTCACTACAAACTACTTAAACATTAAATACCTTTGAAACACCATAAAACATCAAACAAATTTACCGTCAGTAGAAAATAATCCACACCAAATTGGCGACCACAGTGGGAGCAGAAGGTGCCTGAATCTAGCATTCGAAACCATCAAGAAAAGTCAGTTCGGATGAATCCGGACGAGCAGGAAGTGCCACTAGCTTTGGCAGAAGTGGTGGGAGAAAACGATGAATCTACGATTGAGCAACAAGACTGGTTAAAAGTTGAAATAGAAGCTTTGAGGGCTGCAAAAAGGGCAGAGATGGGCTTGAAAGAGAAGTCTAAAGTGTCAGCAGCTCATCACACTGATAAACTTAGAGAGTATGAGCCATCGAAGACCCATGTGAGTGCTAAAAAGACTCATGCTAGCTCAAAGAAGTCTCACCGGTCTAAACCGGTGGAGAGCTCAGATTCAGACTCAGAGTCTTCTAGTAGCTCCTCGAATGAAGATGGAGTTGAAGAATCCTTATCATCCAGCAGCGATGAAGGCCGTTCTAGAAAGAAACAAAAGTTGGTCAAAAAATACTCAAGAAAAAGGGACAGGCATGGAAGGTTGAAGAGGCATCTAGGTAAAGGGTCGTCTCATAGTCATAGCCATGGCAGGAGACACATAGACCGATTGTTAATGGATCATTTTGCCTTCCATGATGAACCAGGTATCTTTGCGACTCCTAACGAAGATACTGTATTTAGTCGTGGCTGGAATTGGAGACAATATCCATTGTCCTCCAAAATACTGTCCGGAAACCTTCCTAAGAGGTTTGACAGTACAAAGATGGAAAAATATGATGGCAGTAAAGATCCGGATAACCACTTGGAACAATTTAAAATTTTTATGATGAATTTTGATGATGATGACAAGTTACTCTGTCGAGCGTTCTCCCAATCTTTTATGAGGAGTTCTTTGAAGTGGTACAATAGTCTGCCACAGGGCTGCATCAGAAATTTCGACACCTTTTGGGTGGCCTTCCGGAGGCAGTTTGTTGCAAGTAAAGAAGTAAAGGGTAATGGAGACATTATTATCCATTGTGCCCAAGAACCAAACGAATCCTTGAAGGAATACATAAGTCTATTTGTAAATACCAAAAATGGATTAGCTGATTGCTTTGAACAAGTAGCAATAACTTCTCTGAGGAAGGGCTTGAACCCTGATAATTTAGCTGATTCAGTGACCAGGAAAAAGGCCATGACATGGGGAGGTTGACTGAATCAAGTCGACAAACAGATCAATGTGGATGAAACAAAGAAAACCAGGGTGCACCGGCAGGTGAGGTCTGCTCTATCTGCACCAAATCAAAACCATAACCAGTCCGGGAACAAGGCCAAGGAAGCCGGACAGGGTCATAACAGAGCCAAGGCTCAATCCCATCCAGCTGCACCAGCCCAGAGCCAACAATCTAGAAATAAGTGAGGGCCTTGGGTTCAACCGGAGTGGTTTGCTGAGTTGAAAGAAAACGTAGCCACCATTTATGACAAAACAAAAGATGAAATACATTTCAGAAGGCCGACTGCATTACAATATCCAAGGGAAAGCCGTAATAATTGTTTCTGTCAGTATCATCATGATATTGGCCATAACATTGAGGATTGCATTGCGTTGAAACAAGAAGTGCAGAATTTCATTGAAAGAGGGTAGTTGGGAGCTTATGTTAAAAAAAGAAGTGGAAATAGGCCTGATAACGCTCATCGTACTGGTCCAAACAATGCAGGCACATCGACTCCGGATGGGGCTATGGTGATAATTGAAAGGTTTGATGTAGAGTCAGAATACTTGGACCCTGATCCAACCCGGAATAAGGTGGGTGTTATCACAGAGCATTGCAAGATGGTGTCCGGACTTATCAGCTTTTTTGAGTCACTTACAATATTCGGGGGAGACACCATGACTGCACCAACTGCTTCTTTGAGAAAGAGGCACGTTCATACTTTAGCTACCCAACTGGAAGGAGGCATGACTTCTTATCAATCACAAATTCCTTTTCCCTTTATTGTTTTCGATGAAGATGACTTGAGGGACATTGCTGATCCATATGAAGATGCTGTTGTGATAGGAGCATCCATTGGGGGCAACGATATTAGACGAATTTTGGTGGACACCGGTAGTTCAGCCAATATCCTTTTCTTAACATCCTACAAAAAAATGAAAAACTCAGCAGTAATCCAGCGTTCGAACACGTTAATTGTGGGTTTCACTGGAAGCTCAGCAGATGTGATCGGGGAGTTTGAGGATGAGGTTTTGTTGGGCAAGGGCCTT
Source organism: Limnanthes douglasii subsp. nivea (assembly GCA_036936605.1). NCBI lineage: Eukaryota > Viridiplantae > Streptophyta > Magnoliopsida > Brassicales > Limnanthaceae > Limnanthes > Limnanthes douglasii. Next base: position 214,270,971 of record JAUPFV010000004.1, read on the forward strand.
TTTAAGAAGATGGTCAGGATAATTTTTATTGTGGTGGATTGTCCCACTTGTTATAATGCCATTATGGGGAGGTCTTGGCTCTCCAGGATGCATGCAGTGGCTTCAACAGTCCACCAATGTTTGAAATACACTGTACAAGGACAAGTGAGAGTTGTCCGAAGCAGTTAAAAAGTGGCAAGGGAGTGTTATGCAACAACACTGGCCCCTCGAACTCTGGGGGCAGTCCGGATCAATGAGGATTAGCAATTTGAGGGGCCCTCTAGGGGAGAGGGTGAAATTGATGACCCTAGAGAGACCCCTGGTGTTTTAATACCAATTGAAGAAGGTGAAACTCACTCTCTGACTGAAGGAAAAAGTGTCAAGATCGGATCTAAGATGACACCGGAATTAAAGAGTAAAATGCTAGCTTTTTTGAAAGACCATCAGAATGTTTTCGCTTGGTGCAATGCTGATGTAACCGGAGTGCCATCAGACATTATATCACACCAACTATCCATCCGAAGGGATATAGCACCTATTGTGCAAAAGATGAGAGCTTTTTCTAAAGAAAAAGCTGATGTCATAGTTCAAGAGGTCGACCGACTTACTAAAATGGGGCACATAAAGGAGTCTCAATACCCTTTATGGATACCCAATCCGGTGTTGGTAAATAAGAAAAATGGAAAGTGGCGTATGTGCATTGATTTTACAGATCTCAATAGAGCTTGCCCAAAAGATCTATATCCGGTCCCCCGAATTGATCAGTTGGTAGATTCTACATCTGGAAACAAGCTATTATCCTTTATGGATGCCTTCTCTGGGTATAATCAAATTCAAGTAGATCCGAAGGATCAGGAAAATACTACGTTTGTTACTGATAGGGGCCTCCATTGTTACAAGGTGATGCCGTTTGGGTTAAAGAATGCTGGGGCTACTTATCAGAGGTTAGTGAACAAGGCTTTTGCTGATCAGATTGGAAGAAACATGGAAGTCTATATCGATAACATAATGGTGAAGAGTGTGGACGAAGAGCTACACTTGGCAGATCTCCAAGAGACTTTTACCAATCTGATAAAAGTAAATCTAAAATTGAATCCAGAAAAATGTGTCTTCGGAGTGCAGTCTGAAAAATTCTTGGGGTATGTAATAAGTGAGAAAGGGATACAGCCTGATCCAGACCAAACTAATGCTTTGTTACAGATGGAGCCTCCTCGGAATATTAAAGAAGTACAAAGATTGACAGGGAGGTTGGCTGTACTAAACCGTTTTATTTCAAGGTCTTTGGATAAGTGTGCCCCGTTTTTTCAAACTTTGAAAGGTGCAAAAAAATTTAATTGGTCTCCACAGTGTGACCATGCTTTCGATGAAATTAAGAAGCACTTACCTTCCCCTAAAACTTTGTTTAAACCTATTGATGGAGAGACACTTTACATATACTTAGCAGTTTCTGACTGTGCCATAAGTGCAGTGTTGGTAAGGGAAGTGGATAATTATCCTCGTCCGGTGTACTATATCAGCAAAAGCTTGATAGATGCAGAAAAACGATATTTAAAGCTTGAAAAGTTAGCACTAGCCCTAGTAATTGCTGCAAGGAAAATGAGGCCCTACTTCCAGTCTCATTCTATCATTGTCCGGACGTCTTTTCCCTTGAAAAATGTTATTCAAAAGGCAGGCGTTTCAAGCAGAATGACCAAGTGGTCAGTAGAGCTAGGAGACTATGATATTGACTTTGCCCCTCAGACAGCAGTCAAAGCTCAAACTGTGGCTGACTTCTTAGTTGAATTCCATACAAACAGAGACACTAAGCAAGAAACCGGTGAAAAGGATAAAAAAGTATGGGTTATCCGGACTGATGGTGGATCAAGTACCATGGGTTGTGGTGCTGGGATATGTTTAACCTCTCCGTACGGCAAAAAAATGTACCAGGCTATATGTTTTGCTTTCAGGGCATCCAATAATGAGTCAGAATATGAAGCTGCTATAGCTGGCTTGAAATTAGCTCTTATATGTGGGGCCAAAAGGGTCAGGTTAATATGCGATTCTCAGCTTCTTATCCATCATGCACAAGGTCAATCCGAAGCAAAAAAGGAGCAGCTGATTAAATACTTATTTGTTCTCAAAGAAGTGACACTCAATTTCAAAAACATCACCTATGAGCACATACCCCGAACAGAAAATACGCTAGCAGACTCCTTGGCAACAATAGCCTACTCTGAGTCCTACCCTTGGATTCATGTACAAGAGTGCCCATCCATTCAAATCAATCCGGATAAGGAAGAAGAAAGTTTGAATATACAAGTAAAACAACCCCAAGATTGGAGATTTCCTCTCCTCCAATATCTCTCAGATGGCATCTTGCCTCCGGAAAAAGCAGTAGCAAGGAAGATAAAATACAAGGCTCGTGGTTTTATCATCTTAAGAGATATTCTTTATAAAAAAATCCTTTAGTAAACCTCTCTTACGATGTTTGGGGATTGAAGAGTCCCAAATAGTGCTCTCCGAATTGCACGATGGCGACGGATCAACACACTGTAGATTCAGGGCTCTAACTAGAAGGGTTTTGTTAGCTGGGTACTACTGGCCCACCATAATGCAAGATTCCAAAGAACTGGTGAAGAAGTGTTATCCATGCCAAAGATACAATAATGAAATTCATACCCCAGCTGTCCCTTTAGAGTCAATTTCTGAGCCAATACCTTTTGCTCGTTGGGGGCTGGATTTAGTGGGACCTCTACCCATGGCATCCGGAGGATGCAGAACTATAATTGTTGCTATTGATTACTTCTCTAAGTGGATCGAAGCAGCCCCATTGGCAGGTACTACTTTGAAAGCTGTTATAAAATTCATCATGTCTAACATCTGTTGCAGATTTGGGGTTCCACAAAAGATAACTACCGACAATGGGCCACAATTTGATAACAAGGAGTTGGAGAATTTTTGTGCTTCTAGAGGCATTCAACACTGTTTCTCTTCTCCTTTCCACCCACAGGATAATGGTCAAGTTGAAGTGGCTAACAGGACCATCATGTCCGGTCTTAAAAAGAATCTAGAGGGAGCTGCTGGAAAATGGCCAAGTTATCTACAAGAAGTATTATGGGCCTACCAGACTACTCATGGGGCTGCAACATAAGAGTCTCCCTTTGCCTTTGTGTATGAGATGGATTCCATAGCTCCCATAGAGGCCACACTCCCTTCATTTCGAGTCAATAATTTTTCCGAACAAGCTAACGAAGTGGCAATCAGAAGCCGGCTTGATTTGATAGAAGAAAAAAGAGTTAAGGATCACATAAGATCCACACACTATCATGGTTTGATGAGAAGCAGGTTTGCTTCTAAAATCAAAAGGAGGGATTTTCAACCAGAGGATAAAGTATTGAGGAAAGTCTTCCTACATACCAAGGAGAGGCAGTTCGGCAAGTTAGCTCCAACTTGGGAAGGACCCTATGTGGTCAGTGAAAAGCTTAAGCCTGGGATATACCGGCTCCAAGATAAAGATGAAAGGATTTTGAATCACCCCTGGAACATTGAACACCTCCGGTTATACTTAGAATGAAAACTATGTAAATATTTACTTGTTTAAGGTTCATGTAAATATTTTGGGGCATACTCTTTCCTACCCTGGTGGCGCGGGGAGGTTTTATTGAGGTGTCCAGGCTTTTCAATAAAATTTGATGCCTTCTTGAAAAATTCGAAGTGTTTCAATTAATAGCTTCTTTGAAATCTTTTAAAAAAAACCAGACCAGATTGAATTGGTAGAGTGATGACTACTTAAACATTTTTCATTGGAGAATTTAAACACTCTCATTTTAAAATACTTATAAAATAACTAAGGGCTGTTTAAACATTAACCATCAAAGTTGAGAAGCTATAAAACAATGCAAGAGTTGTGAAAAATAAAACTACCCATTAAAATATGTGAAATGAGTTGGCCATCCAAGGACTTTGAATTTTCAAAGAAAAAGGTTTGTCCAGACAAGGGCCGGACACGATTACAAAAAATGCCTTGGCTATCCAAGAAATTTAGTTCAAACACAAAAAATTGAAAGATAATTGATACTTTAAGGCTGAGCTTTCTTAGATGGCCCAGCCTCACTTGGCTTCTTCTTAGGATCATTGTTTTCCTCATCTGGACTCTCCCCGATCCGTTCGTCTTCATCAGTTGTGTCATCCCAACAACTGGAATAGTTTTTCTTGTCACCATCCGCCATCGTATGGTGAGGAAGTTCTTCGTACTCCACAAACCGCCATAAGTATCCAAGTGTCCGCTTCAGAAATTTCTCATGAAAGAGCAAGACCATATCGGACTTGACTTCGGCATACCTTTCCTCTTGGGAGTCTATCACCTCATTGGTGTAGGCATTAATCCTAGCTTGGACTGTCTTCTCTTGCTCCTTTAACAAGTCAGCTTTTTCTTGTTTAACCTTAGACACAACATCCTCGAGCGAAGTCTTGTCATTAGTAAGGGAACGGAGACAGTTTGCTGCTGTGGCCAGCCTTTGCAGGAACCACATCATCCCCTTCTACCATTTTAACATGGGACTGATGAGCCGGAGACGATTGGTGAAAGACTAGGCTGGAATAACCTTATGGGTTTAGAACTTCTGACAGAAAAAGAACCTCGATCGGGTTCTGAACTTGGTGTCTCAGATTTGTCGATAGGAGAAACAGGGAGGCCTGCAGCATAGCCCCTTTCTCGTTCGACTCTTTGAGCTTTCTCTAACTCCGACAAGTTGAGCCACCCACCTTTTACAAGTGCGTTTCTTGCTGTAAACATAAACTTACATCAAAAAAGGGTTTTTGAAAAAGAGAGATAAAAGCTTTGAAGATTAAAAGAGAGAAGATGATGAAGATGGTAAAACAATGAAAAATGGGTTAATTTATACTAAAGAGACAAAAGATGCATTGAAACCTAGGAGAATACAAAAAGTTGGGAGTAATGATTAAAGACGGCGCTGATGTCACCAACATTAATTGAAGAGGTTCCTTTATGAAATGAGTGGGAGCGCCATTCTAGAAGAAAAACGGCTGGTGAGACAAATCATAAAGGGACACGTGTTCCACGATCTCTGGAGAAACCTTTGAACTTCTGAGAGTTTTGCCAGTCCGGATAAATCCTTTACACAAATCGAAATCTATCCGGACATTGTTATGGGTACTCATGGGCTATTTTTTAGGTCTTGCCAAAGGCCTTCGAACATAACCTAAAAAGGGGCTACTGATGAGTCCGGATTTTCTCACCAGTCACTGTAAAAACCGGACAGGGGCAATTCGGACAGTAACCACCCACTGAACCATCCGAACATGACTAATGTATTAAAAACTAATCACTTCATGACTAAGCTAGTTGCTTACCTGCTTAATAACTAATGAGTTTTTGAACTCGACCCAGTTTCATAAGTATGACCCAAAAGCCCATCTGGCCCATAATTAAGGGTATAAATATCCAACCACTTGCATTAATGAGGGTAATAAACATTTAATACAACCAGGCAGCTCAAATCTCTCACTACAAACTACTTAAACATTAAATACCTTTGAAAAACAATAAAACATCAGACAAATTTGCCTTTGGTTGAAAATAATCCACACCAAATACAATTCGCAGCATATAGTAATAGCTGTTTGATATGATTTTACAAGCAATCCGCATCCTCGTGGAATTTCACACAACTCGCATGAAAACCTGAGAGATGTTGCAACATGATATCAAGATATTGTACACAATTCGCAATAGTGAATGCGAATTGCATGCAACTCAAAACACTTAGCATTTCTTTACTGTAATAAAAACAAAAAAAATGTATAAATGAACAAACAAATGTAAAAATGTTTAGGTTGTTGTCCAGAACAATAATAGTATTACAAATAAATGTGGCCAACGAGAATTGTCCACAACACGGATTGTACTTAAATGGAACATCACAAGTCCTCCTGTTATGGCCTGATTTCGAACACCGGTCACACCTCAACTGCTTGGTTGAGATTTCTCCTCTAGATGGGATTCGCTTTTTCTTAGGCCTTCCAGATCGTCTTTTAACGTTCGGAGGCAGAATTTCAAATTACGAAGGATCGTTAGCGCTGGACCCTTCCCCGAAATCCGTTATAGCTGGTATGCTGAAAGAGTAAATTTCCCTATCATTCTTAACCGTAAAGAAGGGCTCTATTACAGTAAAAGGATCTTGGTCGGTATACTGTATTGCAGCTAAAGCGTGAGGACATGGAACACACTCTTGTTGCCATGATCCGCAAAAACATTTGAAATCCAACAGATTAACAACAGCCACAGGATTTGAAAAGACTTCGAACATGGCAGAAGACGACTTACTTACTACCCAAGTTCGGCACATATCAACATTCTGCTTTAGCTTCTTCTCATACTCGAGGACCAAATTAGTCCTCCAGTTTAGCCCTTCTTTGTATCTTCGTGAAACTTGAGTCATAAGCAAGACTCTAATCCAGTCAATAAACTCAACAATGGGTAGGCCGCAATTTTTTTTGATCTGATTGTTAAACGATTCTACCACAGTAGAAGCCATAGAGCCGTATCGTTTCCCTTTAACGTAAGCCTGCGCATACTTTTCCGGGGGTAAATTAGCAAGACAATCACTCATTCTGTCACCACCTTCACATAGAAAATTTGTTAGTATATCTAAAAAACGCTCTCGACTGGGAGCATAAGCAAGACGATGGAAGAAATTCAACATCCTTTTTTATACTCTCTGTTAGTATGTTCCAATTTTGCTTTCAAATTCTGTATGAGATTGAAATAACAGTACGCATGATAGAAGTTTGGATACAAGACATAAACAACATTTATGATACCAGAATGAAGGTCTGAAATAAATGTGATTTGGCACTCCAACAAATGTGGTTTCAAACACCCCAAAAACCACATCCAGTTGTCACAATCTTCAATGCTAACTATACCAAGAGCGACAGGGAATAGTCCTAGAAAAAAGTAGCTCAAATGAACAATACAATAACACTCAAGTATGTGAAAAATGTAAACAACTCGCATGCTTTCTTGAGAGTTGTTCTCAGATATAGGCTACGAATTGTGTACAATCATAGGTTGCAAATTATTTACATTTTTATGGTTGCACTGACTAATTCGCATCCTCTTTTGCAAAGTGTCATCAAATCAAGTTACTGCTTAATTCGCAGCCTCTAATGCGATTTGTCCTCAAATATCAGGGTTCCATGCGAGCTGTGTGCTACTATAGGATGTGAATTATTGCCAAAATTTCAAACAAAACATCATAATCATTCAGATTAAATAGTTAAATGAAACTAACCGTTGTTTCCGTCCTTTTCTACGGCTATAAGAAAAGTACCCTTATACTTGCCATATAAGTGGGTTCTATCGACAAACAACATTGGACGGCATGAATGTAAACCCTGAAGGGACGAACCGAATGCTAAAAAGAACGCTTGAAGCGGTTTCCAGGTGATAACTCCAACTGGCAGTCTGTAGTAATATCGCGGCTCTTCAATCGCTTGAAGTACCCGCTTAGTAAATTAAAATAACTTGAACTATCTCTGAAAACTCCCCTCCTTGCCCTCTCTAAAGCATTCCATGACAAACGGTAAGAGATGTCAAGACCATAATTTTGTTTGACAGTCGATTGTATAGTTTTGGCGGTCAACGAATGGCAGGTCCGGAGAGAATCTTGAATTTCCTCCGCAATCAAATCTAATGTCAAATGCTTATGCCGCTTATGCTTCTGGGAGAAAACAGGACTGCAAGTATGATGCAGAACATACTTCTTGATCGTCATCAAGCCGGTGCTGGAATCAATAGATGCATAAAGCCTCCATTTGCATCCGTTTGTGAACTTATTTTCAGAATAAGCAGTGATCTTGGTTGCTGTGTTGTGCAGGTATCTGAAGCAAAACCATGCTCTAAAGCAAACTTGCACAAAGATAACCTCAGACCTGCAGCACCTTCTTAAAAATCTTGACTCATTCCTGTAATAGCATCAGCCCAACCAGCAGGAGTAAGTTGTTTTTTTTCTCTGATCAGAATTAACTAAACCGTTACTACTCTCCCCGCTAATTAGTTGATTAAGAGATGGTTCTCCCAAACTTATGCTACGCTCTTTACGCTTTGCACCACAATTCTTACCACCAGAGCTTTTATCACTAGAACTTTTTTCACCAGAACACTTATCACCAGAACCCTTATCGACGACGTGTTGTTCTATGAGAAAACTAACCCGTTTTAAATGCTCCAAATCAAAATATAATACCAACACAACAAAATCCTTCTGGTTATTGAAGAAACAATTATTGTAATCCCCGCAGGAGTAGGTAATTAGGTAGTCACCTATGACAAGCTCCTCCCATGTGCTCTCCATATAATCTTGGATACTTTGAAAGCTTTCAAACTCTGTGAAAGGTACAATTGCAGTTTGGTGGCCATATTTAAAATACAAACTCGTGATTTAGACATACCTTATCTTGCACCGAACAAGCTATTGGTTATTAATCCCAAAAATAAAGTGCAAGTTATTAATTACTGCACCAAGCAACTCGCATATTATTATGCAATTTGTGTATAACTATAAGCTGCAAACTGTGTATAATTTTAGTCTATAATTGACCAATTCGCATCTTGTCCTGAGAGTTGTTTGTAAATCAAGTGGTACACTCGCACTAACCAAAAATGTAAATAATTCGCAATTCTACCTAAGATCTGCTCTCAACTATTTAATTCCCTGAGATTTGTCTGAAAGATGATAAGGTATGATATATCACACAATTCGCAGCATATCATGTGATTCGTAAAGCAACTAAAAAATCCTGATATTTGTTTGGAAATGCAATACTTAAGAGTTCCACACGATTCGCAACATATCATGTGATTCGTAAAGTAATTAAAAGTCCTGATATTTGTTTGAAAATGTAATATTTTAGAGTTTCACACAGTTGGCAGCCCATCCTAAGTTTTGTAAGCAACTAAAAGTCTTGATATATGTTTGAACATGCATTACGTTGGAGTTCTATACAATTCGCAACATATACTGATAATTGTTTGAATTTTTTTTTGGATTTGTTTCATGCAATTTGCATAAAACCATGCGAATTGTAACACAATTAGCATCTCCCTCATTGGATACATCACACAATTTGCATTTTCTACATTGGAAAATTATAAAACAATTCGCATCTTGTGTCGAATTTTTGGACAACTAAAACTCATAGTCTACAAATGTTTCACGTCCGAAATCAAAATCTAATACACTAAAAATTAGTATATAACTTCATAAACAAGGCTAAGAGTATATAACAACAAGTATTAACAAAATAAATATAAATCATTGGAACAAAAACAAAAAAAAACAGAGAAAGCTCGAAATCAGGCTATGGCATCTAAAACAGTAGAATATCACCTATTCTAATTCAGAAATCCAACAAATTACTTCAAAATCGGTAGTTAATTATGATTACCTGAAAGCAACAACACAATTACTCAAAAACAACATATTCCAACAATGACGATCAGTTCCTGCACGTAAAAAATAGTGGTTAGATAGGTTTTACACCAAAACTTACAGAAATAAACAGACCTTTGAACACTCCGATCACCAGAATTATGCTTTCAGTCGTGCTTCATGGTGGTTCTTAGGGTTAGGTGGTTATAACGGCTAACAAATTCAAATCTTCAAAGCTAGAAAAATAGAAACAAAAGAGAAATTTCTTCTTATATAGTGGGTTAAGGGTAGTTAGGGTATTAAAATAATATTAGGTATTAAGTGACAATTAGGTAGTTGAGTTAGGTATTAAGTGACAATTGATCAAACCTTGGGTACTAGATGACAACTGAATAGTTGAGTGAGTATTATAGGTGTAATTTCCCTAATATCAATAGGTACCCAAATCAGACTAAATCATTTTATTTAAATAAACTATTTTTTTATTTTTTTAAACTTAAAATATTAGTTGAATTACCAACGATGTGTGCTTGAATTGTCAAGGAGCACAAATGGTTTAGTTCTTACGAATGAAAATATTTTTGATTTTTATAATATTTAAATAAAGGTCTAGTACCGATTAAGACCCAAAAAAACAAATTATTATCAACATAAGATCCTTATTTTCATATATCTCTAGAAAATCCATTTAACTCTTTCATTTACCATTTAAAACTCAACTATATTTTATAATATCCAAAATATCCTAAAGTTAAAAACTCAACGGAATGAACGGTTTAAATTAAATCAAATCTTTTTTCCCTACGTTTTATTCTCTTGGGAAAAAGAAAAAAATGAAAAAGAGGGGAGATATAGAAATGAATAGAGAGATAAAGAAAAACATGAGAAATAAATAGTTTAAAAAGAAGGAAAATGACAGCTTTCACTTGAAGAAGCATATGGATCGTACAAAATTTGATACTCCAGCTGGCACAACCACTAAAACTCATTATGTATTTTCTTTATTAGAATTAGATTATATCTCTTTATCTCTCTCTATATGAGTATATATTTATATCTATCATTTTATATTTCTTCTCTCTATAAGTTAATTTTCTACCGATTATGTGTTTTTTAGCTTCATTCTTTGTTATTCCTCGTAATTTTGGTAATTTATTTGTTTTTACATTTTCGTAGTTCAAATGTTGTATTGATTTAGGTTTTACTCGTTTTTAGTTTTTTCTCAGTTTTCTATAACATGTCGTTATGAAAAGTTTTTACAGTAAAACTGAAGAAGACGAAGGTTACGAAGAAGATGACCTTTTTGATAGATGCAAAACCTGTTTAATGAGAAACTTGATCAACTATGATAGATGCACAACCAATTCCACTATGATAGATGAAAAACCAATTTCACTATGATAGATGCTAAACCATATAATGAGAAACCACGCCAACTAGGATATATGGTAAACCAAGCCAACTATAATAGATGCTAAAACATATAATGAGAAACCATGCCAACTATGATAGATGCTAAAACATATAATGAGAAACCATGCCAACTATTATAGATGCTAAACCAAGCAAATTATGCTAGATGCTAAACCATATAATGAGAAACTAGACCAACTATGATAGATGCTAAACCATATAATGACAAACCATGCCCACTATGATAGATGCTAAACCATATAATGAGAAACCAGACCAACTATGATAGATGATAAACCATATAATGAGAAACTAGACTAACTATGATATATGCTAAAACATATAATGATAAACTATGCCAACTATGCTGGATTCTCAACCAAGCCAACTATGATAGATGCTAAACCGTATAATGAGAAACGATGCCAACAACTATGATAGATACTAAACCATAAAATGAAAAACCAAACCAACTATGATAGATGTTAAACCATATAATGAGAAACAAGGCTAATTATGATAAATGTTAAACCAAACTAATTATGGTAGATGTTAATACATATAATGAGAACCTAGTGTTATATATATATATAAAAAAAAACTTCAAAAAATATCATTAATTGATCTATGTTGTTCATTTAAAAAAAAAAAATCAATGTTATTTTCATATTTTTTTTCGGAGTTACGGATTAAAAGATACAAACCTTTAAAAATTTAAATTAAGAAAATAAATAAAAGAAAGAAAATGTGTACACGTGTTTGATGATTTTATATAGAAGGATATTTTAAGTACGTTTGTTAAATTTGTTGGGTCTTAATTAATAATACATTTGTCAAATGAGTCTTGATGAGTAACTAAGAGCATCCCAAGGACCCCAACATACTATTCATATTTCTGGTAAAAATCGATTATATTTGAATAATCTAATTTTATATATTAATTTTTTGTTCCAACATGTTTAAGGTAGTTACTAATTTGCTAAATTAATGAAAGAAAAATAAGGATAATAACAATATGTGTTAGATATTGCGTAACTGTTACTACAAATATACCTATCATAATTTATGCTAGATAATAACAATACGCGTTAGATATTGTATTATTAATGCTTTTCATATACTTTATTTTTTATTAATGGGTATACAAAGCATCTTTTTAGCCGAAGTTGGGATTCTAAACGTAAGTTTCTTGATTCTCGGTCCTTATTTATGTTTTGGTTTGATGTTTCTTTTGTTTAATTCCTTTTTACTATTCTTATTCTTTCCAGCCCCTGTTATGAAGCTACGAACTGATCCACATATATCAACATGTACCCATTAGAGGTACACTCATTAGTGGAAGAAACCACCAAATATTTTTACGCATACACTTATATGGTCTAACATCATTGTACGCAAAGGGTCTCTATTTACCCCGAAGGTGATGCTATTACATAGTATTCTCATATGAAGCAGGAGATCGTGAAATAATCCCGATGAAGAGGGCTATAGAGGAGAGGTTTTTTGAAGACAAGATGGTTGGGAAAGGTTAAAAAATGGATATTCGCAGCAAGGACAAAGACTAAGGGTTGGAGAAAGTGACTATTGCTTCTTCAAAAGCTGAAGTTAATGTTTCAAAGGCTTGCAAGAAAATTTTGCTTAGTATCCCCGCGATCTTGATAAAGAAAAGATTTAACTTTTTGTGTCGGGGTGTGGCCTATAAGAAATTATTAACAACAATGAATCAATTGTGGATGGTGAAAATGTCATACCTTTGGCTCTTGTATCTTCTTATGTTTTTCAGTTTTCCATCTTTTGCATAGCATTATAAGAACTAATATTGTTTATGCTTGAACTCCTGCACTCATAGCTCTATAGAGTCCATTGTGTGTGGTTTTGGAGGAAATGTAGAGGCATTAATGAATTCACTACCAAAACTTGATGCGGGGGGCATAATGAACAAGACTGCTACTGAAGTTTAAGTGGCTCACAAATACGAACATAATGATTTCCTTCACCTTTGTCATGAGAAAATAAAAATAAATGCACTCTTAAAATTTAATATGCAGTTGATGAACTTTCTTTCCCTAGTGATAAATAAATTGTGGGCGGAGTTTCCAGCACAACAGATGTTATGGTGGTTATCCCTACATGGTCTGTTGTTACTTTAGTGGTTGTAGTCGTAAATCCTGAAGATTTATTAAAAGAGAGTGTATTTATTACCATCGCGGCTTCTCTTAACCCTTTGGTAAATCTAACACTTTCTACTATTCCTAATGATGGTTCTTCCAAATATGCTTAAGAGATTCTCCCATCTCTACTTACTATTATTGATAATAGTTTTTCGAAGGTTGCCGAGGAGGCCCTACCTCTTATATTCTCTTGAGTTGTTTCTTCCATCTTGAGCATATTTTTAGATACCATAGTTGCAAATACTGTGGATCTTGATGTTGGTTTACCCCTTGAAGGTATACCTTCGGGTGAAGGTGGAACTTTATCAACCTCTATGTTTTATTTAAACCAGATTCCTGAGATTGTTACTCAGTTTGCTACATTGGTTAGTCAGAGGATGCTTCTTATTCGTCTCTCTCCATTGGAGATGGTTAAAAAGCATTTAAAAGTAGGATTCAAGAAATATTATACTTTGTACATGTTATGTTTTGCTTAACATTTTTTTTATGTTGTAGCATAAGGACTTATTGCACATTGTGTACATATAAATTTATCTTTTAGGTTATTCTCAATGGTTTAACCACACTTCACCAAGCTAATGTCCATCATCTATCCCATATTTCTAACTTTCAGGCTTTCTTAACAGAGCTGCTGAAATTGTTGAGGGAAGTGTTATTGTTAAATCTTCCATTGAGGAAAATATTATGATTGAGCAACAACTAAGGGATGAACTATAAACCATCTTAGAGAATATTTGTTTTGATATACTAAAAGCCATCTCAAGATGCCAACTTGGTACGTATCTAGAATATGTTACTTTTCTTTAAATAAATGTTTTGACATACTGTAAAGAGAAAGTGGTTGATTCTTAGTATGCTTGTGATACTTTGGAGAATCGTTGGTCTTTTATTGACAAAGAACTTATTGATAAAAAGGCTAAAGCCAATGTGGAAAGATCAAGTATTCAAGCGAAGTTGAATGTTATGACGTTACATTTTTGCTACGTTTTTAACATTTCATTGCTCAATGTCAATATCGTATAAATGTTCATTTTTCTTATAAATAATCGATGTTTTATGCCTCTCATGAAGCAGATGTGGAGGCTTGTTCTCAATTGGTATGGATTTATCACACTAAATATCCTTAGCTTGACTTGCGGGACTTTTGGTGTTTTCCCCAAGGTTGAAGACCAGAGGGCTTGGAGCTGAGTGGTTGCGAAAAAAGAGATTGGTGGGAGTAATAATGATCATACATTTGGTGTCATGGATTAAAATATTGAATTGAGTGATGTTTCAATAATTGACGATGTTCCAACAACTGATGGTATTCCAACTAAAAATATTATTTCTTCTATAAATAATGTTTAGATTTGAATTCTCATTATTCTGTGTATTTTTGAATGTTTAAGGCATTATGTTGTACTTTATGTACTCAAGATTTTCTTTAATGAGTACTCTTTTGGTTATTTTTGGGAGAGTCTTTGTATATCTAATTGAACATATTTTATTCTCTGTTTTTATTGACTGATCAATTTCAATATGTAGAGACTTATTTAATGAACATTTATGTTCTTTGCTTGGAGTTTTTTTAAATTTTCCAAACATAATCAAAATGCATGACTCTCGTTAGGGTTGCCTTCTTTTATTTTGAGCAGATGAAGCTTGTCTTTTGTGTATAGATTGACTCATGGTCATCGATATCTTATTATTATTTCAGGTTTTGTTAAGCTTAATGTTCATGGTGGAATTATTGCTTTAGTTGTTGTGAGCAGAAGTCCTACAATTGTAGCTTCATACTCAACTTTATTATTGGATACCAAAAATCTGAATTTGATGGACTGGTTGACATATGCCATGTTGGATATATGAACGGAACTCCTGCTCATGATCATCGGTTACTTACCCTCCTTTAGTTTTGACTCTCCACGTGTCCTATGACTCATCGCTTGGAAAAATAAGTCTTTCAAAACTCCACTAAGAAGTATACCAATGCATGGGATTTTATCGCCATTCTCAGCTCAAAGTGGATATCATAGTCATCTAACTCTACTCACCATTCTATTAATCTTCATGATACATTGGGATTTTACAATACATTTTTTTAAAAGAAGAACTTATAACTATTATAGTGTGTTCTGAAAAATATGCCTTCATTTTCCTAGCCACAACTACTATAGTTTAATTAAGTTTGTCTAATTGTAAATACCTAGTTTCAGCTGGTAATATAAATTTACTTATACAAGATACTTCTTTAGATTTATTTTCTTCCTCTATTTTATAACACCGCGCTGACTACATAGTCCAAGACTGCAAGGTACAAGTGCATGTTTTCTCCTGACCGAGGTTCAGTAAACACTTTAGGGGAAGCACACAAATTCATTATATCCTAAGAATTTGGACTTATTTGGAATTCCTTGGTAGCTCCATTGATACAAAATTGGAAAATTGTATTGTACCAGACTCAATTATTCTTTAACTCATCATATATCCTAAGAATTTTCCGGATCGTACACCAAAAGTGCATGTTTTTGGATTCAACTTAAGATTTATTCGCCTACGGTTTCCAAATATCTCGATTAGGTATGTTAGATGATCTTTTTCTATGAAATATTGTTACCAACATATCATCAATATAGGCTTGTATGTTTCGGCCAAGTGAGTTACAAAGATCTTATTCATTACCCTTACCCTTTCGTAAGTTGCTCCAGCATTCTTCAATGCGAAGGGCAATACTTTGTAAAAATGTAGTCCTTTTTGGTCATGAAGGTTGTATGCTCATGGTCCTCCTCTTTCATTTTTATATGATTAAATCACACAAAATCATCCATGAAAGATATAATTTTATTTCTAACGTCGCGTTTACTAGTTGGTTAATTATTGATAGTAGTAAGTGGTCCTTTAAACATGTTTTTTAAGTCTGTGAAGTATACATACATATTTTATTTTCCATTCTTCTTCTTAACCAATACATGATTAGCTTTCCATATTTGATAATGAAATTCTCATGTATGTTCTACAACTATCAATCTGTTTATTTCTTCAATGATATCATATGTCTTTTGTTGGAAGTAAGATCTCATATTTTGTATGATAGGGAAAAAATTATTATTCAAGTGAAACTGATGATATATCAATTTGTTAGGACTCTTATTAAGTCTTGTGCAATCTATACAAACATATCTAGTTTACTTTATAAGAAAATCATAATTTTGTACATGAGATCGTTTGAGATATATTGGTCATCTTCAAGATATTTCCTCCTTCCATGCATACATCCTCTGCATCTTCCCTTGATGGCACCAACCAAATTCCTTATTTGAGGTCATACAGTATTTCCAAGACGACCTCTTCATATTATGGTTTTCATGGTTTGAGTGTCAAAGATATTGCATAACACTCTATGGATATTTTCAAATTTCCTCTGATGCCGTTTATAAGGTATGTTAGGAAATTATAGATCATAGATACTATGTCATGCATCTGATTGAGCCAATGCTCTTTACCTTTTTCCTCTCTTTGGGAATGTCTAGAAGTAGGATTTCAACTTTTTATTTTGTTTCTACGACGTCATCGTCGTTTCTTATCCCGGATAGAGGACCCTCGATCTAAGTTCTCCTTGTCTTCCTTAAGAGACCCTTTAAAGGGATGCTTAGCGTCATGGGCTTCTTTATCCAACATTCCAAAACTTGAATCATACATTTCCTCATCATCCATAACATGGACGACAACTATAACAACCTACAAAAGTAATTGTTCCTGCATTAAACAAAAGTTGTTAGCCCACTCATCCTTTAACTGCTGAATCAACCAATTAATTTCAGAGGTAGGCACTACCGGATCTTCGTCACTCATGATTGAGCATTCCATAAGGATGTTCTACCTCAATTAACTTTTATACATACAATTTGTTTTTTCTTTTCAGAATTCGACATCGGCTAGTTTGAGCTATAATTTGTTGTACTACGTTTAGGAAGAAAAAAATATATTCCCACATTAATGTCGATATTTCTGAGTATTATGCTTGGGCTATAGTCGTAGTTAGACTTAGAAAAAAAATAATGAGATTGAGAATAAAGGTAAACTTGTAGAGAATTAAAATTGAATGAATGTTATGCTATTAATGCTTTTTAGACCTCTATTTATAAGGTCAAGTATTATAATAAATATATATTACTTATTATGGAGATTCCATCTTATTATTCTCTCACTAGTTAGATTATGTAAATAGTCATATAATTGACTGAATATTTTAAACTTTAGATACTTGAATTGTTGATGGACCAATATATTGAGACCTGACCGTATGCACCCTTATCACTATAATTTATTTAAAATTAATAAAATATTTATTTATTTTGGTATAAAAATCTAAGTAACAAAACGAAAATGGATTGTTTACAAGTACCTCAGGGCATTCATTGGTTGTTGAATACAACAGAAAGAAACAACTTTACTCGTAGAGGCTTGAACTACTAAATTATATAAAACACTAAGGAACAATAAAGCTCGTAGGGAATTGATCCACTACACCATGAGTAAGTCTACAACTTTTTACAATCTATTGAACATGTCACGATATCATGGTACCGTAAAATATGTAACAAATATCAGACAATATATAATGAGCAACAGCTAAAGCAGAGAATATAATTTCTTTCTGTCCATATATGGTATATGATAGTGTAAAAAGTTACATGCCATGACCGTTTGTGGAAGGGCTCTAAGTGGTAGCAGAACTAAGCAGTGTGCCTAGTCCGTGTTTTTTTGGAGGGGGGGGATTAACGTTCTTTGACATGGCCTCCTAGATCTATCTTGAGTAGGAACATTCCACAAGAATTTGGTTGATGTTTTTTGATGCGATACCGCATAGATATCAATCAGGCATGATGGGGTAGCCCCAAACAATGAGTTTGCCATGTGTGGTAAACTTTCCCTGGATTTATAACTAGGAGATATGAGAATGTCTTAGAATGTTAAATTTATTTTAGACTAAGGCAACCCAAGGAAGTTTTGGGGTTGACAGTCTAATAAACTTGTATGTACTGCATATTGTGAATATGTTGCTATTCTGGTTTGTGATCCAGAGAAAAACATCATCCCGAGTAAAGGGTACATAGGAGATTGATTATATTACTAACATCAAGTAGATGGTGCTGGTGAGGCCTTCTGTCTGACTGAATATGAGCTGAAGAGTTCCACGAGCCATTGCTGATTATATCTGAAACCTTGGTCTTCCCATGTAGTCAATAATTCCCTATAATACTGGTGCCATAACAATCAACTAGAAAAATGGGAAATAACCACGGTTCATACCATAAAAAGGCGGAGATTCCATTACCAATATCAACTTTGTAGAGATTTGTAGCCAGTAATCTGAGATTGAGTATATTCCTCCATCCCCAACTCAAGGAGGAGCCTACAGAAAGGCTCCATATATGTTTTTCTTTTAACTTCTCAGCGATAATCCACTTGGTCTAGATTGAGGATGAATTGTTTGCCAAGATGGATTAGAATTTTTTAAGGACAACTACTTGATTCCAAATTTTAAGATTTTAAATCCCAAAGATGCCTTCCTCCGGTGGTAAGGTAACTTTATCCCATGGGACCTTAGCACCTGTAATTTTCATTTCAAGGACAGATTAAAGGAATCTATGAAAAAAGCTACGAGAGTTCATTGAGATCTCGTACTAGCAGAATGAACACTAAATACAAGTAGACTTGGAGGAATGCTTTAAGTAATTAGAAAATCCTTACGTACAAGAGGTGCTTGGAGGTCCATGAGTTGATATGGTTGGTCACTTTTTTGAAAATGGATGCCAATTATTTTAAGATAATCATAATGTGATAAGTGGAACTCCCAAATATATGACAGGTAAACTGCCCTCTTTAAAACTAAAATTATAGATTATAACATCACGTGTGATCTCTGGGATCCCCAATAAATCTACATGACTTTTGGAGGGATTGAGGCAGAGGCTAAAAATCATGGAAAATTCGTAAAGTTCTTCTTTAACAAGCGAGATAAATAAGATGTTGGCTCAACAGAATATCATCAAATCATTCGCAAAACCAAGGTTGATGATATTCAACTTATGGCCTTTTCAGTGGTACCCAAATTTAGAGTGTTTCCCATTTTAATGAAGAATGTTAGAAAGGACATGCATAACTATAACAAAAGGTATGTAGAAATAGGGTCCCATTGTTCAAGGCCTCTTTTATCTTTGAAGAATCCATGGTTGTTACAATTAATGCTTATGAAGTAAGAGGTCATATCTATACATTGAAGGATCTAACCAATCATCTTTGAGGGGGGGGGGAATCCATCACATAAAGTACATGATGTAATAGTCACCAATGCACATTGTCAAAATCCTTCATAAGATTGATCTCGAGAGTGCATTTTATGACCTTCTGTTAGTGTTGTAACCATAAATGAGTTCCTGCGAGAGTAGAATATTACTGAAATATTCCTCCATTGCACAAATGCCAATTGAGAAGAGTCGACAAGAGTGTGGAGAGAATCTTTGATTATAGCAGCCAGAATTTTAGAAATGACCTAATAAATAACATTGCAGTAACCAATCAATATAACATCGGTTGGAGAGGTAAGGGAGTCAGTTTTCAAGATGAGGGCAGTTAAAGTTTATTCCAAAGGGGTCTATCTTGTCGTATCAGAAGAAAAATTGTACAACTTTGCAGAAATCAGGGCTAATTGTGCTCCAATAGATTTTTAAAAAGCTGGTACTAAACCCATCAGTACTCATGGCTTTTTGGCTATCAATTATAAATATGACATTCTTGATTTCATTCTTAGCGACATGTTTTACTATGTTATCTTTATACTGAGTACAAAGTTTGGACGTGTTAAGGCTCATAATCGTTTTGAGACCCGGGTAAGTGGAGGGGGGAGGGGTGTTAGTTCTAAAAAGATGCATGAAATGGTTCACAAAAAACTCAGAAACCCATTTAGGTTTGGTGCAAGTGTCCCCTTCAGTATTATTAACCGCCATAATTTTATTTGTGGCCCTACAAGCTTTAAAGTTGTTATGATTCTTTTTAAGTTACGATCTCACGACATTTTTGCTTAATAAAATATTCCTCAGCACGACTTAGGAAATATAATTCTTAGAGGCTTCAACTGCGACCTCAACAAGTGATGGTTGGTTGTGTTACTGGCTAGTCTTAGTTAGGACTTAAACATGATGTTTGTTCTTTATGGACCCTATCACTAATTTTACTAAAGTATTTTTTATTTAAAGAGGAGAGGGATATCTGAAGTCTGTTGAGCTTAGTTAAGATCATGGTCATGGTATTACCATCACAAGGTGGTGTCTATCTGTTAGTAATAATACTTGTGAAGCTAGGATGGATTTTCCACATATTAAAATACTTAAATGGTTTAGTATTGAGGAGGGAAGAGGTAAAAATGTTCATGATTATAGGTGTCTGATAAGAGGTACGTGAAATATCAAACTGATCAAATGAGTTAATGAATTTGTTACCCCAGAGGATGTTAACGAGGGCTCTAATGAAACCCCGAGAAGTGCATGTCAATTAGTTCACTTGAGTGGAAACAATAATTAAAGTCTCTTATTGGAACTTATCTAAATACCAGAGGAACCCATACGTTCTGTCATACTTCTAATGGTGTTGAAATCACCCATGACTACCCATGTGGTGGTATGTCTGGTGAAGGCTAAGCTGGTGATGTTTTGTCATAGTGGTTGGCGGTCAAGTGGCTCGTTAAATCCATAAACCACAGAGAGGTGGAATTCTAAGTTTTTTACGATTCAGGTTAAAGTGTAGTCTATAACTTGAGAGGATTTAAATCTTATATTGACTTTAAAGATGCTCGGGTTCCAAGAAATCCATATGCTCCCTAAGGGATGAAAGACATGGTTGGTTTTGTGATGCCAATATGGAAGCACACACTTCATGATTTTATCGATATTATAAGTAGTTACTTTAGTTTCTAACATGCACATAACAATGATACCATCTGAAAACACAAACTCATGCACATCCTTTTATCTAATGGGGTTAATAAGGCCTCTAAAATTCCAAGAAGATATTTTCATAGAGTTTGCATACTAAAATAAAAATAGAAAAACATATAATACTTCAAAACAATTAACTCATGGGCATCATGATGCTCCCATGTATGTTCATGATACTTCATTTAAGGCATGGTCATTCTCCACTTCTTATGACTTAACTTGAGCCACTTTCGTGCTTTCTTCATGGGGTGATCGTCCAAGGCGGATGATACTACCCTCACCTTCAATGCTAATTCTCAAAAACTCATTGTTGGGTGATGGTGATGTATCACTGTTACTAGAGAAGATTATGACATTTTTAGAGTTAACTTCTATGCGATCCTTTTTTGGCCTTCTGGTGGGTATGTTGGAGTGCGATGTTTCAGTGGGATCGGTGCGAATTGCGGTCATATGCCCACATGTGTTGTATTTACTACACGTCGAGGCATGCCATGGTACTCAATGTACAATATGTGTACCTATTCTAGAAAACTGATACTAATAGTTGTTGCACTCATGATAATGCAGATGCGAGTGAAGCTAAGCTTTACCCGGTTAGCTGTGTGTGTATCAACATATACATGCATTCACAGGTAGTTTCCCATAAATCTTAAGCCACGTTCTAACTAGAGCTTATGGGGAAGTCCATGAAACTTCACCCACAAATGGATAGCTCTGAGGGAGTCTTTGGCCAAGTGATCCATGAGCTCCCAAATTTTGAGAAATATGGGGTGGTTGTTGAAGAACCATAAAGCGTTTTATCGCACATGCATAACATTATCAACTATTGAGAACTTAAAAATGTAATAACCTGAGAAGTAAGCTTGCATTCCTAGAGGCCGTGTATGCCCCAGGTTCTAGCTGTAATCGATTGAACATGGTAAAATGTTTCTTTCTTGCCAAGGAAGTATCCTGATACACACTTGGCCTATTCAGTTTGATCCCCTCTGATGGCATCCAAAGGGAAGACAATAATTCTTTTTTGAATCTGTAACGATAAAATCTTTTCAATATTCATGGTGGATCTTATATATTGGGGTGGAGTAGCTATACTAGACAAGATTTGGATAATATAAAATGGAATTGATGTTCAGATTGGGATTGTGCTTACAATAGTTGGGACTGGTGCAGGTGGTTTCATGTTGAGTAGTAAAATGGGGGTGTTATAAATCATGGTGGGGGTGATGATGCCATCAGAGATAGTTGATGGTGCACGGTATAAGGCTCTTGGTCTTGATGCTAAGGCTTGGGCAGCAGTATACCCTCGGAGTCCTCGAGATCGGGTGATCACTCTATCTCTATTACTCATATCTGGAAAATATTGAGGGGAATATAGTGGGGTTACCTAGAGAGAGAAGAAGACATAATGTGAATTGGTTGTTAACTCTGGAAGGGGGGGATCAGATTGGGATTGTGCTTGCAATAGTTGGGACTGGTGCAGGTGGTTTCATGTTGAGTAGTAAAACGGGGGTGTTATAAATCATGGTGGGGGTGATGATGCCATCAGAGATAGTTGATGGTGCACGGTATAAGGCTCTTGGTCTTGATGCTAAGGCTTGGGCAGCAGTATACCCTCGGAGTCCTCGAGATCGAGTGATCACTCTATCTCTATTACTCATATCTGGAAAAGGTTGAGGGAAATATAGTGGGGTTACCTAGAGAGAGAAGAAGACATAATGTGAATTGGTTGTTAACTCTGGAAGGGGGTGGATGATAAAGTATGAATTACGGTGTAGTTTTTTATTTATAAGGGAAGCAATTATTTGGAATAATAGTCAAATTGGTTAAATATGTGTGACAATTTGGCTTTATAAAAGTTTTGTAAAAGAAACCCAACAAATGTATAACATTGAAGGTGTGTTATGTAATAAATAATAATCATGGTTAAGGTTAGTAAAATAGTATGGTAGAATGACCTTAAAGGGGCTTATCATGTGGGTTTTGGGCCCATCACTTATACTATATAAAGCAACACTTTTTTTCGGAAATGGTGAACAATTATTACTTTATTACTACATTTTTTCAACTTCTCTCATGCCTTCCCGTGCTTCTCTCTCTAAACAACCTTCTACAAATATAGCTTAGACATATTATCCCTATAAGAAAGCGTTGGAACTATCGGTGTTGATAGTGTTGGTGGTGTTGGAGTGTGGTTCGGAGTTCTGTGGTGGTTAGTATAGTATCTGGTGGATTAGGGTTTGGTGGTTGGATGAGCTTGATGATATTAGGCTGGAAAAGATATTTATCCATTATACTTTCAAAATTGGCTGAGCTGGTGGTTATAGACTTGGTGTTTTGGTTTGGTTGTTGCATAGTAGTATCATTCGAGTTTGTAAAGACATATCTTAACTCAAGCCCATCATAAATATAGTTTTCCTCGAGACTTGATGAAAGTTGGCTCGTGGTATGCATGGGAAATAACTCAACGGGCTCAATATGGGAAAAAGGTGTGCTAACATTGGTGGAGATACCCAGAATTTGGATTATCAGTGTCTCATTAACATGCATGGGAAGAAAATTATTTACCAATTCTGGTGAGAAGAATTTTTCCTTCCAAATTTGTGTTTCTTGGTTGCTGTTATCTCCCAAAATGAGGATAACATTACTAGCATAGATTGATTTGAGGCGTTCCAGTTTGAAAGTTGAGAGATTAGTCACCAACTCGAAGGGATTTTTCTCTTCATCAATCTGCATGTCCACTATGGATGCAATGAATGAGATAACAATTGGATTTACCTCCATCTGACTTCTTATGTTCTGCAAAGTCATCCTACTAGTTTTATATAGGTTTTGATACTTTTAAGTCAGGCTAGAAACATGAGTGGTGGCGTTGCATGCACTGAGTCAGGCATGCCATTCACATAGTTGTGAGAATTGGTGTTTATAGATAGAGACCATGATATTAAAGTCTTGGGGGAGGCCATTGAAAGGTTTGGTTTCTAAGGAGAATGTTAGGGTAACGACCAAAGTTCCACATCCCACATCGGTAAAACATGGGAAGGATCAATGGTATATAAGTGAGAACATATCTCAACTAGTATGAGGCCTTTTGGTAGTGGACCAAATGCAAAGCCGTGAGGGCCTTCGGGTGCCAAAGCGGACAATATCATACTAGTGTTGAGATCGGTTGTGTTCTTACTTTTATACGGAGGAGGAATATGCGGACCGGACCCCATATTCCCAACAGAGAAGGAAGTGTCACATGCATTAACTAGTCGTTAATGATGTTTGGTTAGGGTTTTTATTGAGCTTAAGTGTGATTTTTATTAGGTTTACTGATGTTTCTAAGGCTGATTTCTTATTTTTTGGTTTGGCACTTGTGCGAGTGTAAACCATTTTCAGATTTTGGTTATTGGTGATTTGAGAAAATAAATATGTAGTGTAAGAGAGATGTCGAAATTGTGTTTTGAAATTGTGAGGTCTTGCACGTGTATAAATGTATAAAGATGATCCTAATAGATGATCTGATCGAGAGTGAAGTAAAGAAGAAACAAGATGGTAGGTTATGATTTCCTCGATGCCGTGTGATATCTTTGTTAGATTTTGAAAGAAATAAAATTAAGCATTAAATAAACAGGGAGAGCCTCAAAGGGTTTGGCTATTTTTATTGGCGAGTTTAGGGTTGCAGCCAGGGAGACAGAACGCTTTCTTAAGAAACCTAATAAAACTTGGGCCGAGGGAAAATGAGGGTGCAGCGTTGCGATCTACCAGGGTCCAATTGTCATTGTGTCTAACTCTATATGTAATGCAGGCACACAAGGAGAAAACTAGAGTTTTCAGCCTTGTATCTACACACCTTGAACCTGCAATTTGCTAAAGTATCGAAACAGAGCATGATTATCCCTTTGGAAACATGATTTGTGTAACTTAATTTGATGTGGCGAATCAGTCTCAAAGACTCTGATCGGGATCGAAGCACCATTGTTTTTATCTAAACACCAATTTGGTTGCTTATATGAAATAACTCTGAACTTTTCATTTTGGGATAAAATGAGCTTGCCATTTTGGGATAAAACGACCTTAAAAAGAGGTTCCGATCAAATTTGAAAAGTTTCTCATCATCATGAAGCATAAATGCTTGTGATGAGAAGCTTGCTTTGGAATTAGTTAAAATGAGTGAATTTGTTTTTCTTTATAAAGAAGGTTGTTTTTTAGAAGTAAAAAAGGTTTATAGAGAGAATTTTGCACTTAAAATTAAATATATATTATGTAATTATTATGGAGGTACACATCTTAATAGTAAAAAATTGATATTTCACCAACTAGTATATTAAAATAATCTTTAAAAATAATTATTTTTATATTGTGTAACCTGAAAATACAATTGATATTGATGTAAATTATTTTTCCATCAATATTGATCAATCTCATTTATACTTAAAATGGATTTTAAATAGTTAAAATAACTTAATTTCAAATCTATCAAATATTTTGGAAATATATTTTGTAAGCTTAAACTTTATAAATATAAACCCAATGATCATCAATAATTATATTTTCTATTAATCTTCAACATATCAGAATATTTTGATTTCATATTTATTTATCCATTCTAATTTTCTCACACCAACAATCTATACTAATGTTAAAATCCATAATCAATCTACTATAACATATTTTTTTAAATACCTTTTAATAATAAATTCATATTTTAAATCATAGGTAAATTAGAAAAGAAAGCCAAACTAAAAAAAGAATTTTAATCATAAATAATTTGGAGAAAAAACTTATTTGAAAAAGAAATGATTATATGTTAGTCAACTGTTGGTGATTTTTTCTAATACGCTTTATGTCTATCATATATTATTTGATTAATGATAACTATGAAAATAATTAAATGAAAAACATACGAATATTTCGGAAAATATAACTCAATTTTGTGAAGAATAGAGCATTTACAATGAAGATATTAAAATGCTAAGCACATGTACGAATAATGCTAACCCACGAAGTCATTATTTATTATTCATTTGATAGATTTTTCAAATAAATCTTAATGTACAAGCTGTTTTAAAATAAATAATTAATCAAAATTTATTTAACAAATATTTTAAAAACTATAAGCATAATGTAATAAATATTTTAAGACGTAAACCATAAAAAAAATCAACACCGCTAATAAACATATCATGATCTTGGTTTGGTTGACTCTTTTGGGTCTGCAAGTTAAATGGATGTTGGCCTCGCGAATGATTGCAGCCCCCAAGGGGGTAGCCGAGTTGGTTGAGTAAGGCATTCTTATGACCAAAAGGTCACCAGTTCGAGTCCCTCTACATACGCTTTCTCGGCTGAGCCTGTCACCTTGTGTGGTTTACCTTATGGCGTTGGTTTGCAGGCTATCGCGTCAGACTGAGGGTTTACCCTGTGCGCACTCATTGCACTCTGAGTAGCGGCTGCGGGTTCCCTCCGAAAAAAAAATCATGATCTTGGTTTTCTTTTCCCACTATATTGAACTTAAGATTTAAGGGTAACAGTATTAAAAATGTATTATTTTTAAATTGGGGTTTCAGAAAATAAATTAAAAAATATCATCAGTTGTATTTTTTTAAAATAAACCAAATTAGATTCATTGATAATATTTTTTTATTTTTTTTCACCGATATAATGCGAGAAACCAAATATGTAAACTATGCATAAAAACATACGAGATGAGACATAAATAAATATGCAAGACGAGACAATGTGAGACCGAACATAATCAATCATGCGAAACCATACATAAAAACATGTAAGACCAGACATAATAAATCATGCGAGACCAATCATAGTAAATTTGAAAGACCAAACATAATTAAATCACACAAGACGAGGTAATATAAATCATATGAGACTAGGACATTGTTTTTTGAAGACGAACAAAACTAGATCCATTGATGATTTGTTTTTTTTATGAGACCCTTTAACTCTTTTTCACGTCTTTATCATCAAGTAGTACATGTCTTGCATGTTTATTTATGCATAGTCTCATATGTTTATCTATGCAGGGTATCCCATATTATTTATGTCTTGTCTTACATGTTTGGTTATCCCTCGTCTCGCAGTATATTCGTAAAACATCCAAAAAAATAAAATAAAAAATATCATTAATTGATCTAATTTTGTTCGTTTTAATTTTTTTTTATTATACTTTCAAATTATTATTTTCGAGCTACGGTTCAAAAGATACAGACTTTTTAAAATAAAAAAATAAAGATAAAAAATAATAAAATAAAAAATAAAAATTTGGTCCCAAAAAAAAGATTAGAGTTACTTGTGGCTTTTCACTGTGATCAATTTTCGCGTACTAGGTGGTAATTAGATAATTTTTTAGGTATGTATGCGGAGTTCACCTATATAATATATATGGTTTATCAATTATAATAACATGTTTGAGCGCCCTTTATCATTTTTACACGGTTTAGGTTATCTTCTTATTATTATATAATTTGTAAATGTATGTCATTGATCTCTTAGAATCCTCCATACTTAACCGACACTAAATTTAAACTAAGGATGACAATGGATCGAGATGAGAGCGGGTATAGCTACCCGTATCATGTGATAAGGGAGTAATTCGTCGAACTTAATAGAAAAGAAGTTGATTGTAAACAAGAGAAAGGAAATATGCCCCTTTATTGTATTTATTATTTATTAGGAAACTATTGTAAATAAAGTAGTTTGTAAAGGACTGATAGTAGTGTAAGACCACTAAGGACATAAATGGGATCCACCTTCCCCATTATAAAAGGAAGCCTATTTATTCTGGGTGGGGGACAATCTGAATATTATATTCACTTTCTACTTTCTCTCTCTACATTTTGTGCTTTAGTCATATCAGGTCCAAGATCCAATATCCTCCTTTCTTGTCATTTATTCTCTCATCATTGGTGCCGTCTGTGGGAACACATGATACCAAAAAGGAATCTTTTTCTTTGAAAATCGCGATCTGATCTTAAAGAATGAATGACGAAGTAGTCAGAGAGAGGGTCGGGAGAGAAATGGCCCGAGACGTTTCGATGTCTGAAGGCGAGGAAGCTCAGGATCGGGAGTACTACGCGCAGGGTCGGGACAAGCGGTCGACCCTTATCATGACCAGGAGACAACTGCTGGAAGACATCGCAAAGCTAAACGCTGAAAAAGAGCGGGCATTAGATGATAAAAGAGTTCGAGAAGGAAAAGGGAAAGAACAAGTCGTAGACAACCGCAAAGAAGGCTATCCGACTAGAGCATCGTATCGATGCCCGACCTGTCCGATATTATCGGGAGTCTCGCCCGGAAGACAGACAGGATGGAAGAGCAGAGCAATACCCAAAGGATACTCGGGTAATCTCTGTTGATTATACTTCGGATGACTCGTCGGGAAGAGAGTACCGGCGCAAGGAGAGGCTAAACAAGCGTGCGCGGAAAAGCAATTCCCGACGGAATAGGGAACCCCGTTCTGACTCTCCCAAGTTCAAGAAGGGTAACACTGAGAAGAGAACGCCAGTGTCACTCGAGAAAGAAGAGATGCTAACGGGCAACAGAGAGGAGCGGGTAGTTCTACCCCAGGTCCAGTGGCAACCATCAAATAGCCATAACCAGGGGTACCGTGTCAGTAGCCAGTTCATCAACCCAGGAGATGAAAGTTTGTATGGGATGCAGACTGAGGGGCTTGGAGGCGGAGTGTTCGGATTCGGAATGAATTGGAGAGCTTCACCGTTGTCCGACAAAATATTGTCGGGACATCTCCCGAAGAGGTTTGATATTTCCAAGTTGGAGAAGTATGACGGTAAGAGGGATCCAGATAATCATTTGGAAGCCTTCAAGAACTTTATGTTGAGTTTTGATAACGACGATAAGTTATTATGCCGGGTGTTTTCGATGACCTTCAGGGATCGGGCGTCTAAGTGGTACAACCGACTACCACAGGGTTGTATTAAAAACTTCGAGATGTTCTGGATGATGTTCCGTCAGTACTTTTGTGGGAAACAAAAGTTTCAGAGCCAACGGTGATACGATCATGAACTGTAAGTAGAGGCTGTGAGAGAGCCTCAGGGATTACACCAGGCGTTTTATTGATGCTAAGACCGATCTGGATCATTGCAAAGAGAACGTGGCTCTAACAACGTATCACTTAGGATTGCTTCCAGGACCGATGAAGCAAGCTTTTACTTTTTCCGCCCTTCTGGCTCAGGTGGAAAAGTAGATACTGATAGAAGAAACCGAGGCATCTGAATTGGCTGCGCAAATTCAACAGAGCGCGCAAGCGTCGGTCGTTATAAAATAGGGTGCTCAATCTAGCTATGCTCAGCAAGTCCAGCGAGTCAATACAATACCACCGACCCAGTCCTTACAAGTGGATCCGACCTACTTACTTCGCTGATTTGACAGAATGCGTGTCTTCAATCTATGAAAAGACTAAGAAGAGCGAGATGTATCGAAGGCCTTTCCCCATACCAATGCCTCGAGAGCACAGGAACAACCGATATTGTCGCTACCATGAAGACGTGAGACACGATACTAAGGACTATATTGCTCTAAAAAAAGAGGTACAAATGATGATAGAGCACGGGAACCTACTCGAGTACGTGAAAAAGAAAGCGCAACAAGGCACAACTTCGAAAGAAATCGTGACGATACCGAAACCCGAGACAACCATGGCGATTTCCGAAATGACCGACCCTTTTGATGTCTCCATCGAATATCTGGACCCAGATGTAAATCATAACCTCATCGGGGTCATCGAAGAGGAAGCTGCGGAAAATAACGGAAACGTAAGAAACCTTTGTCAATTTTTCGAGTCATTGACTATTTTTGGGGGTGATTCTATGGCAGGGATCACACACTCCTCCAGAAAGCGACATATCGTGAACCTGGCTACTCAGTTGGAAGCTCGGCCCTATCCTAATTCAAAAGGCATCCCTTCTCCGATTCTGTATTCTGACGACGACGACATGCGAGATATAACCGGTCCTCATGAAGACATCGTCGTTATTGGGGCGGCCATTGCGGGGGAGGAGGTCCGACGCATCCTAGTAGACACCAGAAGCTCAACCAACATAATCTTTGCATCGACATTCGCGAAGTTCAGGGCACCCCCGGTAATTACACGTTCGGACCAAACTATTGTTGGTTTCACAGGTTCGGCAGCAGACGTGGTTGGTGAATTCGAAGGCATCGTTCAGCTGGGCCGCGGGCCAATAAAAAAGGAGGTTACTGTTTTATTCGTCGTGATAGACGTACCAACCTCTCATAATGCGATCTTTGTCAGGCCGTGGCTTTCGCGAATGCACACGGTAACATCCATGGTTCATCAATGTTTGAAATACGTGGTCGGGAACAACGTGGGGTAGTGCGAAGCAGCCAGAAAGCGGCAAGAGAATGTTACCGAGCGGCTTTAGCACCAAAAATGGATCAAGAGATGGAGCAAGCGCGGGACTAGCAATTAGTGGGACTTCACTTGGGGTCACTACCCATCGATGATCCCAGGGAAGCTCCCAACTTTTTAACCACCAACAAAGAATGCGACAAACACCAATTTAGCGAAGGAAATTTTTTACAGATAGGAATCAAATTGTCACCAGGCTTCAAGAAACAGTTGGTATTATTGCTACAGGAAAATTTAGATTTGTTCGCGTGGTGTTCGAAGGACGTGACCACAGTCCCAGAGAACCATGTGATTCACAAGCTAACTATCAACAAGAATGTTAGACCCATCTCACAAAAGCGTCGGGCCTTTTCCCCAGAAAAGGCAGAAATCATTCTGAGAGAAGTTGGAAGAATGCTCAGCGTCGGGCACATCAAAGAATCAAGTTATCCACTCTGGACATCCAATCCCGTAATGGTAAAAACAAAGAACGGGAAGTGGAGGATGTGTGTGGACTTTACCGACCTTAATCGAGCATGCCCAAAGGATCCCTTCCCGATGCCAAGAATTGACCAGTTGGTGGATTCCACGTCGGGGAACAGATTACTCTCTTTTATGGACGCATATGCCGGCTACAACTAAATCAAGTTGCACCCAGCGGATCAGGAAAGCACAAAATTTATCACGGGCCGAGGCTTATATTGCTATAAGGGTATGCCGTTCGGGTTAAAAAACGCTGGAGCGACTTATCAAAGATTGGTTAACAAGACCTTCGATTGCTAGATATGGAGGAATATGGAAGTTTACATCGATGGCATGCTAGTAAAGAGCGGCACAGAAGAGGACCATCTCGCTGATTTGAGGGAAACCTTTGATAATCTAAGGGGTATAAATCTCAAGTTAAACTCGGAGAAATGCTCCTTTGGGGTAAGGCCGGGCAAGTTCCTGGGGTTCTTTGTTAGCGAAAAAGGAATCGAGGCAGACCCGATCCAATTACAAGCCCTTACCGACATGACACCACCCAAGAATATCAAGGAGGTCCAGATATTAACCGGACGTCTTGCGGCCTTGAATTGATTTATTTCTCGTTCATCTGACAAGTGCGCTCCATTTTTTCAGGTCTTGAGAAACACTAAGAATTTTGTTTGGACGCCGGCTTGCAACACAACCTTTTTGGGAATCAAAACTTATTTATCATCCCCGAACCTTCTAACGAATCCCCTGACAGGGGAGACTCTTTTTCTTTACATAGCGGTTTCAGATTTTGCAATAAGTGCGGCTCTGATCAGTGAGTCGGGAACGGTTCCCAAAGCGGTATACTTCGTGAGCAAAAGCCTACTGGATGCGGAGAAGCGGTATTTGAGGTTGGAAAAAATGGCCCTAGCCTTGGTGACCGCGGAACGAAAAATGCGGCCATATTTTCAGGCCCACCCTATTGTCGTCCGAACCTCGTTTCCACTCAAGTATGTGCTTCAGCGACCAGATATGTCGGGAAGGATGTCTAAATGGTCGGTCGAGTTAGGCGACTTCAATATCAACTTTGAGCCAAGAACAGCTATCAAAGGCCAGGCTCTGGCTGATTTTATAGTCGAATTCCATTCCGACCGCCCAGACCAAGAAGCGCCACCCGAAGCGGACGAACCAAATGAGTGGGTGATCCGAACCGATGGAGGGTCAAACGTTAATGGATGCGGCGCAGGCGTACATATAGTCACCCATATGGGCATAAGTATGCACCAAACAATCCGTTTTGGTTTTCCTACTTACAACAACGAAGCGGAATATGAAGCTGCCCTGGCCGGTTTGAGACTAGCACAGGTGTGCGGGGCTACGCACATACGTCTTATAAGTGATTCTCAGCTTTTGATTAATCAAGCATCGGGAGCGTCGGAAGCTAGGAAAGAGCACCTGGTTCAGTACTTAGCAGCACTACGAGTATTAGCCGCGTCATTTGCCAATGTAACGTATGAGCATGTCCCAAGAGCCGAAAATGTGATCGCCGACTCTCTAGCGTCGGCATCATGTTCGAGCAAGAAAATCCATCGATTATAAAGAGGATAGAGATGGATAATCGACCAGAAATCGCTTGTCAGGTATCCTCGGTAACTATATTAGACTGGCGAAGGAATATTATAGCTTTCCTGGCCGAAAGACTACTACCAGACGATGGTAACTCGACTCGGAAAATACGAAACAAAGCCCGGGGCTATGTTTTGTTGGGGGACATCCTATACAAAAATTCGTTCAGCAGACCTTTACTGAGATGCTTGGGGGTAAATAAGTCATAGATAATTGTATCAGAATTACACGACGGAGAGGGTGCGACTCATTGCGGTTACAAAGCACTGATACAACGAATTTTTCTCGCCGATTTTTATTGGCCAACGATAACAGTTGATGCTCAGCAGATAGTAAAAACCTGCGACACCTGTCAACGATTCGCGAATGCAATAAATATGCCCGTAGCCCCCTTATAATCAATATTTGAAGGCCTACCTTTTGACCGATGGGGAATTGACCTCGTAGGGCCGTTACCGATGGCGTCCGGTGGAAGACAAACGATTGTGGTGGCTGTGGATTACTTTTCCAAATGGGTAGAATCCGAGCCTTTATCAGGAACAAGATCTAAGGACATCATCAAATTTATTTGGTCGAACATCTGTTGTAGGTTCGGGGTACCTCAGAAACTCAACATGGATAACGGACCCCAGTTCGACAGCAACGAGATGAAATCTTTTTGTACGACCCATATGATTAGGCAATGCTTTTCTGACCCCTTCAATCCCCAAACAAACAGGCCAGTTGAAGTTAGAAGGGAAAGCTGGCAAATGGCCGGATTACTTGCAGGAAATATTGTGGGCTTACCGAACCACACCTCGAACGACAACTAAAGAATCGCCTTATGATTTAGTTTATGAAATGGATGTCGTCACCCCAGCAGAATCAATCTTCCCATCTTTTAGGGTCACTACCTATACTGAAAATGAAAACGACGATGACAGACGACTAGCTCTAGACCTGATTAAAGAAAAAAGGAGCCCTGCTCAACTAAATTCTTTACATTATCAGACCTTAATGAGGATTCGGTATGCGTCAAAGGTACGTCGGAGAGAGTTCAAAGTCGGAGATAGGGTTTTGAGAAGAGTTTTTCTACACAACAAAGATAAGAGCCTCGACAAGCTCGCCCCGAACTGGGAAGGACCGTATAAAGTAGTGGAAAAGATTAAGAGTGGGACATACCGATTGCAGGACAGGCACGGGCGTTTGTTGAGGCTCCCATGAAACATTGAACATTTGAAGCTATATTTGGAATAATTTTGTTGATTTTTATAACTTTTTCGTAATCATTATTTATGTAAGAACCTTTGGTCGGGGATGTACTCTTTCCTACCTCGGTGGCGCGAGAAGGTTTTAATGAGGCGTCCAAAACAACCGACCTTTTTTAATCCAACATTTTGCCTTTAAATCTCCGAAGTATTAAAAATGAGTCCATAAGCTGACGAGCTGATGGACGACTTTTGATGATCTTAATTGATCGACAGAACCTTAAGAGGTTTTTCAGTGTTTAAACTGATTTAGAATTTTATTCCCGACCCTATGGGACGATTTTTAATTTTACATTGATCGACAGAACCTTAAAGAGGCTTTTCAGTGTTTAAACTGATCTACAATTTTATTCTCGACCCTATGGGACGATTTTCAATTTTACATTGATCGACAGAACCTTAAAGATTTTTTTCAGTGTGTAAACTGATCTACAATTTTATTCCCAACCATATGGGACGATTTTCAGTTTTACATTGATCGACAGAACCTTAAGAGGTGTTTCAATGTTTAAACTGATCTACAATTTTATTCCCGACCCTATGCGAAGATTTTCAAGTTTACATTGATCAACAGAACCCTCATAGGTTTTTCAGTGTTTAAACTGATCTACAATTTTATTCCCAAACCTATGGGAAGATCCTCAATTTTACGTTAACCAGCAGAACCTTACATGGTTTTCTGATATTCCACCAATCTACATTTTTATTCCCGACCAACTATGAATTTATAAAAGCATAGTGCAAATAACATCACAATTGTGGATATTGACTGTAAAAAACATCGGTTACAAAAACGGTTTAAAAGGGTTCTACAGACCCAAAAGTTACAAAATTTAAATACAGACATAGGAGGTCAAGCATCCTCTTCCTCAGACTCGGTTTCGGCGTCGTCCGACTCTTCGTCCTCGCAAACCACACCAGCAGAACGATCAGCCTCAGGAACATCTAGCCACATTGACAAGGGGAAGTCGGGGAAACGATGATGAAAGGTCAGCACATAAGCGGCCTTAGCCTCGGCCGTCTCCTTGTCCATCCACTTCTGGCACTTATCAGCAAAAAGGGAATTAGCGCTCTTCAGGTCGGAAATTTCCTGTACCAACTGCCCAGCACGGTCATCCTCGTCTTTTCGGACTTGCGCCAAGGTTTTTTCGACCGTCTTCAGCTGCTCTTCCAAAAGCTTCTGAGCCACCTTTCTTTTCTTCACCTCCTCTTCAAGCACGAAAACTTTCCCCTGCGCGTCCGTCAGCTTCTGGCTTAGCTCCCCTGCCCTCGCTCTTTCATCGCCAAGGGCACGATCATATTATACAAAGATAGGGACAACCTGTCTGTTATCCGCAACGATAGCACATGCAGCTTAGTACCGCTCGATGACGCCACAACATTTTTTGAGGCCTTTGAGGGACTAGCATCGACGGGGATCACCACTACGGGATCGGCTAAACTCACACCCTTAACCCCCCCCCCCCCCCCCCATACTACTCAAAAAGCTCCGGGACGGTTGCATTATCAACAAAAGCAGACATTACGGCAGATCAACCCTCCTTTTTTGAGCGTTTCGACTTTTTGGCTTGAACACCGTCTGCGTCAGCCTTTCCCTTCCGCTTCTTGGCCGACTCCTCGGCCCGATGGGACTCACTATCCTCAGCGGCAGCTTCATCTTGTTGTCCCTCCGCGTCAGCCCCTTCAGCCTTGGCATTTTCCTGCTCAGCCTCTTCATCCGATTTGGGGTGCTTGTTGGGAGCCTTGTTGCGCTTCGGGAGAAACAAGTGGGCGTCGGGCGCGTCCGTCTTCGCGACCAAGTCCACCAAGCTGGGTGGTTGGCGCAGCTGCTCAATAGTGAGCGGTTCAGACGAGAAACGCAAGAGGTTACTCGTGATCAGGTTTGTATTCTTGAAGGTGCGATGGAACGCCCGACCCCAAATGGTTCCTAACATAGTCCTTCAAAATTTGAAAGGTGACTTTGCGAGGTTTGAAGTGATCCTTTTTCAACCCCTGGATAAACTCCTTCGACACTGCACAAAGGATCGGTCCATTATAAATATATATATATATATACCATCAGGAACCCAGGTCCGCAACAGTCGCCTCGGGTTCTCCTGGCTATAGGGGCGGCCATTTTCCCAGTAGCCACTAAGGAAGACGAATCGATGCTTCCAACCTTTGTCGCCTTCGAGGAAGTCATTCACAATCTTCTAAGTATTGGCCAAGGAAGAATAGAAGAAGGGAGACTTGGGAGATTTCGAGAGCCCTGACATGGCTATGTACTCAGCCATTAGCATGACCCGGCCCGATAGGCGTGAGGCCATTATGCATGACATCAGCGTATACCACGCGTTAGGCGTTAACTGAGAGGGGCAGATGTTAAGGGTCCTGAAGTACAGAGCAATCTCAGGATCCAGAGGAAATCTAAGGCCCCAATTGAAGAGCTCCGTGAAATTAACGATCTCCCGTGACCGAACATGCACGGGTGTCTCCCCAGGAACGGGGAATCGGACAGTGACGTACTCCGGGGACCCCACTGGGTCAGAAGCTTCTCCTGCTCTGCAGCGGAGAAATAAAGGTACTTGCCCTCAAAAAGGGAAATGACGTTGTCCCTGGGCAACCAGCGGTGGTAGGATGTGGTTATGACCGCCTCAATCTCCGCGGGAAGAAGCTCTTCGGGAGGAGCAGCGGTGTTGCCAACAGCGGCAATATCTTCCTCAGCAACCAAAACATCCGCTTCTGGCTCCTCAGTATTTTCTACCGGGACTGCATCAAGTCTAGGGGGATGGCCGCATAAGGATCGGACGGTTGGGCAAGAGGATCTGCAAGACCGGAACTGCTTCCGGCTCGGGCTCCAGTTCTTGACGGTCCTGATCTCATTGGTTAAGACCCAAATGGGTACACGCAGTATTAATGCCGGTCCAGTATCCTCGTATATCGGGTGTAAGTTGGATTATTTCGGGAGAATTATCTCCCGCAGGCGAGGTTGAAGTGTTTGAGTCTCCCATGGAAAGAAATTTAGCTTTGCTTCGACGTCGAGGTGGAAAAGAGGTCGGAACAGTATAAGAATTTACCGACGAAGGCGTCGGGCGGTTGAGTTGATTAGCCGGGGAGTGCGGAGAGCTGCTGCTTGAGGGAATAACAATGTCTTCAGGGGTTTAGGCGCCAGACGGTTCAGGTACAGTAAAGGATTCGGCAGGGATCAGATCAGGAAGGACGGGGTCGTGGGGAAGCGGCACAGGCGTAAAAGGCTTTGTATCAGAACTCCAAATTAGTCCCGCGGCTCGATACTCTTCAGCACAGTCACCAATACTATCCCAATTGACAAATCCAAACGCAGGCTCTTTCTTCTTAGTTTTCGGTTTTGGCTTCGGGTTCCTATTACTCATAAAACTTGCTTTCTCTCTCTAGAATGGTCCGGACATCACTTTCTCTCTCTAGATTTCCTCTGAGAGTGATTTTTCCTTATGAGGTATTTATAGGCACCCTCACTTAACCGCTTCACGTATGGGGGAGTCCAAACGACGAAAACAGCGGGAAGTTGAAAGGCCTCTTGGAAAAACGTGCAAACAAGCACGCTTCGAATACTCGGATGACACGTGTAGCCCTTTCTCATGATTGTGTCGTTGGTCTACACCAACTAGCTCTGACGTATGCACTAGTTGGGCTTCATATACTCGTCTCTATCGTCTAAAAATCATGTTCACCCTTTTGAGCCCATGAAGAATCTGTCAATCACGGTCGGTAACAGACCCATGATAAGGATTTTAGCATCGGTGCGGTTCACAGCCATCATTGGAGAGAGCGGCCAATCGGGGAATCCCGGAGCGGTCGACACCGAGGCTGGTAGGTCCTTCGGTACCGAGGCATTGGGGACAGAAGCGCTTTCGGACCAACTCATTTTACGAGTCTTCATTCCCGACGCTCTTGAAGACTGGGGGGCTACTGATAAGGGAGTAATTCGTCGATCTTAATAGAAAAAAAGTTGATTATAAACAAGAGAAATGAAATATGTCCCTTTATTGTATTTATTATTTATTGGGAAACTATTTGTAAATAAAGTAGTTTGTAAAGGACTGATAGTAAAATAGTGTAAGACCACTAAGGACATAAATGGGACCGAACTTCCCCACTATAAAAGGAAGCCCATTTATTCTTGGTGGGGGATAATCTAAATATTATATTCTCTTTCTACTTTCTCTCTCTATATTTTGTACTTTAGTCACATCAGGTCCAAGATCCAATATACTCTTTTCTTGTCATTTATTCTCTCAACACCCTGCACTTATTTATATATCTATATAATATTTTTTAATAAATCATATCAAGTAAAAAATATAATATAAAATATAATAATAATAATATCAATGGTTAACTACCGATAAATACCTATCCAATTTTTTTATTACAACATAATACCAAAAATTGGTAAACTACTAATAGATACATAGACCAAAGAAAAAAATTACAAGTAACCCTATTCTTATTTTTCAAACCAAACTTTCTCTTTCGCACTTTTTGTTTTTATTTGTTTTCTATAAGTGTGTATCTTTCAAACTATAGCTTGGAAAAAAAATTGAAAGTACAGTCGATTTTGTTCTTTAAAAATAACTAGATCCATATTGTTATAATAGGCTTGCAAGTTGTAAAGTGTTTAGCAATCAAATGTCCGAAAATATGAGGCGTCATATTATTACAATACGCAAGTAGTAGCTGTAACTGTCAGACATAGGTGCATTATATATGACGCGTGGAAAATAAGTAGTGACATCAGCACACCGCATGGATATCGTTACATATTAAAGGTAAATCGTGCATTAATTGCAAGCAAATGAGAAATGCATTACGTAATACCTCGTCCTAGTTAACTTTAAATCCTTTTAAAAGTCGAACTATCATAGAAGTTCACTTTGAAAATGACTATGAGGAGTCCTGATAGGGCATAACTCTCCAACTGGATTATACGCATACACAAAGATGAGGCACGTTCGATCTGAGAGCGGAACTGGAGTAACATCGGCCAGTAAAATACAACTATCAATATCGTCCATAGAAAGTCTGATCTATACCACGAAGAATGTGTGGGTGACCGCCGACCGAGGGTACCTACTAAAAGGTTAAGCGGATAAAGTAACTAAAAGCACTACCAAGATAACATAAAGAATATGAGGGCAAAATACTTACCCCCGATTGGACACAATTAGGAGTGGAAAACTGCTAGGAGATAATGAGATAATATGTAGGACTTTGTAATATATAAAGGCTTGGAACCCTATGAGAATGTAAAATATTTTCGGTTTTTCGGTTGAGTAAATAAGAAAAAAGACATTTATTTATTTCAGTATTCTTGTAATCTATCATCAATAAAATCCCTCACCGGCTATTAACATTTTTTTCAAAACAAATTAAATGATTTTTAATAAATATTTTCCAACATTTTTGATTTTTTATAAAATGGTTTTTAATATTTTAATTGTTACTTTAATATGAACAAATTTATGGTATACGAATTCTTTGAGTTTAGATCATTATGCGTGTCAAATCATAATTTAATAAAAAAATAGAAAATCAGAACCATTGGATAAGTAAAACAAAAGTGAACAAATTAAACATATTATTTCAATTTTTTTGATAAATAATTTGATATATATATATATATATATATATGTGTGTGTGTGTGCGTATGTGTGTGTGTGTGGTGCGTGTGTGTGTGCGCGTGTGTGTGTGTTTGTGTGTGTGTAAAGAGAACAAATTTTTAAAACAATAGATGATTGATACCCGATTCGTGATATACATTGTTTTTCCTTTAGTTCAATGATTTGATAAAAAGTATAGGATTTTTACTTTTATTTGTGATATCAATTGTGCTGACATGTCATGAGTCCTAATTTTGTAGTAGTAATGAATCACACATCTTAAAAGATCCAATATGAAATATATTAGGTCCAATCGAAGTCCTATATTCACATCAATTAGATATGAGAAGAATCAATATATATAAGTAAGAACATATCTCAATTAGTAGAGGTCTTTTGTAAGTAGACCAAAAACAAAAATGTGCCGGTATTTGGAATCAAAGTAAACAATTTCATACTAATATTACTTAGTTTGGAGTGTCCGTTGGTCATCAAGTTGTGTGATTTTATTGAAGTGTCGTTAATGAACAAGTAGTATGGTTTGGTAAGAATGAGCAGATAGATTAGCTGTAAAGCTCTATGGCTCAAGTCGTGAGCCAACACTACCTGATTAGAGTGAGGGGGTAGAAGTCAATTGAGAAGAGACTAAAGTGGTGTTTTGTTTTTTCAAAATATGAATTTTTAGGTGCGACCAAACTCCCATATACCATATTAGTTAGACATGGGATTAATCAATGGTATATAACTAGGAACGTAACTCAACTAGTATGAGACATTTTGTAAGTGGACCAAAAGCAAATCCATGATGATCTTTGGGTTCAAAGTGAATAATATTATATATAAACAAGTAGTTTGGCCGGGTAAGAGTGAGCATATAGATCAGTTGTAAAGCTCTATAGCTCAGGTAGTGAGTCGACACAACCTGATTAGAGTGACCTGGTGTAAGTCGATTGAGAAGAGGCTAAATTGATACTTTGTTTGAGATACGAGGATTTGTTAGCTGCGACCAAAGTCTCACATCCCACATCGGTTAGAGATGGGAATGATCAATGGTATTAAGTAATAACACATCTTAACTATTATGAGACCTTTTAAAAGTAGGCCAAAAGAAAATTCGTGAGGATCCTTGGCTCAAAGTAGACAATAGCATACTAGTATGGAGATCGTGTTGTTCAAAATTATATATGGAGGTGGATTATGCAGTACCATATTACGTACAATATATATATATTGATTTTAAGAAGTAAAGTTATCCAATATATTGATTTTAAGAAGTAAAATTATCCAATTTTTTGTATTGATATGAGAATCAATTGATTGATGTAATGATCACCACTAAAGGTGAAATAGGTAGATTTATGAAGATGAGTTAAATGAAATTTGAATCATTTCACGATATGTTTTTTTAATATTTGAAGAATTAAAATCAAATATCTTGTTGTGCATAAAAGATTGTATGTTTCCATCTGTGAGAGAGTCGCAAATCAGGTTGATGTCGAACTACTGTCCAAGGCTCACAGTGCTCTGATTTTAATTTTGGGGGATAAGGTACTAAGAGAGGCGTTTAAAGAATCAATTAAAATAGAGATTTGGAAGAATTTTGAAGTTATTTATCTGAAGAAATCTATGGAAAATAATTTATATTTCAAGAAGCAATTGTATACTCTAACCACGGATGGTAGCATAAAAATTAAAAAACACTTAGGTGATTTTAATATAATCATTCTTGATTTGAATGCAGTTGGTGTCAAGCTTGAAGATGATGCTTAAGCAATTATCATTCTGAGCTCTTTGTCGAAGGTGTATGAACATTTTTTTTGACATTATACCTCTTGGGTCTAAAGTTAAAAGTGCCATGGGTTCAAAATATCTTAAAATAAAAGCTATTTTAAAAGGTATATTGGCTGGAGATGTATTAAGTATGTGAGAAGTGTCTAGAAAGAGATATTCAAGTAAGAAAAGAGGATAGTCAAGATATAGGTCTAGAATACCAACTATTAATTCTAAAGTGAATGTCGACACTGCAAGAAGGAAGGTCACACAAGAAAGGACTATCCTAAGATGAAAAAAGAGATAATCATAAGAATTCTGAAGTTGGTGAAGCCTCAGCAAAATCAGATGATTATGAGTACACTCATGTTTAATGGATTTTAATTACATGTATGGTAACTAGTGGGTTTCAGGCTTTAGTGCTTCATTCCACATGACTTAAAAAAAATTAGTTTGAATACCTAAAGTTGTTTGATGGTGGCAATGTAATATTAGGAAACGATGAACCCTATTATGTAAAGGGAATGTGAAATGTTCGTCTCAAGTTGTATATAGGACTTGAGAAGGTGATAAAAACTTTTAGGTATGTCATGTTGTTAAACGTATTTTTTGGTCTATAAGAATGATAGATGAAGAAATTTATAACAATAAAGGTTGTTAATATAACAGAATTAAGATTCTACAAGGCTCACTAGTTGTTATGAAAGGTTATATAACTAATGAAGTTTTAGTTATTGAAGTTATATAATGATTGGAGGTGTGTCTAGTGTTGAGAATGATTCTACCAAGTTTTAGCATTTAAGGTTAGGGAATTTGAGTGAGAAATATATGAATGAGCTTATAATAAAAGAGTTTTTGGATGATTACAATGTTCTTAAGTTAATATTTTGTGATAACTTTATGATGGAGAAGAGTACGAGGGTTAAGTTCCTGACCATCAACCATACAACTTATCATATACTTGAATGTATTCATTATGACCTTCAAGGACCTATAAAATATCGTACAATAAGAGGTGTCAAGTGCTTTATATTTATAATTGACGATTATTCTAGAAAAGTATGAGTTATAATTTTGAACAGCAATGCTGAAGCATTTGATGTTTTAAGGATCAGAAGAAGTTGGTGGAAAATTAGAATGAGAAGATGTCAAAGAATTTGAAGGAGGAAAATAACTTGGAATATGTGATTGAACCATTCACTAAACTATTGTTCCAAACTTAACATTGTAAGACACAAAACCGTGAAAGGTTCTCAACAAAATAATTTTGCTAAATTTAATTCAACCTTACGTGGAAAAGGCATAGTGTATAATTCTGACAGCTGGTATGGGTCAAAATATTTGGGTAGAAGCTGCCAAAAAAACTTCATACATCATCAACATGAGTCTATCTTCAGCGCTATAATTAAAATGTCTTCAATATATATTAATTCGAAAGAAGCCAACACATAAACAGTTGAGAGTCTGTAGATGTGTTACTTATACACATGTGAAGCAATACACACTTCAACCGAGATGACTAAATGTTTGTTTCTTGCATATACAATTTTTGGTATTTGATAGTGTGGCAGAAGATTAAAAGAAAGAAACAAAGATAAAACCCTAACTTTAGTTTAGAGAAATAAGGAGACTCGGAAATATAATTCCGAAAATTTAATTAATCAAAGTTTGACGGCAAAAATAGAGTATAAGATGCTTTATATAGTAATTACCCAAAACACTGATCCCAAATAAAAGAATTCTTTTAAATGTAT
Source organism: Limnanthes douglasii subsp. nivea (assembly GCA_036936605.1). Taxonomy (NCBI): domain Eukaryota; kingdom Viridiplantae; phylum Streptophyta; class Magnoliopsida; order Brassicales; family Limnanthaceae; genus Limnanthes; species Limnanthes douglasii. The sequence continues at coordinate 214,313,776 of JAUPFV010000004.1, forward strand.
TAAAATAAAACAAATAAATAAAAATAACGATTATATATAAAATCTTGTTTTGAATGCTTTATAGATCGAATTTAAACTGCAAATCCATGCGACTGCAAATCCACCGAAACCCGCATGCATGTGCATGGTGTTAACTTCATTAGCTAAGATATGTGATAGGATGACAATTTGTTCCCGTATAAACTTCGCTAAAGAGTCTCGTGCCTTGGCCAACAGTTTCAACCCTATAGAGTCTGCATACCCTGCCTCAATTAATGGTTCCAATAGTGGGGTAAGCACCAAACCAGCAACTATTATGTATGAAGCCTGACCTCTTACACACATCTCCTCTTCAACTGCGCAAAGCTTGTTCATGTGGCTAGAGATGCAAAATAATGTTGTCCCATGATTATTCTTCCTCTGAAAACTTGCAAACTATTTAGGCCCACGCCTTAAAATAGTAGGAGAAACAACCATTATTTCAACATTTGTAACTGTGGTGGTGTTGATTTTATTAGGTATGAAAAGCTTCGATAATTTTATTAGGTAATATAAATGACTATTAAATAGTCAGTACACAAATGAAACTGACACCTAAGAAGAGAAACTGAACGGACAATAAAAAAACGGAAACACAATTAAATGACACAAACTTGAAGTGGAGTGTAACTCCTATCTTGACCAAATAAAGCATTAAAGTCCTAACACTAATTAGATACCTCCGCTGGTAGATGCATCTCCGCTGTGTCCTTTGCTAGTAGATGCACTATTGGATCCCTCAAATAAAACATTAAATCCCTAACATTGCTTCCCCTAAACTGAAAGCAATAGCTTCAGTTTATCTTCTCGCAAACTCCAAGTTTCTCTCTTAATCGAACAAAAGCTTCCAACTTCAATGGTTTAGTCAATATGTATGCAACCGGATCATTGGTACCACAATGAACCAATTTCACAATTTCATCTTTGACAAGATCCCTTAAAAATGGAACCTAACATCAATATGCTTGCTACGACCATGAAGAACAAGGTTCTTTGATAGTTTAATTGTTGAGTTGTTATCACACATAATCGTAGTACAACCTGACTGCATCATACCAATTTCTTCTAAAATCCTTCTCATCCAAATACATTGACAAGCACAAAATGATGCAGAGTTACATCACCTTTTCAAATTCTGGTTCCAATCCTGAATTCTTGTGTTGGTCAAACAACTTCCATATATCTTCATTTTAACTAACTGCCACAACAGCAAGAGCAGCTGCATTGTCATAATGTACACTAACCAGCTTCTTGTTTCTAAACTGCAACTCTGCTTTAATAAAATCCGCAAGCTCTGGATTTGGTTAAAGGATTTACATGACTGCGTCACAGACAGTTTCTTCTTTGATTTGGGCATCGATACTACCGGTTCGAATATCATTGTAAAGGAGAACCCATTGAGTTTCAATGAATTTGATTGTGTTGAGAAACTCAGAAGCAAATGGTAGCACGAATTTTGATGCAACAATCTTATTTAGAGAGCTTTTAGAGACAATAGTAGCACCCTGGGGCAAGTATGGCGCCATCATTTATCTTCCGGTTGCAGGCGTCCCTTTTGAATAATACCTAATCCAGCCGTGGCACTAAATTTAGCCCAATTGATTGCCCTACATAACTAGTCCGTGGCACTAAATTTAGCCCAATTGATTGCCCTACATAACTAGTCCGTGGCACTAAATTTAGTGCAATTGATTGCCCAACATAACTAGTCCATATTGTCACTAAGGAATGTATATACAGTTGTTCCAACATACATCATTTCATTAGCATAGATTATAGCACTATAACAAACACTATTGCAATATTTGACATTCAAGAGAAAAGCTTCGTCCTCATTCTCGATAAGATTAAATGCAATTTGGAATGCTAATAGCGCATTAGCTTTGTTCTCCGAGCGTAGAAGCTTTTTAAATATTATTGCAACCCATTCAGGTTCCTCTAAAAACATGAAACACTGGAAAATATTCAAGTATCCAGGAGAGGGCAGCTCCGGATATAGTTTAACAAGACGCACCTGCAATAATTCGTCTTGACAGTACGTATAGGAAAATACTGCAGCAAAATGCTCGGAGTTAAAGTGACATATGGCGGAAACTTATTCTCGGGAATAACATCGAGTAGCCTATGTGCATCTACTAGGCTTCTATGATTACAACAAACCCTCAGAAAGAAAACACTAGCAAGAAACTCAGGTCGGGAGTTCTTGGTTCCTCGCAAGAGATTGCAAATTGATCTTACACAGGATAATTCGTTAGATTTCCTGCACACTTCAAATATAAATTCGTGTATATATATGGGTTAAAGAAAACATTGAATCGTGCTCAGGTTGGGGTAAATTGCTTGCTTCTTTGAAATTGTCCTGAACTTCATGACGCTGTTGTTTTGTTTGTCTCTGTTTATCGGGAAAAAAAACACTCTTAGTTTCTCAAGTTTACAACTTGTATCAACTTAGTCCTTTTCCTTCATCTCTACATAAAATTCATCCCCTTCGTTTTATTAATTTGCAAATATAATCCCCACACATGTGAAGTCTGAGAGATTGACACGTGACATCAAGTTTTCTTACAAGATTGGTCCCCCGAATGTTTGGTCAAAAATACCCATGCCCCATGTCAAGTAAGATGTTAACTCAAATTTCTACAAAAATGATTAAATTAAAACTCAGGTACCTACTATAATGACGTCGATGCAGTTGCCGAGCTATAATTATCATCACCTTCTTCGAATTCGAACTTGAGAGCCAACTCTCGCATCTTCTCGGAAAATTCATCTTTTCGCATCTTCTCGGAAAATTCATATTTTCGCATCTTCTCGGAAAATTCATCTTCCGAAAAAGTATTAAAGCTTGCACTGCACTGCACAGTTATGGTTTTCGATTTTGACAATATGTGTAGCGTAGAAGAACCAAATCTTTGTGGAATCTTTGATTGTGATCGAAACAGACCTTCGGGAACGAATTTACAAGTGAGAAGAGCTCTTCCTCCACCTCCACCTCCACCTCCTTTTCTTCTACGGTTGTTTTGCCTGTAAGAAGGAGACCACACTACAAATGTTAGGGTTTGTGAGGAAGATGACGAATAAGGATAAACTAGTTGCGACCATTGTAAGCAGGTGGTTGCTACTTTAACTCCCATTCCAGATATTAACAACAAAAAAAACACCAAAATCAAACAAAAAAGGGTTTAGATATCAAATCCCAAATCTCCCAAACCAGATAGCGTTAAATACCGATGATTATCTCTATACCTTTTCCCTTTAATCCCAAAAAAGCGACCTTAATAAAAACAGCACATCACTCCAAACTTTCCTAGAAAAACAAAGGAGGACTCAAAATCAAACAATTTCTTCAACTTTCTCGAGAAACACAAACTTTCTCGGAAAACAAAACAAATAGCAGTAATATATAGCATCAAAAACCACAGAACTCTGTAAAATCAAAAGAGTGAAAAGGACTGTTAGTCCCCCATGTTTACCACTTGTATCAACTTAGTCCCCTTCGTTTTATTAATTTACAAATTTAGTCTCCCCGCACATGTGAAGCCTGACAGATTGACACGTGGCACCAAGTTTTGTTGCAAGATTGGTCCCTCAAATTTTTGGCCAAAAATACCACTTCCCATGCCAAGTAGGATGCCAACTCAGATTTACCATTTACCTTAAAACGTTACCATTTACCAACCAATTTTATAAACGGACCGGATCAAACCCAATTAAAACAAAATCAACCCGAAAACCCAATACAATATAACCCAAACCCAAAAACCCAATACAATATAACCCAAACCCTTAATTAAATCAATTTGAAAACCCTAACTGCTTGAATTGTGGACTGTTATTTTTGTTGTATCTACTGCTGGACTACTACTAGTGGATCAGGGGTGAGATTAGTATTAGGATAAGAACTAGACCTAACTGCTTGAACATTACTTTCTTGGGGTTTTATTTCTATGTGCATTGAATTATCTCTGGTGAGGTTCATTTTCGTTTGAGGGTAATTTCGTCTAGGGTTTTGTGGTATTTTGAAGGTATTTAATGTTTGGATAGAGTGTAGAGGGAGAATTGAGCTGCCTGGTTGTATTTAATTTTCATTACCCTCATTTAATGTAGGTTGTTGGGTATTTATACCCTTTATCTTTGGGCCACATGGGCTTTCGGGTTGTGTTAATGGATTCGGGTCGAGTTTAAAGACCCATTGGTTTTAAGTAAGCAAGTAATCAGCTTAGTCATAAAGTGATTAAGTTTTTAATAGTTTAGTTTTGTTCGGACAGTTCAGTAAGTGGAGGTTGTTCGAACTGCCTCTGTCCGGTTAGATGGATGTTGTCCGAACTGCCTCTGTCCAATCCTCATAAAACGTGGTGACAAAATCCGGACTCATCAATAGCCCCTTTTTTAGGTTCTGTTCAAAGGCCTTTGGCAGACCTAAAAAAAGCTTGTATCTGGTCACCGCTATGTCCGGACAGATTTTCAAACTGTGTAATGACTTTATCCGGACTGAACAATTTCTCAGAAGTTAAACGGTTTTTTGCCAGAGATTGTGGGACACGTGTCCTTCTCTGATTCGCCACACCAGCCGTTTTTTCCCTAGAACGGCGCTCCCAGTTTCTCCAAAAAGCAACCTGTTCATTTAATGAGGATGACATCAACGTCGTTTTTAATCATTGCAACCCTTTCGAATCCTCCTAGGTATCGAAACATCTTTTGTACCTTTAGTATAAATTAGTCCCTTTTCTACTGTTTTACCATCTTCATCATCCTTTCTCTATTAAACTTCAAAGCTTTCATCTCTCAAAAACAAACACTTTCTTTTGGTGTGAGTTTATGTTCACAGCAAGAAACGCTTTAATAAAAGGTGGGTGGCTCAATTTGTCAGAGTTAGAAAAAACTCAAAAGGTCGAACGAGAAAGGCGCATTGTTGCAGGCCTCCCTGTTTCCCCCGTTGATAAATCAGAAACACCAAACTCAGAGCCTGACCGAGGTTCTTCTTCGACTAAGAGTGTTAAACATAGGAGGTTGTTCCAGCCCAACCTTTCACCAATTGTCTCGGGCTCATCGGTTCAGGAATCAGAGCCTACTGTTGAACCAGGACAGGCAGTTACCAGTTATTGCGATGGGATCGGACGCTGACGCCTCTCCAGAGAAGTTAGTCAAAGGAGAAGAGGTCGATTGGTGAAAGGGCAAGCTCCAAAAGCTACACCTTCCAAATCGGGGGCTAAAAATAGCAATACAGGGTCAGAAGCACCCATTAAACTCCTAAGGACAAGTTGTCCGGCCCGGAGCCATCTAGTTCAAGTCTCCGGAAAGAATCCACTGCATCTGAGCCTCAATCGGAGCCCATACTACAAGAAGCCAGCACTGCCTAACCATCCGGAGGGCCTGCTGAGCCATCTACTAGCTCCCCTCACCCAAAAATAACTGATAACCCTTCCATAATAATGGAAGAAGTGTTGGAGGATTCTGTTGAGGAAGCTCCTTTTGAGTCCGAAGTCTCCGGGAAAACAAGTGAGGCTGCTGCTGCTAAGAAGGACAAAGGCAAGGAGAAGCTATGCTTAAAGCATCCGGATTTACCGGAGAGTCTTGAGGGAAAAGTGGGACCTTCCTTCCACAAGGTAAGTGTCAAATACATGCTAGCTTTGTAAAAACTTAATTATGCTTTCATCCATACTGCCGAATTGGGTCGGACTTGAATCTCACATTCCCATATTTATTTATCACAATTTTTTTTATCTGACTTGTCTCCTTTTTTTTGTTTCTTGGCAGTGCTACCTAAGGACTTCAGTGACTACTTGAAGGCTGGGCAGACCACTTGCACCAAGCTAAATGCTTGGGCTGCTGAGAAGTGTGGGAATCGCTTCTACAATGCTTTCACTGGAGGCAATCTAGCAAGGTCCTACCTATGGAATACTACTGACCGGAGGGACTTATCCTGGGAGGAACTTACCACCCCACCCCTCCAGAAGTAGTCCTCAAAAGAACACACGCGCCGGATGGGGCATTGTATCTGCCCGGTAAAGCCAAAGCCCCAAGTAAGATGAAGGGCAAGAATGTAAAGGCAAGCAGAGTACGGTTGAAGCCAATCCCACCGAAGTGGAGGAAGCTGCCCTAACAAACCAAGAGGGGCCATATCAAGGATAGATTGATGCTGCTCTTCTAGAAATAGTGGAGCATGAAAGTACTAAGGAAGTGGCAGGATCTCCAAAACCTCCAAAGGTTCCTAAGAAAGATATGAAACGGGGAGCAGAGGGCAAGGACAGGGAGGCCAAGAAGAAGAAGATCTCCAAGGGTGCTGAGATTGCCCTCCGGCCTCCGGAGTCTTTCCCTCCTACTGACCCGACTAACCCCACTCATGCAGAAGGCATCCCTAGTGACTTACAAACCGGAGGGTTGCAGGAGGAGATATCAGCATCGATGGTGTTGATATTAATGGTCTTGAAGAGATTGGTCTTTACTTCAAAAACCTCCTTAATGATGATTTTGCTGGGCCTTATCTCCCCCCGAGTTCTTCAAACATTGTTACCTTCAATGGTAAGTCTTTCTCCGTCTCAAACGAAAGAGATGTCATAACTCACTCTATATTAAGTAATATTCAGCTAGTGCTTAATTTGGAGAAGCAAGTACGGGGTCAGTCAGCCATCATTACTGCCCTTAATTCTGACAAAGAGAAATTGTCTGGTGACCTTCTCACTACCAATCAAAATGCTGACGTTTTGAAGAGGGAAAATGAGGAGTTGAAGAAACACCAGGAGGATTGGGCCACAAAGGTTGCCACCTTGGAAGATACTATCAAAGAACTCCGAACAAAGCAATCCGGGTTGGAGAAAGATCTCTCTTCTTCGAAAGAGGAGGTGAAGGCTAGGGACAGGGTCATTCATACTTTGACCAATGACAAGATCTCGCTCGAGGACTCGGTGTCCAAGGCTGCACAAGAAAAAGCTGATTTGCTAAGGGAGCAAGAGGCAAAAATCCAAGCTAGGATTGATGCTTATACCAACCAAGTGATAGACACTCAGGAAGAAACGTATGCCAAAGTGAAGTCGGACATGGTCTTGCTCTTTCATGAGAAATTTCCGAAGAGGAATCTGGGAGATTTATGGACTTTTGTAGAGTACGAAGACCTTCCCTTCCACACGATGGCTGATGGTGACAAGCATGATTACTCTAGTGCTGACTCATCCGATGAAGAAGAGAACACCGGGGAGAGTCCAGATGAGGAAAATGACGACCTCAAGAAGAAGAAAACTAGTGAGGCTGAGCCATCTTCAAAGGCTCAGTCTTAGAGTATCAATTATCTTTTCACTTTTGTTTTGATTGAACCAAAGTCCTTGGATGACCAAGGAAATTTTTTGTAACTGTGTCCGGTCCTTGACCAGATAAATCTTTTTTGTTTTGACAATTTAAAATCCTTGGATGGCCAAGGCACTTCGTATGTTTTAATAGGTAGCTTTATTTTGCACAACTCTTGCATAGTTTTTCAATTTTGGTGGCTGATGTTTAACTAGCCCTTGGTTATTTCATAATTGTTTTAATGTGAGAGTGTTTAAATTCTCCGATGACAAATGATTAAGTAGTCATCACTCCTTCAATTTAATCTGACCTATTCAAATAAAAAATTTACCGAAAATTATTAAGTGAAAACACTCCGGATTTTTAAGAAGGCATCAAATTTTATAAAAGAGCCCGAACACCTCATTAAAACCTCCCCGCGCCACCAGGGTAGGAAAGAGTATGCCCTCAAATATTTACATGAACTTTTAAACAAGTAAATATTTACATAGTTTCTATTCCAAGTACAGCCAGAGGTGTTCAATATTCCAAGGGTGATTCAAAATCCTTCCATCTTTGTCTTGGAGCCGGTATGTCCCAGGCTTAAGCTTTTCAATGACCACATAGGGTCCTTCCCAAGTTGGAGCTAACTTACCGAACTGCTTCTCTTTAGTGTGTAGGAAAACTTTTCTCAACACCTTATCCTCCTGTTGAAAATCCCTTCTCTTAATTTTAGAAGCGAACCTGCTTCTCATCCAACCTTGATAGTGTACAGCTCTAAGGTGAGCCTTAACTCTTCTTTCCTCGAATAAGTCAAGTTGGCCTCTGATAGCCACCTCGTTAGCGTGTTCGGAAAAATTATAAACTCGAAATGAAGGGAGAGTAGCTTCTATGGGAGCTATGGCATCCATCACATATACTAAGGCAAAGGGAGACTCTTGTGTTGCAGCCCCGGGAGTGGTCCGGTAAGCCCACAAAACTTCGTGCAAATAACTAGGCCATTTCCCAGCAGCTCCTTCTAAATTCTTCTTCAGACCGGACAGTATTGTCATGTTGGCTACTTCGACCTGACCATTTGCTTGTGGGTGGAAAGGGGAAGAGAAACAATGTTGTATGCCTCTAGAGGCACAGAAACTATCCATTTCATTGTTGTCGAACTGTGGTCCATTGTCTGTTGTTATCTTTTGTGGAATTCCAAATCTGCAGCAGATATTGGATAAAATGAATTTTATAACTTCTTTTGATGTTGTATCTGCCAACGGAGCTGCTTCAATCCACTTCGAAAAGTAATCAATAACGACGATTATAGTTCTGCGCGCTCCGCACGCCATGGGTAGAGGTTCCACTAAATCCAACCCCCATCGAGCAAAAGGTATTGGCTTAGTAATTGACTCTAAAGGGATGGTTGGGATATGAATTTCATTGCTATATCTCTGGCATGGGTCACACCTCCTCACCAACTCCTTAGCATCTTGCATTATAGAGGGCCAATAATACCCAGCTAACAAAACTCTCCTTGTTAGAGCCTTGAATCCACAATGAGCTGATCCCTCACCATAATGTAGTTCAGAGAGCACTATTTGAGATTCGTCGACCCCCAAACATCGTAAGAGGGGTTTATTATAAGAATTCTTATAAAGAATATCTCTTAGGATGGAAAAACCACGAGCCTTGTACTTTACTTTTCTTGCTATTGATTTATCCGGAGGCAAGATGTCATCTGAGAGATATTGAAGGAGATGAAACCTCCAATCTTGAGACTGTTTTATCTGTATATCGAAACTTTCTTCTTCCTTACCCAGACTGATTTGAATGGATGGGCACTCCAGCACATGAATCCAAGGGTAGGACTCAGTATATGCTATGGTTGCCAAGGAGTCTGCGACTATATTTTCTGTTCGGGGTATGCGTTCATAGATGACGCTCTTGAAATTAAGTTCCACTTCTTTAAGAAGAAGTAAGTATTTAATCAACTGCTCCTTTTTGGCTTCGGATTGACCTTGTGCATGATGGATAAGCAGCTGAGAATCGCTTATCAACTTGACCCTTTTGGTTCCACAAATAAGAGCTAATTTCAAACCAGCTATAGCAGCTTCATATTCGGACTCATTATTAGAAGCCCTGAAAGAAAAACATATAGCTTGATAAATTCTGTCACCGTACGAAGAGGTCAAACATACCCTAGCACCACATCCCATGGTACTTGATCCATCATCAGTCCGGATGACCCAGACTTTTTTGTCTTTCACATCAGTTGTTTGCCTTGTATCCCTGTCTGAGTGCAATTCAACTAAGAAATCCGCCACCGCTTGGGCTTTGATTGCTGTCCGGGGAGCAAAATCACTATCGAAGTCTCCCAATTCCATGGACCACTTAGTCATTCTACTTGAAATGTCTGCCTTTTGAAGAACGTTTTTAAGGGAAAAGACGTCCGGACAATAATGGGATGAGCCTGAAAATAAGGCCTCATCTTCCTCGCTGCAATCACCAGGGCTAATGCTAATTTTTCAAGCTTCAGATAGTGTTTTTCTACATCTATCAAGCTCTTGCTGATGTAATACACCAGACGAGGATAATTATCCACTTCCCTTACCAATACTGAACTTATGGCACAATCAGAGACTGCCAAATATACGAAGAGAGTTTCTCCATCAACGGGTTTAGACAAAGTCTTGGGGGAAGACAAGTGATTTTTAATCTCATCGAAGGCCTCATCACACTGTGGGGACCAATTGAAATCTTTTGCACCTTTCAAATTTTGAAAAAATGGGACGCACTTGTCTGAAGACCTTGAAATAAAACGGTTTAGTGCAGCCAGCCTCCCAGTCAATCGTTGTACTTCTTTAATATTCCGAGGAGGCTCCATCTGCAGTAAAGCATTAAGTTGGTCCGGATCAGGCTGTATCCCTTGCTCACTTATCACATACCCCAATAATTTTCCGGACTGCACTCCAAAGACACATTTTCTGGGTTTAATTTCAAATTCACTTTCACTAAGTTAGCAAAAGTTTCTCGGAGATCTACCAAGTGCAGCTCTTCATCCACACTTTTCACCATCATATCATCGATGTATACTTCCATGTTTCTTCCAATTTGATCAGCAAAAGCCTTATTTACCAACCTCTGATAAGTAGCCTCAGCATTTTTTAACCCAAACGGCATCACCTTGTAACAATGAAGGCCCCTAACAATAACAAACGTAGTATGATCCTAATCCTTTGGATCCACTTGAATCTGATTATACCCGGAGAAGGCATCCATAAAAGATAGTAGCTTGTTTCCAGATGTGGAATTGACCAACTGATCAATCCGGGGGACTGGGTATAAATCCTTTGGACAAGCTCTGTTGAGATCTGTAAAATCAATACACATACGCCACTTGCCATTTTTCTTTTTTACCAATACCGGGTTGGTTGTCTATAAAGGGTACTGAGACTCCTTTATGTGCCCATTTTAGTAAGCATGTCAATTTCTTAAACTATGACATCAGCCTTTTCCTTAGAAAAAGCTCTTCTCTTTTGTATCACAGGCGCTACGTCCCTCCGGATGGACAGTTGGTGTGACATAATATATGTTGGTACTCCGGTAACATCAGCATTGCACCAAGCAAAAACATGCTGATGGTCTTTTAGGAACTTTAACATTTTACCCTTTAATTCTACTGTCATCTTGGATCCTATCTTGATATTTTTTCCTTCAGCCAAAGAATGTGTTTCAACTACTTCAATCGGTATTAAAAATCCAGGGGTCTCTCTGGGGTCATCAATTTCACCCTCAACCCCAGAAAGCCCTTCAAACTGCTATTTCTCATTTATACGAACTGCTCCCAACGTCCGAGGAGCCAGTGCTGTTGCATAACACTCTCTTTCTATCTTCTGGCTGCTCCGAACAACTCCCACTTGTCCTTGCACAACATATTTCAAACATTGGTAAACTGTTGAGGCCACTGCATGCATCCTAGAGAGCCAAGACCTTTCCAGTATAGCATTATAACAAGTGGGACAATCCACTACGACGAACAGTATTCTAACCATCTTTTTAAAATGGCCTTTGCCCAACAAAACCTCCTCCTCGAATTCCCCGATCACATCTGCTGAGCTTCCATTGAAACCCACAATTGACCTGTTCGAACGTTGAACTACTGCTGGATTTTTCATCTTTTTGTAAGAAGTTAAAAAGAGAATATTGGCAGAACTTCTGGTGTCCACCAAAATTCGCCTTACGTCATTGCCCCCCGATGGATGCTCTTATGCCAACAACATCTTCATGAGGACCTGCTATATCCTTCAAGTCATTCTCATCGAAAACAATAAAAGGAAATGGGATCTGCGATTGATAGGAAGTCACCCCTCCTTCCAATTGGGTAGCTAGAGTATGAACATGCCTTTTTCTCGAAGAAGCAGTTGGTGCTGACATGGTGTTTCCTCCGAAAATTGTGAGTGATTCAAAAACGTTAATAAGCCCGGACACTGTCTTGCAACCTTCCTCAATGGCACCCACTCTATTCCGAGTCGGATCAGGGTCCAAGTATTCTCACTCTACATCGAATCTCTCGATTATCACCATAGCCCTTTCCGGAGCCGATGTGCCTGCATTGTTTGGAATAGCCCGATGAGTGTTATCAAGCCTATTTACTCCTCTGCTTTAAACATATGCTCCCAACTTTCCTCTTTCAATTAAATTATGGACTTCTTGCTTCAAAGAAATACAATCCTCGGTGGTATGGCCAGTATCATTATGATGCTGACAGAAACAATTGTTACGGCTCTCCCTAGAAGATTGTAATGCAGCCGGTCTTCTATAATGTCCTTTGTCTTTTGTTTTGTCATAAATGGTGGCTAAGGTTTCTTTTAATTCTGCAAACCACTCCGGTTGAACCCAAGGTCCTCGCTTATTTCTAGATTGTTGACTTTGTGCTGGAGCAGCTGGCTGAGACTGAGCTTTGGCTCTGTTATGACTCTGCCCGGGCTCCCTGGCCTTGTTCCTGGACTGGTTTTGGTTTGGATTCGGTGCAGCCGGAGCAGATCTCACCTGTCTGTGCACCCTTGTTTTCTTTGTTTCATCAACATTAATCTGCTTTCCAACTTGATTCAGCAGATCTCACCTGTCTGTGCACCCTTTATCTTTGGGCCACATGGGCTTTTGGGTTGTGTTAATGGATTCGGGTCGAGTTTAAAGACCCATTGGTTTTAAGTAAGCAAGTAATCAGCTTAGTCATGAAGTGATTAAGTTTTTAATACTTTAGTTTTGTTCAGATAGTTCAGTAAGTGGAGGTTGTTCGAACTGCCTCTGTCCGGTTAGATGGATGTTGTCCGAACTGCCCCCGTCCGATCCTCATAAAAAGTGATGACAAAATCCGGACTCATCAATCTCTACTGTGACTATCTCTCTTGGCTAGCGACTGCTCTGGTTCAGGTTAATTCCATGAACTAACATGCAATTCTTCATTGAAAACCACTGCTTCTTCCCTTTCGTCGTCTTCCCTAAGTTTCTCATTCAATGGTTGAAACAAATCTTTGAATCTAGAGAGCAACTGGTCTGCTAAATTGTAAATCTCATGTCCCTTGGGGTTGTATTTCATGGCATTATTGAATGTTAATCTCACGTCTGATGTGAAATCGAAGAGTGAGTCGTACATATTTTTTGCCAGCTTTGGTATAACGGTTCCTAGATCCATGGGGTGTTTTATCACCTGGTAATAATCGTGCAAACCTACACTGATTACATCGACGGACGAATTGAAAACATACCCGACTGGTGTTATATCAATTTTGTCAAAATCTGACCACACGCCTTCATCGAATTTCCATGTATGTAACTGCTTGGGGTTCACTGATGGCAATGGCTTCAGTAGAGATAGATAGGAAGGGAAAGGGGTAGGGAGAACAATCGAAGTCGGTACATACAGAGAGGAAGGGAAATGGAAAAAGGGAGGGAAAATTAGGGTTTGTGTTAATTGGGGTCTGATTTGATTAAACGCGTCACCAGGGTAAACGGGTCGGGTTGGGTTAGAATATATTGGGTTTTCGGGTTGGGTTTGTTTTAATTGGGTTCGACCCGGTTCGTTTATAAAATTGGTGGGTAAATGGTAACTTTTTAAGGTAAATGGTAATTTTTTAAGGTAAATCAAAATCTGACTAGGCAGTTGAGTTGACATCCTACTTGGCATGGGGCAGGGGCATTTTTGGCCAAAACTTTAGGGACTAATCGTGCAACAAAACTTGGTGCCACGTGTCAATCTCTCAGGCTTCACATGTGCGGGGGACTAAATTTGCAAATTAATAAAACGAAGGGGATGAGTTTTATGTAGAGGTGAAGGAAGGGGACTAAGTTGATACAAGTGGTAAACATGAGGGACTAACGGTGCTTTTTAGCCAAATCAAAATTATTCTATCAATAAAAAAAACAATACTATGAAATCGATTAAAAATCTAACATAACTCCAATGATCACTCAATGAGATAGAGAATAAAAAACACCCCTATTAACGATTAGACGAAAGTAGAAGCCAGCTCGAGAATCAATAGAACTCGATAGTGAACATGGAAAGATAGATAGAAGGCAGAGATGAATGAAGAAGATATTTTCTTGAGCGAGAAAAGAAGTTTACCTTTTAATGAAGAAGATGAGTTTTCAGACAGTAGGTACCTGTGTTTTAATTTAATCATTTTTGTAGAAATCTGAGTTGGCATCATACTTGGCATGGGGCAGGGGCATTTTTAGCCAAAACTTTGGGGGACCAATCTTGCAACAAAACTTGATTACACGTGTCAATCTCGCAGGCTTCACATGTGCGGAAGTACTATATTTGAAAATTAATAAAACGAAAGGGATGAATTTTATGCAGAGGTGAATAAAGGGGACTAAGTTGATACAAGTGGTAACCATGAGGGACTAACAGTGCTTTTTACCCCCGTTTACCCCTTCTTTGTTTTCTTTTCTTCATTCTAGTCAAACACCATACCCAATCTGGTATCATATTTGAACCTCCCGTGATAATACAATGGGTGTCCAATAATTTATTATTCTTTAGTTTTGATTTTAAATTATACTCGATCTTGTGAAGAATAGAATTTTTATTCACTAAGATGAATTGCTACCTAGAAATGAAAATTTTGATTTTGGATTTTTTATGAAAAAATTAGTTTCGAAAATTTAAATATTTTTGAGGTTGTTAATTTTTTATCGTCAACACTCTTCTACTTGACCTTATCATCATACTTACCGTAGATCGGTTTGTCAAATAAGGACTCAGACACATGTTTAGCATCAAAGCTAAGATCGGTAGTTGGTGCAGTATGAGCATGAAACTCTTTAACTAGAGGTGGTTTTTGAGACACTACTCTAGATGGAACCAATATAGACTTGCAACCATCTTTCACAAAACTATATCGACTCATTCTACTATCATACGTAGAATTTATCTTTAATCGTCATGGACATCCTAAAATAGATGACAAACGTTCATAGGAACTACAACCCACCATGTTGTATCTTTGTAATTATCAACATAAAATACAATTTGACAGTGTTTAGGAACTGTTACCTCAGTGTACTTTATCAGTCCCGACAGTATGTACGGGTATGGAAGAGCTTCAATCTTCAACGTCAGTTTATGAACAGCCTCCTCTGAAATCAGATTCTCACAGCTATCTGAATCAATTACAAACTTGCAAATTCTTCCTCCAATTATGCAGGTAGATTGGAAGATGTCGTTCTCTATTCTAGCCCTCAAATCAAAAGGTACCCGGAACATGATTCATGTATCTGTGTAGTAGGAATTTTTATCTCGGATACCAATTGATAAAACCATAACCATAGTATAGAGTTATAAGGAAACTTATAAAACGATTCCTAAAATTCAATTAATCAAAGTCTAACGAAAAAATAGGGTATAAGATGCTTTATATAGCAATTACCCAAAACACTAATCCCAAATAAAGGAAATTACTTAATTGTATTAAAATAAAACGAATAAATAAAAATAACGCTTAAAAATAAATTCCAGTTTTGGAGGATTTTGTGAATCGAATTTGGATATCAAACTTTGTGACAAATCACAGTTTTGAAATCTGATGGGCTCGTCGACTTCTTCGATTTGAGTACATATTTGACCCAATTCCAATACATGAGCGAGAAACAAGTTTGTCCGCAGGATTGGCTACATCAGTATAGGTTGTGGTGTCTAAAATTTAGGAATGAATTTTTTTAATTGGTAGGTATTTGATGTTTAATGAATTTGAGTTACCACTTCTCAAGAAAGGTAATGACTATATATATTATTTTTGAGGGTGGAGATAGAGTTTAGAAAAAGTATAAGCAAGACAATAAGGTTGTTTATGCTTCTGCCTAAGGTGGTTTAAGACTTGGTATGGGTTCAACTCTTGCATATGTAGTACACCCATTGTATGAGCTTACCATTGGCTGAGAGTTAAATTATACATAAACTTCAGATGTTTGGACTTAAAGACAACATGCTGAGGCCGGCGGTTATGAGTTGGTAAGTGATAAGTCAAGGATACCTATTAAGCCTACACAAACATACAACTATGTTGATATTATAGGTTATGTTTAATCTGTGAAAATGCAGAGAACTATTCTTGAACCCAATACTTAACACACTACTATAAAAAGCAGTGGTAAACTAATGTGACAGAAGGCCATAAGGGAAGAAATGAATTGTTTAAATAAAAAAGTCATCTGATTCTTGTAAAGGAGCCAAAAGGCTAGAATTTTGTTGGATTTCAATGGATATTCAAGAGTAATAAAGGTATTACCGAAGTTAAATTATCTATGTGTAAAGCTAACCTGGTGCTTATGTGCTTTACTTAAAATGGGGGTGCTAATTTCAATGAAATATTCTCACCGGTTGTGAAATAAACCTCTATAAGGATTTTGCTGCAATTTTTCTAGATCTGATCTTGAGCTAGATCAAATGGATGATACTATTACCTTCATTCATGTAATTAGTGAAGACCATCTAATGAGTCAATCATAATTTTTTGAAGGGCAGGAAGGTTATAAGTGTTTGTTGAAAATACCTCTTTATGGGTTGAAACACTCCTCAAGACAATGGAATAAAAGATTTGACTCTTATATGAAATCAATCAATTATGGAAGAAGCTATGATTGAAAATGTGTCTATTATAGTGGGAAACACACATGTAACACAAATTCTATTGATGTTGTATGTTAATGGCATACTTATACTTGGAAAAACAATATGAAGACAAAAATTATGAAGAGTTAACTTAATGGAAAGTTTGAAATAAAGGATATGTAGAAGCTAAAAAAATTCTAAATGAGAGGTTATCTATTCTTATGTTAACACATAATACAAACAAAATATGCTGAGAAAATTTCATAATATCCCAAGTTAGATCTGTTGAAACTCCTGAAATGTCTAGTTTTGTTTGGGCTAATATACTGGATCTCAAACAAGAAGACAAACAATTTGGGCTGATAAGGTTTAAGCCAGTTCTTGTATAAAAGTGATAGTATTAGAGTGATAAAGTTAAACATAGAAGACGAACAATTTACATATAAACATGTATAACTGAATAATATTATTCCAATGTGCAATCAAGCTAGCTTCCCAAGATCTTCACGTGGAGTTCTATTATTAGATTTCATTACATATGTAACTGATACACTAAATTACATTTATTAATATAAATAAGTGATCACTATGTCACATGTTGACTAACGATTACGGTTGGTTGCTTTCCAAGCATATTCTCGGGTTCTTTATAAACCAAGGTTTGGTCATAGTACATAAAATGGTGCTTGCTTGAGCTCGTTTATAATATTAGGACTCAAGAATATAACATATCGAGCTCAACGTATTCTTGAGTTTGGTCATGGTAAAAGTTCATTCTGTATGAGTAGCCTCCCAGAGTTCTTGTCAAATAACACGATGAATGAATATAAGTAAATCAAGTGTATCCATATTTCTATCTTTCCTGATTTGATTTTACCGAGCCAGAATGCTTGGGTTGTATGCTTGGTTGAGCAGGTAATCCTCAATTTGTTTCGTTAATCGATTCCATATGGATCTAGGCAAGAATTTACTCTTTTTTTGCTTTTTCTAGATTGAGTGATTAGCCTAAGGATCCTTTAACTTAGGAGGTTTGTATACAATATGTTGTTATCGCCCTCTGATGGGCTTAGTTAACTTTTAAAAAACTTTCATTGCTTATGAGAGCTTAATTTTATGCAGAATCAGTTTTTATCTCACCCGAGCCTGTAACATGATCCAGAAAAGAGAATCGGTGAGGGAATAATAGACCTTAGTATACCAAAGCCCATATGCATAATCAGGAAGAAATCACGATCCTTAATATGCCTTAGTTCATATGCACAATCAAGAGAGACTCGCATGCCTTAACATGCCCGAGTATGTAGGCACGATAATGAAGCAGTTAGAGACCTTAATATGATAATATGAATTTATTTTGGTGCAAATGCAAAAAAGATGGTTATGATGATTAAGTTTAAGGAAATATAAAATAGTATATGCAAGTGATATAGTTCTACAAATAAAGAATTATCTATTTGGGGTGCCATCCCTTGAATATCTCATCGTAGCAGTGTTGTTAGACTCGTGGACGGTTAGATCCGTGCATATATGGAAGACGAAGATCTATCTTTCTCAAATAAAAACACATTTTTGGGCTTCTTATAGCATCCCAATAGACTAGGTAACTGGGACTAGATAGAAAATTTACTGATTATGTATCAATTTTTTCTTTCCAACAGATACGTTATAAGAGTAGTTATATTTACTTGCTTAATTTTAGATAGGTATAATTAGAGTGATAGTTATCCACTCTCTATTATTATTACTTTTTTTGTCTTTCACATACAAAATAAAAAACTACCTTAATTATAAAGATACCGTTTGATTATTTCATAATCTAAAAATTTAAATGATGAGAATTCTAGGTAGATTTATCAAATTTTTAGAGTGGCTATTGGGGATGCTCTTATACGTTCTTTCACTAATTCTGCCTCGTCAACCTAAATGGAATTCCTTTAATCTATGATTTATCTTCATAAAATAAAAAATGACCAGCATCCATGTTTTTATTTCGTACTCATAAGGTTCTGACTGCATGAGGCTCCTTCATATGCTAAGGTGGTAGAGATTATTCCAAAAAATAACTTTTCAATGAAGATCTCACCACGGTTAGTATAGAACAACATTCTGTGGCGACACTGCGAGGATTATGATTCGCGGGTGAAATGATTTTTTCCTTTGGTGACTGTAGACGTGAGACTATTTTAGGCTCGTCAAATAAATTTTATGTTTAATTAAAAGGGATACTAGAGAAGATCTTGAGAGAGATATATAATCTTGTGAAGGAAACAATATGCAACGATGAGAAGAGCAATGAGAGTTGTATAAGTTTGTAGACATTAGGGTTCCATTGGAAAGAGAAACAACTATAGATAATGACTTTTCGAATTGGGGGTTCGGTTTCCCCTTCATCTAAATCTTCTTAAATTTAATTGTAGTAAATCATACAACTTTTCAATTCATTGTGCTTGAATTCTTGGCGATAGCCATATTAGATTGTGGAAAAATATTCATGTTCTTCATATCCATGTTATGTTAGTACAAAGTAGTATAAAAGGTTTCAGACAATAACGAGACGTGGAAAATGAATGTATATTTGTTCACGGTGGCTGGAAAACGAGAAAAAGTCTCCCTGAGTTGCTTCCAGCCCATAACTGGATGAGCAATAGTAAGTTAGTTTCTTTTTAATTTTTTTTATGTTAATCCATAAGATAATATTTATGTGTCTTATGTCATCAGTGAGCTCATACTTGGGCATTTCGACAAAGAGTAGAAGAAAATCATGCATATTAGGAAAGTGGTTTAAAGAGATTAGGAGAAATCTTACCAAACCTTACGATATCTTGAGTATTTTTGGTTGCTCGGGTTTTGGCTCGGGAAGATGGGAGTAGATATATAAGTCCTCGACACTCAAAATGATGATGGGTGAGGTTACAAGGCTAACTAGGGAGGCAGATAGCTAGAATATTGTTTACGTGAAGTATACAACCCAGTAAAAGAATTATGGTATCGAGGATGACGTGAGTCCAAAGGCTATCATAGTTGAAAGAATGTCGTTTGAATCACAGATGGATCAAAGTTGCAGCTTAAGGTTCATAATATCTCAAGTGCTATATCTACACGTCAGTTCGGAGAAATATCGAGGAAACGATAGGGTTCTTGTAGTAATCTATTCGAGGAAGAATAAAAAAAACTAAGAGCCATGAAGTTTTTGTGATGACTTTGGAGACACCCACTTTTACTTCTTGTAGAGTGCCATCGCACATAGAAGTGCAAATGATGTCATCGGCTTGACCGAATCCCGAGTGGGAGACCGTCCAGGCTATAGTGGGGGGAAATAAGTTCATGGATATGGTGGTGTTCGATGATATACCATTAAGATTTGGTCGTCTCTTGGTAAATTTTACCACCCAAAAAGTAAATCTGGGCTAGAGGTGAGTTGTACACACAATAATTTTTACCGAAATTGATATTTTTTCGTTTCCATATTTATTGTTGGACCTTTCATTGTGTATGTAAATAAATTTTAACATTTTCATCTACATGTTAAAGTCATGTAAATTGGTTGGTACGTTCGTGCTAAATTTCAGGTCATTGTTAGACACGAATGCCTAACCCGTGGAATATCAACGAAAATTAATGATTAAATAAACTCAAATTCATGGATAATTTGATAATTATAAATAATTGTTGCAGAAGTTTGAGCAGTTGGTAAAACAACAATGACATTTAGTAGTTGAAACGAATAAATATAAAGACACAATGATTACTGAGTTATAAGAAAAGTTAGCCCAAATTGAGTAACTTTTGTGTTGGAGAAGAAGTGTTCAAGTGCACAACACAAAAACTATTGACGCGTACAAAGGATAATAATATATTGCAAATCTATGAGAGCATCCCCCTTGAATACCTAAGATAGTTTTGTAACCTAGTGTCAGTAGAACATCACCCATAAGAGGTAAATTCTGGTTTAAAGGATTCGATTATTGTAAGGTTTTAGGCTTTATAAAAGGTTTCAACTTTTGCAGGTTTTGGATTCAATGTAGTGTGTTTGACCACTGCAAGGTTGCAACCTTAGTAGAAAGTTTGAGCCTTGAATGATTTTGGTTATTGTACACGAAGTTAAGTCTCAGTAGGATACAAGTCTCGATACCATAGAACTAGACTTTAGAGAATTGGGAATTGCTTTTGGAAAACCTAAAAGCTTCGAATTTTATCTAAAAATTAGTTTAGGTTGATTTTTTTATATTGGAAATGTTTTAATTCTAGAATAATCTATGTCGCAACATAGTAAAGGTTTGTTATAACTAAGCTGGAAGTACTAATTGACCATACCTATTGATCTAGAATGTAGTACAAAATGTATAACTTACAGAATGAGCTGATCAAATTTGTTATCTAGATCTTGTGTAATTGCATTGTTGTGAGCATATTGTACGTTGGTTTAAACGTACACTCATTTGTATCTTATTTATATAGATGGTGCATCATCTACGCATAGTTAATCTCATTAAATCTAATATTAATATTAGAGAGAGGGAGTGTGTTCTTACTTAATAAAATATTTTCAAAGAGAAAAAGTTTTTTATGAGAGTAAACACTTAAGAAATTTAGTTATTATAGAGTTGATTAAGTATTAAAGAGAATCACTTGAAATACACTTGATATTCAGTTTTAGTTTGAACAATGCATATTTTATTATATTTTATGTTTATTAGATTTTTTTTTTGTAATTGTTGCATCTAATTGGAATCAGATGTGTTCTATGGTGTAAGATTTCTCCATAATCGAAACCACGTAAATCTTATGTTGATTTCATTGTTGTCAATGTTTCATTATTTCTGAGATCATGGACTTTGTTTCCAAGATCGTAGGTGCAAAACCAAAGGGTTGAAGTCTAAGCAACTAGCTGATTGAAACTTTGTTTCGACTTTCTTTCTATTTATATGTAAGTTATGTTGTACAAAAAGTCTTGTGAATTTTCTACTTGCGAAAATTTCTTTAACAATGCGATATTCCAAAAACTATATCGATTTGATAAGTTGAAACAAACTTATCACGACCTCTAGTAATATATAAATTAATCAAACTAAATATTTTGACAATTTTTTTATCAAAAATTGATATTTTATAATAAATATCATTTGTGTTTTATCTCTACTCATAACTAGTCAAATTAATAGATTAAGTGATTTGGCCTCAACTAGGTTATCCTCACTCTTAAAATTATTCTTTGACTAGTTGTAACGCCACTTATTATAATCTCGTCTACCTATTTAATTACAATTAATAAAAAAACAAAACTACTAAACATATCAACTAACACATAAAACAATATCATTCAAGATTACAAGATTAAACTTAATTTTCTTTGAAGATCATGCACATGTTCTTGAAAAAATATATAACCCAAAAAAATTATTTTCAACCTTGATTCCGACCATTTAAATATTAAAAGTGATGAATAATATCAAGATCAAAGTGGATATGCAAAGGCCGGAGGAAGAGGTATAATCCAAATTCAAACTCAAATTTTAAAAATATTTTTGGCCGACAACTAGACACTACATTACCGATGCGAAACGTTGGCACCAACAGTGTGGTATGTTTAACCGATGATACGTTATCTTTACACCGTCGATCTATTGGGAAATGTATTGTTGATGTCTAGAATCACACACCTGCAACGCAGTATTGTTTCCCAACCTTCATTCCAGATTAGTTTTTTATCTATATTTTGTTTTCTTATTTTCATTTATGTAATTTAGAATTGCAGTATGGAAATAATACAAACCGTGATGAGAAGATTGCGTTGCAAATTACAGTGATGTGTTTTTCACAGAGAAATATTAAATAAAATACATATTTTTGAGTGAGTTAAAAAGACTTGAAAAAAACATAGGTTAATTATTATATTAAAGCGGCGTGATCTTCTTAATAATACAAATATCGTAGAATATTCTTCAAATGGAACCGAATGATATAATCGGTTGGTATGCATAAAGAATCTTTTTTTAAAATAAAATTTGGTGTGGATTATTTTCGATTGAGGGTAATTTGGTCAGGTGTTTTGTGGTGTTTCAAAGGTATTTAATGTTTGGGTGTTTTGTAGTGAGAGATTTAAGCTGCCTGGTTGTATTAAATGTTCATTACCCTCATTAACGAAAGTGGTTGGGTATTTATACCTTTAATTATGGGCCACATGGGCTTTCGGGTCAAACTTATGAAACCGGGTCGAGTTCAAAAACCTATTAGTTTATAAACAAATTAGCAATTAGCTTAGTCAAAATGTGATTAGTTTTTAGTACTTTTGTCCAGTTCGGATGGTTCAATGGGTGGCTTTTGTCCGAATTTCCCCTGTCCGGTTTCTACAGTGAGTCGTGAAAATTTCTGGACTCATCAAAATTAGTATAAAAATAAAGGTGATGTGAAATGGAATTAGATAAGGCATTTTATTGCATAAACATCGAGAGTTCTTAGATCATATCATCGTTGGTTCATATATGAGAGGACCTACAGTGATAATTTTGTCATCGGTTCTAATTGCACCAACGATGCTACTTGTATTGTCGGTTCTTACACACCAACAGTGCAATAGGCATTTCACCACATGTGATTTAAAAAAATACCATATACATTTAAAATGTATCTCGTAAGTGGAACTCTTTGTGCAGATTGTACAAGAACCAATGGTGCTACTTGCACTACCAATGTTATTATTCACTAACAATTCACTACATATTGGTCGTATAATAGACATTACATTGCTGTTACAGGTCTGTTGGTGGCAAAAGTTTGTGTAACATTATTATTTGCATGATAGTTTTTTAGTGATTTAAAAAACTTAAGTTTTTTACTAACATATTATTTTTAAGATTTAAACTAGATATGTTTTTTGAGTTCTTCTAATATAAAAAAAGTCATCTTATATCATCTAATAGAAAACATCATCTAACATCTCTTAATAGAAAGCATCATCTAACATCATCTAATAAAAATATCATAGGTCAAGGTCTATTAATAAACATCGTCTAAGATGAAATAAGATAAAAACTAAGCAATGAAAAACAAGATCACTCATAAAATATAAGAAAAAATCAACCAAGAATAAGTGATATACAACACTTATTTCCAGAAAAGGTTTAAGTCTTCATAACTATCGTCTTACGTATGAATATTTTTTTATCTTAAGAATAACATTTTTTCATCACTAAATTCGAAGGGGTGATGACATACCATCCATACTAACTTATATACTCACCTTACATATTTTTCATCGATTTGTGATATGAAACAATTGTATATGTCATACAGTCATAAGATTATAAATGTTTACACCAATCTATCCAAACTGATTGCCGCGAAATATAACAGTTATGTTCTCCATTCTTCGATCCTAGGTTGAGTAGTTGGGTAGAATCTGGTGAATCCTGGACCATCATAAACTATCGCATAACTTTATCTGCATATATCCTTAAACTATGTCCATCATTCTAATAAGATAGTTGAATATACAAATCACATAAAATAGAAAATATTTTTTCATATCACCATACGACTCAAATATAACATGCAAAACAAGAATAAGATAATACACTGTAAGAAAAGACAAATAAAACATTATACTTATTGTTACTAATAAATATAAGTTTACCTACAACACCGAGACCTTCTCCGTAAGATCACTAAAAATATTATGGTAGCTGTTTTTTGGTCGTATATTCGGGCCCATTAACCTCTTTGGAAATCAACTAACAATATCCACTGTTGACATGATATAAGAGAGGTTCTTCAGAGGTAGAAAATATAGAAAGTGGTCATGGATTAAACAATCTAACATGTCGATGAAACCATACTGGTTTTGCTTTGAAGACTTCAACGCAACTCCCAAACTGCAGTATATGAAAGACCAAAACACGCGTCTTCGAAACTATCTCTCCTGCTCCAACATTCATTTCCTCCAAACCCAAGAGAAAACATGCCTTGATCGATTTCTGGTTAGTATTGATGAATATTGTGCATACGAAAAAAATACATAAGATATAAACATGAAACTTGGTGAACCATCTCTATATCACTCAACTAAAGATAATGATCCGTTATATATATATATATCCCTCGACCATTTCAAACCAAAACCCGCTCATTATTTTCTAGCGAGCTTGCAGAGGAAAACATATACTAAAAGTCACTTCATTGAACATAGTCTGTATACATCTCATCTCCCGTATTATGGCAGTTCAAATCCAATTTTCTATCCTTAATTAGGAGGTCTGATATAATCTAATGTGATAATCATCCGCAAAACTAAAATGGAAAGTATTGTTCTTTTGGTGCCATCATTCAATAAAACATTTTTCAAAATTAGATATGTGTAGTGTTTAGTTAGATGACTAATGAGAAAAGTGAACGAATTACCAGCTAAAAAAATCTATATTGTAAGCTGTTTAGTCAGGTCCCATATACGCAATACCACATATAAGTAGTACGGCCTATAACACTATTAAATTGTACAACAAACAAATGTGACCATTTTTATAAACTACGAAATATAAATATAAGTCAAATGTTCAATACTTATAAAACTTAGGCTCCAAATAGAAGTGTATTATGGCTTGTGGTCTTTGTAGTCCGGAAATAGTCCGATGTTGTTGGAGTCCAAAATAACAAACATTTTCGGTTATTATTCTTATTTGTCCACTGAACATATGTCCAACTCTTCAACTAGATCCCGATCAATAAAAAATAAAACATTTTTTTAAAAATAAAATAAAATATCTAACGGAGTAAGTTCAACACTGGCACAGGGCTTAAGCGTTATTCTGGTACTCCACCAAAAATGCAAAACCTAAGCACTCACGGTGCAATGTCCTTGCACTCTCGGGTGTAATGTCTAAGCACTTATAGTTCTTAGTTTTTGCACCCTAGTGTTGAACCCGTGTATGGTGTAAGCTTTCTGCACCAACCATTTTAAATAACATATTGGTAAAGAATTCTTACCCTCTTAATTTCCAAAATAAGTCTTGTCCCTAAATTTCAAATTGACCTTACGGTTATACTTTCTAAAAAAACTTATAAATTAAATACAAATATATATATATATATATATATATATATATATATAAATAAAAAAGTAACAAAAAATTTAGCTCAATAATTTAGGAACAAATATGAGAAACCTAAAAAGACTAAAACAAAAACTAACTAAAACTAAAAACATAAATATTTACTTAGGACCCGTCTTATCTTTAGTTCAAACTATTGAAGTTTATTGTGGGATTGCCAAATAAACTCGTCCGAGTAATTGTCAAGTCAAACTCTTGGTTAGTAATAATAGTAGAGAAGAAAAAGAGAAACTCGAAAAAACGATAAAAAAAATGATAGACTAAAGATATCGATATAAAATTTATTTTGTATATTCTAATAAAGATATTTTAAAGATATTTTTGTTTAGTAGATGCTTTTTTAAAAAAATACCTAAAATTAAAAATCATAGCTTATAAAGCTAGTTATAAGTGACTTGAATAGAGACTAGCTAAACATTATTATTTAAACAATATAAGAATCCGATCATTAATTTTTTTAATAAAACATAAAACAAAAAATAGTCTATCTTTTTTAAGACATTAGAACTTATGTCTTCAATAGTAGTTGAGGTGGGGTATAATTTTGATTTTACTTTTAATTAACATAACTCTCATTTCCATGTCATAATTTTGTATTTTTATTTTTATATTAGAATAAAAAAATCGTAATTTATTATTATTATTATTATTATTAAAAATAAAATTTATTGATAATCATTTGAATCATTACAAACTTTTGAAATGAAATAAGGATTCTTATTAAAAATTTAAAAATGATTTTTTCGCAGTTTATTAAAAAATACATAAAATAATAAAATCTAAATAAAATTATAGCAAGTTAGATATAAAATAATTAACGTTATTACTGCGTCAATTTCAAAATGTACAAAAATTGTTTTTCAAAACTTATAAAATTGTTTCGTTTTCAAGAGTTTTCAATGCTGATTTTGTTAATTTTGTCCAACCAAATATTTTTATGGATCAGGAGTTGTACAAATATTCTTAAATTAAACTACCATATTACAAACTTATTAATAAATTTTTATCACACACATGCTTCATTATAAAAAATATCTTATGATTCCGCATGTTTTTTTTTATCTTCAAGTCCCTCCACAACTTCATTTAAAATATCTTCTTTAATATTATTAGGGAAAATAAACTATGCAACATAATGGATATATATTATTCTTTTAAAAGCTCTCAAACCCAACTGATATAATCATTCAAACCCAACTAGTATAATATCTCAAACCAAGGAAAAAAACTATGAAGCCTAATAGATAAAGTTTACACCAATGACTACCAAATTCAAATTGACATTCTTGTTAACAAAACTATGTCGCATTATGGAGAACTCCCTAATAATAGCTATAATACAAATTGTAAAAGAATAATAATAATCTTGATATATATATATATATATATATACCTATAATGTGTTTTATAGTTAATATCAAAGACTTATCCAAAATACGACATGCTTTTAACAAGAATGTCAATTTTAATTTGGTGGTCATCAGTGTAAACTTTATCTATTAGGCTTCATTGTGTCATTTTCCTTCGTTTGATAGATTGTGGTAGTTGGATTTGAGAGATTATAGTAGTTTAATTTGAGAGCTTTTGAAACAAGAATATTGTTTGAAAGATAATTTGAGTGATGAATTGAGAGATGAATGAGAAATGAATTTTATTCTTTATTTATAGAAAAAATATCCAAATATAGTTTGCATTCGCCAGTAAATTGATATTTGTTTAGCGAAAACGAATATCCATTTTTTATAATGACTATTATTTTTTGAAAAACTTATCAAAATAGATATCTATTTTTGCCATACTTTTAGAAATAAGTAGTCGTCAGGCAAATAGATATATGTTTACCTAACCGATAGGATACATTTTTTTGCTATAAAATGATGTTTCTTTTTATAATATCTCACAACATCATTCTACTACTACTAAACTAAAAATTATCCTTTAAATTTTATTTTCTCAATTCATATTTTGATTTAATTTATGTTAAATTACTTAGAATAAAAGTCTAAAAAATACACGAAATATGCTCCTGAAAGATCCTCATCGAGAAGAAGAGGCAGCCAACGTCAACAAAATATGTATCTGAAAGGTATAAAAGTCGAATCAAGTGAGGATATTTGAGATGACGTCAACAAATATATTCACGTTCTTAATGAGATGACGTTGAGAATAATCACTATTAGTGGGGTCGGAAATCGTTGAGTGTGGTAATATTAATAGGGTCTGATTTTTTCGAGGGGGCAATTTAGACCTAAGATAAATGTTATGCTAACACAACACTTTCACCTTTTGACTTAGTTGTGCGTTTGATATTTCTTTAATTATTATATTTGGCAAAATGTATGAATAAATGATGGTTAATGGGCCTTTTTGGATTTTTGGGTTTGGTCCATATCGATGACCCGACCCATATGGCTCATTAACTAAAAGTCATCCTATAAACGCTCTAAGGAAAACCGTTCTAAAAACACTATAAAACTACTACATAAGATTCTCCGGGAAAGAACAGGGGCCCAAAAAAGGTAAAAGAAAAATTAAAGAGTATCATGAAAAGATGAAGGGGTCAGTTGACGGTAGCATAGATCGCTTGCTAACTGATCAATTCTTCGTGCAATACAAACATGTGATATTTTCCACTTCTAATGAGGATCACATGTTCAATCAATGATATAATTAGAGGCAATCACCTTTCTTTGAAAATCATATCCGGACATCTACCTAGGCATTTTGATATCTCCAAAATTAAAAAATATGATGGGAGCCAAGACCCCAATAACCATATCGAGTAGTTCAAGAATTTCATGATGAGTTTTGATGATGATGGCAAACTTATGTGCATAACATTTTTTCAAATTTTCAAGGATAGCATGTTGAAGTGGTATAATAGATTACTGCAGGGATCGATCAAGAATTTTGACATGGTTTGGATGGCATTCTGAAGGAAATTTTTGGGAAGTAAAGAATTTAAGGAGAATGGAGATAAAATAATCCATTGTTGGCAACATCCTAATGAATCTTTAAAAGATTATACCCAACATTTTGTGAACATCAAATATGGGTTGGCAGGCTTTTTCAAGCAGGTGGCTATAGTTGCACTTACACAAGGGTTGTTAGTTGGTGAGTTGGCTTATTCAGTGACCCGTAACAAGGCAATGACTTCGAGTGGTTTATTAAACCAAGTTGGAAACATAAATAAATATAAATGAAACTAAAAGATTGAAACAACCTCATCAATATAGACCAGTCCCTTCAAATCCGCTTCCACAAGCTAGTAGCCATTCGCAAGCTACGATTAGTAATCGTCAGAGGGAAAATGATGATGTTGTGGTAATAGAGGTATCTGCTGAGGGAACATAAATTTGATGAATCTTGATTGACACTGGAAGCTAAACCAATATCCTATTTATATCCACCTATAAACAAATGAAGAACCCATTTGTTATTCTCTATTTGAACATAACCATAGTAGGGTTTACTGGAAACTCTGCGAATGATATTAGGGAGTTCGAAGCAAAGGCAACTCTTGGCGAAAGACCATTTGAGAAAATTGTAAGAGTCGTAGAGTCTTATTTGTGGTGGTGGATTTTATGATCCCTTGCAACACTATCTTTAGCAGATCTTGGCTGTCAAAGATACATTCAGTTGCATCTATAGTTCATCATTGTTTGAAATACGCAGTTAGAGGCCAAGTAGCGGTAGTTTGGATCAGCTAGAAAGTGGCTAAGGAATGTTATGTTACTGGTCTTGATCCAAAGTCTCTGGAGAATATGGCAACTACAAAAGAATGATAATACTTGAGTCCTATTTGTATCCTAACGAGATAAATGATCTAAAAGAGACTCCTAGACTTGTGATCTTTATCGAAAACCTTGAAGTACATAGCTTAGCATATGGGAAGAGTGTCAGAATTGGGGGAAAATTGCTATTTGAATTGAAATAATAGTTATTGTCTTTCTTATTTAACAATTTGCATGTGTTTTCCTGGTGTAATAAAGATGTGACAGATATACCAGCTAGTGTTATTAGTCACAAACTATTTTTACGATCCGATGCAGGCCCATTAATATAAATAAGAAGAGTTTTTTCTAAAGATAAATCTGAAGTTATTGTTAAAGAGGTAGACAGACTAACAAAGGTGGAACATATTCGAGAATCTTAGTATCCATTATGGATAACAAATCTGGTACTCGTAAAAAATAAAAATGGAGAATGGAGAATGTGTATTGATTTCATAGATCTCAATGGGGCATTCCCCAAGGATCTTTTCCTTGTCCTTCGGATAAATCAGATGGTGGATTCCATTTTTAGAAGTACGTTGCTATCTTTTATGGACGCCTGTGCTGAGTATATCTGAAAGACCAAGATCATACTACATTTATTATTGATAGGGAATTGCATTGTTACAAGGTAATGTCATTCAGTTTAAATAATGATGGGACTACTTACCATCGTTTAGTGAACGAAGCGTTTGCCAATCAGATTAGGAGAAATATAGAAGTTTATATTAATGACATGATGGTAAAGAGTCCAAAAGAGGAGGATCATCTGCTTGACCTCATAGAAACTTTCTCTAATTTGAAAAGCATCAATTTAAAACTGAATCTAGAAAAGTGCACTTTTGGAGTGTGATCCAGAAATATTTTAGGGCACATCATTAATGAGAAAGGGATCCAGGCTGAGCCAACAAAAGTAGATGCATTGTTAGCTATGGACCCACCGCGATCCATAAAAGAAGTTTAAATGTTAACTGGAAGGCTCACAACTTTGAATAGGTTTATTTCGAGGTTATTAGATAAATGTGTACAATTCTTCTAAGTGTTGAGAAATGCAAAAGAATACAATTGGTCCATGAATTTTGATAAGATATTCCTTAAAATCAAGAGACATTCATCTTCTCCTAAAACTCTGTTCAAACCGGTCATCGGAGAAAGACTATGTATATCTTTTAGTATCCGATCATACAGTGAGCTCAATATTAGTATGAGAGATTAACAATTACCCTCGTGCGGTTTATTACATCAGTAAAGTTTTTTTCGATGCTAAGAAAAGATACCTAAAATTGGAAAAGTTAGCTTTAGCTTTAGTGATAACAGCCATAAAAATACGACATTATTTTCAAGCGCACTCCATCGCAGTTCGAACTTCTTTTCCATTTCAAAGCATGTTACAAAAACCGGATGTATCTCGTCGGATGACCAAGTAGTTTGTGGAATTGGGGAATTACAATATTAATTTTGCTCCTCGAAAGGAAATCAAGGCACAACCTGTAGCTGACTCTTTGGTTGAGTTTCATTAAGAAAGACCATGTGTAGAGTCGAATGAAACAGTTTTACCGTTACAAATTCATGTCGTTATGGTTTATTACCGTTACGAGATCTGACATATTTAACAAGTTATCATATTCTTCATATTTTTTACTACGTAAAGTAAAAATTAATTAGTACATGTTAATTAAGCCGAATGAAATAAATTAAGATACGTATAACATAAACAAAATATTTGATATTTTTATTCGATATTTTTGTAGTTTTATTTAGTTTTTAAAATAGTTTATTACTCTCTATTCCGATTTAAATGTCATTTTAGAATAAGTTAAATATTCTATTTTCTTTTATTCTCTCTTACCTCAATTGAGTTATTAAATATTTTATATTTTTAATAAATAAATATTTATAATATTTGACCAATAAAGAGGAGTTATCATGACAAATATTAATATTTGTGTCAATACCTTAAAGGTCTATTATAATGGGATTGAGAGATTAGATCTCATAAATAATTTTTTATTAGATCTTTAAACTATATATTCAAATATGTTGTAAATTTTAGATTTTTGGATCTTTCAACCATTAGATATTTAAGATACTTTATTAGATTTTTAACTATATTTCATCTTTAAAATATATATATTTCAAGTTTTTGATTTTTTATATTCATATATTTCAAATATTAAATATTTTAAATACATTATTAGATATTTCAATTAATTATTTATTATATTTTTAAACTATATTTTTATAAAGCTGTTGTAATCTTTAGATCTTTCAACTATTAGATACTTTAAAATATTATTAAATATTAAAACTAATAGTTGATTAATTTCATAAGGTTTAGAGTGAAAATTGCTCAAAGATTCTAGGTGTTCCAAAAAATGTGCGGCAAAGACTCTTCCAAGAAAATGGAAGGCCATTGATGACCACTCATCCTCTATCTTCTCTTTCTCTCAAAAGAACTATCGACCTAGCTCTCTGTATCTCTTCATCTTGAAGCTAAAAATCCTTGTCTCAAGGATGGAAGTTCTATTCATTCTCCTTATGATTTTTAACTCAATTTGGGAAAACAATATGGCTTTAAGAAATCAAGGAATTGAAGGGGTTTACGAAAAAATCTAAGACAATCACACTGTTGTTTCAGCTCTCATCAGAGTTCAGTGAAGAAATCAAGAAGAAATCGAGACTATTGTAAATTAGGTTTCACTGAGGGTTAACGAAGGGGTTCAATAAAGAAATCATAAATACATCAAGGCTATTGTAGATTAGGTTTCTTTGTGGGTTTGCAAAGGGTTTAAGAGAAGAAATCAAGAAGAATTTAAGGATATTGCAGTCTAATCTGATCTGGGATTTTGAGAAAGGTTAGTAAGTGCTAAGGTTCGTCCATGTTGAACTTGGCCAAATGCACTAAGTCTGCTCAAGAACAATTTGTCGAAGAAATAACGGATAAACAAAAACAAGACTCTAATAAAACTTTAGATCTATGTTAAAAAGACAAAAGCTCATAAGATAATTTCAATTCAGAGAATAAGGGTGGCAAGACAAGAGCAGTATCTCCAAAACAACAAAAGAAATCAGATTTTTTTGTCTCCCTAGACCTATGAAAAGGACTTTCTATTTTTTGAAGACGTATAGCCAAGTTGTCAACCCGCAAATGGAAAAAAAAAGAATATCAGCATGGACCAATGAATATTTTTAACAAGATGGCTTCAAAGCTATTTTATTCTCCAAGAAAGATAAGTGTTTTCTTACTAGTAACTCTACTTTCACATTATTAGGTAAGTTTGCATTAGGTAGACCTCATATTAGAACTGTACAATCCTTTATTGTAAACCTAAAAATTAAAAAATGGCTTCAAACTTTCTGTTGTCGACCAAATACACATCCTAACAGAGTTGCAAGACATTGATGACCTGAAAATATTATGGAAAAGAAATGTATGGTTAATAAGATAACACTCCATGAGGCTCCTAATATAGGAGCCTCATTTCTATCCAAAAATAAAGTCTCCAATAACCTCAGCGCGGGTTCCTTTTCCTAAGATACACGAATTCTTTTATAATAAACAAACAATTAATACTATAACAAAAATTATAGTAAGACCCTTAGACATTTGGATCTCTAAATTCAATAAATATTGGTAATAATTACTACCATGCTTGGATAGAGCTTGATGTATCCATGCATGTCAGTAACAAAATATGGGTTTTGGCTCAGAAATTGTATATGTAGTAACTTTTTTATATTGTCTGGAATGCCACCACCTTTCCCATAATGTTTCTAAATTTAAAAAACAAATAAATAAAATGATAATCCTAAAAATGACAACCAATTGAATTTGGAATCTCAAAAAGTTACTATCAATAAGATGGGAATATACATACCTAAAAGAACCAATTGAAAATAGAACTGAAACCTTAGGAGATCAAACCTATGATAATTTAAAATATTTTGGAAACAATCTAATTAAGACAATCTCTCATTCAAAAATTGGAGGGAAAAAAATCAACACTAATAAATAACTACTCATTTTCTGTTGAGAGAATGAACCCTGAGATAATGGAAGCCCGTCAAGAGATAGAATTATGAAATAGATTCAATGGTCTGATTGATTTTCCTGATGAGAATCAATCAGATTCATCTCCAAAACCCACCATTACTGGTAGCTTACCAGGTTCTGTGGTCTTCCAAATAAAGAAATAATATAGAGAATGCAAAGAAACCAAGAAAAAGAAACAATCCAAAAATAAAGATAAAAACAGTAATCTGCTCATGGAAAATATATTCAAAACCTCCAAAAGATCTATTAAATTTACCTTTAAAATTATGACAATTAGAATTTTAAATTGGAATATTATAGGGATATGTAGCAATAATTAAATTAGAAGATTAAAAGTTTTAGTCAAAAATGAAAAAGTTGACTTAATGGCCTTACATGAGCCTGTAGTGGTTGAGACTAACCTTGAAAATATAATTAAGATTACTAGTTTAAACAAAGGAACTCACAACCCAAATAACAAAATTTGGATAATGTGGAAAGATAACTTCAAGGTGGATTTGATCTGCAATAATGAGCAACTCTTCCACCTTAAAGTTCAGTTTATTAATGACATCAAAATATTTATGGTTTCTGCTATATATATATATACACAAAATATAACAGAACTAAAGGACTTCTGTTATGTGATAAACTTAGATATCTCTATGATAATCCACTTGAGTGGATTGTTATGGGAGATTTTAACTGCATTACCTTTGCTTCTGAGTAGCTATCTGGTTAAATATTATGTTCGAGAAGTCTAGATGACTTCAATAACATAATTCAAGAATGCGAATTAGAGGACGTTAGATTCATTAGTTCTCCCGATACATGGACCAACAAAAGATGTTGGAAAAGACACTGTAGAGTATTAATTAATAGGAGAATGATAAACTATTTTGAAAATATCGAAATAAAACACTTCAAAAAATATGTTCATATCATTCTCCCATCAGTATTTCTTTTGAAAACAATTACCAAATTCATAAGTCCTCCTTCAAAGTTTTAAACATGTGGATGTTGCATTCTGAAATTAATAAAACCATTAAGTATTCTTGGGAAATTCCTATATCCGATCAACTTTTACTGGTCTTTTTGAGAAAACTTAAGAGATTAAATAGTCTTAAAATGTACAATCGTGATTTTTTAAAAAAAATATCTTCAATGATATTGCAAAAGTTGAGGAGAATGTTAATTTTCATGAGAAAATCTTAAATTGAGTTAAAATGATGAAAACATAAAAAATCTTAATAAAGCCAGCACCAATTATCTTCTTCTCTTGGCAAAAGAAGAAGCCTATTGGAAGCAAAAGAGTAACATTAAGAATGGGGATAAAAGTACGTCTCTCTTTCACAATTTTGTGAAGAAAAGACCAAGAAATAATAGGATCAATGGTTTATACCATGATGGTCTATGGCTAGATGATCAAATTAAAATTGGTGAAATTGTTGTCAATTATTTTAAAGAGTTATTATCTACCAATTATACTCCTACTCCTTTCACTGATCCTTTGCAATGTATTCCTAAGTTAATATCCAATGAAAATAATCTAAATCTGCTCAAAATCCAACTAAAGAGAAACTTTATAAAGTTATTAAGAGTTTGTCCCTTAACAGTGCTGCTGGACCTGATGGGTTCAATGCAACCTTTTACCAAAATTACTAGTCTATTTTCCAAGATGATCTTGTCAAAGCTATCATTGAGTATTTCAATAATAAGCCCACCCCAAAAGGTATATTTTCTACTTCAATATGCCTTATCCTTAAATCTGATCATGAGAAACACTTTAAAAAAATTAGACCAAATAACATGTGTTCAGTTTTCAACAGAATACTTTCGAGATTTCTTAATGATAAATTAGCCTTGCTTCTTCCTAAATTATATCTCCCGAGCATGGAGGATTTGTTCATGGAAGAAACATCCATGAACACGTCCTTATATCTCAAGAAATTATCCATAATTTGAACAAAAACACTAAAAGCAGTATTATATTATTAAATAATAGCATGACTAAGGCATTTGACAAGATGACCTGTAATTTTATCAATAATATCATGAAAGCCTTTGGGTTTCATGATAAATTTACAATTTCATTTGAAAAAGAATTGAAAATGTTTTTTTCTCAATTATCATCAATGGAAACTTGCATGGATACTTTAAAAGAACTAATAAAATTATGCAAGATGATCCATTATCGGCTAGCCTATTCATCATGGTTGAGGAATACATCATAAGAAGTATTAACCATATATTCAATTTAAATCCTCAAATAAAATTTAGAACTATAAGCAGCTTGAATGTAAATTGTCTGGCCTTTGTGGATGACTTTGTCATCTTCGCAAATGGTTTTTTAAATAGCATAAATAACTTAAAATCCTTTATAAACTTTACTAATTAACTTATGGCTAATCCATCAATAAGGATAAATATAGTTTGATTGTATCAAATAAAATAAACAACCCGAGAGTTATCTCTTTATAAAATATCAGTGGATTAAAAAAAGACCCTGCCAATCAAATATTTAGGTTCGTACATACATAATAATAAAGCTAAACTTTATGATGAGCTGATTAATAAGAATTCGATTTAAGATTCAAGAGTGGGATGTAAATCCACCTTTTTATGGAAAAATAGTTCTGATTCAATCAGTCATTATGTTTATTCATTGTTTTTACATTCAATGTTATAGCTTGCCTAAAACTATTATTTATAGAATAGAAAGACTATTAAATAGATTCATACGGGGAATCAAAGACATTCTTAATTATATTATTTGGACCAACTAGAATAACATTTGCAAACCTTATAAGGAAGGTGTCTTGAATATTAGAAACATTTCTCATAGTCAAGACAGATGTTTTGTAAATTATTAAACGAATTTCGTGAAAATAATAGTCTTTGGTCTAAGTATATGCATTTCATATACTGTATGAACCCTCATCCAGAAGCCCAACAAAAATCAACCTTTTGGATGCCACTTAACATGGTTTTTTCTCCTGTCGCATGTTTTAGAACTCAATTTATCTCTAATTCCTTTACCTTTGCTTCGTTGAAGCACTATAAATCCCTTAAATCCGAATGTAACTTTAGTATCAATTGGCTCGATCTATTTTTAGAGAACCTTCTTCTCCGGTGCTGTTATTTTCCTTCCATGGCGGATAACAAGCCTAATTTCTTCATTCAACGAAAGCCCAAACAATCATATCTTACAGTTGGTACCGCTCGCGACATCGGGGGCATCAATCTGTTTCCAAGACCCAGTATTTCGTCGATTTTACGGCGTTACCCTCTCCTCTCTCAGGCCGGAATATGTACCTAATATAGATCCTCGACCCATTGGTGTTTCGGAGAGTTTTAAACTTAACTATTTCATTAGATTCTTAAAGAACGACACCACAAGTGATACAATACTTCCTTTAGGATTTCTAGCATGCTATCGGCGCTCCGATGGTAAAGTTCCGTCACCGTTTACCTTTGTCAAGCGAGTCTTTTGCAGGGCGTGGCTATGTTCATGACTTTAGGTCTTCTTGTTGTTTCAAGTCAACAGGCTGATTTCTTGGGCTTTTGGACTTCCATGAGTTTGATGATTTTTATTTGAAGCTTCATAGATAAGTTTGGCCCAAAAAAATACTTGTTACTTTATGTGTTGGCAGTGAGATTTTGTTTTGCCCTCTGTATAAGTTGTATTGCTTGGTCTTCTGTTGTATTTTTAGTCTTTTTTGTCTTATGAATGGCCTAAATGATGGTTGATAGAGAATGCTCAACTATATATAACACTTTTATTTCAATTTAAACTTTTTTATACAAAAAAGAAACCTTATTCTCTTCTAAATTTGAACCCTAAATGGTATACAACCTGTAAGAGGAAAATGCAGATTAAAGATAGGGCTAAAAAATATAATATATGGAAAATTGCCATAGGTGACACAGAATTTTGGTTAGATAAATGGTTTAGAGATAAACTTTTAATTGATTTAACTGGTCCGCAAACTTGTGATTGGTATAATATGGATAAAGTGAAAAACTTATGGCTTGATGGATTTGGGGATATTAGATAAACTTAAACATTTTATGATTCTTTCCAATATTAAGTTAATCACTAATAAATCAATTTGTAATGATAATGATGAAAAATTTATATGGTCTTTAGTTCAAATCTGGTATCTTCAACAATAAATCAACTTGGGATAAACTAAGAAAGCATTATAATCATTCTAGACTCTTTAAAAAAATATGGAAAAGTTCCATCCCAACCAAATACTCTTTTCTTCTTTGGAAGGTTATGAAAGACTAGATTGAGTTGATCATAACCTTAAAAAAAATTCTCCATGGCCTCC
Source organism: Limnanthes douglasii subsp. nivea (assembly GCA_036936605.1). Taxonomy (NCBI): domain Eukaryota; kingdom Viridiplantae; phylum Streptophyta; class Magnoliopsida; order Brassicales; family Limnanthaceae; genus Limnanthes; species Limnanthes douglasii. The sequence continues at coordinate 214,351,401 of JAUPFV010000004.1, forward strand.
AAATGTCAATTATGTCCCAGTTCTAAAAATGTAAATTATTGTTTTGCTAAATGTCAAACTGTTTGGCTCATCTAGTCTGAGCTTGCTAATCTATTTCATAGTGATATTAGAAGCTATATGATCATTCAGCACCTAATAAGATGTTGGTTTTGTCAACTAATAAAAACATCCATATTAGAACTTTAATTTCTCATATAAGTTTGACAATAAAAATATAACTACTAGCCAAATTTTATTTAGAATCAAATTTATTCTCTCAAGATTAAATAGTGCAAATGTCTTAAATAGAAAGATGTCGTTAGGTGATCATAATATTTCTAAAAACCTGGCTATTTCTTTCATCTTGATGACAATAAAAATATTTATATTTCTAAATGGATCCACCATTGGGAATATAGACTTAAATTAAGTTGACAGTTCTTGTATGTACAATGGAAATTCTAGTGGAGCTGACTTAATTAGAAAAATTAATGGAGATGTTATATGTGCATATGGTAGACTACACGATAGGAAAACTGCCTTGGTTTTTTAGTGTTGGTCATTATTAGGCAACCTCATTATTTATTTTTTAAAAAGATATATAAATATAGACATAGAAACTGAATCTACAATTCTTGTTGAAATGATAACATATGGTATCTCTCCTTGGTATTTAGAGCCAATCTTAAGTGTTGTAAGAAATTAATATTTTCCAATATGTCCATAGAGTATAATTCTAGAATCCAAAATCAGAGAACTGGCTATCTTGCCTATTGGACCACCATATATAAGATGAAACTAAATTATCTTAATGACCAGCTCCCTAATCATTTCAGGTCCATAACCATGCTTGAAAGTCTTGGAACTTGTTACCTTAGCACTGATATCAATTAACACTTTAAGGTTTTATATATATCTTGTATCAATTCTTACTTTTATATGAGTGTTTGCAAATCCAAGTAGAGCTATATGCTCAAGCTTTGCCCCATGTTGCTTTTTAATAGAGGATTTAGTAGCTTGGAAGCTGTCATTTAATAGGAATGTTGGTCAATATCTTGAAGAAGAAGCATCTATCAAGTTGAAAGGTTGGATCAGCTTAAGATGATAAAAAACAACAACTTCCCATAACATTCTTCAAGTCTTCAAGATCTTTGGTTGCGACTCAATATTTCTTGTGTTTGAAATTATTGTTGTTTACTTGTATTTCAAGTATCAGATTATGTAATTAAAATTTTAATTTCATCCAAAGAATTATCTCATGCATCAAGTGATTATTTAATAAAATTAATTTTTTCTTGGAAAAAAACTAATAGTTGATTAGATCTTTAAAATATATCTTTAGATGTTTTATATAATTTAATATAAAAATAAAATAGAAACATAACAATAAATAAATTTGACAAAATAATAATGATGTTTAATGCAATAAAATATGAACATAGCAAAATAATATATTTTTTATAAAACCAAAATACAAAAAAAAAAACTAAATCAATCATAATTATGGATCTTGACCATCATTTGATGACGAAGGAGGATCTACACACGGTTTGAATTCCGCCATGTGTACCATTAGTCATACATAATGGTCGTGTTCCATTTGGATGGTGCATAATTCACCAATTAAATTAGTGACGTTATTATGCATGGTTAGGCATTGAACAGTAAATCGTCCCTCGACTATCGCGTTTGGTGGTAGATAGTCCCTTGACTTTCAAATGTCCGTTGACAGTCCCTGGACTATCGAGTTTGGATAAAGTTAGTCCACCAGACCCTCTGATCCATGAGAGGTTGCCACCTGTTACCATAGTCCCCAGATTTTTGTATCACCACTAGTCCCTTGAGTTTAGGTCAAATCCAAAATGTAGAATATTATAGAAAACTAAACTCAAGGGACTAGTGGTGATACAAAAATATGGGACTATGGTGACAAGTGGCAGCCTCTCATGGATCAGAGGATCTGGTGGACTAACTTTATCCAAACGCGATAGTCCAAGGACTTCCAACGGACATTTGAAAGTCAAAGGACTATTTGTCACCAAATGCGATAGTCGAGGGACGATGTACTGTTCAAAGCCTGCATGGTCATATCTTTAGAATGCACATATATTGTCGGTCGGAAATCTCTTGATGTTGGTGAGAAAAACTACCGACATTGGAAGTGGTCGGGTGAGGCTCTTGTATCGTAACGTGCATGATTTACCTCCAAAAACCAATAGACGGAGCAGGTATGTTGGTAACACCATTAAATTTCCAGATTTGTGGCAACTCATACTGAAATCGGTCCATAGATATTCCATTTTGACCAGATATCTCATTCTCAAGAATATATCTCTTGTCTTTATGAAGAATTCTTTCATATACCAGAACTCTTTTGTATAGGACGCGGAGTCCACCTAGTAATATCTACCCTATTTTTAATGAGAAATTGACTTATTAGAATCTCATAAGGTAATTTTGTATCATGAACTCTCGAATTCTCATGCCCAATGATCAAACTATATAAATTTTTTTGCCCCATCACTATAGTAATAGTTAGAAATGCTTGAATAAACAACAAGTTTGAATCATTTCTATTATTTGGAACGAAACAATGATTAAGTAATTTCAAAGCTAATTTACTATATCCATCAAGATTAAATCTATTAGGATTACGTATACCGCTAACAAATGACTTCTCTCTAGCAATACTCAGTATGTCTTTTTATTCATCCACTTTATAGTCTAATCTTCAGGTAATCTCACCTGAGGATAAGTTAAAGACACAAAATAACTACCATACATTGTATGTATTGGCAACTTAAATTCGTCTATTAAGTCGTTTTCAAAATAATAATATTCAGAGTTATTAATTATGCACCTCTTCTCAAATCTCGTGGACCATTCAAAATTAGACTTTCAGTTTCATAAAACCTTTGTACTAATTCTATATATCATTTGTATCTAAATTTGGCAAACACTAATAAAGATATCTCTCCATCCTCACTAAGATTATCTAAAAACATTTTCATATCTGACACATTGATAAGTTCATCATATTATAAAAATATACCACAACTAATTGTGCTTCTAACTGATGCCAGATCATTTTGAACTTGAACCTCTTCTTCGGCCCCATCTTCAATAATCTCGAATATTTCCTCATGTTGCGATTTGTTTTTGAATTTTTGACTTTTGGAGCCATTAAAAAGATAGTTATGAGAGTGATGAACAACAAGTATGCTATTTATAGAGATTTTTTGTTGTTGCAAATTGGATATCCAATTGGGCCAATCAGATATCCAATTTGATTTTTCTAAAATAGTAGTTTCAAATTGGATATCTGATTTGCTGGCTAATTGGATATCGGATTTGACCCGGATTGTAATTTAGTTACTTTCTTATAAATAGAGAAGAAACTAATCCAATTCTCAGTAAGCTCTCAAACCATCTCACAAATAATATTTTTCTTAGAAAAGTCTCAAAACTAATTACAACAATTACTACTATAATCTCACAAAAAAGATATTATTATATCTTCTTCTACAATCTACAATCAAATTTTGTAATCGATCAACTAAATCAAGTTTGTTTGACGGAGAATGATCATTTTTGATTTAAGTGCTTCGTATACTATTTCCTTTTATTTATTTGTGCTATTGTTTGATATTTGTTTCAATTACTTATTTTTCCTACTTTAAGAAAATATAAATTCTTTTGACTAGTTTCTTCATATTTTAAAAGATATATTTTAAAAGGCACCAAAGCGAGGAAATACCCCGACTAACCGTGGTCGTGGGCTAATATCCAACCTTACCCTCAAGCTAAGCCTAGCCTAAATTATTTTTATGTTATGTCTGATCATGTAGATATTGGTATAGAAACCCTAAACTTCGAAACACATTCTTCTCACGCTAGCGTTGGTATCTTTGGTTGTACTAACGATGGTATGAAGAGTAAGAAAGAAACATATTGGGAATGTAAACACTCTACTTAGAATCTTGATGATAACTCTACTAAGTGTATTTATTGTGAAAAAACATATAGTTACAAGGTTGGAAAAACAAACTACGACACCAGAGTATGTCGAGACGCTTAGTTACACATAACCTTATTTATCATTCTAAATTTATGAAGACAAGAATACTCCCATATATCTTTAAATCGATAATACTTTTATTTTTAATCAAAATACATATAAGGAACGAACCATGATATATATATATATAATTGGTACTTTACAATTGTTTAATTTTGGTAAAAAAGGAGATATGTTAATCGGATACGTAGTAGGGTAAACCAAAGAGCCACATACATTCCAGATACCTCTATTCGATCAATATTTTTTAAATATTATACGAATAAAAACAAATTATTCATTATACCATGTTAGCTTTGCCATAAAATATTGATATAACGATATTTAATGAGTTTGATATGATATTTGTTACTTTACATTGGATGGATTATAAATAGATGTTCCAAAGAAGAATTGAGTATTTGCAATCTATTAGCAATTACATTGTTATTGTAATTAAAGATACCATAAATGATTTAAAAATTTAAAACAAATTATGTCTATTTATTTTGATAATGCATATGCAAACGAGAGAGCTATTGAGTATCTAAAAAATGATTGAAACACTGTATTTCCTAAATATTTTACGCTAAATGTTTATGTCATATACTTCAACTGGTTGTAAAAGATGGAATACGTATGATAGTTGAGGATTATATCGATCGTATTAAACATGTGATCCTAGTATGATTCACCTCGGGTCCCGTGGAGAAAATTATTAAGGCTAATGGAAAGACATACAAAAAACTGGTTTTAGATGTCGAGAGTAGATAGAACTCTACATGTTATCTTCTTGCACATGCTCATACGTATAAAAATGAGATTACAACACTTTATAATAAAAAAATAATTATAATACACCTCTTGAATATCAACATTAGATTTACTGTGCTTTAATATTAAGCTTCTTGAGGTTGTTTAAGGATGCAAGTTAGTGTGTTTTCTACGCAATATATTCATAACATTCATTTGTACTTTTATAAAATTACTAACCTTTCCATGCATGTGGATAAATATAGAGATAAGAGTGTATGTCACGACATGGTTCCTGATATGGAAGAAAATTTATTTAGTATTTATATCCCATCCCATATATTTATGTTATTGAGCATATTTTTTGTCCTTTAAAAAATGCAATATTTTACCTTTTTAGTTACTTGTTTTAATAAAACCATACAACTTTGATGTAATCTATGACCACGATTTATATATTCGAGAAATTGATGCTTATCTTTATGTAATGCATAATGAATATGTTGACAAGTACTGGAGAAATATAAATTCTAGATCTTCAAATGTAGCGGCTGTTAGTAGTAGTAATAGAGGGATAGGAAGAAGTTGCCATAACTATGTGAAAATGACAATGTTAAATAGTGGGGTGACAAGAGAAACTCCTCAAGCTAATAATGAAATGACTAGATGTTTGAAAAATCCATTTGAGTCACATTAGTATGACGAGAACAACCCACTTGATATATTAACGTGATGAAATTCAAAAGAAAACGAGTTTCCTATTCCTTGCATGTTAGCGAGAGAGATTGTTTCAATACCTATGTTTAAAGTGAAAAATGAATGTCCGTTTAGTCAGATCATGTTACAATACATGAATAAACTAACAAGATTGACATGTGAGACACTTGAAGCGCTTTTTCTAATCTAGACTACGACAAATCATAGTTAGCAAGATAAAAGTTATAAAATGGAAGATAATCCAATAGAGATCCTCGATGAATTTCCAGAAGATGTCGAAGAAGATCTTGAACAAGATCTTATGGTTTAAGCTGTCGCATGATATGATGATGAAGATCTTGACCAGGATGACGAAACTTGGCTAGATGAATAACATTTTAAGAGAGTTTGTAATAGAGTATTTCAATTTTATAACATTTATACAACTTTTGGTCCGCAGAAGTATAAGCTATCAAACACTTAAATCAATGAAATTCATTTTGTGTCCTTTAATCTAATAATATAACAACTTATCATAATTTTTTACCAATTGTAAAAATAAACAAACTATTGCAAGTTATAGTATAATCAAAATATAAATTTATAACAATTTACTGGTATGTAATGACCAAAATCTAACCACATTTATAAAATATATTATCAAACCACAATAATAATTATAGTATAATAATAAAACTATAATAATCTTACTATATTGATTTTAAAATATTTAATATACAAATATATAACAATTTGTTTATCAAATCCGATTACACTATGCGAGCATTATTAAAATAAATATAAAATTAATAACCGCCACGGCCTTAATGTAAATTATGCGATAATATATTGTGACAATTAGGCATGGGCATTCGGTTCTTCGGTTCGGTTCGGTTCTTTCGGTTATCGGTTCTTTCGGTTTTTTTAAAACTAGTACCCATTTAGGAACCGAATAAATTTCGGTTCGGTTCGGTTCTTCTTAATTCGGTTCGGTATGGGTACTTAACTCGGTTCCAATCGGGTAGTTTTGGATACTTTAAATGCTTTGCAATATCAACGTATATAAAACTCTTTTTACACTTTAAAACAATAAAACTATGTTAAATTATAAGAAAAAAATACTAAATCTAAAAAATATTCAATATGAATATATTAAAGAATAAAATTAGTAATATAAAAAAAATAGAGAGATGATATCAAGTTTATTAAATTATATAAAGGTTGGTATTTTGTTATTTTGTTTATACGCATAATAGTTTGTAAATATGTTGCCACTTTGAATAAAGTATGTAATCATTTATTAAAGAGAAAATAATTAGAGATCAATCATAAAAGACAAATTTAGGGGAATCTAACTTTGAAAAATAAAATATATTTTTAAAACAATTCAAAATTAAATCTTAATACATAAGTTCGGTTCCTAACGGGTACCCACGGTTCTTCGGTTCGGTACAGTTCGGTTTCGAGAACCGTGTGTAATTGAAAACTAGAACCATTCGGGTATTATGAAAGAACTAAATCTACTTCGGTTCGGTTATTTCGGTTCGGTTCGGTTCGGTTCTTTCGGTTCCGGTTAATATGCCCATGCCTAGTGACAATGACGGCCGTAGCAACGAATAAATTAACTCACGATTAGCATTCTCTTGATAAAAAAGAAAAGGGCTAGGCTAATTCAAGACCCGTTTTTTCTATAACGAGACTCGGTTATAGTGAGACCCGGTTTGGCTATAACGAAACCCCTCTTATTTACAAAAATGCCATCGATATAAATACAAAAATTCCCAAATTCTACGATTTTCTTTCTTCGAAAACCATAACTCTCTCTAACCCAATATTTGAAAATGCTAGATATTTAAAATCCAACTGCATAAACTTGTTAAAGTATGAATTCTCTACACCATTGTGCTATTTTTTTAAAATTTGGATCTATATTTGTAGTGATATTTAGAGTTTATTTTTCGGATATAAAAATCGAATTTTCCTCTACTTGTAGTTGTTGTTTGGTTGTTTGATTATATGTATATGCTTAATTAGATCGTTGGCTTCAATTTGGTATAAGTTTTGCTGGATTTGAGCCCGTAAAACCACATTTGAGATTTACACGTGGGTATTCTGAAACAGGCATTTCCACGCACGGCCGTGCGTGGAAATGTCTGTTCTTATATATATATATAATTTCTAATAATTTATAATAATTATAATCATATATTATAATTATAATTATAATCAATTCAAATTTCTAATAATTTATAATTTATATAATTTATAATTTATATAATTTTTTATAAATTTATAATCATATATTTATATAATTCTTTTTAATACATTTTATATAATTATTGAATTGTAATAACAAACGTAAATTTAATATATTAAATAATTAGAATAATTGAAAATAAAATCAGTAAAAAGTATAAAAAATATTCACCATCATTTCTTTTAGAATGTTCAATCTCCACGTGTAGTTAAAAATTGTAAGAATACACACGCTAAATTCGGCATGAAAGTGTTTTTAATTGGCGAAATTCGGCATGGAATAGTATTTTGAATTGACAAAATTCGGCATGAAAGCGCAAAAATTTGACAAAATTCGGCATAAAAGCGCAAAGATTTGACCAAATTAACGCACGAACATGCGTGATTTCGGCCAAATTCACACACGAACATGCGCGATTTCGGTCAAATCCACGCACGAATGTACGAAACGGCGCACGAAAATGTGTGAATTTATGTAAAAATATAATTTTTTCCTCAAGCCATATATTTAGAGATGATTTTTTGTTTTTTTTAAGTTCATGGGTTTATGGGTTTATGTTGAATATTAGAGAGATAAGTAGTTGAGAGAGAAGAGAAAGATAGTAAAAATGTATGTGTTTGAGCTTTAAAGCCTAGGATTTATAGTTGAATTTATTGTTTTTTGAGTTAATGAGTTAATAGATTTTTGGGTTTTTTATGAAAATTAGAGAGAAAAGTAGAGAAGAGAGAGGAGAAAGGTAAAAATGAAATGTCCAAAAAATTATGTTTTTTATATCTAATAGCATTTTGGTAATTTCACGTTTTCAGAAAAAATCAAGATTTAGGATCTCACTAAAAAAAGAAAAAGACCTCATTTTAGCGGTGCCCAAAAGAAAAAGTTTCTTAGATACTGAATAGTGCATCTTTATTCTTATTTATAATTTGAAAAAAGGGCGTGAAAAGCTAAAGGCTTCTCTGATCTCCGTTGTGCTCCGTGGTTTACATGACGGGTGTCGGTGAAGACTCGTCGGAGGGGATTTATACTCAACTGGGTTTGTACAGCGAGAAAGTTAGGGTTTTGGGCGTTGGAGAAGAATCCGACGAGTACGAATCCGCTACGGAGGAGACTATGTTACTTTGGGGTATACAACAACCCACTCTCTCCAAACCCAACTCCTTCGTTTCTCAATCTTCTCTCCATCTCCGTCTTGACGCCTGTGGTCACTTCCTCAACATTTCACAGTCTCCTTCTTCACTGGTTAATTTTTCTGATAAAGTTTCCATCCTTTTTACGCTCAATTGATGTGTTGTTATAGGGCTGAAATAGTTAGACTAATGTCAATCACCGGTTTCCTTTGGATTTATAAACGGGTTGTTGTTTGCTAGTAAAATTTCAATCTTATATGCTCAGTTCAAATGCTGTTATAAAATTGCAAATTTATTAGACAAATATGAATCATGGGTTTACTTTGGATTATGAATGGGTTTTGTTTGAGAAAGTATCAATCTTGTTAAGCTCAATTTATGTTTTGTTATTAGACTGAAATATTCAGACTCATATAAATCATGAGTTTAGTTTTGGATTTATAAATTGGTGTTATTAAAGTTTTTATTTGTTTTGGTGTGTGTTTGGTGGGGGCAGTGCACCCCTGGAGTAACTGGAGCTGTGATGTGGGATAGTGGAATTGTTTTAGCGAAGTTCTTAGAGCATGCTGTTGACGGTGCGTTGCTTTCTCTTGACACCAAGAAAGTTGTCGAGCTGGGTTCTGGTTGCGGCTTAGTTGGGTATTGATTTATCCACTTCATTTTATTTTTTCCCATATCACATGTTATAAAAATGCTGTTTTTTTTGAAACAATCACTTGAGAGTTGAGACCTTGTCGTATGGTGTTGCCGCAGGTGCATCGCAGCTCTTTTGGGTGCTCAAGTTACTCTGACCGATCTTCCTGATAGACTCAAGCTGTTGAAGAAGAATGTCGAATCCAACCTGCAAGGCGGCAACGTCCGTGGCTCTGCAGTAGTGAAAGAGCTTGAGTGGGGAGACCATCTTGATCGGGATCTGATTGAACCACTTCCTGATTACGGTGAAACTTCAGTTTGCAGTTTTGTAGTTATTACAGTGGGAGTTAGTTACTTTTATTAAATATTCTTGTGGTTAGAGTGCAATGTTTTTTGTACAGAATATCTGTTTCTCTATGTTGATTTGAATACTGCTTATTTAGTGTTAGGGTCAGATGTGATCTATAGTGAGGAAGCAGTGGGGGATCTATTGGACACCCTTTTGCAACTATCTGGAGACCAAACAACGATTTTTTTAGCTGGAGAACTTCGAAATGGTTCATATCTTCGCTTTCTCTCTCTAAACCAATTATTTTGAGGTGTTGATGTATTTTTTCCCTGGTTTCAGATGCTGTTCTTGAGTACTTCTTGGAAGAAGCATTGAAAAACTTTGTGGTTGGGCGAGTAGATCAAACACAATGGCATCCAAATTATCGGAGTTGTAGAATTGTTTTGTACATCCTGGTCAAGAAGTCAGAAAAGAGAGACGAGCCTCATTTTTATTAAACAAACACAAGTAGAATTCTGCCAAGGCTTTTTGAGGTTAGCTTGTATGAGTATAATGGTACTAGTTTTACAATGTTTGTTAGGTTTTGATAATATTGTTCTCTTATTTAATAAGAATAACCAAAAAAAGATGAAATATTTTCTATGAATTTAACTTTCAAAGATATCTTACAGCGTGTAGAAAGAAAAAATAAACAAATAAAGAATTAAATAGAGTCACTGAAACAGACCAATTTTAAAAAGTACAATAATCATCATCTCATCCTCTTGCATTCAGCAGAGAGACCCTTAGGAAACCTCTTAACATCGGAGCAGTAGTTATAGATCATGTAATTCTTTTTGCACCCATCTCAGGTACCTGTTGCTTGTTGCATCCAACTCTTGTGTAAGCCAGGCATCATTGTTGTTCTTGGCCGATACCGAAGATGCAGAGTTTGTGCTGCAACTTGATTTACCGTTTGACCAAACACAAGCACTGGCTCTGTAGTTCCTGTAGGAAGCAACAAAAGGAGCCTTCGACCAATCTGTCTTGACAAGACCACCTCTCGTGGCCCAATCGTCAGCATTCCACAAAGTCGAGTAGAGTCTCATGGGTTGGTTCTTTGGGAACGGAACACCTATCGATTCCATGTTCTTGAACTCCCTGATGGGTCTACCATCTACTGACAAGCTAGAATAAGTAAAAAAATAGAAAGAATATTAGATAGAGATTCTAGAAGATTTTAAACTTCATATCTAGTTATATATGTGAATTGTTTTGGAAGTGTGGTACTTACATAATTCTTTGAGGGTTCCATAGGATGGAGTAAGTGTGGAAATCAGCAGTGGGGTCAAACCAAAGATGGAACTGCTGTTCCTTGTCACCTTTGCCTTGGGTATAAACATTAGGTGGAGAGTGTAAGGATCACCGCTGACGTTACCCAGAAACTCAAAATCTATTTCGTCCCATGTAGTTCCAGGTGATCCAACTGCATATACAAGTTCCAGCTATTATTAGCGCAAGTACTTATAATAAAAACCGAAGAGAAAATTTTGGTTTGCAAAGTGTATGTAGATGATTATAAAACTGGTAAGCGGGTGCTTACGTAGAATGTAGTTACAGTTCCGGCAGAGTTACCAGCAACAAGTTTGATCTGCATCTCAACTTTGCCATAAAGATACTCGTTCTTGGATTGAAACCCAGAACCAGATGCTTTGTCAAGTGAGAGAGTAAGAAGTTGGCCATTGTTGAGAATCTTGCCGCGCCCTTCTCCCCAAGCTATATCAATGTCACGGAAGAAGTTAGGAGCAGCAGCAGCATAGGCAGATTGAGATGGAGAAGTAGACAAGCTAACACTAAAAGCATGGATTTGGAAATAGAAGTAGCCATAGTAGGTGTAAAAGTAGTTTCTTGTTAGTTTTGTGAAGGGAGATAGGTAATGAGTTTTTTTGAGAAGCTAGAATGGTATATATAGTAGATGTTGGTGGAGGTGGTATGTATGTGCATGTGTAGTGGGCAGGAAAGAACCGAAAAGTGACCATCCGGTGGCAGCTGCGTTTGATTGATCGTATTAGTATTTTACTATAATCTCTAGGTAATGTGATTTTAATAGTGTTTCATGCATCCAATTCCTACACGTTTGCCTGCTGGGTTTTTAGGTGTATTTACCCATCAACACCTTTAATCATTTTGGCATATCAATTGCTACTAGCGGATCCAGGTGGTTGACCACCCAAAATATTAAAAAAAAAAAACCTACAATGGCAAAATTAGCGTATTTTTTTCTTATGGACATTGAGAAAAAAATAAACATCCACTTTATATATCCAAGATCCATATTATAAAGTTTATTGTTAGCTTTAATAATTTTAATATCGAAATCTATAAATACTTTAGAGGGTAACAACATATTACTCACTTAAAATTGTTCATAAATCACTATATATTTTGAAGGATTTTCTTTTTTCTACTTTTTTTTATTATTATTTCAATATTTGTTCTGATTTTACCTATGATATTTGTTTAAGTGTAATGAATTTTGGGAGGTGAACAATAATGAATTTTCAGAGGGGAACAATTCAATCTATATATTGAGGTTAATTGAATTTTTTAAGATCTTAGGATTTGAAAAGGTTTAAGGGGTGGGTAAATAATTTCAGATATTATCGTTTATTGGTGGTTAATATTTGGATTTAGTTACGAGAATTCTATTGAAAATTGATTATTAAGATTTTTCTAAATTCAAGTAGGTGAAATCAGTCAACAAAAGGTTTCCATATTTGAAAAAATTAAATCCATGTTTGCGTTTATTTTATTTATTTAGACAAAATTAGTCATCCGGAAGGATCGACCAATATTTAAGAAAAAATTGAAGTTATTTTAATCTATGCTGATGAGTCCGAATTCTGCCTGCTCCCCTTACAAGGACAGATCGGTCCAACCTCTCCGGATACCGGACAGATCACATGGACCGGACAGGTCACTTTGAACACTATGACCATAAGACTGTTCGAACTATGACAAAAGTACTAAAAAACCTAAACACTTCTTGACTAAGCTACTTGCTCTCCTACTTAGAGCTCATGGGTCTTTGAACATGACCCAGGTCCATTAAACATGACCCGAAAGCCCATAAGGGCCCAAACATCAGGGTATAAATACCCAACCACCTGCATTAACTATAGGGAATGAGAATTAACTGCGACCAAGCTGCTTAATTATCTCTCTACTCTCTACTCTAAACACTTAAACACCCACACACCACCATAAAACACCAACTGAAATTACCAGCCTACCCTCAGGCAATTATTATCCACACCAAATTGGCGACCACAGTGGGAGGAGAAAAGGTGCCTGAATCAAGCATTCAAAACCAGCTAAGAAAATCTGTCCGAATGAATCCGGAAAATCCAGAACTACCACCGGCTTTGCTCGAAGTGGTGGAAGAGAACGATGAATACACTGTTGAAGAGCGTAATAGGCTAAAGTGTGAAATAGAAGCTCTGAGGGCAGAGAAGGCCAAGATGGGCGTGAAAGAAAAATCCAAAGCATCGGTTGCTCATCACACTGATAACCCCAGAGAGCATGAGTCTTCGAAAACTCATGTGAGCACCAAAAAGACTCATGCCAGTTCTAAAAAGTCTCACCGGTCCAAGCCTGTGGAGAGTTCCGACTTAAGCTCAGAATCTTCTGATAGCTCTTCGGACAGCGAGAGAGTTGAAAAATCCTTGTCCTCTAGCAGCGATGAGGGTCGAACCAGAAAAAAGAAAAAGCAGATTAAAAAATATTCAAGAAAAAGAGATAGACATGGAAGATTGAAGAGGCATATTGACAAGGGGTCATCTCATAACCGGAGGCATGTGGACAAGATGCTGATGGATCCCTTTTCTTTCCACGATGAAGCATGTATCTTTGCAACTCCCAATGAGGATACTGTGTTCAGTCGTGGAAGGAATTGGAGGCAATCTCCATTATCTTCTAAAATTCTGTCCGGAAACCTCCCCAAGAGGTTTGACAACACCAAAATAGAGAAGTGCGATGGCAGTACTGATCCGGACAACCATCTGGAGAAATTTAAAAACTTCATGATGAACTTTGACGACGATGATAAACTACTTTGTAGGGAATTCTCCCAATCCTTTACGGGGAGTGCTCTGAAATGGTACAACAGCCTGCCTCAGGGTTGTATTAAAGATTTCGATACGATTTGGGTGGCCTTTCGAAGGCAGTTCGTAGGGAGTAAAGAGCTGAAGGGCAATAGAGACACAATAATCCATTGTGCCCAGGAACCAAATGAATCCTTGAAAGAATATATAAGTCGTTTTGTGAACACCAAGAATGGGTTGGCTGATTGCTTCGAACAGGTGGCAATAGCATCCCTAAGGCAAGGTTTGAACCCAGGCAATCTAGCTGATTCAGTGACCAGAAAGAAGGCCATGACCTGGGGAGGGTTGCTGAATCAGGTTGGCAAACAGATAAATGTTGATGAAACAAAGAAAACCAGGGTGCACAGGCAGGTGAGGTCTACCCCAGTGGCACCAAATCCCAATCAGAATCAGTCCGGGAACAAAGCAAGAGAAACCGGACAGGGGCATGGTAGGGCAAAATCTCAGTCACAGCCAGCTGCTCCTGCTCAAAGTCAGCAATCCAGAAACAAAAGAGGGCCATGGGTGCAACCGGAGTGGTTCGCAGAGCTAAAAGAAAGTGTGGCCACCATTTTTGATAAAACAAAAGATGAGGTGCATTACCGGAGACCGGCGAAGCTGCAGTCTCCCAGAGAGCATCGCAACAACTCTTTTTGCCAATATCACAATGATATTGGCCATACCACCGATGACTGCATAGCATTGAAGCAAGAAGTTCAAAACTTGATTGAAAGGGAGAAGCTTGGAGCTTACGTTAAAAGAAGAAGAGGCAACATGCCTGACAACACTTACCGGGTTGGTCCAAGTAATGCTGCTCCGGAGGGGGCCATGGTCATAGTTGAAAGGTTTGATGTGGAATCTGAATACTTGGATCCTGATCCAACTCGAAACAGAGTGGGTGCTATAGAGGAATGTTCTAGATCCGTCTTCGGGCTCATTAAGTTTTTCGAGTCGCTTACAATTTTCGGAGGGGACACTATGACAGCTCCTACCGCTTCTTCGAGGAAGAGACATGTTCATACTTTGGCCTCCCAGCTAGAAGGAGGCATGGCATCCTATCAATCACCGAACTCATTCCCCTTCATTGTGTTTGATGAAGATGATTTAAGAAACATTGCTGGCCCTCATGAGGATGCTGTTGTCATAGGAGCATCTATAGGGGGCAATGACATAAGACGAATCCTGGTGGATACTGGAAGCTCAGCCAATATCCTTTTCCTAACCACTTATAAGAAAATGAAAAATCCAGCTGTAATTCAGAATTCGGACAGGTCAATCGTGGGCTTCACAGGCAGCTCAGCAGATGTGATCGGAGAGTTCGAAGAAGAGGTGTTATTGGGCAAGGGCCCTTTCAAGAAAATGGTCAGAATACTCTTTATTGTGGTGGATTGTCCCACTTGCTATAATGCTATTCTGGGGAGGTCTTGGCTCTCTAGGATGCATGCAGTGGCTTCAACAGTCCACCAATGCTTGAAGTATGCTGTTCAGGGGCAGGTTGGAGTTGTCCGGAGCAGCCAAAATATTGCAAGAGAATGTTATACCACTGCCTTGGCTCCTCGAACGCTGGGGGCAGTCCGTATCAATGAACAATAGCATTTTGAGGGCCTTTCTGGGGGTGAGGGTGAAATTGATGACCCCAGGGAGACCCCCGGAGTGTTGATACCAGTTGAAGAGGTGGAAACACACTGTTTGGAAGATGGGAAAAGTGTCAAGATAGTGTCTAAAATGCCACCTATGTTGAAGAATGAAATGTTGAAGTTTTTAAAGAACCATCAGCACGTTTTTGCTTGGTGCAATGCTGATGTTACCGGAGTCCCATCAGAAGTGATATCACATCACCTATCAGTCCGGAGAGACGTAACACCAGTGGTTCAAAAAAGAAGAGCTTTTTCCAAAGAAAAAACTGATGTCATTGTGCAAGAGGTTGACAGACTCACAAAGATGGGGCACATCAAGGAATCTCAATACCCTTTGTGGACTGTCAATCCTGTCTTGGTGAAAAAGAAGAATGGCAAGTGGCGCATGTGCATTGACTTCACAAATCTTAATAGAGCTTGCCCAAAAGACTTGTATCTGGTCCCCCGGATTGATCAGTTAGTAGACTCTACCTCTGGGAACAAGCTGCTTTCCTTTATGGATGCTTTCTCCGGATACAATCAGATTCAAGTAGATCCAAGGGATCAAGAGCATACCACATTTGTCACTGACAGAGGTCTTCATTGCTACAAAGTAATGCCATTTGGTTTGAAAAATACTGGGGCTACTTATTAGAGGTTAGTTAACAAGGCATTTGCTGATCAAATTGGAAGAAATATGGAAGTGTACATTGATGACATGATGGTGAAGAGTGTACATGAGCAGTTGCACTTGTCCGATCTCCAAGAAACTTTTGCCAACTTGGTAAAAGTGAATTTGAAGTTAAACCCTGAAAAGTGTGTGTTCGGAGTGCAGTCCGGGAAGTTTCTAGGCTATATCATAAGTGAGCATGGAATACAGCCCGATCCGGACCAGCTAAATGCTCTTTTCCAGATGGAACCTCCTCGAAACATTAAAGAAGTACAACGGTTAACGGGGAGGTTAGCTGCCTTAAACAGATTTATCTCAAGGTCTTCGGACAAGTGCGCTCCTTTCTTTCAAACCTTGAAGGGTGCAAAGGGCTTTGATTGGACCCCGCAGTGTGATGAGGCTTTCAATGAGATCAAGAAACACCTGTCCTCCCCCAAAACTTTGTTCAAGCCAGTCGATGGGGAGACTCTCTTTGTATATTTGGCAGTTTCAAGTTGTGCCATCAGTGCTGTGCTGGTAAGAGAGGTCGATGGTCATCCCCATCCAGTGTACTACATCAGCAAAAGCTTGATAGATGCAGAAAGGCGTTACTTGAAACTTGAAAAATTGGCATTAGCCCTGGTGATAGCTGTAAGAAAGATAAGGCCTTATTTCCAGGCTCATCCTATCATCGTCCGGACCTCTTTTCCCTTAAAGAATGTCCTTCAAAAAGCAGACATTTCGAGCAGAATGACTAAGTGGTCAGTGGAGTTGGGGGACTTCGACATAGACTTTGCTCCCCGAATAGCAGTTAAAGCCCAAGCTGTGGCTGATTTTCTGGTTGAATTCCACTCCGACAGGGATTCGGAGCAAACTACTGACATAAAAGATAAAAAGGTATGGGTCGTCCGAAAGATGGTGGATCTAGCACTATGGGATGTGGTGCATGAGTATGTTTAACTTCCCCATATGGAGACAAGATGTACCAGGCTATTTGTTTTGCTTTCAGGGCATCTAATAACGAGTCCGAATACGAAGCAGCTATAGCTGGGTTAAAGTTAGCCTACATTTGTGGGGCTAAGAGGGTCAAGCTGTTAAGTGACTCCCAACTACTCATCTACCATACCCAAGGCCAATCTGAGGCTAAGAAAGAGCAACTTGTGAAATATTTACTCCTCCTAAAAAATGAAGCACTTAAGTTTAAAGATGTTATCTATGAGCACATTCCCCGGACAAAAAATGAGCTAGCAGACTCATTGGCAACCATAGCATATACGGAGTCATATCCATCGATCCATGTGCTCGAAAGCCCCTCTATTCAACTCAGTAAGGGTAACGAATAGGAAATTTTTGAAATACAAGTGAAACAACCTCAAGACTGGAGGTTTCCTCTCCTACAATATCTCTCTGATGGTGTCGTCCCTCCAGATAAGTCACTAGCCACAACATTGAAGCACAAGGCTCGTGGTTTCGTCATATTGAGAGAAGTGTTGTACAAAAAGTCCTACAGTAAATCTCTCCTACGTTGTTTGGGGGATGAAGAGTCACAAATGGTCCTCTCCGAATTGCATGATGGTGAGGGATCAGCCCATTGTGGGTTTAGAGCTTTAACAAGAAGAGTTTTACTCTCCGGTTACTATTGGCCATCAATCATGAAAGATGCTAAGGAATTGGTGAGGAGGTGTGACCCATTCCAGAGGTACAGCAATGAAATTCATGTACCAGCCATTCCTTTAGAATCAATTTCTGAGCCCATTCCTTTTTCTCGATGGGGATTGGATTTAGTAGGGCCTCTCCCTGTGGCGTCCGGAGGGCGCAAAACTATAATTGTGGCCATAGACTACTTCTCGAAGTGGATAGAAGCAGCCCCTCTAGCAGGGACAACATCAAAAGCTGTTATAAAATTCATTATATCCAACATATGTTGCAGATTTGGCGTCCCACTAGAAAATAACAACAGACAACGGGCCACAGTTCGACAATAGAGAAATGGAGAGCTTCTGTGCCTCAAGGGGTATACAACATTGTTTTTCTTCACCTTTCCACCCACAAGCAAATGGGCAAGTTGAAGTGGCTAATAGAACTATACTGTCCGGTCTAAAAAAGAATTTGGAAGGGGCTGTTGGAAAGTGGCCTAGTTATCTACAAGAGGTCTTGTGGGCCTACCGGACAACACCTGGGGCTGCAACACAAGAATCACCCTTTGCCTTGGTCTATGGGATGGATGCAGTAGCCCCCATAGAGAAGACCCTCCCCTCCTTTCGTGTTCACAACTTCTCCGAACACGCTAACGAGGTGGCAATCAGAGGTCAACTTGATTTGATAGAAGAAAGACGAGTTAAAGCTCACCTTCGAGTTGCACACTATCAAGGCTTGATGAGAAGCATGTTTGCTTCCAAAGTTAAAAGAAGAGATTTCCAACTAGGGGACAAAGTATTAAGGAAGGTCTTCTTACACACTAAAGAAAAGCTCTTCGGAAAGCTGGCCCCAACTTGGGGGGGTCCGTATATGGTTGTTGAAAGAATTAAGCCTGGAACGTATTGGTTGGAAGACAAAGATGGCAGAGTTCTAACTCATCCTTGGAATATTGAGCATCTCCGGATGTACTTGGAATAGCACTTGTGTAAATATTTACTTGTTTAAACATCCATGTAAATATTTGGGGGCATACTCTTTCCTCTCTGGTGGCACGGGGAGGTTTGAATGAGGTGTCCGGGCGGTTGAATAAAATTCAATGCCTTCTTAAAAATTTTCTAAGTGTTTTTAAAGTTTTATCCCTTGTCATACTATCCGGACTGAAATATGTAAGGTCTATTTAAACTCTAGCCGAAGAATTTAAACACTCTCACAATGCAACAACTGAAGGCTACTTAAACTCTGGCTATCAAAATTAAAACGAACAATGAAAAAAGATGATGGTTCCACAAAACAGAGATATTCATTGAATGAAATAACTTAAACTTGCCTTGGCCTTCCAAGGACTTTTAAATAGTCAAGATACAACACAAAAAACATGTCCGGTCGAGCACCGGACACCATTACAAAAAGAGTGCCTTGGCCTTCCAAGGACTTTAGTTTGAATGAAAAATAAACAAGGTAGATTGTAGGTTAAGGTTGAGCCTTTGAAAATGGCTCACCTTCATCTACCTTCTTGCCCTTAAAGTCGTTTTTTCCTTCGTCTACCTTCTTGCCTTTGGGATCATCTTCCTCCTTGTCTGGGCTCTCTCCGGTCCTCTCTTTATCATCGGATGAGGACGCACTAGAGACTCCATACTGATCCTCTTCGGCCATTGTATGATGTGGAAGGTCATCATCGTCTACATAAAGCCACAAGTCCCCTAGGTTCCTCTTCGGATATTTTTAATGAAAGAGTAGAACCATGTCAGACCTCACCTTCTCAATCAATAGCTCTTCGCTTTTAATCATCTGGTTGGCATAGGCATTGATCTTGGCTTGAATCGTAGCCTCTTGATCCCTTAACAAAGTGGTCCTCTCCTCGGCAGCCTTGGATGCTGCATTCTCAAGATCAATCTTGTCAGTAGTTAGGTTGGTGATAATCTTGTCCTTTGCCTTGGTCTCTTCTTTTGAGGCAGTAAGTTCTTTCTCCACACCGGACAGCTTCTCCCGGAGGTCTCTGATGGTTTCCTCTAGAGTGGCAACTTTTGTGTTGCTTTCCTCCTGATTCCTCTTCAACTCCTCATTTGCTTCCTTTAGCATGTCAGCATTGACAGTAGCAGTGCGAAGGTCTTCGGACAACTTTTCCTTCTCAGACTTAAGGTCTTTGATGATGTCTGCTTGACCCCGAACTTGTCTCTCCAGTGTAAGTACCGGCTGCACGTTGCTTAGCAAGGAGTGGGCTATGGTGTCCTTTTCACTAGAGACAATGAAAGTCTTACCATTGAAGTTGACCGTATTGGAGCTGCTCGGAGGAATGTAAGGCCCTGCGAAGTCGTCTTTGGGGAGGTTGAGGAAGTATTCACCAAGCTCACCAAGACCGGTGATGTCGACTCCATCAATTTTGAGATCTCCTCCTTCAACCTCATCGGTATGAAAGTCCCTTGGGATCTCTTCAGCATGTGTTGGGTCAGAAGGGTCAGCCTGGAAAGAAGGCTCCGGATCCCGGAGAGCAAGCTCATCTCCCTTAGCATTAATTTTCTTCTTGGCTGCCCGGTCTGCCCCTTCACTCCCCTGTTTGCGATTCCTCTTGGAAGCCCTTGGAGGTTTTGGGAGGTCTGCTTCCTGCCTTTCGGTCTCTTGCTCCACTACTTGCAAAAGAGCAGCATCGATTTGGCTCTGGGCTGGCCCCTCCGGGTCTGTTGGAGCATCATTCTCAGCATCAGCAGGATTAGCATTACTCACCACCTTTTTGCCTTTCTTCTTGCCCTTCATTTTGCTTGGGGATTTGGCTCGGCCTGGCAGGAAGATCGTCCCATCTGCTTCATGGGTCCTCTTGAGCACGGTGTCCGGAGAAGGCTGGGTGGTGAGCTCCTCCCAAGTCAGGTATCTCCGACCTGTGGTGTTCCACAGGTGAGACCTTGCCAAGTTTCCACTGGTGAAGGCATTGTGGAATCGGTTCCCCTATTCCTCAGCAGCCCAGGCATTAATCCTGCCACAAGTAACCTGCCCGGCCTTCAAGTAATCACCGAACTCCTTAGGCAGTTCTGTTAAGACAAAAGAAAGACCAATTAATTTAAACCTACTTTAAAAAGGAAGAAGTAGACAAAGATTTAAAGTGGGAGACTTACGTTCACTCCTCCACCTGCTTCTGAGGAGGCTTGGATTCACTCCGGACTTGATCTTCTGTCCGTTTTCCCAAGCGTCACTGACGAACAAGAACTGGCTCCTCCATTTACTCTCAGACTCCAACAGATCATCAACAAATTTGAAACTGTCCCCCATATTGAAGTGGTAGAAGGGGAACTGGTGATGTTTGCAAAGATTGGCCACTGCAGCAAACTCTTCCATAGGACAGCCTTAATGCCATAATGCACGACATCAGAGTATACCAAGCGTTGGGGCTCAGCTGGCTCGGACAGAGTTTGATCAGATGAAAATATCTGACAATCTCTGGGTCCAATGAAAATCTGAGTCCCCAATTAAATAGCTCCGTGAAGATGACTATTTCATTCAGCTTGCAATCCATAGGAGTTTCGGGATCTATGGGAATCCTTATCTTCACATTTTCTGGGATCCCCCATTTTGTGCGCATTCGACCCAGTTCAGCCGTATGGATGAAAGCATACTTGGTCTTCCGTAAGGCCAAAAGGTATTTAAGTTCGACCCTGTGAAAACAAGGCCCTACCTTCCCTTCGAGACACTCCGGCAGCTCCGGATGCCTCAAGAACAATTTTTCTTTGCCCTTATCTTTTTTGGCAGCAGCAGTGTTACTAGTCTGACCGGATGGCTCAGACTCAAAAAGGACTTCTTCAGCAGAGTCCTCCATTCTTTCCTCCATGATCGTAGGAGGAATATCAGTGGCAGTGGCCCGGGGAGAATTCAAACTTGGCTCAGCCTGGCTTCCGGACTGCTGGTTTTCTGTGTTTTCTTGACTTCTAGTCTTAGGCTGGGGCTCTGAGGCAGAAGTCTCTCTTTGAAGTGCTGGGCTGCTAGCCTCCGGACCAGGTAGTCTTTCCCGGGGAGCTCTGATAGGCACTTCAGACCCAGAGCTGCTATTTTTTGCCCCCGAATTTGAGGGAGTGTTCTTAAAGGCTTGCCCCTTAACCAGCCGACTCTTTCTTCGGTCGACTAACTTCTCCGGGGAGTTCTCAATGTCTGATCCCATCGCTATGAAGGGTGAGGGTTTTTTGAAGCTAGTGGCAGTTACTCCTGGTTCAACGATGGATTCTGATTCCTGAACAGAGGAACCAGAGATGATGAGGGAAAGGCTAGGTTGGAATAACTTTCTAGGCTTAGTGCCTTTGGAGGAAGAAGATCCTCGATCCGACTCTGCAGCAGAGGAGACTGGTCTGTCAACAGGCGAAGTAGGTAACCATGCTGCGATTCGTCTTTCCTTCTCAACTTTTTGTGCCTTCTCCAACTCATAAAGGTTGAGCCACCCGCCTTTGATCAAAGCAGTCCTTGTTGTAAACATAAACTATCAAGAAAATCTTTGCTTTAGAGAGAGAAAGCTCTAAGAAAATATGCAGAGTAAATATGAAAGAGATAGTAAAACAGTAGAAAGTGAGTTTGAATTTATAGTAATTCTGAAAAAGGAAGTTGATTCCTAGGAGAATTCGAAAAGTTTGGCAATGATTAAAAGACGGCACTGATGTCACCATCTGTAATTAAAGAGGTTGCTTTTCGAAGAAGGTGGGTTCGAAATTCAAGGTGAAAAAACGGCCGAAGCAACCAATCAGAGTGTGACACGTGTCCCACGAACTCTGGCAAAAATCATTTTGAATTCGTGAAGCTTTATCTGTCCGGGTAAACCCATAGACCTGTCCGGATTGAAAACTACTTCTGACGTCGGACTGTTTTTCAGGTCTCTGACAAGAATACTTGCTCAAACACCTAAAAAGGGGCTCCTGATGAGTCTGAATTCTGCCTGCTCCCCGTACAAGGATAGATCGGTCCAACCTCTCCGGATACCGGACAGATCACATGGACCGGACAGGTCACTTTGAACACTATGACCATAGGACTGTTCGAACTATGGCAAAAGTACTAAAAAACCTAAACACTTCTTGACTAAGCTACTTGCTCTCCTACTTAGAGCTCATGGGTCTTTGAACATGACCCGGGTCCATTAAACATGGCCCGAAAGCCCATAAGGGCCCAAACATCAGGGTATAAATACCCAACCACCTGCATTAACTATAGGGAATGAGAATTAACTGCGACCAAGCTGCTTAATTATCTCTCTACTCTAAACACTTAAACACCCACACACCACCATAAAACATCAACTGAAATTACCAGCCTACCCTCAGGCAATTATTATCCACACCCTATGCAAGTGAAATAAGTCCTTCGGACGGTTCCATTGGATAATCAAAATAATAATTAATGGTAAAATTTTAACTCTTAAATGCGTATTAGTATGATTTGTCCTCATGTATCTTATACCCTAGTATGCTATGTTTTACGTATATATGTTATATGTTCAAGTATGTTAAGTTGTTATGCGTGACGTGTGTTGTATATATGTTATAATTAATGTTACGAGTTATAATGCGATGCTGAGAAAACCTCCAATGCTAGATGGCTTTTAATAAGTGGAAATAAGACATTGAGTTGTTTTTGAAATGTCGTGATTATGACCTTGCACTAATTAAACTTAAACTTGCTGCTTTTACTCATGAAATTTCACATGAAATATGAAAACTGAGAACGGTCTAATGGGTTATGCTTGTCCTTCGTGCTACAAGAGATACCAATTGTGCTTCGTGGGGCTGTTCCAAAGGTTGATATCAATGTTCCAGTGTTATTTTCCAAAAATAACAAGCTAGAGATACAATGTCTCATAAATGAGATATCTTCCCGGAAGTACAATAGTAAAGGTGCTACACGAAAGCATATTTTAAAAATGTCTATGATTGCAACCAAGTTGGAGGCAATCAAGGTAGACTAACATGAAGAATGTCAAGTGGAGTTTATTTTTCAATCTCTCCTGAGAAAGTTTAAGCATTCCAGTCCTCATACAACTGTATGCGGGAAAAGTGGACAACCAATGAATTGATTGCACATGCTGTATTAGAGGAGAAAAAGCTTAAAGATGAGGAGTTTAAAATGAACATGGTAGTTTCCAAGAAGGGAATGAGGCAAAAGCGAAAGAGCAATGACAAAGGGTCGGGCTTTGGTCCGACTAAGAAGAAGCCTCAATAATCTATGGTAGGTCGATGCTTTTTCTACAAAGAAAATGGACATCTAAAAAGGACCGTGTAAATATGTTTGGTTTACTTATTAAGTAAAGGTAATCTCATGTCTTGTTTAGTTAATCTTATTTCCGTGAAAAAATACATGGTGGGTTAATTCGACTACAAAAGATCATGTTTGTATTTCTTTGCAGGGTACACTAAGGAATTAGTGGCTAAGTGAGGATGAGATGTCCATCTTTACAGTTGACGAAAGCTCGTACATAGTGTTTGCAATTTCTAATTTAAATTTAAAGCTTACCACATGACATGTAATATTTTTTGAGAATGTTATGAACGTTCTTACTTTTTGAAGGTACTTAATTTTTTTTTCTGGTTTTAAACATGTATCGTTGTTCTTGTCTTTTGAGAAACAATGGTTTCACTCTCTTATAATAATATCATTGTTGGTGATGGTAGCTTGATAATGGAACACAACTTGTATTTATTATGTACCGTTGATATTCAATAATTTCCAGGAATGCATACCTTGTAGTGAATAATATTAATAAAACCGAAACTCCTCTAAGCGTGGTACTTGCATTTAGGTCACATATCCAAAGTAAGAATGAATAAGCTTGTAGTGGAAGGGTTATTGGATCCTCTCGATCACTCCGTTTTTGTACTTGTATCGAGTCTATCAAGGGAAAATAGACCAAAACTAAAAAAAATTGGGGAAAATAATACGTATGAAATATTAGAATTGATTCAAAAACCGATATCTGTAGACGATTTCCAAAAGTTTATAGAAAGGGTAACGGTATTTCATATCCTTCATAGATGACTTTTTTTCTTTCGGGTACCTCTACCTCTATCAAGAAAAGTCAGAGGCCTTAGACAATTTTAAAGCTTGTAGGACCGAAGTTGAAAATAGACTAGGTAAAAACATTAAAAGCGTTAAATCTAACCGCGGTGGTGAATATTATCGTAGATATGACAGTTCAGGTGAATAACGTCAAAGTCCATTTGCAAACTATATAGAGGAGTGTGACATAGTCTCTCAGTATACAATAGTGGGCTCAAGCCGCATGAATGGTGTATCTAAATGACATATTCGTACACTAAAAAATATGGTTATAAGTATGATAAGTATCTCAACTCTACCATTATCTCTATGGGGGGAAGCCATCAAACGTGCCACATACAAACTCATTAGAGTACCCACTAAGGCAACTAATAAAACCCCATATGAGCTCTGGAATCAATGCAAGCCCAATTTAAATCATTTGCATATATAGGGGTGTCCAACTAAGGCAAAAGCATACAAATGTCAGGAAAAGAAACTGGAACAAAAAATAGTTAGCTGCTTCATCATTGGTTATTCAGAATACGCAACAAGATTTAAGTTTTATGATCCTTGCATTGGTAGTATTTTTGAGATAGGAGCGATAAAATTTATTTAAGATATTGTGTATGTGGGGAGGAATTCAGGAACACATAGTCATTTTGAGGAATAATTTATAAAGATTTATAAATGTTCTAACGAATATAATCAAATATTAGAAGATCGGACATCAATGTCGAATTCATAATAACATTTATTTCCACTTGAACATTTTAACAAGGGAACAAATGTGGTCAAATTTGAACAAGATGACATTCAAGATAATCTTCCACAAGAAGATCAAAATGATATTTTCTTTGAGGATAAAACTTTAGCTCTTGAAGAAATACAACAAGAAGTAATGATGTCCCTAAGAAGGTCCACGAGAGAAAAGAAAAATCTTATACTTTCTAAATATAAAATATATTTTCGGGAACATGAAGAGTCACATGCTGGAATTTTAGATGATCCATCATCCTAAAAGAAGCCATTGAACACTCTAACTCTCGGATGTGGATTGACATTATAAAGGAAAAGTATAAATAGATACAAGACCGCGGTTAAAGGAATTGTCTCATTACCTGAAGGGAAAAAATAAATTGTGTGTAAGTGGTTTTACAATCTAAACACAATTCCATGGATAATGTTGACTAATATAAAGCACGCCTTGTAGAAAAATATTATACCCAATATGAAGAGATTAATTTTAAAGAAACCTTCTCTATTGTATCAATGAAAGATTCTTTTAGAATAATCATGACATTAGTTGCGCACTTTGATCTCTAACTTCGTCAAATGGATGTAAAGACCACGTTTCTCAATGGTGATACTGAGAAAATAATCTATATGGTGCAGGTGGAACACTTTGAATAAGTTAACTCAAAGAAGATGGTATGCAGACTTAAAAATCCATTTATGGACTTAAAGAGGCTTCTAAGTAGTATTACAAATTCTTTGGGGTAATAATATTTTTTGGCTTAAAGGTCAACTCATATTAATATTGTTTGTATTACAAGTTCAGCGGGAGAAATTTTATATTTATGGTATTATATATCGATGAAATACTATTTGCCTCAGGTAATAAGGAATTATTACACATTACAAAGAAAGTTTTATCAGATAAAGTCGCTATGAAAGATCTTGTTGATGCAGATTTTGTGTTAGGAATCCAAATACATCGGGATCACTCCCGTGATATTCTTGGATTGTCACATAATCCATATATCGAAAGTGTGTTACAAAGTTATGGATTGACAAACTGAAGATCCCTGAGTACTCATATAGCAAAGGGTGACAGATTAAGTATGGGTCAATGTCCAAAGATAATATTTGAGATTGTGGAAATGAAAATGATCCATTATACTTCCTAAATTGGGAGTTTAATGTATGCTCAAGTTTTTACTAGGCCAAAAATTTCATTTGCTATGAATATGTTGGGAATATATGTTAGTAAACCATGCATGGACCACTAAAAGACAGTGAAAAGAGTATTACGTTCCTTGAAAAAGAATGAAATGACATATGTTGACATATAAAAACTCGAAAAGGCTCGAGATCATTGGGTATTACGAGTTAAATTTTGGTAGATGCATGGAACATTGAAAATTAGTACATGCAATACTCTTATTAGTTAGGGGTGCAATATAATGGAAAAATGTAAAGTAAACACTTATCACATTGTCCACTATGGAGACAAAATTTGTTGTGTGCTTTGAGGAATTGAACCAGCCATTATGGATGCATGATTTTGTCATTGTTTTATACGTTATACAAGGGATGGAAGGTCTCATGAAGTTGTACTACGATAACAATTCTATAGTGCAGTATTCTAACAATAACATGAGCTTGTGTAAGTCCAAATACATAGAGATAAACTTCTTATATCTTAAATAAAGAGTTAAGAGGGCCAGATAAATATATAGCACATAAGTACAAACTCCATGATGGGAGATCATCTTACAAATGCGATATTTCCTAACGTTTTCCAAGGAATACACCATCGAAATGTATGTAATCGATTTAGAGGATTTTTAGTTTCAATGAAAGTTTTTGTAATAGAATATGATTGATATTTACAATATTGTATACATAAAGGTTTATTGCAATATATGGTTGGGTTAAATTTATTGACATTTGTTACTCTGTTAGATCTGTAAGGCATGACCATTTAAGAATAAATATGTACGAATATATTTCATATTATTCTTAGTTGCACACCATAAATGGTCAAAGTAATTGATCGATGAAAATAATGTGATTGCTGTTGCATCATATTATTCACATTACGAGAAATAAATATTTAGTACTTTATTGTTAATTGATCATGTACGGGCTTATATCGTTAATCTATTGAATTCAGAGGCCCATTGACTTTAAATATATTCTTGAGTAAGATATGACGATCCAAGTGAGATATTATTATAATAATTATATATCGATATGCTAAATATATATTTGTTCATTATTACAAGGTAGTCCAATTAATACATGACCATATTAATTATATTATATATAATTTAAGAAAAATTGGTCTTATAGGTGAAAATGCGTTATGGAGATATAAGTATGGTAACCAGAATGAATTTGGACACTGTGATAGATTCAGCCCAAATCTCAACACTTAAGCATGAACTAATAATTCATGGATTAAATTAATAAATTAATTTAGAGATTGTGGTCCCCGATCATAAATTTCCAAACGTAATAATCTGAATAAAGTTAGGGTTTCTAATTTTTTTCAATATAAATCAGACTAAGGTTAAAATGGTCTTTCAATTTAAATCTAAAAGGTTAGTTATCGGTTTGCTTAAAATAAATTTACTATTCTGCAGATTGATAAAACTATATTGGACATTTAGTATGAGTTCTATCAATTCAATCTTGACTTCATCTCCGTCTTGACTTCTGTGGTCACTTCCTCATTATTTCACATTATTCTTCTTTATTGGTTATTTTTTCCTTATAAAATTCAAAACCTTTTAGGGTCAAGTCAAATTATGTGTTGTTGTTATATGACTAAATTGAGTGGAGTATATTTTAATCGTCACTAACAAGGAAACAAGTTATTTTCCATTTATTTTAGATCTAATGATATGTTACAGTATATATAAAGAAATAATAAATGAACAATTGAGTAGAACTTACAAAAATAGAATCGAATTTTTCTATAATTTAAGAGAATAATTATTTCCTCCTTTTATATTCAGGAGACGGGCCCTTAGGAAACATCTTAACATCATTGTAGTGGTTATATATCATGTAAGTTTTTTACACCCATCTCAAATAACTGATGTTTATTGCATCCAACTTTTGTTAGAATTTCTCTATTAGGATGTACCACCACAAGATTATTCAAGCTTTGACTATTGTCGATAAAATTTACAGTTAATAAGCAATCATGTAAACATAAATAAGTATGAATCAGACTAATAGATGAAACTCATTATGAAGATACTATGTCGAATTCAGATTTTGTGAAGGAATAAATCCGAATATTGACAGTTAAATATAAAATATAAAGATAACTTAGGATAATATGAAAATTATACTTGAGTTAAAACCTTAATGAAAAATACGAAATTACGCTATGCTGCTAACCAGAAGTTTATAGTTTCAGAACAAAACGAAAAAGACGTGATATATATATATATATATATATATATATATATATATATATATATTCATATAAATATTATATAATATTATATGGAATAGTTAAATTATTAAAGGATTATATATTGATCTGGATTAGGGTTACGATATGAACGATCACAAATGTATTTTTATGACACCCAAATTATCGGAATAATATATATAGTTGGTTTACTTATGATTTATAATTAACAAAAGTATACTTTTGCAAATTTGTTTTATGTTTAGCCGACATGTATCGAATGAAACTAGTTTTACTAAGATGATTGTCTTATAAGATTTAATAAATTTGTTATCTTATATGATAATATCAACTATAAAAAATAAATTATTTTTATTTTTATTTAAAATTCAAAGATATTTTACATTGTATAAAATAAAATAATAAATAATCAATTGAGTAAAGTTTACAAAAGCAGAATCAAAGTTTTTTAAAATTTGAAAGTTAATCATTATCTCCTCCTCTTGCGTTCGACAAACAAACTCTTAGGAAAACTCTTAATATCGGAGCAGTAGTTATAGATCATTCAATTCTTCTGTGCCTATCTCAGATACCTGTTGCTTGTTGCATCCAACTCTTAGGTAAGCCAGGCATCGTTGTTGTTCTTGGTCGATACCGAAGATGGAGAGTACGTGATGCAACTTAATTTACCGTTTGGCCAAACACAGGCACTAGCTCTGTAGTTCATGTAAAAAGCAACAAAAAGATCATTTGTCCATTTGTCCAGTATTTCTTAACAAGACCAACTCTAGTGGCCAATTGTGAGATTTCCATAAAGTCGAGGAAATTTTGGTGGGTTGGTTCTTTGGAAACAGAACCCCTACAAATTCATTAACTTGAACTCGCCGACAGGTCTACCATCTAATGAAAAGTTGGAATATGTCAACAAAACAAATAAAATGTTAAATCTAGATTCTATAAGATTTGAAACTTTATATATAATTATATATGTGACGGTTTTGGAAGTGTGGCACTTATATAATCCTTTAAGGGTTCCATAGGATGGAGTAAGTGTAGAAATCAACCATTGGGTCGAACTATAGATGGAACTCTTATTCACTATCACCTTGTTAAGAATTTTTAAGAATTTTGGGTCAGTTTATTCAACACCATATGAAAATGGATGAATATATTTCGGTGTTTAGTGTTATTGACAAGTTATTACCTTCATGAAATGATTTTAAACAGACTTTAAAACATAACAATGAAGAAATGACTTTAGTTGAAGTTGGTAGTTATTTTAAGATTGAAAAGTCTCTAAGGTCTTAATAAGAAATCACTAATCCTATGGAAAATAACCAAGTAAGATCCCCCACTATGAATATGGTTGAAAACAGTGGATTCTCTAAGAATGCAAACATTAAAAAAAAGATAAAAATTCAAAAGAAACAACAATAAGTATTTAACAAAAAAAATTAAATTTTGGCATTTTGGAAGGGTGGTAAACCTGGTTACTTCAAGTTATGGGTTGGAAAATACAAGAACGATTCTGGTCTAAGTGGTAACAATTCTAGTGCAAGAGGGTCTAAAGACCAAAAAAAGCAAAAATGTGAGATTTTAGTTCAAATTACAATTCTAGTCATAATTATATGTTACTAATATCTAAATTATTTTATGTGCAGGATGATAGTGTTGCATGGTGGTTTGATTCAAGAGAAACAAGTCATGTATGGAAAGATCTTCGATGGTTTAATGATTTTCAACCATTTGAAGATGAATCTATATTGAAAATGGGAAATGTTGCAACCGAGCCAATCAAAGGAGTAGGAAATATTAAACTATTATTTACCGTCTAGCAAATATATATTATTAAAGAATATATTATATAACCCCAAGGTTCGAAATAATTATTATGCGATGTTTTCTTAAAAAATTGCGGTTTCAAACAAGTGTATGAAAATGGTAAGTATATATTGTCAAAACATGGTGTATTTGTAGGCTTTAGATATTGATGTAATGATATGTTTATGTTAAAAGTTAATATTTCATTTAAACATGAATCTGTTTGCATGACTTCTACTGGTACTTGTATAAATTTGAATAAAACAAAATTATGACACACTAGACTAGGACATGGATATTACAAAAGAATAAAAGATATGTAAAAAATGAGTATGATATCTCTGGTTGATGTAAAAATGAGACACGTAAGACTTATATATTAACTAAGATAATCTTGAAACCTTTCAACTATGTTAACCGAGTTTCCAAAATATTTGGACTATTACATAGTGATTTATGTGATTTTCATGCTACACATTAATTGAGAGATAAAAAATATGTTATAACCTTTATTAATGATGCGTCTAGATATTGCTATATATATATATTTGTTGCATGCGAAGAATGAAGCTCTTGATAAATTTAAAATATATAAATAAGAAGTAGAACTACATAAAAATGATTTGGTTAAAATCTACGTACAGATAGATGAGATGGATATCATGATCCGCTATATTTTCAGTCTACTGGTATCATACATCAAACCGGGTCCTTATACATCGTAACCAAATGGTATGGCAGAACAGAATAATACGACTTTAATATAAATTGTTAATTTTATATTATCCTAGTCGAAGTTGAGTGAACGATTTTGGGGTGAGGCTATGTTAATATCATGCTACTTATTGAATAACATTCATACTAAAAGGTATAAAATAACTAGTATGATATTTGGTATAAAAAGCCACAAACATTGAGTTATTTGAGCGTCTGGGACTGTAAAGAGCAGTTGTAAGGCTCATTGAGCCCAAAAGGAAAAACTTTTGGTGAAAAATGTATAACTTGTATATTCACCGGGTATGCTCAGCATTACGTTCCGTATAAGTTCTTTGTTAGAATCTAATAACTATATTGCAGTGAACACGATTATAAAGTCAAGAGATGCAATTTGATGGAGGAATATTTACATATATAACAAGACCTAAAGACATAATTTGGATTCAATCAATAAGAACTCAGTTTAAACTATGAATTAGATGATACTGTTTATGTACCCGGACCATTTGAAACAAGGAGACACACTAGATTCAGAAAAATAAAGTCTTTTGGATATGATATTCAAATTTATTTGATTAAATGATCAAGAGATAAAATTGACTATCAATATCAATAATGTTTTATTATTGAGGATGATCCAAGGACTTTTAATGAATCTATGACATCAAAAGATGTTGTAATCTGGAAAGAAGACATCCAAGATGAGAGATATTCTATCATACATAATCATATATGAGAATCGACTGATTTAACTTATGGTTGCAAACCATTGGGAAAATAGATGAATTTTATAAAAAGAAAATAAAGTATATTTTACCATTGAAAGGTATAAAACCAGATTGGTTATCCAAGGTTGTAGGTAAATAGAATGGATTAACTTCTTTGATAGCTATTCCCTCATTACTAGGATTTACACTATTAGATTGTTAATATCACTTGCATCGATATATATAATATGGTAGTTCAGCTAATGGATGTGAAAACTGTATTCTGGAATGGTGATTTGGATGAGGAGATTTATATGAAACACCGAAAGGGTTTATTATGCCTTGTTGTGAAAACAAGGTATGTAAGTTGAAGAAATCTTTGTATAGTCTGAAACAAGCACCAAAAGATTGAGATAATGTTTTTGATAATATAGTATTTTCTAATGGTTTTATTCTTAATCAAGAAGACAAGTGTGTGTATATATTAAATTTGATACTTGGTAAAAGAGTTACGGTTTGTCTATATATTGATAGTGTGCTGATTTTTGGTATTGACCAAAACCAAGTTGGCGATGATGATTTCCAGAAATATCTAATGATAAAAGAGGTCTAATAATATTTGGTAGGATATAGAGATATTTAGAGAGAGAGAAACACGTGGAATCTAAAGATATAAGTTTCCCAAAATAGCAATAAAATAATAATTATTCATCATTTTCTAAAAACGATACATTGCTTTATAGTAATGGTGGTGGGCCCAAAGACCATAATATTGGTCCACTTTTAGCTATTCCACCATAATATTCTACTAAACTTAAACATATTTAATCCTTATTATATAATATACCCTCAATGTTACACATTTATTGTGCCTATTTTACAAGACATATATTGGACCAAATTAGCCCAATTTTCTACTAGTTTGACCCCCAATTCGGATAAATTCTACCATTATAAGATGCAACCAATAAATTCTTATCATCTGCTTTTGAGATGAATGACTTGGGAAAACTGATATAATTCTTAGTATAAGGATCAATAAAAAACAATATTATATCAATTTCTCAATTACATTACATTGAGAAAATATTGAATAAATTTAACTTTAAAGATTGTTCTCCGGTTAGCACGCCTATGGATCATAGTCTTAAGTTTATGCATAATAAATGTGTTGGATTATCTCAACTTGAATACTCGAGAGCCATTGGTTATCTTATGTATGCCATGACTAACACTAGGCTGGATATTGCCTATGATGTTGGAAAGCTTAGTAGGTATACTAGAATATCCTAGTTCAAATACTTAGTAGGCTTTAAACCGAATATTCAAGTATTTGAAAATAGTCATGGATTACGGTTTAACTTATACATGATTTGCTTTGATTCTTGAAGGTTATTCAGATGCGAATTATATTTCCACAAGTAGACGAGTATTCCTTCTTGAGAGATGTGTTATGTCCTGGGCATCTAAGAAAAAAACATATATTACTCATTCAATAATGGAATACGAGTTTATGGCAGTACCACCAAGCAGTAAAGAGGTTGAGTGGCTAAGAAATCTGCTATATGAGATTCTTTGTAGCCCAAACAGATTTCACCTATATGTATGAGGTGTGATAGTAAGGTTGCTTTGGCCAACGTCTATAGACAAGTTTACAAAGACAAGTGTAGAAACTTGTTTGTTAAATATAACATGATTCGTGAACGTATCACAGATGTTATTATATCAGTTAAGTGTGTCAAAACTTAATATAATTTAGTCTATCATTTAACCAAATGGTTAAGTAGAGAACTTATGCACAAGTCGACTATTGGGATGTGATTAAAGTCCATTTAAAATCTCTCATTCTGAAATATCCAATTCCCATATGATATGACATTAGGTGCCGAGTTCAATGTTGAAATCTTAACATCTAGAGATTGGAACATATTTGTAATATCATCCTAGCGTATGTGTTCAAACTGGCAAGTTGTGGTGCCGAGTTCAATGTTGAAATCTTAACATCTAGAGATTGGAACATATTTGTAATATCATCTTAGCGTATGCATTCAAACTGGCAAGTTATGGATGTTGAAGTTTATCTTTTTAATGGCTATTTTGAAAAATTGCATATGCATGTCTAAAATTAAAAGAGCTACATACAGGTGTAAGTTGTGGATGTTTAGCATAATCTTTTTTACCCGTTTTCATGGACATTTAGAAATAAAAGGTATTTCTTCCAAATACTTTATAGTCGCGGAGATTCGACACGAACCATGTATTTTGAATCGGAGACGGAAAGAACGTTAAAAGGTCTTGGGGTTATAGAAGAATGGACGAGTTGCTTTCGGGTATACAACAGTTACTCACTCTCTCCAAAACCAATTCCTTGGTTTCTCAATGTTGACTCCATTTCAAAAACGATTGTGGTCACTTCCTCAACATTTGGCATTCTCCTTCTTCACGGGTTGTTTTTTTCGAATAAAGTTCAAAACTTTTTAGAGTCAAGTCATGTGTTTTTCGTTATAGGACTGAAGTTATTGGAGTAAATATGAATCGTAGTGTGTATGTTTTGGATTTATAATTAATAAACAAATAAATTCTATTTTAGATTCAAAGATATTTTACAGTGTATAGAACAAAAGAATAAATAACCAATTGAGTAGAATTTACAAAAGCAGAATCGAAGTTTTTCAAAATTTGAAAGAATCATCATCTCCTCCTCTTGCATTCGGCAGACAGACCCTTCGGAAACCTCTTAACATCGGAGCAGTAGTTATAGATCATGTAATTCTTCTGCACCCATCTCAGGTACCTGTTGCTTGTTGCATCCAACTCTTGTGTAAGCCACGCATCGTTGTTGTTCTTGGCCGATACCGAAGAGGCAGAGTTTGTGCTGCAACTAGATTTTCCATTCGACCAAACACAAGCACTGGCTCTGTAGTTCCTGTAGGAAGCAACGAAAGGAGCCTTGGACCAATCTGTCTTGACAAGACCACCTCTGGTGGCCCAATCGTCAGCGTTCCACAAAGTCGAGTAAAGTCTCATGGGTTGGTTCTTTGGGAAGGGAACACCTATCGACTCCATGTTCTTGAACTCCCTGATGGGTCTACCATCTACTGACAAGCTGGAATACGTAAACAAAACAGAAAGAATATTAGATAGGGATTCTAGAAAATTTGAAACTCGATAGCTAGTTATATACGGTATGTGAAGTGGTGTTGGAGGTGTGGTACTTACATAATCCTCTGAGGGTTCCATAGGATGGAGTAAGTGTGGAAATCAGCAGTTGGGTCGAACCAAAGATGGAACTGCTGTTCCTTGTCACCTTTGCCTTGGGTATAGACATTAGTGTGGAGAGTGTAAGGATCCCCGCTGACGTTACCCAGAAACTCAAAATCTATTCGTCCCATGTAGTTCCAGGTGATTTCAACTGCATAGACAAGTTCCAACTGCTATTAGTACTTAAAAAAAAAGCAGAAGATAAACTTTTGGTTTATAGACTATAAATAGTTATAACCAGGTGCTTACGTAGAAGGTAGTTACGGTTCCAGCGGAGTTGTCAGCAACAAGTTTGATCTGCATCTCAACTTTGCCATAAAGATACTCATTCTTGGATTGAAAGCCAGAACCAGAGGCTTTGTCAAGCGAGAGAGTAAGAAGTTGGCCATTGTTTAGAATCTTGCCGCGTCCTTCTCCCCAAGCAACATCGATGTCCCGAAAGAAGTTAGGAGCAGCAGCAGCTGCAGCATATGCGGATATGAAATGACAAAGTAGACAAGCGAACACGAGAAACACGGATTTGGAAACAAAAGTAGCCATAGTAGTAGGTGCAATAGAAACCTTTTTATTTAGTTTTGTGGAGAGAGAGAGAGATAGATAGTTGATGAGTATTGCTGAGAAGCTAGGATTGGTATTTATAGTAGATGCTGGTGGGGGAGGTTGATGCAATGTGTGTGCAGTGTAGTGGGCAGGATAGATCCAAAAGTGACCATCTGGCGAAGGCGCATGCCTTTGATTGTATTAGTATATAGTCTTAGTCTATACAGGTAATGCATTTTAATATTATTTTCACGTATCCCATTTCTACGCGTTTCTTTCTCATAATGATAGGCTGTGTGCGCTGGTGCCTCGCTGGCTTTCTTAAGGCGCATTTACCCATCATGCCCCATAACTTAGAACTGTCATATTCTGTCAAAAACCAGAGCCGTCCATATCTTATACATAAATATGTTTTGTGTATTATGCTCTCACTTGTATATTGATTTTATGTTGAGTTTATGTTTTCGTGTCTTCTGCTATGTCGGTCGATAGTTTTTTAGGTGTCAACCAGAAGAAAAAAATATTGATGGTCTTTCGTTAGTCATCACAAAAAGAGAAAAAATTTGGTTTTCAGATATCTTGTGTTAAACTACAATCAATAAACTCCATCAAGAGGCAAACATTATCGATTTTTTCTGAACATTGGATAGCGTGTTCGGAATATCTAATCCTTCAATCTCACCAGTTGGATTGTAATCTGGTGCTACTGTACAAGAGAAATCACTACTAGAATGGTGTAGTATTTTTGTTGGTAAATAGTGGATTCACTTTGGATTTGGTTATGAGTTTGATTTTGGTTTTGGTTTTAGTATTTGGTTGTATTATTTGCAATTTTTATTTGAGGTATCAATTTTAATATTAATATTAATTTGAATTTTGATTTTGATTTTGATTTTGATTTTGATTTTGATTCAGATTGGGATTGGGAATTGGATTGAATTTGGATTTGGTATTTGGATTAAATTTGTTGTCTTTGGATTTGAATTTTGGTTTTGGTTTTGGATCTAGATTAGTTTACTTTTTGGTATGGTTTTAAGATCTAGGAATTGAGGATTGAAAATTGGGAATTAAGAATTTGAAATTGGAAATAGGAAATTGGAATTTAAAAATTGATAATTAGAATTGGGAATTAGGAATAAAAACTTTGAGATTTGAGATGAGAGATTAAGATGGATTTTGTTTTTTGTTTTTATATTTTATTTCTAGTTTGGATTTCGTTTGGCGTTTCACATTTGGGGATTGGTGGTTGACGTTTTGCGATTGGAGTTCTACATTTGAAATTTGATGTTTGGTGTTTGGATTTGATGTTTAGTTTTGGTGTTTGGCAGCCTTTTGGCATCTATGGATTGGAATGTTCGGAGTTTGGCATTTGGATTTTGCGTTTGGTTTTGTTGTTTGGCGTTTAATAGGTGTTCGATTTTGGTTTTGGCTTTCAATATTGGGTTTTATGTTCGATTTTGGTTTTTGGATATGAATTTGATTTGGGTATGGATTGAGACTTTGATTTGGATTCAATTATCAGTTTTTGATTGGGATATTGATATTTGGACTTTGATTTGGATTTAGTATATTAATTATTCTATTTATTTTTTATTTCTCTAATTCTTACAAAATAAATTTTAATTATAATATATTATTCAAAATCGCATCAACTAATATATAACAAATCGTAAAAAAAAACTCTTTTCAAGATTCACCTAACGAATAAACAAAAACCCAAAAACATTTATAGGT
This sequence comes from Limnanthes douglasii subsp. nivea, assembly GCA_036936605.1. Lineage (NCBI taxonomy): Eukaryota > Viridiplantae > Streptophyta > Magnoliopsida > Brassicales > Limnanthaceae > Limnanthes > Limnanthes douglasii. Next base: position 214,389,145 of record JAUPFV010000004.1, read on the forward strand.
TTGCCTCCTGCTTTCCATCTAGTATTCTCTTTTGTTCCTTTTCGTTCTTTAACGATTCTTTATATTGCCTTGAGAAACTTGAAGAATGAAAGTTTTCCAGACACTTAAGGAAGCGGCCTTCTGTTTGGGATTAGGGCTTGAGATGATGAAATTCCTAAACCTAGTCCCTTATTTATAGTTTTTACAATGTGAAACCCAACATTGTAAAGTCCATCCTTTATTACTTTCTTGTATCTTGGACCATAACCCGATAAATTGATAATTCTATTTATATCCATGATTTATTAATTCAACCTTAAGTGTTGAGATTTGGGCCCTTTTCATCACAGTGCCCAAAATTCAACCCGGTTACCAGCCCATAACGCCTTTTTCACATATAGGTCAAATTTAGTTAATTAAATAATTAACTCGATAATTTAATTTTGGACTTCCTTAAGACAATAACCGAATATGTTTATTTAGTATGTCGGTCCAAATTAGTTTTAGTCCATAAATATATTAAATAAATATGTTCCAACAATCTCCCGCTTGGACCGCCACATGCTACTCAAGTATACATATTCAACTTTAATAGGATCCCTATATTCATCGTTAATGGGCAAACGGTACAACCTCGTACATGACTGATAAAAATAAAGGACTAAAGACCTTTTTCTCGCAATGTGAACAATAGGATGCAACAATAATCACATTACCATTATGAATCAATTACTTGGGCCAATTATGGAGCGTGACCTAAGAGTAATATGGCTTATAATCGTACATATCTACTCTTAAATGGTTCCTACATTTGGAGATCCAATACTGTACAAATATCAATAAATATTTCCAAGCATATATATATATTGCAATAAACTCTAATGTGCACAATAGTGCAAAAAATAGCATTAGATCCTATAACAAACTCTCCCACTGAAACTAACAATCCTCTAAATCAATTGCACCCATACTGATGGTGTGTCCTAGGCAAAACCACCTTTATTTGAGGATCTTAGATATTATGGCGTTTGTGTTGATGTGCCTAATATTTATCTGACTTATCTGAACTATCACTTTAACAGAAAATAACTTTATGTCTATTTGCATTTGGACCTAGACAAGTTTTTATTATTGTTAGAGTATCGCACTGCAATATTTCGCAACCACAATTACTTGTTCGATGCCTCAAAGCACACAACAAATTCTTCCACCATAGTGGATGATGTAATAAGTGTTTAATTTACAGTTTTCCAAGGATATTGCACCTCCAATCAATAAAAATGTGATTCCTAACGTGCTATTTAATGTATATACGCATCCACCGAAACTAGAGTCGGAACACCCAATGATCTCTAGTTAATCCGAGTTCCCATATGTCAATATGTGCCCATTTGTTCCTTATGGGTACTGGATTACCCTTTTAACTGCTTTTCAGTGATCCATGCATGGTTATTAACATATATCCTCAACATATTTACAACAAAGGAAATATCTGGCATAATACAAACTTGAGCATGCATTAAACTCCCAACTTCCGAAGCATAAGGGATCGTTTTCATTTCCTCAATCTCAAGTTTTATCTTAGGAAATTGACCCAAACTAAGTCTGTTACCCTTTGCTATAGAGGTACTTAGGGGTTTGCAATCTGCAAATCCGTAATATTGTAACACACTTTCGATGTATGCCTTTTGTAATAATCCAAGAATACCACGAGTGAGATCTCGATGTATCCGGATTCTTAACACAAAACAGGCATCACCAAGATCCTTCATATCAAACTTATCCGATAGAAATCTTTGTGTAGTGTGTAACAGTTCCTTATTGTTCGAGGCAAGCACTATGTCATCTACATATAATATAAGAAATATGAATTTACTCCCACTCAACTTGGGATACACACAATCCTCCACCGAGTTGATCTCAAAGTCATAATTGACTATCACCTCAAGGAATTTGTGATACCATTGACGAGAAGTTTGTATAAGCCTATAGATGTATCTCTTGAGCCTATAAACCAGATATTTTGAGTCACTTTCCACAAAGTGTTCTGGTTGTACCATATAGATCGTTTTCTCAATATTACCAATGAGAAAAGAGGTCTTAACATCCATCTGATAAAACCGAAGGTTAAAACTAATGCCATGATTTTTCTAAAAGAATCTTTCATCGATACCGAGCAAAGGTTTCTTTAAAATTAATCCCTTCACGCTGAGTATAATATTTTGCTACAATACGTGCTTTATGTCTTTTCATATTACCCAGGGAATCGCGTTTGGTTTTGTAAACCCACAACCAATTGCCTTTTCCTTCAGGTAATAGGACAAGATCTCATACCGCATTGGCATGCGTTGATTTATAATCTTCCATCGTAGTGTCAATCCACTTCCAAGAGTCAGAGCTAGCCATGTCCTGTTTGTATGATGAGGGGCCATCTACAGTTCCAGCACATAAATCGTCATGCTCCTAAATATATACTATAAATTCTGGACCTATAATACTCTTTATTTCTCTTGTGGACCTTCTTAAGGGAACTATTTCATCTTGTTTCACTTCTTAACGAGGTAGAGTTTGATTATTATGAACAATATCATTTTGATTTCCTTGTGGAATATTATCTTGAGGTTACTCTTGTTCTATATGGACCATATCTGTTTCCTGGTTAGGACCCTCAAGTGGAGCATCAGTGTTAATTTGAGGATTAGCTTGTTCTAATGGGACCGAAATGGTTTGTACTACAGCCCAATCTTATGATACTTAGGTATCCCCATTAAAAACTTCATGAATCTTTATAGATTCTTCCTCAAAATCAACTTATGTTCCATATTCTTTCCACCAAACTCAACATCATCTAGAAACTTGATCTTTCATGTCTCAATTATTGTACAAGTGAGAGAGTCCTAAAAATTATAGCATCTGGAATGTTCGGAATAACCAATGAAGAAACAATTAATTGTTTTTGGGTCCAATTTCTTTTCTTGAGGTCTGTAAGGCCTCGCCTCAGCTGGACAGCCCCACACATGCATATGATTTAAATTGCGTCTACACTCGTTCTAGCCTTGGTGGGTACTCGATTGTGTATATAAGTGGAACATTTAATGGCTTACCCACAGAGAGATAATGGTAAAGATTAGTAACTTATTATGCTTCTAACAATATTTTTTAGTGTTCGGTTGAGTCTCTCAAATAAACCATTCATGCGACGTGAACCTAACATAGTGCATATGATTTAAATTAACTAATGCCACGATTGTTCTAAATGAATCCTTCATCGATACCGGAGCAAAGGTTTCTTTAAAATCAATCCCTTCATGCTGAGTATAACCTTTCACTACAAGACGTGCTTTATGTCTTTCCACATTACCCAGAAAATCGCGTTTGGTTTTGTAAACCCATTTACAACCAATTGCCTTTTCTCTTCAAATAATAGGATAAGATCCCATACCACATTGTGATGCATTGATTTATAATATTCCTTCGTAGTGTCAATTCACTTCCAAGAGTCAGAACTAGTGATGGCCTGTTTGTATGATGAGGGATCATCTATAGTTCCAGCACATAACTTATCATGCTCATGAAGATATACCTTAAATTTTGGACCTATAATACTCTTCTTTTCTCTCGTGGACCTTCTTAAGGGCACTATTTCCTCTTGTTGCACTTCTTGAGGAGGTGGAGTTTGATCATTATGAACGATGTCATTTTGATTCCCTTGTGGAAGATTATCTTGAGGTTACTTTTCTTCTACATGGATCATATCTATATCCTGGTTAGAACCCTCAAGTGGACCATCAGTGTTATTTTGAGGATTACCTTGTTCTACTGAGACCGAAATTATTGGTATTACAACCCAATCTTCTGATTCTTGGGTATCCCCATTAAAAACTTCATGAATCTTAATAGAATCTTCCTAAAATTCAACATATGTTCCCATATTCTTCCAACCAAACTCAACATCCTCTAGAAACATGACCGTTCATGTCTCAAATATTGTACAAGTGAGAGAATCGTACACATGCATATGATTTAAATTGGGTCTACGCTCGTTCCAAAGCTCATATGGGGTCCTAACAGTAGCCTTGGTGGGTACTCGATTGAGTATATAAGTAGCACATTTGATGGCTTCCCTACAGAGAGATAATGGTAAAGATTAGTGACTTATCATGATTTTAACCATATCTTTTAGTTTTCGGTTCTGTCTCTCAGATACACCATTCATGCGATGTGAACCCGACATAGTCTATTGAGGGATTATTCCACACTTCTCTAGGTACCTTGCAAAGGGTCCTAGACGTTCTTCACTTGATCCGTCATATCTACCATAGTAGTTACTACCACAATCATATATAACGGTCTTAATGATCTTACCGAGTTGTTTTTCAAAACACAAAACACATTTAACATCTTGACATATAACTGAAAACATATGCATGAACATGACAAATACATGTAAAACATAAAATTCCCTGATAATAGATACCGGAGGGCAAATCATACTAACATGAAATTTTATGAGTTTGAGAAAAATACTCTGATCATTATGTTTATTTCATAAGTACCACTGATGAGGGTAGAATTTGCCGATATAAATAATAAGGCCTTAATTGAGAATAAAAGATACTTGGTATAGTTATTAATGTATTTAGGATCTCTCGGGGACCAATTTGTAAACATGGTATTTACTAAGGGGCCCCATTAAATATGTAAACAGCCCACTAAGTATTTTAGCGGGTCCACCTTATTTTAGTATAAAAGGTGACCCACTTTCTTGGTAGGGGGGACATTGAATATTATTCTATTACATTCTCTTTCTCTCTCTACACATTCTCTCTCCAGTCACATCACGCACAAGATCCGAAATATTCTTCCAAACAATTATTGAGTCATCATTGGCGCCGTTTGTGGGAAGGAATCTTTTTTCTTTGAAAATCACGCTTTACGAGATGAACAGCGAAGCTGTAATAGAGAGGGTCGGTAGAGAAGTGATCTGAACCGTCTCGTTGTCAGAGGGCGAGGAAGCACATGGTCGGGAACACCACGAACGGGGTCGGGACAAACGGTCGACCCTAATAATGACCCGAAAACAGCTCCTAGAAGACATTGCCAGACTAAACGCAGAAAGGGAGCGGGCACTGGACGAGAAAAGGGTCCGGGAAAGGAAAGGCAAGGAACCCCTCTTGGAGGATCGTGAGGAGGCCGACCCCACTGGGCCGCGCATCGAAGCCCGCCCTGTTAGATATTATCGAGAGCCTCATCCCGAGGAAGGGCAAAACGCCAGAACACAGCGGTACCCAGAGGATCATCGCGGAATGTCGATTGACTACACCTCAGATGATTCGTCGGGCAGGGAGTATCGTCGGCGGGAAAGGGTCCAACGCACACGGAAGAATCTTCCCGACGCCTCCGAGGACCCAGGACGGACTCCCCAAAATACAAGAAGGGTAGAACCGAGAAGCAAACCCCGGTGTCTTTTGGGAAAGAAGAAATGCCCGCCGCCAGCCGAGAAGAGCGGGCGGTGATGCCTCCAGTACCGTGGCAATCGACGAACAGCCAGAACCACGGTTACCGAACCAGCAGCCAGTTTATCAGCCCAGGAGATGAGGGACTCTACGGAATTCAGACAGAATGGCTTGGAGGAGGAGCGTGCGGGTTCAGAGTCAACTGGAGGGCATCTCCATTATCCGACGAGATATTGGCGGGATCGCTCCCGAAGCGATTTGACATTTCTAAGCTAGAAAATTATGATGGGAAGAAGGACCCAGATAATCATTTGGAAGCCTTCAAAAACTTCATGCTGAGTTTCGACAACGATGACAAACTCCTATGTAGAGCTTTCTCCATGACCTTCATGGACCGAGCATCTAAGTGGTACAACCGCTTACCGCAGGGCAGCATCCGAAACTTCGGGATGTTTTGGACGATGTTTAGGCAACACTTTGTGGGAAGCAAGAGTTTCCGGGCCAACGGAGACACCATTATGAATTGCAGGCAGAAATTGGGGGAAAGCCTCAGAGAATACACCAGACGATTCATCGACGCGAAGACCGACCTAGACCACTGCGAAGAGAATGTGGCCCTAACTGCATTCCGCTTGGGTCTGCTCCCGGGACCAATGAAGCAAGCAGTAACGAAGAAACAAGCGTTCACGCTTTCCGCACTTCTAGCTCAAATAGAAAAACAGATATTGATCGAAGAGACCGAAGCGTCTCGAGTTGGCGGCACAAATTCAGCAAAGTGCCCAAGCGTCGGTAGTGATAAGGCAGGGCACCCGGTCGGATTACGCTAGGGCAGCCCAACCGGTCAGCACGATACACCTGACCCCGCCTGTATCAGCCAAGCCTTCGGTCCTATCAAACCAGAAACCGAAGAAAACAAGTCAGACGGCTCCGCGACCCATGTCTAACAAATGGATCCGACATGCATATTTCGCGGACCTTACGGAGTGTGTAGCGTCGATATACGAGAAGACCAAGAAGAGCGGAACGTACCGAAGACCTTTCCCGATACCCACACCTTGGGAACAAAGGAATAACCGTTATTGTCGCTATCACGAGGACGTTGGGCATGATACTAAAGACTGCATTGCCTTGAAGAAAGAAATACAGATGCTCATAGAACACGAAAACCTTCTGGAGTATGTAAAGAAGGCACAGCAAAGTGCGACCTCGAAGGAAGTCGTGATGATACCAAAACCGGAAACCACCATGGCAATTTCAGAGGTAACCGATCCGTTCGATGTTGCCATTGAGTACCTCGACCCCGAAGCAAACCGCAACATCATCAGGATTATCGAGGAGGAGGTCGAGGAGAACGTCGGTAATGTACGAGGCCTTTGTAAATTTTTTTGAATCCCTAACTATTTTTGGAGGAGATTTTATGGCAGGAGTTACACATTCGTCCAGGAAAAGCCACATCGTCAACCTAACCACTCAGTTGGAGGCCCGAACCCACTCCCAGTCCAGAAGCGTCCCTTCTCCGATTCTGTACTTCGACGACGACGACATGAGGGACATAGCCGACCCCCATAAGGATGCCATCGTGATAGGGGCAGCCATCGCGGGGGAGGAGGTTCGGCGCATCTTGGTGGATACCGAAAGTTCGGCCAACATAATCTTCGCATCCACTTTCGCCAAGTTTAGGACACCACCAGTGATTGAACGGTCCGACCGTACCATAGTAGGGTTCACAGGGTCAGCAGCCGACGTTATAGGAGAATTTGAGGGCGTAGTCCAATTAGGCCGCGGCCCATTCAAAAAAGAGGTTACGGTTTTATTCGTGGTAGTAGACGCGCCGACTTCCCACAATGCAATTTTCGGCCGATCATGGATATCGCGAATGCATGCGGTATCTTCTACAATCCACCAATGTTTAAAATACGTGGTCGGAAACAACATGGGAGTGGTCTGAAGCAGCCAGAAAGCAGCACGGGAATGTTACCAAGCAGCATTAGCACCTAAAAAGGATCAAGATATCCTCAAGCTCGAGAATAGCAATTAAAGGGGCTCGCCCCGGAATCACTGCCCATTGATGACCCCAGGGAAGCCCCGAGCCTTTTGACGACGGACGAAGAATGCGAGCAACACCAATTCGCTACGGGGAAAGTCCTGCGGATTGGGGTATGCCTCTTGTCGATCTTCAGAGAACAGCTGCTGACTCTCCTACGGGAAAACCTAGATTTGTTCGCATGGTGCTCAAGAGATGTCATCGGGGTCCCAGAATCTTTTGTTGTTCACAAGCTAACTGTCAACAGAAACGCCAGACCGATCTCCCAAAAGCGTCGGGCTTTTTCCCCAGAAAAAGCAGATATTATCTTACGAGAAGTCGAGAGAATGATTAGCGTCGGTCATATCAAGGAATCAAGCTACCCATTGTGGACTTCAAATCCCGTTCTGGTCAAGAAGAAAAACGGGAAATGGAGAATGTGCGTGGATTTCACCGACCTTAATCGGGCATGCCCGAAGGACCCATTCCCGATGCCAAGAATCGACCAGTTGGTAGATTCGACATCGGGTAACAAATTGTTGTCATTCATGGATGCATACGCCGGTTATAATCAGATCAAATTACACGATGCGGATCAGGAAAGTACCACATTCATCACAGGTCGAGGACTGTACTGCTACAAAGTAATGCCCTTCGGGTGAAAAACGCCGGCGCAACATACCAAAGGCTAGTCAACAAAACGTTCGAGGGTCAAATTGGGAGGAATATGGAGGTGTACATCGATGATATGTTGGTTAAAAGCAGCACGGATGAAGCACACCTTACCGATCTGAGAAAAAACCTTTGATAACTTGCGGGGAATAAATCTCAAGCTTAACCCGGAAAAATGCTCATTCGGGGTCCGGTCAGGAAAGTTCCTGGGTTTCTTCGTTAGCGAGAAAGGGATTGAAGCCGATCTTGTCCAACTTCGAGCTCTGACCGATATGACTCCGCCCCGAAGCATCAAGGAAGTTCAGATCCTAACTGGGCGTCTGGCGGCTTTAAATCGATTTATTTCTCGCTCATCTGATAAGTGCGCTCCCTTTTTTCAGGTCTTGAGACAAGCAAAAAATTTTGTGTGGACTCCCGAATGTAATGAGGCGTTCTTGGGAATTAAACAATATCTGTCATCCCCGAACCTCTTGACAAATCCCATCGCAGGCGAGATATTTTTTCTTTACGTTGCTGTTACCGACTTCGCGGTTAGTGCGGCTTTGATCAGCGAGTCGGCCCCGGCCCCTACAGCGGTTTACTTTGTGAGCAAAAGCCTGTTGGATGCGGAAACCCGGTATTTAAAGTTGGAAAAAATGGCGCTCACCCTGGTGACAGCAGCGCGAAAAATGCACCCATACTTTCAAGCCCACCCTATCATAGTCCGAACATCATTCCCACTCAAGTACATCCTCTAGCGGCCAGACATGTCCGGGAGAATGTCCAAATGGTCGGTCGAGCTGGGCGATTTTGACATCGACTTCAAACCTCGGACGGCCGTTAAAGGCCAAGTCCTCGCCGATTTTTTAGTAGAGTTCCATTCCGAACGACCTGATCAGGACGCGCCTTCCCAAGAAGCCGCGCTGAGCGAATGGACCATCCGAACCGACGGAGGGGCTAACGTCAGTGGCTGCAGAGCAGGGATACAAATAGTAACCCCTTTGGGCATTAGCATGCATCAAGCCGTCCGATTTGGTTTCCATACTTCGAACAATGAAGCTGAATACGAGGCTGCTCTGGCAGGATTACGGTTAGCACAGGTATGTGGGGAAAAGCAAGTACGCCTCATAAGCGATTCCCAACTTTTGATAACTCAAGCTTCGGGGAGTGCGGAAGCTCGAAAGAACATTTGGTACAATACCTAGCAGCGCTTAGGGTTCTAGCCGCCTCGTTTGACAAAGTCACCTATGAGCATGTCCCGAGAAGCAAAAACATAGCCGCAGATTCTTTGCCAACACTCTCCTGCTCCAGTAACTATCCTTGGGTGATCGAACAAGAAAGCTCGTCTATTATCAAACGTCAAGAGTTAGACAACCGACCTGAAATCGCCTGTCAGATCTCTTCGGTAACAATCTCAGATTGGCGGCGTGACATTGTCGCCTTCTTAGCTGAAGGTCGGTTACCTGGTGACAACGCCTCAGCTCCGAAAGTACGCAACAAGGCTCGGGGTTACGTCCTTTTAGGTGAAGTGCTATACAAGAAATCCTTCAGCCGTCCCCTGCTCTGATGCTTAAGGGTCCATGAATCGCAAATAATTGTATCCGAGCTGCATGACGGTGAGGGTGCAGCACATTGCAGTTACAAAGCCTTGATCAGAAGGATTCTTCTCGCAGGATTCTATTGGCCGACGATAGCAGCAAATGCGCGACTAATAGTCAAAACTTGCGATACATGTCAACTATTCGGAAATGCGATAAACTTCCCCGCGGCTCCTCTGGAGTCCATCTCCGAAGGACTACCCTTTGACCGATGGGGAATCGACCTTGTCGGGCCGCTACCAATGGCGTCGGGAGGAAGACAGACGATCGTCGTGGCAGTGGACTATTTTTCTAAGTGGGTCGAAGCCGAACCTTTATCCACCACCAAGACCAAAGATATCATCAAATTTATCTGGTCTAATGTATGTTGCCGGTTCGGGGTACCACAACGGTTAACTAAGGATAATGGACCGCAGTTCGATAGCGGGGAAATGAAAACTTTATGCACTACGCATAAGATCATGCAATGTTTCTCCGCTCCTTTCCATCCTCAAGCAAACGGGCAAGTCGAAGTAACCAACCGGACCATTTTGGATGGCCTCAGAAAAAACCTTGAAGGAAAGGCCGGAAAATGGCCCGACTACCTACAAGAGGTACTGTGGGCTTACCGAACCACCCCCCGGACGGCTACTCAGGAATCACCTTATGCTTTAGTATATGGTATGGACGCGGTAACCCCTGCAGAATCCATTTTTCCATCTTTCAGGGTCGGTACTTATGCGGAGGAAGCGAACGACGACAGCCGACGCCTCGAGCTCGATCTTATAGAAGAGAAGCGCAACCGCGCCCAATTGAACTCTTTAAACTATCAAACCCTAATGAGAAGTCGATACGCTTCTAAAGTCCGCCGTCGGGAGTTTAAGGTCGGTGACAAGGTTTTGAGGCGCGTCTTTCTTCACACCAAGGACAAGAGCCTCGGTAAACTCGCCCCGAATTGGGAAGGGTCCTACGAAATCGTTGAAAAAATCAAGAGCGGGACATAGCGCCTGCAAAACAGGCTCAGGCACCATTTGAGGCTACCGTGGAATATTAAACACCTAAAATTGTATTTAGAATAGTGGCAAAATGTTTGTAGTTCGTTCGACATAGTCTGTAAAAACTTATTGGTCGGGGATGCACTCTTTCCTACTTCGGTGGCGCGAGAAGGTTTTAACGAGGCATCATAAATACCCGATCACCTGATTACATTAATCAAATTTTTCTTTTGCCTTCCAAATGTTAAAGTGTTACGACCTTGGTCAGCTGACGAGCTGGTCAGCGTCTGTTCCTGCTAATGTTAATGGATCTACATGTTTAATTTTCCCGGCCCTTTGGGAAAAGTTTCAATGATACATTGATCTACAGAACCTTAATAGGTTTTCAGTTTTTACAACTGATCTACATGTTTAATTTTCCCGACCCTTTGGGAAAAGTTTCAATGATACATTGATCTACAGAACCTTAATAGGTTTTTCAGTTTTTACAACTGAGCTACATGTTTAGTTTTCCCGACCCTTTGGGAAAATTTCGATGATACATCAGTCTACAGAACCTTAATGGGTTTTTCAGTGTTTACAACTGATCTACGAATTTAATTTTCAGACCCTTCGCATAAGCATCAATATTACATGTTTTTCTTTTCCAGACCCCATCATAAATTTTACAAATAACGCTGATCAGACATTATTTTGGTTTTTCACAAAAACATTTTGGTTTACCCAAGTAAAATTATCCGCACATTATGGTAAGAAACAACGATTGATTACTCAAACACAGAGGTCGAAATGTTCACAAGCAATAATGCTAGGGGACCCCCCGACCCCCAAAGATATTACAAACAAAAAACAAAAAAAAACACAAAGTAACGAAACAGCCGGCCGATCACTCGCTATTCTCCTCCTCGGACTCTGTCTCGTCCGACTCATCCTCGCAACTCACTCCCTCAGGTCGGTCCGCCTCGGGTACATCTAGCCACATCGCCCCAAGATGAAGGGTCGGGAAACGGTTGTGGAACGAAAGCACGTAGGCGGCTTTAGCATCGGCCGCCTCTTTATCCGACCACTTCTTGCACTTATCTGTAAAGGCGGTGTTCGAAGCTTTCAGCTTTTGGATCTCCTGAGCTAGAGCGGCAGCACGATCTTCCCCTGCCTTCTTCGTCTCCTCCGAGATACGGATAGCCTCTGCACCGCTTCCTTTAAACGAGCGATTTCAGCCTCCGCGCCCGCTAGCTTCTGGCTCAGCTCGGCCGCCCTACGCTCCTTCAGGGCCGCGGGTACAAGCAGGTTGTACAAAGACAAGGCCAGACCATCCGATCCTTTTAGCGGGAAAGTGTGCGGTGAACCAAGCATCGTTAGCACCGGGAACCGAGGACCACTGGAGGATGCTGCGGCTGGATCCGATGCGTTGGGAGGGTCGACCTCATCCGGAACCACAACTACCAGATCCATTGGCGATTTCCGTTTAACCCCACCAAACTGATCAAACAGCTCCGGTACAGTGGGATTGTCCGCCCCAGCCACGACCTCGCTCTCTTTGGCCCGTTTTTGCTTCTTCTTCTTGGCCCCTTCAGCGTCAGTTCGGTTTTTCCTCTTAGGCACCAGAGGCTGGGCAGGGTTAGACGCGCCACCCTCAGCATCATTCGCCGCTATACGACCCGCTCCCTCCCCACCAGCTGCAATGTTCCCCCCGACCTCGTCATCCGACTTTGGGCGCTTGCTAGGCGCCTTATTGCGCTTCGGGAGGTACAACTGATACCCGGGAGCGTCGGTTTTAGCAATAATATACTCCAGACTGGGGGGCTCCCGCAATTGCTCAATGGTCAGTATTTCCGACGAGCAACGCCAGAGGTTACTCTTGAGCAAGTTGGTGTCCTTGAAGGTCCGATGCATCGCCCGACCCCACTGCTTCTTCGAAAAATCCTTCAACACTTGGAAAGTGTCTTCAGCAGCCTTCGAGAAGTCCTTCTTTAGCCCTTGCAAAAACTCCTTCGACACTGCGCGGAGGATCGGTATTAAAAAAAAAAAAAAAAGAGCGGTACCATCATGGACCCAGGTCCGAAGCAGCTGCCTTTTATTCTCCAGGGTATAGGGAAGACCGTTCTCCCAGCACCCGCTCAGAAACACAAACCGATGCTTCCAGCCTTTATCTCCCTCCAAAAAGTCATTAACTATCTTCCACTTGTTTTCCAAGGAAGAGTAGAAGAACGGGGACTTTGGAGCCTTGGACAGACCTGACATAGCGATATATTCGTCCATAGGCATAACCCGACCTGAAAGGCGGGAAGCCATTATGCAGGACATTAAAGTGTACCAGGAATTCGGCGTCAGCTGCGATGGGCAGATCTGGAGGGTGCGGAAGTAAAGCCCGATCTTAGGATCTAAGGGGAAGCGCAGACCCCAATTGAATAGCTCGGTAAAAACCACAATTTCCAGAGATCGGACGTGAACATGGGTTTCCCAATGGACCGGGAACCGAACCGTGACGCATTCAGGAATTCCCCAACGGATCAGCAGATCCTTGTGCTCGGACTCGGGGAAGTAGAGGTATTTTCCTTCGTAGAGAGAAACAACGTCCTTCGAAGGAAGCCAGCCGAAATAGGTGGTGGTGATTGCGGCCTCAACTTCTTCGGGTAGAGGATCATCAGAAGGGTTAGCAGCATTCCCAACAGCGGCAGCGCTGACCTCCGCGGGTGTAGCATCCACCTCTGATTCTCCCAAATCGGGGTTCGCAGCTTGGTCAGAGCTTCGGGCTGTAGCAGCGTTCGGATCCGATGATCGTACCCGAGAGGTGGAGGGTTCAGCCGTATTTCCTGAATGAGCCCGATGAGCCACATCAAATTCCTTTGGCGTCAACCGACGCTTAGGCAGACCTAAAAACGTTACGGCAGTGTTATTACCGGTCTGGTACCCTCGAATTGAGGGAGTAAGCTGAACCATTTCAAGATATTTACCTCCCGCGGGAGATGTAGGGGGACTTCTTTCGCTCATGGTCAAGAACTTGGTTTTGCGAATGCGCCGGGGCGGGAACGGAGGCGATGGAACGTACAAATTGACAGACGATGGGGTCGGATTCTCCGACCGAACTGCAGGGGAACGAGAGGAGCTGCTACTGGAAGAAAGGACAACAGTTTCCGGAGATAGGCTAATCCCGGGAGACAGAGAGCCGGGAGGGTCGGGCAAAAGGAAGGATTCAGCAGGGATCGGGGTAGCTAAAACGGGGTCGTGAGGACGTGGGACAGGAGCAAAGGGTTTGGAATTAGATCCCCAAATCAAGCCGACGCGTCGGTATTCTTCGGCTCGGTCTCCGATGCTAGTCCACTCTTTGAAACTCCACACAGGCTTTTTCTTTTTCTTGGATGAGGTTTGCTTCGGGTGTCTCGGTTTTATAAAACGAACATTCCCTCTCTAGAAATAGTCTGACAGCACTTTCCCTCTCTAGAAACGATCTGACAGCACTTTCTCTCTCTAGAATGCCTCTGAGAGAAATCAAGAATTGTGGAGTATTTATAAGCGACGTTGAATGACCGGGGAATACCAATCGATAAAATCACAGCGGGAAGGCGAAGAGTCTCCCTAAAAATCTAGTCTGGCAAAGACGCATCCCGTAAACAAGTGACACGTGTTGACCGCCTTCTTACTCAGGCTTACCTATGCTACCCCCTTCGAACCGACTGATAAGATGGGCTTTCTCAACCGTATCCACCGCTAAGAGTCGGCCCATCACAGTGGAGCCAGAGGTAGAAGCTCAAGAAAACGCGGGAACCGACCTGTTCAGAACTATGAACATCGGGCAAGAAAAATCCAACAGAGCTTGAGTATTGCTTTCGGGTAAAGTTAATTAGAAAGCGTTGCGGGAGTGTCATCGAACGCCCGTAGGACAGATCGGGACAGACAACGTCGTGGAACGACCGACGCTCTTGGAAAAAGGATAATTTGTCCAAAGGTAAGTCGTTGGCCTGAAGCACAGGAGACTGTGGACGACAGGTGTAGGCTCGGTAGTGAGTCTCCGCTCCTAATACTCCCGAAGACTAGGGGCTACTGATGAGGGTAGAATTTGCCGATATAAATAATAAGGGCTTAATTGAGAATAAAAGATACTTGGTATGGTTATTAATGTATTTAGGATCTCTCGGGGACCAATTTGTAAACATGGTATTTACTAAGGGGCCTCATTAAATATGTAAACAGCCCACTAAGGATTTTAGCGGGTCCACCTTATTTTAGTATAAAAGGTGACCCACTTTCTTGGTAGGGGGACATTGAATATTATTTTATTACATTCTCTTTTTCTCTCTACACATTCTCTCTCTAGTCACATCACACACAAGATCCGAAATATTCTTCCAAACAATTATTGACTCATCACCAATGAGACATTCCGAATGGCTGATGTCATTTACTTAGATTAAAATAACTATAATTTGATTTTCATAAGTACGGTCAAACCTTGTGGAGGACCGATTTCACCTACTTAAAATAAAAAAATTGCAAGGATGAATCTAATTTATCCTAATTACCGATGAAACCTTCTCGGTGGTTCATTTCATCTACTTCAAATTAAAATCAATACATGAACTATTTTTTCAATAATATTCCCCGTTCATGATTAATTTAAACCGAAACGTGAACCTTCCAGATGGCCGGTAATATAGTAATTTAAATTAATACCCAAACCTTTTGAAGCCTAAGATCCATAAGAAAAATAATTTTAACATTCTGGAGGCCAATAATATTTGAATTTAAATTAATCCCAGAACCTTTCGAAGCCTAGGATCAATAAGAAAATTAATTTTAACCTTCTGAAGGGCCAATTAAATTAATTTCTCAATTTCACATATTGGTCTATGAAACCTTAGTCATGCATTACCATTTTATCATTCAACTATATACAATTTAATTCATAAATAAACCTATAACAATTAGCATGCAAAACACGCCATTAATTAATTATATTTATTTTTATTTTTTGATGAATACTGTTTTGGATGAATATTCTTTTTTTTAAACACTGTTCATCAGCCAAAAATTACCGTTCACTGCTGGAAAAACAGATTCCATAACCCGATGAATAGTGTTTCCAATGAATAATGTTTTTTATGACTAGTTTTTTTTTTAAAAAAAATGGTATTATTCATCTACGAAAATACTGTTGACACACCCCGTTCATATTCCGAAAAAATACTATTCACAACACTCTTACTATTGTCATCGCGACAATAGTGTATTGCGAATTACCTCGCAAGTTGCGGTGTCCATCCACAACGTCAGTGGTTTGCTGGCTATTGTGAACTTCACCAAACAACCTTCGATCAACGTTAACATCAGGGGTTAAGCCGTCGATGAGCCACTGTCCCAATAGTTTTGATTTTATTCGTTATATTAGGGTTGATTTGATGTTAATTTCAAGAGAAGAAATCCAGACATCAATCAACTTTAATTTAACCCAAAAACTCCTCAAACTATCAACATTACAATTTATTCATATAAAACATGAAACAATTATAAATGCTTTTTAATTCGAATAAATCACATAACATACTTTTCATACAATTCATAAATTCATGCCCTAACCAACTAAGTACACATAATCCCAATGGCATGGATTCCTAATTCAAATTGTATCAATATATGTATCCAGATCTTAGCCTTCTTATTTATGAATACGTGTTTAAAATTTTATAATATATATTAGAAGAGGATTTTAATTTGAAAAAAATAAAACAGTTGGTTTTTGGTGCGTGTGACTGATCTTATGGTAAAACGTAATACATTCGTGGTTATTGCCTTTGAAGTTAGTCACTAAATATAATATTTTTACAAGAAATGATGCATCTATATTCCGTTGAGTTTATGTCTCTCTTCATCTTTCGTGGTATTTTATCTTTATATCAAATTTATAAGCTTTAGACCAGATGTTCGATGACATTTTACGTGGATATCAATTTTTTGTTGTATATTCTTTTTGTTAATTTTACTTTTAATTTTATAATCAGAATTTATAAAAAAAAATTATATTTAAAAAACTATAGACATTTCATATAAAAAAAGTAATATTAAAAAATATCATGTCGTATCTCCACGAACAACTAACTAATTGTTCGATTAAATTTTTAACAAGCATAAAAATTCAAAACCAAAATGATGTTGTCACATAATAGAGAATGACAACTTGATGCTATTATTTTTTAAAGATTAACGAATTTTTTGTTAGTGTTTTTTTTAAGTTTTATGTTGGCGTCTATCTTATCGAATTAAGCGATAACGGAGAAGGTGATATAACAAACTACATTAAGGGTGAAACCATGGTGTTTTAGTTGGAGACCAATTTTTTTTTATGATGCAAGAAAACTTTTATTCTCGTTAGTTTTCAGTTTTAGAATTGTTTATAGATATTGTTTTCATAGAGGATTCTTGAGAGTAAAACTTAAAACTTGTGAAAAAAACAAAATGAGAATGTAATTTGTTTTTTCGATTTGGAGGTTTTTTGTTCAACTTAAAAAAAAGGTATCACTGAGATTAAAAATAAGAGGCAAATCACAACATTTTAGTGAGAGACCAAAATTATTTATAATAATGTTGGAGCTCATCGGTCGAGACGATCTCATTTTATTCAGTTGCCGGTTCCGAAAGTATTTCTAAATATCATTCACACCAAGAATCTGTAAATTAAAATCTTAAAAATTATAAGCTTAAACTAAAATTATGTTTTGATTTGGTGCTTTGTTTCGTGATTGAATAAAAGATATAAAAATAAATTCAGCAACAGTGATATAATTTAGAGATATAAAAATATAACGATATCTTGGATTGGATTGTCTCATCCATGTAGATTAATTGTATCTAAACTGATGTAATTATAAGTCTAATTAATTAAATATAATCAACAATTAGTATATTTTATCAACGTGTAATTATTGGAGCATGATGAAACATATACGATATATGATAGTTAGATTGACGTAGGGTCTAGAGGGAAGACACATCAATTTGACACGATTGATAATGAAAGCTAGATCTGTAACATAGTTGTATTCGAGTGTAAAGAGGCTCGATATGTAATTTACCTGAACTTTAGACTTATAAAGAGCTCGACAAGAGTTGATATATGTACAATGACTCAACCTTAAGTTATAAAAGATTCTTTCACATGTTTAATTTCAGTGTTTATCATATTAGTCAACATGTAACATAATGACTATTACCATGTCATTAATGTAATTGTTACAATTGTAACCTAACTACAAAAAATAACACAAAAATATGAGCTCGGGTGACACTTTGATCACCCAACATTATTATTACGTTATCTTTTTTGTACCTCATCTATTACATATAATCCACATTAGCTTCAAATTATAGTTATCATGTTCAGTTACGATACTCTATGGGTGTAAAAAATCACACTACATTATCGGCGTCATTTGTGGGAACAAAGCATATGCTCAAAAATATTTATTTAAAAGTCACACCAAAAACTATTGTATGACAATGATCGAAGTATATAATCAAAATTTAGACCACATCAAAACCCTCGACTTCTAATCATCGTTGTCTTATCATCACCGTGTAAAATATTATCACTGACGTGGTGTAAATTTGTATCATTAAACACTGGTTAGATCATATCATTGCGATCAAGAAACAAGTTGATAACATCCATCAAATCTTTACCGAATTTCAAACTATCAAAAAAATACTCGCTGCCATAGTTGTGAAAGGCGCCGCCGCAGCGTGAGGCGCTGTTATGCGAGGATGCAGCGCCTCATGCCGAGGCGAGGCGTTCCGAACAGGAAGGTGACCGCCACGGCGGCGCCATGGAAAGAAGGCGACATGGAGTGAGGCGAGAAAAAGCGTCGCTTCTTCGACTTAGCAATTCCCGTCCTTTTTTTTTCATTTATGTAAAGATGATGTGGCACTTTATTTTAAGATTAAAGTAGTAATTGAGTGTGTACTCTGCGTCTGTCAGAGTCGTTCACTGTCTTGTACTATGCTATTATCCACTGGTTTTTTCTCGGTTTGTCAGAGTCATTAATTACGACTTTGTTAAAAGCCAAATACACCATGTCCGTGACTCGTGTAGATTGTTTACTACTTCATAGTTTTCTAAATTAATTAAATCGGTAATACCACCCTGACAGAACGTGAATTAATTAGATTGTTTACTAATAATATTTATTTTATATCCATAGTTTTAATATTTAAATATGGATGATTCGTTAATATTGTTTCAAAATTGCATATATTTATTTTCTTATATTCAACGTTTTATTATATAAAACAAAAATTTATATTTTAAACATATATTTTCAATTAAATACCAATAGAATAGTTTAGGAAAAGCATTTTTAGGACAGACATTTTTACGAAATTTTATATATTTACATCCACATATATCCTAAACGAATAATATTTATTAAAAAAGATCGTGTTATTCAAAGATGGGTTTAGAAAAAGAAATTCTAATATATAAATTATTCTTTAGTATCTAATTTATTTAATGTATATAATTTTGTAGATTATTGATATATTTTATTTAAATATTATTTCCTCTACATATAGTCTATTTAGTTCCATGGTTTATTTAAAAAATTTAAGAAGTTCAATGATATTTTTTCTATATTACCGAATTTTAAAGGTTAGTTCATCCATACTCTATAGATTTTTTTTCCTCCTTCGAAATATTATTAATCTTTTCACACATCCAGAAAATAATTGTAGACTATCTATTTAAAAAATTGAACCAGTAGAGGACGGATAAATATGATGGCACAGATGACCTCGAGCATCATATCGAGCGATTTATAACAATATTCTCGGTTTTTTTTAGAGAAGACATGCCTATATGCCAAGTTTTGTATACAAACGTTCGACATTTTTTACTAATGAGCTCGATTCCCACATTAAAATCCATATGGGTCATGTTATGAGATTAATTCATTAGGAGTAAAGTAATCTGTAATGGCAATGATTATATCATCCATTGCAAGTAGAACATAAATGAAAGCATGCATAACTACACCAATAGGTTTGTAAGGTATATTACGTTGCATTGCGCCAATTAATCTTCTTTGGCCTCTTGGCAGAAGAAACTAACAAATAAAATATGCTCAACTTCAACCAGATCCTAGCCCAGTTTCAGCAACAAACCAAAACAGAAGAAACAATGGTTATGTTGCGAGATAAATTCATTAGAAGTAAGGTAATCCATGGTGGCGAGCATTACATCATTGCATAAGGAAGTAAATAAAAGCATGCGTAAATATACCAAGAAGTTTGTGAACTTAAGAACAACCTCAATAATTTCCACGATAATGTATTTTGGGTTACATTCCACCAATAAATAATACATGGCCTCTAAACCGAATACATTATGAAATGTAAGGTGCTCAACTAGGCTTACATCCTAATCTAGGTTTAGCAACAACTCAAAATGGAAATAACAATACGCGCAAGAATGTCAAGAAAACCTAATGCATATCTTTCATACAGCCCAACCTACGTTCAATCGAGCCTATAACGATGGATCAAATTTAATTCATGTAAGCCTATTATTATACCTTATTAACCACACTTTTTTATCAAAATAAGAATTCACACAATGATTGACGATGGCCCTCAATAGGTCATGAATGCCAAAGTTATAGAGGTACAAATACCCATTACACCGATATCACCAAAATTATAGCTACCATTTATGACCAGGTCTGAGACAAAGTTTGGTTCCAAAAACAATAAAAAAAATTGGACTTCCTAAGAGTCTATAAAATTTAATAAATTTTGTTAGTATCATAATGATATTCGGCTATTAGACCCAAAAGTGTAAAGCCATGAAAGAATAAATTTTAAAACCTATCCATAAGGGAAAGCTTAAGAAATATGAAAAGACCAAACCTCTAATTACTCTAAACATAATCAAGCTAATCCATTGTTGGTTCCCATGTTCGAGCCCTCCAGAATAACAATCAAATTTGTGATAACCCCAACAGGTCATGCCGTAACTAAATGAGACCGATACCAAATTATTGGATCTCGTTATGAGCATACACATTATGGAAACAATTGTTTGAGGGGACACCCACGCATGAATCACTTTGTCTTCCGAAGAGCAAAGCATTATTGACCTTGAGTTCCAACAAATGAATCATAATTTGGTATACATTTGCAAGGTGATACATTTTTTGTATGAACATAATTTATCTTAAGGAATATCCTCTAAAATTCTAACATTTCAGGAAAGCTAACACGATGGTTTATAAAGTTGGAAGACATCAAAGTCAAGTTCAAGCCCAGAACTACCATCAAAGCACAAGCTCTAGAATATTTTCTCGCCAAATTTCAGAGCAAACAACCTACTTCCAAGAACCTAATCTCCAATAAATATGCATAGTCTGCATGTATAGGTGCTCAACTAATCAAGACTCTAGAGTTGGTATTCAGCTAATGTCTCAATAAGGGGACCATGTTCATCAATCAATCCGATTTGGATTCATTGACTTGGATAAAAAAACTGAATATGAAGCAACCATTTCAGGGCCTTGAATCCCTTAAATATGTGGAGCACAACATGTAAGACTTCTCAGTGACTCACAACTGGTAGTCGATTATGTGTTGGGATAAGCTGAAACAAAAAAATAAGACATTTATCCCAGCTCTATCAAATTCACGGGTTGGATGGTCAAACTTCGATAGATTGCAGAACAAATAAGTAACATAGGCTGAAAATGAAATATGTGATGCACTACACTTGCATTAAGCTCTAAATTCTAGATATATGTCACTCAAATGAAACCTATAATTTATCAATCGGTACGAGTCGAGCCTTATGAATCATTCTACAAGATAATGACTGTCAACGAGTCATTATATTGTAGAACTCCATTAGGATCTTAATTCATCAAAGGAATGCTCCGAATTCACAATTTTGAGGCTAGAAATGTACAAATGCAATCCACTAACTATACACTGCTTGATAACATTCTCTATCGTCATGGGTTCTTAAGATCACTTATTCGATGTTTGCCCTCATAAAATTTAGCCTTTATACTCGAACAACTCTACAAAGGAGAATGAGGTGTCCACTATGGATATAAAAGCCTATAAAAAATCTTGATTTCATGCTACTATTGGCCCACAATACATGTTGATGCTAAGACATTTGTACAATTTTGATACATTCTAACGATCTATGAACTTAATTCACACTTCAGCATGACTTATCGATTCAGGACTTAAAGAATTTACCTTCGACATATGAAGTCTAGATATGATGAGAGTCATACCAAAGACATCAAAAGGATGATGTTTCTTCTATGTCGTAGTTGACTACTTCTAAAAATGGGTAGAGGTCGAGCATCTGATAAAAATCCAAGCGCAAGAAATGGTAAACTTTATCTACTCTAACTTTTGTTTCAGGTATGAGGTCTCTAGGGTCTTAACCTCCAATAAGAGGACAAATTTTCAGAATTAATAGCATGTCTTATATTACACAGACCAAAACATATAAACAAAATTATGGTCACCCTTTCACCCCCTAAGAAAATAGATAGGTTAAGGTGAATAAACGAATATTTTTTGCTAGACATGTCATACAATATATGCATAAAGTTAAAAGGGGAGGCTAGACCAAGCCTTTCAGAAGACGTCTAATGTAAAAGAATTGTTTAAAACGTGTAGCAATCATATATTTATACACATTCAACATACATACTTACCACGAAAACACATAGTTGTTGGTAAACAAATCTCATAAAAATGGTGCTTTCTGACCTCTATACAAGATCATAAAAAGGGATTTATTCACAGACGTCAAACAAATATTAGCAAAATATTCCAAAGATACTAAAATCAATTAGTTTTTAAATTTTCTATCATCACATTTAGTATTCATGTTTTTATTCTAGAGACCCAACACTTCTTCATTTAACAGACTTATCACATTGTCCAATATATTCATATAGTTAAAATGGGAGGCTAGCCCGAGCCTATCCAAAGGTGGCCAAGGTAAAAAACTTGTTTGTATTAATCGAGCATCAATCATGTATTTATATACATTAAAGACACAAGCTGGCTATGAAAAACACATAATTGTTGGAAAAAATATAAAAAGTACTCATTCAAATCGTGCATCTTGACCCATATACAAGCATCGCATAAAGAATCGTTCACAAACATGAAACAAAGATTAGAAAATTATTTCAAAGACACCAAAAAAGAATCGGAGTTCAAATGTCTATGACATGTCACACGTAATATTCATTTTTATACATAAAACAATAAGCTAAGAAATACACAATCCTATTAAAATCAATCAATAGCTAACACAAAAAATTCAAACATGCCTCAGTCAACGTAAACTATCAAAGAATGACTCATCATGCCTTGCAACCCTTGCACAGAGGTGTAGCGTTCATTTATTTTATCTCGTAACGGTTATTTTGTATAACCCACCATAGACTCTACTTTTTTTAATTTTTACGAGGAGCTACCTCGATCCGTTGGTCATTGATAACAAGTGATATGAATATGAATATGCTTCTAAAAGAATAATATGAGCTCACATATGAATCTAAATTTAATACATATCATCATTGCAATAAAGAGTTTGATTAAAAAAAACTAACAAGTTGAATTAATCAATACATTAAAGTGAAACTCAATTGTTTGGTTGTTTTAATTAACTACGAATATTAATAATATATATATATATAGTTTTGTATTGTTATTTTAATTAAATGGATTTAATTAGCCTTTTGGACTATTTTAGAAATTTATGAGCCTTAATATTAATGATTGTCTTTAATTCTCATTTTTGACTCCTCTACACTCGAAGACTGTTTTAAGTATAAATATGAGGGTTCACAATCTTTTTATACATAATTTGGATTTCATAAATATTATTATATTTTGAGGTAAGTCCTCTTGGTTCTTAAACAAATTCTTGAACTTATGAAGATATTCTTGTGGAGTTTAAACATAAAACTTCTACTCGTAGTTTTAATATTCATAGGTGAATATTGAAGACTCAAACAAACATTCCTTATACGTTTTTCGGTTAAAAAACAAGTTTAGTAATCGGGTTTCACCACATTATTGACTTGGTTCATCTCATTTAGTATCAGAGTTTTAGGTTCTTCAAGTTTGCTATATTTGTTTTTCTCATAAAAGTTTTAGTTATTTGGTTTCTTAAAAATCATAAAAATAGAAGAGTTGAAAAGCGTATTTTTAAGTATTAACTATTTTGATTAAAACATTTATATTTCTTCCGTTAAACATTCAAATCGAGTGATTCAAGTTGGAAGGATTTTATTAGAGAATAAAACATACGTTCTCATAATAAAGATCCATCCAATATAAGAGTGAAATATGTTCTTCCAAATAATTTGTGGTGATGCATTAAAGCTTAAGGAAAAACTTGCTTTAAGAATAATAGAATGGTATGTATATAAAGATGCTTAAAAAGAAAGATATATGCTCAAAAATCAATCCAAACATATTTTATATCACAATTGCAATTAAAGAACTGGGTGAAAAGAAAATATGAGTAGTGCATTAATCAATACATTGAAGAAGTGAAACTCATTTGTCTAGTTATTTCGTTAAATACATTTAATTTAGTCATTTTGGTTTTCTTTAGAAAACTAAAAGAAAATATTACTTGGGGAACTTACATATTGAACTACCAATAACAACCCAAAATTTTAAGTTTACTGATAAACACATGCTACACAAAATCTTCCAACAATACCCATCGGATATAAAAAAAAAAGAAAACAAAAAATCATTTTATTCAACCTCACGACTCTCTTTCTCTCTCTCTCTCTCTCTCCTCTCTCTCTCTCTCTCTCTCTCTCTCTCTCTCTCTCTCTCTCTCTCTCTCTCTCTCTCTCTCTCTCTCTCTCTCTCTCTCTCTCTCTCTCTCTCTCTCTCTCTCTCTCTCTCTCTCTTCTCTCTCTTCCTCTCTCTCTCTCTCTCTCTCTCTCTCTCTCTCTCTCTCTAAAATTAAACTCTTAAATCTCTCAAATTATAGATTCTTACAATAAGTTTTAGTAAATTTTGAAGCATTTAGGCATGAAACAAACTACTAAATGAGGTTTTCACGATGAATTACTCTCTTTCGTTTCTAATTTGTTAAATTGATGTGTTTGTAATTATATGTTAACCTAAAAACTATTTATTTTTTGTTTTAATGATTTGTATATATTGCTTCACAAAAAATAGTAACATATGAACTAGTTATCAACATGTTTAAAGGTTTTCAAATATATTTTTTCACAACTTAGTTGTACGTATTTACGCAACAAAAAATAACAGTTAGTTATTACGCAACCCAAGTAAAGATAATTTGGCAACCAAATACACTTCCTAATTACATAACCATAAATGTTCTTAATTTCACAACCTAATGCAGTCCAGAATAAAACATAATACCGCAACCCTTTTACGCAACCACCTATAAAATAATTTCGCAACCCTTTTACCCAACCACCTATAATGTATTTTCACAACTAGTTAATACATAATTTCTCGCCCAAATTTGTTCACCTATGAATAATTGTGAAAAACTTTACATGAATGTATAAAATCAAAGGCTAAACATACCTAAAACAATTATAAAATCAACAACAAAATAACTCAACACAAATAAAAAATACCAAAAACAAAAATCACTTGTGAACCGATAAAAAATCGATAAATGCAAAAGAACAAAAGAAAATACAAACGGTCGACAATTGCAGAAGATATTGATCCAAAGAAGAAAGAAAAGCTAATCTAAAACCGAAGAACATGTTTGATCGAATAAAAAAAATAAAAGATCAAACCGGGGGTATGAGGGGTATTAAAAAACGTTCACGGGGTTATCAGTAATTTAGTTTTAAAACCCAAGTGGTTATATAAGTACTTTCTAATAATATTGATTATACTTGTATTTAAGTCAAATTTATGAATTTTATATACACGGAGGTTGTTCCAAGTATAAATAGATGTTTCAAAATCTTTGTAAGGACAAATCATGTTTTAAGTGAATAAAATTAAAGAATGATATGTTAAGTTGTTTGTTAAAACCTTTTAAACTTATCGAATATTTTGTGTGGCGTTTAACATATCTTATCAAATGGTTTTCATCCCATATGTGGCGTATTTTGATTATTCTAAGGTACTTGATTTTCTACGCAGATGGTCGAGGTCCCATTCTAGATATTTTTTTATTGTTTCTTATCAGATTTGGTGCAGGTTTAGTCGCATCGTTGGTTGAGTTTGTATAAACAAGGAATAAACTACCATAAGGGACTCAAGTCCATGTCTACCCATGTACGGTGAATGTCACATGGAAAGGATTCTTCCTTATATTGATCGAGGTCCAACAATGTATTGGCACATAGATCTTACATGATGAAAAGGTCGCATTTATGTAATTCCCTTTACTTTATACAATAATGGGAAACTTTATCTAGGGCAAGATCGACCTTTCTTGTTGTACGAACAACTAATGCCAGCCCCCATATCAACCCAACCCTATCATAAAAAAAATCAATCTTGAGTGATTGGTCATCCATCTTTAGTTATTTATGTTCATACAAGTCAAGAAAGGCTTCAAATTTATCCAAATCAGCACAATAAATCGGGATCGAGCATAATCAATTGCCCTTGTTTCATCAACCGACTCTTACTCAAAGCAAGCCGAAGCTTCTTTTAGATACTTTTTCTTTATATGAATGCTTTTCCTGCTACTAATCCACCTCAAAATGGTTCAACCGGCATGTCAGTAACGACCGAATGTCTTAGACATCTAAGACAACCGTTAGGAAACCATGACAAAGGCAGTAAAAACACGACCTGAAAAAAGTTACATTTTACTTCATAAATGAAATTATATAATAAAATCACTAAGATACAATCGTGATGTTAGCTTGAGTATGAGCTCCACTTGCCGAGCTGTAAGTTCTAACACCGACCTATCAGAACCTCTTTCGTGATGCTGCAAAGTTATCAACATGTGCAACACAATATTAGTGATTGTGAAAGAAATCGTGGAAGGCTTTGCCAAATGATCCTCTTACTCCAAGAATAAAATACAAGGGAAAATGAATAATTCCCTACATCTCTCAACACATCAAGTATGAAAAAATTGTAATTTACAAGACTTTAATTAGTTTACTCAAAATATTTATGCATTTTATATGCCATATTACTTTCATTTGTCACATGGAGGAGATATTTTTTGACAAGACCCACCCATCAAACAATTTAGAATATCTAGAGAAGAAGCAACAATGGCGGCTGGTGTTGAGTTAGGGTTTGAAGAAGCTGGAAAGGCTGAAAAGAAGACAACGTTTCAATTGTTTTATATACCGGGTCAAGTGTTGGACCGGGTCTTCACACAAGAGGTGTGGGATGAAGACCAAGTCATTAGTTAGTGTGTGTTTGGACTGTGCTAGACTCTAAGCCCAACTCTAGTGTAAATAGAACTAATAATGTAACAGATTTGTATAACTAATCATAACAAATTCTGTTACACATAAAACAGAATTGTTATAGCTATAAATATATCAAATGTATGAATACAAAGATTAAGAGAAAGAAAATAAATTCTACTGATCTTCTTCTTCAATCTTCTTCTTCTCTCTCTGAATCTAACTTGGTATCAGAGCTTAGTGGTGATCCTTCAATGGCAGGGACTGATTCACCATCCTTTAACTCAGGATCAGCAGAACAGTTTATATTGTCAATGGACAACCTGCTAACAAACAAAAACAACAGTATGAATCTGATAAGTGCCTTCACTAGTCTCAGATTGGATAGAAACAATTTTCTTCTATGGAAGACTATGGTGTTGCCTATCATTAGAGGAAACAAGCTGGGAGGTTTCATAAGTGGTGAGAAACCTTGCCCTCCCAAGCTTATAGATGGTCCAGATGGTTCTCTGGTTGAGAATGCAGAGTATGACAACTAGATTGCTAAAGACCAGTTGCTACTAGGCTGGTTGTACAGCACCATGAGTGGTGAAGTTGCATCTCAAGTGATGGATGAAGAGTCCTCCAAATGACTATGGGATGCTGTGGTGAGGTTATCTGGCTCCCAAACGAAGTCCAGAATAACCTTCTTTAAAGTAGAGTTCCAAGGAACTAGGAAAGGAAGTACCTCAATGGAGGGTTACCTTGCCAAGATGTAGCACATTGCTGATAGTTGAGCTCTAGCTGGTTCACCTATTTCACTAGATGATTTGGTTTCACAGGTGTTGGCAGGTCTTGACAGTGAGTACACTCATATTTATGTCCATCTAGCTGACAAAGAAGTACAGAATTGGCTTGATCTATAAGCTACACTTCTTACATATGAAAACAGACTTGAACAACTAGGAAAAATTCAAGTCTCTATGGCTAACCTGAACCTCACTGCTGTAAATAAGTCAGAGACTAAGTCTGCTGGCAGTAGTAACTATGGTTCAAACTCAAGGTATGGAAACAGAGGTCAAGGCATAGGCTCTAGAGGAAGGTTTTCCTCAAACTACTCTAACAATTACAGGGGTAGAGGCTCTTACAGAGGCAGAGGAGGCATGTTTAACTACTCAAATAACAAACCTACTTGCCAAATATGTGGCAAGTTTGGTCATGGTGCTGCTTATTGCTATTTTAGAGACGATCCTAATGTGATGGGACAAGTACAAACTAATCAAGATCAGAATGTGATGGCAGTCTCACAAGAGTCTGGTAATGGAGATGAAAGCTGGTATGTTGACAGTGGTGCTAGCCACCATGTCACCAATTCAGCGAAGATGTTGAATCAGAAAACACAATACACAGGTAATAAAACAATAATTGTAGGTAATGGCAGTAAACTGAACATTCAAAACTTAGGTAAGACTTGTCTATCTACCAAAACCAACAAACAAATCTACCTAAACAGTGTGTTACATGTGCCTTATATCAACAAAAACCTAGTATATGTTTCTCAATTAACACTTCTTAATGATATTTTTATTGAGTTTCACAGTTCTAAATGTTTTGTGAAGGACAAAACAACCAGGATGATTGTTCTTAAAGGGAGAGTTGAAAATGGGTTGTATAAGTTGGAGGACTCATATATTTCTAGAACTACTAAGGCAGCTTTTCCTAAGTCTCATTCGTCTATTTCTCATGTATCTGTTCTTTCTAGTACTCCTAATTCCCTAAAGATTGGGTGGCATAAAAAACTGGGCCATCCTTCTAAACGGGTCTTGTCAATTGTGATGAAAGATTGTAATCTTCCTACTGTTGCTAGTAATGAAAAACTTTTTTGTGATGAATGCCAACTAGGAAAGTCACATTCTTTACCATTTTCTACTTCAGTGTCACATTCTTCTAATGTCTTAGATTTGATTCACTCAGATTTATGGGGACCTGCTCCTGTTCTGTCTAATTCTGGTTACATATTCTACATAATTTTTGTAGATGATTACAGCAGGTTCACATGGTTATACCATCTCAAACTTAAAAGTGAGGTTGTAAATGTGTTTAAATAGTTCAAGACTCTTGTTGAGAATCAGTTTGATAAGAGAATTAAAGTGTTTCAGTCAGATTGGGGGGTGACTTTAGGTCATTTCTATCTTTGGCTAAGATATCACGTATCCAGCTCAGGACATCCTGTCCTTACACTTCTGCTCAGAATGGTAGAGCAGAAAGGAAGCACAGACATGTCACTGAGACTGGTCTGACCCTTCTAGCTCAGTCAGGTCTTCCTCACAAATACTGGCCAAAGGCTTTTCATACTGCTGTGTTCTTGATTAACAGGTTACATACAGTTGTTCTAAAAGATAAGTCTCCTTTTGAGCAGCTTTTTGGGTCTAAACCTGATTATAAGTTTCTAAAAGTTTTTGGCTGCACTTGTTTTCCATGTCTTAGGCCTTACCAAACAAATAAGTTTCAATTTCACTCAGTCAAGTGTGTCTTTTTGGGTTATAGTGGAGTTCATAAGGGGTATAGGTGTCTCAGTCCTGATGGGAGAGTTTATGTGTCAAGGAATATCATCTTCAATGAAGATGAATTCCCATGTTTATCTGGTTTTCTAAACACTAAGTCATCCACTTTTGTTTCCAGTGTGTCTTGGCTGCCTAAGTTTCCTAATCAATATCTCATATATGAGAATTCTAAACTACAGACAACTTGTTCAAGTTCACAAAATACAAACCAGTTTCAACACATAAACACTAACCATTCATTAAAACCAAACCATAACAAAACAACTAACCATTCTGTACCTTGTGAGAACTCACCTGGTAGTCTTAGCACCTCTCAGCAGATCCAAACTGATTACCAAACTCCCACAGCTACTCAAAACACCTTGCCCAGCAGATTACCTGAAACACAGCCATTAAAACATGGTGAGTTGTTTGTTGAACTTCCTTTTGACAAAGTTAACAGCCAAAATACTTCCCAAACACTACCTAACAGACACCCTATGACCACTAGAGCCAAAGATGGAATTTCAAAACCTAACTATATTTACTCAGGAATTACTATTGCACCTACTATTACTGTTAAAGAACCTGCTAAGTTTTCAGAGGCTATTCAGTTGCCTCAATGGGTTCAAGCCATGAAATGTGAATATGATGCCTTGATGAATAATCACACATGGTCTCTTGTTCCTTACATCAGTAACATGCGTCTGGTGGGATGCAAATGGGTGTATAAGATTAAATATAACCCACGAGCAGGGGCGGATTTAGGGGGGAGATACGTATGCCCTGGACAACCCTAAATCAAAAAAATAAAATTAGTACAGTGGTTAAGTTATCTTCAAATATACTTGAGGTATTAAGTTCAACACCTACTAGGTACCTAAATGTTTTTTATTTATTTCACTTCTCTCATATAAAACCTTCACTTCTTTAAATTCTTTTATTTTACTTTCTCTTTACATTCTTTTACTTTTTATTTTACAACTTCTCTCAAATAAAACTTTCACTTCTTTAAATTATTTAATTTCACTTTCTCTTTACATTCTTTTACTTTTTATTTTACAACTTCTCTCAAATAAAACCTTCACTTCTTTAAATTCTTTTATTTCACTTTTTTATTTCTTTAAATTCTTTTATTTTACTTTCTCTTTACATTCTTTTACTTTTTATTTTACAACTTCTCTCAGATAAAACCTTCACTTCTTTAAATTCTTTAATTTCACTTTCTCTTTACATTCTTTTACTTTTTATTTTACAACTTCTCTCAAATAAAACCTTCACTTATTTAAATTCTTTTATTTCACTTTTTTATTTCACTTTCTCTTTACATTCTTTTACTTTTTATTTTACTCTATTTTTCTCTAATCGTATCGTCTCTTTCACAACTTCTCTCAAATAAAAGTAACATAAAAGTATAGAAATGAAATAGTAAGTCGATTCAATTAATGAATTTTCCATTGGAGTTTACTTCGGTTTTGATTCAACAAAGAAGTAAAAAATTTCATTGGGTTTTACTTAAACTTTGATTCAAAAAATCATTGAAAATTGAGGATTTTTAAACTTACTTCAACTTTGATTCAACAAATCATTGAAAAAAATTAGGGATTTTCAAACCCTAGTTTTCCTTTCTATAATAAAATTATATATGCCTAGTTGTTAATCCTTCATTCCAAATTGATTGCATATTTCATTGCAGGTTAATGATTAATGAACACAAGATTTGCAGATGTTTGATGTAATATCTTGTCCACCTGCTAAACTGTAAGATTTTTCCTTAATTGAAGTTTACTTCGATTTTCATACAACAAAGGAATAAAATTTTCCATTTGGTTTTACTTCAATTTTGATTCAACAAATCACCAAACAAATTAGGGATTTTCAAACCCTAGTTTTCCTTTCTATAAGAAAATTATCTCGGATCTATGTAAGACTCTTATTCGTACAAAAAACACTGGATATTTGGATTTGTGTACAAACTTTTGAAGCTAGCTTTTTCCTTACCGGTTGCTACCGCAAATGTTGAGAGAGTATTTTCTCGTATGAAATTTATGAAGAATGAGTTAAGAAATAGAATGGTCAATTCATGACTTAATGATTGTTCAGTGACATTTGTGAAGAAATAAGTTTTTTCCAACAATTGATGATCTAGATATTATCCAAGGCTTTCAAAGCATGAGTAAGAGAAGATTGGACTAGAATATATTTTCATTTTGAATTGTAACTAAAATATTTACATATTTTTATTATGCAACACTCATATATTTATATTTTATTGATATTGTTTTCCTTAACATTTTTGGGCATACCTTAAATTTTAGTCCTACATCCGCCACTGCCCAGGAGGGTATGTTCAACGCTACAAAGCTAGACTTGTAGCCAAGGGATTTCATCAACAACCTGGGGTTGATTTTAATGAAACCTTTTCTCCAGTGATCAAAGCTTCTACTATAAGGTTGGTTCTTACTATTGCTATAGCTAGAGACTGGGTCTTTAGGTAGCTTGACATAAATAATGCCTTTTTGAATGAACCTTTAAAAGAACAGGTTTACATGGTGCAACCTCAAGGGTTTGTTGATCCTAAGTGTCCTGATCATGTTTGCAAGCTGCACAAGGAATTGTATGGGCTGAAACAGGCACCAATAGCTTGGTATTCCAAGCTCAAGGACACACTGATCTTGTGGGGTTTCCAAAATTCAAGGGCTGACTGTTCTATGTTCTTTCTACGGTCTAAAGGTATTTTTTTCATTCTACTAGTCTATGTAGATGACATAATTGTTACTGGTAACGATCCTTCCTATGTTTCTAAGTTTGTTCAGAAGCTAAACTCTGAGTTTGCTTTAAAAGATATGGGATCTCTCAAGTTGTTACTGGGCATTGAGGCTCACAGAGATGACTCTGGTCTTTACTTGACTCAAACACAGTATATAAAATACTTACTGTTAAAGGAGGGGTTGTCCAATGCTAACTGGTGCGTAACTCCAATGAAAGTGAGTCCACGTCTCTCCAAGTATGATGGCGAGCCACTTCAGAGTCCTACAAGATACAGAAGTTTGTTAGGATCTTTACAGTATCTACTGTGCACTTGACCAGACATTGCGTTTGCTGTTAATAAACTCAGCCAATTTCAACAATGTCCTACGAAAGTGCATCTACAATGTGTAAGGAGAATTTTGCGTTACTTATCTGGTACTCAGACGTTGGGACTTCACATAAAACCGAGCGACACCCATCAACTTACAGGCATCACAGATGCTGATTGGGCAGCTTCGTTGGATGACCGTCAATCTGTTGGTGGTTATTACGTCTTTTTGGGTGATTCTTTGATTTCGTGGTCTTCAAAGAAACAAGGGGTTGTTTCTAGGTCAAGCACCGAGTCAGAGTATAGGTCTCTTGTAAATTTATCCTCTGAACTCATTTGATTAAGGTCTGTTCTTCAGGAAATCCACCTTCCTCTTCACAGATCTCCCTTCATCTGGTGCGACAACCTTGGAGCAAGCTCGCTTGCTTCAAATCCTGTGTTTCATGCTAGAACAAAACATGTTGAGTTAGACTTACATTTTGTTCGTGATATGGTTGTTCAAGATCTTCTGGACATTCGATACGTACCTTCTCACGACCAAGTTGCTGACTTGCTCACAAAACCCTTGTCTCAAAATCGGTTCTTGTTTTTACAGGACAAACTAAGTCTCGGTATACCTCCGCCACGTTTGAGGGGGGAATTCAGAATATCTAGAGAATAAGTAATAATGGCGGCTAGTGTCGAGTTAGGGGTTGAAGAAGCTGGAAAGACTGAAACAGAAGATAAGGTTTCAAGTGTTTTATATACCGGGTCAAGTGTTGGACCGGGTCTTCACACAAGAGGTGTGGGCTGAAGACCAAGTCATTAGTTAGTGTGTGTTTGGACTGTGCTAGACTCTAAGCCCAACTCTAGTGTAAATAGAACTAATAATGTAACAGATTTGTATAGCTAATCATAACAAATTCTGTTACACATAAAACAGAATTGTTATAGCTATAAATATAGCAAATGTATGAATACAAAGATTAAGAGAAAGAAAATAAATTCTACTGATCTTCTTCTTCAATCTTCTTCTTCTCTCTCTGGATCTAACTAAACAGAGTCCACTTTATTCCGAATGTTGCTACTTTTCGCGCCATTACGTCATTATTTTCTTTTTTATCATTGTTTTGATCTACGTTGTAGGCTTATCCTCTATTAGCCTCATTCTCTTTCATCTTCATGATGGAACACGCTAGAAATAAAAAACCTCCGCGAAACACGACCCATTTTACAAAAGTATATGTTCCGAGAACCTTGTCATTTATGGTAAACAATTCTTGCACGACATGGGAGTTTGTCTCACTATGGTTATACATGTGAGCAGCATTTGTATTCATAATAATAGTCATAGTTGTAACTGGGCCTGCCATGACAAACCCATATTGTACATTGTATATCACATAGATTGGTACCCAAGGTTACAGAATTTTTCAGAGGTAAGCAACTTGTTATAAGATTTCTCTTACTTCAGGGAAGAAAGGCCACTCAAGCGGCAAAATATCTTTCTCATCGAGTCATATATTTCAAGAATGAGACAAAAGTACTCTTTCAATAAATGCAAGATTTAAAATTTATGTAATAAGACACTTACGTTACTAACGAACAAATCAGAATAACCTACTAGTATGAACCCAATATTTTGGTATAAATGCTCACTCGTCGGGCATCCCGGTATCCCTAACACCAATAATAAAGAAAAATATTTATTTATTGCGTCTATCACCATGTTGAATATTCATAACCACCTTATATAGACTGAGAATTGACATATAATAGTATGAGCTATATTTGAGAGAATTGTGAATGTATTATATGTATGGAACACATGACAATAAGATCTGAAGATGTTGAGGAGGACAATATCATTCACTGAATAATCAAAAAGCACAAAGAAAACATTTGAAACATTGAGTGAATGTGTCTCCTATATCTTCACCCTTTCAGTATATAAACCAAATCATCTCTCTAGGTATATCATAATTACAGTGTATATATATATATATAATATGGCAGAAAGTAAACCCTAGCTCATATACAGACTAATATTAAATATCCTATATACATTTTATTTTAATCTTGATCATCGGTCCTGAATAACACAACCAAACTTAACAAAGCAAACAATACAGTCGAGATCATCAATCCAGTGAGATACTGAAAACAGATTACAGGTGTGCTTGGGAACCAAAAATACATTTTGCAAAGACAAATGACAAGACCAGCGCACACTACCACAATGTGTAGCAGTAACCTGAGAACCATCACGCAGAGATACTACATAGACTGACATAATAGTAACATTTTTCAATAGAGATATATCATCTGTCATGTGATTAAAAGCCCCAGTATCAATAATCCAAGGGTACAGAATAACTCACTACTCAGAAGCTCATCATTTTGGAATACTTTGTCTGTTGAAAGAAGTGAAAGATCCTGTTGCAACTGACCAGAAACACGAGAAGCCTCGTCAGCAGGTAACTCGATAATAGCCGTAGCCGACAGACCCACAATGGTTGTCCATATCGTCGGGCTGCACGGCTTTGGAGCGCCACCGCCGCATGGCGGTCTGCGCGGACCTCCATATCCACGGTCGTAAGGTGGTTTAGCGCTTAGACGTTTCACCCAGCTTACAGGATACCCCTGTTTGGCATAGCAATTGGATTCCCCATGACTATTTTTTTTACAATAAGTACAAAAACGTTGAGAATAACGTGGGGAAAACAAAGAAGTACCTCAATGAGTAGGCTGAACAACAAATACCATCAGGGGCCTTTGAAAAACTACAAGAAAAATGTCAATGATGAGAATATAAAAAATATTACACCAATAATACGTCGGCGCGAGAGGAAAAAGACCACAAATATATCGGTCTCACGAAAACAAAGGCTGCATAAACGTCGGCTGATGAAGACCATGTTAGAAACACGTCGGCGCAAAGGGAAAAATACCAGAAATACACCGGTCTCGAGAGAACAAAGGCCGAAAACACGTCGGCTCATGAAGAATATGCCGAAAACACATTGGCGCAAAGTGAAAAAGACCGGAAATACGTCGGTATCAAGAGAATAAAGGCCAAATAAACGTCGGCTAATGAAGACTATACCGGAAACACGTCGACGCAAGGGGAAAATTTTGGAGGCTAGGGTTTTGGAGGCTATGGCTCTAATGCCATGTTGAGAGAATTGTGAATGTTTTATATGTAAGGAACAAATGATCGTATGATCTGAAGATGTTGATCTGGAAAATATCATTCAGTGAATAATCTAGAAGTACAACGAAAACATTTGAAACATTGAGCGAATGTGTCTCTTACATCTTCACTCTTTCAATACATAAACCAAATCATCTCTCTAGGCATATCATAATTACAGTGTATATATATAATGTGGTAGAAATTAAACCCTAGCATATATACATACTAATATTAAATATCCCATATACATTTTATTCTAATACTGACACTCTAACAACTATCATTCAAATACTTGATACTAGCAATATACAACAAATATTTCAATCGAATGGAAGATTAGCCGAGTTTGCAACCTGGATAAAAGTTATAAACAGTCTCCAAATATGCAGCATTAGTTGGTCTCGAAAAATTCAAGCCAATCGAAAAAATCATATAATGTTGGGTACAACGGGGGCAACACTTTTGTCTTCAGCACGCCCGTAAAGATCAATGCATCATCAATAAAGAAGTCTTACAGTGTTTCTCTTTTGATAGGACACCTAATATCCATTAATTACGGAATATCATGCCACGTAAAATATGGCGTGCGATTGTTCATCAATCACGCCACATGATCTCACAGCCTCCAAAGACACATAATCAGCTTGTGTGAACCGCATTCATGATATCGTTCAAACAAACAAAGGAGGCGAGTATGGTTTTTTCTTCAATAAATTGTTTAGTATATTTCATTATGTGCAAAACGTAAGTAAGAAAATTATGAAATGATATATTGGTTTTTATAATGCAATATTCTCCATTTTGGAAGTCTAGAATTTTATTTTATCATTGATTGAGATGACATATATGCTTAATGAAGAAACTGTCCAGGGTGGTTAGTTAGCTAAGAAAAGTTCAAACTCTGAAGATCAACTTCTTAGCCGAGCCACTAGGCTCGATCAATCATAAAATATGAGGCATGATCATTCGGTTGAACTCTTAACTTTTACATTATGGGCTCGATAAATAAAAATCACACAAGGCAGCGACACGAATAACTTTGGACTATTTTTAATCCTCCTTCATATTAATTGCAAGGACCAAGTAGGCTACTAATCAGAGCTAGATTTTTAATATAGCTAAACTCAAGCTGTTAAGAGGATGGATGTGTAATTTACCCTAAACTTAGCCTATATGGAGTTCATGTAAACATTGATATATGTACAATAACTGAATATTAAGTTATAAAAGGTTTGAGCACACATTAAGTAGCACATTTATCTTATTACTGCTAGTTAATATGTGACAAAATGGTTATTTACTATGGAATAAATAAAATTATTACAAATATAACCTAAATTTTAAACTCTAATCATTATTGGAATATAATAAGAAGAACTAGAGATAAGCCTAACCATATGTCCATAAAGATAAACTATACATTCTATTTTATGTTAAACGTTTCAATCTCACCTCATCATTACAACTTAATGAGCTAGTATACATTCTGTTTTTATGTTAAACGTTTCAATCTCACCTTATCATTACAACTTAATGAGCTAGTATCCATAAGGGATAATTATCATTATTGGGCTCATAAAAGCCCAATAACTACAGTGCCACATTAAAACACCCTTTCTTTGGATTCATATTAATCCACATCGGTATCTATCATATTGATTACATTTGAACAACCAGACTATAACTATAATAGTTTTGGATAATCTAATTCTATATCGATGAGACATTCCAATCTAGGATACCCTTACAACCTCCCACTCGGATCATTATATGTACTAAAGTCCATCCACCATAGTGTAGACTAAACAAGGTTGCAATATTCACATGTAATATAAATTACCTTATCACATGTAAATTAAAATGTAACAATTTTCACAATAATCATGTTGCCAACTAACATTTATATAAACATTGACTCATCATGGAGTTGTGCATGAAAATAACATGACCCCATAATGACTACGTATTGATTTCCAAATGGTCTTGTATAACTTAATTGATATCGCTAAATCGTACAAAATTTACAAGAGATATAATAGCAGAAGTAATTATAGTGTTGTTTTACTAAATCATATAAAAACTGAATATTGAGCACGATACAATATGAAACTAAAATAAAAGCTGAACTACAACATACTCCCACTAAATCTGAGTATTCTCTAGACTAAGAACTCTTACATGAATGTTGTGTTTAGAAAGAGAATGTTGTGTTCATGAAAGTATATGAGTGTTGAAAACTTAGTACGAGAAGATAAAAAATGAGAGTCGAATTTTATATTTTCATGTAAGCTTAAGCCCAAAATATTATAGAGTTTGTTCTAATTTTCTATATTTTATTTTTTTAATTTAAGAAACTAATTTTTATTATTATTTGGATGTTACTCAATGTACTACAAATTTTATTCTCATAAAATATGCATATCTGAATCATAAAAACTACAGTAACATCCAATTATCTCATAGATTTATGGCACCCCAACATGGGAGGAGAGATAAATTTATGGTTAGTTAACTAAATTAAAATATTTTTCATCTCGAGAAATCCCAAATCAATCGAGAGGAGAGAATTTATCTTAGTTTACCGCAAGAAAACCTAAAGTCTTATTGTATTTTAGGTCATAATATTTTAATTAACGTATATCTTTTGTGATAAACCAACGGAATATTAAGAGTAATGTTGACGAAATATAAGTAAAAAATTTCACAATAAATTACATTAGCATACTATTTTATGTGGTATACGATGGTTCTTTAAAAACTTATGACAAAAATATGTCATGAACACACAATTCTTTATCTTAACACACTCAAACTGTTTGCAAAATCCAAATAATCTACTATAAATTTAAAAACTAAAAAATATAACAGTTATAAAAAATTATACATCCATTGCATAAAAGTCTAGATCATTCAACATCCTCCGATGTTTACTTTTATAACAAGCTTAACTAGACTTCTAACCGTCTTGTTGCGTACTACAACAATAGTATATGTAGGTGAACGAATAATAACAAGAATTTGAAAAAAGTAAAATTGAGTAGGAAAAAAAGACTCGGTTAGAGTTCAGACTCAACATTTCAAAAATGAAAGCGGTAATTGTCAGTTCTAGGCTCTACTATACAGCTTTCTATTACTCAACAATAGTCATGACGTTTTAAGCAAACCTAAGTAGACCGGTATACTTGTCCACCTGTGATCATTATGAACCGAAAATTTGGTAGAGTATGTAAAGTGTCCCTTAGTAAGAACCAAAACTGCCAGCTCATAAAAGGCTGTCATTATTTGGGTTTGGTGACTAGAGCCATAGGATATGTTAAAGTTGACAAAACCGCGTTTGGCGGTCCATTAAACAAATCAAATAATCCACTTTTTGAGTATCAGTAGTACCTACAAGCTACAACTACAAATACAATAAGAAGCCAACTGGACAAGGCTGACCCACTTTTTGAACCTTCCTGCCCAATCAACTTGTACTATAAATGCCAATCCTAAATATTATCTAAATCTCATCAAATCAACTTTCTATTACAATTCATAACGACTATGGCTACTTCTGTTTCCAAATCCGTGTTTCTCGTGTTCGCTTGTCTACTTTGCCATTTCATATCTGCATATGCTGCAGCTGCTGCTGC
Organism: Limnanthes douglasii subsp. nivea; assembly: GCA_036936605.1. Lineage (NCBI taxonomy): Eukaryota > Viridiplantae > Streptophyta > Magnoliopsida > Brassicales > Limnanthaceae > Limnanthes > Limnanthes douglasii. The sequence goes on from JAUPFV010000004.1 coordinate 214,428,649, forward strand.
TGCTCCTAACTTCTTTCGGGACATCGATGTTGCTTGGGGAGAAGGACGCGGCAAGATTCTAAACAATGGACAACTTCTTACTCTCTCGCTTGACAAAGCCTCTGGTTCTGGCTTTCAATCCAAGAATGAGTATCTTTATGGCAAAGTTGAGATGCAGATCAAACTTGTTGCTGGCAACTCCGCTGGAACTGTAACTACCTTCTACGTAAGCACCTGGTTATAACTATCTATACTTTATAAACCAAAAGTTTATCTTCTCCCTTTTTTTTTTAAGTACTAATAACAGTTGGAACTTGTCTATGCAGTTGAAATCACCTGGAACTACATGGGACGAAATAGATTTTGAGTTTCTGGGTAACGTCAGCGGGGATCCTTACACTCTCCACACTAATGTCTATACCCAAGGCAAAGGTGACAAGGAACAGCAGTTCCATCTTTGGTTCGACCCAACTGCTGATTTCCACACTTACTCCATCCTATGGAACCCTCAAAGGATTATGTAAGTACCACAACTCCAACACCACTTCACATACTGTATATAACTAGCTATCGAGTTTCAAATTTTCTAGAATCCCTATCTAATATTCTTTCTGTTTTGTTTACGTATTCCAGCTTGTCAGTAGATGGTAGACCCATCAGGGAGTTCAAGAACATGGAGTCCATAGGTGTTCCGTTCCCAAAGAACCAACCCATGAGACTTTACTCGACTTTGTGGAACGCTGACGATTGGGCCACCAGAGGTGGTCTTGTCAAGACAGATTGGTCCAAGGCTCCTTTCGTTGCTTCCTACAGGAACTACAGAGCCAGTGCTTGTGTTTGGTCAAACGGTAAATCAAGTTGCAGCACAAACTCTGCATCTTCGGTTTCTGCCAAGAACAGCAACGATGCCTGGCTTACCCAAGAGTTGGATGCAACAAGCAACAGGTACCTGAGATGGGTGCAGAAGAATTACATGATCTATAACTACTGCTCTGATATTAAGAGGTTTCCGAAGGGTCTGTCTGCCGAATGCAAGAGGAGGAGATGATGATTCTTTCAAATTTTAAAAAACTTCGATTCTGCTTTTGTAAATTCTACTCAATTGGTTATTTATTCTTTTGTTCTATACACTGTAAAATATCTTTGGATCTAAAATAGAATTTATTTGTTTATTAATTATAAATCCAAATCATACAAACGATTCATATGTACTCCAATAATTTCAGTCCTATAACAAAAATACATGACTTGACTCGACTCTATAAAAAGTTATTACGAGGTTTGATGAATATTGACAAGCCTATCAATAACCACTAATTTTTTTCTTTGTTTATAGAAAAATAAGAAAACTAGATGACACAGTCCAAGTAATTTTAGTGTCGTAGTATCGATATCGGAGGTTGTAGAGAACATAGTGAGAAATCTCCGAGCTGAGGGTATGGCTATTCCCGAAGATTTTGGCGTTTCTTTCGATCCAAAAGCAGTAGACAACCCAACATAAGACCGAGCACCAGAGATGACTATTGCCGGAAGCAGAAGGGATCCGGGAGCTTGCCTCGGCGAGCCAAGTAGTCTTGGAGGTGGGTGATGAATTAATGTTAAGCTTTCGTGATATGGCCTCCTATATGGACGATGAAAAAGGACAATAGATGATGATAGACTCAAACGTTTCTACGCTGTTTAAGCAAATAAAACAATCTTGTGGTGGTGTCTAGCCCCCAACCAATAAGCTTGTCAAGATTGAAAGCTTCTTATGGATAACCATCCGGGTTATAGAGGAGTGCCTAGGAATGCTGTATTTATTCCAGATAAGAAATCCTAGGAAACCTTGCTTCTAGATGGTCTAAGGGTCTCATACATGCTGTTGATGGTGAAGAGAGGGCGAGAATGATTTGGGATCAACATAAAGGTATATTCCGCGTCAGAAACAAGAGACTGGTGCTTAAAGTATTCCTAATTTCAGAGAGATGATGGTGATGATGTCTACTGGCCGCCCTGACGTGGGGTGGCCAAACTCATCGCCCGTTACATTGAATATATGTGACACGAGAGATATTGCACATTTGCGCCAAATTGGTGATGCTAGGGCCAAAACGATTCACTAGGGAAGTTGAGAAGAGCCAAGGGTCGTACCAGATAGATGTGTCGGTGCCATTTTCGATATGAACCTTATAGAGACTCGCGGCCTGGTTGTAGATCTTAAAGATTTTCCTTTATCCTCAACTAGCGGACTTGGTGAGGGGGAGATTTCATATGCATTTGTTCTTGATCTTCTCAACCAAGGTCCATTAGATCCATATAAAATATTGAGTTTCTAGTCGTAATGAACCAAAAAGACTTAAGGGGGTTGCATGCTTCCAAATTTTGCGGTTGAGAATCCTAAGGTCACCCCCATCTACAGGCAAAGTAAGCTTATCACAAACAATATTAGCTCCTGAGGTCTTCATCTCTGTACAAAACGAGAGAATCTGTGGAATAATTAGTAAATTTTGTTTAGAACTCGCACATGAAGGATGAAGATTAAAGACCAGTAGACTCGGCTGGCGAAGAGCACCGATTTGATCAAATGAAGTCTATCGGCATATAAGAGATGCTTGGAAGTCCATGATTTGATATAATGGATTTCAAGATGACGATCCTAGTGTTTTCCGAGAGGTAAACATGGCTTTTGTTTGGATTAAACTAGAGTCCCGGGAGAAGTGAAAATTTGTCGAGGACCTCTTTGATGAGATTGATTAAGGGTTCTCTGGTGCGATAGGAGATCATGAGGTTATCAGCAGAACAAAAGCTGACGATCTTGAGCTTGTGGCATTTCCCATGGAATCCAAATGATGGGTCATCGTTTTTTTCCTGAAGGATGTTGGAGAGGACCTGCATGAGATTAAACGTAAAGTAACTTGATAATAACAATTCAAGTTATAATAACTACTAAATTATAATAATTCATAACAATAAACGTAAAGTAACTTGATTATAATAACATGAAAATACAAGAATATGAACGAATATCATGATAAGCACAATCGTGTTATCGTGAAACCAAAACACGACTCAACAACGTAATATGCTTTAAAAATAAACCAATATAAACGATCATACAATTAACTAAAAATAGGCGATACAAATGAAATAGATCAAATAATTTTGGTTAAAAAACTCACAAAACTTTACAATAATTAATAGAAGTAGTAAAATTTTGGAGTTAAGTTTCCTTTAAACATAATACATCATTGAATTAAAACAACTACGTCAGAAATGGATCTAGAAACGGATCTAACTAGGCTAATCTTGGCCGAATATGACAAGAAAAAACTTAGAGTGAACAATATCGTGGTTCAAGTTAATTCAAAATCTAAGAAGATGTGTATGAAAATTTCAAATTAATAGTGGATAACACGCAATTTGAGGGTAATCAATCCTCAGCTAAGAAACTGTCTTGAGTAGACAGTTTGTCCAAGATTGCAAGCTAAACAAAAAAAAATGACGAGTGCTACATTAATTATTTCACAACCTATTAGACATGAAGCAAACATATGAATATATTGGTAAATGTATTCGATAGTAAATTTTACACTTTCCCAACTGGTGGTCCGTCAAGGAACATTATGATGTTGATATCATAGGGAGAAAAATATGAATAAAGTCAACTAATTGATGAATGCAGAGTTGATTTCTAATGTTACTCGGTCTGTCTCGGGTAGGCAGAATCATCATTCGTTAATAATAATATTTTAGAAATTTAGGTTACTATCAAATCAAAAGTCATTGATAATACAATGCTCGTAAGATATGTGGAAAGAAACCACATGTCAAACCAAAGATATGTTGAGTCTTTGTTACCAACCAACATCTTAAACATATTGATATCCACATACCAAAAACAACGAGTTTTACTCCAGGTCCATAAAAGTTTATATACCATATTAACATCCTATGAATTTTTTTATTATATTGTTCGCCGATTTAATTCAGTTACACCAAATGGATGTCTATTTACCACTTACTACGGAGAATCACGTGATTTCATAACTTAAGATTTGAAATACTAAAGCTGCCCTCAGAGAGAGCAACGTGACATTATGCCATTAAATTTTAGGATTATAGATCTTCATCTCGTGGACAGACCAAATGAATTTATTGAGAGATTGTGCAAGTTTTTTAAGGATTCTAGCTGGTAAGATTAAAATCGAGGACCAATATACTTTCCGGTAAAGATGACGGATTTAATTAGTTGAAGTATACCTGCATACAATTGTTTTTAGAGGTTCACACCAAGATCCTACTAATACACATATTAATAAACGTGTTACACTCACGGTAGGATAGTTGGCCAGTAATGAGATAAACATCAGAGATACTTAACAGAGAGTAAACCAACCTTGTAGCCAAGAATATTGACGAACCCTGATTTAAAGGAATATCTAATTCCGAACAAGAAGATGTGATACTTCCTAGTGCTAACCTGAAATCTTGATAAGTTATAGAATTCAGCAAGGCCATCAATAATATGACTAAGAAAATATGCATCATACATACAAAATATTATAAGATCATCCGTAAAATATAGGTTTACTATTTTAAGTTTATGAATTTCTAAGTGAAATGTAAACTTCCTATCATTATGTTCTCCATCAAGGATACTCATGGGGACTTACATTACTAAAATATAAAATATATCTCGGTGGAGTCCTCTTTGGCATTTCAAATTGTCTTGAGGATCTTCGTTAATATGTAAACTATAATACGGTGTCAAGAAGTATGTCGTGATCCAATAGATAATTTATTTTGGAAAATTCATAGAAATTAAAATGTGCACGATAAAATTCCAACGACCATTGTCAAACAAATTTCATAGGTCAATTTTAAGGGCCACCTTAGGACCCTTAGTTGGTCTGATTGTCCCAAAAAGGATCGTTGGACTGGAAAATAATGTTGAATATGATATGACCGACCATAAAGTCTAATAGCGACTTCTCGTTGAGGTCTAAAAAAATCTTTAAATTTTTGTCATTATATTGGATATGATATTGTAAATGATATTACAAGAGGCGGAAGATATGCAGTCTATAATAGAAGGAGTATCAGATTTTAGAATAATTGAAATTAAGTTTTTATTCCACAAAGATATTGACAGTCATACTAAAAACAAGGTCAATCACGCCAGAAATGGCTGTACCAACAATATTGCATGAGGATTTGAAGAAACCAGAGTTATATCCATATGTACCCGAGGGTTTGTTAGTGTCATATTTTGGAATAAGAGAAAACCAAGTTTTATTATAAGATTAATCATGACACTTTGACTCAAATAAAATATGAACTTCGTAAAAAAATCCTTACCAAAAATGTTCAATAAGAATTTGAAGAAAGCAAAATTGTAATCAGCTGTACCCAAGCATTTGTTAGTGTTAATACTTTTGAGGATAAAACTTAGTCGGAGGGTATTTAGGTAACTTAGGTGATATATTAAATTTAGAGTGGAATGTAGAGAGATAATTGAGCTGCTATATTTAATGTTTAGAGAGATAAAATCTCAACCCTCTTAATTGTTGCTCTTTTAAGTCTTTATAGTCTAGGAGCTTGCCTCGGCGAGCCAAATAGTCTAAGAGGTGGGTGATGAATTAATGTTAATTTTTCGAGAAATGGCCTCCCATATGGACGATGAAGGCTTCCTTTAGTAATGAACTCTTGAATACCAAATATCCAAGCTACGGAGTTAGAGGAAGAAGCACACTAGTTTTTGGTGTTGAGCAGGATCCTCTATAAAACATATCTTAATAAACCTTTGCACTGCCTCAAATTCGATGAGTCTCAAGCAGTTTTATCTTAGTTACATGAAGGGGAAGGGTATGTCCATTGTGGCTACAAGGATTTGACTAGAATGGTTTTATTAGTATGGTATTATTGGCCATCTATCATGACAAACGCTAAAGAGTTAGTTAGAATATGTGATCTTTGTCAAAGATATAGAAACGTAATATATGTACCAGCAGTCCCCATTGAGTCAATGTCTGAAGCAGTATCTTTTTTACAGGTGGGGGTTTGATTTGGTTGGACCCCTTCTTATGGCTTCTCGAAGATGTCAAACTTCTTTGCAATTTATTATTTTTGAAATGGATAGAGCTTGCACATCTCTACACAACTACTTTTAAAGAAGTAATCAAGTTTATCATTTCCAATATTTTTTGTAGGTTCGGAATTCCTAGACGTATTACCACAGATAATGGCCCCCAGTTTGACAATAGCGATATGGATAATTTTTGTACATCCAGAGGAATTCACCATTGTTTCTCTTCACCTTTTCATCACCAAGCTAATGGACAAATATAGGTGGCAAACAAAATTATTTTGATGAGTGTATAAAATAATATGGAAGGAGCGGTAGGAAAATGACCAAATCACTTACAAGAAGTATTGTAGGCTTATCGAACTACTCCATATACAGCCACACGAGAATCTCTATTTACATTGGTCTATGGGATGGATGCAATAGCACGGATAAAGGCAATTCTTCCCTTTTTCAGGATTCAAAATTATTCCGAATAGGAAAACGAAGTTGCAATAAGAGCTCGATTGGACTTGATCGAAGAAAAGAGAATTAATGCTCATTTAAGAATGACACATTATGAGAGCTTAATGAGGAGTAGATATGCCTCTAGAGTACATAAAAGAGACTTCCAAGTAGGGGAAAAGTTTTAAGAAAAGTATTTTTGCACACCGAAGACATAAAGTTTGGAAAATTGGCTCTGAATTGGGAAGTACCATATACTATGTATGAAAAGGTTAAACAAGGGATACATCATTAGTTGACAAGACAGTCATTTAAGGCATCCGTTGATTTTCGAACATTTAAGGTTGTGCATTGAGAGTAAATTTATGTTGTAAATATTTACTTTTTTTAATGCAAATATTTGGTCGCATACTCTTTCCTACCCTCGTGGTGCGGGGATGTTTTAATAAGGTATCCGAAATATTAATAATTTATTAGCCTTTACGTTTTCAAAATATGTTAAAGACTTATTGCCTTCAGATGGATTACCTTTGAATGTATTGTGTATGTTAATGATTTTATCTCCTTCGAATGACTTGTGTATGTTAAAAAAATTATTTCCTTCGAATGTATTACCTTCGAATGGCTTGTGTATGTTAAAGATATTATCGCGTTCTAATGACTTTTATATATTAAATATTTTATTGTCTTTGAATGGCTTGTGTATGTTAAAGATTTTATTTCATTTAAATGAATTACTTTCGAATGCCTTGTGTATGTTAATGATTTTATTTCCTTCAAATGGATTACCTTCAAATGACTTGGGTATGTTAAAGATTTTATTTCTTTCGAATGGATTACCATCAAATGGCTTGTGTGTGCTAAAGTTTTTATTACATTCTAATGGATTACCTTCAAATGGATTGGGCACACTAAGTTTTTGTTGCCTTCGAATGGTTTTTATTTCAAGATTAACTATCTTCGGGTAAATGGGATTAAGAAGTAAATATAAGAATGTATAAGGAAATAAGCCAAGATTGATAAAATATAAAGTGCCTTGGACAACCCAAGGAATTAATAAATCCTAGGAAAATATTTCTAAAATTCATTGGTTATGGCAAGGGCTTACAGAAGAAAATCTTATACAAATAATAAAATTCCTTATATACAACAAGCCTTGCACAAAAACAACCGCATAAACACCTATTGGTATTTGGGCTCATTCTCGTCGGCATCTTCTTCTATTTCCTGTGAACTCTCACCGTCAGAGTCCCCATCATCGTTATTGTCAGAAATATCATTTGGTGAATCTTCTTAGATACCAAGCTAATTTGATATGGGCATTTCGAGGGGCAACAAGACATCTAGAAATTATCCTAATAAAGATCTGAGGAAAAGTGTGGGGAACTTTTTATGGAATTCCAACACCATATATGATTTGGTTGAGGCATCCCTCTTGTGTAAGGAGATTATCACCGCATAAGCATACACATCTATGACCTCATTCACATCGTGGGTGGATTTCCATTTGAGGGTAGCAATTTCATCCTCATGCTTCTTGATAAAAGCCACTTGAGTTGTCTTCACCCAATAAGTGCTTGATGGCCGCTTTATCGTCAACTTGTTGATTCTTTAGTAAGATAGTCTCCTCTGAGTGGATGATTGCAGAATTCTATACTTAGCTTCTAATTTTTCATACTCGGACTTCACTTTGACTAACTCTTCCCTTATAGATTTGACCTCTTCGGATAAACTATTGTTTTTTCCCTCTTTTCTTTGGTTGAAGCCTTCACATTCTTTTTTTCCTCTTGAAAAGAATTAATGGTTTCGATTGGAAAACTCACTTGTCTCTCCAAGTCAACAATTTGTCTCACATAGCTCAATACCAAATATCCCAACACATCGTTTTCCTTTGATAATTCAAGGGGAACCTCTTCGAATCCCACAAAAGCCTTCATACTTTTAATGAGGTTAACGTCTCTGAATACCTGCCTTTTAAAGGGGCGGGGGAATCCATGGTGAAGATGATCGGATAATATAGCTGTTAGAGGTTCAACTGAAGGGATTGTTGGTGGAGTAATGTTTGTCTTATTTGTCCCTTTTGTGTACCTCTTTCTTCTTAAGCACGAGATATTTTGAGGGTACCTCACCTCATTCAACAATGGTAGTCACAACGACTAATAAGGTTGAGTCAATCTCATCTAGATTCCCTTCATTTCCCACTTTAGCAACAAACTCTCATGAACCTTATTTTCTCTTTTCGTCATTCATATTCTGATGGTTGGGGGCTCTATTCCTATTCGGAAGAAATAACTTTCCATCGAAAACCTTGGTTCTCTTGAGAATGACTGAAGGTCGATGAGGGTTTTTGAACTGCTCCCATGTTAGCTCTCATTTATGATTAGTCCTCTAGAGGTGACTTCGAACAAATTAGTAGGAGTGAAGCATTGATGGAATCCATTGGACCATTTCACATATGCCCATTGATTCAACATTCTAAATGTCACATTCTCTTTGGCCAGATGATGTAGATATGGCTTCAAAATGGCCGATGAAAAATAATTTAGGAATAAATAGTAAAATAATATAAAAAGTAATAAAAACTTCAAAATAATTCTGACGAGGCTTATGAGTATTCTTCCACTGTCTGGTAAGGTGGCTCGGATCGCCTTGGAAGGTGATATTCTTACCATTTTCCCACTGACCAGTGATGAAAAAGAATTTATTTTTCCAAATTGTATCTACCCCTATCGGATCATCCACCACTTTGTAGTCGTTTCCCATGTTAAAATAGTAAAAGAGGATGTGGGAATTACGAGATAGTCCCGCAACGGCAGTAGTTGTTCCATCGGCATCGAATTCTTAGACAATCTTGAAGCTATGATGTATGCCAATAATGAGAACCATTCATTTGGGCTAGCTTGTCTTGGGAAAAATCTTACCAAATTAAATTATTTCACAATCTCATGGTCTAAGCGAAATCGAAGGCCGTAGTTGAGCACATTAGTGTCAACTACTAATTCCTTAGCAGTACAGCTCATCGAAGTCTCTTTGGGTTTGGGAAACCTAACTTTAATTATTTTAGGGAACCCCCATTTGGTTCGAATGGCCTCCAATTTAGATTCATGAAAATATATTGGAAATTTCATCTAGGGCTAAAAGATAGTTGACACTAACCCTTGTAAAGTTGGGCCCAACGCATCTGACTAGAGACGTAAGAAGAGGTTCGGTTTCTATTATTGAATCATTTCTTTTGCCATTTCCATCACCACTTCATTGCACCTATGAATTTTTATTCTTCATTGGAAGCGAAGTTTCCCTATCTGAACAGATGTCTCGAGAGTGGATTATTCACTAGAATCCTCCATGTTCTCCTTCATAACATGGGGACTAGATCCCGAAGGCTCAATAAGTTGAATCTAACATTCACTTCTTCAGGTTTAGAAGACTCAACAACCAGTGTTGGAGGATTTTCTCATTCACTCGGATTTGGTGGAAGCTCATCTGGAAGAGTTATAGGGTCTTCTCCCATGCTCGGACTTTGAGAATGGGAGGACTACTGGCAGTTTCTTCTTGCCATGTTGGCTCTTTTCCATAATGTGTTTAGTTTTGATTTTAGATAAAATGGTTACTCTACGGGGTGTATTCTCCTCAGAAACCGATTTCATGGCTTTGAAAGTAGAAGGGTTTTGACGGCTAGTGGCCCCTTGGAATTGTGATGATTTAAGAAGTTTAAGAGAACAACTTGGTATGTAAATTACTAGCAGTCAAATAAGGTTTAGAGGGAATATTACATCTATTGTAAGGATAAATTCTTTTGTAATCAATGCATTGGTTTAAACATCCGTACCCGATACAGGTGAACCAACAACGAATCTAGCTTTCTTCATTTCTTCTTTGAGTTCAGAAACGTTTAGCTAACTGTCTTTTGTTGATGTATTTTTTACGGTGAACATAGAAACACCAAAATGGTTCTGGAAAAGTAATCTGTGGTGGTTAACGTGGTATAGGAAATGAAATATCGTCGGTAAGGAGTTGAATATCAACGATAAAGATTTTCTCTATTTAGAATTCAAATTATTTCTCTCTTTAAACATACCTACAGTAATAAAAGAAGTTGATACCGTCTCTTTTATGATTGGTTGGTTTTACTTAAGGTAAAACAAGTTTGTGGCTCCAATTAAGTGGTAGTACGTGTCCTAAAAAGTAACTCGTTAAAATTTGTGACCCTTGGATAGTAATTATCTTCGAATAAATGCTTCAGGATGGGATTCATATGTTTTCATCACTTATACTCAATTAAAGATTATTGAGTATTGACATGCCTATCAATAACCACTAATTTTTTTCTTTCGGTATCGGAGGTCGTAGAGAACATAGTGAGAAATCTCTGAGCTGAGGGTATGGCCATTCCTGAAGATTTTGGCGTATTCTTTCGATCCAAAAGTACTAGACAACCCAACATAAGACTGAGCACCAGAGATGACTATTGTCGGAAGCAAATGGGGTCCAGGAGCTTGCCTCGGCGAGCCAAGTAGTCTAGGATGTGGGTGATGAATTAATGTTAAGATTTCAAGATATGACCTCCCATATGGCCGATGAAAAAGGACAATAGATGATGATATGCTCAAAAGTCTCTACGATGTTTAAGGAAATAAAACAATCTGATAGGGTGTCTAGCCCCCAACCGATAAGCTTGCCCAGAGTTGAAAGCTTCTTATGGATAATCATCCAGGTTATAGAGGAGTTCCTAGGAATGATGTATTTATTCCAGACAAGAAAATCCTAGGAAACCTTGTTTCTAAATGGTCTAAGGGTCTCATACATGTTGTTGATGGGGAAGAGAGGGAGAAAATGATTTGGGATCTAGAAAAGGTATCTTCCATGTTAGAAACATGGGAATGGTGCTTAAAGTATTCCTAATTTCATAGAGATAATGGTGATGATGTCTACGGGCCGTCTTGACGTGGGGTGGCCAAACCCATCGCCTGTTACATTGAAGATTTGTGACACTAGAGATATTGTGCATTCACGCCAAATTGGTGATGCTGGGGCCAAAACGATTCACTAGGAAAGTTAGGAAGAGCCAAGGGTCGTACCAGATAGGCGTGGCATTGTCATTTTCAATATGAACCTTATAGGGACTCGCGACTTGGTTGCAGATCTTAAGGATTTTCCTTTATCCCTAACCAGCGAAAGTGGTAAGGTTGAGATTCCATATGCATTTTTTCTTGATCTTCTCAACCGGGGTCCATTGGATCTATATGCATCTGGGTTTCTAGTCATAATGAACCAAAAATACTTTAGGGGGTTGCCTGATTCCAAATTTTGAAGTTAAGAATCCCAAGGCCACCCTCATCTGCAGGCAAAGTAATCTTATCCCAAGAAATCTTAGCTCATGAGGTCTTCATCTCCGTGCAAAACGAGAGAATCTGTGGAATAACTAGGAAAGTTTGTTTAGAACTCACACAGGGAGGATGGATATTAAGGACCAGTAGACCCGATTGGCGAAGAGCGCCGATTTGATCAATTGAAGTCTACCAACATATAAGAGATGCTTGGAAGTCCATGAGTTGATACCGTTGGTGAATTTAAGAAAAAAGGTCTACAATCGTTGTAAGAAATCATTGATATGATTAGCAGGACTCCCAGGTATCTGAGAGGAAGCACGCCTTCATTAAAACCAATGGATTTCAAGATGACGATCCTAGTGGTTTTCGAGAGGTAAACATGGCTTTTGTTTGGATTAAACTGGAGTCCCAAGAAAAGTGAAATCGGTCGATGAACTCTTTGATGAGATTGATTAAGGGTTCATTGGTGCGATAGAAGATCATGAGGTCATCCGCAGAGCAAAGGTTGATGATCTTAAGCTTGTGGCATTTCCAGTGGAATCCAAATTATGGGTCATAGTTTTTTTCCTGAAGGATGTTGGGGATGACATGCATGACATTAAACATAAAGTAACTTGATAATAATAATTCAAGTTATAATAACTACTAAATTATAATAATTCATAACAATAAACGTAAAGAAACTTGATAATAATAACATGAAAATACAAGAATATAAACGAATATCATGATAAGCACAATCGTGTTATCGCGAAACCAAAACACGAACCAACAACGTAATATGCTATAAAAATAAACCAATATAAATGATCATACAATTAACTAGAAATAGGCGATACAAATTAAACAGGTCAAATAATTTTGGTTAAAAAATTCACAAAACCTATACATTAATTAATAGAAGTAGTAAAAATTTGGAGTTAGGTTTCCTTTAAACATAATACATCACTGAATTAAAACAATTACGTCAGAAATTGATATATAAACAGATCTAACTAGGCTAACCTTGGCCGAACATGACAAGAAAAAACTTAAAGTGAACAATGTCCTGGTTCAAGTTAATTCAAAATCTAAGAAGATATATATGAAAATTTCAAATTAATAGTACATAACACGCAATTTGAGGGTAATCAATCCTCAGCTAATAAGCTGTTTTGAGTAGACAGTTTGTCCAAAATTGCAAGCTAAACAAAAACAATGACGAGTGTTACATTAATTATTCCACACTAATCCAACTTATTAGACGTGGTGCAGACAATTGAATATATTGGTAAATGCATTCGATAGTAAATTTTACATTTTCCTCACTAATGGTCCGTCAAGGAACATTATGACGTTGATATTGTAGCGAGAAAAATATGAATAAAGTCAACTAATTGATTAAATGAAGAGTTGATTTCTAATGTTACTCGGTCTGTCTCGGGTAGGCAGAACCATCATCCGTTAATAATGATATTTTATAAATTTAGGTTATTATCTAATCAAGAGTCACTGATAATACAATTCCCCTAAGATATGTGGAAAGAAACCACATGTCAAACCAAAGATATGTTGAGTCTTTGTTGCCAACCAACATCTTAAACATATTGATATCCACATACCAAAAACAACGAGTTTTACTCTAGGTCCATAAAAGTTTATATATCATATTAACATCCTATGAATTTTTTTATTATATTGTTCCCCGATTTAATTCAGTTACACCAAATGGATGTCTATTTACCACTTACTAAGGAGAACCACTTGATTTCATAGCTTAAGATTTGAAATACCAAAGCCGCCCTCCGAGAGAGCAACGTGACGTTATACCATGTAATTTTAGCATTATATATCTTCATCTCGTGGACAGACCAAATAATCTATTGAGAGATTGCGCAATTTTTCTAAGGATTCTAGCTGGTAAGATTAAAATGAAGGACCAATATACGTATCTGGTAAAGATCACGGATATAATTAGTTGAAGTATACTTGCATAAAATTATTTTTAGAGGTTCACACCAGGATCCTACTAATACCCATATTAATAAATGTATTACACTCACAGTAGGATAGTTGGCCAATAATGATATAAACATCGGAGATACTTAACATAGAGTAAACCAACCTTGTAGCCAAGAATATTGATGGACCTTGATTTAAAAGAGTATCCAATTTCGAACAAGAAGATATGATCCTTCCTAGTACTAACCTGAAATCTTGATAAGTTGTAGAATTCAGCGAGGCCATCAATAATATGACTAAGGGAATATGCATCACACATACAAAATATTATAAGATCGTCCGTAAAATATAGGTTTACTATTTTAAGTTTATGAAATTCTAAGTGGAATGTAAACTTCCTATCATTATGTTTTCCATCAAAGATACTCATGGGGACTTACATTACTAAAATAGAAAATATATTTCGGTGGAGGCCTCTTTGGCATTTCAAATTGTCTTGAGGATCTTCATTAATATATAGAATATAATACGGGGTCAAGAAGCATGTCGTGATCCAATAAATACTTTATTTTGCAAAATTCATAATAAATTAAAATGTGCATGATAAAATTCCAACGGCCATTGTCAAACAAATTTAGAAGGTCAATTTTAAGGGCCACCTTATGACCCTTACTTGGTTTGATTGTCCCGAAGAGGAGCTTTAGACTGGAAAATAATGTTGAATATGATATGACCGACCATAAAGTTTGATTGCGATTTATCGTTGAGGCGGAGGATATGCAGTCTATAATAGAAGAAGGAGTATCAGATTTTAGAATAATTGAAATTAAGTTTTTATTCCAAAATGATATTGACACTCATATTAAAAATAAGGTGAACCCCGCCAGAAATAGCTTTACAGACAATATTGCATGAGGATTTGAAAAAACCAGAGTTATAGCCATATATACCCGAGGGTTTGTTAGTGTCATATTTTGGAATAAGAGAAATCCAAGTTTTATTCTAAGATTAATCATGACACTTTGACTCAAATAAAATATGAACTTTGCAAAAAAAAAAAATCATTACCAACAAAGTTCAATAAGAATTTAAAGAATGCAAAATTGTAATCAGATGTACCCAAGTATTTGTTACTGTTAATACCTTTGAGGATAAAACTTAGTCGGAGAGTATTTAGGTAACTTAGGTGATATACTGAATTTAGGGTGGAATGGAAAGAGATAATTGAGCTGCTATATCTAATGCTTAGAGAGATAAAATCTCAACCATCTTAAATGTTGCTCCTTTAAGTCTTTATAGTTTACTTTTGGGCCCATGAGCCAACCGGGTCAGATAATGAATATGGGTAAAAAACCATAAGTCTAAAATCTCATTAACCATTAATTATGATAATTCATACTTAAAGATACGGCTGATCCAAAAGTTGAAAATGTTGATTTAGTATGATTTTTATTTTGGGTCTAAATTTCCCCCTCGAAGAAATCTGACCCAAATTCTAACTATTACACCCAAAGAAATCTGACCCCATCAACCAGCCCTAGGGGTGGCAATTCGGGTGTTGTCCGGCCCGATCCGACCCGACCTGGTTTTGTCCGGCCCGAACTTAGAACGGGCCGGGTTCGGGTTTAGAAATGGTAGCCCGCAATCGGGCCGGGCTGGGTACGAGTTTTAAATTTGTTCGGCCCGTTCCGGTCCGAAAATCATAAAATATATATATAAATAATATTTCTACATATAATAAAAATAACATATTTAAAAAATAAATTAATATATTTAAAATAATTTAAAAAATATTTAAAAATATTAAAATTAATGTCCGCGGGTCGGGCCGGGTTGACCGGCGGACATTAGCGGACGAGCTCGGGTTTGAAAATATGAGCCTGGGAACGGGTCGGGTCGGGTTCAGGATCAAGTGTAAAAAAGGCGGGCTCAGGCGAGCCGACCCAAACTCGGCACGCAGACAACCCATTGCCATCCCTAACCAGCCCCCTTAGCCCTCTCAAAAGTATTTTGGGAGGGTTAAGTGACACATATCTCAATCGTATTTGATTTACATTTTTTTAAGTTTGTTTACTCAATACTCTTTAATTGAGTATAAGTGATGAAAACATATGAATCCCATCCGGAAACGTTTATTCGAAGATGATTATTATCCAAGGGTCACAAATTTTAATGAGTTACTTTTTAGGACACGTGCTACCATTTAATTGGAGCCACAAACTTGTTTTACCCTAGGTAAAACCAACCAATTAAAAAAGAGACGATATCACTTCTCTAGAGCATCATACCTACCATTTTTTGTTTTTACTTCTCTAGTAGGACACTCAAGCATATATTGTAATTTCTTTATAAATTATATTTTATGTTTTTGCTGTAGGAATTTTTAAAGAGAGAAATAATTTGAATTCTAGATAGAGAAAATCTTTATCGTTGATATTCAACTCCTTACCGACGATATTTCATTTCCTCTACCGTGTTGACCACCACAGATTACTTTTCCAGAACCATTTTGGTGTTTGTATGTTCACCGTAAAAAATGCATCAACAAAAGACAGTTAGCTAAACTTTTCTGAACTCGAAGAAGAAAAGAAAAAAGCTAGATTCGTTGCTGGTTTACGTGTATACTCAGGTACGTTTGTTTAAACCAATTCATTGATTACAAAAGAGTTTATCCTTAGAATAAATGTAATATTCCCTCTAAACCTTCTTTGATTGCTAGTAATTTACATAACAAGTTGTTCTCTAAACTTCTTAAATCATCCCAATTCCAAAGGTCCACTAGCAATCAAAACCCTTCTACTTTCAAAGCCATGAAATCGGTTTCTGAGGAGAATACACCCCGTACAGTAACCATTTTATCTAAAATAGAAACTAAACATATTATGGAAAAGAGCCAACATGGCAAGAAGAAACTACCAGTAGTGCTCCCATTCCCAAAGTCCGAGGATGCGAGAAGACCTTATAACTCTTCCAGATGAGCTTCAACCAAATCCGAGTGAATGAGAAAATCCTCCAACATCGGTTGTTGATTCCTCTCAAACTGAAGAAGTGAATGTTAGATTCAACCTATTGAGCCTTCGGGATCTAGTCCCCATGTTATGAAGGAGAACATGGAGGATTCCAGTGAAGAATCCACTCTCGAAACATCTGGTCAGATAGGGAAACTTCACTTCCAATGAAGAATAAAAATTCAGAGGTGAAATGAAGTGGTGATGGCAATGGAAAAATAAATTCTCCAATAACAGAAACCGAACCTCTTCTTACACCTCTGGTCAGATGTGTTGGGCACAACTTTACAAAGGTTAGTGTCAACTATTTTCATGAATCCTAATTGGAGGCTATTGGAACCAAATGGGGGTTCCCCGAAATAATTAAAGTTAGGTTTCCCAAACCCGAAGAGACTTCGATGAGCTGTACTGCAAAGGAATTAGTAGTTGACACTAATGTGCTCAAGTACGGCCTTCGATTTCTCTTAGACCCTGAGATTGTGAAATAATTTAATTTGGTAAGATTTTTCTCAATCCAAGCTAGCCCAAATGAATGGTTCTCATTACTGGCATGCATCATAGCTTCAAGATTGTCTAAGAATTCGATACCGATGGAACAACTGTTGCCGTTGCGGGACTATCTCGTAATTCCCACATCCTCTTTTACTATTTTAACATGGGAAACGACTACAAAGTGGTGGATGATCTGATGGAGGTAGATACAATTTGGAAAAATCAATTCTTTTTCATCACTGGTTAGTGGGAAAATGGTAAGAATATCACCTTCCAAGGCGATCCGAGCCACCTTACCAGACACTAGAAGAATACTCATAAGCCTCGTCGGAATTATTTTGAGGTTTTTATTACTTTCTATAATATTTTACCATTTATTCCTAACTTATTTTGCATCGGACATTTTGAAGCCCTATCTACATCATTTGACCAAAGAGAATGTGACATTTAGAATGTTGAATCAATGGGCATAGGTGAAATGGTCCAATGGCTTCCATCAATGCTTCACTGCTACTAATTTTGTTCGAAGTCACCTCTAGAGGACTAATATTAAATGAGAGCTAACATGGGAGCAGTTCAACATCAGAATATATTTCTTCCGAATAGGAATAGAGCCCCCAACCATCAGAATATGAATGACAAAAAGAGAAAAGAAGGTTCATGAGAGTTTGCCAGATGAGATTGACTCAACCCTATTAGTCGTTATGACTACCATTTTTGAATGAGGTGAGGTACCCACAAAATATCTCGTGCTTAAGAAGAAAAAGGTATACAAAAAGGGCAAATAAGACCGAAATTACTCCACCAACAATCCCTTCAGTTGAACCTCTAACAACTAAATTATCCAATCATGTTCACAAGTTCTCCCCCTTTTGAAAGGAAGGTATTCAAAGACGTTAACCTCATTTAAAGTATGAGGGCTTTTGATTTTGAATATTTTCAAAATTGAATTCCCGGAATCTACAAGTACCACTACTGTTGTGGTATTCGAAGAGGTTCCCCTTGAATTATTAAAGGAAAACGATGTGTTGGGATATTTGGTACTGAGTTATGTGAGACCAATTGTTAACTTGGAGAGACAAGTGAGTTTTCCAATCGAAACCATTAATTATTTTCATGAGGAAAACAAGAATTTGAAGGCTTCAACCGAAGAAAAGAGGGAAAAAAACAATAGTTTATCCGAAAAGGTCAAATCTGTAAGGGAAGAGATAGTCAAAGTGAAGTCCGACTATGAAAAATTAGAAGCTAAGTATGGAAGTCTGAAATCATCCACTCAAAGGAGATTATCTTTTTAAAAAATCAGCAAGCTGACGATAAAGCGGCCATCAAGAACTTATTGGGTGAAGACAACTCAAGAGGCTTTTATCAAGAAGAATGATGATGAAATTGCTACCCTCAAATAGAAATCCACCTATGATGTGGATGACGCCATAGATGTGTATGCTTATGCGGTGATAAGCTCCTTACACAAGAGGGATGCCTCAACCAAATCATATATGGTGTTGGAATTTCATAAAAAGTTCCCCACGCTTTTCGTGGGATCTTTATTAGGACAAGTTCTAGATGTCTTATTGCCTCTCGATATGCCCATATCGAATTAGCTTGGTATCTCTGAAGATTCACCAAATGATAGTTCTGAAAATAGAGATGACGGGGACTCTGACGGTGAGAGTTCAGAGGAAATAGAAGAAGATGCCGATGAGAATGAGCCCAAATACCAATAGGTGTTTATGCGGTTGTTTTTGTGCAAGCCCTTGTTGTATATAAGGAATTTTATTATTTTTATCATATTTTTCTATGTAAGCCCTTGGCATAACCAAGGAATTTTAGAAATATTTTTCCTAGGATTTTATTAAGTCCTTGGGTTGTCCAAGGAACTTTATATTTCATCAATCTTAGCTTATTTCCTTAAATATTTTTATATTTACTTCTTAATCGAATTTACCCGAAGATAGTTAATCTTGAAATAAAAAAAATCGAAGGCAACAAAAACTTAGCATGCCCAATCCATTTGAAGTTAATACATTAGAATGTAATAAAAACTTTAACACATACAAGCCATTTGAAGTTAATCCATTCAAAAGAAATAAAATCTTTAACATACCCAAGCCATTTGAAGGTAATCCATTCGAAGGAAATAAAATCATTAAGATACACAAGCCATTCGAAAGTGATTCATTTAAAGGAAATAAAATCTTTAAGATACACAAGCCATTCAAAGACAATAAAATCTTTAACATATACAAGTCATTTGAAAGCGATAATATCTTTAACATACACAAGCCATTCGAAGGAAATAATTTTTTTAACATACACAAGTTATTCAAAGGAAATAAAATCGTTAACATACACAATCCATTCAAAGGTAATCCATCTGAAGGCAATAAGTCTTTAACATATTTTGAAAACGTAAAGGCGGTAAATTATTAATATTTCAGATACCTTATTAAAACATCCCCGCACCACGAGGGTAGGAAAGAGTATGCGGCCAAATATTTGCATTAAAAAAAGGTATATATTTACAACATAAATTTACTCTCAATGCACAACCTTAAATGTTCAAAAATCCACAGATGCATTAAATGAGTATCTTGTCAACTAATCGATGTATCCCTTGCTTAACCTTTTCATACATAGTGTATGGTACTTCCCAATTCGGAGCTAACTTTCCAGACTTTATGTCTTCGGTGTGCAAAAATACTTTTCTTAATAAATTTCCCCTACTTGGAAGTCTCTTTTATGTACTCTAGAGGCAAATCTACTCCTCATTAAACTCTCATAATGTGTCATTCTTAAATGAGCATTAATTCTCTTTTCTTCGATCAAGTCCAATCGAGCTCTTATTGCAACTTCGTTTTCCTATTCGGAATAATTTTGAATCCTGAAAAAGGGAAGAATTGCCTTTATCCGTGCTATTGCATCCATCCCATAGACCAATGTAAATAGAGATTCTCGTGTGGCTGTATATAGAGTAGTTCGATAAGCCTACAATACTTCTTGTAAGTGATTTGGTCATTTTCCTACCGCTCCTTCCATATTATTTTATACACTCATCAAAATGATTTTGTTTGCCACCTATATTTGTCCATTAGCTTGGTGATGAAAAGGCGAAGAGAAACAATGGTGAATTCCTCTGGATGTACAAAAATTATCCATATCGCTATTGTCAAACTGGGGGCCATTATCTGTGGTAATACGTCTAGGAATTCCGAACCTACAAAAAAGATTGGAAATGATAAACTTGATTACTTCTTTAAAAGTAGTTGTGTAGAGATGTGCAAGCTCTATCCATTTCAAAAATAATAAATTGCAAAGAAGTTTGACATCTTCAAGAAGCCATCAGAAGGGGTCCAACCAAATCAAACCCCCACCTGTAAAAAAGATACTGCTTCAGACATTGACTCAATGGGGACTGCTGGTACATATATTACGTTTCTATATCTTTGACAAAGATCACATATTCTAACTAACTCTTTAGCGTTTGTCATGATAGATGGCCAATAATACCATACTAATAAAACCCTTCTAGTCAAATCCTTGTAGCCACAATGGACAGACCCTTCCCCTTCATGTAACTAAGATAAAACTGCTTGAGACTCATCGAATTTGAGGCAGTGCAAAGGTTTATTAAGATATGTTTTATAGAGGATCCTGCTCAACACCAAAAACTAGTGTGCTTCTTCCTCTAACTCCGTAGCTTGGATATTTGGTATTCAAGAGTTCATTACTAAAGGAAGCCTTCATCGTCCATATGGGAGGCCATTTCTCGAAAGCTTAACATTAATTCATCACCCACCTCCTAGACTATTTGGCTCGCCGAGGCAAGCTCCTAGACCCCCTCTGCTTTCGGCAATAGTCATCTCTTCACCATCAACAACATGATTGAGACCCTTAGACCATCTAGAAACAAGTTTCCTAGGATTTTCTTGTTTGTAATAGATACATCATTTCTAAGCACCCCTCAATAACCTCGATGGTTATCCATAAGAAGCTTTTAACTCTGGGCAAGCTTATCGGTTGGGGGCTAGACACCCCATCGGATTGTTTTATTTGCTTAAACATCGAAAAGACTTTTGAACATATCATCATTTATTGTCCTTTTTAATTGTCCATATATAAGACCCTGGACCCCTCTACTTCCGGCAATAGTTATCGCTTCACCATCACCAGCATGATTGAGACGCTTAGACCATTTAGAAACAAGGTTTTCTTGATCTTGGGTTATAGAAGAATCGGCGAGTTGCTTTCGGATATACAACAGCAACCCTCTCTCCAAAACCAATTCCTTGGTATCTCAATGTTGACTCCATCTCCAAAACGATTGTGGTCACTTCCTTAACATTTGGCATTCTCCTTCTTCACGGGTTGTTTTTTTCGAATAAAGTTCAAAACTTTTTAGAGTCAAGTCAAGTCATGTGTTTTTTGTTATAAGACTGAAATTATTGGAGTAAATATGAATCCTCGTCTGTATGATTTGGATTTATAATTAATAAACAAATAAATTCTATTTTAGATCCAAAGATATTTTACAGTGTATAGAACAAAAGAATAAATAACCAATTGAGTAGAATTTACAAAAGCAGAATCGAAGTTTTTTAAAATTTGAAAGAATCATCATCTCCTCCTCTTGCATTCGGCAGACAGACCCTTCGGAAACCTCTTAATATCGGAGCAGTAGTTATAGATCATGTAATTCTTCTGCACCCATCTCAGGTACCTGTTGCTTGTTGCATCCAACTCTTGGGTAAGCCAGGCATCGTTGCTGTTCTTGGCAGAAACCGAAGATGCAGAGTTTGTGCTGCAACTTGATTTACCGTTTGACCAAACACAAGCACTGGCTCTGTAGTTCCTGTAGGAAGCAACGAAAGGAGCCTTGGACCAATCTGTCTTGACAAGACCACCTCTGGTGGCCCAATCGTCAGCGTTCCACAAAGTCGAGTAAAGTCTCATGGGTTGGTTCTTTGGGAACGGAACACCTATGGACTCCATGTTCTTGAACTCCCTGATGGGTCTACCATCTACTGGGTCAAATCATGGACTTCCAAGCATCTCTTATATGCCGATAGACTTCATTTGATCAAATCGGTGCTCTTCGCCAGCCGAGTCTACTGGTCTTTAATCTTCATCCTTCATGTGCGAGTTCTAAACAAAATTTACTAATTATTCCACAGATTCTCTCGTTTTGTACAGAGATGAAGACCTCAGGAGCTAATATTGTTTGTGATAAGCTTACTTTGCCTGTAGATGGGGGTGGCCTTAGGATTCTCAACCGCAAAATTTGGAAGCATGCAACCCCCTTAAGTCTTTTTGGTTCATTACGACTAGAAACTCAATATTTTATATGGATCTAATGGACCTTGGTTGAGAAGATCAAGAACAAATGCATATGAAATCTCCCCCTCACCAAGTCCGCTAGTTGAGGATAAAGGAAAATCTTTAAGATCTACAACCAGGCCGCGAGTCTCTATAAGGTTCATATCGAAAATGGCACCAACACATCTATCTGGTACGACCCTTGGCTCTTCTCAACTTCCCTAGTGAATCGTTTTGGCCCTAGCATCACCAATTTGGCGCAAATGTGCAATATCTCTCGTGTCACATATATTCAATGTAACGGGCGATGAGTTTGGCCACCCCACGTCAGGGCGGCCAGTAGACATCATCACCATCATCTCTCTGAAATTAGGAATACTTTAAGCACCAGTCTCTTGTTTCTGACGCGGAATATACCTTTATGTTGATCCCAAATCATTCTCGCCCTCTCTTCACCATCAACAGCATGTATGAGACCCTTAGACCATCTAGAAGCAAGGTTTCCTAGGATTTCTTATCTGGAATAAATACAGCATTCCTAGGCACTCCTCTATAACCCGGATGGTTATCCATAAGAAGCTTTCAATCTTGACAAGCTTATTGGTTGGGGGCTAGACACCACCACAAAATTGTTTTATTTGCTTAAACAGCGTAGAAACGTTTGAGTCTATCATCATCTATTGTCCTTTTTCATCGTCCATATAGGAGGCCATATCACGAAAGCTTAACATTAATTCATCACCCACCTCCAAGACTACTTGGCTCGCCGAGGCAAGCTCCCGGATCCCTTCTGCTTCCGGCAATAGTCATCTCTGGTGCTCGGTCTTATGTTGGGTTGTCTACTGCTTTTGGATCGAAAGAAACGCCAAAATCGTCGGGAATAGCCATACCCTCAGCTCGGAGATTTCTCACTATGTTCTCTACAACCTCCGATATCGATACTACGACACTAAAATTACTTGGACTGTGTCATCTAGTTTTCTTATTTTTCTATAAACAAAGAAAAAAATTAGTGGTTATTGATAGGCTTGTCAATATTCATCAAACCTCGTAATAACTTTTTATAGAGTCGAGTCAAGTCATGTATTTTTGTTATAGGACTGAAATTATTGGAGTACATATGAATCGTTTGTATGATTTGGATTTATAATTAATAAACAAATAAATTCTATTTTAGATCCAAAGATATTTTACAGTGTATAGAACAAAAGAATAAATAACCAATTGAGTAGAATTTACAAAAGCAGAATCGAAGTTTTTTAAAATTTGAAAGAATCATCATCTCCTCCTCTTGCATTCGGCAGACAGACCCTTCGGAAACCTCTTAATATCAGAGCAGTAGTTATAGATCATGTAATTCTTCTGCACCCATCTCAGGTACCTGTTGCTTGTTGCATCCAACTCTTGGGTAAGCCAGGCATCGTTGCTGTTCTTGGCAGAAACCGAAGATGCAGAGTTTGTGCTGCAACTTGATTTACCGTTTGACCAAACACAAGCACTGGCTCTGTAGTTCCTGTAGGAAGCAACGAAAGGAGCCTTGGACCAATCTGTCTTGACAAGACCACCTCTGGTGGCCCAATCGTCAGCGTTCCACAAAGTCGAGTAAAGTCTCATGGGTTGGTTCTTTGGGAACGGAACACCTATGGACTCCATGTTCTTGAACTCCCTGATGGGTCTACCATCTACTGACAAGCTGGAATACGTAAACAAAACAGAAAGAATATTAGATAGGGATTCTAGAAAATTTGAAACTCGATAGCTAGTTATATACAGTATGTGAAGTGGTGTTGGAGTTGTGGTACTTACATAATCCTTTGAGGGTTCCATAGGATGGAGTAAGTGTGGAAATCAGCAGTTGGGTCGAACCAAAGATGGAACTGCTGTTCCTTGTCACCTTTGCCTTGGGTATAGACATTAGTGTGGAGAGTGTAAGGATCCCCGCTGACGTTACCCAGAAACTCAAAATCTATTTCGTCCCATGTAGTTCCAGGTGATTTCAACTGCATAGACAAGTTCCAACTGTTATTAGTACTTAAAAAAAAAAGGGAGAAGATAAACTTTTGGTTTATAAAGTATAGATAGTTATAACCAGGTGCTTACGTAGAAGGTAGTTACAGTTCCAGCGGAGTTGCCAGCAACAAGTTTGATCTGCATCTCAACTTTGCCATAAAGATACTCATTCTTGGATTGAAAGCCAGAACCAGAGGCTTTGTCAAGCGAGAGAGTAAGAAGTTGTCCATTGTTTAGAATCTTGCCGCGTCCTTCTCCCCAAGCAACATCGATGTCCCGAAAGAAGTTAGGAGCAGCAGCAGCAGCTGCAGCATATGCAGATATGAAATGGCAAAGTAGACAAGCGAACACGAGAAACACGGATTTGGAAACAGAAGTAGCCATAGTCGTTATGAATTGTAATAGAAAGTTGATTTGATGAGATTTAGATAATATTTAGGATTGGCATTTATAGTACAAGTTGATTGGGCAGGAAGGTTCAAAAAGTGGGTCAGCCTTGTCCAGTTGGCTTCTTATTGTATTTGTAGTTGTAGCTTGTAGGTACTACTGATACTCAAAAAGTGGATTATTTGATTTGTTTAATGGACCGCCAAACGCGGTTTTGTCAACTTTAACATATCCTATGGCTCTAGTCACCAAACCCAAATAATGACAGCCTTTTATGAGCTGGCAGTTTTGGTTCTTACTAAGGGACACTTTACATACTCTACCAAATTTTCGGTTCATAATGATCACAGGTGGACAAGTATACCGGTCTACTTAGGTTTGCTTAAAACGTCATGACTATTGTTGAGTAATAGAAAGCTGTATAGTAGAGCCTAGAACTGACAATTACCGCTTTCATTTTTGAAATGTTGAGTCTGAACTCTAACCGAGTCTTTTTTTCCTACTCAATTTTACTTTTTTCAAATTCTTGTTATTATTCGTTCACCTACATATACTATTGTTGTAGTACGCAACAAGACGGTTAGAAGTCTAGTTAAGCTTGTTATAAAAGTAAACATCGGAGGATGTTGAATGATCTAGACTTTTATGCAATGGATGTATAATTTTTTATAACTGTTATATTTTTTAGTTTTTAAATTTATAGTAGATTATTTGGATTTTGCAAACAGTTTGAGTGTGTTAAGATAAAGAATTGTGTGTTCATGACATATTTTTGTCATAAGTTTTTAAAGAACCATCGTATACCACATAAAATAGTATGCTAATGTAATTTATTGTGAAATTTTTTACTTATATTTCGTCAACATTACTCTTAATATTCCGTTGGTTTATCACAAAAGATATACGTTAATTAAAATACTATGACCTAAAATACAATAAGACTTTAGGTTTTCTTGCGGTAAACTAAGATAAATTCTCTCCTCTCGATTGATTTGGGATTTCTAGAGATGAAAAATATTTTAATTTAGTTAACTAACCATAAATTTATCTCTCCTCCCATGTTGGGGTGCCATAAATCTATGAGATAATTGGAGGTGACCGTAGTTTTTATGATTCAGATATGCATATTTTATGAGAATAAAATTTGTAGTACATTGAGTAACATCCAAATAATAATAAAAATTAGTTTCTTAAATTAAAAAAATAAAATATAGAAAATAAGAACAAACTCTATAATATTTTGGGCTTAAGCTTACATGAAAATATAAAAATTTGACTCTCATTTTTTATCTTCTCGTACTAAGTTTTCAACACTCATATACTTTCATGAACACAACATTCTCTTTCTAAACACAACATTCATGTAAGAGTTCTTAGTCTAGAGAATACTCAGATTTAGTGGGAGTATGTTGTAATTCAGCTTTTAATTTAGTTTCATATTGTACCGTGCTCAATATTCAGTTTTTATATGATTTAGTAAAACAACACTATAATTACTTCTGCTATTATATCTCTTGTAAATTTTGTACGATTTAGCGATATCAATTAAGTTATACAAGACCATTTGGAAATCAACACATATACATTATGGAGTCATGTTATTTTAATGCACAACTTCATGATTGGTTTGGTTTATTTTGGGTCGGGGGTAGTTTAGTAAAGTGTTTCGTGAAGTTTTAAAGTATTAAGTGTTTGGTGTAGAATGTAGTGAGATAATTGAGTAGTCTGGTTGTATTAAATGTTCATTATCCTCATTAATAAGAGTGGTTGGGGTATTTATACTCTTAATTAAGGACTCATGGGCTTACAGGTCAAGTTATGAAACCGGGTCAAGTTTAAGGACCCATTAATCTTTTAAGTAGATTAGCAAATAGCTTAGTCAAAAGGTGTTTTACTTTTGTCATGTCCGGATTATTTAGTGGCATGTCATTGTCCGAATTACCCCTGTCCGGATTATGCAATGGGTTGTGTCTGAATATTCTGAACTCATCAGTAGCCCATTTTTAGGCCTTGCCAAATATCTTTGGTAGGGCTAAAAAAACTCACTAAGCCAGTCTCAAATTTATCCGACCTACCCATTCGGTTCGTATCATGCAGTTTGCTTTTAATATCACTCAGTCCGAAGTTTGTCAGAACTGTTTCTCTTTCCGAAATTCTAAGAGTTTTAACCCTTCTTTCTTCTATTAAGTCCAACTAATTCCGAATTGTTATCTCATTAGCTTGTTCAGAATAGTTATGGACCCTGTATCATGGTAGGTAGAGTAGCTTCCATTGGGGTAATGGTATCTATCCCATACACCAAAGCAAAAGGAGATTCTTGTGTAGCAGCCCGAAGAGTAGTTCGGTATGCCCACAACACTTCTTGTATATAGCTTTGCCACTTCCCTGCAGCTCCTTCTAGATTCTTTTTTAATCCGGACAAAATGCTCATGTTGGCAACTTCAACCTGGTTGTTTGCTTGTGGATGGAAAGGAGAAGAAAAACAGTGCTGAATGCCTCTAGAAGCACAAAAATTCTCCATATCCTTGTTATCAAACTATGGCCCATTGTCTGTGGTAATCTTTTGAGGAATCCCAAATCTACAACATATATTGGATAAGATAAATCTAATGACAGCTTTCGAAGTGGTTCCTGCCAAAAGAAGCTGCCTCTATCCATTTCGAGAAGTAATCAATAACAACTATAATAGTTCTTCACTCCGCACGCCATCAGTAGAGGCCTAACTAAATCCAATCCTCAACGAGCAAAAGGTACTAGATCAGAAATAGACTCCATAGGTACTGCTGGCACATGAATTTCGTTGCCATGCCTTTGACATGGATCACACTTTTTTATTTCTTTAGCGTCTGCCATTATGGATGGCCAATAGTACCCAACCAACAATACCCTCCGGGTTAGTGCCCTATACCTACAATGTGCTGATCCTTCACCATCGTATAGTTCGGATAAAAGGACTTGAGATTCTTCAACCTCCTAACAACACAGGAGAGGTCTACTGAAATATTTTTTTTATAGAGAACTTCCCTTATAATAAAAAAACCACGAGCCATATGTTTAATTTTTCTTGCCATAGCTTTATCCGGAGGTAAAACCCCATCAGAAATGTATTTGAAGAAGGGAAAATCTCCAATCTTTAGATTGAACCACCTCTATACTCAAGCTTTCCACCTCTTCCTTGTTTTGACTTGATTGTATGGATGGTTATTATTGTATGTGAATCCACGGGTAGGACTCAGAATATGCTATGGTTGCCAAGGAATCTGCTAGTGTATTTTCTCACCTAGGAATATGCTCATAACAAACACTTTTAAAGTTGGCTGCCACTTTTTCAGGATGAGTAAGTATTTGATTAGTTTTTCCTTCTTGGCCTCAGACTGACCTTGAACATGATGGATAAGAAGTTGGGAGTCACTCATCAACCTAACTTTTTTAGCCCCACAAATAAAAGCCAATTTAAGACCAGCTATAGCCGCTTCATATTCGGACTCATTGTTAGAGGCCCTGAATCCAAAGCATATAGCCTGGTACATTTTATCACCATGCGGAGAGGTTAGGAAAATTGCAGCTCCACACCCCATTGTGCTTCATCCACCATAAGTTCGGACTACCCACTATTTCTTGGTTTTTTCTTCTGATGTTTGTTTAGAGCTCCTATCCGAATGGAACTCTACCAGGAAATCAGCAACAGATTGAGCTTTAATAGCAGTTCATAGGGAAAACTTAATATCATAATCACTCAACTCTACTGACCACTTGGTCATCCTGCTTGATATGTCTGCCTTCTGAAGAATATTTTTCAATGGGAAAGACGTTCGGACAATGATGGAATGAGACTGAACATACGACCTCATTTTTCTTGCTGCAAATACTAAGGCTAGTGCCAAGTTTTCAAGCTTCAAGTACCTTTTCTCAATATCTATCAAACTTTTGCTGATGTAGTATACTGGACGAGGTTAGTTGTCAACTTCCCTCAGCAATATTGCGCTTATAGCATATTCTGACACGGCCAAGTATACGTAGAGTGTTTCTCCTTAAATTGGGTTTTAAGAGTCTTTGGTGAGGATAAGTGTTTCTTTATTTCCACAAAAGCTTGGCTGCACTGCGGAGACCAATTAAAATATTTAGCATTCTTCAAGGTTTGGAAAAACGGAGCACACTTGTCCGAAGACCTTGAAATGAAACGATTCAAGGCAGCCAACCTTCTAGTGAGTCTCTGTACTTCTTTAATATTCCGCGGACGATCCATTTCTAGTAAAGCATTAAGCTGATCTGGATCGGGCTGTATCATTTTCTCACTTATTACATATCCCAAAATATTTCTGGATCGAACCCCAAAGACATATTTTTCTGGATTCAAATTCAAATTCACATTTTCCAAATTAGCAAATGTCTCTTGAATGTCAATTATGTGCAAATATTTCTCCAAGATTTTAACCATCATGTCATCTATGTATACCTTCATATTTTTGCCAATCTGACAAGCGAATGTTTTGTTCACCAGCCTTTGATAAGTAGCCCCATCATTTTTTAACCCAAAAGGCATCACCTTGTAACAGTGGAGACCTCTATCTGTGATAAAGGTAGTATGATTTTGGTCCTTCGGATCCACCTGTATCTGGTTGTACCCAGAGAAAGCATTTATGAAGGACAACAACTTGTTTCCAGACGTTGAGTCTACCAACTGATCTATCCGGGGGACTGCCTAAAGATCTTTTGGGCAAGCCGTGTTGAGGTCAGTAAAATCAATACACATACGCCATTTCCCGTTATTTTTCTTGACGAACACCGGATTGGCAGTCCATAAATGATATTGGGATTCCTTTATGTATCCCATCTTGGTAAGCCGATCAACTTCTTGGACTATTACATCAGCTTTCTCCTTAGAAAAAGCTCTTCTTTTCTGCAAAACAGGTGCAACATCGCTCCGGATTGACAACTTGTGTGAGATAACGCTTACAGGTACTCCGGTTATATCACTATTGCACCAAGCAAAGACATGCTGATTATTCAATAAAAAGGATAATGATTTATTTTTCAATTCTGGCGCCATCTTGGATCCAATCTTGATACTTCTGCCCTCTGCTAGGGAGTGGGTTTCAATATCTTCAACCGGTATTATAACATTAGGAGCCTCTATGGGGTCATCAATCTCACCCTCTCTCTCAGAAGGCCTTAATAACCGCTAATATTCATTAATCTGAACTGCTCTCAAAGTTTTAGGAGCAAGTGCAGTTGCATAGCACTCCCTTGCTATCTTTTGACTACTTCAGACAACACCTACTTACCTTTGAACTGCATACTTCAAACACTGGTGAACTGTTGAGGCCACAACATGAATTCTAGAGAGCCAGGACCTCCCAAATATTTCATTGTAGCATGTGGGGCAATCTACCACAACAAATAATGCCCTGAACAAGTTTTTAAAATGCCCCTTGCCCAAAAGCACCTCTTCCCCAAACTCCCCGATCACATCTGCAGAGCTCCATGTGAAGCCCACAATGATTCTGTTTGATTGTTGAATAACGGTTTGATTCTTAATTTGCTTGTAGGAGCTCAAGAAGAGAATATTTTCTGAACTGCCTGTGTCTATCAGAATTTGTCGGATATCGTTGCCCACAATAGATGCTCCTATCACCACAACATCCTCATAAGGCCCATCAATATTTCTTAAATCATACTCATCAAAAACTATAAATGGAAAAGGGGTTTGGCATTTTTGAGAAGACATTCCACCTTCCAATTGAGTGGCCAAACTATGTACATGCCTCTTTATTGATGAAAGAGTGGGCGATGTCATGGTATCTCCTCCAAAGATGGTGAGTAACTCGAAGAAACTAATCAGTCCGGACACCGTCTTGGTCTGCTCTGTTATGACCCCCACTTTATTCTGAGTTGGATCAGGATCCAAATACTCAGAATCAACATCAAATCTTTCAAGGATCACCATTTCCCCTTCTTGAGCAGATGTTCTCACATTATTTGTAGGGCCTGTCCGATGAGCATTGTCAGGCCTGTTTCCACTTCTTATTTTGAAATAAGATTCCAGCTTGCCTCTTTCAATAAGATTTTGTACTTCCTGCTTCAAAGCTATGCAGTCTTGAGTGTTATGGCCAATATCATTATAATACTGGCAAAAAACAGGTATTTCGACTCTCTCTAGGGGATTGTAGTGCTGCTGATTTCAACAAATGAACTTCCTCCTTGGTCTTGTCATATATTGTCGCTATATTCTCTTTCAATTCTGCAAACCACTCTGGTTGAACCCAATTAACTATTTTACTCCTTGATTGCAGACTCTGAGATTGATTCTAGTTGGACTGAGTTTGTTTAGCCCTGTTGGACCCTTTTCCGGTCTCCTTGGCCTTATATCTGGACTGGTTTTGAGTTGTTGTGGTAGACCTCACCTGACAGTGCACCCTGGTTTTCTTGTTTTCATCCACATTAATTTTCTTTCCGACTTGATTTAATAAGACACCCCAAGTCATGGCTTTTTTCCTGGTCACTGAATCATCCAGATTCCCAGGGTTTAACCCTTGTCTCAATGAAGCAATTGCCACATGTTAGAAGCAATCTGCTAACCTGTTCTTGGTATTTACGAACCGAATTATGTAGTCCTTTAAGGACTCATTTGGATCTTGGGGACAATGGATAATATTATCTACATTGCCCTTCACCGCCTTACTTCCCACAAATTACCTTCGGAAGACAACCCAGAATGTGTCAAAGTTTCTGATACACCCCTAGGGTAAGCTGTTGTACCACTTAAGAGCACTTCCTATAAAATATTGGGAGAAGTCTCTGCACAAAAGTTTTTCATCATCATCGAAATTCATCATGAAGTTCTTGAACTGTTCCAGATGGTTGTACGGATCCTTACTTTCATCATACTTCTCCATTTTGGAGCTGTCAAACCTTTTGGGTAGGTTTCCGGACAGTATTTTGGTAGACAAGGGGACTATCTCCAATTCCTAATACGACTGAAGACTGTGTCTTCATTAGCCGTTGTGAAAATACCCGGTTTGCTTTTAAAAGTAAAATGATCGATCAACAACTAATCAACATGCCTGTGGCTGTGGCTGTGGCTGTGAGATGCTATTTCCCCATATGCCTTTTAAGCCTCCCATGCATATCTCTCTTTCTTGAATATTTTTTAATTAGTTTATGTTTCTTTCTAGACCTCCCTTCATCACTTCTTGATGACAAAGACTCCTCAAGCTCACCCTCGTTTGAAGAGCTTTTGGAGGACTTGGAATATGAACTTTCAATCGGCTTAAACCGATGAGTCTTCTTAGAACTAACATGGTTTTTTTAACTCAGATGAGTCTTTGCTGATGGATAATTCTCCTAGGGATGTTAGTATAATGAATATCTGACGCCCCTAAATTCTCTCTTATACTCTTTTCTGCTTGTTTTATGGCCCTTAACGCCTCTATTTTTGCTCTCAAGTTGTCTCGCTCTTCGATGGTGTATTCTTTGTTTTCCCCCAACTACTTTCACCACATGTGGTGGAGTTCCCTACTCGTTCGGATCCATCTGAACTGGTCTTTTCTACTGGTTTTGAATGCAAGATTCAGGCACCCTTGTGCTTCCACTGTGGTCGCCAATTTGGTTTGGTTTATTTTAGGCTGGGGGTAGTTTAGTAAAGTGTTTTGTGAAGTTTTGAAGTATTAAGTGTTTGGTGTAGAATGTAGTGAGATAATCGAGTAGCCTGGTTGTATTAAATGTTCATTACCCTCATTAATGAGAATGGTTGGGGTATTTATACTCTTAATTAAGGACCCATGGGCTTACGGGTCAAGTTATGAAATCGAGTCAAGTTTAAGGACCCATTGATCTTTTAAGTAGATTAGCAAATAACTTAGTGAAAAGGTGTTTTACTTTTGTCCTGTCCAGATTATTTAGTGGCATGTCATTGTCCGAATTACCCCTGTCCGGATTATGCAGTGGATTGTGTCTAAATATGCCAAACTCATCAATGATGAGTCAAAGTTTATATAGATGTTAGTTGGCAACATGATTATTGTGAAAATTGTTACATTTTAGTTTACATGTCCTTTTTAGTTCTTTGTTGACTATCAGCTAAAGTGAAAAGGTAATTTAGATTACATGTTAATATTGCAACCTTGTTTAGTCTACACTTTGGTGGATGAACTTTGGTACGTATAATGGATCCAAGTGGGAGATTGTAAGGATATCCTAGATTGTAATGTCTCATCGATATAGCTTTAGAATATCCAAAACTATTATAGTTATAGTCTGGTTGTTCAATGTAATCAATACTCAAGTTAACATCACGATTGTATCTTAGTGATTTTATTATATAATTGCAATTATAAAGTAAAATGTAACTTTTACGAGGTTGTGTTTAATGCATTTGTCATGGTTTCCAATGCTAGTCAAGTTTTATTAACGGCTATCTTAGATGTCTAAGACATTCGGCCGTTAATGACATGCTAGTTAAACCATTTTTAGGTGGATTAGTAGCAGGAAAGAGTTCATATAAAGAAAAGTGTATAAAAGAAGCTCTGACTTGCTTTGAGTAAAAGCCAGTTGATGAAACAAGGGCAATTGATTATGGTCAATCCTGATTTGTTACGGAGGAGAGTTGGATTATTGATTTGGAGAAATATGAAGCCTTTCTTGACTTATATGAACATAAATAGGTAAAGATGGATGACCAATAATTCAAGATTAATTATTTTCATGATAGGATCCATCGACTAGAGAGGGGGCTGACATTAGTTGTTCGTACAACAACAAAGGTCGAGCTTGCCCTAGATAAAGTTTCCCATAATTTTATAAAGTAAAGGGAATTACATAAATACGAGCTCTTCATCATGTAAGATCTATGTGCTAAATCATTGTTGGACATCGATCAATAGGAGGACGAATCCCTTCTATGTGACATTCACCGCACATGGGTAGGCAGTGACTTGAGTCTCTTATGGTAGCTTATTCCTTGTTTATACAAACTCAACCAACGATGCGACAAAACCCGCACCAAATCTGATAAGAAACAACAATAAATATCAAGATAGAATGGGACCTCGACCATTTTCTTAGAAAAGAAAGTACCTTCGAATAAAAAATATATGCCACATATGGGATAAAGAACCATTTGATACGTTGTGTTAAACGCCACAAATAAAATTTGATAAGTTTAGAATTTTTTAACAAACAACTTAACATATCACTCTTTAATTTCATTCACTTAAAACATGATTTGTCCTTACAAAGATTTTGAAACATCTATTTATACTTGGAACAGCCTCCAAGTATATAAAATTTATAAATTTGACTTAAATACAAGCATAATCGATATTTACTTATAGAAACCGAGGGTTTTATAAAGTACTTATAACCACTTGGTTTTTAAAACTAAATTACTGATAACCCCCTAGACTTTTTTTAATAACCATCATACCCCGTTTTGATCTATTTGTTTTTTTATTCGATCAAATTTGTTCTTTGATTTTAGATTAGCTTTTCTTTCTTCTTTGGATCAATATCTTCTGCAATTATCGAACGTTTTAATTTTCTTTTGTTCTTTTGCATTTATCGATTTATATCGATTCACAAGTGATTTTTGTTTTTGGTATTCTTGATTTGTGTTGAGTTATTTTGTTGTTAATTTTATAATTTTATAATTGTTTTAGGTATGTTGAGCCTTTGATTTTATACATTCATGTAAGGTTTTTCACAATTATCTGAATAAGAGTAATTATGGGTTAACAAATTTGGGCGAGAAATTATGTATTAACTAGTTGTGAAAATACATTATATGTGGTTGGTAAAAGGGTTGCAAAATTATGTTGTAGGTGGTTGCGTAAAAGGGTTGCGTTATTATGTTTTAGTACGCACTACATTAGGTTGTGAAATTAAAAACATTTATAGTTGTGTAATTAGGAAGTTTATTTGGTTGCGAAATTATCTTTACTTGGGTTGCATAATAACTAACTGTTTTTTTTGCGTAAATACGTAAAACTCAGTTATGAAAAAATATATTTGAAACTCTTTAAACATGTTGATAAGTAGTTCATATGTTATTGTTTGTTTTATGAAGCTATGTATACAAATCACTAAAACAAAAAATGAACAGTTTCTAGGTTAACATATAATTACGAACACATCAATTTGACAATTAGAAATGAAAGAGAGTAATTCATCGTGAAAACCTGATTTAGTAGTTGCTCTGTGCCTAAATGCTTCAGAATTTACTAAAAATTGTTGTAAGAATCTGTAATTTGAGAGATTTAAGGGTTTCATTTGAGAGAGAGAGAGAGAGAGAGAGAGAGAGAGAGAGAGAGAGAGAGAGAGAGAGAGAGAGAGAGTGTCGTGAGCTTGAATAAAATAATCTTTTTGTTTTCTCTTTTTATATATGATGGTATTGTTGGAAGATTTTGTGTAGCATGTGTTTATCAGTAAACTTAAAATTTTGGGTTGTTATTGGTAGTTCAATATGTAACTTACCCCAAATAATATTTTCTTTTAGTTTTCTAAAGAAAACAAAAATGACTAAAATTAAATGTATCTAACTAAATAACTAGACCATTGAGTTTGACTTCTTCAATATACTGATTAATGCACTACTCAAATTTTTATTTTCACCCAGCTCTTTAATTGCAATAGTGATATAAAATATGTTTGGATTGATTTTGAGCATATATTTTTCTTTTTAAGCATCTTTATATACATATCATTCTATTATTCTTAATGTAAGTTTTTCATCAAGCTTTAATACATCACCACTAATTATTTGGAAGAACACGTTTCACTCTTATATTGGATAGATCTTTATTTTGAGAATGTATGTTTTATTCTTTAATAAACTCATTCCAACTTGAATCAATCGATTTAAATGTTTAACGAAAGAAATATATATATATAT
This sequence comes from Limnanthes douglasii subsp. nivea, assembly GCA_036936605.1. Lineage (NCBI taxonomy): Eukaryota > Viridiplantae > Streptophyta > Magnoliopsida > Brassicales > Limnanthaceae > Limnanthes > Limnanthes douglasii. The sequence continues at coordinate 214,464,508 of JAUPFV010000004.1, forward strand.
ATATATATATATATATATATATATATATATATTAATCAAAATAGTTTATACTTAAAAACAAAACTTTTCAACTCTTCTATTTTTTTATGATTTTTTAAGAACCCGAATAACTAAAACTTCTTAGGAGAAAGAAAAATATAGAAAACTTGAAGAACCTAAAACTATGATACCAAATGATATGAACCAAGTCAATAATGTGGTGAAACCCGATAACTAAACTTGTTTTTTAACCCTAAAATGTATAAGGAATGTTTGTTTGAGTCTTCAACATTCACATATGACTATTAAAACTACGAGTAGGAGTAATATGTTTAAAGTCCACAAGAATATCTTGATAAGTTCAAGAGTTAGTTTAAGAACAAAGAGGATATACCTCACAATATAATAATATTTCAGAAATCCAAATTATGTTTAAAAAGATTGTGAACCCTCATATTTATACTTAAAACAGCCTTCGAGTGTAGAAGAGTCACAAATGAGAATTAAAGACTATCATTAATATTAAGACTCGTAAATTCATGAAATAATCCAAAAGGATAATTAAATTTATTTAATTAAAATAACAATACGAAACTAAAAAAGATATTATTAATACTCGTATTTAATTAAAATAACCATGTCATTGAATTTTACTTTAACGTATTGATTAATTCAACTGGCCAGCTTCTATCTTTAATCTAGCTTTTTATTGCAATGATGATATGTAGTAAATTTAGATTCATATTTGAGCTCATATTATTCTTTTAGAAGCATATTCATACTCATATCACTTGTTATCAAAGACTAATGGATCGAAGTAGCTCCTCGTAAAAAAAAGTAGAGTCTATGGTGGGATTTTACAAAATAATTGTTACGGGATAAAATAAATGAACGTTACACCTATGTGCAAGGGTTGCAAACCATGATGATTCATTTCTTTGATAGATTATGTTGATTGAGGTATGTTTGAATTATTTGTGTTAGCTATTAATTGTTTTAATAGGATTGTGTATTTCTTAGCTTATTGTTTTATGAATAAAAAAATGAATATTACGTGTGACATGTCATAGACATTTGAAGTCCGATTCCTTTTTAGTATATTTGAAATAATTTTCTAATTTTTGTTTCATGGTTGTGAAGAATTATCTATGTGATGCTTGTATATGGGTCAAGATTCACCATTTGAATGAGTGTTTTATATATTTTTTCCAATAACTATGTGTTTTTCATAGCCAGTTTGTGTCTCTAAATTATATAAATACATGATTGGTGCTTGATTAATACAAACAAGTCTTTTACTTTGGCCACCTTCCGATAGGCTCGGGCTAGCCTCCCATTTTAACTGTATGATTATATTGGAGAATGTGATAAGTCTGTTAAATGAAGAAGTGATGGGTCTCTAGAAATAAAAACATGAATATCACATCTGATGATAGAAATTTTAAAAACTAATTGTTTTTAGTATCTTTGGAATATTTTGCTAATCTTTGTTTGACGTCTGTGAATAAATCCTTTTTTGTGATACTTGTATAGAGGTCAGAACACACTATTTTTATAAGATTTGTTTACCAACAACTATGTGTTTTTCGTGGTAAGTATATACGTTAAATGTGTATAAATATATAATTGCTACACGTTTTAAACAAGTCTTTTTCGTCAGACGTCTTCCGAGAGGCTTGGTATAGCCTCACTTTTTAACTTTATGCATATATTGTATGACATGGCTTGAAAAAATATTTGTTTATTCACCTTAACCTATCAATTTTCTTGGGGGTGAAAGGGTGATCATAATTTTGTTTATATATCTTGGTGTGTGTACTATAAAGCATGTTATTTATTCTGAAAATTTGTCCTCTTATTAAAGATTAAGGCCCTAGAGACCTCGGACCTGAAACGAAAGTTAGTGTAGATAAAATTTACCATTTCTTGTGCTTGGATTTTTATCAGAGGCTCGACCTCTACCCATTTGAGAATTTGTCAACTACGACTTAGAAGAAACATCGTCATTTTGATGTCTTTGGTATGACTCTCATCATATCTAAACTTCATATGTCGAAAGTAAATTCTTTAAGCCCCAAATCGATAAGTCATTTGAAGTGTGAATTAATTTTATAAATCGTTGGAATGTATCATAATTGTACAAATGTCTTAACATCAACGTGAATTTGTGTGCCAATAGTAGCATGACATCAAGATTTTTTATAGGCTTTTATACCCATAGTGGACACCTCATTCTTCTTTGTAGAGTTCTTCGAGTATAAAGGCTAATTTTTATGAGGGAAAACATCTAAGAAGTGATCTTGAGAACCCATGACGATAGAGAATATTATCAAGTAGTGTATCGTTAATGGATTGCATTTGTACATTTCTAGCCTCAGCATTGTTAGTTAAAAGCATTCCTTTGATGAATTAAGCTCCTAATGGAGTTCTACAATCTAATGGCTCGTTGATAGTCATTATATTGTAGGATGATTCACAAGGCTCGACTCGTGACCATTGATAGATGATAGGTTTATTTGGAGTGATGACATATAGCTAGAATTTAGAGCTTAATGCAAGTGTAGTGCATCACATATTTCATTTTCAGCCTATATTACTTATTTGTACTATAATCTATCAAACTTTGAGAACCCAACCCGTGGATTTGATATTGATAGGATAAAGGTCTTATTTTTTGTTGCAACTTGTCCCAACACATAATCGACTACCAGTTGTGAGTCACTGAGAAGTCTTACATGTTGTGCTCCATACATTTAAGGGATTTAAGTCCCTAGAATGGTTGCTTCATATTCGGCCTTTTGTTCAAGTCAATGAATCCAAATCGGATTGATTGATGAACATGGTCCCCTGATTGAGATATTAGATGAATACCAACTCTAGAGTCTTTATTAGTTGAGCACCTATCTAGGCAGACTATTCACATTTATTAGAGATTAGGTTCTTGGTAGTAGGTTGTTTTCTCTGACATTTGGCGAGGAAATATTATAGAGTCTGGGCTTTGATGGTAGTTCAGAGCTTGAACTTGATTTTGATATCTCCCAACTTTATAAAATATCGTGTTAGCCTTCCTGAAATGTTAGAATTTTGGAGGATATTCCTTAAGGTAAATGATGTTCAGACCAAAAATGTATCTCCTTGCAAATGCGTACCAAATTATAATTCATTTGTTGGACCTCAAGGTCAAGAATGTTATGCTCTTCGAAAGATAAAGTGATTCATGCGTGGGTGTCCCCTCCAACAATTGTTTCCATAATTTTTATGCTCATATCGGGGTCCAATAATTTGGTATCGGTCTCATTTAGTCACGGCATGTCATGTGAGGGTCACCACATATTTGATTGTTATTCTGGAGGGCTCGAACGTTGGAGCCGACAATGGATTAACTTGATTATGTTTAGAGTAATTAGAGGATTGGTCTTTTCATATTTCTTAAGTTTTTCCTCATTGATAAGGTTTTGAATTTATTCTTTCATTGCTTTACACTCTTGGGTCTAATAGCCGATATCATTATAATACTAACAAAATTTGTTAAATTTTATAGACTCTTAGGAAGTCCAATTTTATTTTTTGGAACCAGACTTTGTCTCAGACCTGGTCATAAATGGTAGTTATGCTTTTGGTGAGATCAATGTAATGGGTATGTGTACCTCTATAACTTTGGAATTCATGACCTATTGAGAGCCATCAATAATCATTGTGTGAATTCTTATTTTGATAAAAGAGAGTCATTAACAAGGTTTAATAATAGGCTTACATTAATTAATTTAATCCATCAGTATAGGCCCGATTGAATGTAGGTTGGGCGGTATGAAAGATATGCATTAGGTTTTATTGACGTTCTTGCTCATATTGTTTTTTTCATCTTGATTTGTTGCTCAACCTGGGTTAGGATGTGAGCCAAGTTGAGCACCTTACCTTTCATAATGTCTTCGGTTTAGAGGTCAGGTATTATTTATTGGTGGAATGTAACCCAAAATACATTATCGTGGAATTTATTGAGGTTGTTCTTAAGTCGACAAACTTCTTGGTATAGTTACGCATGCTTTTATTTACTTCCTTATGCAATGGATGATGTAATACTCATCACCATGGATTACCTTACTTCTAATGAATTTATCTTGCAACGTAACCATATGAATTTGGATATGAGGGCTCTATCAAATCGTCCAAGTCTTGTAAGATAATGGGGGTCCTTGGTTAATATTTATTCTTATAGAGCAAGGTAAGTAATATAACATTATTTGGTGACACGCTTGTTATTGTCCATTACGATAATCTTACCACTATTAATAGAACATATGCACTGACGTATAATGGATAAGATAACATGTATTAGATTGAGCCATGGTCGGTCAAGGATATCATCATACGATGATGCAAAATGTAACATTATAAAGATACATTGAATCTTATTTTTGTATTTCCATTATTTGAAGGCCAATATAACTCGTAGTTCCCCGAATACTAGAGTTTTGGCTTTATTGAAGCCCAGAAGGAACCTTTTTAGCGTGAGAGTGGATTTATGCCTCTTATTTAATTATATATCTTCTTATAGAGGATATTCACAGATCTTCCCATGTCAAGGATAATATGGCTCCCATTATTTTCGTGATGATGATTGAAACATCATCGTGTGGCTCTTATACCTCCCCAAAATCATCACCACCGAATATAATATGACTTTCCTGTCTGGTTTTGAAGGGGGAGATCATAGGGAATGAGTCTGATGAACATGGACCAAGTTATCATTGATTTGTTGGACCTCTAAGTAAAAAATGTGACGCTTTTTGGAAGACAAGTTGATTCTTGGGAGGGTGTCTCCTCCAACAATCGTTTCCATAATTTATATACTCATATTGGGATCAAAGTATGTCATGGTTTGGCATGTTGGGGTCACCACATATTTGATTGTTGTTCTGGAGAGCTTTTCATTATATTTAGAGGAATTGGGGGCTTGTCCCTTGACGTATTCTTGAAGTTGTTCCTCATGGATGAGATATTTAATTTATTCTTGTATAGCTTTATACTCTCCGGTGTGAAGTCTGATATCATTGTGATACTTATAATTTTTTTTTATAATATATAGACCCTTGGAGGTCCACATTTTTTCTGGTCTTCGGAATAAGACTTAGTCTCGGACTTGGTCATTGATCATGTATATGCTTTCGGTGAGCTTAGTGTAATGTATATTTGTACCCTTATTGAATATCATTTTGTGATTTTCTTAGAGAGCATCATTAAAATGGTTGAATACTAAGTTTACTCGAATAAATTTGAGCCATCAGGATGGGATCAAGATGATAGTAGGTCAGGTTGAATGAATGATATGCATTTGGCTTTCACGATATTTTTTCACGCATTGTTTCTTTTGTTTTGGTTTGTTGCTCAAACTGGGCTAGGATCTTATCGAAGTTGAGCATATTACATTTGTTAATTTCTTTTTCCAAGAGGTCAAAGAAGATTCATTGGCGCAATGTAACGCAATGTACCTTATCGTGAAAGGTCTTGAGGTTGTTATTAACATTTACAAACCTATTGGTGTAGTTATGCATGCTTTCATTTACGTTCTGCTTGCAATGGATGATATAATCATCGTCACTACAGATTACTTTACTCCTAATAAATTGATCTCATAACGTGACCCATAGGGATTTTAATATGGGAATCGAGCTCATAAGCAAAAAATATCGAATGTTTGTATAGAAAACTTGGCATATAGGCATGGCTTCTTCAACAAACCCGAGCATATCGTTATAAATTGCTCGATATGATGATCGGGTTCGTCCGTGCCATCATATTTATTTATCTTCTACTGGTTCAATTTTACATATAGATAGTCTACATAGAGTATTTTGATACTTGCATGGAGTATTTTGAGTATTTCTGGATCCAGTGATGATACTTCCATAGATTATTTTGAGTTTGATTTCCCTCACCCAAAATATTTGTAAACCATAATATAAGAAGAGATTGGTTGTTGATTGTGTCCATGCCACTGCGGGCCAATGGGATATTTTCCTAGATGTAAATGAAGGTTTGGTAACGCTATGAAATAACCTAGCAGGTTCATTACTACTATATTGGTGGGATAAACCTTACAAAAGAATGATCATTTGGATGACGGATGAGAGATGGAATTTGTCACCGAATTTGATGGCGACGTTTGTGATTATCAATTTTACCTATTTCAGATTGGTTCTCGGAAATTCTATATCGTATAATTTATTGATAGCTCGAAACACATCGGTAAAGGTTTGATGGATGTTATCAACTTGTTTCTTGATTGCAGTGATATGATCTAACCAGAATTTAACGATACAAATTTACACCGCATCAGTGATAATATTTTACACGGTGATGATAAGACTGCAACGATCAGAAGTCGAGGATTTTGATATGGTCTAAGTTACAATTGTAACAATTACATTTATTAGATGGTAATAGTCATTATGTTACATGTTGACTAATATGATAAACATTGAAATTAAACATGTGCAAGAATCTTTTATAACTTAAACTTGAGTCATTGTACATATATCAACTCTTGCCCGAGCTCTTATAAGGTTAAAGTTCAGGTAAATTACATATCTGAGTCTTTTTACACTCGAATTCAACTATATTACAAATCTAGCTCTCATTATCAATCGTGTCAAATTGATGTGTCCTCCCTCTAGACCCTACATCAATCTAATTATCATATATCGTATATATTTCACCATGCTCCCATAATTACACGTTGGTCCAATATACTAATTGTTGATTATATTTAATTAATTAGATTTATAATTACAACAGTTTAGATACAATTAATCTCCATGGATGAGACAATCCAATTCACGATATCCTTATATTTTTATATCTCTAAATTATATCACTCTTGTTAAATTATTATTCATTTTTATATTTTTTTATTCAATCACGGAACAAACCACCAAATCAAAACACAATTTTAGTCTAAAGTTATAATTTTTAAGATTTTAATTTATAGATTCTTCGTGTCAATGATATTTAAAAATACTTCCGGAACCAACAACTGAATTGAATAAAATGAGATTGTCTCGGTCGATGAGCTCCGACACTATTATAAATAATTTTGGTCTCTCACTAAAATGTTGTGATTTGTCTCTTATTTTTACTCTCCATGATACTTTTTTTTCCTTAAATTGAACAACAAAACCACCAAATCAAAAAAACAATTGCGTTCTCATTTTGTTTTCCCACAAGTTTTTGGTTTCACTCTCAAGAATCCTTTATGACAAAAAGATATATAAACAATTCTAAAACTGAAAACCAACAAGAATAAAGAGTTTTCTTGCATCATAAATAAAAAATTGGTCTCCAACTAAAACTTCATGGTTGTACCTTTAATGTCATTTGTTATATCACCTTCTCCATTATCGATTAAATGGATAAGATAGACGACAACAATAAAACTTAAAAAAACAATAACAAAAAATTCGTTAATCTTAAAAAAATAACAACATCAAGCTGTCATTCCCTATTATGTCATAACGTGATTTTGGTTTTGAATGTTTATGCTTGTTAAAAGTTTAATCCAACGATTAGTTGTTTGCGGAGATATGACACGATATTGTGTTATATTAATTTTTTATATGAAATGTCTATAGTTTTTTATATAAATATAATTTTTTATATTTTTTTTATAAATTTTGATTATAAAATTAAAAGTAAAATTAACAAAAAGAATATATAACAAAAAATTGATATCCGAAATCCGGTCTAAAGTTTAAATAAATTTGATATGAAGATAAAATACCACAAAACATGAAGAGAGACATAAACTCAACGAAGATAGATGCATAATCTCTTGTAAAAATATTAATTTTAGTGACTAACTTCAAATGCAATAACCACGAATGTATTACGTTTTACCATAAGATCAGTCACACACACCGAAAACAAACTGTTTTATTTTTTCCAAATAAAAATCTTCTAATAAATATTATAAAATTAAAAATACATATTCATAAATAAGAAGGCTAAGATCTCGATACTTATATTAGTAAAATTTGAATTACCAATAACATATTGAATTCTATTTTTTTTTAAAAAGAATATTATAATAGTTTTTAACAATATTTCTGAAACATAGGAGTACCTATCATTTTTAATAATTAGTAATTTTTGAATTTTTCAACTTTTATATTGTTTTGATTTTTTTCTTTCAAAAACACATTTTTTTATTTTTTAAGGATGGACAAAACGATATCCATGATGGATATTTTTTTAGATTTTTTTTTTCAACAAGATTACACGTAATTCCGCAACTGAAACACAATTGTTTTTCTCACACTAATTGCCCAACCAAATTCTATGTATTTTCATAACTCCAGCATAATCTATATTTTAAAGTTTTTAATACAAAAATGCACATTATTTTGTTGTTATAAAATTAAATTCATTTAATATATTTATGGACTAACAATAATTTGGACCGACATGTAAATAAACATGTTCGGTTATTGTCTTAAAGAAGTCCAAATTTATATTAATCGAGTTAATTTTTAATAAACTAAATTAGACCTATATGTGAAAAAAGGCGTTATGGGCTCAAGTGTGGTAACCGGGTTGAATTTGGGCACTGGGATGAAAAGGGCCCAATTCTCAACACTTAAGCCTGAATTAATATAAATCATGGATATAAATTGAATTATCAATTTATCGGGATATGGTCCCGGGACACAAGGAAGTAATAAAGCATGAGTTTTACAACGTTGGGCTTCACATTGTAAAAACTATAAGTTAGGGGCTAGGTTTAAGAATTTCATCATCCCAAACAATAATCACAAACAGACGTCCGCCTCCTTCAGTGTCTGGAAACCTTTCCATTCTACTAAATCATTCTGCAGGTTTCTCAAGGCAATGTACAGAATCACTAAAGAACGAAAATGAACAAAACAGAATACTAGATGGAAAACAACAGAGACACCTGTAAGTGTTCTTGGTTTTTTTATTCATTAGGTGAATCTTGAAAAATGAGTTTCTTTATTTTTGTGCGATTTGTTATATATTATTTGATGTGATTTTGAATAATATATAACAATTAAAAATTATTTTGTAGGAATTAAAGAAAAAAAAATTAAAATACTAAATCCAAATCAAAGTCCAAATATCAATATCACAATCCAAAACCGATAATTGAACACCAAATGCCAAAACCAATTTCGGACGCCAAACACCAAAACCAAACGCAAATCCAAATGCCAAACTCTGAACATTCCAATTCATAGATGCCAAAAGACAATCTTAAATGCCAAAACCAAGATCGGATGCCAAACACCAAAACCAAACATCAAATCCACACGCCAAACGTCAAACTCCAAACGTAAAATTCCAATCCCAAAACGTCAAACACCAACCCCCAAACATGAAACGCCAAACGAAATCCAAACGACAGACAAAATCGAAACTAGAAATGAAATTCAAAAAACAAAAACAAAAACAATCTTAATCTCTAATCTCAAATCTCAAATTTTTTATTCCTATTTCTCAATTCTAATTATCAATTTTTAAATTTCAATTTTCTATTTCCAATTTGTAATTGCTAATTCCCAATTTTCAATCCTCAATTCCTAGATCTTAAAACTAAACCAAAACGATAACCAAAACGTAAACTAATCTAGATCCAAAACCAAAACCAAAATTCAAAAACAAAAAAAATAAAATCCATATACCAAATCCAATTACAAAATCCAAATTCAATGTGATTCAAAATCAAAATCAAAATCAATTTCAAAATTGATACCTCAATAAAAATTGCAAATAATACTACCAAATACTAAGCTAAAACTAAAACCAAAACCAAAATCAAACTCATAACCAAATCCAAATTGAATCCACTATTTTACCAACAAAAATGCTACATCATTCTAGTAGTGATTTCTCTCGTACAGTAGCACCAAATTACAATCCAATTGGTGAGATTGAAGGATTAGATATTCCGAACGCGCAATCCAATATTCAGAAGAAGAAAAAAAATCGATAATGTTTGCCTATTGATGGATTTTTTTGATTGTGGTTTAAGTAACACAAGATATCTGAAAAGCAAATATTTTCTTTTTTTGTGATGACCAAGCAAACGAAAGACAATAAATATTTTTTTCTTATGGCTGACACCTAAAAAACTATCAACCGACATAGCAGAAGACACGAAAACTTAAACTCAACATCTAAATCTACATTTTGATACCATGTAGAAATTAAAGAAACATAATGATGGATGGACAATGAGCCTCATATCTTGAATAGACTTAACAAGTATAACACACAATCACACTTATTTAACAACAAAAGTTATATTTCCCAACTATTTTGTTTTTATTTATGCAACATATTTCCATGTATTCTACAACTATGACACAATTAATTTTTAGGAACCAAATTGCACATATTTTTGGAACTGGACCACATTCCGCTTTCAAAAAAAAATCCAACACAAAAATGCACATATCTCGCAACTATAAACTTATAGTTGTTTCACACCCGATTATCATTTATTTTTATAAAAACAAATTGTATTTTATTTTCTCACATTCACTTATTTAACAATCAAAGTTTTATTTCTGCAACCATTTTATCCTTATTTACGCATCACCTACACGCAATTCTGCAACTTGAAAATAATTGTTTTTTAACAACTAAATTACACGTAGTTCTGCAACTTGAGCATATATGTTTTTTAACAACCAAATTACCCGTAATTTCGCAACTAGAACACATTTATTTTTTCAATATTTATTTTACAGCCAAATTACACATAATTACGCAATTATAAAGTAAAAAAGAAAATTCAAAAATATATTTCATGGAACTAGTTTTATTCGTCTTAAAAAAACAAAATCAGTACTATTTTCAGTTTTTTTTAAACTATGGTTTGAAAAATATGTCTTTAAAAAAAACCAAAAAAAAGAGCGAGATAAGGTCAATGGGTATTTTAGACTACTAAATGGTTATCTGTACATATTGATTTTTGTGGTTATCCTTACTTTATTGAACTTTTTGTGGTTATTGGTAAATAAGTTTGATATTTGTGGTTATTGGTAGATTACCTTAAATAAAATACTAAGACAAAATTATTTAAATTTTAAAACTTTTAATATAATTATTTTTAATGACTTTTCTATGTTTTTTTTTAATTTTCTATTCACAAGACTAGGTTGACATTTTGTTTGAATTCATATTTTTTAACGATTGTTTTATAATTCTTATTTATCGGTATTCGCAATTCACATTTGTTTTAGTGCATGTTTCACAATTTGCATTTATCTTTATTAAAAATTCACATTTGGACAAACAAAAATATTATTCTTAATTGCGAATTCGCAATTTCGTTCACCTTTTTTTCACATTTATTTTAATCCACAATTCGCATTTAAAAAAAAAAAAATCTTTAATATACAATTTATATGTTTTTTACCCTTATTTCACAACTCATATTTATCTTAATTTGTAATTCGCATTTCACATATAAAAAGACAAAATTGCTGCAATCTCACAATTTGTATTTGGCAATCTATATTTATTTTTAATCGTCGTTCACACCCCACAAAAATAAATAAGACTTAAACATTGATTTGCAATTTTTCATTTTTGTTTCTCTTTCTTCCTACTTAGTAATTCTGAATTACTCATAATCCATACCAACCTTTGAAGGAATATATATTATTTTACTTTGCGCTGGTCTAATTCGGAAGGGAATCAATTACTTATCAAATAAGAATATAATACACAAAACATATTTATGTATAAGATATGGACGGCTCTGGTTTTTGACAGAATATGATAGTTCTAAGTTATGGGGCATGATGGGTAAATGCGCCTTAAGAAAGCCAGCGAGGCACCAGCGCACACAGCCTATCATTATGAGAAAGAAACGCGTAGAAATGGGATACGTGAAAATAATATTAAAATGCATTACCTGTATAGACTAAGACTATATACTAATACAATCAAAGGCATGCGCCTTCGCCAGATGGTCACTTTTGGATCTATCCTGCCCACTACACTGCACACACATTGCATCAACCTCCCCCACCAGCATCTACTATAAATACCAATCCTAGCTTCTCAGCAATACTCATCAACTATCTATCTCTCTCTCTCTCCACAAAACTAAATAAAAAGGTTTCTATTGCACCTACTACTATGGCTACTTTTGTTTCCAAATCCGTGTTTCTCGTGTTCGCTTGTCTACTTTGTCATTTCATATCCGCATATGCTGCAGCTGCTGCTGCTCCTAACTTCTTTCGGGACATCGATGTTGCTTGGGGAGAAGGACGCGGCAAGATTCTAAACAATGGCCAACTTCTTACTCTCTCGCTTGACAAAGCCTCTGGTTCTGGCTTTCAATCCAAGAATGAGTATCTTTATGGCAAAGTTGAGATGCAGATCAAACTTGTTGCTGACAACTCCGCTGGAACCGTAACTACCTTCTACGTAAGCACCTGGTTATAACTATTTATAGTCTATAAACCAAAAGTTTATCTTCTGCTTTTTTTTTAAGTACTAATAGCAGTTGGAACTTGTCTATGCAGTTGAAATCACCTGGAACTACATGGGACGAAATAGATTTTGAGTTTCTGGGTAACGTCAGCGGGGATCCTTACACTCTCCACACTAATGTCTATACCCAAGGCAAAGGTGACAAGGAACAGCAGTTCCATCTTTGGTTCGACCCAACTGCTGATTTCCACACTTACTCCATCCTATGGAACCCTCAGAGGATTATGTAAGTACCACACCTCCAACACCACTTCACATACCGTATATAACTAGCTATCGAGTTTCAAATTTTCTAGAATCCCTATCTAATATTCTTTCTGTTTTGTTTACGTATTCCAGCTTGTCAGTAGATGGTAGACCCATCAGGGAGTTCAAGAACATGGAGTCGATAGGTGTTCCCTTCCCAAAGAACCAACCCATGAGACTTTACTCGACTTTGTGGAACGCTGACGATTGGGCCACCAGAGGTGGTCTTGTCAAGACAGATTGGTCCAAGGCTCCTTTCGTTGCTTCCTACAGGAACTACAGAGCCAGTGCTTGTGTTTGGTCGAATGGAAAATCTAGTTGCAGCACAAACTCTGCCTCTTCGGTATCGGCCAAGAACAACAACGATGCGTGGCTTACACAAGAGTTGGATGCAACAAGCAACAGGTACCTGAGATGGGTGCAGAAGAATTACATGATCTATAACTACTGCTCCGATGTTAAGAGGTTTCCGAAGGGTCTGTCTGCCGAATGCAAGAGGAGGAGATGATGATTCTTTCAAATTTTAAAAAACTTCCATTCTGCTTTTGTAAATTCTACTCAATTGGTTATTTATTCTTTTGTTCTATACACTGTAAAATATCTTTGAATCTAAAATAGAATTTATTTGTTTATTAATTATAAATCCAAAACATACACACTACGATTCATATTTACTCCAATAACTTCAGTCCTATAACGAAAAACACATGACTTGACTTGACTCTAAAAAGTTTTGAACTTTATTCGAAAAAAACAAACCGTGAAGAAGGAGAATGCCAAATGTTGAGGAAGTGACCACAATCGTTTTGGAGATGGAGTCAACATTGAGAAACCAAAGAATTGGTTTTCGAGAGAGTGGGTTGCTGTTTTATACCCTAAAGCAACTCGCCGATTCTTCTATAACGCCCAAGACCTTTAATGTTCTCACCGTCTCCGATTGAAAATACATGGTCCCCGACGAATCTTCACGGCCACCCATATAATATGAACTATTTGGCGGAAATATCTTTTATTCCTGAATAATTTTCGGAGTGTTGTTAGAGAACCATTAGATATTAAAATTATTTTGGTTGTTTCCAATATCTGTATTTTTGTATTTGGATTGAACAACAAAACCAAATCGTTAAAAGACGCTTTTAAATGTCCATAATTGAGAACACTATATATTCTCACAGACATTCATTGCGGTATTGTTCGATAATATATTATGATTACAGGTTCGATAATATATTATGATTACATTGGTCATTTAGTCAATCCAATTATATTAAAATATCTAATAAAATTCATATTTTAGTAGAATTTATGATTAACTAAAACACAACCATAACAAACAACAAATTTATGTATAAATGAAATATCATTACCATTGAATTTCATAAGTATATTACACATTTCAAATATTCAATATCAATGTATCACTAAGGATTTGACATTGACTATTTATAATTAATACATCAAGACAATATACACATAAATTTACATTCTTAAATGTTTTTATTTGACACTATCTTTTACTAGCCTTATGTTCTTACCATTCTCAAGCATATCAAAGTCAAGTCCTAGCTTCTTAAAGCGGCCAAACTTCATGCTTAAATAGGTAGCTCTTTTATTTTTGCACCTACATATGATATTTTTTAAAAGAACTATTAAGAAGATAAACTTCAACATCCACAACTTGCAGGTTTAAACACAAACGCTATGATGAAATTACAAATATGTTCCACTCTTTAGATGTTAAGATTTCAACATTGAATTCGACACCTAATGTCATATCAGAACAGAATTTGGTATCTCAACATGAGAGATTTCAGATGGACTTTAATCGCATCCTAGTAGCCCAACTTGTGCAAAAGTTATCTACTTAACCTTTTGGTTAAATGATAGACTAAATTATTTTGAGTTTTGACAAACTCCACTGATATAATAACCTGCGTGATACGTTCGCGAATCATGTTATATTTAACATATAAGTTTCTACACTTGCCTTTGTAAACTTGTCTATGGGCGCTGGCCAAAGCCACCTTACTGTCACACCTGATACATTAAATTGATCGGTTTGGGACAAAATGGAATCTTATACAACAGATTTCTTAGCCATTCAACCTCTTTACTAGTTGCTGCTAATGCCATAAACTTAGATTCCATTATTGAATGAGTAATAGAGGTTTTTTGGATGCCCAAGAGATAACACCTCCCTCGAGAGGGAATACTCATCTATTTGTGGAAAAATGATCTTCCATATTAGACATACAATTCGCATCCGAATAACCTTCAAAAATCAAAACAAATCATATAAAAGTTAAAACGCAATCCATGATGTTTTTCAAATACTTGAATACTCGGTTGAAAGCTTGCTAAGTATTTGAACTAAGATTTCTACTATACTTACTAAACTTTAAAGCATCATAGGAAATATCCATTCTAGTGCTAGACATGGGATACATAAGATAACCAATAGCTCTCGAGTATTCAAGTTGAGATACCGCAACATATTTATGTAGAAGCTTAAGTTTACGATCCATAGTTATGCTAAGTGGAGAACACTATTTAAAGTAAAATTTATTAAATATTTTCTCAATACAATGTATTGAGAAATTGATATACTATTGTTCTTTTGCTTGAGCCTTATACCAAAAGTTATATAAGTTTCCCCCCAGTCCTTCATCTCAAAACTAGATGACAATAATTTTGTGGTCTCATCTTATAATGGTAGGATTTATCCAAATTGGGGATCGAACCAGTATAAGATTGGGCTAATTTGGTCCAATATATATATTGTAAAATAGGCACAACAAATGTGTAACATTAAGGGTACATTATATAATAAAGACTAAATATGTTTATGTTTAGTAGAATATTAGGGTGTAATTGGTGTGGATAATTTATAGTCTGAGATTATTTTGGGTAGTTTGTAACTTAAGTATTAACTTCTAAGCAGTGAGTAGAGAGATAAGGGAGGTGTATGGTTGTATTTAATATCTTTAGGAAAAATCCAACCTATTAAATGAAGTTTGTTGGGGTATTTATACTAATTTTGTGACCCATGGGCCTTCCGAGTCGGACCCTAGATTCGGGTCAATCTCTAAAGCCCAAACCTCAAATGGTATTAGCACACAACTAATTCATGATTGACTTGGTCGGATGGTTTACGATATGATTAGTGTAAAATATGTATGAAATACCCTTCTAGATTTTAGGCAGTATCACCCTTCCATAATTATTTGAACCTATTAGTAGCCCCTTTAGGTCTTTCAATTTTTTTTTGAAAGATATAACTTATTCATGAAAATATCTGGATCGTATTCGAAGTGTCTTCTTAAAGGGTTAGTTATCAAGGAAAATGACTCTGGTGAGATTCGAAGTGTTTCATTTTCGTAGATGAAAAGCCAACAGTCAGAATTTTAAGATCTAACACGTGTCACACTTTGATTCGACCTCTCAGCCGTTTTTTATCCTTGGTACTTGCACCTATATTTCAAAAACTAATTATAGTAGGCTTAATATCCCCTAATCATTACTGGAACCGTTTTATCTCCCCTTAGAGAAACACTTAAGTGGTTTTCACCTTTATATAAACCTATTTTACTGTTTGTTGTTTCCATAATCAGAATTATTTTCTAGAGAGAGAAAGTTTGAGTTTGTGATTTTTCTTTGCATCTAGGAAGTTATATGTTCACAGCTAGAACTGCATTGATCAAAGGGGGTTGGTTAAACCTATCAAATTCGGAAAAAGCAAGAAAAGAGAAAAGACATGAGGCAAGGATCGCAGCCGGACTCCCTGCTTCTCATGGTGGAGTAGTTAGCCAAGAGGTACCAAAACCGGATAAGAGCACATCATCATCCATAATATTGGTAACTAAAAAACCTCTTTTTATCCCGACATTATCTAAACTAGAGTCTGAACCTTCAGTTCAAGTACCCTTGGATTCTTCTCCTAAGGGTAAAGCAGTTTCTAGTGTTAGGAAACCCTCACCATTCCTAGCGATGAGATCAGATAATGAAGATGTCACACCCCGAAGAGTCACTTGACTCTCTAAGTCCAAGGGCAACCCTTCTTCTCTAAAGAACGTTAGTTCAGAAAATTCAAACCCTACTGCCCAACCCTCTGTGAATTCGGATATCAGGCCTCCCCATAGTGAGGCCATCCAAATTGAAAAAGAAGCCACAAGTACTAAGTCGACCGAACAATGGTCGATTATAATGGGAGAATTTATGGAATGAAGTGGGGAAGATACCCCTTTGGAGACATCTGCACAGACTGAGAATATCACTTCGGAACCGACCGATAGAGTTGAAAAGGGACTGCCAAATATTGAAATGCTTCCGGAGTGTTTGGAAAGGCAATTTGGGCCTAATTTTTGCAAGGTCATGACCCTTCAAAATATTTCCTATGTGTATACACACACCGCCGAATTAGATCAGATTAGGATAAAATGGGGTTTTCCCAGAGTCTATTAAGGTCAGGATTCCCGTTACTCCGGAGACTTCTTTGGACTGCTAGGCTAATGAACTGGTGGTGTACACCGAAGTGCTAAACTAGGGACATCGTTTCCCCTTGGATCCGAAAATAGTTCGGTACTTTCACCTGATCAAGCTTTTCCCAAACCAGCTGAGGCTGAACGCCTGGTATACCTTGTTGGCCAGCCTTATCGCCTCTAGGTTATCAAAGATTCCAATGCCTATGGAGCAGTTTGCTGTTGTGACTGGTTTATATGGGACTCATTAGATCCTCTTTTATTACTACGATCTGAGAAATGATTACAAAGTGGTAAATGATCAGTTGGAGGCTGAGAAAACTTGGAGGACTCAGTTTCCGTTCATAAGCGGAGCCTGGGAAGATGGTAAAAAGATAAATTACCAATCAAATCTGAGTCAATTGACTAGATATTGGAGAAGCTCAGGTAACACTTGTTTGGATTTCCAGTTACTATTGTGTCTTTTGTAGTACTTTCAAAGATGTTTCCTGAGAACTTGAAGGCAGGAAAGCTACCTTTGTGAAATTAAATCAACGAGCATCAGAGAATTGGGGGCTTGGATTTCATAACTGTTTCACTTTAGAAAACATGATGAGGGCTCACTTGTGGAACACCACCGAAACTAGAGACCTCACCTGGGAACAGTTGACCACTCCTCCTCCACCGAACGTCATCCTTCGATGGACAGAAGCAAAGGATGCCAAGATTTACTTACCATCTCAGCGTAAAGCTCACAGCCATCTTGACAAAATGAAGAAGAAGAAGAAGAAAAACTGTTGTTGACCCATCTCATCAGAATTCCGAAGAATCCGGTTTGGAGAATCTTAAAGGGATAAATGTTGCTTTGTTAGAGGTAGTTTTTGGAACAGTTGGGGAATTTTAGGGATCGAGTCAACTCCTTCAAGCTAAGAAGAAAGGTCACAAGAGGCCCAAGGAAGGTGATGGCCGAAGAGAAAACAAGAGGAATAAGAGTAACCTTGGTTCAAAGGTAATTCTCTGCCCTCCGGTTGACAACCCTAATCTTACAACTAATGTTCCTTTACAGGTGGAGGCACCAACAAACCCTCATTCTCCAGTGTTTATGTATTCCAACTTTTGTAGAATCCCTATCTAATATTCTTTCTATTTTGTTTACGTATTCCAGCTTGTCAGTATATGGTAGACCCATAAGGGAGTTCAAGAATATGGAGTCCATAGGTGTTCTGTTCCTAAAGAACCAAGCCATGAGACTTTACTCGACTTTGTGGAACGCTGACGATTGGGCCACCAGAGGTGGTCTTGTTAAGACAGATTGGTCAAAGGCTCCTTTCGTTGCTTCCTACAGGAACTACAAAGCTAGTGCTTGTGTTTGGTCGAATGGAAAATCTAGTTGCAGCACAAACTCTGCCTCTTTGGTATTGGCCAAGAACAACAACGATGTCTGGCTTACACAAGAGTTGGATGCACTTGAAATTACCAAGATACCCCCACATATAAAAACCATCAATTTTTCTACCAACTCATTTTCTTCTTCTCCTCTCTTTCCATGCCACTTCTCTCTCCAAAATTCAAAAAAAACACAAAATCCCACTTCTCACTCAAACATTTAATAAACCTTAATTATTAAAAGTAAAAACCCAACTACTCCAACTATGGATTTGAGTGACTATAACGACGATTTCAGCTGCAACATTGATGATTTCCTTTCGGACGAAGAGGAGCCGCTTACTGACCATATGGAGAGTATCCTTGAGTTAAATTTTAATTTTTTTTCTGCACATAACACATCTTCGCACAAAATTGTGCTTTGAATTGTACACTTCCACGCAAGAACACGCGTGGAAGATACAAATCTTCACATGATCGTTCGAAGATTGTGCAAAATCTTCGCATGTAATTGCGAATATTTGAACTGTCTTTGTTTTATATGCCCTTTTTTGCCGAATATTGCGCTTGCCTTCATTTTTTGAAAACTCCAAAATGGTAAATGGAAATAAATAAAAACTAAAACAACAAGTTCAAACATTAACTTAAACAAACAAACAACGATTTCAAATATTAAACAAAGAAACAATAAGTAAACTTTAACATGCAAACAACCAAATGAATCATAATGCTCAATCGTCGAAGTCATATCCCAAGTTGTCGTCAGAGTCAATCCCATCTTCCCTTTCCGAAATCCTATCCTGAAGATACGCTACCATATCCCTTGTGATGTAGTCTAACACCGTCATGTTCTAGACGGTGGTTGCTTCTTGTTTAATTTTAAATGGTAGAAACAACAAACGATCCATCGGTTTGCAAAAAAGGTACCTCTACTTGATTTGTTCACGGTTGCGCACAACTAAACCTCCCGTTCCTAAACGGCTGTAGTTGTAGTACATCTTACATAGGACTCGCTTGAAAAACGCATCGCTAGTATCTTCCCCCAACTCTCGGCGGGCAAGTTTTACCGCCTCAAGCAAATGGTAGTCTTCATGAGGGGTAACCTACATTTGTTAAATTGTGCTTGATTTGAGGAGTGTTTAGGAATTTTTGGTTGTTGTCTTGTTGATGTTGTGGTTAGCGTCTATTTATAAGCTCGTGGATGTTTGGGAGGGAAATTTTTAAAGATGAGAGTTTTTGGCGGGAATTCTTTAGGGGTCTCGTTATAGCGAGACACCTAATAATGGGAATTCTGCTATAATGAGACCCATGTTACTCCACTGCAACATTTGCATACTTTTGTAAGTATTAGGTGTCGCAAAATCATTCGTCAACTTGGATTACATTATCCTTATCTTACAAGTGTTGCTTATTGATAGTTCTACTTAGATTACGTAATCTGAAGCATAAAAGTGGTATAAAAAGACGCTTTTGAGGAAGTAAAAATTATAGAAAATATACAATTGCGAAAATATGTTCATGGACTGAGTTGGAAGATCAATATCTGCTGAGGGAATCAGTGGAAGTTGGTAACACGAACATGCTACACGGGGGTAAAAGGTACTAGGAGGCGTTGATATGCCAGATGTACTTCCTATATGGAAGGGATCGTGTTCAGCCGCCTAGAATATCAAGGAATGTTGATGAGGTGAAAGCTAGCTGGTCAGTCCTAGTCAAATTCCGTCAACATCCAGTTTCTAGCCTCACCGAATTGGAACGTCGTGTTGCGTGTAATCGGTTCAACTGTCAAGTCACGGATTCTATAACAGTGGACCAGCTGGATTCGGTCCGTTCTGACATTATTTACATCCGGCTAGAGGAAATATGTGACTACCAGGATGCGAAAGAAGAAAGGAAGTTGATGAAATGGAACTAGCCTGATAGATAAACTCTGATTTGTACAAGTGGATGGCTGTTAAAGTTCATGTTTCAGACTATGTTTTGGTATGTGTTTTAGTTTATGTTTGAGTTTCTGATTCAATTTATGTTTGAGTTTATGTTTGAGTTTCTCATTCGGTTTAAGTTTGAGTTTGTGTTGGAGTTTGTGTGTCTAAAAATGTTTGAGTTTGTGTTTCAGCTTATGTTTGAGTTTATGTTGCAGTTTGTGCTACTTTAATGCTGTTTTTAAAATTAGAATTTGAACAAATGTTTGAAAGTTATATCATTCAAATGTAACAAAATACCATAACACATAATTAAACAATAACACAATACCATAGCACAAAATTAAAACTAGTCGTAAAGTACATAACACATAAAAAGTCTTAAACTGTCAACCCGAAAAACATAAATAATAATCAATCTATGTACTCGTGAGAAAGACGGTAGCACTCGCCCAAAGGCTCATGAAGGTCCTCCAAACTAATGTCGGGGTGGCTCTGCTCGTACACTTGTAAATCCAGTAGGTGCATAGTCAGCTCGTGCAGTCTGGTGGCATGTGTGGGTGCGGAAGGGTTCACCCCTAACTCCGCATCAGCTCAGTGAGCCTCTGGATCGGATATGATATACCACAAGCTCTTCGTAATCCATGAAGAGTAGATCAAAGTGGTACCATCCTCCTGGCCAGGAATAAACTCTCCACCTTTCAAACTCTGGTGAATACAGTGTGACTCCTAGTTGTCCCAAGTGAATGCATCCTAGTTGTAGAGGGTGTTCGCACGGCGAACCCTACTAGAGCCGGTAAGAATAGGACGCAGTGTACCAGGAACCTGTATTTTAAAAAAAATTATGTAACACATGATGAGTCCGAATTCAGCATGCTCCCCGGAAGGGTAAATCAGTCTAAGTCTCTCCGAACACCGGACAGGCTACAAGGACATAAATCGAACAGATCACTTCCGGACAGATTACTTTGGACACTATAAACTTAAGACTGTTCGAACTATGACTAAAGTACTAAAAAACCTAAACACTTCCTGACTAAGCTACTTGCTCTCCTGCTTAGAGCTCATGGGTCTTTAATCATGACCCGGGTCCATTAAACATGACCCGAAAGCCCATAAGGGCCCAAACATCATACTATAAATACCCAACCACCAGCATTAACTATGGGTAATGAGAATTAACTGCTACCAAGCTGATTAATCATCTCTCTACACTCATACACTACCGTTAAACACCCATACACCACCGTTAAACACCCATACACCACCTCGAAACTCCACTTGAAATTACTAGCCTACCCTCAGGCAATTATTATCCTCATCAAATTGGCGACCAGAGTGGGAGGCGACGGTGCCTGAATCAAGCATTCAAAACCAGCTGAAAAACTCTGTCCGAATGAATCCGGACAATCCAGAAGTACCACCAGCTTTGCTCGAAGTGGTGGGAGAGAATGATGAGTACACCATCGAAGAGCGTGACAGGCTGAGAGCTGAAATAGAAGCTCTGAGGGCTGAAAAGGCCAAGATAGGCGTGAAAGAAAAATCCAAACATCAGCTGCTCATCATACTGACAACCCTAGAGAGCCTGAGGCTTCGAAAACTCATGTGAGCACCAAAAAGACACATGCCAGTTCTAAAAAGTCTCACCGGTCCAAGCCTGTGGAGAGCTCTGACTCAAGCTCAGAATCTTCAGGTAGCTCTTCGGACAGTGAGGGAAATGAAAAATCCTTGTCCTCTAGCAGCGATGAGGGTCGAACCAGGAAAAAGCAAAAGCAAGTGAAGAAATATTCAAGAAAAAGAGACCACCATGGAAGAATGAAAAGGCACATTGGAAAGGGGTCATCTCACCACCGGAGGTATACAGATAAGATGCTGATGGATCCTTTTGCTTTCCACGATGAACCAGGTATCTTTGCCACTCCAAACGAGGATACTGTGTTCAGTCGTGGAAGGAATTGGAGGCAGTCTCCACTATCTTCTAAAATTCTGTCCGGAAACCTCCCCAAGAGGTTTGATAGCACAAAAATGGAGAAGTACGATGGCAATACTGATCCAGACAATCATCTGGAGCAATTCAAGAACTTCATGATGAACTTTGATGACGATGATAAACTACTTTGTAGGGCATTCTCCCAATCTTTTACGGGTAGTGCTCTGAAATGGTACAACAGCCTGCCTCAGGGTTGTATTAAAGATTTTGATACGTTTTGGGTGGCCTTTCGAAGGCAGTTTGTAGGGAGTAAGGAGCTAAAGGGAAATGGAGACACAATAATCCATTGTGACCAGGAGCCAAATGAGTCCTTGAAAGAGTACATAAGTCGTTTTGTGAACACAAAGAATGGGTTGGCTGATTGCTTCGAACAGGTGGCAATAGCATCCCTAAGGCAAGGTTTGAACCCAAGCAATCTGGCTGATTCGGTGACCAGAAAGAAGGCTATGACCTGGGAGGATTGCTAAATCAAGTTGGCAAGCAAATAAACGTTGATGAAACAAAGAAAACCAGGGTGCACAGACAGGTGAGATCCACCCCGGTGGCACCAACTCCAAATCAAAACATGTCCGGGAACAAAGTAAGAGAAACCGGACAGGGGCATGGTAGGGAAAAAGCTCAGTCTCAGCCAGCTGCTCCTGCTCAAAGTCAACAATCCAGAAACAAAAGAGGGCCATGGGTCCAACCGGAGTGGTTTGCAGAACTCAAAGAAAGTGTGGCCACCATTTTCGATAAAACAAAAGATGAGGTGCATTACCGGAGATCGGCAACCTTGTAGTCTCCCAGAGAGCATCGTAACAACTCATTTTGCCAATATCACAATGATATTGGCCATACCACTGATGATTGCATAGCGTTGAAGCAAGAGGTTCAGAACTTGATTGAAAGGGGAAAGTTGGGAGCATACGTTAAGAGAAGATGAGTCAACAGGCCTGACAACACTCACCGAGTTGGTCCAAGTAATGCTGCCCCAGAGGGGGCCATGGTCATAGTTGAAAGCTTTGATGTAGATTCTGAGTACTTGGATCCTGATCCAACTCGAAACAGGGTGGGTGCTATAGAGGAATGTTCTAGGTCGGTCTCCGGGCTCATTAAATTCTTTGAGTCACTTACAATTTTCGGAGGGGACTCTATGACAGCTCCTACTGATTCTTCGAGAAAGAGGCTAGAAGGAGGCATGACATCTTATCAGTCACCAAACTCATTCCCATTCATAGTCTTTGATGAGGATGATTTGAGAGACATTGCTGGCCCTCATGAGGATGCTGTTGTCATAGGAGCATCTATAGGGGGCAATGAAATAAGGCGAATTCTGGTGGATACTGGAAGCTCAGCCAATATCCTTTTCCTAACCACTTACAAGAAAATGAAAAATCCAGCAGTGATTCAAAAGTCGGACAGGTCAATCGTGGGCTTCACTGGCAGCTCAGCCGATGTGATCGGAGAGTTTGAAGAAGAGGTGTTATTGGGCAGGGGCCCTTTCAAGAAAATGGTTAGAATACTCTTTATCGTGGTGGATTCTCCCACTTGCTATAATGCTATTCTGGGGAGATCTTGGCTCTCTAGGATGCATGAAGTGGCTTCAACAATCCACCAGTGTTTAAAATATGCTGTTCAGGGACAGGTTGGAGTTGTCCGGAGCAGCCAAAAGATTGCAAGAGAATGTTATGCCACTGCCTTGGCTCCTCGAACGCTGGGGGCAGTCCGTATAAATGATCAATAGCAGTTTGAGGGCCTTTCTGGGGGTGAGGGTGAAATTGATGACCCCAGAGAGACCCCTGGAATGTTAATTCCAATTGAAGAGGTTGAAACACATTATTTGGAAGAAGTCAAGAGTGTCAAGATAGGGTCCAAGATGCCACCAATGTTGAAAGAAAGAGATGTTGAAATTTTTGAAAGACCATCAGCACGTTTTTACTTGGTGTAATGCTGATGTTACTGGAGTTCCATCAGAGGTGATATCCCATCACCTATCTGTCCGGAGAGATGTGGCACCAGTGGTTTAAAAGAGAAGAGCTTTCTCGAAAGAAAAGGCTGATGTCATAGTACAAGAGGTTGATAGACTCACAAAGATGGGGAATATTAAAGAATCTCAATATCCTTTGTGGACTGCGAATCCTGTCCTGGTAAAAAAGAAAAATGGAAAATGGCGCATGTGCATTGACTTCACAGATCTTAATAGAGCTTGCCCAAAAGATTTGTATCCGGTCCTCCGGATAGATCAGTTAGTCGACTCTACTTCTGGGAACAAGCTGCTCTCCTTTATGGATGCCTTCTCCGGGTACAATCAGATTCAAGTAGATCCAAAAGATCAAGAGCATACCAGTTTGTCACTGATAGGGGTCTACATTGCTACAAGGTGATGCCTTTTGGCTTGAAAAATGCTGGGGCTACTTATCAAAGGCTAGTCAACAAGGCATTTGCTGATCAAATTGGAAGAAATATGGAGGTTTACATTGACAATATGATGGTGAAGAGTGTGGATGAGCAGCTACACTTATCCGACCTCCGAGAAACTTTTGCCAACTTGGTAAAAGTAAATTTAAAGTTAAACCCTGAAAAGTGTGTTTTCGGAGTGCAGTCCGGGAAATTCTTAGGGTATATCATAAGTGAGCATGGAATATCGCCCGACCCGGATCAGTTGAATGCTCTTTTCCAGATGGAACCTCCTCGAAACATCAAAGAAGTACAGCGGTTAACGGGGAGATTAGCTGCCTTAAACAGATTCATCTCGAGGTCTTCGGACAGGTGTGCTCCTTTCTTTCAAACTTTGAAGGGTGCGAATGGGTTCGAGTGGACCCCGTAGTGTGATGAGGCATTCAGAGAAATCAAGAAACATCTTTCCTCTCCCAAAACTTTGTTCAAACCGGTTGATGGGGAGACTCTTATTGTGTATCCGGCCATTTCAAGTTGTGCCATCAGTGCTGTATTGGTAAGAGAGGTCGATGGGTGTCCCTACCCAATGTACTACATCAGCAAAAGCTTGATTGATGCTGAGAGGCGTTACTTGAAACTCGAAAAACTGGCGTTAGCTCTGGTGATAGCTGCAAGAAAGATGAGGCCTTACTTTCAGGCTCATCTTATCATCGTCCGGACATCTTTCCCTTTAAAGAATGTTCTTCAAAAAGCAGACATTTCGAGCAGAATGACTAAGTGGTCAGTAGAGTTGGGGGACTTCGACATAGACTTTGCTCCCCGGACACCGGTAAAAGCCCAAGCAGTGGCTGATTTCCTGGTAGAATTCCACTCTGATAGGGATTCAGAGCAAACTACTAATACAAAAAACAAGAAAGTCTGGATCGTCCGAACAGATGGTGGATCTAGCACTATGGGATGTGGTGCAGGAATATGTTTAACTTCCCCTTATGGAGATAGTATGTACCAGGCTATTTCTTTTGCTTTCAGGGCATCTAACAACGAGTCCGAATACAAAGCAGCTATAGCTGGGTTAAAGTTGGCCCACATCTGTGGGGCTAAAAGGGTCAAGCTACTAAGTGACTCTCAGTTGCTTATCCACCATGCCTTAGGCCAATCTGAGGCTAGAAAGGAGCAGTTGGTCAAGTATTTACTCCTCCTCAAAAATGAAGCGCTAAAGTTTAAAGCTGTTGTCTATGAGCACATTCCCCGGGCAGAAAATGAGCTAGCAGACTCATTGGAAACAATAGCATATACGGAGTCCTACCCATGGATCCACGTGCTTGAAAGCCCTTCTATTCAACTTAGTAAGGGTGAAAAAGAGGAAATTTTTGAAATACTAGTGAATCTGCCTCAAGACTGGAGATCTCCTCTCATACAATATCTGTCCGATGGTATTGTGCCTTCAGATAAATCACAAGCCAGAACATTGAAACACAAGGCTCGTGGTTTCATTATGTTGAGAGAATTGTTGTACAAAAAATCCTATAGTAAACCTCTCCTGCGTTGTTTAGGGGATAATGAGTCACAAGTGGTCCTCTCCGAATTGCATGATGGTGAGGGATCAACCCATTGTGGATTCAGAGCTTTAACAAGAAGAGTGTTACTCTCCGGATACTATTGGCCATCAATCATGAAAGATGCTAAGGAGCTGGTGAGAAGGTGTGACCCATGCCAGAGGTACAGCAATGAAATTCGTGTACCAGCCATTCCTTTGAAATCAATTTCTGAGCCCATCCATTTTGCTCGATGGGGGTTGGACTTGGTTGGGCCTCTCCCTGTGGCGTCCGGAGGGCGTAAAACTATAATTGTGGCTATTGACTATTTCTCAAAGTGGATAGAAGCAGCTCCTCTGGCAGGGACAATATCGAAAGCTGTCATAAAATTCATTCTGACCAACATATGTTGCAGATTTGGTGTCCCACAGAAGATAACAACAGACAATGGGCCACAGTTTGACAACAGAGAAATGGAAAGCTTCTGTGCCTCAAGGGGTATACAGCATTGTTTCTCTTCACCTTTCCACCCACAAGCCAATGGGCAAGTTGAAGTGGCTAATAGAACCATACTGTCCGGTTTAAAGAAAAATTTGGAAGGGGCTGATGGGAAGTGGCCTAGTTATCTACAAGAAGTCTTGTGGGCCTACCGGACAACACCTGGGGCTGCAACACAAGAATATCCCTTTGCCTTGGTCTATGGAATGGATGCAGTAGCCCCCATAGAGAAGACACTCCCTTCCTTTCGTGTTCACAGCTTCTTCGGACACGCTAATGAAATGGCAATTAGAAATCAACTTGATTTGATAGAAGAAAGACGGGTTAAAGCTCATCTTAGAATTGCACACTATCAGGGCTTGATGAGAAGCAGGTTTGCTTCTAAAGTTAAAAGAAGAGATTTCCAACCAGGGGACAGAGTATCAAGGAAGGTCTTTTTGCATACTAAGGAAAAGCTCTTCGGAAAGCTGGCCCCAACCTGGGAGGGTCCTTATATTGTGGTTGAAAGAATCAAGCCTGGGACTTATTGGTTGGAAGACAAAGATGGCAGGGTTTTAACTCACCCTTGGAATATTGAGCACCTTCGAATGTACTTGGAATAACACTTGTGTAAATATTTACTTGTTTGAACTTCTATGTAAATATTTGGGGGCATACTCTTTCCTCCCTGGTGGCACGGGGAGGTTTTAATGAGGTGTCCGGATGGTTCAATAAAATTCGATGCCTTCTTCAAAAATTTTCTAAGTATTTTCAAAGTTCTATCTCTTGTCATACTACCCGGACTGAAAGATCTAAGGGCTATTTAAACTCTAGCCGGAGAATCTCAACTCTCTCACAATGCAATAACTAAAAACTACTTAAACTCTAGCTATCTAAACTAAAACAAATAATGAAAGAAAATGATGGTTGTGCAAGATAGAAACATTCATTCAACAACTTAAAATTTCCTTGGCCTTCCAAGGACTTTCGAATAAGTTAGGGTACAGCACAAAAAATCTGTCCGAATAATACCGGACACCACAACAAAAATAGTGCCTTGGCCTTCCAAGGACTTTAGTTTGAGTAAAAGATAAATAAAGTACACCATAAATTAAGGTTGAGCATTTGAAGATGGCTCACCCTCATCTACCTTCTTGCCCTTGATGTCGCTCCCCCCTTCGACCACTTTCTTGCCCTTGGGATCATTCTCCTCTTCGCCTCGGCTCTCTCCGGTCTTGTCTTCATTATCAGATGAGGACTCACCGGAAAATCCCTCATCAACCATTGTATAAAATGGAAGGTCATCATCATCTACATAGAGCCATAAGTCCCCCAGGGTCCTCTTCGGAAATTTTTCATGAAAAAGGAGAACCATATCAGACTTCACCCTTTGAACCATTAGCTCTTCGCTTTGTATCATCTGCCTGGCATAGGCGTTGATCTTGGCCTTGATTATGGCCTCTTGGTCCCTTACCAAAGCAGCCTTCTCTTCAGCAGCTTGAGTCACTGCATTTTCTAAAACAATCTTGTCAGTGGTCAGGTTGGTGATGAGCTTCTCCTTTGCAGTGGTCTCTCCCCGTGAGACGGTGAGATATTTCTCCATACCAGACAGCTTCTCCTGGAGATCTTTTATGGTTTGTTCTAGGGTGGCAACTTTTGTGTTGCTCTCATCATGACTCCTCTTCAGCTCCTCGTGTGCTTCCTTGAGCAAATCAGCATTAGTGGTAGCAGTGCGGAGGTCTTCGGACAGCTTATCCTTCTCAGACTTGAGGTCTTTGATGGTGTCTACTTGACTCCGGACTTGTCTCTCCAGTGTAAGAACTGGCTGCACATTACTAAGCAAGGAATGGGCTATAATGTCCTTCTCACTAGAAACCATGAAAGTCTTACCGTTAAAATTGACCGTATTGGAGCTGCTCGGAGGGATGTAGGGCCCTGCGAACTCGTCTCTGGGGAGGCCAAGGAAATATTCACCAAGCCCACCCAGGCCAGTGATGTCCACTTCATCCAAATTGAGCTCTCCCCCCTCGACTTCATCAGTGTGAAACTCTCTTGGAATCTCTTCGGCCAGCGTTGGGTCAGAGGGGCCAGTGGGAAAAGAGGGCTCCGGATCCCAGAGAGCGAGCTCATCTCCTTGTGAAGTCTTTTTCTTCTTGACTACCCGGTCAGCGCTTTCACTTGCTTGCGCGAGTCCTCTTGGGAGCCCTTGGAGGTTTTGGAAGGTCTACTTCCTGCCTCTCGGTCTCCTGCTCCACCACCTGCAAGAGGGTTGCATCAATTTGAACTTGGGATGGCCCCTCTGGATCTGTTGGGGCATCCTTCTCAGCATCGCCCACCGCCTTTTTGCCTCTTCTTCTGCCCTTCATTTTGCTTGGGGCTTTGGCCCTGGGCAGGCATGTAGAGTGTCTCATCCAGTTCGTGGGACCTTCTCAGCACAGTGTCTTCATCGGGCTGGGTGGTGAGCTCCTCCCAAGTTAGGTCTCTCCGACCTGTGGTCTTCCACAGGTGAGACCTTGCTAAATTTCCAGGGGTGAAGGACTTGTGGAATCGATTCTCCCAATTCTCTGCGGCCCAAGCATTGATTTTGCCACAGGTAGTCTGTCCGGCCTTCAGGTAGTCCCCGAACTCCTTTGGCAGCTCTGTTAAAAAAAAGAGAAATTGGTTAGTATAAACTTAACTTAAAGAAAAAGAAAAGGAGAGAAGCGGACAGAAACTTAAAGTACGAAACTTACGGTCACTCCTCCACCTACTCCTGAGAAGGTTTGGATTCTCTCCGGCCTTGATTTTCTTGCCATTCTCCCAGGCGCCACTAACAAACAAGAATTGGCTCCTCCACTTGCTCTCCGATTCCAGGAGATCATCAACAGCCTTGAGATCGTTCCCCATGTTGAAATGGTAGAAGGGGAACTGGTGATGCTTGCAAAGGTTGGCTACTGCTGCGAACTCTTCCATAGGAAGAGGGATCCCAGACAATCTAGACGCCATGATACATGACATCAAAGTGAACAAGCCATTGGGGCTTAGCTGAGTTGGGCAAAGCTTGACCAGATGGAAATACCGTACGATCTCTGGGTCCAGTGGGAACCTGAGTCCCCAATTAAATAGCTCCGTAAAGAAGACTATTTCATTCCGTTTGCAGTCCATTGGGGTCTCCGGATCAATGGGGATCCTTATCTTCACATTTTTGGGGATCCCCCATTTTGTGCGCATTCGACCCAGATCAGAGGTATGGATGAATGCATACTTGGTCTTCTTCAAGGCCAAGAGGTACTTAAGCTCGACTTTGTGAAAGCACGGCCCCACTCTCCCCTCAAGGCACTCCGGCAGGTCCGGATGCCTCAAATACAAATTTTCCTTGCCCTTTTTGGCAACAACAACAGTGGTATCAGCCTGTCCGGAGGACTCGGACTCAAAGGGGACCTCTTGAGTAGAGTCCTCCATTCTCTCCTCCATAATTGTTGGGGGAACTTCTGTGGAGGTGGTCCGGGGAGGATTGAAGCTTGGCATAGCCTGCCCTCCGGACTGTTGACTGCCTGTATTCTTCTGACTTCTCACCTCAAGTTGGGTTTCAGAGGCAGAAGACTCTCTAGGGGGTACTGGGCTGCTGGCCTCCGGACCGGACGACCTCTCCCGGGGAGCTCTAATGGGCACTCCAGACCCAGAATCACTATTTTTTTTCCCCGATTTCGAGGGAGTATTCTTCGAGGTTAGTCCCTTCACTAACCGGCTTGGCCTCTTAATCGTTAGCTTCTCCGGAGAGTGGTCAGAATCAGACCCCATAGCTATAAACAGAGAGGGTTTCCTGACACTTGTAGCGGTAACTCCTGGTTCAACAGCAGGTATTGACTCATGAACTGAGGAACCAGATACTATGGGTGAGAGGGTGGATTGAAAGAGTTTTTTGGGGTTGGTACCTTTGGAGGAGGATGAGCCTCGATCAGATTCTGCAACAGAGGTGGCTGGTCTCTCAACAGGTGATGATGGTAGCCCTGCTGCTATTCGCCTTTCCTTCTCGACCTTTTGCGCTTTCTCCAACTCCAAAAGGTTGAGCCAACCACCTTTGATCAATGCTGTTCTTGCTGTAAACATAAACAGCCAAGGAAATTTTTGTATAGAGAGAGAAAGCTCTGAGTAAATTTGCAGAGTAAAATTTGAGAGAGATAGTAAAACGGTGGAAAATGAATGTGAATTTATAGTAGATTTGAAAAAAGGAGTTGATTCCTAGGAGAATCCGAAAAGTTGGGCAATGATTAAAAGACGACGCTGATGTCACTATTGATAATTAAAGAGGTTATTTGTTAAAGAAGGTGGTGCGAAATTCAAGGTGAAAAAACGGCTGGAGTGGCCAATCAGAGAGCGACACGTGTCCCACTAACTCTGGCAAAAACCGTTTGGAATTCGTAAAGCTTAACCTGTCCGGGTATACCCACAGTTCTGTCCGAATTGAGAACCACTTCATTCATCGGACTGTTTTTCAGTTCTTTGACAAGAACACTTGCTCAAACACCTAAAAAAGGGGCTCCTGATGAGTCCGAATTCACCATGCTCCCCGGAAGGGTAAATCAGTCTAAGTCTCTCCGAACACCGGACACGCTATAAGGACATAAATCGAACAGATCACTTCCGGACAGATTACTTTGGACACTATAAACTTAAGACTGTTCGAACTATGACTAAAGTACTAAAAAACCTAAACACTTCCTGACTAAGCTATTTGCTCTCCTGCTTAGAGCTCATGGGTCTTTAATCATGACCCGGGTCCATTAAACATGACCCGAAAGCCCATAAGGGCCCAAACATCATACTATAAATACCCAACCACCAGCATTAACTATGGGTAATGAGAATTAACTGCTACCAAGCTGCTTAATCATCTCTCTACACTCATACACTACCGTTAAACACCCATACACCACCGTTAAACACCCATACACCACCTCGAAACTCCACTTGAAATTACTAGCCTACCCTCAGGCAATTATTATCCTCATCAACACACCTGCGCAAAACAAACAATATTAATATTTCGAGTATCCCAAAATATTACCAGCTGGATGCGACCCAACTGTCTGGCCACCCGTAGCGGATAGTATGCCTCGAAAATGTCCGACGCCTTCAGTGTCGCATCTATCCAAACTACATCAGAGTGACCTCGAGCAT
Organism: Limnanthes douglasii subsp. nivea; assembly: GCA_036936605.1. Taxonomy (NCBI): domain Eukaryota; kingdom Viridiplantae; phylum Streptophyta; class Magnoliopsida; order Brassicales; family Limnanthaceae; genus Limnanthes; species Limnanthes douglasii. Next base: position 214,496,558 of record JAUPFV010000004.1, read on the forward strand.
CCCTCATACTCGTATACGGTATGAATGATACCTACAAAAAATTAACAAATCATTTAACATTAGCAAGTTATATTAAATTTAAATATCACGATAATTAAAAATGAAACTAATTATAACTTACATTGTGCTCGGTGAAGGTAGTTAGGTAATCTCGAACACTGTTTCGAGCCTACTGGCTTTGTCGAAACTGTGGAGGCGCATGCTTGCACAAAGTAGGATGTGCGATACTATACCGCAGGTACTGATGAACTGACAAGAAATGGTCGTAAATCCACGTCTCTAACAAACCCACAAATCCAGAAATTTAGAAAGTAGCATGTAGGCATCCTCTGCCTAGCTGGTAGTAGAGCTGCACGAGTATCATCTATCCCCAGGTTTACGTTCCCGAGCTACTGTAATCATCTATAAACCTGTAAGTACTCGAGGCTAATTTTGTTGCCCGACTTGTTGGCCAATATGGTACAGCCAAAGAAGTGCAACAAGTAACCCCTAATAGCTCGGCGAACATCCGCATCAGTAATATCATCTTCGTAATACTGATCAGTGCATAATCTTCTCTTCATCCATGCAAGGCAAACATGCCTCTTACCACCCCCTTTGTTCTCCTTAATCTCTGCCACAAGCTCCTTAACACTGCACCCAAGTAAGCGAGTGTATGCGCGTTACGCTCATCAACATTAGGGTACTCATATGTCTCACAGTTGACACCCACAACTAATAGCCCTGTGACCATATAGACATCATTAAGGGTGATAGTCATCTCCCCGAAAGAGGACTGAAATGTGTTCGTCTCAAGATGCCACCTCTCTAAAAATTCCTATATCAGATGCACATTTGTAGCCCATCGACCTAGAGCGTCAACAATGGGTCCGAAACATCTGGCCATCACATGCTCATGTACTCGTGTCTAGCGGACTTTCAAGTCCCAACCACGGTGAGTCTGGTACATAGTATAACATCGTATATGTACCATCGGCTGCATAGAAAAATACAATATATATAAACATATATGCAATCTAACATTTAAGATAAACCAATAACCAATATGTTCAATATATGAAATATAACAACTAAGATAAACCAATAACCAATAACTTAAATCACAAGTATAACATATAAGATACACCAGTAACGAATAAATCCAATAACAAATAAAACATATAAGATAAACCAATAACGAATAAATTTTATAACATATAAATTCATTCTAACCTAAACTAATAAATTCTATAAGAAATAAAAGTTATAACACAAACCAATAATCAATCCAATTCAATAGACAAAGTTATAACCAATCCAATAACCAATCCAATGCAATAGACAATAAACTTATAACTATAACACATACCACATTGCATCTAATAATAATAAATTTAACAAATAAATTAAACCTAAAAAACTTACATCGCATTTGAATACGTTGTAAGCCTCATGCTCTTTGTAGGCATGGAATGTCGACTATAGGTCGACCACATGACGGTTATATCTACAGAAGCACTGGTCCGTAGTGCCGTGATGGCGGACGGGGGCAACCTGCAAGTTACCTCTAGTACGGTGACGGACGCTCTGAGACATCTCGTCTCGTACAATCTCTTTGGTCTCATCAGTTGTATCTCGGTCCGTATCCGTAGTGGGAGAACGGGGGGATGAAGGCATCCTACACGAGAAATGTTTTTTACTTAAATGGATTTAATATTAAATTTTTTTGTAAAATGATATAAAATATGTATCATAACACGCGACAAAGTTCAAATTGATCAAAACCAAGGAAAAAAGGCTCAATTGCAGAGCAACGCACTCAATTGCATGGATTTGGACAGATCCACGCATTGCGCATGTTCCGAATCCACGCAGCGTCGATCTGTCCAAATCCTCGCACGATTTAGTGCGTGGATTTTCCAAATCCACGTTGTGTGGGTTGGATATTTCCACGCACGATTTTGTGCGTAGAAATACCGGATGCACGCGTGTTCTTGCGTACATTCGGTTATTTCCAAGCACGAAACCGTGTGAGGAAATACCAAACCCAAAAACCCTACCCATGTTTGAAAACCTACCCTAACCTACCCCAAATCCTAAAAAAGACCGCATAATGAACCTAATCTCCTAACTAAACACATACATGCATTTATACTTCAAAAAACACCTGCAAATACATGAAAATCCGATTTTTCTACCAGAAATATCTGTAAAAAAAATCATGAAAATTAAAAAAAAACTAAACCAACAAGTATAGAATATTTACCTTAATAAGTCTTGGGTGTTGGATTTGAAAAAAAAGTCGCTTAAAAATCTGAGGGTTTAGAGAGGTTTAGGGTTTAGAAGAGGAGAAAGAACTAAAATTTGGGGGTTTTTTGTATTTATATCAGTGGAAATTTCGTAAATAATGAGGGTCTCATTATAGCCAAGCCGGGTCTCACTATAACCGGGTATCGTTATAGAAAAATGGGTCTTGAATTAGCCTAGCCCAAACTAGATTACACAGTCAAAGTGATCTTGGTGTCGTAGTATCAATATCGGCGGCCGTAGAGAACATAGTGAGAAATCTCTGAACTAAGGGTATGGCTATTCCTGAAGATTCTGGCGTTTCTTTCTATCCAAAAGTAGTAGACAACCCAACATAATACCGAACACCAGAGATGACTATTGTCAGAAACAGAGGGGTCAGGAGCTTACCTTGGCGAGCCAAGTAGTCTAGGAAAATCCTAGGAAACTTGTTTCTAGATGGTCTAAGGGTCTCAATCATGTTGTTGATGGTGAAGAGATGCCTATTTCCGAAAGCAGAGGGGTTCTAGGAGCTTGCCTCGGCGAGCCAAATAGTCTAGGAGGTGGGTGATGAATTAATGTTAAGCTTTCGAGATATGGCCTCACATATAGACGAAAAAGGCTTCCTTTAGTAATGAACTCTTGAATACCAAATATCCAAACTACGGAGTTAAAAGAAAAAGCACACTAGTTTTTGGTGTTGAGCAGGATCCTCTATAAAAAATATTTTAGTAAACCTTTGTTGCACTACCTCAAAGTCGATGAGTCCCAAACAGTTTTATCTTAGTTACATGATGGGGAAGGGTCTGTCCATTGTGGCTACAAGGATTTGACTAGAACGGTTTTATTAGTATGGTATTATTGGCCATCTATCATGACAGACGCTAAAGAGTTAGTTAGAATATGTGATCTTTGTCAAAGATATAGAAACGTAATATATGTACCAGCAGTTCCCATGGAGTCAATATTTGAAGTAGTATCTTTTTTATAGCTGGGGGTTTGATTTTGTTGGACCCCTTCTGATGGCTTCTGGAGGATGTCAAACTATTATCTTTGCAATCGATTATTTTTTAAATGGATAGAGCTTGCACATCTCTACACAACTACTTTCAAAGAAGTAATCAAGTTTATCGTTTCCAATATTTTTTGTAGGTTCGGAATTCCTAGACGTATTACCACAGATAATGACCCCCAGTTTGACAATAGAGATATGGAGATTTTTTGTACATCAAGAGGAATTCACCATTGTTTCTCTTCACCTTTTCCTCACCAAGCTAATGGACAAATAAAGGTGGCAAATAAAATCATTTTGAGGGTACGAGAATTATTGTGGGCTTATCGAACTACTCCATATACAACCACACAAGAATATCCATTTATATTGGTCTATGGGATGGATGCAATAGCACGGATAAAGGAAATTCTTCCCTTTTTTAAAATTCAAAATTATTCAGAATAGGAAAACGAAGCTGCGATAAGAGCTGAGTTGGACTTGATCAAAGAAAAGAGAATTAATGCTCATTTAAGAATGACACATTATCAGAGTTTAATGAGGAGTAGATATGTGTCTAGAGTACATAAAAGAGACTTCCAAGTAGGGGAAAAAGTTTTAAGAAAAGTAATTTTGCACACAAAACACATAAAGTTTGGAAAGTTAGCTCCGAATTGGGAAGTACCATACACTATGTTTGAAAAGGTTAAGCAAAGGACATATCGATTAGTTGACAAGACAGTCATTTAAGGCATCCGTGAAATTTTGAACATTTAAGGTTGTGCATTGAGAGTAAATTTATGTTGTAAATATTTAATTTTTTTCAATGTAAATATTTGGCGGCATACTCTTTCCTACGTTGGTGGTGCGAGGATGTATTAATACGGTATCCAAAATATTAATAATTTATCACCTTTATGTTTTAATATTTCCTTCAAATTGATTACCCTCGAATGGGTTGTGTATGTTAACGATTTTATTTCCTTTGAATGACTTGTTTATGTTAAAGATTTTATTTCCTTCAAATGTATTACCTTCGAATGGCTTGTGTATGTTAAAGATATTATCGCATTCGAATGACTTGTATATGTTAAAGAATTTATTGTCTTTGAATGGATTGTGTACGTTAAAGATTTTATTTCCTCTAGATGAATTACCTTTGAATGGCTTGTGTATGTTAATGATTTTATTTCCTTCGAATAAATTACCTTCAAATGGCTTGGGTATGTTAAAGATTTTATTTCTTTCGAATGGATTACCTTCAAATGTCTTGTGTGTGTTAAAGTTTATATTAGATTCTAATGGATTACCTTCAAATGGATTTGGCATGCTAAGTTTTTGTTTCCTTCGAATGGTTTTTATTTTAAGATTAATTATCTTTGGGTAAATTGGATTAAGAAATAAATATAAGAATATATAAGTAAATGAGCTAAGATTGATGAAATATAAAGTGCCTTGTACAACCCAATGACTTAACAAAATCCTAGGAAAAATATTTCTAAAATGCCTTGGTTATGCCAAGGGCTTACATAGAAAAATCTGATACATATAATAAAATTCCTTGTTTACAACAAGGGCTTGCACAAAAAACCCGCATAAACACCTATAGGCATTTGGGCTCATTCTCGTCGACATATTCTTCTTCTATTTCCTCTGAACTCTTACCATCAGAGTCTTCGTCACCGCTATTTTTCAGAACCAACATTTGGTGCATCTTTAGAGATACCAAGCTAATTTGATATGGGCATATCGAGAGGCAACAAGACATCTAGAACTTTTCGTAATAAAGATCCCAGGAAAAATGTGAGGATCTTTTATGGAATTCCAACATCATATCTGATTTGGTTGATGCATCCCTCTTGTGTAAGGATCTTATCACCACATAAGCATACACATCTATGGCCTCATCCACATCCTGGGTGGATTTCCATTTGAGGGTAGCAATTTCATTCTCATGCTTCTTGATAAAAGCCTCTTGAGTTGTCTTCACCCAATAAGTGCTTGATGGCCGCTTTATCGTCAGCTTGTTCAATCTTTAATAAGATAATCTCCTCTGAGTGGATGACTGCGAAATTCCATACTTAGCTTCTAATTTTTCATAGTCGGACTTCACTTCAACTAGCTCTTCCCTTACAGATTCGACCTCTTCGGATAAACTATTTTTTCCCTCTTTTCATCGGTTGAAGCCTTCCAATTCTTGTTTTCCTCTTGAAAAGAAGTAATGCTTTCGATTGGAAAACTCACTTGTCTCTCCAAGTCAATAATTGGTCTCACATATCTTAGTACCAAATATCCCAATACATCGTTTTTGTTTGATAATTCAAGGGGAACCTCTTCGAATACCACAATAGTAGCGGTACTTGTAGATTCCGGGAATTCAGTTTTGAAAAGCTTCAAAATCAAAAGCCCTCATACCTTTAATGAGGTTAACGTCTCTGAATACCTGGTGAAGGAGGATCAAATAATATAACTGTTAGAGGTTCAACTGAAGGGATTGTTGGTGGAGTAATTTCTGTTTCATTTGCCCATTTTATGTACCTGTTTCTTCTTAAGAACGAGATATTTTGAGGGTACCTCACCTCATTCAACAATGGTAGTCACAACGACTAATAGGGTTGAGTCAATCTCATCTGGCTGCCCTTGATTTCCCACTTTAGCAGCAAACTCTCATAAATCTTCTTTTCTCTTTTTGTCATTCGTATTCTGGTGGTTGGGGGCTCTATTCCTATTCGGAAGAAATAACTTTCCATCAACAACCTTGGTTCTTTTGAGAATGACTGAACGTCGAGGAGGGTTGTTGAACTACTCCCATGTTAGCTCTCATTTATGATTAGTCCTCCAGAGGTGACTTCAAACAAAATCCGTAGGAGTGAAGCATTGATGGAAGCCATTGGACCATTTCACATATGCCCATTGATTCAACATTCTAAATTTCACATTTGTTTGGCCATATGATGTAGATAGGGCTTCAAAATGGCCGATACAAAATAAGTTATGAATAAATGGTAAAATATTATATAAAGTAATAAAAACATAAGAATAATTCTGACGAGGCTTGTGAGTATTCTTCCAGTGTCTGGTAAGGTGGCTCGGATTACCTTGGAATGTGATATTCTTACCATTTTCCCACTAAACAGTGATGAAAAAGAATTGAGTTTTCCAAATTGTATATACCTCCATCAGATTATCCACCACTTTGTAGTCGTTCCCATTTTAAATAGTAAAAGAGGATGTGGGAATTGCGAGATAGTCCCGCAACGCCAGCAGCTGTTCCATCGACATCGAATTCTTAGACAATCTTGAAGCTATGGTGTATGATAGTAATGAGAACCATGCATTTGGGCTAGCTTGGCTTGGGAAACATCTTACCAAATTAAAGTATTTCACAATCTCAGGGTCAAAGGAAAATCGAATGCCGTAGTTGAGCACGTTAGTGTCAACTACTATTTCCTTAGCACTACAGCTCATCGGAGTCTCTATGGGTTTGGGAAACCTAACTTTAATTATTTTCGGGGAACCCCCATTTGGTTTGAATGACCTCCAATTTAGATTCATGAAAATAGACATATGAAATTTTATATAAGGCTAAAAGATAGTTGACACTAACCCTTGTAAAGTTGGGCCCAACACATCTGACTAGAGACGTAAGAAGAGGTTCGGTTTCTGTTATTGGAGAATTTCTTTTTCCATTGCCATCACCAATTCGTTGCACCTCTGAATTTTTATTCTTCCTTGGAAGTGAAGTTTCCCTATCTAACCAGATGTGTCGAGAGTGGATTCTTCACTAGAATCCTCCATGTTCTCCTTCATAACATAGGTTGAATCTAACAATTTATTCTTCAGGTTTAGAGGACTCAACAACCAGTGTTGAAAGATTTTCTCATTCACTCGGATTTGGTGGAAGCTCATCTACAAGAGTTATAGGGTCTTCTCCCCTGCTCGGACTTTGGGAATGGGAGGACTACTAGCAATTTCTTGTTGCCATGTTGTCTCTTTTTCCATAATGTGTTTAGTTTTGCTTTTAGATAAAATGGTTACTCTACGGGGTGTATTCTCCTCAAAACCGATTTCATGGCTTTGAAAGTAGAAGGGTTTTGACGGCTAGTGGCCTCTTGGAATTGGGATGATTTAAGAAGTTTAAGAGAACAACTTGGTCATGTGAATGACTAAGTAGTCAAAGAACGTTTAGAGGGAATATTACGTCAATTGTAAGGATAAACTCATTTGTAATCAATGCATTGGGTTAAAAAAACCATACCTGAGTATACAGGTAACCCATCAACAAATCTAGTTTTTTTCTTTTACGGTGAACATACAAACACCAAAATGGTTATGGAAAATTAATCTGTGGTGGTTAACGCGGTAGAGGAAATGAAATATCGCCAGTAAGAAGTTAAGTATCAACGATAAATATTTTCTCTATCTAGAATTCAAATTATCTCTCTCTTTAAAAATACCTACAGTAAAAAAATAAAAAATAATTTATAAAGAAATTAAAATATATGCTTGAGTGTCCTACTAGAGAAGTAAAAACGAAAATGGTAGGTATGAGGCTCTAGAGAAGTGGAACCGTCTCTTTTTTTATTGGTTAGTTTTACTTGGGTCAAACAAGTTTGTGGCTCCAATTAAGTGGTAGCACGTGTCCTAAAAAGTAACTCGTTAAAGTTTGTGACCCTTGGATAGTAATCATCTTCGAATAAACGCTTCCGGATAGGCTTCATGTGTTTTCATCACTTATACTCAATTAAAGAGTATTGTGAAAACAAAATTGAAAAAATGTAAATCAAATACGATTCAGATATGTGTCAGTTAACCCTCCCAAAATACTTTTGAGAGAGCTAAGAGGGTTGGTTGATGGGGTCATATTTCTTTGGGTGCAATAGTTAGAATTTGGGTCAGATTTCTTTGAGTGAGAAATTTAGACCCAAAATAAAAATCACACTGACTCAACATTTTCAACTTTTGAATCAATTATATGTTAACCGTATCTTTACTTATGAAGTATCATAATTAATTTTTAATGAGATTTTGGGCTTATGATTTTTTACCTGTATTCATGATCCAACCCGGTTGGCTCATGGGCCCAAAAGTAGACTATAAAGACTTAAAAGAGCAACAATTAAGAGGGTTGAGATTTTATCTCTCTAAACATTAAATATAGCAGCTCAATTATCTCTCTACATTCCACTCTAAATTTAATATATCACCTAAGTTACCTAAATACCCTCCGACTAAGTTTTATCCTCAAAGGTATTAACACTAACAAATGCTTGGGTACAGCTGATTACAATTTTGCTTTCTTCAAATTCTTATTGAACATTTTTGGTAAGGATTTTTTTACGAAGTTCATATTTTATTTGAGTCAAAGTGTCATGATTAATCTTATAATAAAACTTGGTTTTCTCTTATTCCAAAATATGACACTAACAAACCCTCGGGTACATATGGATATAACTCTGGTTTCTTCAAATCCTCATGCAATATTGTTGGTACAGCCATTTCTGGAGGGATTGACCTTGTTTTTAGTATGACTGTCAATATCTTTGTGGAATAAAAACTTAATTTCAATTATTCTAAAATCTGATACTCCTTCTATTATAGACTGCATATCTTCCGCCTCTTGTAATATCATTTACAATATCATATCCAATATAATGACAAAAATTTAAAGATTTTTTTAGACCTCAACGAGAAGTCGCTATTAGACTTTATGGTCGGTCATATCATATTCAACATTATTTTTGAGTCCAACGATCCTTTTTGGGACAATCAGACCAACTAAGGGTCCTAAGGTGGCCCTTAAAATTGACCTATGAAATTTGTTTGACAATGGTCGTTGGAATTTTATCGTGCACATTTTAATTTCTATGAATTTTCCAAAATAAATTATCTATTGGATCACGACATACTTCTTGACACCGTATTATAGTTTACATATTAACGAAGATCCTCAAGACAATTTGAAATGCCAAAGAGGACTCCACCGAGATATATTTTATATTTTAGTAATGTAAGTCCCCATGAGTATCCTTGATGGAGAACATAATGATAGGAAGTTTACATTTCACTTAGAAATTCATAAACTTAAAATAGTAAACCTATATTTTACGGATGATCTTATAATATTTTGTATGTATGATGCATATTTTCTTAGTCATATTATTGATGGTCTTGCTGAATTCTATAACTTATCAAGATTTCAGGTTAGCACTAGGAAGTATCACATCTTCTTGTTCGGAATTAGATATTCCTTTAAATCAGGGTTCGTCAATATTCTTGGCTACAAGGTTGGTTTACTCTCTGTTAAGTATCTCTGATGTTTATCTCATTACTGGCCAACTATCCTACCGTGAGTGTAACACGTTTATTAATATGTGTATTAGTAGGATCTTGGTGTGAACCTCTAAAAACAATTGTATGCAGGTATACTTCAACTAATTAAATCCGTCATCTTTACCGGAAAGTATATTGGTCCTCGATTTTAATCTTACCAGCTAGAATCCTTAAAAAACTTGCACAATCTCTCAATAAATTCATTTGGTCTGTCCACGAGATGAAGATCTATAATCCTAAAATTTAATGGCATAATGTCACGTTGCTCTCTCTGAGGGCAGCTTTGGTATTTCAAATCTTAAGTTATGAAATCACGTGATTCTCCGTAGTAAGTGGTAAATAGACATCCATTTGGTGTAACTGAATTAAATCGGCGAACAATATAATAAAAAAATTCATAGGATGTTAATATGGTATATAAACTTTTATGGACCTGGAGTAAAACTCGTTGTTTTTGGTATGTGGATATCAATATGTTTAAGATGTTGGTTGGTAACAAAGACTCAACATATCTTTGGTTTGACATGTGGTTTCTTTCCACATATCTTACGAGCATTGTATTATCAGTGACTTTTGATTTGATAGCAACCTAAATTTCTAAAATATTATTATTAACGAATGATGATTCTGCCTACCCGAGACAGACCGAGTAACATTAGAAATCAACTCTGCATTCATCAATTAGTTGACTTTATTCATATTTTTCTCCCTATGATATCAACATCATAATGTTCCTTAACGGACCACCAGTTGGGAAAGTGTAAAATTTACTATCGAATACATTTACCAATATATTCATATGTCTGCTTCATGTCTAATAGGTTGTGAAATAATTAATGTAGCACTCGTCATTTTTTTTGTTTAGCTTGCAATGTTGGACAAACTGTCTACTCAAGACAGTTTCTTAGCTGAGGATTGATTACCCTCAAATTGCGTGTTATCCACTATTAATTTGAAATTTTCATACACATCTTCTTAGATTTTGAATTAACTTGAACCACGATATTGTTCACTCTAAGTTTTTTCTTGTCATATTCGGCCAAGATTAGCCTAGTTAGATCCGTTTCTAGATCCATTTCTGACGTAGTTGTTTTAATTCAATGATGTATTATGTTTAAAGGAAACTTAACTCCAAAATTTTACTACTTCTATTAATTATTGTAAAGTTTTGTGAGTTTTTTAACCAAAATTATTTGATCTATTTCATTTGTATCGCCTATTTTTAGTTAATTGTATGATCGTTTATATTGGTTTATTTTTAAAGCATATTACGTTGTTGAGTCGTGTTTTGGTTTCACGATAACACGATTGTGCTTATCATGATATTCGTTCATATTCTTGTATTTTCATGTTATTATTATCAAGTTACTTTACGTTTATTGTTATGAATTATTATAATTTAGTAGTTATTATAACTTGAATTGTTATTATCAAGTTACTTTACGTTTAATCTCATGCAGGTCCTCTCCAACATCCTTCAGGAAAAAAACGATGACCCATCATTTGGATTCCATGGGAAATGCCACAAGCTCAAGATCGTCAGCTTTTGTTCTGCTGATAACCTCATGATCTCCTATCGCACCAGAGAACCCTTAATCAATCTCATCAAAGAGGTCCTCGACAAATTTTCACTTCTCCCGGGACTCTAGTTTAATCCAAACAAAAGCCATGTTTACCTCTCGGAAAACACTAGGATCGTCATCTTGAAATCCATTGTATCAAATCATGGACTTCCAAGCATCTCTTATATGCCGATAGACTTCATTTGATCAAATCGGTGCTCTTCGCCAGCCGAGTCTACTGGTCTTTAATCTTCATCCTTCATGTGCGAGTTCTAAACAAAATTTACTAATTATTCCACAGATTCTCTCGTTTTGTACAGAGATGAAGACCTCAGGAGCTAATATTGTTTGTGATAAGCTTACTTTGCCTGTAGATGGGGGTGGCCTTAGGATTCTCAACCGCAAAATTTGGAAGCATGCAACCCCCTTAAGTCTTTTTGGTTCATTACGACTAGAAACTCAATATTTTATATGGATCTAATGGACCTTGGTTGAGAAGATCAAGAACAAATGCATATGAAATCTCCCCCTCACCAAGTCCGCTAGTTGAGGATAAAGGAAAATCTTTAAGATCTACAACCAGGCCGCGAGTCTCTATAAGGTTCATATCGAAAATGGCACCGACACATCTATCTGGTACGACCCTTGGCTCTTCTCAACTTCCCTAGTGAATTGTTTTGGCCCTAGCATCACCAATTTGGCGCAAATGTGCAATATCTCTCGTGTCACATATATTCAATGTAACGGGCGATGAGTTTGGCCACCCCATGTCAGGGCGGCCAGTAGACATCATCACCATCATCTCTCTGAAATTAGGAATACTTTAAGCACCAGTCTCTTGTTTCTGACGCGGAATATACCTTTATGTTGATCCCAAATCATTCTCGCCCTCTCTTCACCATCAACAGCATGTATGAGACCCTTAGACCATCTAGAAGCAAGGTTTCCTAGGATTTCTTATCTGGAATAAATACAGCATTCCTAGGCACTCCTCTATAACCCGGATGGTTATCCATAAGAAGCTTTCAATCTTGACAAGCTTATTGGTTGGGGGCTAGACACCACCACAAGATTGTTTTATTTGCTTAAACAGCGTAGAAACGTTTGAGTCTATCATCATCTATTGTCCTTTTTCATCGTCCATATAGGAGGCCATATCACGAAAGCTTAACATTAATTCATCACCCACCTCCAAAACTACTTGGCTCGCCGAGGCAAGCTCCCGGATCCCTTCTGCTTCCGGCAATAGTCATCTCTGGTGCTCGGTCTTATGTTGGGTTGTCTACTGCTTTTGGATCGAAAGAAACGCCAAAATCTTCGGGAATAGCCATACCCTCAGCTCTGAGATTTCTCACTATGTTCTCTACAACCTCCGATATCGATACTATGACACTAAAATTACTTGGACTGTGTCATCTAGTTTTCTTATTTTTCTATAAACAAAGAAAAAAATTAGTGGTTATTGATAGGCTTGTCAATATTCATCAAACCTCGTAATAACTTTTTATAGAGTCGAGTCAAGTCATGTATTTTTGTTATAGGACTGAAATTATTGGAGTACATATGAATCGTTTGTATGATTTGGATTTATAATTAATAAACAAATAAATTCTATTTTAGATCCAAAGATATTTTACAGTGTATAGAACAAAAGAATAAATAACCAATTGAGTAGAATTTACAAAAGCAGAATCGAAGTTTTTTAAAATTTGAAAGAATCATCATCTCCTCCTCTTGCATTCGGCAGACAGACCCTTCGGAAACCTCTTAATATCAGAGCAGTAGTTATAGATCATGTAATTCTTCTGCACCCATCTCAGGTACCTGTTGCTTGTTGCATCCAACTCTTGGGTAAGCCAGGCATCGTTGCTGTTCTTGGCAGAAACCGAAGATGCAGAGTTTGTGCTGCAACTTGATTTACCGTTTGACCAAACACAAGCACTGGCTCTGTAGTTCCTGTAGGAAGCAACGAAAGGAGCCTTGGACCAATCTGTCTTGACAAGACCACCTCTGGTGGCCCAATCGTCAGCGTTCCACAAAGTCGAGTAAAGTCTCATGGGTTGGTTCTTTGGGAACGGAACACCTATGGACTCCATGTTCTTGAACTCCCTGATGGGTCTACCATCTACTGACAAGCTGGAATACGTAAACAAAACAGAAAGAATATTAGATAGGGATTCTAGAAAATTTGAAACATATAGCTAGTTATATACAGTATGTGAAGTGGTGTTGGAGTTGTGGTACTTACATAATCCTTTGAGGGTTCCATAGGATGGAGTAAGTGTGGAAATCAGCAGTTGGGTCGAACCAAAGATGGAACTGCTGTTCCTTGTCACCTTTGCCTTGGGTATAGACATTAGTGTGGAGAGTGTAAGGATCCCCGCTGACGTTACCCAGAAACTCAAAATCTATTTCGTCCCATGTAGTTCCAGGTGATTTCAACTGCATAGACAAGTTCCAACTGTTATTAGTACTTAAAAAAAAAAGGGAGAAGATAAACTTTTGGTTTATAAAGTATAGATAGTTATAACCAGGTGCTTACGTAGAAGGTAGTTACAGTTCCAGCGGAGTTGCCAGCAACAAGTTTGATCTGCATCTCAACTTTGCCATAAAGATACTCATTCTTGGATTGAAAGCCAGAACCAGAGGCTTTGTCAAGCGAGAGAGTAAGAAGTTGTCCATTGTTTAGAATCTTGCCGCGTCCTTCTCCCCAAGCAACATCGATGTCCCGAAAGAAGTTAGGAGCAGCAGCAGCAGCTGCAGCATATGCAGATATGAAATGGCAAAGTAGACAAGCGAACACGAGAAACACGGATTTGGAAACAGAAGTAGCCATAGTCGTTATGAATTGTAATAGAAAGTTGATTTGATGAGATTTAGATAATATTTAGGATTGGCATTTATAGTACAAGTTGATTGGGCAGGAAGGTTCAAAAAGTGGGTCAGCCTTGTCCAGTTGGCTTCTTATTGTATTTGTAGTTGTAGCTTGTAGGTACTACTGATACTCAAAAAGTGGATTATTTGATTTGTTTAATGGACCGCCAAACGCGGTTTTGTCAACTTTAACATATCCTATGGCTCTAGTCACCAAACCCAAATAATGACAGCCTTTTATGAGCTGGCAGTTTTGGTTCTTACTAAGGGACACTTTACATACTCTACCAAATTTTCGGTTCATAATGATCACAGGTGGACAAGTATACCGGTCTACTTAGGTTTGCTTAAAACGTCATGACTATTGTTGAGTAATAGAAAGCTGTATAGTAGAGCCTAGAACTGACAATTACCGCTTTCATTTTTGAAATGTTGAGTCTGAACTCTAACCGAGTCTTTTTTTTCCTACTCAATTTTACTTTTTTCAAATTCTTGTTATTATTCGTTCACCTACATATACTATTGTTGTAGTACGCAACAAGACGGTTAGAAGTCTAGTTAAGCTTGTTATAAAAGTAAACATCGGAGGATGTTGAATGATCTAGACTTTTATGCAATGGATGTATAATTTTTTATAACTGTTATATTTTTTAGTTTTTAAATTTATAGTAGATTATTTGGATTTTGCAAACAGTTTGAGTGTGTTAAGATAAAGAATTGTGTGTTCATGACATATTTTTGTCATAAGTTTTTAAAGAACCATCGTATACCACATAAAATAGTATGCTAATGTAATTTATTGTGAAATTTTTTACTTATATTTCGTCAACATTACTCTTAATATTCCGTTGGTTTATCACAAAAGATATACGTTAATTAAAATATTATGACCTAAAATACAATAAGACTTTAGGTTTTCTTGCGGTAAACTAAGATAAATTCTCTCCTCTCGATTGATTTGGGATTTCTAGAGATGAAAAATATTTTAATTTAGTTAACTAACCATAAATTTATCTCTCCTCCCATGTTGGGGTGCCATAAATCTATGAGATAATTGGAGGTGACCGTAGTTTTTACGATTGATCGAGCCTAGTGGCTCGGCTAAGAAGTTGATCTTCAGAGTTTGAACTTTTCTTAGCTAACTAACCACCCTGGACAATTTCTTCATTAAGCATATATGTGTGGTGTGCTACTCTCGCCCTATAATGATCCTAGTTTCCTCTAGCCAAACTATCACGATTACGGAAAGCTCGATTTGCTACAACCCTTATTTTAACCTCGTTAAAAACCCTTTTCCAGTCAAATCTCCCTTGGGGAGAAATATCAAAATTTCCAAAGGATAAAAGAGTAGAGAAACAAGTATTATGCTGCTAGTGTTCCCGGTACGCTTCTCCAAAGTGAAAAGATTTTATTGTTAATTCTCCCTAAGTAGGGAGCCTCATCGTACGTTGAATGAATACATCAAGAGTTTTGTTAGTCTGAAACTACAATTGTAAATTAGAAAAAGAAACATGCTAGCGTTCAGAATTTATTTGAGCCTTTTAGTGGAAGGTATTTTTGTGAAAGAAAATCATTTTAAGAATCATAAGAGATTCGCGTGTACAATTTATCACTCAGAGAATAGAAACTAGTGCCAAATAGAATGACGGTCCTCTAGAAAGTGATGGGCACATAGTTGTGTAAGAGCAGAGATGCTTTGCTAATTGCGTGAGCTGTGTCATCTCAATCAATGATAAAATAAAATTCTAGACTTCCAAAATGGAGAATATTGCATTATAAAAACCAATATATCATTTCATAATTTTCTTACTTACTTTTTGCACATAATGAAATATACTAAACAAATTATTGAAGAAAAAACCATACTCGCCTCCTTTGTTTGTTTGAAAGATATCATGAATACGGTTCACACAAACTGATTATGTGTCTTTGGAGGCTGTAAGATCATGTGGCGTTATTGATGAACAATCGCACGCCATATTTTATGTGGCATGATATTCCGTAATTAATGGATATTAGGTGTCCTATCAAAAGAGAAACACTGTAAGACTTCTTTATTGATGAGGCATTGATCTTTACGGGCGTGCTGAAGACAAAAGTGTGGCCCCCGTTGTACCCAACATTATATGATTTTTCGGTTGGCTTGAATTTTTCGAGACCAACTAATGCTGCATATTTGGAGACTGTTTATAACTTTTATCCAGGTTGCAAACTCGGCTAATCTTCCATTCGATTGAAATATTTGTTGTATATTGCTAGTATCAAGTATTTCAAGGATAGTTGTTAAAGTGTCAGTATTAGAATAAAGTATATATGGGATATTTAATATTAGTATGTATATATGCTAGGGTTTACTTTCTACCACATTATATATATACACTGTAATTATGATATGCCTAGAGAGATGATTTGGTTTATGTATTGAAAGGGTGAAGATGTAAGAGACACATTCGCTTAATGTTTCAAATGTTTTCGTTATGCTTCTAGATTATTCACTGAATGATATCTTCCAGCTCAACATCTTCAGATCATACGATCATTTGTTCCTTACATATAACACATTCACAATTCTCTCAACATGGTATTAGAGCCATAGCCTCCAAAACCTTAGCCTCCAAAATTTTCCCCTTGCGTCGACGTGTTTCCGGTATAGTCTTCATTAGCCGAGGTTTATTTGGCCTTTATTCTCTTGATACCGACGTATTTCCGGTCTTTTGCACTTTGCGCCGACATATTTTCGGCATATTCTTCATGAGCCGACGTGTTTTCGGCCTTTGTTCTCTCGAGACCGACGTGTTTCTGGTATTTTTCCTTTTGCGCCGACGTGTTTCTAACATAGTCTTCATCAGCCGACGTTTATGCAGCCTTTGTTCTCGCGAGCCCGATATATTTGTGGTTTTTTGCCTCTCGCGCCGACGTATTATTGGTGTAATATTTTTTATATTCTCATCATTGACATTTTTCTTGTAGTTTTTCAAAGGCCCCTGATGGTATTTGTTGTTCAGCCTACTCATTGAGGTACTTCTTTGTTTGCCCCACGTTATTCTCAACGTTTTTGTACTTATTGTAAAAAAAATAGTCATGGGGAATCCAATTGCTATGCCAAACAGGGGTATCGTGCAAGCTGGGCGAAACGTCTGAACGCTAAACCACCTTACGACCGTGGAGATGGAGGTCCGGGCAGACCGCCATGCGGCGGCGGCGCTCCAAAGCCGCGCAGCCCGACGACAGGGACAACCATTGTGGGTCTGTCGGCTACGGCTATTACCGAGTTACCTGCTGACGAGGCTTCTCGTGTTTCTGGTCAGTTGCAACAGTTGCTTTCCCTTCTTTCGGCAGACAAAGTATTCCAGAATGATGAGCTTCTGAGTAGTGAGTTATTCAGTACCTCTTGGATTATTGATACTGGGGCTTTTAATCACATGACACATGATATCTCTCTATTGAAAAATGTTACTATTATGCCAGTCTATGTAGTATCTCTGCCTGATGGTTCTCAGGTTACTGCTACACATTGTGGTAGTGTGCGCTGGTCTTGTCAGTTATCTTTGCACAATGTATTTTTTGTTCCCAGGCATACCTGTAATCTGTTTTCAGTATCCCACTGGATTGATGATCTCGACTGTATTGTTTGCTATGTTAAGTTTGGTTGTGTTATTCAGGACCGATGATCAAGATTAATATAAAATGTATATGGGATATTTAATATTAGTCTGTATATGGGCTAGGGTTTACTTTCTGCCATATTATATATATATACACTGTAATTATGATATGCCTAGAGAGATGATTTGGTTTATATACTGAAAGGGTGAAGATGTGGGAGACACATTCACTCAATGTTTCAAATGTTTTCTTTTGTGCTTTTGGATTATTCAATGAATGATATTGTCCTCCTCAACATCTTCAAATCTTATTATCATGTGTTCCATACATATAATACGTTCACAATTCTCTCAAATATAGCTCATACTATTATATGTCAATTCTCAGTCTATATAAGGTGGTTATGAATATTCAACATGGTGATAGACGCAATAAATAAATATTTTTCTTTATTATTGGTGTTAGGGATACCAGGATGCCCGACGAGTGAGCATTTATACCAAAATATTGGGTTCATACTAGTAGGTTATTCTGATTTGTTTGTTAGTAACGTAAGTGTCTTATTACATAAATTTTAAATTTTGTGTTTATTGACAGAGTACTCTTGTCTCATTCTTGAAATATATGACTCGATGAGAAAGACATTTTGCCGCTTGAGCGGCCTTTCTTCCCTGAAGTAAGGGAAATCTTATAACAAGTTGCTTACCTCTGAAAACTTCTTTAACCTTGGGTACCAATCTATGTGATATACAACGTACAATATGGGTTTGTCATGGCAGGCCCAGTCACAACTATGACTATTATTATGAATACAAATGGTGCTCACATGTATAACCATAGTGAGACAAACTCTCACATCGTGCAAGAATTGTTTACCGTAAATGACAAGTTTCTCGGAACATATACTTTTGTAAAATGGGTCGTGTTTCGCGAAGGTTTTTTTATTTCTAGCGTGTTCCATCATGAAGATGAAAGAGAATGAGGCTAATAAAGGATAAGCCTACAATGTAGATCAAAACAATGATAAAAAAAGAAAATAATATCGTCATGGCGCGAAAAGGAGCAACATTCAGAATAAAGTGGACTCTGTTTAGTTAGATCCAGAGAAAGAAGAAGAAGATTGAAGAAGAAGATCAGTAAAATTTATTTTCTTTCTCTTAATCTTTGTATTCATACATTTGCTATATTTATAGCTATAACAATTCTGTTTTATGTGTAACAGAATTTGTTATGATTAGTTATACAAATCCGTTACATTATTAGTTCTATTTACACTAGAGTTGGGCTTAGAGTCTAGCACAGTCCAAACACACACTAACTAATGGCTTGGTCTTCAGCCCACACCTCTTGTATGAAGACCCGGTCCAACACTTGACCCGGTATATAAAACACTTGAAACCTTCTCTTCTGTTTCAGCCTTTCCAGCTTCTTCAAACCCTAACTCGACACTAGCCGCCATTGTTGCTTATTCTCTAGATATTCTGAATTCCCCCCTCAAACGTGGCGGAGGTATACCGAGACTTAGTTTGTCCCATAAAAACAAGAACGAATTTTGAGACAAGGGTTTTGTGAGCAAGTCAGCAACTTGGTCGTGAGAAGGTGCGTATCGAATGTCCATAAGATCTTGAACAACCATATCACGAACAAAATGTAAGTCTAACTCAACATGTTTTGTTTTAGCATGAAACACAGGATTTGAAGCAAGCGAGCTTGCTCCAAGGTTATCGCACCAGATGAAGGGAGATCTGTGAAGAGGAAGGTGGATTTCCTGAAGAACAGACCTTAACCAAATGAGTTTAGAGGCTAAATTTACAAGAGACCTATACTCTGACTCGGTGCTTGACCTAGAAACAACCCCTTGTTTCTTTGAAGACCACGAAATCAAAGAATCACCCAAAAAGACGCAATAACCACCAACAGATCGACGGTCATCCAACGAAGCTGCCCAATCAGCATCTGTGATGCCTGTAAGTTGATGGGTGTCGCTCGGTTTTATGTGAAGTCCCAACGTCTGAGTATCAGATAAGTAACGCAAAATTCTCCTTACACATTGTAGATGCACTTTCGTAGGACATTACTGAAATTGGCTGAGTTTATTAACAGCAAACGCAATGTCTGGTCGAGTACGCAGTAGATATTGTAAAGATCCTAACAAACTTCTGTATCTTGTAGGACTCTGAAGTGGCTCGCCATCAGACTTGGAGAGACGTGGACTCACTTTCATTGGAGTTACGCACGAGTTAGCATTAGACAACCCATCCTTTAACAGTAAGTCTTTTATATATCTAGTGTTTGAGTCAAGTAAAGGCCAGAGTCATCTCTGTGAGCCTCAATTCCCAGAAATAACTTGAGAGATCCCATATCTTTTAAAGCAAACTCAGAGTTTAGCTTCTGAGAAAACTTAGAAACATAGGAAGGATCGTTACCAGTAACAATTATGGCATCTACATAGACTAGTAGAATGACAAAAATACCTTTAGACCGTAGAAAGAACATAGAACAGTCAGTCCTTGAATTTTGGAAACCCCACAAGATCAGTGTGTCCTTGAGCTTGGAATACCAATCTCTTGGTGTCTGTTTTAGCGCATACAATGCCTTGTGCAGCTTGCTAACATGATCAGGACACTTAGGATCAACAAACCCTTGAGGTTGCACCATGTAAACCTGTTCTTTTAAAGGACCATTCAAAAAGGAATTATTTATGTCAAGCTGCCTAAAGACCCAGTCTCTAGATACAGCAATAGTAAGAACCAACCTTATAGTAGAAGCTTTGATCACTGGAGAAAAGGTTTCATTAAAATCAACCCCAGGTTGTTGATGAAAGCCCTTGGCTACAAGTCTAGCTTTATAGCGTTGAAAAGACCCTCCTAGGTTATATTTAATCTTATACACCCATTTGCATCCCACCAGACTCATGTTACTGGTGTAAGGAACAAGAGACCATGTGTGATTATTCATCAAGGCATCATATTCACATTTCATGGCTTGAACCCATTGAGGCAATTGAATAGCCTCTGAAAACTTAGCAGGTTCTTTAACAGTAATAGTAGGTGCAATGGTAATTCTTGAGTAAATATACTTAGGTTTTGAAATTCCATCTTTGGCTCTAGTGGTCATAGGGTGTCTGTTAGGTAGTGTTTGGGAAGTATTTTGGCTGTTAACTTTGTCAAAAGGAAGTTCAACAAACAACTCACCATTTTTTAATGGTTGTGTTTCAGGTAATCTGATGGGCAAGGTGTTTTGAGTAGCTGTGGGAGTTTGGGAATCAGTTTGGATCTGTTGAGAGCTGCTAAGACTACCAGGTGAGTTCTCACAAGGTATAGAATGGTTAGTTGTTTTGTTCTGGTTTGGTTGTAATGAATGGTTAGTGTTTATGTGTTGAAACTGTTTTGTATTTTGTGAACTTGAACAAGTTGTCTGTAGTTT
Source organism: Limnanthes douglasii subsp. nivea (assembly GCA_036936605.1). NCBI lineage: Eukaryota > Viridiplantae > Streptophyta > Magnoliopsida > Brassicales > Limnanthaceae > Limnanthes > Limnanthes douglasii. The sequence continues at coordinate 214,517,615 of JAUPFV010000004.1, forward strand.
AGAATTCTCATGTATCAAATATTGATTAGGAAACTTGGGCAGCCAAGACACACTGGAAACAAAAGTGGATGACTTAGTGTTTAGAAAACCAGATGAACATGGGAATTCATCTTAATTGAAGATGACATTCCTTGACACATAAACTCTCCCATCAGGACTGAGACACCTATACCCCTTATGAACTCCACTATAACCCAAAAAGACACACTTGACTGAGTGAAATTGAAACTTATTTGTTTGGTAAGGCCTAAGACATGGAAAACAAGTGCAACCAAAAACTTTTAGAAACTTATAATCAGGTTTAGACCCAAAAAGCTGCTCAAAAGGAGACTTATCTTTTAGAACAACTATAGGTAACCTGTTAATCAAGAACACAACAGTGTGAAAAGCCTCAGGCCAGTATTTGTGAGGAAGACCTGACTGAGCTAGAAGGGTCAGACCAGTCTCAGTGACATGTCTGTGCTTCCTTTCTCCTCTACCATTCTGAGCAGAAGTGTAAGGACAGGATGTCCTGAGCTGGATACGTGATTCCTTAACCAAAGATATAAATGACCTAAACTCACCCCCCCAATCTGACTGAAAAACGTTAATTCTCTTATCAAACTGATTCTCAACAAGAGTCTTGAACTCTTTAAACACATTTACAGCCTCACTTTTAAGTTTGAGAGGGTATAACTATGTGAACCTGTTGTAATCATCTATAAAAATTATGTAGAATATGTAACCAGAATTATACAGAACAGGAGCAGGTCCCCATAAATCTGAGTGAATCAAATCTAAGATATTAGAAGAATGTGACACTAAAGTAGAAAATGGTAAAGAATGTGACTTTCCTAGTTGGCATTCATCATAAAAAATTTTTTCATTACTAGCAACAGTAGGAAGATTATAATCTTTCATCACAATTGACAAGACTTGTTTAGAAGGATGGCCCAGTTCTTTATGCCACCCAATCTTTAGGGAATTAGGAGTACTAGAAAGAACAGATACATGAGAAACAGACGAATGAGACTTAGGAAAAGCTGCCTTAGTAGTTCTAGAAATAGATGAGTCCTCCAACTTATACAACCCATTTTCAACTCTCCCTTTAAGAAGAATCATCCTGGTTGTTTTGTCCTTCACAAAACATTTAGAACTGTGAAACTCAATAAAATATCATTATGAAGTGTTAATTGAGAAACATATACTAGGTTTTTGTTGATATAAGGCACATGTAACACACTGTTTAGGTAGATTTGTTTGTTGGTTTTGGTAAATAGACAAGTCTTACCTAAGTTTTGAATGTTCAGTTTACTACCATTACCTACAATTATTGTTTTATTACCTGTGTATTGTGTTTTCTGATTCAACATCTTCGCTGGATTGGTGACATGGTGGCTAGCACCACTGTCGACATACCAGCTTTCATCTTCATTACCAGACTCTTGTGAGACTGTCATCACATTCTCATCTTAATCAGTCCTCTGTTGATCAGTTTGTACTTATCCCATCACATTAGGATCGTCTCTAAAATAGCAATAAGCAGCACCATGACCAAACGTGCCACATATTTGGCAAGTAGGTTTGTTATTTGAGTAGTTAAACCTGCCTCCTCTGCCTCTGTAAGAGCCTCTACCCCTGTAATTGTTAGAGTAGTTTGAGGAAAACCTTCCTCTAGAGCCTATGCCTTGACCTCTGTTTCCATACCTTGAGTTTGAACCATAGTTACTACTGCCAGCAGACTTAGTCTCTGACTTATTTACGACAGTGAGGTTCAGGTTAGCCATGGAGACTTGAATTTTTCCTAGTTGTTCAAGTCTGTTTTCATAGGTAAGAAGTGTAGCTTGTAGATCAAGCCAATTCTGTACTTCTTTGTCAGCTAGATGGAGAGAAATAGGAGTGTACTCACTGTCAAGACCTGCCAACACCTGTGAAACCAAATTATCTAGTGAAATAGGTGAACCAGCTAGAGCTAAACTATCAGCAATGTGCTTCATCTTGGCAAGGTAACCTTCTATTGAGGTACTTCATTTCCTAGTTCTTTGGAACTCTACTTTAAAGAAGGTTATTCTGGACTTCGTTTGAGAGCCAGATAACCTCACCAAAGCATCTCATTGTCCTTTGGAGGACTCTTCCTCCATCACTTGAGATGCAACTTCAGCATTCATGGTGCTGTACAACCAGCCTAGTAGCAACTGGTCGTTAGCAATCTAGTTGTCATACTCAGCATTCTCAACCAGAGAACCATCTGGACCATATATAAGCTTGGGAGGGCAAGGTTTCTCACCACTTATGAAACCTCCCAGCTTGTTGCCTCTAATGATAGGAAACACCATAGTCTTCTATAGAAGAAAATTGTTTCTATCCAATCTGAGACTAGTGAAGGAACTTATCTGATTCATACTGTTGTTTTTGTTTGTTAGCAGGTTGTCCATTGACGATGTAAACTGTTCTGCTGATCCTGAGCTAAAGGATGGTGAATCAGTCCCTGCCATTGAAAGATCACCACTAAGCTATGATACCAAGTTAGATTCAGAGAGAGAAGAAGAAGATTGAAAAAGAAGATCAGTAGAATTTATTTTCTTTCTCTTAATCTTTGTATTCATACATTTGCTATATTTATAGCTATAACAATTCTGTTTTATGTGTAACAGAATTTTTTATGATTAGTTATACAAATCTGTTACATTATTAGTTCTATTTACACTAGAGTTGGGCTTAGAGTCTAGCACAGTCCAAACACACACTAACTAATGACTTGGTCTTCAGCCCACACCTCTTGTGTGAAGACCCGGTCCAACACTTGACCCGGTATATAAAACACTTGAAACATTGTCTTCTTTTCAGCCTTTCCAGCTTCTTCAAACCCTAACTCAACACCAGCCGCCATTGTTGCTTCTTCTCTAGATATTCTAACTTGTTTGATGGGTGGGTCTTGTCAAAAAATATCTCCTCCATGTGACAAATGAAAGTAATATGGCATATAAAATGCACAAATATTTTGAGTAAACTAATTAAAGTCTTGTAAATTACAATCAGGTATTGAGAGATGTAGGGAATTATTCATTTTCCCTTGTGTTTTATTCTTGGAGTAAGAGGATCATTTGGAAAAGCCTTCCATGATTCCTTTCACAATCACTAATATTGTGTTGCACATGTTGATAACTTTGCAGCATCACGAAAGAGGTTCTGACAGGTCGGTGTTAGAACTTACAGCCCGGCAAGTGGAGCTCATACTCAAGCTAACATATCGATTCTACTTAGTGATTTTATTATATAATTTCAATTATGAAGTAAAATGTAACTTTTTGGAGGTCGTGTTTTTACTGCTTTTGTCATGGTTTCCTATGCTAGTCAAGGTTTCCTAACGGTTGTCTTAGATGTTTAAGACATTCGGTCGTTACTAACATGTCGGTTGAACCATTTTGAGGTGGATTAGTAGCAAGAAAAACGTTCATATAAAGAAAAAGTGTCTAAAAGAAGCTTTGGCTTGCTTTGAGTAAGAGTCGGTTGATGAAATAAGGGCAATTGATTATGCTCAATCCCGATTTGTTGTGCTGATTTGGATAAATTTGAAGCCTTTCTTGACTTGTATGAACATAAATAACTAAAGATGGATGACCAATCACTCAAGATTGATTATTTTTATGATATGATTGGGTTGAGAGAGGGGGCTGGCATTAGTTGTTCGTACAACAAGAAAGGTCGATCTTGCCCTAAATAAAGTTTCCCATGATTGTATAAAGTAAAGGGAATTACATAAATGCGACCTCTTCATCATGTAAGATCTATGTGCTAATACATTGTTGGACCTCGATCAATAGGAGGAAGAATCCTTTCCATGTGACATTCACCGTACATGGGTAGACATGGACTTGAGTCCCTTATGGTAGTTTATTCCTTGTTTATACAAACTCAGCCAACGATGCAACTAAACCTGCACCAAATCTGATAAGAAACAACAACAAAAATATCTAGAATGGGACCTCGACCATTTTCTTAGAAAATCAAGTACCTTAGAATAATCAAAATACGTCACATATGGTTTGAAAACCATTTGATAAGTTATGTTAAACGCCACACAAAATATTTGATAAGTTTAAAAGGTTTTAACAAACAACTTAACATATCATTCTTTAATTTTATTCACTTAAAACATGATTTGTCATTACAAAGATTTTGAAACATCTATTTATACTTGGAACAACCTCCGTGTATATAAAATTCATAAATTTGACTTAAATACAAGCAAGCATAATCAATATTGTTTACCTATAAAAACCGTGGGTTTTAGAAAGTACTTATATAACCACTTGGTTTTTAAAACTAAATTACTAATAACCCCGTGAACTTTTTTTAATACCCCTCATACCCCCGGTTTGATCTTTTGTTTTTTTATTCGATCAAATATGTTCTTCGGTTTTAGATTAGCTTTTCTTTCTTCTTTGGATCAATATCTTCTGCAATTATCGATCTTTTGTATTTTCTTTTGTTCTTTTGCATTTATCGATTTTTTATCGGTTCACAAGTGATTTTTGTTTTTGGTATTTTTTATTTGTGTTGAGTTATTTTGTTGTTGATTTTATAATTGTTTTAGGTATGTTTAGCCTTTGATTTTATACATTCATGTAAAGTTTTTCACAATTATTCATGGGTGAACAAATTTGGGCGAGAAATTATGTATTAACTAGTTGTGAAAATATATTATAGGTGGTTGGGTAAAAGGGTTGCGAAATTATTTTATAGGTGGTTGCGTAAAAGGGTTGCGGTATTATGTTTTATTCTGGACTGCATTAGGTTGTGAAATTAAGAACATTTATGGTTGTGTAATTAGGAAGTGTATTTGGTTGCCAAATTATCTTTACTTGGGTTGCGTAATAACTAACTGTTATTTTTTGTTGCGTAAATACGTACAACTAAGTTGTGAAAAAATATATTTGAAAACCTTTAAACATGTTGATAACTAGTTCATATGTTACTATTTTTTTGTGAAGCAATGTATACAAATCATTAAAACAAAAAATAAATAGTTTTTAGGTTAACATATAATTACAAACACATAAATTTAACAAAATAGAAACGAAAGAGAGTAATTCATCGTGAAAACCTCATTTAGTAGTTGTTTCATGCCTAAATGCTTCAGAATTTACTAAAACTTGTTGTAAGAATCTGTAATTTGAGAGATTTAAGAGTTTCATTTTAGATAGAGAGAGCGAGAGAAAGAGAGTCGTGAGGTTGAATAAAATGATTTTTTGTTTTCTTTTTTTTATATCCGATGGGTATTGTTGGAAGATTTTGTGTAGCATGTGTTTATCAGTAAACTTAAAATTTTGGGTTGTTATTGGTAGTTCAATATGTAAGTTCCCCAAGTAATATTTTCTTTTAGTTTTCTAAAGAAAACCAAAATGACTAAATTAAATGTATTTAACGAAATAACTAGACAATCGAGTTTCACTTCTTCAATGTATTGATTAATGCACTACTCATATTTTCTTTTCACCCAATTCTTTAATTGCAATTGTGATATAAAATATGTTTGGATTGATTTTGAGCATATATCTTTCTTTTTAAGCATCTTTATATACATACCATTCTCTTATTCTTAAAGTAAATTTTTCATTAAGCTTTAATACATCACCACTAATTATTTGGAAGAACATATTTCACTCTTATTGGATGAATCTTTATTATGAGAATGCATGTTTTATTCTTTAATAAAATCCTTCCAACTTGAATCACTCGATTTGAATGTTTAACGGAAGAAATATAAATGTTTTAATCAAAAGAGTTAATACTTAAAAATACGCTTTTCAACTCTTCTATTTTTTATGATTTTTTAAGAAACCAAATAACTAAAACTTTTATGAGAAAAAAATATATAACAAACTTGAAGAACCTAAAACTCTGATACTAAATGAGATGAACCAAGTCAATAATGTGGTGAAACCCGATAACTAAACTTGTTTTTTAACCCCAAAACGTATAAGGAATGTTTGTTTGAGTCTTCAATATTCAACTATAAATATTAAAACTACGAGTAGAAGTTTTATGTTTAAACTCCACAAAAATATCTTCATAAGTTCAAGAATTTGTTTAAGAACCAAGAGGACTTACCTCAAAATATAATAATATTTCTGAAATCCAAATTATGTGTAAAAAGATTGTGAACCCTCATATTTATACTTAAAACAGTCTTCGAGTGTAGATGAGTCACAAATGAGAATTAAAGATAAACATTAATATTAAGGCTTGTAAATTTCTAAAATAGTCCAAAAGGCTAATTAAATCCATTTAATTAAAATAACAATACAAAACTATATATATATATATATATTAATACTCGTACTTAATTAAAACAACCAAACAATTGAGTTTCACTTTAATGTATTGATTAATTCAACTTGTTAGCTTTTTTTAATCAAACTCTTTATTGCAATGATGATATGTATTAAATTTAGATTCATATGTGAGCTCATATTATTCTTTTAGAAGCATATTCATATTCATATCACTTGTTATCAATGACCAACAGATCGAAGTAGCTCCTCGTAAAAATTAAAAAAAGTAGAGTCTATGGTGGGTTATACAAAATAACCGTTACAAGATAAAATAAATGAACGCTACACCTCTGTGCAAGGGTTTCAAGGCATGATGAGTCATTCTTTGATAGTTTACGTTGATTGAGGCATGTTTGAATTTTTTGTGTTAGCTATTGATTGATTTTAATAGGATTGTGTATTTCTAAGCTTATTGTTTTATGTATAAAAAAATGAATATTACGTGTGACATGTCATAGAAATTTGAACTCCGATTCTTTTTTGGTGTCTTTGAAATAATTTTCTAATCTTTGTTTCATGTTTGTGAACGATTCTTTATGCGATGCTTGTATATGGGTCAAGATGCACGATTTGAATGAGTATTTTTTTATATTTTTTTTTCCAACAATTATGTGTTTTTCATAGCCAGCTTGTGTCTTTAATGTATATAAATACATGATTGATGCTCGATTAATACAAACAAGTTTTTTACCTTGGCCACCTTTGGATAGGCTCGGGCTAGCCTCCCATTTTAACTATATGAATATATTGGACAATGTGATAAGTCTGTTAAATGAAGAAGTGTTGGGTCTCTAGAATAAAAACATGAATACTAAATGTGATGATAGAAAATTTAAAAACTAATTGATTTTAGTATCTTTGGAATATTTTGCTAATCTTTGTTTGACGTCTGTGAATAAATCCCTTTTTATGATCTTGTATAGAGGTCAGAACGCACCATTTTTATGAGATTTGTTTACCAACAACTATGTGTTTTCGTGGTAAGTATGTATGTTGAATGTGTATAAATATATGATTGCTACACGTTTTAAACAAGTCTTTTACATTAGACGTCTTCTGAAAGGCTTGGTCTAGCCTCCCTTTTTAACTTTATGCATATATTGTATGACATGTCTAACAAAACCTATTCCTTTATTCACCTTAACCTATCTATTTTCTTGGGGGGTGAAAGGGTGACCATAATTTTGTTTATATGTTTTGGTCTGTGTAATATAAGGCATGCTATTAATTCTGAAAATTTGTCCTGTTATTGGAGGCTAAGACCCTAGAGACCTCATACCTGAAACAAAAGTTAGTGTATATAAAGTTTACCATTTCTTGTGCTTGGATTTTTATCAGATGTTTGACCTCTACCCATTTTTAGAAGTAGTCAACAACGACATAGAAGAAACATCATCCTTTTGATGTCTTTGGTATGAGTCTCATCATATCTAGACTTCATATGTCGAAGGTAAATTCTTTAAGTCCCGAATCGATAAGTCATGCTGAAGTGTGAATTAAGTTTATAGATCGTTAGAATGTATCACAATTGTACAAATGTCTTAGCATCAACATGTATTGTGGGCCAATAGTAGCATGAAATCAAGATTTTTATATAGGCTTTTATATCCATAGTGGACACCTCATTCTCCTTTGTAGAGTTCTTCGAGTATAAAGGCTAAATTTTATGAGGGCAAACATCGAATAAGCGATCTTGAGAACCCATGACGATAGAGAATGTTATCAAGCAGTGTATAGTTAGTGGATTGCATTTGTACATTTCTAGCCTCAACATTGTGACTTCGGAGCATTCCTTTGATGAATTAAGATCCTAATAGAGTTCTACAATCTGATGGGTCGTTGACAGTCATTATCTTGTAGAATGATTCATAAGGCTCGACTCGTAACGATTGATAAATTATAGGTTTCATTTGAGTGACATATATCTAGAATTTAGAGCTTAATGCAAGTGTAGTGTATCACATATTTCATTTTCAGCCTATGTTACTTATTCGTTCTGCAATCTATCGAAGTTTGACCATCCAACCCGTGAATTTTATAGAGGTGGGATAAATGTCTTATTTTTTTTGTTTCAGCTTATCCCAACACATAATCGACTACCAGTTGTGAGTCGCTGAGAAGTCTTACATGTTGTGCTCCACATATTTAAGGGATTTAAGGCCCTGAAATGGTTGCTTCATATTCAGTTTTTTTATCCAAGTCAATGAATCCAAATCAGATTGATTGATGAACATGGTCCCCTTATTGAGACATTAGCTGAATACCAACTCTAGAATCTTGATTAGTTGAGCACCTATCCAGGCAGACTATGCATATTTATTTGATATTAGGTTCTTGGAAGAAGGTTGTTTGCTCTAAAACTTGGCGAGAAAATATTCTAGATCCTGGGCTTTGATGGTAGTTCTGGGCTTGAAGTTGACTTTGATATCTTCCAACTTTATAAACCATCGTGTTAGCCTTCCTGAAATGTTAGAATTTTAGAGGATATTCCTTAAGATAAATGATGTTCATACAAAAAATGTATCACCTTGCAAATGTGTACCAAATTATGATTCATTTGTTGGACCTCAAGGTCAAGAATGCTATGCTCTTCGGAAGACAAAGTGATTCATGCGCGGGTGTCCTCTCCAACAATTGTTTCCATAATGTGTATGCTCATATCGAGATCCAATAATTTGGTATCGGTCTCATTTAGTTACGGCATGGCCTGTTGGGGTTATCACAAATTTGATTGTTATTCTGGAGGGCTCGAACATGGGAACCGACAATGGATTAGCTTGATTATGTTTAGAGTAATTAGAGGTTTGGTCTTTTCATATTTCTTAAGCTTTCCCTTATGGATAGGTTTTAAAATTTATTCTTTCATGGATTTACACTATTGGGTCTAATAGCCGAATATCATTATGATACTTACAAAATTTATTAAATTTTATAGACTCTTAGGAAGTCCAATTTTTTTATTGTTTTTGGAACCAAACTTTGTCTCAGACCTGGTCATAAATAGTAGTTATGATTTTGGTGAGATTAGTGTAATGGGTATTTGTACCTCTATAACTTTGGCATTCATGACCTATTGAGGGCCATCGTCAATCATTGTTTGAATTCTTATTTTGATAAAAGAGTGTGGTTAATAAGGTATAATAATAGGCTTACATGAATTAAATTTGATCCATCGTTATAGGCTCGATTGAACGTAGGTTGGGCGGTATGAAAGATATGCATTAGGTTTTCTTGACATTCTTGCTCGTATTTTTATTTCCATTTTGAGTTGTTGCTCAACCTAGATTAGGATGTAAGCCTAGTTGTGCACCTTACATTTCATAATGTATTCGGTTTAGAGGCCATGTATTATTTATTGGTGGAATGTAACCCAAAATACATTATCGTGGAAATTATTGAGGTTGTTCTTAAGTTGAAAAACTTCTTGGTATATTTACGCATGCATTTATTTACTTATGCAATGATGTAATGCTCGCCACCATGGATTACCTTACTTCGAATGAATTTATCTCGCAACATAACCATTGTTTCTTATGTTTTGGTTTGTTGCTGAAACTGGGCTAGGATCTGGTTGAAGTTGAGCATATTTCATTTGTTAATTTCTTCTGCCAAGAGGCCAAAGAAGATTAATTGGCACAATGCAGTGTAATATACCTTACAAACCTATTGGTGTAGTTATGCATGCTTTCATTTATGTTCTACAAAATTATTTAAATAATTTTTAAATAAAATATATCAATAATCTACAAAATTATATACATTAAATAAATTAGATACTAAAGAATAATTTATATATTAGAATTTCTTTTTCTAAACCCATCTTTGAATAACACAATCTTTTTGAATAAATATTATTCGTTTAGGATATATGTGGATGTAAATATATAAAATTACGTAAAAATGTCTTTCCTAACAATGCTTTTCCTAGACTATTCTATTGGTATTTAATTGAAAATATATGTTTAAAATATAAATTTTTGTTTTATATAATAAAACGTTGAATAAAAAAATATATATATGCAATTTTGAAACAATATTAACAAATCATCCATATTTAAAATATGGATATAAAATAAATATTATTAGTAAACAATCTAATTAATTCACATTCTGTCAGGGTGGTATTACCGATTTAATTAATTTAGAAAACTATGAAGTAGTAAACAATCTACACGAGTCACGGACATGGTGTATTTGGCTTTTAACGAAATCGTAATTAATGACTCTGACAAACCGAGAAAAAACCAGTGGATAATAGCATAGTACAAGACAGTGAACGACTCTGACAGACGCAGAGTACACACTCAATTACTACTTTAATCTTAAAGTAAAGTGTCACATCATCTTTACATAAATGAAAAAAGGACGGGAATTGCTAAGTCGAAAAATCGACGTTTTTTCTCGCCTCACTCCATGTCTCCTTCTTTCCATGGAGCCGTCGTGGCGGTCACCTTCCTGTTCGGAACGCCTTGCCTCGGCATGAGGCGCTGCATCCTCGCATAGCAGCGCCTCACGCCGCGGCGGCGCCTTTCACAACTATGGCAGCTACTAATTTTTTGATAGTTCGAAATTCGGTAAAGGTTTGATGGATGTTATCAACTTGTTTCTTGATCGCAATGATATGATCTAATCAGTTTTTAATGATACAAATTTACACCACGTCAGTGATAATATTTTACACGGTGATGATAAGACTGCGATGATTAGAAGTCAAGGGTTTTGATGTGGTCTAAATTTTGATTATATACTTCGATCATTGTCATAAAATAGTTTTTGATGTGACTTTTAAATAAATATTTTTGAGCATATGTTTTGTTCCCATAAATGACGCCGATAATGTAGTGTGATTTTTTACACCCAAAGAGTATCGTAACCGAACATGATAACTATAATTTGAAGCTAATGTGGATTATATCTAATAGATGAGGTACAAAAAAGATAACATAATAATAATGTTGGGTGATCAAAGTGTCACCTGAGCTCATATTTTTGTGTTATTTTTTGTAGTTAGGTTACAGTTGTAACAATTACATTAATGACATGGTAATAGTCATTATGTTACATGTTGACTAATATGATAAACACTGAAATTAAACATGTGCAAGAATCTTTTATAACTTAAGGTTGAGTCAGTGTACATATATCAACTCTTGTCGAGCTCTTTATAAGGCTAAAGTTCAGGTAAATTACATATCGAGCCTCTTTACACTCGAATTCAACTATGTCACAAATCTAGCTTTCATTATCAATCGTGTCAAATTGATGTGTCGTCCCTCTAGACCCTACATCAATCTAACTATCATATATCGTATATGTTTCATCATGCTCCAATAATTACACGTTGATCAAATATACTAATTGTTGATTATATTTAATTAGACTTATAATTACAACAGTTTAGATACAATTAATCTACATGGATGAGACAATCCAATCCAGGATATCGTTATATTTTTATATCTCTAAATTATATCACTCTTGCTAAATTCATTTTTATATTTTTTATTCAATCACGAAACAAAGCACCAAATCTAAACATAATTTTAGTTTAAGCTTATAATTTTTAAGATCTTAATTTACAGATTCTTGGTGTGAATGATATTTAGAAATACTTTCGGAACCAACAACTGAATAAAATGAGATCGTCTCGACCGATGAGCTCCAACATTATTATAAATAATTTTGGTCTCTCACTAAAATGTTGTGATTTGTCTCTTATTTTTAATCTTAACGATACCTTTTTTTTAAGTTGAATAAAAAAACCACCAAATCGAAAAAAAATTACGTTCTCATTTTTGTTTTTTTCACAAGTTTTAGGTTTTACTCTCAAGAATCCTCTATGAAAACAATATCTATAAACAATTCTAAAACTGAAAACTAACGAGAATAAAAAATTTCTTGCATCATAAATAAAAAAAATTGGTCTCCAAGTAAAACACCATGGTTTCACCCTTAATGTAGTTTGTTATATCACCTTCTCCGTTATCGCTTAATTCGATAAGATAGACGCCAACATAAAACTTTAAAAAAAACACTAACAAAAAATTCGTTAATCTTCAAAAAATTGATAGCATCAAGGTGTCATTCTCTATTATGTGACAACATCATTTTGGTTTTGAATTTTTATGCTTGTTAAAAATTTAATCGAACAATTAGTTAGTTGTTTGTGGAGATACGACATGATATTGTGTAATATTAATTTTTTTATATGAAATGTCTATAGTTTTTTAAATATAATTTTTTTTTATTTTTTTCATAAATTCTGATTAAAAAATTAAAAGTAAAATTAACAAAAATAATATACAACTAAAAATTGATATCCACGTAAAATGTCATCGAATATATGGTCTAAAGCTTATAAATTTAATATAAAGATAAAATACCACGAAAGATGAAGATAGACATAAACTCAACGGAATATAGATGCATCATTTCTTGTAAAAATATTATATTTAGTGACTAACTTCAAAGGCAATAACCACGAATGTATTACATTTTACTATAAGATCAGTCACACGCACCAAAAACCAACTGTTTTATTTTTTCCAAATTAAAATCCTCTTTTAATATATATTATAAAATTTAAAACACATATTCATAAATAAGAAGACTAAGATTTGGATACATATATTGATACAATTTGAATTAGGAATCCATGCCATTGGGATTATGTGTACTTAGTTGGTTAGGGCATGAATTTAGGAATTGTATGAAAAGCATGTTATGTGATTTATTCGAATTAAAAAGCATTTATAATTGTTTCATGTTTTATATGAATAAATTATAATGTTGATAGTTTGAGGAGTTTTTTGGGTTAAATTAGAGTTGATTGATGTCTGGAATTTCTTATCTTGAAATTAACATCAAATCAACCCTAATATAACGAATAAAATCAAAACTATTGGGACAGTGGCTCATCGACGGCTTAACCCCTGATGTTAACGTTGATCGAAGGTTGTTTGGTGAAGTTCACAATATCCAGCAAACTACTGACGTTTTGGATGAACACCGCAACTTGCGAGGTAATTCGCAATACACTATTGTCGCGATGACAATAGTAAGAGTGTTGTGAATAGTATTTTTTCGGAATATGAACGGGGTGTGTCAACAGTATTTTCGTAGATGAATAATACCATTTTTTTTAAAAAAAACTAGTCATCAAAAACACTATTCGAAACACTATTCATTGGGTTATAGAATCTGTTTTTCCAGCAGTGAACGGTAATTTTTGGCTGATGAACCGTGTTTTTAAAAAAAGAATATTCATCCAAAACAGTATTCATCAAAAAATAAAAATAAAAATAATTAATTAATGGTGTGTTTTGCATGCTAATTGTTATAGGTTTATTTATGAATTAAATTGTATATAGTTGAATGATAAAATGGTAATGCATGACTAAGGTTTCATAGACCAATAGGTGAAATTGAGAAATTAATTTACTTGGTCCTCCAGAAGGTTAAAATTAATTTTCTTATTGATCCTAGGCTTCGAAAGGTTCTGTGATTAATTTAAATTCAAATATTATCGGCCTCCAGAATGTTAAAATTATTTTTTTTATGGATCTTAGGCTTCAAAAGGTTTGGGTATTAATTTAAATTCAAATATTATCGGCCCTCTGGAAGGTTCACATTTCGGTTTAAATTAATCATGAACGGGAAATATTATTGAAAATAGTTCATGTGTTGATTTTAATTTGAAGTAGATGAAATCAGCCACCGAGAAGGCATCGGTACATAGGATAAATTAGATTCATCCTTGCAATTTTTTTTATTTTAAGTAGGTGAAATCGGTCCTCCATAAGGTTTGACCGTACTTATGAAAATCAAATTATAGTTACTTTAATCTAAGTAAATGACATCAGCCTTCGGAAGGTCTCATTGGTACTTATGAAATAAACATAATGATCAGAGTATATTTCTCAAACACATAAAATTTCATATTAGTATGATTTGCCCTCTGGTATCTATTATCAGGGAATTTTATGTTTTACATGTATTTGTCATGTTCATGTATATGTTTTCAGTTATATGACAAGATGTTAAATGTGTTTTGTGTTATTTGTTCTTATTATAGTATCCACTGGTTACAATATTAGATTATTTGGACTTCCACATATGAAAGGAAGATATGTTCATGTGTTTATCTGTATATGATTATGACCATCATTGCCAACTCCCAAACCACCCCCTTAGTCTGGAAAGTACACCGGAGGAAACTAAGGCCGGTGAAAGGTGGGAGAAGTCAAAAAAGTTATGCATGACGCTTTTATTACAGGTGATACCAGTAGCATTGCGTGGGGATATCCCTAAAGGTTTTATCACTGCCTCAATCTTTCTCACGGAGGTCGAGAAAGCCTTTTCCAAAAATGAAAAGGTAGAGATGCAGCGTTTGCTCATTGAGCTAGCTACTAAAAAGTATAATGGCAAAGGTAAAATCCGGGAGGACATTTTGAGAATATCGATGATTGGCCAAAAGTTACATGAAATCATTTTAGACTTACCTGAGGAATGCATAGTGGGGTTCACATTTCATTCGCTCCCAAACCGGTTTAATTATTTCTAGTGCACCTACAACTGCATACAAGAAAAGTGTAATATCAATGAATTGATTTACCACGCTGCAAGAGGAGGATAAACTTAAAGGCACAACAATTGAGGTTAATGTGATTATATCTGCAAAAGAGGCAGGGCCTAAGCGGAAGGCAGATGGGAAAGGACCGGGTTAAGGTCCGGTCAAGAAGAAAAGCATGAGGTCCGAGACAAGTTCAAAGGTTTTAGGACCGAATTTGAAAAACAACTAGGTAAGATCATTAAGATTGTTATATATGATTGTGGTAGTAACTACTATGGTAGATATGACGGATCAGGTGAAGAACGTCTAGGACCCTTTGCAAGGTACCTAGAGAAGTGTGGAATAATCCCTCAATAGACTATGTCGGGTTCACATCGCATGAATGGTGTATCTGAGAGACGGAACCGAAAACTAAAAGATATGGTTAAAATCATGATAAGTCACTAATCTTTACCATTATATATATGTAGGGAATCCATCAAATGTGCTACTTATATACTCAATCAAGTACCAACCAAGGCTACTGTTAGGACCCCATATGAGCTTTGGAACGAGCGTAGACCCAATTTAAATTATATGCATGTGTACGATTCTCTCACTTGTACAATATTTGAGACATGAACGGTCATGTTTCTAGAGGATATTGACTTTTGTTGGAAGAATATGGGAACATATGTTGAACTTTAGGAAGAGTCTATTAAGATTCATGAAGTTTTTAATGGGGATACCCAAGTATCAGAAGATTGGGTTGTAATACCAATAATTTCGATCTCAGTAGAACAAGGTAATCTTCAAAATAACACTGATGGTCCACTTGAGGGTTCTAACCAGGATATAGATATGATCCATGTAGAACAAAAATAACCTCAAGATAATCTTCCACAAGGGAATCGAAATGACATCGTTCATAATGATCAAACTCCACCTCCTCAAGAAGTGCAACAAGATGAAATAGTGCCCTTAAGAAGGTCCACGAGAGAAAGGAAGAGTTTTATAGGTCCAAAATTTAAGGTATATCTTCAGGAGCATGATGAGTTATGTGCTGGAACTATAGATGATCCCTCATCATACAAACAGGCCATCACTAGCTCTAACTCTTGGAAGTGAATTGACACTACGAAGGAATATTATAAATCAATGCATCACAATGTGGTATGGGATCTTGTCCTATTATTTGAAGGGAAAAGGCAATTGGTTATAAATGGGTTTACAAAACCAAACGCGATTTTCTGGGTAATGTGGAAAGACATAAAACACGTCTTGTAGTGAAAGGTTATACTCAGCATGAAGGGATTGATTTTAAAGAAACCTTTGCTCCGGTATCGATGAAGGAATCATTTAGAACAATCGTGGCATTAGTTGCACATTTTAACCTTGAGATTCATTAGATGGATGTTAAGACCGCTTTTCTCATTGGTAATATTGAGAAAACGATCTATAAGGTATAACCAAAACACTTTGTGGAAAGTAACTCAAAAGATCTGGTTTATAGGCTCAAGAGATCCATGTATAGGCTTAAACAAACTTCTCGTCAATGGTATCACAAATTCCTTGAGGTGATAATCAATTATGACTTTGAGATCAACTCAGTTGAGGATTGTGTGTATCCCAAGTTCAGTGGGAGTAATTTCATATTTCTTATATTATATGTGGATGACATAGTGCTTGCCTCAAACAATAAGGAACTGTTATACACTACACAAAGATTTCTGTCAGACAAGTTTGATATGAAGGATCTTGGTGATGCCAGTTTTGTGTTAGGAATCCAGATACATCGAGATCACACTCGTGGTATTCTTTGATTATCACAAAATGCATACATTGAAAGTGTGTTACAATGTTACGAATTGGTAGATTGCAAACCCCTAACTACCCATATAGCAAAGGATAACAGACTTAGTTTGGGTCAATGTCCTAAGACAAATCTTGAGATTGAGGAAATAAACATGGTCCCTTATGCTTCTGCAGTTGAGAGTTTAATGTATGCTCAAGCTTGTACTATGTCAGATACATCCTTTGCTGTAAATATGTTGAGGATATATGTTAGTAACCCAGGCATAGATCACTCGAAAGCAGTTAAAAGGGTACTCCAGTATACGTAAGGAACAAATGGGCACATATTGACATATGGGAAGTCTGATAAAATAGAGATCATTGGGTATTCCGACTCTGTTTTTTGTGGATGCGTATATACACTAAAGAGTATGTCAGGAAACACATTCTTATTGGTTGGAGGTGTAATATCCTGGAAAAGTGTAAAGTAAAAACTTATTGCATCATCCACCATGGTGGTAGAATTTGTTGCGTGCTTTGAGGCATCGAACCGGTAATTGTGGTTTCGAAATATCGAAGTGCAATATTCTAACAGAATAAGAACTTGTCTAGGTCCAAACACATAGACATAAAGTTATTTTCTGTTAAAGTGATAGTTCAGATGAGTCAGATAAATATAGAGGACATCAACACAAACTTCATAATATTTAAGATCCTCTAACAAATGTGGTTTTTCCTAGGACACACCATCGGTATGGGTGCAGTTGATTGAGAGGATTGTTAGTTCCAGTGGGAGAGTTTGTTATAGGATCTGATGTTATATTTCACAGTATTATGCACATTAGAGTTTATTGCAATATATATATATATATATATATATATATATATATATATATATATGCTTGGAAATATTTATTGATATTTGTACTGTATTGGATCTCCAAATGTAGGAACCATTTAAGAGTAGATATGTACGATTACAAGCCATATTACTCTTAGGCCACGCTCCATAATTGGCCCAAGTAATTGATTGATAATGGTAATGTGATTACTGTTACATCTTATTGTTCATCATACGAGAAAGAGGTCTTTAGTCCTTTATTGTTATCAGTCATTTACAAGGTTGTACCGTTTTCCCATTGACAATGAATATATAGAACGCATTAAAGTTGAATATGTATTCTTGAGTAGCATGTGGCGGTCCAAGCGGGAGATTGTTCGAACATACTTATTTAATATATTTATAGACTAAAAATAATTTAGACCCACATGCTAAATAAACTTATTCGGTTATTGTCTTAAGGAAGTCCAAATTTAAATTAATCGAGTTGATTATTTAATTAACTAAAACGGACATATATGTGAAAAGGGCGTTACGAGCTCAAGTGTGGTAACCGGGTTAAATTTGGGCATTGTGATGAAAAGGACCCAAATCTCAACACTCAAGCCTGAATTAATAAATCATGGATATGAATTGAATTATCAATTTATCAAGTTATGGTCCTCGGACACAAAGAAGTAATAAAGGATGGGCTTTATAATGTTGGGCTTCATATTGTAAAGACTATAACCAAGAGGCTAGGTTTAGGAATTTCATCATCCCAAACCCTAATCACAAACAGACAGTCGTTTCCTTCAGTGTCCAGAAACATTTCCTTTCTACTAAATCATTCGGCAGGTTTCTCAAGTGAATATATGGAATCGCTAAAGAACGAAAAGGAACAAAAGAGAATACTAGTTGGAAAGGAGCAAACAAACCTGTAAGTGTTTATCCAATCCCAAAATGTAAACGCCAATCCCCAAACGTGAAACACCAAACGAAATCCAAACAACAAACGAAGCCCAAACTATAGATAAAATTCAAAAAACAAAATCAAAATCAATTTCAATCTCTAATCTCAAATCTCAAAAAATTTATTCCTAATTCTTAATTCTAATTATCAATTTTTAAATTCCAATTTCCTATTTCCAATTTCAAATTCTTAATTCCCAATTTTCAATCCTCAATCGAGATCTTAAAACTAAACCAAAACCAAAACTAAAACCATAACCAAAACCAAAAAACATAAACTAATCTAGATCCAAAAGCAAAACCAAAATTTGAATCCAAAAACAAAAACAAAATCAAAATACCAAATCCAATTACCAAATCCAAATTCAATCCTATTCCCAATCCGAATCACAATCCGATCAAAATCAAAATCAAATTCAAAATCAAAATCAAAATCAATTTCAAAATTGATACCTCAATAAAAATTGCAAATAATACTACCAAATACTAATCTAAAACTAAAACCAAATCCAAATTGAATCCACTATTTTACTAACAAAAATGCTACATCGTTCCAGTAGTGATTTCTCTCGTACAGTGGCACCAAATTACAATCCAATTGGTGAGATTGAAGGATTAGATATTCCGAACACGCAATCCAATATTCAGAAGAAAAAAAATCGATAATGTTTGCATATTGATGGAGTTTGTTGATTGTGGTTTAACACAAGATATCTGAAAAGCAAATATTTTCTCTTTTTGTGATGACCAAGCAAACGAAAGAAAATCAATATTTTTTTCTTATGGCTGACACCTAAAAAACTATCAACCGACATAGCAGAAGACACGAAAACTTAAACTCAACATCTAAATCTACATTTTGATACCATGTAGAAATTAGAGAAACATAATGATGGATGGACTAATGAGCACATCTAAATCTACATTTTGATACCATGTAGAAATTAGAGAAACATAATGATGGATGGACTAATGAGCCTGATATCTTGAATAGACTTAACAAGTATACAAATTTCACACAATCACACTTATTTAACAACAAAAGTTATATTTCCCAACTATTTTATTTTTATTTATGCAACATATTTCCATGTATTCTACAACTATGACACAATTTATTTTTATGAACCAAATTGTACATATTTTTGGAATTGTACCACATTCCGCTTTCAAAAACAATCCAACACAAAAATGCACATATTTCGCAACTATAAACTTATAGTTGTTTCACACCCGATTATCATTTATTTTTATAAAAACAAATTGTATTTTATTTTCTCATATTCACTTATTTAACAATCAAAGTTTTATTTCTGCAACCATTTTATTCTTATTTACGCACCACCTACACGCAATTCTGCAACTTGAAAATAATTGTTTTTTAACAACTAAATTACACGTAGTTCTGCAACTTGAGCATATTTGTTTTTTAACAACCAAATTGCCCGTAATTTCGCAACTAGAACACATTTATTTTTTCAATATTTATTTGCAACCAAATTACACATAATTACGCAATTATAAAGTAAAAAGAAAAATTCAAAAATATATTTCATGGAACTAGTTTTATTCGTCTTAAAAAAACAAAATCAGTACTATTTTCAGATTTTTTTTTAAACTATGGTTTGAAAAATCTGTCTTTAAAAAAAAAAAAAAAGATAAGGTCAATGGGTATTTTAGACTACTAAATGGTTATCCGTACATATTGATTTTTGTGGTTATCCTTACTTTATTGAACTTTTTGTGGTTATTGGTAAATAAGTTTGATATTTGTGGTTATTGGTAGATTACCTTAAATAAAATAGTGAGACAAAATTATTTAAATTTTAAAACTGGAGAAGTACCAATTATTTTGACAGCACCAAAATAGAGAAGTACGATGGCAGTACTGATCTGGACAACCATCTGGAGCAATTTAAAAACTTCATGATGAACTTCGATGATGATGACAAACTGCTCTGTAGGGAATTCTCCCAGTCATTCACGGGGAGTGCTCTAAAGTGGTACAACAGCCTGCCTCAGGGTTGTATTAAAGATTTCGATACTTTTTGGGTAGCCTTTCGAAGGCAGTTCGTAGGGAGTAAAGAGCTAAAAGGCAATGGAGACACAATAATCCATTGTTCCCAGGAACCAAATGAGTCCTTGAAAGAGTATATAAGCCGTTTTGTAAACACCAAGAATGGGTTTGCTGATTGCTTCGAACAGGTAGCAATAGTGTCCCTAAGGCAGGGTTTAAACCCAGGCAATCTAGCTGATTCAGTGACCAGAAAGAAGGCCATAACGTGGGGAGGGTTGATGAATCAGGTTGGCAAACAAATAAACGTCGATGAAACAAAGAAAACCAGGGTGCACAGGCAGGTGAGGTCTACCCCAGTGACACCAAATCCCAATCAGAATCAGTCCGGGAACAAAGCAAGAGAAACCGGACAGGGGCATGGTAGGGCAAAAGCTTAGTCTCAGCCAGCTGCTCCTGCTCAAAGTCAGCAATCCAGAAAGAAGAGAGGGCCATGGGTGCAACCGGAGTGGTTCGCAGAGCTAAAAGAAAGTGTGGCCACTATTTTTGACAAAACAAAGGATGAGGTGCATTACCGGAGACCGGCAACACTGCAGTCTCCCAGAGAGCATCGCAATAACTCTTTTTGCCAATATCACAACGATATTGGTCATACCACTGATGACTGCATAGCATTGAAGCAAGAAATTCAAAACTTGATTGAAAGGGGAAAGCTGGGAGCTTATGTTAAAAGAAGAGGAGGCAACATGCCTGACAACACTCACCGGGTTGGTCCAAGTAATGCTGCTCCGGAGGGGTCCATGGTTATAGTTGAAAGGTTTGACGTGGAATCTGAATACTTGGATCCTGATCCAACTCGAAACAGAGTGGGTGCTATAGAGGAATATTCTAGATCGGTCTCCGGGCTCATTAAGTTTTTCGAGTCGCTTACAATTTTCGGAGGGAACACTATGACAGCTCCTACTGCTTCTTCGAGAAAGAGGCATGTTTATACTTTAGCCTCCCAACTAGAAGGAGACATGACATCCTATCAGTCACCAAACTCATTCCCCTTCATTGTGTTTGATGAAGATGATTTAAGAAACACTGCTGGCCCTCATGAGGATGCTGTTGTCATAGGAGCATCTATAGGGGGCAATGACATAAGACGAATCCTGGTGGATACTGGAAGCTCAGCCAATATCCTTTTCCTAACCACGTATAAGAAAATGAAAAATCCAGCTGTAATTCAGAATTCGGACAGATCAATCGTGGGCTTCACAGGCAGCTCAGCAGATGTGATCGGAGAGTTCGAAAAAGAAGTGTTATTGGGCAAGGGCCCTTTCAAGAAAATGGTCAGAATACTCTTTAATGTGGTGGGTTGTCCCACTTGCTATAATGCTATACTGGGGAGGTCTTGGCTCTCTAGGATGCATGTAGTGGCTTCAACAGTCCACCAATGCTTGAAGCATGTTGTTCAGGGACAGGTTGGAGTCGTCCGGAGCAGCCAAAATATTGCAAGAGAATGTTATGCCACTGCCATGGCTCCTCGGACGCTGGGGGCAGTCCGTATTAATGAACAAAAGCAGTTTGAGGGCCTTTCTGGGGGTGAGGGTGAAATTGATGACCCCAGAGAGACCCCCGGAGTGTTGATACGAGTTGAAGAGGTAGAAACACACTGTTTGGAAGATGGGAAAAGTGTCAAGATAGGGTCTAAAATGCCACCTGTTTTGAAAGATCAAATGTTAAAGTTTTTGAAGAACCATCAACACGTTTTTACTTGGTGCAATGCTGATGTTACTGGGGTCCCATCAAAAGTGATATCACATCACCTATCCGTCCGGAGAGACGTAGCTCCAGTGGTTCAAAAAAGAAGAGCTTTTTCCAAAGAAAAGGCTAATGTCATTGTACAAGAGGTTGACAGGCTCACAAAGATGGGGCACATCAAGGAGTCTCAATACCCTTTGTGGACTGCCAATCCTGTCTTGGTGAAAAAGAAGAATGGCAAGTGGCGCATGTGCATTGACTTCACAAATCTCAATAGAGCTTGCCCAAAAGATTTGTATCTGGTCCCCCGGATTGATCAGTTAGTAGACTCTACCTCTGGGAACAAGCTGTTTTCCTTTATGGATGCTTTCTCCAGATACAATCAGATTCAAGTGGATCCGAAGGATCAAGAGCATACCACATTTGTCACTGACAAAGGTCTTCATTGCTACAAAGTAATGCCATTTAGTTTGAAAAATGCTGGGGCTACTTATCAGAGGTTAGTCAACAAGGCATTTGCTGATCAAATTGGAAGAAATATGGAAGTGTACATTGATGACATGATGGTGAAGAGTGTAGATGAGCAGTTGCACTTGTTCGATCTCCAAGAAACTTTTGCCAACTTGGTAAAAGTGAATTTGAAATTAAACCCAGAAAAATGTGTGCTCGGAGTGCAGTCCGGGAAGTTTCTAGGCTATATAATAAGTGAGCATGGAATACAACCCGATCCGGACCAGCTCAATGCTCTATTCCAAATGGAGCCTCCTCGAAACATTAAAGAAGTACAGCGGTTAACGGGGAGATTAGCTGCCTTAAACAGATTTATCTCAAGATCTTCGGACATGTGTGCTCCTTTCTTTCAAACTTTGAAGGGTGCAAAGGGATTCGATTGGACCCCGTAGTGTGATGAGGCTTTCAATGAGATCAAGAAACACCTGTCCTCCCCCAAAACTTTGTTTAAGCCAGTTGATGGGGAGACTCTCTTCGTATATTTGGCAGTTTCAAGTTGTGCCATCAGTGCTGTACTGGTAAGAGAGGTAGATGGTCATCCCCATCCAGTGTACTACATCAGCAAAAGCTTGATAGATGTAGAAAGGCGTTACTTGAAACTTGAAAAATTGGCATTAGCCCTGGTGATAGCTGCAAGGAAGATGAGGCCTTATTTCCAGGCTCATCCTATCATCGTCCGGACCTCTTTTCCCCTGAAGAATGTCCTTCAAAAAGCAGACATTTCGAGTAGGATGACTAAGTGGTCAGTAGAGTTGGGGGACTTCGACATAGACTTTGCTCCCCGAACAGCAGTCAAAGCCCAAGCTGTGGCTGATTTTCTGGTCGAATTCCACTCCGACAGGGATTCAGAGCAAAGCTACTGATATAAAAGATAAAAAAAGTATGGGTCGTCCGAACAGATGGTGGATCTAACACTATGGGATATGGTGCAGGAGTATGTTTAACTTCCCCATATGGAGACAAGATGTACCAGGCTATTTGTTTTGCTTTCAGGGCATCTAATAACGAGTCCGAATATGAAGCAGCTATAGCTGGGTTAAAGTTAGCCTACATTTGTGGGGCTAAGAGGGTCAAGATGTTAAGCGACTCCCAGCTACTTATCCACCATGCCCAAGGGCAATCTGAGGCTAAGAATGAGCAACTTGTGAAGTATTTACTCCTCCTCAAAAATGAAGCACTTAAGTTTAAAGATGTTATCTATGAGCACATTCCCCGGACAGAAAATGAGCTAGCAGACTCATTGGCAACCATAGCATATACGGAGTCATATCCATGGATCCATGTGCTCGAAAGCCCCTCTATTCAACTCAATAAGGATAAAGAAGAGGAAATTTTTGAAATACAAGTGAAACAACCTCAAGACTGGAGGTTTCCTCTCCTACAATATCTCTCCGATGGTGTCGTACCTCCAGATAAGTCACTAGCCAGAACATTGAAACACAAGGCTCGTGGTTTCATCATATTGAGAGAAGTGTTGTACAAAAAGTCCTACAGTAAACCTCTCCTGCGTTGTTTGGGGGATGAAGAGTCACAAGTAGCCCTTTCCGAATTGCATGATGGTGAGGGATCAGCCCATTGTGGGTTTAGAGCTTTAACAAGAAGATTTTTACTCTCCGGTTATTATTGGCCATCAATCATGAAAGATGCTAAGGAATTGGTGAGAAGGTGTGACCCATGCCAGAGGTACAGCAATGAAATTCATGTACCATCCATTCCTTTAGAATCAATTTCTGAGCCCATTCCTTTTGCTCGATGGGGATTGGATTTAGTAGGGCCTCTCCCTGTGGCGTCCGGAGGGCGCAAAACTATATTTGTGGCCATAGACTAATTCTTGAAGTGGATAGAAGCAGCCCCTCTAGCTGGGACAACATCAAAAGATGTTATAAAACTCATTTTATCCAACATATATTGCAGATTTGGTGTCCCACAGAAAATAACAACAGAAAATGGGCCACAGTTCGACAATAGAGAAATGGAGAGCTTCTGTGCCTCAAGGGGTATACAGCATTGTTTTTCTTCACCTTTCCACCCACAAGAGAATGGGCAAGTTGAAGTGGCTAATAGAACTATACTGTCTGGTTTAAAGAAGAATTTAGAAGGGGCTGCTGGGAAGTGACCTAGTTATTTACAAGAGGTCTTGTGGGCCTACCGGACAACACCTTGGGCTGCAACACAAGAATCACCCTTTGCCTTGGTCTATAGGATGGATGCAGTAGCTCCCATAGAAGAAACTCTCCCCTCTTTTCGTGTTTACAACTTCTCCGAACACGCTAACGAGGTGGCAATCAGAGGTCAACTTGATTTGATAGAAGAAAGACGAGTTAAAGCTCACCTTCGAGTTGCACACTATCAATGCTCGATGAGGAGCAGGTTTGCTTCCAAAGTTAAAAGAAGAGATTTCCAACCAGGGGACAAAGTATTAAGGAAGGTCTTCTTACACACTAAAGAAAAGCTCTTCGGAAAGCTGGCCCCAACTTGGGAGGGTCCGTATATGGTTGTTGAAAGAATTAAGCCTGGAACTTATTGGTTGGAAGACAAAGAAGGCAGAGTTCTAACACATCCTTGGAATATCGATCATCTCCGGATGTACTTGGAATAGCACTTGTGTAAATATTTACTTGTTTGAACATCCATATAAATATTTGGGGGCATACTCTTTCCTCTCCGGTGTCACGGAGAGGTTTTAATGAGGTGTCCGGGCTGTTAAATAAAATTTGATGCCTTCTTAAAAAATTTCTAAGTGTTTTTAAAGTTTTGTCCCTTGTCATACTATCCGGATTGAGATAACTAAGGGTTATTTAAACTCTAGCCGGAGAACTTAAACACTCTCACAATGCAACAACTAAAGGCTACTTAAACTCTGGCTATCAAAATTAAAACGAACAATGAAAGAAGATGATGGTTGTACAGAACAGAAATATTCATTGAAATTAATAACTTGAAATTGCGTTGGCCTTCCAAGGACTTTTAAATGATCAAAGTCGAACAACAAAAAACCTGTCCGATCAAATACCGGACACCATCACAAAAAGAGTGCCTTGCCCTTCCAAGGACTTTAGTCTGGATAAAAAATAAACAAAGTAGATAATAAGTTAAGGTTGAGCCTTTGAAGATGGCTCACCTTCATCTACCTTCTTACCCTTAGGGTCGTCCCTCCCTTCATCTACCTTCTTGCCTTTAGGATCATCTTTCTCGTCATCTGGGCTCTCCCCAGTATGTTCTTCATCATCCGAGGAACCACTAGAGTAGCCATACCTGTCACCTTCGGCCATCGTGTGGTATGGGAGGTCTTCAGGCTCAACATAAAGCCATAAGTCCCCTAGGTTCCTCTACGGAAATTTTTCATGAAAGAGTAGAACCATGTCAGACCTCACCTTCTCAAGCAGTAGCTCTTCGCTCTTGATCATCTGGTTGGCATAAGCATTGATCTTGGCTTGGATCTTGGCCTCCTGCTCCTGTAGCAAAGTATTTTTCTCTTCGGCGGCCTTGGACACTGCATTCTCAAGGGCAATCTTATCAGTAGTTAAGTTGGTGATGACTTTGTCCTTTGCCTTGGTTCCTCTCCTTGAGGTACCAAGGTCTTTCTCCAGACCGGACAGCTTCTCCTAGAGGTCTTTGATGGTTTCCTCTAAAGTTGTGACTTTGGTGGTGCTTGTCTTTTGGCTTCTCTTCAACTCCTCGTTTTCGTTTTTCAACATGACAGCATTGGAGGTGGCAGTGCGAAGGTCTTCAGACAGCTTTTCCTTCTTAGACTTAAGGTCTTTGATGATGTCTGCCTGACCCCGAACTTGTCTCTCCAACGTAAGTACCGGCTGCACATTTCTTAACAAGGAATGGGCTATGGTATCCTTTTCACTAGAGACAATGAAAGTCTTACCGTTAAAATTGACCGTGTTGGAGCTGCTCGGAGGAATGTAAGGCCCTGCAAAGTCATCTCTGGGGAGGTTGAGGAAGTATTCACCAAGCTCACCAAGACCGGTGATGTCCACTCCATCAATGTTGAGGTCTCCTCCCTCAACCTCATCAGTGTGAAAGTCCCCCGGAATCTCTTCGGCGTGTGTTGGGTCAGAAGGCTCAACTTAGAAAGAAGGCTCCGGAGCCCGGAGAGAAAGCTCGTTTCCCTTAACAGTCTTTTTATTTTTCGCCTCCCGGTCTGCACCTTCGCTTCCATGTTTGCGATTTCTCTTGGAAGCCCTTGGAGGTTTTGGGAGATTCGGTTCCTGCCTCTCAGTCTCTTGCTCCACTACTTGCAAGAGAGCAGCATCGATTTGGCTCTGGGCTGGCCCCTCTGGGACTATTGGAGCATCCTTCTCTGCATCAGCAGGGTTGGCATCACCCACCACCTTTTTGCCCTTCTTCTTCTTGCCCTTCATCTTGCTCGGGGCTTTGGCCCAGCCAGGCAGGAAGAGTGTCCCATCTGGTTCATGGGACCTCTTAAGCACGACGTCTGGACAAGGCTGGGTGGTGAGCTCCTCCCAGGTCAAGTCTCTTTGACCTGTGGTGTTCCACAGGTGAGACCTTGCTAGATTTCCACTGGTGAAAGCATCGTGGAATCGATTCCCCCAATTCTCAGCAGCCCATGCATTAATTTTGCCACAGGTTATCTGTCCGGCTTTCTGATAGTCGTCGAACTCCTTCGGTAGCACTGCCAAGGCAAGAGTGAGACCTATTAGTTCGAACTGCGTTAGATAAAAAAGGGAGAAACAAAAAATAATAAATAAAGTAGGAGACTTACGATCACTCCTCCACCTGCTTCTGAGGAGGCTTGGGTTCTCTCCGGCTTTTAGCTTCTTTCCATTCTCCCAGGCACCACTGACGAACAGGAACTGGGTCCTCCAATTCCTCTCTGCCTCCAGCAAATCATCCACCGCCTTGAAGTTATCCCCCATGTTAAAGTGGTAGAAGGAGATGTGGTGGTTTCTACACAAGCTAGCCACTGCAGCAAACTCCTCGATAGGCAGAGGGATCCCGGACAGCCTTGATGCCATGATGCATGACATAAGGGTATACCAAGCATTGGGGCTCAGCTGGCTCGGACAGAGTTTGATCAGATGGAAATATCTGACAATCTCTGGGTCTAGTGGGAGCCTGAGCCCCCAGTTAAACAGCTCCGTGAACATAACCACCTCACTTAACTTGCAATCCATGGGGGTCTCTAGATGAATAGGGATCCTGATCTTTAGATTTTCTGGAATACCCCATTTTGAACGCATCCTGCCCAACTCGACAGTGTGGATGAATGCATAATTGATTTTCTGTATGGAGAGAAGATAGTTGACGCTGACCTTGTGAAAACAAGGCCCTACTTTTCCTTCTAGGCTCTCTGGCAGATCTGGATGCCTCAAATACAACTTTTCCTTGCCCTTGTCCTTCTTGGCAACTATCTCTTTCCTAGTCTGACCGGAGGGCTCAAACTCAAACGGGGCCTCTTCAACTGAGTCCTCCATCACTTCCTCCATGATCGTTGAAGGGATTTCAGCAGCTGTAGGGGGGGGAGGGTTCAAACTTGATTCAGCCTTATCTCCGGACTGATGGGCCTCATTGCCACTTTGATTTATACTCTCCGGTAGAGTGTTTGGAACAAACGTTTCTGGCTGAAGATTTGGGTTGGACCCCTCCGGTCCGGACAGCTTGTCCTTAGGAGCTCTAATTGGAACCTCTGATCCGGTGCTGCTATCTTTTTCCCCCGATCTTGAGGGGGTGTTTCTGGTTCCTTGGCCTTTGACCAGCCGACCTTTCCTCTTATCAACCAGCTTCTCAGGAGAGTGCTCCGTGTCTGATCCCATTGCAAGAAAGGGAGAAGGTTTTCTAAGGCTAGTGGCTGTGACTCCTGGCTCGACAGTAGGCACCGATTCCTGAACTGAGGAACATAGATTATGGGGGAGAGAGTGGTTTGAAATAGTTTTCTAGGCTCGGTACCTTTGGAAGAGGACGAGCCACGATCTGACTCAGATGCAGAAGTGATAGGTCTGTCAACAGGTGAGGCAGGTAACCCTGCAGCAATCCGTCTTTCTTTCGACTTTTTGAGCCTTCTCTAACTCAAAAAGGTTGAGCCACCCGCCTTTAACAAGAGCGTTCCTCGCTGTAAACATAAACTATTGAACTAAGTTTTTTTCTTTAGAGAGAGAAAGCTTTGAGAATTTTTTACAGAAGTTAGTTTGAAGGAGATGGTAAAACAGTAGAAATGAATTTGTATTTATAGTAAATCTGAAAAAACAGTTGATTCCTAGGAGAATTCGAAAATTTTGGCAATGATTAAAAGACGGCGCTGATGTCACCACTTGTAATCAAAGAGGTTGCTTTTTGAAGAAGGTGGGTTCGAAATTCAAGGTGAAAAAACGGCTGAAGCAACCAATCAGAGAGCGATACGTGTCCCACGAACTCTGGCAAAAACCGTTTTGAATTCGTGAAGCTTTATCTGTCCGGGTAAACCCATAGACCTGTCCGGATTAAAAACTACTTCTGACGTCGGACTGTTTTTCAGGTCTTTGACAAGGATACTTGCACAAACACCTAAAAAAGGGGCTCTTGATGAGTCTGAATTCTGCACGCTCCCCGGACAAGGACAGATCAGTCCAAGGCCTCCGGACCGGACAGATCATACGAACCGGACAGATCGTTTTGAACACTATGACCATAGGACTGTTCGAACTATGACAAAAGTACTAAAAAACCTAAACACTTCTTGACTAAGCTACTTGCTCTCCTACTTAGAGCTCATTGGTCTTTGAACATGACCCGAGTCCATTAAACATGACCCGAAAGCCCATAAGGGCCCAAACATCAGAGTATAAATACCCAACCACCTGCATTAACTATGGGTAATGAGAATTAACTGCTACCAAGCTGCTTAATTATCTCTCTACTCTCTACTCTAAAACACTTAAACACCCAGACACCACCATAAAACACCAGCTGAAATTACCAGCCTACCATCAGGCAATTATTATCCACACCAAGTGCATGTTTCACAATTCGCATTTATCTTTATTAAAAATTCACATTTTGACAAACAAAAATATTATTCTTAATTGCGAATTTGCAATTTCGTTCACCTTTGTTTCACATTTATTTTAATCCACAATTCGCATTTTTAAAAAAAAATCTTTAATTCACAATTTATATGTTTTTTACTCTTATTTCACAACTCATATTTATCTTAATTTGCAATTCGCATTTCACATATAAAAAGACAAAATTGCTGCAATCTCACAATTTGTATTTCGCAATCTATATTTATTTTTAATCGTCTTTCACACCCCCACAAAAATAAATCAGACTTAAACATTGATTTGCAATTTTTCATTTTTGTTTCTCTTTCTTCCTGCTTAGTAATTCTGAATTACTCATAATCCATACCAACCTTTGAAGGAATATATATTATTTTACTTTGCGCTGGTCTAATTCGGAAGGGAATCAATTACTTATCAAATAAGAATATAATACACAAAACATATTTATGTATAAGATATGGACGGCTCTGGTTTTTGACAGAATATGATAGTTCTAAGTTATGGGGCATGGCATGATGGGTAAATGCGCCTTAAGAAAGCCAGCGAGGCACCAGCGCACACAGCCTATCATTATGAGAAAGAAACGCGTAGAAATGGGATACGTGAAAATAATATTAAAATGCATTACCTGTATAGACTAAGACTATATACTAATACAATCAAAGGCATGCGCCTTCGCCAGATGGTCACTTTTGGATCTATCCTGCCCACTACACTGCACACACATTGCATCAACCTCCCCCACCAGCATCTACTATAAATACCAATCCTAGCTTCTCAGCAATACTCATCAACTATCTATCTCTCTCTCTCTCCACAAAACTAAATAAAAAGGTTTCTATTGCACCTACTACTATGGCTACTTTTGTTTCCAAATCCGTGTTTCTCGTGTTCGCTTGTCTACTTTGTCATTTCATATCCGCATATGCTGCAGCTGCTGCTGCTCCTAACTTCTTTCGGGACATCGATGTTGCTTGGGGAGAAGGACGCGGCAAGATTCTAAACAATGGCCAACTTCTTACTCTCTCGCTTGACAAAGCCTCTGGTTCTGGCTTTCAATCCAAGAATGAGTATCTTTATGGCAAAGTTGAGATGCAGATCAAACTTGTTGCTGACAACTCCGCTGGAACCGTAACTACCTTCTACGTAAGCACCTGGTTATAACTATTTATAGTCTATAAACCAAAAGTTTATCTTCTGCTTTTTTTTTAAGTACTAATAGCAGTTGGAACTTGTCTATGCAGTTGAAATCACCTGGAACTACATGGGACGAAATAGATTTTGAGTTTCTGGGTAACGTCAGCGGGGATCCTTACACTCTCCACACTAATGTCTATACCCAAGGCAAAGGTGACAAGGAACAGCAGTTCCATCTTTGGTTCGACCCAACTGCTGATTTCCACACTTACTCCATCCTATGGAACCCTCAGAGGATTATGTAAGTACCACACCTCCAACACCACTTCACATACCGTATATAACTAGCTATCGAGTTTCAAATTTTCTAGAATCCCTATCTAATATTCTTTCTGTTTTGTTTACGTATTCCAGCTTGTCAGTAGATGGTAGACCCATCAGGGAGTTCAAGAACATGGAGTCCATAGGTGTTCCGTTCCCAAAGAACCAACCCATGAGACTTTACTCGACTTTGTGGAACGCTGACGATTGGGCCACCAGAGGTGGTCTTGTCAAGACAGATTGGTCGAAGGCTCCTTTCGCTGCTTCCTACAGGAACTACAGAGCCAGTGCTTGTGTTTGGTCAAACGGTAAATCAAGTTGCAGCACAAACTCTGCATCTTCGGTATCTGCCAAGAACAGCAACGATGCCTGGCTTACCCAAGAGTTGGATGCAACAAGCAACAGGTACCTGAGATGGGTGCAGAAGAATTACATGATCTATAACTACTGCTCCGACATTAAGAGGTTTCCGAAGGGTCTGTCTGCCGAATGCAAGAGGAGGAGATGATGATTCTTTCAAATTTTGAAAAACTTCGATTCTGCTTTTGTAAATTCTACTCAATTGGTTATTTATTCTTTTGTTCTATACACTGTAAAATATCTTTGAATCTAAAATAGAATTTATTTGTTTATTAATTATAAATCCAAAACATACACACTACGATTCATATTTACTCCAATAACTTCAGTCCTATAACGAAAAACACATGACTTGACTTGACTCTAAAAAGTTTTGAACTTTATTCGAAAAAAACAACCCGTGAAGAAGGAGAATGCCAAATGTTGAGGAAGTGACCACAATCGTTTTTGAAATGGAGTCAACATTGAGAAACCAAGGAATTGGTTTTGGAGAGAGTGAGTAACTGTTGTATACCCGAAAGCAACTCGTCCATTCTTCTATAACCCCCAAGACCTTTTAACGTTCTTTCCGTCTCCGATTCAAAATACATGGTTCGTGTCGAATCTCCGCGACCATAAAGTATTTGGAAGAAATACCTTTTATTTCTAAATGTCCATGAAAACGGGTAAAAAAGATTATGCTAAACATCCACAACTTACACCTGTATGTAGCTCTTTTAATTTTAGACATGCATATGCAATTTTTCAAAATAGCCATTAAAAAGATAAACTTCAACATCCATAACTTGCCAGTTTGAATGCATACGCTAAGATGATATTACAAATATGTTCCAATCTCTAGATGTTAAGATTTCAACATTGAACTCGGCACCACAACTTGCCAGTTTGAACACATACGCTAGGATGATATTACAAATATGTTCCAATCTCTAGATGTTAAGATTTCAACATTGAACTCGGCACCTAATGTCATATCATATGGGAATTGGATATTTCAGAATGAGAGATTTTAAATGGACTTTAATCACATCCCAATAGTCGACTTGTGCATACTGACGAGGATTCATATTTACTCCAATAATTTCTGTCTTATAACAAAAAACACATGACTTGACTCGACTCTAAATTTTTTTGAACTTTATTCGAAAAAAACAACCCGTGAAGAAGGAGAATGCCAAATGTTGAGGAAGTGACCGCAATCGTTTTGGAGATGGAGTCAACATTGAGATACCAAGGAATTGGTTTTGGAGAGAGTGGGTTGCTGTTGTATACCCGAAAGCAACTCCCCAATTCTTCTATAACCCCAAGACCTTTTAACGTTCTTTCCGTCTCCGATTCAAAATACATGGTTCGTGTCGAATCTCTACGACCATAAAGTATTTGGAGGAAATACTTTTTATTTCTAAATGTCCATAAAAACGGGTAAAAAGATTATACTAAACATCTGCAACTTGCACCTGTATGTAGCTCTTTTATTTTGGACATGCATATGCAATTTTTCAAAACAGCTATTAAAAAAATAAACTTCAACATCCACAACTTGCCAGTTTGAACACATACGCTAAGATGATATTACAAATATGTTCATATCTCTAGATGTTAAGATTTCAACATTGAACTCGGCATCACAACTTGCCAGTTTGAACACATACACTAGGATGATATTTCAAATATGTTCCAATCTCTAGATGTTAAGACTTGTGCCAATAGTCGATTTGTGCATAAGTTCTCTACTTAACCCTCTGGTTAAATGAAAGACTAAATTATATTGAGTTTTGATACACTTAACTGATATAATAACATCTGTGATACGTTCACGAATCATGTTATATTTAACACACAAGTTTCTACACTTGTCTTTGTAAACTTGTCTATAGACGTTGGCCAAATCAACCTTACTATCACACCTCATACATATAGGTGAAATCTGTTTGGGCTACAAAGAATCTCTTATAATAGATTTCTTAGCCACTCAACCTCTTTACTGCTTGGTGGTACTGCCATAAACTCGTATTCCATTATTGAATGAGTAATATATGTTTTTTTCGTAGATGCCCAGGACATAACAAATCTCTCAAGAAGGAATACTCGTCTACTTGTGCAAATATAATTCGCATCTGAATAACCTTCAAGAATCAAAGCAAATCTTGTATAAGTTAAACCGTAATCCATGGCTATTTTCAAATACTTGAATATTCGGTTTAAAGCTTACTAAGTATTTGAACTAGGATATTCTAGTATACCTACTAAGCTTTCCAACATCATAGGCAATATCCAGCCTAGTGTTAGTCATGGTATACATAAGATAACCAATGGCTCTCGAGTATTCAAGTTGAGATAATCCAACACATTTATTATGCATAAGCTTAAGACTATGATCCATAGGCGTGCTAACCGGAGAACAATCTTTAAAATTCAATATTTTCTCAATGCAATGTAATTGAGAAATTGATATAATATTGTTTTTTATTGATCCTTATACTAAGAATTATATCAGTTTTCCCCAAGTCATTCATCTCAAAAGCATATGACAAGAATTTATTGGTTGCATCTTATAATGGTAGAATTTATCCGAATTGGGGGTCAAACTAGTAGAAAATTGGGCTAATTTGGTCCAATATATGTCTTGTAAAATAGGCACAATAAATGTGTAACATTGAGGGTATATTATATAATAAGGAGTAAATATGTTTAAGTTTAGTAGAATATTATGGTGGAATAGCTAAAAATGGACCAATATTATGGTCTTTCGGCCCACCACCATTACTATAAAGCAATGTATCTTTTTTAGAAAATGATGAATAATTATTATTTTATTACTATTTTGGGCAACTTATATCTTTAGATTCCACGTGTTTCTCTCTCTCTAAATATCTCTATGACCTACCAAATATTATTAGACCTCTTTTATCATCAGATATTTCTAGAAATCATCATCGCCAACTTGGTTTTGGTCAATACCAAAAATCAGCACACTATCAACATATAGACAAACCGTAACTCTTTTACCAAGTATCAAATTTAATATATACACACACTTGTCTTCTTGATTAAGAATAAAACCATTAGAAAATACTATATTATCAAAAACATTATCTCAATCTTTTGGTGCTTGTTTTAGACTATACAAAGATTTCTTCAACTTACATACCTTGTTTTCACAACAAGGCATAATAAACCCTTTCGGTGTTTCATATAAATCTCCTCATCCAAATCACCATTCCAGAATACAGTTTTCACATCCATTAGATGAACTACCATATTGTATATCGATGCAAGTGATATTAACAATCTAATAGTGTAAATCCTAGTAATGAGGGAATAACTATCAAAGAAGTTAATCCGTTCTATTTACCTACAACCTTGAATAACCAATCTGGTTTTATACCTTTCAATGGTAAAATATACTTTATTTTATTTTTATAAAATTCATCTATTTTCCCAATGGTTTGCAACCATAAGTTAAATCAGTCGATTCTCATATATGATTATGCATGATAGAATCTATCTCATCTTGGATGTCTTCTTTCCAGATTACAACATCTTTTGATGTCATAAATTCATTAAAAGTCCTTGGATCATCCTCAATAATAAAACATTATTGATATTGATAGTCAATTTTATCTCTTGATCATTCAATCAAATAAATTTGAATATCGTATCCAAAAGACTTTATTTTTCTGAATCTAGTGTTTCTCTTTGTTTCAAATGGTCCGGGTACATAAACAGTACCATCTAATTCATAGTTTAAACTGAGTTCTT
Organism: Limnanthes douglasii subsp. nivea; assembly: GCA_036936605.1. Lineage (NCBI taxonomy): Eukaryota > Viridiplantae > Streptophyta > Magnoliopsida > Brassicales > Limnanthaceae > Limnanthes > Limnanthes douglasii. The sequence goes on from JAUPFV010000004.1 coordinate 214,552,932, forward strand.
ATTGATTGAATCCAAATTATGTCTTTAGGTCTTGGTATATATGTAAATATTCCTCCATCAAATTACATCTCTTGACTTTATAATCGTGTTCAATGCAATATAGTTATTAGATTCTAACAAAGAACTTATACGCAACGTAATGCTGAGCATACCCGGTGAATATACAAGTTATACATTTTTCACAAAAAGTTTTTCCTTTTGGGCTCAATGAGCCTTACAACTGCTCTAAAGTCCCAGACGCTCAAATAACTCGATGTTTGTGGCTTTTTATACCAAATATCATACTAGTTATTTTATACCTTTTAGTATGAATTTTATTCAATAAGTAGCATGATATTAACATAGCCTCACCCCAAAATCGTTCACTCAACTTCGACTAGGATAATATAAAATTAACAATTTATTTTAAAGTCGTATTATTCTGTTTTGCCATACCATTTGGTTACGATGTATATGGACCCGGTTTGATGTATGATACGAGTAGACTGAAAATATAACGGATCATGATATCCATCTCATCTATCTGTACGTAGATTTTAACCAAATCATTTTTATGTAGTTCTACTTCTTATTTATAGATTTTAAATTTATCAAGAGCTTCATTCTTCGCATGCAACAAATATATATATAGCAATATCTAGATGCATCATTAATAAAGGTTATAACATACTTTTTATCTCTCAATTAATGTGTAGCGTGAAAATCACATAAATCACTATGTAATAGTCCAAATATTTTGGAAACTCGGTTAACATAGTTGAAAGGTTTCAAGATTATCTTAGTTAATATATAAGTTATACGTATCTCATTTTTACATCAACCAGAGATATCATACTCATTTTTTACATATCTTTTATTCTTTTGTAATATCCATGTCCTAGTCTAGTGTGTCATAATTTTGTTTTATTCAAATTTATACAAGTACGAGTAGAAGTCATGCAAATAGATTCATGTTGAAATGAAATATTAACTTTTAACATAAACTATCATTACATCAATATCTAAAGCCTACAAATACACCATGTTTTGACAATATATACTTACCATTTTCATACACTTGTTTGAAACTGCAATTTTTTAAGAAAACATCGCATAGTAATTATTTCGAATCTTGGGGTTATTTAATATATTCTTTAATAATATATATTTTCTAGAAGGTAAATAATAGTTTAATATTTCCTAGTCCTTTGATTGGCTCGGTTGCAACATTTCCCATTTTCAATATAGATACATCTTCAAATGGTTGAAAATCATTAAACCATCCAAGATCTTTGCATACATGACTTGCTTCTCATGAATCAAACCACCATGCAACACTATCATCCTGCACATAAAATAATTTAGATATTAGTAACATATAATTATGACTAGAATTATAATTTGAACTAAAATCTCACATTGTTTCTTTCCTGGGTCTTTAGACCCTCTTGCACTAGAATTGTTACCACTTAGACAAAAATCGTTCTTGTATTTTCCAACCCATAACTTGAAGTAACCAGGTTTACCACCCTTCCAAAATGCCTAAATTTAATTTTTTTGTTAAATACTTATTGTTGTTTCTTTTGAATTTTTATCTTTTTTTTAATGTTTGCATTCTTAGAGAATCCACTGTTTTCAACCATATTCATAGTGGGGGATCTTACTTGGTTATTTCCCATAGGATTAGTGATTTCTTATTAAGCCCTTAGAGACTTTTCAATCTTAAAATAACTACCAACTTCAACTAAAGTCATTTCTTCATTGTTATGTTTTAAAGTCTGTTTCATGAAGGTAATAACTTGTCAATAACACTAAACACCAAAATACATTCATCCATTTTCATATGGTGTTGAATAAACTGCCCAAAAATTCTTAAAAATTCTTAACAAGGTGACAATGAATAAGAGTTCCATCTATAGTTCGACCAAACGGTTGATTTCTACACTTACTCCATCCTATGGAACCCTTAAAGGATTATGTAAGTGCCACACTTCCAAAACCGTCACATACATAATTATATAAAGTTTCAAATCTTATAGAATCTAGATATAACATTTTATTTGTTTTGTTGACATATTCCAATTTTTCATTAGATGGTAGACCTGTCGGCGAGTTCAAGTTAATGAATTAGTAGGTGTTCTGTTTCCAAAGAACCAACCCATGAGAATTTCCTCGAATTTATGGAACGCTCACAATTGGCCACTAGAGTTGGTCTTGTTAAGAAATACTGGACAAAAGGATCTTTTTGTTGCTTTTTACATGAACTACAGAGCTAGTGCCTGTGTTTGGCCAAACGGTAAATTAAGTTGCATCACGTACTCTCCATCTTCGGTATCGACCAAGAACAACAACGATGTCTGGCTTACCTAAGAGTTGGATGCAACAAGCAACAGGTAAGAGATGGGTACAGAAGAACTGAATGATCTATACCTACTGCTCCGATATTAAGAGTTTTCCTAAGGGTTTGTTTGTCGAACGCAAGAGGAGGAGATAATGATTAACTTTCAAATTTTAAAAAACTTTGATTCTGCTTTTGTAAACTTTACTCAATTGATTATTTATTCTTTTATTCTATACAATGTAAAATATCTTTGAATTTTAAATAAAAATAAAAATAATTAATTTTTTATAGTTGATATTATCATACAAGATAACAAATTTATTAAATCTTATAAGACAATCATCTTAGTAAAACTAGTTTCATTCTATACATGTCGGCTAAACATAAAACAAATCTGCAAAAATATACTTTTGTTAATTATAAATCATAAGTAAACCAACTATATATATTATTCCAATAATTTGGGTGTCATAAAAATATGTTTGTGACCATTTATATCGTAACCCTAATCCAGATCAATATATAATCCTTTAATAATTTAACTATTCCATATAATATTATATAATATTTATCTGAAAATATATATATATCACGTCTTTTTCATTTTGTTCTGAAACTATAAACTTCTAGTTAGGAGCATGGCGTAATTTCGTAAAGTGAGGTGAATGAATACTTCACTTTCTTTCTCTTTATATAAGATTTTTCATTAAGGTTTTAACTCAAGTTTAATTTTCATATTATCCTAAGTTATCTTTATATTTTATATTTAACTGTCAATATTCGGATTTATTCCTTCACAAAATCTGAATTTGACATGGTATCTTCATAATGAGTTTCATCTATTAGTCTGATTCATACTTATTTATGTTTACATGATTGCTTATTAACTGTAAATTTTATCAACAATAGTCAAAGCTTGAATAATCTTGTGATGGTACATCCTAATAGAAAAATTCTAACAAAAGTTGGATGCAATAAACATCAGTTATTTGAGATGGGTGTAAAAAACTTACATGATATATAACCACTATAATGATGTTAAGATGTTTCCTAAGGGCTCGTCTCCTGAATATAAAAGGAGGAAATAATTATTCTCTTAAATTATAGAAAAATTCGATTCTATTTTTGTAAGTTCTACTCAATTGTTCATTTATTATTTCTTTATATATACCGTAAAATATCATTAGATCTAAAATAAATGGAAAATAACTTGTTTCCTTGTTAGCGACGATTAAAATATATTCCACTCAATTTAGTCATATAACAACAACACATAATTTGACTTGACCCTAAAAGGTTTTGAATTTTATAAGGAAAAAATAACCAATAAAGAAGAATAATGTGAAATATTGAGGAAGTGACCACAGACGTCAAGACGGAGATGGAGTCAAGATTGAATTGATAGAACTCATACTGAATCGTCCAATATAGTTTTATCAATCTGCAGAATAGTAAATTTCTTTTAAGCAAACCGATAACTAACCTTTTAGATTTAAATTGAAAGAACATGTTAACCTTAGTCTGATTTATATTGAAAAAATTTAGAAACCCTAACTCTATTCAGATTATTACGTTTGGAAATTTATGATCGGGGACCACAATTTCTAAATTAATTTATTAATTTAATCCATGAATTATTAGTTCATGCTTAAGTGTTGAGATTTGGGCTGAATCTATCACAGTGTCCAAATTCATTCTGGTTACCATACTTATATCTCCATAACGCATTTTCACCTATAAGGCCAATTTTTCTTTAATTATATATAATATAATTAATATGGTCATGTATTAATTGGACTACCTTGTAATAATGAACAAATATATATTTAGCATATCGATTTATAATTATTATAATAATATCTCACTTGGATCGTCATATCTTACTCAAGAATATATTTAAAGTCAATGGGCCTCTGAATTCAATAGATGAACGATATAAGCCCGTACATGATCAATTAACAATAAAGTACTAAATATTTATTTCTCGTAATGTGAATAATATGATGCAACATCAATCACATTATTGTCATTGATCAATTACTTTGACCATTTATGGTGTGCAACCTAAGAATAATATGAAATATATTCGTACATATTTATTCTTAAATGGCCATGCCTTAGAGATCTAACAGAGTAACAAATGTCAATAAATTTAACACAACCATATATTGCAATAAACCTTTATGTATACAATATTGTAAATATCAATCATATTCTATTACAAAAACTTTCATTGAAACTAAAAATCCTCTAAATCGATTACATACATTTCGATGGTGTATTCCTTGGAAAACGTTAGACAATATCGCATTTGTAAGATTATCTCCCATCATGGAGTTTGTACTGATGTGCTATATATTTATCTGGCCCTCTTAACTCTTTATTTAACATATAAGAAGTTTATGTCTATGTATTTTGACTTACACAAGCTCATGTTATTATTAGAATACTGCACTACAGAATTGTTATCGTAGTACAACTTCATGGGACCTTCCATCCCTTATATAATGTTTAGAACAATGACAAAATCATGCATTCATAATGACTTGTTCAATTCCTCAAAGCACACAACAAATTTTATCTCCATAGTGGACAATGTGATAAGTGTTTACTTTACACTTTTCCAGTATATTGCACCCCCAACTAATAAGAGTATTGTAGGTACTAATTTTCAATGTTCCATGCATCTACCAAAATTTAACTCGTAATACCCAATGATCTCGAGCCTTTTCGAGTTTTTATATGTCAACATATGTCATTTCATTATTTTTAAAGGAATGTAATACTCTTTTCACTATCTTTTAGTGGTCCATGCATGGTTTACTAACATACATTCCCAACATATTCATAGCAAATGAATTTTTTGGCCTAGTAAAAACTTGAGCATATATTAAACTCCCAATTTAGGAAGTATAATGGATCATTTCCATTTCCACAATCTCAAATATTATCTTTGGACATTGACCCATAGTTAATCTGTCACCCATTGCTATAGGAGTACTCAGGGATCTTCAGTTTGTCAATCCATAACTTTATAACACACTTTCGATATATGGATTATGTGACAATCCAAGAATATCACGGGAGTGATCCCGATGTATTTGGATTCCTAACACAAAATTTGCATCAACAAGATCTTTCATAGCGACTTTATCTGATAAAACTTTCTTTGTAATGTGTAATAATTCCTTATTACATGAGGCAAATAGTATTTCATTGATATATAATACCATAAATATAAAATTACTACCGCTGAACTTGTAATACAAACAATATTTAACTGAGTTGACCTTTAAGCCAAAAAATACTATTACCCCAAAGAATTTGTAATACCACTTAGAAGCCTATTTAAGTCCATAAATGGATTTTTAAGTCTGCACCATATAGATTATTTTCTCAGTATCACCATTGAGAAACGTGGTCTTTACATCCATTTGACGAAGTCAGAGATCAAAGTGCGCAACTAATGTCATGATTATTCTAAAGGAATCTTTCATTGATACAATAGAGAAGGTTTCTTTAAAATTAATCTCTTCATATTGGGTATAATATTTTTCTACATGGCGTGCTTTATATTAGTCAACATTATCCATGGAATTGTGTTTGGATTGTAAAACCACTTACACACAATTTATTTTTTCCCTTCAGGTAATGAGACAATTCCTTTAATCGCGGTCTTGTATCTATTTATGCTTTTCCTTTATAATGTCAATCCACATCCGAGAGTTAGAGTGTTCAATGGCTTCTTTTAGGATGATGGATCATCTAAAATTCCAGCATGTGACTCTTCATGTTCCCGAAAATATATTATATATTTAGAAAGTATAAGATTTTTCTTTTCTCTCGTGGACCTTCTTAAGGGCATCATTACTTCTTGTTGTATTTCTTAAGAGTGTAACCCGTTATCCTACTTATAAATATAAGAACCACCAGAGTGGTTGTCCCAAATAGGTTCTTGAGAGTGTTTCTATTTCGAAAAAAGCATCTCCAAACTACTAAGTGTTGATCTTAGTTAGAGGGAAGGCTGACTAAAGTAGGAGCTTTAGGCCGCACGGGAGAAAACTTTCCTAGTCGGTTTGGACCCCGTGACAAGTGGTATCAGAGCGAGAAACGATACCAAGAAGATGGATCACCTCTTACAGATCACTTCAATACCTTTCAAGGATTAATTAATCAGTTGGCTGCTATGGGTATCAAATTTGATGATGAGGTTTTGGCGTTATGGTTGCTTGGTTCGCTGCCAGACTCATGGGATACTTTCAGAATGTCTCTTTCTAATTCAGCTCTTGAAGGCAATATCTCAATGGCATTAGCTAAAAGTAGTGTGTTGAATGAAGATATGAGAAGAAAAACAGTTGGCTTCTCTTCACATTCAGAAACTCTAGTCGTTGAGAAACGTGGTATAAATGAAAATCGCGGTTGGAAAACTAGAGGTAAAAGTAGAAGCAAGAGTCGGAACAAGTCTAATAAATTTGCAGATTGGGAGTGCTACTACTGTCATGAGATCGGGCACACTAAGAAATTTTGTCCTAAGTTGAGAAAAAAGAATAATTTTGGGAAATCCAACAATGGTAAAGAAGAAAAGAACTTGGATTTGAGCAACACATGTATGTACTGTTATGTGATAATCAGAGTGCTATTCATCTCGTGAAGAATTTGTCATTTCACTCAAAGTCGAAACATATTGATGTGAGATATCATTGGATTCGAGATATTCTTGATGCCAAACTAATGGAGGTTAAAGTTCATACAGATGATAATGGGTATGACATGATGACAAAGGTTTTGCCTAGGGGAAAGCTTGAATATTGTAGATTGATCGCCGGGATGGCGAATCCTCCCACATAGTCGTGAGGGGGAGATTTGTTGGGCTCTTCCTATGTGGGAGTCCAATTATCATATGGGCTAAGCCCAATTTGGATAACACATAGGATTTTGGTTTATGTATAAATATATATATTTATACACTGTCTTTCGGAGATGAGCATCATATTCTATAGTGCAGTTGTTGAGAGAAAAAGATGATTCGAGGTGGAACTTTGTGCTTTCAATTGGACTGTCTCCGGTTGTCCGATCGGCTTCAATTTTGGTGAGAAGGCTCATCTGCTTGTCCTCTACAATCTGTCCCGAGGGTTTTTGATTTGGAGTCATCTAAGTGTGTTTTTCGATCATCTTATTCTAACTGCATTTTGGGGATATTTCACTGAGTTTTCTGATTTCGGTTCATTATCTTGTGTATTGGGGTTGTGTATGAAGTTGTCATACTTCTTGTGGCGTATGCTCTAGTTTTATCTAGAGAATAGTTTTTTAACCCATCTTTTGATAGTGAATATTTGGTTGGACTCCGAAATCAGTCCCGTGGTTTTTACTTCCTACACCAGGAAGGTTTTCCACGTAAAAAGTGTTTAGTGTTGTTTGCGTTTATTTTATTCAGACTTGATATTTTGTTTGGGATCGTTGTCTCTATCATAATTGATACAAGAAATAAGATTTCGTTTGTGCTTCTATTTCTTGTCAAAGTGGTATCAGAGCTCCAGGCCCAGACAGTACGCGATGTGGGTGAAATTCTCATTAGTCGAACATGATGAATTAGTAGCCATGCTCAAGGTGATCTGCTCTAGAGATCCATGCTTGGAGTGGCCGTGGCTCATCAAGTAGTGTGGCTTGATTGGAGGCTCATCAAGAAGTGTAGCTTGATTGGAGATATCCTCGTTTGGAGTGCACGTTGCTTATCAAGCAGTGTGGCTTGATTGGAGTGTATCAAGACGGTGGTACTTGTTTGGAGTGGCGCTAAGGAACAAGGAAGGATGGTTCAGATCAGATAAATCCGTTGTAAAGGCTCTAGAGATCAGGCAGCCCCAACCTGATTAGAGTGAGCGGATGAATGTCAATTGAGAGGAGGCTAAAGTGGTACTTTGTTCGAGAGGAGGATTTGTTAGAGTAGCGACCAAAGTTCCACATCCCACATCGGTAATATATGGGAAGGATTAGTGGTATATAAGTAAGAATATACCTCAACTAGTATGAGGTCTTTTGGAAGTGGACCAAAATCAAACCCGTGCGGGCCTTCGGGCGCCAAAGCGGACAATATCATACTAGTGTTGAGATTGGTTGTGTTCTTACTTATATACGGAGAGGTTATTTTTATTTCCTCTATTTTTAAAACAATCAACATGTGTTTTTATTTTTTTATCTGTCACATTATTTTGAATTTATGTTTTTTTTTTCATTATGCACCTGCAACAAAAACAAAACAACATATTGTATATAAAAAATAGAAGGGAAACAAAACACTCATCCGGATCCTGAAACAAAGAATTGTTCAACGGGTTCATCATCTTCAAATTCGACTTAGCATTTTATCCTAGAAGTCAGCTTTCTTACTCTTGTTACCATTACTTTTTCCGGCCAATTTTACACCAAACATAGGACTAAATCTTAAAATACTTGAATAGGGAGAGGCTATTTTTTATTAATATTTTTATTTCCTCCAATTTTAAAACAATCAACATGTGTTTTTATTTTTTTGTCTTTCACTTTATTTTGAATTTATGTTTTTTTTTTCATTATGCACCTGCAACAAAAACAAAACAACAGATGGTATATAAAAAATAGAAGGGAAACAAAACACCCATCCGGATCCTGAAACAAAGAATTGTTCAGCGGGTTCTTCATCTTCAAATTCGACTTAGCATTTTATCCTAGAAGTCGGCTTTCTTACTCTTGTTACCATTACTTTTTCCGGCCAATTTTACACCAAAACCCGAATAATCATAGTCTCACTCGTCGACTCAAATATTTATTAAAACAACGCCAGATAACACCATTTACATGATAAAAAAAAATATGTCGAAGATGAAATCTTACCTCCACCGTTGTCAATCTCCTGCTCGAACTCGGTATCTTGGTTCTTATTATCTTCATTCGATAAGATATTAATGGCGTCGCTTGAATCAGTCTCGAATTTTAGAGTAGAGGTTGTACGGGGAGTGAGAGGAGTAGAGAGAAAGATGAGTGTAAAGGAGAGTGATTGATGGTAAGAAAAGCACAACCGAGACGGTGGCGCAGGCAACACCTACGAGATTGAAGCATAGTGTTGTATTGTTTAGCGGCAATTACTGATCGATTTAATGACATAAAGAAGCGAAGACTGAATTTTAAGTTTGTACTTATACAAGGGTACCAATTTTTTTTTCTATCTGGAGTAAGAATAACTTTTCTAAACAATGGAAAAAGAAATAAAAAATATAACACCTCGAATATATGCTAGGTTTGAAATCTATTTAATCTTTAAAAAGTAGAAACATCCACCAAAACCAAGAAATAACTACAAATTTTGAAATATTTTGTGTTTCGTTTCAGTTTCGGATACGGTGGATCGACATAAACATGACCTTCTTTTTTCGTATCGTGTGGATCCTAAGTTTTATCAAATCGTAAATGTTTTGACCTTAACCCTATTTTTTCGTATCAAATTCGAGTCAGGTTATCTAGTAATGTTGAATATTGACAGCTTTGCCATAACCACTAAGTTATAATAATTCATAACAATAAATTTAAAGTAACTTGATAATAATAACATCAAAATAAAAAATAATAATAACAAATATAAGAATAGCTATAATTGAGGAACCAAAAAATTATGTGATCGGCTAAAAGCAAATGGATATAAGTGGTTATATAGTTAACAAGAAAAAAACCTTACAAGTCATGGTTTTATTATCGATTGTGAGTTCCAGTGTCCCACTCATTCTAACGTCAGCCCTTAGTTCTAGCCTTGAGTACTTAATCTGGTTTCATTATCTAACTTCAACTCTAAGTTACAACTTACTATTCCAAACTTACTATTCCAAGTTACAAATTCTACAAATATAGTTACTCTTATGACAATAACAATATTTCATCGTAGAACCAACAAATTTCTTGTTTGAAATTATTCATCAAGGATTTTGCTTAACTTAGTCTGACACAATCTGAGTCACTTTTCAACACCGCTTCATTTGAAGATCCATTTTGTTCAAAGAACTCTTCACCTCAGCCATCGTGAAGGACTCTTTATCATAAATCACGGTGTCAATAGAGTGCTTATACACTTCTGGTGCAAAGCTGGAACGGACAAATGTCTTTAGATCTCTCTGTTACCATCCATCTACAATATGGAAAGGTGTTTCTTCACGTACAACCTATTTATCAAGGATTTATTCATATAAATATCTTTATCCATATTCCATATTCTTATAGTTGAAGACTCTTCATGTGCATCTCGAAATATTTTGTCTTGAAGACTCACGATCAACACATTATGACCTTGAACATCACATCGGCATTGATGACATGATATTTATCATCGATTTGATAATATTTTTATACTAATTTATATGTAAGTTTTAATTAATAAAGAATATAATACTCCTAATTTTGTTTTGTTTATTTTGAAATTATAAGTTAAAATAGCAAAAACAAGTTAAAAGCACAAATATAAACTAAATTATAAAAAAAGAGTTACCATTGAAGAAAATAATTAAAATCAAAGATTTAAAAAAAGGATGATAAAAAAAAATCAACAACTCTGAAAATATAACTAAAGCCACGTTACAAAGTTAATTAAATAAAATAAATACAAATTTTCTTATCATTAAATGCATTAATTATTTCTTATAACTAATGGATAATTGGTTTTGGTTATAATGGGTTAGAATTTAAAAGAATCAAATTGTTTCTTATAATTAATGAGGTAATCACTTTGGCTATAAACTCTGAGGTTAGAAAAGAAATAAAGCATATAAGAATCAAAGAGAATCTAAAAAATGATCCATATAATCCTATTATTATTTTTTATCATTATTATGAACAAGATTAACTTTATTTATATATATATATATATTACTCTAAAAAAAATAGCTAAAGTTATATATATATATATATATATATATATATATATATATATATATATATATCATGAATTATTGTTTTTAGTTTTTTAGTATTAGTAGTAAAATTAACTTTAATTTTCTATAAGATTAATTGATTGATAATAAATTTAGGTGAGACCAGAGTTAAAATTTATTTTTGAAATATACTGGGTTAAATGAGTAGTGTGTTATTGTCATGATCAAGTGAACTATGAACTAGGTTCTTAGATTGTATGACCTAATTATATGAGATATGAGACTATACATATAACCAATCATACAAAAAAAATTAGTTACTAAAAATTAGTTACTAAACACAATATTCTACAAGAGAATGTGTTTTTTTTAAAGTATAATTTATCTAAAATTTGTAATAAAATGTATATAAATGTTTTAATGTCCTAAAATTCTTTTAATATTAATCATTCTAATTTTATTGATGGTTTTTATTTTATTTATCTATAAGTATCAAATGTGGATCTTTTCATCAACATTTTAAAATCTTTTCTTATTTAAATTTTTTCATATACGATTTTATTTTCAACTATTAGATAACAAAAGTATAATACATTTCATTTAGGTACGATAATAGTGTCTTGAAATATTCGTTATAACTACAACGAAAATTGTTCACTTGGAATTTTGTTCTTTCAATTTTTTGGAGTTGTTGGCGGGGAAAACTTTCTATTTTATATGTTGGGTTGTTAGATTTTTACTAATATTTTTTTTATTTTTTATTTTTGGTGCGTATAATAGGGAGAAAACGTCTTTTGCCCTTTGATATTGATTTTTCGTAAAAGAAGAAAGAAGCTTAAAATGGATAAAGAGCTGGTAGGTCCTCATATAAGGAAGATAAGTGATTTTATAATCCCATTATGATTGAGTTTGACCCCAGCATCTTGAGGCCAAAGGTAACTGTTTTACATTTCGAAATCAATCCAACACTAATTACCATGATCCAAAACAACTAAATTTTCACCAAAAATCCAGAACAATGCACAAACCCGCATCTCGTTGATTTCTTGGAGATGTATAATAAATAACAATAAAAAATGTATCAACTTGTTGTTGTAAGAATCCGAATCTTTCTATTCTTTCTAAAAGGAAAAACTAAAAAATGGCTAAAATCTTTATCTCCATATTGTCTAACAAATTGGGAGCAACTAGCTCAACTATTTCTGGAAAAGTATTTCCCACTTGTGAGATCTGCAAATTCTTAGAATGATATTTCAACCTTCGCTTAAAGAAGCGACGAACACATGATTGACTCGTGAGAAATATACAAAAAGTTGTTGTGAAGATGCCCTCACCATGAGATATTAACCTGGTTGATACTCCAAACCTTGTGGGCTTATATGGAAAAATAAATTAATAATAAATGATGCAAGCGGAGGGTCATTAACAAAAAAAAAAATCAAAGGAAGCATATTGATTACTTGAGGTCCTCCCGAATAACAACCGTGGATATGAAAATAAGGTCGGGATGTACCCAATATGATATGAGACTAACATTCAAGAGATGTTAGTCGCGCTTGAGAAGCAAATAAACTAGCATAATATGATTTTTTATGTATTACCAGATGTTAATGGTTATCATCCATCTATCAAAAATCAGTTCACAACATCAAAAGATGTCATGTATGTAAGTAATTTCCAACATGACAGTATACCTTATTATACCAAAATTCCCCTTGTAGAACAACAATAACGTACGAAACTAGAAGGATTTGGAAAAATTGGAAAAAAAATCAAATGATGTATTAATTAAGGTTGATAAATTTGTCTTATATGCTCACTTTATAATTTAGACATGGAGGAAGATATATTTGTACCCCTCGGTTTTAGAGAGACCTTTCCTACCTACTGCTCGAATTATGACTGGTGTTGAAGATGGAAAATTAATCATTCGTGTTGGATATGAACATGTGATATTTAAAATATTAGAATCTTTGAAATTTCTAAAAGATAGTCATTCGTGTTTTTTAATCAATATGGTAGAAAATTCTCTACTACATGCTAGACTAGATGAAAGTGATATTTAAAATAAAGAGGTAAAAAAATTGTTATGGATTTGATAATCTACTTACTCTACCTTTTAATGTTCATATTTTAGAGCTAAAATCACAAAAAATGAAATATCTAAGTTATAGTCAAAACCTCCGCCCTCATGTTCACTAAATATCTCTTTGTATGAATCTAACAGGTGTCCTTCTATTACTAATGTGTCTTGAAGTTATGTAGATAAAGATGGAATATCAAAAGTGCTAATATAACTCAAAGAAGTCATATGTTTGGTGATAACGAAGATACGAGAGATAAAATATTCCAATCAAGAGATTAAGATTTTAATGAATGAATTCTACAATTCACTAATCAATTATCAAAACTGAATAAATCCAACCAGGAAGAAAAAGTGAGTTGTATACTAATTGTGGTCTAAATTGAATAACTTGGATATCATATTTAGAGAAGGGGACATTTACGGTAAACGCATAGCAGTTGAAGCCTTATTATCAAGGAGGGTGTCAACTTCTTTTCAAGTTCCACAATAAGAAACCCCACAAGTCGAGTTGTCGACTGTAAAATAAGCATTGATTCAAGTGTGAGTATTTATTTTATTTTACTTTACTCCATTACTTTTATCTCAGTTTCAAAAGATAAATATTACAAAAATATAATTTTCATGATACGTTAATATTATTTATTGTTTATTTTAGGACCTTAAAAACTTAATTCAATCTTACAAAGTCATATTGAGTTTAAAAATTTAATAATTTTATGTTTAGTTTTTTATTTGATTTGGTGTTAAATTTATATTTATATAGATTTTATTAAATTTAGGTATATAAAAATTCAATTTGAGTAAAATTGTTTATGTTAAAAGTAAAAAATAATATTAAATCATTTTTCTAAAAACATATTATTATATAAATTAATTAATTAAATAAATAAAAAGGTTGCATATATTGTTACTAGTAATCTATTATGATTCCTAATCAGGTCCATTTTCACATAAATATAGAAATAGTTTATATAAATTCTTAAATGTGGTTTGTCTAATTTTGTAGCCTAGTTAGTATGAGTCGATAGATTTATAGGATTGTTGAATCACCAAATATTCCTTACCAATGAGAAGAAAAGTAATGAATCTAAAGCTCGCTAAATGGATTAGTTTGAACACTGCACAAGTCACCTACAAAAAAAACAAACGTTCATTCAATTTTTAAATTTATATGCCAAATAGAAAGATGAATGAATAAAATAATTATATATTAAATAAATAAATCAACCACTACATAAAATGGTTTTTTACTATTTTAGTTTATAAATGAAATGTTTAAAAGTATAAATTTAATAAAAGAGTTAATAGTTTCAAAAATAAAATAAAAATTACGAGACTTCTTCAAATTTGTATCCATAATATATAGTTATGAAAGTTTTTTATTAACTATTTTAATGATTAGAAAATTTGGTCTTGACTTATAGATAGATTACATATAATTTGTGATATTTAGTATTTAAGAAATATGTAAATGTGGGGTAAATTGATCATTTATTTTATATTATTTTTATATTAATTTATTTCTTAGTTTTAATTAATAATGAATAAAATACTCTCAATTATTTATTTATTTATTTATTATTCAAAAATAAACATTTTAAAAAAAACTTGAAAAATAAAAAAATAAAATAAAAAAGAGTTAAAACTGAAAAAAAAAAATAACTAATAACTTCAAACAAAAATAAATAATATGACAAACAACTAAAGCCACATTACAAAATTAATTATATAAAATTAAATAAAATTTTATTGATATCAAAACAGTTAGTTATTTTTTATGATTAATGATCAAGTTGTGTATTCTAAAAGATCAGTGTTAATTTTATTATAATCAAATCCACTAATAATAAATTTATTTTAGTTTAAAAGATAAATCTAGTTGGATATAAGATTAAAGATATAAATACGAAAATGTTAGTTGCGAGTGATTAAGAGATAAAAATAACATCAAAATTGGATTTAAAAACATGTTTGATTTGATTTATATATATATATATATATATATATATATATATATATATATATATATATATATATATATATATATATATATATATATATATATATATAGTAAGTAGAAACTCGATAAATTAATACTCGATTATTTAATAAACTCTCTAAGATAATATCTTTAGCCGGTCCCGATTCGGGGATAGGGTGCTAAATTAATAATTCGCTAAAATTATAAGATAATACATTTTTGATAATTTCTTTAGATCCCATATAAAATATAAATTAATAATTCCTTATATATAGCATATTACATGAATGATTTTTGAAGGTTTCTTGAAAAATGATTCAATTGTCTTTTGTTTTTTTGTTGAAATCAATTTTCCCTTGAATCTCGTCTCTAACTTTCCTTAGCATGGTAAGAACTTCTCGTGTTGTTTTCTCATAGCTCAACAAGAAATTGCTCAATGTGATTGCCGCTTTAATAGCTTCGTTTTGCGAATGGGGCTCCATTGTAGAACTTTCATCATCTTCTTCATGGATATCATCTTTATTAATTCCAATAACACTTTCAATAATTTCTTCACCAGTCAACAACTGTGCAACTATATTTTCTTTTGGGTGATTCAGAACATCTTCGACATCCATTGCATTGCGATAACCCAACTCTTTGATCAAATTCTGGAGTTCTTGAGTGATTTCACCACCTTCATCTGAGTTCTCAAAAGTCACGTTATTTGTTGATCGAAGTTTACAATGACGAAAGCAGTTCACAATTGTATTTGCACGAACATCCATAGACCATGCTGAAATTGCAAGATTCATTGCATCTAACACATTTATTTTTGCTAGATTTGGAACCCCTAGTTACTATGAAATCAGTTCACAATTGTATCAAGAGATATTGTCGCTCACTCACCTGCAAACTATAGTTACTATGAACCCATTCTTGCAATTGCTTTTGAGTGAGACTTGGATTATCCTTGTTGTGCTTGCATAATGCTCTTCGAATCTCATATGTCATTGTTGTTTTTTCACACCTTTAAGATGGGAAGTCATGTTGTGTGTATGATTTGTTTATTTTAACCTATTTTGATCTTGTATTTATATAGAAAATATTTTTAATGTCCATAAAGTGATACATTGAACACAAGAAGCATAATAAGGTGGAAGATTGAAGGTTTCTTTCAAATTGGGTCATTCATTTGATATACATGCATTGTATACTGTACAATAATTAAGTGGAAGCTTGAAAGATGTTTGTAAACTAAGTATTTTATTATAAATTAATAAAATATTAATTAATATATAAATTAATAATTAATAATTTATCGATTAATTAATAATTCTTTTAATTAATAAATTTTGGTGGTCCCAAGTGTATTAATCTAAAATTGTGTTAATATGTATTATGTTAAATTTAGTGATTGTTTTTATTTTATTGTTTTATAAACTACAACCTAGATACGTTGGATTTATAATTGTATTTTATTTTTCAATTTTTTTAATATAATATTTTCTCAATTATATATTTTATTTTAAACTATTTAGAAATAAAACTAAAATACTTTTTTGTTTGTACGGTAATCGTTACAACTAAAGCTAAATATTGAAGATTTATTAAGAAAAAAATAAAAATTTAATTTAATTTAATAGTTTAAAAATAATTAATTATTCAAAAGATCCAAAATTGGGTTTTTATTTATTTAAACTTAATAAACTAAAAAATGATAAAGTATTTATTATTAATATTATAAAATTTTATATGGATAAAATTAGTATTCACATCGGTAAAATGAATGTTTTAGTATTAATTTATTTCGTGTGCTTTTTCAAGGTTAAACATCTTTGAGTTTATCATTAGATTGTGCTTGACTTTACTCCAAAATCCACGATATTTGTCGTTTTAATTATTTTTCTTCACCATCCATGAATATCGATATCAAAATTTCACTCTCACCGCACCACCTGTTAGAGAAATCAACAATAGCTGAACAAGATCCAACTCATCCGTAACAATACTCACTACACCTAATCCTAATCATTCAGTCAAAGCAGTGGCCGACAGTTGACAAACTCCTACCCGAGAGATTGTAGGAGATAATCTGAGTGTCAGCTCTTACCTTGTTAAACTAAAAAGGTTAAAAAACAAAAAGTAATCAATCGCACAATAAGATATTTAATGTCGTTCAGATCGTGAATAAATCCTACATCTATGGATAACGGAAACAATATATTTATTAAAAATTACAAAAAGACTCTGAAACACTCAATCACTCATTTGTTTAAAAATTTCTTTTGGATTTATGATGAATCGATGAATCTTGAGAATGTCTATTCAATTGTTTATCTTCAGTCTTACTACATTCTTTGACAAACAAACTCATCAATCTCCTTTATTACCGTCGATGTTGCTTTATCATGTCACATCTTTACCACACGTTATCCTTCCTCTATTTATAGATTTAGAAAAAACCTTAATTCTCAAACGGAGGCTCCAAATTAAATCATATTAATAAACAATTGTAATAAATCTAAAATAATAAAATAGAAAACCTAATAAATATTGGTAAGGATAGTTATCGCCTGAGGGTAGGCTTGTAATTTGTTTGGTGTTTTAAAGAAGTATGTGGGTGTTTAATATTTAGAGTAGAGAGTATAGGGAGAATTAAGCTGGCTGGTTGCAGTTAATTTTCATTACCCATATTTAATGCTGGTGGTTCGGTATTTATACCCTTATATTTTGGGCCCTTATGGGCTTTCGGAACCGGGTCATGTTTAAAGACCCATGAGCTCTAAGTAGGAGAGCAAGTAGCTTAGTCAAGAAGTGTTTAGGTTTTTTAGTACTTTTGTCATAGTTCGAACAGTCCCATTAGCTAGGTGTTCGAAGTGGTATGTCCGGTCCGGAGAGCTAGTTCTGATCTGTCCCTGTCCGGGGAGTAAGAAGAATTCGGACTCATCAAATATGATATAGGTATTAATTGGAAACATAATTAAATAGAACACTCGTTTGATATAAAATCCAATTAATAGAAAATCCAATTAATATAGAAACACCAAAATATTGTACCATATGAAATATAAAACTTCTAACATAGAAAAGAAATTCAGATCAATCAGGAACTTAGGTCGAGCTCAATCAAATCAACCACAGCGTTCCAATGACATCAAGAAACAACTTCAGACCAATTCTCTTCAAACTAGTCTGCTTCGGATCAACATGCTTCCGTCCAACACATATACTTTGATCAAGCTCATACACTTCAATCCATACTATTTGGGACCAACTTACTTCATATCAGTCTGCTTCGGATCAACATATGTGATTTGTTCCATCTTGCTTCGACTATGCTCAGCTCTTAGGTTCTAGTGAACTCTTTCTTCACCTGATCCCAATTGAGTATCCAGTCACATAGAGAGTTATCCGTTTCAGGGAACTGCTCTGATCATAGTTCTCCAGCTACAATATTTAAATCCAGTCATCGCTAACTAGTTTCGATGTTAGTACTCAGTTCCAACTTCAACCCTTGGTCCCTGTCTTTGGTACTTAGTCCCAATTTCAACATCCATATTTAACTTTAAGTTACATTCTATAACACCAAGTTACAACTTCCATACCAAGTTACAGTTTCCACACCAAGTTATAAAATTTGATACCAAGTCAAGCCTTCAGAAACTATATTGCTACCACTTTTAAGACTATACTTTAATATTATGGATTCCAAGAACACTATCATTTTAATTAAGGCATTTACAGGTCCAAATATCTCGAGAGATATTGAATTAATTGAACTGTACCATATTATTTTAAATGATCATGGGCCCTTAAAAGGGTATAGCCAAGCCATTTTGGAAGAACTAATAAACATGTTTGAGGTTGGGCCTTGAGGGGGGAAATTCCCACACGGGTTGGATAATTCATTATTTAGGCTTTGAAGTATAACTAACCTATAATGATAGAAGAACATGGTTACCCAAAAAAGAATGGCAAGAGCACTAAACATGAAAATGAATAAGATCATGAAGAATAAAAAACTCGTCCAGATAACGCATTGGAAAACTATTCGAATATACTTACATATAACAATGAGTAGCAACAAGCTCCACCCTACACAAAGCATCCATAGCAAAACGAAATTTACTTTGTGATGTATGGCAAACACGAGGAAGAGGACGATCATCCTCTATGATAACCAAATCTATAAAGGATCCCAACAAAAACTTCATGCTACGGTCTGATGACGCAACGGAAATAGAAGAAGAAGTAACGATAGATGAAACCCTAATTCAAGGGTAACATGATGAAACCCTAATTCAATGGTAACATGATGAAACCCTAATCTAAGGGTAACAAAGATTGAAATTTTCACAGATAAAAATATATTATTCCAAAAACTTAAAATAACTTAAGGCATATGAGGCTTTATATAAGAGCTTCTCAAAACCCTACATTATAATACAAAGAAATAAAATAAATATTTTAAAATAAAATAAAATAAATATTTTAAAACAAAATAAAATAAAATAAAATATTAATATAATTAGATTTGATTTGATTTAAATACATAAGATATTTGAATAATATAAAATAAAATTAAAAAGGCTTTCGTTTGGACTTTCTGGACTACATCATCCTCTCCTGGTTGACAAGAATTCGTCCTCGAATTCACAGCACCATCACCATCAAGAATCCAAATTATTTATTTTATTTTATTAAATCGTTACATTGGGAATTATAATTGCTGACCTTATCGGAATAAGATAAATTCTTCTCGAGTGTTCCTTATTCAAAGTTACATTGAAGCTATCCGGTTGATGAAAATAAATAATTTTGAAAACCTTTTCATAGCCTAAAGACAACATCCCCATGTCCAGTTGATGAAAAAAAGATGGTTTTGAAAACTTTTTCATAGCATGAGACAACATCTCGATAAGCAATTTTTACCTTGATTCGACGATTGGTAACCAATTTAAACTCCTTCAGTAACCGGTCAATACGATCGTCATTGAAACGGTTGGTATGCCCTATCATACTCAAACGATCTTCTCGATCTTCATGACCATGTGTGTTGTTCTCTTCTTTAAACCTTGAATCAGAATAGTGAGGCTTTAGAAACATGCTTCCCCATAGCAGGAACTAAGGCTCTGATACCAAACTAATGATGCGGCGAAAATAGAAGAAGAAGCCACGATAGATGAAACCCTAATTCAAGGGTAACATGATGAAACCCTAATATAAGGGTAACAAAGACTGAAATTTTCAGAGATAAAAATATATTATTCCAAAAAATTGAAATAACTTAAGATATATGAGGCTTTATATAAGAGTTTCTCAAAACCCTAAATTATAATACAAATAAATAAAATAAATATTTTAAAATAAAATCAAATCAAATCAAATCAAATCTTAATATAATTATATTTGATTTAAATACATAAGATATTTGAATAAAATAAAATAAAATTAAAAAGGATTTTGTTTGGACTTTTTGGACTACATCACTGTCCTTAATGAACTACCTCGAGGCCCAATTTTTGGGGCTAGAGTCGCTAAAACCCCTTAACTGGAAACAAAACCCGTTACTTTTCAAGGGCTAAACCAATATTGGATTGAGGTCGAGCATGTTATCTATAATATATATAAAGGAGAAACAATTGGTACAAGCACGGGAGGTAGGACCACGTGGGGATATTTTTCCATGAACCATATAACAGTTGAAAATGCGTAAAATATGTTCAAACTCCACGGAGACAAAATTATTTCTCTTTTTAGAGTAGACATTTGGTAAATAGTAACTTTTGGAGAAAAACTGATTTACTTAGAGAAGGAGTTATTAGAGAGTTAGTGCGCTACCAAAGTATATGAAACAAGTCAAGTTAAACTTAAGGAAAAACTCAAGTATCATTGATAATACACTAGAAAATATTGAATGAGAGTAGTGCAAAGGTATATTATGGCCAAAAGGTATGAAGAACGATTAAAAATCACTAAATAAAATATATAGTTATGGGTAAAGACTATAAATATTATAGAGCTTCTCTCTATAGAACAAGTTGTTTTTTTTTATGTTCTTCAAGTGTTGCTATATTATATATGATAAAAAAAATATCAAATACTTAGGAAAATCATCTAAGTAAATCTAGTTCTATTATGTCAAAAATTGAACAAATCTTGAAGAATTCTACTTTTGTTAGTTAGTTATAAATCCAAAGTATATCAAAAAAATTGGTGTAAAACATTTTGGAATGTATTTTTATAATAAGGTAGGGAAATAATTAAGTTTTGGATAAGTCTTAGAGAAACATCTCGGTATATATAGAGAAGTTCTGAAAAAGTAGTTGGGTAGTAAATATTTTCCACCTCTTCACTAATTTAAACAAGGATATATATAGTAAAATGGGTTTAGTGGGCTTGCATGGTCCATGACTCTATTTCGGTAGCCCAAGCTAAAATACAACCCAAGCCTATTATTATATAAAATATTTCTAATTATTACACCTTATTACATCAATATTACAAAATAAAATCTGATTTCTCTTTTGGAGAATTGCGTCTTATCAGTAGCCCCCTAGTCATTCCGAAGGTCCTTCGGAGGACTTAGAGTTGGAGTTACTTCAGATTAAACCATGCGTATAATTGACATTTCAGATCAAGTCACACAAACATTTAACACTTTTCATCAATTTGGGTTGATCCCAACATGCATTGGATAAAATATTTTGAGTGATTTATGATTTTTTTAGGATAAAGTTACATACATGCTGCAGATGGTTATTTAGAACTCTAATTTTGTTAAACGTGTCATGAAAATATTTAGCCCACAATCTTCCTTATGTATAGTGAAACGTGATAACGTTTTGAAATGATTTCACTTCTCTAAGAAGCTCTGAACTTCTACCACTAAAATTTCTAGTTTTTAGTCTGGTAACCACTGTAAAATACTTTACTGGTGATACATTTATATTTGCATGTTTATAACTGCGACCGTTTGATCAATTCGATGTGCTTGTCTGACAAAAGCCGAAGCAGTAAAAAAACTCGAAAAGTTGATGGGCACTCCATTTCAGCTATGTGCCTCATCTCTGTAATGATGAGGATTTTCTCATAATACAATGAAGACTCTATTTTAGCTGATCCCCCATCATATACAGTTCATTATTTTACTTCGAGAACTCAATATTTGAGGCAAACACGACCTCAGGGAGACACTTGCAACCAACGGTGGTCATGATTTATAACAATGAGTTCGGACATCAAGGATAGGTCACTTGTGAAGACACCTACCCCCAATATGATTATAAAGGGTTAGCAAGATTTCGAGCATAAGGAAAAAAAAAGGAAATGCGAAACATGTTGCAACATCTCTAAGAGTACCCTCGGAGAAATCGGCTATGTGACTCATTTATGTCGCTGATAGGTTGGTTGTCCCTGAGAAGAAAAAATTTAAAATTAGATCATTCAGATCTAATCTGATGCAGTTGGTTCTTAAAACCGAAGATCGTACTGAATTAGGATCAGTAGTTGGGGTATCAGAGCAATCTAGAGGTGTGTTGAAGTCCCAAAGGAGGTTGATGGGAAAGCTTTGAAAGGTAAAGGAAGCAAAAACAAAGAAGTAGATGTGGAGTTATCATCTTCGGTGACCAAATGTGTGGGGTCTAATTTTTTAAGATGTCAGCAACAAATACTTGATTTATCTTTACGAAATATCATATAGTTATTATCGAAGAGTAAATTAGGCGCAGTGCAGGTCAAGTGGGGAATCCGCAAGTAGGTGGAGATAAAAGTTCCAAAAACCAAAGGGACACCATTGAATTGTGCTTTAAAAGAAGTAGTCGTCTACTTTGACCTGCTAAATTGGGGTTTTCAGTTTCCGTTAGACCCCGAAATAGTTAGTTACTTTGATCTGATTTGCTTATTTCCGAGCCAAGGCATACCAAATTCTTGGTTTATGTTGATGTCATGTATCATGGCATCAAGATTATCCAAAAATTAAAATACCGATGGAGCAATTTGTAGCTATTACCAAACTATCGATGAGTATAAACTGGTTAGTGATATGATGGGGGATAAAAAAATGTGGAAGCTGCAATTCTTCACCATTAGTGGCTGCTTGGAGAATGATAAAAATTTCTCCCATAAAGTCAATTTGACCAACATTCAATGGTGTGATAATACTCAAGTAACTTCTGAAGTGTTACTTTAACTTCAACTTCCTTTATCCTTCAACATTTTAAATTTATTTTTATTCTTTTTGTGGCTATACTGAAGTCTCAACAATAAAACTTAGAAGATGCCAAAGTTACCTTAAAAAAATTCCACCAGTTGGTCGCGGAAAACTAGTTAAACGCATTTTATAAGTACTTCTCTGAACAACCTTGTTTGGAGTCACCTCTGGTGGACTCAAGAGAAACTTAACTTGTCATGGAAGGAATCTACTACCATGCCATTCCCATTGATAATCTTTGACCGAATAGAAACTATCGATGGAAAAGCCCTTTGGAAGTGAATCAGTCTGAAAGTCATTCAAATATAAGACTAATGTTGAAGTTAGGAAAATAATCGAAGATCCCCCAACCCTAAAAAGGAAGAAAACACTGAGAGCATCAAAATTACACAAGGGGAAAACACATTAGTGAGAAAAAAAGAAAAAAAGAAGAAGACATAAACTAGCTTGGAAATTGTTAATGTCACAACTTAAGCTACAATTCCTTCACTTCTTAAGAATCATACCTAATTCGTTCCGGAGGAAAATAAAAAAATTGGTAAAGGTCAGAGTCTGTTAAGTAGTACAGAGAGGTTGGGCTGAGAGCTTTCGACAGCAGTTGCCGATTCCGGATAATTCTGCCAGCGTCGTGCCCTTTCAGCTTGATGATGGAGACACCCGGGCTCATACTCTTCTGCGATTTGTGAAGCCTATTGCTTAGCTGGAAATCAAGGTAGAAAAATACAAAGAAAACATCCTCCACCTCGAAGAGGAGTATGACCTTAATAAATTGGCTTTCGAAAATAAAAATGAACGTGTTGAGAGTTTAGAAAGCCAAGTTGCACAGGTTGACGAAGAGCTTAACAAGTAAAAAACTACTCACAAACCTAAGATTGCTGAGCTACAAACGTTCGGAGTAGAGAAATTCAGAGATAAAAATATCAAGAAAAAGAACAAAATGAGGCGAAAGATCTTTTGTAGAATATTTAAGACAAACATAAGGCGGTTACTAATAAAACCGGTGATGAGCTATCTACATTTAAAATTCAAGCTCCAAAGGATCAGAAGGATACAGTTAGTGTGTATGATGATAAATATTCAAATTTATAATCGAAGCACGACGCTTTGATTAAATTCGACATGGTTATAAAATTTCAGAAAATGTTCCTAAATTTGAACCTTGGATATTTTTTAGAGATGGTACCTACAAAGGTAAGGCCTATTGGTATGGCATTTGTAGATAAATTGAGCATGAATCTGGATACGAAGGGTGATGATAGCACCTCTGAGAATGAAGATGAATAATTCGAATCCGGGAGCTCTATGGAAGACCAATAAAACTGAAGGGAATTAGTCTCGCGGTACTTGAATTTAATTTCACTCACATGTTTTTTATATTATCGTCATTTTTGTAAGTCCTTGGTATGGTCAAGGAATTTTGTAATAGTTCAGATATTTTTTATAAGTCTTTGGTATGACCAAGGAATTTTATAGTCATATTCAGGATTTATAACCGAATCACTTCTTTTTTATTCTTCATTTTAAAACAAATTTATTACTCATCGAATAACATAATTGTTAGAATTGGTGTGCGAGCGTGTGAACCGACCTCACGGACTAGCAAGATATTGTCCGCTTTGCGCTCGTAAGCGCGCACGGGTTTGCTCTTGGGTGTTCTTCCAAAAGGCCTCTTGCTAGTTGAGGTGGGCTCACACTTATATACACTCTTTTATGTTCCTTGTTAGGAATGTGGGATTGGGGTCCTCTATGGGATGAAGTTTATTCTTCACATTCCCCCTTAAACTTTATCCCAGTAATTTGCCGGAATTTCGGCGGTTAAGCCATTTATGGCTCTGATACCATGTTAGAATTGGTGTGCGAGCGTGTGAACCGACCTCACGGACTAGCAAGATATTGTCCGCTTTGCGCTCGTAAGCGCGCACGGGTTTTCTCTTGGGTGTTCTCCCAAAAGGCCTCTTGCTAGTTGAGGTGGCCTCACACTTATATACACTCTTTTATGTTCCTTGTTAGGAATGTGGGATTGGGGTCTCCACCAACTAATGTGATATTTTCCGCTTTGGGCGATTAGTCCCGCACGGTTTTGCTCTTGGTTCACTCCCAAAAGGCCTCTTGCTAGTTGAGATTGGTCCACACTTATATACACTCTTTTATGTTCAATCTTGGCAATGTGGGATTGGGGGGTTCCTCTATGGGATGAGGTTTATTCTTCACATTCCATCTTAAACTTTATCCCAATAATTTGCCGGAATTTCGGCGGTTAAGCCATTTATGGCTCTGATACATTGTTAGAATTGGAGTGCGAGTGTGTGACCAACCTCGCGGACTAGCAAGATATTGTCCGCTTTGTGCTCGTAAGCGCGCACGGGTTTGCTCTTGGGTGTTCTCCCAAAAGACCTCTTGCTAGTTGAGGTGGGCTCACACTTATATACACTCTTTTATGTTCCTTGTTAGGAATGTGGGATTGGGGTCCTCTATGGGATGAAGTTTATTCTTCACAATAATCAGAGCCTTCTTTGCTGAAGCTAATAAACCCCCAAATACAGATTGAACCAAACTTCAGAACGTACCATCATTCTTTCGAATCTGGCCATCTTCATCAAGTAATGTTTGAGCCTTTTAATTGTAACCAACTAGTATTGGAACCTTTACACTTGACCAACTAATGTTGGAACCTTTTCATCGTGACCAACTAGTGTTGGAAGCTTTACACTTTACCAACTAATGTTAGAACCTTATATTCGTGACCAACTAGTGTTGGAACCTTTACATTTGACCAACTAATGTTGGAACCTTTTAACTGTCTAACCAAAAATATATGAAATATTAAAAAGAAAATAAAAGAACATAAAAAATAAAATAATTCATAAAATTTAAGTGGTTGAGACACCTCATTAAAAACTTCTTATGCCACGAGGGTAGGAAAAAAATATGTTTTCGGAAATTACATTAAGAAATTAAAAAACAAAAATATATATAGTTTTTTTTTTTATAATTATTCTAGATAGAGTCTTGCGTAGTCAATATTTCATGGGTGTCAAAGAAGGTTACCTTCTTGATCTGCTAGCTGATAAGTTCAAGGTTTAACCATTTTGGTAACCAAATAATTCCCCTCATAGTTCAGAGCTAACATCCATAGTTTTTTTATCTCTAGTGTGTAGGAAGACCATTTTTAAAACGTTGTCCCCCAATCTGAATTCTATCCTTCGTACCTAGGGCGTGTACCTGCTTCTCATCAGGGTCTGATAATGAAAAAATCTTAAATGTTCCCATCTTATTTTCTCCTCAGTTAAATCTAACTCAATTCTTCGACCCAAATCATTACCCTCTTTAGAATAATTTGTGATTCGAAAAGATAAGAGAATAGACTCAGCTGGTGTTACCTCATACATCACATAAACCAATGCAAAAGAGGATTCATGCATTGTTGTTCGGGGAGTAGTATGATAAGCCTATAACACTTCTTATATATAATTTTGACATCTAATAAGCTTTTAATTATATAATAAACGAAACGGAATAATCTTCTACTTCTCTTACCAAAACCGCTCCTACATCATAATTTCATGTCGCAATGTAGATAATCTAATTATTGAATTCTACATAACATATAGGTGGGGTTGCAGAAATAAGAATTGCAGTTGAGCCTTGTTGTTCTATGTGAAAGTTTGGCATGTGTTTCAAGTGACTTACATAATTTAAATAAGTCGCGTTCATTATTCTCGGAATTATATTTTTATTTTTAATTTAGTTTTAAGTTTATGGTAGTTTTTAAAAAGACATCAAAATTGAAAAGATTTTTGGATCTTTCTAAAAAAATATTGAAAAATCTCACATTACTTATTTATTTATTTATATATATATACCTATCGATGCGTATATATAAATACTATAATAATAATAATAATATCAAGAATCTAATAACGTTGGATCGTAATGGAGTGTTTAATATTAATTTCTTAATTAGTAACTTATAAATACGTGGCCAGAAACCATCAAACGGTATTTTAACATTAACTATTTTTATAAATATTATTTATAATATGAAAAACCGAAATAATTATTTAGGAAAAATGATTCATCATGAGTTTTAGATGATATAACTGTTGTTTGTTGGGCTCTTTCTATGTGGGAGTCCAATTATCATATGGGCTAAGCCCAATTTGGATAACACATAGGATTTTGGTTTATGTATAAATATATATTTATACATTGTCTTTCTGAGATGAGCATCATATTCTATAGTGCAGTTTTTGAGAGAAAAAGGTGATTCGAGGCGGAACTTTGTGCTTTCAATCGGACTGTCTCCGGTTGTCCGATCGACTTCAATTTTTGTGAAAAGGCTCGTCTACTTGTCCTCTACAATCTATCGAGAGGGTTTTTGATTTGGAGTCATCTAAGTGTGTTTTTCGATCATCTTATTCTAACTGCGTTTTGGGGATATTCAGTGAGTTTTCTGATTTTGGTTCATTATCTTGTGTATTGGGGTTGTGTATGAAGTTGTCATACTTCTTGTGGCGTATGCTCTAGTTTTATCTAGAGAATAGTTTTGTAACCCATCTTCTGATAGTGAATATTTTGTTGGACTCTGAAATCAGTCCCGTGGTTTTTACTTCCTACACTGGGAAGGTTTTCCACGTAAAAAGTGTTCTGTGTTGTTTGCGTTTATTTTATTCAGACTTGATA
Organism: Limnanthes douglasii subsp. nivea; assembly: GCA_036936605.1. Lineage (NCBI taxonomy): Eukaryota > Viridiplantae > Streptophyta > Magnoliopsida > Brassicales > Limnanthaceae > Limnanthes > Limnanthes douglasii. The sequence goes on from JAUPFV010000004.1 coordinate 214,581,084, forward strand.
TTTTTTGGGATCGTTATCTCTATCATACTTGATACAAGAAAGAAGATTTTGTTTTTGCTTATATTTCTTGTCAAAGTGGTATCAGAGCGAGAGGTTGTGTACTTGTCTTGTATCAAATATGGAGGTGAATACAAGCAGAATGGTGACGATGAATGGTTCAAATTATCATATATGGAAATCGAAGATGGAAGATCTTCTTTATGTTAAAAGTTTTCATTTACCAGTGTTAGGTGATAAAAAACCTAAAGATAAGTCTGATGCAGAATGGATAATTATTCATCGACAGGTTTGTGGCTTTATTCGACAATGGGTTGATGATAATGTGCTGAATCATGTTGTAGACGAAACAGATGCAAGTAAATTGTGGAGTAAACTTGAGGAGTTATATGCTCGGAAGACAGGAAATAGTAAGTTACTTTTGTTCAAACAGTTGATGTATTTGAGGTATCAAGATGGATCACCTCTTACAGATCACTTGAATACCTTTCAAGGATTGATTAATCAGTTGGTTGCTATGGGTATCAAATTTGATGACGAGGTTTTGGCGTTATGGTTGCTTGGTTCGCTGCCAGACTCATGGGATACTTTCAGAATGTCTCTTTCTAATTCAGCTCCTGAAGGCAATATCTCAATGGCATTAGCTAAAAGTAGTATGTTAAGTGAAGATATGAGAAGAAAAACAGTTGGCTTCTCTTCACATTCAGAAACTCTAGTCGTTGAGAAACGTTGTAGAAATGAAAATCGCGGTTGGAAAATTAGAGGTAAAAGTAGAAGCAAGAGTCGAAACAAGTCTAATAAATTTGCAGATTGGGAGTGCTACTACTGTCATGAGATCGGGCACACTAAGAATTTTTGTCCTAAGTTGAGAAAGAAGAATAATTTTGGGAAATCTAATAATGGTAAAGAAGAAAAGAACAAGGAGAAAAATTATGATGAAAGTGGTGACGAGAAACATGTTGCTGCAGTTTCAGATAGCTACTTCGTTGTTATTGATGATGCTGTTGTGAATTCTGTGTCTGATGAAAATGGTTGGGTAGTTGACAGTGGTGCTACAATTCATGCCACTTCTCGTAGAGAATTTTTCTCATCTTACACCTCTGGTGACTTTGGTTCTGCAAAGATGGGAAATAATGATTTGTCTAAAGTGGTTGGTATTGGTGATGTTTATCTAGAAACAAGCATGGGTGCAAGATTGATTTTGAAGGGTGTTAAACATATACCCGATCTTCGATTGAATTTGATATCTACAGGGAAGCTAGATGATGAAGGTTATTGCAGTATTTTTGCGAATGGGCAGTGGAAACTTACTAAGGGCTCGTTGGTTGTGGCAAGAGGACAAAAATATTCAACCCTCTACATCATGTCTGCAAGGGTGTCTGCTGAGAAAATCAATGTTGTTAATGATGAAGCAATGCTTGATTTATGGCATAAAAGACTCAGTCACATTAGCGAAAAAGGATTAGATATTCTGAGGAAGAAACAGTACATTCGTGGGATACACAAAGGTCATTTAAAGAAATGCGTACATTGTTTGGCTGGAAAGCAGAATAGAGTATCTTTCAAGAGCTCGGCTCCTTCAAGAAAACCAAGTTTGCTTGACTTGGTACATACTGATGTTTGTGGTCCTTTCAAAACGAGAACACTTAGTGGTTGTTTGTACTTTGTTACCTTTGTTGATGATCATTCCAGGAAAGTTTGGGCTTACACTTTGAAAACAAAAGATCAAGTGTTAGATGTCTTTAAGCAGTTTCAAGCTTCAGTTGAGAGACAGACTGGGAAACAATTGAAGTGTGTTAGAAGTGATAATGGGGGAGAATACATTGGTCATTTTGATGATTATTGTAGACAGCAAGGTATTCGGCATCAAAAGACACCTCCCAAGACCCCTCAGTTGAATGGCGTAGCGGAGAGACTAAACCGAACATTAATTGAAAGGGTAAGATGTCTTCTTTCACAATCACAACTCCATAAATACTTTTGGGGTGAAGCTTTGAATACAGTGGTACATGTCTTGAATCTTAGTCCTTCTGTACCTTTAGATGGAGATATCCCAAATAGAGTTTGGACAGGTAAAGATGTTTCTTATGATCATTTGTGTGTCTTTGGGTGCAAAGCTTATGTGCATATTCCTAAAGATGAGAGATCTAAACTCAATTCGAAGACATCAAAATTGAAAAGATTTTTGGATCTTCCTAAAAAAAATATTGAAAAATCTCACATTACTTATTTATTTATTTATATATATATATATATATATACATATACGTATCGATGCGTATATATAAATATTATAAAAATAATAATAATATCAAGAATCTAATAACGTTGGATCGTAATGGAGTGTTTAATATTAATTTCTTAATTAGTAACTTATAAATACGTGGTCAGAAACCATCAAACGGTATTTTAACATTAAATATTTATATTTTATAAATATTATTTATAATATGAAAAACCGAAATAATTATTTAGGAAAAATGATTCATCATGAGTTTTAGATGATATAACTGTTATCGACCTCCTAATATGTTATTGTTCCATTGGTTGTATGATTCAAACCAACAATAAAGAAAATAAAAACTCTATAATAGAGTTTGATGGGAAATGATTAGAAAGCGGGTTGATTGTCGATGGGTAAATGTACCTAAAAAGCACCAGCGCACACAGCCTATTATTGCCTGACAAAGAAACGCGTTGGAATGGGATACATAACATAATAATATACTAAGAACTAACACAATCAAACAAATGCAGCTACCACATTTTCTGGATCTTTCCTGACCACCAGCATCTACTATAAATACCGATCCTAGCTTCTCAGCAATACTCATCAACTATCTATCTCTCTCTCTCTCCACAAAACTAAATATAAAGGTTTCTATTGCACCTACTACCATGGCTACTTCTATCTCCAAATCTATGCTTTTCGTGTTAGCTTGTCTACTTCTCCATCTCACATCTGCCTATGCTGCTGCTGCTCCTAACTTCTTTCGGGACATCGATGTTGCTTGGGGAGAAGGACGCGGCAAGATTCTAAACAATGGCCAACTTCTTACTCTCTCGCTTGACAAAGCCTCTGGGTCTGGCTTTCAATCCAAGAATGAGTATCTTTATGGCAAAGTTGAGATGCAGATCAAACTTGTTGCTGGCAACTCCGCTGGAACTGTAACTACCTTCTACGTAAGCACCTGGTTATAACTATCTATACCTTTACAAACCAAAAGTTTATCTTCTGCTTTTTTTAACTACTAATAACAGTTGGAACTCGTCTATGCAGTTGAAATCACCTGGAACTACATGGGACGAAATAGATTTTGAGTTTCTGGGTAACGTCAGCGGGGATCCTTACACTCTCCACACTAATGTCTATACCCAAGGCAAAGGTGACAAGGAACAGCAGTTCCATCTCTGGTTCGACCCCACTGCTGATTTCCACACTTACTCCATCCTATGGAACCCTCAAAGGATTATGTAAGTACCACAACTCCAACACCACTTCACATACTGTATATAACTAGCTATCGAGTTTCAAATTTTCTAGAATCCCTATCTAATATTCTTTCTGTTTTGTTTACGTATTCCAGCTTGTCAGTAGATGGTAGACCGATCAGGGAGTTCAAGAACATGGAGTCCATAGGTGTTCCGTTCCCAAAGAACCAACCCATGAGACTTTACTCGACTTTGTGGAACGCTGACGATTGGGCCACCAGAGGTGGTCTTGTCAAGACAGATTGGTCCAAGGCTCCTTTCGTTGCTTCCTACAGGAACTACAGAGCCAGTGCTTGTGTTTGGTCAAACGGTAAATCAAGTTGCAGCACAAACTCTGCATCTTCGGTATCTGCCAAGAACAGCAACGATGCCTGGCTTACCCAAGAGTTGGATGCAACAAGCAACAGGTACCTGAGATGGGTGCAGAAGAATTACATGATCTATAACTACTGCTCCGATATTAAGAGGTTTCCGAAGGGTCTGTCTGCCGAATGCAAGAGGAGGAGATGGTGATTCTTTCAAATTTTAAAAAACTTCGATTCTGCTTTTGTAAATTCTACTCAATTGGTTATTTATTCTTTTGTTCTATACACTGTAAAATATCTTTGAATCTAAAATAGAATTTATTTGTTTATTAATTATAAATCCAAAGCATACAGACGAGGATTCATATTTACTCCAATAATTTCAGTCTTATAACAAAAAAACACATGACTTGACTTGACTCTAAAAAGTTTTGAACTTTATTCGAAAAAAACAACCCGTGAAGAAGGAGAATGCCAAATGTTGAGGAAGTGACCACAATCGTTTTGGAGATGGAGTCAACATTGAGAAACCAAGGAATTGGTTTTGGAGAGAGTGGGTTCCAAAGCAACTCGCCGAACCCCAAGACCTTTTAACGTTCTTTCCGTCTCCGATTCAAAATACATGGTTCCTGACTATCTTCGCGACCATAAAGTATTTGGAGAAAATACCTTCTACTTTTACACAATTCTCGAATTTTTGTCCAAAAACAATTTCATATCTTAAAATTATTTTGGTGGTTCACCGATATGTCAATCATATAAAATCATAGTGTCTTCGGTTCGAGCAGGAGAATGAAAAGATATATTTTGTCTGAGTTTTGAACGATCAATGTATTTTTTTATTTCGACCGACCAATAAAACCATACCGTTAGAAGATAGTTTAAATGTTCATAAAAACAAATAAACATTATAATCTCATAAATATGCACTCCGTATCTTCCGACTTTTCGATAAAATATTATGACTACATCGGTCGACTAGTCAATCCAATTACGTTAAAATATCTAACAAATTTCACATTTTAATGCAATTCATGATCAACTAAAACACAATCTTAACATATAATTAGTATATCCAAAATATATTTATATATATATATATACTCGGGTTTCATATATAATCACCATAAAAGTTAGTTTGAGTTAGTAAATTTTTAAGGGTACTTCATCACTTAATACTTCCAATCAACTATGAGAGAATTCATTGATTTGAAGCTCGCTAAATCGATTGGTCTAATAAAACTAGACATTGCACAAACAATTAACATACATGTATCTATAAATAACTATTCTTTTTTTTTAAGTTTATATATCATTTGGAGTACATTATCACTTAATGATTTGGACTTATTAGCTTGGGATATTTGATTCTATTATAGTTTAACATTAATTTAATAGTTAGTCTAAATTAATTAGGAATAAAACACTCTCATATTAATTATTTTTGTGTTTCACGTGAAATTAAAAGAATAATTATTAAAATGAATGATAATAGACGAAAATAGAATGAGAAAAAGAAATAAGTAAGGCTAAAAAACCATAGTCAGTTATCGAAGTTGGTCACTTATTTCAAAACCTCTACTAATGTTACATTTGTATCAAAACAGCCACTTCGTTAGATCAGTGATCACTATTGTTGGTGTTTTTTGTTATATTTTCGGTCATCGCAAGTGATCATTGATGCAAACAAATCCAACAAAAGTGAATGTTTGGATACAAATATAATTTCAGTGGTTGTTTTGAAATAAATGAACAACTATGGTGACGAACTAGAGTTCTTAAGTAAAGAGATAATAAATCAAATAAAAGAATTAAAACAAAAAACTATAAAATAAAAAATAATATAACATAATAAAATAAATAGAGATTGGATAATTACTCTCACAGCGGTTCGAAGGTTCCCAATGAAATCAAAAAAATTATTTTTATTATTTTACTTATTAATTATAATTGGAAATTGTTTTAATATATATATATATATATATATATATATATATATATATATATATATTCCTATTAGAATATAACATAAGATATTATATTAAATCTTGTAATTGAAGATACTCAGATCAGTTTTAATTTTTTATTCATTTTTTAATAACATGATTAACAAAATTTATTTATTTTTATTATAGGGTTATATAGCATCTATATATAGAACTTTATTAGGAGTAGATTCAAATTTTATTTTAAATTTATTTTATATAATTTTAAGTATTACTATTGAATCTAATGTCATGAATTACCTATATGTTCAATTGATCAATGCTAGATTTAAGTTTAGATTGAGAGGTAAAATCTATTTTCAAAATATAATCATAATACTAGGTTGAATGAGTAGTGCGCTACGACCATGACTCAATAAAAACTGACCTAGGTTCTTAGGTTACATGACCAAATTTTAAGTGGTACGTACTAGAGATATAAACAGTTATGCACGAAGGTTAGTTGTTGGTAATAGAGATATATACAGTTATACAAGAACGTTAATTGTTGGTGATCGAGAGTGATACAACATGAAATACCATCTAAACTAGGCACATATACAACGATGTACGAATCTAAAACTCTTGTATTCCATGCTTTAGTTAAGCTAGATAGAACCCGAGTTGGCCAAATGGCAAAGCTAAGCATGACTCGACCTCACAACCAAAAGCTATGCATCTATGGCCAATCCTCTATAAACTATAGTCGCACTAAATGGCCTGACCACAAGATTTTTCCTTTGAGGCCAAGTCAATCTCTGTCAGGTTAAACAGTCATCCGCGTCTCAGGCTTGGCCATTGTGGCAAAGCCATGCCCCAATTCAGGTCATGCAAGGATGCACGAGCATAATATTTGTTTGTTGTGGTTAAGTCAATCTCGACCAAGTCGCTCAGCCATGTGTGACCAAAGCTTGGCCACTGTGGCCAAACCATGGCCCGAGTCTGGTCGTGTAAGGTTGTACAACTATAATATTTAGTTGTCTTAGCCAAGTCGATCTCGCCCAGGTCGGACAACTACAAACAACTAAGTCTGGTTAATGTGTCCAAGCCATGCCCCGATTCTGGTCATGCAAAGGTATTCGAAGAAAACTTATGGCCTAATGATACTGTTATAGTGGGTCAGTTAGAAATATATGTGGAATTACTCAATAAAGACTCTGATGATAGTCGATGCAAACGATCCTAGAGGCAAATAAATTTAAATATTTTTCGTATCGTGCAAGTCTTTATTGTATAAAATGCATTTCATTATTTTGTTCAGATATTTGTGTGCAAGTCCTTGGCATGAACAATGTATTTTTGTAATTCGTATGAGGTCATTGGTAACGACAAGGTAATTTTATAATTCAGATGAAGTCCGTGGACCACCCAAAGTGTTTTCGAATCGTTTGTTAACCCATTTTAATCATTCAAACGAACTTTCCTTGAAAGTATACGAACTTGATGCACAAAGTATTCGAAGACAATTCATTTAAAGGGAAACAAAGTTAATATATATAATAAATTCAAAGGTAATCTATTCGAATGAATACAAATTAATATAGGTCATTCGAAGGTAATCCATTCTAATGAATAAAAATTAATATAGGTCATTCAAAGGTAATCCATTCGAAGGCAAACAAGATCAATACACAAGTCATTCGAAAGTAATACATTTGAAGGCAAACAAATTAATATAGGACATCCGAAGGTAATATTTTTATATGCAAACACGACTAATGCACAAACCATATGAAGGTAATACATTCAAAGGCAAACAAAATTAATACACAAGTATACTTATTAACAACTTTTTAAGGAAAATATGGTAGATTAATAATCATTTGGACACCTCGTTAAAACCTCCCTGAGCCACAAGGATAAGAAAGAGTATACCTACAAATATTTACATTAAACAAAAATAAATTAAATATTTATACATTTTACTCAAGATAAAGCCTCAAATGTTTGACGTTCCATGGATTCCTCAATGGACTGCCCTCTTGATCAACCATCCGATATGTTCCTCGCTTAATTTTTTCATTGACAATATATGGACCTTCCCAGTTTGGTGCCAGCATTTTGAATTTCCAGTCTTTGGTGTGAAAACATATTTTTTCTCAAAACTTTATCCCCTATGTTTAATTCTCTTGTACGAATTTTTGATGCATATCTGCTTCTCATTAAACCTTGATAATGCACCGTTCTTAAATGGGATTCGATTCTTTTTTATTCAATCAAGTCTAACTTAGCTCTTACTGTTGTCTCATTATCCTTTTTGGAATAATTTTAAACTCTAAAAGAAGGAAAAAAATATATTTTATCAATGTTTTGCATCTATCTCAAAGACCAACGCAAAAGAAGATTCTTGTGTGGCAGTATGAGGACTAGTTTGATAGGCCCATAATATTCTTGTAAGTAATATGGTCATTTGCCTACCGCCATTTCTAGGTTTTTTTTAGACCTATCAAAATAATTTTGTTTACAACCTCTATATGTCCGTTAGCTTGGTGATGAAAATGTGAAGAGAAACAATAGAGAATTCCTATAGATCTACAAAAAACATTTTATGTCCCTGATGTCAAATTGAGGACCATTATATGTTGTAATACTTCTAGTAATCCCAAATCTAAAACATATGTTGGAATAGATAAACTTGATTACTGCTTTGGAAGTAGTTCCGGAGAGAGGTGCAACTTTTACCTATTTTGACAAATAACCAATTGCCAATATAATGGTTCGACACCTCTGGAAGCCATTAGTAGGGGTCTCACTAAATCAAAGCATCATCTATCAACTAGCAGTGCTTCGGATATTGACTTCATTAGGAATGCTATTATATGCATTGTATTTCCAAAACTTAGGCACGGATCGAACTGTTTAAGTAGCTCTTTAACATTCATTATGATGGATGACCAACAATATACTTCTAGTAATACCCTTATAGTTAAAACTTTATATACACAATGCACGGGGCCCTCTCCATCATGTAATTCAGATAAAATTACTTGGGACTCATCGGATCCGAGGCAATGAAATAAAAGCATGCTAAAAGATTTCTTATAGAGGACCCCTCTGAAAACAAAAAAACTGATGTGCTTTAAACTTCAATTTCTTAGTTAGATTTTTGTCTTCATGAATTCTTCCTTTAGTAATGAATTCTTGGATCTCATACCTCCAATCATGGCTTGTTATTGTAGATACTTGAAAAATTCCTCAGTTCCAACTCTCATTTCGAGGTTGCTGTTATGAATGGGCACTCTTGTACCAAAATCCAAGGATATGCCTCGGTGGATGTAACAGTAGCTAAAGAACCGACCATTAAATTTTCAGCTCTTAGCACATGCTCATACTTTACACATTTAAGGAAGGCAGAAGTTTCTCTTAATACTTGCAAATATTTCACCAATTGTTCTTTCCTTATTTGATATTGTCCATGAGCTTGATATATGAGTAGATGTGAGTCACTTATCAATCAAATTATTTTGGCACCGCATATTTGGGCAAGCCTTAAACCAGCTATCGCTGCTTTGTACTCAGCTTCATTGTTTGATGCCTTGAAACCATAATGTATCACTTTGTATATTGAGTCTCGAAAAGGGGAGAGTAAACAAATTTATGCCCCACATCCCGTCATACTAGATCCTCCATCTATTCAGATTATCCATGATTTCTCATGCTTGTTGGTAGAAGATTCTAGATAGGGTCGCTCCAAATGAATCTCAACGAAGAAGTCTGGTATAGTTTATGCTTGATTGTTGTTCGAGGAGAAAAATAAATATAATAATCCCCTAATTCTAGATTGCGAGAAAACTTATACACTTCTCTCAATCTAAAGAATGTTGGTACGGCCGTTACATCTTCATTACACCAGGAAATCACATGCAATTCTTGGATAATAATAAAGAAACTTTTCTTTCAATTCTGATAACAATTTAGTTCCAATTTTAACATTTTTCTCATCTGCAAAATTGTGCATTTCAACATCCTCATTAGAAATAACTGCACTATGAGTCTCTCTTGGATCATCTATCATGCTTGGATCCGAAGAGAACTCTAGTAATTTTAATTATTTTATAGTTGTCATATTTTCCAGACTTTAAGGAAATAGCAATGACATAGCGTTCCCTAGACAACTTTTGACTGCTCCTAACCACTCCTACTTGGCCTCAAATGGCGTATTTCAAGCACTGGTGAAACGTTGATGCAACATCATGCATCATTGACAACCAATATCTACAAAAATGGTATTATAAGGAGTCGGAAAATCCACCATTACGAACAAAATTTTTACATTTTCTTAGATGGTCCTTTGCCAAGAATTATTTCCCCTTCGAACTCTCTAGTAACATTGGTACGATTGCCTATAAATCCCACTATAGAACTGTTCTATTGGAGAATTAAGAATGAATTCTTCATTAACCTATAGGTGGACATAAATTATATATTAGCTGAGCTACCAGTTTCAAATCAGAATCTGTTGGATTTATGTTCCCTCGATAGACACTCTAATCCCCACAACATCTTCAATGGCCCAACGACATTTCTTAAATCATCTTCATCGAAAACTTTGAAATCATCCAAATTTTGATACAAATGGGCATACATTTTTCCCTTTAACTGTGTGGTCAGACTAACCACATGTATTTTCCTAGAGCAGCTTGAGGGAGCTATGACAGTGTCTCCCTGAAGATGGTCATTGGCTCAAAGAACTTACACAACTTGGAAACTTTTCCTTCTTTTTCACATACCATGTTCACCCGACCGTGATCCAGATCGGGATCTAAATATTCAGAGTCTACATCATATTTTCCAATAATCACTATAGTGCTTTCTTGTTTAGGAGCTTCTGTGGTTTGTCTCCGAGCGGATGGTAATGCTTCTTGCACTCCACATGTACTTCGAAGCGACCTGTTTTCCATTTGTAATTTCACAAAAGTAGTCAACTTCTCATTTTCAATTAACGATTGTATATCTTTCTTCAAGACAATATAATCTTAGTATCATGCTTACATGATTGTGTTACTTGCAAAATATAGTCCGGATTAATGGACTCTTCCTCGAACATAGATGAATTTATCATTTTTATGATAGTTTTCTTTCATAGTATGATCATATATTATTACAAACTTTAACAAATATTTCATATTTTTTTAGTGACTAATGCTTAAAGATACGCAAAACAAAATTAAGAAACTATAATTTCTTTTGTCATTCGATTATAGTATGATATAGAACTAGTCAAAATAATAAAATTTTAAATAAAAACCACGTAAAAACTTGAAATAATAAATCAAATAATATTTAAATCATTAACCAATAAATAACCGTCTGAATTTTAAAACTTATTATTTTTTAAAATACAATAAATTCTTATTATTGTTGGTCGTTATATGTTTTATTTCCAAAAGAAACAAATTAATTTTATGGTCGAAATCTACTATCTCTTCTTTTTTTCTAATTCAACAGATTCTGATAATTTAATGTATCAAAATAACGTATTAAATAACAAACTGCAACCATAAAGCTCTCACGTGGGTAGCCGAGTTGGTTCAGTATGGTATGTTTGTGACCAAAGGTCATGAGTTCGAATCCTTCTACATACGCTTTCTCGACTGAGCCTGTCGCCTTGTGTGGTTTACCTTATGGCGTTGGTTTGCAGGCTATCGCACTCATTGCACTCTGAATAGCGGCTGCGGGTTCCTCCGGAAAAAAACTGCGACCATAAAACACCAAAGTTGTTGTTTTGGCACATTTTAAAAAACTTAACTGCATGCGGACCAGAACATTCATAACACGCAAATATACGGCAGGAAGCTAAAACATAATTAAACAACTACCATCTCAATAAAAATCAGATATCTTCTATATTTGTGACATGTTTTTCGAACTTATGTTGTTGGACCCACGTAGCAATGAATCAAACTAAAAATTTAGAGAGCAAAACCTTACTTTCAATCAGAGAATTCAACGTTGAAATTGGAATTTGACCTATATAACTTGCTAAATCAGAATTTAAAAAGTGAATGACTTAATAAAAAAATTATAGAATTTTTTATGTTAGGGATACAAATATTTTACATGTGAGAGATATAAAAAATATAGAAAGGTAGAAACAAATTATTTGAAAACAAACAATAATGTAAAATTAATAATGTAAAATGTAACTTCACCTTCACCTGATTGTTATATAACATTATATTGTATTTTTTAACTTTTAGATTAAATAAAATATAAAATTTATATATTTGTTCAAATCTATGGACCATCACTGATGATTTTAAATTTGAAGGACTAAATGAAAAAAAAAAAGGTATAATCGATGAATTATTTCATGATTTAATCATACAAAAGAAAAATTTTAAGACAATCAACCAAACAAACAAAAAACTGAATTTACCTCCAACGATTTATAAATTAATTAACCAAAATAAATCACAAAAATAAGTAATGGTAAAATAAATCAACACAAAAAAATATTACCCGTAAAACTCATTCGATGTGAAGAGTAAAAAACAACGGGACTTATCAAGAGTTCCCGAAAACACTTCTATTATTATAATAATTTGAGGGTACAAGTATATCCAATTAAATCTAAAAGAATACCTACAAACTCACCAAAAATTTGAAGCATAATAGACTAATAAGAAGATAAGTAAAAATGAAGAATATCACCAAAATACTACACTTTTCCAACAGTGACTTATCTCGAACTGCAACACCAAATCACAATCCAACCAATCATATTGAAAACCCTACAAAGTAGGCCTAAATTTGGGTTGGACCCTAATAATGCCCCCTTCCTTCCCATCACAAGGAAGATACAGTCATAAGGTGATCACTTGAACCTCATCCCGGTGAGCTTACTACAAAGCTCAACCTTGTTTTTATGAATGACCTTAGTTAACATGTCTTCACTATTCTTATCAATGTGAACTTTCTTCAAATTTGTTTCCTTTTTCTCGATCACATCCAACAACCAATAATGTCTCACATCAATATGCTTGGTGTGTGCGTGCTATATTTAATTATGTCTCAAATATATAACACTATAATGATCACATAATACTATATACTCATCTTGCTTCAACCCCAACTCTCGAATGAACCTCTTAAGTCAAAGAATATCGTTGCTTGCCTTCACTGATGCAATATAATATCATTCATTTGTTGATAATGCTACACATTTTGTAGCTTGTATTTCCAGGAAATGGCTCCTCCTAGAAATGTAAACACATAACCTGAAGTAGACTTCCAGTTATCTAGACCACAAGCCATATAAGAATCTATGTCCTTCAAGTATAGCTTTATCACCTCTGTAACATAATCTTAAAGAAGAAGTGTCTCACAAGTATATGAAAGTCTACTTCATTTTTTCCAATTAACTTTACCTGGATTTGATAAATACCTACTCATTGAACAGAAAGCAAATGCAATATATGGTCTTGTAAACATCATTAGCAACATCAAAGACCAAACGACAGAAGAGTAATGAACTTGTTTTTCTCTTTCTTTGTTGTAGGATACACATCACTTCTTAACTTTAAGTCTGTAACTAATGATGTATTAATTGTAATTGTATTCTTTGTATTGAACTTTTCAAATACACGCGCAAGATATTTCTCTTGTGATAACCATAACTTTCTAGCTTTTTTATCACAAACAATCTTCATTCCTAATATTTATTTGTTGGAACCAAATCTTTCACGTCAAGTATTTTGGCTAATTCTTTCTTCAAACTAATAATCATCTCAGTTTCTTGCCTGACTATTAGCATATGATCTACATATAGAAGAAGTGTGATGAAGTTACCTCTATGAAACATTCTAATATAGACACAAAGATCGACATGAGCTCGATCATAACCATTATTTGTCATAAACGAGTCAACTTTTTGATAGTCCTACTGTGACACTTGTTTAAGCCCATACAGACTTTTCTTCAACTTACAAATAAACTTTTATTTCTCTTTATCTTTAAAACATTCAAGTTGCTCCATGTAGATTTTCTCATGCAAGTCACCATGTAAATATATATATTTTTACATCAAGTTATTCCAACTCAATATTAAGACTTGAAGTTAAACCCAACATAGTTATGATAGAAGTCATTTTAACAACTCTAGAGAATATCTCATCAAAACTAATGCATTTTTTCTGATTGCAACATTTTACTACCAATCTAGCTTTTCGCTTGACAATCTTCTCTCCATCTCTCTTGTTTTTGAAAACCATCAATTTTTCAACAATTTCTTTCTACTATGAGGTTTCACTAGCTCATAAGTTTCATCATTTTCCAAAGAATTCATCTATTTCTTCATAGCATCAAGCTAGAGATTATTTTTTCTTCATGCGATAATACTTCTTGATAATTATATGTCTCTCTGTCTTCAGCGACTAGAATAAAATCTGAACTTGGATACCGTGTTGAAGGTTTTCTCCCCCTAGACATTCGAATATGTGCATCGTCCATATGAAAGGTAGGTTTCTCCCCCCTGCTCATGAACTTCTTCATCATAAAGTTTTTTCTCCAATGAGATCTCGTTAAAATCATCATCTTGTAAATCACCACTAGGTGAAACATCTTCATTATCATCAAAAGTCACCTCAACATTCTTATTTGTTGGATGATTTAAAGGATTAGTAAAAGAATAAATATCATTATTAGTATCAAAAAGTATATCAAAAGTAGAATTGAACCTTGTGCCCAAAAGATCGGTATCCTTTTCGTGCTCAACAATACCACATCTCTACTTCTCACTAATTTTTTCTTCTCGTGATCATAAAGTCTAAAGCCATATTTTTCATCACCATATCCAACAAACACACAGGGATTGGTCTTCGAATCAAGTTTGGATCTCTGTTTCTTTGGAACATGCATGTATGTCGTGCACCCAAAAACTCTTATATGTGTGTAAGATCTTAGTTTCCATAATTTCTCAATAATATCAATCAAGAGCTACTGATGGAGCTCTATTGATCAAGTGTGCATCACAATTAACTACTTTAGCCTAAAATGTTCTAAGAATCTTAGACATTACTTCCATATATCTCACCTTCTCTAAAATGGTTCGGCTCATTCTCTATGCAACTCAATTATGTTGCGGTGTACCTAGTGTTGCTCTCTTATGTCTAATGTACAATGTGAGTTATAATTTTGAACTCATTCCAAGTATACTCATCAACATTGTCATGTAGTTTTTTTAACATTTTTAATGCCTTCATTTCTACCATGACATTAAATTTCTGAAAAATCTCGAACACTTGGTTTTTTGTCTGTATCATGTATACTCAAGTTTTTTGAGTAACATCATCAAATAAATGTAACAAAATACATTTTACCACCAATAGATCAACATCCATAGGACCAAAAACGTCAGAATGTACTAAACCTAACTTTCATTTCCTTTTAATAGACTTCTTAAAAAATGAAGCTTTATGCTGCTTTTCTGCCAAATATTGGTCACAAGGGTCAATAACAATAGCTTTATCAACATGAATGAGTGGCTTATTGACCAAGTTTTTCATCTTATTTTCACCCATGCTTCCTAATCTTCGATGTCATGAGTCATGAGAATTATTTTCCTTAACTACATTCAGCTCACCAAGCAATATATATCCAAATATGTCTTATACAAAGAGCAACACACTTCACATTCACCAACTACCATCAAACCTTTGGGAATTTTCCACTTACCATCACCTAAAGTGTGAAAAAACCTTCTTGAAGAAGAACATTTTTTGAATATAAATTCAGACGTATATCAGAAATATAGTACACATCATTCAGTGTAAGTATGTACCCAACGCATATCTTCACACCAATATCACTCAATACAATAATTCTAGTTGAGCTCTAATTTCCCATCTTGACACTACTAAAATTGTCACTTTTGTAGTTCGAGAAATATTTCCTATTAGGGACATAATTATATGAAGTGCTTCAGTCTACAAGATATTCTGAATCTAACTATCAATACTCATCAATAACACAAATTGAAAATGCATCACCATTACCAATAGAAGCAATAACTGTAAAAAAAATTATTATCACCGTCATTTTGTGAACCTAACTTGTTACCTATTTCTTTCTTCTATCGATAACAATACTTTTGTATATGAACATGCTTGTGCAATAGTAGCATATCCTAGTCTATTTCCCATCTTTAGACTTGAATTTTCCTTTTGAGTTACCACAAAATTATGAATATTTACTCGTGTTTCTTCTTCTATTCTCAGTATCAAAATCTTGTGAATGTTAAACTCTCGTATCATTTCTTTTAATCTCTTCAATTGACGTATTTGTTTTATAACATCAAAAGCTAAAACACTATTTAAAGCCGAGTTACTAATAGTCACATCCAAGGTCCCCCAACTATCTGGTAAATAACTCAATAAGAACAAAGCTTCCAACTCATCATCAAGAAAAATCTTCATGGTAGTCAACTTGTTTTTAATAACCTATAAGTCAATGAATTGCTCAGAATCTAACTTCCCACTTTCTAATTTCAAATTTATAAGTTTCTTAATAAAAAAACACTTTGTTATAAATGGTCTTCCTTTCATAAAAACCTTCCAATTTATTTGAAAAATTATATGGTTCGGACTCTTGCGAAATATAGTTGAAGATGATAAATTCAACTCAATATATCCTTCATCATCAGTCTCAAAATAGAATAGTTGGTTAATGTGAATTTAATTATGCAGTTGTCATTATTCTACTTTATATTCAATGGCTAAAAAATCACAAACTGTGGTACGAACTATAAGATCTAAAATGGTTGTATATCAGACTAACCACAAAAACAATTTTAAGATAATCAACCAAACAAACAAGAAACTCAATTCACCATCAATGATTCACCAATTAATCAACCAAAATAAACCACAAAATCTAATAAAAAAATAAGAAACAGTCGAATAAATCAGCACAGAAGATTTACTTTACTTGGAAAAACTCATTCGATGTTGAGAGTAAAAAATCACGGAACTTGTCAGGAGTCCACCCAAACTAGTTCTATTATTATGATAAGTTGAAGGTATAAGTATATTCAATTCAATTTAATAAAGATCTACATGTTAGAGATATAAAGCTATTATATAGATAAACTATATGGGCTAATAGGCCTAGGCCTTATATCTCTAGCACTACAAACCCACCAACAATATCAAACATAATAGACTAAGAAGAAGAGAAGTAAAAGTGAAGAATATCATCAAAATATTGCACTGCTCTGGCAGTTATTTCTCTCGAACTGTAGCATCGAATCACTATCTAATCTTTACAATCAACATGACGACACTCACCAATAATTCAAATTGAAGATCCATCATCATTATCTATATGATTATATAGTTTTCCTCTCGATTATGCTTTTTACTGTGACTCCATTCAATAGATCCGAAAATATAAAATCATCTCTTCTTCTAATTATTGTAATTATTGTGCGTGTTTATCTTATCTCTTGCCTCCATATATAATCCTAAAGAGATGAAAACCCTAAGTTTTAAAGTAGATATAAGTTGGGGTTGGACCTAACAATTTTTATTTAATCTTTTTATTGTTTTAATTTATTTTGATCCATATGGTTTCGATTAAAAAATAATTTTATACTTTTTATTGTTGTTTCTATATTGTAAATATTTTTGATGAAATGGTTTTTTTAAAAATTAAAAAAATCTTATAAAATATAGATATTCAATAATATAAAAAAATAGGATTATAATTTTTTTATTTTATCTATTCAATTGAACTGTTTATTTTTAATCATATACATTTTTAAAATTAAGTATGCACCAAATCCAAAACACGTATAATATATTATGTGATACGGTGGTTTTAATTATAATTCAGTTAGGATGATTGATTTTACACCTTATTGTTTATGTGTTGCATTCATGCTACGTTACTCTATAAACAATTTTTCTAATAGGTCATAAAATTGTTCACTTAAAATGTCATATGCACTACATTAATCAGATAAATATTCTTACGATATAAACTCATTTATGAAAAATATAAAATATAAATATTCTTTATGATATTATGGTATATGTAATATATATATATATAATATATATATATATATATATATATATATATATATATATATTATTTTTATTTTAGTATTTTTCTTATATCCTCGATCCAAAAATCAAAATCAAAGTAGTCTATAGATCTTAATGAATCTTTGATAACCTATGTTTCAATTTTATTTTCAAAATGTCATTTTATCATTTGTATCAAAGTTGTACTAAATTTTGAGTGTTGTAATTTTGGTTTACTATTAACTTTTAAATTCACCTTTTTGGGATGTATAAAAAATATATAAAAATATCGTTTGTTATTATTTTTTATATCCAAAGGCAATATCACGTAAATAACGACACATTTTATCATTTTTAAAAAGATGAAAATAACTAGAATTGTGTAGTATTGAAAGGGTTATCCTACAATGAGACTCCGTTAAAATGCGATCTCAAATTCCAAAAAAAAATTAATAACATGAAATAACTAAAATACACCTAACATATAAATACTATAAATTCAACCGAAATATAGAATTTAACTCAGCCACCATCCCTTACCAATAAGGTTATACTAAGAATTAAATTATTTACTTATATTCACTAAAATAAATTATTCATCTACCAAATTAAGAAAGAATTGTCTGATGATGAATTGATAGAAGATTGTATATTTTTCCCTCATATAATTAAAAGTAAAAATGGTATCAATGAAAAAAATATGCTAATTAAAGAATAATATTCCTTTACAAATATTAATCATTAAGTTTTGAGAAAGTAATCAAAGTAAAATCATGCCCATTAACCAGCCTTTAACCTTTTAAAAAATTTCGGCTCCACTTTTTCTCTTTCAAGAACCAAACTATTGTATGTTATTGTGCTTTATTCTATTGTATACACGTTATAGTTCATGTGAAATTCGCGCACGCATCACGTGAAAAGTAGCCAGATTCGCGCACCAAGTTGAGCGACTCCAGTTGTTCTTCGCGCGATGCGTGCATAATTCCCCAAGAACA
This sequence comes from Limnanthes douglasii subsp. nivea, assembly GCA_036936605.1. Classification (NCBI taxonomy): domain Eukaryota; kingdom Viridiplantae; phylum Streptophyta; class Magnoliopsida; order Brassicales; family Limnanthaceae; genus Limnanthes; species Limnanthes douglasii. Next base: position 214,599,884 of record JAUPFV010000004.1, read on the forward strand.
ACCTCCAATCATTCAAACTTTTGAATCATGTATGTTATCCTAAATCAAACAAATAGACTACCTAATCAAAGATATATACCTAACATAACCTATAGAACTAACTAGAATTCAAAATAACAACAATAAATATATAAAATTTGATTTTTCAGACAAAAATTTTAACTATAAATATCACTAAAGATACATATCTAAATTGAAAAAAATATCAATAAACAAAGAATACATACCTTAACAAAGTGGTAAAGTTGGATTTGGAAAATCGAAAGTTTTTAAATTTTCTAGTTAGATAGAGTTAGAGTTTTTATAGAGTTTTGGGTGGTTTTTGATAGAAAATAGGTTTTATATCAGTGTTAGTTTGTAATTAATGAAGGTCTCGTTCTATTAAAATCGGGTCTCATTATAACTAGGTCTCATTCTAACAAAATGGGATCTCAATTTAGTCTAACACATATAAAAATAACAAAATCTTCATAAGTTAATATATTTTGAAAACAAAAAGTATCATGAATAAATGAAATTGATAAATAACTAAACCAAACGCAAGTTTTTCTGAAATGATTTACGGATAGTTGTAGCATTCCAACCGTATAGATTAATATTTGAGGATAATTCAAGTTTCGACTTTTTATTGTACCCACTAAAGAACACAAACATGAGTAGTTTCTGTTGTATCAACCCACAAAGTTTTTCGAGGTAGTTAGACTAAATTAATCTCTCAACAAACCATCAATGTGAGGTTATCTTCATTTTATATATAAGTTAAGTATTGCTTATATTCATTTGAATATCAAGGTTTTGTACAACAGAAAATTCGCCCTTTATCAAATGAATTCATGTGTTTCTTTTTACCTGAATCAGACCCATATATATCCTGATTGGGTTAGATATTGTTAGAAGGCCATTGGGACAAAATCCGAAGGGGTAATTCGGACATCTTCTACACCAAACTTTTGATGAAGAATAGACCTAAGTTGGTTATGACTCAGCCGTGTGCTAAACCGTTTTGGTTTTGGGCTTTGGAAACTTTGAAATAGATCTGAGTCCAAGGTCTAACCCGAACGGCCCTTGGGCTACAACAAGAGTATAAATACCCCAACCAACCGCATTTAATAGGTTGGACTTTTTTTTATAATCTTAATCACTAGTATACACTTCTTTTATCTCGCTATCTTCTACGTTAAAAGTTAATACCTCATTAAACAAAATACCTAAAATACCCTTCGACCATAAATAATCCACATAAAATTGGCGACCATAGTGGGAGGTGACGGTGCATGAATAAAAAATTCAAAACCAGTAAATAGAAGGGATAATTTGGATATCATTAAGGCATGGATTTTAACATGCCTGATGTTCCACCTCCAGGATTTGATGCTCCATTTCAAAGAGTTGAAGGTGTAACCCAAGATAATATCCCTCATCATAACCCAGATGAAAGACAGTTCTTGCAAGATGAACGTGATCACCTGAGGGTTGAAATTGAAGCTTTAAAGGCTCAGAGGCAAGCATAAAATAGAGTAAAGAAAAGTTTGATGCGTCCGGATTCCACCTTACAGATGAGCCTGGAGACAATGAGTTTTCCACTAAGACTCATGTCAGCTATAAGAAAACACATCGGTCTAAACGAGTTGTGAGTACAACAACGGAGTCTTCTGATAGTTCATCAAATGATTCAGACCTTGAAGATTAACTTTCATCTAGTAGTGATGAGGGCCGCCTAAAGAATAAATTAAGGGTAACCAAGATAAATTCAAGAAAAAAGGATATAAAGGGCATAATGAAAAAGAACAAGTATTAGAGGAAAGTAAAGGCTCCAGCTGATCATCACATTGATCATCTACTTCCTGATTCGTTTGATATTCAATATGAACCAAGTATTTTTTTTCTACCATGATGAATATAGTGTATTTAGTCGTAGCCACAGTTGGAGACGTCACCATTGTCCTAAAAAATACTCTTCGGACATCTTCCCAAACGATTTGATAACTCCAAGATGGAAAAGTACGATGGAAGAAAAGATCTAGACAACCATCTCGAGCAATTTAAAAACTTTATGATGAAATTTGATGATGATGATGATGAGCTGTTATGTCGGGCCTTTTGACAAAACTTTAAGGGAAGTGCCGTCAAATGGTACAATAGTCTCCCTAAAGGGTCTATAAATAATTTTAATATGTTTTGGGTAGCATTTCGAAGGAAATTTGTTGGAAGCAATGAGATTAAAGGAAATGGTGATAATATTATTCATTGTTCCCAAGGGCCAAACGAATCTCTGAAAGAATATATTAGTAGGCTTGTGAACACGAAGAACTGGCTAGCTGATTGTTTTGGACAGGTGGCCATTGCCTCTTTAAGACAAGGTTTGAATCGGGAAAATTAAGCAGATTTAGTAACACGAAAGAGAGCAATGACTTTTGGAGTTTTGTTAAATCAAGTTGGAAAATAGATCACAGCTGAAGAAACCAAGAAATCTAGAGTACCTCGTTAGAACACATCTGCTGCTACAACATCAATTCCACAAGCAACAACTCAATCCCATCCTATTGTCAATTACAAGTCAAAAGAATCCGGACAGGGATCACGTCAGCCCAAACATAATGAATCCAATCAAAATCAACAAGTCAGAAGTAAAAGAGTGCAATGGGTTCAACATGAATGGTTTGTTGAGCAGAGAGAAAGTGTAGCAACAATATATGACAAAACTAAGAATGATGTACATTTTAGAAGGCCACCCCCACTAAAGTCCCCTAAAGAGACTCGAAGTACTCGTTTATATAAATATCACAATAATGTGTGTCATGACACACATCATTGTATAGCACTAAAGCAAGTACAAAATCTCATAGAGAGAGGAAAATTGTGTGTCTTTTTTAAAAGTCAAGGGGGAAGTAGACCTGATAACACTCAATCCAATACCAATGCACCTCAAACGACTTCATCAACCCTTCCAAAGACATCCAGACAGGAGGATGTCGTGATGATTATTGAAATATTTGACGTGGACACTGAATATCTTCAACCTAATCCTGATCGGAATCAGGTGGGGGTAATAGTGGATGATTCTGTCACGGTTTCCGGGATGGTAAAGGCTTTTGAATTATTAACTTTATTTAGGGGAGGCATTTGAACATCACTCTCAAGTTGTTCAAGAAAAAGGCATGTCAGCAGTTTGACTACTCAGTTGGAAGGAAAAATATTCACACATCTTTACCAAAATCCTACTCCTTTCTTAATATTTGATGAAGACGACTTAAGTGATATAGCGGGTCCACATGAAGACGTTATGGAAATATGGGCATTAATTGGGGGTAATGACATACGATGAATCCTGATTGACACTCGTAGTTTGGAAAATGTGTTATTTCTAACTACTTATAGAAAGATAAAGAATCCCCACTTATCGTCTGATGTTATTGGTGAATTCAAAGAGGAAGTACTATTGAGAAAAGGGTCATTTAAAAAATGGTAAGAGCATTATTTGTTATGGTTGATTGCATAACATCTTACAACGCCATATTTGGAAGATCTTTGCTCTCTAGGATGTATATAGTGGCCCATTAGTCTACCAATGTTTAAAGTATGTTGTGGGAGGACAAATGAGTGTTGTCTGAAGTAGTCATAAAGTTGTTAGGGAATGCTATCTAACAATCCTTGCCTCAAAATCAGTAACGACAGTTACGGTTAACAAGGAATAGCAGCTAGTGGATCCTTCCACCGATATAAATGAAATAGATGATCCAAGTGAGGCTTCTAGTGTTGTAATACCCATTGAAGAAGTTGAAATCCATTGCTTGGCTAAAGGTAAAAGTGTTAGGATTGGAACTAAATTACCATTGAGTTTGAAACAAAAGTTATTGTCTTTCTTATCGAACAATCTACATGTGTTTTCATGGTGCAATGATGATGTAACTGAAGTACCAACCGAGGTGATCTGCCACAAGTTATCAGTCTGATCTGATATGGGACCAATGGTACAGAAAGGAGGACGTTTTCCAAAGAAAAAGCTCATGTGATAGTGGAAGAGGTTGATCGGTTAACCAAAATAGGGCATATCAAAAAAATGCAATACCATTTGTGGACAACTAATCCTTTTTTAGTCAAGAAAAATAATTAAAAATGGCGCATGTGTATTGACTTCACCGATTTTAATAGACATTTCCTAAAGATTCTTTTCCAATGCCTCGGATCGATCAGTTAGTGGATTCTATATCAGACAAAAAGTTTTTATACTTTATGGATGCCTTTTCAGGATATAATCAGATACAGGTGGATCTGAATGATCAGGATCATACTACCTTTATTACTGATAGAGGGCTTCATTGCTATAAGTTTATGTCATTTTGGGCTAAAGAATGTTGGAGCTATTTATCAGCGGATGGTAAATAAAACATTTGCTAACCAAATTGGCAGAAATAGGGAAGTACATATAGATGACATGATGGTGAAGACCCTCAAGGAAGAAGATCACATATCTGAACTACAAGAAACGTTTTCTAACTTAGACAATATCAACCTCTAGTTAAACCGTGAAAAGTGTACTTTTTGAGTCTGGTCTGGAAAGTTTTTAGGATATGTCATAAGTGACAAAGGGATTTAGGTCGATCTGGATCATTGAAATTATTTATTAGCCATGGATCCCCCTCGGAGTACTAAAGAAGTCCATAGACTCATCGTGCGATTGGCTGCGTTGAATCAGTTTTATTCAAGATCATCAAACAACTGTGTTTAGGTTTTTCAAGTTTTGAGGAATGCTAAGGACTGTAATTGGTCTCCACAGTGTGACCAAGACTTTCTTGGAATAAAAAACACTTATCTTCACCCAATACATTGTTCAAACCCATTCAAGAAAGAAATTTTATATGTATTTAGACTTATCGGAGTATGCAGTGAGTGTTGTGTTAGTAATGAAAGTGGATAATTACCCAGGAGTGTTGTGCACTGACATGTCTGGAAGAATGACTAAGTGGTCAGTCGAGCTTGGAGACTATGATATTGATTTGGCATCTCGAACTGTAATCAAGGTTTAAGATATAGCTAATTTCATGGTAGAATTTCATACTAAAAGGCCCTTCGAAGAAGTTCAAGAAAACAAGTTTAAGAAAGAGTGGGTAATCCAAATACACGGTTGGTATAGTACGATGGGATGTGGAGCTAGAATTTGTTTAACTTCCCCTTATGGTGATACTATGTACCAAGCTATATGTTTTTGTTTGAGGGAATCCAATAATGAATCAGAATACGAAGCAACTATAGCTGGTTTAAGATTAACTCAATTATGTGGAGCAAAAAGGGTCTGGTTAGTAAGTGAGTCCCAATTACTTATTCATCAGGCTCAAGGGGAATCTGAAACTAAAAAAGATTAGTTGATGAAGTATCTGCAAGTGTTGAAGGAAGTAGTCATAAGTTTTAAAAGCGTATGGTACGAGCATGTCCCTAGGTCGGAGAATACTATGGTAGATTTTATAGCTACCATAGCCTACTCTGAAGCGTACCCATAGATTCTTATACAAGAATTTCCATCCATAGACTCAGTTCGAGGAAAAGATGGTGAAGCTGAAGAAAATATGAACATATCTGACATACAATCCAAAGATTGGAGGTATGATATACAACAATTTATTATTCATGGAGTTCTACCTTCGGATAAATTTTGGTTACAAAAGTGAAATATAGAGCTCGTGGTTTCCTGGTGTTGAGAAAAATTCTTTATAAAAAAATCTTTTACTAGACCCCTCTTACGTTTCCTAGCGTTTGAATAGTCCCAAAATGTTATATCTGAATTACATGATGGAGAGGGGCCAGAACATTGTGGTTATAAAGCTTTAACCATGATATTTTTGTTAGTTGGATGTTACCGGCCTACTATAATGGCAGATGCAAAAGATATGGTCAGAAGATCTGATCATTGCCAGAAATATTAGAATGAAATCCATGTGCTGACAATTCCCATAGAAACAATATCTGAGCACATACCTCTTCATAAATGGGGTTTGGATTTAATTGGACCTCTTCACATGGCCTTCGGAGGCTATCGAACGACAATCGTGGAAATAGACTATTTATCTAAATTGATCGAAGTTGCCCCGTAGTTGGAAACACTTCTAAGGCAGTTATAAAATTTATCCTATCTAACATATGTTGCCGATTCGAATTCTCCAACGTAATAGTACAGACAATAGGTCATAGTTTGACAATAAAGACATGGAAATATTTTGCACTTTTAGAGGAATTCAACATTGATTTGCTTCTCCTTTCCATCCTCAATAAAATGGGCAGGTCGAAGTTGCTAATCGGACAATTTTAACAGGGTTAAAAAAGAATCTTGAAGGAGTTGCATCGAAATGGCCAAGCTATTTGCAAGAAGTATTGTGGGCCTACCGAACTACTCCACATACAGTTACTCAAGAATCTCATTTTGCTCATATTTATGGGATGGATACAATCACACCTTTAGAAGCTATTTTACCCTCATTCCGGATACAAAACTATTCGAACAAGTTAAAGATATGATGGTAAGGAATCAGTTGGATCTAATTGAATAAAGAAGAGTAAAGGCACATTTGAGAACAACACATTACCAGGGTTTGATGAGAAGTAGGTTTGCATCTAAAATAAAAAAGAAAATATTTCCAGATAGGGGACAAAGTGTTGAGGAAAGTCTTTTTACCTACCAAGGAGAAACAAATTGGGAAACTGGCTCCGAATTGGGAAGGCCCATACATGGTATGTGAGAAAATCAAGCAAGGAACATACAGACTTCAAAACAAAGAAGGCAACATGTTGAAACACCCATTGAACATTGAGCATCTCAGGTTGTACTTAGAATTAAATCGTCTTGTAAATATTTACTTTGTTGTACTTCAATATAAATATTTGGGCATACTCTTTCCTACCCTGATGGCGCGGGGAGGTTTTAATGAGGTATCCGGTTTTAAATAAATATTATCTTATGCCATTTTAAAAAATCGTAGTGGATACGAAGTGATCCGATGAATTAAACACCTATTAAACACCTTTGGTTTTCAAGTAAAATATATTTGAATTGGTGAGATGGATTAACCACTTATTAAATACGTCGGAAAAATTAAATACCAATTGAATATCTTTAGCCTTGAAATGAAATACTGTTAAATGGCTCGAAAATGTTAAATATTAGTTAAACTTTACATTTTTAGACTACCGGATTGGGCTAATCCATTTATACCATTTTTAAATATCACATTTTGATGAAATTGTAAAAAACCACAAGAGAGAGAAACACATATGAAGGAAAACACAACTTTAAAAACTGATTGAATCATCAGAAGATGTCTGATCCACAATTACAAAAAATGCCTTGGCCATCCAAGGACTTTGATTTCAAACACATATATGATAATACAACAACCTTATGGCTAGTTCCCTTCGATTTTTCCTTACCTTCATATTTCTCTTGTTTTTCCTTTTATCTTAATCTTTCTTGGGGTGTTTGGCATCAGTACTTGAACTTTCATCAGGTCCCTTATCAGATTCAGACTCACTTGGTGAAGAAACTCCATGTTTATCACCATATGGCAGCGTGTGGAAAGGTATCTCATTGTATGGTACGAACTTTTACAAAGCTCCAAGGTTCTTTTTTGGAAATGTATCATGGAATATTAAGATCATGTCCACTTTAATACCCTCATCCATCTTCTCCATAGAACCCACCACACTGGCAGCATACTTCTCCACTGTTGCGGTTATTTCTTGAGTTTGGTTCTCCTTTAAAGAATTAATTTCTTCTTCCTTATCTTTGAGAAGTTTCTCGAACTTCTCTTTCTCTTCGGTTAGTGCTTAATGGTGTCTGCATCAGTGACTTGTTGATCCTTCAATAATTAATCTCTTTAGAAGTAGTTGTTTCCAATTCAGAATATTTGGTATGGATGTCTCCTTGGACAGTCTTAGATTATTCCAAATTAGTGATCAGTTTCTTGTTCTCTTTGCCTAAAGTCTCCACTTTTTGCTGTTCGGCTGAAACAGTTGTAGAAGTAAAGACCCCACTTCTCTAAGACCCATTGGTTTAATTTGGAGAATGTGATCCTTTCATCCTCCAGATGCTCTGAAAACACTTTCGAAAATACTACAAAATAGACACATTAGTCAGTTCAGTGTAACAAAATATAATCTAAATACTAGTAAAAAATCCAAACGGAAGTAACTTGAGCTCTTCCAGTATCTGGTCAATTGGCTTGGATTTCATTTGGAAGTTATCTTTTGTCATTCTCCCAAGCCCCAGTTATGTAGAGAAACTGAGTAATCCATGGTTTTTCTGCCTCCAATAGATCGTTAACCATTTTATAGACGTTCCCCATTTTGTAATGATAGAAAGGGTTGTGGTGATTTATACACAAGCTAGCGACGACAACAAACTGCTCCATAGGCATTGGAATTTTTGACAATCTCGAATCAATAATGTTGGCTAATAGGGTATACCAGGAATTGGGACTCAGTTGGCTTGGGCAAAGCTTTGTCAGATGAAAATAAATTACTATTTCTGGATCTAAGAGGAAACGAAGACCCTATTTCAACATCTCAGTGTATACCACAATCTCCCCAACTTTACAATCCATTGGAGTTTCTGGAGTAATGGGAATCCTCACCTTAATAGACTCCAGAAAGCCCCATTTTTTCCTGATCCTATCTAATTCAGCAGTATGCGTATACACGTAAGAGATTTATGAAGGGCCAGTAAGTACTTCACACTAACATTACAGAAGTTGGGACCTACTTTCTCTTCTAGGCACTCCGGAAGTGTTTCGGTATTAGGCATCCCACATTTCCTATGGTAGTCCAAAATACTGTGATATCTCCAGTATTTCTGACGTCTCCAGTGGGGTATCTTCCCCACAGTCTTCCATGTTTTCCTCCATTATACTTGGCCGTTGATCGGCTGATTTAGCATATTTAGCTCTTTTCTCAATTTGAGTAGCTTTATTAAGGGGAATTGATGGATTCGGATCCGAAAAAAGTTAAGACATAAGGTTTTATTGCCCCTGAGCTAACATTTTTTAAGGATGGACGGGTACTTTTATCCTCAGAAAGTCGAGTAACTCTTTGGGGTGTAATATTTTCAGTATCTTTCCCCATAGTGATGAATGGTGAGGGTATCTTGATACTTGAAACTGTTTTGTCCTTAGAGGAAGACCTTATGAGTATTTGAACTGAAGGTTCAGAGTCTAGTGTAGATAAAGTTGGAATAAAAAATGAGTTTTTCTAATTACTCAAATAGTTGGAACCTGTATATGCAGTTAAAGTCACCCGGAACGACATGGGACGAAATAGATTTTGAGTTTCTCGGTAATGTCAGCGGGGATCCTTACACTCTCCACACTAATGTCTATACCCAAGGCAAAGGTGACAAGGAACAGCAGTTCCATCTTTGGTTTGACCCCACTGCTGATTTCCACACTTACTCCATCCTATGGAACCCTCAAAGGATTATGTAAGTACCACACTTCCAACACCAGACTCACATATGTAACTAGATATCAAGTTTCAAATCTTCTAGAATCTCTATCTAATATTCTTTCTGTTTTTCTTACTTATTCTAGCTTGTCAGTAGATGGTAGACCCATCAGGGAGTTCAAGAACATGGAATCAATAGGTGTTCCTTTCCCAAAGAACCAACCCATGAGACTTTACTCGACTTTGTGGAACGCTGACGATTGGGCCACGAGAGGTGGTCTTGTTAAGACAGATTGGTCGAAGGCTCCTTTTGTTGCTTCCTACAGGAACTACAGAGCCAGTGCTTGTGTTTGGTCGAATGGAAAATCTAGTTGCAGCACAAACTCTGCCTCTTCGGTATCGGCCAAGAACAACAACGATGCGTGGCTTACACAAGAGTTGGATGCAACAAGCAACAGGTACCTGAGATGGGTGCAAAAGAATTACATGATCTATAACTACTGCTCCGATGTTAAGAGGTTTCCTAAGGGTCTGTCTTCTGAATGCAAGAGGAGGAGATGATGATTCATTATAATTTTCCATTCTTTTTTGTAAATCCTATTCAATTGGTTATATATTCTTTTGTAATATCTGTTTATTTAAATGCCAATTTATCAATTTCTTTGGTATTCAAAACTACTAACGGTTTTAATACTAAAAGACAGTATTAGCAAGCTAATATAACACTGATCTTGCGTAATTCAAAACGAGGTAGAGCTAAATATGGTTTTGCACAAGAAAAAAATAAGTTTCGACCAAAGTTTACTAAATTTAAAGGCTAATGAAATTATTTATTAAGATTCACAATAGGATGGTTCCATATACAATCAAAGCAAATCTAAACAAGTAACAACCTCAGTCACCTGTTAGAGCGCGAGGTTTGTGCTCAACAGTACTCAGCGACATCCCTGTCTGCGTAACAGCTCGTACGAATGCTGCATTTGCTGTTAAGGTAGGAGCATGCCAGTAATCACCTGTCCCAAATACAACCTTGTTCTTTACAGCTAGTTTTCTTGTTGTTGGAAGCCCCATCATTCGCTCTGAAGGATTATCAGGAACAATCCTGTTCCATTTCAAAGCCGATACATCTACTGAGTTTAATTGAAACTTTGAAAAAAAAAATCTAGAACAAGTATTTCTAACTTCTTTATAGCAAAATCGACCTCTTGTACCAAAAAAAAAGGCTTGAACACATAAAAGAATTCAACCATCAACCATGCAAACCTAAGAAACAAAGTTATGAATCAAATAGAGGAGAATCCAAAACCATGTTGGTAGGTTTTGTTTTCCTTTTACATTCCTAATCATAGTAAAGCATCTGATACCAGATTTCCATACGCATTTAAACCAGTCTACTTATTGCCCACAATACAAATTACACACTATGGGATTTGCATACAAATGTCTGCATATCAAAAGAATTAGAACTTCAGGTTAGAAGTTCGTCGCAGCTCCAAACGAACTTGTATGATCATTAAAGTTTCTACAATTTGTTTCCCGAAAGGTACCATTTCTATGCAAAAAGCATATATTTCAATTTCGCAGATAGATTATTAGGATATCAAAGTAAAAAATTCTGTAAACCTTATAAAGCAAGCAAACCAAGACAACAATAAGAAAATGACTGAGGAATGAAGAAAATAATGAGTAAACTTACACAAGGTATTTCAACAGCCGATCGCATCTATTCTTCTCATTTGGTCCACCACACATCAACACTAATTCTTTAAACTCTGAAAGAACACTTTCACATATTATTCCTCTCTTTCCAGACACCACACCACTCAGCTCTACAAGCATTGGATTTTCAAGTTCAGAAATTACCTGGATATACAAAAATATTTTATAAAAAAACTAAACTTTAGGTTCTAAAATCTCAACAACTGATACAATCAACAAATAATCCCAGGATTTGACTACCTGAGCAATCACAAACTCGACATTACCCTTAAACCGCTTCTTCAGATCAATCTCTGGTGTAGCAAGAAGCTTATCCGCACAGCCGTTGCTGATGCCCGACACAAGAGCAATCAAAGCTGTAGTATCGAAATTCACTAGTGACTCGCAATTGGGGCCTCCTTGCCCATCGTAACCCAACTTCATTGTCGAAAGAAGCAATGAGAAAGGATCGTCTTGATCCCCTCTGGCAGTCTCACTGTCGAATACAAGTGTTGGCCTATTGGCAAAACCATCAGCAGCACCACCGAGTTTTATCTCAAGAGAGACTGATTCTGTGTAAGAAACCGATGGCACCTTAACCCAACCCGACTCGACTTCCTCACAGTAACTAAAATCAAACTCGGAAGCTCCAAATTCATCTCTCAATTTCCGACGAACAGATACCGGAATCCCTCTCGCAAAGAAGAAAATAACAGAGGAAGGTCTCAAAATCCGGGTCGATTTCGCCGCACTCAAAACCTGCTCCACTCGTGATTTCAAACCCTTGTTCTTGTTATCGCACCCATTCCACGCGACGTAGCTAGGGTTTCTATCTGACACGACAATCCAAACAGGATTCCCGTTGAGATTGCAAACGATATCGACATGTACAGTGCCTATCGAAGAGTTAGGGTCTCGAACCGCAGGTCTGCAAACGCGTGAAACGGCACTGATACAAGGATGATGGAGTATGTGAAGAACCGCTTCGAGGTGACCGATGTTCACACTGCAAAATCGGAAATAGATTCGTAAAAAGTAGAAAGAAGAGTAGAAATGTGATTGGATTTGTGTATACCTTAGAGTTTGGTTGGGATTAAGAAGAGAAGAGAGGAAATTGAGCTCGGATTGAGCGAGTTTTAGGAGTGTCCGTCTGCAGGAAGGAGTGATAACATTGGTGGTTAAAGGCAGTTTCTCGATCATTTCTATAACGCCATTGCATCTTCTCTTTGCTGATTCTGTTTCCTCCATTGTACTTACATATACTCTTTCTTCGTGGTTCAAAGGAAACTTTTCTTTCGAAGGTACTGTGGAGATTCGACTTGTTTACTTTCGACTTCATCATTATTTTAACTTTTTAACTTTTATACCGCCAGCAACTTTTGTTAAACGTCCTAAACACGGATTTGAACCATACATACATATATTGATATATATAATCTCTCATCAAAAATTAGTTATTTCGTATTGATTAATTGACTAATTTTATGCGAGCTAAAAAATCAAACCATTAAGCGACTAATTTTATAGATGTGTAGTAATTTTATCAAAATAGATTATAAAATAATTAATTTTATAAAAATTGAAATATGATGAGATTATTTGTATCGAAACTTAGTACTCTAAAAATGAATTGTATCGATCTATTTAATTACTTACTTTATCCAAATTAAATAATTTATTATTTATTATTTAAACTATAAACACTATATATATTTATAATTAAATATATATTTTAAAAATATATATTAAATAAATCATCAATATATGTTAAATTTAGTTGGAGCTATTTGGTTTTATTTAAAAGTCTGATTTTAAAATCCAACATAGGGATGTTTAAAATAAATCGTAGCTCTTATTAATTAAAATTATAATATTATAATATCCTATATAAATAAAATTTATTATTCTTTTTTTATATATGTCTTCAAATGTTAGATGTTGTGGTCTTTTTCTCGAGTTGTCTTTTTCTCATATTCTCATCTTCTCGAGTACACTTTATTCTCCCACTATATTCGTCGTCATATTCTTTGTTTGTCATTTCTTTGGTCTATTTCCTTTTTTGGTCGTCATATTCTCGAAACCTTCTTCTTCGTTCATAATAGAAATTAGAGAAATAGGTTGTAATCTTGTTCTCCAATCCACCTATAGTTTAAGTAATCATAATTTTAAATTTTGTTTAGTCAATTTTTTTTCTTCATATTCTATTGTTTTCGAGTCCTCGTTCAATTCGGGTTGTAAGTGTTTATATTAATTAATGATTTTTCATACTAGACCTACTAATCATATAAATGACCAACTTTACGGGTTTAGTCAATATTTGTGTTTTAGTTTTGTTTCCAACATTTCTTACATTATTTAGAGACGTAATGTCGACTATTTATATAACTCTCAAGTATCGTACTAAAGTTGCAATTTCGGCCTTAAAAGTATTTAATAGTTTCGATGGTATAATTGATTTTTTATTTGCTAAATAATTTCTAATTATATAATTTAATAACTTGAAGTATAGTTGTGAGCAATTTAGTGGTTGTTTGTTGATCATCATGAATGTATTATTAGTTCAGTTAGGTATGTATTCAAGATTGTTATTATTCGTTTTGTCTATATCATATCCTTTTAAATTTGAAGTATAAACTTACAGTTTTGCCTCAAAAAGAATTCGAGAAATGATAGTTTACAAATTTAAATATTGTGCATATATTCATACGGAACACCATTTTTTAACTCTATGACAGAGCTTTTAAAAATCAGTAGAAATAATTCTTTTTATTTTATAAAGAAAAAAATATGGTTATGTTTTCTAAGATGTAGTTAAGTCTTTTAATGCCAAAATAATATATTTTTGCAATCTTTTGGTGATAGAGTTAATAGATAAAATCTATATTATGCTTATAGTTCACCTTCCTAAACGTTGTTTTGAATATAGACAGTCTAGTGAATTGTGTCTTAAAATGTATAAAAAGTACAAAGACAATATTAAGATTCAGTGTTCATGGTTTTGGATCATAGTTGTTCATGTGTCCTTTGGTAGTTTGATTTTTTTTTTCTCTCTTATTCTCATGTTTTAGCTTTTCATTTGAGGATATATTAAAGTTGTTATGCATTACTAATATATGCATCTTTTTTTTGTCAAACTTTTAGCATATATCAATCTCCCATCATATAACCACCTATATTGTAAATGCATCATGGTATGCCAAAAAAGACAAAGATTTCATCAAGAGGTGAAATTATTTTGAAAAATATTGAATATAATTATGATAAAAGAGTTCTAAATCATAGCTGAAGATCTTGTAAACAGACGAATATTTAAATGCTATTTTTTCATTGAGTTATCAATTCTTTTTTATCAATTTATAAAGAGACATATATTTATGAAGATATATAGTTTATCTTGATGTAACATAATATTTTTATAGATTCAAATATAATTGGATTTTGTTAATTTATAAGACTATCTTTTGTAATTTATTTATTTATTTTCTTAATATTTTATAATGAGTGTGTTATTATTTGTTGATCCCGTAGGTAATTTAATGTTTTATATAAAGAAATAAGATTCATATTAATCTAACCTGAGCATCATTGTAATGGTAGAAAGTAGATAAAATTATGATAATATGAAACCAATTACTTAAGAAACTAAATCAAACATTATTCATGTTTTCTCACATTATAAAATACTAAAATATTAGTCAATAGAAACTGAGTCATAATCAAATTACAAAATACTTAACTTTTGTATTTCGTAGTATTTTTTTGGGTATATTTAATGTTTTATTGAGTTTGTTATTATTTGTTTATCATTGTGACTAAAATTAATATTTTATATAATAACAAGATTGATGTTATTTATGTTAATTTGACATAATAAGTGTTAGTTTTGGTAGTAACTAGATAAATTTATGATAATACAGAAAAAAAACATTACTTAGAATACTAAATTTTAGTCATAAAAACATTACTTAGAATACTAAATTTTAGTCATTTTGTATCTGATTTTTATTAGAAATGTGCACAAATTTGGTTATTGACAACTGAAATGAAAAGAAACAATAATATACTTTATTTAAGGGTCAAGCTAGAATTAAGACACATTTTGATAGATCTCTCACTCTACCTCTTTTTTTTCAAACTGAACGGTAAAATTCCTAAATTATCCTTTCTCCCTCAAGATTATTACATTCATGCCATTTACTCTCAAAATCAACCCAAACCCTAAACCAATACCCTAAACCCATTAAACCCAAAAGGTTACATTTTTTTACCCAAACCCATAAAATCCACCACAAACAACCTAAAATCGGAGTATCCATAGAAAATGATGAAATAAGCGTCTCTTTGGAAGACTTACTAGACGAGTAGGAAGCTTACCGCATGGAGGTAATAAGCTAAAACCCAATTTTTTTTTATTTTTGGCCTCGTCGCACGAACATCATGCGACGAATAGCTTCGTCATCGCAAGAACTTACGACAACATTGCTTAGACGTTGCATGCAACAGTATTGCCTTAGGTGTCGCATGCGACAACTATAAAGACATGTCTCGTGCGACAACTCTGAAGATATATCTCGTGCGACTGCACCGTTATATTTTGTCATAATTTTATATTTTGTAGGAGGAACCTGCCTAGCCTCCATTTATGGATGCCGACTACAATAGAATATTCAAAACGGATAGGTTATTTGCTAAAGACTAATTGGATGCTTTTGTGGACATTGAATCGAAGAAGATTAAGGTTAGAGTATGTTTGCGAGTGGTACAGTGTATTCGTATAAAAAACAAAGCCGGAAATGTTAAGAAAGCGGAAGACATCGACGAAGAAATGTAATTGTCCGTTTGCGCTAAAAGGTCATTTGATCGACGTATTAGCCATGAAATGGCGTTTGGAGGTGATAAACGGTATGCATAATCATGAACCCTACGTTCGCCTAGACGGTCATTCCCGCGCTTGTAGGCTAAAACGGGACGAAGATGAACTAGTTTGTAGTTTGTCTCACCTCGGTTCGCGTCCTAGGGAGATATATAGTGGTTTGAAGTACCAATATCCCGAGAACATTTCAAACATGCGTGCAATCTACAATTACCGCCAAAAACAGCGGGATGTTGAGCACGGGGGACAAACGCAAATGCAATATTTGTTGACGAAATTGAAGAAGAATGGATACTCCACGTGGGAGCGTTTGAAAGATGATTCAAATGTGATCACTGATTTTTTTTTTCCGCACATCCTACTAGCATAGACTTATTATGTACATTCCCTAATGTGTTATTCATGGATTGTACGTACAAGGCGACTAGGTATTGATGAGTCCGAATACTGCTTCCTCTCCGGACAGGGACAGATCGGACCAAGGCCACCAAACCGGACAGGCCACTTCGAACACTTAGCCCATTGGATTGTTCGAACTATGACAAAAGTACTAAAAAACCTAAACACTTCTTGACTAAGCTACTTGCTCTCCTACTAAGAGCTCATGGGTCTTTAAACATGACCCGGGTCCATTAAACATGACTCGACAACCCATAAAGCCTAGATGTAAGGGTATAAATACCCAACCACCTGCATTAAATATGGGTAATGAAAATTAACTGCAACCAGGCTGCTTAATTCTCCCTCTACTCTCTACTCAAAACATTAAACACATACCAAACTTTACAAACTCTAAAACAAATTACCAAATTACCCTCAGACAAAAATCAACCACACCAAATTGGCGACCACAGTGGGAGTACGAAGGTGCCTGAATCGAGCATTAGAAACCAACAAGAAAAGTCAGTCAGAATGAATCCGGATGCCCCGGAAGTGCCACCAGCTTTTCTCGAAGTGGTGGGTGAAAACGATGAATACATTATCGAGGAGCGCGATAGGCTAAAAGGCGAGATAGAAGCTCTGAGGGCAGAAAATGCTAAGATGGGCATGAAAGAAAAATCGAAAGCGTCAGTTCCTCATCACACCGATAACCCCAGAGAGCATGAGCCCTCAAGGACTCATGTGAGTACCAAAAGAATCATGCCAGCTCCAAAAAGTCTCACCGGTCTAAGCCAGTGGAGAGTTCTGACTCAGGCTCAGAGTCTTCTGATAGCTCTTCGGATGATGAGGGAGTTGAAGAATCCTTATCCTCTAGCGGCGATGAGGGTCGAACTAAAAAGAAGCAAAAGCTGATCAAAAAAATTTCAAGGAAAAGAGATAGACATGGAAAGTTGAAGAAGAATATTGGCAAAGGGTCATCTCACAGCCGGATGCATGTAGATAAGATGCTCATTGATCCTTTTGCCTTCCACGATGAACCAGGTATCTTTGCGACTCCCAATGAAGATATTGTGTTCAGTCGTGGCCAAAATTGGAGGCAATCTCCATTGTCTTCCAAAATTTTGTCCGGAAACCTCCCTAAGAGGTTTGATAGCACCAAAATGGAAAAGTACGATGGCAGTACTGATCCGGACAATCATTTGGAGAAATTTAAAAACTTTATGATGAACTTTGATGATGATGACAAGCTACTTTGTAGAGCATTCTCCCAATCGTTTACGGGGAGTGCTCTAAAATGGTATAACAGTCTACCACAAGGTTGTATCAAGAATTTCGATACATTTTGGGTGGCCTTTCGAAGGCAGTTCGTTGGGAGTAAAGAATTAAAGGGCAATGGAGACACAATAATCCATTGTGCCCAAGAACCGAACGAATCATTGAAAGAATACATAAGTCGTTTTGTGAACACCAAGAATGGGTTGGCTGATTGCTTCGAGCAAGTTGCAATAGCATCTTTGAGACAGGGCTTAAACCCTGGGAATTTTGCTGATTCGGTGACCAGAAAGAAAGCCATGACTTGGGGAGGGTTGCTAAATCAGGTTGGAAAGCAGATTAACGTTGATGAAACAAAGAAGACTAGGGTGCACAGGCAGGTGAGATCTACCCTGGTGGCACCAAACCCCAATCAGAATCAGTTCGGGACCAAGGCAAAGGAGACTAGACAGGGGCATGGTAGGGCTAAAGCTCAATCTCAGCCAGCTGCACCTGCTCAGAGTCAGCAATCCAGAAATAAGAGAGGGCCTTGGGTTCAACCAGAGTGGTTCGCAGAATTAAAAGAAAGTGTGGCCACCATTTATGATAAAACAAAGGAAGAGGTGCACTATAGAAGACCGGCCACACTGCAATCTCCTAGAGAACATCGCAATAACTCTTTCTGCCAATATCACAATAATACTGGCCATACCACCGATGATTGTATAGCTTTGAAACAAGAAGTTCAGAACTTGATTAAAAGGGGAAAGTTGGGGGCTTATGTCAAAAGAAGAGGAGGTAACAGACCTGACAATACTCACCGGGTTGGTCCAAGTAATGCTGCTCTGGAGGGAGCCATGGTTATAATCGAAAGGTTTGATGTGGAATCAGAGTACTTGGATCTTGATCCAACTCGAAATAGAGTGGGTACAATTGAGGAATCTTCTAGAACGGTCTCCAGGCTCATCAAGTTTTTTTGAGTCACTGACAATTTTCGGAGGAGATACTATGACAGCTCCTACTACTTCTTCGAGGAAGAGGCATGTTCATACTTTAGCTACCCATCTATAAGGAGGCATGACCTCCTATCAATCGCAAATTTTGTTCCCCTTCATTGTTTTTAATGAAGATGACTTAAGAGATATAGCTGGCCCTCATGAAGATGTTGTTGTCATAGGAGCATCTATTGGGGGCAATGACATAAGACGAATCTTGGTGGATGTTGGAAGCTCAGCCAATATCCTTTTCTTAACCACATACAAGAGAATGAAAATTCCAGCCGTAATTCAGAGTTCGGACAGATTAATTGTGGGCTTTACTGGCAGCTCAACAGATGTGATCGGGGAGTTCGAAGAAGAAGTTTTGTTGGGCAAGGGCCCTTTCAAGAAGATGGTCATGATACTTTTTATTGTGGTAGATTGTCCCACTTGCTATAATGCTATTCTAGGGAGGTCTTGGCTCTCTAGGATGCATGCAGTGGCTTCGAAAGTCCACCAATGTTTGAAATATGCTGTTCAAGGACAGGTGGGAGTTGTCCGAAGCAGTCAAAAAGTTGCAAGAGAATGTTATGCTACAGCCCTGGCTCCCCGGACGTTGGGGGCAGTTCGTATCAACGAGCAATGGCAATTTGAGGGGATTTCTGGGGGTGAGGGTGAAATTGATGACCCCAGAGAGGCCCCTACAGTATTAATACGAGTTGAAGAGGTAGAGACACATTGTTTAGAAGAAGGAAAAAGTGTCAAGATAGGGTCTAAAATGCCATCCGATCTGAAAAGTGAGATGTTAAAGTTTTTGAAAAGCCATCAGCATGTTTTTGCTTGGTGCAATGCTGATGTTACTGGGGTTCCAGCAGATGTGATATCACACCACCTATCAGTCCGAAAAGATGTAGCACCTGTGGTTCAAAAGAGAAGGGTTTTTTCCAAGGAAAAGGTTGATATTATTGTACAAGAGGTTGACAGGCTCACAAAGATGGGGCATATCAAGGAGTCTCAATATCTTTTGTGGACTGCCAATCCGGTCCTGGTGAAAAAGAAAAATGGCAAGTGGCGTATGTGCATTGACTTCACAGACCTCAATAGGGCTTGCCCAAAATATCTGTATCCAGTTCCCCGGATTGACCCGCTAGTAGACTCCACATCTGAGAATAAGCTACTATCCTTTATGGATGCTTTCTCCGGATAAAATCAGATCCAAGTAGATCCGAATGATCAAGAGCATACCACATTTGTCACTGACAGGGGTCTTCATTGCTATAAGGTAATGCCGTTTGGATTGAAAAATGTTGGGGCTACTTATCAGAGATTAGTGAACAAAGCCTTTGTTGATCAGATTGGAAGGAATATGGAAGTATACATCGATGATATGATGGTGAAAAGTGTGGATGAGCAATTTCACTTGGCTGACCTCCAAGAAATTTTTACCAACTTGGTAAAGGTGAATTTGAAGTTAAATCCAGAAAAATGTGTGTTCGGAGTGCAATCCGGGAAGTTCGTAGGTTATATAATAAGTGAGCAAGGGATACAGCCCGATCCGGACCAGCTTAATGCTCTATTTCAAATGGAGCCTCCTCGGAATATTAAAGAAGTACAACGATTAACGGGGAGGTTAGCTGCTTTAAACAGATTTATCTCAAGGTCTTCGGACAGATGCGACCCGTTTTTTCAAACCTTGAAGGGTGCAAAGGGATTTGACTGGACCTCACAGTGTGATGAGGCTTTCAATGAAATCAAGAAGCATCTGTCCTCTCCCAAAACCTTATTTAAACCAGTTGATGGAGAGACACTCTTCGTATATTTGGCGGTTTCAAGTTGTGCCATCAGTGCTGTGTTAGTGAGAGAAGTAAATAATTACCCTCATCCAGTACTACATCAGCAAAAGCTTGATAGATGCAGAAAGGCGTTATTTGAAACTTGAAAAATTAGCATTGGCCCTAGTGATAGCTGCAAGAAAAATGAGGCCTTATTTCTAGGCTCATCCTGTTATCGTCTGAACATCTTTTCCTTTGAAGAATGTTCTCCAAAAGGCAGACATTTCAAGTAGGATGACTAAGTGGTCGGTAGAATTGGGGGATTTCGATATAGATTTTGCTCCCCGAACAGCAGTCAAAGCCCAAGCTTTGGCTGATTTTTTAGTTGAGTTCCACTCTGATAGAGATTCGGAGCATACTATTGAGATGAAAGACAAAAAGGTCTGGGTCGTCCGGACGGATGATGGATCCAGCACTATGGGATATGGTGCATGGGTGTGCTTGACTTCTCCATATGGTGACAAAATGTACCAGGCTATATGTTTTGCTTTCAGGGCTTCCAATAATGAGTCCGAGTACGAGGCAGCTATAGCCGGTTTGAAGTTAGCTTTTATTTATGGGGCTAAGAGAGTCAAGCTATTGAGTGACTCCCAACTTCTTATCCACCATGCCCAAGGTCAATCTGAGGCTAAAAAGGAGCAGCTAGTGAAGTATTTACTTCTTCTTAAAAATGAAGCACTCAAGTTTAAAAGCATTATTTATGAACATATACCCCGGACAGAAAATGAGTTGGCAGATTCATTGGCAACCATAGCGTACACAGAGTCGTATCCATGGATCCATGTGCTGGAGAGCCCCTCCATTCAACTTAATATGGGTAAAGAAGAAGAAATTTTTGAAGTACAGGTGAAACAACCTCAGGATTGGAGGTTTCCTCTCCTGCAATACCTCTCTGACGGCATCGTGCATCCGGATAAATCACTGGCAAGAAAACTGAAACACAAGGCTCATGGTTTTATCATACTGAGAGACATTATGTATAAAAAGTCTTACAGTAAACCTCTTCTGCGCTGTTTGGCGGTTGATGAATCTCAAGTAGTCCTCTCTGAATTACATGATGGAGAGGGATCAACTCATTGTGGATTCAGGGCTCTAACAAGGAGAGTTTTATTGGCCGGCTACTGTTGGCCATCTATCATGCAGGATGCTAAAGAGCTAGTAAGAAGGTTTGACCCATGCCAGAGATACAACAACGAAATTCATGTCCCAGCCATTCCTTTAGAGTCAATTTCTGAGCCTATACCTTTTGCTCGATGGGGGTTGGATTTAGTGGGGCCTCTCCCTATGGCGTCCGGAGGGCGCAAAACTATAATTTTTGCTATAGATTACTTTTCGAATTGGATTGAAGCAGCCCCTCTAGCAGGAACAACGTCAAAAGCCGTCATAAAATTCATTTTATCCAGCATTTGTTGCAGATTTGGTGTTCCACAAAAGATAACGCCAGATAATGGGCCACAGTTCGACAATAGAGAAATGGAGAGTTTCTGTGCCTCAAGGGGTATACAACATTGTTTCTCTTCACCTTTCCACCCACAAGAAAATGGTCAGGTTGAAGTGGCTAACAGAACTATACTGTCCGGTTTAAATAAAAATTTGGAAGGGGCTGCTGGGAAGTGGCCTAGCTATTTACAAGAAGTTTTGTGGGCCTACCGGACAACACCTGGGGTTGCAACACAGGAGTCACCCTTTGCTTTGGTCTATGGGATGGATGCAATAGCTCCCATAGAAGCAAATCTCCCATCATTTCGTGTTCACAACTTCTCCGAATGCGCTAACGAAATGGCAATCAGAAGTCAGCTCGACCTAGTAGAAGAAAGATGAGTTAAAGCTCACCTTAGAGCTGCACACTATGAGGGTTTTATGAGAAGCAGATTTGCTTCTAGAGTTAAAAGAAGAGATTTCCAGCCGGGGGACAAGGTATTGAGGAAAGTCTTACACACTAAAGAGAAGCTGCTTGGCAAATTGGCCCCGACTTGGGAAGGATCTTATATGGTTGTTGAAAGGCTTAAACCTGGAACATATTGGCTAGAAGACAAGGCTGGAAGAGTTCTGACCCACCCTTGGAATATCGAACATCTCCGGATGTACTTGGAGTAGCATTTGTGTAAATATTTACTTGTTTAAACATCCATGTAAATATTTGGGGGCATACTCTTTCCTACCCTGGTGGCGCGGGGAGGTTTTAATGAGGTCTCCGGGTTTTTAATGAAATTTGATGCCTTCTTAAAAAATTTCCGAAGTGTTCTTACTTTGTCTTTTGTCACACCATCCGGATTGAAATAAAAGAGTGATGACCACTTAAACATTCGTCATCGGAGAATTTAAACACTCTCACTATGAAATAACTAAGGGCTATTTAAACACTAGCCACTGAAATTGAAACAGACTATGAAAGAATTGTGCAAAACAAGGATATTCATTGAAATAACTTAAGTGCCTTGGCCTTCCAAGGACTTTCAAATTGTCAAGCAGAGTAAACGATCTATCCGGTCAGATACTGGACATACTTACAAAAAGAGTGCCTTGGTCTTCCAAGGACTTTAGTTTAGATAACATGAAAAGTAAAAAGTAATTCATAATTTAAGGCTGAGCCTTTAAAGATGGCTTAGCTTCATCTATCTTCTTCTTCCCCTTGGGGTCGTCTTTCTCTTCGTTTGGGCTCTCTCCGGTGTTCTCTTCGTCATCAGATGAGGATGCACTGGAGAAATCATACACGTCGCCTTCGACCATTGTGTGATATGGGAGGTCTTCACACTCTACGTGAAGCCATAAATCCCCCAGGTTCCTCTTCTCGAACTTCTCATAGAAGAGCAGGACCATGTCCGATCTCACCTTGGCATACATTTGCTCTTGAGTGTCTATCACGTTGTTGGCATAAACATCGATCTTGGCCTGGATTTTGGCCTCCTGCTCCCTTAGCAGATCAGCTTTCTCCCCCGCAGCTTGGGACACTGCGTTTTCAAGAGCAATCTTGTCGCTGGTCAAGTTGTGGATAACTTGATCTTTGGCCTTGGTCTCCTCTTTTGAAGAGTTGAGGTCTTTCTCCAGTCCGGACAACTTCTCCCGGAGCTCCCTGATAGTGTCTTCTAGAGTGGCAACTTTTGTGGTACTCACCTCTTGGCTTTTCTTCAGCTCTTCATTTTCTCCCTTTAGAATGGTAGCATTTGAAGTGGCAGTAAGAAGGTCATCGGACAACCAGCCTTTGTCAGACTTGAGGTCTTTGATAAGGTCTGCCTGACTTCGAACTTGTTTCTCCAACGCAAGCACCGGTTGAACATTGCTTAATAAAGAGTGAGCTATAACATCCCTTTCACTTGAAACAGTAAAGGTCTTACCATTAAAAGTGATGGTTTTTGAAGTGCTCGGAGGGAGATAAGGCCCAGCAAAATCATCTCTGGGGAGATTGATAAAGTACTCGCCAAGCCCACCAAGACCAGTGATGTTTACCCCATCAATGCTAAGACCTCCCCCTTCGACCTAATCGGTTTGGAAGTCACCAGGTATCTCCTCTGCTTGTGTTGGGTCAGTGGGGTCAGCTTGGGGGAGAGGCTCCGGAGGTCGGAGAGAAAGTTCATCACCCTTAGAGGTCTTTTTCTTCTTGGCATCCCTGTCTTTGCTTTCAGCTCCCCGTTTACGGTCTCTTTTGGAAGCCCTTGGAGGATTTGGGGAGTGAACTTCTTGCCTAACACTCTCCTGCTCTACCGCTTCCAAGAGAGCAACATCAATCTGGCTCGGAGTTGGCCCCTCCGGATTTGTTAAAGCATCTTCCTCCACTTCGGCAGGGTCCGCTCCACCTACCACTTTCTTGCCTTTCTTCTTTTTGCCTTTCATTTTGCTCGGGGCCTTGGCCCGGCCTGGCAAGTAAAGTGTTCCATCCGGTTCGTGAGTCCTCTTGAGCACTACATCCGAAGGGGGTTGAGTGGTGAGCTCTTCCCAAGTTAAATCCCTCCGGCCCGTAATATTCCAGAGGTGGGATCTTGCTAAGTTGCCCCCCGTGAAGGCATCGTGGAACCGGTTTCCCCACCGTTGAGCAGTCCAAGCATTGATCTTGGTGCAAGTAGTCTGCCCGGACTTTAGATAGTCATTGAAGTCCTTGGGCAATTCTGCTAAGAAGAAGGCAAAGTCCATCAGTTTAAACAAATGTGATAAAAGAAGAAATAAAAATATGAAGTAGGAGACTTACGATCACTCCTCCATCTGCTGGTGAGGAGACTTGGGTTGACTCCGGCCTTGATTTTCTTCCCGTTCTCCCAAGCACCACTCACGAACAGGAATTGAGTCCTCCAATTCCTCTTCGACTCTAGCAAGTCATCAACAACTTTGAAGTTATCCCCCATATTGAAGTGGTAGAATGGGATGTGGTGGTTTCTGCAGAGACTGACCACAGCAGCAAACTCCTCCATTGGTAGAGCAATCCCGGAGAGCCTAGAAGCCATAATGCAGGCCATGAGGGTATACCAAGCATTGGGGCTCAGCTGGCTCGGACAGAGCTTTATCAGATGAAAGTATCTGACAATTTCTGGGTCCAAGGGGAATCTGAGACCCCAGTTGAACAGCTTCGTGAAGATGACTACCTCGCTCAATTTACAGTCCATAGGAGTTTCAGGGTTTATAGGGATTCTTATCTTCACGTTCTCCGGAATTCCCCACTTTGTACGCATCCGGCCTAGCTCCGCTGTATGGATGAAATCGTAGTTAATCTTTTGCAAGACAAGGAGGTACTTGACATTGACCTTGTGAAAACAAGGCCCCACCCTTCCTTCAAGACACTCCGGCAGATCCGGATGCCTCAAGCACAACGTTTCCTTGCCCTTATCCTTTTGGGCAACCACGGCACCACTAGTCTGTCCGGAAGGCTCAGACTCGAACAGAGCCTCTTCAATAGAGTCCTCCATAATTGAGGAGGGGTTTTCAGTTGTAGTGGTGAGAGGGAGGTTTAGATTTGGCTCAGCCCGGCTTCCAGACTGCTGCGCTTCAGTGTTCTCCTGGCTTTCAGCCTCCGGTTGGGACTCTGGTATAGATATTTCTCTTCGAGGGCTTGAGCCACTGCCCTCCGGACCGGACAGCCTGTCCTTGGGAGCTCTAATGGGCAATTCTGACCCCGTACTGCTGTCTTTGGCACCCAATTTCAAAGGGGTGCCCTTAGAAGCTTGATCCTTGACCAGCCGGCCTTTTCTTCGGTCAACTAATTTCTAAGGAGAGGTTTCAGCGTCTGACCCCATAGCTAAGAAAGGGGAGGGTTTTTTAAATCTTGTAACTGTTAAACCTGGTTCAACGATGGGTTCTGACTCTTGAACCGAGGAGCCTGAGATAATAGGTGAAAGATTGGTGTGAAATAACTTCTTCGGTTTGATGCCCCTTATGGAGGAAGAACCTTGGTCTGATTCTGTGGGTGAAGTTGCTGGTTTGTCGATGGGCGAAGCGGGTAAGCCTGCTGCAATGCGCCTTTCCCTTTCAACCTTTTGCGCATTTTCTAATTCAGAGAGATTGAGCCACCCGCCTTTGATCAAAGCGTTCCTCGCTGTGAACATAAACGACATGAGCAAGAGTTTGATTTTGAGAGAGAAAACTTTAAGGATTTGCAGAGTAAAAACAAGAGTGATGGTGAAACAGTAGAAAGTATTTCAATTTATAGTAAATCTAAAAAAGGAGTTTGATTCCTAGGAGAATTCGAAAAGATTGGTAATGATTAAAAGACGGCGCTGATGTCACCCTCTTTAATGAAGAGGTTGCTTTTCGAAGAAGGTGGGTGCGAGATTCAAGGTGATAAAACGGCTGAAACAACCAACCAGAAAGTGACACGTATCCCATAAACTCTGGCGAAAAATTGTTTGGATTCAAAGAGTTTTACCAGTCTGGATAAAACCATAGCACAAGTCGAAAGACCTGTCCGGGAAAAGCTACCTCTGATATCGGACTGTTTTTCAGGTTTTTGACAAAGGCATTTGAACAAACACCTAAAAAAGAGGATCCTGATGAGTCCGAATACTACTTCCTCCCATTGGACCGTTCGAACTATGAAAAAAGTACTAAAAAACCTAAACACTTCTTGACTAAGTTGCTTGCTCTCCTACTAAGAGCTCATGGGTCTTTAAACATGACCCGGGTCCATTAAACATGACCCGAAAACCCATAAATCCCAGATGTAAGGGTATAAATACCCAACCACCTGCATTAAATATGGGTAATGAAAATTAACTACAACCAGGCTGCTTAATTATCCCTCTACTCTCTACTCAAAACATTATACACATACCAACCTTTACAAACTCTAAAACAAATTACCAAATTACCCTCAGACAAAAATCAACCACACAAGGTATAAGATGCTTTTATTAGAGATTGTTGGTTTAACGTCGACTTCCATTACATTTACCATTGCGTACGTGTTTTTTAGCGGAGAGAAGATTGGAAACTATGTATGGGCTTTGGAAACTCTTCATGGTTTGATGAATAGCGTGTGCGCAATTCTGAGCGTTATTGTTACTGATCGAGAGTTAGCTCTCATGCGAGAAATCGACGATATATTTCCGGGAACACACCACTTGTTATGCACATGGAACATTAGTAAGAACATTCTTGGAACGGTCCGAAAGATATTGCACGATGATGCGGTTGCAAAATAATTTGTTGAGTTTTACGGCTACGTTGCGAGGGCGAACACGGTTGAGAGTTACCAAAAAAATCTAGATACATTGAAGGAGATGTTCGCCTCTCAACTGAAGTGTTTTGTGTACGTTATGGATGCGTGGATAACGAAATATGGTGACAAGTTTCTTGCGTACCGAACCAACAAGATTAAGCAGGCCAAACAACTACAAATAGGTTTATCTTTTTATCCAATTTTTTGTTTAGCTATTATATATATTTTCAAATAAGTTCATAATTTTGTACTTGTATTATGTAGGGCGGAGGGTTCTCACTCGTCCCTAAAAAAATACATTGGGACGAATCAATGCAACTTTGAGCTATTTTGGGAAAAATTTCACAACTTATTAACGAAGCAGTATGCGTGGATCGTCGAATCATTCGAGCGATGTAAGTTTATAAAAATTGCCGGTTTTGATGGTGTTTTGACCCAAAATCTTAAAGGTCATGTGTCACATGCTGGTATAAAGATATTGATGCTTGCTATTGTACGTGCTAGAAATATAGGAGTAGATCGAGTAGCATGTGGAGGATGTTTCCTTAGGAAAACAAATGGGTTACCTTGTGCATGTGAAAGTACGTTTATAGCTAGAGATGGTTGGTGCATTCCTTTAGAATATGTGGATGTCTTTTGGAAAATATTAGATATTGTTCATAGAGATCCTAGTTCTCGTGAGGAAGAATTATAAAAAAAACTTTCCATAATTGACAACTTCATTTGTAGTTTCCGTCCCGACCAACAAAACCACATTATCAATAGGGTAATGAAAATTTTGAGGCCCGAGAAAAGTTATATTCAAGATTCTAAAGAAGCGGTTAGAGCTAAGAGTATGCCAAAGGAAGGCATTGATAAATCGACTAAACGGAACCCTAGTTTGTGGGAATATCCCATTGAACAAACCGCTAGTGCTAGTACTCCGGCTAACTCGATAGGTAGTACACCCGTTAATACGTTAGGGAACACAGCCGCATCCAACGTGGTTCCCGTCGTACCACCCAAACCTCCATTAGCAAAAATGAAAATTGGAAGACCTAAGAAAATTGTTTAGGATGTGAAGTTAATATTATATACGGATTGCATCCCGGCATTCTAGATTCCGTTTACATCCAGTTTCTGGCCTCAACGAAATAGAATGTCGTGTTGCGTGTAACCGGTTCAACTGCCAGGTCACAGATTCTCTAACAGAGGACCAGCTGAATCATGTCCGTTATGACATTATTGACATCCAGGTACAAGAAATCTGTGAATACCAGGATGCAAAAGAATAGAGGAAGTTAATGAAATGAGATTGGCCTGATAGATAAACTATGATTTGAGTATGTGTTTGCGTGTGAGTTTCGGTTTATGTTTGAGTGTGAGTTTCAATTTATGTTTGAGTGTGAGTTTCAGTTTGCGTTTGAGTGTGTGTTTCAGTTTGTGTTTGAGTGTGTGTTTCAGTTTCAGTTTGAGTGTGAGTTTTAGTTTGTGTTTGAGTGTGTTTCCGTTTGTGTTTGAGTGTGTGTTTCAGTTTATGTTGACGTTTTTGTTTCATTTAACACCTTAAATTTTGAACAATTATATACCATGAAATACTAACTATGTTTTTGACATACTTTTAGTAGCTAGCTTGTTCAAATAAAATTAGGAACGAGGTGTAAAAACAAAAAAAACCATACAATAAATAAAATCTGTCATAAACTTATCTGGTTACAAAATATAATGCTAATGTAGAAAATTCTAACATATCAAACAACGAGCTAATAAACAAAAGTCTGATGCAAGTAATAATCAATGACGTTTATACCGTTCAACAATCCTGCACATGTGAAGGGTGGTCTATACCAGATCATCGTACTCCAGCGACGGTATGGATGGAGCATCCCAAGAAATTTGCTCGTATCTTGCGTAGTCAGCACCACCATGTGGCTCCAACCGAGGACCTCCAGCTGGACCAGAGCTACTAATAATGTACTATAGCTTCTTCTTCACCTAAACATAGTACATCGTGTCAGCACTCTCTCCACTATCATAGTACGACGGTCCATCAAGAGCGTAACAATAGTACTCCCAATCCATCCACAAGTGAGCGTCCCAAACGTATCTGCTAGCCTTCTTCTTCCCTGTTTTTTCGATGCAGGAGGGCGTATATCTTTCAGAATAAGCTGCACGAAGCCCATCTGTCGAGTGACACGATCAGGTTAATATGGCACAATGATGTCGAACGCCTTAAGCGTCAACTCAACCCAAGTAACGCTCTCGAACGGATGATAGTCCCGTAAGTACGTGAAGGGAAGGAAAATGACCCCTGACTAAGGGAGTGAACCTACTAGAATAGGTTATCTGCAACTAAACAAAGTGGGAAAATATCCACGAATCGAGCATCCCTATGATACCGCAAATGCCTCCCGTACCATGCAGAGACCCCTGACTAAGAGAGTGGTACAATTGTCCTAAGACCAACTGACCCCAGTTGAACCTATGCATACCCTGGAGGTAATCTAAGGAAATGTTGTTGTCGGTTTTGTTGGCACAGATGGTGGTACCTAACAAGAAAAATATGTAGGCACGGGTGGCATGATCTACTCTCTCATCCGTGATCCTACTATCACTATACCTATCACCCGTAAATGTAGTACGCAGCCACCCAAGATTCACACTACTAGCATTCCTAAGAATTTTATTCAAATCTGCTGGTCGTACACCTAGCATGCTAGCATATGTCATTCTCCGCTCAACCTCGGAGTCGAATGCTAATATATCAAAAGGCATACCTTCGACCGGTAATCCAGTGATGATGTGGACGTCGTCCAAAGTCACTGTCATCTCCCCGAACGAGAAATGAAATGAAGAAGTCTCCTCATGTCATCGCTTAAGGAATGCCTCGACCAAGTGGAGGTTGGTATGCCAGCGGGAGACTGCCTCGACGAGAGGACAAAAAATAGTCGTCATCACCCTTGCCCGTACCCTCCTATGCTTTTTGAAGTCCCATCTGCGGACACTATCGTACATGGCGAAGCATCGCAGGGAGACCCTATCCTGCAATATGTATAAAAAAAAATAAGAAAGTGATAAAACAATCAATATGAACATATATTATAGTTAGAGAATTAATACTTAAATCTCTGTGATAGACACTAAACGCCTCGTGCTGGGCGTAATCGGGATAGAGCCGGGACGTGTGGCATCACCGACAATAAGTCATGATCATCGGCCTCGGGTGCGTGGGGTGCGGCCTCGGGTGCATGGGGTGCATCGTCCTCATAACGTGCATGTGATCCC
Organism: Limnanthes douglasii subsp. nivea; assembly: GCA_036936605.1. Lineage (NCBI taxonomy): Eukaryota > Viridiplantae > Streptophyta > Magnoliopsida > Brassicales > Limnanthaceae > Limnanthes > Limnanthes douglasii. Next base: position 214,630,229 of record JAUPFV010000004.1, read on the forward strand.
TCAGGTGCCTCCCGCCACTCTGGTTCCTCCATATCTTCTGGTAAGTCTGGTGCATCTGCATCGTCCTCGATGTACAAAAGGTCAGGTGCCTGCGAAGACGAACCTGCTCCTGTGCTACCAGACAGACATAGAAATGTCATCATCACTACGATGATAACGGAGATGTCGTTTCATCCGAGTATCAGGAGTTTGTCCCTCAGTGGGACCTACCTCTACACGCTCATGGAAACTCTAGCTTCTGCTGCCTTACGCGCCAAACATGCGTCGCGTGCCGTCTGTTGCCCCTTCTTAAACGAATTTTTGACTGTGCTCTTTGTCCGCTCCATCCTGTAAAAACAGTAAAAAGTATTATGTATTAGTGAAACAAAACAAAAAAAATCTAAGTATAAGTTATCGCATTAGAAAACTTAAGTTTTATGTCGCATGCGAAAGCTTAAGCTACCTGACACATGCGACATAACGTATTCTTGGTCGCACGATCGTGCGACCAGATGAAAATTGGTAGCACGATCGTGCGACCTAGAAGACCGACTTCCAAAATTGGAAACCCACCAAAGCAGCCTCATTTCACACAAAATCAAACACATAAACATAGATCCTAACAAAACTAACACAATACAACACTAATCTAACAAAACAACACCTAAAATCATGCAAAAATCAAACTTTTTAAAACGAAACCTAAAATCCCAATTTTCAACAGTTTATACCCAACGAAGTCTAAAAACAATTATAGTATGAGGTTTGTATTTCTTACCTTTATGTTTTGCTGAGTTTAGATTCTTGAAAAATGGAGTTTGATTTTCGGTCGATTCTTAAGTGATTGAGAGGTTTCTAGATAGAGAGAAAAAGAGAAGAAAAAAATGGTGAGAGATTTATCAAAGTCTTTTATACCTAAGGTTTCTGAAAATGGCAAATTTGTCCAAAACTAGGTGAGAGATATATCAAACGGGTGTAAGATCCAACGGTTTAAGATCTATCAAAATATGACTAATTTCTAGCATGGCACTTTATTTAATTATATAGCGGAATATTTTTCATAGATCATATCTTATTTTTTTATTAGATGGTTCGATTGTGCATTTGGAATGGTTCTCAATTATCTATTGTGATGTCTATGATGATGGTTTGAACCATTCGGTTGTTACAATGAGTAATGTAGTTATTATATTTGAATTACATCAAATATTATTATGTCTTAATAAAAGTTTAATTAAATTTATTGTTCAACATAAATAAAAACTTTTTTTTTATTAGTGAATCATTTTTTAAATTTAGAAATGATTATCGATGAAAATGAATTTTTTTAATAAAAAATAATTTTATGAAAAATTCATAATTTTGTTAATTATAGTTTGATTTAGTGTTTTTTTGTTTCGTAGTATGTTTTTTCTTTATATGTTGGTCGGATGTAATGAGAGAATTATTTTTCCATATTAAATTTAATTTAAGGTATTAAATTTATTTTTATTAAGTTTTGGATTCGGGTTCGGTTTTTAATTTGGATTTGGTTTAGGTATTTACTGTGGATTTTCATATACGGATGGTTTGTGAATAATTCGCACAAATAATTCAATCCCATGTGTTTGGTTTTGGTATGTAAAAAATATAAATTATATTTTAAAACAAATTAGGATATAAATTTCCTTTAGAGAAAAATATCGGATATATAAATATCCACCACAATCCGAACAAAGTATTTAAAATGTTTTAACTATTTATATTTATAAGTTAGAAGCCAAATTATAAAAACAAATTTTCATTATAAAATGAGTAAATATAAATTATTGTTCCGTTTGGTTCCTCTGATGCGACTCTATCCACCTAAAAATATGGTTCTATTTAGAGGTGTCAAACGGTTTGAACCACGAATCATGGGAACCGTTTAACATAGAATTACGGGTTGTGGTCCTAGCGGTTTACGGTCCTATCGGTTTGCGGTCCTGCCAGTTTACTCCTTATGCGGTCCTGCCGGTTTGTAGTCTTCATAGGCCAGTTTCGCAGTTAAACCATCCGTTCAAACCACTGGACAAACCATTTAGTAACAGTTTATCAAAATATTTTATAATGTTATTTAAAATTAATTTGTAATTGTTAATTGAATCTAATTTCAATAATTGAGATATGTAATATATAAATAGTTAGGCTTTGAACAGTAACTCGTCCCTGGACTATCGCACTTGGTGACAGATAGTCCCTGGACTTTCAAAAGTCCGTTCGTAGTCCCTCGACTATTCAGTTTGGATACAGTTAATCCCCTTGCATGTGTTGACTATCAATTTTTGTGACAGATAGTCCTTCAACTATTCATTTTCAATAAATTTAGTCCTTTGACTTTATATTTTTGATAAAGTTAGTCCCCTTAATAAACAGGCGCATGGGACTAACTTTATCCAAACTGGATAGTCCAGGGACTACCAACGGACTTTTGATAGTCCAGGGACTATATGTCACCAAACTGGATAGTCCAGGGGCTACGAACGGACTTTTGAAAGTCCATGGACTATCTGCCACCAAAGTCGATAGTCGAGGGACGAGTTACTGTCCAAAGCTTAAACACTTAATTATGCTATTTAATATATTTTAATTTAAATATGTTATCATTTTAATCGAAATTTTATAATCAAGCAATTATATTCAAAAAAAATAATTGTAATTTGATTTTGATATGTTTGATTATATTTATGTATTTAAGATATTTTATTTAATATTAGGTAGATATTAAATAAAATATATACATCTAATTGTATTTCGATTACAACATTTTGAAGTATAAATTTAATATTTGAAGTATAAATTTAAAGTTTTTAAAATTGTATAAATTTGGATTATGTTCCAATTGCGTAAACACATCTAATTTGGTTGTGAAATAAATTCAAAAATATCAACTGTGTTTCGATTAACTACGTGTAATTTGGTTCCTAAAAAGAAATTATATTCTGATGACATAATTAAATATAATTAATTAAATATATTTATTTAGGAGATTAACATTATCAAGAATATAAACTATCTATTCTGATCGAAAATGAATAGTAAAAATAATTGCATGTACCATTATGTGAAAATAACGGCCCTCTAGGGCATCCGAACAAATGTCCAAATTAACTTGTTAATAATATAAAATTTATTTCAATAAACTAGAAAAAATGAAGGGTTAATAATACAAAATTTCTTTCATAATCTAGAGAATTTAATATTTTATTTTTCATAAAAGTACTAAAATTATTAAAAAAGTAATAGTTCGAAAAATCTATTTATAGAGTTATAATTTTTTTTAAATAATAGTTCGAATTTCCTATTTATATTTTTTTAAAATATTAGTGCGAAATCCTATATATAGAGTTTTGATTTTTTTTAAATAGTTTAAAGTGCATAAACTTATAAAAAAAATCAGTCACGGATGACGTCAGCAAGTGACGTCATCCGTGACGTCACCCGTGCGGACCATCCGGTCAGACGTCCGGATGCCCCAGACATTTTTATTTTTTCATAATTTTCAATTTTTTTTGGTCTCCCCTATAAATAGAGGAGACCCCAACTCCAACCTCACACACTCTCTAAATCTACTATAAACTCTCCAAATCTCTCTACTTGTTCTACATTTTTTTATTAAACTTAACTTTCTTATTTTAGATATCGTAGTTCTGTTTTCGAAATAGTTAGATTTTTTTTTCGAAAAAAAATTATTATTAGTTTTTATTAGTTATTATTTGTGATTATCTCAAATTTCCAATTGCGTTTTGTGGCTTCAACAACAGGTTAGGACAAGCAACTATGAAAACTGATTTTTCGGAATTTTCTTCTTTTATGATGTCTCCTCCACCCGAGAGGGATCCGATCACACGACGCGTCAAATGTGCCACTGAACCTACGGTTATGAGTAAGACCGTCAAACAAACTTTTAGTTTGAAAATTTCCGATAAGGAGAGACGAAGCGTCAAACCTGCTAGTACTACACGTACGACTTTGAGTAAGACCGCCAAACCAACTTTTAGTTCTAAAATGGTCGACAAGGTGACACGAAGTGTCAAACACCCAACTATAACTAAGAGTAAGATCGTTGTTCCTAAACAAAGTCTTCAAGACGAAGACGAAGATGGTCGATTTGATTGCTGCTGCGTTAAGTAAGGTTAATCGTGAGACTCAAGGACAAGTTTTGGGAGATCCATTACAAATTGCAGTTACCGTTGAGAAAGTTTTGCGACTTAAAAAAGTGGTTAGCGACAAGAGACTAAAAAATGTATTTTAGCAATTGTAATATTAAATATTTTAATATAACTTGTAATATTTTAGCATTTGTAATATTAAATATTTTTATATGACTTGTAATATTTTAGCATTTGTAATATTAAATATTTTAATATAAGTTGTAATATTTTAGCATGATAAAATATGATTTTGGTTTAACAAATAATAAATAACATTTGTAATATTTAAAACCAAATCACAATAATAAAATTCAAAATGTAATATTAAAATTATAACAATATAACTTAAAAATAATAAATAACGCTTGTTATATTTAAAACCAAATCACAATAATAAAATTCAAAATGTAATATTAAAATTATAACAATATAACTTAAAAATAATGAATAACACTTGTTATATTCAAAACCAAATCAAAATAATAAAATTCAAAATGTAATATTAAAATTATAACAATATAACTTAAAAATAATAAATAACACTTGTAATATTTAAAACCTAATCACAATAATAAAATTCAAAATGTCATATTAAAATTATAACAATATAACTTGTAATATTTTTGCATGATAAAATATGATTTTGGTTTAAAAAATAATAACAAACACTTGTAATATTTAAAACCAAATCACAATAGTAATCAAAATGTAATATTAAAATTATAACTATAGAATTTGTAATATTTTAACATGATAAGATATAGTTTTGGTTTGTAATATTAAAATCAACACTTAAAATATTAATAACCAAAACAAATTAATTCTAACCAAAATGTAATAATAGTTTTATAATAATATGCAATATCTCAATATTTTTAAATATAACTTAACATATGATTTTGGTTATAAAATAATTAAAACATTTATAATATTTACAAATAAACCGCGGTTTTTTACAAATAAACCGTGGTTTTGCAGTCCTGCCGGTTTGCGGTCCTGCCGGTTTGCAGTCCTAATTGACCGGTTTCGCAGTTAAACCACCAGTTCATAAACAAATTTTCAACTTTGAACCGCGGTTCCTGAACCATTTGCCACCTCTAGTTCTATGAAAAAAATAAATTTAAATGTAGTTGTGGTTATGGTTTGGTTGTATAAAGCATAATTAATGACACATATTTCGATAACTCTAGGTTAACATCATCTCCACTAGACCCGCATGTCGTTTTTCACTAAGTAAAACAAAGTTGTGGTTTAAAATATACCCAAATCATGAAGGTTGTCCATCATTATTTTAGAAATTTAGTACGACTAGGTTGTAGAAAAATGATTGACAAGTCTTAACAAAAGTTCAAATCAAAAAAAAAAAATTACATTTTTTTTAAGGAATATATGATTTATATTTGATGCTCGCGATATAAACCGAGATAAATTCGATAATCATACCGTCATCTTTGCATCTATTTAATACTTCCCGGAGCTTTATATTCAATAATGCCTTGAGGTGCATCAAATTACCTTCAATGTCGTTCTTACCGACAACATACCCTAAAACATTTTCACTTTTAATTCCAAAAGAACACTTTAAATGATTAGCTGAAGAATAAATTTCTCAAATTCTAAAAAATCTCATTCATAAATTTTATGTGCCGATCCTTAGAATTACTCTTAACAACCATATCGTTTATATATGCTTCTACATTCTTTTCCAACTACTTTTTGAAGATTCGATCAACTAATCTTTGATATATTGATCCATCATTTTTCAAACCGAATGATATTACTCGGTAACAATATAACCCTCTTGTTGTTTAAAAAGTCGTATGTTATTCATCATTTGGATGCATTTGAATTTGATTATACACCGAATACACATCTTTAGTCGATAACCAGAAGCTGGATTAACCAATTGATTAATTATAGTAAAAGGAAACGTATCTTTTGGACATGCTTTATTAAGGTCTGTAAAATCAACGCACATCCGCTATTTTCCATCTTTTTCTTAACCAATACTAGATTAGCTTCCAAAGTAGGGTAATTTAATTCATGTATATGACTTAACCTCAACAATTTCTCAACCTGGTTGACAATGAACTCAACTTTCTCCTAGGAAAAAATCATTGTCTTTTGACGAATTGGTCTTAGTCTCCTATAGATAACAAATTCATGACAGGTAACTGAAAACTCATCCCAGTATCATCGTCCGCAACCCAAGCAAAAACATCCTTATTATCTCCCAATATTTTTACTAACCTATCTTTAAAAATTTTACTCTGATGACATCAAACTTTTAACTAGTTTCTCATTTGACACTTAAACCTTGTCAACTTTATCCATAAATTTATCATATTGTTTAACCTCTCAGGGGTCGTCAACCTCTTTTACATTATAAAATTCATCACTCAATTGAATACCCTATAATTTCTAGGATGATGGCTTAGGAATATCCAAAGTAATGGCATAACAATCTTGTGATGCTATTTGATTTCCTTTAATTACCCCCACAAAATTTCCAACATGATACTTAAAGAACTGAAGAAACATTAAGGTTTCACCTTCTATTCTATGTAGCCATAAGCAACTTGTAATAGCATTATAAGGACTTGAAACATCACTAATCATAAACATAGTCCTTACAGTTTTCTCTCTCCAACCATACCCCACAGTTACAAGAAATTTATTTTCCCCAACACAAATTGATGTCTTACCATCATAACTCACCAACTGCTTCTCAGTATTTTTAAATGATGGTACCCCCACCATCGTATCAAAACTACTCTTGAAAATGATATTAGCTGGACTACCATTGTCAATCAAAACTCAAATAACCATAACACCTGAAATATTCAAACTAACAATACAAACATCCTCATGAGGCATAATAACCCTCATGCAAATCATCATCGATGAAAGATAAGTCTGAAACCGGCTTGATATAATGATGATATAATGATTAATCAATCAGATGTATGTCTAAATATTTCTTATGCTTTTTCCTAGAACTAGAGTTTTTTCTCAAAAGAGTGCCCACACCAGAAATTGTAAACAACCACTACTTTTTCTTATGATCCCTATTCGTAGTGTGCTTCAAATTTTTATGCACTCCTCACCTCACCTCTTTTATTAATAAATTCAACTAATTCTCTATTATCGATCAATTTTTGTACCTTATTTCTCAATTGAAAAAATATCACTCGTCAAATGTCTATGGTCATTGTGATATGCACAAAAGTATATTTTTGGTCTTCTATTGTTAGGCGCAAACATTGACGATGTGGTCTAATTTTTTTTTATCTTTCATTTTATAAAAAATCATGTCAATACTTATATAGTTAGTGATGTGTACCTTCGAGCATGTTCACATGTGCCTTAATGAACTCATCATGATTCACCTCATCAACATTTTCCTTATCCCCAAATGCAACTTTTAAATATTGAAATTTAGACGAACCCAATTGTCCGCTCTTTGAATCTTCAACGCGAATGAACGGATTTTCTCGTGAAAAAATATCTCTTATAGTTTCAACTGAAATTTTGGCAAGATCTTCATACAAAATTCCTACCAAAATTAAACCTCTTTTGAAAGCAGTAACTGCTACATCCTTTTTACAATTTTCCAAAAAATTCAACTCATGCACAAACCTTTTAACATAATTTTTCAACAATTCTTCTCTTTTTTTGTATAGATTCATTATAGAATCGCCATCCTTTTTGTATGATTTATTTTCAACAAAGCGGTTTATGAATGCATGTCAAAGACCTCAAAAACCTTTAATTATTATGAATTGTCATTGAAAAAAATCTATATAGTAATATGTCATCACCATTGAATCCTATCATCATGTTTCTAAATTGTTCCAAATGATTCTCTAGAGCCAATCCATCATAAATTTTCATAAGATATGGATCAAACTTCCTAGTACATTTTCATTCCAAGGTATTAATAACGAATGATAATTCTTGCAATATATAGTCTGTTATTCTCGGCTTCTCATCGTTATATTGTATTACTTTCATTCCTTTACTTTATTAGACTCATTGCTACTTGGTTGACCTTCACCTTCAATTTACTCTATATTTATTATCCTTTGATTCTTTACTTTATTTTCTTCCAATTTCTCCGTATGTCTAAAACTTAGTTCTCTTTCTCTAATTTTTTTCAGCGTAATTCACATCAGAACCTTCCTTATTCCACGCATGTCTCTTTTGACTTTTCAATGTTAACTTATCAGTTAAGAATTGTAATAGATTCAATAATTATTTGAATATACCCTCAGCTTCTTGATCTTTTTCACCTTGTAACCGATTCACCTTAACTTGTTCTCGTTTCGTCCCTTCAATTTGAGGTTCCAAAAGTTGAAAATTATTGAGATTAATATGTATACCTTGACTCATAAGATTTCCATATTGAACATTATGAGGAACAAATCTTTGAACAACAGATCTATCATGCACATGTTCTACTCCAGAAACTATAGCATCTGACTAAGTTTGATCTGCCCCTACCAGTTCAGGAGTTCTTTGCTTTAAACCACTTGCGCATAAAGTTTGATTCCTTAACCCTAAATTTCCTCCTCAACGGGAGAATTCAACACCATTGAAGGAATCACCACCATATTACATTGAATTGAACGAACCATTGAAGATGCTTTTCTTATTCCTGATCGCGTCATCACTATTAGTAAACGAAACAACAAACTTTGAAAAGAAACTACTAGTTCCCACAAACGACGCCAAATTTATTAAAATAAAATATCTCCAACGATTTAGCTAAAATAATGAATTTAAATCAAGAAAGAAAGTAATATAGTGTGAATTTTTTGTACTAAAAAAATTTGATCACTCATTCAAAGAAGACTTTAGACCATATTTATATGGTTTACATAAATATTATACCGCTTACTTAATTAATGAATCCAATCACTACTTTTTACATGGGTCATTCTGTTATAACCGTCTAACAAAATTTATTTCATGCCTATATGAACTCATATATGTATAGAGGCGTGTATATGACGTGCCTTTGACATGTTTTTAAATTGTATCACCGTCATGCTTTAAATCTGACCTTTCATCCTAATTTTAATATATACCCTCATCATAATCATGATTTACTATCTCGTCACGATTCTTGCATGTATCTCGTCCTAAATCTAATATGCACCTTCATAATTATTAAGAATTAAACTCTCGTCATATCTCTGATTTAAGCCCTCATCAATATTCTGACTTGCATATCGTCATATCTATGATTCACATCTCGTCATATTTCTGAATGAACCCTTGCCATTACCTTAAGTTTCACTCTCGTCACTTATCTCATTTAATTCTTCGTCATCACTCTGAATTATTTCTTCGTCTCGTCATAAACAATTTCTAAAGCGAGAATATATTCCCTTGACGGAATATAACCATATAATAAACATATAAAACTATAACTGAAACTATATTCTCTTGACGGAATATAACCTTATAATATACATATAAAACTAATAACTGAAACTCACATCTGACATTGTTGTCATAGATTTAATATCAAAATATTCAAAGTGTATTACATATCGAAATGCTTGTCTACAGTAGGGCTCGCTCGTCAAGTCATGCATATGGTCGAGCAACACGCTATCATACTTATTGTTAACTCAAATTTGAAAATTTGAAAATTTTGAACAACGATCATGACGAATCTCATACTTAATTTGAAAGTTGAAGAACAATAATGACGACCTCGAGCTTACACAAATATCATTTACTCGGGGTAATGCGGTACCCATAGTCAGGTGCCTCGTATCGATTTCAATAGTGTATTTCGACTTATTCGAAAAACATTACTTTATTATCATATATATATATATATATTAGTTTATAGGGTAAGTTATTGACAGCTACATGAAATAAAATTAAAATTTATAATTCTCATTTGTATTTTGAAATTTACCAAAAACCACATGCAACATAAATACTTTCAATAATACCTCTCAATACAAAAAATACGTACAACTTCAACGATTACATGTTTTAACCTTCAAAACTTTATATATTTCAAACACTAATGAAAAAACCAGTTCTAAAAACACACATATTTCTGTTTTTTAAAGATGAATAAAACAAAACCTATTAGTAATATTTTTGGAGAATTTTATTGTTTTTTTACTTACGCAACCAAATTACATGTAATTACGCAACTGAAACACATTTATTTTTTAGCAACTAAAGCACACGTAGTTTTGCAACTAGAACGTAATTGTTTTTTCTAGACTTATTTTGTAACCAAAATCTTATTTACACAATTATTTTCTTCTTATTTACGCAACTCATTTTGTATGTAATTTCATAACTAGACACAGTTTTTTTTGCAACAAAATATCATGTGTGCAACTATTTTCTTCTCATTTACGCAACTCATTTTTACATAAATCCGCAACCAGAACATAGTTTTTTTTTCTGCAACTCAATTATGTGTAATTATGTAACTGGAACACCATTGTTTTTTTTAACTAAATTACACGTAATTCCTCAACCGAAACATATTTTATTTTTTAGACTTATATCACAACCCAATTACACACAATTATACAACTAAAAATTATTCAAAAAATATATATCATGGATCTAGTTTTGTTCGTCTTAAAAATAATATCAATGGTATTTTATGATATTGTTTTAGAGGTATGGTTCAAAAGATATGACATTGAAAGAAAGGTAATATACCTATAACCACCGACAGTTAAAACTATTTAACAATAACCACACAGGGTTTAAAAAAGTACTCATAACCATATGGTTTTAGAATTTAATTGTCGATAATTAGTTGGACTTTCTGTTAATACCAATATATTCTTTAACCGTTTTTCTATCTTTTTTTTAAATGTCATATCTTTCAAACCATAGCTAAAAAAATATGAAAATACAATTCGTTGTGCTTTTTTAAGATGAAAATTTGTGTTTTAAAAAATGGATTGTGTTAAGAGTGCAAAATTACTTGTAATTGGGGTGAAAAAATTGATTTTCTAGTTACGTAATTAGGTACAAATGTGTTGCGAAAAACATTTGTTGCGTAAATAGGACTTTTGGTTGTGAAATAAGTCTCATTGTGTGAAAATACAAAATATAACTTGTTTTTGTGAAAATAAGTGTCAATTAGGTGTGTGAAACAACTAACTTTTTTTATAGTTGCTAAATATTTATATTTTTTTGTGTTGAAACATTATTTTGTTTTTTAAAAAAATTAAATTAAATTGTGTTACGGGTGCAAAATTAAGTTGTTTTTTGGGTGCGAAAAAATAACTTATTAATACTTGCTTGATTATTGGAAAATGTGTTGCAAAAAAAATGGTTGGGTAAATAGGATTTTTAGTTGTGAAATAAGTTTTATTTTGGAAAAAACAAAATACAACTTGTTTTTGTGAAAATAAGTGTTAATTAAGAACTAACTTTTTATGTAGTTGCTAATATATGTGCATTTTTTGGATTATGTTAATGGTACATAGTTAGGGTGAAAAAACAAAATATAACTTGTTTTTGTAAAAATAAATGATAATTGGGAGAGAAAGAACTAATTCTTTTGTAGTTGCTAAAATATGTGCATTTTGTGTTAAAAAAAGCTGTTTTTTATAAACAAATTGGACTGGATTAAGGGTGCGAACTTACGTGTAAATTGGATGCGGAAAAAAACTTTGTTAAAGTTGCGTAATTAGTTGCATATGTGTTGTAAAAATAAGAAAAAAAATAGGTGCGTAAATAAGAATTTTGGTTATGAAATAAGTTTGATTGTGTGAAAAAACAAAATACAACTTATTTTTTTTGTGAAAATAAGTGTTATTTGAATGAAACAACTAATGTTGTTGTAGTTTCAAAAATTTGTGCATTTTTTTGCGTCGAAAAAACTTGTTGTTAAAATAACTTTTATTTTGGGACAATATTAAGGGTGCGAAATTACGTGTATTGGGGAGCGAAATTAGTCGGACAAACAAAACATAACTTATTTTTGTGAATATAAATGTTTATTCGGTGCGAAACAACTAACTTTTTGTTGTTGCTAAAATATGTGCATTTTTTGTGTTAAAAGATTTTGTTAAAAAAATGGATTGTATTACGAGTGCGAAATTACGTGTAATTGAGATGCGAAATTAGTTTGGAACAAAATTCTCCAAAAATATCACTCATATCATTCATGGATTTCGTTTTGTTCATCTTTAAAAAGAATGTGTGTTTTGGATTTTTTTTGAATTAGAATATAAAAGTTACGTGTTTTGAATATTGTAGTTAAAAACAACTATTTTAAGGTTATACTTATTTCGTGTATTATTGTTTGTAGATTTATGTTGTCGGTGATCATTAGTACACTTGAAAATCTAAATGGCTATGAATACTTTTATTTCATGTACTTATTAAAATTTTTTTATAAAAAAGTATTTAGAATTACTATACGATTATCGGTATTTTTAATCCATAAACGAGTAGTTGTATATAAATATTTATTATTAAATAACTTTGATATTGAATTATTTTAGTCATATTTATATTTATATATAAAATAAAGTGATACAGGAAGAAGTAAATGGTTGATTTTTTACCAGACAACTAATGGCACATATCCGTAAAATAATACAAACTGTACATCATCTATGCGCAGTCGATCCAAATCCGGTGTCCTGATCCGCCGTTTCATTATAAGATATATTACTTGTAACGCAAGAAACCGAAGTATCTTCAATGACATTGATATCATACAAATACCGATTCGCACAACAGCTGAAGTACAACAAATTACTGACACCAACACCGCTCATAATGAAATAAAAATACTCCAGCTTGTTCTTATCAAGATCGTGACCACCTAACCACACCTGGTTAGGTGTTACAGAATTAATAAGATTCACGATAGCCGAGCTGATGTAATCGGCGATTGAAGAACTTAAGAAAAACATTGCACCCGCAACAGTCCTCATGTCTTCGGGCATTTGTACCTGTTAGAAACAGATATTATTATGATAAAATAATAAAAGATACATTTCTATAACATTAGGAGTCAGTAGTGGACACCAAACTCAAGTTCTGAAAGAATAAGAAACTACTATCTAGCAAGTGTTGGTCTAGGTCATCAGATTTTGCAAGTCCGGTGATTCGGGTTAAAGTCATGACCGGTTTGCGGGTTGGGAGTTTAGAAAAATAGGTCATACCCAACCTGACAGCAGATCAGCATTTTGTGATCCAAATCGGAACCGCAACTTTCAGACTAGCAGGATCGGATTGGATTTAGGCAGGTTACATCCAACTGTTTTTACTATTTCTAAACCTACTAGAAGTAGCAAAATTGCATTATAACCAGGAAAATAATAATGCTAAGTTACCAAATATAATGTTATTAGCTATATTCAAAATACCGTTAGAAACTCCATTATGGCGACCGCGGCAAAAGCTTCAGTCAAACCCGATAACACGAATTGCGGCAAAAGAATCCCAATCGTCATCGGGGATGCAAATGAATTATGTTTAATAGCCGATGATCTACGCTTTGTTTCAATCAGTCCGGCCACTATCATCCCCAAAATCGATAATACAATACCAATCAAGATCCTTCGTTTCATGCTTAACGGCAGGTCTTTTGTTGTCAATTTCTTAGCTAGAGGGATGATCAAGCATTCGTAAAAAAATATCCACACAGAAAGAGAAATCATCGCCGATAAATTCATCCAGCCAGGTGGAACTGTAAATCGCGACCCGATCAACCTATTGGTTTGTATTGCCTGAAGCAGACCAAATGTGTTTTGCTGGTTCATAAGCATAAAACACGCTATTCCGGACACCCAAACAGGCATAACAGCTATCAAACATTTAAAACGTTCTACTTGTTGTATACTGCAAAGCCTCCAATTATTTTTTGGGCAAGAATTTTCGTCCAATTCGCTCAAATCGGTTATAACAGCCGCTTTATCAAAAAACACGAATCGATCAGTAGGTTTGAGGCCCCTTGACGTATTAATAACATCATAAAGAGAATCAGAATTTGTAACTTTGACTTTACGTTTTTTTACCGCCGCTGTAGTTACTTTTATTATGTCAGTAAAAACACTGCCTTGTGGCGCAAGGTAGATATAAGTGTGGCGGCCGATGAGAAAAATGGAAACCGAAAGTGCTAGACAAGCGGTCGGGATTATAAATCCGATCAACCAACTTATGTTTGATTGAACGTAGACGACTCCGGTAAGTGCTATGACTAAGGCTATTGTGAAGGAAAAATACCACCAATTGAAGAAAGTCTCTAGTTGTGTTTTGCCTTCTAATGTTCTTGTGTCAAATTGGTCGGCTCCAAATGCGATATTGCACGGTCTAATGCCTCCGGCTCCAATTGATAATAGCGCGAGACCGGAGAATAAGACACCGAGTTGCCATTTTTTTGGCTGGATGCAATTCTGCGGTAACTTACAGTTAGGAGGTCTTAAATCTCTAATTCCTGCCGTACATGCTACTGTCCCCGTTCCCTGTACAAGAAAGTAAAACTAGGAATTTTATATAAAATATAAAAAACCTATTATAAAGACATTTCCAGAAATAAGTTATGAAGAGAAACATAAAAAGATTGTAAAATATTACCAAAAAAGAGAACAGAGAAGCAATGAGCAGGGTCCGAAATCTACCGAGATATGTGTCGGAAATAAAAGCACCGGCTAGTGTAATGATGTTGGAAGAAGCAGACCATATACTAACAACATTTACCACATAAACACCGCCTAAGTTGTATTTGTTCTGTAAGTACACTGTTCAATTCGATATTAAACTCATCGAAGCCAGTTTCTCGAACGATTCATTTCCTTTAAAACCAACATAAACCGGTTAGACAATATGTTACCATATATAAAACGATCCATTCACGATATTAATATGATCTCAAATGGTAAATATATATAATAAAACTTGTACCAAGAATGTATTTAATAGCTCTCCATCCTCCTCTTTTGTTAAGCTTTTTAGTGGCTTCCATTTGGCAATGTCTTTGAGTACAGGTTGTGTGTAGTGATGAGAAAAGGAAGTTGTATTGATGAATAGACAAAGTGATATAGTATTTAAGACTAAGTTATGCCTCCATATTCCTCGGTCTTATGGTTTTTTAATGTTAAGGATAGTTTTAAGTAAGATTTATAAATGATTCAATGAGACATGAGAAGTGTGTGTACAACTTGATATGTGGTGTTTAGCCATATATTGTGGTGAGGTTGTTAGGAATGCTAGAATTATAACCTAGCCTGAAACCAGGTACAATCCGTGCAGAAGTCTCACCTCACAATCATCAAGATCAACAAGTTCATATACTTTGTGTCAAGACTTTAAAGCTAATTAAAAAATTGCTTTAAAATCAACTACTACTTTAACTAATTAGCGGTTAACTAGTAATATAATAAAAGAAATAAGAAGCTTTATTTTCTCTTTGTTTTCTTGTTAGTTTGTTTTAAAAAAAACATGAACATGGTTATTAGAGCAGGCTACAGAAAAAGAAAGCTTGGTGGTTTTTCATTTTTTGAAAGAGTTTTCAAAATCGAGGATGCTCTGATCAAGAATTAAACTTTGATAGTGAAAGCAAGGTTCAGAGCAATAACAACGATATGACATTTAATTATTATTATGACAATCCAGGTATGTTGATCGCTAGTACAAAGTTGACCGAGGAGAACTACATTGTTTGGTGTAGAGCCATTAGGTTATCATTGGTTGCCAAACGGATACTAAGCTTTGTTGATGGAAGATAAATGAAGCCACTTTTGATTTCTACTAAGTATGATTGCTGGAATCAATTGAACAACATGGTTTATTTTTAGATCATAAATTTTATCTCTGATATCCTAAAGAAACAATTTATGTTATTGGATAATACGAAAGAGCTATGCGAAAAGATAAATCAAAGATATGGCTGCTACAATGGTCGGGAAAGTAGTTTTTTGTATCCCAAGGGAGCTTGAGCGTTGGTAGTATTTCTCGAAGCTCAACTAGTTGTGGGATGAAACAAAAGCACTCATGTCATTTCCAATTTGTAAATGCCAAAACAAATGTGATTTTGGCATGTACTTAAAACTAACCAAAAGAGAAGAAAAAGATAGGTTGATACAATTTCTTTTTGAGCTTAATAGAAGCTTTGAGGGAGTTAAAGATCAAATACTTTTGCTGGATCCCATGTCATCTACCAATAGAGCCTGTGCTCTTGTGATTTCCCTTGAAAACAAAATGAGCGTGAATGATCTAAATAAAGAATCTTTTAATGATAATTCTGTTATGATAGTTAAAAGATATCATGCTCAAGGCAAAATTAATTTGGATAAAGGAAAAAAGAAGTACTTGAATGTAGTTACTACCTTTAATTGGGACATACCAAAGATAATTGTTTGAAGATAAAAGGTTACCCTCATTTGTGGGACAAGAAAAATGCAAAATGAAAGAACTGCTTAAGCAATCTCACTTTCTATTATACTGCAAACCATCTAGATAAATGGTCGAGAAGAAAGAAATAACATGCAAGGATTAATAAACATGGTCATGAAGGTTCAATAAGGTTTGGAAATAATGCTTGCAAGTGTAAGGAAACCATGAGATGGTGAAAGAAATGCAACAGTGAACTCTGCACATCTTGAAGACTTTCCATTTACGTTTTCAACCAATGATAATAAGAATGTTAATAAGAAAAGTAGTTTCTCAATTATTGACACAGGAACATTAAATCACATGTGTTGTGCTACTTCTGTTTTTTAAATTCATCCACTTAAAAATATTTCTTCATTACTTTACCAAATGGTTATATTAAAACAATTATTTCTAAAGGATCCATTATCGTTCATGGCAAACTGGTTCTACAAGATTGCGTGTATGTGCAATATCTTAAATTCAACTTGCTATCTGTGAGTAATTGTATAGCTTATTTATGCATATTTTTTAAATTCTTAAATGATCATTGCTTTTGTGAGGATCAACACTCTAAACTAGTGCTTGGAGTTTGAAAGAAATACAAAGGCCTATATCTTATCAACGATCAGTGCTTCAACCAAAGTTCCATTGAATCTTCATGTTCTAAATTTCATTTTTATTATCCTTATATTCCCAATGTGGGTACTATAATAAAGTCGGACATATGACATCTTATACTTGGACATTGTTCCAATAAATTTTAAAGCTTTTTAATGTAACAAATCCTATTGATGAAAATAAAGACCGTGGCATTTTCTCTTTGGCCAAGCAACAAAGAAATACCTTTTCTTTTAAAATTTCTTCTACCTTTAAGGCTTTTAACTTGATTCATTTAGACATAGGGGGGGCTATAGTATGCCACGTATTACGGGTAAGGTATATTTATTAACAATAGTGGATGATTACATTAGATGTGCTTGGACTTTTTTTTTTCTCAAAAGCAAAGTTGATACATTGTCCACTTTCAAACAATTTGTTGCCTTGTGTCAAACTCAATTTAATTCCAAATTCAAGGTCTTGAGATTTAATAGTGGCACATAATTTATCAATCAAAGAACCCGTCTTTATACTCCTCACCAAAATGACATTGTTGAGAGAAAACATAAACACTTGACTGAAACTACAAGATCTCTCATGTTCCAATCCAATATTCCAAAGTGTTTTTAGGGAGAATCAATTCTCACAACTACTCACCTTATCAACAAAATGTCTTCGCATATTTTATGATTGAAGTCACCTATTGAAATGTTAACAGGAATTTCACCTAATGTAACTAGGCTAAGAGTGTTTCGTTTCCTATATTTTGCCTCTATCATTCTAAGAAATCATGACAAGTTTGTCCATCAGGCCTATAAGAATGTATTTGTTGGATATTCATCCACTCAAAAGGGATATAGGCTATATAATATGGAAGCTCATAAGCTGTTAGTGTCTATGGATGTACACTTTCATAAAAATATTTTCCCTCAATGTTATTCATGATATTGTACCTACTCTAGTTGTTAAATAATATGATGAGCTAATAATTAACCAACCTAAGTCAATATTGCCACCCAATGACATTGTATCAAGTGATCATATTCCTACTAATGGAATCTCTAATCTTTGTGTTTTGAATGAAAATATCACTTCATTTGTTTTAAATGACAATGATGTCGATACACATATACCTATAATAGCTAGCACTAATTTTGAAAATAAACCAGCATGTTTGAAAAACTTTGTTTTTCAAACATCTGATTGTAAACATGCACCTACAAAAAAATTATTCTTTACATATTCCTCCAACATTTCCTTACATATATAATTCTATTCTCGATGAATCACACATGGATTTTTAGCTAATGTGTCTCTTGTTCTACAACCTCAGTCTTATGAACAAACTAAACATCATACTGGATACTCATAGCCATGGAAAGGGAATTACAAGCTTTAAATTCAAACAATACTTGGGAGCTGTCTTATCTACCTTATGGTAAGAAAGCTATATGATGTAGGTGGGTATTTAAGGTGAAAATAAAACCTGATAGGATTGTAGACATGTTAAAAGCCTGACTTGTGGCTAAATGATACACTTAAATAGAAATAAAATGCTATTGTGATAGATTCTCTCATGTTTCCAAGTCTGCTATCGTGAGAATTATGATTGTCTTGGTTCTTCCAATGGATTGCCAGTGCATCAACTAGACATTAATAATGCATTCTGACATGGATCCATGGAAGAAACTTTTGCATGAAACCATAAACAGGACTACTTGACAAAGAATATCATAGAGTGTGCAAGCTCAACAAGTCAATCTATAGATTGAAACAAGCATCAAGGCAATTGAGTCATGCTTTAATAGAAAAACTTGTGGCTTTTGGCCTCATCCAATCAATGGCTGACAATTGTATTTTTGTTTTGAAATAATCTAACATTGAAACATTTTTACATGTATATGTAGATGATATTTTATTAATCAACGGCTCATCTATGCAAGTTACTAAGGTCAAGACATATCTTGATGATGTAGTTGCACAAACTCGTGACTATATATGACCCTTTCGGATAAACGGAAATGGGCTTTATTTGGGGCTCGGTTATCCAAATTAGGCGTTGCGACCACTCAAATAGAACACTTATGGAAGCCTAACGACTTTCAAAAGCATCACGAGGGAGAAAGTGATGAAGTTTAGGCCTGAAAATCCATCGTTTAGGCCTTTTTTTGTTGTTTTCGTTAATTTTCTGTATTTTTCTATTTTTATTAGATTTAATTAAAATACTTCACCAACTCCAATCGCTTTGGAATTGGGTTGGGCTTTATTGAAATTCGTGAGGAACAATCTATAATGTTGGCGTGGTGTTTCGAGCAGTTTTATAAAAGGCTATCAAACTCTATTTTTGTCGTCAGACTATTTGAATCAAATTTGAGTATTTTCTGTAAGTTTCTTATACTTTAACCTAGGGTTAGGGTTTATTTATTCTCTTTTTGTATTCTTCTTTCTTGCATTTTGTAGCCATTTGTTATATCTCTTATATCACCGTCACCATATTGGTATCAGAGCGACAGAGCTCTTACGATGTGGGTTACAAAGGTATTGCCACCTAAGAGATCCTCGCACGAGAAGTCTACTCTTCCAATCGCGAAATCGATCGATCAGGATGAGAGATGTACAAAAAGCAATACAAAGGCTATTGATCAACCTAACAAACGGATTTCGAGCTCCAGGTTCGAGCAGCCAATCGTCGGGATCTGAGAGAGAGACTATCCTAAACAAAATTTGTTTTCTCCTCGGAGGGAACAAAACAGAGGTTAGTGTTACTCCCAAGACTGTTGTGAATAAATATTTAAGCAGTTTCTAGCCAGAGATTCTTATCAGAATACTAGCAACCGGTGGGAATATAGATCCCGACTTGAGATCCTAGAGTTTTATGGGGTCTCGAGCCGTAGGAGTTTCTCGATTGAATCACCTAAGTTTAAGATTTTTTAATTTAAAAGAGGTTCCAGATGCAAAACGAGTGTAGTTGGCCGCAACTAAGTTCTGAAGATGAGCTGCATCTTGGTGGCAGCAGCTAAAACACGCCAGATCAAGGTAAGGTAAGCAAAAAATAATAACCAGGGCTAAGTTTGTGAAGCATCTGGGGACTATATTTTTACCCTATAATCATGCACGTATAATTTACAAGTAGTTCCAATACCTTAAACAATGGTTAAGGACTGTTGATGAATACACTAACAACTTTTTCAACCTGCAAAACCGAGTGGATATTGTTGATTCAACGGATCAATTAGTCTCTCTCTACATAGATGTGATAAGACAACACTTTTAAGGATGAACTGAATATGTTTGACCCTGTGAATGCGTCTGAAGTACATCAACACGCACTGCATCTACAGAAAATCCTTTTTTGAAGGCCTTATGGAGGAGATACTGCCACGATAACACCAATGACGTTCCCAAAAAGGCAGTTCTAGGTCCTAGCCCAGTAGTTCAACTACCGCTCCTATTCGTGCAGGTGCTAACTCACATGCCTCTAGCCGCACATGTACTTCCTCACAAGACAGGTGCTACCATTGTCACCAACCATGGCATATGTCTTTGCAGTGTTTGAAATTATGACCTCAACCACAAAAATTGAGGGGTTTGTTCACCGTAGTTGTTGATTTCGATTTGGAAGGCCAGAATTTGATGAGGAATTAGAGAATGTTGTTGATGAGGTTCAGACAGATGTGTCTGTTTTACGCCTGAGGAAAGAGGCGAATGAGATGATTAACTGTGAAACAATATATTTCAGTCAACTTGTACTATCGGGGGAAAGGTATGTAAATTACCTAATATTAGGTCTAGGTTCATTTACCACTAACATAACCCTTTCGATCAGGATCAAGATCAAGGTACTGGGTGGCTACATCAAATTCATCCTCAATTTTCTTGATTAGAAGACTAGTTGTTATACATACCTTTTGGACAAACGAAAATAGGTTGCGAAGTCGCGGGCGAATTCTTCCAAAGAAGCAGAGGATGATGTAGTTGCACAAACGTATGGTTATATGGCCCTTTTGATCAAACAAAAATGATATTTATTTGGGGCTCAACTATCTGAATGAGGTGTTGCGCCCACTCAAATCGAACACGTCGAAAAGTCCAACAGCTTCTGAAAGCATCATGAGGGCGAATGCGATGAAGTTTAAGCCCAAAAGTCCATCGTTTAGGCCCTCTTTGAAATTGGGTTGGGCTTTATTTATTTCGTGGAGAACAATCTGTAGTTTTGGCGTAGGGTTTCTAATACTTTTATAAAAGACTCTAAAAACCCTATATTTACAATCAAACTTTTTGAATCAAATTTGAGTTTTTTTTTCTCTAAGTCTCTTATACTCTAACCTAGGATTATGGTTTATTTATTCTATGTTTCGTCTTCTTCTTTCTTATGTTTTGAAGCCGTCTGTTCTCTCTCTTATATCGTCGTTACCACTTGACAAGCTCTTTACTGTGAAAGATCTTGGTCTTGCTAAGTTCTTCCTTAGCATTGAGGTTTTACGACCAAAGTAAGGTATCTTTACACGTGGTAAAATATATAGATGCAAGCCTACCAAGGCACATATTGCTGATGTGGACCTATTCAACATCGATCTTGAATTTATTCAAAATGAAAGAAGCTACAACAGATTGATTGGAAGACTTTTATACTTAAACTTTACTAGAAGATACATTACTTTTGTTATTCAACAACTTAGTCAATTGTTTCATCAACCACGAACTATAAATTGGAGTTCCCTGATCCATCTATTGAAGTATCTTAAGAGATCACTATCTCTAGGGCAGTTTTTTGTATCACATTCTTCTTTAACCATTTGTGCCTACTATGATGCTCATTGTGGATTTTGTACTATCATAAGAAAGTCCGTCATATAATTTTTCCTCTTCTTAGGTATTTCTTTAGTATCTTGGAAAATAAAAAAACAGGCCATTGTAGGTGGAAACTCAACAGAAGCAGAATATAAGGCAATGGCATGTACAGTCTGTGAAATTCAATAGCTCTCATATATCCTTAACAATTTACATGTCTGTTTTTCTTTACCTATTATTTTTACATTAGGATAACATGACAGCCATATCATCATGAACCAATATCTTCAAGGCTTTATCAAACCTGCCCACATACCTACCAAGTTGCAATTTACTGGCGTATTCACTAAGGCCCTGTCAGATTTTCTATTTCAATATCTCGTGTCCAGAAGGAACCTTTGCTAATTATTAAAGGGTTCATCTTGAATGAGGGATGTAGTATTATAACATAGCTTGAAGCCATGCATAATCTATGCAGAAGTCTTACCTCACAAGCAAGCTCAAGATTAGTTAATGTACTTTGTTTTAAGACTATAAAACTGATTCAATAGTTAGTTTAGAATAACAATTACTTAACTGATTAATGGTTAAATTGTTAGTAATTATCTAGTCTAACACGTGTGTGTTCCTTATACTGAACATGATTTTTTTCTTACTAGATTTAAAGAGATCCTAAGTTCATGGTATTCTATACTTATAAGAAAATATCTAATATGAAATATAAAAATGAAATTTTATAATGTACATTCTCTCTCAAGCTAAACGAAGCCTCACTGAAGAAAAAACCATTAGACTAGCTAAGCTGAAAAGGTGTGCAGATCCAGGGAACATATACTCCAAAACCACCCAAAAGAACATATACTAAACTTTAAATATTTTTGAAAAACATGAAAAGTTTGGAGATTTGATATAAAAAAGTTGAGTTTTGAATAAGAAAATCAAAACAATATATAAGAAGGAAAATCAGAGAAGAAAAAACTCTAGAATTTATTGATGAGTTTGGATAATTCAGTCACAACCCACCACTTAATCCGAACATGGGTAATTCGGACCATATCACTCCACTAAAAAATCCGAACTAGACAAATATAAAATACCTTTTGACTAAGCTATTTGTTAATCTACTTAAAGACTAATGGGTTCTTAAACTTGACCCGGTAATCCCATGGGTCATTAATTAAGAGTATAAATACCCCAACCACTCTCATTAATGAGGGTGATAAACATTTAATACAAGCAAGTTGCTCAATTATCTCACTACTCCTCATACTAAACACAAAATACCTCAAACTTACTAAAACACTTTACCAAACTACCCCCAGCCCAAAATAAACCAAACCAAATTGGCGACCATAGTGGGAGAACGAAGGTGCCTGAATTTTACATTCAAAACCAGTAAGAAAACCAGTTCAGATGGACCCAAACGAGCAAGGTACTCCACCTCCTGTGGTGAAAACGGTCGAGGAAAATAAAGCATACACCATTGACGAGCGAGACAAGTTGAGAGCAGAGATAGAGGCACTAAGGGCCATAAAACAAGCAGAAAATGGTATTAGAAAGAAATCAGGGATGTCAGCTATTCATCATACTGAAAACCCTGGGGATAATGATCCATCAATAAAGAATCATCTTAGTTTTAAAAGAAGACTCATATCAAGCTCAAAGAAGACACATCGGTCTAAGCCTATTGAAAGTTCAGATTCTTAGTCCTCTAGTAGCTCTTCGAATGAGGTTGAGCTTGAGGAGTCTTTGTCATCAAGAAGTGATGAAGGAAGATCTAGAAAAAGTTGAAGTTAATAAAAAAAGTATTCAAGAAAGAGGGATAGGCATGATACGCTTAAAAGGCATCTGGGCAGAGGGTCATCCCACAGGCATGTTGATCAGTTGCTGATAGATTATTTTGCTTTTCAGACTGAATGAGGTATTTTCGCAACACCTAATGAAGACAAAATATTTAATCTTAATAAGAACTAGATACAATCACCTTTGTCTGCCAAAATAATGTCTAGAAACCTACCCAAAATATTTGAGAGCTCCAAAATGGAGAAGTATGATGGAAGTCGAGATCCGGATAACCATCTGGAGCAATTCAAGAATTTCATGATGAATTTTGATGATGATGAAAAACATTTGTGCAGAGCCTTCTCTCAAAATTTTACGGGAAGTGCTCTTAAGTGGTATAATAGCTTACCCAATGATGTATTAGAAACTTTGATAAATTATGGGTTGCCTTCCGAAGGCAATTTGTTGGAAGTAAAGAAATTAAGGGCAATTGAGATACAATTATCCATTGTGCCCAAGAACCAAACAAGTCTTTAAAGGACTACAGAAGTGGATTTGTGAATACAAAGAACGGATAAGCAAATTGCTTCAAACATATGGCAATTACTTCTCTGAGACAAGGGTTGAATCCTGGAAACCTGGCTGATTCGGAGACCAGAAAGAAAGCTATGACCTAGGGTGGCCTGCTGAATCAAGTAGGAAAACAAATTAATGTGGAAGAAACCAAGAAAACCAGGGTGCACCGTCAAGTGAGGTCCACCACAGCAGCTCCTCCGGTCGCTAACCAGTCTGGATACAAGGCTCAGGAGACCAAAAAAGGATCCAACCAGATTAAACAAACTCAGTCCAACCTGAATCAGGCTCAGAGCTAACAATCAAGCGGTAAAATAGGTCATTGGGTTCAACCAGAGTGGTTTTGTAGAGTTAAGGGAGAATGTGGCCACAATCTATGATAAGACTAAGGATGAAGTCCATTTTCGAAAACATGCAACCTTGTAGTCTCCCAGAGAAAGCTGAAATACTTGTTTTTGCCAATATCACAATGATATAGGCCATAACACTCAATACTGCATAGCATCAAAACAGGAAGTGTAGAACTTTATTAGAAGAGGCAAACAAGAAGCTTATGTCAAAAGAAGAAGTGGAAACAGACCTAACAATGCTCCTCGGACGAGCCCTACAAACAATGCTGGAACATCTGCTCAAGAAGCGGCAATGGTGATTCTTGAAAGATTCGATGTTGATTCTGAGTACTTGGATCTTGATCCAACTCGAAATAAGTTAGGGGTCATAACAGAACAAACCAGGAAGGTTTCCAGACTGATTAGTTGCTTTAAATCATTAACTATCTTTGGAGAAGATATTGTGACAGCTCACACCTTTTCATCAAGAAAGAGGCATGACACAGTTTGACCACTCAATTAGAAGGGAGAATTTCTTCCAATCAGTGCCAAACCCCTTTCTCATTTATATTTTTTTGATGAGGATGATTTGAGGAATATTGTTGGGCCTCATGAGGATGCGGTGGTTATAGGAGCATCTATTGGGGGCAATGATATACGCTGGATTTTAATAGATACGGGTAGTTCGGAAAACACCATCTTCTTAAGCTCCTATAAGCAGATGAGGAATCCGGCAGTTATTCAACACTCAAACAGAGCTATTGTGGGCTTCTCAGGGAGCTTTGCGGATGTAATTGGGGAGTTTGAAGAAGAAGTGTTGTTAGGCAAGGGGCCTTTAAAAAAGATGGTGAGGGTACTATTCGTTGTGGTAGAATGCCCCACATCATACAATGCGATTTTTGGGAGGTCTTGGCTTTCTAGATTTCATGTTGTGGCCTCAACAGTCAATCAATGTTTAAAATATGCAGTTCAAGGGCAAGTAGGTGTTGTCCGAAGTAGTCAGAAGATAGCCAGAGAGTGTTATGTAACTTCTCTTGCTCCTAAGAATTTGGGGGCAGTTCGGATTAATGAAGATTATCAGTTATTGGAGCCTTCTGAGGGGGAGAGTGAGATTGATGACCCCAGAGAGGCTGCTAGTGTTATAATACCAGTTGAAGAAATTAAAATCCACTCCCTTGCAAAGGGTAGAAATATTAAGATTGGTTCCAAAATGACACCAGAGTTGAAAAAAGAGGGTGTTGTCCTTTTTTCTAGACAATCAACATGTCTTCGCTTGGTGCAATAGTGATGTAACCGGAGTACCCGTAAGTGTTATCTGACACAAGTTGTCCATCCGGAGTGATGTTGCACTTATTGTACAGAAAAGAAGAGATTTTCTAAGGAAAATGCTGATGTGATAGTCCAAGAGGTTGATCGGCTTACCAAGATGGGATACATAAAGAAATCCCAGTATCCTTTATGAACTTCCAATCCGGTGTTAGTAAAAATAAGAACGGGAAATGGCGTATGTGCATTGATTTCACTGACCTTAACAGAGCTTGCCCAAAACATCTTTATCCAGTCCACCAGATAGATCAGTTAATAGACTCTATGTCTGGAAACAAGTTGTTGTCCTTCATGGATGCTTTCTCTGGGTACAACTAGATACATGTGGATCCAAAGGATCCAGATCACACTACCTTTATAACAGACATAGGTCTCCATTGCTATGAGGTGATGCCCTTTGGGTTAAAGAATGCTGAGGCTACTTATCAGAGGTTGGTGAACAAAACATTAACTGACCAGATTCGCAAAAATATGGAAGTATACATAGATGACATGATGATTAAAATCCTGGAGGAGGATTTGACCATAATTGATCTTCAAGAAACTTTTGCTAATTTAGCAACTGTGAATTTGAAATTAAATCTAGAAAAATGTGTGTTTGGTGTCCGATCTGGAAAGTTTATGAGTTATGTGATAAGTGAGAAAGGTATTCAACCCGATCTGGATCAACTTAATGCCCTATTGGAAATGGATCATCCTCGGAATATTAAAGAAGTCCAAAGTCTTACCAGAAGGTTGGCTGCCTTAAATCGGTTTATTTCAAGGTCTTCGGATAAACGTGCTCCGTTTTTCCAAACCTTGAAGAATGCTAAAGACTGTGATTGATCTCCTCAGTGTAACCAAGATTTTGTTGAAATAAAGAAACATTTATCTTCAAAAAAGACTATTTTTAAACCTGTTAAAAGAGAAACGCTCTATGTATACTTGGTTGTGTCAGAATGTGCTATAAGTGCAGTACTGGTAAGAGAAGTGGACAATTACCCTCGCCCGGTATACTACATCAGCAAAAGTTTAATAGATGTTGAGAAGAGGTATTTAAAGCTTGAAAAGTTGGCACTAGCCTTGGTAATTGCAGCAAAAAAGATGAGGCCGTATTTTCAATCCCATTCCATTGTTGTCCGGACATCTTTCCCACTAAAGAATGTTCTTCGGAAGGAAGATTTATCAAGCAGGATGATCAAGTGGTCAGTAGAATTGGGCGATTATGACATTGATTTTACCCTCCGAACAACTATCAAAGCTCAATTAGTGGCTGATTTCTTGGTAGAATGGATGGTCCGAACTGATGGTGGTTCAAGCACAATGGGTTGTGGAGCTGGAATTTTCCTAACCTCTATGTATGGTGACAAGATGTACCAAGCTATATGCTTTGGGTTCAAGGCCTCTAACAATGAGTCTGAATATGAAGCAACCATAGTAGGTCTTAAATTGCCTTTCCGTGTGGGGCTAAGAGAGTTTGGTTGACGAGTGACTCTCAACTGCTCATCCATCACGCTCAAGGTCAGTCTGAGGCCAAGAAGGAGCAACTGATCAAGTACTTACTCGTCTTGAAAGAAGTGGAAGCTGATGAGTCCGAATTCTGCACACTTCCTGGACAAGGACAGATCGGTCCAAGGCCTCCTTACCGGACAGATCATACGAACCGGACAGATCGTTTTGAACACTATGACCATAGGACTGTTCGAACTATGACTAAAGCATTAAAAACCCTAAACACTTCTTGACTAAGCTACTTGCTCTCCTACTTAGAGCTCATGGGTCTTTGAACATGACCCGGGTCCATTAAACATGACCCGAAAGCCCATAAGGGCCCAAACATCAGGGTATAAATACCCAACCACCTGCATTAAGTGTGGGTAATAAGAATTAACTGCTACCAAGCTGCTTAATTATCTCTCTACTCTCTACTCTAAACACTTAAACACCCACACACCACCATAAAACACCAACTGAAATTACCAGCCTACCCTCAGGCAATTATTATCCACACCAGAAGCAAACTTCAAAAGTGTTTGTTATGAGCATATTCCCAGATCGGAGAATACATTAGCAGATTCTTTGGAAACTATAGCATATTTTGAGTCCTACCCTTGGATTCACATACGAGAATGCCCGTCCATACAACCGAGTTACAACAAAGAAGATGGGGAAAATATGAGCATGCAGGTGATTCAACCTAAAGACTGGAGGTATACCCTCATGGAATATATTTCTGATGGGGTTTTGCCTTCGGACAAAGCTAAGGCCAGAAATATTAAACACAAGGCGCTTGGTTTTTTTGATGAGAAGGGGAGTTCTCTATAAAAAAAAATCAGTATACCTCTCCTACGTTGTTTGGGGATTGAAGAATCTCAAGTCGTTATATCTGAACTACACGATGGGGAAGGCTCAGCACATTGTGGCTACATGGCGCTAACTCGGAGAGTCCTATTAGCTGGATGCTACTGGCTATCCATAATGGCAGATGATAAAGAAATGGTAAAGAAATGTGATCCATGTCAAAGGTATGGCAATGAAATTCATGTGCCAGCGGTACCTATGGATTCTATTTCTGAGCCAATACCTTTTGCCCGATGGGGTATGGACTTGGTTGGACCTCTATCTATGGCATCCGGGAGGTGCAGAACAATTATAGTTGCTATTGATTACTTCTCAAAATGGATAGAGGCAGTGTAGGGACCACATTAAAGGCTATCATTAAATTTATTTTATCCAACATATGCTGCAGATTTGGGGTCCCTCAAAAGATTACTACAGACGATGGGCCACAGTTTGATAACAAAGATATGGAGAATTTTTGTTCTTCTAGAGGTATTCAGCATTTTTTTTCTTCTCCTTTCCATCCACAAGAAAACGGCCAGGTTGAAGTTTCCAACATGACCATTTTGTCTGGATTAAAAAAGAATTTAGAAGGTGTTGCAAAAAAGTGGCCAAGCTATTTACAAGAAGTGTTGTGGGCCTAGCGAACTACTCATCGGGCTGCACACAAGAGTCAATTTTTTCCTTGGTGTATGGGATGGATGCAATTACCCCCATAGAAGCTACCTTACCATCATACAGAGTCCACAACTATTCTGAACAAGCTAATGATATAGCAACTAGGAATCAGTTGGACTTAATAGAAGAAATGAGGGTTAAAGCACACTTAAGAACAACACACTACCAAGGTTTAATGAGGAGCAGATTTGCTTCCATGGTCAAGAGAAGAGATTTTCAACCAAAATATAAGGTGTTAAGAAAAGGTTTCTTATATACCAAGGAGAAGCAGTTCGGTAAGTTGGCTCCAAACTGGGAAGGCCCCTACGAGGTATGTGAAAAGCTCAAACCTGGGACATATAGACTTCAAGAAAAGAAGGAAGAGTTTTGAAGCACCCATGAAATATTGAACATCTCAGGTTATATTTAGAGTAAAGTTTTTGTGTAAATATTTACTTGTTAAATATCAATATAAATATTATGGGGCATACTCTTTCCTAGCGCAGATAGGTTTTAATGAGGTGTCCGGTCTTTTATTCAATAATATATGATGCCTTTCTAAACAATTCAGAGTGATTTTACTAAAATTAAATTCAAGTATAAATCACTTGTTCAATACCTTGGGTCTTTAGTGGATCGGATAAACTTGGTGGTGGGTGATGACTATTAAATACATATCACTGGAGATATTAAACACTCTTAATTTAATACTTCTGAAAGGTTATGGGCTACTTAAACATTAGCCATGAAACTTTTTAAAGAAAGGTATTAAACAAAAAGAAAGTTTGATAAATTAAACTTGTTCGGACTAGAACCGAACAATAAAACAAAGCATGCCTTGGCCATCCAAGTACTTTAGGTGTTCAAACGACTTATTCGGACTTCAACCAAATAAAATTACAAAATGTGCCTTGGCCATCCAAGGACTTCGATTGTTCAAAAAGATAAAAAGATAATATATGATAAAACCTTAGGGCTTGTTCCCTTCGGATGTTCCTTCACCACCACTATCAACGTTTTTAGGACTCTTGAGTTCGACACTTGAACTCTCACCTGTTCCTTCTTTATCTTCAGTTGTGGAATCTGTTCCACTGAAGTAGTTGCGCTTGTCACCATCTGCTAGAGTATGAAATGGGATGTCCTCGTAATCCATATACTTCCATAAGGGACCAAGGGTCCTCTTAGGGAAGGTCTCATGGAACAAAAACACCATGTCATACTTGACCCCATCATCTCTTTTTTCTAGGGAGTCTATTACTCCATTGGCATACTCCTCAATAATTTTTTTGATAGCCTGGTTCTGCTGGCTCTTCAGGACCTCCTTTTCCTTGGTCATCTCTGAAACAGTGCTCTCTAATTTAGTCTTCTCATTGGTTAGGGTTTGAATGACACTATCCTTGGCTCTCAACTCCTCCTTCAATGCTGTAAGGTTTTGTGAGGAAGAGGTTTCTAAGTCATAGTACTTAGTTTGGAGCTCAGTTTTGGATGATTCCAATGTGGCTAGCTTAGTTGCCCAATCCTCATTATCCTTCTTCAGTGCCTCTATCTCATTTTTCAGTTCCTCTATACTTTATTGAGCACTTAGGAGACTACTTGACATAGATTGTTTGTCAGAAGTGAGAGAGTTGATAAGGTTGGTATGACTTTTCACCTGTCTCTCCAGATCAAGTATTGGCCAGATATGACTGAGGAGAGAGTGTCTCAAGACATCTTGCTCTCCAAATACGGATAAGGATTTCTCATTAAAGGTCACCATGTTGGAGGAACTGGAGGGACGATAGGGACCTGGAAAATCATCATTCTCAAAATCATTGAAGTACAAGCCAATGTCTTGAAGGGCACTGATGTCCATTTTATCATTCCCTCCCCCAGCAACCTCTCTGGACTAAAGGTCTGTTGGGATCTCCTCTTGAAAAGTAGGATCAGCAGGGGCTGGTGGAGGTTGGATTTCTGAAGGACGAAGAATTATTTCTTCTCCCAGGGTGATCTTCTTCTTCTTGGCAGCTTTCTCATCACTGATGGCCCCTGCATTTTTTGTCCTTCTTAGGGGGCTTTGGTGGGTTCTGTGACCCTCCAGCTTCCCTTACTGTTTCAACCTTTACGGCTTTGAGCAGAGCTGCATCAATTCCCCTGGTTCCCCGAACCAGTCCCTTCTGTAGCTGTTTGAACTAACTCCATTGCAGCCTTCTTCTTTTTGTTCTTCATTTTACGAGGAGCTTTAGCCCTCAAAGGTAAGAACAACTTGCCATCTTTGGCTTCTGTCCTTTTGAGAATCACATCAGGAGGAGGAAGGGTGGTTAGCTCTTCCCATGAAAGGTCTCTCTGGCATGTGGTGTTCCACAAGTGATACCTCACAAAATAGCCCGATGTAAAGAAATTGTGGAAGGCATTCCCCCCCAGTGTTCTGAAACCCATGCATTGAGTTTTCCACAGGTGTTTTTCCCTTCCTCCAAATGACCGGTGAACTCCTTCAATAGAACTAAAGAGGAGTAACGAACTAGTCATAATAAGAAATCTTATAATTTAAGAAGAAAAACTTGTATGACAAGGAGAAGAAAGGAAATTACTAGTACTTTTCCACCTACTAGTCAGCAAGCTGGGGTTGGTATTGGCTTTAATCTTCTTGTCATTTTCCCATGTTCCACTGAAAAATAGGACCTGTGTCCTCCAAGTTTTCTCGGACTCTAACAGATCATCCACCACCTTAAAGTCATTCTCCATGTTTTAGTGGTAGAATGAAATCTGATGGTTCTTGCACAAGCTTGCTACAACAGCAAAATGATCCATCGGAAGAGGGATATTTGACAATCTTGATGCCATGATACATGCAAGGAGTGTGTACCAGGCGTTGGGGCTTAACTGGTTGGGACAGAGTTTGACTAAATGAAGGTACTTAACAATTTATGGATCCAAGGGGAGCTGGAATCCCCAGCTTAACACTTCGGTGTACACTACCACCTCATTTAGTTTGCAGTCCATAGAGGTCTCCAGAGTAATCGGTATCCTTACCTTTACAGACTACGGAATCCCCGATTTGGTTCAAATTCGTCCTAACTCAGCAGTGTGGGAGTAGACATAGTTGATGTTTTGCAAGGCCAACAAGTATTTAACACTGACATGTTTGAAATAAGGGCCTCATTTTCCCTCTAAGCACTCCGGAAGCGAGTCCGGATGAGTCATACAAACTTTTACCTTACTCTTGTCTTTCTTATCAGAAGCAGCATCTCCCGTTTGACCTGATGCTTTGGTCTCAAAGGGGGCCTCCTCGATGCTGTCTTCCATAATCTCTTCCATCACTGTGGAAGGTTTGCCAGTTTCCTTAGAAGAAGGTAGTTCAGCTTCTTGAGTTGAAAGTTGTTCGGATGGTTGAGCACTTGTTGCCTATGAAGGCCTAGTGTCTTGAAGAGGTTGTGATCCTAAAGGCTTGGCCCGCTGAGTTGCTTTAGCTACCTCCGATCCTGAGAGTTTTGACAGTGATGGCCTAGACTGGGTTTTGGTTTGGCGAGTCGTCCAACGAGGGGTTATCTTCTCCGGAGTCTTTTCTGTGTCAGAACCCATAGCTATAAATGGAGAGGGTTTTCTGATACTTGAAACAACGTTTTCCTTAGACACAGAATGTTGAGACTCTTGAAGAGGATTTTTGGAAGATGATGACCCTTGATCGGCATCCTGAGTTGGCTGACTGGTTTTCTCACCTGGAGAAACTGAGAGACCGGCGGCGATACGGTTCTCTCTTTCTACCTTCCTTGCTCTCTCTAACTCGGACAAATTCAACCAGCCACTTTTATCTAAAGCGTTTCTAGCTTTGAACATAAAATTTCTCAAGAAGAATTTGAAAGTAAAGATAAATTTTTATCTAGGAAATATTTGAGTGTAGAAGATAATGAAATAGTAAAAGAGTATTTATATAACAGTAAAAAGCAGCGGTTACCAAGGAGAAGTTGAAAGGGGTCTGCAATGATTAAGGGCTGCGCAAACGTGTGAAAAACTTGGAACCTAAATAACTTCTAGACCCAGTGGGTGCGTCGATCTAGAAAGAATAACGGCTGGTAGGTCAAACCAAATGCTAACACTAGAAAGAATAACGGCTGGTAGGTCGAACCAAATGCTAACACGTGTCCCACGATCCAAGAAGAAACTCTTAGAATTTTGGGAAGAGAAACCAGTCCTAACGAAATTTGAACTGGGTTGGTGTTAAAAATAAACTTCTTAGTTCGGACAACGCAAGTAGATCAGATAAAGTTGGGTAAAAAACACCATAGGTCCTCCATGTTTGCCTCTTGTAACACATCAGTCCCTATTCTTTGTCTCTGTAATAAACCGGTCTCTTATGTTTTAAAAACGTAACAAACATATCCTTCTCTGAAAATGTGAGGGACCTGTTTATTAAAAATTGAAAACGTGAAGGACCTGTTTATTACAGATACGAGGGACCAATTTATTAAAAAAACGATCTGTTTGTTACGTTTTTAAAACGTGGAGGACCTGTTTATACAAAAGTAAAGGAAGAGGACTAAAGTGAGACAATTGACAAACATGAGGGACCTGTCATGTTTTTTACCCGATAAAGTTGATATTGGCTTGGTAGATTTTTTAGCCCTACCAAATATATTTTGCAAGGCCTAAAAAAGAGGCTACTGATGAGTTTGGATACTTCATTCACAGCCAACCACTTGATCCAGACAGGGTAATTCGGACCATATCACTCCACTGAAAAATCTGAACTGGACAAATGTAAAACACCTTTGACTAAGCTATTTGCTAATCTACTTAAAGACGAATGGGTCCTTAAACTTTACCCGGTAAGCCCATGGGTCATTAATTAAGAGTATATATACCCCAAACACTATCATTAATGAGGGTGATCAACATTTAATACAAGCAGACTGTTCAATTATCTCACTACTCCTCACACTAAACACAAAATACCCCAAACTTACTAAAACACTTTACCAAACTACCCCCAGCCCAAAATAAACCAAACCATTTATCATCCAATCTTTTTAGTGTTTGTAATGAATTGATACATGTTATATATCTAATCTAAACTATCTAATCCGCCAACTAATTAGAAACATAAATCAATTACAACAAGATAACTATATTTTTTTATGAACATGAGTACCATCTTCATTAGCTTATAATTGTGAATCCCACTCAAGATGAGGAGTGAAAAAAAATTTGCGGACATATTTTGGACATTAAAGATCGAAAAGCTTGTTTAGTCGATGATATTGTGAATATATATGATAGCTGAAGTTTGGTTGATAAATGAGTAGGGAAGATATGGAATTGAAGGAACAGATTTCCAATTACGTGACAGTCCATATGAAGATGTTAAGTTCTCTCATAAATAACTATATTTGACAAGATATGTAACGTAAACATGTTATCGCAATGTAAATAAATATGAAGAGGAACAATTACCTCCTAGCACTTCAGGAAATATACATGTCATTACACCTCACACACAATAGCAACCGTGGTTTTGTATTCAGATTTTGTAGAACTCTTACTCATTGTGGCTTGATTATTTATCTTTTTCATGATAAATTACCCTAAGAATACATAGTAGCTTGTGACTGAGTTCCTTTTGTCCACACATAATCCTTATTATGCATAAGAATAAGCTTTGGAAATGAGACTACCATTACATGAGTATAACAAACCTTATGATGAGCATAATTTAAGATATTAAATATGTGAATGGTAACCATCGTGGAATTCCATAAGCTCATGAACATAAGTTGATGCATTGTAAAAGTGAGATCACGTTGTATTGAAACTTAGGTACAACAATTTTCCAATCAACCTCGTGTAACTCATTGTGTTTTAAATAATATAAGACTCTTTATCAGCCAGATGTAAACCAGTGACCATTGATGTGTTTCCTGGTTTACGTCCTAATGATATTTATTCTGTTATCATATCAAGAACTTGATTTCTTTGATTCTGAAAAATCCCTGAAGTAGCATGTACAACTTCAATAGCTAAGAAAACTTATATTTTCTTAGATCTTTAATAGTAAAAAATATGTCCAAATGCTCTTTAACATAAACAATGGGATTAACATCATTTCTTAATATAAATATATCATCAATACATACTTAGAAGATTATTTAGAAGCACATTATTTGAGCGTGAAGAGGAAATTATATGTTGAAAACTGCATAGTAACATTCTTTAAATGGCTTCCACGGTGCCATTAGCCTTTCTTTTGGTTTTGTACACTCGTCTTGAGCATATATATTTTGCTCCATACATAAACTCAATTAAGTCCCAATTTTGGTCAGATTTTAAGAGTTTGAAACTTTTCCAACATATATAAAATCCACTATAGATCATTCTTACCTTACTATTAGAATATGTCTCTTGGATATGTGGCATATTTGCTAAAATAGACTATGTGTTGCAAAAAAATATTTAAGATGTTTTGTATGGAAATGTAGGTAAAATATATTGGCAATATAAAGATTCAATAGGGAATGCATTCGTGTGTCTTATATTTGAAACAAAATATGTGAGACAAAATATTTTTCATGTACTTATCTTTCTGGGAACTTGATCATAAAAAAAGTCACTACTAGTAGATTCGGTGCCACTTGAAGGATAAAAGACTCATTAACGTCGATGATCGACATTGGATTCTACTTGATTTGTCAAGAACATTTCAACTATTTTGAGGCTATATTATTTTGAAACAATACCAAGACTATGCACAAGACTAACTGTATTTGTGACTATTTTATAAGGGAAACTATCTTCTATAAACACAATATCCTTAGACATAATGATCTAGTGTTGATCAAGTTTTTGTGAATCTTATAGATTTTTTGTGTAGAATAATATCCAACGAAAAATAGATTTGTGTTCTGAAGGTGAGAATATTATCTTAACTTGAGAATATAGTGGGGTATAACAACGACAACCAAACACTTTATGATATATATATATATATATATATATATATCAGGGACATATCTACCTAGACCTGATAAGGTGTTTTCCATTCTAACATAATATAAACGATTATATTAGTACGATGTGTGGAAGTTAGAGTAACTTCTCTTCAAAAGTACTTAAGAACACTAGACTGCAATATTGTGGATATTCCAATCTACAATAGATAATGGTGAAAATATACCAAAAGAACTTAGAAAAAATGATACTTCAATACAAATAAACTCAGTTCCATTGTCAGGTCTCATTGTTATAATATTCACATTGTACTCATTTTAACTCATATATTTTAATTTTTTTATAGTTTGAGGAACTATACTCTATGTTTAACTAAAAAATTCAAAGTGTACATAGAATAATCATCAATTATGGTTAGGAATTTACTACTACCGATAAATTATGCATAATAAGGTCCTCATAGATATATAAGTAAAAGGTCAAAACACTTAGCAAATTTCAAGTTATTAAAATAAAAATATTTGTTGCTTTATTATAGGGAACATTTCGTAAGATTTTTCATAAATTGTTAGTCTTATTGTATTTATATGCTTCAAGACAATTACCCAACCTAAGATGTCGTATACTAAACTTATATACAAAATTAGTAACATGTGGTCCTAAGTTAGAACTAAAACACATAAGCAATTTAAACAGATGCTGAAGTAGATGAGATTGGGCTATGCCCCTTCTACTCTTATCAAAATGACACTAATGGTGTAATCTGAAACGGTGAGGTATAGATAAAAGGACTTTACCGGCTTCAGCCTAGTCAATATTCATACTTCCAAAATGAAAATTTGGGTTACCGATTGGGTTACTGGTCTAAAAAACTTCTTTATGTTATGAATAAAGTCTTCATAAGTTGGTATCCAATTGAAAATTTATAGTCTCTAAATCACCTAGAAGAACAAATGTCACTTGTCCAAATACCTGGAAATAAACCTGTTAAGAGATGGCAACGTGTCAGTCAATACTTCTATTGGTAGTCCTTGAGGGAGCTATCATTGTTAAGTTCTCCAATTAGGTTGGGTCTAATTTAATCTATCTTTCACTGACCACGTAGCCCAGGAA
This sequence comes from Limnanthes douglasii subsp. nivea, assembly GCA_036936605.1. Taxonomy (NCBI): domain Eukaryota; kingdom Viridiplantae; phylum Streptophyta; class Magnoliopsida; order Brassicales; family Limnanthaceae; genus Limnanthes; species Limnanthes douglasii. The sequence goes on from JAUPFV010000004.1 coordinate 214,667,175, forward strand.
TTATCCTGAACGACCGCAAGAGGTGCACTTCTCCAGAATTAGCTTGAGGTTTACCTTTATAATGTTATTGAAGGTTTTATCTAAATCGATTATGTGCTATTCATCTTTCTTGCTCATAAGTAGAATGTAATTGCTATATGCATCATTATTTCTACCAATTGGTTTGTAAATGCTATGTTAACCGAACAGTAATAAGTGGACCATAACTTTTATCAATAAAGCCCCAATTCTATCATAAATGTTATATATTCAAGGTCCACGAAGGACAATATTCGATTCGTCGGAGTAGCATCAACCAACTGATTGATTCGTTATAATGGGAATAGATCCTTCAAGCATGCTTTATTCATATCGGTGAAGTCGACACACATTTTCTAATTAACTTTATTTTATTGGCCAAACACTAGATTACCTGTCTAAAGTGGATAGTGAGCCTCTCGAGTGTTCCAATTGGTTGTATATTTGTCCACTTATTTGATGATCGTCTATGTCTTTTCAAGAGAATAAGAATGTCATTTTTACTTGATCGGTCGAAGGTTTGCATTTATTGATATTATGTGGTAAATTATTTTAGTCGGGACCCTCGTAACATCATGGATACTCTAAGAATAAATATCAAGGTTATTCTTTTCCAAGTCACAAAATTTATTACGTTCTATATGGACTTCCTGATTGATATGTTGCTTGATGTTTTTTGTAGATCAGGTTTGCTACATAGCATTTTCTCATAGATTTATATTTATATGGGTAACTCCCACATTTCTATTCATGAAGTACTTTAAATATTAGTGTACCCTAGAGATGAGCACATACATTTGGTCCAACCAAGATCGACTTATGTATACGTAAAAAATCGATGGAACTTCTACTATCATGAATAGACACCTCACAATTTTCTTAAAACTATTTTCTTTCTATTACCATATCTATTATAACTCTTAGACCAGTTGTGCATCATCTCTAGTAAATCCAATCGGAACCTGTTGGAAATGGATCAATGGTGTGACACCCCGCATCTTCTTGTATGTACTGTTGTAAAACATATTTATCGAGCTCTTTGTGTTTATCAGGACACATGTTTTCCTCTAGATCTACTAAATTTATGCTGATTATTATCACATCTGTATCACGTCTTGCTGCGCATCCAAGATCATCTTCTGAAAAATCCAGAATGGGGTAAGGGATTTGATACAATTGAGGAAATTTTGGTCGTGATGATTTACCTCCAAATCATCAACATACCTATTCCTTGGGTAATTTTCTATTATCTAGAAAGGTTATTCTCCAACGATGGCTCCGACCATTTGTCGGTGGGGTTCATAATCTGCGTACTCTTCTACCCGAATGTCGAAGATATTTTTGTTAGCTTGTGCTCTTTGCTCTTTGGTCCATTTCAGCTTGTGTCTTCCATGTCGTGCTGGGGAGTCCTTCTCTTTGTTGCTTTCTCTTTCGAAACCTTTATTCTAAAGCCATGATCTCAATTTCAAAATCTATAAAGGTTTACCCTCATTGACCATATGTTGCATATGATCCTGTATTATACAGTAGTTTTTTTGTGTAGTGGCCACATAATTAGGGAATTGCATTACTTAGACGTATGTTTGTTCTCATTCAGATCGCTAATCTTCTGCATCATTCAATAATTGAGTACATATTTAGTCTTGTAGTATATGGAGGTCATATATATATTAGCTTGGTAAACGGGCCTTGTGGGGATGTTCAGACTTTCACTCATTGTCACAACTATTGTATATACTGTTATTGTTCATGTTATTTCATATGAATTTTCCTTTTTTAATAAGAATAATTTGGATTCGATGAGTGATGACACGGCGGAAATAGAAGAAGAAGTAACGATAGATGAAACCCTAATTCAAGGGTAACATGATGAAAATCTAATCTAAGGGTAACAAAGTTTGAAATTTTCAGAGATAAAAAATATATTATTCCAAAAACTTAAAATAATTTAAGGCATATGAGGCTTTATATAAGAGCTTCTCAAAACTCTAAATTAGACTACAAGAAAATAAAATAAATATTCTAAAATAAAATAAAATAAAATCTTAATATAACTAGATTTGATTTGAACAATATAAGATATTTGAATAAAATAAAAAAGGTTTGTGTTTGTACTTTCCGGGCTACATCATCCTCCCCTGGTTGACAAGAATTCGTCTTCGAATTCACAGCACCATCAACAACCAAAATTATGTTATTTTATTTTATTCAATTGTTACATTGGGAATTATAATTGTTGACTTTATCGGAATAAGATAAATTATTCTCGAGTGTTCCTTGTTCGAAGTCACATTGAAGCCATCCAGTTGATTAAAAAAATGTTTTCGAAATTTTTTTTATAGCCTGAAGACAACAGCCTCATGTCCAGTTGATGGAAAAAATGGTTTTGAAAACCTCTTCATAGTCTGCAACAACATCTCGATAAGCAAGTTTTACCTTGGTCCGACGATTGGTAGCCAATTTAAACTCCTTCTGTAACAGGTCAATATGATCGTCTATCGAAATGCCTGGTGTGTCCCCGCATACCAAACAATCTTTGAGATCTTCATGACCATATATATTGTTCTCTTCTTTAGACCTTGAATAAGATGAAATCAAGATTCAGAAACATGCTTGTCTAGTAGTTGGAATTGAGGCTTTGATACCAAACTGCTGACGCGGTGGGAATAAAAGAGAAACAACGATAGATGAAACTCTAATTCAATGGGTAACATGATAAATTGTTATTACAGTAGTTCTCCTTCCTCTCATGCTCGATTCGCTTCATCTAACTTCATATAAAGTTTGAAATGTGCTAAAAGATCACCCAATACATGGGTTCTCTTATTCAAAATAGATTTGGATAAGGGCTTGCACAAGATTACATACATGTATGTAATGCATAATATATTATTCGAACAATCCAACAACTTGCTTTTGGTTTCCAAAAACCTCTCTATGTATTCTCATAATTTGAATCACACGTGATGGATTTTGACCCAATATAGTGATTGCGGAAGGCATTCTTTAGCATATTGTATGTTCAGATGTGGTCTGTCGGCAAGCTCTTGAACTATGTGAGAGTCGGCCATCTCAACATCATAACGAAGGCCTTGCACTTGAAATTATCGTCCGTCATGGGATATCTGAGCATATTACATCATAAAAATTTCACGTGATAATCTAGATTACCTTTACAAATGAAATTATCAATTTTATTAGCGTTGAAATACAACAAAAATAATCCTTACTCCATTTCTGGTGCATAAGGGGACTCATCATGTACAAATTCATTGTAATCATAATAGGAGAAACTAGTTTTATTTATATTTGGTGAGGTTTATTTTTGTTTGAGGGTAATTTTGTCTAGAGTTTTGTGGTATTTTGAAGGAATTTAATGTTTGGATAGAGTGTAGAGGGAGGATTGAACTGCGTGGTTGTATTTAATTTTCATTACCCTCATGAAATGAAAGTGGTTGGGTATTTATACCCTTAATTGTAGGCCACATGGGCTTTCGGGTTGACTTATGGATTCTGGTCGAGTTCAAAAACCCATTAGTTTTAAGCATGTAGATAATTAGCTTAGTCATGAAGTGATTAAGTTTTTAGTACATTAGTTCAGTGGGTGGATGTTGTCCGAATTGCCCCCTTTCCGGTTCTCATAAAGAGTGACAACGAATTCCGGACTCATCAATATTAACTCCCATTTTACCGGTTTATACTTGTTGTACTTCGATTATAATATTGAGGGCTTGTGTACTTTTCAGGGCTATAGTGCTCAGGCATTCGTGGCATGTTATGATTCCATCTTTTTTAGGTATGTTTCCCGTTATAGGCTGACGAGGGCCCTTAAAAGATTACTACTCCCTCCATTCCACAATAAACGTCGTTTAAGGTTTAAATGTAGAAACCAATAAATGTCATTATGATTTCTCTTTCATCTAAAACACAAGAAGCAATCCAATTTAATTGGTCAAAAGTTATTGATTTAATAAAAACAAATAAACATTAATATATCATTGGTCAAGAGTAATTAATTGGTGCATTGATATTAACAAACGACATCTAAAATGGAATTTTTAAGAATTTCTAAAACGACTATTATTGTGGGACAGAGGGAGTACCATTTACTGAATCTGAGGCTCGCACGTAGCCTAGCGGCATGTTGGGGTAGGCTGAAGTAACGGTGATGTAAAATGACTGTTGTGGGGTTGTACAAGAGGTGTCGGGTATTGGAAGTAACCAGGATTAGCTTCTCGTTTGGCCGCTGGGGCCTGTTGATTGTTGTAATACCACGTCTGATTGATTCTTTGTGGAGCTATGTCATAAGATGGAGGAACTTATTATTGCTAAAGGTTTTGATCAACTATTGGAGGAGGGATGTTCTTTTTTTATATATATAATAGATTGCAACATATTTACATTTAATGCATACATATTGATTGCTAGTTACCATCTTAAGACCGTCACAGGCGAATAAATTTATACATGAGTGTCTAGGACTGTATCCCAAAAACATAAATAAATTTATAATTGATTTTCCTTTTCTTATTATTTATACTGGCCGAAGAGGTTTTGATCCACTAATGTTATGGTCAAAACATTTAGTCAGGTAAGGTTCGACCATGTAAATCTTCGACGATATAAAATTTGGACCGAACGTTTATTTATAATTTATAATTTTTTTAATTTTTTTAATTTGTGCTTATGAATTCTATTCATTTGGTTATATAATTTGTAATATTTTTTTATTTAAATAAATTTTGTCAATTTGTTTTGTAAAAAAATTCAAAAAATCTTATATCTGATAGAAATATTCGATATCGAATCCGAACAAACAACATATTCAAAAGAAAATAGACAATATTCTTATCCAAATTCGTATCAAAAATATATGATATGAATATATCCGTATTCAAAATATCCAATATCCAATTTTTTATAAATAAATATATATAATTATTTATATTTTTTGACGTATAATATAAATTTGGGACAGCCGTAATAAAAAAAACACTGTTACACACAAAATTTTAATTTAAACCCTTAATACCTTAAAATTTCTACTATGAATATAAATTAGGTTTTTGATTGGATCCAACCTCATTCTATATTCGTCATAAACAACCCATTAACTCTTTGTAAGTAACATAAAGCCTCCTAAATCACCTACCAAAACTTGTTAGAATGTTATAAGAATGTTAGAATGTTATAAGAATAATCTTAATCCACTACCAATTATAGTCTACGGTGCTATTAGTTAAAAAATTTAATTGAAATATTTTATAAGGGTGAAATTCGGATTCAGATATAATATGTATCCGGATAATAATCATTCGATTTGGATTTGGATATAATATTTTAAAAAAATATCGGATTTGGATTCGAATTTGGATAGTACTCGGAATATCCGTTCAACCGTCATATATAAAAATCGGTAAGTTTGAATACAGTTTGACACTTTCGCCTCCAAAGGGTAGCTGAGTTGGTTGAGTAAGATGTGCTTGTGATCAAAGGTCCCTCTGTATACGTTTTCTCGGCTGAGCCTGTCACCTTGGGTAGTTTACCTTCTGGCGTTGGTTTACATGATATTGCGTCAGACTGAAAGTTTACTGTGCGCACTCAAAATAACGGCTGCGGTTCCGTAAAAAAACAATGAAACAGTTTCAACAATCTGATATAATAGTGTGATTTTGTGTAATTCAAACGGAATGCAGAACTAAATATGTTTTTGGAAAAAAAATAAATCACCAAAGTTAACCAAATTTAAAAGATAAAAAATTCTAAACATTAAACAATGTGAGTCACCTGTTAAAGCAAAGTTTTATGCTCAATAGTAATTAACCGCATCCCTGTGTGCACAACAGCTCGTATAAATACCGCATTTGTTGTTGAATAGGGGGATGCCGCATGCCAGTAATATCCGTCCCAAATACAACCTTCTTATGTACAGCCAACTTTCTTGTCGTTGGAAGCCCCATCATGAGCTCTGAAGGTTACCAGGAACAATCATGTTCTATTTCAAAGTCAATTCATAAAATTTTGAATTTAATAAAAACAAATCTTGGAACAAGTATTTCCACCGCCCTTTTCGCAATACCAACCCATCGTGCAAAAATAATGCTTGGAGTCAGACAGACAATAATTCCGTTAGCCATAGGCAAAAAAGTGGATAATTTAGGACAAAAGGTAGAACGTGAAAAAAAATCAAAAATTAGTTGAATAGGTATATTTAGCATTGGATTATAAATTAGAAATTATTTAATACAATCAATTAAAATATATATAGTATTTTATTAGAGTCTAAGTATTTTTTTTTAACTATTGAAGAAGATTATTTTGTATTATAATTATCGAAATCATAATAAAATTAATTTTTTTTTACGATTTTTTACTTTTTGGACCAATTTTTATATGATATGAGAGTCAGGTTCAATAACTGAACCTTGTTCTTTCAAATTGAATTAAATCAAATTCGGTTATGAATCTCAAGTTGAAAGCTCAATGTGTTCCAAATAAACCCAAAATCTAATTCTGACGTTATTCATAATCAAATCGGTGTATTATTCTCAACAGAAAATACACTGAACGAGAACACTTACAATATTTGGAGGTCATGAATATGCGTATTAATGTTTGGAAGATGTGAGGGTACGTTAGTGGTACTAAAACTAAACATGCAAAATGAAGTGAAATGTACTAAAATAGGTGTGTGAAGAATGATAAGGTGGAATGATGGTTGTGTGATTCAATGACCATAATATTAATGAACATGTATCTTTGTTTTGAAACTGCAAATGAGGTTTGAGATTCTGATGAAGGAGTTAAGCCTGCAGGCTAGGTGGATACAAAGGTATCAATCTGATAATAGAAGAGAATTTACTAGCAATGATAAGTCGGATTTCTTGAAAAATGATGGCATTCGACATCAAACCTTCAATGCTTATACGCCACAATAAAATGAGTTAACTAAAATAATGAATAGACGATTGTTTGACGTTGTCCGTGCATATTTGTTTATGAATGAATATGTTATTGAATTATTGGAGAAATGCGTTAAAATTTGGTGTTTATTTGATAAATTACACACCTCCTCGGGTCATAGAATTTAAGACCCCTTTCCAAAACCTTCATTATTTATCACCCATCCTATAATATCAAACCTAGAACCACGTTTTTTATAATCTATTATTTTTTATCGTAAACCTAAACATCAACAAGGAAAATTGGATCATGCAGCTTGAAGTGCGTGTCTCTTGGATATGATGATTTTCAAAAGGGTTATCATTGTTATGATCTTGTGGAGGGGAATGTGTTCGTCTCTTTGGATGTTTTGCTTTGAAAATTAGAGGCATATTTTATAGATCTTCTACTAAGTAGGAGAAACAAAATGATGGTGAAGGAAACTTTCTTATTATTAGGGATCTGTTTTAGAAACAAAATAATGTGACAAATAATTTTAATAGGTGTAGTAACCTAACTAATGATGAAAATAAAAGTCAAGCAGAACATATGGTAGAAGGATATTAAGGTATTGAAGATGAGATTCATATGAATGAGAGAATCCGATGACATAGGGAGATCAAGTTGAAGTAGTACAAGTTTCTCGTGACTCAAACTTTCAAATATCATTTATTGAAGCTTTGTTTCTGAATGTTGAGCCTCGGTTATTACCGAATCCTAACACTGTTAATGATATTGAACCTAAACCTTCGGAAAAATATATACAAAAAACTACTTATGAAGGAGATATCAATTATAAAGCTAAATACATAATTTCATATTATGTGTCCACCAGTAGGTAATTTAAGTCGTTTACGTGCACTATAAATAAAACATCATTTATATTTATTTGTAGTATTATGTTGGACGCCTTATCACATCTAGGATAGAAACAAACATGAATGAAGAAATGAAGGTATTATGATAAAAAATTATTCTTGATTTTATTATCCTTTTACACTAGTTTAATTGTTAGTTTAAATAAATAATGAATAAAATACTATAATATTAATTATTTTGTGTTTCATATGAAATTGAGAGAATATTTATTAAAACGAGCGATTAAGTTTTGATGATTGAAATTTAGATTAAAAAATTACATGGAAATTAATAAATTTAAATAATATATTTTTTTCAAAAAATAATCGTTATATATTATATATGTCTAACATGACGCATCACGACACGTTTTAGTAGGATCATGAAAAAGTTGTCACAATATGCACAGTAACGGGTCACGACAAAACATGACGGGTTTCACACTCACGACTGTCACGGCTACAACATGATATATGTCTCAGCCATCACGGCAGTATACTACAAAGGTTATTATAGTTTTATTATTATATTTGGATTATTATGGTTACATATGATTTATAAGTATTAATATTGTTATATTATTTTTGCAATGCATATAGTGTAAGTGTTGTTATTGTTTGATAAACAAATTTTTATATATTTTATATATTATAATTTAAAGTTATGAGTACTATAAGTGTTGATACTTATATATTATAACACATAGTATAAGTGTTGTTGTTCTTTGGTAAATAAATTTTTATATAGTTTGTATATTATAATTTAAGAGCAATATAAAGTTGTTATATTTTGATTATTATGGTTTGATCATAAGTACTACAACTTTTGTTATATTTTGATCATTACTTACTAGTGATAAAACAATTGTTATAGTTTGATTATAATATTACTTGTTATAGTTTGATTATAATATAAATTGTTATAGTTTTTATTAATTTTATAAGTGGTAAAAAAATTATGATAATTTGTTACATTATGAGATTAAAGGATAAAATATAAATTTTATTGATTTAAGTCATTCGCAATTTATACTCTTGCGGGCCATAAGTTGTACAAATGTTCTCAAACTGAACTACCCTATTATAAAATCTTTCGTACCAATTATTAAAATCTCTCAAGCGAAAGAAAAAACTATGGAGCCCAATGGATAAAGTTTACATTTATAACCACCAAATTGAAATTCAAATTATTGTTAACAAAAATATGTCGTGTTTCAGAGTACTCTCTCATATTAGCTATAATACACAATGTAAGAGAATAATAATAATAATAATTTTGATGATATAGACTTTCTCTTATAATATGAATTATAAGTTAATATTGGTTTGGTTTATTTTGGACTAGGGGTAGTTTAGTAAAGTGTTTTGTGAAGTTTTAAAGTATTAAATGTTTGGTGTAAAACGTAGTCAGATAATTGAGCAACCTGGTTGTATTAAATGTTGATTACCCTCATTAATGAGAGTGATTGAGGTATTTATACTCTTAATTAATGACCCATGGGCTTACGGGTCAAGTTATGAAACCGGGTCAAGTTTAACAACCCATTAGTCTTTAAAGTAGATTAGCAAATAACTTAGTCAAAAGGTGTTTTACTTTTGTCCTGTTCGGATTATTTAGTGGCATGTCATTGTCCGAATTACCCCTGTCCCGATTATGCAGTGGGTTGTGTCTCAAGATTCCGAACTCATCAGTAGCCCCTTTTTTAGGCATTGCAAAATATCTTTGGTATGGCTAAAAAATCCGCTAAACCGGTATCAAATTTATCTGATCTGGCTGTGCTGTCCTTACCAAGAAGTTTACTTTCAACATTAACTCAGTTCGAAGTTTGTCAGAACTGGTTTCTCTTTGCAGAATTCTAAGAGTTTTCTTCGTGGATCGTGGGACACGTGTCAATATCTGGTTCGACCTATCAGCCGTTATTTTTCTTTGACCGACGCACCCACTAAGTCTAGAAAGTTACCTAGGCATTTGATTCTCCACACGTTTGCGCAACCTTTAATCATTGCCAAACCCTCTTCAACTTCTCTTAGGTAACTGCTACTTTTTTACTGTTATATAAATTCCCTTTCACTATTTTATTGTCTTCCACACTCAAAGATTTTTTAGAGAGATTTCTATTCTTACCTTCAACTTGTTCTTGAGAGGTTTTATGTTCACAGCCAGAAACTCACTAGTTAAAGGTGGTTGGTTAAATTTGTCATAGCTAGAAAGAGCGAAGAAAGTGGAAAGAGAGAATCGCATTGCTGCTGGCCTCTTAGTTTCTCCAAGTGAGAAATCCAGTGAACCGATTCAGGACGGTGATCAAGGATCTTCCTCATCCAAAAACCCTAGGCCTAGACAACTTTTGTTTAAACCATGAGGTTCTTCTGTTCAAGAGTCCCAACCTTCTGTTCTTAAAGAAAAAGATGTTTCAAGTATCAGAAAACCTCTTCCTTCATTGCTATGGGTTCTGACACTGAGAAGTCTCCGGAGAAGATAACCCCTCGTCGAACAACCCGCCAAACTAAAACTCAATCTACACCTTCTCTGACATCTAAAGCAGCCCTAAAGGCCAAGCCCTCCGGATCCCAACATCAACTAGATACCAGGCCTCCGGAGGCAACCAACACTCAACCATCCGAACAGCCTTCTGTGTAAGAATCTGACCCCCTTTCTTCCAAGGCAGCTGATAAACCTTCCACAATGATGGAAGAGGTAATGGAAGATAGTATTGAGGATGCCCCTTTTTAGACCGAGGCTTTAGGTCAAACGTGGGATGCTGCTTCAAACAAGAAGGGAAAAAGTAAGGTGAAAGTCTGCACGACTCATCCGGAATCGCTTCCCGAGTGTTTAGAGGGAAAAGTAGGCTCATACTTTAAACATGTTAGTGTCAAGTACATGTTGGCTCTACAAAACATAAACTATATCTACACCCATACTGCTGAGTTGGGCCGAATCCGGATAAAATGGAGGATTCTTGAGTTAGTAAAGGTAAGGATACCCATTAATTCGGAGACTCCCATGGACTGCAAGCTCGACGAGGTGGTAATATTCACCAAAGTGCTGAACTGGGGACTCCGGTTCCCATTGGACTCAGAAATCGTCAGGTACTTTCACTTAGTTAAACTCCGCGCTAGCCAGCTAAGCCCGTATGCATGGTACTCTCTCCTTTCTTGCATCATGGCATCAAGGTTGTCAAAAATCCCACTTCCGATGGAGCAGGTTTTTGTTGTGGCAAGCTTGTGCAAGAATCACGAGATTCCATTCTACCATCACAATATGGGAAACAACTTCAAAGTGGTGGATGACTTGCTGGAGTCCGAAAAGAGCTAAAGGACTAAATTTTTGTTTGACAGTAGGACATGGGAGAATGGCGTGAAGATTAAGGCCAACACCAATCCTAGCATGTTGACTAGCCGGTGGAAAAGTACTGGTAAGTTCCTTTCCTCTATTTGTCTTTCATGTTTTTCCTTCTAAATTATAAGTGTCCCCATTGTGATTGACTTGTTACTCCTTTTTAGTGTTACCGAAGGAGTTCACCGGACACCTAGAGGAGGGACAAAAAACCTGTGCAAAGCTTAATGCATGGGCTACGGAGCATTGGGGGAATGTCTTCCACAACTACTTTATATCGGGCAATCTTGTGAGGTCCCATCTGTGGAGCACCACAAGCCGGAGAGACCTCACATGAGAAGAGCTAACTACACTTCCTCCTCCTGGTGTAATTCTCAAACGGACAGAGGCCAAGGATGGAAAATTGTTCTTATCTTCCAGAACAAAGGCTCCAAGCAAGATGAAGAACAAGAAGAAAAAAGCTGCAACAGAGTTGGTTCAAGCAACCACAAAGGCACATCGTTGATATAACTCCGGCAGCCATCCTCAACCCTTCATCGATTGAAGACATATCAAACCCTTCAACTCTGCATTGCCATTGCGAACCCTAAGGCGAAGCGGCGTGTCATTAGCGACCTCAATCCTGAGCTCTCTCTCCCTCTCCAATTTCACCTGTTTTATTGTCGAACCAGATCCTGAGCCGTCGACTGCCGGAGCACCCATCGTCGCACCCCCGTAAGCCATATCTAAACGCACAAAAACTTGAATGATGCGATAGTACTTTTTCTTGATTTGTGTGAAATTGATTGATGTTTCTTTTGAGTGATTCTTTGCTTAATTGGAGTAATCAAGGTTTTGTGGTAGGCGAATCTAGGGTTTAAGCAGGCAAGTATTTATAGGCGTTAGCTTTTCTCTGCTAGATTTAACTCCCAGTCGTTGATTGAACCCGGTAATACAAGTTAAGCAGCAAAGTTAAAAAGAGCTCCAAGAATCAAGATTCATCTTCAAGTTTCATAGTCATGATTCTTCAAGCTTCTCTAATCATCATCTGATGATTAATCTATCTGTTCTCAATGACTCAAGTTCCTCCTGTTCAGGAAAATATTAGTTCTTCGTCTGTTAAGAGTTCTAAGGATAATCAATGGAAGGCCAGGAGTTTTGTTGATGTTGTGAATGGTAGTGTAAAAGGTTCTGTTGATGCTTTCAACGTCGAAAATGTTAGTTTTAAGAGTGACCATGTATCACTGCAATACGCTGATGAATTTCTGTCTTATCTCAAAGCAAAATCAAAGTTCACGCTTGTAGGAAAGTGTTCTGCGGGATTGCCAAAAATAAATCTATTGCTTGAGTTCTTTAACAAGTTCAATTTTGTTAAAGAATATGGTTATACTATCAGAGACTCCAGGCACATTCTTATCGAGTTTGATTCTGCTGAGGATTTTGGAAAGTTGTAGAGCAGGAATGTATGGACAGTTGGTTCTACGGTGATCAGACTGTTAAAATGGACTGAGGATTTCTACGTTAAATACGAGTGTCCTGTCACGCCGGTGTGGATCAAAATTGGTAATCTTCCGGAGCACTTGTACAATGAAAAAGTCATTTCTGATATTGCTTCATCTTTAGGCAAGACTATGAAGGTCAAGGTTCCATCAAAGAATAGAGCATATTATAGTCATTGTATGGCAAGAATTGAATTAGATGTTACTAAAAAGCTTTTTCATGACGTCTGGGTTGGGTTTGGCAGCAACCAGGGTTGTTGGGTTCAAATTACTTATTTGAATCTTCCTAAATACTGTAGTTGTTGCTTTCATCTTGGGCATAGTCTTGAACAATGCAAGAAATTTAAAGAAGATGAGAGGCAGTTAAGTGCTGAGAATGAAAATCTTGTTATTGATAATGCTAAAACTGCTGAAAGATTGATTGATTCTGTAGTCCAAGCCAAAGTCAATGTGACTCAGGCCAAAGTTAATATTATTCGACATGGGCCATCTTCTGATGAAATTAATGAGGCTATTCAAACTCTTCATTTTGGTTCTACTGTTCTGAATAATATCAGTGATAAGGAGAATGTTCTTTCTTCTCCTAAAAGTATACGTTATGGGAGTCTTCAATCTTTGCCTAAGAATCATAAAGAAGGAGTTGTTCTTTCTAATCATGGTAATTCTGTTGAGGTTGTTAAGGCTACGGTTGTTGTTGACAACCCTCAGGAACCTGAAGATAATGATATCCATGAGGAAAGAATTGGTGCTTTACATACGCCTGAAGATGCTACTAACAACTTAGATTATGAAAATTTAGCTTCTGAATTTTCTTCTCCAAAAGCTAATAAAGATAGTCCTCAAGATTCTATTAGAAGTCATACTGCCATCTCCACTAAAGTTATGGTGCAGCCAGGTAAAAGGTTAACTAGAAGCCAAATAAGAAAAGAGACGTCTGAGGATGATGAAGACTTCAGTACCATCATTGACAAACAACTTAAACTTGCTAAGAAGAAAAGGCTGGCTAGGAATGTTCATCAACTTTCTGCAACACGTAACTCTAAACGATCTCTTCATTATGATTAATATTTTGAATTGGAATATAAGAGGTATCAGAGATAAATCTTCATTTAGAAGACTAAAACATCTTTCTAATAAAAAAAAATATGTGATTGTTGTGGCTCAGGAACCTCTGATTAGTAATGATAATCTTAGTTGTTTTGCATCTAAATTAGGCTTTGTTCATAGTGCTTCGAATGTTTCTAATAAAATTTGGTTTTTTTGCCATGATACGATTACTGTCAACATTCTTGTGGATCATGCTCAATGTGTTCATACTGATGCTTTTCATAATACTTTAAACTGCAGTTCTCTTTTAACTTTTGTTTATGCTAAATGCCAACGTTTGAATAGACTTGAACTTTGGGATATCCTTCGTAGCATTTCTTGTTCTGTTGGTGATTTGCCTTGGCTTGTTTGTTGTGATTTTAATGCCACTAGTTCTATAGATGATCAAATAGGTTGCTCTATGTTTTGTCAAAATAATGCTGATGATTTCAATCAGATGGTTAGTGACTGTAGGCTCTTGGATGCTGGTTATGCTGGATCAAGGTTTACTTGGTCAAATAAGGCTAAGTGGAAAAGGTTAGACTGGGTGTTCTTAAATGATAAATGGAATGACATCTCCTCAAATACTAATGTTGTTCATAAAGCTAGAACGGGTTCTGATCATGTGGCTATCATCATATATGTTTCTAGTGTGAATTTTGGCTTTAAGAAGAACTTTCGTTTTCAAAACATGTGGTTTCTTGATGATACTTTTCTTTCTACTATATCTGCTAGCTGGTCTCAGGATATGGATGGGGATCATTTGACAAAATTTTGGGACAAGCTTAAAAGATTAAAGGTGGTCCTTATTGATTGGAATAAGCATTATTTTGGGAATGTTTTTAGTAAGGTCAAGGCTTTAGAAGATGAGGTTTTGAGGGTCGAAAGTCTTCATCAGCAGCTTAATTCCAGTCATTCTAAAGATGAGCTTAATAAGTATAATGCTTTGTTGAAGAATGCCTATAAAATGGAGGAGGAGTATTGGTTTCAAAAATGTAATGTTGACTGGATAAAGGATGGTGATAGAAACACTAAGCTGTTTCATAGTTATGTTTCGAGAAAAAGAAAGAAATCTGCTATCAATGGTATAAAGGTGAATAATTCTTGGATTTTGGATAAGAATTCCATTGGTGAGTCTGCTGTTACTTTTTTTACTGATGCTCTTGCTAGCAGTCCCTATACTGAGGAGCAGATTGAGCTTGATTTGTTGAATCATCCTATGTTTGAGGTTATTCCTCACATTATTACTCTTGAGGACAATAAGAGCTTGTTGAAGCTTCCTGGAGAGGAGGAGATTTTTAACTCTATCAACAACCTTAAGGTCTCCAGTGTGGCAGGTATGGATGGTTTTAACCTTCTCTTTTATAAAAAGTGTTGGAATATTATAAAGTATGACCTTGTTAATGTTATTCATCATTTTGTAAGAGGCTGTAGCATGCCTAAAGGGATTCTTGCTACTGGTATCTGCTTGATACCTAAATCTAATAACCCTACTAGTTGGTCTGACTATCGACCTATTAGTTTATGTACATTACTTAATAGAATCATGGCTAAGCTTCTGAATGATAGGCTTGTTGTCTTGTTGCCTAAGATTATTTCTAAATCTCAAGGTGGTTTTGTGCCTGGTAATTCAATTCATTCAAATGTTTTAGTTGCTAAAGAGTTATTGCATGATTTAAACAGAAAGCTGAAGGATCAAAATATAGTTATTCAACTAGACATGTGTAAAGCCTTTGATAAGCTCAGTCATACTTTCCTAATTAAAGTATTGTCTTGCTTTGGGTTTTCTAAAAGATTTACTAGCCTTATTAACAGAATGTTATCTAATGTATATGTTTCTATTTTGCTTAATGAGGAGGTCTTGTTAAGAGGTATTTCTTTACTCTTTCTTAAGAACAAGCAAATGAGGTATAAGGGTCGCAATAATCTTTGTATCAGCAATTTGGCGTTTGCTGATGATATTCTTCTTTTTACTAACTGCAAGGATGCTACTTTAGTATCACTTAATCTTTTCTTGCAGGATTATCAAGCTGCATCAGGTCAGGTGATCAACAAAAGCAAAACCAAGGTTATTATTGCAGGTGGTTTTAATAGCTCTACTCTTCCTGCTTATTACTTAGGTATTACCATTAGTACTAATAATAAAGCTGCTATATATAACAATCTTATAAAAAAGATCACCTCTAGAATTGCTAATTGGGAGTCCAATCATTTGTCCTTTGCTGGTAGAGTTACCTTAATTAACTCTGTCCTTATGAGTATTGTGTTGTATTGGATGCACTGTAATATTTTTCATAGTTCTGTGATCATCAAAATTCAAAAGCTTTTTAATGGGTTTCTTTGGGGCTCTACTAGTCTGGATCGCAGAATCCATTGGTGTAGTTGGAATAAAGTCTGTAAAACGTTTAAAGAGAGGGGTTTTGAACATTAGAAATTCGGCAGATATTCAGCATACTGCTTCTTGTAATCTTTGGCTTCAATTTAGGGAGAATAAATTGTTGCGGTCTAATCTTGTGCATGATATTTACTGTGTTTCTAAGCATCCTTTGCAGCTTGATTACAATGGCAAGGGTTCCATGATTTGGAGAAGGCTTATGAGTATTAAATCTGTGGCTGATCAGTATGTCTGATGGTCTTTAGGAGATGGTAAAATGGACTTCTGGTTGGACAGATGGTCCAATTCTGATCCTCTCCTTACTCTTGACAGTTCCTTAGATAATCATTGGTTTCATCTTGAAAATGTTAATAAGTACTGGAAGGATGGGCAATGGAATCTCTCTTCAATTCAAGATCTATTAAGCAGTGAAGATTTTGATCGTATCAGCAAGTGCCCTATATACCTGAACAAGATGGACAAGATTTGTTGGAGCTTGTCTAATACTGGTAACTTCAGCCATAAACATACTTGGGATCATGTTCGTACTCATTTCTCTGAATCTGCCTTGTTTTATAAAATTTGGAATAACTTAACTCCTAGCAAGCATGCTTTTATTCACTGGAAAGTTATTAATAATTATGTTTCCACTGATTCTATCCTTAGGAAAAGACATCTCGTTATTGTGTCTAAGTGCCAGTTCTGTCAAAGTTATGAATCTACTTGCCATGTTTTCATCTCTTGTGAGGTTTCTTGGAGTGTTTGGCTGCATTTTGCTAGTCTGTTCAATGTTCCTATATATCGTTACATGACCCCTTCTCATATAACTAGAAATTGGTTTGGGCTTACTAATAAGAAGAATCATATTATCAATGTCATTCCTTCTTTGGTTTTCAGCATGATTTGAAAGTTTAGAAATAGAGTTAAGTTCAAAAATGTTAGTATTACTTCTAGTCACATTATTTCTTCTGTCAATCATATCATTGGTTATATGAATGATGCTGGTATTTTCAAGCATCAGCATTGGTCTAATGTTAGGAATGTTGCTGAAGTTTTTGGTTTTTTAAGCTTTAGTCATAGAATCAGTAGCAGGCCTTTAGTGCTTTACTGGTCTCCTCCTAATGCTGGTCGTCTCAAGCTAAATACTGATGCTTCTGTGTCCTATACTAGGGAGGCTGGGGCTGGCATTATCATTAGGGATAAGGATGGAAATCTCGTTCATGCTAATGGTAATGTTTTTGGTAAGCTTCCTCCTCTTATGGCTGAGGCTAGGGATTTGATGGAAGGTTTAAGCTTTTGTAATTCTAAAGGCTATATTATGGTTGACATTGAGTCTGATTCTGCTTTGCTTGTTAAATTCTTGAAGAATCCTAGTCACGGTGTTATCCCTTGGTCTCTTGTTCCTACTATTAATTTTTGTAGATTATTGATGTCTGAGTTTATGACTCTCAAGCATGTGTTTCGAGATCAAAATCGGGCGGCTGACTGGCTCGCTCGATGGACTTTAAACTGTAAGATGAAACAAACACTTGATTTTTCTTCTGCTCCTCCTAAACTCAAATCTATTTTAATTCTTGAAAGCTTGGGTATTCCCTATATTAGTTCTGTGGAATAACTTGGTGGTATAGTTTGATTTAATTCATGCTTTATTTTTGATTTCATGAATTTGGTTGAGGTTGAACCTGCGATTTAGGCTGTTCAGTTGCTCTTCCTGCTGAATTTTTGAAGCTGATATTGCTGATTTCTTCGAAGCTGGTGTTGCTGCTTTCTTTGGGGTGGTTTGAGTCTTTATGTGTGTTGTTCAAGCTGGTCTTTTCGTATGATGGTCATTGGTTGCTGCTTAAGTTTGGAGTTGCTGCTGGTCGAGCTCTTGGAGGATTCTTTGCTGCGATTTCTGCATTGTTTGATAGAAGATTGTGGCTGGTTTTTTGAAGAGTCTCTTGTATTGATTGTGGCTGGTTTTTTGAAGAGTCTCTAGCATTGATTGTTATGAGCAGTTTGTTATGGCTGATTTAAAAGCTTTTTGTTTGGCTTGAGTTCTAACCTTTGGTATTCTCTAGTTGTTTGTGGTGTTCTATAGCTTCAAGCTCTATGTGATGTTCCGATCTTTGGCGAAGCTTGAAGTCCCTAGGCTGTTCTTTCATGTGGCTTTGTTCATGCTTGAAGATTTCATTTGTGTTAATGGCTGTTGGAATCCTGGAGCAGAAGTGAATTGGTGTTGTTTCAAATTCTAGGCTGTTGAAGATTGCATATTCGGTGAAGTGTTTGCTGTGTCTAGAAGGGTTTGGCTCTCGTTTGAAATCGAGTGAATGTAGCGTTTGCTGATTGTGAAGCTTGTTTTGTCTTTAGGCTAGTTTTAAAATTCTATTCAATCTTGATCTTGGCGGGGAAATTAGCGCATCTTTTGTACCCAAACTTATATTTTAAGTTTCAAATAAAAGGACTTTACTTAAAAAAAACAACCACAAAGGGGACTGGTTCGGGGAACCAAAGGGGAATAGATACTGCCTTTCTCAAAGTAGTAGAGGCTGAAACAGTAAGGGAGGCTAGAGAGTCGCAGAACCCACCAAAGCCTCCTAAGAAGGACATGAAAAGAAGGGAGAGAAGTGATGAGAAGGCTGCTAAAAAGAAGAATGTCACCTTGGAAGAAGAATTAATTCTCCGTCCTTTGGAAATTCAACCTCCACCAGCCCTTGTTGATCCCATGTTGCAAGAGAATATTCCAACAGATCTGTAGTCTGGATAGATTGTTGGGGGGGGGGGGGGGGGAGGATGAAGAAATGGACATCAGTGCCCTTCAAGACATTTATTTATACTTCAATGATTCTGAGAAGGATGATTTTGTAGGTCTCTACCGTCCCACCAGCTCTTCCAATATGGTGACCTTCAATGGTAAATCCTTCTCCGTCTCCGGAGAGCAAGATGTTTTGAGCCACTCCCTCCTCGGTCATATCCGACCAATACTTGACTTAGAAAGACAAGTGAAAAGTCAGACCACCCTTATCAACTCCCTCACCCCTGGCAAGGAATCCCTTTCAAAAAATATCCTAAACACTCAGCGGAATATAGAGGAACTAAAGAAGGAGATGGAGGCACTGAAGAATAAGGAGGATTCAGAAACTAAGTTAGCCTCATAGGAAACTTCCAGAACTGAGCTCCAGACTAAGTTTTCTAACTTAGAAAAAGACCTCACAACTCTGAAGGAGGAAGTGCAGACTAAGGATGGTGCCATCCAAACCTTAACGGATGAGAAGGCTAAGTTAGAGAACTCTGTTTCAGAAATAACCAAGGAGAAGGAAGATTTAAGGAGTCAACATGAGCAAGCTATTCAGGAAGGTATTGATAAATATACCAATGAAGTGATAGACTCCTTAGAGAAAAGAGATGATCAAGTCAAGTCTGATATGGTACTGCTCTTCCATGAGACTTTTCCGAATAGGACCTTTGGTCTTTTATGGAAATATGTGGAATACGAAGACATCCCATTTCACACCATAGCAGATGGTGACAAACTACACCAGTGGAATAGACTCCACTACTGATGATGAAGAGGGAACTAGTGAGAGTTCGAGCACCGAACTCAAAAGTCCCAAAAAAGATGGTGGTGATGAAGGAACATCCGAAGGGAACAAGCCCGAAGGTTTAATCATATATTTTTTTGTCTTTTTGAACACTTAAAGTCCTTAGATGGCCAAGGAATATTTTATAATGTTATTCGGTTAGAGTCCGAATAAGTCTTTTAAACACCTAAAGTCCTTGGATGACCAAGGCATGTTTTGTTTTCTTGTTCGGTTCAGGTCCGAACAAGTTTAATTTATCAAACCTTATTTTATTTAATAGTTTCCTTCAAATTTTAATGGCTAATGTTTAAGTAGCCCCTAGTATTTCATAAGTATTATAGTGAGAGTGTTTAATATCTACGATGACATGTATTTAATAGTAATCACTTAACCAGGTTTATCCGATCTGACTAAAGATCCAAGGTGTTGAACAAATTATTTGTACTTGAATTGAATTGTAGTAAAACCACTCCGAATGTTTCAAGAAGGAATCTCATATTATTGAATAAAAAACCGGACATCTCATGAAAACCTCCCCGCGCCACCAGGGTAGGAAAGAGTATGCCCCCAATATTTACATTGATATCTAACAAGTAAATATTTACATACAAATTTTATTCTAAATATAACCTGAGATGTTCAATATTCCATGGGTGCTTCAAAACTCTTTCTTCTTTGTCTTGAAGCGTATATGTCCCAGGCTTAAGTTTTTCAGAGACCTCATAGGGGCCTTCCCAGTTTGGAGCCAGTTTACCGAACTGTTTCTCCTTGGTGTGTAAGAAAACATTTCTTAACACTTTATCTCCCGGTTGAAAATCTCTTCTCTTGACCTTGGAAGCAAATCTGCTCCTCATCAAGCCTTGGTAGTGAGCTGTTCTTAAGTGAGCTTTAACCCTTCTTTCTTCAATTAAGTCCAACTAATTCCTAATTGCTATATCATTAGCTTGTTCGGAATAGTTATGGACCCTGTATGATGGTAGGGTAGCTTCTATGGGGTAATGGCATCCATCACATACACCAAAGCAAAATGAGACTCTTGTGTAGCAGCCCGAGGAGTAGTTCGGTATGCCCACAACACTTCTTGCAGATAGCTTGGCCACTTCCCTACAACTTCTTCTAGATTCTTTTTTAATCCGGACAAAATAGTCTTGTTGGCAACTTCAACCTGGAAATTTTCTTGTGGATGGAAAGGAGAAGAAAAACAATGTTGAATGCCTCTAGAGGCACAAAAACTCTTTATATCCTTGTTATCAAACTTTGGCCTATTGTCTGTGGTAATCTTTTGAGGAATCCCAAATCCGTAACATATATTGGATAAGATAAATTTAATGACAACTTTCGAAGTGGTTCCTGCCAAAGGAGCTGCCTCTATCCATTTTGAGAAGTAATCAATAAAAATTATAATAGTTCTGCACCCCCCGGATGCCATAGGCAGAGGCCTCACTAAATCCAATCCCCAACGAGAAAAAGGTACTAGCTCAGAAATAGACTCCATAGGTACTGCCGGCACATGAATTTCATTGCAATGTCTTTGACAAGGATCACACTTATTTACCATTTCTTTAGCATCTGCCATTATGGATGACCAATAGGACCCAGCCAACAACACTCTCCGGGTCAGTGCCCTGTACCCACAATGTGCTGATCCTTCTCCGTCGTGTAGTTCTGATAAAACGACTTGAGATTCTTCAACCCCCAAACAACGCAGGAAAGGTCTACTAAAAGATTTTTTATAGAGAACTTCCCTTATGATAAAAAACCCACGAGCCATGTGTTTAATTTTTCTTGCCATAGCTTTATCCGTAGGCAAAACCCCATCAGAAATATATTGAAGAAGGGAAAATCTCCAATCTTTAGGTTGAATCACCTGTATGCTCAAGCTTTCCTCCTCTTTTTTTATTTGACTTGGTTGTATGAATGGGAATTCTTGTATGTGAATCCAAGGGTAAGACTCAGAATATGCTATGGTTGCCAAAGAATCTGCTAGTGTACTTTGTGACATAGGAATATCTTCATAACAAACACTTTTGAAGTTGGCTGCCACCTTCTTCAGGATAAGTAAGTACTTGATCAATTTCTCCTTCTTAGCCTCAGACTGACCTTGAGCGTGATGGATAAGAAGCTAAGAATCACTCATCAACAGAACTCTCTTAGCCCCACATAGAAAAGCCAATTTAAGACCAGCTATAACAGCTTCATATTTAGACTCATTGTTAGAGGCCCTGAATCCAAAGCATACAGCCTGATATATTTTATCACCATACAGAGAGGTTAGACAAATTCCAGCTCCACAACCCATTGTGCTTGAACCACCATCAGTTCGGACTACCCACTCTTTCTTAGTTTTTTCTTCTGAAATTTATTTGAAGTTCCTATCTGAATGGAACTCTACAAGGAAATCAGCAACTGATTGAGCTTTGATAGCCGTTCGTGGGGAAAATTCAATGTCATAATCTCCCAACTCTACTGACCATTTGGTCATCCTACTTGATATGTCTGCCTTCTGAATAACATTCTTTAACAGAAAAGATGTTCGGACAATGATGGAATGAGACTGAAAATACGACCTCATCTTTCTTGCCGCAATCACCAAGGCTAGTGCCAACTTTTCAAGCTTTAGGTACCTTTTCTCAGCATCTGTTAAACTTTTGGTGATGTAGTACATCGGACGAGGGTAATTGTCCACCTTTATTACCAATACTGCACTTATAGCACATTCTGACACAACCAAGTATACATAGAGTGTTTCTCCTTGAATAAGTTTAAAAAGACTCTTTGGTGATGATAAGGGTTTCTTTATTTCAACAAAAGCTTGGCTGCACTGTGGAGACAAATTAAAAAATTTAGCATTCTTGAAGGTTTGGGAAAACTGAGCACACTTGTCCGAAGACCTTGAAATAAATTGATTCAAGGCAGCCAACCTCCTAGTGAGCCTCTGGACTTCTTTAATATTTTGAGGAGGATCCAATTCTAATAGGGCATTAAGTTGATCCGGATTGGTTTGTATACCTTTCTCACTTATCACATAACCCAAAACAATTCCAGATCGAACCCCAAAGACACATTTTTCTGGATTCGGTTTCAAATTCACCATTGTCAGATTAACAAAAGTTTCTTGAAGGTCAATTATGTGCAAATTATCCTCCAAGATTTTAACCATCATGTCATCTATGTACACCTCCATATTTCTACAAATATGACTAGCAAATGCTTTGTTCACCAACTTCTGATAAGTAATCCAAGCATTTTTTAACCCAAAGGGCATCACCTTGTAGCAATGGAGACCCATATCTGTTATGAAGGTAGTATGATCTTGGTCCTTCAGATCCACTTGTATATGGTTGTACCCAAAGAAAGCATCCATGGAGGACGGTAACTTATTCCCAGACGTTGAGTCCACCAACTGATCTATCCGGGGGACTGGATAAAGATCTTTTAGGCAAGCCCTGTTGAGGTCAGTAAAATCAATACACATACACCATTTCCCCTTCTTTTTCTTGACAAACACCGGATTGGCAGTCCATAAAGGATACTGGGATTCCTTTATGTGTCCCATCTTGGTAAGCCGATCAACTTCTTGGACTATGACATCAACCTTCTCCTTAGAAAATGCTCTCCTTTTCTGTATAACAGGTACAACATCACTCCTGATTGACAACTTGTGTGAGATAACGCTTGCAGGTACTCCGGTTACATCACTATTGCACCAAGCAAAAACATGCTGATTGTTTAGCAAAAAGGACAACAATTTATTTTTCAATTATGGCGCCATCTTGGAACCCATCTTGATACTTCTACCCTCTACAATGAAGTGGGTTTCAATCTATTCGACTGGTATTGAAACACTTGGAGCCTCTTTGGGGTCATCAATCTCACCCTCCCCTCAGAAGGCTGCAGTAACTACTAATTGGCATAACACTTCCTGGCAATCTTCTGACTACTTCGGACAACACCTACTTGCACTTGAACTGCATACTTTAAACATTGATGGACTGTTAAGGCCACATCATGCATCTTGGAAAGCCAGGACCTCCCAAAACTTGTATTGTAGGATTTGGGGAAATCTACCACAAGGAATAGTACCCTCACCATCTTTTTAAAGGGCTCCTTGCCCAACAGCACTTCTTTCTCAAATTCACCAATTACATCCGCAGAGCTTCTTGTGAAGCCCACAATGGTTCTATTTGAGTGTTGAATAACGGCCGGATTCTTCATCTGCTTGTAGGAGCTTAGGAAGAGGATTTTTGCTGAACTACTTGTGTCTATCAAAATCCAGAAAATTACATTGCCCCCAATGGATGCTCCTATCACCATAGCATCTTCATGAGGCCCATCAATATTTCTCAAATCATCCTCATCAAAAACTATGAATGGAAAAGGGGTTTGGTACTGATATGAGGACATTCCCCCTTTTAAATGAGTGGTCGGACTATGCACATGCCTCTTTCTTAATGAAGGAGTAGGTGTTGTCACAGTATCCCTTCTCTGAAAATGGTGAGTGACTCAAAGAAACTAATGAGTCCGGACACCGTCTTGGTTTCTTCTGTTATGACCCCTACTTTATTTTGAGTTGGAGCAGGATCCAAGTACTCCGAATCAACATCAAATCTTTCAAGGATCACCATTGCCCCTTGTTGAGCAGATGCTCCCGCATTGTTTGTAGGGCCCATCCGAGGAGCATTGTCAGGCTTGTTTCCATTTCTCCTTTTGACAAAATCTTCCAGCTTGTCCCTTTCTATAAGGTTTTGCACTTCCTGATTCAAAGCTATGCAGTCTTGAGTGTTATGGCCTATATCATTATGATACTGGCAAAAACAAGTATTTCGACTCTCTTTAATGGACTTCATCCTTGGTCTTGTCATAAATTGTGGCCACATTTTCTTTCAAATATACAAACCACTTTGGTTGAACCCAAGGACCTCTTTTACCTTAGTTTCCGGACTCCTTAGCTTTAAATCCAGGCTGGTTAGCTGTTGTGGTGGACGTCACTTGATGGTGCATCCTGGTTTTCATGGTTTCTTCCACATTAATTTGTTTTCCCACCTGATTCAAAAGGCCACCCAGGTCATGGCTTTCTTCATGGTCACTGAATCGACCAGGTTCCCAGGGTTCAACCCTTGCCTCAAAGAAGCAATTGCCACCTGTCCAAAGCAATTTGCTAACCCGTTCTTTGTATTCACAAACCGACTTATGTAGTCTTTCAAGGACTCGTTTGGCTCTTGGGCACAATGGATAATAGTATCTCCATTGCCCTTCCCCTCCTTACTTCCAATAAATTTCCTTCGGAAGTCAAACCATAATGTATCAAAGTTTCTGATACACCCCTGGGGTAAGCTGTTGTACCACTTAAGAGCACTTCCCATAAAATTTTGGGAGAAGGCTCTGCACAAAAGTTTGTCATCGTCATCAAAGTCCATCATGAAGTTCTTGAATTGCTTTAGATGGTTGTTTGGATCCTTACTTCCATCATACTTCTCTATTTAGGAGTTGTCAAAACTTTTGGGTAGGTTTCTGGACAATATTTTTGCTAACAAAGGTAACTGTCTCCAATTCTTATTACGATTGAAGACTGTGTCTTCATTCGGCATTGCGAAAATACCTGGTTCGGTCTGAAAAATAAAAGGATCTATCAGCAACTGATCAGCATGCCTGTGGCTGTGAGATGACCCTTTGCTCATATGACTTTTAAGCTTCCCATGCATATCCCTCTTTCTTGAATATTTTTTAATTAGTTTCATTTTCTTTCTGGACCTCCCTTCATCACTGCTTGATGACAAAGACTCCTCAAGCTCAGCCTCATTCGAAGAGCTGTTCGAGGACTCATAATCAGAACTTTCAACCGGTTAGACCGATGAGTCTTCTTAGAATTAACATGGATCTTTTTTGAACTCAGATGAGTCTTTGCTGATGGATCATTCTCCCTAGGATTGTTAATATGATGAATAGCTCACGCCCCTGATTTCTCCATTATACTATTTTCTCCTTGTTTATGGACCTTAACGCCTCTATTTCTGCTCTCAACGTGTCTCGCTCTTCGATGGTGTATTCCTTGTTTTCCACAACTATCTCCACCAAAAGTGGTGGAGTTCCCTGCTCGTTCGGATCCATCCGAACTGGTCTTTTCTACTGGTTTTTAATACAAGATTCAAGAACCTTCGTGCTCCTAATGTGTTCATCAATTTGGTTTGGTTTATTTTAGGCTGGGGGTAGTTTAGTAAATTGTTTTGTGAAGTTTTAAAGTAGTAAGTGTTCGGTGTAAAAAGTAGTGAGATAGTTGAGCAGCCTGCTTGTATTAAATGGTGATTGCCCTCATTAATGAGAGTGGTTGGGGTATTTATACTCTTAATTAATGACCTATGGGCTTACGAGTCAAGTTATGAAACCAGGTCAAGTTTAAGGACCCATTAGTCTTTTAAGTAGATTAGCAAATAGCTTAGTCCAAAGGTGTTTTACTTTTGTCTTGTTCGAATTATTTAGTGGCATGTCATTGTCCGAATTACCCTTGTACGGATTATGCAGTGGGCTGTGTCTGAAGATTCCGAACTCATCAAATATCACGAGTTATATGTACAACCTCTTCTGCCCAGCCACCTTGTTCAGTAAAACCAGCTTTCTGTACACCATGTGGCCCAGCCTGACGCTAATTTGGTCGTGCAAAGCTGCACGACAAGAGACTTGGCCTTCGAGGCCAAGTCACTCTTTGCATGGTAGTGCACTCGTGCATGAACTAGGCCTGGCGACTGAAGTCCAGCCTTGACTCAATTATTATCGTGCCTTTAGCACCATTTCAGGCTAGTCCAAGTCGTACTTATGGTCACCTCACGATAGAGTATCATTATTCTCGCCCCACTAGTTTTACGGATGACACGTCTGAAAAGTATGAAAATTGCGTATGACATAATACAGATACAACACATGAAAAGGTATGTTGATGCGTCCACAAGGACATACCATTCTCTTTTGAAGTACCTAGAATCCCGGTAAAGATTACACTATTCATAGATTAAAATCATTATATAAAGAGTAAATGAGCCCTATAGAGGGTGTGGTAAAAGTTAAATATAATAGTGAAAACAAAGATTCATTTTAATGTTAATCCTTTGTATGAGGTTAATACAAGTATTATTCAGAAATTTTATCAAGTTCATAGCATGTTTGTCTCTTCGATATGTTTTACGTTTTATATTTAAAGTTCAACTTTTAGGTCAGTTTTTACCTCACCATTTTGGTTTTGTTGCTGTGAACAAATAAAACCAGTATATAAGCTACCAATTTAAACCTTCTTCATATTTTTCCACAATAAACTTGAGGCCTAGAAGGATGTCAGCGACCGCGCAAACTAGTTCCCTCATTTTAAAAGGATAAAGAAGACCGAAGATATCACGAATAAAATGGTGATGGAAAAATAAAAAAGGCACATAGAATGAGCCAAGCCATAGGATTAGATCGAAAATATGTAATATTATTGAGCCAAAGAAAGTCTAAGTAAGAAACAACAAAAAATTTAAAAGCTAAGAGACAAGACGCTAATATTTAAGAAGGATTAGAGAAAATACAAAATATTAAAGAGGCTTCGACTTGATGAAATGAGCTAGGTGGCAACAAGGTTGTTGGGAAAAATTTACACTTACAAGGTGCATTAAATTGCAACTGTAAACAAGCTAGACATGAGTTGAAAGGTGAAGTCTAAGGTGATAGGTTCAAAGTCAAGGTGGTTACAAATGTAGAGAAAGGGAATATGAGTGAAGATGGTTGTATCAAGATAGCTTGAGAAAAAGCAACATAGTGGTGCACTATAAGGAAATTATATAAGTCATAAAGCGTGCCAATTTTGGTCAACACATGCTGAACAGATCCATTGGCATAGGCAAAACAAACCAAACTAACTAAAAATGAATAGGGTAACCCATGCGAGTAAAAATTACCATGGCTTAAAGTTTACAACATAGTTTATATGAGTAATTGGAGCTATTATCCCACAACACGGGTCCATGGGATTTTGTATAAATTGAACCCCCACCCCCATAGAGCATCTCCAAGCCTAATGTATGAGTCAAGAGGAGTTGGATAAATTAGAAGTCCTCCATTGACCATCTGCAAGCCTAACTAAAGAATGCAGAGAAAATTGACCAAAGTTGAGAAATTTCAACGTGGTCGAGTGCTATATGAGTGAAATAACTACTATGTCAAAAGTACGAGGAGAGGTAAATGAGTATACATACAATATAGAAATAATACGAAAACCTAGAGGTCGTACAAGTGAGGGTTTGTGAGAAGCTCTCAAGAAGAACCACAACTCATTGAAGGTTACAATGGACATTCGTTGGGTGGCATTATGGTTCAAACACAACCTCCACGAACTAAAGTCGGGAAGGATGCAATAAATACTCCCCAAAGCAATTTTTTATCTTCTTCTTAATACAGAAGCTCCATCAACTCGTTAATTTTAAATATAGAAGCTCGACACACTCTACTTCTTTGATAATCCGAGATACAAATTCTTATTTTATACAAGTTTATGCCCTAACCCATTTCTGGAGAACAGTGGGGTATAAGCTAGGTAGGTAAGTTGGTCGATACATAAATCAAATAATAGATAGATAAATGGAAATCTTACACAAAAGAAACACCACCTACAAAACCCTATCATGGTTACCTTGATCCGGGTCATTCTAGTTAGCACTCCTGAAGTGTAAAGTAAGATTAGTCGAGCTCTCCCAAGAGAATAATAGGAGCTACGTAATTATAGATATATTCCATAAAAATGGAAAAATGATTATCAATTTGAAGGGAGCTAACTCAACAACCTCTCACTTAATAGGTCACAAACTAAGCACGACCTCAACTTGGAGGTCAAGGGCTATTAAAACATAGAACTTTGAGATATCAAGAGTGAAGAACTCCAATTAGCAACAAAATAAGTGAGTGGAAGATGTATTGATATAATTAAGGATCTATAACTCTAGTATTGCATATTTTGCTTAAGCTAGAATGACCCCGAGTCAGCCAAATGGCTAAGCTCAGTGCGACCCGACCTCATGACTGAAAGCCCGACATATATGGCCAATTTTCTATACATCTTAGTTGCACTAGACAATATTATTGTAAGATTTGTTCTTTGAGTCTAAGTCAATCTTTGCTAGGTCACACATCCATATACGACAAAGGCTTGGCCATTATGGCCAAGCCTTCTTGATATGGGCGTGATATAAGAGGAAATATTTACATATAAAGGTAGAGATGACTTACATGGATTTTTGTAAGGCTTACTAACTGTTACGAAAACCTATATGACCGATAACGTGCTAGTTCTTAAAGGGTTTGTAGTGTTTGAAGGTTTGTCTAGTGTAGTAATAGATTTAAACAAGATGGTGCATCTAAGGTTAGGGAATAAGAGTAAGAAATTCCTTATTGATCTTAGAAAAGAAGAGTTTTTGGACAGTAACACAGTTTAAAAATTGAACTTCTCTGAAATTTGTAGGTAAAAGCAAAAGAGTTAAGTTCCTGTCTAACAGCCATACAACGAGTGATGTGCTTAAATATATTAATTTGAAAATTTAAGGTCCTACAAGGAAACCCACCATAGTTGGTTCTATGGACTTTATGTCTTTGATTGATGAGTAAACAATAAAAGTATGGTTTATAAATTTGAAGACCGATGGTGAAGCATATGATTCTCTTAGGAACTAGAAGAGACTGGTGTAGAATCGTATTGGAAAGATGTTGATGAAGTTAAGAACTAACAATTATTTTAGGAATATGTGAACAAAGAATTCCCTAGTTAATGTTCTAAACTTGGCATTTTTAGATACATAGCCATGAATGGAGCTCCTAAACAAAATGGGCTTCTAAGATGATTAACCAAACTTTAATGGAATAGATGGAAGGTTTCAGTGAGAATCTGTAATAATAGCTACATATATCATGATCATGAGTCCATCTACGGTGCTATAATTTAAATATCAACAAGAGGTATGAAACGGAAAGAAACGTGTGATGGAACAATTAAGAGTTTTGGGATCGGTGGGCTATGCATATGTGAAACAAGATAAGCTTCAACATAAAGCATTAAAGTATTTGTTCATCTACTACCCGAAAGGAGTAAAATGGTATTTGTTGTGGTGCCGGGAACTTAGAAATTATAAAAGCTTCAATCATCTCAGATATGGTATTCAATGAGTAGGTTATCTTATTGATTAAGACAGTAAAAACAACCTTAAACTGAAAATAAGAGATGTATCGTTGATAATTGGTCTGAATAAGAGAGTGAAACACAAGATACTTCTGCCGAATATAATATCATACTTGGTACTGATTCAACTCATACAGAGGAAGTTCACCCATTGCATGATTTATAAGATGGTCGAGAGTTTAATATTCCAAAACCTTTAGATGTTTGAACTAATTAGCAACATGATGATCGTGATAGTTATCATTTGGTGAGGGATAGAGTGCATAAACTTATAAAGCGTACAAAGAGGTATAACTTTGCTGATATATATAAGTTATTTTTTTAATTGAAATACGGTTAGATATTCTTCAACCTAAGATTTATCACGATATTGTGAAGAGAAGTGATAAACCAAAATGACTAAAGGCCATGAGGGAAGAACTGAGTTCCCTAATGAATAATAACACATTTTTGGAATTCGAATCAGAGTTACACCCAAAAGTAATAAAAAAGACGTATATATCATATATATGGGCCAATGTAGTATGCTCAAAGAACTTGAGACAAACCTTACGGTAAAAACATCATTGATGCATACATAAACAAGTTCAAGAACTGCATAAACATGGCAATCGTAACCTCAATAATATATATTAAAGTGATATTAATTGAAGTAACATATTTAAACTATTTTTCTAAAAGTTATTAGTGTTTAAAGCGTGCATCCATCTTTAAAATGATTTGTCGGGATGAGGCAACTTAACTTTAAATTTATAAGAAAAATATTGATGATTTGCTTAATATCAAAGAAATAAAAGCATCATTATAGGTTAACTTAAATATTCGTATATGATGCTATGATATTCCGTGATATAAGGGGTTATGTCTCCAAGGTGTCTCTTGATGTTATGTTAATACCTTAAAAGCACCTACACAAATTGATGCTCCCGAAAACGAATGTGAGTTAAAATAAAGTAAGTTTTACCTTGTGCATGTTAGATGGTTTATATGTTAAAGATAATTGAAAGTTACTTTTAATTATGCTCAAATTAAGGTAGAAAACTTTGAACTTTATTGCGTGCACTAAATGCAACGAAAATGATTTTGTGAAAGAATAAAATTTGAATGTCGGTTGTTTGGTAGATCCAATTTACAAGTTATCAAAAACTCTACATGACCATCATGTAATATTTTCTTAGCTCTCTAACTACAAAAACAATATCAAACATCGAGAAATAATCAACAACTCAAAACCAAATAATTACTTTGACAAAAATAAAAACTCGTGAAAGAATTCAAACATTAAGAGATAACAAACGGGAATAATTACAAGAAAAATAAATCGTTGTATTGTGAAAATCATCATTCTTAATTGCGTTTATACACTTTGAAAGTAGACGACGAGATGTCGGATGTTAATTATGGTCTTATAATTATTCTAATTCTTATTCGGGAGATGAATAAGCATGGTCACACGTGAAACAAAGATTAATGAATAAAATATGTTCGAACTTGCATTTGTATGAACGAGTTTATAATAGGATGCAATTGTAAAATGAAATTCGCTAGGCTTGAATACTTCGTACAAAATAGCACTAAAACATATTATATGATCACACTTGATATTTTTTGTGATTACAAAAAATGTTTAAATTTTAGGTATGCGTAATATATTTACAAGGATAAATGCCTTATTTACCTTTAAGAGGTGTACCACTCTATGCTACAAAAAAGAAAATAATCTTTTATCTCTCATGTGAATGAGAATCATTTTATTCATGTAATTTTTAACGGAGTTCTTTATTATGTTAATAAAAATAATAATTATAATAATATTATAATTCATCTTTTAATATGAGTACATCCATCCAAACGAACTCATATCGAAAATTTATTCTATGTGGCTAACATTTTATTTTATAAAGAATGGAGGTTGGATGACTCCATTAATCGACCAAATCTGCAAGTTCACTCAAAGCTACCTTATAAAAAATAATATTGTAAAGTAACCAAATATTATGTTAAAAACCTCTAGTTTATAAACTAAATATTTTTAATATGAACAATAAAATTATATTCATTGTTGTGGTTAATCCAATTAACACTTGTTAGTTAAACATGAAATATAATATATTTGAATATTAGTATATAAAAAAAACAAAAAATAACCTAATATTTGTATAGATCAAAACTCATTTTAACTACATTGTATATAATTAGTATAATGTCAATTCCAAATATAACATAACATCAATTCAAAGCAAGATAAATAAACTATAATACCTTATTGTTATCCAATTTTGGTCATCTATGTCTATAGTTATGATATCAAAACTTTGGTGTACTTTCATTTATTAATGTTTCATTCGTAAAAGATGGTTTTCCCAATTTTTCAAAATCGATTTTTTCAAATTCATAAATATATATACTCTTTTGTATATTCTAGTAATTTTCTTTATCAGAATGGTGAGTAATATGACTAAATTATTGAACTTCACGGTCGGATGTGTACAACTTTATTTTATCATTACATTTAACGACGTAATCAAATCATGTTATAAGCTTAATTGGCTTGAGGGTTTTACTTTATATAAGAATGTGAAATGCAATATAATAAACATGTATTGTCCTATATAATTTTATTAAAGATAATTAATATAATATATAAAATATTAAAAATGTATGTCATATTAACCGGTAAATGATTGAGTTTAAGCATATATAACTAAAAAACATTAAAGAGTAATTTCTATTGGGTTGGTAGCTTGGAATAATATGTGATATATATCCAATGTAAACTTTAGAGTGTGACAGTTGGGTACAACTAAAATAGTTTTACATCTAACACTCTAACATGGTAACAAAATGTTCAACATAAGGCATTATGTAGCTCTTCTAAAATACGCATTTTCCATCTTTATTGATGAATGTTTTCTAAATTATGGTGGTTACAGCCAATCACTTTATCTATATCTCGGCTGCAACATCATAGAATGAATATATACTACCTTAATCTTAAATTATTATAATGGTAATGAGTGGAAGAGAAAATTCATTTCAACCGATTTATCATAAGTTTCCTTTATTTTCAAGCATCAAGATTTTTTTGTTAAGATAATCGAAACATTGAGTACCATGTGTCCCAATTGAGCCTTGGTATTGTTGTCTTTGTTTTTCTTAGACCGACAGATCGATGGTTATGTAGAAATGACCACATCGTCAAATGTGATCGTTATCTCATCAAATAAAAAGTAAAAATTGTTGGTCTAGGAATGACATCTTTTAACCGTGTAGTTCAATAAAACAACATGATCTTTGGATACTCTAAGAAATATAATTTATTTGGCTTCATAATTTTCACTCTTAGAGAAACTATTAATTTTGTACTAGTTATTCTAAGAGTGGCCAAAGGTCGTATGTTTTTCAAAATTTTCAAATAGATTGGTAGTTGGTGAAGTCTCAAATATAAAATCATTAAGCGAGCAACGATAAAATAAAAGGATATTCCTTATATTTCCTAAAATCCAACTAAACTTTAATCTGTATAATATAAATTATTAAAACTACTCACAAATAATGTTGTAAAATTATACACTTATCATGTTGTGGTGCATATAGTATGCCATGTGATTTGAGAATCCTTTGTACAATTTCGGTATGTGTGGTCCATAAGATAAGAAATGATCTACCTCAATTACTCGGCATGTATAAAAGAGAAACCCATTAGGAATTATTATAGATGCATAGCGAAAATAAATCAAGTGAAATATGTGTTTAAAAACACGATTATGTAAAAAATATAAATCAATAAATGTATGTATCTCGTTCTGTTTAGTATCTTTGAGATTATACTCTTCTTGTAAATATGATAAATGTGTATGTACTAAGGAAGGTGTGAAATATTAAATATTCCACTACCTTATATAAAATTATATTATCATGTTATTCTTTAATTCATCTACTTACGCATTTAGATCCTTCTAGTTGGATATTACCATGACAAATTGGCATCGTTTATGATAAGAGAATTGCTACTCTAATTTTTTTTTAAACACATCAAAAATCAATTTTGTCTAGAAGTGACTAATGTCCAAATTGAATACAAATGTTGATTTGATCATCACAAGGTATACGAGGTTCTAGAAAAGACCTGTTGTGATCTTACCATGGGCCTCGAAAGGCCTACGCCAAAGAAACAAGACTGAAATTCAAAAACATTTTTCCATCAGCATTGGAAACTCTTACAGCTTCGATCATCGACTTCCACCAACTTGCGCAGAACCTTCACAAAGAGAACATTACAAATTTTAAAATTATGCATGTTACACTTTCCATGCAGGTTTCTCGAGTAAGATCGATGGTCTAGCATCTAGAGGGCGGAGATGAGGAGAAAGATGGTGGTATTACGAGCTACATGATCCGAAAGGGCCACTATATAACAACAATCATGTGCAAGATCCCCTCTTTATGAACGAGAGCTAAAAACAACAAGGATGAATTACCATGAAGATCCTCCAGTCATAGTGGAAGACGTAGATACAAGAAAATGAACAAACGAACAAGAAAAAACATTATTTCCAAACCCAAAAGTCAATGAAGAGATGAGCAAGCCGAGAGTAGCAGCCCTTCAGTCTTCGACTTACTGAAAGGTGAGTTGGACAACTAATAAACACTTAGCTTTAGTTGTATGATCAACAACTTCCACCAGCACAACCAAAGTTTTAACAAAATCTTGAGCAGGCTCTTTTCGTGTTTCAGCCACACTTCCAATAACATTTTACAACACTTCAACCTAGTTTCCAACAACATACATCTTAAGAATTTCAGTCGAGCAACCAGTATGTTCTTCTACTGCATAAATACAGTTGAACATCCATCAGTGTTCCCAAACACAAGTGGTGCGACACCTTTGGCCAAGCAATAACAGAACCATGACATTAGTAGGCTTATCCATTCTTCGAATAAACAAATAATAGTAAAGCTAGTGTTATTTTAGAGAATGAAAACATTTAAAAGATAAATAATATTTTTTGGCTCCCCACTTATTCTACTGATATCTACCACCAAATTTCTTCCACCATAAGATGGATAAATACAGTAGAAAAGAGATCCAAAAAATCTAATCGAGTATCTCAAACATAGAATAACGTGGTATGAGGAAGATGACAAAATGAAATGCATGGCCTTTTTTATGGTGTTCTGCGACAGCTCCCTGATGTTGTTTAACACACTTCCCATGGAATGTGTAATTTTTTTAAAGATATTGTTAACGGCCAAAAAAAACCATTGCATTGTTTCTAAGAAATTAAAGCTTAATGGGGACTACATCATCCATTGTAAGTAAACTAATTTGTGGACAAAAAACGTGAGTTGCGTGACTGTCATGACTTGGTGGCGGTCACGGCATATAGATAAAAAATACTTTTTGGGCCTTTATTTGGTGGCGGTCAAGTTCATAAACCTGATTAAGGAGGTCGACCCTCACATCAAGGTCGATGAGATCTTAAGAGCATAGATCGATGATAACACAATGATTCCATCTACATACCCCTCATATCATCCTCCACTGTATCCAATGAATAACTCACAACAGCTCAGGTAAACTCCATACCATATTCAGAAGCCTATAGTAATAATAAAGACCATTTGGTGAAACCAAGGAATAATAAAAAGCGACAGAATGAACCTATAAGCAACTACAACAATAACAACAAGACCCGAAAGTAATAACCTCTGACAAGACGACCATTTACCAAGCTCACCGAGATCCAATATGTCATTTATGAATGCACTAAATATGTATTCACATACAAAAAATAGAGAATCTTTAGGAACCTAAGGAGTACAAAGACAAACATAAACTTTATAAGTTTAATAATGATAGTGGTCATTTTACCAAGAATTATTGGACACTACATGACTAGATCCATAACATGATTGATGAAAGAAATATCTTTGGGTTAATTTAGAAAATGAATAAACATGAACTAAGATACTTATCGGTTGAACGAAACCCTCATCCAAAGCATGAGAGGCAAGCACCATACCAAAAGCCTTGGAAAATAATACAATCTTCAAACTAGAAAATGAGCAGTATCTCGATCTGGATCCCAACATATGATTTTGTGTAGCCATTGTCAATTTCGACCTATTCTTTAAAATTACTAAAACTTCAACGAAGCGAAATGTGAAGAATATCAAAGTCTAACACCAAGTCCATAATTACCCATACCTTAACCACACTTCTACCTATTACTGAAGGTTCACTGATGATGATTTACAAGGAGTAGCAACACCCCATAATGATATTTTTCTAATCAAAATAAAATCCAAGGAGTAGCGGTCAAACGAGGCATAATTGATTCCATAATTTTTACTAACATCTTCTATAATAGTACATAATTACGTGAGGATTATTGTAGTCTTGATTTCACCCCCAATGAGTTTTGACTAGTTTCACTTATACATATGCTAATATATTGGGGATAACTCACTTTAGATGTTTCCCTTAGAAGAGTAAAGTTTTGAAAGACGATTTGATGCTTATTTATAATTGTATAAGCTCCTTCCTCTTACAAATAATTTTCGGAAGATCATGGTTAGACCAAATACACGTTATACTTTATATAGTTCACTAGTACCTTCAATACGAGATCAACAAACAAATATGAGTGATCAGAGGAGTCAAGACATAAGAGAATGTTATGAAACTTTTGTTGCTTTCAAAAAATATTAATTAGTATGAAACTGGTCGTCCTTAATGATATAGAAGGTTCAAAAAAGACCCACTTGACCAATTGAACCACGAGAGTAAGTTAATGCATTTATATGAAAGAAGAAAAAATATTATGAATTTCAATAACTTAAGAATAAAGTACAAACTCATTGACTTCTTACAATGTAATTTAAACATGTTTGCCTATAATTCTTAGGATGTTACCAAGCGTGGCCGAAACCATATGCCTTAAATTATCCATCAACAATAATTATTTGTTTGATCAAACAAAAGTAATGGTCTTACTCATAACAAAATATAACATTTATCGTTAAATTCTGGACACATTAATTGTCATAGGTCATGTACGAGACTTTCATTACCCAGTATGGACAACCAACCAAATACTTATAAAAAACGAATAACACATGATAAATGTGCGTTGACTTCAGAGATCTCAATAAATATTTTTCGAATGATGCTTTCGTTATGACAATCATAGATCTACTTGTATTTTGAAACTTCTAAGAGAAATATACTGTTCTTCATGGTTAATTGACTATGTTTTCTTATATTATTGAAACTGCACATCGGTTATCAGAAATTTACTTTTATTTCTTATCATTATAAAGGTATTATTAGCTTAATAGGTATGTCTTCCAGATTGTTATCATTCGTTAAATCCATATCACATCCTTTTAAATTTGAAGGATAAATTTAAAAAGTTTCTTAAAATAATTCGATGGCATAGTTTATAAATATAAAGAATGTGTGTATACCCATCATAACACTATTTTTTAACTATATGAGTGAGCTTTTACATATTGGCAACAATAATATATTTTTTATTTTATAGATAACCTCTCTCTTGAACATTATGCAAGTGGTTTATTTAAAATTAAAATATATTGTTATGTTCCTTCAGTTGCAGTTGAGTATTTTAATGCCCAAATAATATATTTTCACGATGTTCTGGTCATGGAGTTAATTAATAAGATTTGTATTATGCTTATGAGTTTTATTTCTAAAATGTTATGTTGAATCAAATATATTTTCTAGTCAGTTGTGTCCTAAAATATATAAAAAAGTATAAATATAATATTAAGATCGGACGTTTATAGTTTTCTTATTCAATATCTGAATTAGTTTTTGAAGTGTACTCATAACCGAAAATGATTGTAAATTTTTCGGATCATAGTTGTTTATCTGTCACTTGGAAGTTTGGTTTTTTCTCTTATTATGATGTTTTATCGTTTGTTACAAAAACCTAAGAGATTATGCTTGAGTTTGTTGAGGAGTATTTTCATTCGACGGCATATAGAGGTTGTTATGGATTAGTAATACATGCATTTTATTATTTTGGTAAAACTTTTGGCATATATGAATCTTCTATTATACAACCACATTTGTTGTAAAGGCAGGATGGTATGCCAAAAAATTAAAGGATTCCATCAATAGGTGAAGTTATTTTGAAGAAGAATAAATGTAGCTGTTGGAGAAGAGTTCAAAATCACAAAATAAGATCTTGTAATTTATAAATTTTCTAAAGCTATTTTTTACATCGAGTTATAAATTTTTATAAAAACAATTACCGATTTATTATCAGTTATAAGGATATATATATATATATATATGTGTGTGAAGTTATCTAGTTTATATTGATGTATCAGAAAATTTGTTATTAGTTTAAATATAATTGAATTTTTTTGTTTTTCACATTGTTGTTTTTTTGTAATATTTTTTATGTTTTCTAATGAGTTTGTTATTATTTGTTGATCATTTTAGGTAATTTTAATATTTTATATAAAACAACATGATTCATATTATTATAACATGGACACCGTTGTAACGGAAGAAAATAGATACTATTATGATAATGAAACAAATTATTTAAGAAACTAAATGTGATATTATTTATTCTGTCTCAGATTATAAAATACTTAAATTTTAGTCAATGGAAACTAAGTCATAATCAAATTACAAAATACTTAAGCTTTCATACTTTGTAGTTTTTTTTATTATGAGTTTGTTATTATTTTTTTATCATTTTGAGCAAAATTAATATTTTATATAAAAAAACAAGAATAATATTGTTCATTTTAATCTGACATTAGCAATGTTAGTATTGTTAGAAACTAGATAAATGTTGACAAAAGAAAACAAATTAATTAAAAAACTAAATATAAGTATTAAGAAACTAATTAATAGACCATCATACGAAACAAAATCATACACCATTTTAACAAACAAATCTGTATACTATTCGAACAAACAAAGTCACAGTCCATTACAAAAAACATTAAAAGGTTAAAACTATTTTAAGAATGTTTAAATATATTTATTTAAAATGTATAGATGATTAAAAAATATATGAAGCATATGTGCCTTTTGCATTTATTTTTTGTCTTCTTCGTATAAAATAAAAATTTAACACCGTCAAGTGATCATTTTTTTGCTGGAAACATTCACGTTTCTTTAACAGCTTTGTATGTCCACTCAGGAATCTATCACCCTCCAAGTATTTTATATTTAAGAAATAATCAAAAGTTTATTAGCTACTTAGAAACAATATAATTTTATAATAGTAATGTAGATGAATTTATTTACCATATGTTGAGTTGAGATATTTTTCTTTTATATTTTTAGTTTTTTGGGCGCAATGAGTCAATAATTTTTCAGATATGTCAATAAATAGCAGGGTCCAGTGGTTTGTCGTTCTATTTACTGATTCTATGTGAATTTGGAGGAATATGTATTTATAGATGTTAATTATAACGTTTTATACTTTTTAATCTTATTATTCTTTTTGTCATCCTACCAAAACCCTTGTTGTTAATAAAACAAATTTTCATAAAAAAATATTAGAAAATAAATCTAATTACATCAATTTAAACCAATAATACAGCTGATAGGCGAAAGACTTTAGATTATGATTTATAGTTTCTTTCGATATATGAAGCATATGCATTAATTTGCTGCAATGTTAAAATACTTAAGTGTTTATTCCTATTATTTTTAACCCAAATCAAATAAATAGACCGCTGTTGTATTCTAGACAACAGTTAAATATTTTTGTTCACTCAAAATTGACTAAAACAACAACAACACTTCAATAATTTTCAATAATTAGGTAAACATGTTATTCATATTATGATCAATCCAAACAAAACAAAGATATCTAGTTAACACCTAAACATATTTTTCACTTAAAATTGACAAACCAAAATAATCCTACTTCATTAACTTTCAAACACTAGGTAAATATATTACATGTTATTATCAATCCAAACAAAACATATGTATTCTAAACATTAAACAAAACACCTAGAAACCAAACAAAACATGTTTATTCATGTTATTTAAAATCTAAACAAAACAATTTTAAACAGAACTAAACATGTTTAAAAAAATATGTATTTAAGGAATTTATATACCTATATACCAATCTCATGAACTCCTATAATTTTATAGATTTGATCAATGAATTGTTTTCTTCATATCATTATCCTATTTTTCAAATATCAATTGTAATTTTATCAAGAACTATAATTTTTATATGAAAAATTAATTTTTACATAAATATTTAAATTCATTACCCATTATTTCTTTTTGTAGAATAGTATTGAACTTGTTAATATCTTATTGAGAATATTAGATGGCTCTCCTTGTACTATTTCAATCTATTTTAGTTCTTCCCTATTGAGTTCTTTTTTACATCCATGTCTTCCATATTTATCGTCTCGATCTGTTTTGTCCCTTTAGTTGGAAGTTCATAGTTTGTTTATCTCTTTTTCAGTGGCCCAATATTAAAGTTAGGATCATATTTCTTCTTCCTCATTTTATTTTCTTGTAATCTCTTTGCCAGTGAAGAAGGTGACATGATTTTTTTATGTCTTTATTTTTATTTTCTACATTTTCTTCAACTTTTTTATTTTTTAATGATATAGAATTAGTTAGTCATTTTTGAGGAATAATAGGAATAACCTAAACTTGAATGATATAATTAATTTTACATTTTTTGTTGTTCATCTTGAGTTTTGTTTTAAACCATATATGTAGATTTTTTTATAGATTCCTCACTCTTCGATTCTTTTATAATATAGTATAAATTATTCATATTTTAATAAATCACAGAATTACATAAACTTGAATAACATGAATAGTTATATAATTTTTTATTGTTGATTTTGACATATAGCTTGAAGTTGCGTTTCTAGATTTTTTTTAACAGTTTCTTCAAGCTTTGTGATTATGTTTCCGTGATTCTGTGATAATATAGTACAAATTAATCATATTTAATAGATAATATAAATATTATACTAAAACTGAATATTATGAATATTTTGCGTATGATATACATGTTTGTCTTAAAGAGGTTGTGTTGTTACGTTAATCAACAACACTAAAAAAAATCAACCTTCATAACGGTATTCTTTCCCAGCGATCGCATGACTATAGCTTTTCTTCCTAAAATACCAAAAACATTGAAGACTTTTTTGGTGAATTCTATTCTTCCTCACCTTCGACAACTTCCTGATATCTATATACAAATAATCCTCCAATAGTAAAGGTGTTGGGCCATAAGTCACTAGCAAAAACATTTCATGCACCAATTGGGACCTTTAGGAATTCCTTCATCTCTAGACCTCTCTAACCAATTTTGTATAATGCTTTTTGGTATCTGATTCTTTCTCCATAAGTATTTCTCATGTAATAATTTACATAAACAAGAAACCTAGTTACACATACCAATCATGACCAAAGTTAGCCTCACAGCTAAGGGAATCAGCAAGATAAAGGACTCACTATTTGCATTTTATGTGCGTAAATATAACATTTTTTTATCTTTGAACTTAGTCGCTCCAGCTGCCAAATGTTGGAATATATTTATTTAATATATTTATGGACCAACATGCTAAATAAACATATTCGGTCAGTGTCTTAAGGAAGTTCAAATTAAAAGGAATCGAGTTAATTATTTTAATTAACTAAATTAGACCTATGAGTGAAAAAACGTTATGGGCTCAAGTGTGGTAACTGAGTTGAATGTGGGCACTGTGATGAAGAGGGTCCAAATCTCAACACTTAAGCGTGAATTAATAAATCATGGATAAAAATTGAATCATCAATTTATCTTATTATAGTCCTCGAGCACAAGGAAGTAATAAAGGAAGAGATTTAAAATGTTGGGATTGTTATTGTAAAGACTATAAGTAAGGGGGTAAGTTTAGGAATTTGATCATCCTAAACCCTAATCAAGCAGACAGACGCTTCCTTCAGTGTTTGGAAGCCATTCGTTTTTTGTTTATTCATTAGGTGAATCTAGAAAAAGGGTTTCTATTTATTTTTCTGTGTCTTGTTATATAGTATTTGATGTGATTTCAAATAATATATATAAATTCTTCGTGAAGTAAAAATAGGAATTAGGACGCGTAATACATACGATTCTGCCATATGTCATTACACAAGTACTTCTCCAACGATATTTTCATATTAATTATAGTCAATCTCACTGTTAAAAAACATCAATTATGTCAAAGTACAAATTCAAATTCAAAAATATTTATTTTATTTATTTCTTCTACATGTACCTAAATCTATCTAGTCTGCTATAGATAAAGGATACCTTCGACTAGCTTCAGCTTCAACGAACCAACATCCCAACATCGGTGAATATAAACGGCCCAGCGTGGTGAGAAGGTCTCGTGCGACGGTGACCTCCCCCGACAATTGAGAAGATGTCACCGGATGGGTGAACAAGCGGGATATAAAGACAAAATAATAAAAATTAAAAAATATTATATTTTTTGGACCAGATTTAGCCATACCCGATGTTTTATCCAGTGAATAGTTTTTTACGACGTAAGAACAAAATCATCACGAAACCAATCCGGAGAGTCTCCCAAGTTTTGGTTCGGATGAAGTAAGTTTGAACATTTCTCATTTTTTCATCTATATGGGACTAAATCTCGGCATATTGTGAAGTAATGTTTTTATAAAAAAGATTAAATTATGTAAGTAAATATTCTCGCATTTATTGGAGCTGCACTCTTCATTCATGTGCCTACTACGTTTTTACTTATAATTCACGTAAAAACAGTAAGTCAAAGCAGAAGTGATTAATTTGAATGAAATTTGACTATCAATGACAAAAAATATTTTATTTTTTCAAATAGTCTCATGAGTATTCGAGAAGGTTTGAGATTATGAAGCAACACGATTGCTTACACGATTATGTAATAAATGCAAATCAATTGATATATTTCTTTGTGTCTTTTTAGTATATGTGAGATTATGATATTTTTTATATATGATAAACTTCTATATACTAAAGATCTGGTGAAACAGATTATACAACATCCTTATAA
This sequence comes from Limnanthes douglasii subsp. nivea, assembly GCA_036936605.1. Taxonomy (NCBI): domain Eukaryota; kingdom Viridiplantae; phylum Streptophyta; class Magnoliopsida; order Brassicales; family Limnanthaceae; genus Limnanthes; species Limnanthes douglasii. Next base: position 214,710,078 of record JAUPFV010000004.1, read on the forward strand.
TTGGATTTTGTCATACCAATAATAATCTAGTTTTTAACATTACGAATTTCGCGTTCATATTAAACCTTATTAAGAGGTTCTTCCTCGCACATGTATGAATCTATTATTATTTTTATGATAATTTTTTTTTAGTAGTCCATTTATAAACCTCGACAATATTCCATACATTTTAGTGGTTCTTGCTCAAGAATATATATAAATACAAGATTACAAAAAAATTATAGTTTTTTATCATTTGATTATAATATAAAATTAAACTAGTCAAAATTATAAGAATCTAAAACAAAAACCAAATAAAAAACTTAAATGATAACCGAACCAATTATAAAAAAAAAAATTATTTTTTGATATACAACAAATTTTCTAGTTAAGTATATATCTTATTTTAAAAAAAACAGAATTTAACTTTTTTGGTCAAAATCATTTTTTTGTTAATACAACTTAAGACCTTTTGATTAAAAAAAAGGGTAGCATTTTCCTTAATACAACTTAAGACTTTATATATACATACAATCATTTTATTTGCTTTATATTTATTTTAAATCTTCTTTCGAATAAATCCTAACATCAATTATTAGGTAATCGATCTTTCAAAATAGTTTGAATACCATACGGTAAAAGTTACTAAACATATAATATTTACCTCGATCTGATGTTTGATGCTAACCTAAAAACTAACAACCATTTCTTTTTTGAAGATAAGGCGGTTTTGGTTTTTGAGATAATATTGATACTTCTTAATTGTGGGACAGGAACATTGTGGGTATATGTCCTTGATAAACAACCAAGGCGCCAGCGCACACAGGCCATCATTACCTCACGGATAAACGCGTAGAGATGGGGCGCATCAAATAATATTAAAATCGCATTACCTATGGACTATACCAATACGATCAAACAAATGCACCTACCACCAGATGGTCACTTTTTGGATCCTTCCTTCTCACTAGTCACTACACAATATACGTACCACTATATATACCAATCCTAGCTTCTCAGCAATACTCATCAACTATCTATCTCTCTCTCTCCACAAAACTAAATAGAAAGGTTTCTATTGCACCTACTACTATGGCTACTTCTATTTCCAAATCCGTGTTTCTCGTGTTCGCTTCTCTACTTTGCCATTTCATATCCGCATATGCTGCGGCTGCTGCTGCTCCTAACTTCTTTCGGGACATCGATGTTGCTTGGGGAGAAGGACGCGGCAATATTCTAAACAATGGCCAACTTCTTACTCTCTCGCTTGACCAAGCCTCCGGTTCTGGCTTTCAATCCAAGAATGAGTATCTTTATGGCAAAGTTGAGATGCAGATCAAACTTGTTGCTGGCAACTCCGCTGGAACTGTAACTACCTTCTACGTAAGCACCTGGTTATAACTATTTATAGTCTATAAACCAAAAGTTTATCTTCTGCTTTTTTTTAAGTACTAATAGCAGTTGGAACTTGTCTATGCAGTTGAAATCACCTGGAACTACATGGGACGAAATAGATTTTGAGTTTCTGGGTAACGTCAGCGGGGATCCTTACACTCTCCACACTAATGTCTATACCCAAGGCAAAGGTGACAAGGAACAGCAGTTCCATCTTTGGTTCGACCCCACTGCTGATTTCCACACTTACTCCATCCTATGGAACCCTCAGAGGATTATGTAAGTACCACACCTCCAACACCACTTCACATACTGTATATAACTAGCTATCAAGTTTCCACCTTTGTAGAATCCCTGTCTAATATTCTTTCTGTTTTGCGTACGTATTCCAGCTTGTCAGTAGATGGTAGACCCATCAGGGAGTTCAAGAACATGGAGTCCATAGGTGTTCCCTTCCCAAAGAACCAACCCATGAGACTCTACTCGACTTTGTGGAACGCTGACGATTGGGCCACCAGAGGTGGTCTTGTCAAGACAGATTGGTCCAAGGCTCCTTTCGTTGCTTCCTACAGGAACTACAGAGCCAGTGCTTGTGTTTGGTCAAATGGAAAATCTAGTTGCAGCACAAACTCTGCCTCTTCTGTATCAACCAAGAACAACAACGATGCCTGGCTTACACAAGAGTTGGATGCAACAAGCAACAGGTACCTGAGATGGGTGCAGAAGAATTACATGATCTATAACTACTGCTCCGATGCTAAGAGGTTTCCTAAGGGTCTGTCCGCTGAGTGCAAGAGGAGGAGATGATGATTCTTTCTAATTTTCCATTCTTTTTTTGTAAATCCTATTCAATTGGTTATATATTCTTTTGTAATATCTGTTTATTTAAATACCAATCTATCAATTTCTTTGGTACTCAAAACTACTAATGGATTTAATATTAAAAGACAGTTTCACCAAGCTAATACAACACTGTTCTTGCGGAATTCAAAGCGAAGGCAGAGCTGAATATGTTTTGGCACAAGAAATAATAAGTTTCTGACCAAAGTTCACTAAATTTAAAGGCTAAAGAAATTATTATTATTATTATTATTATTATTATTATTATTATTATTATTAAGATTTATAATAGGATGGTTCCATATACAACCAAAGCAAGTCTAAATAAGTAACAACCTCATAAGGAACCAGATTTGTGCTCAACAGTACTCAACAACATCCACATATGTGCAACAGCTCGTAGGAATGCTGCATTTGCTGTTAAGGTAGGAGCATGCCAGTAATCACCTGTCCCAAATACAACCTTGTTCTTTACAGCTAGTTTTCTTGTTGTTGGAAGCCCCATCATTCGTTCTGAAGGATTAGCAGGAACAACCACTAGCTATTTCAACATTCGATCGCATCTATTCTTCTCCTTGGGTCCACCATACATCAATGCTATTTCTGTAAACTCTAAAGAACCCTTCCACATACTATTCCTCTCTTTCCGGACACCACACCACTCAGCTCTACAAGCGTTGGATTTTCAAGTTCAGAAATCACCTGGATACACAAAATAAAATAAAATAACTAAACTTTAGGTTCTAAAGTCTTAACAGCCGATAAAAATCAACAAATAATACCAGGATTTGACTACCTGAGCAATCACACGCTCGACATTACCCTTAAACCGCTTCTTCATATCAATCTCTGGTGTAGCAAGAAGCTTAACCGCACAGCCGTTGCTGATACCGGACACAAGAGCAATCAAAGTTGTAGTATCAACATTCACTAGTGACTGGCAATTGGGGCCTCCTTATTCATCGGAACCCAACTTCATCGTCGAAAGAAACAATGCGAAAGGATCATTCTGATCCCCTCTGGCAGTCTCAGTGTCGAATACTAAGTGTTCGCCTATTCGCAAAACCATCAGCACCACTAGGGCTATCAACGGTTCTTCGGAACCCGGACCCGAACCGAACCAATAAGGACCGAACCGAATGTTAACGGTTCGGTTCGCGGTTACATTCTAAAGCTGCTCCACTCGTGATTTTAAACCCTTTAAATTCTAAAACCATATTTATGATAACCTTAAACTTCCCCTGTAACTCTTTTGAAACCATATATATCATAACCTGAATAATATTTTTCAACTACTAGTGTTGTCACATGATGCAATTTTCCTTTAACTTTACCCACATTTATCTCTTTATTTTGGTTCTTTGATATGCTTTTCATCTGCAAAACCCAGCACATATATACTACAAACAAGTCTTATGTACCAGCAACAAACAACTCTATACTAACTTAATTTATGTTCAAATCACAAAATAAAAAAATATTCTATGACAATGAGGAAACATTATTTTTTATGTTTTGTTCTTTTGCATTTGATTGATCCACTTAAAGTATCAAGACTACTTCAAAGCTTAGGACAGTCAAAGTAGAAAACACCCACCAGGACATTAAAATTTACAGGTTTGTATCAAACATCCACCGTACTCAAATTAGGGATTTAAAATTCCCGAATTAGAATCAAAGGTTTGAATTTTTTATTTGGGTATTAGGTATGATTTGGATTTTTGTATCAAGTCAAAACATGATGGACTAATAGGAACTTTTAACCGCATAGTGATAATTATTTTTGTAATTTTCAAGTACGGTACTAACGTTACAGTTTGCGCTTTAAGAGCATTTCGTAGTTTTGTACCGTATAATTTATTTTTTTATTGGTAAATGAGGTTCTTTGAGTAGAGAAATATTAACATCAAGTATAGTTGTGGGTAATTTAATGGTTGTTTGTTAACTAATAAAGAGAATTTTATGCAATAGTTACTATTGTTGAATGAATTCGTATCTTTTATTTAGAAATTTATCTTAAAGTTGTTAGTGATAATATTGTAATCTAGAGATCTGACTCGGTATCTATATCACGGAATCTGACTAAGGTAAGTGGAACAAGTTATCGGTTCAGACAATTTCTATGTTAGTTTTCTCCATACGAATCGTATAAAATTTGTTATCAAGCTATATGGTAAAAAAAATGGAAATGTTGGTTAAATATTTAAAATTGTTTCTATTGGTTTTAAACTTTTTTTCCTAAATTTGCTATAAAATAATGGTTCACATTTCATTGACTATAATACTAAAGAAAAGAAAATTGTATGTTGGGGTTTACAAGAAAAGAAGGAATATCTTTACAGAATATATGATCAGGGATTGATTATGGTGGTAAGTTCATGGTTATTACTCCCTCAGTTTTTTTATAACGGTAGTTTAAGGTGTTGACACGCATATTAATAAACCTAATCATAATTTATTTATCTTGAAAAAAAGCAAAAAGTAACGAAATCTCATTGGTCATTTCTTTAATAAGTATTACATTCAATGAATTTTTTCTAGTTTAAATTGTCAAAATATATTCAAAATACATTGATGTAAAAGAGCGACACTTAAATGAGAAGATTGAGCTTTTTCTAAAACGAAAATTAAACTGAAACAGACTCCGATAAAGATGCATAATTGCGGTAATATTTTGTATTGATGATGGTAGTAAGTTCATAGTTGTAGGGTTATTTCTAAAAGGTCAAAGCTATTTCCTCCATGTTATTTTTTATTTCCTCCATCTTTCAAACTTTCAAAAACACTAGTGACTTTCTTTTACCAAATTACCCTTATTTTTATTTCAAATTTAGCACTAGCTGCCACTTATCTAATAGATAGTCTTATATGAAAAAACACAAGATTAACCTAACTTTAATCCAAGATATGTGATTCTACCTCTAAAGTTAACCCTAGCACAAATAACTTAATTTTTTTTAAGATTACTCATGGAAAATGAAGAAACCCAAACTTAAATTGTTAGGACAATAATTAATTAAGCTTGAAAATATTAATTAATTAATTTAGTTAAAATATTTTAATGTATTTTTGAATAATATATATTATTCAATTAAGAATATATTATTCAGTTGAAAATATTATTCAATTGAGAATATATTATTTAATTGATAATATATTATTCAATTTAAGAAAAATATGTTTAGATTTGATTTTATATTTTAAAGATTATTATATTAGTAAAATATATTATTCTGTCATTTAAAACAGAATATATTTATACTAATATATATAGGAGATGTACTAAACAAAAAGATTAAGAAAAATAAAATTAAAAAAAAACACTTTTGTTCTCTCCCATATTTTTTCTTTCTTTCTCCAAAAAGTATTCCATTAAAATCTACAATTGGTATCAGAGCTCTGTTCGATCAAGATGAACAACTCGATTCCTATCTCTTTTGTTCCTCAATTAACAAAAGAAAATTATAATAAATGGAGTACTCAGATGAAGGCTCTACTAGGATCTCAAGAAGAAGAATGGGAAATTGTTGAAAAAGGCTACAATGAAGTAAAAGATGTTGAAGAAGAAAAATTAACACCAACACAAAAAGAAGATCTAAGAAAATCAAGAAAGAAAGATAAAAAAGTATTGTTTTGGATATATCAAGGAGTCCAATCATATGAAGCAGCTTGGGAAAAAATTGCTTGTGCCACTTCAGCAAAACAAGCATGGGAAACTTTGGAGAAATCATTCAAAGGAGATGAAAAGGTAAAAAGAATTCGATTACAAACTCTTAGAGGAGAATTTGAAAGTTTACAAAAAACAGCGTCTGAATCCGTTTCTGATTATTGTTCACGGGTATTGTCTATTGTGAACCAATTAAAAATAAATGGGGAAACATTGGATGATATCCGTGTAATTGAAAAAATTATAGGCTCTTTGGATTCAAGATTTGACTATATTGTGGTTGTTATTGAAGAATCTAAGGATTTAAACATCATGCCGATTGATGAATTAACGGGCTCATTGAAAGCTCATGAAGAAAGATTAAATAAGAAAAAGAAGGAAGTACCGTTAGATCAAGCACTACAGTCAAACTCTTCTATAAGTGAGAAGAAAGAATATTCTACAAATCAGAGGGAAAAAGATTATGGCCATCCTTCAAGAGAATGGAAAAGAACAAACAAGAACCAGAATTTTAGAAGCTCACAAAGAGGACACGGAAATCAAAGAGGAAGAGGCTTCAATACTTATGGAAGGGGTCATTATGACAATCAATGGAAAGAAAGAAACCAAAATCAGAACTTTAGAGGTTCACAAAGAGGCCGTGGACGTGGAAATCAAAGAGGAACAGGTCGTGGTTATATTGAGTGTTTTTATTGTCACAAGCCTGGTCATATGGAAAGCGATTGTTGGCACAAGGAAAAAGAAACAAACGAAGCTAATATGGTGAAAAATAGTCAAGAAACTTTATTGCTTGTGACTCATGGTGGAAAGACTGATGATTTCTGGTACATAGACAGTGGTGCTAGCAAACATATGACAGGTAACAAAAACTTATTTTCAAAATTATTTGAAGTTGATTGTGGAGAAGTAAAAGTAGGAGATGGAAAATCTTACAAAATCAAAGGTGTTGGTGAATTACAATTTAAGACAAAGCAAGGGAAGATTGAGAAAATGTCTGATGTTTATTTTGTTCCTGGACTTCAAAATAATTTGCTTAGCGTTGGGCATCTACTGAAGAAGGGGTATGATATTCACTTTCGTGATATGGCATGTTACTTATCATTGAATAATCAAGTTGTTGCTAAAGTTGGAGTAGCACAAAATAATCTTTTCTCACTCACTCTTCAAAATCAGAATATGTCTTGCTTGATTAGTTCTCATGAAGCAGTTGCAAAATTATGGCATGATCGCTTTGGACATTTGAATTATAGAAATTTGGAGATGCTTTCAAGAAATATGATGGTCACCGGTTTACCAAATATTAGTCGTCTCGATGATGTATGTGAAACTTGTCAGTTTGGAAAGCAACATAAAATTTCGTTTCCGTCTAAATCATCGTGGAACGCAAAGAAACCACTGCAACTTATTCATTCAGATCTTTGTGGTCCAATGACAGTTCCATCTTTCGGAGGTAATCGTTATTTTATAACTTTTATTTATGATTACTCACGAAAAGTTTGGGTTTATTGTGTTAGAGAAAAATCAGAGGCATTTCAAAAATTCAAAGATTTTAAAGCGGAAGTAGAGAACTTTACTAGATTACAAATCAACACCTTACGGACAGATCGTGGAGGTGAGTATTTTTCAAAAGAATTTGAGAAATATTGCAGAGACAGTGGCATTCGGCATGAGATGACAGTTCGCTATACGCCTCAAGAAAATGGTGTATCTGAAAGAAAGAACAGAACAATAATGGAGATGGCTAGATGTCTTCTTAAGAAGAAGAGGTTATCAAGAGGTTTTTGGGCAGAAGCTGTTGCCTGCGCTGTTTATCTTATTAACAGATCACCAACAACAAGCTTGGAGAATTGCACGCCATATGAGATGTGGTATGATAGAAAGCCTAATGTTCATCATCTAAGAATATTTGGGAGTGTTGCATACTCTCATATTCCAAATGTAATGAGAAGCAAGTTAGATGACAAGTCTGAAAAATGCATCTTCATTGGTTATAGTGAAAGAAGTAAGGCATACAAGCTATATAATCCGGTAACAAAAAAGATTGTGATAAGTCGAGATGTTCGGTTTGATGAAAATTCGTTTTTTGAGGAGATGACAGCTGAGAAAGAACCTTTACAAATTTTTCCACTTGAACTTGAAGAAAAAGAAGAGGCAGATTTTGAAAGTGCTGAAAATAATACTCCAACAGGAAGCTCTCCTACTTCCCCAAATTTTTCATCAAGTTCTTCATCTAGTCCGGTCAGAAAAATGAGAAGTATTCAGGAACTATATGATGTAACTGATGAAATCGTGGAACACGATGCTGTATTTTTTGCTTTCTTTGCAGGAGAAGATCCAATTTCGTTTGATGATGCATATCGAGAAAAAGTATGGAGGAAAGCCATGAACGAAGAGATTGTCTCAATTGAAAATAATGATACATGGGAGCTTACAGATTTACCACCGCACAAGAGTTCTATTGGGGTCAAATGGGTTTATAAGACAAAGATGAATCCAAATGGTTCCATTAATAAATACAAGGCGAGGCTAGTTGCAAAAGGATACAAACAAAAAGAAGGAGAAGATTTTACAGAGGTATTTGCTCCCGTTTCTAGACTTGAAACAGTTCGGTTACTCATATCTCTTGCTGCTCAAAATAATTGGAAGATGTTCCAAATGGATGTAAAGTCTGCATTCTTGAATGGACTTCTCAAAGAAGAAGTCTATGTTGATCAACCACCTGGGTTTATTAAGAAAGGAGAAGAAGAAAAAGTTTACAGGCTAAAGAAAGCATTGTATGGGTTGAAACAATCACCCCGAGCTTGGTACAGCCGTATCAATTCTTATTTTGAAAAATATGGATTTAAAAAATGTCCATATGAACATACTCTCTACATCAAAAGTGATTCCCAAGGAAGATTTATGGTGGTTAGTCTCTATGTCGACGATCTTGTTTTCACAGGAAACAATTTAAAAATGTTGGAAGAATTTAAACAGTCAATGATGGCAGAATTTGAGATGACAGATTTAGGAGAACTTCATCATTTTCTTGGAATTGAAATCCATCAATCTGAGAAAGGAATTTTCATTTCACAAGAGAACTATGCAAAAGAAATTTTGAAAAAATTCAAGATGGAAGCTGCTAATCCAGTCACTACTCCATGCATCACAGGTCTGAAGTTATCTAAAGAAGGTGAAGGAAAACTTATTAATTCAACCATGTTCCGAAGTCTGGTTGGAAATCTGATGTATTTAACTTCGACAAGGCCTGACATTGTGTATGCTGTTAGTTTGATAAGTAGATTCATGGACAAACCTTATTCTAACCATTGGGAGGCTGCCAAAAGAATATTGCGATATGTGAAGGGAACCATTGACTATGGAATTTTTTATGAAGCTAATACAGAAGTGAATCTCATTGGTTATACAGATAGTGATTTAGCAGGAAGCATTGATGATAGCAAAAGCACTTCTGGGTATGTGTTTCACCTTGGTAGCGGTGCAGTTTCATGGAGCTCAAAGAAACAATCAGTTGTGGCGCTTTCGACTACAGAAGCAGAATATATTGCTGCATCTTATGCAGCATGTCAATTGATTTGGTTGCGCGGAATTTTGGAAAGTCTAAAAAGAAAGCAGGTCAAGTCAACCATTTTATTTTGTGACAATAATTCTACTATTTCAGTCACAAAGGATCCAGTTCTTCATGGAAGAACAAAACACATCCGGATTCGATATCATTTTCTGAGGGAGCTCGTGAATAATGGTGATGTTCAAGTTAACTATTGCAAGACTGAAGATCAGATGGCTGATATCTTCACAAAGTGCACAAATCTTCAAAAGGAATGTTGAAAGTTTGGGAATCAAGAGCAAGCTTAATTTAAGGGAGGCATTGTTAGGACAATAATTAATTAAGCTTGAAAATATTAATTAATTAATTTAGTTAAAATATTTTAATGTATTTTTGAATAATATATATTATTCAATTAAGAATATATTATTCAGTTGAAAATATTATTCAATTGAGAATATATTATTTAATTGATAATATATTATTCAATTTAAGAAAAATATGTTTAGATTTGATTTTATATTTTAAAGATTATTATATTAGTAAAATATATTATTCTGTCATTTAAAACAGAATATATTTATACTAATATATATAGGAGATGTACTAAACAAAAAGATTAAGAAAAATAAAATTAAAAAAAAAACACTTTTGTTCTCTCCCATATTTTTTCTTTCTTTCTCCAAAAATATTCCATTAAAATCTACAAAAAACACTAGTGACTTGCTTTTACCAAATTACCCTTATTTCTATTTCAAATTTAGCACTAGCTGCCACTTATCTAATAGATAGTCTTATATGAAAAAACACAAGATTAACCTAACTTTAATCCAAGATATGTGAGTCTACCTCTAAAGTTAACCCTAGCACAAATAACTTAAATTTTTTTGAAGATTACTCATGGAAAATGAAGAAACCCAAACTAAGCCGGAGAACAACACTCAATCGACAAACAAGTTACTTGTCTTTACGTTTTACAACTTCGTAGCTTGAAAATACTTATTTCGAAACTTAATTTTTTCAGCTAAACCTGAATGTTACAGTTCTTAACGAAATACAACTATTTCCGAGTCCTCCACTCGGAATCCGTTATTTTTCAACACAACAACTGATTCCGAGTCCACCTCTCGGAATCAGTTGTTTTTCATCATAACAACTGATTCCGAGATCACCTCTCGGAAATAGTTGTTTTAAAACAAATTAAAACAACTGATTCCGAGAGTTGTTCTCCACTGAGGTTTTGCACATGATTCCGAGCAGGGCACTCGGAAACAAGTGTTAATCACCGAACTGGGACATTGCACCTGATTCCGAGTGCCCAACTCGGAATCAGGTGCAACCAAATTATCACCTTAATTGATGGGCAGAGCTTTTACAACTGATTCTGAGCGCCGGACTCGGAATCAGTTGCCATTTTAAAAAAAAATGTGTGTTTCCGAGTGCCCAACTCGGAAACAGGTGCACATTAAGTTCGAACAGTCTTACGTCTGATTCCGGGAGCCTCACTCGGAATCAGATGTAATATTTTTTTTAAATGTGCACCTGATTCCGAGCCAGGCGCTTAGAATTAGGTGCAAAATCTCTGTCCCCTGCAACTGCTAGCGTTGGCTTTTAAGTTAATCTAATAGTTTATCATAGTAAACCTTTTGATTCTCTTGGAGAAGTTTGATATTGCATAAAGTAGACAAGTTATGCAGTATGAACGGCTGAATATTTGAAATGGTGTGGGGTCAATTTACTAGGTTACAACTTACAAGTTGTTCTCTTTTGTGGTTTTTATTCGAAGGGGGACTGTCCCAAGGATTGTCCATGGAATTGAATTTTGTTTATTCTTTTATCACGAGTCGCCCAAGCCAATTAATTTCATTAGGCTTAGCTAAACCATAGATGTTCTTCTTCTTATGATTATCTCTATTTGGCACAGATTATTATGTGTCACTTTGTGATCGCTTCACCTGTGTACTTTGACGTAGTTAGTTTCTCTTGTCTGAAAATGGATTTTGTTTTCTTTGATGGACTTGTTTTGTGAGGTTGAAGAAAACCTGAAAGATAGAGGATAGTGGGTAGGGAAGGAAGGTAGGAGATAATGGTTCTTGTTGATGGGTAGGGAAAGAAGGTAGGAGATAATGGGTAGAATAATGAATAGAATAATAGAAGGTCAAGAAAGGTAGACGATAATGGGTAAGGATAATAGAAGGGTAAATATGTATTTTTTTTATGGAGGAAATATAAACATGGGGCTTTTTTCAAAAGATGGAGGAAATAAAAGATAAGATGGAAGAAATAGCTTTACCCTTTCTAAAAATGTAGTTATGAAAACTGGCCGTATTGGTCCGAATTAGATGTTTTTTTAGTCTGGATCGGTAGGTTAGCTGATGATTTGGACCGACTCGTTAAGCAAGTCTTGTCCAACTTTTGGACCGAATCCAGTCGGGTTCATACTTTATGCAAATATGTTACGCAGTTGTATTATGTATGTCTTTAAATGTTCTTTAATATATTACTATTAATGGTTTCTTGTAATATACATTTTAATATACAAGAGATAATCATTATAAACTATAGAAATAGAAATGTAACAACTACACTAACGGACTTGGACAAACTTTCTAATACATTTATTATATTTTATTTATATATCAATATTAATTATTATTTTATTTGAATATTAGTTGTTATAAATTAAAATTAAAATTATATATATGAAAAGAAATATAAATCCGGGTTTTATTGGTCTGAATAATTAATCGGTTTTGAATCAAACCTTGGCTCGTTAACAACTTGGTAAATTTATTGGATCGATCTTAGATAGCTTTCATCGGATCGGACTCGACGGATTATTGGACTGGTAAGCCTAGTAAGAGTCTTAATTGTAGTGGTGTCATGTTTAAAACACGTCATGCATTATATATATTTCGTATAAGGAGTATCATGGTGTGCTTAGGAAAGCAAGGATTGAAGTATTTGGTGATAGTTCTTCATCACATGGTTTTCTTAAATGGTATTTTAGTGTAATGGATAATTTGGATCCAACAATTGAGTTTGTTCTTTAATTTGAAGTACATAATAATTCATTTAAGTGCTGTTTTGTTGTTTTTGGTGTGTGCACTAGTTGATTTTGAAGTTGTATGTATATGTTATACATAGATGAAACTTTCTTATTTCTCAAATAATTATGTTATGCAACTTTGTAAATTCATATGATCACTAAATATAATTCTTATGTTTCACAATGTTGTATATGCTTATGCTTCGTAATTTTTCATTTTCATATATAATTATTAAGTTTTAGAATTTTTAATTCTAATTATGCTAGTCTTAATATACAGGTCTTTGATTTGTACATCCATTTATCCTGATCGAGCATGATTTTGATGTATATAACGGATCATTTTGTCTAAAAAACCCAAAAACAATGAGCATATACAAATATGAAATCAATAAACATACGTGGTTTCAAATTAGTATACCCTTATCCAGTTTTTATAATAGACTTTATAATATTTATTATCATGTAGACATTCATTAATAAAAAACACAATGGTCTTGCCATCGTCTACCGCAATCAAGCTTTTATGTTAATGCATAATTTTTCCGCCACCTAAATTAATCAAGCTTGACAACAAATATTTTGAAAGTATAGTTGCATAATGTCTCTCAATTCTAATTTTGTGTGTTAATAATGCTACTAACACTATGTTTTGTAAATCTAGTCTTGCTTAACTTCATCTTTTACAATCGTGGATTATCACATGTTTTGCAGTTCTCGTAACAAATGATTTTGCAGGTTTTGTTTTGCTAATATATAATGAGAATATTTCACAATCATAGTAATAATATTAATTTAATGTTTCGAAAATCTAGTAAAAACATGTTTAACAACTCTTGGTTAACCATATATTTTACAATTTCCGTGAACAACATGTTTTACAATTAAAATTACAACATGTTTCTCAAGTCTTCATTAACTTCATATTTTACAAGTTTAATTTTATAAGTTTTTTTTAATTTCATTATGAGTGTGTTTTGTAATTATAGTAAAATCATAGTTCACAAGTCTTAATTAACTTTATATTTCCTTTTTTCTAACATCGTCTTTTCATATTTTATAATGATCATGTTTCACAGTTATTATAATAACATGTTTCGCAAGTTTTGGTTAACCATATATTTTGCAATTCTAGTAACACTATATTTCGCAATTTTCAGTATCAACTTGTTTTATAAGTCTTCGTTGAATTAATGTGTTGCAACTCTAGTAACAACATGTTTCGTAAGTTATGATATCATAATAAAAACTATAATGATACATAACATTTGGTATCTGTAGTAAAAAAATAGCACAACACATACATACTGTAAAATATTAGAATCATAACATAAACTACCTAAAGTAAACATCAAATACAACATAAAATGATACTAAAAACCCACCAATGTATGTCTAAAACATTTCAATAATGAATGAATGTGTTGTAGAGTTAACCATAATTGGCATGAAGATCTTGACATGCCAGAAAAAAGATTGGTCACGTAACTCTCAACTGTCATATCACTGCATGTTCATAATTATCATAGATATACAGATTAATGTATACTAGTTAAGGGTTAATAACTTTTACCCAACCAATTTTTTATATTTATTTGGCATAATCCTAAGTGGAACAGTCTGCCACTCAGATACTGGATACAACATATGCTTCGTTGGAAAAAGAAAAAATTAACACACGTAAGAAATTTGGTCGCTCAATTGGTACTTAGTTATTCTTGGCTTCCGTTTTTTGGGTCATCAAGTGCAAAAGAACTTCCAGAAAACGTATACATGTCTGAAAAGAAAATCATAAAATTGAACGAAATGACTAAATATGGGTGGAACTCAGCTTTAACTAACATTCAGTGTGATCAAATCCGACTATATTTTCATGGTACCATGCAATTTCCCAACTTCATGAATGACTAAATTTTGCAAGAAAATAACTTGAAAACCCACGAAACTCAATAAATTTATAATGATTATCAATTTATTTAAAGAAAATATGGATAAGTCTTCATTTTGTAATTACTTTTCTTCTAATTTATAAATTATTTACGTCTAAGTACTAAATTTTATTTTGGATATAATATATGAAACACTAACAGTACTATCGATGACCTTGAACCTCGATAATAGCATGCACATCATCTAAAATGATGATAATTTCACCAAATCCTAAATGAAATATATTGCTCTTCGGATGCCACATCTATAAACATCTTCATAATTAGAGGGTTCATATCAAAATTAGATAAATGATCAATAAACTTCCCAAATTTAGTTGTATCTAAATAAATACCTAGGAACTTCTATCTAAATAAATACTTATGTTTTTCTGATGTCTAAAACTCTAAAATCTTAAACTAGTATAATGAGTATATAAGTGTATGTATCATTCGTACGATATATTACTATTTGAAAATAGTTTTTTACAATCGACTAGTAAGCTCGTTCCAACGATGATTGTCATTAGTGACCAATTTATAATAAATTTTCAACAAAACTATTTTTCCCCATTAAATCAAATTCAGGTCGATAATTACCACCAAATTTCAATGATATAACATTTTGTTGTAAATTTTTTTATTTTACCACGTGATAGGAACTTATTGGACCTTGTAAATATTAGTTTATTATTATTATATTCAAAAATAAAATAATTACTAAATCATTATTAATTAAACCTTCTAAATAATTCCTATTTTTTTAATTTTCCTTTTTTTAATTTCCCATTTTCCTTATTTCATAACCTATATTTGCTTACATAGTTAAAAACTATGAAATCAAAACCAAAACCAAAGGTGACGACCATTTTTTTAAAACTTCAAAATCAAATTCATATATTCTCCCAACGAAAACAAACTTGGACTTCCAAATGTAATCCAACGTCGCGCGCAAGTTCGTTCGCTTAAATGCATCGTGAGTTTTTTTATTAAAATTAAATTATTTTGTCTCGTATATTAAAAATAGATATGGGTTTCAAGAAAAGGAAAAAAGTCCAAAGAATCATGTTACGTGTGTTGCAATCTCTAATCAAAGTTGCCGCTCACTCTTTTGAGAGTGAATGTGGAATGTGACTTATTTTTCTTGTTTTAATTTTGATCTATTTTCCATAATTTTCGTTCGGGTTTGACTTAGATCTCTTGGGAAAACTATGTTATTTGTTTATGAATTAGTCGATTAGATTGGATTATGAAATATTGAAACCTACGACGATAAGTTTAGAACTAAATTTGTAGGATTCTAAATTCGAAAAGACGATGTAGGAAAAAAATAATAATAGTGGTAGTATAGGTGCAAATTTTATGTTTGAGGAAAAGCATATGCATTTTTTAGTATCATATTTTAATACATATCAATTGTTTTTTAAAGTGTTCTATCGAGGTAAAGCATGATCTTTATACTTTTTCGTGCTTGTGACTTACTTTTAAACAGGTCATAATATTATATTTCTATTGTATATATCTCAATAATGCGACAAACATTGAATATTTATAACATAAAATAATTTTCGAATAAAATGTTAAAGCTGCATAAATTTGGAAAAAAATCAAAACTATGTGTTTTACGATAAAAATTAACCATTTATATTAGTATAAGTGGCGGACAAAAACATCTCGGTATCACTATTTATAGTTGTGCTCTATTCCTTTTATGGTGGATATGTGTTGGTTATGTTAATTTTTAAAACAACATAACTTGTTGAAGCTTTATTTAGAGAATAGTTAGAGTTTTGATCAAAACTTGAGATTTTTTCTTCTTTTTGTCTATGGAATAATTTTTTTTTTATATTATGCATTTTTAAATATATAATTTTATAAGCTTCTAACTTCTAGTAGATAAAAGTCGAAATATATGCCAAGCCTTAAGTAAAGTTTTTTCTTGTAGGACAGGTCTTGAGCATGTTGATTGTAGTGAAAGCTTGTCATATTTAGTTTGTAGAGTTTTTTTGGTTTAGTTTGTATAATTTGAGTTTGATTCTACGGGATAGGATTGAGTTAATGTACTATAAAGAAAAATAGTATCGTAAGGAACAAATCATGTAATAAATAATGTCAATGCGCTTGAAACATCTACAGTTAGTAACTATGGTTCTCCCATTTAACTTGTGATTTTTCTAACATTTTTTATGTAGGACTCGTTTTGATCATGTTGACTATAATGAAAGCTTGACATATTTAGTCTATAGAATTGTTTTGGTTTAGTTTGTAGATTTTAAGCTTGACTCTACGGGATTGAATTGGGTCAATATACTATAGAAAAAATGAGTAATGTGAGAAACTGATAATTTAATAAAGAGAATGACAATGCATTTGAAACTAGTTACCTCTGAATTATTATGTTCAGTGCTTCTGGTGATCTTCCCAAAGAGAATATTTTTCCTGTATTTCATAATCTTTATAGATATGGTTGTTTAGAGAATTTTGTTTCTTATACTTATTGTAGATGAAATTATAATCTTATTATATAACTAGTTATTGATCATCTAATATATTTTCGTTGGTGATTTGATTAGGGGTTTCTTCGGTCTAAAGAAGTTTACATAAGGACAAATATCTCAAACGGTGAGCTCATAAATCGTACTCGTGGGTGAGACAATATTCCATGTTTATTGAATGTTTTGCCACGTTTTTGTAAATATTTGTTCAATAAGCACAATAACAACTATGGTCAATAAAAATTGTTGACATTGCATAGGTATTTCTCTTATTAAGTGCTGATAAAATTGAGTAGTTATAGATGTTCATGTCTTAGTGCTTTAAAATCATTGTTGGTTGGCTTTCGATTCATGTATTCCTTTTGAGACTAGTTCTTTTTGTTGTTATATACTTTTTTATTGGAAGATATCTCACTAGTGATAAACCTTCGTCCAAGAGTGGGGAAACGTTGTCAAATTTTCTGCAGTTGGTTCGTATATTTCTTCGAATGCAAATGCTACCACTAAATTGGTGTTGTAATAATTAATTAGTACTAAAGTATGATTATTACAATAAATTTTGCATATCTAGTATGTAAGTGGTTCATATGACAATATATGACAATATTGATGGATTTAAGCCATAGGATAAGATAATCGCAAATCATGCTCATCTCAAAAAAAAATTATAGAAGTTTGCCCATATTGATTGGCGGTGTAAATTGTCTTTAAAAGCTTATTTAATATTCGAGATTAGAGAGAATAGAACTGGGCTTTCATCTGTTCAATAAGGAATATCAAATATTTTTCCAAAAACCGAGTATCAAGGTGTCTAGTGTAATTCTTCAACATATATCTACATGAACACTTCAAAAACACATTTCAATATTACTTAAGGATATGTTTTCATTTTGTATTCATGTGTAACTTTCAAATATAACAAAATTGATATAATTTATAATCGTAATAAAGATATAATGTTTCATCAAAATTTATATAAAATTAAATGCTATGTTTTGAAATTGTGAAATATGACTGCAAATATTATGCATGAGTTGCATACCATTTTTAGTTTTTTTTTTCATTATTATCAAATTTAGCAACGACTTTATAACGAGTTTAAAAATGAATCCAATTTCATAACAACCACAATCAAGTCGCGTGACCTAAATAATGTGGTGCAACATATTTATAACGGGATTTGCAAAGACGTGGTCCGTTTTAATTCCTGTCAACATAGAAATGAAAAATTGTAACTAATTCGTAACAATTATTTTCCATGGCAAATCAGTCGATTTGCATTCACATTAGTGACCAAGTAGTAGTAACCAAGAGTATATGTTGCAATACCATCGTTAACAGCAATTAACTACTAATTAATGACATTTTGGACATTTATTAATGCGTTATACAAAGTTATTTTTCATATAGTGTAAATAAAAAATAAAAGCTTTTATATTAGAAAATATTTACAAGTTTAATATATTGCAAGTTATTATGTCATGTTCTGTAAGTTTAACATATATATATTTTCATAATACAATTGTGCAAAAATAAATATAATTATGTTTTGTAAATAACATACCACGTTTTGCAAGTT
Organism: Limnanthes douglasii subsp. nivea; assembly: GCA_036936605.1. Taxonomy (NCBI): domain Eukaryota; kingdom Viridiplantae; phylum Streptophyta; class Magnoliopsida; order Brassicales; family Limnanthaceae; genus Limnanthes; species Limnanthes douglasii. The sequence continues at coordinate 214,728,557 of JAUPFV010000004.1, forward strand.
TAATCTAAAACATTATGCAAATTACAATTTTGCATCATGTTTCGCAACATAACATTTTGCAAAAATAGTTTAGCCACGTTTCATAATTATAAAAATTGTGTTTCACAATTTAATCATGTTGTGGTTTTTAATTTAGATTTCACACGAATATATAATACTATAATTTGCAAGTTTAATAAACTATGTTTCACAATTTATCATTTTACTTTAAACTTTGCAAATATAATACATTATATTTCACGAGTATAATATATATTGAACAAGAAATAGTTATAATTATAATATAAAAAATATAGCTTTAATTTATCTTTTTCATATTTAGTAGGTTGTATGTGCTTAAAATCTTAGGAGTTGAGGTATTCGATCAGAACATGAAGTTATTGTTTCTTAGAGTAGTTCATGATATGTTTCTATATTTGGGTCAAAAGTGATGTATTCTAACAATTTAGGACGTGCGAAAGAGCCAACTTCTTTAAACCGTGTTCGAATCGAGCGACTTCGATTAACTTGTATAATACGTGATCCTTCAACATGATCTATAATCTGGAAAAAGAATTATAATTAAACTTGAAATTAGCTCAAATACATAAACATTTTGACCCAGAAAAGACTTCCTCTCTGGATTTGAGTACTTGTTTGACCTGATTCCGATATTTGAGCAAGAAATCAGAATGTCTCCATTCTTAGCTACATTAGACTACGTTTAGTAAGTTTGTTAAAAATAAAAATTAACAAAACATTTCGTGAGTGCTTCGGTAAATTCCTTCATATCTTCTGCCTTCATAAATATTTCTTTCTAAACCTTGTTTTTCCTCCAAATGGGTAGCCGAGTTGGTTGAGTAAGACATGCTTGTGACCAAAGGTCACGAGATCGAGTCCCTCTAATACACTTTCTTGGCTGAGCCATGTGTGGTTTACCTTCTGGCGCTGGTTTGCACGCTATTGTGTCTGACCGAGGGTTTACCCTGTGCGCACTCATTGAGTAGCGGTTGCGGGTTCCCTTAGAAAAAAAAAATCTTAACCGAAATCGCTCATATATAATTATTAAAACTCACTTCTTACACCAAAAAATGTTAATCTACCTTCAAAACTATCCAAAAAGAAATCTAACTTCAATATATTTTTAATTTTTGAAATAAAATAAAAATATTTAAAATAAATCAACTTACAATAAGAGCGTGAGATGAATTTGTTGTAAAAAATATTTAATATTAATTAACCTTTTCGTTCAAAAATAAATAAATAAGAGTTTTATATTTTTATTTGGATTGTTAAAATCATGTTCATTAATTTGATTTATGTTATTGTTTTTTTATATAATGATACCATTGTTCCAAAATAGTAATTATATTTCATAATAATATTTTATTTTAATATTATTAAATTTAATAATTTTAGCCTTTTATAATTCATTTCTTATGAACTCTTTGTTTTGATGTTATATTTTTATTTGAAATAAACATTATAAAAATAAATTTTTATTTATCTAAAATTTAAATTTAAAATTTATGTATATTTGTGTCGCGATTTATTTGTATAACATTTATTTTTAGTTTTTGTTTTTGGTTTGACTAGTTTGTTTGGATTTTTTATGTTTATAATTAATAATGAGATTTGAATTGTATAATTTTAATTATTATTATAATTATAATTATATAAAATAATAAATTATTTTTTATTTTTATATTAACATAACTCAAGCTGATATCATTTATTAGATATTAGGTGAAATATTTTTTAAAATTATATCTAAATAATTTATCAATAATCATACAATATCAAACTTATCTATCAATAATCATTCAAAGTTTAATGAAGTACGGATAATCATCTGATTTTGAATTAAAAATACCTATAACCACTTGATAGTCTCAAATACCCTTTTAACTGTTTCGATCTATTTTTTTAGATGGTATATCTTTCAAATCATAGTTCCAAAATAAAATAAAAAATATTATTTTTAAGACGAACAAAACTAGATCCATTAAATAGTTTTCTCATTTTTTTGAATTTTTTTAGTTGTGTAATCTGACTGTGAAATAAGTTTGGAAATATCAATCGTGTTTAGTTGCAGAATTATGTGAAAATGAGTTGAAAAAAGCAATTGTGTTTAGTGGCAGAATTAAGTGTAAATTAATTGTAAAAAATAATATCTTAACTTACTTTATTATGTTCAAATGAGTTACAAAAATAAAAGTAAAAAATTGTGTAAATATGACTTTAGTTGCGAAATACTAATTAGGTTCAATTGTGGAATTATGTGTACATGTGTAATGTAAATAAATAAAAAATTGTGTAAATAGAACTTTGGTTGCCAAAATAAGTTTGGAAAAAGTAAATATGTTCCATTTGCGAAATTATATATAATTTGGTTGCATCTTTTCGAAGATCAATTTTGAAGAGACTAGTAGAGAATCAATTTGTTTATTTGCGATTGACGTTTCAAATATCGAGATTTCTCAAGAATAAGTTTCCAGTTATTTTTATTTTGTTAATTAGTTATAAAATCCTGGTTTTCTTGTTTTTATTGAATTAAAAGTTACTTTTAGGTTGTGCAATATTTGGAAAGTTAATTGTATAAGTGGCAGGTTTATGCTTTAAAAATGTGTGACACATGTGTTTAGATGTCTTAGAAAGAGACGAGACAACGCATGCTACAACTAAGAGATGAGAGATAAGATATATGTAATAGAGAAATGCGAGATACTGCATGATGTAATTTAGAGATGCAAGATATGTACTACTGGATTATGCAAGATGTAAGACATATAAAGCTTGTTACAATCGAGAGAGACGCGACTGGACATGATGTAATAATTAGATGCGAGACTTGTACTAATGGATAAAACAAGATGTGAGACAATTCTTGCTAAAATTAAGAGATGTGAGACAATATATGATATAATAGAAAGATATGAGATGTATAGTAATAAATAATTTAAGATACGAGACATGTATTAATGGATTCGACAAGATGCGAGACATGGTTTGCTACAATCGAGAGATGCAAAACCAGAATGAGAGATGAAAGATGAGAGATGTGAAAATATGGAGGATATATGAGATACGAGAGACAAAACACGAGAATGAGATATGTAAGAAGAGAGATGGAAGATGAGAGAGAGAGAGAGAGAGAGAGACGAGAGACGATAGACAAGAGACAAGAGACGAGACACGAGACACGAGGGATGAAAGACAAAAGACGATAAATGAGAGACGAGAGACAATAAATGAGAGATGAGAGACGAGAAACGAGAGACGAAATACGAGAGACGAAATACGAGAGACGAGGGACGGAGATGAAAGACGAGAAACAAGAGAAGGGGTCAAAATCAATTTCTAGGTTCAAATACGATTTCTCGGTTTAGAGAGAAATGTGAGAGGTTTCTAGAGAGAGATGGACGAAGTAAGGTTATGGGAAGAAGAAAATATTATGTTTGATTGAAAGCTTTTTATTTATAGTTGAAGGTTATTTTTGTCTGATATTATAGTCCATGTGCCAATTAGTAAACTCCAACTTTTTGTGCTAGTTGGTAATGAGATATTTGTATGTGTATTACGTGACAACTCACCCTTATATCTAATTATAAGATAACATCTGAAGTTAAATGATTCAAATTAGTGAAACAAATAATAAAATTATATAATATTTTGACAATGACTTTTTAAATATAAGTTAACTTCAAAATCAAAGATATTTAGAACGTCAATCGAATGTGCATCTTTTATGTCGGATGAACCTGGTTCGTATGTCATAAATATAATATATTCCATCATTTTTTAATTTTTGGTTTGTTGTCCATGATAAATTGGTAATCCGATACAAATTTATAAGTGGTAGACTAGACTTCCTTGAGAATATGTGTTGTTTAGTGTTGTGTTGAATCCATCAATCATTATCCTCTATGATGGTTACTTCACTCAGAGTATCTGGATAACTAACATTTCAAAGCTCAATATTAATCGACACTAATTAACATTTATGGATCAAAGAGACGTCAAGTTGGTCTCTCTCTCACATCCTTCATATTTAGTCCTAATATTTTAACGCGGTAATATATCACGTTTGGCAGGAGTGAAATGCAAAAAAAAAAATTGAATCTTTTTTGTCTTCGATTTTGCGATTTCACACCGTATATCTTTTTACATTCGGTTCAGATTTATTATATCCAAAAATTACCTTATAAGTATAATCTCTATTAATTTTTAACTTACTAATTTTATATAACTTTCTATTAGGCGATCCGATAAATTTTAAAAATGTTTTTTCGTGCTCTTACATTTTTATTTGTTATTTATATATGTTATATCTTTCTACAATATTAAATACAACTATTAACTTTTACCAACATTTTTTTTAAGAATTTCCTACAATATTAAATACAACTATTAACTTTTACCAACATTTTTTTTAAGAATTTCATGTTGATCGCCTTAATATTATAATACTTTTTAATATATATTCGAAGTAAGCCTCATATTTTATTCTGAGATTTCGTCAGGATCTCTTGTTTGCTGTCAGAGGTCCTTTCGGTTCTGGATCTAAGCCCGAGCAATCTTTTGTACGTCAGTGTTTAGGATTTGCTTCAAGCTTGATATTGGAGCTGATTATTCGGTTGGCTGTCGAATCTGTACTCGGCTGAAGCTGCTGGTTTGGCATTTTGATCTCTTGTTGGTTTTTCTTGCTTATTGAGCACCCTTCTGAAATCCAGTGCTGAGGAACTACTTCTCGCCTAATATCGGAGCTGGCGGAGCTATTCGGGGCCAAGCAGGGGTGGAGCCCCCTTCATCCAAGTTCGGCCACTATATTCATTGTTATATAAGTACTTATACTTTGTATTTGTTGTCCTTTTGATATATTGCATGAACCACCACCTACTGTATTTAATATAAAACCGTATTTATAAACTAAATTATTGAGCAAACAATGACAGGTACAAATAGAAAATGGGTTTGTTATATAATTATTTTTAGATTAAGAAAAATTTAAAGTTTGATATAAAGGATGTTATATGATACCAGGTACATTATTTGTTTCGTTTTTTCGAATGATTATATACAAGATATACTGTATCTTGTAATCAACATCGTAATGCTATTGATAGGTCAAATGTACTCTATCTTATATTAGTAAAAATTACGTTTTGATTAAAATAATATAGTTATATAGTTATTTGAAGTAAAACATAAGAGGGAAAAAAAGACCATCTTTAATTTAGTTTAAATTGGTCTGGATGTGGATAATTATAATTTTGTTGACAAAGATTGCTTTAAGTACAATTGTCACTAATGACATTTTAATCTAAAGAATTGAAACATATATTGCTTAAAGTACAATTCAATTCTCACTAAACCATTTTAATATACCAATTCATCATTACCCTTTCCAGTGACAAAATTAAACTTATAATATGGTTGTTAGGAGACATTTATGGTATAACTAATAGCTATTATACAAAATACAAATGATAGTTCCAGTGGTTCAGGTATATTATAATATTAATATAATGTTTATATGCATCTAGAGCTGAAATGATCAATAACTACTTAATCCAGGAAAGAAATTCACAAAAAGTTTCCGGTTCAAATGATACAACATACACTATAGTACATAACATTTTCATTCGATTAAAAAAGACAGTCGATATAATATGTTGATGTCCGAAAGAAAGAAAACGAATAAAAACATAGTCATTGTAGCTAAACACCTCCATGAACCATTTCGACAAAACGTCGATGATCAGATTCTTGTCTTTGCAAACTCATTTCTCTATTGAACTTGCTAATAAAAGCTTCGACTCGGCTATTCAATTCGTCTTGAGTCATCGATTTCTCCCTTCTTAACGACGCGGAGTCGTTAAAAGTATCGGATTTTTTCAACTCTCTTTTAGCCCACGCAACCGGATCACCAACACCATCAGCATCACCGTTGTTACCAACAATCAGCTGACATGGTCTAGTGTTCCAAGTTTCGCTCTTCGTCAACTGGCGTGTCATCTTTTTACCATTCCCTTCTATAATATTCTTCCATGTCACCTCGAGCGAGTCCTCCTTATCCTTGTTATGACTTTTGCCTAAAGGTTTTAACTTTTTATGACGTTGGCTCGAGTCTATAAACGAAACAGCCTTTGGCTTTATCTCAATAGAACCTGTAGTGTTGTTTTTCATCTCCACTTCTAGCTCAGCTGATAACATGTCTAATTCTAGTTCCTGTGACGAAGACGAAGAGGGGTATATTAACAGTTCTGGTTCTGTTGGTGTTGCTGTCGCTGTTGATAGTGTTGTTTCGTCCCACGAGGATTCGTAAAAGCTATCGATTTTAACTTGGTTTGTGGTTTTATAACGCTTAAGAGATTTTTCGATTTTGTTGACGATCGGTTGGCGATTAGTATTGTGATCATTGTGAGAAGTGGAAGAAGAAGAAGCGACTACGACAAGGATGATCAAGTTGAGGATGATGTAGATGTAAGGAGGGGACAGCCAACTTTTTAATAACAGCACGAAACTTGGAACCCCAGAACATAAAGACAAAAGTATGTTGGAGACAAATGGGATAACTGAAACTCGAACTAAAACGAAAGCAGAGACTATCCCAACTGAGAAGAACACGAGCTTCGCGGCCCAAAGGAATGATTCAGTTCTGTTTGATTTCATCATGTCAGTTAACTGGTAATTGTTTTTCGAATATTTTGGGAGGTTTGGGTATGAGTTTTCTTTCATCTACGAAGAGAAAAAGCATTACTTTTAGGAAGAGAACTGAGGGGAGGGGGTAACAAAAGAAGAGTTGGTGGAGATGCAGTGCAATTGGCAAAGGAAATGGGATTTATGTAAGGAAGGTTGTTAAAGTGTCTTTAACATGTCATTTTCTAAGCTGTGGTTGGGACACAAATAGTGTATTGAATATGTGGTGGGTTTTAGGGCTGTCAATTGTAAATCTAAATCAGATTCGAATCTAACATAATGTTTTATAGTTTAAGTTGTGATTTTATAATACAAAACAAATTCAAATCCGCTTGATCACCTCTATAAAACTGATTGAGGTGAGAATTATAACATATCCGAATCTGAATATGTTTATATTTTAGTACGTAACTTAGCCCAACTCTTAAGGAAGATAGATAAGCGTTTAGATTTTATTTTTATCCAATTTTAACTTAAATTTGGACGAACATTTGAACATTATGGTAATTGTATTAATGCTCGTCGACATATAACTTAATAACTGTTTATCAAATTTAAATAGTGATTCGTTTATTAGTTATGAAGACTTTTATTTTAGAATCTATTAACTTATCGGTTTTCATTAATTTTTTACCGTTGAATTGAGTATGAAAAACATTGCATATATAATTTTTCGACTTCTATAATCCACGATGGCGGGACAAATCTTTTCTATATGATGGCATATTATCTCTCCGGCGTGATATATTCCGATTACGTGGAACTCTTATTTATACTTAGATTTGTTAAACACATCTCTTCATTTGCTAATTTTGCAAAAAAAAAATCATCGTTTTTTTTTAATTAGTTTAATTTTTATTTTTATTGTTTTCTTCAAACTCTTTTTCCATCATTTTTCTTCTAACTTTCCATAATTTCTAATATTTTTTTTGGAGTTAATTTGTTTAACCCTAAATATAAATTTTCTATTTACGTAATTTCTTCATTTTTATCAGACAATTGAAGGGGGTTGTAGGTATTTTTAAATATTCGTTAATGACAGACCGATCGAAATATATATTACTTGATTTGAAAAGAAATGTAAAGCTTAAAATGAGATTATAAAGGTTCAAGTTTATCGTTAAATTTGTTTTCGTTGTATTTCATGTTTCCATATATTTTTTTCTTCTTTGTTACGAATATAATACGAGTGTTTGATCGATTCACGTTTTGTTAAGCTAAAAACAATTTTTTATATGTTTCTTCTTATTTGTTCATTTTGAAAACTGGATTACATAATTGTTATTAATTTAATCAATGGTTTTAATCAGAATTGGTAAGATAATGGTTAGGATTACAGTTTTGAAATTATTAATTATTTGTTGATTCCTTCTTTTGTTATCAATGAATTTTTTTTGCTAGTTTTGAAATTGGGATTACATTTCTGAACATAGATGGTTTTATTTTTATGGTGTTATTCATGAAGTTAGTATGACATCTAATTCATTAAAATTGGCATCAAAACTGTAGGTCTCGTACTTATTAAAACTTGTAACTCATTAAGGAGTAAATAAAACCTATAATTCATGGAAATAAGTTACCAAAATGCTTACATTACCAATATTTTGAAAGATTAAAGGTTCGTTACAAGTGTTACCAGAAGGCTTAACTATCCAAATAATTAAAATATACTATGTAATCTACGACGTCTTAAATATTAAGTATAGAATTCAAACATACAAGTGTTAATAAAAAAACTGCACTACAAAAAAACAGTATCCTATATAACAAAAAACAGGTTGACATTTTAACAAAAAATAGCATTCCACTTCAAGCAAAAACATCTCCTTATATATTAGTCTCACTTGGTGTCGAGCGAATGCTAGTTGATTCTCTTGCAAGTAGATACATCATCTTTAGTTGCCTTTACTCATATTGCCACCAAGGAAATAGTTTTCTTGATTGATAATATTCGTAAGTTGCATCATACACCAAAAACAAGAAAGACACACCTAACAATTTAACAAAAATACGATGCGTCACTTTCATAGTGTGATCATTGATTACACACATCAAATTACCTTTATAGTCAAATAATAAATACAAATTGATATAAATTATTAGTCAATAAATTCAGTAACTTAAATTATACAAATCGATAATAGTTTATACAATCGGTACTCGTTATCACACAACAAAAACAGTAGTAATCATTTTCACTTCAACTAGAGGAACTTTACCATACTCATGAGTTCAGTTATCGATTGTAAAATTAAATATCCAAACTTTTTGTATTACAAAATTATAGTTAAATGAATCAATAGATCTTAAAAATACATCATCGAATTTTAAAAACAAATCTAACCAGATTAAATATAATCCTCAATCGAATCAAAAACTAAATAATGAAGATTTAAATTAATAATAGCTAAAATTCAAGCACAAACACAAATTGAGCGAAGAATCGAAAATGTACTTAATGCAACAGTGGTCCATACGGTGTGAGCTCCTCACGAACGAGATCATCGGGAGCGATGTGAGTTACACCGAGTAGTTTAGAGAGGTGAGTCTTGTAGATTTATTTTCATATACCATGAACACCAAAAACATCAATTGTAGATTCCTCTGTTTAGATATGTTCTTTGACCGTTTCGAGAAACGGTGATGGATTGGTATGAAAATATTTGTGGGTAAATTTGGAATCAAGTAATACTATGTTTATAGAATTAAAAAATCTAGTGTGAAGAAAGGATAAAAGTTTGGATTTACGGATAACGATTGTTAATGGAGATAGAAAGTAAATAAAAAAGTTTATATATTTTTACTGCAAGATGATTGGTGATTGATAGCGGCTCGCATCGAACAAACTTAACCCATTTAAGATTTGAATGAGCAATAACAGTGGTGATTTAGGGTTTGAAAGAAATTACAGTTGTAATAGCCGCAAAATAATGAACTGGAATGGAGACTGAAATCAAAGTTGCAAATAGATACACTAGGGTAAGTTTTAATTATATTGAGAATAAATCGATTTGGTTCTGAAATAAAATATTATGGATTAGAGTTAAATTGAAGTGAAAATTATTTTTGGTAATGAAATTAGGTCATAAAATTAGTAGTTAATTAAAGCATTTTCTCCTGAACTGGTTTATGTTATGAATTAATAAGAGACAGTTTGTTTCGTCCACGTAAGAGTAACTTGACATGTAGTTTCCACATGGATTAGTTCATAGGATATGAACACCATTTACTATATGTGTAACATTTTCCAAATTGACTTTAGTTCCACATGAAAGCTCCATGGTACACGTCAAAGACTAAATTTACTAAAATCAACAAGTCGTGGTGCTCTCACCAGCGGTTTTAAAGTTGATGAGTCCGAATTCGAAGAGCTCCCCGGAAGGGTAGTCCAAAGTAAAATCACCCCGTAAATTCGGACAGACTCCATGACTCCAGTTCGAACAGCACTGGTTGAACCGGACAGATGACCTTGAACACTGCAAACATAAGGCAGTTCGAACTATGACTAAAGTACTAAAAAACCTAATCACTATCTGACTAAGCTACCTGTACATCTGCTTAAAACTCATGGGTCTTTAAACATGACCCGGGTCCATTAAACTTGACCCGAAAGCCCATAAGGGCCCAAATTTCAAACTATAAATACCCAACCACCAGCATTAACTATGGGTAAGAAAAATTAACTGCTGCCAGGCTGCTTAATTCTCTCTCCACCCTTGAAACACTTTGAAACACCCTTAAACATCACCACACCACCGTGAAACACCCTAACACCGCCCCTAAACTCCACTTGAAATTACCAGCCTACCCTCAGGCCACTTTTATCCACACCAAATTGGCGACCACAGTGGGAGGCGACGGTGCCTGAATCAAACATTCAAAACCAAGTAAAGGAATTCTGTCCGAATGAATCCGGATAATCCAGAGCTTCCACCAGCTTTGCTCGAAGTGGTGGAAGAGAACGATGAATATACTGTCCAGGAGCGTGACAGGTTGAGGGTTGAAATAGAAGCTCTGAGGGCTGAAAAGGCCAAGATGGGCATGAAGGAGAAATCCAAAGCATCAGTTGCTCATCGTTCTGATAACCCTCGAGAGCATGAGGCTTCAAAGACTCATGTGAGCACTAAAAAGACACATGCCAGTTCTAAAAAGTCTCACCGGTCCAAGCCTGTGGAGAGTTCTGACTCAAGTTCAGAATCTTCGGACAGCTCTTCGGACAGTAAGGGAAATGAAAAGTCCTTGTCCTCCAGCAGTGACGAGGGGCGAGCCAGGAAAAAACAAAAGCAAGTTAAAAAGTATTCTAGAAAAAGAGATCGCCATGGAAGAATGAAAAGGCATATTGGAAAAGGGTCATCTCACCGGAGGCATGTAGACCGGATGCTGATGGATCCTTTTGCCTTCCATGATGAGCCAGGTATCTTTGCAACTCCTAATGATGATACCGTGTTCAGTCGTGGAAGGAATTGGAGGCAGTCTCCACTATCTTCTAAAATCCTATCCGGAAACCTCCCCAAGAGGTTTGATAGCACCAAAATGGAGAAGTACGATGGCAGTACTGATCCAGACAATCATCTAGAGCAATTCAAGAACTTCATGATGAACTTTGATGATGATGATAAACTACTCTGCAGGGCATTCTCCCAGTCCTTTACGGGGAGTGCTCTGAAGTGGTACAACAGCCTTCCTCAGGGTTGTATCAGAGACTTTGATACTTTTTGGGTGGCCTTTCGAAGACAATTTGTGGGGAGTAAGGAGCTCAAGGGTAATGGAGATACCATAATCCATTGTGCCCAAGAACCAAATGAGTCGTTGAAAGAATACATAAGTCATTTTGTGAACACAAAGAACGGGCTGGTTGATTGCTTTGAACAAGTGGCAATAGCATCCCTGAGACAAGGTTTGAACCCGGGCAACCTGGCTGATTCAGTAACAAGGAAGAAATCCATGACCTGGGGTGGATTGCTGAATCAAGTCGGCAAGCAAATAAATGTTGATGAAACAAAAAAGACCAGGGTGCACAGGCAGGTGAGGTCCACCCCGGTGACACCAACTCCCAATCAAAACCAGTCCGGCAACAAAGCTAGAGAAACCGGACAGGGACATGGAAGAGGAAAAGCTCAGTCTCAACCAGCTGCTCCTGCACAAAGTCAGCAGTCTAGAAACAAAAGGGGGCCGTGGGTCCAACCGGAGTGGTTTGCAGAGCTCAAAGAAAGTGTGGCAACCATTTTCGAGAAAACTAAAGATGAAGTACACTACCGGAGACCGGCAACCTTGCAGTCTCCCAGAGAACATCGAAACAGTTCTTTTTGTCAATATCACAATGATATTGGCCATACCACTGATGATTGCATAGCCTTGAAACAAGAGGTTTAGAACCTGATTGAAAGAGGGAAATTGGGTGCATACGTTAAAAGAAGGGGAGGCAACAGGCCTGACAACACTCACCGGGCTGGTCCGGTTAATGCTGCCCCAGAAGGGGCTATGGTAATCGTAGAAAGGTTTGATGTGGAATCTGAATACTTGGATCCTGATCCAACAAGGAACAGAGTGGGTGCAATAGAGGAGCGTTCCAGGTCGGTCTCCGGGCTCATTAAATTCTTTGAGTCCTTGACAATTTTCGGAGGGGACACTGTAACGGCTCCTACCACTTCATCAAGAAAAAGGCATGTTCATAATTTGGCAACCCAACTAGAAGGGGGCATACCTCTTATCAATCGTCAAGTTTATTCCCATTCATTGTCTTTGATGGGGATGATTTGAGAGACATTGCTGGCCCTCATGAAGATGCTGTTGTCATATGAGCATCGATAGGGGGCAATGAGATAAGGCGAATCCTGGTGGATACCTGGGAGCTCTGCCAATATCCTTTTCCTGGATACTTACAAGAAAATGAAAAATCCAGCTGTGATTCAAAAGTCAGACCGATCGATTGTAGGCTTCACGGGCAGCTCAGCTGATGTAATCGGTGAGTTCGAAGAAGAAGTATTGTTGGGCAGAGGCCCTTTCAAGAAAACGGTCAGAATACTTTTCATTGTGGTGGACTGTCCCACTTGTTACAATGCTATTCTAGGGAGATCTTGGCTCTCTAGGATGCACGCAGTGGCTTCGACAGTCCATCAGTGTTTAAAATATGCTGTTCAGGGGCAGGTTGGGGTTGTTCGGAGCAGTCAAAAAGTTGCAAGAGAATGCTATGCCACTGCCTTGGCTCCGCGAATGCTGGGGGCAGTCCGTATAAATGACCAATAGCAGTTTGAGGACCTTCCTGGGGGTGATGGTGAAATTGATGACCCCAGGGAGACCCCCGGAGTGTTGATCCCAATTGAGGAGGTTGAAACGCATTGCTTGGAAGAAGGGAAATTTGTCAAGATAGGGTCCAAAATGCCACAAGTGTTGAAAGAAGAGATGTTAAAATTCTTAAAAGACCATCAGCATGTCTTTTCTTGGTGCAATGCTGATGTTACTGGAGTTCCATCAGAGGTGATTTCCCATCACTTATCTGTCCGGAGAGACGTAGCACCAGTGGTGCAAAAGAGGAGAGCTTTCTCAAAAGAAAAGGCTGACGTCATTGTACAAGAGGTTGACAGACTCACAAAGATGGGGCACATTAAAGAATCTCAGTATCCTTTGTGGACTGCCAATCCAGTCTTGGTAAAAAAGAAAAACGGTAAATGGCGAATGTGCATTGACTTCACAGATCTCAATCGAGCTTGCCCAAAAGACTTGTATCCGGTTCCCCGGATAGATCAGTTGGTAGACTCTACTTCTGGGAACAAGCTTCTCTCCTTCATGGATGCTTTCTCCGGGTACAATCAGATCCAGGTGGATCCAAGAGATCAAGAGCATACCACTTTTGTTACTGATAGAGGTTTACACTGCTACAAGGTGATGCCTTTTGGTTTGAAAAATGCTGGGGCTACTTATCAAAGGTTAGTCAATAAGGCATTTGCTGATCAAATTGGAAGAAATATGGAGGTCTACATTGATGATATGATGGTGAAAAGTATGGATGAGCAGCTGCACTTGTCCGACCTCCAGGAGACTTTTGCCAATCTGGCCAAGGTAAATTTAAAGTTAAATCCTGAAAAATGTGTGTTCGGAGTGCAGTCCGGGAAGTTCTTGGGGTATATTATAAGTGAGCATGGAATACAGCCTGACCCGGACCAACTCAATGCCTTGTTCCAAATGGAGCCTCCACGAAATGTTAAAGAAGTACATCGGTTAACGGGGAGGTTAGCAGCTTTGAACAGATTCATCTCAAGGTCTTCGGACAGGTGTGCTCCTTTCTTTCAAACTTTGAAGGGTGCAAAGGGGTTTGAGTGGACACCACAGTGTGATGAGGCATTCAATGAGATTAAGAAGCATCTGTCCTCTCCCAAGACTTTGTTTAAACCAATCGAGGGGGAGACTCTCTTTGTGTATTTGGCTGTTTCAAGCTGTGCCATCAGTGCTGTGCTAGTAAGGGAGGTTGATGGGTATCCTCACCCGGTATACTATATCAGCAAAAGCCTGATTGATGCTGAACGCCGTTACTTGAAACTTGAAAAACTAGCATTGGCCTTGGTGATAGCTGCAAGAAAGATGAGGCCTTATTTTCAGGCTCATCCTATCGTTGTCCGGACATCCTTCCCTTTAAAGAATGTCCTTCAAAAAGCAGACATTTCGAGCAGAATGACAAAGTGGTCAGTAGAGTTGGGAGACTTCGACATAGACTTTGCTCCTCGAACAGCAGTAAAAGCTCAAGTTGTGGCTGATTTTCTGGTCGAATTCCATTATGATAGGGATTCAGAACAATCTGCTGATTCAAAAGACAAAAAAGTGTGGATTGTCCGAACAGATGGAGGATCCAGTGCCATAGGATCTGGGGCAGGAATATGTCTTACTTCCCCCTATGGGGACAACATGTTCCAAGCTATTTGTTTTGCTTTCAGAGCGTCTAATAACGAGTCCGAATACGAAGCAGCTATAGCTGGATTGAAATTGGCTTATATCTGTGGAGCAAAAAGGGTCAAGCTGCTAAGTGACTCCCAATTGCTTGTCCACCATGCCTTGGGCCTATCAGAAGCTAGAAAAGAACAATTGATTAAATATTTACTTCTCTTGAAAAATGAAGCAATGAAGTTTAAAGCTGTTGTCTATGAACATATTCCCCGGGCAGAGAATGAGCTAGCAGACTCGTTGGCAACAATAGCATACACGGAGTCCTATCCATGGATCCATGTGCTTGAAAGTCCTTCTATTCAACTTGATGAAGGGGAAAAAGAAGAAGTCTTTGAAATACAAGTAAATAAGCCTCAGGATTGGAGGTCTCCTCTTATACAATATCTGTCCGATGGCATCGTACCTTTGAATAAATCACAAGCCAGAACTCTAAAACACAAGGCTCGTGGTTTCATCATGATTAGAGAAGTCTTGTACAAGAAATCCTATAGCAAACCTCTCCTACGCTGTTTAGGAGATCATGAGTCACAAATGGTTCTCTCCGAATTGCATGATGGTGAGGGATCAGCCCATTGTGGATTTAGAGCATTAACAAGAAGAGTGCTTCTCTCCGGATATTATTGGCCTTCAATAATGAAAGATGCCAAGGAACTGGTAAGAAGGTGTGACCCATGCCAGAGGTACAGCAATGAAATTCATGTACCAGCCATTCCTATGGAATCAATTTCTGAGCCTATCCCTTTTGCTCGATGGGGATTGGACTTAGTTGGGCCTCTCCCTATGGCGTCCGGAGGGCGTAAAACCATAATCGTAGCCATTGACTACTTTTCGAAGTGGATAGAAGCAGCCCCCTTGGCAGGAACAACATCAAAGGCTGTTATAAAATTCATTATATCCAACATATGTTGTAGATTTGGTGTTCCCCAGAGAATAACAACAGACAATGGGCCACAGTTTGACAACAGAGAAATGGAGAGCTTCAGCACTGCTTTTCTTCACCATTCCACCCACAAGCCAATGGGCAAGTTGAAGTGGCTAACAGAACGATACTATCCGGTTTAAAGAAAAATTTGGAAGGGGCTGCTGGGAAGTGGCCTAGTTATTTACAAGAAGTCTTGTGGGCCTACCGGACAACACCTGGGGCTGCAACACAAGAGTCACCTTTTGCCTTGGTCTATGGGATGGATGCAGTAGCCCCCATAGAAAAGACATTTCCCTCCTTTCGAGTGCACAACTTCTCCGGACAGGCTAATGAAATGGCAGTTAGAAATCAACTTGATTTAATTGAAGAAAGGCGAGTAAAAGCTCATCTTAGAATGGCACACTATCAGGGCTTGATGAGAAGCAGGTTTGCTTCTAAAGTTAAAAGAAGGGACTTTCAACCAGGAGATAAGGTATTAAGAAAAGTTTTCTTGCATACCAAGGAAAAGCTCTTCGGAAAGCTGGCCCCAACTTGGGAGGGCCCCTACACTGTGGTTGAAAGAATCAAACCTGGCACATACTGGTTGGAAGACAAAGATGGCAGGGTTTTAACTCACCCTTGGAATATTGAACACCTTCGAATGTATTTGGAATAAAACTTATGTAAATATTTACTTGTTTAAACGTCCATGTAAATATTTGGGGGCATACCACTACCTCTCTCCGGCGCCACGGAGAGCTTTAAATGAAACATGGAGCTTTTTTGAATAAATTTTCTAAGTTTTTGCAAAATTCTGTTGATTTTCATACTATCCGGACTAAAAAGTCTAAGGGCTACTTAAATTCTAGCCAGAGAAACTAAACACTCTCACAACACGATAACTCGAAATTACTTAAACTCCAAGATATTTAAACAGACTATGGAATAAGAGAAAGGTTGTGCAAGATAAAACGTTCATTCAATAAACTTAAAGTTGCCTTGGCCTTCCAAGGACTTTTTAAACAAGTTTAAGCACAATACAAAAATCTGTCCGGTTAAAACGGACAGCATCACAAAAAAGGTGCCTTGGCCTTCCAAGGACTTTGGTTCGAGCAAAAAGTAAACAGAATAAATTACCAACTAAGGTGGAGCCTTTGAAGATGGCTCACCCTCATCTGTTCCCTTGGTCTTGATATCACTTTTTTCCTCAATGACCTTCTTGCCTTTGGGGTCAGCCTCTTCTTCGCCCGGACTCTCTCCGGTTTCCTCCTCGTCCCCAGATGAGGATATATCAGTGTACCCTTCATCAACCATGGTCCAATATGGGAGATCATCGTCATCCACGTAACGCCATAAGTCCCCAAGTCTCCTCTTCGGGAACTTCTCGTGGAATAGGAGGACCATGTCGGACTTCACCTTTTCAATCAATAATTCCTCACTCCGGATCATCTCCCTAGCATAAGCGTTGATTTTGGCATTGATCATGGCCTCTTGATCCTTCACCAGAGCAGCTTTCTCGTCAACAGCCTGAGTCACTGCATTCTCTAAAGCAAGTTTGTCAGTAGTCAGATTGGTGACAAGCTTCTCTTTTGCTGCAGTCTCATCTTTTGAGGTTTTTAAGTCCTTCTCCAACCCGGACAGCTTAGCCCGGAGATCTTCTAGGGTTTTTTTTAAAGAGGAAACTTTTGTGTTGCTTTCATTTTGACTCTTCTTCAGCTGTTCGTTCGACTCCTTGAGCAAGTCAACCTTAGTAGTGGCAGTCCTGAGGTCATCGGACAGTTTCTCCTTCTCAGACTTAAGTTCTCTGATGGTTTCTGCCTGACTCCGGACTTGCCTCTCTAGGGTAAGTACTGGTTGTACGTTTCTCAGGAGGGAATGAGCTATAACATCTCTCTCGCTGGAGACCAAGAAAGTCTTACCATTGAAGTTTACTGTGTTGGAGCTGCTTGGAGGAACATATGGCCCAGCAAACTCATCTCTTGACAGACCAAGAAAGTAATCACCCAGAGGACCCAGGCCAGTGACATCCACTTCGTCCATATTGATCTCTCCCCTTTCAATCTCATCAGTATGGAGTTCCCTTGGAATCCCTTCGTTAAGATTCTCCGGGATCTCTTCAGCCAACGTTGGATCAATAGGGAAAGTGGGCTCCGGATCCCGGGGAGCAAACTCTTCTTCTTGAGAAATCTTCTTCTTTTTGGCCTCTTTATCAGCACTGTCACTCGTTTGCTTGCGAGTTCGTTTGGAGGCCCTTGTAGGTTTTGAGGGAGTCTCTCCGTGTTTCTTACTTTCCACTTCTACCACCTGAAGAAGGTTTGCATCAACTTGAGCTGGGACTGGCACCTCTGTGTCAGTTGGAGCCTTTTTCTCCGTATCCGCTGCTGTTTTCCTCCCTTTCTTCTTCTGGCCCTTCATTTTACTTGGGGCTTTGGCCCGGAGAGGGAGGAAAAGGGTCCCATCTAGCTCATGAGACCTTCTCAGCACTATGTCATCATCAGGAGGGGTGGAGAACTCCTCCCATGTTAAATCCCTTCGACCTGTGGTGTTCCACAGGTGAGATCTCGCCAAGTTCCACGAAGTGAAAGCCTTGTGAAACCGGTTCTCCCAGTTCTCTGCGGCCCATGCATTTATCTTGCCACAGGTGACCTGTCCGGCTTTCAGATAGTCTCCGAACTCTTTTGGCAGTTCTAATAAAACAAAAGAATAACTAGTTAGTGAAAGCTTAAAGAAGGGAAGATTCGAACAGAAACTTAAGGAAAGAACTTACGATCGCTTCTCCATCTACTTCGAAGAAGGCTAGGATTCTCCCCAACCTTAATCTTCTTCCCATTCTCCCATGAGCCACTTATAAACAAGAACTGGCTCCTCCATTTATTCTCCGATTCCAGGAGATCATCGACGGCTTTCAGATTGTTCCCCATATTAAAGTGATAAAAGGGGAACTGGTGATGTTTGCATAGACTAGCCACAGCAGCAAACTCTTCCATGGGAAGAGGGATTCCGGACAGCCTGGACGCCATAATACATGACATCAAGGTGTACCATCCGTTGGGGCTCAGCTGTGATGGGCATAGCTTGACTAAATGGAAATAGCGCACTATCTCTGGATCCAATGGGAACCTAAGTCCCCAGTTGAATAGCTCCGTAAAGAAGACTATTTCATTCCTTTTACAATCCATCGGGGTCTCCGGATCGATAGGAATTCGGATTTTAACGTTTTCAGGGATCCCCCACTTAGTGCGAAGCCGTCCCAAGTCTCTAGTATGAATAAACATGTATTTGGTTTTTGACAAAGACAAAAGATACTTAAATTCTACCTTGTGAAAGCAGGGCCCAACTTTCCCTTCAAGGCTCTCCGGCAGATCCGGACGGCTCAGGTACAAGTCTTCTTTGCCTTTCTTGGCAACAACTATAGCAGTTTCAGCTTGTCCGGAAGACTCGGACTCAAACCTGACCTCCTCAGTGGAGTCTTCCATCCTCTCCTCCATTACTGTTGGGGGAGCTTCTGCAGAAACAGCCCGGGGAGGGATGAAGCTTGGTACAGCTGATCCTCCGGACTGGCGGCTCGTTGTATGTTTCTGAGTTCTCACCTCAGTTTGAGCTTCTGAGGTCGAAGTTTCCTTAGGAGGTAGTGGACTGCTAGCCTCCGGACCAACCGGCCTCTCCCGGAGAGTCCTAACAGTTGTCCCGGACCCTGACTCACTGGTATTTTTTGAGGAGAGTCCCTTAACCAGTCTACTTGGTCTTTTCATGATCAGCTTGTCTGGAGAATGATCGGAGTCGGACCCCATAGCAATAAAAGTGGTTTTCTTCCTAACACTTGTAACAGCGACCCCCGGTTCGACAGTGGGGATTGACTCTTGAACTGATGAGCCAGAAACTATTGGGGAGAGTGTTGATTGAAAGAGTTTTCTAGGTTTCGTACCTTTCGAAGACGACGAACCTCTATCAGATTCTTCGATTGAGGGGGCTGGTTGTTCAACAGGCGACGCTGGAAGCCCTGCTGCAAGTCTCTTCTCTTTTTCAACCCTTTGAGCTTTCTCTAGTTCTGAAAGATTGAGCCAGCCACCCCTGATTAGAGCTGTTCTTGCTGTGAACATAAAACAACTAAGGAAAGTTTGAAGTTTTAGAGAGATGAAGTTTCGAGTGAAATGGCAACGTAAAAGTGAAAATGAAACTGTGAAAGATAAATGGAATTTATAGTAAATGTAAAAAAAAAGAGTTTGATTCCTAGGAGAATCCGAAAAGTTGGGCAATGATTAAAAAACGGCGCTGACGTCATCAAAAGCATTTAAGAAGTTACTTGTTCAATAAAGTGGTGCGATTTTCCAGATGAAAAACGGCTGAAGTGACCAACCAGGGTATGACACGTGTCCCACTACCTCTGACAAAGAACCGTTTGGAATTCATAACGGTTGGGCTGTCCGGGCCTATCTCAATTCTCTTCGAATTGGAAAACCACTTCTTCAATCGGACTGTTTTTCAGTTCTTTAACAAGGACACTTGTTCAAATACCTAAAAAAGGGGCTCCTGATGAGTCCGAATTCGAAGAGCTCCCCGGAAGGGTAGTCCAAAGTAAAATCACCCCGTAAATTCGGACAGACTCCATGACTCCAGTTCGAACAGCACTGGTTGAACCGGACAGATGACCTTGAACACTGCAAACATAAGGCAGTTCGAACTATGACTAAAGTACTAAAAAACCTAATCACTATCTGACTAAGCTACCTGTACATCTGCTTAAAACTCATGGGTCTTTAAACATGACCCGGGTCCATTAAACATGACCCGGGTCCATTAAACTTGACCCGAAAGCCCATAAGGGCCCAAATTTCAAACTATAAATACCCAACCACCAGCATTAACTATGGGTAAGAAAAATTAACTGCTGCCAGGCTGCTTAATTCTCTCTCCACCCTTGAAACACTTTGAAACACCCTTAAACATCACCACACCACCGTGAAACACCCTAACACCGCCCCTAAACTCCACTTGAAATTACCAGCCTACCCTCAGGCCACTTTTATCCACACCAAAAGTAAATTGAATATATGGAATAAATCATCATATTCGAGGGATGAATCCCCAATTTAAGCATTTTCATTATGAAATAAATATAAAAGTTATGCTATATTAGAGATTGCACTCTGAACACTTTAGTAGTACGTGTCTATATCTTTTTTTATTATAACTTTTTTTTCTATTCTCTTATTTTAATTATCTTAAAATATTAATTACATTATTCGTAAATCAGATGTTGTTCATACAATGGTTATAAATAAATTTGATATGAAACAATACTCTAACTCAAAAAAAAATTATATATACCTCCACTATAGATATCTACATAAAAAGCTAATCGTGCACTAATATATTCTTAAATTATAGAAAATAGAATTGGTTTATTTTTTATAAGATGGAAAATTATTTGATCCTTAATATGCAGTACAAAAAAATCTTAAAGACCATTTGGCTAAGCAAAAGTGAGTAAGAATAAATCAAAGTTATTATTATTTAAAGATATCAATTAATCATCTTATATTATTATTTAACTATATTATTAAATACTAAAGATATGATTAGTTAAATACACTAATTCAAATTAAAATGGGCCTAGTATTTATAGATAAAATATGATTTGCTTTAAATATATGATTTTTTTATTAATGTTATGTATATGGTTTACTTAGATGAATAAAATATTGGTTTATTACTATTATTATTATTATTATTATTTGTCTTTTATACTTACAGTTCAATATAGATCTTGAATCCTTATCTGAGTCTACCTAAACAAAATTTAACCACACCAAAGTAGCACTACGTGTGGAACCGACTACTACTTATATGATTTTCATCCAAAAACTAAAGAACAATAAAATAAATTTATATCATTGTGAATTTTGAATCATAATGTTCCTCATTCATTGATGTGGAAGCTAGCGACAAATAAACTGGTGAGTAGAACTCACATATAATACGACTATTTAAATGGCAGATTTCCAGCAATTGGTATGGAATCGTTGGAGGAATAATATAATAATTTTAAATTGATGCATGAAATGTTGTTCATGCATATTTTAAATTGAGATTTAAGATATTCATTCTGAAGATGACGTTTAATATAAGACGAAGAATGAGATGGTACAACCACTTTAGTAATAAAATAAATACTCTAGAACGTTATAAACCATCACAATATTCCATTCAGAAATAAAAATAACGTTACTGATGATAAATCGGACTGATGATCCTCCAATAGAAGCGAGAAGAACTGAAAACATCATTACAGAGGATTATGATGAGGAAAAAGACCCCCACTTCTATGGGCAGAAGTGAGAGGAGAAGATGAGAGCATGATCAAGAGCACCGTTGGTCCAAAATAATACCACATGCGACAAAATAACCATGATAATGAATGAATATACCTAGTCGAACAGACAACAAGTTCCACCACCCCAACTTGAGATGCAGCTGGACTACCAACAAGTTATATAACACAATCAATTCGCACTGAATCTCTAACAATTCTCAGCAGCACAACCAAAGATCCGCCTGAAACACCAACAGGCCCTAGTGGCGCAACCGGGGATTCAACCAAATTTTCAATAAGCTTTATCAGGTTAGCCATGAGTCCAACCAAAATATCAGAAATTGTAGGTACATTTGCCGCAATATCCATCCTATTAAAATGTTACACACAATCACCATCTTACCTAACTATGAAACAGAGGTGCACTCAAGATTTGTTAGTCATATATTTTAACAACCAATATATATCACCTACAACATACATTGGGAAGCATAACCTTTTGGATGACCATCTTTTAACATAACTAAATCCATACTATACTGCATCAGTAGAGGTTTATCACCCTCATGCATATTAATCAACATTTTCAAACAAGAACAATGTGAAATCTTTGGTCTAGAAGTGACATGGACCAGGCAAGCAAAAATTATATATATTCATAGGGAATTAAGCATGAATAAATCAAGAAAGTTTCTTTATAATGATGATATGAAAAATATCCATTAGTGATAGTACTCTTATACGGGGATATACGACCAAACTTCAAAAATCACAAAATATTCACTTAAAAGTTGGATCTAGATCATCATATTTTGTACTTTAAAAACGACATGTTAGGGTACAAAGTGAATGATATGCTCACGACCTTTAGAAACCACTTCATCAGTTTTAAAAAGATCAAACAATATGGTTATTACGTCATCTACTCCAAACAAGTGCCCAAGGAGTGGTTTAGAAAATACACTCAAAGGTTTGTCTCTCCAAATTGAGTTACATGACTGTCATAAATTGGTAGCAGTTACAACGTGTATGCAATAAATATTATCAGGACCTTTATCAAACGCCATCATAAAGAATAAAATCCTCAATTTCTGATATTTATTAGTTCATGTTGAGAGTCATGTCAACGTGGAGGATATGAAACATAAAATCCTGATAAAGATACAAATACTCTAATTGTATACTTATGCAACCATCCATTGGCGCGTAATAATGAGTCACTTAAAGTCACAAGTCAATTTTAAACCACATAATGAAGTTTCTAAGAACAAAAACAATGTATGATCCTTTATGTCGAAGCATTATAACCAAGAACAAGGATTCCAAATGAAGTACTTGAGCAACAAAAACAATAATAACAATAGCATGTGAAGGCCGAAATGTCCAACAAGAGTGTCACACACATAATTTACAGAGAATTCCAGAGTAATTTATAAGAGAACAAAATATGTGCTCATGTAACAAAGATTAAAAAGATATGTGGCCACATAGAGCACACAAACATCAATAAATATTTTAAATTCCAAAATGGTATTGGGAGATACACAAGGGATTGTTGGACTTTACAAGACTTACAAGACCGGGTTCATAACCAACAAAACTAACTAACAAAAATGGCAGACTAACAAGAGAATGAGCTAAAGAGTCGACAGCCTTGGATTATAACACAATATGTGAGGTAAAATAGGAATAATAATAAGAAATATTATCTAAAAAACAAATCATATATGTCATTATTAGAGTAGATAAGTCCTCAATAATAACCAAGAGTTTAAAAAAATTATGCATCAATAATATAAAGGTGTAACAACAAGCTCAAATATCATCGTACCTATACCAAAACCCATACCCGGTGTTGACATTTGCAAATGATGATTTGAAAGAAGTGGAAGGATCACATGGTGACATCATGCTTATCACAATAGATTTAGATTTAGTGCAAGTTAAACTATTGGCGAGAGACGCAAGAAACTTGACCAATATACTATACAAAAGTACATATGATAAGATGACAGGTGTTTCAGAATTGATACCTTCTTAGAGGATATTAACAAGATTCACAAGTTTGAATGCACGAGTTTTAGGTTAACTCAATATGGATGCAATCTTTAGCAAACAAGAGTTCAAGAACGAGTATGTTTTTTTTATGATAGTAGATGCACTCTTCTCTTATAATGTAACCGTGGAAAGGTCATGGTTGGACCAAATGCATGACATATTTTATATAGTTCATCAGTGCCTTAAGTTCTTGATCAGTGGAAAAGTATGAGTAATCGGGAGAGAATAAAGACTTTTATATAATATTATACAGCTTTATTAGTTCGCAACCAATAAAAATTAACGGGGAATCAATTGTCCTTGGTGATATGAATGATCTATGAGAATCATCACACATTATGAATTATGGAGAAAAAGTAAAATCATAAAAATATAATGATAAAAAATTATTGGACCAAATCGAGACATCCTCACGAAACTCATGTATAAATTACTTGACCTTTTATAAAATAACATTGACATGTTTTCTTGGGACTTCCAAGATGTCATACGAGTACCATCCAAGATCATATGCCACGTATTATCCATCAAAGACAACTTTCAAACCATAAATAAAAGAGGAGGCCATAATTCCAACAAAACTTATAAAGAATTATTGAAGATATGGACAAGCTGGCAGTACTATGAAACATTCAAGAATTATATTACCTCGTATGGAAAACCGATCCAGTTTTGGTAAAGAAGAAGAATGGAAAGTGGATAATATACATATACTTCACTGATTTAAACAAGTTTTTTCTGAAGGATTCATCACTCTCCTCAAAATCGATCAACTAGTGGATGTTACCTCTGGGAATAAGATGTTATCCTTTATACATGCTTATTTTAGATAAAACCATATACAAATGCATGAAGATGACCATGAGCATACCATATTTATAACTGAAATAGGAAGTTTAAACAAAATCTTTGCAACCCATCTCAGCTAATATCTGCATGCATACATTGATGACATATTAGACACAAGTGTACATCATAACGAACATATAAATGATGTAGTCGAGACCTTCTCAAACTTTAGAAGGGTCAACCTAAAGATAGATCCATAAAAGTGAACATTTAACGTATGATTCGGAAAATTGTAGGCTACATAGACAATGAGAAAGGCATTGAAGCATATCATGCTTAATTCTCAAACTTCGTAGCAATGAACCCTTAGAATTATTAACAAAATATAAATTTTGGCATGAAAGCTTCCGACATTAAGACGATTTATCTCAAGATCTTTAGACAAATGCCAACTTTTCTTTAAAGTATTAGAGGTGCATGGAGATTCAGTTAGATATTGGCCAGCGAAGAAGATTTCAAAAGTATTAAAAATCTCATTGTTTCTTCAAAAATACAAATAGAGCCGAAGTGCAATGAGTTATTGTTTTTATACTTCGTAGTCTTTGACTATATTGTAAGCGTAGTTCTAATAAGGGAGGAAGGAACATAGTCCAAACCAATATATTATGTAAGAAATTTTTTACTGAATGTTAAGATTGGGTACTTTCATTTTGAGAAGCTTGATCTGGCATTGGTGATATCAATCATAAATATGAGGCCATACTTACAGACTCATACAATCATAATTCAAACATCATTGTCATTAAAAAGTGTAATTCTTGACCTATGTATTTTGGAATTTCGACCAACTGGTCTGTGAAATCAGGGATTATAACATACCGTATAAGCTGAATACTACAATCATAGCGCGGGGCCTAAGATACTTCTTAACAGAGTTTCAATATGAAAAACCTATAACTTCAAAGGAGGAACTGAATCCACTTGGAAGGTTATTATATATGATTGAAGCAAGAACCGCGACTCGTAAGAATGAGTCCAACTAATCTTCCAACATGATACGTCATGACTTAGTCTATCTAGTTTGGTTTCATAATCTCAAAAAATGAGATAAATTATGCAAGAGCTATTTTAGGTATCCAACTAGCAAATATTTTTAAAGCAAAAGATTCTAACTAGATAGACTAAGTCAGGACGTATCATGACATTGATTTTTCACATATCTTTATAAAAAATAAAATATTGATTTTTTTGTATAAGCATTTTCTTAATTGTTAGATGCTTCATTAAAACTATACTTTCACCATCAAATAATGAAATAATACACCCCATATAAGGCTCATTATAGAAAGAATCAGTTCAACTGAAAAGTTAGAGGTCTGTCAAATTCAGCAACATAATACCACAAAATGTCTAACATCAATTTTTTATGCATTTTATGGGTAGCAAGTATCAATTTTGACGCTATATATAACTATCCAAACATTACTGCACGAAAATTGCTACAGTATCATCGCATAAAAGACATCTACATCTAGTGTTACTTACAAATAAATATTGTTTTCTAACGGTTCGTCAAAAACTTTTTACAAGTTATCCCGTTCGGAAACTGCCTCATCCTTAAATTTAGTATATCCAGTTTGTTTGGCTTCTTGATGTAACTCTTCTTTTTCAAACTATCAGCCGATTATTTCAATTCCTAAAGATAAGAAAATATTATATTATGGTTAAGGTTCACTCATTGCTCATGTGCCACCAATAATAACTTCGAGAGAATATAATTTTTTAGTTGTATCATGTCTTCTTACTCAATTTGCAATTGTGACCTTAAATCTTCTTTAAAAACAACTTTAGATTTTTTGCTCAGGCTTCAATTTCTTCTCGTTGAAAGTTTTATCTTGCAACTAAACTTGCAATATTTCCTTAGATTAAACTTCGACATAAAGTATGAGTCTCATCTTTGAAATATCCTTCAATGATTAAGTAGTAATTTGGAAAAATAGGAAAAAGTCACGGGCATGAGATGGTGGGTTATCACAATCTTGATGATGTAAGGCAGAAACATTCAGCATATGATGCAACATCAACCCATTTAAAGCTAAGTATATAGTATACACAAATTGAACAAAGAAAAAACATAATCTAAGAATTTCCTCCATTCTTAAATTTATTTATCTCTTAGTTAACTCTAAGGTATACAGATAAATATGAAGCTTCTTCTTATTTGTTGAAACCACAAAGTAATTAATCACTATAGAAATTAGATCCATAAAAGATATTGAAGCTCCAACGATAGTGAAACCTCCATCTAAGGCAACATCAACAATAACTTTTTATCAAATATATTTATGTCAGATGCATCGACTTCAAGAGCATGAAGGCTTGTAATCAAAGACAAGTTCGGTACCTCTTGCATGGTTCTCTTGTATATTCCTTTTGGGATCAGCATCAGCTATATTGTCATCTAGATTACAAGAAGAAGATGTTAGAATAACTTCACGACCAGTAATAGGCTTAGCAACAACAACTGCAACATCGGAAGCCTTTCACTCTTAGGAAATAAACGTTGTATCATATGAATCATCTCCAACCTTTGGTTGTTCATTATTTAAAATTTCATGAAATACAGCTTTTGAAATTTCAACATTTAAAATTATTCCAGCCATACCCACCTACTTTTCATCCAATTAGGTAGCAATAACTACAACACCGGTATATCCAACATTTATAATAGCTTTGTTTATGACCTTCAACTTTGCATAAAAAAAGAGCTACAACACCATCAATAATAGAATTAACATGATTCTTATTTGTGTCATCATCATTTAAAAAAATCCATTAGGATTATTGGAGAGGCCCAGATTCTTTTCTTTTCTTTCTAAAGAACTCTTGCATTAAATGATCAGTTTTGGCAGAAGGTCTAATGTATATTTATCCCTCATGGGCTTGAAATCCCGCTTCAATTACAGTTCTGATTTAAAAAAATGTTTCCAATGCAAATAGGGCCATCTTACACAAGCCGATAGTCACCTTAAAAATACTACTTCTTTTATTACTAATACGAGTCTCATCAGTCATGCACTAATATTCTTCCTCAGTAAACCCCTCTATAATAGTAAAAGAAAATCAAGTCTAAATTAAGGACAATACTCATATATACCCAGATATCATAATGAAAAATATGTCAGGATTATATGATTTATCTTTTAGAATCCAAGTCGAAAAAAAATTGAAACTTCTTGTATGACCCCTATCTCTCAAGAATCTGAGACATATACAAAGTCGTTCTTATAGACCTAGTTACAATATGAGACCTTAGTAATGATCTTTGCCTCGGCATCCATAACAAAAAAAGATAAACTATTACACTTTTTACCATTAATTTATTCATTGTCTAGAAGTTTTTAATGTTGAAATTCCCATATACCTTTTGAGAAACGATGATAGTCGCTATTAACATTCCTCATGAATTTTGTACCAATTAACTTGGACAAATACCAATTTATCTAGAGAATTACAACGGATCCTTATAGAAAGAGAACCTAACACCCGATTCAAGAATATAGATGAAAAAGACTACTTCATACTCCTCATCTTGTAATGAAGTTTCATTTTCTTGAGAAAAGAAAATGTTCATGTATTCTGGAATTCCCTAATCTATTTTTTTCTCTATACTCAAAAGGATCAATATATTTATAATTTTAATCAATGATGTTTGTTATCCTAATATCATGAGGTGAAATACTCATGTATGTTATTTTTGACATTTCTAGTCTATCAACCTAGAATTAATGCTAGCAAAAAGCTACTAAAAAATACATCGACGACCCTAAAAGAAATAACAACACCTGCATATAGTGGTGGAAGAGTTTTTACTTTTGGGGTTTTAGTCGTGGGATGCTTCCAATGATGAACAAAGGGCCTCATCACCCCCTTATATACATTGGAAGAAAAAAAATACCATAGGGAACAGTAGTGTCTCTGTCAGACTTAATGTTAGAGAAGAACTACTAATGGACACATTATGGACACCAGAAGAAAGAAGAAAACTTGCAGGTAACGTGGGAAGAGAGTTTTCTTGTAAGGATTTAGTCAAGCCACACTTCCGATGATGAATAAGGGGCTTCAATAACTCATCAATTATATTGTAAGAAAAGTCTTATAAGGAGTATTGGTTCTCGGATTCTCATTATCTGAATCATCACTCTCGTGATGAACAACATGAGTTGATTTTTTTATTAGGATACAACAACTAAAAATCGGAAATTGTAAAAGAAATATGAAATGAAATATAGAAGTTTTGTTTTTTGCCAACGTGAAAATCAAAACTGTAAAAAATTCTTAAATAAACAACTATAGTTAATGGGGTAAAATGTTCTCGAGAAAAAAAGATTATTACTTATAGTAAAAGGTACATTGAAACACAACCTTTGAAGTTTGAAAATTCAATGACTTAGATTGTTTTAGAGTATAATTAATAAGATTATGAAGGCTAGGATGTAAGGAGTGAAAATGCATGCACGCATGGAATTAAGCACACAACACACATCTTCGCCACAAGCCAATTTAATAAATTTCCTTACAAATGTTACAACGATTATTGCATTTGGTCCTCCATTATATCCAACATTCAACATCAACTCAAAACTTTCAATATGGATTCGGATGTGCAGATTTACAAAAATTATGAATCATTTATCAAATTAAAGCAACAGAGTTTCGATAAGCCAAACCTTTATGATAAAGATTTCTCTTTTCTTTTATCGAGGGATACTAGTAGTTATTTTTCATATTTTGAAAAGGTTGGGGCTACTCTCCTACATCTAGAAGTAATATGGAGCAGTCCGAAGCAAATTCAGAGCTTCTTCGATTCGATAAAGTGGTATAATCAATCAAGTAGAGTTGTATTATTATTTTTAAGTAAAATACAATATTTTTTTCTCAATGGAGCAACAAAAAGCTTTTAATGAGGTATGAACACAAAAGTTAAATGAGTTTTTAACCGATAACATCAATGTATATCAGAAGTCTTAAGTGTCTAGCCAAAAACAGCTTATGATACAGTTCAACAAATCTTGGTAAGAGACATGTTGTTAAAAAAAATCATATAATCAAGTTTTGGTACAGTTTCAAAAGCAAAACTAACAATATTCCATATAAAATATGCATAAGTTGTTAATTTTTCTTCAATTTTCACGACACCAAAAATTTAAAACTCAAAAAAAAAACTTAATATATAGTTCATATTATCAGATCAACAAAAAACTTAGTGCACATTCAATTACACGTACAAAATGATAATGAATTATTCGAAAATTCTATCATTCGATACATCAATACTTTTTAAATGCTACCATTTTCATTAGATGTTTATAATTTGTATTTCGATCTAAAATCTTTTTCCGAAATTTTAATATAGTTGGGTAAATTTTTAGTAGGGGCAGCCAGCATATAACAGTTGTGGCTTATATATCCAAAATCTCAATAAATATCATGAAGCTTCTATGCTCCCCCATAATAATCATATAAAATGAATCCCCAAATGATGTGTAAGAATTCAATAATACATTCACATATATAAATCCGTTCCAAATTATTATTTAGGTCACGCGTTGATTCAACATAAAGGG
This sequence comes from Limnanthes douglasii subsp. nivea, assembly GCA_036936605.1. NCBI lineage: Eukaryota > Viridiplantae > Streptophyta > Magnoliopsida > Brassicales > Limnanthaceae > Limnanthes > Limnanthes douglasii. The sequence continues at coordinate 214,758,864 of JAUPFV010000004.1, forward strand.
GCTAATGCTACTATCCAAAACTTTTTATGTATTTAATAATTTCGATATATTATGGATCGGATTCTGTGATCTACTTGAATGAAAAATATAATTAAAAAATATCTATTTCCGTAAACACAATAGGGGTTATAGGAATTTCACATAGAGGCCAAAGGAGGCGGTAGCTACGGTGGTGGTGGCGTTGGTGTGGTGGTAGGTATCCACCAAACGGCGCCATGTCTCTTTTCTTTTGTATTTAATATATTATGTCTTTTCAAAGGATATTTTGTTCATTTTTTTAATACTATGATTGGAATTTTACGTTAACTTTTCTTACTAGTTTGACAATATTGATATTATAAGTGAAAAAGACATTAAAGTATTATTTCACTAACATAGTCCGATATGTTAAAGCTTACATTTCAAGATTATATGCCATCTATTGGATGGCCGGTCCATTTGTGTTGCTTTTTTGTACTTTATTTGCCCACTTACCCACAAAATCATCATAACTTTCAACTCTTTTCTCGCATTCATGGATTCCGGAATGTGAAAAAGCAATAACTTTTTTCCTTTTATGTTTTTATTAAAGTGCTAGACCATTTGTTTTTTCTTCAAATATCCATATCAATGATTATGCATCATAGGGCTGGTTGTAGTTTTTATGATCGAGTTATCGGAACTCAGTCGGTAAAAACTAGGTCAATAATCCGGATAGTTTTAGTTTTAGATCGATAAAACTTATTTGAAATTAAGTTGATGGAATAATAAACAGTAAAATCGATTGAAAATCAAACCGATAAAATCAATAAATTGATAAAACCAATACGGAATCGAACCAATAAAATTAATAAATTGATATAGCTCATGCGAAATCGAAATAAAATCGTTAAAATCGTTTATTTATTTATTTCATTATATTTTTAATTATAAGTTAATTGCTTGTTAACAAACAAATCAAAAGTAAATTACTAAAGTTTAGTATTTTTATCATTTATTTCAAAAAAAAAGTTAATTTATTTTTTTTAAAAATAAATAAATTGAAATTGAAAACGATCTCGTCCGTCCGAACCGAACCAAACTAAAAACTCAACGGTCTGGTCCGTATTTAAAAACTAAAATTTAAAAACCACTCACCCTGCTCTATTCCGGATCAATAAATTTAATAATCTAATCTCTCAAAACTCCGAATCCATGACCATCATAATTATACAAACTATTTTTTATCAAAATAATAATAACATAAAATTAATGGTTGAGTTAAAGTATGCATGTATTTTGATATCTGATACTATAGAATTGAAGATATTAAATATGAACAATAATACAAATTTTATGGACTTGTCTCCAGAACAGGAGGCATTGGCGTCAAATCAAATGCAAAACGCCAGATTATCCAACTCTTTTCTAGAATCATCTATCTCATCCATTTCTTTCATATAAAAGTCTCTCCGCCTAACTCTATTATGAGCTTAAAGTCATAGCTCAAAGAAAACTTCTCCATAAACGACTGATTAATTTCCTCTAAGTTTATTGATTATTACTGTTGTTGACGGGAGTTATTTTGGTTCGTTTACTATTTAGATTGAATAAAGATTAGAATAGGTGAATTGTTTAAGATTTTTAGTAGAAGAACGATTATTTATCCTATCGATGTTTTGATTTTTTTTCCATCATATAAATATATTATTCTCTTTATTAAATAAAAATGTCGTTTTATCTTTTCACAAATATAAATAAAATAAATATAAAAAAGTTTATCCAAAAACATCGAAAATTTTAAAATTTTAATTTTCAATTTTTTTTACTCTAATTTTATATAGGAGGGACATGATATTAACCTGATTGCTTTCAACATTCAAACAAACTATCAATGTACATTTTTTTTTTCAAATAAACGAGCGATAATACTAAACTCAATACAAGTGAAGCTTGTAGTATGTTTGGAGAATCTAGTGGTTGTGGAATCTCCTAAGACAAAATATGTGATATTTTATAAGCATTTCGAAGAACTTATCGAAAATAATTTCATATTCTAGAGAATGTTGTAGGACATTATTAGATGACCTATTGGAATAAAATTAAATCATCTTGACATTAAAGTTGAATCTATAGAACTTATTGAAATGATTAAGGAATGAAAAGCTCCTAATTTTTTACTACTCTAATTAAATGATGCGTTAAGCAATTATTAGTATGATTATAATTCATATATACGTAGAACAAATTCAAGCTGCACAATCAAGCTACAAACTAGATGACTAACTTGATTTTAAATAGTATAGAGATTATATTTTTCTATTGATCACGCTCGTGCTCAACTAAGAACAATGACATTATTCAAAACCCTATCAGCTGAATATTTAAGATTAAATGATTGATAATTATTCAAGATTACTTTTGTAAGGGAAATATGCTAATTTCCTGTCAGATCAGATCAAAAAGAAAAGGGAAAGCACAAAAACAAAAGTGAAATCAAACACACAATTGTTAACGGAGTTCAGCAAATTGTGCCTACGTCTCCGGATCTGCTGCAGATCAATTTTATTAGAAGAACACAGTGATTCTGCCGTTTTTGGTGAATACACAAAAACAATAACTCTAGGTTTTGTAGAGACTGTAACACTTAAAATGGGAAAAATATTACAGTCCTTAATGTGTAATTTATGACCCACTAAAATTACATTGTCTTTTCAATTCACTCCAGTTCTCTTTAGTATGTTTAGCACTTGCCTCATCTTTACTGTCTTTCACTATCTTTTCATCTAGCATCTCTTCTATCCAATAATAACATGTTGAACAAGGGTGGATTATTATGTCAAAATAACAATCTCCCACTTGAAGACTGGTTTCAACCCGTCTTCACACCTTGACTAATGCAGCAGATCCTTCTGGTCTTATTACTCTTGCAGACCAACTGAAGCTAAACACAACTTCAGTTTTTCAATGGCTACTGTCGTGGTCAACATATCAGATGAATTCTTGCTTCCTTTGATCTTTTCCAGTATTAGCACCTCATCTTCCAATAAAGATCTAATGAAATGATAACGAAGACTGATGTGCTTGGTTCTTGAATGAAATGTTGAATTCTTCTCCAATTGAATTGCACTTTGACTATCACTATGCAGAACGTTGTTCTTCTGTTTGAATCCTAACTCGGTTAACAAACCTTGAAGCCATATCATCTCTTTACTGGCTTCGGTCACTGCTACATACTCAGCCTCTGTAGTTGACAGAGTGACAATTTTCTGTTACTTTGACATCCAACTAACAACTATAGTTCCAACAGTAAATATATAACTGGTAGTGCTTTTCCGGTGATCAACTTCACCTCCAAAATCTGTATCTATATAGCCTTGTACCTTTAACTCATCATTACCAAAGTACAAACACTTTTCTGTGGTACCTAGCAGGTACCTCAAAATCCATTTGACAGCTTCCCAATGAATTTTCCCTGGGTTTGACATAAACCTACTCACAACTCCCACTGCATGACTAATGTTTGGTCTCGTACAGACCATTGCATACATCAAACTTCCAAGAGCTGAGGCGTAAGGAACCTTAGCCATGAAGTCTTTTTCTTCATCCTTTTTAGGGGATTGATCCTTGGATAAACAAAGTGACCTGCCAATGGTGTACTAACTGGCTTTGCATCACACATGTTAAATCTCTTCAAAACGCGATCGATGTACTCTGACTGAGATAACTGCAAAACTTTTCTATGCTTATCTCTTATGATTTGCATTCCAAGAATCTTTTTCGTCGGACCCAAGTACTTCATGTCAAATTCTTTTGAAAATTGTAGCTTCAATCTTCTAATATCATCCATATCTAAACCTGCTACTAACATATCATCAACATAGAGTAGCAAAATGATATAACTGGACTTAGATCTTTTAAAATAGCAACAGTGGTCTGCATTACGCTTCTGAAAACTCTCTTTGTGCATAAAACCGTCGAATTTCTTGTTTCACTGTCTTGGAGCTTGTTTTAAACCATACAAACGTTTCTTAAGTCTGCATACCATGTTTTCTTTCCCTTCTTTTAAGAAACCTTCTGATTGATACATGTATATCTCCTCATCCAAATCCTTGTGAAGAAATGCAATCTTCACATCTAATTGTTCAAGATAAAGGTCTACAATGGCAACAATACTCAACACTGATCTAATAGTATTGAGCTTCACAACTGGAGCAAAAATATCGGTGTAATCAATTCTTTCCTTTTGCTGGAACCCTTTGACAACTAATCGGGCTTTGGATCTCTTAGAACTATCATGCTCATTTTTCACCCGATACACCCATTTGTTATGAAGTGCCTTCTTACCTATTGGTAACTCAGTTAGGTCCCATGTATCATTTGAGATTAAAGACTTCATCTCATTTTTCATGCCAAACTCCCACTTACTAGCATCACTAGTCTGGCAAGCTTCATCATAGCATTCAGGTTCCCCTCCATCGGTAAGTAACAGATAGTTCAAGTATCTCATGTTGGGTACATGGGGTCGGGAAGATCTTCGCAAAATAGGAACTGCCTCGGTTGAGTGTAGGGTATTAGATTGTTGTCGATCGGTATGTCCAACAGACTCTCCTTATTGAGGGGTTAATCTGATCGGCTCTATTTCTAGACTATCTGGGACTCCATCAATATTTGCAAATACTGATTCATACGACTTTGAGTCAATTGCTTCAGTTTTATGTCTGTCCTTGTACATCACTGTTTCATTGAAGATCACATCTCTGCTTCGTATCATCTTCATGTTCTCATCATCCCAAACATGATAACCAAACTCATCTTCGCCATAGCCGATCAGGAAACATTTTTTCAATTTCGGATCAAGCTTGTTCTTGCCTTGATCACTTATATGAACATATGTTGTACAACCCAAAACCCTTAGATGTGATAATTTTATATCCTTACCACTCCATACCTCCTCGGGTATTCGATGTTCTAAGGGAACCGACGGGCCTTGGTTAACCAGGTAAGCCGATGTGTTGATTGCTTCTGCCCAGAACTGCTTCGGTAAACCAGACTGTATTCGAATGCTTCTGGCTCTTTCTGTCAACGTTATGTTCATACATTCGGCAATACCATTGTGTTGAGGCGTACCTGGAACGGTTCTCTCCATCCTAATACCATGCTCATAGAAAAAGTTCTTGAATTTGGTGTCCTCATATTCACCACCATTATCAGTTCTTAGCTTTTTAATCTTCAGACCTGTCTCATTCTCAACCATAGATTTCCATCTCCTAAAAACATCAAACACTTCAGATTTATGATTCAGAAAATAAACCTAAACCTTTCCAGAATGATCATCGATAAAGGTCACGAAATAGTGTTTCCCTCCTATAGAAGAAACAGTTGTTGGCCCCCAAACGTTAGAGTGAACAAGCCCCAGCCTTTCTTTCTTTGGGGTTCTACCACTCGTCTCAAAACTGACCCTTTTCTGTTTTCCAAGTATGCAATCTTCACACATGTCTATATCGACTAACTTTAGACCTGGAAGCTTCCCATTCGAGTACATAAATTTTATACCCTTCACATTTGGATTTTCGTTTCCTGCTGCTATTGCAATTGAACAGCTCGTCTCTGTTGTCTTGTAAAGAGTACCACTCTTCTTTCCGCGAGCAACCGTCATTGCTCCCTTTGACATTTTCCAATTGTCACCATGGAAGATCGTATTATAGCCTTCGCTAGCCAACTGCCCTACTGAGATTAAGTTCTTTCTCAGACTGGGGATATGTCTGACATCTTTCAGTTCCCATACAGACCCATTCAACTTAATCTTCACAGTACCTTTACCAATAATATCACAAGGTTGATCATCACCAAGATATACTTTTCCAAGGTTAGCAGGGCCATACCTCTCAAAGAATTCTTTCTTCGAAGTTGCGTGAAACGATGCTCTAGAGTCTAATACCCAAGACTCTTCCCTACTTTCTAAGGAGCATATTAACGCATCGTCTCCTTCTGACGTGATATTTTCCTATGTCTTCTTTTCCTGGTCCTTTGGTTCTCTCTTGCACTGAAATTTAAAGTGCCCGGTCTTCCGACAATTCCAACACTCGATGTTTCTCAACCCCTGGGAATTTTTAGGATTCGTAGACTTGGACCTCCATGCTCTTGATTTGCCTCGGTAGTTCGATTTACCACGTCCATATACTCTGGATAAATTTCTTCCTCTTAATTATGTATGTAAGACTGAGGAGATTGATGACTCACCTGATTCTCTCTTTCGAATCTCTTCACTGAGAACTAGGTCACGAACATCATCAAATTTTTCGAGTCTCACCTTTCCTTCGTCTGTAGCCATTGCTCCCACTCAAATTTGATTTCCTTTGGATCGCTACCAGTATGGCTCTGATACTAGTTGTAAGGGAAATATGCAAATTCCTGTCAAATCAGATCAAAAAGAAAAGGGAAAGCACAAAAAGACAAGTGAAATCAAACACACAATTGTTAACGGAGTTCAGCAAATTGTGCCTACGTCTCCGGATCTGCTGTAGATCAATTTTATTATAAGAACACAGTGACTCTGCCGTTTTTGGTGAATACACAAAAACCCTAACTCTAGGTTTTGTAGAGATTGTAACACTTAAAAGGGGAAAAATATTACAGTCCTTAATGTGTAATTTATGACCCACTAAAATTACATTGTTTTTTCAATTCACTCCAGTTATCTTTAATATGTTTCGCACTTGCCTCATCTTCACTGTCTTTCATTGTCTTTTCATCTAGCATCTCTTATATCCAATAATAACATGTTGAACAAGGCTGGATTATTATGTCAAAATAATAACTTTGATACGACAAAATATTACATGATAATCTAATTATCTAACTTAGGCTCTCTTGATTTTTAGTTCTTGTGGATATTAAAAAAATAATCAATCAAAATCCTTAAAATCTCAAAATGAAAATGTTAAAACAATAGAATACATGTTCTTCAATTTTTGGAATGGGTCACATTGTTATTATGTTTGATTTAAGGGTTCGAATTTAGGTTCAGCGAAATGAACCAAGTTAGAGAACAACCAAGTTAGATTCGGATGGATTACAGTACTATACGGCAGCTTCAGATGGTGGTAATAGTACAATGTGGTTGTGCTAGAGAACCACGAAGTTAGATTCGACAATGATTTTTAATGGTTTGAAAACCTAATATTACAACTTTTAAAGATTCGATGGTGGCCGAAAAAGATTTCGGTAATTTTGAATGATAGATATGCAGAGATCAAAAACTGTCAAAATAAAATTTATCTATATTAAAATTATGGTTTGAAAGAAAATAATTAAATGTTTTTTATATATATTAAAATTATGGTTTGAAAGAAAATAATTAAATGTTTTTTATATTTATAATTTTAAAAAAAAAGTAGAGATGAGTATTGAACCACTCAACCTCAATTTCGCAAAATATATATATATATATATATATATATATATATATATATATATATATATATATATATATATATATAAAAGATTAAAAAATATATTATGTACTGATTTATAATATTATTTGAGAAAGTTGTTTATGAGAGTATAAAAAATTCATTTTCTCCTTTAATTTCTAATTGTTTGGACTTATTTTGTTTAGTTTGATTAATGTTTGTTTTATATGGATTATATTTAAAGACACATGTAAATTTATTAAAAAGCATTTCGTTTTTTTATCACTTGTTGGTTAACTAATGTCGTTTATTAACATGTTAGTGTGTTTATGACTATGCATCTATAGTTTTGGATATTTCGGGTTTTAGGGTTCATAATAGAATCACGGTTTTATAGATAGTAGATTCTAAAACAGTTCTTCAAAATCCACTGCCTTAAATGGTTTTAAAAAATTAAGGTTAGTCTAAGTTGGTATCGCTACTTAATTGTTATTTTGAAAGAGAAAAATATAACTTAAATAATGTTTTATTTCTCCCACCTAAGTAGTTTTATTTCAGATATTTTTATTAAATTGCATTTGTTTTAACATGATGTCACCAATTTTTTAAAAATATTTATTTAGAACATCGAATACTCATGTTAAAAAGTCTGAGCCGCAATTTTAAAAACTCAAGCCTTTTAAAACTTGTTACCTCATTTTGAAATCGAGAAAAATGAGTATTCATGTGACTAGAGAGAAACTATCTCCATACCCATTGACCCCATCCGGAAGAAGAAAGTTTCAAAACCATCACAAATAAACAATAAAATCATTGTGTTTGGGACCAAATTCCTCCCGGTGCTGAAAATTTATTAAGATTTCGACAAACACAAGATATGATACACGTGATAAGGGTGGAGCTGGTTCAACCTAATTATCCAATCCGATTAGAGAAAAAGTTCATTGGACTTTATTGTAGATGCAAAAAAATAAAGAGAAAGAATACGTACATGTCTAGCTGCGCGATAATGGATTAGTAATGTAATAAATATATCCTATCTCACCTCTTTGGTATCTCTTAAAGTATATTTTTCATATAAATAAGAGAAGCTTATATGTAATAAGTGACTAATAAAATAATAAGAATATTTTTTCCATACATAGAATTTCATGTCTTTCGTATTTTCTAGTTGTTATTGATTTTATTTTATTTACCTATTTATCAATTATATCATCTTCAACATTCGAATTTTAGTTAACTAAAATTTGCATCATCATTTGGTTTCGTTTGTGGGAAGCGAATGTTATATCATTTTCTTATATATATATTCATGAACTTAAAAAACAAGTGACATAAAAAACAACGGATGAAAAATTCACACGTAGATATAGACATTATCATCAGTGATGAAGCAAGCACCAAGATTTCACACGCCATCATTCCAGATTCGATATATCTGATAATTCAACTTCGAGCTCCGACAACCACATTGGTTCAGTTGCTGGTTGGGTTCGCTCTAAACATTTTGCTTCAAACCTGAAAAAGCTTCAACCCCAAACTTCCACCCCAAACTTCCACCTATGAGAACTGCGTTGGTTCAGCTGTTGGAAATTGCCTCAGTGGTTATGTCCCCAACCTACGTTCACCCGTTAGACCTACCTTCGTTGTTGGACCTATTGAAACTCGAATGTTGATTAAGCTGCTAGAACCCCGTTTGTTCCAAACGTTTTACTTCTGGCCCCAACCTTCCGACAGTTAGGGAAAAACATGTGCTCGCTGCCCAAAATTTTTGTTGACGGCCCCAACGAATCTGACCCTAACCTTCTAACAGTTGATACAAGACTAATGATCGCTCTAAATGTTTTGCTTCTTGACCCAAACCCACCTGGATTCCATCCAAACCTCCAACCAGTACTTGGGTTCCAACTGAACCTCTAGCAGCAACCTGAGTTTCATCCAAACGTCCAACTACAACATGAAGTTCAACTAAACCTCCAGCAATAGCCTAGATTCCATCCAAATATCTAGTTGCAACAGGAAGTCCAACCTAAATTCCAGCTACAACATGAAGTACAACTGTACGTTCAACTGTAACATGGAATCCAATCGAATCTCCGGGAGAATACTGAGGTCCAAACAAACATCCAGCTGCACTATAAAGTCCACTCGTGCCTTCTAACATACCCTGGAGTACTGTTTAACCAACATTCGGTCCATAGAGCTCACCAGATCCATTAATGAATTCCTCTAAACTTCGGAATGTAGTCAAACAGTACTCAATACTACGAGGGATCCAACAAACTTATAATCAGTTCTGGGAATGTAGTCTGGACTCCAAAAAGGATAAATTTTTGTTCATTTTCCATCACAGTAGCAAGAGACCAACTATACCCATGTTTACCTTAACATGATCCAATGTTACACTCTGAAGGCAACTAGCAAGCCTCAATGGCCCAACAGCAACAATCCCAACCGAACCTTAGAGGGATCCAACGAAGAATTCTGTAAAAAAATAAATTTTATCATATCTCTACAAGCCCTCGTTTGTTAACTGATATAATGTTAATCCATACAACAAATAAAATGGTATCTTAAGACTAATACTATACAAGATAATGATGGTGACTTGTTAAAGGAAGACTCTCAGTAGCCTCAGACATCTTATACGAAGACCTATTGTTCAGTGACAACAACCACAAATGGACAAGTATAATAAAGATGAAGATCACGACTATCATATTTAGTAGTTCAAAAGCGGACGCTTCGGGGAAGATGACAATATGAAGTGTAAACATTTTTCAATAACCTTTTAAGACAATGTCACAACATGGTTCAATATCACAGTAAGCATTTTGTTAGTACTAAACAAACAGATCCGAATGGTAATTATAAAAAGGATCTACGAAAGGCAAAGGCAACCAATTTAAAAAATTAAGGGATATGTTAATTACTCATGCCACGCGATAAATATCAGTGTACAAGAGTCCGACGAGTAATAATGAGTAGGAAGAAGATGATGCAATGAGCTATATGATAGCAAAATGTCACGAAAACATCACCAAAAACGTAAGATTTCCTTATCATAACCTAAAATTGGTAACACAAAGAATGACCCTAATAGAGGAACATCCAGATTGAGTGGAAGTCGTTAATATTTTGAAAATTGTAATAGTATGAGCAATATCTCAATACAACCTCGTCTAAGCTTCATCTAAATTCAGCTCATTTTCAACAATACCCTCCGGCACAACCATAAATCACACCAATCTATCACCAAGCCCATTGTGGTTAATATGTAGTAGTGACGCATGAAAGATTTTGTAACCCGAACATTCCCTTGATGATATGTTGCCTAATGTTACTCCTTCCTCGGGATCTAAGATTTATCACTAAAATGAGAAGGTTGAAGAGAAAAAAGAAGATTAGAAAAAAAATTATATCACGCTCCATACTCAAATATCACTGTCATAACATTATAAATATATGAAAACTCCTTCCACATATGCTAGAGGTGAGAACAACAATGATGCATTGGGTTGAGTATCCTCTTATCATAATGAAAGACGTCAGAGAAAGAAAATAAGAAACAAAAACATATGCCAAAAAATATTGGTAAAGTAAATAGGATAAACTCTACGAGCACGGGTCCTCTAGCCATGGGTTTGGTGAAAGACAATTCGGATACGAACAACAATTCAGCTTCAACCATATTAACAACAACTTCCAAACAACACCAGCTAGCATTTCACCTGACTTTGCAGCAGGCTCTTCACGCGTTCCAATCAAATCTCCACATCCATACATATGACATATTCGAGCCAAGAGACAAGCAGGTTTTACCATTTCCTATATTGTAACCGAATCTCCAACATGTTTATCTGGGGATCCATTCGCTCCAGACCCGTCTATATTTATTATTTGTAGGAACCTAGATTCAACCAAACATATATAAACTTGGGAATACCTTTAGTTCTATCAATTTTATAGGATGCATCAATTTACCTAACAAAACCTCTTCCTTCTTAATTTCCTACCACTTACATCAAACATAATAATATCGTCCACTCCAACACGACGAGTAAAAACAGTGATCAAATATTCAGAAGATAATGAAGATTAAGGTGATTACTCGGTGAGCTCCGTATAAAGGAGTGACCACCAAAAAACCACCAACAGAAGCAAGAGCTAGAGTCATCCAACCAGAGTCTTTGAGAGGTTCAGTTATCTAGCCACCCACCAGAGTTTCTAGAACTTCATCGAGCCAAATTTTAAGCGGTCCAACCAAACTATCATGAAGCCTCAGAATGGTAATGACTCAGTTTGGTCCAACCGTGACTCAACCTTAGCAAACCGCGACTCAACTTCAAGAAATGATATCTTAAGACCTTAGTAAGTTTTAGCTCAGTCTCATCAGGCCACACATCAATCTGAGTAAGATTTGATTTAGCCTCAGCAGACCACAGCTCAACTTCAGCTAGATTCGGTTTAGCCTTGTATTTGGCCCTTCTTTATATGGCCACAACTTAGCATTATCAATATTTGATTCAACTTAATCAGGAAACAACTCATCTTCAACAAGATTTGGCTAAACCTTAGTAAAACATGACTTAGTTCAGCATAGCCAACGTTCAGTTCAACAAGGCCTCGTTTTGACAAAGCTTAGTTTTCGCATCTTTAATTATTTTTACTTATGTAAATATTATTTAAATTACGCATTAAACTTATTATTCAAGCACCAACCTAAAGTAGGATTACGATCCAAGAACCAATAGACATAAGTCTTACAAGCCAAACTTCAAATGAATACGAGGTTAAGCTTTATAAACAAACAAAAAAATAAGTCTGGGAATAATATGTTATCATTTCGGCCAGAGTTGTACTATGTTCCTAAGAGTCTTGGAACCCCTCAATAAAATATCATAGAGTTTTACTTTTCATATGAAGCTCTTACGACCAAAACATACTAGTTTCATTGATCCACTTTAAGACTACAACCGAAACATATAAGATCATTTGAGCCATTGTAAGGTTAAAAATATATCATATTATTTGAGCCACTTGAAGGCTACAAGATAAAAGAGATCAGCTCGATTGAGCCACTTTAAGGTTACGACAGAAATATATCGGCTCCATTGAGCCATTTTAAGGCTACGACCAAAATATCTCATCTTGACTTAACCACTTTAAGGTCACGTCCAAAATATATCATATTGTTTTAGCCATTTTAAGGATATAATTGAAACATATCAGCTCAATTGATCCAATTTAAGGTTATGACCAAAACATATTATATTTATGTATCCACTTTAAGGCTACGACTGAAACACATCATCTTTATTGAGCCACTTCAGCTAATTACCTATATTCAGGAAACTTATGTCTTGATAATAGTACATAATTCTTATGCTTTATCATCTGATATATTCAATCATTTTACGATAATGCTGGCTTATTATCAGTATATGATTCAGCAATTATTATGCTTTATCGCGACACCAATAATGAAAATGTACTAAAGGGATACTTGTTGATATAGTCCTTAGGGGAGTCATGCAACCTTTAACGCATAATACACTTAAAGTTTTGGTTATTTTAAGACATATTCTAAACAAAATATCATATGTGGTCCATAATCTGATCTCTACCCATGAATTTGATCACCTAACCGGATAATACATAGTTGTTAATTTTTATATAAATCTAATATGGGCTAACTTTCAATCATATTACATATAAAAAATGCAACAATTATTCAAAATGTATATAACAAAGTGAACAATAATTCTAAGATGCGTATGAAAAGTATGTTCTAACAAAAATATGCCCTTGACCTTCAGAACCGAACCTTGTGTTCAAAAACTTTCTTCATCTTACACATTGGAAAAAAAAAATATAATATTGACTATAATTTTTATTTAGTCACACCATATGATGATTGGAAACCTTCAACTATAATCACAAGTATATTTTTTTAAAGTTACGACAACATCATGATAAGTTAAGCCATCTTCGACCAAAACATTGACTAATTTAAGACTTCAACCGCCTCATGAAAAGTAAAGCCAGCTCCGGCTGAGACACTAACCACCATTTTAAACTTCGGCCAACCTCTCACCCGCAAAATAATTTATGGCAAAGTCACATATATGATCTAACCACCTTTCTTCTCCATTGATGCAAGTGAGATAGGAAGACAAACACATATTATTTATATATCTAGGTTGAATAATGATAAAAGTTGAGGAATAAGATATGAAATTAAGAAGATGAAAGTTAAAAATATAAGAGTTGTGCATCTGAAGTTAAACCCTAGACAAGAGTAAGGATTTTAATGCGTGAATGACTAAATAAATTCAAAGAAAAAGTGATATGTTGATCAATTAATTAATCCAATATATTCCAAATAATTTGTTGATATTTTCTAAATACTTATTTTGGCAGCATGGAAGAAACATTGGCAACTTTAGACTATATCAGCAGGATTGTATAAATATTTTAGTATTGTACATATGTACATGAGAATAATCATGGCAAAGACTTTGTACAATTACATAGATTTGCAGCAGCTTCAAAGATGAGTCACATGTTTCGGTATATCATCTGGAGGTTCAAGCTTTCAATTATGAGCATTACCCTTGAGTCTAAAGCAATTCTTTTAACCTTTGAAAAGACTTAGGGCTACTCATGCTCGCGACTCCTTCCGATAGCTTTTGAAAGTACTTTGGGGTAGCTCTTATACAAAAAAATTCTATAATTTCATTCCACCATTCAATCTAAGAAAAATATTCAATCCCAACCAGAGGCTGATTTTAAACATAATCTATTCGATTATATTTTATTTATACAAGTACCCAGAATCGGTCAGGAAAAAATCGATATGAGGAAACCCTTGACTATAATAGATTAGTCTTTTTTCATCATTCAAAGGGCTAAGGGTCTATTTTAATATACTGAGAAGCAATATGAAGCAGCCCAAAGATTATTTGGGGTCATCCCTGGTTTGGTTTATTTTGGGCTAGGGGTAGTTTGGTAAAGTTTTTTGATAAGTTTAAAATATTAAGTGTTTAGTGTAAGGAGTACTGAGATAATTGAGCAGCCTGCTTGTATTAAATGTTGATCACCCTCATTAACGAGAGTGGTTGGGGTATTTATACTCTTAATTTAATGACTCGTGTGCTTACCGGGTCAAGTTTAAGGACCCATTAGTCTTTTAAGTAGGTTATCAAATAGCTTAGTCAAAAGGTGTTTCACATTTGTCTTGTTCGGATTTTACAATGGAGTGTTATGGTCTGAATTGCCCCTGTCCAGATTAAGAAGCGTGCTGTATTTGAAGTATCCGAACTCATCAGTAGCCCTTTTTTTAGGCCTCACAAAATATTTTTGGTAAGGCTAAAAAATCTATCAATCCAGTGTCAACTTCATTTGATCTGCTCGTGTCGTCTAGACTAAGAAATTTATTTACAACATTAACCTAGTTTGAAAGTTATCAGGACTGAATTCACTTCCCAGAATTCTAAGAGTTTTCTTCTTGGATCGTGGGACACGGGTCAATATTTGGTTCGACCTACCAGCCGTTATTTTTTCTAGACCGGCGCACCCACTAAGTCTAGAAAGTTACCTAGGCATTTGATTATTCACACGTCTGCGCAGCCTTTAATCATTGCAAAACCCTCTTCAAATTCTCCTACGTAACTGTTACTTTTTTAGTGTTATATAAATACTATTTCACTATATCATTGTCTTTCACACTCAAAGCTTTTTTAGAGAGATTCCTATCTTTATCTTCAAATCGTTCTTGAGTGGTTTTATGTTCACAACCAGAAAGCAGTAGATAAAGGCGGCAGGTTAAATTTATCAGAGTCATAAAGAGCGATAAAAGTAGAAAGATAAAATCGTATCGTTGTCGGTCTCCCAGTTTCCCCAAGTGAGAAATCCAGTCAACCAACCCAGGACGTCGATCAAGGGTCTTCCTCTTCCAAGAACCCTAGGCCCAGACAACTTACATTCAAACCAAACCTTTCACCTTTGCCTTGTCGTTCTTCTGTTCAAGAGTCCCAACCTTCTGTGCCTAAGGAAAAAACAGTTTCAAGTATCAGAAAACCTTCTCTCTTTATTGCTATGGGTTCTGATGCTGAGAAGTCTCCGGAGAAGATAACCCCTCGCCGGACGACCTGCCAAACTAAAATCCACTACACACCTTCACTACCAAAACCCTCCGAATCAGAGGTATCATAAGAAGCTCTAAGGGCCAAGTCCTCCAGATCCCAACCTCAACCAGACACCATGCCTTCAGAAGCAACAAATACTCAACCATCCGAACATTCTTCGGTTCTAGAAACGGACATCTCTTCTTTTAAGGAAATTGATAAACCTTCCATAGTAATGGAAGAAATAATGGAAGATAGTATTGAGGAGGCTCCCTTCGAAACTGAGGCATCAGGTCAAATGGGTGCTTTTGATAAGAAGGGAAAAAGTAAGGTGAAAGTCTGCATTACTCATTTGGACTCGTTTTCGGAGTGCTATAGGGCAAAGTTGGCCCTTGCTTCAAACATGTTAGTGTCAAATACATGTTCGCCCTACAAAACATAAATTACATCTACACCCATACTGCTGAGTTGGGCCAAATCCGAACAAAATGGGGGATTACGGAGTCAGTAAAGGTAAGGATACCTATCACTCCGAAGACACCCATAGACTGCAAGCTTAACGAGGTGGTAATTTTCACCAAAGTGCTGAACTGAGGACTTCGGTTCCCATTGGACCCAGAAATCGTCAGGTACTTTCACTTAGTCAAACTCTGCCCTAGCCAGCTAAACCCCAATGCCTGGCACTCTCTCCTTGCTTGCATCATGGCATCAAGGTTGTCAAAAATCCCAATTCCGATGGAGCAGTTTGCTATGGAAAGTTTGTGCGAGAATCATGAGATTCCATTCTACCATCATAATATGGGGAACAACTTTAAAGTTGTGCATGACTTGCTCGAGTCCGAAAAGAACTGGAGGACACAATTTTTGTTTGTTTGTGGGACATGGGAGAACGGCAGGAAGATTAAGGCCAACACCAATCCTAGTATGCTGACTAGTAGGTGGAAAAGTACTAGTAAGTTCCTTTCCTCTCTGTCTTTCATGTTTTTTCTTTTAAATTATAAGTGTTCCCATTCTGATTGACTTGTTACTCCTTTTTAGTGCTCCCGAAGGAGTTCGCCTGACACTTAGAGGAGGGGAGAAAAACCTGTGCAAAACTCAACGGATGGGCTGCGGAGCATTGGGGGAATGCCTTCCACAACTGCTTCACATCGGGAAATCTTGTGAGGTCCCATCTGTGGACAGAGGCCAAGGACAGAGGCCAAGGATGGAAAATTGTTCTTACCTTCTAGAGCAAAGGCTCCCAGCAAGATGAAGAACAAAAAAAAGAAAGCTGCAATAAAGTTGGTCTAAGCAGCCACATATTGGACTGGTTCGGGGAACCAAGGGGGAATTGATGTTGTTCTGCTCAAAGTAGTAGAGGCTGAAACAGTGAGGGAGGCTGGAGAGTCGCAGAACCTACCAAAGCCTCCCAAGAAGGATAGAAAAAGGAGGGCCAATAGTGATGAGAAAGCTGTGAAGAAAAAGAAGGTCACCCTGGGACAAGAAATAATTCTTCGTCCTTCGGAAATGCAAACTCTACCAGCCCCTGTTGATCCCACTTTCCCAACAGATCTGCAGTCCGGAGAGATTGCTGGGGGGGGGGGGAATCAAGAAGTGGACATTAGTGCCCTTCAAGACATTGATTTACACTTCAATGATTCTGAGAAGGATGATTTCGTAGGTCTCTACTGCCCCACTAGCTCTGCCAATATGGTGACCTTCAATGGTAAATTTTTCTTCGTCTCTAGAGAGCAAGATGTTCTGAGCCACTCCCTCCTCGGTCATATCCGACCAATACTCGACTTGGAAAGACAGGTGAAAAGTCAGACCATCCTTATCAACTCCCTCACCTCTGATAATGAATCCTTGTGAAACAATCTCCTAAACACTCAGCAGAGTATAGAGGAACTGAAGAAGGAGATGGAGGTACTAAAGAAGGATAAGGAGGATTCAGCAACTAAGTTAGCCTCATCGGAAGCAGACAGAACTGAGCTCTAAACTAAGTATTCTAACTTAGAAAAAGACTTCACAAGGCTGAAAGACGAAGTGCAAACCAAGGATGCTGCCATTCAAACCTTATCCGATGAGAAGGCTGAACTCTGTTTCAGAGATGATCAAGGAGAAGGAAGAATTAAAGAGCCAGCAGGAGCAAGATATCTAAGCATATATTGATAAATATACAAGTGAGGTAATAAACTCTTTAGAAAAAAGATATGGTGGGATCAAGTCAGACATGGTGCTGCTGAAGCACGTGGATTACGAAGAGATCCCATTTCATACCCTAGCAAATGGTGACAAACGCAACTACTCCAGCGGAATTGATTCCACTACTGATGATGAAGAGGGAACCGATGAGAGTTCGAGCGTCGAACTCAAAAGTCCTAAAAACGGTGATGGTGGTGAAGGAGCATCCGAAGGGAACAAACCCTAAGGTCTTATATTTTTTTTGTCTTTTCAAACACTTAAAGTCCTTGGATGGCCAATGCATTTTTTTTATTACTATTCGGTTAAAGTCCGAATAGGTCCTCTGGAAAACCTAAAGTCCTTGGATTGTCAAGGCATATTTTGTCCTTTTGTTTGCTTCAAGTCCGAATAGGTTTAATTTATCATACTTTACTTTGTTTAATACTGTCTTTTCTTTAAATATTTCATGGCTAATGTTTAAGTAGCCCCTAGAATTTCAGAAGTATTAAAGTGAGAGTGTTTAATATCTCCGATGACATATATTTAATGGTCATCACTTCACCAAGTTTATCTGGTCTACTAAAGACCCAAAGTGTTGAACATGTGATTTATACTTGAATTGAATTGTAGTACAACCACTCCGAATATTTTAAGAAGGCATCATATATTATTGAATAAAAGACCGGACACCTCATTAAAACCTCCCCGCGCCACCAAGGTAGGAAAGAGTATGCCCCCTAACATTTATATTGATATTTAACAAGTAAATATTTACACAAAAGATTTTACTCTAAATATAACCTGAGATGCTCAATATTCAATGGGTGCTTCAAAACTTTCCCCTCTTTGTTCTGAAGTCTATATGTCCCAAGTTTGAGATTTTCACAGACCTCATAGGGGCCTTCCCAGTTCGGAGCTAACTTACCAAATTTCTTCTCCTTGGTGTGTAAAAAAACTCTTCTTAACACCTTATCTCCTGGTTGAAAATCTCTTCTCTTGACCTTGGAAGCAAATCTGCTCCTCATCAAACCTTGGTAATGAGTTGTTCTTAAATGAGCTTTAACCCTTCTTTCTTTTATCAAGTCCAACTGATCCCTAATTGTTATCTCATTAGCTTGTTCGGAATAGTTGTAAACCCTGTATGATGGTAGGGTAGCTTCTATGGGGGTAATTGCATCCATCCCATACACCAAAGCAAAAGGAGACTCTTGCGTAGCAGCCTGTGGAGTAGTTCGATACACCCACAACACTTCTTGCAAATAGATTGGCCACTTCCCTGCAGCTCCCTCTATATTATTTTTTAATCCGGACAAAATGGTCATGTTGGAAACTTCAACCTGGCCGTTTGCTTGGGAATGGAAATAAGAAGAAAAACAATGTTGAATTCCCCTAGAAGCACAAAAATTCTCCATATCATTGTTACCAAACTATGGCCCACTATTTGTAGTAATCTTTTGAGGGATCCCAAATGGACAACATATATTGTCCGAAGACCTTGTAATAAAATGATTTAGGGCAGCCAATCTTCCGGTGAGCCTCTGGACTTCTTTAATATTCTGAGGAGGATCCATTTCCAATAGGGCATTAAGTTGATCCGGATCGGGTTGTATTCCTTTCTCACTTATCACATAACCCATAAACTTTCGAGATCGAACCCCAAAAATACATTTTTCTGGATTCAATTTCAGATTCACAACTGTCAAATTAGCAAATGTTTCTTGAAGGTCAATTATATGCAAATCGTCCTCCAAGCTTTTAACCATCATGTCATCTATGTATACTTCCATATTTCTACCAATCTGACTAGCAAATGTTTTGTTCACGAACCTCTGATAAGTAGCCCCAGCATTCTTTAACCCAAAAGGCATCACATTGTAGCAATGGAGACCTCTGTTTGTGATAAAGGTAGTATGATCTTGATCCTTCGGATCCACCTGTATCTGGTTGTACCCAGAGAAAGCATCCACGAAGGATAAAAACTTGTTCCCAGACGTTGAGTCTACCAACTGATCTATCTGAGGGACTCGATAAAGATCTTTTGGGCAAGCTTTGTTGAGGTCAGTGAAATCAATACACATGCGCCATTTCCCATTATTTTTCTTGACCAACACCGAATTTGTGGTCCATAAATGATATTGGGATTCCTTTATATGTCCCATCTTGGTAAGCCGATCAACCTCTTGGACTATCACATCAGCTTTTTCCGTAGAAAAAGCTCTCATTTTCTGTAGAACAGGTGCAACATCACTCTGGATTGACAACTTGTGTGAGATAATTCTTGCGGGCACTCAGGTTACATCACCATTGCACCAAGTAAAAACATGTTGATTCTTTAGTAAAAAGGAAAACAACTTATTTTTCAACTCTGGCGCCATTTTGGAACCAATCTTGATATTTTTACCCTATGCAAGGGAGTGGATTTCAATCTCTTCAATTGGTATTATAACACTATGAGCCTCTCTGGGGTCATCAATCTCACCTTCTCCCTCAGAAAGCTCCAGTAATTGCTAGTCTTCATTAATCTGCAATGCTTCCAAAGTTCTAGGAGCAAGAGCAGTTGCATAACACTCCCTGGCTATCTTCTGACTACTTCGGACAACACCTACTTTCCCTTGAATTGAATACTTCAAACACTAATGGATTGTTGAGGCCACAACATGCATTCTGGAAATCCAAGACCTCCCAAAAATCTCATTGTAAGATGTGGGGCAATCTATCACAACAAATAGCACCCTCACCATCTTTTTAAAAGACCCCTTGCCCAACACCACTTCTTTCTCAAATTCCCCAATTATATCCGCAGAACTCCCTATAAAGCCCACAATGGTTCTTTTGAGTTTTGAATAATAGTTGGGTTCCTCATTTTCTTGTAGGAGCTTAAAAAAGGATGTTTGCCGAACTTCCTGTGTCTATTAAAATCCAGCAAATATCATTGCCTCCAATAGATGCTCCTATCACCACCGTATCCTCATGAAGCCCAGCAATATTTCTCAAATCATCATCATCAAAAACTATGAATGGAAAAAAGGGATTTGGCATTGATGAGAAGACATTCCCCCTTCCAAATGAGTGACTAAACTATGCACATGCCTCTTCCTTGACGAAGGAGTAGGTGCTGTCACAGTATCTCCTCCAAAGATGGTGAGTGACTCAAAGAAGCTGATGAGTCCGGATACCGTCTTGGTTTGCTCTGTTATGACCCATTTCCACTCCTTCTTTTGAGATAAGCTCCCAGCTTGCCTCTTTCAATAAGATTTTGTACTTATTATTTCAATGATATGCATTCTTGAGTATTATGGCCTATATAATTATGATACTCATAAAAACAAGTATTTCAGATATCTCTGGGAGACTGCAGTGCCGCCGGTTTCTGGAAATAGACTTCATCCTTGATCTTGTCATATATTGTGGCCACATTCTTTCTTAACTCTCCAAAACACTCCGGTTGAACCCAAGGACCTCTTTTTATTTCTTGACTGCTGGCTTTGAGACTGATTCTGGTTGGACAGAGTTTGTTTAGCCCGGTTGGACCCTTGTCCGCTCTCCTTAGCCTTATATCCGGACTGGTTCTGAGCTGTTGGGGTGGAACTCACTTGACGGTGCACCCTAGTTTTCTTGGTTTCTTCCACGTTAATCTGTTTTCCCACCTGATTCAACATGCCACCCCACGTATGGCTTTCTTCCTGGTCACCGAATAGGCTAGATTCCTAGGGTTTAACCCTTGTCTTAGAGAAGCAATTGCCACATGTTCGAATAAATCTACTAATCTGTTCTTTGTGTTCACGAACCGAATTATATAATCCTTTAAGGACTCATTTGGTTCTTGGGCACAATGGATAATGGTATCTACATTGCCTTTTACTTCCTTACTTCCAACAAATTTCATTCGGAAGGCAACCCAAAATGTATCAAAATTTCTGATAAACCCCTGGGGTAAGCTGTTATACCACTTAAGAGTACTTCCCGTAAAAGTTTGGGAGAAGGCTCTGCACAAACGTTTGTCATCATTATCAAAATTCATCATGAAGTTCTTGAATTGCTCCAAATGGTTGTCCGGATCTTTACTTCTATCATACTTCTCCATTTTGGAGCTGTCAAACCTTTTGGGTAGGTTTCCGGATGGTATCTTAGAAGACAAGGGTGACTCTCTCCAGTTCTTATTATGACTAAAGACTATGTCTTAATTAGGTGTTGCAAAAATACCTGGTTCGGTCTAAAAAGCAAAAGGATCTATCAGCAACTGATCAGCATGCTTGTGGCTGTGGGATGACCCTTGCCCAGATGCCTTTTAAGCCTCCCATGCATATCCCTCTTTTTTGAATATTTTTTAATTAGTTTCATTTTCTTTCTGGACCTCCCTTACTCACTGCTTGATGACAAAGACTCCTCAAGCTCAACCTCGTTCGAAGAGCTGCTGGAGGACTCAGAATCTGAAATTTCAACGGACTTAGAGCGATGTGTCTTTTAAGAGCTAACATGAGTATTTTTCGAACTCAGATGAGTCTTTATTGATGGATCATTCTCCCTACGGTTGTCGGTGTGATGAATAGCTGACGCCCATGACTTCTCCTTTATACCATTTTCTGCTTGTTTTATGGCCCTTAACGTCTTTATTTCTCCTTTTAACTTGTCTCGCTCTTCAATGGTATATTCCTTGTTTTCCCCAACCGTTTCCACCACAGGTGGTGGAGTTCCCTTCTCGTTTGGATCCATCCAAACTGGTTCTTTCTAATGTTTTTTAATGTAAAATTCAGGAACCTTCGTGTTCCCACTGTGGTCGCCAATTTGGTTTGGTTTATTTTGGGCTGCGGGTAGTTTGGTAAAGTGTTTTAATAAGTTTGAAATATTAAGTGTTTAGTGTAAGGAGTAGTGAGATAATTGAGTAGCCTGCTTGTATTAAATGTTGATCACCCTTATTAATAAGAGTGGTTGGGGTATTTATACTCTTAATTTAATAACCCATGGGCTTACCGGGTCAAGTTATGAAACTGGGTAAAGTTTAAGGACCCATTAGTCTTTTAAGTAGGTTATCAAGTAGCTTAGTTAAAAAGTGTTTCACATTTGTCCTATTCAGATTTTACAGTGGAGTGTTATGGTCCGAATTGCCCATCTCCGGATTAAGCAGTGGGCTGTGTCTGAAGTATCTGAACTCATCAATCCCGATTCGGCCAGATATTCTAACAAAACCAACAACCTGCTACTTGTTGACCTATACTATTTCCGTTTGGGAATATTGAGCTTATCATCCTCAAATGAGGTTTTGACCGAGAAAGAGTTTAAAATATAGGTAAGAACATGGTCAGCATGAACCAATCAGGAGATGGCCACAAGGTTTATATGGCTACAATACTTTGAGCTCATCCAAAGACAGCACCAACATATCCTAGAACTCCTACGAGTCCATTCGAACTTAGGATGTGATATAGTTCAATATCAAGGCCATTCAGCCACGAGAAAAAAACATAAAAATATTCGACATCCCCAACAAAGGAAATATAACAGATACTTAAATTTACTTATCTATCTGGTTTTATTTACATATTTACCGATTATATTAACTCCAACCTTCAAATCTCAGTTAACCAGAATTTACATCATCATTGTACATCATAAACGCCTAAAAAATTTATTTATTATGACCAATTATATTATTTTATAATCCTAATATATATATATATATATATATATATATATATATATATATATATATATATATATATATATCGGAATAAAAATGGATGAATTTTCCATGTTTTCTCTGTTGCAACAATGTTCATAACTTGGAAGTTAGCCAACTAGATGTCGGTACAAAGGATTATCGAAAACATAATTTTCGTTCAATTATTAGAAAGGTTTCATAATTGGCATACCAAAAATCCTCTTGCAACTTTCTTTTTTGAAATATGATATTTAAATACATGATATTTTATATTTTTCATTTGGAAAGTTGACATTTTTGTTAGATGACGGGCCTGTAATTACTAATCTTTTGATATAATTGAAGTTTATCAAATTAAATGACAACAAAGATGAAGGTATATGGTCCTAATTGGTACATGATATCTTAAGGTCCATTGATATCGGTCGTTGTATACGGGTTATCTTATCGATCGACTTTTTCTTAACTCTTTGCATTGATTTCTTATATTCCATATATAATAACCTGTATCGTAACATAATTCAATTTCTTTTTTACTGATTATACTTCAGCCTTACAAGTATTTTTTGGACGATCAAATCCTTCAAGCCAATATGTGGTGCTTTTGTCTCTAACCTTTCAGTATAGTTTTATCATAATTTCAAAGATATTTTGAGGCCAAAACATATAACATCCTTGAATATGCAAACATTATATCCAAATCTAGAGATTAGCTTACATTTTTTCGAGCAACGTTTTGAATATGTAAAAAAAAATTCCTCAAAAATAGTTTATAGTTAAGCTGACTCGTCTTGATCTAATGTTTCAGGCTTGAATTTCAACTTCCATCCAATATTAATTAAAATAACTATTCATTAAATACATAAAATATTAAAATAAAAATATTAAAATATGAAAGGTTTTGAATTACCATAACATTGTATTGTTACCATAATATTTGAGTTGGTTAGTGTAAGCATAAAGAAACTTTTTATCATAAGGTTTGATCCAAGATGTTTGAGCGTAATCGACGACCCGATGGTATTCTTTATACTCTTCTTGTTAAGGAACTAACAAGTTCTGCCAGAGTAAGTCTACTATTTTTTTGTCAAGAAAGAGATCATTTTATTCATCAATAGGTTTTCCCTATTTATAATATACAAACTAGTGGGTCTAAACGTGCGTTTATATTACCACTGTCATAGAGATAACAGTTGTCACGTGTATTATAAACCATTATCCCTATAACTGTGGATAAACAACCGTTACCACTGTTATCCCTATAATTGTGGAATAACTAACACGTCTTAAACTCGTGGGTCTAAACGTGCGTTTATATTACAAATAAAGGCTCTGAGTGCAATCTATAATTCAATCCGAGCTGAACTCTTCTTTTGAGAACACCAGAACTGATCCAATCTGCTGAGTTCAAACTCGAGCTCGTTAAAGAACGTAACCCAGTTTGATATGTATTGCTGAGCTCGAACTTACTGATGACGCGCTCAGGTCTTTTCCTTTTACCGCATTCCTTGTTTAGTCGATCAACTCTACTATGACGTCATCGAGCTCATCCTGATCTTGAATGCAATCGATCACCTCCACTATGTTGTCATCGAGGTCATCATGATCTTGAGTTCAGCAACACCGTTGATGCTCTTATGTTTGCTCCATTATCAAGCTGTGTACATCGTTGAGCTCAGTCTACTGACGAACTCAATATCCCTTCGAGCTCTTCCACGTTATCCATTATTGATGTCGACCTGCTATTGAGCTCGTCCACGTCACAAAACTCGTTCTATTCTTTACTACTTATCATAATCCAAACTCTCAGTGCTCATTGCTCGTGTTCTGGGGAATCCCCCCTTATCACCTCTTTCATATGCACAACTCTTGAGTTAAACTTGGTCATGGTATCTAAATAAACAACTTTCTCCAAGGACTTAGGAAATTCTCCAAATACATTTTCATCCGCACATAATTTTTTAGTATTTGTTAAAATATTTTTGCTTATATGTTTATCTACATAACATATGTGTCGCTTTTGTAAATATATTGTCAATTGCTTTTGTTAACTTCAGTTTTCAATCTCTCACCAAAATATCAAGTAAATTACAAGTATTTTATTTTATGAACAACCATAGGTGATCTGAAGCGTACATTTTCATGACTCATTAAAATGATAGTGGTATAAAAAATGATGTTTGTTGACGTAACACCAACAATTTAGAACAATGGTATCTTATATATTATCATTTTGTACGTATTATCCACAATAAGGACCCGAGAGAATGTCATTAGAGATCAATAAACGTCATATGTGAAAAACAAATGTGGTTACTTGAGATATATCATTTTTTGTTTTATGTAATTCAATATGTTTTTTTCTTCCTTTTAACTAACAAGAACATAAGTTTTGACTGATCGCATTTCTCTAATGTATGATATTTTTTAACATTATAAATGTTACGCATGTTGGACACATTATCACGATTAACATTCTTCAACCCATATAAACTATATTCTTATGATGAATACCATTTAAAGACAATTTCTTCACTACTTTTTTATGGATTTTTTTTTTAAATTTTATTCATGTTGGTGATCTTTTTAACAATATAGTTTACTCATGATTATGTCTTCCGCATTCAATTTGCAAAGGCCATAGCTCATCTCCCAAAATATACTTTATAAGTTTAAAGGAAAACTTGCATTTATTGTGTCTGTTATTCTCTTGAAATTAGGTGATGCAGTTATTTTCGTATTTTCTTTACCTCTACCAAGCATAATACAATCGCATAGTATTTTCGTATTTTTCATCATTGTACAATATAACCCAAATTTTTACCAACACACATTATCCATTCAGTAAGTTTGGATTTCGTGTAAGGCATATATGTTGTGAATAAGTTGGTATGATCATTTAAAATACTTATCTCCAAAATACTTGCATACTCCTAAATATTTAAGTACAAAATTTTCGTAGACTGGTAAAATAACTAAAAAAACTAGTATCATTTAGAGATTTAATAATAAAACATAACATGAAATAACAATTAATACTTAGACACCATCTTAAATTAGTTGGTATTTAAAAAAAAAGTTAATTATGACTTCGAGATACCATCCCAAAGTCAATTGTTTGTAAAAATAGCAATCGATATCAAGACGGCGTCGCATGATAATAATAGTTTTCAAAAAATAGCTACAACTTAGAATTGTGCTGCAGTATCACAAAAATCACAAAACTATGATTTCGTTTTGAATTTTTTCTATACACTAGTACTAGAAGTTGAAAAAACTAATTAATATATTTTATGAATTGTTTGTTTGATATTATCTAGTTTTTAACCGGTATTTTATTTTTCCATGAATTTATATTTAAATAAATTTTAGATTTTTCTCATTCAAATTTTATAAATATTTTACGTAAAAATTCAATGAACAATATCAGATAACAAATAATAAATAAATATAAATTTAATATGATATTAAATAAAATTAAATACAAACAAGTTGATAATTCAATAAGAACGTTAATCCTATGTATTTTATATTGTTCGGACCTATCCACGGATTGAGTTTGATAATTATTCTTCATAAAATAAAGTTTTATTTTTTACACGTCTTTTTTCAGAACTAGGGCCATAAATTTATAAATATTTTTGTATTTAATTTAATATAGTTTTTTTGCACAAATTGTTGTTTTTAAATTAAAATAAAAACCAAAAATAATTTTTTTTGTTTTTCTTTTAACAGAGTCTTTTTTTTAAAGGTTTGTATCTTTCCGACCATAATTGAAGAAAAAAAAGTATGAAAATATCAACGAACAAAACTATGTTCACGAGATCCAATTGCGATGATTTCGCACTATATTTGTGTGGTGTCGCATCTCGTACTTCGTTTTGCTTCCATTCTTGCTTCTCGCGGTTTATTTTGTCCGGATTTTGTATTTCGCTGGTTACACTTTGTTTTGCCCTTGTTTGGCACTTAATTTAAACTCTGGTTTCGCACTTAAAGCAAAAAAAAAATCTAAATTTAACTTTAATCTCGCATTTTGCATCTCGCATTTCTCGTAAGGTTGTCTCTCATCTCGCACTTAGGTAAAAAAAAACTCAATTTAACTTCGGTCTCGCACTTTAAAAAAAAATCAAATTTAACTTTGATCTCAAAAAAAAATCAATTTTACACTAGTCTTGCATCTCTCTTGCATCATCCGTAGTTTTGCATAAAAATACAACCATATTATTCACTAATGTTGTTTTATTTGTTTTAAGAAACAAAATCCATAGTATTTTTGGATTATTTTTTCAAACGAGAAAAGAATACAAACTTTGAAGAAAGAAAAAAAAACCGTAACACACACGCCGGAAGGACATAAATTTATCAAATTTTTCTGTAATTTAAGTAAGCTAACCATTTCCCCTTTAAAGGGTTATCTTTGTATTTTAATCACATTTTCTGATACAGACAACAAACACTCGATCAAGAGAAAATTATCGTCGAGAGATACAACACTCGATAATACATACATGTTACAACAAAACTAACCGGTCAAGAACTCATCGACTCTCACATTAGTTTTTCTCGACAGGAACTTCATACAAATGGGAGGTTGAACACCAACGAGGGCAAGTATTGAGCTTGGCAATGTCCAAATCCCATCACCACAAATTAACCCAGAAGCCACGGCTGAGCCATAAGCATCCGCCTTTGCCTTGTTGATTTTCTCCCATATGAACAATATCAAGCTTCCTATGCACATATCAATGGCAAAATACGGACCCAAGTAGAATGGGATCGCCATCGCCATTGGAAGTGGAACAAACCTCGCCCAATTTTTAGGCAAACTATCTTTTACTATGTTCACTAAAATGGCAGCCCCGAAAAACAGATAACAAAGCAAGAGACACTCTTTAGGTAAGGACTTAACTCCTTCGACCCCGAGTCTAGCCATGTTTCGATACACTATAGCAAATGGTGCGGGGTATCGACTTGTATGGAGGCCGAGATCATCAAAGGCCTTGTAAAAGAGCCAAAAGACACAAGGCGATATAACACACCCCATTGCCGTCCCAAGTACCTGGCTCACAAACATGGACCGAGGTGACGCTAGAGTCAAATACCCAGTTTTGAAATCCTGCATTAGATCCGAAGCGGTAGAAACTATGTTCATCATGACTCCACAGGCTGCTAAACCAGCAAGGACTCCACCGTTGGCTGAACCAGCCCATGCACCAATCGTAAATATAGCTAGTTTACCATACGTTGACGCCAGAGACCAATCTGTTAGGCCACACCCGTATGCGTTGCAGAAAGCTAATACAGGTGCTAATAGATAAAGAACAAGAATATAGTACCACTTTAGTTCGTTGAAGATGTAAGGAAGAGTGACAGTAGAGATAGCAGCAATCACTGTGTAACCTCCGATGGCAAACCAAGTTGGTATTTGATCTTTGAGAAATAGTTCAGTGCGGATTTTGTCGTCGTATGAAAGTCTAGGGCTATCTGTAGGTGACTGGTCCTGAAGTGGAAGAGGAGAATTTTTTCGTCGCACTTGCAAGAACAAAGCAGCAAGAGTTCTGCTTAGCACCTTGCAGAAGTTGTATAGACCATCGCCTAGAATCACGGCAATGGCTATGAACACCTGCATTTGATTGAGTTAGATGTTAATATTAGTGTTATCCACAAAAAAACTTAGAAAGTTCTATCCATAAAAAATATTATGTATGTTATTAAAGGGTATGTGATGTATGTCTTATAACCAAACATCAATAATATTACAGTTTGTAACAGAGAAAAAAGAAAGATGCCTTGTAAGCTTGAAGACCATGCATGCTAGTTGTAGAGATGTTTGAAGGGTACCAATGTCCCTTTTCAGTTTCCATAAGAGGCCACATTATACCCCAAGACAGTACTCCTCCAACCAGAACGGATACATTAATGATGTAAGGGCATATCATGCCTACGCCAATATACGTCGTTGAGAAATCAAAATAGAATCTGCATAAACACAATTCGTAAATGACATCAAGAAACCTATAGCCAGATTAAAGAAATCACAACGCGAAAGACAAAAAACAGATACACATACTTGTACTTATACGCTTTGAGTCCAAAAGTAGGAAAGCTCGTAAACCCACAGTCGTCTCCAGCAGTAAAGAACCACTGAAAAAAACCCCAGAGGAAACTAAAAGAGAAGAACTTCCCTAGTATCCGAACTTGTTTCCTATACAACAAACACACAACTATAAGTACAAACAAAGTTCAGATCATGAAGACTCGTAAATACATAAGCGTATCGAGTTTACTTCGCCAGCTTGGCTCCTTGAGGTGTGTGGAAGCTATTTATTAGATGAGCAGTTGCAGTTCCGCTTGGGTAGGTCAATTTGAAGTCGATGATCATTATCTAAAACCAAATATTAGTTCTAAACTTTATATAAACTCAATCTGTTTTCCAATTTAAATAATGAAATATATATACCTTCCGTAGCGGAACTACAGAGAAGAGACCGAGAAAACTTGCGACGAAAAGGAATGCAATAATCCAACCCAAGGAAGGGTCTTTGAATCCATGTATAGTATCTCCTGATTGTTTAGCTATTCGCTCACTCATCCCAAACAAGTAACTCCCAAATCCTCCTGTTTTTTTAATGTCATTAGACTCATTACCATGTAAGGTAATTGAAGCACAATTCTATATCTAGCTATCTACAACAGTCCAATAATGATAATAGAAGTAACTTGTACTAAAAGATTACTATTTTGAGAAAGTGTAAAGACAACACACTTCCAAGTTTGTTTCTTTTCATTACAAATGTCCGAAAAAGTGTTGACTTTGTTGATTATCGAAATAGTTTTTCATTTAAGTCAAATAAATGTGTGATGTTTGTAATATTTGTCAACATTTAGTTCAACAATCCAAAATGAGCTAGGAAGTATACAATAATGATTAATAAAGATTAATACATTAAATAAATAAATATATTTCAAATGGTGGACCAGAAACGGACTGTAATGCAGAGTCCCACTTGGTTATCTAATTATTGAACTTATAAATGACAAATATAATTTTAATATAATATATAAAAAATAAATAATTTAATAAAAATATAAAAATATTCGAAAAACCAGAGTACTAAAAGACAAAAAGAGCTAGAAAAAGAAAAGAGACTCACCACTGAAAGCGATACCGGAGGAGGCGACGACGCAAGTTTGGATAACGGTGTTCTCTTGTCGAGTGAAAGGGTTCTTCAACAAACCCGAATTCTCAAGCAGCTTCGTCCACGTCTTCACGAAGAAGAACCCTAAAAGGCCAGCGGATACGTTGAGAGAAGGAATAATACCGGTGGTCAGATTCAATTTCATGACGATGAAACTGAAGAGGACGCTTAGGATGAAGCTTACACCAAAAGCCCTAATCGTTAGCTGTTTCTTCCACGACGGAACTTCTCTTACTCCGTACATTTTCTCGATCGAAGTCTCATCTTGTTGCTCGATCTTTTTCCGTCGTCTTCTTGTTCCTTGAGATTCGTCTTCATCTTGTGATTCGTAATCTCTTGCTGGTTTATGTTGGTTTTGATCGATTTCGAAATTCATTTTTTTTTGGTTGTTCGAGTGAGGATTTTGGAAAGTTTTTAAATGGTAGTTGGTGGTTTCTAAAAACTACGAGGAAGAAGATGGGGGTGGTTTGGACTTTTGGTATAGGGTTATAAATGTAACATCCTTAGCCTTTTTTATTATACGAGTCGTACTCGTGCATTATGTGTAACCAATACATAAAATAACATTGAATGGTTTATATACGTCTTCCAAATATATAACCTGAACTACTTTGCTTAAAAAATAATTAAGGTAATGTATCAGGTTTTGGTGTTATTAAATATGGTTAATAGAATACTTTTCAAATTAATGTCGAAACAGATTAGTTGATAGTAGGTGTTTTTGTAATGTAACTTGATTGTTGTAAGGAGTAAATTGAACGACAAATTAACCTAAAAATCCAAATAAACTTTATCAAAATATTTATCATTTTATTAAAAGATAGTCAGTTTCTTATATTTCGGTTTCAGTTGATTTTTTTCTAAATATAGACACAAATAATTTACTTTTAAGATATTATATTATAATATAATAAATATAATTATACTTAATTTGAAAAATTCTTAATAAATGAGTTAATAGTCTAAGTAGCTATTAAAAATGTGTTAGAATAAAAATAATTATAATAATTTTTGGTGAAATAAAGTAACAGATATATAATTTACAAGTAAAGAATTATACATAAACTTAGAAAAATATATATGATTTGACATCATTTTATTCGTAAACCATTATTTTATTAGATATTGAATTTGATGTTATGTTAAGTCTTTTAGATCTGTAGATGTTTATATGGCGGGTCATGCTATTTACACCTTATTAATAGTCTTTCTAGTTTTTGCAATTATTTTTTTAATTGACTAGAGCACCATTTTTCGTTGGTCAAAGCTTGTACTGCTGAATTTCTTGCGTGTCGAAACTTCGTTTTCTCATCTAAAGAAATGATGTTGTTTCTATCAAAATAATTATATCAACCATTTTCAACTAGACTTTTACTGGTGTTAGTGCTTGTTTATTCTAATTTACTATATGTGAATCATTACCAGAGACGTTTTTGATTTGGTTCATATTTAATCGACAATATTTAAAATATGTTCTTGAAATTCTTTAAGTAGCCCCCATAATATTTTTTGAAGACTGAAATAGCCATCTTCTCTTGGTTTTGGTAGAAGTTATATGTATATCAATGTGTTTAAGGAAAAATGAATCTGTTTGCTGGAGGGTTATATTTCTTTTGTGTTTTCAAGGAAAATTTTATAAAATTGGAGGGCAAATTATTGTTTTATTGGTAAGTATGTAAGTTGTTGGAAGAAGTTTACATGTTGATAAAAGTCATTTCTTATGAACATACGTGTGCATTTTTTTGTCTTCTTTAATCTCGACCCTCCACAATTGTTTTAATCTTGACTATGTACCATGCAAATAAATCCAAGCCAAAAAATTGATAAAAATCAAAGGTTGGAAGTTATTTTTACCTTTAAGTATAAATACCAATCTTTGTTATTTTTTTGCTTTTTTGTTTCCTTCAATTTTGGTTCCATATTCTCTTTGTCTTCTTGCATCTTCATATTGATTTTATTTATTCTATTACTTTCTTGTTTTCTTGTTACAATAAATTTTATTTTCTTCCTATAAATGGGTAAGAAAGATAAAAGTAGTGACTGCTTGGACATTCAAAATAATCATGAGAGTGGTTCATTTAGGGCTTCGTCTTCTAGTCCCCTGATCATGAATATTTTTTTAATTCACTCTCCTAACTCATAGATCATGCCAGAAGAATAAAGTTGTAATGAATAAAAAAATCAACAAAGGTCGTTATTTATTTCAAAATTATTTTTGTTTCTCTTTCCGCTCTTAATGGTATGAGTATATCGTCGGTATGAGGTAGTAGCAAAGCAAATTTCTTGTAGTCATAAAGATACATCAGAATTTGATGATGATTATTTAAATGATCTTCAGGAAAATATTATTATGGAATATTCATATCGGTATGTTCCTAATGGTGTATATACAAATAATCTTATTGATTAAGAAATTCCTAAGGATGTAACTATTTGGTTTCCTATGATTGGAGAAAATCCCTTTAACGCCCGTGAATGTAAGATTGTTCTCTTTAAATACTCTCTTAATCATGGACTTTGATTTTCTCTTGTTCAAAATCTTCTCAAATTCTTTCAAGTTACTAGAATCCCCCTAGCCAACTTGTTCCCAATTCTTGGAGTATTTTACTTTTGACCCTATCTTATCATAGAATATTTTTCAATACTTTTTTTTATGAATTCCTTATTGAGTTTCAAATATATGGCTTAAAGGTGAATTCTTTTTTTTTACTACTTAATGGACTCATATGCTCAAGTTTTTAATGACCTTCCAACCAATAACAAAGTATGAAAAGAAAAATTATTATTTGTCTTTGACAATTGGGAGATCGAGCATGGTCAAATAGTTCTTCATGTGAGCCGAACTTGGGTCTCAAAGGGTAAGTTTCAATATTTTATGCAATATTTGTTTCTTTGATTTCATTTTATATGTATAATTGTGGTAATTTGTGATAGTCCTTCTCAACTCCTATTGTTAGGATGTCTTTTGTCAACAATAGGGAAAACCACATTTGTAGGAAATTTACTAGCTTGGTGAAATAACGTTCCAATTTTTATCATTCTTCTTCTTTGATTCTGGTATCTGAGGAGTTTGTCAGTAGCGGGTGTGAACATGTATTGTTGTATGTGGTAACTTTTTGGTTTCTATTTTCCTTAAGGAGGATAATTTGGAAGCACATTCTCTGGTGAAAAATAATTTCTGAAGAAGAAGATTATGGAAAAACATGCTTTAAATTGTTGGGGAGAAGCATTCTCCGAGGAGGAAATTGCATAGCAAGTAAAAAAACTGGTTCAAAAAATCATTTGTGGTACATTATGTTACAAAGGAATCCAAAGATGAGACTCGTGTTACTTATAAAGTTGTTACCATGGGTGTTCTTGGCTTAAACAACAAGAAAAAAACTTGTCCCAACATTGTTGAATTGGATATCAAGGATACTAGAAAATGATATACCATTGATTGAGCGGCAAAAAATCTCAGCAACCAGAGGTAATATTTCTGATAGTATTAATGCTACCACCAAAGAAAATTTAATATTCAAGAATGAAAGTGTCATACCTTTGGCTCCCATGGTTGAGCATCAAATACTCATGTTATTATTTTTTCTCCAGCTTCGAGCCTTCCACTATTGTAACTTCTCTTCCAATATGTTATAATACAAAATATGCAGTTATATGTAAATATACGGTTAGTCCAGACTAATTTACTATGGGCGTACTTTCTCCTTGTTTTTCAAATGAGTTGTTATATCTTAAGGCTGTACACTGAAATAAGTCCTTGATTTTTATTGGAAAGGTAAATAGGATTTGCTAGAGATTTTCCTGAGATTTTAAGGCAAAAAATTGTTGTCGAAGATATGAATTGACTCTTTTTTTTTCAATTACATCTAGCTTAGAAATTTGGGCTTGTGCAATACTTTTTTCTTCATATGATGTGATTTTGTAAGATGGCGTGTATATTTTAGCTGTTACTACTACCTTCATTATATATACCATGGAAAATGATGTTTCTTCTATTGTGGTTCTCAATGTATTTTTTTATGCCCATCTGACATATTGTAAGAACTTCGGTCTGGTTCGCACTGCTCCTTCCAAAATCTTCTTGATGTATTTTATAATTGTCTTATTAGTTACTTCAGCTTCTATGTTGGCTTGAAAATGAAAACGGGAAGAAAATATTTTCTTTATTCTTTTTTAAGCTCAAAACCTTGTGAGTTTGTCATTATGGAATTGATTTCATTAGTTATCCTATATTTAATTTTAATAAAGCTATACCTTCTTTTTTATGATGTTTACTAGTGCTTGTGTTTCCACCGACTTGGAAAAGTAATCTATAGAAACTAGTATAAACTTTCTTCAACTTAAAGCCATATGTCGAATGAGATTGCTTAGGTTATTGTTACTAGTAATTCTACTGGACTTGTATTGAATTGGCGAATAGTTTGAATATGTCATACTATTTTACTTTTGTCTTCGCATCCTCCATTGTTTTCGGCAAATAATATTCTTAGAGGAAAATTCTTTGATAGAGTTCATTGTATCCATAATGAGCAATTCTTTCTATATTATGCAGTTTATCCACAACGGCGGTTGCCTCATTTGTGCCTAAGTACGAAAGTAGTGGCTTAGTTAGCCCTCTCTTGTATGGTGTGTCTGAAGTCTAAACAAATCTTGTTCACTTTATTTTTATAGTTTTTGCTTCTCTTTTATTTTCGGATAGTATACCTTCAATGATGTACTTCCTGATTGGGGTTCTCCAATTTTTCCTCTTCTATTCTCATCACTCATGTAGATGTAAATATTGATAGGATCGATTGGGTACAATAATATATGAGTTTTCTTGAAGGATTACTCCTAAGGTCGAAGATGTGTATACTGAATATGAAAATGCATCAGCGGTAGATTTTCAGCTCATGGGACTTGCTTGAAATCCACCTTCTCAAACTAGACGACTTGTCTCCGAAGCTCTTTCAAGTATTAAACAATTTTCTTGTTTTTTTCACTTCATCTTTTCCTAATATGTGGTTTACAACTAACTAAAAATTGGTGAGGTGTTATACTATTGAAGCTCCACGTATCTTTACCAATTAAAAGTCCTGTCATTACGGTTTCATACTCAAATTCATTATTAAATGATGGGAATCTGAACTTGATGGATTAATTCATGATATCTCGTATTGGGGATATGAGCTGGAGTTCTATTCTCGAACCTTTATTATTATTTCTTCCATTGGTATTAACCCTCAAAGTATCTTTATCAATCTCTTGGATTGGAACACTGTCGAAAAATATACCAACACCCGGGTTGTGATTGTCATTATTGGCTAAAAAAGAATATTATAATCATCTAAATTTTACTAACCATTTGGTTAATCTGCTTGAAACATCAAGATTTTGTAACTAACTTCTTAAGGGAAATAAAGTTCTAACTATTATTATATGTGCTTGGAACTATGGTCTTATTTTCCTAGTTATAACTGCTAATGTTAAATAGAGTTTTTATAATTATAAATATCTAATTTTAGCTGGTAATAAAGATTAACTTACATAGTACATTGTTCAAGACTTTATATTTTCCTCCTTTGTCAACACTGACCTTGTAGTTCGAGACTATAAGATACAAACACAGAGATTCTTCTAGATGAGGCTTCGTTAGAACTTATGTTATTGAAGGATTAATCACATGTTGGAATTTATTCGAACTTACCTGATTCTTTTAGAATTCAGAAGAAAGGTAGACACTTGTTCAAGAATATGGACACAAACCTGTTGAATGATGTTAGTCTTCCAGTTAGTACTTGATCTTCTTTGGAATTCTTTTGTGCCTCTGTCGCTGCTAAATTTTCCAGTTGTGTGGGATCTACTTCAATTCCTTTATCGTTCACCATGTAACCCAAAAAACGTGTCGGATTTTACATTGAAGGTGCATTTTCCTATATTCAACTTCAGAGTAATTCATCTAAGATTTGCAAATGTCTATGTGAAATCTTCTCGGTGGTTCTCTTCATGAAGGATTGTCACTCAACTGCCAATATATGTTTATATGTTTCGGTCCAGTTGAGTTGCAAAGATCTTGTTCACTAGCCTTTGGTAAGTTTCCTTGGTGTTATTCAGTCCAAATGGAATTACTTTATACTAATGTAACCCACTTTTGGTAATGGAGTTTGTATGTTCCTTGTCCTCTTCGCACATCTGTATTTGGTTATATCCCGCAAATGCATCCAGAAAAAATTTCATTTTATCATCAGATGTTGCATCTACTAATTGATCAATCTTTGGCAGTAAAAAGGGATCCTTAGTACATGATTTGTTAAGTTTTGTAAAGTCAACACACATCATTCACTTGTCATTTTTATTATTTACCATGATAGGATTAGTTGTCCACATTGGATAATGGGTCTCTCGTATTTGTCCCACAACTGTCAATTTATTTACTTCTTCAACAATTAATTCTGATTTTTAATGGGAGTATGATCCTTGTTTTATATGATAGGCTGAAAGTTGTGATTCATATATAACAAGTGACAACTTAATTCTCTTGGGTTTTTGGTTAGATCCTACGTACTCAATGCAAAAATATCCAATATATTAACAATGTTATACCTAAAATTTGTATTGCGACCAATATTTAGGGTATCTTATTTCTCAATCGATATCTTTTCTACATCTTCCCCCGGCTGCACCAAGCAAAGATCTTCTATGAGGTCATCCATTCTTTCCAAGATGATCTATTCTTCTTATAGTTCTTATGCTTTGTGTGTCATGAATACTGTATATAATTCGTGACAGATGTTTTTTATATTTCTTTTGGTGACAGTTATTTATCGTTGATTGGATATCTTAGGCATTGGTGAACCGTATATACTACATCGTGCATCTAATCGAGCCAAGATCTCCCCAATATGATGGTGTACAATGATGGCCCATCTAATATCACGAATACGCATTGCAAATTCTTTGTATACTCTTTTTTGCCGAGAATAAGATCCAAAATTAGTTTATATAGTACACCTGCATTTGATAAAACGAATAAAGATTCTTTAAGTTAGGGCCAACATTGTCGCTCATCTCATTGTCTCGTAAGTACATCTGTACAAAATATTTGTTGAACCTCTATTGTCAATCATTACCCTCTTAATTTCTATTCCGTCAAGATCCACCGATATTAGTACTACACCGTTGTGTGGGGATACCACTCCTCTCAAATCATTATTCATACGGGGACATCTCTCATTAATACTGTATTAAAATTTCATTTATATATATTTTTTCTTATCTTCTTAAAGTTTCTAAAGTATGGATCTTTTCTAACAATCACGCATATTGACTTCATATTTGGATCATCATCAAGATATATTTATTTTTCTTTTTTAGCAACTACAATAGAATTAGTATCTATTTAGCCTTGTTCTTCTGCTGGTGCCAAAACCGATTTGATACTACTTTCTTCTAAACCTTGTCTAAGTACATCTCTTTCTTTTTTCTTAACAAATTCGTTGAGTTTTCCCTCATCTACTAAACTTTAAACTTGAACTTTTAATCAATGTCACCATGGAACTTATAGTCCTTATTTTTTTTCTTTGTCCTCTAGTGCTCCATGCAACTTCCATAATCGGTTATACTTTATGGTATCTTTTGTCTTTTCATAGATTCTCGTCATAGTTCTGTCAGCTCTGTAAATTCTTGGGGAGTAGTCAGTCATCTTGCTACGTTTGTTTTTGTAACTAAGTTTGGACTTACCCTTGTATCTTTGAGTCTGATTATTTTGTGGTCTATTTAAAATTGATGCACTGTTGTTCTTTGGCTGTTTCGTTCTTCGTACTTATCTTGGTCATTTTATTTGTTTGTCTAACTAAAGTGCATGTTATTAGGATTATTGTATCTCCCTTATTCTTTGCTCTATAAACTTCATATACTTTAATATAGCTCTCTATTTGAGCCAATAAGCCGCCAAATTTCATACATTTTTTCATTATGGTCTTAGAACAAAGGCTTTTTATAAACCTATGTTTAAATGCGACTACACTCACCAGATTGTGGCTATCTTGTAATTCAGATTTGGTTTCTACAAACCACTGAGTATATTTTCCAGAGACTTTTAATAAACTTATGCTTACAATGGATTATGTAATCTTCATCTTATTTAATTACTTTTAAACCTACAAAATGGTCCATAAAATCTATCTGGAGCATCCTATAACTTTTGATACATTTTTTTGGGAGACTATTACACCATTACATGATGCTTCCTCATAGTGCCATGCAAAAATCCTCGCACTTCATCGTGTCATCAAATTCATACTAAGTTATCTCACTGTTAAATTGATAGATGTGATGCTTAGGGTCTTCTTTGTTGTAGTACTTTTCCATCTTATGATTGTTAAATAGTGGTGTCAAGAGCTCGTACCGAATTTCTGAAGCCAAAAGAGACTTTTCATTAGGAAAAACTTTCTTATCCATGTAAAAGGGTATGCTTTGTCTCTACCACTTCTTGGTAGATGGATTGGCATTGTTCTTCGGTATGACATCTAGAAAGTATTGGTACTACTCCTGGAAATTCGGTTTTTTATATCCTATTAGGCCCTTTGTGTAGCCGTATTTCCAATTTGGATATAGGGGTTCACCATTTGGGAAACCCTTTTGCGCTCCCAATTTTTCCACGCTTGAAATTCTTGACTTGCTACTTGTTCGGAAGAATCCCCGGTTGGACCGTTGGGGCCTATTAAAATCCCAACTTTATTCCAGGAAACTGTTGGTACCCTGAATGGGGCAGTGGATATCTTAGCTGAGTTTCAGTGTTATGAAGGGCTTGTTGGTGGGCTATCAAAATGTTATGATGCACTAGTGGTGGTGCTCCAGTCTTCATGCGTGGAGGAATTGTTGGTTCTCTCTTCTGCTCACCATGAGGTTGTCGAGGCCCTTTAACCTTCTCATTCATTCATTTATTCCTTGAAGTAGGAGTTCGGTTTACGTCGTCACTTCCTGCTCCGGCTAGACAAACCTAGGTTTGAGTTTTCTCTGCCCTTATTTTTATATGTGTTGAACATCAACTTCATCCTCTGAGTGTTATCCAACAAACGATCTCTTGATATTTCAAGACTTGCATAATCTTCTTCCTCTTCATCCATGTGTTGAACAACATATTTAACTATAGGGGTTTGTGAGGCCAATTATTCATATAACAATAAAAAAAATCGTTAGCTTTTTCTTCCTTTGGTTGTTGAGCCAATCACACAAATTTAGTATGAGGGATTGATGGGAGCCATGGGTTGTTCATTAGGATTCTCCATCTCCATTCATCAACAAACATATTATATTTTTTTTCATAATTTGATATTAACTAGTTTTGAGCTTTTTCCATTGCTTTGATTGTTTGGGAAAAAATATTTATATTTCATATACATCACCAATTGATCTGGAAATTTTTGAATAAATGAGTTGATCTAAAATTGTAATAATAATTGTTTGAGAAATAAAATAATTTGTGATACTTTATTTATGATTGTTGTGTTTCTATTTATAAAATTTACAAATGGAGAATTATATCTCCCAACTACTCAAAGAATATATAATTTGGTAGGCTAAAAATCACCATTAGTCTCCCATGTTTCACGTAGTATCAAACTAGTTCCCTATGTTTACTTTTGTCTCTCATTCACCCCCTGTGTTTTAGAAATTTACATTATTAGCCCCCGCATATGTGAGTATTGAGAAACTGACATGTGGCAGTCCAAACATAAATATTTTGTCTCACTATTGCTCCATAAAAATTATGAAGAACGTGGTTCTGGAATTAGGGATCTAGGAAGAATACCTATATGTTTCTTGAATTAGATTTTTAAATTTTTAGAGGACCAATAATGAACTAAAATATTCATGTTTGGGATGCCACATGTAACTTCTCGGTACTTACATATGCAAAACGATTAATAATGCAAAATTTTAAAATATGAGAGACTAATAAAAAACAAAAATTAACATAAAATAATTTGATACAAAAACCAAAATTAGAAACTAAAAGTCAATACTATCATATCCTGGTCTTTTTGTTTTATAAATATTTTAATATGTTTGATTAAATCTTACACCTTCATATCTTTATACGACTCATCAATTAATCAATATCCACCCATAGACTAAATGTTATCTATTATTTATATATTTTAAAATACATTGATTAACACAATGATTAGACTAGACGTAGATTAATATATTAATAGTTATTTGTAAATAATTGTATACAATTATTTAAATATTTAATGCGTTGGAAATTATAATTTGATTTATTGAACTAGCTCATTTTGATTTAATTTAATTAAACTAAAAATAAATAAAAGTATTTAAAATCTAGTTAAACCGTTCCAAACAAAAAAAAACAAACAAATTTTGTTAAAACCGAAATAAAATATATTATCTTTCTATCAATTAATCGATTTTTGATCGCCTCCGAAGGTTTGGAAATATTTTTATGTCCATCTTTGGTTACCTGGTTACATATTATTGTCTTAAATTTATATTTTATTAGAATAAAAGAAAAAATTATACACAATACCAATTTTGAAAATATTCTTTAAAAAGGTTTTCAAAAAGGAATATTCCTTCCTAGAAGGAAGGAAGGAGAAGAAAAGTGGGTGCGTTTAAATGAATAGTAGTACTAAATTAGAGGGAAAAGAGAAGAAGTGCCAGGCTGTGTGAGTCAGAAGTCATGTTGCTAATTACTCAACATGGGCTCCTTTCATTTTCATGTTCCACATTTCTTGTGTTCATACTCTTTCATTCTTCTCTACATTGTTTTTTCACTTCCTACCATCTTTGAATCTTCCTTCAACAAAGGCATAGTTCTAGTCTTTTTCCGAAAATACAGAAAAAGTAGTACCTTACATAATATCTCACATCTAGACACTTATATAAATAGTAAGCTGTGGTCGAACCTTGCAACCCAAAAGTTGAGATTTATACAACTGACCAGCCTATATGTACAGCATCTAACCAAACCTATATAAACATCATCTAACCAAACCATTTACATTTTACTGATTCTAACATTGTCAAGTAAAATGGAATGGATAGAGTTACAAACCAAATAAACTATTCACTGAATTTACTTGCTTCTGGCATTAATTTTTTTTTTGTAATTTGTTTTATTTAAAATGAATTATCAATGCTTATTAATATATTTCTTAAAATTTTACATTAAATATAGATTACCCTATATTAGCTCAATATAAAAAAACC
This sequence comes from Limnanthes douglasii subsp. nivea, assembly GCA_036936605.1. Classification (NCBI taxonomy): domain Eukaryota; kingdom Viridiplantae; phylum Streptophyta; class Magnoliopsida; order Brassicales; family Limnanthaceae; genus Limnanthes; species Limnanthes douglasii. Next base: position 214,800,601 of record JAUPFV010000004.1, read on the forward strand.
AAGTTATCTTAACTGTGAATAACGTACAATGGATTTGAATACTGAATCAACAATTCAAAAGTTGGACAATAAACCATTTGAGATAACTTCTAACTAAACGTGGTAATTACGATATTAGATTTAAAAGATGTTATCTCAGCTCACAATATTTAAACTATATGATTTGATAGTATATTTTGTAAGTGTGGGAAGAAAAAAAAATGTAGAAGACGGTAATGTGAACTTTTAAATACAACAATTAAAAAATACATCATTCACACAAAATATATTTAATGTGCTTCAGATTATGAACAAATCTTGCATTAACAAGAATACAGATTTCATATTATGCAAGAGTACAAGAAACTATCTCAAACATAACTAGCACAACCACTCTTCTTCTGTTACGAAGCTCATCCGGTTTACAAAAGGCAATATGGATCTTAGTGTTTTTTTAATGTTTGTCTTCTAACTTTGCTCTATTTTTAAAATCATACAAACTTGAGATTTCTCTCTCTAGCAAAATGCTCTCAATCGTGCGACAAGAGATTCATAAATCTTCTCCACTATATATATTAATCAATGATGTGTGATCTAACCTCCCAAGCTCACGTTACCGGCTTACAATTGTTTCCAACGGAAACGACGCTGCAACACTTCCATCTACACGCTGGAACACTGCATCATGTCGTGACATCACCATTTTGACGGTTAACACCATATCAATGTACTATTCAGGTGCATCTTCAAAAACATCTAAATCCACGGCTCCATGATCAATGGCTTATACAAATACATCAATTTCAGATTCTTCAATCGTATTAGTGAATTACTTTATTCTAGAAAGAATTATATATATTCAGAAGCTTTCACTTACAATGTCCATGGACCTACTAGATTATCCATAAGCTTTCAGTTACAATATCCATGGACCTACCAGTATCCAGTAGTAATATTAACACTTTTATTCGGTTAAGCACTCCCTTACGTTGCAGTAGACCTCCTTATATTTAAGACGTCTGATGAGCTTCCAGACTCATAAAGAATCGACAACAAAAGCCCTTAAGTTTTCACCTTTAAGTATTCAGATGAGTTGCAACAATCAAGTTTTAACCTACACCTAAAAATTATTTATATTGGCTTCTAATGACTATAGTATCTATTCCCTAAATGATCTAACTAATCTTTAGAGATATTAAGTTCACATGTCTCCAAGATGTGCACATATGTAGTTCATGCACTTTGCAATCAGTAATACTTTGGTCAGAGCATCTAAAAGGTTTTTACACTTTTAATATTTGTCACCCTAACTTGCTCTTTCTCCACCATATCTTGGATGAAGTGCAGTTTGATGTTTACGTGCTTAGTTCTCTCATAGAGCTTAGGGTTTTTCATTTAATGAAGATTACTAGTATTATTACATAATAGAGGTACATATTATTATATACAAGTGATTTGACTCAACAATCCGTTTAGCCACATGGCTTCCTTCATTGCTTTCAGTAGCAACCATATTTTCATATTTCATAGATGAAAATTCAACGACCCTTTGAAAACAAGATTTTGAACTAACCATTCCTCCATACACATTAAGTAGATAACCCAAAGTTAATTTTTTTTGTCAAGACAACATGTATAATTAGAGTTAACATACCCCATAAACATCTCATCAATCGTATACTTTTAATTATAATACAACCCTACTTCAGCTGAACCCTTCAAGTATCTCATGATTTATTTGAGGACTTCCCGAATTTAACCAAACATACTTAAAATACTAATAGAGTATGCAAGATCAGGTCTCGTGCAAATCATTTTATACATTATGCTTCCAATGATATTTTTATAAAATATCTCTTGCATAAACTTCTTATCTGTTTCTTTGGTTAGGTTTTGAGTGGTGCATAGTTTGAAATATAACCAATACGAGCTCCCAACTCTTTGGTTTCGGGCATACCAAACTTTTTGAGGATCTTCCTTATGTATTATTTTTGAGATAATAATAGATACCCTCTCAATATATTCCTTTCCATATCAATAATAAGTATCTGTTTAACATCTATCATATCTTCTAGTTGTGTCTTCATCATTTCAATTATTCTGATGTTATTTCCGAATATCAATATATCATCAATATACAACAACAATAGGGTATGTTTCTCTCTAGTAAATACACTTAATTGTGTGACAAAAGCTTCATACCTCTTCTTTAATATATATATAAGCAGTCGAATGGAAATAATAATGACATGTAATATATTCATAGTAATGTCTCTTCATTGATCTCGTAAGATTTTGTGTTACTACAAATAGAGAACACTTTATTGTTGTATTTTGAAGTATTTGACTATTTTACTTTTTGCATATCAATTTATACATTTAGATCCATTTAATCGGATTTTTTACCAATAAATAAAAAAAACGTATATAACCGTAATATATATGTATATATAAATTCTCCCGACAAACATTCATCATGTCTACGTTTCTCATTCTCAAAACATACCAATAAAATATTTTGATAAAATGAAATCCTAAATTAAGATGTCTCATCATGTGTAATTTAGTGTATCCATGTATTTTGTGGTAAGTTTAGTGAAATTAATCAATTAGAATATTGAACCAACTAAGAATAATAATATTAAGTCTTATGATATTATAAATAGTATGTGAACATTGGTTGGGTTAGAGTGTATAAAAAATAAAGATCATTTAACCCGACAATTCAGTATTGAGCTCTAAGAGTCCAACAAGGGTTATGGTCCTTATTGGTGGAGAGACTATCACAAACCATTAATCGATTGAATAGTTATAGTTGTTGAAAGGAAAAAAATCATCATTAAGTAAATAAAAGAAATTAAGAAATTAAGTAAATGAGTTATACTGAGGGTTTTATGATAGTAATTGTTACATATATTTTATTATAAAATCCAAATCTAAACCCTACTCTCGGGATCTCAAAATTATTTTCCGCCACGTCCAAAAGTTTCATCTTTTCTATTTATCTCTCGAAATATTTTCTAAAAAGTTCTTCAGTGAATATTTGTTCTACTCTTTCAAGAATAGTATATTGTCAAGCTTTCAAGTCAGTAGAAGAACCATCAACCCATATTATAACATAAATAAACTACTTCTGCTTTTGAGACCTAGCTTCATAAGAAGGAATCAATGACACATTATAAGTGTACTAGTCTCTTGTTGATATTATTTCTACCATACATGAATTAAAATTCTTGTATTAGAATCGATGTGGATACCATTTGATTAAATTGTAGGTTCTAACAAGTAACATTAAAGCCGATACTGATTTCATTTTATGTAGAAATAAAAATTATGAAATTAAGTCTCCAAAAATTTAATTATTATTTTTATTTTTAATTGATTTATTTGGGAGAAAATCCATATGATTGTCCTTTATGTTTATGATTTCTGTTTAGAGACATATACATGAATACGTGTTAGGTGAATATGAGAACATATGTTTAGGGTTTGATTGGTGTGATAGAGGGAACATAATATTTGTTTGTTATTGTATTTTTATGTGCAAGTCCAATTTTGAAAAAAAAATAAAGCAAGATGAACGAGTAATTTGGAAAAGTGAGAGGTTTTAATTTTTCTAACATTGGGAAGCTTGTTGTGATCATGGGACTGGTCGTCGTGGTGAAATCAATACAAGTGTAGTTTTCATTGACCAACATCATGGTCACCGCATCGAACTACAATTCATCGCGATTACCTCAGTTGCGATCGCGGTTAATATGTACCTGCAGGTTAAAAAAAACTGTAGTTTTCCATAAAAAAGAGTTTTTTGTACATATCTCATACAGAGGTGCAACCAAACAATTCAAAAATTTATATATCATATTTATTGTATGTATGATAGGATATCATGCTTCTATTGTATGTTTTGTAGCATATTTGGACGTTTAGGCTTAACTGGTTATTTAAAGTGTTTAACATGTTTAGGTGATATGTTAATTGTTTATTCACAGTTATGTGACCATATTATGTGCACATTGAAAACAATCTAATGTTATGAATGCATGGTCACACAATGAGAGGTAATTACCCATTACTTGCATACCCAATTATTGTTTGTTTCATGTACATGGAGTTTGATTAACATTCATCTCCCTTCACATGTCTAAGAACTAGAAGTGATATATCACATTATTGAATTTTTTCGATGCTCAAAATGTATTATGGTACGACGAGTTTAGGTATCATCTATTAAGAAAACATATAATCGCAACGGTCTGCAATACAATGCGAGCATTCATATGATCATTTTTATGACACATTGGTGAACCTGTTATCCCACCTACACGGGCAATATCATGCGAGTTATAAAGAAAATGGGTTTGGGGTTTCACAGCTTGGGGAATGGTTGTTGTGTGTGTAGGTCGGCTCCTACGTAGGCTACCCTACATATTTCTTGATAGTGAGCTCTTGTTACATGCTGTCATTGCTATGTTAGACGCACCAGACTCATGTATAACTGATTTTTCACTATTGAAAAGTTCATTTAGTTACCATGACAGTCATGTACACTCTCCTAACATAAGTCTTGGATGTTTTGATATGATATATCCTACAATATCTAACTTTAAAGTAATGTCTCGCGAGGTAATGTATACCGCTCTCGTGCAGCATCTCCGCTAATGATTATGACGAGTGCGGTCATATGAATGTCCAATCACACCCCTAATCTGATAATCTTCAATATGTGTTAGGTTAATTTAGTATAAAATTCAGATATGTTTTATTAATACATTGTTTCTTTTTGTTGATCAACTAATGATAACCAATTCTAAAAATAATTTGAGGTTCTTAAATTGGTGGGGAGAAATTTAAGATGTGAAAAAGAGATATTTTAATATTTTTATGACTTCAGAATATTGATCATTGTCTTATAGATGATGCACCTCATGAACCTATAGAAAAGAGCAACCCTGAGAAAATGATGCACTTTGTATAGTGGAAGCATTCCAATCGACTCACTATATATGTCTTACAGAGTGGAGTCTCGCAAGCGTTCTTGGGTTTCCAGACTGTTGACATTTTATTGGAAAATAACACGTTAGCTCACTTTGAAATGAGTCTTATTAATTCCCATTAAGCTGAAACTAAGCACTTGATTATGATACTATCTTCTATGAATTACAAGGTGCCTAGAAATTTTAAAGAGCATAACCTTGATATGGCTTATAATTATGGAAATCTTAAGGCCTTACAAGTTGAGCTCTTAAAGACTATTGTAGTGGTATACACTTTCCCATCCTTACCTGTTAAATGCAAGTTCCTCGAAATGACCTACGTTTTATTTTAAAAGAAGTAAGATATCATCACTCTTATAACCAATTTTGTAAACGTGAAGGAGAGGCAATCAGAGCAGGGTGCTTTGAGGCCAATATGGTCGATGACGGCTAGAGTAATCCTCAAAACAAGAGGAAAAACTTGTCCATAAGAGATTCACAAGTTAAGCCTTAATGATCCTCTAAAAAGAGATGAGACTCCAATAAGGGAAAAGGAAAGAGGTTTTCATATTTCTAATACAAGAGAACGAATCATTGGAAAATGGATTGTCCCAAGTCTAAGGTCTTGATGGCCAAGAACGACAAACTCTCTTCCATTATAACTTCAAAAGTTTATTTATTTTATGTATCAAAGGACACATAGTGGGTTGCTACGATAACATAAACTCACATATATATTTCTTTGCAAAGTACAAGCCGAATGAGGCCTCTCAGTGATGGGGATGTTTTGTGTGTTCCCTGCAGGAGGAAGAATTTACTTGCTTTTTCATTGTTGGAGAAATGCGGTTAATCTTATTCTTTTTAAGTACTAGAAACCTTCAGATCTTTTATGCTCATCGTTTAGTTGGTTGTGATGTGTTTGATTGTAATAATAACATGCATGGATATGTTTTTAATTATTATCATATTGCAATGATTGTAACACATAAATTAACTTTTAAAAATTCAATACGTTTTTAATTATTATTATATTGCAATGATTGTAACACATAAAGTAACTCTTGAAAATCCAGCTTCTCTGGCACATGCGTTTAGATCATATCTCTTAAAAGAGAATAGACAATATTATACCTCATTGATTACACTAATTTATATAAATGTGTAGTGTCTATTAAAGAAAAATATACCTAAATAGAAGATTTGAAGCCTTTTGTGCTAAATATGCATAGTAGTCCATACAAATATCTACGACCCATTTCATACAACATCATGGAATGGCCGCATATATTTTATTTATTTTATACATGACTTTTCATTATATAGCTACATATACTTAATTCATTAGAAATTAGAGGCTATTGACATGTCTACGTCCTTCAAGGCCAAAGTTGAATTATAACGAGGCATTCAGATTAAGGCTGTCATATCTGATCGTGGTAGTTAATACTACGATAGATATGATGGATCAGGGGAACAACATCATGGGTTATTCACTTTATACCTTATGTAGTGTAGGATTATACATCAATATACCATATCGAGTTCACCCACTATAAATGTCATATATGAGAGGAAAACCCGCATATTAAGGAACATGGTTAGGAGCATGAAAGCTTATAAAAGTCTAATATATTCACTATGGGGGAAGATCTTAAGTATGCAGCATATATCTTAAACATGGTACCTTTTTCAGTGGTACTTAAAACAACCTATAAACTATTCAGAGGGTGTAAGCCCAACTTTAAGCATTTTCATGTTTGGGGTTGTCCAGCAGAAGCAAAACCTTACATGCCTAATGAGAAAAATTTGGACTCTGAAACAATTAGTTGTAATTTTATAGAATACTCAAACCACTCTAAGGTTTATAACTTTTACGATCCCACCAAGCGATCTATATTTGAGCAGGACATGCAATATTTTTTTGGGTACCAAATTTGAGGGGAATTATTTGGATAACAACATTAGTTTTAAGGAAGAATTGGAACCAACTCATTTAGTCTTTAAGATTAATGTACCGACTATAGTTAGCATATCAGTTATTAATAATATTCAAGAGATTTCAATTATAGTTCCTTTGACTAATGTTGCGCCTCCACCTTAAATAGACAATGTTGATTTTGTTTTTTAGTACTAATTTTATCAATCTTAACAAACAAAATATTTTAATTAGTCGGCACTGCGTATGTTCACTCGAGAGAGAAGAAATCCAATGTCTTCCAACTATATGGAATCTCTCAGTGAATATGAAGGTACTTTAGATATTTTTGAAGAGGACGCAATCATCTTTCAGGATGCCATAAATATTTCAAACTGTAAAGTTTGGATTGAAGCAATGTATGTATAATATAAATTGATGCACAATCATTGAGTTTGGGATCTTACCACTCTACTTGAATGTATAAAGTAACAATAGTGAGAATGGTTTTTTAAAACCAAACGTGATGTTTCTAGAAAAATGGATAAATGCAAAGCTCGTCTGTAGCAAAATGGTACAATCAGACTAAAGGTATTGATTAGACAAAGACCTTTTCTCCAGCATAATCAAATGACTTATTCATAGGAACTATAGTTTTGGTTGCTCATTTTTATTTAGCGCTCCACCAATTGGACGTGAAGACTATGTTTCTGAATGAAGACATTGGAGAGACGATTTATATGAAGCAACCATAATATTTTGTAGTTAGAGATCCAAAGTCGATATTTTGTTAACTAAGGAATTTTATTTAGAGGTTCAAGCTGATATCTCGTTTATGGTAGCACAAATTCTTAAAGTATGTTATCGTATCTGGGTTTGAGGTAAAATTTGATGAAAGATTATACATACCACAATATCATTGAGAGTGGAATGATATATTTGGTGCTTTATGTTGATAACCTACTCTAAAATACTAATTATGTAGGTTTATTTTATGCTACCAAGGAATGTTTTCTAAATAAATTTGATATGAATGACCTTCGAGAAGCTTCATATGTATTGGGGATCCGTATAGTAAAAAATATCCATATGGAATCTTGGGTCTCTCACACGATGTTTACATTGAAATCATGTACATCGATATGGCTTGGATAGAAGTAAAATTTTGGATACTCATATAGCAAAATGATAAAAAAATTCACTATGTTACTGCTCCAAAACGTATTTAGAGATTCAGTTCATACAATCGGTACCATATACTTTGTGAGTTGGTAGTCTCATGTATGCTTAGATATATACTAGACTAGATATAACATTCATAGTTAGAATGCTGGGAAGGTACATGATAAATAAGTTTCTTATTGAAATATAGTGAAAATCATACTCCGGTACTTGAAGAATACCAAAAATATTGAGCTAACATACACTAGAGCGGATAAACTGAGATCGAGAGATATTCCGATTCAGATTTTACAGGTTGTGTAGAAACCAGAAATTCTACTACCGGTTTCATTCTGACAGAATTTTCAATATCATAAAAGAGTGTGAAACATACACATCACGACCTCGACTATGATAGCAGACTATGTGACGTGTTTAATTGTATCAACACATGCATTATAGTTAAGAAATTTTGTTATAGTATTCCAGATGGTAGAGGAAATTGAAAGAACTCTCATGTTTTATTGTAATAATATTTCAGTTGTCATGCAGTCCAATGGGAACAGTAGCGCCAACAAGCATATAGATATTAAGTTATGATCAGTAAATGAGAGAATTCAGAATGACTATATAAGGGTGGAACATATACTGATACACATTCCATGATTGTAGATCCATTTCTAAAATATTGATACCCTATATATTTCAGGATTACATGGTTCGTATGGATGTAATTCAGCAAGATCAGTTGATAAGTAGGCACGTGTTGATTATAGGCTCGTGTATTATTTTCATGTTGCACTCCATAAGAAGTCAGAGTCAACTAAGTTGGTACTTAACTCTGTTATTTATTGTAGAACCATTATGCAAAATGATTCATCGTGGAACTCTTTAGGTTGTCGTTAGCGGAAGCCTGACATGGATATACGTTCAGATATTATTCATGAATAACAACGTTACATATAAAAAATATTTATATGGATATAATTCAGTACACATGAATGATCAAAGTTGAAATTTTAAAGACATCATAAATTGGAATGTCTAATCATGTGTAATTTAGTGTATTGAAACATGTTATGGTAAGTCTAGTTAAATTAATCAATTCGAATAATTTACCAATGAATAATAATAATAATGATAATATTTTAATATTATTATTAAGCCTTATGGTATACTAAATAATGTATGGCTACTTGTTGGGTTAAAGTGTATATAGAGATGGTCATTTAACCAAATAATTTAGTATTAGGCTCAAAAATTCCAATAAATATTATGGTCCCTATTGGCGGGGACTTTAGGATTGAATAATTAGAGGTGTTGAAAGAAAAGGAAAACATACCATTAAGTAAAGAAAATGAAACCAACAATTAAGTGAATGCGTTTTATTGAGGATTTTATGATAGTAACTCATAGAGATCTTTTACTATAAAACTTAACCATAAATCCTATTTTCATTGAAAGCTTTATACGAGGCTTTATGATAGTAATTAATACATATATTTTAATATTATTATTAAGTCTTATGGTGTAAAAATAATGTGTGGATACCAGTTGGGCTAAAGTGTATCTAGAGAGAAGTTCATTTAACCCAAAAATTTAATATTAAAATTTAAAAGCCTAACAAGGATTATGGAACCTATTAGTGAAGAGTCTATCACAAACCATTACTAGATTCAATAATTAGTGTTGTTGAAAAGAAAATGAAAACATACCATTAAATAAATAAAATGAAACGGGCAACTAAGTGAATGAGGTTTATTGAGGGTTTTCAGATAGTAACTTATACATATCTACTATGAAAATCAAGCCTAAACCATACTTTCACTGAGGGTTCTATTGAATGCCTTATGATAATAATAACTGATACATAAATTTTAATATTATTATTAAGTCTTATGTTGTAATAAATAATGTGTGGATACCGGTTGACACTAAAGTGTATCTAGAAGGAGGATCTTTTAACCCAACAATTTAGTATTCAGTTCTAAAAGTTCAATAAAGGTTATGGTATCTATTGGTGAAAGTCGATCACGAACCATTACTTGATTGAATAATTAGAGCATTTGTAAGTAAGGAAACAAACAATTAATTAAGTTAATGGGTTTTAATGAAGGTTTTGATAATAACTTATACATATTTATTTTACTATGAAAGTCAACCCTAAACTTTACTTTCACGATCTCAATATTATTTTCTACCTCTTTAAAGAGTTTCATATTTTCTCTTTCTCTTTATAATATATTTTCTACATGGTTCTTCAATGTATATATGTTTATCTTTTTCAAAAATAATGTATTGATAAGCTCCTTATCTAATAGATGATCCACTACCCCGAATTCTTTTATTAACAAAAATCGTTTACTTGCGCGTTTAAGATCTAACTTCATCATAGACATTAGTGACAAACTGTAAGTTATTATTATTCTACAATAAATGAATTAGAATTCATGGATTGAAACTGATGGCTACCCATATCTTTGATTAAATTTTATATCCTAAAATTAGATTCAAAATTGTTTTATCTTTAACTGTTATCTCTCTAGTATCAAAATATAAGAATAAATTTTATCAAAACGCTATTTATTTTAAGCTTGACCTTTCTTGTACTATTTTTATTGCTATGATATGTATTTTATGATATTTTAGGTTCAAAACCATGAATTATCAACAAAATTGGTCACATGTATCAAAAACATTATTGGTGTTATCTAAGTATCAAAATGGTCACTTTTTTGTCTTATTTTGCATCTGTGCCTGGGTGATTACGGGCGCAAATCGAGGCAAACAAAAATGACCACAGATGCAAAACGAGACCAACAAAAATGGTTGTTTTGATACAAAGTAATATTAGTGGTTTTTTAAGCTTAAATCCCTGAATAATCCTTCGACTATTTCATTTTCTATCATTTAGTTCTTCGACTTTAAAACATTCGGCCTCGGTCTTTGCACTTGTCAAAATCTATAAATTTAGTCTTTAATGTATGATCTTTTCTTTGGATCTATCACGTGGAACTAAATTTAATTGTTGAAATATTGCACATATATATATCTTCAATTATAATATCATTTTTACCCTTTAAAAATATTTTTTTGTTACTTATTTTTTCTCTCTTAAAAAAAATAATATCTCATAATTTTGAGATACTCTATTTAAAAAACACGAAATAAATAAATAAATTATGTTAATATAAATATGATGTAATTTCTGAGCTTATGTAAGGTCAATCCAAATGGTAGAAAAATGGTTACAAACATGAGAATGATACTCTGTTACTAATATATCTAAAACGAGTTGAGAATAATTAACTTTGATGAAATCTTATAGATTTTTTTGTCTAAAGTTTAGATTCACCTTAGGATATATCTACGGGAATCAGAAAAATATTTCTCTGGACCAATTCGGATTACATATGGTGAGGATAATTATCGCCTGAGGGTAGGCTTGTAATTTGTTGGGTGTTTAATAGTAGTATGTGGGTATTATGTATTTAGTGTAGAAAGTAGAGAGATAATTAAGCTGGCTGGTTGCAGTTAATTCTCATTACCTGTACTTAATGCAGGTGGTTGGGTATTTATACCCTAATGTTTGGGCCCTTATGGGCTTTCGGGTCATGTTTAATGGACCCGGGTCATGTTCAAAGACCCATGAGCTCTAAGTAGGAGAGCATGTAGCTTAGTCAAGTAGTGTTTAGGTTTTTTAGTACTTTTGTCATAGTTCGAACAGTCCTATGGGCTAAGTGTTCGAAGTGATCTGTCCGGTCCGGAGAGCTTGGACCGATCTGTCATTGTCCGGGGAGCATGCAGAATTTGGACTCATCGGGAGCCCCCTTTTTAAGTGTTTGTGCAAATACTCTTGTCAAAAACCTGAAAAACAGTCCGACATCAGGGGTAGTTTTAATCCGGACAGGTCTGTCAATTTGGGCTATGGGTTTATCCGGGCTGATAAAGCTTCACGAATTCAAAACGGTTTTTGCCAGAGTTCGTGGGACACGTGTCGCTCTCTGATTGGTTGCTTCAGCCGTTTTTTCACCTTGAATTTCGAACCCACCTTCTTCTAAAAGCAACCTCTTAATTAAAGTTGGTGACATCAGCGTCGTCTTTAATCATTACCAATCTTTTCGAATTCTCCTAGGAATCAACTTCTTTTTTCAGATTTACTATAAATTCAAACTCACTTTCTACTGTTTCACCATCTCTTTCACATTTACTCTGCAAAATCTCTCAAAGCTTTCTTTCTCTAAAGCAAAAACTTGCTCAATAGTTTATGTTTACAGCGAGAAACGCTCTGGTCAAAGGCGGGTGGCTCAACCTTTCTGAGTTAGAGAAGGCTCAAAAATTCGAAAGAGAAAGACGAATTGCAGCAGGGTTACCTACTTCGCCTGTTGATAGACCAATCACCTCTGCCACAGAGTCAGATCAAGGCTCTTCCTCTTCTAAAGGCACCAAGCCTAGAAAACTATTTCAAACTAACCTCTCCCCCATCGTCTCTGGTTCCTCAGTTCAGGAATCGGAACCTGCTGTTGAGCCAGGAGCAACAGTTACCAGCCTCAAAAAACCCTCACCCTTTATAGCAATGGGGTCGGACACTGAGCACTCTCCTCAGAAGCTAGTCGATAGGAGGAAAGGCCGGTTAGTTAAAGGCCAAAGGTCTAAAAACACTCCCTCAAAGTCGGGGGCAAAAGACAACAGCACCGGGTCAGAGGTGCCTATTAGAGCCCCCAAGGACAGAATGTCCGGTCCGGAGGGCACCAGTCCAAGTCTCCAAAGAGAAGCACCCGCCCCGGATACTCTACCGGAGGCCAGAAGCCAAAAGAACACAAAGGCCCAGCAGTCCGGAGACAAGTCTGAGTCAAGTTTGAACCCTCCCTCCACTACTGTTGCTGAAATCCCTTCAATAATTATAGAGGAAGTGATAGAGGACTCTGTTGAAGAGGCTCCATTTGAGTCTGACCCTCCGGCCAGACTAGTAGTGCAATAGTTACCAAGAAGGACAAAGGCAAAGAAAAATTGTATTTGAGGCATCCTGATCTGCCGGAGAGCCTCGAGGGAAGAGTGGGGCCTTGTTTTCACAAGGTCAGCGTTAATTACCTCCTCGCCCTGCAGAAAATCAACTACGCGTTCATCCACACAACTGAGCTGGGCCGGATGCGTACGAAGTGGGGAATACCGGAGAACGTGAAGATCAGGATCCCCATACACCCGGAGACTCCTATAGACTGCAAACTGAGCGAAGTTGTCATGTTCACGGAGCTATTCAACTAAGGACTCAGATTCCCTTTAGACCCAGAGATTGTCAGATACTTCCATCTGATAAAACTCTGTCCGAGCCAGCTGAGCCCCAACGCCTGGTATACCCTCATGGCCTGCATCATGGCCTCAAGGCTCTCCGGGATTCCTCTGCCAATGGAGGAGTTTGCTGCTGTGGCCAGTCTGTGCAGAAACCCCAACATCCCCTTTTACCATTTCAATATGGGGGATGACTTCAAGGCTGTTGATGATTTGCTGGAGGCGGAGAGGAATTGGAGGACCCAGTTCCTATTTGTTAGTGGTGCTTGGGAGAACGGACAGAAGATCAAATCTGGAGTGAACCCAAGCCTCCTCAGAAGCAGGTGGAGGAGTGACCGTAAGTCTTCCACTTTATACTTTTTTTTCTTTCTTTTTTTTCTTTTCTAAAGTAGTTCGAACTAATGGGTCTCACTTTTGCCTTGGCAGTACTGCCCAATGAGTTGAGTGACTATCAGAAAGTCGGGCAGACTACTTGCTTCAAGATCAATGCTTGGGCTGCTGAGAAATGGGGGAACCGATTCCATGCTGCTTTTACCAGTGGCAACTTGGCAAGGTCTCACTTGTGGAACACCACAGGTCAGAGAGACTTGACTTGGGAGGAGCTCACCACTCAGCCTCCTCCGGATGTTGTACTTAAGAGGACTCACGAACTAGATGGGACACTCTTCCTGCCAGGCCGGGCCAAAGCCCCGAGCAAGATGAAAGGCAAGAAGAAGAAGGGCAAGAAGGTGGTGGGTGGTGCTAACCCTGCTGATGCAGAGAAGGATGCTCCAATAGACCCGGAGGGGCCAACCCAGAGCCAAATCGATGCTACTCTCTTGGAAGTGGTGGAGCAAGAGACCGAAAAGCAAGAAGCGAACCTCCCAAAACCTCCAAGGGCTTCCAAGAGAAATCGTAAACAGGGAAGCGAAAGCACAGACCGGGAGGCCAAGAAGAAGAAGACTTCTAAGGGAGACGAGCTTTCTCTCCGGGCTCCGGAGCCTTCCTTCCAAGCTGATCCTACTGACCTAACGTATGCCGAGGAGATTCCGGGTGACTTTCACACCGATGAGGTTGAGGGAAGAGATATCAATATTGATGGAGTAGACATCACCGGTCTTGGTGAGCTTGGTGAATACTTCCTCAATCTTCCCAGAGATGACTTTGCCGGGCCTTACCTTCCTCCAAGCACCTCCAACACGGTCACTTTTAATGGTAAGACCTTTATCGTTTCTAGCGAAAGGGACGTCATAGCCCACTCTTTGTTAAGCAATGTTCAGCTTGTACTTGTGTTGGAGAAACAAGTCCGAAACCAGGCCGATATCATCAAAGATCTCAAGTCTGACAAAGAGAGGCTGTCTGATGACCTTCGCACTGCCACTTCCAATGCTGTCATTTTAAAGGAAGAAACCGAGAAGTTGAAGAGGAAGCAAGAGGCAAGCACCACAAAAGTCTCCACTTTGGAGGACACCATTAGAGAGCTCCGGGAGAAGCTGTCCGGTCTGGAGAAAGACCTTACCACCTCAAAGGGAGAATCCAAAGCCAAGGATCAAATCATCACCAACCTAACCAATGATAAGATCGCCCTTGAGAATACAGTGTCCAAGGTTGCCGAGGAGAAAGCTACTTTGCTAAAGGAGTATGAGGCCAAGATCCAAGCCAAGATTAACGCTTATGCCACCAGAATGATCGACAGCCAGGAGGAAATGTACGCCAAGGTGAGGTCTGACATGGTTCTACTCTTCCACGAGAAGTTTCCGAAGAGGAACCTAGGGGACTTATGGCTTCATGTTGAGTCTGACGATCTCCCGTATCATACAATGGCTGATGGAGACTTGCATGGTTATTCTAGCGCTTCCTCATCCGAAGACGAAGAACGTATCGGAGAGATCCCAGACAAAGACGAAAATGATCCTAAGGGAAAGAAGCAGGTAAACGAAGCTGAGCCATCTTCAAAGGCTCAGTCTTAATCTACAAACCACTTTTTTTATTTTTTATTCAGACTAAAGTCCTTGGAAGGCCAAGGCATTCTTTTTGTAATCGTGTCCGGCATCTGACCGGATAGGCTTTCTGTTCTGTTTTTTGACAATTTGAAAAGTCCTTGGAAGGCCAAGGAACATTAAGTTATTTTTAATGAATATCTTTGTTTCATGCAATTCTCATCCTCTTTCATAGTCTGTTCCAATTTTGATGGCTAGAGTTTAAACAGCCTTTAGTTATTTCATAGTGAGAGTGTTTAAGTTCCCCGGCTAGAGTTTAAATAGCCCTTAGTTATTTCAATCCGGATAGTGTGACAAAGGACAAAACTTAAAATGCTTGGGAAAATTTTTAAGAAGGCATCAAATTTTATTCAAAAGCCCGGACACCTCATTAAAACCTCCCCGTGCCACCAGGGAGGAAAGAGTATGCCCCCAAATATTTACATGGATGTTTAAACAAGTAAATATTTACACAAATGCTACTCCAAGTACATCCGGAGATGCTCGATGTTCCAAGGATGAGTCAAAACTCTTCCATATTTGTCCTCCAACCAATATGTTCCAGGTTTAATTCTTTCAACAACCATATACGGACCTTCCCATGTTGAGGCCAGCTTTCCGAACAACTTTTCTTTAGTGTGTAAGAAGACTTTCCTTAATACCTTGTCCCCCGGTTGGAAATCTCTTCTGTTAATTTCTGAAGCAAACCTGCTTCTCATCAAACCCTGATAGTGTGCAACTCTAAGGTGAGCTTTAACTCGTCTTTCTTCTATTAAATCAAGTTGACCTCTGATTGCCACCTCGTTAGCGTGTTCGGAGAAGTTGTGAACACGAAATGATGGGAAAGTTGCTTCTATGGGAGAAACTGCATCCATCCCATAGACCAAAGCAAAAGGTGATTCTTGTGTTGCAGCCCCAGGTGTTGTCCGGTAGGCCCACAAGACCTCTTGTAAATAACTAGGCCACTTCCCAGTAGCCCCTTCCAAATTCTTCTTTAAACCGGACAATATAGTCCTATTAGCCACTTAAACTTTCCCATTTGCTTGTGGGTGGAAAGGTGAAGAGAAACAATATTGTATACCCCTTGAGGCACAGAAGCTCTCCATTTCCCTATTGTCGAACTGCGGCCCATTATCTGTTGTTATCTTCTGTGGGACACCAAATCTGCAACAGATGTTGGATAGAATGAATTTTATAACAGCTTTTGATGTTGTTCCTGCTAAAGGGGCTTCTTCAATCCACTTCGAAAAGTAGTCTTTGGCAATAATTATAGTTTTGCGTCCTCCGGACGCCACATAGAGAGTTCATACTAAATCCAACCCCCATCGAGCAAAAGGAATAGGCTCAGAAATTGACTCTAAAGGAATGGCTGGGACATGAATTTCATTGCTGTACCTCTGGCATGGGTCACACCTTCTTACTAATTCCTTAGCATCTTTCATAATAGATGGCCAATAGTAACTGGACAACAAAACTCTTCTTGTTAAAGCTCTGAATCCACAATGGGCTGACCCCTCACCATCATGCAATTCAGGAGGACTACTTGAGACTCTTCATCCCCCAAACAACGCATGAGAGGTTTACTGTAAGATTTTTTATACAGCACTTCTCTCAATATGATGAAATCACGAGCCTTGTGTTTCAACGTTCTGGCTAGTGACTTATCCGTAGGCACGATACCAGCGGAGAGATATTGCAGGAGAGGAAACCTCCAGTCTTGAGGTTGTTTCACTTGCACTTCAAAAATTTCCTCTTCTTTACCCTTACTAAGTTGAATGGAGGGGCTTTCCAACACATGGATCCGTGGATATGACTCTGTATATGCTATGGTTGCTAACGAGTCTGCTAGCTCATTTTCTGCCCGAGGTATGTGCTCATAAACAACACCTTTAAACTTGAGCGCTTCATTTTTAAGGAGGAGTAAATATTTCACAAGCTGCTCTTTTTTAGCCTCAGACTGGCCTTGAGCATGGTGGATAAGAAGCTGGGAGTCACTTAGTAGCCTGACCCTTTTAGCCCCACAAATGTAGGCTAACTTTAAACCAGCTATAGCTGCTTCGTATTCGAACTCATTATTAGATGCTCTGAAAGCAAAACAAATAGCCTGGTACATCTTGTCTCCATATGGAGAAGTTAAACACACCCCTGCACCACATCCCATAGTGCTAGATCCACCATCTGTTCGGACAACCCATACCTTTTTATCTTTTATGTCAGTAGTTTGCTCCGAATCCCTGTCGGAGTGAAATTCAACCAAAAATTCTGCCACAACTTGGGCCTTGACTGCTGTTCGAGGAGCAAAGTCTATGTCGAAGTCCCCCAACTCTACTGACCACTTAGTCATTCTGCTTGAAATGTCTGACTTTTGGAAGACATTCTTTAGGGGAAAATAAGTCCGGACGATGATGGGATGAGCCTGGAAATAAGGCCTCATCTTCCTGGCAGCTATCACCAGGGCTAATGCTAATTTTTCGAGTTTCAAGTAACGCCTTTCTGCATCTATCAAACTTTTGCTGATGTAGTACACTGGATGGGGATGACCATCTACCTCCCTTACTAATACAGCACTGATGGCACAACTTGAAACTGCCAAATATACGAAGAGTGTCTCCCCATCAACTGGCTTAAACAAAGTTTTGGGGGAGGACAGGTGCTTTTTGATCTCATTGAAAGCCTCATCACATTGGTGGGTCTAATCAAACCCCTTTGCACCCTTCAAGGTTTGAAAGAAGGGGGCATACATGTCCGAAGACCTTGAGATAAATCTGTTTAAGGCAGCTAATCTCCCCGTTAACCGATGTACTTCTTTAATATTTTGAGGAGGCTCCATTTGGAATAGAGCATTGAGCTGGTCCGGATCGGGTTGTATTCCATGCTCACTTATAATATAGCCTAGAAACTTCCCGGACTGCACTCCGAACACACATTTTTCTGGGTTTAATTTCAAATTCACTTTTACCAAGTTGGCAAAAGTTTCTTGGAGATCGGACAAGTGCAATTGCTCATCCACACTCTTCACCATCATGTCATCAATGTAAACTTCCATATTTCTTCCAGTCTGATCAGTGAAAGCTTTGTTTACTAATCTCTGATAAGTAGCCCCAGCATTTTTCAACCCAAACGGCATTACCTTATAGCAATGGAGACCTCTGTCAGTGACAAATGTGGTATGCTCTTGATCCTTCGGATCCACTTGAATCTGATTGTACCCGGAGAAGGTGTCCATAAAGGACAGCAGCTTGTTCCCAGATGTGGAATCTACTAACTGATCAATCTGGGGGACCGGATACAAATCTTTTGGGTAAGCCCTATTGAGATCCGTGAAGTCAATGCACATGCGCCGCTTGCCATTTTTCTTCTTTACCAGAACCGGATTGGCAGTCCACAAAGGATACTGAGACTCCTTGATGTGCCCCATCTTTG
This sequence comes from Limnanthes douglasii subsp. nivea, assembly GCA_036936605.1. NCBI lineage: Eukaryota > Viridiplantae > Streptophyta > Magnoliopsida > Brassicales > Limnanthaceae > Limnanthes > Limnanthes douglasii. The sequence continues at coordinate 214,819,302 of JAUPFV010000004.1, forward strand.
TGAGCCTGTCAACCTCTTGTACAATAACATCAGCCTTTTCCTTAGAAAGAGCTCTTCTCTTTTGAACCACTGGTGCTACGTCTCTCCAGACAGATAGGTGATGTGATATCACTTCTGCTGGGACCCCAGTAACATCAGCATTGCACCAAGCAAAAACGTGCTGATGATTCTTCAAAAACTTTAACATTTCATATCTGATATCGGGTGGCATTTTGGAGCCTATCTTAACACTTCTTCCTTCTTCCAAATAGTGTGTCTCTACCTCTTCGACCAGTATCAACACTCCAGAGGTCTCTCTGGGGTCATCAATTTCACCCTCACCCCCAGAAAGCCCCACAAACTGCTATTGCTCGTTGGTGCGAACTGCCCCCAGTGTTTGGGGAGCCAGAGCAGTAGCATAACATTCCCTTGCAATCTTTTGACTGCTCCGGACGACTCCAACCTGTCCCTGAACAGCATATTTCAAGCACTGGTGGACTGTTGAAGCTACTGCATGCATCCTAGAGAGCCAAGACATCCCTAAAATAACATTATAGCAAGTGGGACAATTCACCACAATAAAGATTATTCTGACCATTTTCTTGAAAGGTCCCTTGCCCAATAGAACTTCCTCTTCGAACTCTCCGATCACATCTGCTGAGCTGCCCGTAAAGCCCACAATTGATCTGTCCGAACTCTGAATTACACCTGGATTTTTCATTCTCTTGTATGTGGCTAGGAAAAGGATATTGGTTGAGCTTCCAGTATCCACCAAAATTCGTCTTATGTCGTTGCCCCCAATAGATGCTCCTATAACAACATCATCCTCATGAGGACAACCAATATCTCTTAAATCATCTTTATCAAAAACAATGAAGGGGAATGAATTTTATGACTGATAGGAAGTCATGCCTCCTTCTAGCTGGGAGGCTAAAGTATGAACGTGCTTCTTCCTCGAAGAATCAGTAGGAGCTGTCATAGTGTCCCCTCCGAAAATTGTAAGTGACTCAAAAAACTTAATGAGTCCGGAGACCGACCTAGAACATTCCTCAATTGTACCCACTCTGTTTCGAGTTGGATCAGGATCCAAGTACTCATATTCCACATCAAACCTCTCAATTATAACCATGGCTCCCTCCGGAGCAGCATTACTTGGACCAACCCGGTTAGTGTTGCCAGGCCTGTTACCTCCTCTTCTTTTGACGTAAGCTCCCAGTTTTCCCCTCTCAATCAAGTTCTGAACTTCTTGTTTCAATGTTATGCAGTCATCAGTGGTATGACCAATATCATTGTGATATTGGCAAAAAGAGTTATTGTGATGTTCTCTGGGAGACTGCAACGTGGCTGGTCTCCGATAATGCACCTCGTCCTTTGTTTTATCAAAAATGGTTGCCACACTTTCTTTTAATTCTGCGAACCACTCCGGTTGGACCCATGGCCCTCTCTTCTTTCTGGATTGCTGACTCTGAGCAGGAGCGGCTGGCTGAGACTGAGCTTTTTCCCTACCATGCCTCTGTCCGGTCTCTCTTGCTTTGTTCCCGGATTGATTCTGATTGGGATTTGGTGCCACCGGGGTAGACCTCACTTGACTGTGCACCCTGGTTTTCTTCGTTTCATCAACATTAATTTGGTTTCCAACCTGATTCAGCAACCCTCCCCAAGTCATGGCCTTCTTTCTGGTCACTGAGTCAGCCAAGTTGCCAGGGCTCAAACCCTGTCTTAGGGATGCTATTGCTACCTGTTCGAAGCAATCAGCCAACCCATTCTTGGTGTTCACAAAACGGCTTATATATTCTTTCAAGGACTCATTTGGTTCCTGGGCACAATGGATTATTGTGTATCCATTGCCCTTTAGCTCTTTACTCCCTACAAACTGCCTTCGAAAGGCTACCCAAAAAGTATCGAAATCTTTAATACAACCCTGAGGCAGGTTGTTGTACCATTTTAGAGCACTCCCCGTAAATGATTGGGAGAATACCCTACAAAGTAGGTTATCATCGTCGTCAAAGTTCATCATGAAGTTTTTAAATTGTTCCAAATGGTTGTCCGGATCAGTACTGCCATCGTAATTTTCTATTTTGGTACTGTCAAACCTCTTAGGGAGGTTTCCGGACATAATTTTAGAAGACAATGGAGATTGCCTCCAATTTCTTCCACGACTGAACACAGTATCCTCATTGGGAGTTGCGAAGATACCTGGTTCATTGTGAAAAGCGAAGGGATCCATTAGCATCCGGTCCACATACCTCCGGCTATGAGATGATCCTTTACCAATATGCCTCTTCATCTTTCCATGTCTATCCCTTTTTCTTGAATATGTTTTGATCTGCTTTTGCTTCTTCCTAGTTCGACCCTCATCGCTGCTAGAGGATATAGATTTTTCAACTCCCTCACTGTCCGAAGAGCTATCAGAAGATTCTGAGCTTGAGTCAGAACTCTCCACTGGCTTAGACCGGTGAGACTTTTTGGAGCTGGCATGAGTCTTTTTGGTGCTCACATGAGTCTTTGAAGACTCATGCTCTCTGGGGTTGTCGGTGTGATGAGCAATTGATGCTTTAGAATTTTCTTTCATGCCCATCTTAGCCTTTTCGGCCCTCAGAGCTTCTATTTCACCCTTTAGCCTATCACGCTCTTCGATAGTGTACTCATCGTTCTCTCCCACCACTTCGAGCAGAGCTGATGGTACTTCTGGATTGTCCGGATTCATTCAGACAGATTTTCTTAGCTGGTTTTGAATGCTTGATTCAGGCACCTTCTTCTCCCACTGTGGTCGCCAATTTGGTGAGGATAATTATCGCCTGAGGGTAGGCTTGTAATTTGTTTGGTGTTTAATAGTAGTATGTGGGTATTATGTATTTAGTGTAGAAAGTAGAGAGATAATTAAGCTGGCTGGTTGCAGTTAATTCTCATTACCTGCACTTAATGCAGGTGGTTGGGTATTTATACCCTAATGTTTGGGCCCTTATGGGCTTTCGGGTCATGTTTAATGGACCCAGGTCATGTTCAAAGACCCATGAGCTCTAAGTAGGAGAGAAGGTAGCTTAGTCAAGTAGTGTTTAGGTTTTTAGTACTTTTGTCATAGTTCGAACAGTCCTATGGGCTAAGTGTTTGAAGTGATCTGTCCGGTCCGGAGAGCTTGGACCGATCTGTCCTTGTCCGGGGAGCATACAGAATTCGGACTCATCAACATACATGTTTTTGTTTTCCAAATTCTAAATAAAATTATAAAGGCGTTGAGAATTTTAGAATTGTGAACAAATACTGGATAAAGTCACATATAAAGATATCTCTGGTATGTTTTAACAAACAAAACTAGTTAATTTATAATATTTGTAAATTAGATTAGCATTCAAAATTTATTTAGGAAAATTAAAAACCAAACATTACTATGCTACTTTTAAAATATTGTCCAAAACCAGTGTCAAGTATATATTGTATGGTTCATCATTCTCTTACAAAGCAAACATCAGTTATCACATCAAAACAATAATAAAATTGGTTAAAAAGTTTGTCAAAAAGATACGTGTTACGTGTTTTTTTTATTTCTTCTTTGTTTGCGCTGTGCAAAAGATAAAACAAAATTACTATGTAATCCTAACATGTGATACGAATAGGTGTGAAGGAACAACAGAGAATTTTTTTTGAGAATTTTAATAGAGTGGAGAAAGATGTTGGCTTCAGATCTGGATGTGCAATCATGAATCACAGTAACAAAAAAAACAAAAGTATGTTATAAAATGACTAATGCATAATTTATAAACATAGCATCATATAAAAATACCTATATTATCAACTTATCTTAGCAGTTTGTTTTAAAATCGTATCCCAAAATGATTTTTGATTTTTTTCTAATAACAAAATATCTCTTTAAGATATTATGTTGTTATGGTAAAAAAAATTAAGATATAAAAATGCTATTAAAGTTGAATGACTATATGTATAACGTTTGTCAAAATGATTTTAGTTCAACACGGTTGTTTTAGCAAAAAAATCACTCGTCGCGATTACATTCATAAATTTTATCAAATTCAAAAATCCATACCAAATATTTTAAAATAAAAAGACTAAAAAAATAAAAAAAAATTATTTATTAATTTTTTTTAAAGCAAAAAGTAACTATATTATCGAAAAATTGAAGGTTTACAAAAGATATAGGCAAAATTATAAAACAGAACAAAACATAAGCCTTTAAAACAATAGGCCCAAACCCATAACCCGAATTACCCGAACCCGTCTTTGACAAAACCCTAATAGACTTTATCGATCTCCATCCTCATAGAACCATCAGCCCCAAATCACAACCTGAAAACCCTAGCAGCTCCAAAATATGGAGAACACAGGGAACAATACTTTTCTTACCCTAATCGATCTCCTCCAGGGTAACGTGGGTTAATCTTTTGGCAAGTTTGCTTCGCTAGCTGCACCAGTTGCTGTTGCTGCCTCTGGTGGTGCTGCTCCTGCTGCTTCGATGCAAAACGCTCAGGTTTAGCTAACTCGTACCAAGAGGGATCGATGTTGACTTTCGAAGGCCATCGTTACTAAACTCACTGGTCTTCCATTCCAGCAGTGCAAGCATCATCACCACCGCTGATTGCCAACCTTCAGGTCCCGCAGGAGGTATGCTCGATTTCGTATCCGGTAATCTCCAGCTTGCCGGCGAACAACACGCTCTTAAGTTCAGTCAGGTATTTCTTTCTCTCTTTAGCTTCCGAAATATCTTCTGGAGAATTTTGTGAATTTCTAGTTGTAACCTAGAGTGACATCATGCTATTCAGCCTTGAGATCCAAATGGACATATCCTCTTACATGCTGATTGCTCGATTCTGCATGCTAAGATTCTGCATGCTAAGATCTTGCCTTATGAACCTTGTCTGGGAGTGGCCGCAGATCAGACATGTGTAAATCCTTGATTGATAAAGTTCTGCAAAACTTCTTGACAGCAAGGTGTACACCAGTTTTAGTAGGATTTCCATTCAGCCTTTCGAAAACAGATAAGTCTCGCAACCGCTCTCTTCGAACTCTTTCTCCCTCTGGGCACATAAAAGCGCAAGTGCCTACAATACTTGGCTTTGTTGTTGCTACTTCGAAAATTCCAATTTAGATGTTTAGCATCTTGAACTTGATTTTGTAATCTTTTTTGTCCGTGAGAAGATGAGACATTTAGAAGCCTCATTTCTTTGTCTGATTCTATTGGAGCTTCTAGTAGCTTTTAGCTTTTTGCCTAACACTATATGAAAGTCCTCATCCTCTTCATCTTTATTGCAGGTTGGAGTAGTTTGAAGGCTTCCTATATTTTGAGGTAAGACCTTACAGCTATTTTCACATTCTTTTCTGTGCCCTTCATCCAGAAGCTTTACTGCTTTTGTAATATCATTTTCATTTGGTGTGGGGGGGGGGGGGGGGTCATCTTCTTGAATATTTAGATTTTGAGGCTTAGGGATACTCTCTGTATTGATAGAGTCAGCATCATCATTATTTTTATCCACATTGTTAGCTTCATTCTTAGCAGTCACATGATTATTGATGTTGCTTTCATTGTTGTCAATGTTGATTGTTTCATAATTCTCTTGGGTTTTGGACTTTTCTTGAGTTTTGTTGCACGACTTCTCATCATGACCTATATGGCTGCAGATTCCGCAATATTTGGGAAGATCCTTATAGCTCGCCGTAATCCAGCACCCATCATTCTCCCCAAACCCGATCTAGATGTCTCTGTGAATCTTTCTTGTTAAATCAAGCTCAACCCATACAAGAGACGAGTTGTGGTAAGCCCGATTTTTGTCTGAAATTTTTATTTGAAGAGGATTTCCTATAGACTTAGCTATAGAAAGAATCATTCTTTCATTATACAAAAATTCAGGAAGATTACCTAATTTAATCCATACATGACAGACAGGACATTCTCTTTTGACATTGAATTGTGGCGTCCATTTAAGAAGACGCATTGTTAAGGATTGAACCTGCCAAACACTTCTCCTCCACAAACAACACAAGTCCTCTTTACAGTTAAATTCAAGGAGCAAATGACGTGAGTCCCATATACTCACACTACACTGCATTTTCATATTCATCTTTTGCAAGAAGTCCTCCATTGTCTGTCTTTTAGGGATTCCTCGACTAAACTTGGCAACAAGAGTATATTTTCTTTGCTTTTCAAGGCTTTCTTTGATTTGTTTCTCGAATTGAAGGGAAATGTGGTCTGTTTTGTGGAAGTATTCCATTGGAAGGTATTCTAACTCTTCTTTGTTTTCTTTGACAGCTCCAGCGTAGGACTTGCGAGGCGGCTCAAATGATTTAAGATTTTCCATCAACACTGCAGCGTAGGACTTGCGAGGAGGCTTAGATGATATGGGATTTTCCATCAAGATTTTCAGAGGAAAATCAAGGAGCTCAAGGGGAGATTAATACTCGGAGACTCGCCGATCACCCAGCGAATCAGATGATTAATCTGGTATTAGGATTCTTGATTCAATCTTAGATCACTGCATAGATTATTTATTAATTTAATTTCTGTTATAATATGCATTATAATTTTTAATCTACATTTTATATTTTACTATGATCGTCTCTTTTAGACGTTCAGAAAGTAATTTTCTATAAAATATTAATAACAATGTTTGGATCGACATCGATGCATCATTCATATGCTTTACATGTAAGGCATTTTACAGTGTTAAGTTCCTTAAGAATTTTAATGTGTCTCATCAATAGCTTTCATATAGATGTTAACATTCTCAATTATTGGGGTCGACTTCAAGTCAACAGTCTTCCCCACTAATCGACTAACTTGTTGGCTAGTTTTATAGTAGTTTATTTATATTATATATTACATTTCATCGATTTTTATTTAAAAAAATATATTTTTAGAGATGAAATTTAAAATTTCAAATAAATTTTTACTTTTACCACTACAAACGTTTGGAAATTAAATTATAATTTACCAAAGCTAAAAACCATCGTTAGTCTCTCATGTTTTGTATTTGTATCAATTTTATTTTTTTATGTTTATTGTTTATTCCCACTGGTCCCTTATGTTTTAGAAATTTGCATTATTAGTCTGCATGCACGTGTGAGTACTGAGAAGCTGACACGTGGCAGCCCAAACATCAAAGTTTTATCTTACTATTTCTCCCCCAAAATCGAAAACCCTATTCTTCTTTCTAAAATTCTAATTCGAGAACTACACTTTTTAGATTTTTAGAGGACCAATAATGAGACAAAATATTGATGTTTGGGCTGCCACATATCAGCTTCTCGATATTCACATGTGCGGGGGACTAATAATGCAAATTTCCAAAATATAAAGGCTCATTTGAGACAAAAATGAACATAGAAGACTAGTTTGATATAAATGCAAAACATGATGGACTAATGATGATTTTTATCCATTTACAAACATTCAACCATAATCTTAATAATTTACCGTATAATCAAAATATTTTAACTTAATTATTATGCAGTAATTTTATTGGTTTTTCAAACTTTGTTTGAACATAACTTTAGCGAATTTCATTATGTTGTAATACGATTAATCTTATTTACACTGATTGTTCAGTATTAAAATTATTAACAAAATATGGTTTATCATGAAAAAAAGTTCAAATTATTAGAATCTGTGGTTTAATGAGACAATAGATCAAAGTTTCTAAATACGGTGGTCTTAGATAAAAATCTTATCGTGATCAACAACATGCCTGATCACGATGAACAACCTTATGTCTCGCTAAAGCCCAACTTGATCACGAACAATGAGCGCAGTGTTGCGATCAAGAATATTTTGTCTTATTTCATCGCAATCAAGTCAAATATATTTTAATTCTAAAAAATATTAACTGTTAATTGACTAGTTGATCACGATTAGCCAAAAAATATGTGTTTTAGAATATGTGAGTCTTCTAAAAATTGCTTATTGAAATGTGGTAACTCTACATGAGGATTTATGAATTATTACAACCAAAATGTGTATCACTTAAATAAATAGACATTTCAAGAACAAAATACAACTTTTACAAAATCTCAAAATCTTTTTTACGTACATCTCTATTAATATAATCAACTTTGTGAAATCTGAATTCAAATTTCTTGTTGCTTGTATTTGGAATCATAAATTTTTTTATATCCCGAAAGAACTTCATTCAAAGGTCAAGTAATAAAATGATCATAATAATTCATTTTGGAAAACTTAATCCTACATGTATCAAGATTCAACATTGTTTCTGGCGACTTCAAACAAAATTTATCTTTACCTATTGTTGTAAGTTTTTATTTTCTAACTCTAGTTCTACAACAAAAAATAATTAGTATCATGGCAGCAGAAACAACCATGGCCACCATCATGGTGATGAACCAAAATCTTGTTTGATTGGACCATTTCGATAGTTCGATTATCCCACAAAAATATAAGATAGCCTTCTTGTTGATTTCACTCAAAGTTCACTGCATTCTCGATCTAAATTTGGAGAAAATCTTAGAAGCTAGTAACAAGGATACCTATGAAATCAAGACGAAAATGCACAAGCAAGAGAAGGATAATCTCATATGTCATACACATATCTTCAATGCACTTTCGGATCGTTTATTCAAACTTAAACAACTGAGTCTTCAATGTTGAAGATTTGGAATGCACTTTAAGAACAATATAAAACTAAAGAATAAGGTACAAAGAAATTCTTAACTTCTTGATATTTTGATTTTAAATTTATTGATGGGGTAGTACTTCTCCTCCAAATTCATGAGCTGCAATCATAGTAAATAAACTTATGTTCGCCAAAGTAATATTTCTAGAATTTTTTCAAGTAGGAGCAATCATAGAAAAATTACCTTCATCTTGTGAAATGATATTTCATAAAGCCGAAGAATATTGCTTAGAACGATTTCAAAAGAACTTCAAGATTAAAAAAGAATCGCATGTTAGAGATGCGAAAGAAGAATCCAATATTATAGCTTATAAAAATGTGAATGCAATATACCTGAAGTCAACGAAACTGAAAATCTGGCACAAATTATTTGACAACAAGAAAAAGAATACTATTAAAAGTATAAAGGGAAATTGTTTTGTATGTGGCAAACCGGGTTATTTTGCTCCTACACCGCAATCTTATGAAAAATGGTGATAGCATAAATTCTAAAGAGGAAGACATTTTCGCAATGATAATGGAGGTTAATGACATTGAAGATAAGACTTTGGGTTGGTGGTATGATACATGTGCATTAATTTATATCTCCCATAATAAATCTTTGTTCAGAATAATATAAGTGAGCAATAACACAAAAGATATGCGAAAATAAAACACAAACAAATCCAAAGTTGAAGAACACAAAAATATAGAGTTGATCTTTACTAGCCGTAAAAAATTACTCTTGCAAATATATTATACGCTCTAGAAATGAACAATTTTTTTTGTTAATCTATTATCTAAAACTAGAATTCAGTATGTGTACGAATCTAACAACCTTGTTTTGTCAAAGGTTGGACCATTGTAAGAAAGGAATATTATTATAATAATAATAATAATAATAATAATAATAATAATAATAATAATAATATGAATATGGTAATACTATATACTCATGATGTTATTATTAATGAAGTGAATATTTCTATTTACTCTTACTCTTGATTGATTATTTATTATAGCATGGAAAACTTGTTCATCTAAGATATAACACGATAAATGTAATTGTTAAAACGAGAGTTATAAAGTGTGATACATGTTCGTATGAAAAAATTGAATTGTCTGTAGAATTAAATAATAATTAAGAAGCTTTAAAAATCCGTAGAAAGTGAGTTAAATGATATATTGACACGTGGGGGTAATATATATCTATAAATTTAATCGATGACTACTCTAGATTTACTTATGTCTATTTGCTTAAACATAAAGATGCAACATTTATCATGTTTAAGATCTTTAAAGTGGAATTATAAAATCAATTAGACACTAAGATTAAAACCTTGCATAGTGATAGAGGTGAAGAATATTTCTTAGGAGAATTTTCTATTTTTTGTAAAGAGTCTAGATCATTTATTAATGTTTGGCGCCTTATACGCTGCAGCAAAATGGATTGATTGAGCGCAAAAATAGAACTGTGACTGAGATGATCCATGTCATGGTAGTTTATTAAAAAATTATATTAATTTATAGAGTGATGTTGTTTTAACTGCATGTCATATTTGTAATCGTATTCCTTTTTAAAAACTGGGGTATCTCCATATGAGTTACAAAAAAGAATAAAACTAAATATTGAATATTTCAAATTGTGACAGTGTTTAACTTTTTTATTTGTATTTATTGGTTATGCGACCAATAACAAGACTTATAGGTTATTATACTTGGAGTCTAATGTGGTTATCGAATCAAGAGCGCTAGAAATTTTTGAACCTAAATTATTTAACGACGATATGATCCAATTCGATGTACAAAAAAGGTAAGGACTTTGAAAGAAACATCTTTGGTTGATGAGCAACCATGAGAACCTCGTAAAAGAAAAAAAATAAAAACATACCTAAAAATTTAGGATCCATAGAAATATATTCTAAAAATAGTTTCTTTAATCTAGTGGAAGAATTTTGTAAAGATATTACCATTAAAATTCTAGTAGTACTTTCTTCATAAGATGACCCTAAATCTTATAAGAAAGTAATAATATCCCGAGATTTTGTATTTTGGTAAGATGTCATAAATGATTAAATGTATTCAATACTATTAACTCATACTTATGATTTGGTCGATTTGCCTTCGAGATCAAGACCAATAAGTTGTAAGTGGATGTTTCAAAAGAAATATTACACTTATGGTATCGTTCAAGCATTTAAAACAAGATATGTAGCTAAGGATTATTGGAAAAAAAAATGAATAGATTACTTCGATACATATGCTCGGATTTCAAGGACAAGAGTATTAAGATACTTTTTGCAATTGCATTGGTATACAATTTGAAAATTCACCAATTAGATGTTAAAACAACTTTCCTAAACAGAGGTTTCGATGATGAGGTTTATGTGGAATAGTCTGAGGGATTTGTCCTTTCGGGGAATGAGTTTAAGGTATGTAAGCTTGTTAAGTTATTATATGGTCTTAAGCAAGCACTTAAGAAATAAAATGAAAGTTTTGATCATGCAATTGTATCAGATGAGTTTAGATATAAAATGACGGATATATGTTTATACATCAAAGTTTGTGGCTATGTAATAGTCACTGTACGTCTATACGTAGATGGCTTGTTTATACTAAATAATGATATAAAAAGGACCATTGGAACAAATAGGTTTATGTCCTCTAATTTAAGATAAAATGCCTTAATGAAGTAAATATTATTTTAGAGAATTAAAATATTCAAAGATAATAGAGGTTATGCCCTAAGTCAATCATATTATATCGAGAAGGTACTTAATAAGCGCAAGCATTTAAAATGAAAAGAAGCAAAAAACTCCATTTCATCATAGTTTAAAACTTTAAAAATGAAACAAAAGTAGTGGCTCAATTAGAATATGCTAGTAAAATATGAAGTTTAGTATATGTATCTTTGTGCACTAGGGTGGATATATTATTCGCGGTAAGTAAATTAAGTTAACTTGCAAGTAATCCAAGTTCGAAACATTGGAATGTAATTTGAAGGATCTTCGGTTAATTGAAAAATACCAAAGATATGTGTCTCAAATATTTTAGCTTTCCAAGGATACTTGAGGGATACACAGATACAAGTTGGATCACTAGTATAACCGATAAAAAATCAACTACGGGTGGGTATTAACTTTTGTAGGTGGTGCTATTTTTAGGATCAAAGAAACAAACATGTATATCACACTTGACTACGGAGTCTGAGTTCATAGCATTGATCACAACAAGTAATAATGTTGAATGGTTAAAATATCTTTTGTTGGAAATATCATTCACCTTTAAAGAGAATATGGAAATACATGTACATTGTGATAATCAAGCAACACTGGGTAGAGCATACAATGGAATATACATTGGAAGTCTCAGCATATAAGTCTAAGGCATGAGTATATTAGACAATTAATTCAAATGGAATTATATCGGTCTCATACGTACATTTTAGTGAGAACTTAACGGATCCATTACCAAACCATTAGCTCAAGAATTACTGAACTCTACATATAGAGAGATGTGATTAAGACTCTTAAAAAATAGTTTGCAAATAGTGGCAATCAAATTTGACTATAGAGATAACTTAGAGTTTTATTTGTGACGTGTGTGAGATATGTTGGTAGTTATCGTGAAGGGATAAGTTCAAAGGAACTTTTAATACAATTCGGTCCATGTATGACATGTATTTCCAAAGGTACCTATAAAAATTTAGGGGTGGTACCGCCTCCCATGAGAAACTGATCTTCTCTCAGGTTATGATTCTTAAAATGAATAGAGCACACAACAAAAATAATGCTTGTAATATGGACATATCAAACGATTGCGCGGGAGATCGTCACTTGAGTCAAATAGGAGGTTGGTTTAAAGTCATGACTACCAATAGTTTTCGATTTAACTTTGTTATCTTTACACTAAGGTAAAATTCAAACCGAAAAATAAATGAGAATATAAGAGAGTTTATTTAATCAACTGGATATTTTTTGAAAATATTGATTAAATGTGGTTGACTTAAAAAAGAGTTCAAATAATCCGATTTAGTGGCTCAACGGAAAGGTAGACTGAAGTTTCTACACATAGTGGCTCTAAATAAGAACTCGTCGCGATCAACAGTCTGATCGCGGCGAGAAACTTTATGTCTCGTTACTACCCAACTTGATCACGATTACTCGCCAAAATTAAGTCTAATCGTATACAAATCCTAGCACTATTAACCGTTAACCAACTAATTGATCGCAATATGCCTCAAGGGATGCGTTTTTTCCAAAAAAAATTGCTTTTTAAAACGTTTTTTCTTAAAATATGATAACTGTGCTTAAAAATTTATGATGATTACAATAATTTTGAAGTTTATTATTTTTATAAATAAATAAATATTTCAAAAATAAAAAACAACATTTACAAAATCTTTCTGACATACATCTCGCAATATAATATTTTTTGTTGCAATATGAATTCAAAAAATTTGTTGTCTATTAAATTCATAAATCGTTATACCACGAAAACATTTTTTTCAAAAATCAAACAATAAAATAATCTGAATAATTTTTTAAAAAAAAACAAAATTCTACGTATCTCAAACTTCACCATTATTTCCGCATAATATATAAGTTATTTTCAATCTTTATTTCCGCATAACATACTTTATTTAATCAATTAAAAAGTTTTAAAATATATGTTTTATATTTTGAATTAAAATATATATATATATATATTATATTTTGAATTTAAAAAATATATTTAAATGAATGATATAGAAAATGCAACAAAATTTTGGAAACATTTAATGGAATACTCGTAGGATGATGGATACGAAAAGAAGTGGAAGTTTCAGTCAATAAGTGAAAAGAGTCAAAAGTTCCGAAGAAGGCACACCTCACGTTGAAGAAGAAACACCTCACGTTAATAGACTTGTTTCATTTTTATGGACCACATTTCTTTACTTCATACTTTGATTTTTCTACAATGTTTCACTATCTTCCATCTTCGAATCCTCCTTCAACAAAGATGCATATTCTTCATCCTTCTTCTCAATAGAAAAATTGTTAAATCAAATCTCAAACCATTGAACCCGAAATTGAGTTTTAAAAAGGAATATTTACATCATCTGACCAAACCTATATTTACAGTCTCTATCCAAGCCTATATTTACAGTCTAATCAAGCGTTTTACGACATCTATAGGCTGCTTAGTAAAACAAATATGGGATTAGCTTACCTATTCGAGGTTAGCTCCTGCCTGGATTACAAGACAGGATGTACATGCTGTCGCCTAGAAAGAAAGAACTCGTAATCAGGATGGGTGTTTATGGATATATGTGTGCCTTTGTTAACAACAGCTCTAGACATTCGAGATGCTGTTTCCTCCAACATCCTTAACCGCCTTTTCACCATTCCAGGTGTGTCTGAACACTTTCTTTCTTTGGGCCTCGGTTGAAACCAGCATTCACTCTGTTCATTTTGCGACAGAAACAAATGTCAAACCTTTATACTCAGTATACACATTATGTTTTCTTTACAGTTTTGCAGCTAGAAGGATAAACCCTCGGTAATAACTTAACTTAGATTGAACTAGACAATTAAAAATTCAAGGTGATATAAAATCATAATTGCATAAAGATGTATTTGTTTTGCCGGCAACCGGTTCCTTTGAAAAAAAGATCGATTTTTTATGGCGAAAGTGTCTTTCATGTAAGTATAATGGTTCGAGGATTACCTGAGCATTGTAACTTTCAAGACCCACGACTGGAGAGACTATACACGTGTCCGTGCCATCGAACTCAGAGTTGATGGTTCTATGAACGAATTGACCAAGTGAATGATAAGTCAAAAATGCGGCACGGAATTTTCCATCTGGTATCCGATATATAGGATACCATGCCACTGAGAACCTGGAAAACAAAAGATTCCTAAGTTTTATTCATATCTCATTGAATTCAGGATTTGGCTCGAAGCAGGAGAGATGAGGATTTTTCAGACTCTTTTACTGACCATGATACAGGGTGGAGTTCGTCCAGATGTATTGAGTTCAAATGTTTTGGATCCCCGTAGGTTTTGCAATTGGAAGGAACATTTCCTACGACTAGCTCCTGTATTCTGTAAAAAGCGGGAAAACATCAAGGACAAATACAAAACATGCCATATAGTTATGCTGAGTCAGCTTGACAGAGCTATTGTTAACAGCAATATTCTATCCACAAAAGAATGTGTGAGATTTCGTAAGTCTAATCAATACAATATTGGAAAAGATAAAGTGAAATGTGTACTTTGTGTATAATGGTTGTCTTTGCTGAGGCTGTTCAGACTCAAAATATTCAAATAGTAGCTCTAGGTCACTCTTCTGAGACATGTCACCTGATATATCAAAAGTGATTGCTTTAGCAGAAAGTGGATCTTCTTCTCCTCTACATACATCCTGATAGGCGCTCGAACCACGTGTCTGAGGAACATCAGATTCCAGTTTTTCATGGGTTGCAGTCTCTGCAGAATGACTTCTGTGGTCTTTGAACAGCTGAACAGCTGACAAGTACGGAACAAAATAGGCACAAAATGCAAAACGGTCAACACCCATTCTACTAGGATTCTCATAATCCTCTCCCCTCACTTCTAATCCATAACTCCCATGTTTCTCATACCATTTCCACAAGCATCCTAAGAAGATACTAGGTATTTCATGTCTGCACAAGAATGAGGCAGTCTGGTCCCTTGAGCAAATCTTGCAGTTTACTAAATTGGTCGAATGACGAAAAGCTGGTGAAGCCAAATGTACAAGTCTCTCGAACTCGGCAATTGGAGTACCAGATGTCATCTGAACAGTTTCAGATACGAGTTGTGCCTCACAAGCATCATCCACTGTCCTTGTTATTTTGTAAGAGCCATTTCTCACTGAAGAGACATCGTGATCTCTAGAAACGATCCTGACAAAACCAGGTGCCGCATGCTTATTCTTGCTTTCCTCAAGTATGCAAGAAATCACATTAACATTTTCAGGCCGGCTTACATCTTGACAGGGGCAATTTAAATTCTGAGTATCGGCATCCAGCACAGGAACAACTCTTTGAGAGTTTGAAGCTACTTCTTCTTCAGAAGAGCCTCCCGAATTCCAATCTTGATTAGTAGGTCTGTCAAAAAGTTGCAAAGACGAAGTGCTACATGCCCCAGAGCTCATCATATCAAGATCTTTCATACCGATAGGCACCCATTTCTGGAGAATAGATCCAGAACTAAGGTTATGCTTACTGCTTTCTACAAGGGAAGTGCGGTTTTCTGGCATTAAAAGATGAGGGAGGTATACAGGAAACCGACCCTCAAGTAGACAGGATTTTTCCAAAGAGATGCAGGAGTTAGGTGATGAGCTGCCTGAAGTTTCCACATTTTGACAGTTCAGCCTAGGAACAGTACTAGACACACAGTCTAGCATTTCCATGTCACCTGGATAACCTTGTGAACTCTGAACTGATTTGGGATTCATGCAATTACCATTCGCTTGGATCCTAGATCTTGCAGAACCAATCTGAGACCAAGTTGCTGATACATTATTACTCAATCTTTCTGCATCTTCCGCCGTAGCTGATATGGCCAAGATAGGATGAGAAGGCTTCCTACAGTAACTGTTATGCTTCTGCTTTGACTCTGGACTAATCTTTCTCTTAAACTTCTTACAAGCTTCATCTTTTGATTTTTTGCTATCTTCACTTTTTGATAATGCCTTTGTCTCAGCAATTAAATTTCTTTTGACTAAAGGAGAACTTTTTAGGTTACTACCAGGCAACGAGCACTCAGATTTGCAGTTAGAATCGTCATTTCGTTGAACTCTTTGCCATACATGATTATTTTCTATCCCTCTACGGCCACCGGGAGCTAAGAGATTTCCATTTCTGTGGACACGAGAAGTTCTAGAAACTGCATCTTTACTCTGCTTACCTTTTTTTCCACGAGAAGCTTGTACCTTACACCTACTTAAATCCTGAATACCATGATTCATTTCCTCTACTTGATCTGCACCACCATTATCTGGGAAAACTTTTCTGGACTGGAGACCCGGTGGTTCTGAAAGGCGAGCATCACTACGGAATGGATCACCGTTGACATAGTCTGCACCAACAGAGACCGGATTGAAAACTAGAGAAACAAACGCGTCAGAAAAAGCTCTCAAGTCTATTTCCTTTGCAAAATCTGTATCCGCTGTTACGCCTTCTTGTTTGCTCTCAGTTTCAGAAGCAATTAAAGGATGCTCATGAGAAACGTTGCCAGGCACCATCTTCTCTGATATATCCACCCCATGTAAAACACCTAGCTTAGAACGATCAGTTTCAGATGACTGTCTCTCGTTCCGTTTGCCTTTCTTTTTTCCTTTCCTTCTTGTATTTCTCTTCGGAGCCCTATCTTCTTTAGTCTCCTCGATTATTGTTTCAGTTGAGTTAACATCACCTGATCCTTTTAGCATTAAATCTGAGGGACAGTTGTAAGTTAAAGATCTTTCATACGAAACTTTATTAGAGACTTCATTTGCTTTAATCATTTTTTTCCTTCCTATTTGACACTGAACATTTGGTGCAGGGAAGTTAGTTGCATCACATGACTGAAGGGAATAAGCAGCATCGCTGGGAGGCACTATTTGTCTCATAAGATAAGCAAAGTGAAATTTCAAAAAGCCAAATTGTGCCTTCGTCAAAGTATTACAATGGTCGTGCAGCCAGTCCCCAGTTTCCACTGGGTTCAAGTGCAACCAAACCAGCACATCTGAAATTCAAAAGAAACAGCATCCAGTCAGTCACAAAAATGACCAGGTCTCCTTTAAGATTTAACAAAAGAAAAGAAAAATGTAATAGTTCATCCCTTAAGAATTACCAAAATTGAGTAGCTTGACTATTAGAATAACCCAGAAGATAACAAAGATTGTATGTCAGGAGAGATATTTAAAAAATTTGTATTAGAGACTAATGACTCGAATAATTGAGTTACAAACAATGCGACTGCACATTCTACTACCAGACCAATGAATCTTTTACTACTTCATTGACCACCCACAAACAGAAATGTAAGACAACTAGGGCTGTTATTGGGCTACCGACCGGTTAACCCACCCGGGACCGGTCCGGTAAACCCCGCCCGAGACCGATTCGATAGTGTTATCAGCGATCCACGAGCCGAATTCTAAGCCTGGTCCGATTACCAGTCCTGACCGGTAAAATCCGTAAGAACACGGATTTTGTTATTTTTCCTAATATATAAAGAACTAAACCGAACTCTTGACTAGGGCTGTTATTGGGCTACCGGACCGGTTCGCTAAGGCCCGCCTGAGACCAACCTGATAGTGTTATCGGGGCGGTCCAGGAGCCGAGTTTTGAACCCGGACCGATAAGACCCATAGCTTAACGGTCTGAGCCCAAATAATTCAAAATCCGGACCGGGTCAGACCGATAACAGCCCTAGACAACTGAATCTAACGCTTCAAATAATAGCTTTAGCACGAACTCCACCAATTTTCAACAATGTCTAGCAACAAAATGATTAAGAACCTAAACCACAAAATGACATCTCTAGCTAAAAAAAATTCTCCAGCAATGCACTCAACAATTCCAACTTTCCCCCGCTTTCTATATACATCAAGGGTTTAACTCGTGTTAGCTATATCAGCAACAATGGCATTACGGATTACAGAGTTTTATGCCATTTGGTATCTTTTAAACACGTATCATCTTTTGGGTACAAACATGTCAAAAGAAAAAAATCTAGCTATCATCCAACCTTATCCAAATACAAAAATTCCAAAAGGGTTATATCCTATAAACCAGAAACCTAAATCACATATAGATTTTTAAGCCATTGGGTTTTATGCATCAAAAGATCAAAAGCCAATCATATCAATGAATCAAATAGTACGCATAATCAAGCCATTTCGAATTCAAAACAAGAACAAAATATCCAAGAAAACGAACACAAACACAAACCCAGATAGCAAAAACCAATTCATATTTATATAAACCCAGAAGAGAAACAGATCCATACCAGAAACGTCGCAAGCAGCTCGACGAACCTCATAAATATATGAGATTTATGCAGCTCATTTTTGAAAGTTGGTGCGAAAAAAAATGATTGGAAAGCGATTGATTGAGTTGAGGGGGTTTATTTGAAGTATGAAATTACGAAGGATTAGGCTAAAAATGGAGTGGAAAAGGAGAAGAAACTGTGGAGACAAGAGCTCCCTAAATTTAGGTGTGAGGTTCAGATACGGATTCTAAAACAGTCGCCCTCTAATTATACATGTCATTTTCCTAAATAGAAATATAATTCGGATATAAATATGGATAATATTATTTATATAATATAATTATATCTAACCAAGTTAAACTTTAATTTTTTCTTTTGGAGGGAACCCGCAGCCGCTACTCAGAGTTCAATGAGTGTGCACAAGATAAACCATCAGTCTGACGCGATAGCCTGCAAACCAACGCCAGAAGGTAAACCACACAAGGTGACAAATTCAGCCGAGAAAGCATACGTAAAGGGACTCAAACTCATGACATTCGGTCACAAACATACCATATCCAATAAACTCGGCTACCCTCTTGGGGGCTTAATTTTATCTTCTCGTACACTTTTTCTCTTGTTTATTAATAAGACGTCGAATATATAAATGGTGAAGCTATTTTTTTATAACATTTTTTTTATTTTTTTTATAATTTTAAATTTAAAAAACACTCATAATTTATTTTTATTTTTTGTTTTTATTTTTTGTTTTAATTTATAATCTTGTGTCATTAACTATTCCAAAACACTAATATCAACAAGATTAAACTCAATTGAATCTCACATATATTTTTTACTTTATAAAATTAAACCTTAAAAATAAAAAAAAACTCTAAACTTGATAAAGATTATTCATGGAAAAGGAAGACACTCAAAACAAAGCTTTAACACCGATGAACATTACACAATTAACCAACAAGGTAATTTAATCTTGGTTTTAAGTTGTATAACTTGAAAATCTGTCTTAGAAAAAACCCTTCCATAGCAAATCTTGATTTCTGCAGTTTTTAACGACCAGCATCTGATTCCGAGGTCGGAATTAGATGTTTAGTGAAAAAACAACTGATTCTGAGATACCACCTCAGAATCAAGTGTTCGTCGTTAAAAAATGCATAAATCGAGATGGAGTGGCTGGTGTTTGGTAAAATTTGGTGGAAAATGATAGAGAAGTTAATGAAACCTTTGAATCTATGGGTGTTTGCTCAAGAACTAAAAAAATGTTATTTTGGTATATCCTTTATAAAAGAAATATCAGGATTTTTTTTATTTATGGAGAAAATAAGAAATGTTATAAGGGAAATAGCTTCACCCTTTTGGTTGAGTAAGACATGCTTGTTACCAAAGGTCATTAGTTCGAGTCCCTCTACATACGCTTTCTCGTCTGAGTTTGTCAGCTTGTGTGGTTTACCTTCTGGCGTTGGTTTGCAGGCTATTGCGTCAGACTGAGAGTTTACCATATGCGCACTCATTGCACTCTGAGTAGCTCATTGCACCCTCAGTAGCGGATGCGGGTTCCGACAAAATAAAATTTATTAATTAATATATATATATATATATATTGTTCTAGTTACTGTTACGTTCATCGTTATATATTCGTTTTTTTATGGATGGTTTTTTTAATGGTATTGTTATTAGCTAAATTTATAACTTGTAGGTTTTTTTTATGGATGGTGTGGTGACAAATAAATAAGAGTGACGTAGTTGGGATCGAATCATAATGGTGTTTTGGACTTTCTAATTATTATCAATATATATATATATATATATATATATATATATATATATATATATATCAAAATAAACTAAAATAAACTATGGTTATAACATATATGGTTTATATTAAAATCTCAGTGTCGTAGCATAATATATGTTAATAACTAAAATGTGATTAAAAAACTAAAATAGTAGTATAAATCTAATTTTACCTGTACTTTCTTCTTACTAATTTTACTTGTACTTTCCACAAATATCACCAACAATCACCGAGCCATGGATCGCTCATTCTATTTCTCAATTCATTCTTCACATAATTCAAACCCGAGAAAATTCGCTCAACACTCGTCGTTGCTACGGGTAAAAGCAAAGCCAACTTTAAAAGCTTATAAATCCAATTGAGGATTTTATGTTTTTTTATTCACAATAATCCTAAAAAGTTTAGCAAGTCATTTCTTCTTGTGTCTCTCTGCGGTTAACTTCAGTAATTAAATTAGAGACATTTGTATTTGCTTCTTTATATTGAAGAGTTGTTTAAAAAAATATGCATCCTATAATGACAAACATAAAAAAACTCAATTAAAAATAAAATGTAAACTTAGCAAAGCAAAATAAAAATTACGATTTACACAGATTTATTTTCTCTTAAATCAAACTTTACAACTCTCTATCTTAAGAAAAAACATAAATTACAATGTTATTCTTGAATAGTAACATAAGACATGTAGCAAAACTTCAATTTTGAGAATTAATAACATAGAGACACAATATATACCTTAGTGTTTGAAGCTGAAAATCAAAATAAAACACGAAAATAATTTGCAGATTGTAGTTATAATTTTCTAATTTATAGTAGAAGAACAATTGTTCTACAAGGTTGTATCTTGTAGTTATGATCTTCTTACTAACACGATCAAATCTATAAAAATTTATATTAATATATTTATATTATATAGATTTATATTATACATTTAAAAATAAATACGAACTCAAGACCCATGCGTTCCTCCCCTTGTTGTTTACCAACTAGGCCAACGCCTGTTGGGAATATTATCTAGAGATTTCCGGATAAACTCTGAAGTTTTGTTTTAACAATTTCATATTGAAATTATATTGGTGGTTTTCCAAAATTTTCAAACGGATAAAATCAGAGCTTTTCTTTTGAACAACGAGAATGAATTTTTGTTGTTGTCATTTTCTGTTACAGAACCATACTTATTTATTCAACTAAAATACTTCAACTGTAAAACAGTTTTATGTCCAAAAACGGTTAAAAATTTCAAATGATAAACTGACTAAAAATTCTAATTCAAATTCAAATTTGAATTATTTTTCCAAATTCAAATTTCCATGAATTTTCATAGTAGCCTTATCATTCAAAATAAATCTAACCGAACAAGGATCCGTCCATTGGACCCACTAATCATAATATATTGTAACAAGTGTGTACTCCACACTCTCCGACTTGCTCGATAATATATTATGACTACATTGGTCGACTAGTTAATCCAATTACACTAAGATATCCAACAATATTCCCTCATTTTAGTGCAATTCATGATTAACTATAACAAAATCACAAGAAATAACAAATTTATGCAAAAATGAAATATCATGACGATTGAATTTCATATTAGTATATTACACATTCCAAATATTCGAATATCAAGGTATCACTAAGGATTGAACCTTTACTATCCATAATGAATACTCGAAGATAATATACACATAAAATTTACATTCTCAAATGTTCTTACTTGACACTATCTTTTACTACCTTGTGTCCTTATCCTTCTTAAGCATATCATAGCCAAGTCTTAGCTTCTTGAAGCGGTTAAACTTCATGCTTAAATAGGTAGATCTTTTACTCTTGCACATGCATATGTAATTTTTCAAAAGAGCTATTAAGAAGATAAACTTCAACCTCCACAACTTGCATGTCTGAACACATACTTTGGGATAATACTACTAATGTGTTCCAATCTCTAAATGTTAAGCTTTCCATATTGAATTCAGCACCTCATATCATATTAGATGGGAATTGGGTATCTTAACATAAGATATTTCAAATGGACTTCAATCTCATCCCAATAGCCGATTTGTGCACAAAATCTCTACTTAACCCTTTGGTTAAATAATTGGCTAAATTATATCGAGTTCTCACAAACTCTACTGAAATAACATCATGCGTGATGTTCTCACAAATCATACCGTGTCTAACACCTAAGTGTCTAAACCTATCTTTGTAAACTCGTTTATAGACATTGGCCAAGGCAGCTTCACTATCACATACTGATGATATAGGTTTGGGCCACAATGAAATTTTATACATCAAATTTCTTAGCCACTCAGCTTCTTTACTAGTTGTTAATAATGACACAAACTCTGATTTTATTGTTAAATCAGTAATACAAGTTTGTTTCTTAGATGCCCAAGAGATAGCACGTCCCCCAAGTAGAAATACCCATCCACTTGCGGAAGAATGGTCTTCCATATTCGAAATATAACTCGCATTCGATTATCCTTCATGTACCAAAAGAAATCTAGTATAAGTCAAACCATAATCAATGGTTGATTTCAAATACTTTAATACTCGATTTAAAGCTTTTCAATGATGTGAACTTTGATTTCTAGTATACAAACTATGATTTCCAACAGCAAAGGCAATATCCAGCTTAATGCTAGTCCTCATATACATATACCAAAAAGCCTTTTAGCTTCCTTCAAATCTTTCATCTCAAAACTAGACGATAAAAATTTATTAGTTTCTTCAAGTTGATTTGGTCAATGCCAAAAATCAACATGTCATCCATGTATATACAAATCATAATTCATATACGAATAACATCAAAATTTACCAAAATCGTAAATTATATTCTATCTGAATAACATCAGATTTATCAAATTCGTAAATTATATAGTATATTATATATAAACTTATACTCAATTCATGCATAAACAATTTAATAAATCTTTACTTGTATTACATCACAAATTTTACATGCATGAGACAGTAATATTTGACAATTATTTAACAGTAGCCTTTTATATTTTTATCGAACCAATAATCGGCTATTACAGAGTATATAAATTCTGATTATATATATATAAAAAAGTTTACTAATCTTGAGCAGTATTAGTCCACCAATTTCATTTTTAATATATATTTATACTAACAAATTTAAAATTTTGGCAGAACTGTTTAATATAGGATAAGCAAAGGGTAACTGCTTAATACGATAAAGTTTAATTCACTTTGAACCGTGCACGTCTTCATTTTCCAATAATAACAGACAATTATAAAATCTTTATTTTCTAATTAAAACAAAAAAAACCACAATAGACTATTTCTGTAATAAAGTAATATATCTGTTTCTTATTATAGTGTGTTTATTAACTCGTCTACTAACCGCTTAAATCCATATTGAATTCAGATAATAGTTATAGAAGTTACCTATTGCATTTTCAAACTCGGCATGAAAATACAAAGATGGATTTCGAACGGTTCATGAAAAATATATACAATTTTCCGTTATAAGCCGTTTAATACATGGAAACAATGTTCCATACTTTTCATAAATGCAAGAGGTCACTTTCATTTTCTATTTCGTATGTTTATATTTAGTTCCTTTTAAAATTTGAAACTAAATATCAACATTTTTTTGCATAAACAAGCATTTTTCAGCCAGTGTCTAACAGAGACCTTCAAAGAAAGCATATTTTTCTTCGGGATCACTTCCATCACTTAATTGTTTGTAAAATTCCAACAATTAAAATAACAGTTATCCAACAATGAAGTGCATGCAAAATACATACATTTCAACCATGAATATGCACTTCTAAGAACCAAAACAATAATTAATCAAACGTGTGCATCATTTACCGTATTTAAAACAATTCAGATATTATCACCATTTTCATATTCTCAAAAACTACACATCCATCATCAAAAGTCATACAATAAAAATGGAGACAAACTTACACGACGATGATACCAGAGTTTCATTGATGCTTTAATATTTGATTATGGATTCTTTTAAAGACGACGCCAAATCTCTTCGTTTCAATCTTCATACAAATCATAAAACAAGAACATCTTCATACAAATCTCTTCATAAAACAAGAATAAATAATTTCAATCTTTTGTTGGGAATATTATTTAGAGATTTCCGGATAAACTCTGAAGTCTTGTTTTAACAATTTCAGATTGAAATTATTTTGGTGATTCTCCAAAATTTTCAACCGGATAAAATCAGAGCTTTTCTTTTGAACAACGAGAATGAATTTTTGTTATCGCCTACTAAATAATTATTATCATTAAAAAAAAATTCTTTTTAGAAATAAAAGCTTTAATCGTTAAATGTTTAAATATTGTGTTTTTTTATTGTGCTTGTTTTCAACAACTAATTTTATTTTATTGTTTTAGATATTTTTATAGTTTTTTTCTTTTAGCAAAAGAAAAAATATTATTACCAAAATTTATTTTTTACAACCGTTTGTACTAAGTCTCAATACAATATTGACAAATATATAGATAACTTCATGTTGAAGTTATCTTGAATACTTTAAGCTTGAAAGAATGTTATTTTTTTGGATAAGGTGAAGTATTGTCTTGATGTTTCAATTAATGGATACCATGGTCTACTCTATCTAAAATAAATATGTTAGATTTGCCTGTCCAAATGCAATTGATAAAGTCATGTGAATATAAAAACTATTAACTATAAACAAGCATATTCCTAAATTTTAAGCACTATACAAATTTTGAGCTATTTATCAATTTTTATGTAGCCACGATATAAACTTTCAAGAAAACATATTGCATTTAATGGATTAGGAATTTGGTTTTTAAATAGATCCATCTTAATTTTACACTTTAAGGTCCACTTAACAAGTCAATCGGCTGCTTGGTTTTGGACTATAGATATGTGTTTTATAGTCTTATATGGAAAAATCAAGTTTCTACAGCAATTAAATAAAGGAATAAGGCACCAAAGGTCAATGCCTCTAACAATCATGTTAATCAGTAATGAGGAATTAGTTTCAATCTCAACATTTTAAAATCCATTCTATTGCAAATAAACAATTCATCAAGCAAAGCCTTACATTCAGCAATCAACAAAGGTTGATTACCATAAATCATACAAAAGGATTTAATAACGTTACCATTAGAGTTTCTAATGATGCGTGCACCACTAGACTTGAATGAAAGAAACAACCCATAAATCATACAAAAGGCTTTAATAACGTTACCATTAGGAATTTTCCATTTAACAAAGAAAACTTTATCCTGGCTTGAATGAAAGAAACAACCCAATTTGTTAGCTATTATGTGATCATTATGCCAGATTTTTTTGTTAAGGGTACTAATACAATTTAAATTTTGGATAATAGTATAGATTTCATCGATGATAACATTATAAGTAATAGTAGAGTTGTTATGCTTGATTCTGTTCATGAAATGCCATATAGACCAACAAATGATTATTGGTAATACATTTCTAATATGAATTGTTTTGGAAGTGGACCAAAACCAACATCTAACTAGATGGTGGATGATCATATAGTTGTCAATAGAAATATTGATGATTACTGTTGGTTGAAACTATTAAACAAGATTTATCTTTGTTAATGGACTGATCAGTTAACTTTTGATAAAAGTTTAGGAAAGTATTAAGTTTAATAGTATTTTTCCTGGATCCATTTGTATAGATGGCGAAATCATCCGCAAATGTCAGAGAGTTATACAGAGGTTGCTTATAGTAATATACTTCATTTGCTGGAATTTATTGAAGAGCAAATTTATACCTCTAACGAGGTATTCTTTTCAAATGATAAACATGTTGGGAGATAGATGATGTCTCTGTCAAATTTCCTTTAGACCCTTAAAATATCATTTGGTTTCACCATTTATAATGATAGAGAAAAATTAGAGTGGATGCTATTATTTATAAGATTTACAAAGTTGTTACTGAAGCCAGAGGCCTTGAGAAAATTCAGAATGAAACTGTTAGAGATTTTATCAAAGGTTTTTGCCGTGTCAACTTTCAAAAAGATATTGCTGCCTCTTGACTTCTTGTTAATTTCATGGATGAGCTCCTGAGAAAGAAGGATATGTTCATGGATGTTTCTTCTATGAATAAAACCTTCTTTCTCATGGGAGATACATTTTGGAAGGATTGTCATTAATCTGTTATTTACAATTTTAAACATAAGTCTGTTGAAAACAGGTTATAGACTGATTAGCCTAAAGTCTCTCTATTATTTACGATTATCAATTTTAGGGATTAAGCATATAACATTAGAGTACATGAATTTAGGGAAAGTTTTATCAGCGAAGAAATCTTTCAGAGCAAGACAACGGTCAGTTTTAATGGTAGACCGACATTTTTTGTATAAAAAGTTGCATTGAACCCATCTGGGCCAACAAAATTATTATTTTCAAGACACTTTACATTATTGTAAATATCATTTTCAGAAGGTCTTTAAAACAATCTATAGTAGATTCGCCAATTTTAGTATTATCATCAATCCAAATATTTTCATGTAAGACACCATATACTTTGTTCTTTTTATGTCTTTTTTAATATACTTATGAAATATGGAAGTATTTTTATCTCCATGTTTAACCCAATTTATATAACTTTTTTTATCCCAATAAGATTCTTCTCTTACCAAGAGAAGAATACGATTGGCATTAGTTTTGAATAATTTAATATTATCCTCAACATTTTGAGAAACTTGATAAGAATTTTCAAGGTAGACAATTTCATCTTCAGATTTGGAAAATAGCTGTGTAGATATTGCGGAAGCTATCATGATTCCATGTTTTTAATTTAGATTTTAATCGTTTTAGTTTTTGCCAAAAATATGAAAGGGTTGGCCACTTAAAGGATCCCTCC
Source organism: Limnanthes douglasii subsp. nivea (assembly GCA_036936605.1). Taxonomy (NCBI): domain Eukaryota; kingdom Viridiplantae; phylum Streptophyta; class Magnoliopsida; order Brassicales; family Limnanthaceae; genus Limnanthes; species Limnanthes douglasii. The sequence continues at coordinate 214,846,536 of JAUPFV010000004.1, forward strand.
ATGATTCTTTACTGATTTTGGTTGAATTTGGGGTGAATAGCCTACGTGTTTAAAAATTTAAAAGAAGTTTTTGGTTTTATAGAGTAATTTGAGATAGTTATAGATATGAGGCAATAGTTAGAACAAGTTTTGGCCCAATGCTTAACATGAATGTTATCAAAACATTTATTCATTTGATTGTTTAAAAGAAATTATCAAAACATAATTTGTATTTTATTTTATTAGTCCATGTGTAAGGTGATCCAAAAAAACCCAATATCAATAAGATTATAGTGTCATATTATGTTGTTGAAGTCATTAAGACTTCGTAAGCACAAAGTGGTACAAGATAAGTTTAGTAATATAATTAAAATCTCTTATAACAATTCACTCAAGTGGATTGTTATCAAGATATCTCACTTTATCCCAAAGGAGGATTCCATTAATTTTGCTGCATTTGACATATATTACAATAGCCATAAATCCTTATTTCTATTAATGTGATAAATTTTCAAATGGATGAGTTGCTTGATTGCAACCGACATCCATAGAGTAATTATATTTCCAAATGATCCATATTTTGGTGTTCAATTTTATTATAACATGTTGAAAATCCAAAAAATTTAAGATCTTATTAAAGCTATTTTCAGAGACCATAGGTTCATGAAGAGCCATGAAGTCTATGGACTCTATTCTTTTGATGAATTTCGATATTCTAATTGTGTTTTTGTTACCAATACCTCTAGTTTTCCAATTTAATATTTTTATAGTCATTTAAAACTAGTGTTGTTTGATGTTTCTTGTAACCTTTTGAGGGTCATTGAGGGTCTTTGTAACTTTATTTTAGCTCCTATGGCTTTTTTGGGAGTATTTTTAGTAATTTCCAGGTTTTTTCCAGCTTTGGTATATGTTAGTGGGATTGGTAAGCTACTAGTTAGGGCCTATTTTGGTGAGTCATCAACATTATCTTTATCTGAAGAGTTCTTTAAAGTACTAAATCTATTACCAAGTTCTATAAAGTGAAAGGCTTCTATAATTTCAAGATTTGTTTCATCTATTGGGGTTTTATTAGTATTCAAAAAGTTTTTAAGCCTTGATTTTCTATAGGTTTTTGATTTTCTGATTGATGATTAACAATATTTATACTATGGGAGATTTATCTATATTATTTTCATTTCCCTTACTGGTTATTACAGGTTTGATCTCGGGTGTCCAAATAACCTTATCTTTTTCAGTTTGTTTTTTTATTTGTTGGATTTGGGTTACCTTGGTGCTTCTTTCTTTTGTTTCATTTAATTTTTTTAAGTTTTTTTGCATTATTAAGTGTTGTGACCAAAACAGTATGGATAGTATACTGGTTTATAACCATAGATAATATCCGTACAGAATCCATCATCTTGGTCAAAATCAATCCAAATTTTGTCCTTTAAAGGCTTGGATAGATCCAGTTCTATCCAAGTCTAGCAATAATTATACCTGAAAATATTTATACTAGGAATCCAAATATCTAGTGGTCTGCTTAAGGTCAAAATTATGTTTATAGTATCCATATTGGATAGATATTTAAAAATCTTAGGAAATGTAACCCAAATAGGTGTCACATGAGACTCTTTAATTGGGTTGAAATCTGGCTCCCATTTTAGGAGCCTCATGAAATGCTAGCCAATTGGCTAGACATTTCTTTCCCATAAAGTCCTAAGGTCTTTAATGAGGTTTAGTTCTATGATATATATAACTTTGGTCCCATATAGTTATATTGTAATCTCCAATAAATATTAATTTATTCATGAAATGATATATCATGTTAGTAGATGTTCTTCTAAGAAAAACTTTCCAAATAACATGAATTTAGAGTTCTGGAAAATTAAATACTTATCTTATTAAGAGGAATGTACAGCTTTGTACTCCTCTTTATTGGAAATGCTGGAGTTCTCGTGAAATATTTTCCTCCTAATATGCTTGGGTCTTATTGCCTATCTATATAACTTGCTTTGGGTTTGCTGGTCTTTCTTGTTAGTATAGTTCTCTACATTTGAGTTTAATCTAAGTGGAGAAAACTCTTCCTCCTGATATTGAACTACATTACTTTCTTTATCTTCCTGGGTCTTTGCTTGGCCTAAAAATTTTATTGATGGTTGGTTGTTTGAACTGGTTGATATTTTTTCCCTCCGAGAATACCCTTTATCTTCCATCTTAAGGAAATCGTAGTCAAGTCCCAAATTATCAGATAGAGAGATGAATCTAATGCTCGTTTAGAATGATCTTCGAGATATATTCACGTAATCTTTTTGCTGATAACAAAATATTTTCGAGATAAAGCTAACCCTAACTTTTTAAATCCTTTCTTGATTTCCTGCTTGTCTTGCATCAATTGAAGGAGGATTTAATGAATCAAAGAAAATGATGACGATTTCTTGAGAAGAAAACGGTTGCTTCAAAAAATTAGTTGTCTTTAGAAACCTTAGATCACTTTTTGATTTCTTCGTTGATTTCTTCATCACTTCTATTAGTTAGATCAATATTGATGAAGATTTAGTTTTATTGAATGCTGGTTTCTTCAACTTATGCTTGAATTTGAGCCAGGAAGAAATTGATTTTTTGAATTGAGGATGAGGTGTCCTTAGAGACGAAAAGTCTAGTTTCTTGGAGAAGTTTGCTTAGAGAGGAGAGCCATCCATTTCACGATCTGTCTCCAGCTGATTTGTTTTTTATTTTATATATTATTATAGTTACATAGGCTTTTAAAATAAAATTAAAATTTAGAGTAAAAAATATAATAAAATGGAATTTCCGCATATTTTCTTTGAAGTTGTCAATGATAAGGAAGAATAAAAGACAAGGAGAAAAGTGTAAAGAAGAAGCTTGATAGGAGAAAATAGCAAAGGAAAAATATGTTAGGAGGAAAATGTATAGAAATAAATGTAAAAGGGCTGAATCGAATTAATTGTAAAAAGGTAGGCAATATAGGAAGAAAGCAAAGTGTAAGGACCAAAAGATGTAATTAGTCCAAATTAAAGCTTGTGGGGTCCGCAATTATACTATAAAAGGACCACACACACTTCACAAATCCCGAGATGAATAGTACGAGACTTTCTCTCTCTACACTGTTTAGCTATTTGAACTTTCTCTCTCTAAATCTGACATTGAGACATTTCTCCATCACAAAATCCTCTGTCAACAATCTTCGCATAGCAAAATTACCCCTGGTCCACCTTTAGACTCTTCAGTGGCGCCGTCTGTGGGAAACGAAAATCGCTCGGTCGATAATCGCTTCTTGGAAATAATTCATGTTCCGAGGAGGACCATGGGGGACCAAGGGGACGATTTGATTAATCACTGTGAGGAAAACATGGAGGCGGATGACTTTCAGAACGATATGGAGTCCGAAGGAGAAGGAGGTTAGCGAGTTGAGAACGTTTTGGATGACTCCGCCCTCCTGGCTCAGAGGAATGAATTGTTGTTGGAAATCGAAAGGTTGAAAGCGGAAAAGGAAGCCGCACAAAAAAATCTTCGATCGGAGATAAGGAGAGAAGCCGTCATTGAAAAAGAGGAGCGCGACGTTGAAGTTCGTCCCAAATATAAAGACGACAGATATCGGAGGCGTGAGCGACGGCCTCCGAGGAGGAGAGAAGAACACCGATCGGACTCGGCTGCCTCAAGCGATTACTCGCGCTATAGCACTTCTGAATCATCTCCTCGGAGATACCACCGGAGGAAAAAGCGTGATCATAGGCGAACTGATTTCCGAAAGGGAAGAAGTTTGGAGAGGAAATCCTCGAGGGAGAAAAGTCGCCACGACCGAATTGATGACCGATCTCATGAACAGGCAAAATGCCCTGGTAAGAATGACATGGGCCCTCGAAATTCAGAGTGGCAACAGTAATACACTTTGCCCTCCGAGGAGGGGTTGTATTTTTCGAATAATGACAATTTGAGGTCCAATATTTATCGTACGGGACATAATTGGAGAGCCTCTCCCCTATCCTCGGAGATCTTAGTGGGGAACCTCCCAAAGCACTTTGACATTTCGAAGTTAGAAAAGTTCGATGGGACTCAGGATCCGGACAATCACATCGAGCAGTTTAAGAACTTTATATCAATTTCGACGACGATGATAAGCTTCTATGTAGAGCATTCTCTCAAACTTTCAAGGGAGTGGCATCTAAGTGGTACAACAGGCTACCTCAGGGCTCTATAATTTTTTTTGACATGTTCTGGAATATCTTCAGGCAACACTTCGTGGGGAGCAAGAAGTTCCGGGCCAACGGAGACACCATAATCTACTGTCGACAAAAAGTGGGGGAGAGCCTCGAAAATTATACCAATCGCTTTGTCAAGACCAAAACGGATATGGAGTACTGTAAGGACTCGGTGGCGCTGGCAGCGTTCAGGATGGGTTTGCTCCCCGGGTTATTAAAAGACACGGTGGCAGAAAGTCAGGCGATGACCTTCGGAGCATAGCTAGATCAAGTTGAGAAGAGAATCTTGGTGGAAGAAACCCAGGCTTCGGAGAAAGGTTCAGGAGAGCAGTTGGACCATAATCAATTCCAAAGGATTGAGCCAAGCACCCAGGGCCCTCGATCGAACGTTCAGGCTAAAAGCGCGGGTCAGTATCCTCCGAGGCAAAAATCAAACCCGCAGTACTATGGCAATCAACAAAACTACAATCAAGGGGGAAGATTCATGTCAAACAAATGGGTTCGACCCGATTATTTCGCGGAGTTGACAGAAAATGTTGCTGCGATATTTGATAAGGCTAAATCTTCGGTCACGTTCAGGAAGCCTTTTCCCATACAGACACCGAGGGAAAGCAGAAGTGTCAACAAATATTGCAAGTATCATAAGGATGTAGGGCATGACACCAAAGATTGCATAGCTTTAAAAAAGGAGGTGCAACCTCTAATTGAGAATGGAATGCTGTTGGAGTACGTCAAGAAACACTCCTAGAAAAATGCCGTGGTAAAAGCTGTCTCGAAGAATACTGACACAGCCATGGTAATTTCCGAGGGGGTCGACGATTTTGACATCAAACAAGAGTATCTGGACCCCAAAGTGGGGAGGAACAATGTAAACCTGGTAGAGGAAGAAATTCCGAGGGGGAGGGTGGACAGTCTTTGTGCATTTATCGATTCCCTGGCAATTTTCGGGGGAGACACAATCGCGGGGAATTCTAACAGCTCTCGCAAAAGGCACATGGTCAACCTGACCACCCAGATCGAAGCAGGAGTCTCCGCACAAATGCATCGCTCGCCTTCTCCCATTATTTGTTTCGATGATGACAATATGCGTAATGTTGGAGGCCCTCATGAGGACGCTGTAGTGATCGCACCGGGCATTGCTGGGGATCAGATTCAGAAAATACTCATCGACACAGGGAGCTCTGCGAATATCTTGTTTATGAGTACTTACCGCTGCATTTCTGACCCACCGGTCATCCGAAGGTCCGACAGGACAATAGTGGGTTTTACTGGTGCCATAGCAGTTGTCGTTGGAGAGTTTCAGTGTACGGTTGAGCTGGGTGGTGGACCATTTAAGAAAGAGGTGGAGGTACTTTTCATTGTGGTCGACGCACCGACCTCCTATAATGCTATCCTGGGTCGCTCTTGGTTATCCCTGATGCATGGCGTAATTTCCACGGTGCATCAATGCTTAAAGTATGTGATCGGAAACAATATTGGGACAGTCTGAAGCAGCTAGAAGATGGCACGAGAATGCGATATCTTACTTTGGAGAAGGTAGCTTTAGCATTGGTGACGGCGGCACGGAAGATGAGACCTTATTTCCAAGCCCATCCAATTGTTGTTCGGACGACTTTTCCTCTGAAGAGTCTATTACAAAGACCAGACATCTCTGGCAGGATGACTAAGTGGTCCGTAGAGCTGGGAGACTTCGACATAACGTTCGAGCCTCGAACGACAATAAAAGCACAAGTTTTAGCAGATTTTTTAGTTGAGTTCCATTCTGACGGAGAGGAGCAGGAGGTACATGAAATGGTTGACGAAGAAGAATGGGTGATACGAACGGATGGTGGGTCGAACATTTCAGGCAGTGGGGCAGGTGTCCAGTTGATATCCCCGCAAGGGGTAGCTATGTTCGAAGCCATTCGTTTCGGTTTCAAGGCTACTAATAATGAAGCTGAGTATGAAGCCGCTCTAGCAGGCTTACGTTTAGCTCAAATATGCGGGGCTCGGCGGATAAAATTTATCACTGATTCTCAGGTAGTGATAAACCAAGCTTCGGGGGAGTCCGAGGCAAGGAATGAAACGCTGATACAGTATTTGAAGCTGATGAAAGATTTAGCATCTGGATTTGAGGGAGTCAAGTTCGAGCATGTTCGTAGAGAGTTGAATGCTGTCCTGGATTCTCTTGCATCTGCTTCACGAACAGAGGGTTATCTGTGGGTTTTGGTTCAGGCATACCCGTCGATCTCGATTGGCGAAGAACACGCGATGAATATCTCGGAGGAAAACCACGTGATTACGCCTGATTGGAGAACGGTTCTCATTGATTTTCTAGCCCATGACGTTTTGCCCGTCGACAAATATGAAGCCAGAAAAGTTAGATTCAAGTCTCACGGTTACATTTTGCTGGGAGGATTGCTGTATAAAAGATCTCTGAGTCGACCATTATTAAGGTGTTTGAGTGGGCCTGAGTCACAAATTATCCTCTCCGAGTTACACGACGGTGAAGGATCCGCTCATTGTGGATATAAGGCTTTAATCCGTAGGGTATTCTTGGCAGGCTATTATTGGCCAACTATCACGGCCGACGCAAAAGATTTGGTCAAACGCTGCGATACGTGCCAGCGCTATGCTAATGTAATTCACAAACCTGGGGTATTGATGGAAAGCATCTCGGAGGCAGTTCCGTTTGACAGGTGGGGCATTGATTTGGTTGGGCCTCTACCCATGGCTTCTGGGGGCAGACAGACGATAATTGTGGCCGTCGACTATTTTTCTAAGTGGGTGGAAGCTGAGCCGCTCGCGGGAACAAAGGCCAAAGACGTAATCAAGTTTGTTCTATCTAATATTTGTTGTCGTTTTGGCGTACCATTGCAGATTACCACGGACAATGGGCCTCAATTTGATAACAAAGAATTCCAGAGCTTCTGTGTATCAAGGGGCATACGACAATGTTTTTCGGTACCATTTCACCCTCAGGAAAATGGGCAGGTGGAAGTAACTAATCGCACCATCCTCGACGGTTTGAAAAAGAACTTGGAAGGCAAAGCGGGGAAATGGCCCGACTATTTACAGGAGGTGTTATGGGCGTACCGGATGACCCCCCGAACGGCCACCGTTGTGTCCCCATTTTCCTTAGTCTATGGGATGGATGCCGTGGTCCCTCCAGAGATCCTTTTCCCTTCACATCGAATAGAAACCTATGACTCGGGCACAAATGACCAGAGTAGAGCATTGGCTTTGGATTTGGTTGAGGAAAAGAGACAGCGAACACAGTTGACTTCCCTTCATTATGAGACTCTTATGAGGAGTCGCTATGCGTCCAAAGTAAAACATCGAGATTTTCAGGTGGGAGACAAAGTTTTACGCAAAGTTTTCTTGCATACTAAAGATAAGAGCTTGGGAAAATTGGGCCCTAACTGGGAAGGCCCTTACGAGGTCACCGAAAGGATAAAACCAGGCACATATCGGTTAAAAGATAAAGAAGGGCGATACCTCCGTTTACCTTGGAATATTGAGCATTTAAAACTATATCTTGAGTAGCAGAGCCAGTTGGCATTGTATTTCTTTTTTCCTCTATCTGTATCCCCTGGAACAAATTTTGGTGAGGACACACTCTTTCTTACCCTGTTAGGCTCAGGAAGGTTTTAATGAGGTGTTTCGATGAGCCGCTTAAATAAAAAGATCTCTTTGCCTTAACTATTTTTTGAGTCACAGTAACATGTGCCTCGAATTTTTGTCCCCTCGTACTATTTTTTGAGTCACATTAACATGTGCCTCGAATTGTTGTCCCCTCGCACTATTTTTCGGGTCACAGTAAAATGTGCCTCGATTAGTTGTCTCTTCGAATTATTCTATGGGGTCACAATAATGTATGCCCCCAGTTTTATAGTTATTTTACGTATTATCGAGTCACATTAAGGTGTGCCTTGATATTTTGGGACCTCCGAACTATTCTTCGAGTCACATTAAGGTGTGCCTTGATTTTTTGGGACCTTCGAACTATTCTTCGAGTCACATTAAGGTGTGCCTTGATGTTTTGGGACCTTCAAACTATTCTTCGGATCACACTATAGTGTGCCTCGAATCCACTCTCACTCAATTGTGACTCAAAATTTCATCTCCTTAATTTTTTTTTTCGACGACCCCATAATTGTTCGAAAGCCAAAAAAATTGGAGTTTGAAGGCCTTATTGCAAACATAACACTTATGAATTTATCCAAGTAATAATTGTTCAAAGGCCAATGAAATTGGAGTTCGAAGGTCTTATTGCAAACATACCACTTATGAATTTATCCAAGTGATAATTGTTCGAAGGCCAAAGAAATTGGAGTTCGAAGGCCTTATTGCAAGCATAAAACTTATGAATTTATCAAAGTAATAATTGTCCAAAGGCCCACGAAGTTGGAGTTCGAAGGCTTTATTTCATAATATGTGTGAATTTAACTAACTAATAATTGTTCGAAGGACAATATAGTTGGATGTTTACAGAACTTGTTCTAAACATAATATATATATACATATATATATATATATATATATATATATATATATAAGTGACAAATATTCATTGTTCTTACAAAAATTGACCTATCTCCTACAATTAGAACGGTACAACACGTTCAAGTCATTACAAAAAGAGGCCCTATTGGGCCATGCACAAAAAAAAAACTGACTCCTTCAGCACTTTTACTCAATCTCTATTTTTCGAGGAGTCACTCCCCTCACACTTTGAGTCTTCACTTTCACTTACGACTATTTGGGGAGGGCGAAGTTCCGAGGGGACAAGCTTCTAAAAGGCCCTAAGTTATATTCAGGATGCTCAGCATATATTTGGGTCAACAAGCCAGCTCGAGTAGCAGCATCCCGGGCCTGCAAATTCTTCGAACATGTTGCTGCATAAGCATCCACAGCCTTATCCTTCGCCTCCTCGACCTCTACAGGGAAACCTTTGATCTGTCTCTGCAACTGATCACGCTCTGCAACTACCTTTTGAAGAGCCTCAGTACATTGGTTAAATCCATCGCAAGCCAAGCGATGCCCCTTTTTATATTCAACTATCATTAGCTCTTGAGAATCAGTCTTCTCCTTGTACAAATCCCTCTCTTTTTGACAACACCTCTCTAGCATTGTCACATAATTCTCAGAGGCAGAAAGACGCTCATACAAGGCATCAGCTTGGCCCTCGATCATTGCATATTGCTTCTTGGCCTCCTCGAGCTGAGAGGCAACCAAAGATGACTTGAACTTGTAGTAATTTTTGCGTTTCTCCAGGTGGCACATCTTCTTTCCTCTATTCACTAAGGTGTGCAGCAATCTCCGAAGAGATAGTGAGAACTCATCATCCAAAGGAACATCAAAGGAGCTCGAGGGAGATCCTAGTGCTGCAGAGTCAAATTCTGAAAATCTACCTCCAATAATTTCTGGATCGAGGAGTTGAGGTGGGTTGCTTCGAGGCATGGGGACAGGCGCCAACTTTGGGTTGTCATCAAAGGAGGCTGGGTGAGAAGCCTCAGTAAGAGGCGAGCGTCGGGACTGTTGAGAATGTTCTCTGGAAGAATGGCCACCTTTGTTCTCTGAATCACTTGCAACCTCATGGACCTCTTTCTCAAGGCTGGCCTCTTCATTATGGTCAGGAGTTTCTCCCCCCTCTGATCGTTCTTCGATGGGCTCGAGAAGGATGCCCTTACCCTTATCGTTTTTCTTGACCTCCTTCGTCGAAGGAGCAGGGGGAGGAGGATTAATGTTGGTTGAATTTTCCTTGGCATCCTTCCTCGAAGGAGCAGGGGGAGGAGGATCAATGTTAGTTGAAGTAGCAATAATGGGTGGAGGGGGTTGAGAGTTCGACCCCCCGGCATCGTTCGAAGGAGGCTGTTGAACATTAACAGGCCCTCCGGAGTTCAATTGTTGGGTTGCTGGTACTTCATCTTCTGGAGGTTCTCCCAGGTGGCTTTGCGAACGGGAGCATTTGGGCAAGTAAATTACAACATCTTTTTGGCTGCACCGGTCCAGCACTTCTCGCTCCGAGGGCGGAGTCATTAACCCCCTCATACTAATGCGGTCTAGGGGATTGAGCCTCCAGAGTCGACTCCTAGCCAAATTGTTGTCAGTAAAGCAAAGGCGGAATCGATTGTCCCACTGATCCTTTGCCCATAAGCGAAGGTTAGTAAATACAGTGGTAGCTCCCTCGACATAGTCAGTGAAGGGTTTGGACACCCCAGTCATAGATGTAACAAGTAACTAAACATCAAAACAACATACCAGCACAAGTTCGAGGGAGCATGTTTATTCGAAGGCGTTTTGTTTTCGAGGAACTTGTGAGAAAGCATAAAATTCGAAGGCCTAAATTCGAAGAGTAAATGTTGGTGGAATGCTTACACTTCATTGTCCACTTCAGAGAAAGCTTGTGAGGATTCGAAGGAGTGGCTTCTGATCCGGTCTCCCAGCAACCAGAGAAAAAGAGAAACTGTTGCCTCCATTTTTTATCGGCCTCCAATAGATCTTTCAATATTTTCTGCCCTCGATTGAATGTCAATGAATAGAAGGGGAAGTAAGGATTTCGGGCCAGACCGGAAAGGCTAATGAGTTGCTCCAGTGAAAATTCTTGACCCGAGATTCTCGAGGCCATGATACAGGCCATCAACGTAAACCACATGTTGGGCCCAACCTGTGAGGGGCAGAGGTCTATCCTCGAAAAATACTCGATGAAGAAGGGATCTAGGGGTATCTTAACCCCCAGTTCATGATTTCTGTGTACACCACCAACTCATTGTCCCTCACAGATAAGGGTGTCTCTCCTTCGGAGAGGAACCTAATATTAACATAGGAAGGAATGCCCCAACGAGTCCTTAGCATTGTTTCCTCCACTTTCGAAAAATATTTGTACTTAATGTTGGCAAGGGCCACCATATGTTTGTTTTCGATGCCCCGAATGTTATTGCCAGCAATGCTATCTAACTCCAAAGGCAATGAGACGTCCCCTTTCGATTTTGGAGCAATCCGACGAGCTTGCTCTTCGGACATCGGTGTGGATGAAGGCGTTGCTAGGTTTGAAGGACCCAAGGAGGGGATGGCTAGCACTGTTGGTTCGAGGGGCTTCTTGAGGGGTTTTTTCCCTTTGACATCTAAAGTCTCTTCATATCTCATGCGCATATCTTCATCGGTAATAAGCGTCCTCGAGGGGGAGAACTGAGTTCCATGAATGGTCATGGATGGAGTGGAAGGCAGACTAGACACATCTGTTCCCTGTCTCCGAGGAGGGCTATTCAAAGTACGTTGAGGGTCTGTGGTTCGAAGAGGGCTAACAGAGGTTCGAGGGGGGCTCCTCGAAGTTCGTCGAGGACTCGCAGATCTTTGGGGGAGGTTTTCAACATCTGTTGGGACAGTTGGTTCTCGAATAAGTAGGGGAGCTTCTCTGGCCCGTTTTTGTTCATGCGAGCTTTTTCGCTCTTTATGGGACTTCTTTCTTTCCCCAGACGAGTGCTTATGTTGTCTATCTTTTCCCATCTCTTCGAGGGGATTCGACTCACTGAGCAGGCTTCGTTGAGCGACTTCGCGGGGTATAATTGCTGTCGAATCGTTCGAGGGGGGCCAGGCACCAAAGAAAGTAGTCGTCGATGGTGGGGGATGAGGCCTCACGTCTTCACCGGCAGCAATCCTCTCTTCGAACCACTTACTAATTAACAACCACCCATGAATTCGACGGGGCTTATTCGCCAGCTTTATCTCTCTAGAATTAACTGAACAAAAGTTGAATTTATGAGGTAAGAGGGTTGGTATTTATAGACACATATGGGCTTTTCTGACACATCAGGCCTGGGGACATTTTTCTGGTGTTTTCCTAGGGACATAATGGTCCACATAGATGGGAATTGTTCTTACACTAGCCGCGGAGGAAGGCGAAGAGTTTTTATGTCAGACAAAGTCAGGAGAAGAGGAACCGTTTTCTGACACAAATGTCAGAAGAATTGGTGACGTTTCCCAAAGAATTATGCTGACACAGGTGCTCGGTAAGTGACGTCAGAAACACGATCAATCCTGGCACCCCTTTTTTTTCGCTTGAGTATGAAATCATTCGGGGACTGTTTTCGTCCAAAGCGGTGCAAGGATTGGGGGGCTACTCGGATAACAGAAACAATTCGAGGGGAGACCCTTCGAAGAGTTGACTTGTGGCTTCAATGGTTCGAGGAAGCTCTGTGGGACATTCGAAGAAGTTGAGTGCGACTTCGATAAGTCAGTAGTTCGAGGAACATTATACAAATTTCGAAGAGGTTGATTTTCACCTCGACAGTTAGAGAAGCGTTGTTGGGATTCGAAGAGTAACTTTATCCCCGATGGTTCGAAGAGTTACTTATGAATCCCGGAGAGGAGATGGGTTTTGTCTGTCAGAAGAATTATTCAGTCCTAGTAAAATAATTTTTACTAAGACTGGGGGGCTACTGATAAGGAAGAATAAAAGACAAGGAGAAAAGTGTAAAGAAGAAGCAGCTTGATAGGAGAAAATAGCAAAGGAAAAATATGTTAGGAGGAAAATGTATAGAAATAAATGTAAAAGGGCTGAATCGTATTAATTGTAAAAAGGTAGGCAAAATAGGAAGAAAGCAAAGTGTAAGGACCAAAAGATGTAATTAGTCCAAATTAAAATGTGCGGGGTCCGCAATTGTACTATAAAAGGACCACACACGCTTCACAAATCCCGAGATGAATAGTACGAGACTTTCTCTCTCTACACTGTTTAGCTATTTGAACTTTCTCTCTCTAAATCTGACACTGAGACATTTCTCCATCACAAAATCCTCTGTCAATAATCTTCGCATAGCAAAATTACCCATGGTCCACCTTTAGACTCTTCAGTCAAGAATTGAATATTTAATCTCAAAACTTATCTTTTACAAACTAATCTAGAGTTTGTAATTAATCAACCCAATAGTTTTTTCTATCTTCTCATAGGCATTTTTTGCATCATTGACTCATATAAAAATTTCTTAAAGTGAAACAACCAAAATCAGAAGAAAAAAAAATTATACTGCAAATTATGGTTTCATCAAATTTTATCAACATAAAAATCCAATAAACCTATAGTCTTCTCATCTGCTCATGAAGAAACAAAAATAATATTTCTTCTGCTTTCTTTTCCTTTCTCTCTCTTTCTAGTAGCAAAAGGTCTTTTTGTATTATCTACTATCTCTTCTTCTTCTTCTTCTTCTTCATTTGCTAAAAAATAACCTTACTAAAGTCATATTTGTAGTTTTTAAGTAACAAAAAACCTGTAACAATCTAGTTGTCTTCTTAACAGTTTCCTTTCCTTATAGCACCTAATGAACCTTTAACCTAATTTTTCCAATTTGATTGTTTGGTAGTTGATTATGTCTTCATCGTTATATTTTCATCTTTAGTCATCTTGATCCTCTCTTTAATCTTACAAAAAATATATTCTCGTTATGTGGTTAAATTGTATTTTCACTGAAGCAACATAATTCTATCGTGAGAACCATGGATGTTGTTAATCTGCTTCTTTTTTAATATGGTTGCAATCTTCTTCTTCCTCTATCGATATGACCATTTTGAACCCTAAAAAATAGACATTAATAAGTTTTTGTATATTGTTAAACTGAACGTTGTTCTTCAATGTCAGAGGTGTATTTTATTTCTTCATCTCTTTCTTTATTGTCTCTTGCATCTTGTGATTTCAACAGCAAAAATGTTTTTGTTTCTTTGGTTTGGTTAATAAAACTTATCAACCACAGTAACCAATGATTTTAACATTAACATTGTTGTACATATTTCATAAACACACATTTACTTTGAATATTATCTGAATCGTTTCCAACTTCCTTTTCTGATATACAATTCATAAAAAAATAGTACGACTACTATAATTGACGGGTTTTAAGGCAAAAGTACCATAACTCTTGTTGAAATAGTTGATTAAATATTTACTGATCTATTATATTTTTAGAATATTTTTTATTCATTTTTTAAATTTATAGAAGAAGACAACTATTTAAACATCCTAACAATACTAATATAATATTTTAGACTTTTGAACTAAAGCTTCAGTCATTATGTATTAAACATAAGAAAAAGCTTAAGTACCGGTTGGACAGTAATAAAATACCAAATCAAATCCCGTATGTATTTGTACTAAAAAACAAGTAAGCGTAATTCTTTCTAGACAACAAAAAATGTTGGCATGTGGAAAAAATATTTATTAGTTATATCATTTGCAATCACCTGAATCTCAAGGTGTTCTTCGAACCAATCATACACCTTATTAAAGTAGGTGGGGCCTCCAAAAACTGTAAATGAGAATTTCATCTTGTATAGCTAAAAAATACTCAATTACTAGTTGAACCAAATATGGACTAGAAACGTTTGAAAATTTTATCTCATTCGCAATAATCTCTCGACATATTTTGAGACTGAATGTTAATAATTCGATTAAGAAAGAAAAAAAAACATGAAGTTAGCAATATTTTATGTGGTATAAAAGTATATTTTGTTACACCATTGCTAGAAACCTGGTCCTTGCAAACTTGAGAACCTTATTTGGTTCTCCATTCCAACTTTGTAATATCAGCCTATATTGTTATAGGTAGTTAGAGTCAAGATAATAATTGACTCACAACTTAGTTTTCATTTAAATTTTGTATCCAAGACCGTTAATTGAATACTAGTGTTGATGGAACAAGTAACTGCTATATTGAGTGCGATCATAGATCATAAACAGAATAAGTAATTGTTATATTGAGTGCGATCATAGATCATGAACAAATCAGTAAAACAATAAGAACTTGTTTTTTAATTTAGTTTTGAAAGACATCCAATTCACTCCATCTTTGGATATCTTTTGAAAAGAGTATATTTCTAAGAAAGTATATCCAAAGTAAGGGAATTGGGTCTCTTTGGAAAACGTGCTTATTATTTTAGTGATTTGTCACGTATGCTTCTTTATTATCTATTATTGCACTCAATATATAAAATTTATTTATTCCAATGAAACGTTATTATAGAAATATGTAGTTTATTATTAAGGGTTTGGGGTTTGACTTTTGAATTGAGATTAAATTGAACGTCTTTTGTTATTTTGATTTTTGATTGAGAATCCACAGCTATATTTTCATTCGGAATCGAAAACCGGGTATCAATCTTTCAAAGGTCACGTTTCCACCCATGATCGTGTAATAATATGTAGTTTTATAATAGATAAAAATATATGAATACATTTATCCGATTGGAACATAGACTGAGCGTATAAATTTGACATCAAGCAATTAACATTTTATAAAAAAAAAGTGCGAGCCGAGCCTATACACTTGCACTTCACGACCGAGCAGTTATTAGAAAGCGAAATCTGTTATAATACATATGTTAATTAAAAGGATCACGCTAGAAAAATATTGTTAGATCTTTCACCGTAGCCCTTTTATTTTGAAACTCAAACTTGAAAACACCCAAAAATCCTTCTCATTATTACTAATTACAAACAAGTCGTTGGCTAAAAAATTAACCCAATTCAAAATATCCCCCTAAGTTTTACCCTAACACCCTAATCTTTTACTACAGAACTCCCCAAAACTACCATATTTTATTTCCCAAACCCCAAAAACAAAACAATAGTTATGGAAGACGAGAAATGGGTGTCTATTTGGAAGACCTGGTGGACGAAGAGTACGCATATCGAATTGAGGTAACGATTTCAACTTTACTTTTCTGTTTTATACGAATTGCACGTTATAATACAACTTACATCTAGTGTAGTGCACATCGATAGTGTGTGCCTCAGCTCCGAACAGACCACCTGCGAAGAACATACTTTATGTGGCGCGTATCTGTAGATATGTGGTAATGCTACACGTTTCCCAACGTACAAGAGAGAACTAAATGGCATAAAATGATCAAAGATCCACGTCTCTAACAGTCCGTTAAACCCGCATATACCACTAGTAGCATGCATAGAACCCTAGCTGATGGAGTGATATAATTGTGCTAAGACCATCTGACCCCAATTCTATTGATCCAGAAGCTGATACTAGTTAACGAACTGCAGGTAATCTATGGAAATACTATTTCCAGTTTTGTTGGCGCAAATAGTGGATCCCAAGAGGTATAGTATATACCATCGCATGGCGTGATCAACCCTAGCATCGTTAGCCCTACTATCATTATCTCTCTCATGTTGGAAAGTAGTATGCAACCATTGTAATTTCAAACTAGTATCGTCCCTAAGATGTTTAACCAACTCGCATGATGGTACATTAAGCATACAGAAGTATGTCAACAACCTTTATGTCTCGTCATCAAAAGATTGTACATCGAAAGACATACCTGTAACGGACAAGCCAGTGATGACGTGGACGTCGTCAAGAGTGATGGTCATATCTCTGAATGAGAAATAAAATAAAGATGTCTCCTCATGCCACCGCTAAAGGAAGATCTCTAGAAGATGGACGTTGGTATACCAACATGATAGTGCGTCCACAAGGGGCCCACATATCATCTCCATGGCCTTAGCTTGTACCCGATTCTGATGCTTCAAGTCCTATTACAGAGACTGTTATACATCGAGAAACAACGTAAGTTGACTCTCTCTTGAAATATGTATCAACCACAAAAGTTGTAAATGTAAAACATGTCTATCAAGATTAAGTTGAAAGTAAATAATAAAGTTGTTTATTAAAAAAATTACACCTCTATGGTATATGTTGTACACCTCATGTAGGGCGTAATCAGGATAAAGATCGTGGATGTGAGGCAAGACGGTGTCAAACTCCGTATTCACCTCAGGCGCGACCTGTGAAGATGAACCTGCACCGCTGCTGCCAACCGCAATCCAACCAGTGTGATGGCTGGTATTGTCTGGTGGAGCATCATAATGCAAGCGTCGTTTCTTACAAGTTCCTGGCGAGAGGTCCTCTGCAGGGACAATATCCCTACAAACATACGTCTTGTAATCGCGCTGCTTCTTAGTCGTTTTTTAAGTCTAAACCATCCTTAGAAAATCAACAAATACCAATAATAAAACAAATAGAAACAATCAAAATTAAAAACCAACCAATTGTATATCATATCGCACAAAACCAGATTCATATGGACAACTATATCGCATGAGAATTGGGTAAGTCCTGCCGCATACGAACTGGGTAAGTCCAGCTGCACGCGACACACATCCTTCTATTTTGCACGACATATGCGACAAACACTATCCTGGTCGCATATGTCGTGCGATAAACACCCTTCATCAACTAAAACCCTAGATCTATCAACACTACAGCATTTCAACAAAAATGAAGGCAAAAGACAGATCCGCATATAACAAACCACTCTACGCTATTAATTGAACAAACCAACAGCTACAATTATGCCAAAATCTAACTTTTTAAAACAGAATACAAAACATACTGACCTACAAGTTATACACAATGAAATCGAGAAAACAATAGAGTAGGAGGCTTGTATGACATACCTCTATCTTGTTGTGACTTCAATTTTTTTAAAGAAAGTGGTTTAATTTTTGGGTGGATTATGGTTGTTGAGAGGTTTTGAGAAATTTTGAGAGAAAATGGGGAGGGGGGGGGGGAATTGTGAGATTCTATCAAAAACCTTATACACCTTTTTTTTTTTCTGCGAGTGGTAAATTTGTCCAAAGTTAGGTGAGAAATCTATCAATTAGATGTAAGATCCAACTGTGTAAAATCCAACAAAATGTGGATTTTTTTCTAGCCCGATCCTAATTAAAAACGTGCTTATATATTTATTACAAAACATGATTAATATTTAAATCAATTTGACACGATCAAATTAGTATCGGTAACGGTTAGAAAATAGAAATAAAATGAATAATGACAAGATTAGATTGAAAAATAAATATAAAAAAAATTGATAGTAAAACCCTATAAATAAATAAATAAATAGAGTTAAAAACCATACGTAAAATGATCTAATTCTAAAATAAAATAAAATAAAGTATTTGATTTAGTGAAGTATTGAATTTAGTGTTCATTGTTTTTTAAGATTAATCGTTATCTTTCATAGTACTTAACAGAGAGGCTTAAATCGCTGTCTAGTCCTTCGACTATCACGTTTTTTGCCATTTAGTCTCTCGACTAAAACATCACGGGTGAGGGTCCTTTGACTATTGAAAATCTATAAATTTAGTCACCGTGCGTGGTTTTTTTTATGATTCTGCCACGTATCACCATAGTTAAGTGGTTGTTGTCTCATAATAATCCATTAACTTTTAATTCCATTTTTACCCTTTAATTTTTTTTTATTCTTATGATAATAGAGTATCGCAAAATTTACGATACTTTGTTTCATTAAAAAACCTTCAACGATCCATATACAACCTTAAACCAAACATATTTGGCTTTATTTCTTGCAACTAACAACTATTTCGTGAATTTTGAAACAATAGAAGTGGAACTTGAACTGCATTCCTCTCTGCCCTACGAACTACTCTCTTTTTCTCTTCTTCTTTTTAACCTGTCTTTTGGTTGGGCCTCTCATGACAATGATGATAGCTATCAAAATTTGTTAAAACGTATAGCAGTATCAATTCAAAAGTTCATCAATTATTCGAGGAGGCTACTAGACTTTTTAGAAAACTTCCAATTTCAAATATTTTTTCCTCAACTTGTTTTCGAAGTGTATCCTTTACCATTTTATAAAAAAGGTAGCGGTGAGGTAGCACCACCTCTTGTTTGGCCACCAAAATTTATGATCTCTTTAACCAAGAAAATGGAAGATTTTATGGTGTTTAAAAGGTCCAAACTGTCTAAAAACCTAAGAAAATGACGAAATTTATCAAAAGAACCCTTAGTGTAAACCCCCTTTTCCTCCTTTCAATTCAATCTTTCTCCCAATTTATCTAAATCTAATTAAATACTTTTGGCATGATTTATTCTTAAAATCGAATGAAATGGTGGGTAGCCACTATACTAGTTCAATTGTAGTGCAATACCCTTGTAATTGAGATGGCTTTATTTTCAAATTTTAAGCCATTACAATAAAAATAATTATTATACATACTTTTCCCTCCTTTTAAAGTTGAATTATGCCACGTGTCTAATACTAGGGGTATACGTGTTTATAATAGCGAAATTATCTTTTGTAAGAAGGTGCTAATCAAAGGATAAGTAAAAAATTTATTTATAACCATAAAAAAAATACAAATGGCAGCGCAATTAAATATCTCATTGGTGGAAATTAATTGTTCCTTTATTTTTATTTACTTCCTAAAATAATTTTGAAAAGTTGTTTCAAAAGATAGGTTATAAAAAAATGAAAGAGAGCCGTTCGTGGGGCATAGAGGATGACCATTCAAACTCTATTTCTATTGTTTCAAAGTTGGAAATGGTTGTTAGTTGTAAGAAATGAAGCAAAATATGTTTGGTTTAAGGTTGTTAATGGATCGTTGATGATTTTTTTAATGAAATAGAATATCACAAATTTTCCGGTATTCTGTTTTCATAGGAAAAATTTTTAATAATATTAAATTTAAAAGGTAAAAATGTAATTAAAAATCAAAGGACTATGTGAGACAATAACCATTTAACTATGATGACACGTGGCAGAATCAAAGATTCTTTCACCCGTGATTTTTCAGTCGAGGGACTAAATGAAAAAAAATGTGATAGTCGAAAGATTAGACAACGATTTAAGCCTAAAAAAGAAATCCCTCGTAAGAACGAAGATGACCATTTCAGAAAACAACAATCAAAGTAAATCCAGTTTTTCTTACCCTCTAACATAAAATAAGAAGTTAAATTTTTTTTATAGCGGTGATTTTAGTTGCTATTCAAGAATTGCTAATCTAAAACTATAGAACGTGTTAATGATGTTGGAATGAGTTCGAAAGTGAATTATCAAATTTTATATATATATATATATGATTCCAAATTTATCAACCGCTGAAAAATACTTTAGGCAATGAGAAATACTTGCTACAAAAAACATTTATTCGTTGTTAAAAGCTTTTACCAATGAAAAACTGGTTTCAAAAAGATTTTTGCATTAGGTTGGACGGTTAAAGTTTTAGAAACGACAAATATATTTGTCGTTGTAAAAAAAAGTTTAATTGCAATAATTTTATTTTTTGCTGCGGAAAACTCATAATTGCAATAATTTTATTTTTCGTTATAAAAACCGTGCAACTACAATAATTTTATTTTTCGTTATAAAAACCGGATAGTTGCAATAATTTTATTTTTTGTTGAATGATAAAAACAACTGCAATAATTTTATATATGGTTGCAAAAAAATCGTAGTAGCAACATATTAGCCAAAAAAAATACTTTTTTGCCTAATACAGTTTTATACAGCAAAAAAAATATTCTTGTTAAATAATTATTGCTTATAATTTTAATATTAATTTTTTTATATAAATTTAATATTTATAATGAATAAGTTTTAATATTAAATTTAATTTTTTTAGTTAATCAATTTTTTTATACCAAGTTTAAATCATACCACGAATAGATATTACATAATATGTATATGTTATATAGAAATTTAGAAACTTTATTTGAAGTAAATAATTGAAGGAAGCTGATACAAATATTACTTTACCAGTAATACCTTCAAATTGAAACAAAATAAATCCAAACAGCAAAAGAATCATTAAGAAATAACTAAATAGAAACGGAGACACTCCTTCAACCATCTAAACATTCTATCTATTAATTTCATAAAGCACCTCCAGTCGCATTCTTGTAAATAATCCACTTAGAAATCTATAGTTAAACAAGAAAGTTGAGAATGGACAGTAGCCCGTAAAACTACTTTCTTTGTGTTCTTATGAAGATCTGAAACAACAAACTGCACCAGTTCAATTAGACAAAATAAGTTTAAAAAGTCAGTTTATATTACTATTTTGGACAGGTTTTATAAGATAAAGATTGAGAGTATATAAACTTAAATCACAGGACTCTACTTCTAGCAAAGATTCGATATGTCCACAGGGACATGCTATATATCTTCTTCCTGCACTTCTTGATAAGCAGTTTCCAGCTTCCTTGTTAAGACAATGACCACTCAGGAGTGAAGATAAAATGCCTAATTTAAAAAGCAGAGAAAATGGAACGATTCATTCATACCAATAGCAAAAAATGAGAAGCATATAAAGCAATTGTATCACTGTTTTGGACACCTTTCTTGAGAGAAAGATTGAGAGTATGGATAACTGACAAGAGACAAAATAATTTGAATTGTCAGTTTATATTACCAATATCTTCAGATTCAAAGCAAATTCGCAACTCAGATGGATAGACAAACTTTCATGTAACCAAAAGAGAAGAGGAAACACACACACCAACACAAAAATCAGACATCTAAAAAAGTATCCAACAACATAAAGTATATAAATAACTTACAGAAGCATAATCAGGGTGGTCATCTGTCATAAGAGCGGCAGTATAGGCAGTCAATTCATCAAGCCGACCAACTAGTTGTAACACTTGATCAACAATCGGGCAGACCTTTTGTGCTACGCCGACCACGTCACAACTTAAAATATAACTCCGGTTTTTTAAGCCACGCCGTGATCTTATCAAAGTAAACTTGCTCTTCCCTTCCATCTCTTTTAATCACATACATCTTAGAGGAGTAAAAGAAAAACACTCTGCAATAATATTAAGAATCGGGTGAGGAATTTCGTCGAGTAGGTTTTGTGTGTTAAATAACAGGGACATAGGACTGCTACATAGAATAAAGTGTTGGGTTTTAGATTATGAAAACGGACCTGATCGCAGAACAAAATCATTTAATACAGTCTATCCAAATCAGAATCAAAACATTAACTATGTAAGAATATCAAAATCAAACACATAAAACCTAAAAAATATAGATAAAATTAGTTACCCACCTAGATTTGTCACTACATTAAGATTGAAGAGATATTAAAATGAAAAAAAAACCTAAAAAGAGAAAATAGAGAAAAGAGGGAAGAAGAGGGATAGGAAAAAACGATGCAAGTTTTTTTTTCAGCAAATAAAAGATTTTATTACTAAATTGATAATAATACAAAGTTTATGATCAAATAGAAAGTTACACAGGATTACATGGATTAAAATTCAAAACCAAAGCAGAGGCGCCCAACTTCATCTTCTTCCTCAGGGAAGCTTCGACAAAACTCAAAAAAAATATACCATAATCCAAGACTTTCCAGTAACACCATCGAACGAAGCTCATCAGGGGAGTTACAAATTGAAGGTTCTTCTTTGAATTAATCACACCTTTATCAATCCAGTCAGCACACTGGTTTTGAAGATGAGATACATGCCTAATCGACATCTTAGCATGAATTAGAGATCTTCAAATCTCCATTGAATCAAACAGGTACCATGCCTCCTTTCGATCTGCTAATAGATTGTTAAGAACCAGGTTGTCCGATTCAACATCCACATCAGTCCATTGATTTTGCTTACACTTTATCAGGCCTTCAATTAAAGCACTTATTTCAGCAAAAAGAGGATTTAACTTTCCAAGTAGAGAGCCACAACCCAGGAGAACATCACTCTCAGAATTGCGAATCAAGATCCCGGTGCTGGACTCATCAAACTTATTGCACGATCCATCAACGTTGAGCTTCATTCTCCCAGGATTTGGAGCAATCCACCTCAGGTAACTTGGAATTTTCCGATTGTTTATTACTAAATTGCAACCTAGGGAAACACCAGCATGGAAAGCTTTAGACCAATGCTTATAATTAATCATGTTAGCTAAATCCATACTTTTAATTATATGAATAATCCTGGCTATAACCTTCTTGACATTATCAGGAGAATCATCAAACTTTGATAAGTTTCTGTTTCTCCAGATAACCCAGCAAATCACTTGAGGAATAATGTGAGTAACATGGCACTTAGCCTTAGAAAAACAAAACCAAGTATGCAAGACATGAGATAAGCCCATATGCCTTCTAATATCAATCCTAAAGAGGCTACTGAAATAGTTCCAAAGAGGCCAAGAAAAGCTACAACTGACGAAGAGATGGTTCTTCTCTTCACAGTTGTAGCAGAATTGACACTTAGAAAATATACAAACATGTCTTTTTATGAGGATGCTATCAAGAGGAATGTAGCCCTTTATAAGCTTCCAACACAAGAAAGAGTATTTCTTAGGAATAGAATGATTCCAAATACGAGCAAACAGACCAGACCTTGTATTAACATGTCTGATACTATCCCAAGTAGATTTAATATCAAACTCTTTGCTGGTTGAAAGCTTCCAAATGATTTTGTCAGGCTTATTAGAATCTTATTATATTGTGAGATATGATTCACTCTATCAGAGGGCAAGATGTTGTGAAGAACACTGTAATCCCAGTTATCATTTTTCAAAAAAGAGTTCACACTAGCATTTAAAAACCAACTAAAAGAATTAGGATCACTTATCATATGAGGATTGTCATGCCAGTCTTATAGCCAGAAGTCCATACACCCGTGACCTAGCCTCCATTTGATGTTCTTGTCAGCAGAGTTTTTGATAGCAGAAAGTCTCTTCCACACAATTGAATCTGTGCTTTTGCAACTAACTTTAAGAGCATGAGACTCTTTACAGTAGGTCTTGTGCATCAGAGATGCCCACAAACTATTATTATTCCTGAAAATGTACCACAGTTTATAAGAGAAAGCAGTTTGAACATCATATAGACTCTTAATATTTAGGCCACCCTCAGCATGAGGTTTACAAAGCTGACTCCAACTAGCCCAGTGAATAGCCTTAACATTATAGTTAGACCTCCACAGAAACTTATTGAAGTAACCCTCAATCTTCTTGATAATATGATTAGGGACTAGGGAATTTTGCATCCAATAGTAGACAATAGGCATTAAGACATAATTAATTAAGGTCAACCTGCCCCCAAAAGATAAGTTTTTAAGATCCCAACCCACAATTCTATCCTGAATCTTATCAAGAAGAGATTGAAAAAACTTCCCTCGATTGTTTCTTGCAATAGTTATCCCCAAGTAGTTGAATGGCAAATTGTCAGAGTCAAAGCCAGCTTGAATCTTTATATTGTTTGCAGTTGCTTGGTTAACTCTTCTAGAAATGATAATCTTTGTTTTTCTTTGTTAACAGATTGGCCAGAGACAAGATGATACTTATCAAACAGGCTGCTAAGTACAGCAATGGAACCAGCCTTACAGTTTGTAAAGATCAACACATCATCTGCAAAGGCTAAACAAGGCACCATGAAGTTAGATCTAGAAGCATATTGAATAGACTTATTATTTTCAAAGAGCTTGTAAATCTCTCTTAGCAAGACATCCTCAGCAAGGATAAATAAGCTTGGAGACAAAGGGTCTCCTTGCCTAATACCCTTGTTTTGCTTAAAGTAACCATTGATTGAACCATTAATAAGCACAGAGATATGAACATTTGTAATCATTTTCCTTATTAATTCAATACAATGATCAGAAAAACCAACACATTTAAGAACTCTTAGAATGAATGCATGGGAAAGCTTATCAAAATCTTTAGACATATCTAATTGTATAATTGCATTTCCAGTTTTAGGTTTTCTATCAATGTAATGAACCAATTATTGTGTGATTAAGATATTATCATGGATCAATCTCCCTTTGACAAAGGCACCCTGCATCTTAGAGATAATGTTATGAAGAATATTAGATAATCTAGAGTTTATAAGATTGGAAAAAATTCTATTAAAAATGGAGCAAAGACTTATTGGTCTACAGGATTTCCAGTCAGTTGGATTAGCACTCTTTGGAACAAGGCACAGACCAGTGGAAAACACACCATCAGGGATATTGTTGCCTGAAATATAGTAGTTTAGAGCATTGCACAAATCTTTATTTATGATAGACCAACAAAATTTGAAGAAATAGATATTAAAGCCATCCAGCCCAGCAACACTATCAGTCTTCATTTTAGAGATTATGCTCCAAACTTCATCCTTATTAGTTTGCCTTATAATAGAATCACTATCATCCTTATTAACCATATTTGGAATACAACTAAAGATCTCATCCTGCATTAAGAAAGCCTCTTCATTACTGTTAGTATAAGAATTTGAAGATAAAATGGATTTGAAATAACACACAGCAGAGTTAGAAATATCCAAGGCATTGTCAAGCCGAATCCCATTGTCTTTGATCCCCTTAATAGTGTTACGCCTTCTATTCTTAGAGACATACGCATGGTAAAGCTTGGTGTTACCATCACCATCTTTAATCCATCCATTATAACACTTTTTCTGTCAGAAACTTTCTTTATTTTTGAGAGCCTTCAAGTACAAACTATTGGCTTTAGAGAGATCAAATTTAGAAGAGTTGCTATTGGATTCAGTATGAATAATTTTCATTCTTCTAACAGCCTCAGCAGTCTCTTTCACCCTATTGAAGATGTTGCCAAAAGTATTAGCATTCCACTTCTTAAGACAAAACTTTAGCCTCCTCAACTTATACCAGAAGACTTGGCCCTGATTCCCCTTGCAATCCAAGTCCTAATTCAGCTTAACAGTGCTTAAAAAACTAACATCATTAGACCAAGCATTAAAAAATTTAAAGCTTTTCTTGCAGTTAATATAATTAGAGACATAATTAAATTGAATAAAGAAAGGAGCATGGTCAGAACAAGTTCTGACCATGTGATAAAACTGGGTATCCTTGAAAGTGTTGAACCATAGCTCATTAGCCAAAGTTCTATCCAACCTTTTCCAACGAGTCCCCCTATTCCAAGTGTACCTCGAACCAATGTAGCCAACATCTTTAAGATTACAAAGTCTGATAGTCTCATTGAAGTCATTTGCACTATTATGATCAAAAGTTGAACAACCAATCTGATCCTCAGAACAAGTAATGGCATTGAAGTCTCCAGTAATGATCCAAGGAACATCAATAGTAGCAATCGTTTTCATCTGATTCCAGAGATCCATTCTAAGCACACGTTGACTCTTAGCATAGACCACCGAAAAATTAAACAGAGTATTACAATTTGGATAAGAAACAGCCATGTTAACCAACTGATCATGATGATTAAGAATGCAAATCTCAACATCATCCTTCCAAAAGATCCAGACCTTATTGGAACAGTTCGAAAAAGAATTCTTGAAGCCAAGAACATCAGACACACCAATCAATTTGCAAGGATCAGCCATATGCTCTTGAATAGACAAAATCTTAGAATTATTATCTTTGATAACAGAAAGGGGCCTCCTCAAAGTAGGCTTATTGTTCAGGCCTCTTGCATTCCAGTTAGTTATCTTTATCATTGTCTGATAAAGATTTATGTTTCGATTTTCCTCCTTTCATTGATAGAGAATTGATGGTGAGCTTCTTAGTTTTAATTTTCTTTAATTGAGATTTTAGCTTCCCACTGATGATAGAACCAAAGTCATTGTTTGAAAGGTGATTTCTAGGGGAGTTATCACAACTTACTATATTTCCAACCATTTCACTATCTTCAGACTGGAGATTGCTTTGAGAAAAATCTTGATCAATCATATGCAGAGCTTCTATCACTTCCATATTATTTTCTAAATCATTGTTTTGACTACATTCAGCAGCACTTGAATCTTTCACCTGAAAATCTTTATCCTTCGCACTTATGACGAACCTCAACTTTCTTCTATAGACTTTACAGAAGGATTGAGTATTACTAGAGTTAATATTAGATGTTCTTGGCTCCCGAAGAGTGTCCTCTTTCTCAATAGCAATTCTATCATTAATTTTATCTATTTCAACCCTTAAAACTTCCTTGCTAGTATCGTTAACACTTTCTTCACAATTGTCGATCTTTTCATCCTCTTTAACAGGTTGAAATTTCTTTTTACATGCCTCATCTTTATGACCTAAATGAAAACAAGTGTTACAATATGGAGGCACATTCTTGTAACTAATGTTAATCCAGCACCCCTCGTTCGATCCAAAACCAGCCCAAAGCCTATATTTTAGAGTTCTTGAAACATCGAGTTCAACATGAGCGTAGCAGGCATTCATGAGAGCTTTATTTTCTGGTACTATAACCCTGTAAATAGTTCCAATTGAAGAAGCCAAGTTTTGTATAATGGATCTATTATACATAAACTCAGGAACTCTCTCAAAACGAATCCAAACCAGAGTCTTTGGACACTCATACTTCTTGTTGAATTCAGAATCCCAGCGAAGAATTCTCATAGATTTGCCTTCAATATTCCAAACATTTTTAGACCAGATACTGCTCACATCTTCTTTGAACTGAGACTCAATAAAAATGTGCCTTGAATCGAAGCTGGAGAACTTATAAGACCCTTTGAATTTAAAGTTTTGAAGAAAGCATTCAAGAACAGATTTACGTAGGATTCCATCCTTGAACTTGCAAATGATTGTTGTTGAAGAATTTTCGAGCAAAAAATCCTTAACCTCATTCGAATATTGAATGGAATAGTGATCAGCACATTCTTTATAGAACTCAGGTTTGAGATCATGAAGATGATCAGGAGAGAGAGAAGGCTGCTTAACAGTTTCAGCGAACGTTTTTCTTGGCTTTGAAAATTCACCCACATTATGAAGAGAAGGGAACTCTTCAATGGATTTAAGGTTAATTGAATTCGAATCCATGGCTGGATTCAAGGAGCCAGAAGAAGAAGGGTCACCAGGGAAACCAAGAAACTCTTTCTTGGGAGAGAAGCCATTGACTTAGACTCAAAAAACGATGCAAGTTGAATGAAAGTTTTATGCGTGCTTTTAGAATTTATACCCTCCCCAAATATTTTTATTTGCCGGTTAATAATTTGATAATTTTCAATTGAAATTTAGAACTTTTTTCTAACTCATTAAATTATCTTCAAAATAAGTTTCAAAAAATATTTAACAATTAGATGATAACGATTTTTAATATATATAAATTAATAATAAAATATAAAATCAATTCAACTTTTAATTTTATATTTTTTATTTCATAAAATTACTGTCATTAATTAATTTTTAAAAAATACTCTACAATTAATTGCTAATACATTTAAATAATTTTTTTTACTTAAACTCTTGGACCTTTTATTTATGGATCGGGTAAAATACACGCTGTTTGCAGCTTATCTCTAAACAAAACCCTAAAAATAATTTAGCCTCTCAATTCTCACAAACCAAACAAAAATGAGATTAAAAACCCTAGCCCCTCTCTCCAATCCTTCGTAGCTAGCCCTTCTCTTCAAACCTTCAATACAGCCTCATAGCAATATTGAAACACAAATTGATTAGTAGATCATTCTCACAATCCTTCTGCATGCCTCGGGAAGCCAAAGAACCCTAATCCCTTTCTTCGTATCATTCATACCTAGCTTCGTAGTGATGTCGGCACCACAAATTGAGTATCAGATCGATTCGATCACACAGCTCTTCTGCATGCCTCAGAAGGTTAATTAGAAAGACGATCGACAAATCTCCAGGTATTAATCAAACTCATCCTTGATTGTAGCCAACATAACCAACACCCAGACCCTCCAGAAAAGTGATCGCACGTAGTTTGGTTCCCTCAAGGAACAAGTTATTATTAAACTCTTTAGTGTGCTTTCACCATGCAGTCCGCTGCTGCATTTTGTTCTCTGAAAACATGAGTTATCTTCATGTTTGATGAGATTAACTTGTAACAGCATGTAATCAAAGCTTTCAGAAACCATGGAGTTTTATTATTAAGAAGCATTTGAGTCAATGAACTAGAGTCTGTTTCAATATCTAAGCTATTAATCCCTTTTTCATAGCACAATAGGAGGCCATCCAGCATTGTTCTGGTCTCTGCTATGATTGGACTTCTCTTGCCATAGGTTGAGCCATAGCTGAATAGAACCACACCAGTGGAATCCCTGACTAAGCCACCACCAAAACACTCTCATGTTTCAGTACAAGCCCGTATGAATTAAGTTTATATCGACCCAACTTTGGACACACCCAGATAAAAGAGACAGGAATGTTTGGCATATCCAACTGAGTAAAACAGCCAAACATCATACCAATGTCTCTATCATTACCCAAATGTTTAGGTTTTAACAAGTTAGCTCTGTCCAAACTTGAAAAAATAAGAAAAATGTGTCTAATCATACATTTCAAAAGAAATGTCTTTATTCTCCATCTATATTTTAGTATTTAACTAATATAAGATAAAGAAATTCCAAAGTAAATTTTGTTTACGATTTCATTTCCTGAAGGAATTTACATGAAGCAACCTGAAGGGTTTGAGACTAAAGATAAAGAACATTTGGTCTGCAAACTAAAGAAGAGTTTGTACGATCTCAAACAAGCCCCACGACAGTGATATAAAAGGTTCGATTCCTTTATGGTGGAACACGGGTATAATAAGACTTCATCTGACCATTGTGTTTTCATTAAGATATTTCTGAAAATAATTTTATCATCCTTATGCTTTATGTGGATGATATGTTGATTGTTGGTCGTGATATTGGAAAGATAGAGAAGTTGAAGATGGAGCTCAGCAAATCTTTCGCAATGAAGAATTTCGGTCCCGCAAAGCAAATTCTTGGGATAAAAATCACTCGAGATAGGGTGAACAACAAATTATGGTTGTCCCACGAAAAATATATTGAGAAGGTTTTAGAAAGATTCAGCATGAGAAAAGCAAAACCTGTTACTTCTCCACTTGCAGGGCATTTTAAAATTTCTTCCAAGCAATCACCTACAAAAGAAAGTGAGATGGAAGAAATGAATAAAATACCTTACTCTTCAGCTGTTGGAAGTTTGATGTATGCCATGGTTTGTACAAGACCTAATATTACTCATGCCGTTGGTGTAGTCAGCCGATTTTTATCTAATATTGGAAAAGAGCATTGGGAAGCTGTAAAATAGATATTCAGGTATCTTCGAGGAACATCTCAATTATGTTTATGTTTTGGCAATGGTAAACCTATTCTTGAAGGCTACACGGATTTAGATATGGCTGGTGATGTTGATAGTAGGAAATCTATTTCGGGATATTTGATGACGTTTTCAGGGGGAGCAATTTCGTGGCAATCAAGATTACAGAAATGTGTTGCATTATCCACTACCGAGGCTGAATATATTGCCATTACTGAAGCTAGTAAAGAACTTTTATGGTTAAAGAAGTTTCTTATAGAGTTGGGCCTCAATCAAGAAAACTATACTCTCCAATGCGATAGTCAAAGCGCCATTCATCTTAGCAAAAATCCAAGTTTGCATTCGAGATCGAAAAATATTGATGTTCGATATTATTGGATTCGTGAAACCTTAGAGTCAAAGCAACTGAGTATTGAGAAGATCCATACTGATGACAATGGATCAGATATGATGACAAAGTCACTGCCGAAACAAAAGCTTGATGTGTGCATAGAGGTTGCCAGACTGGTAACACTCTCCTCCTGAGCAGGCGGGGGAGATTTGTAGGGCCTGCTCACTTCTCTCTCACATTTAATATTGTGGGCCCTACCTTTTGGTTTCTTACAAGAAACAACTAAGCATTAAATGAAGGGTGACTTACAAGCAACCTCCTTTCATTTAATGCAAGTGGGTTTCTTGCAAGTAACCATTAGCTTCATTTGGAAGCTAAAGTGGCTTCCTTTGTAAGCCTTGTTTTGCTATAAATAGGACCATTAGTTGGTCTTGGATAGTATCACTTGAATCACTTGAAACACTTCACTAGAGTGTAACATTGTTTGTAATATTGTGCGTGACCCAATTTAGAGAGAAACACTTTGAGTGAGAGAGAAATACGAGTAGTGTTTAGGAGAATTTGTTTGAGTGATCTGTGAGATTACTATTCTCTTTTGGGGTATAATATTTGGGGTGAGAAAAGTGAGTGTATAACTCTTGAGTGTATGGAGTGAGACTCCAATATTTGTAATATTTTTGAGTTATAGTGATTCTTATTTTTCTATCGTGGACGTAGGCAAATTAGCCGAACCACGTTAAATTCTTTTTTCTCTTGTTTGTTCTTATTTCCGCATTCGTGGGATTATTTTTCCCTACAGAATTCACATACTAATTTAAACAACTTATACCAACAAAGTTGATTTTATCAGTATATATTCAAGAGAAGAATTAAGTACCAAATATAAAGAAAAAAAATATTATCTTAATTAAATGGAAGTAACTCCAGAACACACGAAAATCAACAATTACGAAAGAATCCAAAGAAATAATATCACTCTCCACTTTCAATTCAATATAGAAAGAAAAAAAATATGTAGTACTAAGCAAACATAAACACTTACAGTAGAATTATGACATATAATCTTCTCCAACGTATGCCTTAACTCAAACAAACCTTTTGCAGCAGCCGAGGAAGACAAATCACACCCCCGGAGCTGCAAAACCTTAAGCCGACTGAACCGCGAGAGCCTAGGTGGTGTGGGATCCCTTGCCGGTTCTGGTAGACTGGACCTGAGAAGACAAAGGATCCGTTAGAGCTGTTCGAGAGCACGGTGGCCCCAAGGTCGGAGACATATGCGCGAAGATAATAAACCGGAGCACCAGAGAGTAATGGTTCGAGCTTATGCAACACTTTGAGCCGTAATTGAACGCAATGAAGACCAACCGGATTCAACTTCAACACCCCTGTTCCATCAATCAACGGCCCGACTTCGACCTCCACAAACCGTTCGAGCTTCTCCTGGTAATGATCCCATTAAATCGAAATAAAAAAGCCACAGAATCATATATATGAATCCATTCGAATCAACACATATAGAAGAAATTCGCAGAAACGATACACATAGTGTGTATGTAAAAAGACAGCGAAGAAAATTAAATGTCTCAGTTCAGTTTCAATGTTGAAAGTGGAAGAAGGAAAGAATAATTCAAAACCGAAGATAGTTGTTTAGAGAGAGAACGAGGCTTTGGGAGAATTAAAAAGAGATACAGCGATTGCTAACGAGAAAGAGAGTACCTTTGCGTTGGATAGTTCTGCGTTCAGGATGAGACTCAGGTTCCAGAGTTTTGAAGATATTTTTTTATAGAATTTTTGGATGATGAAATTGATCATGAACCCAAGGTGTTCGTTAAAAATGTTTGAGATAAACATTGTTTAATTGACATCAAAGGTGGGTAAATGCAGAACTCTAAAGGTATATGGTTTAATAAAGTAAGTGGTGGTAGAAGAGAGTAACAATTAGGGGTGAATGGATTAATACGTGTGTTGGTTGCTAATGATGTTTTTATTGTTATTTATTATTTGCAGCAAATATATGTTATTGTTATTTTTTTTGTTTTGGCAATAACATTTTTTTAAGTAATTATTTATATTATAAATATATTTTATAACTAATATGTATAAATAAGTAAGTGTTTTAGCAGCGATTTTTTTTTAAAATGATTTTTATATATTTTTACAACGGTTATTTATTATTATGGTAAATTGTTATATTTGAGTTACAAAGTATACAGTCAGTCGGGCTACTGTAGCTCCAACTGAGCAACTTCTCCCGTTAGTATCTCAAATGTCTTTGTCAGCTACTTCAAAAACTCTTTAGGGGTCAGTCATCCTGAGGATTACCCATGATTGGAAAAAGTGGTCCCTCTTCTTACTACCAAAGTCAAAGATTGTGATAAGATCCATATGTTCCGCGAGATCTCTTGTGAGGAGATCAAGTCTGCCCTTTTTAGCATTGATAGCAACAAGATGGCCCTGATGGTTTTAATTCTTTCTCCTTCAAAACCTCTTGGAATGTGGTTGGGAAGGACATTTGTAACAATGTCCTGGAGTTTTTTCAAACTGGTACCATCAATTCCGCTTGGAATTCCACCTTCATTGCCATTATTCCCAAAAAAGAATCCCCTTCGGAGCCAACTAATGTTTGGCCCATTTCTCTTTGTAATGTTGTCTATAAGATAATCTCCAAAATCTTAGCCAACAGAATTGAAGACTCATTTCCCTATCTTATTGAAAATTCTCAATTGGCCTTTGTCTCGGGAAGAAACATCTCAGACAACATCCTTCTTTCCCAAGAACTCCTTAGATGATATCACTCTAATGCTTATGGCAGGAGGGTTGCTCTAAAGATTGATCTTAAGAAGACTTTTGATAGCGTGCGCTGGCATCTCATCTTAGACATTCTGCTGTCTATGAATTTTCCTGATCAGATGATCAATTGGATCATCAAATGCATCTCATCCCCCTCCTACTCCGTTATCATCAATGAAGACCCCCATGGTAACTTCAAAGGTAGAAAAGATCTCCGACAAGGGGACCCGCTCTCCCCCTTCCTCTTTGTCCTGGTCATGCAAGTCCTTTCTTGTACTCTTAAGGAGAAGAGTTCCGATAAAAACTCTAGATTTTACTAGAAATGCCACAAACTTAAAATCACGAATCTCTGATTTGCAGATGATCTCATGATTTTCTGTCATGGGGATGTCAAAACTCTACTTCTTATCAGAGAGGCCCTGATTGAATTTCATGCCCTGTCTGGACTCAAAGTTAATCGCTCCAAAAGCCACATCTTTCTCTCGGGTATCAACCACCCTCTAAGAGCCGATCTTCTTTCCATTATTGGTTTCCCTAAAGTATCTCTCCCAGTCAAATACTTGGGAGTTCCCCTCCTTACAGGGCGTCTTACCCATACAGACTTTCGTCCCCTTCTTCACAAAATTACTGTTCGGATAGACTCTTGGACTTCCAAACATCTATCCTATGCGGGCAGACTCCAACTCATCAAATCTGTCCTCTTTTCCGGATACGTTTACTGGTCCTCCATTTTCATTCTCCCCTCGAGGATCATAAAAGAGCTCTCTCAATACCTTTGTCGATTTCTCTGGTCGGATTCTGCCATGAAAACCCACAAGGCTAAAATAGTTTGATCCAAAGTTACGTCTTCCACGAAAGAGGGCGGCCTTGGGATCCTAGACCTCAAAATCTGGAATCAGGCGGTTGTCCTTAAACACCTTTGGTCTGTTATCAGTAATTATTATCACTCGATCTGGAGTGATTGGATTAAAATGGAAAAAATCAAAAATAAAAAATTTATGGGATCTTTTTCTCGGATCCTCCCCCTCTTGGATTTGGAGGAAAATTCTCTGGCTTCAACCTTTGGCGAGCAACTTGTACAGGGTGGCTATCGGGAATGGCTCAACTACATCTTTCTAGTTCGACCCATGGATTATCTCTACCTCCCTTGTAAATCACTATGGATCTGATATCATTGACGATTCTTGGCTCGGGAAGAACCTCAAAGTCTCCAAGATCATTCTCGATGGTAATTGGAATTGGTCATCTAACCTTCGATCCGCTCGAGCTAAAAGCAACACTAATCTCAAGGTCCATTGCCTCCACCCACCCACAACCTCGTCTGCCACTACAGCCTCCAGTCACCCACAGCTTGCAGTCCAACCAACCACTAAACTGGACTCCCACCTTACTCAAACAACAACCTCCAGCCCAGTCAGCCACAAAAATTGAATTACCACAACCTCTACTTGACTCCAACACTCTACCTCAACGAGACATGTCACTCGCCTTCAAATTTAAGGTAATTTTTTTGATTTTATGTTAAGTTTCTAATTTAGGGTATATGACAGTTTTTATTTTAGGGTATTTGTTTGGATTTAAAGGTTTCGATGTTGATTTTATGTTGTAATGCGTTGTTACTTGTTTTCAAACTCTTATGGTTGCATATTTTTTCTAGATTATGGTATACTGGTGTTCTTCGCCAACGATTGGAAAAAAACACATGCTTTTCGCCAAACACGAGTGGAAATCAGGTTTCCCACGCCATTCGTGTGGTATGGGTTTTAAGTCTTACGACATCATTTGGTATTATCAAGTAGGTTTGTATATTTATTATGTTTTTTTACTTCAGATTATGGATCGAGGTGAGGGTTCAGGTGCGGGTGATGGTTCGTAGACAAAGAGAGTTAAGAATCGAGCTAAAAAAAGAACCAATACTAAATGTGAAGAAGTCATTTCGCCGCTTCATGTATGTAGATACCTTCTTCATCTGGTTACACATCCAGTTCCGCTGCCCTTAGGCAACGTCGTCTTCCTCTACTCGAGGTCTAACTAGAGTTGCGCCCCTTGTTCCATTACCTTCATTATTCGACGACACGTTCATAGAGCATGTCACCTACTACGTTTTGCAGAGAGAGGTAATATCTATATTTATGTTAATTTTTAGTAACAATTTTACATATATTAATATTCAAATTGATTATTTGCAGGAGCGCGAGATGAGGCTATACGACCATTATCATAGTCACAGAAGTTGGAGTCTGGGAGCTCATGATAGGGTTCAAACGGTATTGGAGGTCATGCCTTTCGGCAGGCTCATTGAGCCGTTATCTTTTATTCATACGTAGCGCAACATCACCGAAATATTCTTGGAGTGTTAGCCTGAGGAAATTAATAATTTTCATTTCAGTTTTGGTGAGATGCCTATCATCATCGATGATGTGCATAACATATTGGGGCTCAAGGTCCGATGTGATTTGGCTACTCTTCCGGTTATAGCTGACAAATCGCATGCCATGCATAACATTGCGTTGCCTCTTGGTATTGATGATTTGACTTTTGTGAGAGAGGTCGAAACATATTTAGTGGTTGACTTAGTAAGCCATATCTAAAAAAAAACTTTTTGTAGTTACTAATTAAACCCAAAATCCTCTTACTTATTCTATTTTAATTAAACACAAATAACGGCCAAAGGGAAAACTTTATTAATGGAGAAATAAAAGAGAAGATTTTTCTCTCTTTTAATAACTACGTAACTAGTGGAGTGAATACTCATTACATACCACTATGACCAGTAACGTTCCACGACTAATAATGGTGTTGAGTGGCGGGTGTGTGCGGAGAAATAGTTACAATCTTACCTCGGTGACGAGGTCGTGCCCTCTCGGCAAAGCCTCTCTTCTCATTATCCACATGATAAGCCTCACTTTACACACTATTCGATTTGAGATCCTCTTACTGAGGCCGGGTGTTCAACCGACCATCGAATTTAGTTGTTAGTTGAGGCCTCCTATTATGGATCTTATCCTGATCCTATATTGCCATACATGAAGGGTATACTGCCAAAAGATTAGTGCATGCAGCATTATCACACGCATTTAAATACACTTCAAAGTAAATGTTGAAAACTAAGTAAAGCTAAGACATTGGTCGAACACATAACATCCTTCAAACTTTGAAATGCATTTTATGCCCTATAAATCTGCAATTAATGGTTAACTTAGTAGACCATATTCGTGCATTAACTCATAAAACCCAAAATCCTTTTAATTCTTCTATTTTCTTAGGTCATTGTCACGTTATTGCATTATTTTTTGTATCAGTTGAAAACTTTATATTTAACGATTATATCACTCAAATAATATATCTTATTATTTTTATATATAAACAATGTTACGTTAGCATCGGAAGAACCACCTTCAAATCTTTAATATAAACAATGTTACGTTAGCATTGGAAGAACCACCTTCAAATCTTTAAAGTAATGTGATATATCAACATGATTTTAAACTAGGAATGTCTATTATATGTTTGAAAAATATATCTTAAAACATCTTCATATTTCAGCCTTATTTGATGGTAACCCACCTCTAAATCTAATCGAGATAAAAAATTTATGTTTTATTCGGATATCATTAAGTTTCTCATGACCAACCTAAAATCTAATTGTTTCCGTTAAGTTTCAGGTTAAAAATAAATAAATAAATTCGGATTGTTTTGTATAAATTATAATTTTTCTATTAACTATTTTGAAATTATTTTATGGCCATATTAGAGTCCACAAATCTTAAATTTTCTTATCTTAAAATCTAATATGTGCTTTGTTATCCTAGTTTTTAATATAAAATACACTAGAAAAAGAGAAACAAACTACAAATAATACAAGTGGAAAAAGTACAAAGTATTAGAGATTAAAAGTAAAGTTTATATATTTAATATTTAATATGTATTTATTTCCACGTTACTCACTTTATACTCCATAGCAATGTCACCGGTAAATAATTATAATTAACTACACGTAAGTTTTGGAAAGTAGTCAAATCTAAGCTTTTTAATTACACTAAACATCTTAGTTATTTATTTCCAAATTTTGAGGAGTATTTCCAAATCAATATTAATTACACATCAAGTTTGATTTCTTTCAATATTTAAATCTCGAACATTTCAAACAAAAAATTTGTTACATGACTAAATGAAGAAAGATGAATCTATTTCATCCATCACATTTTTTATTTCTTCCAAATTAAAAAAAAAAAAAAGATTTATCACTTGCTTTTACTATCTTGTCCTCATTTTACCTTTTAATTTATAATTTGATGCCATTGACGATTATGAAACTCTTATATCAACAAACACATGATTTAACCCAATTAAATCCAACATATATGATTTAGTTTCTAAAATTAAATCGTAAAAACAAAAGAAACTTCAAATTTCTTAAAGATTACTCATGGAGGAGGAAGACATTCAAACTAAAGATTTAAGACCGGAGAACATCACTCAATCAACCAACAAGATAATTTAATCTAGTTTTTTAGTTTTACATTCATGTAATTTGAAAATCTATGTTAAAAAAGTATATTTTCGAAAATTCCGATTTGTGCAGGTTTTAGCGGAAAACAACTAATTCCGAGACAGCAGCTAGTAATTACGTGTTTTTTTTTTCAAGAAAAAAACACCTGATTCCGAGACAACATCTCGGAATTAGGTGCGTTTTTTTTATATAAAAAAAGAACCCGATTCCGAGACAGCACCTCAGAATCAGGTTTTTTATATATATTAAAAAAACGCACCTAATTCCGAGATGCCGTCTCGGAATTAGGTGCATTTCATCTGTTTTAATAAACAATGCTGCATTTTTAAGTGATGATGTTTTTTAAAATAACGAATGATTTCTACCTTAGAAGTTTTATTTTTCAAGATTAAAAGAGAAATCGAGTAGTTGGATATGGTTTGTTGTTTTTCAAGATTAGAAGAGAAATCTAAAGAGGAGGTCGTCTTTATAGTGACGAGGTTAGGGTTAGGATGTATGGGAGATTGATGTGAGAAGCTAATAGGGCAGGTTGGGTGTGCATAAGTTAATATGATGGAAATAGTTGGGATGTTGGTAGAAATCGTTGGAGTTGCTGGAGAATGAATGAGTTTTGGGATAAAAATAAAGAAAAAAGGTAAATATGTTATTTACTTTATGGAGGAAATAACAAAGTGAAGTTTCTTTTTATTTATGAGAGAAATAAAAAAATTGATGGAGAAAATAGCTTCAAATAAAGAATGATTTGTTAACATTGATCTATTATAGTACACGAACGAAGTCTCTGAACCATATTTTGATTCATGAATGACGAAGAAGAAACCTGAAGAATAATAAAAAAATATAATTTTTTTATTTAGAATCGAAAAAAATTGTTATTCGGTGGAAACGGAGAAGAAGAAATAGCAAAAAAAATTAAACTTTTTGTTTTTAGAGAAACAAGCAATTAAAATTAGAAGTTGTTTTGCAACTGTAAATTTTTTATGCATTTTTATTAAGCGAGAACTACCGCTAAATAACCATTCAACTACTTAATTATTCACTAATATCCAAAATTAAATTAGTGTCACTTTGTACTTCCACGTAAAATTTGGACAAAAATACTCCCGACTATATATACGAGCCGGTACCTTCACCGGTACTAACCTAAGAGTTGTTTGAAAAACTAACATGGGAGTTGTTTACAATTCTCTCTATTTTCTTAGAGTTGTTTGCAACTCTCTCGATTCCTGAGAGTTATTTGGATCTTTCGATTTTCTGAGAGTTATCTAAAAATTCAAAAAATATCATCAATAGATATAGTTTTGTTCATCTTTAAAAAACAAAAGCGTGATATAGTTTTGTTCATCTTTAAAAAACAAAAGCGCTGATATTTTCATATTTTTTTCTGAACTCCAATTTGAAAGATATGTATTTTTTTTAAATAAAAAAAAATTAAGATAGAGAAATTTTGGTTAGGTGGTTGGGTACGAAAGTGAAGGTAACTAAGATATTAAAATAATATTAAAAAGTGAGTGAGAATTTAATAGTTGAGATAAGTATTAAAAAATAATAAAACTCAATTTCGGTACTAAATATCATATAATAGTGGAATGGATACTTAAAGGTAATTTCTTTTTTATTAATTTAAAAAGTTTTATAACCTTTTTAAAATTTCAAGACACTTGCGTCTCTCATTTTTAAAGTAGAATATCAGATTCCGAACGAGCATGGCCTAATACTTGGTGAACAAAAGACACTACCAATAACATGACCTAATACTTCACCAACAAGACTCACCGATCAAACTTCAGCACACCATCTAGAGGCGGTGCTTCAAGTATGCCTAGACGGATGATCACAAAAAATATCAGCTAAAACATTTAGCACAGACAGTACAACATTTAGGACTACGAAAAACTAGAATCGTTAAATCGTATCTTAACTTTCATTCTTCGCGTAGATAAGACTTTCAGATAATGTCAAGCGTGACTTACAAATGTCTACGTCCAATGTACTCCTTCTGAGGATCTGTTTCTCTCATCCCTCTTCTCCATCAACCAACTCACTCTCTCATTCTTTCTCCTCTCATCCTTGGCCGGTCGCCTACTCTCTGAGTCCTGTTTTCTTGATATTTAAATGAGTACCTATCTTTTTCACTAATGCATTATGCACAATGCCTAGTTATGCAGTTTCCTATTTGTCAAAAAGACTGTCAGCAATGTAGATATATAGAATGCGTATACGAAATCACAGGAAGCTTGGCACTAAATGGTAATAGAACGCGCAGCAACAAATAGGCGTATGGTAATTTCTTACTGATGTTGTGTTGGTTCAACCAAAAGAAAACCTGAGTCAAGGATTACTGATCAGTGTATGATTAATTTATGCAATCTATCACACAGGCTTTGGACTGCAGCACCTAAACATAGCAACCAACCACAGCATCCAGCAGCACTGCTCGATGAGGATAAGATGATTTGGAAACATAAAGGGAAA
This sequence comes from Limnanthes douglasii subsp. nivea, assembly GCA_036936605.1. Taxonomy (NCBI): domain Eukaryota; kingdom Viridiplantae; phylum Streptophyta; class Magnoliopsida; order Brassicales; family Limnanthaceae; genus Limnanthes; species Limnanthes douglasii. The sequence continues at coordinate 214,886,616 of JAUPFV010000004.1, forward strand.
CCCAACCCAGATTCTGAGATTTTGAATCAACTGTTTTTATTTATTATTATTATTACTGAAAAAACAAACTGAGATTAAAAGCAAACAAACAAACAGACACTTTATTATCATTAGTTCCTCCTATTACAAAACAAAAAGTGTACTAGAACCAAAAAGATCAGATATCGAATTGTAAAGCAGAGAACTTGTTTTTTCTGTAAGATTAGAAACTATCCCTCTCTCAATATATGTAATTACTTAAAACAAAACGAAATAGTGTTGGTGAGGAGATTCGAATTGAATCAAATCAGTCGAAACCTACAAATGGGACAAGTGCTCTTGGAATCCAACCACTCTTCTATGCAATTCTGATGATAGAGATGACTACAAGGAGTGCGCAAAACTGGTGAGGAACCATCCATATGATCGAGACAAATACTGCAGAAGACATCATCTTTCCCTTGTGCTTCGACTTCGACTTGTTCCGAATAAAAAGCAGCACGCGACATCTCTGTTTCCACACTGACATGCATACCCAAAACCTCACTTTTAGTGTTCTTACCTCTAATCTCTCGAGCAACTTTTACGATTTCTTCAACCACAAAATCTTCGATTCCCTTAACTCTCATATCGGCAAACATGTTCTCGATCGTAGACTTGTAACTCGATTCATTGATCAACTCTTCTATTCCTACTCTGAATCTTTTGACAATAGACTCCCCACCGTAGTCGTCATCTTCATCGCTCTCCTCAGACTCGAATGACCGGATAAGTTCTAATTCAATTACAAACCCTCGTCGGCCTTCCACTTTCTCTTCGTTTTCGCTTTCACTATCATCCTCTAATTCTAATGAATCAACTCTATAGTAGGGATCCATACTCAGAAAAAAAAAACTAAACTTAAAGATGCAACAAAAACAAATCCTATGGATCTTCTTATATAGGAAGAAAAATTCTTTATTACCGTTTCCAGTTTGTTTTAGAAAACCAAATAATAAGACATCTCTCACTTTTCCTAAGATTTTATATCTTTTACAAAAACAATAATAAGATAATACCAAATAGATTTTTTTAGAAATTTTAACCATCGCAAAATTTTTAAAATATTTTCAAATCATTATTAATTATACATTTAATTTATGATATTCGAAATTTAAAAAATTATTGAAATAAAGTATCATAAATCCTCTTTAAAAATCGAATTTTCAAAAATTCTTATTAGACATTAATACTTTTACGTGTATATCAAATAATCATTTCCATAATTTTTTTAAATTGTTTATTAAGATGCTTTCAACGAATAAAAAACATCATAAATTTTCAAAGCAAACTTTAGATGTTCAAAATAAATAAATAAAAAATATTAAAAAATTCCTGTTTTATCTTTTTATTTTAATTAGTTTTAGATTATTTTATAAATTAAGGTATTTTTTAATTTAATATATTAAGTAAATAAAAATGATATTTTTATTTAAAATCTGATATTCTCTAATAAAAACCAAGGAACCTAGAAGCTAAATATGACAATATCCGTTATGAATAAATGAATAAATGAGTATCTTGTATTTTCTATAAACGTTTAGGAAAATAGACATACGTTAACTTTAATAAGTGTCGATTAAGTGAATCATGTACCTATTTTCTATTTTATACATAGGACATTTCACTAAATTTTCATTCCAATTGCTTTATCTTATTTTAATAGTATAAGATACACTTCAATTTTCATCTCTCAATCAAAGTTTTTATATTTGCAATCTTCCATTTGTGGCGGGGTTGAAATATTTGTTAAATGACTAAAAACAATATTTATTATTAATAATCTTTCATTTGTGGTGAAGTTGAAAATATTTGTTAAATGAGTAAAAAAATTGTTTATTATTAATATCTATTATATATATGAGTATAATTAAGTTGATTATGTATAATGATTGCGTACATACAGTCTTGTGTCACTATTAATAATAATCTACCTTAATGTTATACTTTATAAAATATTATATATTTCAAAATTATCAAAATGTTATTATTAGTGTGTTGATCCACAAACTGTAAAATAAATATTAATAAATGTGTGCGCACCTAAACTTTAACAATAATCTCGGTCCAAACAATATGGAAAATAATAACTCATAAATCAAATTATGATCATGATCATATTAAAGAAAAAATGAACTTAAAATCAGCTCAAGATTGTGATTCCAATAAAGTTACAAATAATGAATAAAAGCACTTTAGATTTAGGCAAATTTTTTTTGGAAAAGATTGGAAATGATCAAGAATCATCCAAAATCTTAACATTTCAAAGCTTACCTTAATAACACTTGGAAAATATAATTTCCATAAAAGAAAACAACAAAAACATTAGCAAAAGATTAAAAAAAATCTATGATTAAAAATTAAAAACACCATATTATTACAAAGGTAATCTATTTTAAATGATCTTTTAGATCTCCTAACTCTATATTTAAATGATCAAGAGTTCTTAGTTACCATCATTTATGATAAATGTTCAAGATTCAAGATTGCAAGACAAGTACTTTGGATAAATTTATAATTTTCTCTAAGAAAACGAAGAATGGCTAATAATATGGGACTTTAATGTAATAAAATGCTTCGGAGCAGTTAGCTTGCTCGACTCTCTGCTTGAGAGGTATAGATGAATTTAACAATATGATTATTGACTGTTATCTAGAGGACCCTGGGTTCTTTGGATTCAAATTTACTTGGTTTAATAACAAAAATGAAAGTTCCTTGATATAGCATTGTATAAATTTGCTTGGAGAGACTTATTTGATATCACAGATGTTAAGAATCTTGCAGGAACTAGCTCAGATCAATTACCTTTGTATATATCAATGTCATCCTACACTAATAAGCCAAAACTTTCTTTTAAATTTCTTAATATGTGGACGTTTCATACTGATTTCCTCAAAAAAGTAGAACAAAACTAGCAAGAGAATATTTATGGCCATCTGATAACTGTATTCTGGTCCGAGCAGAAGATAATGACAAAAGTTTTGAATCTTGCTTAAAAAATTCTATAAGCATAGAACACAAAGTCAAGCTTTCTAAAGCTAGAGCAATCCACCTAAATTTACTAACCAGAGAAGAAGTATTCTGGGAACAAAATAGTGCTTCTAAATGGTCAAAGATGGTGATCGTAATACCAATTATTTTCACAATTATGTTTAAAAATACGTAATAAAAAGAATTCATGGTATATGAATTGATTATTCATGGTTTCAAGATCAATCCTTAATAATAGTCTTTGTTGTAGAACATTTCGAGTCTTTAGTATCCTTCCAACCTAGCCCCTCAAACACAAAACATCTTCATGATATTGTTCCTGAGATAATAACTGCCCAAGATAACCAACTCTCATAGTTATACCCAGTACTGAGGAAATTCTAAACTAAATCAAGAACTCTCAACCCAAATTGTTTAGCTTGAGTTGATATATTCAACTCCAAATTCTATCAAACCTGTTGGCCAATCATTCATATAGATTTGTGTGATGTTGTCATTTCTTATTTCAATTGCCACTTTTCTCTCAATCGAACATATGCTATTGCAACATGCTTAATACCTAAAATAGACTCACATAAATTTTGGAAATTTTTTAGGCTATAAGCCTTTGTACAGTATTCAATATAATTGTCTAAAATAATAAACAATAGGCTTGCTAAATTACTTTATACGATAATATCAGAGGAGCAGTATGGCTTCGTAGAAAATAGAAACATACATGAAAACATCGTAATTACTCATAAATTAACTCATAACATTAGCAGAAAAACCTGATGACGAAGTATAATTTAAAAACTGGATCCGGCTAAAGCCTTTGGCAGGATATCCTTCAACTTCATTTTAATTATAATGAAGTTATTTGGATTTAGAGTATGAATTATAATGAAGTTATTTGGATTTAGAGTAATCAATTCATAGATCTAATTAAAAAAAGGAATAGATTCAGTAAACTTCTTAATAATCATAAATGACACCATATATGGTTACTTTAACTCCATTAGTGGTGTTAGGCATGGTGATACTATCTTACCTAACCTTTAAATCATTGTTGAAGAACAACTTCTAAGATGTATCAAAAATCTATTTCATAACCACCATTCTATGAAATAAATTTCAAGAAACCCAACCAATATCTCATATCTTGCATCCACAAATAATGTTATCATCTTCATGAATGGTTCCATAAATCATGTCTAGAAATTCTGCAGGTTTCTTGACCACTATCAATTGCTGCAATTACCATTGCGTCTTCATGTGGCCCTGCCATATTTCTCATATCATCATTTTCAAAACAAATTATTGGCGAGGGTTCCCAGATGTGTCGAGGCACCCACTTCTAGCTGAGTAGTGCTATTTCTTTTTCGGGAGCTGTTCGAATTTCCTACAACAGTATCACCCCCAAAAATTGCCAAAAAATCAAAAAAATCACATAAATCACTAACCTTTTTCCTCGGAATAATTTCTTACACCATGCTAGTATCGTTCCTTACCTATTTTGGATCAAATTAGTCTATTGCAATATCAAAAGAATCAACCTTTTTGGAGATAACCAATGCAGTTTCTTCTTTCGATGCATATTTGTATGCCGACCAATGTTGGTCTGAGCCGACCCAAACCGGCCTGACCCGACATAATCTGGTCGGGCTTTTTCTACCCCAAACATTTAACGGGTCAGATACATATATACGAATTATTGATCCGTAGGCGGGTCGGGCCGGGTAAGTATTTTAATTTGTCCAATCTGACCCGGCCCGCAAATATAAACAATATATAAAAATAAAAAATATGATTCTTTAGTTTTTTAAATATTTAGTTTTTCTTAAATTTGTTATAATACTTTGATTAAGATGCTTTTTTACCTACTTGAAAATATTTAATGTTTATCTAGTTATATTTGATTTGGTTTTAAAAATTATTTATTAAATTTTTGTTTTAAATTAAAAATAATATCAAATTTTAGCTTATTTGATCAGATCGGACTGGTTCGGCCAACCTGAATAGTATAAATAATGTTTGCGGATCAGGCCGGGCTGACTCGTGGACATAAATGAGGCGCGCTCGGGTTCGAATATAGTAAACCCGCTGCGAGTCGGGTTGGGTTTAGTTTGAGTAAAAAAACAACGAGCCCAAGCGGGTCGGCCCGAACCCGACCCATTGTCATCCATAATTCCGGGTATCAAATCATTTCCCACAGACGGCGTGAATGGTAGTTCCAGAAATATTTGGAGGAAATATTAGAGTAAAACAATGTTTAGAGGACTAAATTCGTGACACAAACTACTTAGTAGTGAATAGATTAGAGAGAGAAGCTCAACATTTTAGAAAGAGAAAATGATACCCAATAATTGTGTAATCATTAATCAATCACCTTTCCCAAAAGAGGTTTGGTCATTTTATAGTATATTTATTAGATCCCATATGACTAAACAAGTTCCTAATTGTGGTCCGATGATCAAGTTTGTTGTTTTATATAAATTAGTCATTTACATTGCATAATTATCAATTTCTCCTAATAAACTTTCTTTATATCAAATTACATCCCTAACTTTCTAAAGTCCTCTTGTTAAATTATTCTTCCCCCATCAAGTGACTGCAACATAGAAAAGAGGAATAAGATTTATGTATCTTTTAGTTAGTAGTTTTAATTTTACTCCACCCATATATTTTAAAATCGGATGTTAAACTTTGACACATACGCAATATTTCTAGATATATTTGTTAGTATTTTAGATTTTATTCAATTGTATCATTTAATTTCTAAAGTATTGTTTAAAATATTTTTAAATAATAAATTGAATTTTATTACTGTATAAAATTAAATTGAATTTATTTTATTATTTTTATATTGACGAAAAAAAGATCAAAAGTTTTTCAATTGAGAAGACGAAAAAAATAAGAAAATAAAAAAACAATAAAAAGAATAAAAAAGTACATCAATAAATTATAAAAGATATGACTTCTTAAAATATAATAAAACGTTAAAATTGAGAAAAATAAGAAAATATATCAATGATAATTTTTTTTTTCATTTGAAGATATCTTTTTTAATATATATTTTATATAATCACTTTCATTTTATTTCGTTTATATGTTTTAAAATTATTTTTTAATTATTAATATATTAATATTTGTTTTCATAAAATAGTATTTTTGAATCTGTCGAAAGACATGTATATTTATAATTTTATATAAATAATTGATTTTATTTCTATTAATTTTTTTAAAATGTTTTTTATATAACAAATTTTATTTTATTTGATATATCTTTTAAAATATCTTATAAATATTACCTTTAATTTTTTAATATGGATGGTTTTAAAAATAGTATATTAAATATATTTTTTACTCTTATAAAAATTATTTTATTTTTATATTTGCTAACAAATTAAGTTTTTTAGCTCATTAAAAATTAGAGAGAGACTCTATCAAAGGCTCAAAGAATGAAACTTACGTACAAAGTTTCTTTTTAATGATTAATAATCTTTGTTTTTAGCTTAATCGTTAGCATCAACTAATGAATGAACTCCAACGACAACCTTCTCTCAAGGTTGTATCTCCTACAAATCAGGTTATATATGGAAAAAATTATCCACAAACTCCGGTTTCAAGATAAAAACAGAGTATCAAAACAATACAAATATTTGAGGGAACAAGATAAAGCAACACAAGAAAGAGAACTCCTATTATTACCTTACAAACAAAAAAATTATCTTGCTGCAATTCAATATAGAAGATCAGGATCAATCCGATCTTTAAAAATACATCTCCAGTTCAACATCAAATGTGGCCCCTGCTTAATGACAACAAATCAAGATCATATGTTGAGGCTACTAGAATAAAAAGAAATGATTTCACTCATTACAAGGTCCTAATCTTGAACAAATAAGACTTCAAAGCAATTATCTTACCAAAGCAAGATAAGAATAACCTTCTCTTTGCATCTAAATGTACACTAGTAGCTAAGTTCTCATTCGGTAGACACAATATATAAGACATTAAAAGATTTATGGAAACATTTAAACTCATAGGATTGTTCACTATTTTAGTGTGGAATCATAGACATATATTAATAATAATAGATCATAAAGAAGATATTAAAAAATTATGGAAACGCAATGTCTGGACTATAGGACAGTCTCTCTTAGGCTACTTAAATTGTATTCAAGTTTTAATCCAAGATTAGAGTCTTCATTAACTTCAATATGGTTATCTTTCCCAAACCTTCCTGAATACATGTATAATCAGGATACTATAACTAATATTGCAAAATTTATAGGTATGTCTCTCTCAATTTGGGTGCCTTCCAAAAAATATAGCAAGTTTTAATTGCTCCAAAGCTTGGCTAGAAATGGATGTTTCCAAACCTCTACCCCATAAGATCTGGATAGGATTTAGAGATATAAATGACTATTGGCAAGATATCATCCATGGTGATATGTCATCTTATTGTCTATCCTACATACATTTAGGACATAAAGCTATAAATTGTAATAAGTTACCTATGAACAAAGACAGGTTAACTAAAAAGTATAAACAACAAACATCTAAGTCAACTAAAAGCTCTACTATAAACACAATTTTCTATAGGGAAATATTGGTTCCAAAAGTTAAATATGTAATTGTTAACACACAAACTCAAATTAATAACAATACTCCATTTCCTACAGTTCACAAGAACATACACTGTAATAGTACCTAAGGGACTCATGAAACTGAAATAATTAAAACAAACTCCACGTACCCAGATCCCAAATAAAACCATAGGCCAACAAACATTTTGGATAATAAGAATAATGACCAGACTTATAAAGACTACATGTTAAGATAAATGCTAGAACTCTGGGATAAGTTAAGAGAAATCTATGTTACCAATCAAGAATGGTTAGTAGTATGAGATTTCAATGTAATTACAAATGATATGAGAAGTTGCCTTACTCAACTCTTTATTTGATAAGTATTGATGACTTTAACAGTATTATTCTTAACTGTCAACTAGAGGATCCAGGCTTCTCTGGATCTAAGTTCACATGGTCTAATAATAAAAAAAATAGAAACGTCTAGATAGGGTATTGTATAATGTTGCTTGGAGAGAGTTTTTTATATCATAAAGGTTAAGCATATAGCCAAAACTCGCTCAGATCATTCACCTTTGTGTATATCTATATTATATGTTACCAATAAGCCAAAAACTCCTTTCAAATTTCTTAATATGTGGACACTCTACACTGACTTTCTTAAAATAGTAGAGCTTAACTGGCAATAGAACCTCTATGGATATCCTATTGATGTATTCTGGTAAAATCTCAAAAGATTAAAAAAAAGTTAAAATTATGGAACATAGAAGTCTTTGGAAATATCTTTGATAGTATTTCCCAAGCTGAAGATGAAGTTAAATATACTGAAATCTGCTTTGAAGAATCTAAAAGTATGGATGACAAAATTAAATTATCTATAGCTAGAGAAACTCATCTCAATTTACTAGCCATAGAAGAAACATATTAGGATCGAAAGAGTGCTACAAATTGTTTAAACATGGTGATCACAATACTAAATTTTTTCTAATTATGTAAAAAAAACAGGATTCGTGGCATAAGGATTGATGGTTCATGGACTGAAGATCAATCTTTGTCTCTTGTAGTAAATTTCAAAGCCCTTATATCCTCTCAATATAGCCCTTCAGATATAGACAACCTTTATGACATTATACTAAAGCTAATAACTACCTAAGATAACCAAATACTACTAGTTATACTTACTGTTGAAGAAATATTTAACTCAATTAACACACACAATCCAAACAATGTGGCTGGAGTTGATGTATTCAACTTTAAATTCTACCAAACTTGTTGGATAACTATACACAAATATTTGTGTGAAGCTGTAATTGCCTATTTCAAAGGTCACATTACTCCCAAGGGCATATATACCACAACTATATACTTATTACCAAAGATATAGTCTCTAAAAACTTGAAAAGATTTCAAACCTATCAATCTCTGTTTAGTATTCAATATAATTTTGTCTGAAATCATAAATCAAAGGTTGTTGACTTTCTTCCTAAGATAATCTCAGAGGTTCATGATGGCTTAGTTAAGAACATGAACATTCATGAAAATAGAGTAATAGCTCATGAACTCACTCATGACATTAGCAAGAAAATCAAATGAGGAAATGTAATCATAAAGTTAAATATGCCTTTGACATAATTTATTCTAAATTCATATTCATTATAATGAAATAATTTGGCTTTAGAAATAAATTTATAAAACTAATTAAAAAGGTATTAATTCAACTACCTTGTCAATAACTATCAATAATACTCTACATGGTTACTCTCATTCCCTCAATGGTGTAAGGTAGGATGATCCATTGTCACCCAGTATTTTCATCATTACTGAAAAATATATACTCATATGCATCAAAAAATTATTTGACGGCAGCAACTATAAAAACTTCCAATCAACATTCCTTGTTTAGTATTCGCAAATGATCTCATCATCTTCATTAATGGTTCCTTAAATAATATAAAAAAACTATATAGGTTCATTGACCACTATCAAAATATTTATAGACAGCTAATAACTAAGCAAAAAACAATCTTCATTTCCTCTACCAAAATGGTTAGACACATAACTAAATTTATTGAAACTATAATTGGTTTTAAACACAATTATTTACCTTTTAAATATATTGGCATTACAATTCATCCAAGTAACAAGTTATGTTACTTTGATGAATTAGTAACAAAAATAAATAACCAAATCTTGGATTGGGATTGCAAAACATTATCCTTTGGCGGGAGATTGAATTTGATTCAATCAGTTCTACTAGATATTTCTATATACTATGTCCAAAGTTACCTTCTTCCCAAACAGTTATAACTAGAACCAATAAGTTACTCAAAAAATTCTTATGAGGATCTGAAGAAAACGCTAAAACTTTTATATGATCCAAATGGTCTACTGTTTGTAAACTATTTAAGGAGGAATGTCTTAACTTAAAGAAGATAAAGGATATTCAAAACTAATTTTCTTACAAACTTAGGTTGAATTTCAGAGATCATAAGACTCTTTGGTTAAAACTTATGCATTTAGTCAACTGTCCATCAAAACACCCACTCCAAACTCGTGTCAAAGCAACAGATTCAAAAACATGGAAAAGACTAAACAATATTAGAGACACTGCTGAAAAATTATATTTTAGAATGTAGGAAAATGCAATATTGAATTCTGGTTTGAAAGATGGAGCTATATTCACCCTTTTATAACCCTCTCAAGCAATAAAATAACATATGGTATAAAGAAGAGAAAATACTTGATTATCAAAATGGCTCATGGAATCTTCTCAAACTCAAGAACAAGATTCTAACATCTGATATTGATAGAATAATGAAAATCACATTACATGAAAACAAAGAAGATATTATACTATGAAAATCTCCTAATGGATAATTTACTATTATAGACACTTGGAATAACATTAGAGAAAAATGGACACACTCAATCTTATACTAGAAAATATGGAATAAAATCACTCCAAAGAAGTGTTTATTCACTCTTTGGAGATTACTTAAAGGATTAATATTAGTGGATACAATCTTATAAAATAAAATTATTAGTTTAGCTTCTAAATGTCAATGATGCAATAACACTAAATCCATAAACCATCTTTTTATCACATCTGGCATTACGTATGAAGTATGGAATCCTAATAGGTAAGCATATGACACTCCATCGCATTATTAGTTGTTGGTTTCTTTCAACTAATAAAACTATACATATAAAAAATATATTACCGCGGATAATCTGTTGAGCCAAATGGTCAGCTAGAAACAACTCAAAATTCAATTACGAAAACATATATACCAATAATATAGCAGCCAAAATACTATATATCTTCTCCAAACTTGATTGCTCTAATTTAATTAAAAAATGGTCAAGAGATCTTAAAACAACCTATGATTTGGTTGCTTCCATCATCTCTTTAATATTAAGAAAGCTATAAAAGTCAAATAGGATACTCCAATAAACAATAGACTAAAACTTAACTATGATGGAGCTTGTTATCTGATGGTGAATCAAGTGGAGACTATAATTAGAAATAATAAAGGTGAATTGTTGAATTTTATAGGTAGATTGTACGATAAACAATGCCTACTTATAGCAGAATCAAGGGCTTAAGCTTTTAGATATTGAAACAAACACTTCGATTCTTTTTTAAATACTTAGTAATGGAAAGACTGTGGTATCTTAAACATATCATCAACTGCTGCGGAAATGTAATAACTTCCTCAATAACTCTTAGACATATATAGAGAACTGAATTATGCTACTGACTGAGTTGCGAAATATGTCTTAAATTGTAAAACAAACGGTGATTTTTCATTGAAACAAACACCAACTCCTCTAAGAGCCATCCTCTTACTTGAAAGTCTTGATATTGTTTATCTAAGACTGGAAAACTAATATATTGGTAACTCTGTATAGATTTATATATTCAAAATTATAAATTTTAATTGATCAAATCTCTATAATTTGCGGTAATACATGACTTCGTCGCAATTGGTAAACTTCTAAGTTTTGCAGGTGGAAAATGTTTAATCTTCTTAATATTTTTGGTTGTTATATTTCCCGCTCTAATCAATGAATCTAGTGCTCTAATAATCAAAATTTAAATTTATAATAAGCTAACATCGACATCAGGTGAGCTTTATGAATATAGGATTCCAAAAAAAAACATTCTTTACAAATGCTGAAAATCAAATCCAAATTAAAAGATAAAATCGTTATTTCTGTAATCCATTTCACTCAAAAGATAAAAAAAAATCATTCGACAATTAGTCGGATCAAAATCGTGTTGATACTCAATTTTAGCTCAATTTTCTCTATTAGATTCAAGCTTTTTGGTCTAAAAAAATGTACACGTACTTTTACAAAAAGTCAGGCGCTTACTAGAATTTCGTGTAAATTTTCTTTTGCCCAAATAAGTAATCCATTACTTGTAACAACCGAACTCTTTATAGTCTTTATCAATGGTTATATTTTTTCTAAAAAAAAATATTTGTTAATAAAAATAATGGAAATAAAAGAATTTAAAAAATAAACAAATAAAAAAAATTAAAAAGGATAAATGATGACATGGCTATTGTTAGATAACTTTGACAAATACTTTAACAACGTTCCATCCTCGGCTGTCAACGGTTTTCCGGAACAGATAACCGGATCGGGACCGAACCGATAAAGACCAGACCGAGAACTGGACCAACCTTAACGGTTTGGTTCGCGGTTCCATTCTAAAAACCGAAACCCGATAAGAAACCGAAACAAAAAATCGGTTAGGAACCGAATCGATAGATCCGATATGGAATCGAACTGATAAAATCGATAAATTGATAGAACCGATACGGAATCGAATCGATAGAACCGATAAACTGGTAGAACCGATAAACCGATAGAACCGATAAGAAATCAGAACAATAAAACTTAATCTTTTATAAATTATAGTACCAAAATTAATAGTTAATTACCAATTTTTTACCAAAATCAAAAAATTAATTTATAAATTTTAGTTTTTATATAATTTATTTAAAAAAAATTAAAAATCAAATTTTAATTAGAATTAATTTTTTAAAAATGGATAAAAACCAAACCGATAACGAACCAAACCAAACCTTATCGAACTGAAAGGGGACCGGACTGGACCAAACCGAAACCGGACCGAAAACTTAACGATTCGGTCCGGTTCTAGAAAATTAAAACCGAAAATTTAGCGGTCCGATCCGATCCGAACAGATAAACTTAGCGGTCCGGTCCAGATCGTTTAAAATTTTACAGAATAGTTTCCGCCTACGATGGTTTCTCTCTCGCATAATCTTAGTTCTCTTTATATGGAAAAGCAACTATGGCGATTTCACCCCTGTAGATCCACTTTCGATTCTCCTTCTCCTTATACGTATGTTCGGAACTGAATCTCAGCTCTCGTATCTCCTCTACGGTTTGCTCCTTTCTTCATCCTCATCTCAATGTTTACTTTTGTTCACTATCCGAATAGCACCACAAAATCGAGTCAATCCTTGATGTTATTGCTTAGTACTATTAAACCATGTCTACTGACACCACAATGTCTTGCTTAGTAATGGTAGCCACTAGGTATGTTAATAGCCCCACGGGTGGATACTCTTGTGAATGCTTGGTCTACTACTAATGTTATTATCTTTGACTAACATTTTTACATTCACGTCCAATCAAGCGGTATTTTCACCTTTTTGGAACTTGTAAGCGGAAGCATGGTTGCTATAATGTTGCTTTTGCTGCTGCATTGCCTCTGGAGGCTTGAATCTACATGTTTCTAACTATGTTTCAATTTTCTTGTTTTCATAGTTTTATCCGATAACATTAGATTGTTTGTAGATCTGTTGAGTTCTATGATCAAGTGATGATAATTTTGCATTCCATTTCCTATCTTCATTGCTATATGATCAAATGGTGATAATTTTGGATTACATGTCATTTGAACATTGCTCTAGTTATTACAATTTAATTAGCCATTTCTATACTATATTCTCGTTTTGGCTAAGTAGTTAAAAGAATCTTTACTGCATATCCTCGATTTCTCATTTTATTTATTTATCATTGTTTCTGGCTACTATTCCTCTTTGGCTAATGTTAATCATAATCTACTGTCTTCTGTTCGACTAAAATTGCAGTGAAAATGATCAAAACTCTATTGTTATCATGGAGAAATTAAAAAAAAAATCCGATCTTGATGAGATGAAGGAGTGGTTTCTGAAAAATGCTTACACCATTTCAAACTTCGACAACAACTGGTTGCTTGCGTAATGTAAGACCTTCTAAACCCTGACAACTTTGTCATTCTGTTAAGATTTAAGGGTAACAAAAGTTGCAACGTAGAAGCTTATAAAATATATCTAAGATCTGTATATCACGTACTTCTAACGATGTGTGTAAAAATCATTACTGTTGAAAATTCTCAAACAAATTGGCATTTTGGAAATTTTTATTTCAAACGATGAATAAATGATCGTTTTCTCTTAGCACGTTCAATTCTTCTACTTCTGATCCATCAGCCATTAAAATTGTGCTGCCCCTTTTGCCATATTTCTTTTCTGTATAGACACCAAAGCAACAAATGTCATCTTCAGTCTAGTACAAAACTCACGCCGTGTTTACATCAATTAGTGGAAGAGATTACTGGCTTCACTTTGCATGCAAACTAACATAAAAGTGATGAGTAATAGTTTCTAGCTTTGTAGAAATGCATTTAAAATGTTTGAATAGCTCAAGAGCGGTGGACATGAACATAAGATACACAAATAGGATTAACATATTTGTAATCCAACTTTACTGAACTGTTATATGGCATTGAATAAATTTTAATAGTGCACTTTAGAGGACATAAGGATATGTTTTGGTAAGATTAGGAACCTTCCTAATCATGCTAGATGCTAGGTAGATAATCTACTATAGATTATAAAGTGATATATGTAGTTAGTTAAAGTTGATATGGTTGAAAAGCGCACAGGTAAATCTTTCTTGTAGTTAGTTAAAGTTGATATGGTTGAAAAGCGCACAGGTAAATCTTTCTTATACCTGCGATTTTTAAGAGATCTTCTATAGATTGAGGAAGCATTATAAGTTTTCCCGCCATCCCAATCTCGGCTGTATTTTCTTTTGGATGGTTTGAATGTATTATTACCCTTTTTGGAATGGGGCTTGTCTTCGGGTGTATCTTTGTTACTCCTGCACATATGTATACATACAGGTCTCAGTGTGTTGTATATAAAGGTTAAATTTAACCCAGCATGTTTTTTAGATTATACCTTCAACTCTTTTGCCAAGATAAAACACTTGAACGGGCCAAGGTTTTTATGTTTCGATAAAGAAAACCTATGTTGCATCTAGAATTTATTCATGCAAAGATACGGCATATAATCATTATTGGTTAGAATTGTTTACCTTTGGTATCTGCATCTTGGTTTGGATTAATAAAACCCAATGCTTCTTGGTTTTGTGTTAATATTTCAGACTACAACGCATAAAAACTTACAATTAGGGGTTGTTTGGTGGATTATAAAAAAATCAACTTTTAGAGCTAAATATACTCTAAAGTGAGAACGAGAACTAAAGTAGTAGAAAAGTGTTTCGATGAAAGCATATATAAGAAGTCCGTGAAAAAGGAGAAAAACATACAACGGAAAATGAATAAACGTTAAAATAACCAACCAACCAATCTAGTATTTTTAGACCTCACATGGCAGACTCACCAAACAAATTTTTTTTCTTATAAGCCTAAAAGTCTGATGCACCTAATAACCTCTTTGAAGTTTAGATTAGAGTAGTTTCAGTAGAATACGAGGAACTTATACCGCCATGTTGTGATCACCCAATAATTCGTCTAAGAAAGGTATTTCTTGTCGCATTTCCTCCCGTAAATCCTTTAAATGCTGCATTGTCAACATAAACGGTTAAAAGATCCGTAGAACTTCAATAGTTAAACATGAACTATAAAGTTAAAAAGGAAACCTGAATAATGTTTGTAGTAATTATAGTACTATCGGTTGTGTCTGGCTGCACCAGTTGTTTGAGTTGAAGATGACTGAAGCGTATAACCTGGGAAATCCTCTTTGTTCTCAAAGTGAAAGGTTGTGGGATGTTGAAAAAGACAGCGATTTCTCCGGCCATTTCCAATGGTCCTAGTTCCCCTATGGCCTTTAAAAGACAATGTATGCTTATTTTAGCTATTGAAGTAAGTTTACAAACCGTCTCTATTTAGGGGTTGTCTGGTGCCAAACTTAGAAGCTAAAAAACTTAAAATACGCACATAAGAAAGGCAAGTTTTTTTTAGATGAAACACAAAAGTTTTTACGGTTTCCGATGATAGAAAAACAAATTTACATTTAAAACGGCATTATAAAATAAAAACTAGAAAAAAAGTTAAAAATAAAAAAAAACTATATTTGCTTAACATTTTGCTTATTAGTCATTGGTATTTGTCAGAACCTTTAAATCACTAGACTATTTGATTCAAAAGGTTCTTGATGCAATTAGAAAGTTGGATTAAGAAAAGACTCTTATTTGCTTATAAGCTAGTAAGCCGTGGCACCTATCCACTCCTTAGTTGCATACTGCCATAATAACTGCCGAAAAAATATACCTGTTCCGACCCGTTCTTTAACAGCAAGACGTCCTAAAATCATGTTAACCAATTAGGAATTTAGCAGAGTAGAGTACACTATATAACAGAAGAGAGATAGAGAGAGTGTACCAGTGCGCCAGATACTAAAATGTAAAATTCAGTAGGTATTTCGTTTTGTAGAACAATCTCAAACTTTGGTGGATAGTATTCAGGTTTTATCTTGGTGACCTGTAAGAAAGTCAATACACATGCTTACAGTTAAATTCTTTTTATCACCTAATGTGTAATTTATATGGCTATTATTACCAGTTGGGCGACGAGATCTTCAGTGACTCCTTTGAAAAGATAAGCATTCCTAATAGTATCGCGAAAAAGGAACTGGTGGATATTGGATCTTATTGCTTTTGGTAAGTGTTGTACGACTTCATCTTGTTGTAACTCATCGCTTCGTGACTTTAGTCGCATGTTTTCAAGCATTTGTTCTTTTATCCCTTCTGGTAGTCTGTTCTTGCTGGCATACGTCAGTATCTGATTAATCGAATTCTTCTGAAAAATCGAAAGTTGAAATCTTTTTGTCAATAGTCTCTTAAGTCTGGGTTGGGTTCACAAACATTTTCATTCATGAAAACATGTTTGGTCCTTGAAAAATTAGAAGAGTGAAGAGAAAGTGTTCATACGACCAGTATTGAAAGAGAGAGTTACGCACCAAATCCGTAGTGCGGGAAGCTGCGGTAGCAATAAGCTCAGTCATGTTTCCGATTATATAAGCCAAGAGGCCCATGTTGAAAAGCATGTAAAAAACAGTGAATGTTTTCTCTGTTAAGTTAACAGCATGTACATCTCCATAGCCAACGGAAGTCATTGTACTTATAGCCCAGTACAAAGAATATGTATAGCCGAACCATATGCTTCTATCCTTAAAATCGGGTTGTAGGCTTCCAATCCACGTGTCCTCTACATTTTTGTGATTTACAGCTAACCAGTAGTTGAAACACCCACCTGCGTGTATAGCAAACAGCGTTACCTGCCAAAAACAAAACAAGTTTTTGATTGAATATCCAAATCCATAGGATGTGTTTGTTATTGAAGAATCAAAAGCGCAACTCACCACGATGAGTTTCGAAACTCGTGTAGTAAAGTAGCTATAACTAGTGTCTTTTTCTAGCCTGGGATCCAGAAAACATAATCCATTAGTTGTTATATTTGCTTAAAGGCTGTTGCGAATCTAAAGAGGCAGAAGGTGATATACATTGCGAAGAGTCTTGAGACACGCCTAAGACGCCAGAGTCTAAGTAGATTGAAAAAGCCAAGAACTTGAGATTCATGTATTTTCCCGGTCATTTTTTTGTATATAATTGTAAATGGTATCGTGGAGAGTAGGTCCATTGCGAAGTACATTCTTGTTACGTATCTGAAATAATAAACGGTATAGTATTTTATCTTTTACAAACATAAACATAATAAGGAGTGCATGTAAAAATACATACCTGGCAGCAATTTTTCTGTGGTTATCAACAAAGAGGTGAGTTTTGACGTCGAAGTAGGTGACGAAGAAAGTAAGGGCGATATCCATGGCAAATAAAAAATCAACGACCAAGTCGATGGTGACGAGTGGCTGAGAGACTGCCCTTATAAAGGCTATTTGGAAAGGAGAAGCCCATGCAGAGTAGAGAACCAGAAATACTAGAAAACATTGCCATACCCTGTATACTTAAAACTTCCATTGAGAAAATGGCGATGGATCGCTTTGTATTGGACAGGTAAACTTAAAACTTCCATAATTAATTAACGAAAATAATAATAGTAATAATATTGGTCATATTAATTTCCAGGATTACTTTTTAATAATATTAGAAACTTAGTTTTAGGAGTTTTAACCGAATCTTGATTTAGTTTTTGAACTATTTTTATTTTTTCTTGAGGTAAAAATATTTTAATCTATATAAATTGTAGATTATAGATTGTAACCTGGTAGAAGAGAATCTTCCATCATGATAGATTTGAACTCACAGTATAAACATATACATCTTGAATGATAAAAGAAAAGTTAAAATCTAAAATAGTATATATATTATACGTACCTGTATCGACGATCGATTGGAGTTATGGTATATCTTTTGAGATTCGTATCGTCGATCACTTTTCCGAAAGCTGGTATTAAACTGTCTCCAACCATACCTCAAACTTCTTTTGCTTGATTCGACGTGTAAATAACGATGATAACAACCCCGTTTGTAGGTTATACGATTTTCTTTCACTCTCTGGAAAGTGTATCGAGGAGGGAGATTTTTCTTGTACTGTTATATATAGTTGTTGACAGAGCAGCATTGTTATAAGTAAGTTGTTATTGTATTGTTCATATAGGTCCATTCCCGGTAGAATTGGTCGATGAAGTAACTAGAAGAAAAAGTTCTGAATTTTAGTGTTTTATTAGCTTAAGTCTGAAGAAAAAATCAAAAATCTAAGAGGTTAAAAGTGATTTTGTAAATACAGATTCAACCATCATAGTCACTTGTTCCGGTTTATCAACAAGAAAAAATCCAACGTTTTCGATCCCAAACAGTGACTGATTTTTGTATGAAAAGTCTTGACCAACAATCTCAAGATCAGGAGTGAAGACCCACAACATGGGTCCGATCCGATAACTATGTAAAATTGATCGAAAGCGTCGCTAGTACTTTTTATAAGCGCGGAATTTCGTTCAATTCATGAAACCTCTCCCGATTATGAATCCGACAAGAGGACGAAATAATTGATTTTGCAAGTAACATAATAATGGTGATCATGATACAAGAGATTTCATAACATTAAAGTAGGCAATTCAAATGAGAGTACTTGCGAACGGCATTTGTCACAAAATTATCGTAAAAAACGAAGAACGTTCTCTATTGAAAATGCCAAAGCAATTGTGGCAGAGGTAGATCGATTAACAAAAATTAGTCATATCAGATAATCTCAATATTCATTGTGGACGACAAACCCAAATCTCGTAAAAAAAAAAGAACATGAAATGTTAAATATATCGATTTAAACATAACTTGTCTCAATGATCCTTTTCATGTTCGTAGAATTGATCAACTGATAGACTCGACTTCGCGTAACAAACTCTTATCTTTTATGGATACATTTTCTAGGTATAATAAGATACAAATAAACTTGAGAGTCCGAAACATCACCATATTCATAACTGGTAGAGGCTACATTGCTACAAGGTAATGTTGTATTGGTTGAAGAATATCGGGGTTACTTATCAGCAGCTAGTGAACAAAGCTTTCGCCAGCTAAATCAGAAGCAATATTGAAGTGTATATTGACGACATGTTAATAAATAGCACGAGATGTGAGGATCATTTATCCGATCTAGAGGAAAGCTTTCATAACCTCAAGGAAAATGCACTTTCAGGGTGTGATCCTGAAAATTATTGGACTATATAGTAAGCAAAAAAGTAATTGAAGTTGACCCGATACAGTTAAATGTTGCAACTGCTATGGATCCCCTGAGATCCATCAAAGAGGTAAAGTCTTAACTAGAAGGTTAAATGGTTTAAGCATGTTCATATTAAGATCTTCGGACAAATGTGCACCATTTTTCATTTTTTTTTTTAAAAAAATGAATCGTTTTAATATGACTCCCAAATTTGACAAAGCTTTTGTCAAAATAAAAGAATATTTATCGTCTCCATTTTTTTTGACCAAGCCAGCTCTGAAACAAATTATTTGTTTACGTCGCGGTATCAGATTATGTAGTAAGTGTAGTGTTAGTCATATAGGTTGAAAATTATCCACGTCCAGTTTATTACGTGAATAAAAGTTTGTTAGATGCTCAAAAAGGTACTTACAGTTAAAAAAATAGACTTGGCTTTAATGGCGGCAATATGAAAAATGAGGTCATTTTTCAAGCCCATTCTATTATGGATCCAACCTCATTTTTTTAAAAAAAAATATGTTACAAAATCATGATGTATTGGGTCAGATGACTAAATGGTCAGTGGAATTACGAGACTACGATATCGATTTTGAACCTCATATATCAATTAAAGCGCATGTTTTGGCTGATTTTCTAGTCGAGTTTCATTCTGAATGACTTGAGCTAGAGTCATATATTGAAATGTCTTTAGACGAGTGAGTAATTTGAACCAATGGGGGTTCAACAAATTCGGGTTGTGGAGCGAGGGTTCAGTTGGTAGTTCAAATCAAAGAAGTAATATAACAAGCAATATGTTTTGGATTCAGAGGATCTAACAACGAGGAAGACTACGAAGCAGACTTGGAAGGTTACGGCTTTTACAAATCTATGGTGCCAAGAAAGTTCGTTGATAAGTGATTCGTAACTTCTTATCAAACATGCATCCAGCCACGCGGGAGCGATGAAAGATCATTTGGTAAAGTACCTAAAGTCGTTGAGGGAATTGACAACCTTCTTCGAGTACGTTCAGTATGAACATGTACATCGGGCATAAAATTGTCGATTCCCTAGCAACCATAGCGTATATTAAAGGGTATCAGTGGATACTTAAACAATAGCATTTATCAATAACGCTAGCTACCGAGGAAAACCTGGACACATAAGATTTGTTACAAATTTCAATAAGTCTGGAAAAAGATTAGAGGTATGAGATTAAAGAATTTCTAGTCATAGGGACTTTGTTAGTTGATAAAGTGTTGGCTAAAAAATTGAGATTCAATGCACATGGTTTTGCAGTTTTCGAAGATATTCTTTATAAAAAAAAATATTTAGGTCGACCACTTTTGTGATTCCTCAAAATTAATGAATCACAAATGGTGTTATCCAAAATACAAGAAAGAAACGGGTTGACTCATTGTGGGGTTAAAATATTGACAAGAAAGGTTTACTGGCTGGGTATTATTAGCATTTCATCATGGATTATGCTAACTAATTATTCAAACGGTGTGATACCTGTCAATGATTTCTGAATGCAATACATGTACAACCAATATCGCTTGAATTAATTTCACAATTTGAAAAATAGGGTTTAGACTTAGTCGGTTTGTTACATATGGCTTATGAAGATGCCAAACCATCATAGTAGTTGTTATTCCTGATGTATTCAACATTTCTTTTTTACATATTTCCATGTGCAGGCTAATGAGAAAGTAAAGGTTACGAAGATAACTATCATTGATGGCTTGGTGAAAAGCTTGGGGGACAACCGAAAAATAACGAAACTATTTACAAGAAGTATGGTGGGCTTACCAAATGACCCCATAAGGCATCCACCCAAGAATTACCTTCTGTATTGGTTAATGGGATGAACGCAATAACTCCTAGCGAAGTTACCATCCTATCTTTCAGAATAACAAACAACTATGAAACTTGTAAATGATGAGGGCCGGAGATTTAACCTTGACTCTATTTAGAAAAAAAAATGAAAATGCGTCTAAGATTCATTCATTATCAAAATTTAGCTATGCATCTCAAGTTGACCGGAGAGTATTCAATATGGAGAATATGATTCTAAGGAAGTTTTTCTTACACACTAAAGATATACGTCTAGGAAAGTTATGGCCAAATTAGGAAGGACCTTATTCGGTAGTTGAGTGAGTTAATCCCGTAAATTACCGGTTGGAGGACCAAGAAGGAAAACAACTTCGAGGTCCTCGGAACATCAAACACTAGAGATTGTATTTTGAATGACTGTAAAAAAATGTTAATGTTTTTAATTAATTGTGTAAAGTCTGGTGGCATGCTTTTTCCAATTATAATGGTGCATAAAGGTTTTAATGAGGTGTTCGCAAAGGCGGCTAGTATATATAAATTATTTTCCTGTTATATTCTTGTGTCATTTTCAATCGGTCTGGAAATTTCCAACCCAAAATTTTACTTTAAAAGTTTTAAACATTAATTAGACATGCTTAAAATGTTTCAACAATAGTTAGTCATGCTTAAAAGGTTTCAACATTAGTTGGTTATGCTTAAACGTTTCCAACATTAGTTGGTCATGTTTTAAAGCTTTTAATATTAGTTGGTCATGTTTAAAAGGTTCCGACAATAGTTGGTCAATTTTGAAGAGTGCTTCGGTGACCGGTTGTGGATTGATCACCCTCAAATAGGAAGATCTTGAAGACACGACTTCAAATGAAAATTTTATATGATGGCAAATTGCATAATAAGAATTTTGTTTATAAACTCCGAATACAAGAATAAAAAATCTCTGGCCAACAAGGGACTTGGTGCGAGAAAATAATCTAAACAAGTTACAGTATTGAGAATGCAAAAATCAGTTGTCCTCAAAGTCTTCTCCAGACAGACTATTTTGGGAGGCTTTCTCTTCAACTTCTTCAGTCTCAGAGTTATCACCATCATCACTTTCACCTCCCGATTATGAAAATCCTCGGATACATCTTCTAACGTCACTTTATCTTTGAGAAAAATACATACATGGCGATCCTCCTCCGAAACCATGTTCCAGTAAGCACCCAAATTCAAGTTCAGAAATGTGTCATGCAAATCGATGATCAATGTAGATTTTACCATAGCTTTACTATGAGTTAGCATACCCAGAAATTCATCGGCAACAACATAATGTGCAACAATTACGTTTTTTCTACTTGATCTTTATTAACAACGAGGTCTTCGAGGGCTATTTATTGCTTTTTTCAACCTCTCAGGTTGTTTTTACATATTCTTCATATTTTATCATCAAACTATCATGGTATAGATCTTCTCTTTGCAAGTCTCTTTATGATCCGCATTTAATTTTAACATGATAGTTGTTAATTTGTTCAACTTAGCATGAAAAGTGGAATTTTGCTCCGAGTTTTTTTATCAGCAAAGTCAGCCCATTGCTCATTCCGAGTGGCTGTGTTTTGTAGACGTGAAGCCTCCATATGTAGCCTATCAAACCTATCAATAAGAAATGAATCAGTGCTTTCAAGTTTTGAATTGGTGTTTCCAAGGTTCGTAATTCTGATTTTAGCATTCCATAACTCCACTTTTTGTTGTGCAGCTTCTCATTCAAGATTGATAATAGGAGCCACAAATTGATGAAGAGTTAGAGAAAAACGATATGTGTCGAGCAGTTGAAATGACCAGAGACTAGGAGAATCCGACCTTTGTTGGGTTTCCTCTAAAAAAGCTGGTGTTTGGTCTTTTGGGGGTTCAGTATCCAACACTTGTTGATTCCCTTCTGGTCGTTCAATGATTTCCAGATCGGCCAAGTTAGTTTGTTTTTTTTTTGTCAGTGCTCTTCTTGATTTATTTCTTTCCAAACCAACAAAAGAATCCTTTTTAACCCTGTGACTATAAGCCCTCTTCTGGTTGGAAGGAACAACTGAACTTTTAAAGATTCCAATCACCTTACGAATTTACCAGCTTCATGAACTTGTTCTATAGAATAAGTATTTTCTTAGTTCGTACTCCAAAGGTTGCTTCAGACCAATTTGATCGGAATGAAAAACTTGTGAAATTCAGTTGACCAATGTTGATTAGCCCACCTGCTTACCTTGGAGTCTTCTTAGGCTTTCTCTAACCGTAGATCCTCCCGAAGACCTGGTCCAGCTCCGAAGAGCTCCATTTATTTACAGATCTGTCACACAACTTCTAACTGTTATTTTACTATTCCATAGATTTTTAATATAAAAAATTCAATCCAAACAGTCCACTATCTTTTAACTATTCATCCCACTATCTCTCTCTGTTACCCTGTCTATCTCACTCTCTCAATTTTTATATTATAATTCTATATTTACTAACTTTATTATAAAAGTTATAAATATTAATATTTTTGTATTTTTTATAAAAATTATTTATTTAAAATATATAGGTTATTATGTTAATACATTCTTCATCCATATAAAAAATTTATGGATGACACTCTCAAAAATAGTTTAAAAAAAATTAATATCTATATATTCATTTTCCACAATTTGTAAATGAGTTTTTATTATAAAAGATTACAATTAAGACCATCTACAAATAAATTAAGCTTATATTATAAACTAAATTTATGTTTATGTTATAAATTATTTCAGACCCAGTACCCAAAATATTATCCACTTAAGACCCATATTTTCATATATCTCTAAGAAAGATCCGTTTTTGTGAAATATTTACTATTAAAGACCCACTAATACCCTAAATACACCTACTTTATAATATAAAAGTCTTTTAGACTCATTATTCACCTTTTTCCCCAATTTTTTCTCTCTCTCTCTCTCTCTTCGTGAATAGAACAACTCTGTATTATGCGATTCTTTCATTTTTTTACTCGATTTTTTGTTTTTTTTGTTTTCATATGATTTTGGTTTATGTTTTTACTTGATTATGCGAAGATACTCAATGTTTTGTGTGTTTGAAACTCGAATTTGAGCTCGAAATCGTTGTTTTTAAGATCTGTTTTCGTTTGTTTTCGTAGTATTTCGAGTCGAAGTTTTTGTTAGTTTTGAGTTCGAATTATGGTAATGTAGTTTATTTGTAGCATTGTATTAGTGTTTTGTTGATTTTAGTGTTTTATTTTGTATTTTTGGGATTTTGAGTCGCGTAACAGGTTCTGGGTTTTCAGTGAAGGAGATGTGAAACTAATATGTTTCTTCACTGGTAGATGCAAAACATATTTTGTGATATATGCGAAACGTTTGGATCTATACCTACTGATAGTTGCGAAACGTGTAATCCTTCTGGAATGGTAGATGCAAAAACACACGTTCTTGATGGATGCGAAACGTTATTTGTTCCAAAAAATATATTTTTTAATTCATAACATATCATGAGTGGTACTAGTTTGTTTGTCTTAAAAAAACAAAACCAACAGTATTTTCAGATTTTTTTTCGAGTTACGTTTAAAAGATACAGACTTTTAAAGTTTTAAATTTTTTAGGGTTTCGAAAAGAAGATGTGAAACCTTCTTCGTTATGATAGATGCGAAACCTGTTTTGTTGTGCTAGATACGAAGCCTTCTTTATTTTGCTAGATGCGAAACCTTATTTATTTTGATAGAGGCTAAACCTTCTTTATTTTGATAGATGTGAAACCTTCTTTATTTTAATAGATGTGAAACCTCTTTTTATTTTGATAGATGCGAAACCTTCTTTATTTTGCTAGATGAGAAACCTCTTTGTTTTGATAGATGCGAAACCTTCTTTGTTTTGATAGATGCGAAACCTTCTTTGTTTTGATAGATGCGAAACCATACAACTGAGAAACGTGTGTAAAATATAATTTTTTTAAAAAAAATCAAAACATATCATGAATGGTACTAGTTTTGTTCGTCTTAAAAAGAAAAAACCAATGATATTTTCGGACTCTTTTTCTGAATTACGGTTTAAAAAATACAGACCTTTAAAAATTAAAATAAAAAAAACAAAGAAAGAGAAGTTGCTTCAATATAATTATTGGAATTTATATTATAAATTAAGTTTTATTATAAATTATATTTTTTAAATATTTAAATTTAAATATTTAAAAATTATATTATATCTTTCTAAAACCTAACAATTACCCAAATAAAATATGGTGGAATAATTGTAGAAAATCCATTTTATATTTTACAGTATTTTTCATTTTTTTCTCCGTTCTTTCTCCAATTTTTCTCTCTTTAGCTAGAACTTTTCTTTCTCTCTTATCTTGCAATTTTTTTCTTATTTGTTTTCGGTCTCGGTCTCCATGGAGCCCTAAACCGAGCCTAAATAGTGTTTCGGTCTCTAAAATTGGAGACTGGAACCCACCATTAGAGACCATTTGTCTATCATCGGTCATGATGCAAACCGGCGGTTAGAGATCACCTTAGTAACTTCCAAATGATGTTATTGGAACATCGGGATTCCTATAAAAGAAGATCATGTGTAAAGTTAATAATTAAATAAATAAAAGGTTTATAATGATCTTACACCAATTCGGTAGAAGACATGGCTGACATGTACTTTTCCATTGCTTCGGAAGTCGAGTACGGTTTCCATTCTTTGGGATGGGCCTTACATTCTCCAAGTACCCACTCACCAAGAAGAATTGTTGTTTCCAGGTTCTCCACTTCAAGAAGATCATTCACCACCTTTGGTTGATGAAGTAGAAGCGTATGCGGGGATTTCTCAAAATGGTAGACAAAGCCATAAATTGTTTAATCGGAAGCTCAACAACAACGAGTTTCGAG
The DNA here is from genome assembly GCA_036936605.1 of Limnanthes douglasii subsp. nivea. Taxonomy (NCBI): domain Eukaryota; kingdom Viridiplantae; phylum Streptophyta; class Magnoliopsida; order Brassicales; family Limnanthaceae; genus Limnanthes; species Limnanthes douglasii. Next base: position 214,912,885 of record JAUPFV010000004.1, read on the forward strand.
GTAATTACGCTGGACATCAGTGTAAATCATGTGTTTAGGCTAGTCTGACTAACGTACATATTCACCAGCTCGACGTGTTGAATGATCATATGGTCTAGGAGGAACTGAAGCCCCCAATTTAAGACGTCAGGATAGATGATATGCTCATGCTTCATGACGAACATTGGTGTTTCTCCTACCTTAGGAAAGCAAATATTCACGGATTTCAGAATATGTCATCTTCGTCGGAGTTTTGATTCATCTGTCTCAAAAACGCAAGTGTACTTAATATTATACATGGCTGTGACATATCACCTATCGACTATCCGGAGGTTATTACCAAGCACCTTAGAGATTTTGGAAGGCATTATGAATTTTGCTGCTTTTTTCATGTTCTCTAGTTTTAGAGTTTTCTATTTATTTTTCCCTAGGTTTTCAACTTCATCATCAACGTTGCTTCTCTATCTACTTGAACTACCAACCTCATATCCCAAGCCTGTTCGGACCTCTGCATCTTCATTAGTCTTATCTACAAGTCGCGTTGAATTTTCTTTGGCACATGATGTTTATTGTTAGATGGTATACCCTCTGGACATGTAACTTGAGTTGCAGGAATCCCCTTGAATCTTATGAGAAACTTATCTCCAGACCTAGTTGATTCCTTCGGGGTATATCAAGCGCTCGAATGATCATCCTAGGTCTCTTGGATTTTTTCTCTTGTTGATGAGAAAAACCTTTTCTCCATAGGCAGTGAAGGTATCTTTAGGGGAAAAGTGTTTTTCTCATCAGACTGACCCATTGGTATAATACGTGGTCTACGACCATTTCCTTGAGAAACGTTTAGTCTTGAGGGATAGATATTTATTGTTGAAGGCTAATGCGAAGGGACTAAAGAGAGAGAGACGCGTCAAACGATTCAGATTGTTTTCTCCTTGATATGTTGCATCCATAATCGAACATTTAAGTAATGAGAATTGATTTTCGTATGCAATCCTAACAACTCTTTTCGCTTAGTCTTATTTGGAAATTGAAAAATAGTCCTCTATAGCATTTTTAAGATTAAAAATATATTATGAAAGGACTATGTGGTATCACGAAATGAAATAAGGTTGGGTTTTATGCCAGAAAAGTATTTACGACGACGATCAAGTAAGTAATTGGGTTTTCGTGGTGGTATGAGCGCGATAACTTCTCTTTATCTCTAGAATTAGCATAGAGAGAGAGGATGAAAAATTTATTAGGAAATTTTGGAAGCCCATCGGGTACCTTTTGATAGCCCAATGAGCACGCATGTTGGGAAGTGGAAATGTCTTCTACCTGTCCTTTAACAACTATTCCTACAAAGAAATGGAACAATTTATTTACACCCTTTAATGTTTTACCACTAAACATTTAGTGCATGGGTCGAATACCTACATGACACGTATAGAAGAGTAAAACCACATGTGGTATACACATGTATGGTGATTTTTACAATAGTGATAATCGAAAGAAAGATTATCCGACCTGAGTTGATTCAGATAACAATGATGGTTGTAATCCGGAGCGAAGTTACGAACGGAATTTGAAGCAACGCAAGACTTACCCCTCAACTTCCTAAAGAATCTTCACAAGGACTATACGGTACTAATAAGGGAAAAATTATTTGAGCCGTATATTAAATTAGTAAAATATTGGATCAAAATTTACTTTATAATGTAAACCCAACAAATATGTAATACCGAGGATATTTACTTTAATAAGGAATAAATATGTTTAATATTAGTGAATTAATGTAGTGGAATAACGATAAATAGGATAACCATATAGGTCCAAGGGCACACCACAATTACAATATAAAGAAATGTACAAAAAAGTGAACAATTATTACCTTTTTATTATTTTTTATTAGAATTTCTATTTTAACTTTTCTCTCTAACATGTATGACCAACTCAAAATATATTTTATAATTTTACCGCTCTGATATGTCAAACATAAAGATATATTAAATACGCAAACACATATATGATAACAATAAATTTAATGAGGTCAATGCATATATATTAGTATAGTTTATTAAATAATTGCACGTAATCTGTTTACAAATACTACCAAATTTGACGAGGAGTATATATTGATGAGTAAAATACCAAAATCATATAAAAACTTATTCAGTGATTCGATGATGGATGATTTTATTATGATAATTCACTTGTATGACCAGAATTAACCTATCAAATGTATATGTATATGTAAGCTTATTTATTCAATAAATTAATATTCATTATTTATTTATACTAACCAAATTTATTATATTGTATGAACTAAATTTTATTTATTTATTATATATATATATGATTTTGATTTTTTTGCAGATTTTATTTAGTCCAATGATGTGTACTTTGTTGGATTATATATTATTTGGTCATTTTATTGATCTTATAACCAACCAAAATAACAGTTTGTTGAGTGATATTATCTTCTATTTGGAATTTGTTTTCCATCAATGAGTAAAAAAACTAAGACACAATATAATATTTAACTTGGTTCAGATTGTGGAATAATCATACGTCAATAGACAAAGAATACCCTATTTATATAAGATAAGATTTTGCAGAAGTACTCAAAATTTTTGCATAAGTACTCTCCAAACACAAAGGGTTCAATCACTCCCCGTTACAAATCTGTCACAGTTTACGAAATAACATGATTCACAAAGATCTCTTTCAATGTTTATTTCTTACTTACTTCTTCATCTAAAAGACCAGTATTTGTTCTTCATACTTAGAGAAATAAATAGGCTTGCAACTGAATCTACATTTTGTCTCAATCGATCGTATCGCCCTCCACTCATAATTATGTATTTCTTAATAAGCATATTAAGAAGCTCAACTCCAACCAGAAACAAAACACAACGGTATTGAATCTTTAGCATTAGTAGCTTTGGCAGACTGCTTTGGTCCAGTTTACGGTCACATGCTTGATTAAATCAATTCTTCTTCGTCTCAATAGTCATAAGTCTTAGTAGCTTGTTTCAACCTTTAGATTTTAGCAAACGTCTCCATATTTAAGTCACGTCTGAAGCTCTACCCTAAGAGTTTCAATAGTTCCACTACGTAATCTTTTGATAATATATATGTTGACGAGTTACTTCTAGCCTACACCTAATAATTATTCACCTAGGTTTATAGTAACTTCGGTATCCGTTTCCTCCCAATGTTTTATTATTTAGAGACCAGTTGACATATATTCTATACTTGAACAAGTCTCATACATTTTGTGAGGTTTGAAATTAACAATACCTTTATCATAGCATTCAAAAGATTTTACTCGTCGTCAATCTTACCCACCTTCACTTTCTCATGATCTCCACCACGTCTCAAATGAAGTGCATATTGATATCTACGTGTTTAGTTTGCTCAGAAAACTTCAGATTATTCATTAAGTGAAGAGCACTAGTATTATCAGAGAACATAATCATATATTGCTCCACACGAGTGATTTCAAAGAGAAAACCCTTCAACCAAATAGATTCATTCATGGATTTTACAACAACCATATATCCAGCTTTTGTTGATGACAACACAACAAACATTTGTATGTAATATTTCAAACTAACTACTCCTCCAACTACAGTAAACATATAACCTAAAGTAGATGTCTTTGTGTTTGGTGAGTCTGATTATGTGAATCACTAAATCACTTTCGTAAATGAGTAGAGTAAAGTTTCTAGAGAGAGAAATTGATTATATAGAGAAAATAAGAGTATTCAAATATTTTAACTCAAAAATTCAACCCCTTTATTAGATCAGTCTTGGTAGGGATTGCAATCCGGGTGTTGTCCAGTCCAACCCGGCCCGACCCGATTCGGCATGGCTGGGTTTTGTTCAGCCCGAACATAACCCGGGCCGGGTTCGGGTTAAGAAATTGTAACCCGCAACCGGGTCGGGCCGATCTCGGGTTTCTAATTTGTTTGACCCGTTCCGGCCCGAAAATTATAAAAAATAATATTTATATATAATAATAATAATATATAATAAATTAATACATTTAAAATAAATCAAAAATATATTAAAAATATATTAAAACTAATGTTCGTGGGTCGGGCCGGGTTATCCGACGGAAATGAGCGGATGAGCTCGGGTTTGAAAATATAAGTTCGGGAGCGGGTTGGACCAAGGTCGGACTCAAGTGTCTAAAAAACGGGTTCGGGAGTACCGGCCCACGGACGGCCCATTGCCATCCTTAAGCTTTGACCCTTATATAGAGGCACAAGGACTTAGAATACAACTGAAAACGGTTACATAAAATGACTTATTACATGTTAGTCCCTGACTTAAATACATAGTCTTAAATTCCTCCTCTAAGTTTACAACCTGTCATGCGAAGTTTTATTATTTACAGTGTGGTCCTTAAAGCTCCACTTCCTTATTTGTAGCCCCCTTAGTTGTCATATTAGTAAATGAATGAGAACTAATCAACTTTGAACGTAAGCAGAAGTAAAGCTATTTTCCTCATCTAAAATTCGAACTCCGTTGATAATTCTGTTATACCATTAAGTGTATCAAGTACATCGATGTATTTCAACAAAGAATCACCCCTTTATATTGCACTTCGAAGCGAAAGCTAATAATATTAGGTGTCAAACCTACTTCTCAGCAAATAATGGCACTCTAAGGGCTAGACCTATAACTAGGCCCATAGTTTGACAGGAGTTGTACTCTCATATACGCAACCACTTCAACTTAGGTCCATATTTCCCACTTATCAATACATATTTATCTCCCTATAAATATCATTGTAACCAATTATTTGATTCACAGACAAAAAAAATTGAGAGAGAAAGCGTAAAAACTCTAAACTCTTTTGTTACCTTCACCGGCTTCTTCAAACTACTGGTTACCTTTGATGAGTCCAAATTCTGCCTCCTCTCCAGACAAGGACAAATCAGACCAAACTCACCGGACCGGACAGGACACTTCGAACACTCAGCCCATTGAGCTGTTCGAACTATGACAAAAGTACTAAAAAACCTAAACACTTCTTGACTAAGCTACTTGTTCCCCTACTTAGAACTCATGGGTCTTTAAACATGACCCGGGTCCATTAAACATGACCCATAAAGCCCAAATGTAAGGGTATAAATACCCAACCACCTGAATTAACTATGAATAATAAAAATTAACTGCAACTAGGCAGCTTGATTCTCCCTCTACTCTCTACTCAAAATACTAAATACCTACAAAAATTCCACAAAACTCTGAAAAAATTACCCAATTACCCTGAAACATAAATTAACCTCACCAAATTGGCGACCACAGTGGGAGTAAAAGGTTCTTGAATCAAGCATTCGAAACCAGCAAGAAAAGTCACTCCGAATGAATCTGGACGTCCCGGAAGTACCACCAGCTTTGCTCGAAGTGGTGGGTGAAAACGATGAGTACACTATCGAAGAGCGCGATAGGTTAAAAGGTGAAATAGAAGCTCTGAGGGCAGAAAAGGCTAAGATGGGCATGAAAGAAAAGTAAAAAGCGTCGGTTGCTCATCACACCGATAACCCCAGAGAGCATGAGCCTTCAAAGACTAATGTGAGTACCAAAAAGACTCATGCCAGCTCCAAAAAGTCTCACCAGTCTAAGTCAGTGGAGAGTTCTGACTCGAGCTCAGAATCTTCTGATAGCTCTTCAGATAATGAGGGAGTTGAAGAATCTTTATCCTCTAGCAGTGATGAGGGTCGAACTAAAAAGAAGCAAAAACAAATCAAAAAGTACTCAAGGAAAAGGGATAGACATGGAAAGATGAAGAAGAATATTGGTAAAGGGTCATCTCATAGCCGGAGGCATGTGGACCGGATGCTGATGGATCCTTTCGCTTTTCACAATGAACCACGTATCTTTGCAACTCCCAATGAGGATACTGTGTTCAGTCGTGGCAGAAATTGGAGGCAATCTCCATTATCTTCCAAAATTCTGTCCGGAAACCTCCCTAAGAGGTTTGACAGCACCAAAATGGAAAAGTACGATGGCAGTACTGATCCGGACAACCATTTGGAACAATTTAAAAACTTCATGATGAACTTTGACGATGATGATAAGCTACTTTGCAGAGCATTCTCCTAATCATTTACGGGGAGTCCTCTAAAATGGTATAATAGCCTACCACAGGGTTGTATCAAGAATTTCGATACTTTTTGGGTGGCCTTTCGAAGACAGTTCGTAGGGAGTAAAGAGCTAAAGGGAAATGGAGACACAATAATCCATTGTGCCCAGGAACCAAATGAATCCTTAAAAGAATATATAAGTCGTTTTGTGAACACCAAGAATGGGTTGGCTGATTGCTTCGAGCAAGTGGCAATAGCATCCTTAAGACATGGCTTGAACCCTGGCAATTTGGCTGATTCAGTGACCAGAAAGAAGGCCATGACCTGGGGAGGGTTGCTCAATCAGGTTGGAAAACAGATTAACGTTGATGAAACGAAGAAAACCAGGGTGCACAGGCAGGTGAGATCTACCCCGGTGGCACCCAATCCCAACCAGAATCAGTTCGGGAACAAGGCAAAGGAGACCGGACAGGGGCATGGTAGAGCCAAAGCTTAGTCTCAGCCAGCTGCTCCTGCTCAGAGTCAGCAATCCAGAAACAAGAGAGGCCATGGGTCCAACCGGAATGGTTCGCAGAATTGAAAGAAAGTGTGGCCACCATTTTTGATAAAACAAAGGAAGAGGTGCACTATAAAAGACCAGCCATACTGCAATCTCCTAGAGAGCATCACAATAACTCTTTTTGCTAATATCACAATGATATTGGCCATACCACCGATGATTGTATAGCTTTGAAACAAGAGGTCCAGAACTTGATCGAAAGGGGGAAAGCTGGGGGATTATGTCAAAAGAAGAGGAGGTAATAGGCCTGAGAATACTCACCGGGTTGGTCCAAGTAATGCTGCTCCGGAGGGAGCCATGGTTGTAATCGAGAGGTTTGACGTGGAATCTGAATACTTGGATCCTGATCCAACTCGAAATAGAATGGGTGCAATTGAGGAGTGTTCAAGAACAGTCTCCGGCCTCATTAAGTTTTTTGAGTCCCTTACAATTTTCGGAGGGGATACTATGACAGCTCCTACTGCTTCTTCGAGGAAGATGCACGTTCATACTTTGGCCACCCAGCTAGAGGGAGGAATGATTTCCTATCAGTCGCAAGTTCCTTTCCCCTTCATTGTTTTTGATGAAGGTGATTTGAGAGATATAGCTGGCCCTCATGAAGATGTTGTTGTCATAGGAGTATCTATTGGGGGCAATGACATAAGACGAATTCTGGTGGATACTGGAAGCTCAGCCAATATCATTTTCTTAACCACATACAAGAGAATGAAAAATCTAGCTGTAATTCAGAGTTTGGACAGATCAATTGTGGGCTTTACTGGCAGCTCGGCAGATGTGATCGGAGAGCTCGAAGAAGAAGTTTTGTTGGGAAAGGGCCCGTTCAAGAAGATGGTCAGGATATTTTTTACTGTGGTGGATTGTCCCACTAGCTATAATGCTATTTTAGGGAGGTCTTGGCTCTCTAGAATGCATGCAGTGGCTTCAACAGTCCACCAATGTTTGAAATATGTTGTTCAGGGACAGGTGGGAGTTGTCTGGAGCAGTCAAAAGGTTGCAAGAGAATGTTATGCTACAGCCCTGGCTCCCCGGACGTTGGGGCAGTTCGTATCAACGAGCACTAGCAGTTTGAGGGGCTTTCTGGGGGTGAGGGTGAAATTGATGACCCCAGAGAGACCCCTGGAATGTTAATACCGGTCGAAGAGGTAGAGACACATTGTTTAGAAGAAGGAAAAAGCGTCAAGATAGGGTCTAAAATTCCACCTGGTCTGAAAAGTGAGATGCTAAAGTTTTTGAAAAGTCATCAGCACGTTTTTGCTTGGTGCGATGCTGATGTTACTGGGGTTCCAGCAGATGTGATATCACATCACTTATCTGTCCGGAAAGACATAGCACCAGTGGTTCAAAAAAGAAGGGCTTTTTCCAAAGAAAAGGCTGATGTTATTATACAAGAGGTTGACATGCTCACAAAGATGGGGCATATCAAGGAGTCTCAATATCCTTTGTGGACTGCCAATCCGGTCTTGGTAAAAAAGAAAAATGCCAAGTGGCGCATGTGCATTGACTTCACAGATCTCAATAGAGCTCACCTGGCGATGTGCACCAGTGGTTCAAAAGAGAAGGGCTTTTTCCAAAGAAAAGGATGATGTTATTGTACAAGAGGTTGACAGGCTCACAAAGATTGGGCATATCAAGGAGTCTCAATATCCTTTGTGGACTGCCAATCCGGTCTTGGTAAAAAAGAAAAATGGCAAGTGGCGCATGTGCATTGACTTCACAGATCTCAATAGAGCTTGCCCAAATGATTTGTATCCAGTTCCCCGGATTGACCAACTAGTAGACTCCACCTCTGGGAACAAACTACTATCCTTTATGGATGATTTCTCCAGATACAATCAGATCCAAGTAGATCCAAATGATCAGGAGCATACCACATTTGTCACTGACAGGGGTCTTCATTGCTATAAGGTAATGCCATTTAGGTTGAAAAATGTTGGGGCTACTTATCAGAGATTGGTAAACAAAGCCTTTGCTGATCAGATTGGAAGGAATATGGAAGAATACATCGATGACATGATGGTGAAGATTGTGGATGAGCAATTGCACTTGACTGACCTGCAAGAAACTTTTACCAATCTGATGAAAGTGAACTTAAAGTTAAATCCAGAAAAATGCGTGTTCGGAGTACAATCCGAGAAGTTTCTAGGCTATATTATAAGTGAGCATGGGATACAGTCCGATCCGGACCACCTTAATGCTCTATTTCAAATGGAGCCTCCTCGAAATATTAAAGAAGTACAATGGCTAACGGGGAGGTTAACTGCTTTAAACAGATTCATCTCAAGATCTTCAAACAGGTGCGCCCCATTTTTTCAAACCTTGAAGGGTGCAAAGGGATTTAATTGGACCTCACAGTATGATGGGGAGACACTCTTCGTATATCTGGCAGTGTCAAGCTGTGTCATCAGTGTTGTGTTGGTGAGAGAAGTGGATAATTACCCCCATCCAGTATACTACATTAGCAAGATTTTGATAGATGCAGAAAGGCGTTATCTGAAACTTGAGAAGTTAACATTAGCCCTGGTAATAGCTGCAAGAAAAATGAGGCCTTATTTCCAGGGTCATCCTATCATCGTCCGGACATCTTTTCCCTTGAAAAATGTCCTCCAAAAGGCAGACGTTTCAAGTAGGATGACAAAGTGGTCAGTAGAATTGGGGGATTTCGACATAGATTTTGCTCCTCGAACAGCAGTTAAGGCCCAAGCTGTGGCCGACTTCTTGGTCGAATTTCACTCCGATAGAGATTCAGAGCAGGCTATTGACATGAAAGATAAAAAGGTTTGGATCGTCCGGACGGATGGTGGATCCAACATTATGGATTGTGGTGCAGGGGTGTGTTTGACTTCTTCGTATGGTGACAAAATGTACCAAGCTATATGTTTCGCTTTCAGGGCTTCCAATAATGAGTCTGAGTACGAAGCGGCTAGAGCTGGTTTAAAGTTAGCCTATATTTGTGGGGCTAAGAGGGTCAAGCTACTGAGTGACTCCCAACTTCTTATCCACCATACCCAAGGTCAATCTGAGGCTAAAAAGGAGCAGCTAGTGAAATATTTACTTCTTCTTAAAAATGAAGCACTCAAGTTTAAAAGCGTTGTTTATGAGTATATACCCCGGACATAAAATGAGTTGGCAGATTCATTGGCAACCATAGCATATACGGAGTCGTATCCATGGATCCATGTGCTGGAGAGCCCCTCCATTCAACTTAATATGAGTAAAGAAGAAGAAATTTTTGAAGTACAAATGAAACAACCTCAGGATTGGAGATTTCCTCTCCTGCAATACCTCTCCGACGGCGTCGTGCCTCCGGATAAATCACTAGCAAGAAAATTGAAACACAAGGCTCGTGGTTTTATCATACTGAGAGACATTCTATATAAAAAGTCTTACAATAAACCTCTTCTGTGCTGTTTGGGGGATGATGAGTCTCAAGTAGTCCTCTCCGAATTGCATGATGGTGAGGGATCAGCTCATTGTGGATTCAGGGCATTAACTAGGAGAGTTTTACTGGCCGGCTACTATTGGCCATCTATCACGAAAGATGCTAAGGAGCTGGTAAGATGATCTGACCCATGCCAAAGGTACAGTAATGAAATTCATGTCCCAGCTATTCCTTTAGAATCAATTTCTGAGCCTATACCTTTTGCTCGATGGGGGTTGGATTTAGTGGGACCTCTCCCTATGGCATCCAGAGGGCGCAGAACTATAATTGTTGCTATAGACTACTTCTTGAAGTGGATTGAAGCAGCCCCTCTAGCATGAAAAACATCAAAAGCTGTCATAAAATTCATTCGATCCAACATCTGTTGCAGATTTGGTGTCCCACGAAAGATAACAACAGACAATGGGCCACAGTTCGACAATAGGGAAATGGAGAGTTTCTGTGCCTCAAGGGGTATACAACATTGTTTCTCTTCACCTTTCCACCCACAAGAAAATGGCCAGGTTGAAGTGGCTAACATAACTATTCTGTCCGGTTTAAAGAAGAATTTGGAAGGGGCCGCTGGGAAGTGGCCTAATTATTTACAAGAGGTCTTGTGGGCCTACCGGACGACACCTGGGGCTGCAACTCAGGAGTCACCCTTTTCTTTGGTCTATGGGATGGATGCAGTAGCTCCCATAGAAGCAACTCTTCCATCATTTCGTGTTCACCACTTCTCCGAATGTGCTAACGAAGTGGCAATCAGAGGTCAGCTCGATCTAGTGGAAGAAAGACGAGTTAAAGCTCACCTTAGAGTCGCACACTATCAGGGTTTGAAGAGGAGCAGATTTGCTTCTAAAGTTAAAAGAAGAGATTTCCAGCCGGGGGACAAAGTATTGAGGAAAGTCTTCTTACACACCAAAGAAAAGCTGCTCGCCAAACTTGGGAAGGACCTTATGTGGTTGTTGAAAAGCTCAAACCTGGAACATATTGGCTGGAACACAAGGATGGAAGAGTCCTAACCCACCCTTGGAATATCGAACATCTCCGGATGTACTTGGAGTAACATCTGTGTAAATATTTACTTGTTTAAACATCCATGTAAATATTTGGGGGCATACTCTTTCCTACCCTGGTGGCGCGGGGAGGTTTTAATGAAGTGTCCGGGTTTTTAATAAATTTTGATGCCTTCTTAAAAAAATTTCGAAGTGTTTTTACTTTGTCTTTTTTCACACCATCCGGACTGAAATAAAAGAGTGATGACCACTTAAACATTCGTCATCAGAGAATTTAAACACTCTCACTATGAAATAATTAAGGGCTATTTAAACACTAGCCATTAAAATTGGAACAGACTGTGAAAGAAGGTGAGAATTGTGCAAAACAAAGATATGCATTAAAGATAACTTAAGTGCCTTGGTCTTCCAAGGACTTTCAAATTGTCAAAACAGAGTAAAGGATCCATCCGGTCAGATACCGGACACACTTACAAAAAGAATGCCTTGGCCTTCCAAGGACTTTGGTTCAGATAACATGAAAAGTAAAAAGTAATTCGTAAATTAAGGCTGATCCTTTGAAGATGTCTCAGCTTCATCTACCTTCTTCTTCCCCTTAGGATCATCTTCCTCTTCGTTTAGGCTCTCCCCGGTGTTTTCTTCATCATCGGATGAAGATGCACTAGAGAAGCCAATCCGGTCGCCTTCGGCCATTGTGTGATATGGGAGGTCTTCAACCTCTACATGAAGCCATAAATCCCCTAGGTTCCTCTTCGAAAATTTCTCATGGAAGAGAAAGACCATGTCTGATCTTACCTTGGCATACATTTGCTCTTGAGTGTCGATCATATTGTTGGCATAAGCATCGATCTTGGCTTGGATTTTGGCCTCATGCTCCCTTAGCAAACTAGCTTTCTCCTCGGCAGCTTTGGACACTGTATTCTCAAGTGCAATTTTGTCATTGGTTAAGTTGGTGATGATTTGGTCTTTGGCCTTGGTCTCCCCTTTTGAGGTGGCAAGATCTTTCTCCAGTCCGGACAACTTCTCCCGGAGCTCTGTGATAGTGTTCTCTAGTGTGGTGACTTTTGTGGTACTCACTTCTTGATTCCTCTTCAACTCTTCGTTTTCTTCCTTTAGAATGACAACATTTGAAGTGGCAGTAAGAAGGTCGTCGGACAGCCTCTCTTTGTTAGACTTAAGATCTTTGATAATGTCTGCCTGATTTCGAACTTGTTTCTCCAACGCAAGTACAGGCTGAACATTGATTAATAAAGAGTGGGCTATGACATCCCTTTCACTTGAAACGATAAAGGTCTTACCATTGAAAGTGACTGTGTTTGAGGTGCTCGGAGGGATGTAAGGCCTAGCAAAATCGTTTCTGGGAAGATTGATGAAAAACTCACCAAGCCCACCAAGACCAGTGATGTCTACCCCATCAATGTTAAGATCTCCCCCTTCGACCTCATCGGTTTGGAAGTCACCAGGTATCTCCTCCGCTTGTGTTGGGTTAGTGGGTTCGGCTTGGGAAGGAGGCTCCGAAGCCCGGAGAGAAAGCTCGTCACCCTTAGAGGTCTTTTTCTTCTTGGCCTCCATGTCTTTGCTTTCACCTCCCCGTTTACGATTTCTTTTGGAAGCCCTTGGAGGTTTTGGGGAGTGCACTTCTTTCCTTTCAGTCTCTTGCTCCACCACTTCCAAGAGAGCAGCATCAATTTGGCTGGGGACTGGCCCCTCCGGATTTATTGGAGCATCCTCCTCCACCTCAGCATGGTTAGCTCCACCCACCACCTTCTTGCCTTTCTTTTTACCTTTCATCTTGCTCGGGCCTTGGCCCGGCCTGGCAAGTAGAGTGTCACATCTGGGTCATGCGTTCTTTTGAGCACTACGTCCGGAGGAGGCTGGGTGGTGAGCTCTTCCCAGGTTAGGTCTCTCCGACCTGTGGTGTTCCAAAGGTGAGACCTTGCTAGGTTGCCCCCTGTGAAGGCAGCATGTAACCGGTTCCCCCACTTCTCAGCGGCCCAAGCGTTGATCTTGGTGCAAGTGGTCTGCCCGGTTTTCAAATGATCAATGAAGTCCTTGGGCAGTTCTGCTATGGCAAAAGTAAGACCAATTAGTTTAAACTAACTTTAAAAAAAAGACAAGAATGTAAAGTAGAAGACTTACGATCGCTCCTCCATCTGCTTGTGAGAAGGCTTGGGTTGACTCTAGACTTGATCTTCTTCCTATTCTCCCAAGCGCCACTAACAAACAGGAACTGGGTCTTCCAATTCATCTCCGACTCTAGCAAGTCGTCCACTGCTTTGAAGTTATCCCTCATGTTGAAATGGTAGAAGGGGATGTGGTGGTTTCTGCAGAGACTGGCCACAGCAACAAACTCCTCCATTGGTAGAGGAATCCCGGAGAGCCTTGAAGCCATAATGCTGGCCATGAGGGTGTACCAGGCATTGGGGCTCAGCTGGCTCGGACAGAGCTTTATCAGATGGAAGTATCTGACAAAGTTAGGGTCCAAGGGAAATCTGAGCCCCCAATTGAATAGCTCCGTGAAGATGACAATTTCGCTTAGTTTGCAGTCCATGGGAGTCTCTGGGTGTATAGGGATCCTGATCTTCACGTTCTCCGGTATTCCCCACTTCGTACGCATCCGACCCAGTTTAGCTGTGTGGATGAATGCGTAGTTAATCTTTTGCAGGGAGAGAAGCTACTTGACATTAACCTTGTGAAAACAAGGCCCCACCCTTCCTTCGAGACTCTCCGGCAGATCCGGATGCCTCAAGCACAACTTCTCTTTGCCTTTGTCTTTTTTGGCAACAACAGCACTACTGATCTGACCGGAGGGCTCAGACTCAAATGGAGCCTCTTCGACAGAGACCTCCATTACTTCCTCCATAATAGATGAAGGGTTTTCAGTAGCAGTAGCAACGGGAGGGTTCAGATCTGGCTCAGCCTGGTCTCCGGACTGCTGGGCTTCAGTGATCCCTTGGCTTCTGGCCTCCGATTGGGGCTCTGATGCAGAGGTTTCTCTTCGAAGACCTGGGCTACTACCCTCCAGACCAGACAGTCTGTCCTTGGGAGCTCTGATGGGCACTTCTGACCCAGTGTTGTTGTCTTTGGCACCCTATTTTGAAGGAGTGCTCTTAGAGGCTTGACCCTTGACCAGCCGGCCTTTTCTCCGGTCGACTAACTTTTGAGGGGAGGTTTCAGTGTCTGACCCCATAGCTAAGAAGGGGGAGGGCTTTTTGAAGCTGTTAACTGTTACTCCTGGCTCAACAACAGGTTCCGATTCCTGAACCGAGGAACCATAGATAATGGGGGAGAGATTAGTTTGAAATAGCTTTTTCGGCTTGATGCCTTTTGAGGAAGAAGAACCTTGATCTGACTCTGTGGCTGAAGTCACTGGCTTGTCAATGAGCGAAACGGGTAATCTTGGTGCAATGCGTCTTTCCCTTTCGACCTTTTGCGCCTTTTCTAATTCAGAAAGGTTGAGCCACCCACCTTTGATCAGAGCGTTCCTCGTTGTAAACATAAACAATCTGGGTAAAAGTTTGTTTTGGAGAGAAAAAGCTTTAAGAAGTTGCAGAGTAAAAATGAGAGTAATGGTGAAACAGTAGAAAGTGTTTTAATTTATAGTGAATCTGAGAAAGGAGTTTGATTCCTAGGAGAATTCGAAAAGATTGGTAATGATTAAAGACGGCGCTGATGTCACCACCTTTAGTTAAGAGGTTGCTTTTCGAAGAAGGTGGGTTCGAAATTCAAGGTGAAAAAACAGCTGAAGCAACCAACCAAAAAGCGACACGTGTCCCATGAACTCTGGCACAAAACCGTTTGGATTCATGAAGCTTTATCAGTCCGGATAAAACCATAAGACAAACAGACCTGTCCGGATTAAAACCACCCCTGACATCGGACTGTTTTTCAGGTTTTTGACAAAGGTATTTGAACAAACACCTAAAAAGGGGCTCCTAATGAGTTTGAATTCTGCCTCCTCTCCGAAAATCAGACCAAACTCACCGGACCGGACAGGACACTTCGAACACTCAGCCCATTGAGCTGTTCGAACTATGACAAAAGTACTAAAAAACCTAAACACTTCTTGACTAAGATACTTGCTCCCCTACTTAGAACTCATGGGTCTTTAAACATGACCCGGGTCCATTAAACATGACCAATAAAGCCCAAATGTAAGGGTATAAATACCCAACCACCTGCATTAACTATGAATAATGAAAATTAACTGCAATTAGGCAGCTTGATTCTCCCTCTACTCTCTACTCAAAATACTAAATACCTACAAAACTTCCACAAAACTCTGAACAAATTACCCAATTACCCTCAAACATAAATTAACCTCACCAACCTTCACCGGAAAACTCATCTTTTCTGATCAATCTTCAACCAGTTTATGAGAAAGCGTCTAAAATACAAGAAATCTAAAGCCAAAATTCCCAAAGAATCTAAATCCCAAAAGCCAGACAACAACGTCTTCGAAGCTTATGATTACTTCTACATTAGTGAAAGGGCAGAATAATATAAAGTAGCTTGATTGATAAGCCAAGCTCCATTTGGAATATCCTCAAAAACCATTTATTATGGTAACTTCGATCTTTCTAAAACTCATTCTTTTTCAGCTTCGCCCCTTACAGAGGAAAGCCAATCCTCAAAAACTCGAACACCAAACACACCTTGAATATCACATTCTCTTACTAAATCATCTCCTCGAATTTGTTGGGAAAATGGCAAGTCCTCTTCGAAACAATCCGAAGTAACCCCTTCCTCAACCAACCTTTCAAAAACTTGTCTCACACGAGCTCCCAGAAAAAAGAATTTCATAGATATGGGAGACGATGTCGATGTTATGTAGAATCCATCTACCAATTCTCCTCCCCCTAGGGAAATTGTTGAGACATCTGCATAATCTCAATAAAGTCCCTCGAATAATCCTCCTCAACCGAGATACAAAATATCAGAAGAAGACGATTATGATGTTATTCGGTCAAATAAAAACACTGATACAGATGAAGAAACTTTGAAAGAATAAGAGAATACTACTAAAAAATCCATAAACAAAAAGTAAAGAAGGATCTTAGTACCATATCTGATGAGGAAAGGGCATTAATTGATGAGAATTTGAGGCCTCTTGATGCAAATTATGTCGTAGGTCTGAAAAATATTTCATGCATATAATACGAAGAGAGCGGAGCAAATGATTTGAAGAAGCAATGGGTAATAGGAGACAACATTACACTTCGTTTTCCAAAAAATGGAGAAACACCCTTAGACTGCAAAAAAAAAATATGAACTGGTAGTCTATCCAGAAATCATCAACTAGGGTCTTCGATTCCCACTAGACCTCATGATAGTTGATTACTTCAAACTTTTAAATTTGTATCCAACCCAAGTGACACCAAATCAATGATTCACGCTTCTTTCTATAATCATGGCCTCCCGCTTGTCCAAAATTCCGATCAACATAAAGTATTTTATATCTTTAACCAAATTGTCAAAGAGACCAGTGCTTCCGTTTTACTACCTTATATTGGATGATGACCTAAAATCATCGACGATCTCCTTGAAGAAGAAAGATTCTGGAAGCAAAAAATTCATCTTCATTTCAGGAGCATGGGAAAATGGTAAAGTTATATTTGAAGTCAACCCATCAAGATTAAACCTTGTCTGGAGGAGTGGTCGTAAGTCTCTTAATATTGTTTTTCTAAATTAAATCTTCAACTATTGTTATCCTTATTCTTTATCAACTTCTACATTCCGAAAGAAATTCCGAGGCATTATGCCATTCGCCGAGAAAGAGCCAAAGCAACCTTCATTAAGTTTGCTGCTTGAGCTGAAAAAGAATAGAATAACGCTTTCCACACAACTTTCGAACCCATCAACTTTCTCAACAGTCACCTGTTCCCGATCACACCTGGAGTCTTTCCTCCTAAAATTTTGATTGAGCCACCCAACCCTCGACAAGCTGTCAAAAGATTGGTCCATCCTGACTGCAAAGTGTTCTTACCCATTTGCAATATATTAGACAACCACCTTCCTCAAAAGAAGAAGGAAAAAAAGAATAAAAAACAACTAGTACATCTGGTACTAGCCCTTCAACCGATCTAAAGCCAAAGGGTTCGAAGCGAAAAACAAAAGAAAATACACTTTCCACAATCGAAGAAGGAATAAAAGAAGGACCTTCTCCAAAAAAGAAGAAAACTGTTGCTCATTCGAAAAAGAAAACTTCCACTGGAATCAACCCCCAGAAGAAAAATAAAAAGAAAACAGTAGAGACCATCGAAGAAATACTATCCGATGATAACAAAGTTGTAGCTGCGGAAAATCAACAAGGTCATCAAAATAAAATTGAAGGAAATGTTGAAGACATTACCAATCAACAAAAACAAACTGATACTACAGAGGATAACCAAGGTTATGATCACTTCGATCCTGTTAGTTTCATTAACTTCAACGAATCACAAGATCTTGCTGGAGAAAAAGATCCCATCATTCAAGAGATTCATACTCATTTGCATAATCTGGGTAGGATACCTGCACATGCTGTATCCGAAGTTGCAATTATTGAGGTTATTGTTCCTACAATCTCCTTAGATCTTATCCCTCGACCTAGTCTAGTGGTCTTTCCTCATGTTGCACCAAACCCAGACGTTCTCGCTGCACCAAACCTTTTTCCGATCTTAATACTGCAGCAAAAACGCTTACTCAAGAAATCAAGGCCTCTCAAAATCATCTGAAACGAATGGCTAAATATATGGTTCACTATAAAGAAGCTGTTGAAGCTGAGAAAAAGATGAAGGAAAATTTGGTGATTATATAAGAGATAAATTTCATGGATTCCAAATAGAAAGATCTGAATTTCTCAGAGGGCTTCTGTTTATCAAAAAACATCTTCGAGAAGAGCATCTAATCGAGAAAAATCTCTAAACACTTTGCACCAAGAAGAGATAGATCAACTCAAAGCTAAACACCTTGAAGACTTAGTTACTGAGAAGAAGAATTTCGATGAGCTTCAGACTTTACTTACCAATAACGAAACATAAAAGAAAAACTTAACCGATGAGATGGCCACACCAAGACTAATTTTGAAAAGGAGAAAAAACTTTATATCGCAGCTGCTAAAGATGAATGCATAAAAGACATATTGTCAGTCATCAACAATGGTAAATAACAAAAATTCATCACACTTATTCGAGAAATTCATACCACATATCCTAAGATGGATCTTTCCAACTTTTGGAGTGAAATTCTTGTCGAAAAGGGTCCTAGCGAAGCATTTGATCATATTCCCAGTTCATCGTCCGAAGAGAAAAAACCCGAAGAGAACTCTGAGGATGTGTAATTTTACTATATTTTAACCTTTTGTACTTGTCACATCATTACTATAATTTTTGTGCTCTCAGATTAATATGAATGACAAATGTCTTTGTTTATGATTTATTTTTCATTTCAAGTTATGCTCACATTCAATTGTTATTTATATTAAGTATTTGAGATAAAAACATAATATGACAACACCTCGAAATTTATAGTGCGTTTAATGAACGTAGCACTTCGAATATCATGGAGTGTTTGATGAATGTAACTTTTCGAACATCAAAGTGCGTTTAATGAACGTAGCACTTCGAACATCATAGGGTGTTTAATGAATGTAACACTTCAAACATTACAGTGCGTTTAATGAACGTAGAACTTCGAACATCATAGAGTGTTTAATGATTGTAACACTTCGAACATCACAGTGCATTAATGAACGTAACACTTTGAACATCATAGAGTGTTCAATGAATGTAAAACTTCGAACATGGTTGTTTCTTCGAAAAGTGTTTGTTACACTTCTGAATATTCTACTCTTGGTCAACCTCAAAGATGATCGGTCTTTGATTAGTCACCAAAATAGTTTAAATAAACAATCATAAACAACCATTGGCAAAAAAATGCATTTTATTGATAATTTTGAACATGTACATAACGCCTTGTTAAAACCTTCGTGGGCCAACTGGGTAGGAAAGAGTGCGTTAATCAATCAAAGAAAAACATTTCAAAGTAAAAATATAGTTATTCCCAATAAAACTTTAGATACTCTATATTCCACGAGTGTTGAAGCATCCTCTGATGGTTATCACAAAGGCGATAAAAGCCTGACTTTATCCTTTTAACAAGCATATAATGTCCTTCGGAGCCATTTTTCCAAAGCTCTTCTCTTTTGAGTGTAAAAATACCTTTCTCAACACTTTATCCCCTACCTTAAACTCCCTTATTTTCACATTTGAATCATACCTACTCCTCATAAGAGATTGATAATAAAATATATTTAAATGAGCTCGAACTCTTTTCTCATCAATCAACTCCAAAATTGCTCTTTTGGCTTCATCATTTAATATTTCAGAATATTGAGTTATCCTAAAAGACGACATAGTAAATTCCACAGGGGTAACAGCATCCATTCCATATGCTAAAACAAAAGAAGTTTCTTTAGTACCTTCCCTAGAAGTTGTTTGATAAGCCCAAAGTACTTCTTGCAATTAATTAGGCCATTTTCCTGCCGCTCCTGTTAAACATTTTTTCAATCATTCCAAAATAGATTTGTTTGACACCTCGACTTGTCCATTTTCTTGGGGATGAAATGGTGTTGAAAATAACTTCTTAATTTCATTCAAAGCACAAAACGAAGCCATCTCCTTATTATTAAATTGATTTCCATTGTCTGTGGTAATTATTCCAGGAACTCCAAAACTATAGCAAATATTATTTACAATGAATTTAATCACATCATTTTGCTTTGTTCCAGACAATGAATCTGCTTTGGCCCATTTTGTAAAATTTGTCCACTGTAACAATTATCATTTGTCATCCTCCAGAAGCCATTGGCAAAGGTCATATATTCCTCATCTATCAAACGGAATGGCTTCTGTAATAGACATAAGTGGAACTGCTGGTTATGAATAGAATTAGCAAATATTTGACAAGTATTACAACTTCGAACTAAATTCTTGGCATTGTTCATGATTGAAGGCCAATAAAACCCTGCAAGCAAAACTCGACGAGTTAATGCCTTAAAGCCACAATATGTTGAACCTTCTCTATCATGCAACTCTATTAAAAAATCTTGTGATTCCTGTATATTCAAACATCTAGTAAAGGCATACTCAATGCTTTCTTATACAAAACTCCATCCAAAACTATGTAGCCAAAATCTTTGTCTTACAATTTTCTGGCCAATTTTGCATCTTCACGTAACTCCCCTCTAACCAAAGAATTCAAAATATCAATTCTCCAGTCGCTTCTGGGTTGACAAACAGTTCCCCAATATATTAACATTGGTCTGATTGAGCTAAAATCGAAGGGCTTTCTTGCAGCAAAATCCACTGATACTCTTTTTTATAAGCAACATTTGCTAATGAGTCAGCCACTATATTACTTCCTCAATTTATATGCTCCACAACAACGCGATTGAATAAGAGCATCGAATTTTGAAGTTCTCGAAGATACAAAATTAAGCGATCTTTTTTTGCTTCGGAACTTCCAAATACCTGATTTGCTACTAATTGAGAATCTGTCTTTAATCGTACCGAGGTTGCTCCACATATTTTTGCAAGTCCCAAACCAGCTAGCGGCTTTGTATTCAGCCTCGCTATTCGAAGCGTAAAAACCAAATTTGATAGACTGAAACATTGTTTCTCCAGATGGGGCAACTAATTGTACTCCAGCACTACATCCCTAAATACTAGAACCGCTATCAATTCGGATAACCCACATTGAATTTACCGGTAAAATATCCCTGCTCTCCTCACTTTAATTGGAGTTCGAGGTGTAAATGTAATATCAAAATCTCCCAATTCCACTAACCATTTAGTCATTCTCCCCAAAATATCAGGACGTTATAAAGCATTTTTTAATGGAAATGAGGTCCGAAAGCATTTTTCAATGGAAATGAGGTCCGAAATTCAATGGTATAAGCTTGAAAATAAGGGCTTATCTTTCTAGCAGCCACCACCAATGCCAATTCCGATTTATCAAGTTTCAAATATCTCAAACTTTTACTGATATAGTACACCGGATTCGAAATTCCCGACTCTTCGCTTATCAAAACTGCACTTACTGTAAAATACGATACCGAAATGTATAAAAAAGAGTTGTTCTCCACTTTGAGGCTTGGATAATATTTATGGTGATGATAATAAATCCTTAATACTTGTAAGTGTTTCTTCACAATTTGATGTCCATTCAAAATTCGTTTGCCCTCGCAATTTATCAGAGAATCTAGAAATAAATATGTTAAGTGATGCTAACCTCCCTGTTAAAATTTGTACTTCCTTAATCATTTGAGGCGATTTCATGGATACCAAAACTTTTAACTGTTCTGGGTCAGCTTCTGTTCCTCTTTCACTGATAACATAACCCAGGAATTTCCCTGATTGAACTCCAAAAGTACATTTTTCTAGATTCAATTTTAGTCTTATCGTCTTTAAATTCAGAAATTTCTCATCTAAATCTTCCAAGTGTGCTTCATCCACAAAATGTTTTACCACCATGTCATCAATGCATACCTCCATGTTTCTTCCGATTTGGGTAGCAAATTCTTTATTCATTAACCTTTGGTAGGTAACCCCGACCTTTTTTAATCCAAAAGGCATAACCTTATAACAATGTAAGCCCATGTCAATGATGAAAGTAGTATACTCTTGATCCTTCGGATCCATTTGGATTTGATTATATCCTGCAAAAGCATCCATAAAAGTTAATATTTTGTTTCCTGAAGTGGAATCAATCAGCTGGTCTATTTGAGGAACATGAAATGGGTCATTAGAATAGGCTCAATTTAAGTCCATAAAATCAACACACATCCTCTATTTACAATTTTTCTTTTTGACCACTACCGGATTCGCCGTCCATAGAGGATACTGGGATTCCTTTATATGTCCGCCTCTAGATAAACGATCCACCTTAGATACAATAGCTTCTGCCGTTTCTAACGAAAATGCCCGCCTCTTTTGAACTACAGGTTTCCCCTCGGATTAACAGCTAGGCTATGTAAAATTGCTTCGATTGGTACTCCTACCACAACTCTGTTTTCCAAGAAAAAACATCCAGATTATGAGACAAAAATTATAACAGTTGTTGACGTAGAACTGGGGTCAGTAAGGTTCCTATTCGAAGTATTCTTCCCTCAGAATAAGTATACTCTTATATATCTTCACTTACTAATAATGAACCTGGGGTTTCCCTTGAACCGTCAACCCTTTCATCAAAATCCGAGGTCAACCCCTCTGATTGTTATTCATTCATCATATCACCACTACTGGATCCTCAAATTCGAAGTGCAGTGGCGTAGCATTCCCTTGCAACGTTTTGGTCGCTTTGAATGACCTCTACACGGTCTCCGACGACATATTCGACGGGGCTTATTCGCCAGCTTTATCTCTCTAGAAGTAATTGAACAGAAGTTGAGTTAATGAAGTGAGAAGGTTGGTATTTATAGACACATATGGGCTTTCCTGACAGATCAGGCCTGGGGACCTTTTTATGATGTTTGCCTATGGACATAATGGTCCATATAGGTAGGAATTGTTCTGACACTAGCCGCCGAGGAAGGTGAAGGGTTTTTTTTATGTCAGACAACTTCAAGAGAAGAGGAAGAGTTTTCTGACACAAATGTCAGAAGAATTGGTAACGTTTCCCAAAGAATTATGCTGGCACAGGTGCTCGTTAAGTGACGTCATGACCACGATCAATCCCGGCACCACTTTTTTCGCCTGAGTATGAAATTATTCGGGGGATGATTTATCCAAAGTGGTACAAGGATTGGGGGGGCTACTCGGATAACAGGAGCAATTCGAGGGGAGACTTTTCGAAGAATTGATTCTGGCCTTGATAGTTCGAGGAAGCTTTGTTGAAATTCGAAGAATTGATTCTGGCCTTGATAGTTCGAGGAAGCGTTGTTGAAATTCGAAGAATTGATTCTGGCCTTGATAGTTCGAGGAAGCGTTGTTGAAATTCGAAGAATTGATTCTGGCCTCGATAGTTTGAGGAGCGTTGTTGAAATTCGAAGAATGATTTTGTCCCCGATGGTTCGAGGCGCTACTTATGAAAACTTGAAGGGGAAATGGGTTTTTCCTGTCAGGAGAATTATTCAGTCCTAGTAAAATAACTTTTACTAAGACTGGGGGGCTACTGATAAGGAAGAATAAAAAGACAAGGAGAAAAGTGTAAAGAAGAAACTTGACAGGAGAAAATGGCAAAGGAAAAGTATGATAGGAGGAAAATATATAGAAATAAGTGTATAAGGGCTGAATTGTATTAATTATAAAGAGGTAGTCAAAATAGGAAGAAAGCAAAATGTAGGGACCAAAAGATGTAATTAGTCCAAGTTAAAGCGTGTGGGGTCCGCAATTGTACTATAAAAGGACCACACACGCTTCACAAATTCCGAGATGAATAGTACGAGACTTTCTCTCTCTATATTACTTAGCAATCTAAACTTTCTCTCTCTAAATCTAACACTGAGACATTTCTGTTTCGCAAAATCCTCTATCAACAATCTTCGTATCATAAAATCACACATGGACCACCTTTAAACTCTTCAGTGGCGCCGTCTGTGGGAAACGACAATCGTTCTGTCGATAATCGCTTCTTGGAAAGAATTCCTATACTGAGGAGGACCATGGAGGGCCAAGGGGATGACTTGATTAACCACTGCGAGGAAAACATGGAGGCAGATGACTTCCAGAACGATATGGAATCCAAAGGAGAAGGAGGTCGGCGAGTCGAGAACGTTTTCGATGACTCCGTCCTCCTGGCTCAGAGAAATGAATTGCTGCTGGAAATCGAAAGGTTGAAAGCAGAAAAGGAAGCCGTACAGAAAAATCTTCGATCCGAGATACGGAGAGAAACCGTCATCGAAAAGGAGGAACGCAAAATTGAAGTTCGTCCCAAAAAGAGGGGCGACAGATATCGGAGGCGCGAACGGCGATCCCCGAGGAGAAGAGAGGCACACCGATCGGAGTCGGCCACTTCAAGTGACTACTCACGGTATAGCACCTCGGAATCATCTCCTCGGAGATACCACAGGAGGAAAAAGCGTGATCATAGGCGAGCCGATTTCCGAAGAGGAAGAAGTTCGGAGAGAAAATCCTCGAGGGAAAAGAGTCGCCATGACCGAGGTGGTGATCAGTCTCATGAACAGGCCAAGTGCCCTGGCAAGAAAGATGATATGGGCCCTCGAAATTCAGAGTGGCAGCAGCAATACACTTTACCTTCCGAGGAGGGTTTGTACTTTTCGAACAACGACAATTTGAGGTCCAACATTTATCGTACAGGTCACAATTGGAGAGCCTCTCCCCTGTCCTCGGAGATCTTAGTGGGAAACCTCCCGAAGCACTTTGATATTTCTAAGTTAGAAAAGTTCGACGGGACACAAGATCCGGATAATCACATCGAACAGTTCAAGAATTTTATGATCAATTTCGACGACGATGATAAGCTGCTATGCAGAGCATTCTCTCAGACTTTCAAGGGAGTGGCATCTAAGTGGTACAACAGGCTACCTCAGGGCTCGATTAAATTTTTTGATATGTTCTGGAGCATCTTCAGGCAACACTTCGTGGGTAGCAAGAAGTTCCGTGCCAACGGTGACACAATCATTTACTGTCGACAAAAGGTGGGGGAGAGCCTTAAAAATTATACTAATCGCTTTGTCAAGACCAAAACGGATAAGGAGTACTGTAAGGACTCGGTAGCGCTTGCGGCTTTTAGGATGGGTCTGCTCCCCGGGTTGTTAAAGGACACGGTGGGGAAAAGCCTAGCGATGACCTTCGGAGCCTTGCTAGATCAGGTTGAGAAGAGAATCTTGGTAGAAGAAACCCAAGCTTCGGAGAAAGGGTCAGGAGAGCAGTTGGACCATAATCAATTCCAAAGGACTGAGTCAAGTGCCCAGGGCCCTCGGTCGAACGTTTAGGCTAAAAGTGCGGGTCAGTATCCTCCGAGGCAAAAGTCGAACCCGCAGTACTATGGCAATCAGCAAAACTACAATCAAGGGGGAAGACTCATGTCAAACAAATGGGTTCGGCCCGATTATTTCGCGGAGTTGACAGAAAATGTTGCTGCGATATTTGATAAAGCTAGGTCTACGGTCACGTTCAGGAAGCCTTTTCCCATACAGACACCGAGGGAAAGTAGAAGCGTTAACAAATATTGCAAGTATCATGAGGATATTAGGCATGACACCAAAGATTACATAGCTTTGAAGAAGGAAGTGCAAGCTCTAATCGAGAATGGAATGCTGTTGGAGTTTGTCAAAAAACACTCCCAGAAAAATCCCGTGGTAAAAGCTGTCTCAAAGAATACTGACACAGCCATGGTAATTTCCGAGGGGGTCGACAATTTTGACATCGAACAAGAGTATCTAGACCCCAAAGTGGGGAGGAACAATGTGAACCTGGTAGAGGAAGAAATTCCGAAGGGAAGGGTAGACAGTCTTTGTGCATTTTTTGATTCCCTGGCAATTTTCGGGGGATACACAATCGCAGGAAATTCTAATAGCTCTCGAAAGCGGCACATGGTCAACCTGACCACCCAGATTGAAGTGGGAGTCTCTGCGCAAATGCATCGCTTGCCTTCCCCAATTATTTGTTTCGATGATGATGATATGTGAAATGTTGCAGGCCCTCATGAGGACCCTGTAGTGATTGCGGCGGGCATTGCTGGGGATCAGATTCAGAAAATACTCATCGACACATGAAGCTCGGCGAATATCTTGTTTATGAGTACTTACCGCCGCATCTCTGACCCACCGGTTATCCGAAGATCCGACAAGACAATAGTGGGTTTTACTGGTGCCACGACAGTTGTAGTAGAAGAGTTTCAGTGTATGGTTGAGCTGGGCCGAGGACCATTTAAGAAAGAGGTGGAGGTACTTTTCATTGTGGTCGACGCACCAACCTCATATAATGCCATCCTGGGTCGCTCTTGGCTGTCCCGGATGCATGGCGTAATCTCCACAGTGCATCAGTGCTTAAAGTATGTGATCGGAAACAATATTGGGACAGTCCGAAGTAGCCAGAAGATGGCACGTGAATGTTACCAGGTAGCCCTGTCCTCTAAGGGGGTTCGAGGGGGGACCTCCGACCCAGCATAGCAATTAAAGGGGCCACCCCCCGAGGTCATCCCCTGTGATGATCCGAGGGAGGCCCCCGGATTTCAGGTCCCAGAAGAAGATTCTGCGACGCACGAATTTGCGACTGGCAAAGTTCTGAAAATAGGGGTCCACCTCTCTCCAGAATTTAAGGAGAAGTTAATTACTTTCTTATCTGATAAACTTGATATGTTTGCTTGGTGTGCACAGGATGTCACTGGTGTGCCGGCCGAAATTATGTGTCATAAACTCGCGATACGATTGGATGTTCGACCTATAGTCCAGAAAAGAAGGTCTGTCTCCCCGGAAAAGGCCTCAGCGATTTTGTCGGAGGTCGAAAGGCTGCTAAGCATCGGTCATATTCGCGAGTCGCATTATCTAGTATGGGCGTCGAATTCAGTGTTGGTGAGAAAGAAAAATGGCAAGTGGAGGATGTGTATTGACTTTACGGATTTTAACAGGGCTTTTCCTAAGGATCCGTTCTCTGTGCCTCGCATCGATCAGTTAGTGGATTCAACCTCCGGAAATCGATTGTTGTCTTTTATGGACGCTTACTCGGGATACAACCAAATTCGACTGGCAGCTAACGATGAGGAAAGTACTTCTTTTATTACTGGGCAAGGTTTATATTGCTATAAGGTCATGCCGTTCGGATTAAAAAACGCGGGGGCAACCTATCAGTGCCTAGTCAATAAAACTTTCGAGGGACAGATTGGGCGGAACATGGAAGCCTATATCGATGATATGTTAGTCAAAAGTGAGCGAGACAAAGACCACTTTGCTGACTTGGCAGAGACATTCCACAATTTAAGCAGTTTCAATCTCAAACTCAACCCGGAGAAGTGCATTTTTGGGGTGAGGTCAGGTAAATTTCTAGGCTACATGATCAGCGAGAAAGGCATCGAGGCTGACCCCGAGCAGCTAAAAGCTCTGATTGCGATGACACCTCCCCGAAATATTAAGGAAGTGCAAATTCTGACAGGGAGATTGGCTGCTTTGAATAGATTCATTTCTCGCTCATCGGATAAGTGTGCCCTATTCTTTAAAATATTGCGGAATGCGAAGCATTTCTGTTGGACCGAAGAATGTTCGACCGCCTTTCGTCAAATCCAAGAGTATTTGACCTCTCCGGAAGTCTTGTCTAAACCTGTGGTAGGGGAAACGTTAATTGTCTACGTAGCGGTATCCGAATGGGTTGTCAGTGTCGTTCTCCTCCGCGAAGATGACTATCTTCTAAGGCCAATTTATTATGTCAGTAAGAGTTTGTTGGATGCGCATAAGCGATATCTCACTTTGGAGAAGGTAGCTTTAGCTTTGGTAACGTCAGTTTGGAAGATGAGACGTTATTTCCAGGCCCATCCTATCGTTGTTCGGACAACTTTTCCTCTGAAGAGTCTATTACAAAGACCAGACATCTCTGGCAGGATGACTAAATGGTCCGTAGAGCTGGGAGACTTCGACATAACGTTCGAGCCTCGAATGGAAATAAAAGCACAAGTCTTAGCCGATTTTTTGGTTGAGTTCCATTCAGATAGAAAAGAACAGGAGGTACATGACATGGTTGACGAAGAGGAATGGATGATACGGACAGATGGCGGGTCAAACATTTCAGGAAGTGGGGCAGGAGTCTAATTGATTTCCCCCCAAGGGGTGGCTATGTTCCAAGCCATTCGTTTCGGTTTTAAGGCTACCAACAATGAAACTGAGTATGAAGCTGCTCTAGCAGGCTTACGATTGGCTCAAATATGCGGGGCTCGGCGAATAAAGTTGATCAGTGACTCTCAGTTAGTGATAAACCAAGCTTCGGGGGAGTCCGAGGCCAGGAAGGAAACGCTGATACGGTATTTGAAGCTGATGAAAGATTTGGCATCTGAATTCGAGGGAGTCAAGTTCAAGCATGTTCAAAGAGAATTAAATGCTGTCCCGGATTCTCTCGTCTCCGCTTCACGAACAGAAGGATATCTGTGGGTGTTGGTTCAAGAATACCCTTCGATCTCGATTGACGAAGAATATGCGATGAACATCTCGGAGGAAACCCACGTGATTACGCCTGATTGGAGAATAGTTCTCATTGATTTTTTAGCTCATGATATTTTTCCCGTCGACAAACATGAAGCCAGAAAAGTTAGATTCAAGTCCCACGGTTACATTTTGTTGGGAGGATTTCTGTATAAAATATCTCTGAGTCGGCCATTATTAAGGTGTTTGAGTGGGCCCGAGTCACAAATTATCCTCTCCGAGTTACACGACGGTGAAGGATCTGCTCATTGTGGATATAAGGCTTTAATCCGCAGGATATTCCTGGCAGGCTATTATTGGCCCACTATCACGGCCGACGCAAAAGATTTAGTCAAACGCTGCGACATGTGCCAGCGCTATGCTAATGTAATTCACAAGCTCGGGGTATTGATGGAAAGCATCTCAGAGGCAGTCCCGTTTGACAGGTGGGGCATTGATCTGGTTGGGCCTCCACCCATGGCATCTGGGGGCAGACAGACGATAATAGTGACAGTCGACTATTTTTCTAAGTGGGTGGAGGCTGAGCCGCTCGCGGGAACAAAGGCCAAAGACGTGATCAAGTTTTTCCTATCTAACATTTGTTGTCGTTTTGGTGTACCATTGCAGATTACCACGGACAATGGGCCTCAATTTGATAACAAGGAATTCCAGATCTTTTGTATATCGAGGGGCATACGACAATGTTTTTCGGCACCATTTCACCCTCAGGCGAATGGGCAGGTGGAAGTAACTAATCGCACAATCCTCGACGATTTGAAAAAGAACTTGGAAGGTAAAGCCGGGAAATGGCCCGACTATTTACAGGAGGTGTTATGGGCATAACGAACGACTCCCCGAATGGCCACTGCTGTGTCCCCATATGCCTTAGTTTACGGGATGGATGCCGTGGTCCATCCGGAGATCCTTTTTCCCTCACATCAAATAGCAACGTATGACTCAGACACAAATGACCAGAGTAGAGCGTTGGCTTTAGACTTGGTTGAGGAAAAGAGACAGCGAGCACAGCTGACTTCCATTCATTATCAAACTCTTATGAGGAGTCGCTATGCGTCCCAAGTAAAGCATAGAGGTTTTTAGGTGGGAGACAAGGTTTTACGCAAAGTTTTCTTGCATACTAAAGACAAGATCTTGGGGAAGTTGGGACCTAACTGGGAAGGCCCCTACGAGGTCACCGAAAGGATAAAACCAGGCACATATTGGTTAAAAGATAAAGAAGGGTGATACCTCCGCTTACCTTGGAATATTGAGCATTTAAAATTGCATCTTGATTAGCAGAGCCAGCTGACATTGTATTTCTTTTTCCTCTCTATGTATCCCCTGGAACAAATTTTGGTGAGGACACACTCTTTCCTACCCTATTAGGCACAGGAAGGTTTTAATGAGGTGTTTCGATGAGCCCCATAAATAGAAAGATTTCTTTGCCTTAACTATTTTTTGGGTCACAGTAACATGTGCCTCGAATCGTTGTCCCCTCAAACTATTTTCCGGGTCACAATAACATGTGCCTCGAATTGTTGTCCCCTCGCACTATTTTTTGGGTCACAGTAAAATGTGCCTCGATTAGTTGTCCCTTCGAATTATTCTATGGGATCATACTGATGTATGCCTCCAGTTTTTTGTTACTTTATTCATACTTGGGTCACATTAAGGCATGCCACCAATTTTTGGGACCTTCGAACTATTCTTCGGGTCACACTAAGGTGTGCCTCAAAGTTTTGGGACCTTCAAACTATTTTTCGGGTCACACTAGGGTGTGCCTCAAAGTTTTGGGACCTTCGAACTATTCTTCGAACCACTATGGTGCTTCAAGTTTCATTCTTACTTTATCCATATTTGGGTCACACTATGGTGTGCCTCGAATCCAGTCTCACTTTGTCATTATTTGATCACAATAATACGACTCAAGATATCATCTCCTTAAAATTTTTAAGTAGATCACAATAATTGTTCGAAGGAAATATAATGGGGAGTTCGAAGGCCTTATTGAAAACATAATACGTGTAAATTTATCCAAGTAATAATTGTTCGAAGGACAAAATAATTGGACGTTTGAAAGACTTGTTGCAAACATAATATATATAAAAGTGATAAGTGTTCATTGATCTCACAAAAATTGACATGTCTCACACAATTAGAACAGTACAATATGTTCAAGTCATTAAAAAAAAGAGGCCCTATTGGGCCATGCACAAAAAACTGACTCCTTCAGCACCTTTACTCAGTCTGAATTTTTCGAGGAGTCACTCCCCTCAGCCTCTGAGTCTTCACTTTCACTTACAATTATATGGGGGGGGGGGACGAAGTTCCGAGGGGACAAGCTTCCAAAAAGGCCCCAGGTTATATTCAGGATGTTCAGCATGAATTTGGGTCAACAAACCAGCTCGAGTAGTAGCATCCCGGGCCTGCAATTTACTTGTACATGTTTCTGCATAAGCATCCACAGCTTTGTCCTTTGCCTCCTCGACTTCTACAGGAAAACTCTCGATCCGTCTTCGCAGCTGATCTCGGTCTGCTGTCACTTTTCGAAGAGCCTCAGTGCATTGGGTGAATCCATCGCAAGCCAAGCGGTGTCCCTTTTTATACTCAGCTATT
Organism: Limnanthes douglasii subsp. nivea; assembly: GCA_036936605.1. Lineage (NCBI taxonomy): Eukaryota > Viridiplantae > Streptophyta > Magnoliopsida > Brassicales > Limnanthaceae > Limnanthes > Limnanthes douglasii. Next base: position 214,943,660 of record JAUPFV010000004.1, read on the forward strand.
ATCAACTCTTGGGAATCAGTCTTCTTCTTGTACAAATCCCTCTCCTCTTGACAACATCTCTCTAGCATTTTCACATAATTCTCAGAGGCAGAAAGACGCTCGTACAAGGCATCAGCTTGGCCCTCGATCATCGCATATTGCTTCTTGGCCTCCTCGAGCTGAGAGGCAGCCAACAATGACTTGAACTTGTAATGATTTTTGCGTTTTTCAAGATGACGCATCTTCTTTCCCCTGTTCACTGAAGTGTGCAGCAATCTCCGAAGGTTCAATGAGAACTCATCATCCAAAGGGACCTCGAACGAGCTCGAGGGAGACCCTAATGCTGTAGAGTCAAATTCGGAGAACCCACCACAAGCAACCTCTGGATCAATGAGTTGAGGAGGGTTGCTTCGAGGAACAGGGATATGAGCTAGTCTTGGGCTGTCTTCGAGGGGGGCTGGATGAGAAGCCTCAGTAAGAGGCGAGTGCAGGGATTGATGAGAAGTTTCCCTGGGAGATTGGCCACCCCTGTTCTCAGGCTCACTTGCACTCCCATGGACTTCTTTTTCAAGACTAGCCTCTATATTATTGACAGGAGTTTCTCCTCCCTCGGATTGCTCTTCGATGGGCTCGAGGAGGATACCCTTACCCTTCCTATCTTTTTTCTTGGCATCCTTCCTCGAAGGAAGGATGGGAGCAGGGGGGAGGAACGGGGTTCGTTGAAGCAGCAATAATTGGTGGAGGGGGTTGAGAGTTCGACGCCCCGACATCATTCGAGGAGGGAGGCCTTTGAGTATTAATGGGCCCTTCGGGATTCAATGGTTGGGTTGATAGTACTTCATCTTCTGTAGGTTCCCCCAAGTGGCTCTGCGAACGGTAACGCTTCGGCAAGTATATTACCACATCCTTTTGGCTGCACCGCTCCATCACTTCTCGCTCTGAGGGCGGAGTCATTAATCCTCTCATGCTAATACGATCGAGGGGATTGAGCCTCCATAGTCGACTCCTGAACAAATTATTGTCGGTGAAGCAGAGACGAAATCGGTTGTCCCATTGATCTTTTGCCCACAGGCGAAGAGGTAGCGCCCTCGACGTAGTCAGTATAAGGTTTGGATATACCAGTCATAGCTGCAACAAGTAACTAACTTCAAAACCAATTGCAAGTACAAGTTCGAGGGAGCATACTATTCGAAGGTATGTAAGTTTTCGAAGGAGCATAATTATTCGAAGGCATATAAGTTTTCGGGGAATATAAAATTCGCGGAGTAAAAAAAATTGAGGAAGTACTTACACTTCATAGTCCACTTTAGAGAAAACTTGTGAGGATTTGAAGGAGTGGCCTCTGATCCGGTCTCCCAGCAACCAGAGAAGAAGAGAAATTGCTGCCTCAATTTTTTATCAGCCTCTAGTAAATCTTTCAATACTTTTTGCCCTCGATTGAACGCCAGCGAGTAAAAGGGAAATTAAGGATTTCGGGCCAAACTAGCAAGGCCAATGAGTTGCCCTAGTAAAAATTCTTGACCTGAGAGCCTCGAAGCCATGATGCAGGCCATTAACGTAAACCACATATTGGGCCCAACCTGTGAGGGGAAAAGGTCTATCTTCGACAAATACTCAATGAAGAAGGGGTCTAAGGGATACCTTAACCCCCAATTCATGATTTCTGTGTATAACACCACCTCGTTGTCCCTCACAGATAAGGGTGTCTCTCATTCGAAGGTAAATCTGATGTTAACATAAGACGGGATGCACCATCGAGTCCTTAGCATTGTCTCCTCCTCCTTCGAAAAATATTTGTACCTGATATTGGCAAGGGCCACCATATGTTTATTTTCGATGCCCCGAATATTATTGCCGGCAATGCTGTCCAACTCCAAGGGCAGTACAATATCCCCTTTAGATTTTGGAGCAATCCGACGAGCTTGCTCTTCGGATATTGTTGTGGATGAAGATGTTGCAAAGTTCGCAGGACCCAAGGAAGGGATGATGGGCACTTTTGGTTCGAGGGGTTTTTTGAGAGGTTTTTTCCCTTTGGCATCTTGAGTTTCCTCATGTCTAATGTGCATATCCTCCTCGGCAATAATTTTTCTCGAGGGGGAAAATTGAGTTCCATCAAATGGTCATGGATGGAGTGGAAGGCAGACTCGACGCATCTGCTACGTGTCTTCGAGGAGGGCTGCTCGAAGTACGTCGAAGACTGCCAGAGATTCGAGGAGGACTGCCAGAGGTTCGAGGAGGGCTGTTTGAAGTCCTTTGAGGACTCACGGATCTCTGAGGGAGATTCTCAACGTCTGTTGGCAAAGTTGGTTCTCGAATAACTAGGGGAGCTTCCCTGGCCCGTTTTCGCTCGTGAGAGCCTTTTCTATCTTTGTGGGACTTCTTTCTCTTCCCAGACAAGTGCTTATGTTGTCTATCTTTACCCATCTCTCCGAGGGGGGCCGATTCACTGTGCAAGCTTTGTCGAGCGATTTTACGGGGGATAATTGCGGTCGAATTGTCCGAGGGAGGCCAAGGACCGAAGAAGGTAGTAGTCGATGGTGGAGGATGAGGCCTCACGTCTTCACCGGCAGCAATCCTCTCTTCGAACCGCTTACTAATTAACAACCACTCAGGAATTCGACGGGGCTTATTCGCCAGCTTTATCTCTCTAGAAGTAATTGAACAGAAGTTGAGTTAATGAAGTGAGAAGGTTGGTATTTATAGACACATATGGGCTTTCCTGACAGATCAGGCCTGGGGACCTTTTTATAATGTTTGCCTAGGGACATAATGGTCCATATAGGTGGGAATTGTTCTGACACTAGCCGCCGAGGAAGGTGAAGGGTTTTTTTTTATGTCAGACAACGTCAGGAGAAGAGGAAGAGTTTTCTGACACAAATATCAGAAGAATTGGTAACGTTTCCTAAAGAATTATGCTGACACAGGTGCTCGTTAAGTGACGTCATGACCACGATCAATCCTGGCACCACTTTTTTCGCCTGAGTATGAAATTATTCGGGGGCTGAGTGGTACAAGGATTGGGGGGCTACTCGGATAATAGAAGCGATTCGAGGGGAGACTTTTCGAAGAATTGATTCTGGCCTTGATAGTTCGAGGAAGCGTTGTTGAAATTCGAAGAATTGATTCTGGCCTTGATAGTTCGAGGAAGCGTTGTTGAAATTCGAAGAATTGATTATGGCCTCGATAGTTCGAGGAGCGTTGTTGAAATTCGAAGAATGATTTTGTCCCCGATGGTTCGATGCGCTACTTATGAAATTCGAAGAGGAAATGGGTTTTGCCTGTCAGGAGAATTATTCAGTCCTAGTAAAATAACTTTTACTAAGACTGGGGGGCTACTGATAAGGAAGAATAAAAAGACAAGGAGAAAAGTGTAAAGAAGAAACTTGACAGGAGAAAATGGCAAAGGAAAAGTATGATAGGAGGAAAATATATAGAAATAAGTGTATAAGGGCTGAATTGTATTAATTATAAAGAGGTAGTCAAAATAGGAAGAAAGCAAAATGTAGGGACCAAAAGATGTAATTAGTCCAAGTTAAAGCGTGTGGGGTCCGCAATTGTACTATAAAAGGACCACACACGCTTCACAAATCCCGAGATAAATAGTACTAGACTTTCTCTCTTTACATTACTTAGCAATCTAAACTTTCTCTCTCTAAATCTAACACTGAGACATTTTGTATCGCAAAATCCTCTATCAACAATCTTCGTATCATAAAATCACCCCTGGACCACCTTTAAACTCTTCACACTTAATTATCAACTTGCAATTTAGACAAATATCTTCATCCATACAAAATCTCAAAAACCTCATAACATTTACAGATTTTACCGATTGATAGATTTTTGAATCGAAACTTATTAATATCATAATAATGACAATCCAAACGGGGCTAAAAATCACCACTAGTTCTCCTAGTTTCGTGTTTGTCTAAGACTAGTTTTTTTGTTCACTTTTGTTTTCCAGTAACTTTCACCTTTTAAAACTTTGCAAATTTTAATCTTCGCATGTGCGATTGCTTAAGAGCTGTCACGTGGCATTCAAGTGGCAGCTGAAACAACAATTTTTTTTATCTTATGTTCGGTTTCCTAATTTTATGTCAATAATACTCACATTTTAAATTTAAATATTATTCGAAAAAAATTAATAATATACTATTGATAAAAAAATAAAAAAACCAAATAATTGAAAAAAAACGGATATTAAAGATTTTCTCCTTCTAATTAGAAAGAAATTATTATTATTAAATAAAGAAGCAAATTAGGTACTTTAATACTGAAGATTAAAAAAAAATCACACCTAAAAAAAAAACAATCGTCCTTTCAAAAATAAATTTCAAACGACAAAAACAATTTAGAACTCCAACTTTTTTTGGCACCAGCTCTGAATCAACACTCTGATAATCGAAATCTCCATCCTTAATCTTCCCAAATCTTCTTGATAAAACCTGAAAAAGAAAACAAAAAATAAAAAAAAAATTATTGAAAAGGTAAAAAATTATTTAGATCTCAAACTAATATAAGTAAGATCGAGACTTTCCAGCAAAATAATAGCTCGAAGCGGGAGAGGGACATGGGAATGGGTTAAGCTGATATTAAAGATATTAATTGAAAAAATATTGACTTAACTTTTAAATCGTACAAACCATTGAAAAACATGTATTATGAAAAACACTAAACATAAAAAGAGTGGCGCAAATGTTTTCAGCTAGGACATTTAAATAGTACTAACTTTTAGGAATATATTATTATCCGCCAGTAAAACGAATCTGATAATTGTATAAGAGGTCCTAAATCCATTTTTGGCGCTTTCTTCACTTCAGCTTCCACCTATACCTTCTTCTCCACATTTCCAGAATCCTCTCTCCTTCGTATTTTTGTGTTCACTCTTTCGCCGGAAAAATGACCATCTTCGACCTTACTTCAATCTCTCCTTGCTATCATGACCACTCCGTTTATCACTTCTCCTTCTTCACCATCTTTTTGCGCTCTCAAACCCAAAAACAACCCTAATCAAAAGGCCGTTGAGTCATATTTTCCTCTACACCCAATTAAACCCAAATCAAGAAACCCCATCACTAGTCCTTTCCAATTTAGCGATAAAACTCAGAAGTCTGTATCGTACTTGAAGTTTTCCGTTAATGATGAGCAAGAGAGGGAACACAGTAGCAGTAACTCAGCTCCGGTGGCAGTCGAACCGGAGAAAGAAATGGGTGACGGTGAGGATGACGAGGAAAAGAGACAACAAGAGATTGATTGGAAAACTGATGAGGAGTTCAAGAAATTCATGGGGAATCCTTCGATTGAGGCGGCGATAAAGCTGGAGAAGAAGAGAGCTGATAGGAAGCTCAAGGAGCTTGATAGGGAGCGACACAGTGACAATGCAATCGTGGGGATTTTCAATACACTGGTGCGTGATCGTTTGACAAAAGAGAAAGAAAGGTTAGAGAAAGCTGAGGAGGCTTTTAAGGCTCTTGATCTTAACAAGGTATTGATACTTTTATGATTCATGAATCTGTATATGGTGCTTATATATATGCAAGCAAAGCAACTTATTGTTATGACAAATTGACATGGTAGTTAAGAAGCTGTTTTGGTTTGGATACATTTTTCGCAACTGATGTTCGAAGATTTGGAGATGGGGGGATTTTCATTGGGAATTTGAGAAGACCCATTGAAGAAGTCATACCAAAACTCGAGGCAAAACTGTCTGATGCAGCCGGCAGGGACGTTGTATTATGGTTCATGGAAGAGAAAACTAACACTGTCACTAAACAGGTATTCCAAGTTCACTTGGTTTATTACCTGTACTTGTTTTAGGTCTGTATGGACTCGTTTGGTATATAGGTTGTGACCGGTGGTGATGTCCAAGGACTATTTCCTTTGGTATATAAGCTAAGGGTTTTTAAGCCTAAAAAGTCAGATCAACCAGACTACCTATTTCTGATAAGGCAAAAAGCCTAATGGGACCAGACAATTGAGAGGGTTGGGATTGGACAAGACTAAATAGTCCGTTTGATTTCGATCATATCCAATACAAAAGAATTGTAATTATTTTATCATATATGTTGGAAAATAGTTTCTTTTTCTATCAAGGTTCTGTTCTTACTATTGTTGTTTCTTTTTAAGGTTTGTGTAGTGCAACCCAAGTCGGAAATAGATCTCCAGTTCGAATCTACTAAACTGAGCACTCCTTGGGGATACGTCAGTGCGATAGCTTTATGTGTTACAACTTTTGGGACAATCGCGCTAATGAGTGGTTTCTTCCTTAGACCAGATGCTACATTAGACGACGTTATTGCTGATGTCATACCTCTATTTAGCGGGTTCATATCCATTTTGGGAGTTTCTGAGGTATGTAGTTTACGTATAAATCATATCTTAGATTTGATTACTAAGGTATCGATACATATAATATATGGAGGTGTTGGAATAGCCAAAGAACTGATAGGAATCAAGATACTTGTGATTCACTATACCTCATCTATGATACTAGAGAAGGGTTTGGTGTCCGTAGATTTTTTTTGTCTTTCTTAGGCTGGTAGGGAAAAGCTTGTTTGCTCCGTTTAATATCTTAAGCTTAAAAAAGCTAAAAACTGCGAAACTAGATCTTTTTAATTTTCTTTTGGTTTCTCTATACCAATCCTCTTCAAATATGCATTTTTAACATTTGTTTCTGTTTTCTGTCTTCTGACTTCACGCCACTGTATTAAAAATTAGCTATCTTCAACACACCGAAGAAGCTATGGCTGTTTCTAAGCTAATTTTCTATATCTTCCTATTTTAAGCCAACTTTTTAGCTTGTTCGGCATGCACTAACAACCCTTTTTAGGGATGCAAGTGACTATACGCAGATAACGATTGAGCTTTGTCAGATTGTAGAAGTATATGCGATGAAACTTTAATCCTGAAGATTAATACTTCGCTCCTAAGGTATATTAAATGTAACCAAAGCTGTGGTGTGATGCAGATAGCAACAAGAGTGACAGCGGCACGTTATGGTGTTAAAATGAGCCCGTCTTTTCTTGTGCCGTCCAATTGGACGGGGTGTCTAGGAGTAATGAACAATTACGAGTCACTCGTTCCAAATAAGAAGGCCCTTTTTGATATTCCGGTGGCGCGCACTGCAAGTGCATACTTGGCATCTCTACTACTTGCTGCTGCTGCTTTTGTCGCCGATGGTAGCTTCAACGGTGGAGCTAATGCATTGTATGTCAAAAGTTGAATATTTTTTCACTGTCTATTAATATAGTTCAAATCTTTTCCATTGTTGATGGTAAAAATGCTGATTTGATTGGATTGCAGGTTTATCAGGCCCCAATTCTTCTATAATAATCCATTGCTCTCTTTCATCCAATTTGTCATTGGACCTTATTCCGATGACCTTGGTAATGTATTGCCTTATGCAGTTGAAGGAGTCGGAGTTCCTGTCGATCCCCTTGCTTTTGCTGGGCTTTTGGGTCAGTTCCTTAGATCACTCTATATTATTTTCTGTACATTGATTGTTTCAGTCTAGTCGTACGAAAGAGCTCACTTAGATACTTAATTCAGCTAAATAGATCATAATCGATGGAAAGCAAGATAATTGGAGTTATAACCTCCATTGAAAACTTTGGCTATGTTATGAATAAAGTTTTATTGTAAATAATACTTTATCGGAGCTGATCCGGACCCATATTTCAGACGTATTGTCATAATCCACATTTGGTTTTGATTGATATAACAGGAACCCGACTAAGTCTCAACTTTTTTATGGAATTTTCTGTATATAAATTTTAATTTTTTAATAATCATTTTGATTTTATTTGTGCCCAACCTAGAAAGATGATCCGTATTGATTAGTTCTCAATACCCAAACATGACACTCAAGACAATAGTTATTTGTCCGAACTTAGATAACATACATGAAATCCATGTCTATACCTCTTTTTTCTTACTAATAAGACAAAACCAGCAGTCTGGTTCGTAGTATAACTCGCCACCCCAATGGGGTTGATAACAATATAGAATATAGTGATATAAAACGATGAAATACTAAACCGAGTTTCTTGTGTAGGGATGGTGGTGACTTCTTTAAACTTGTTACCCTGTGGAAGACTAGAAGGAGGACGCATAGCTCAAGCAATGTTTGGAAGACGCACTGCTGCTCTGTTATCGTTTGCGACATTTCTTGTCCTTGGAGTCGGAGGCCTTAGCGGAAGTGTCTTGTGTTTGGCGTGGGGATTATTTGCCACCTTTTTCCGAGGTGGAGAAGAAGTTCCTGCAAAAGATGAGATAACTCCAATTGGAGACGATAGATATGCTTGGGGTGTTGTTCTCGGCCTTATATGTTTACTCACACTATTCCCTAACGGGGGAGGTACTTTCTCCAGTTCTTTCTTCACCGGACCATTTTTCCGTGGGGGTGTGTAAATAGTTCAATGGTATAAGTGCATGGTGGTGTAAATAGTTTGTAGGTTTATGTATGTCTGTATTTGTTTTGCCAGTATTTGTGTATGTATTTGTCAGTAAGTTTCGAAGAGGTTTCTTACTTCGAAGCCTCTACGAGCTAATCCCTATCCTATGAACTAAAATATGTTTTTTCGCAAGAAAATGCTTCGTTGGTTCAACTTTTTAAGCTTAAGAAAAAGCTAGTTCTTAAACTCGTGAGACTGTAAACGTTTATAATATCAGACAAGTTCTTTTTTTTAAAAGCAACATAATATTTGATTAATAAAATAGGAATACACATAGTCTTCTTAAAAATAACATTAAAGTAAAATACAGGCATTAGCATTGAAGATAACATTTGCATGTTTTGTTTTAGACAGAAAATCTAAATCGATGCTAGATTTTTTCCTAAAACGATTTGAAAATACACAAAGACATCTTTGAAAATGAAAGAAATCAGCAATATGCATTGGCCAAGCTTGATAAAAGTATCATCAGAAACGATAAGAATTTGAAGAACAAAGGCATCATTCACCAGATGCATGCACTAAATTCAGCAGAATAAGCTTCCAATAAGGCGCTTCCAATTCGATTCACCAGAACAGCTAGGAGGTTTAAGGGAGCTTAGACGAAGAACTTCAATTGAACTGATCCATATATGCAAGAAGACATTAAAAGCAGCTTCACTCACAACAGAAGCTGCGATTGAGCAGAGCGAGTGCATCTTCGAACAAGGAGTAATCGCAATTACCACAAGCCTTGTAGCGAGCAACAAGAAGCTTCCAATTCGACTCACCAGAACAAGACGGAGGCTTAATAAATCTTAGACGATTCAATCGAACTGATACACAAACGCATGCAAGGAACGATTTAGAAAGCAATAAGATATTAAAAGCAACTTCATTCATACAGAGGCTGTGATTGAGCAAAGCGAGGGCAACTTTGAACAAGGAGCAATCAGGAATCACAACTACCACAAGCCTTGTAAGAGGTTATCTTTGAGGTGGAACAGTCAGGAACCAAAAGTACGAGGGCAGCAACAACCACTAGCCATGCATCGAACAGGAATGGAGCAACTCTTTAAGGTCAGATGCGGTTTCACCCAGAAAGAACAACAATCAGAAGCTTCAATAACGAAAAGAGGCATCTTTGAGCTTGATGCAATCAGGAAGACTGAGGGCGAACCGATATGAAAGAACTCTATATAGACATAAAACTTATTTACCTGTTAGTAACGACATAACCTAAACCATGACCTTCTAACATTAAAATAGATTTAAATTTGATAGGAATGTCACTGATAAAGATAATTTTCTTCATTTTGCACTTCAAAGTCCAACGAACAAGCCAATTGGTTGATCTGTTCTGTTCTCTGAAGATGTGAACTAGGGTCATAGATGGAAAAATCAATCTCCTGAAATAGTCAAGAATAAAAACAATAACCCAAAGAATGTCACCTTTAGTGAGAAGATAAATAATTGTAAGAGAGTCAGTTTCAAGATCCACCTGAGTCCAACCTTTCTGCTTGCAAATGATTAGACCATCAAGCATGACTCTAATTTCATCCATTAAGGGAGAAAACTTACCATATAGATTACCAGCCCCATAAATTAAGTTTTCATAGTTGCCCCTCATAACCATAACTCCACTCGATTCACCATTGACAAGACATGAAGCATCAGAATTAAGTTTCATTCTTCCAGCGCTAGGGAAATTCCATTTAAGATAGAGAGGCATGTTCTTACTAAATTTGACATGGTTAAAACATCCTAAGACTTTAGCATCATATATGTCCTTATCCTAGTGTTTACAATTAAACTTATTGTTATAATCAATGCTAGTGAGAATATATTTTATTTCAGTAATAACATTCTTATAGTTTATAGAAATCCATTTGATTTTAACAAGGTTTCAACATTTCCATATAATTCCTAAGACTATAGAAGGAATTATATGTCTTATATGAAGTTTTTTATTAGTGGACCATAACCAAGATCTAGTTATGTGAGTAATAGTCATAAAACTAGATATATGAATGTTGAAGGCTTTGAACAGTAGATCGTCCCTCGACTATCGCGTTTGGTGGCAAATAGTCCCTTGACTTTCAAATGTCCATTGACAGTCCCTGGACTATCGCGTTTGGATAAAGTTAGTCCACCAGATCCTCTGATCCATGAGAGGCCGCCACCTATCACCATAGTCCCCAGATTTTTGTATCACCACTAGTCCCTTGAGTTTAGTTTTCCGTAATATTCTATATTTTGGGTTTGACCTAAACTCAAGGGACTAGTGGTGATACAAAAATCTGGGGACTATGGTGACAGATGGCAACCTCTCATGGATCAGAGGATCTGGTGGAATAACTTTATCCAAACGCAATAGTCCAGGGACTGTCAACGGACATTTGAAAGTCAAGGGACTATCTACCACCAAACGCGATAGTTGAGGGACGATTTACTGTTCAATGCCGAATGTTGAAGATATTAGCAAAGTATGACCATATTGACAAGGCAAAGATACAAGAGACAAACACATGATTAGGAGACTCAATATTCATGCAAAATTGACATTTAGAAGCTAGAGAAACATGTCCTTTTTGTAAGATAGTATCTACAGGAATATAGTTAGGAATTAGCTTCCAGTGAAGAAAAGAATACTTCTTAGGAGTTAGAGAATTCCAGATTTATGATACATATTAGATTCATTATGATGAATTCTGATATTGTCCTAGAGCTTCCCCATATTAGAAAGGTACCAAATCAGGAAATCCTCCACATTAGGGTTGACATGACAAAGACTAATTTTATCTATGTCACTAGGAGCAATAAGATTAGTTAGCTCACCAAAGTTCCAAGAGTTATTGAACGAGTAATTACATACCTTTTCGGCCTTAAACCAAGAATTATCAACACTATCATCCAGAGTTAGGCGAAGATCTCCATTAGCCCACCTATTCAACCAGAAATCCATCTTACCTGCTCCAAGCTTCCAGCATACACGGGGCTCTGCATAGCTTTTGATGTAGGCTAGACATTTCCAAATTATTGAACCAAGCCTAGATAAGAAATATGTAAGGAGTGTAATCCCTTGCAGTATATATTATGAATTAAATTAGCCCATAAGGAATTATTGGTTCTGTAATTGACCCACAACTTACAAGAGAGAGAATATTGAATATCAGATAGCAATATGACATTCAAGCCTTCTTCCTTGAAGGTTTCACAAACATATTTCCACTTGCACCAATGAATTTTGTGTTCAGAAGTAGAGGAGCCCCTAAGAAATCTTTTAAAGATGTTCTCAGTTTTGCACAAAACACCCTTAGGGATAGTATTGTAATGCATCCAATAGTGAAAAATGTTCATAAGAACAGTAGAAATAAGAGAAAGTCTCCCAGAAAATAAGATATGGACAAAATCCCAATCCTTGATTCCACTATTAATTTTACAAATAAGGATATTATAATTGCTAGAAACATTGTTAGTGTTGATAAGTCTTAGAATATCTAGGGTTGATTATCGGTAAACGTGTATGGAAAGAAGGGTGTGAGGCGAATAAGTACAAGATTCTAGAGAGATAATGTAGTCAAAATAAAGTACTAATCATTGGAAGATCCACTTTTGGGGGATATGATCTTTCCTTATCTAGTCACAGCGGTAGGACCCACTGTACCTAGGGTTGATTATCGGTAAACGTGTATGGAAAGAAGGGTGTGAGGCGAATAAGTACAAGATTCTAGAGAGATAATGTAGTCAAAATAAAGTAGTAATCATTAGAAGATCCCCTTTTGGGGGATATGATCTTTCCTTATCTAGTGACAGCGGTAGGACCTACTGTCACATGCCATATTCACTCTAATTACATGTTACCCCTCATATTTATACTTATGTCACATATTTCCTACTTTACAATTAAGTCCCTATAAGTTCATGTATTAAAAATTGGAACCTTTGTTATCCTTGGTATTTTATGCCTTTATCAGTAGCCCCTAGTTTTACGGAGGATCGAGCAAAAACTAATCGAGTGTAGAAGCGTAGGGTCGGGATTCTTCATAAGCTTATTTGTCGAACCTCTTCATATATAGCGATCCTGTCGACCCTTCACCATTAATCTGACATGTCGACCCTTTATGCTCTTTTTGCCAAACCTCAATTTTTTATTCGTTGTGCTGATCGAGCGCAGATGCATAGGGTAGTGATCCCGTCGACCCTTCACCACTGATATAAAATGTCGACCCTTTATACTCTTGTTGCCAAGCATCGACTTTTTCATTCACTACGCTGCGATATTTTGGACACAATCAAAGTTGCATTCAAATTATTTGGGCCGTTTTCGTGGGCTTGGAGTCAAGTTAATCTCTTCAAAGCCTACCAAGCTTCCCCGTCAAACCGGGTTATCAACCTGTCCACGTCCCTCATTGAATTAGTTAGTGTATTCTTCATAATTAGCTGCCTACGCGCATGTAACAACTCTAGCCCACTAGGTCTGCTACAGCCACTCGGTTAGACACGTGTCTCATGGTAATTGGGTCGTACTTTAACCAGTATTTTGGTTAAGCGACTCTTGATATTCCTGAGGTTCTTTTCGATTGCGCTTATCCATGGAGCGGATCTTTACCACACTTGCTTCTTCTATAAATAGTTCTCTTCTCTCACTCTCATTTCCACTAAGTTTTTTTTAGAGAGATAAGCTCTGGCTATTTTTCCCTTTCTAGAGAGAGAAAATCCTACTTAGTTTATGAGAAGGCCCATATCTCGCAAGAAACCGACGAAGAAATCCGACTCCCCTGAGAAACAAGTCTTTCGCTTCGTCTACTACTTACAAATCACTAAACGAGCAGAAGAATACCGAGCCGCTGGGTTGATCCACAAAGGCTTCGTTTCACCAGCGTATTCAGAACCGTTAATTTGTCCAAAACCTAGAAACCCAGGCCCCTCGAACCTTTCAACTCACGAAGATCTTCCGATCTCTCAAAAAGCATCTTCGTCGAGGCCTTCTGCTGCTCACTCTTCTCCCAAGAAGTATGCTGCTGAGAATCTTCCCAGCTCTTCAATACTTCAGAATACTACCAACCGACCAAAGACCCTATTTTTTTACCATGGGCAACTTCAGCTCCTCATCCACTCCTCCGCACGAGTACGTTCAACTGACCACTGACATTATAGGGCGTCGAACCGACCCCAACACCGCAACTACTGCCAAGTGGGTAGTTCTAACAGATGAAGAGAAGAGGAAACACAAAAAGGCTGTTGCATCAAAAGCCGGTGCTACAAGGCTTGGCCATGTTCGAACCCACAACAGCTCAAGTGCTATCCTCGCAACTCCTTTCCCTTGTGATTTGACGTCTACTGATAAATATCTACCCACAGGGGTGATAAATGCCGAGGCTGTACAACCAGCCCTCAAGTCTTCCATAAAGTTAGTGTCGGCTAATGTTGGAGGCAAAATTGCTGATAGAACTGGTCACAAATCTTCGTCCAAAGGAGCTGCCTCACGAAAGGACGAGGATGAACCTGCTAAAAAACCCTTACATAAATCTTTCAAGCCAAATGTATTGATAAGGGTTGACGACGACGCTGCTGATAAAGTCGCCCTAAACCTTCCTCCAAGGTTCCTGCACCGACGAGGATCGAAAACAAAGATGTGGGTCAGCCAATCTAAAAACCTCCAATACATCTGCACCAGCTAAAGTCGAAGATACGCCTGTGATAGCACCTGGATTGGTAGAAATTAAGGGTGAAGAAGACCGTCCTGAAGGGGTTGACTGTTCCGACCATGCATTTGAAGATTCAGAACCAACCGATGAATCCTCCGATGTTTGACGTTTGCAGCTCAGATTTTTATGTTGTTTTTCTTTTCTCCAAACTCAACTTGTTTTGTCCTTGGTGGATTTTATTCTCCAAGCCGCACCTGTTTTCAACGGCACTTATTTGCACTTGTTATTTTTTGTTTTTAAGACTATGCATCATCATTTTGTAATCGGAAGTGATCAATTTATGATGCTAAGGTTTAATGTATTTTATTACATCTTAAATTTGTAGATCAACTTGTGGTTGAAAAAACCCTTCTCACAGGTTCGACATTTTGTTGACCAACTTGAAAGTTGAAAAACCCCTTTTAATAGGTTCGACATTATGCTGATCAACTTGAGAGTTGAAAAACCCCTTTAATGGTATCTACATTTTGTTGATCAACTTGAAAGTTGAAAAACCCCTTTTAATGGGTTTTGCATTTTGTTGATCAACTTGAAAGTTGAAAATTCTCTTTTAATAGGTTCGACATTATGTTGATCAACTTGAGAGTTGAAAAAGCCCTTTAATGGGTTCAACATTTTGTTGATCAACTTGAAAGTTGAAAAACCTCTTTTAATGGGTTCGACATTTTGCTTTTAGTACGCTTGTTTTGAGGCTTTAAAACTTTACTAAAATGGATCAGTTTAAGTAGGCACCTCATTAAAACCTCCCCGCGCCACCAGGGTAGGAAATAGTGTTCCCCCGACAAAAGTTTCTTTACAAAGGAAATGTAAAGCGATAACAATTACAACTTATTCCAAATACAATTTAAGATGCTCGATATTCCACGAAATACGTAGAGGTCAACCAAATTTATCTTTTAAACGGTAAGTCCTCGATTTAACTTTTTCTACCCCTTGGTACGGTCCTTCCCAATTGGGTGCCAACTTCCCAAGGTGCTTGTCTTTTGTATGGAGGACAATTTTTCGCAAAACATTTTCCCTAAATTTGAAGTCTCTTCTCCGAAATTTCAAGGCATACCTACTTCTCATCGGGGTCTGATAATGTAAAGAACTGAGACGAGCCTTAGCTTGCTTTTCCTCTATCAAATCCAAAGTGAAAGCCCGATTTTCATCGTTAGTGCTCTCCTCGTAGTGGTTGATTCTGAAAGAAAGGAACATTGTTTCTGCTGTTATTACCGCATCCATTCTATATACCAAAGCTTAAGGTGATTCTTCTGTCGTTGTACGAGGCGTGGTTCGGTATGCCCACAACACCTCTTGTAAGAAATCCGGCTATTTTCCAACCTTTCCTTTTAATATCCTTTTTAATCCACTACAGTATATTGTGATTGGCACAGAATTCCCTCATTTCGTTGCTGTCGAAATGTGGACCATTATCCATGGTTATCTTCCGAGGGACCCCATATCGACAGCAAATGTTTGACCATATGAATTTCACCACATCCTTAGATCTAGTCCCTGACAGCGGCTCTGTTTCGACCCATTTCGAGAAATAATCCACTGCTACCACAATAGTCTGCCTTCCTCTAGTTGCTAATGGAAGTGGTCCTACCAGATCTATTCCCTACCTATCGAACGGTAGACCCTTAGAAATGGATTGTAGAGGGACTGCTGGGGTGTGTATCGAACTGGCAAACCTCTAGCATGTATCACATCTTTGACCAGCTCTTTAGCATCGACAGACAACGTATGCCAATAAAAACCTGACAAAAGGACTCTCCTGATCAGTGTCTTGAAGCCATACTGTGCCGACCCTTCACCGTCATTTAGTTTGGACAATACCATCTGTGATTCTTAACGCCCCAGACATCTTAACAAAGGTCTGCTTGCAAATTTTTTATAAAGAACATTTCCCAACAAGGCAAAACCTCGCGCCTTGTACCGAACGCTTTTTGCCAGAGTCTTATCATTAGGCAACACTTCCTCAGTCAGAAACTTATAAATGTTGCTCTTCCAATCAGTATTTGAAACCGTTGAAATTTGACAAGCTATGTCTGGTCGACTTTCCAGGTCTTTCCTTTTCAAAATGGACCGATAATCTTGAGTCAAAATCGAGGGGTACTCTCCCACATACGTCGTTGTTGCCAGTGAATCAAAGATTGTATTATCTTCCCTTCAGACATGTTCATAAGTAACCTTTTTAAAAGACGAAGCCAAAATTCTCAAAGCCGCTAAGTATTGTACCAGCTGCTCTTTCCTTTCCTCGGATTGTCCCATTGCGTGATTAATCAGAAACTGCGAATCGCTTATTAGCCGAACATTTCTCTCTCGACAAACCTGTGCCAACCTTAGGCCCGCCAATGTTGCTTTATACTCAGCTTCATTGTTCGAATCCTTGAAACTGAAACGGATTGCTTGATGCATTGCAATCCCTGTTGGTGTAGAAATTTGGACACCACCCGTGCATCCGTTGATACTTGAACCACCATTAATTCTGACTATCCACTCATCCGTGTTTACTTCTGGTTCAGCTGCTACTTCCTCGGATCTGCCGGAATGAAACTCCACCAAGAAGTCTGCTAAAGCTTGCCCTTTAATAGCTGTTCTCGGTTCAAAGTCAATATCGAAGTCCCCCAGTTCTACCAACCATTTCGAAATATGACCAAAAATATCAGGTCGCTGTAAAACACTTTTAAGGGAGAAAGTGGTTCGAACCATAATAGAATGACCTTGGAAGTATGGTCGCATTTTTCTAGTGGCTATTACCAGAGCTAGTGCTAACTTCTCAAGCTTTAAATACCGCTTTTCTGCATCCTGAAGCTGCGCTCATTGCATGCTCTGAAACTGCTATATAAAGAAACAAAATTTCCGGGGTTAGTGGTTTTGTCAACAGCGTTGAGGATGACAAGTAATTCTTGATGTTGAGGAACGCTTTAGTACATTCATGAGTCTAGCTGAAATTCTTAGCATTCCTCAGCACTTGAAAAAATGGTGCGCACTTGTTAGAAGATCGTGAAATCAATCTGTTCAGCGCTGCTAATGGTCCGGTCAAAATCTGTACCTCTTTAATATTCCTCGGGGGTGCCATATTGTTCAGAGCGTTTAACTGCGTTGGATCTGCCTGTATCTCTTTCTCATTGATCATGAACCCTAAAATTTTTCCAGATCAAACTCCAAAAGAGCATTTTTCTAGATTCAATTTAAGGTTCACTTTTCCAAGGTTCTTGAATGTTTCTTCTAGGTCAGCAAAATGACTTTCATTGGTGACTCTCTTGACCAACATATCATCAGTGTAGACCTCAACATTCCGTCCGATTTTTTTCCTCAAATACCGTATTCATAAGCCTCTGATAGGTAGCTCCTGCATTTTAAGACCAAATGGCATAACCTTATAACAGTATAAACCCCTTCCTGTAATAAATGCAGTGCTTTCCTAATCTTTAGGATCCAGATTTATCTGATTATACCTTATGTAGGCATCCATGAAAGATAATAACTTGTTGCCTGACGTCGAGTCTACCAACTCATCAATCCTTGGCATTGGGAATGGATCCTTAGGAAATGCTCGGTTGAGGTTCGTGAAGTCTACACACATTCTCCACTTTCCATTTTTCTTTTTAACCAGAACTGGATTTGCTGTCCAACGTGGATACTGGGACTCCCGTATATGTCCTACCCTTGTCAATCTATTGACCTCTGAAATGATTGCCTCTGCCTTTTCTTGGGAAAACACTAGACGTTTTTATGTTATGGGTCGAACATTTGGATTTATAGACAACTGATGATAGATGACGCTCTCAGGGACTCCTGTAACATCTTCTGAACATCAGGCAAACAAATGTAGCTTTTGTTTAAGAAAATCAATCAATATTTTTCGGAACTAAGGGGACAAGTTTACACCAATCTTTAGGAACTTTCCTTTGGAAAATTTATAACTTTCATAACTTTCAGCCGTAAGTAATAAACCTGGGGTCTCCTTAGGATTGTCCGTAGGCTCTGATCCATGGGCCGACCCCACTAAATGTTAATCCCTCACATCGACCATCCCCCTATCTGATTTTACTGCCAAAGCTGCTCGGTAACATTCCCTCGCGGTCTTTTGACTGCTTGTGACAACACCGACGTTGTTTCTGATTACGTACTTCACGAATTGATGAACTGTAGAAGTTACGGCATGCATTCTTGACAACCAGGAGTGACCAAAAATTGTATTGTGCGATGTGGAAGCATCAATGACAATAAACAACACTGTTACTTCCTTTTTGAAACGCCGTCTTCCGAGCTGAACCACCCTTTCAAACTCACCAACTACCTCTATTGATGCTCCTGTGAAGCCGATAATAGTCCGATCTGATTTTACGATCACTGATTTATTCCTAAACCCTGAGAAGGTCGACAAGAAAATAATATTTCCTGAACTACCAGTATCCACCAAAATTCTTCGCACCTCCTCCCCTGCAATAGCCGCCACAATCACGATTGCATCCACATGAGGGCCGACAATATCTCTCATGTCATTGCCATCGAAGCATAGAATGGGAGACAGGTTTTGGTATAAATGAAGCAAAGTTCTTGCCTCTAACTGAGTATCCAGATTAACTACATGCCTCTTTCGCGAAGAATTGGTAATACCTGCCATTGAGTCGCCCCCGAAGATAGTTAGAGACTCAAATTTTTTGTATAATTCGCTTACCTTTTCTCGTGCCGGGGGTACTACTTCCTCAATTAGTCCGATTAAATTCTTGTTTTTATCCGGTCCAGATATTCGGTGGACAAATTAAATGAATCATTGACCTCGGAAATCACCAAAGAAATTTCTTGCTTTGGCACTACTACAATCTGCTTGGCTGCTCCGCTTTGAGGAGTTTTTTTATTCCTTCTTGAGCGCGATGTAATCTTTGGTATCATGACCTACATCATCATGGTACCTACAGAAATGGTTGTTCCGACCTTTTCCGGGAGTTCCGATCGGAAATGGCTTCTGAGAATGCACACTCTTCCGTGATTTATCAAAGATAGTTGCAACACATTCAGTTAAATCAGAAAAATAATCAGGCCAAACCTATTTGTTCGATATGGGTCGGTACTTATTTCCTTGATAACCATTTCACGTCCTCTGAGTTTGATTCCCTGATCCTTTCCCATGTGAGTGTTGTGCTGCCGATGCTACGGTACGTATCGGTTGTGGCTGAGGGATCATGTTTGTTTTCAGAGTCTTTTGTTACGTAACAACCGAAGCTTGATATGTCTGTTGGATCTGTGCTGCCAATTCCGATGCTTCAGTTTCCTCGATCAGGAACTGCTTTTCGACTTGGGCTAACAAAGCTGAATAGGTGAAAGCCTGTTTCTTCGTCATAGCTTGTTTCATCAGCCCATGTAACAAGCCTAATCTATAACCAGTTAAAGCCACGCTTTTGTCATAATAATCAGGATCAGTCTTCGCGTCTATAAAACATCGAGTATAATCCCTCAAACTTTCTCCGACCTTTTATCGGCAATTAACGATTGTATCCCCGTTTGCTCGGAAGTTCTTACTTCCGACAAACTGATGTCTGAACATCATCCAGAACATATCGAAGTTTCTAATGCACCCTTGTGGGAATCGATTATACCACTTTGATGCCCTGTCTTTAAACGTCATTGAGAATGCTCAACAGATCAACTTGTCGTCATTGTCAAAACTTAACATAAAATTCTTGAAAGCTTCCAGGTGGTTATCTGGGTGTTTCTTTCCGTCATACTTTTCAAGCTTTGAGATGTCAAAACACTTCGGGAGATGCCCCGACAAAATTTCATCTGATAAAGGGGAAGACCACCAGTTATGCCCGATGTTAAAAGTTCCGCCTCCTAAGCCTTCTATATGACTCGCGAACGATCATTCATCAAGTGGGTTTGCAAATTGACTTTCGACCTTGTAGCCATAAGACTGGCTTCCTGATGGAAATTGGAAAGGAGGGAAATTCTGCTGCTCTTTGTTAACTGTAACCGTACCAACGTTTTCAGCAGACGTGAGAGTCACTTTGTCGATGCTACCACCTTGAGTTTCAACAAATTTTGCTCGCAATGACTTATGCCTTCTGAACTCTCGTTCCTTGATCATTATTTTATCCTTCCTAAGGAATCAAAAAATCTCTGTCAGGGGAAGAAGACTCGCACATATCCTCCCCTGAAGAAAAGTCGTACTCAAGTTTGGATCGGAATCCGGATTTCTTTCGTGCAACCCCGTCGAACCTTCGCACTCGATTTCTGCCTTTGTAAAAATCCACCTCATCTGACCAATAGCACGACAGGCTTCTTTCATTTCTTCACCTGATCGTTCGTTTCGACCGTCCAACCGACCTTTCTTCTCAGACAGAGCCAACTCCTTCTCGACATTTAGCTTAGCAATGTCGTCTAATAGCTGCTGCCTAGTCATGATTAGGGTCGACCGTTTGCTTCGGCCCTGATTTCTTTGATCATCATCACCAAACAAGTCTTCAGATTTCCGACCCTTCGAGTATGGCATTTCCTTGTCAAAACCTTTTTTCTTTGCCTTTCCCTTCCTAGCCTCGGTATTTATTCGTTAAATTTTAAGTTTTGATATGATCGAGATTTTGGGGAACTTCATCTCCGGGTATCTCTCTTTCCCACAGACGGCGCCATTGATAAGTCTCAGAATATGTAGGGTTGATTATCGGTAAACGTGTATGGAAAGAATGGTGTCAGGCGAATAAGTACAAGATTCTAGAGAGAGAATGTAGTCAAAATAAAGTACTGATCATTGGAAGGTCCCCTTTTGGGGGACTTGATCTTTCCTTATATAGTGACAGCGGTAGGACCCACTATCACATGTTATATTCACTCTAATTACATGTTACCCCTCATATTTATGTCACATATTTTCTACTTTACAATTAAGTCCATATAAGTTCATGTATTACAAATTGGAACCATTGTTCTCCTTGGTATTTTATACCCTTATAAGGTGTTAAGCATCATTCCAAGATATTCAGTATGTAGAGAACTGTTAGAGAAACCTTTTTGGCTCGACATTAGATTTAGTTTAATAGAGTTCATACCTATTGAAGCTATAACTTTTGTTTTTTTATTGATGATTTGCCCAAAACAGTCTTGATAACTTCGAAGGAAATTACTTAACAGGTCTAGAGTAGTATCATTACTATTAGTGAAAAGAAGGATATCATCTGCAAAAGCAAGACTACATTTATTCATAGAACCTCTACTTTTATAAAGCATATAATTTTTATTCTTAAACAAAGTATTAAGACCTATGATTATAACTACCTCAGCAATGATAAAAAGGCTCGGGGATAGAGGATCCCATTGCCTCAAACCTCTCATTTTTTTGAAATAGCCCATAAATTTCCCATTAATAAGAATAGAAACATTAGCAAATGTAATCATGGTATTGATAAGCCTAATAAATTTGCTAGAAAAACCAAACTTATTAAGAACCTTAAAAATAAAACTAAAAGTTATCTTTGACATGTCAAGCTGAATACGAATGTTACTGTCCTTAACCTTTCTATTAAAATCATATAGTAACTCCTTAGCAAGTAAAATGCGATCGTGAATACCATAACGAGGGACAAAACTCCCTTGATTGTTAGAAATAATTTTGGGAAGGTAATTGACCAACCTATTATTTATGATTTAGACATGATTCTGTTGAGTAATGAACAAAGACTAATAGGGAGATAATGACTCCATCTAGTAGGATTAACAGCTTTTGGAATCAAACAAATCCCAGTAGCGAGGATTCCTTTAGGAATGTAATTGCCTTTAATAAAAGCTTGCATAACACTGACTAAATCAATTTTTGATAATATTCCAACATGTTTGATAAAAACAATGATTATAACTGTCCATACCTGCTACACTTTCAAGTTTCAAGCTATTGATGATGAGCTAGATCTATTCTTCATTGGGATCTTTTAGCAAGTAGACATTATCTTCACTGGTGATAAGAGTTAGGATATTATCAAATATGGGATCCATCATTCTGTTATGTTCATCATCCTTGTCAACATAAGGGGAGACAGTGAGAGCATCTTCAAAGTACTTGACAGAAGAAAGGCCAACTTGAGTGCTTTCATTAAGCCATGTATCACCATCTTTAATCCCATTAATATTATTCCATTTTCTTTTCTTTTTACGAAACTGTGAAAAAGCTTAGAGTTCATGTCTCCTTCTATAGCCCAGTTTGCATAACATTTTTGCATCCAATAGTTGTATTCCATTTTATGAGCTTGCATCAAAAGGGCATTAGCTTTAGAAAGCTGATGAAAAGACTTAGCATTGTTGTGAACCTCATGATTTTGCTCCAACATTTGCACCTCAACTTCTAAGACATGCATCTTATTAAAAATATTACAAAAATATGATATATTCCATTAAATAAGACCGTTTAAATTTTTTTCAATTTATGCCAAAACTTAATAAGATTATTTCCCTCAATGTCCTGATTCCAATTTCTTTCAATAAAAGGAAGAAATTATGGATCAAGAGACCACATATTTAAAAATTTGAAACTTTTCTTATTGTTATGTTTATTATTAGAGATAGAGATAATAAGGGGCATGTGATCAGAGCATATCTTGGCTTTGTGAATAACTTTGGTTTCCCCAAAATAGTCAGACCATTTTTATTGATAAATACCCAATACAAACGCTTCCACTTGGATTTGTTGGACCAAATATACTTGGAACCAACAAATCCAGCATCTTCAATTCTGCAAGATCTTATCATAGTATTAAACTCGTTAGAATTATTATGACAGAAATTACTACAACCTATTTGATCCTATAGTAGTTACAACATTGAAATCACCACATAAAAACCATTCAGAACTAGTATTACAAAATCTGCTGAAGGATGTTCCAGAGATCAATTCTATTGAGTCTCTGACACTTTGCATAAACCATAGTGATTAAAATGTTTTTAAGAAAAGTTAAGTATTTAATCTCAGTGTGTAGGCACTGGGCATGATCAATAATAATCTTGATAGATACATCATCATGCCAAAAGATCCAAACTTTGTTTAAAATGTTAAACTTATAGTTGTGAAAACCAATCTTCTTATCTATAGCAATGATATTATCATTACTTATTAAAGGTTCCTGAACAACAACAAATTTAATATTGTTTTTCTTGATTAGATACTTAAGTCTTCTTACAGAAGATTTGTTTCGAATACCACGTAAATTCCAGTTTAATATATTAATCATTATCAATAGAAGGTTTAGATTTACTTGTGACAGTGAAGTGCAATGCTTTAATAATCTTTCTTTTTGTGTTCTTCCTCCATTTAGTAGCTTTAGGCTTCTTATAAAAAAATCCTTAAAACTATTGTCTGTTTCATATTTGTTGAATTCAGGAGAATTAACCAGAGGGACCATGGAACTGATTGAGCAAGTAGGCAAATTATGTTTGCTACCTATGTTGCTCTGCTTTGGAGAAGAGATGTCTGGAGCAAGATTTTCATATCCCAATGCAGTAGTAATATTGTAGCTAGTCCTGTTATTGGGTTGGGACGGTCCGGGTTTGGGCGGGACCGGGACCGACTCGTTAAGCTACCGGGTGGGTCGAGCCGAACCACTAAGCGAAGGGAGCCAAATATGATGGACCGGGACCGGCTCGTTAAGAGTCGAGTCGGTCCGGTCCGAATTTTAACGGGCGTGTTTGCTAGTTTATCATAATTTTTTTTAAGGTTTTAGTTAAAAATATACATAGATTAGGAAAAAAAAAATTATATATCTCCCTTACCGGGGTGGTTACCGGGCGGACCGGTCCAGACCGGTAAGAGAATCGGTCCAAAATTTTGGCTCCCAACCCGCTCCCTAAGCTATCCGGACCGGTCTACGGGTTAATGGGTTGGGAGGCCCTCTAACAGCTCTAATTGTAGCCATAGTCTAAACACTGTATAACTTCAATGATTTCATTTTGTTCAGGAGTGATGTAACCTTCATTTTGTAAATTATTAATATCATCTTCCTTTCTATTCTTGCTCAAAATAGGTTGAGCACTGTCTTCAACAATCTGTGTTGTAATGTCAGTTTGAAATCAATTGTTCATTCCTTATTATGGTCTTCTTGCTGAGTAGAGTAATATATTTGCATCTTCTCAAGAATATTTTCTACATTCTTGATTGCTATGACCCAAATGATTGCAGAGCTTGCAATAATTAGACAAATTAGAGCAGTTGATCTTCACCCAATGTCCATGATTAAACCCAAAACCGATCCAAACATCTTGCTGTAAATTCTTAGTAACATCAATCTCGACCCAAGCAGAGCAAGAGGAATAAAAGGTTCTGTTTTCATTTGGAACATTCACGATAAGGGGTTCCCCTATCGCTGCTGCAATAGTCTTAATAATTTTTTTTATTAAAAAGATGTTCAGGAAGCCTATCGATCTTTATCCAAACCGGCGTCACAGGACTTTCGTATTTTGCGTTGAATTCACTTTTCCATTTCAGTAGCGTCATAACAGAGGAACCAATATTCCAAACATGTGCATAAATCCACTTTTAGGTCAAATTCAAAGAAGATATGACGTGAATCCCATATTTTATATCTATAACCAGCCTCAAACTTCAAGGATTGAAGAAATTGTACTAGAACATTTCTTTTCGGAATACTCTGTGCGAACTTCCATACAAGAGTAAATTTCGAATTCTTCTTCAAACGTTCTTGAACTTCACTGGCAAATTGTATTAAAATGTGATTTTGTTTCTCCGTGACACTTTTTGGAACGAATTCCCGATTTTCATCATCTTGAATTCTTTTTTGAGAACTTGTTTATACGTTAGTATCTGAACCATGAATTCAGAATTATGATTCTGTAATTTTGACGGTAGTTTAAGACTTGCTTCGTTTGGTGTTTAATCAGGATTAGACAAACATATACTTTTCTTGGAGATCAAAAGAGCATTTATGATTATAAATTTTTCTAAAATAAAGAGTACTTGCAGACTGCAGCAGAAGAGAAGGCGTTGCAGAATACTCTTAGGAGAATCCAACAAGACTATAAGGTACTGATTCTTGAAGAAGACCCCTCGAAGATCTTGTCAAACCCTGTTCATTTCATTTCCATCCATATCATACAAGTTCTGAAGTTTGAACAATTATCAGTAACCTATCGTTGGTTAATTTTCTTTTTCATTATCGTGATTTATTGAAATAATATTGATATTTAATTCAAAAATATTAGTTTATAGAGGATAATATAAAAAAGAGAGTTACAGATAGATATTTAGAAAAAAAAAATTAAAATTACCGATTGTTATTGGGATTCTAAAATTTATTTAAAAAATCAATTCTAATATTAATGCTTCACACCTATTTTCAATAGCTGGTTATTTTTAATTTAAAAAATCTCATATTTTTTAAACTTTAACTAAAAAATATTTAAAAATATATTTTTATTAAAAACTGAATCAAACGAAATTCATAAATGATATTTTTGGAGATATTGTTTTTCTATTTTCGCAACTAAATTACGCGTGGTTGCACATCTGGAACACAATTGTTTTTAGCAATCAAATTACACATAATTCTGCAACTGAAACACAATTTTTTTTCATACTTATTTCACGACCAAAATCATATTTACCCAACTATTTTCTTTTTATTTGCGAACTCATTTACACGTAATTCTGCAACTGTACATAGTTTCTTTCGCAACCAAAGTTCTATTTACGCAACTATTTTCTTCTTATTTATGCAACTCATTTACACGTAATTTCGTAACTAAAGCGCAATTGTTTTTTCTCAATCCAATTGCATGTAATTTCGCAACTGGAACACAATTGATTTTCCATACTTATTCCACAATCCAACTACACATAATTACATAACTAAAAAGATTCAAAAAATAGATTTCATGGATCAAGTTTTATTTGTTTAAAAAATAAATAAAACCAATGATATTTTCTGATTTTTTAGAGCTATGATTTAAAAGATATGATTTTTAAACAAAAAAAACCCCGATTAAAGGGTATTCGGACTACCAGATAGTTATCGTTACTTTTAATTCAAAGCTAAAGCTAGATGGTTATCTGTACTTTATCCGAACTTTAGTGATTATTGGTAATAAGTTTGATGTTGGATGATTGATAAATTATAAAAAAGTTATATAAAACCTATTTTATTATAAAAAATAGGGTAATACATTAATTTTTTTTGAATGACTTAAATATATACTTTACATGAATTTTTATTATAAATATGTGATATAAAAACCATAATTTGTAATTAAAAACAAAACAAAATAATATAAATATATTTCGCGATTCAAAATCTAAATCAATTTGGACCACAAAAATACTTAAAAAATCTATATTTTCTTCTCCTCTTGAAATGGCCACATTAATCGCAAAATCTTAGTTGTCTTGATCTCTGGTGCCGATCTTCTCCATGAAAGAAGGAGAAATCAATTCACCCAGCTCAACCAAATAATCACCAAACCTAAAGCCAAACATAATCTGTTTCCGTGAACAAACAAACACCACAAAAATGTGATCAATTCTCTTTGATCCATAGGAATGTAACAAATGTAAGGAACAACCCAGCCTTCGAAAAATCCAGAGATCAATATCAAGATGATTCCAAATTGGGATGCAAAACAAATCAACAAAAATCGTTTGTTGATCCTTTTCAATCAAAACAAGAAAAGTTGATCCATGATAATCATGTTGTTGAAAAGAAGAATGATCACATTGCAATTACTTTTGAATATAAAGATAAAGAAAACCTTGAAAGAAAAGCAAAACATACCTTGATAGGAAAGTTTTCAACTGGAAAGCCAGCCACAAAAACCATCAAGCAATTCCTGGACAGTTTCAAATTTCTACGAGGTTACAACCTTTCACATTGGGATTATCGACATATCTTTATAGAATTCAACTGCAAGGAATACATTAAGAGGTTATGGAAACTCAATGTATGGATTGTTGGATCCAGAATCATGAGGCTGCTTAAGTGGACACCATACTTTAGCCCCAACATAGAGTAACCTATTTCTCCAGTTTGAGTAAGTCTGCCTAACTTACCTGAGAACATGTTCAATGGGGAGACGATAAAGATTCTTGGCAAAACAATTGGTTCTCCGCTATCTGTGTGGTTTCTTGATAGAATCGGGCTACTCATAACTGTTGTAAGTTATGGCTGGAGGTGGATATTTTGAAA
This sequence comes from Limnanthes douglasii subsp. nivea, assembly GCA_036936605.1. NCBI lineage: Eukaryota > Viridiplantae > Streptophyta > Magnoliopsida > Brassicales > Limnanthaceae > Limnanthes > Limnanthes douglasii. The sequence goes on from JAUPFV010000004.1 coordinate 214,970,948, forward strand.
ACTCTCGCAGATAGAATCTTTATAGTTTTTGGAGAGTCTTAAGGGTTTTGACAAGAAGTAAGATACATTTCTCCCCCATCCTACTGCAAAGAATGTTATCATTTGGGGCATGAGTCTAAAGACTGCAAAACATTACAAGAAAACCAATAAAAACCTCATGTCCATATCCGTCCTACAAATGAATCAATAATCTAAAACAGAAATCTTGATACAATAGAACAACTTCCCAAAATTAAGTCTATGGTGGTGAAACTTTCTACCAATGAAATTGTTTCATGCAGTCCAAGAATATCTCACATTAAAAACTCAACCAATCATGAAAGCAAGAATAATGAGTTGCATCAAAATATGAAACAAAGTGATGATTTAATAGTCGAGGGAAACTAAAGAAACAAATATTTAGCTACAAATAAAAAGATGATCAACACTAATCAAGATATAGAAGTGAAAGATTCTGAAATAATTGAAACTTTGCAAGCAATTTAAAATGAAGATTTATTTGGAACTATTAGAGATGCTGAATATTCTGAACCGAATGATGACTAACCTATGAAAGAAAATATAGGAAGTATTCCAAATTCTCCACGACATTGAGACAAAAAAAGAAGAGAAAAAGGACAGGGAGGAGAGCTATTGGAACCAAAAGGCTCACTTCTACTAGCTAAAGGAAAGTGATAAAAACACTACTATCTTTCATAATTTTGTTAAAAAGAGAAAGCAAAGAAACAAAATTAAGAGAATATGGGATGGAGCAAACTGGATTGAAGATCATATTTCACTTGGGAATTCAGTAGCATATTACTTCAGAAACACCATGGCAGAAAGAACTAACAATAATGAAGAAGAAGATCTATTAAATATCATTCCTAAGCTTGTTACAATTGAAGACAATAAGATGCTAATGACAATTTCTAAAAATGATGAAATTCTAAATGTTATTAGATCTCTTAATAATAATGGTGTTGCAGGTCCAGATGGGTATAATCAAAACTTCTTCAAAACTTGTTGGAATGTCATTGGAGAATATCTGAGTGAAGCAGTAAGGGAAATATTCTAAGGCAGACAAATTCGTACTGAGATTTATGCAACATCATTCTGTTTGATTCCAAAGACAGAATCTCTTAAGATGTGGAAGGATTTAAGGCCAATATGTTTGACTTCCATGTTTTGCAGGATAATTTCTAAAGTTATAAATCAGAGGATAGTTTCTATTCTACGTAAAATCATTTCAGAAGATCAATGGGCCTTTGTAAAGCAATAAAGTATACATGATAACATCCTAATCACCAATGAGCTCAGCTGTGACTTGAATTATAAGACAAGAGGTAGGAATATAATGGTCAAGATAGATATGTCAAAAGCTTTTGATAAGCTCTCACACAAATTGATTATAAGGGTATTATATTTTTTTGGGTTTGATAAGGCTTTCCTAGAATTGATCAACAAAAACATTAACATCATATACTCTTCCATGACTATTAATGAAGAGCAAAAATGATACTTCTAATCTACAAATAGGTTGATGTAAGAGACTAATTATCTCATAGCCTCTTTATAATTGCAGCAGAATATTTGATAAGGGGTATAAAGTTTCTAACTACTCAACACCATTCAGTAAGGTACAAAAATAAAGGAAGCTGGCATATACCTTGTTTGGAATTTGAGGATGATCTCATAGTATTTTGCAATGGGTCTTCCTCATCTTTAAGCAGCATCAATAGATTTCTGGACAACTACAGGGATAGATCAGGTCAAGTTGTTAATAAGGAAAAGTGAAAGTTATATGTGCCTGCAAAAAATGACAATTACAAGAATTAGAAGATTAGAGCAGATTCTAGGCTTTGAGCATAACAAATTTCCAATGGAGTATCTAAGGGATACAATAAATACTAACAATAAAAAGTCTAATTATGAATACTTGGTATGCAAATTTTGGTCCAAGATTCTTGAGTGGGACAATTTATCTCTATCATTTGGAGGAAGACTTATACTGGTTCAGAGTGTCCTCAACACAATTCAAATTTATACTATGCAAAATTCTCTATTACCTAATCTTGTTATGCAAAGAATTGAAGTTTACTGAAATAAGTTTTTATGGGATTCAAAGGAGAACAGTAGAGCTATCTCTTGGGCATCTTGGTCAAAAGTATGTAAGCCTTATACTAAAGGGGGATGAAAATTAGAAATATGGAAGATATGCATGAGGCTTTCTCATTCAAGTTGTGGTAAAACTTCAAAGAGAAAAAATCTATGTGGTCAAGGTTTATGGTATCAATTTACGGTAGCAACTATCATCCGATTGCAGCTCCATTTCCTAGCAAAAGTTCTAAGATATGGGATAGACTTATGAAAGTTAAAGACAATTCTGCGAAGATGATCAACTATGGTGAAGAGAGAATGAAATTCTGGCTAGAAATATGATGTTCCCCTTCTCCTTTTATCATGATTGACTCTAAAATTGACAGATTTTGGTATCAACCAAAGGAAGTCAGAACTTGCTGGGAGAACAGGAAATGGAATATGGACAGGCTCAATTGGTGTCTTTCTGCGACAACTATCGATAAAATCAAGAAGATAACTTTAATAGCAACAATGAATCCATCAAATGGTCATCATCTAAATCACGGGATTACAACACAAAACATACATGGAACATGCTAAGAAACAAACACAACAAGTCAAATATGTTCAATAAAATATGGAATGCAATTACTCCCAAGAAATTCCCTTTCTTGACTTAGAGAATAATTCATAACTAGATTTCTACAGATGCTATTCTCTAAAGGAAAGGGTTTATTAAACACTTAAATGCCAAAAATGTGGTGATTCAGAGAATACAAAATATGTTTTTATATATTGCTCTAAGGCTTGGGAGACTTTGACATTCTTTTCTTCTTTGTTTAGAATCAGCATAAATAGAAACATGTCCTATTTATATATGTTGAGGTCTTGGTGTTTGGTCTACAAAGAAGGATGTACACATCAGGACAATTATACCAGTGATCATTACATGGTTATATAGTATACAAGGAACAAAAAAAGCATAATGATCTACGTGCCATTTCTAAATCAATGATAGACTATATTATCAAGATACTATCTGGTCTGGATCAAAGAAGATTTCTTAATAAAAAACATTGGGGTAAAGACTCAAATACAACTATGCAATTGGGTTGTGTCTATCGCTTGGATAAACCCAGGATTGATATCTCCTTAAAATGGAATCATCCTAAAAGCATAAGGTATAAGCTCAATACCGATGGAGCTAGTAAATACAAGGGTGGATCAGGTGGAGGTGGCCTCATCAGGGATCTAATGGGAGATGATTGTTGGGTTTGGTAGAACCTACGGGAATTAATCTTCTATCGTGGCAGAATGTAGACCGTTACTTGATGGTCTACTTATAAGTAAGGCAAAGGGCATCACTGATGTACATATAGAAACAGATTCAAGTATACTAACAGAGATGATTCTTAAAAGGCAATCACTATGGTATCTGGAATCTATTGTAAGTTGCTATAGGAGATTAATAACTTTAAATATGAATTTTATTCATGTTTTTGATGAGTAAAATGCTGCAGCTGATTGGATTTCAAAACAAGCTATGAAAAATGAAGTTAAAGCTAACTACAATCAAGAGGATCTTCCTAACAAGCTCAGGGCCATAATCGTTTTGGAAAGCCTTGGGACAGGGTATACCAGGCTTGAAAATGATGATTGAGTCTAATCCTAGTGAGATATAGATGATGTACCCAGTAAAATCTTGCTCGATGTCTCTTCAACTCATTGACTAAGCTCAAAATTATTTCGTCTCTGAATATTTGAAAGCTATCAACATTGAAATTAGTTTTTGATGGAAAAATGGATTGGAATAAATTCTGGGTTTTCTTAGAGTTTGGTCGTCATTTGATCTGTTCGTAGAAGTCAGGGCTGATAGGGTGGAACTGAGAAGAGAGTGAAAATGGATACTTTGGCGCTTTAGTTTTTGCAACATTTGAATAACCCTCCAAATGTAGTAGTCTTTAAAAAAATTGGGTCTTCTTAAGCATGTATTTGTATAATTTAAATTGATTAATAAGAAATAAAAAAGATTTTGATGTCGTGTATTAATGATGGGATATTTTATAATTAAAAGATATAAATAAAACCTTTAATAACAAAGTTAAATACGTGATTTTTACTATTTATGGATTTTTCATATTCATATTTCCTTTATTGTTATTTTTTACTTACTAAAAACTTATTTTAAAAATAATTTCATGAAGTTGGTTCGGTCAAATTCATGATTGACGCAATCGGGATTATTAAAATTAAATAATTTTGTGTTATTTGTGAGAACCGAAGTTTCATATAGATACCAAATCGTCTGAATAATTCATAAGTTAAAACAATAATTTATACTATATTAAAATCACGTATTATAAAAAATCACGTTTTGGTAATAGAAATTTTTTTGGATCGAATCCTCTAACTACTTTAACAAATGAATGGTTTGCACCGTTTTTTCTAGGCAAAATATTCACAATCAATGTATAGTATCCAACATGCGTTCGAGACGCTAAAACAAATTACATTCAAAAGTTCATCACTCTCATCGATCGTATTGTTCTGTTGAAGACAAAAATGCCTCGACCTCTTCGATATCATGGGATTGTTTTTGCTCTGACAACTCATCAAGATAAGATCAACGAACCTACCGCTCTTGTGAAAAACTACCAAAAGCAAAAGGGTTCAGGAATCAATCCAGCCGAGAGTCGATCAACATGAGCAAACACCATCATCACAAGAAGGACTATTTCCATTCAGATGAGAGGAACCAAACTATTCTGTATCACCATCACAATAAAGTAACATGGTGAAAAAAACAAAAACGACTACTTTTGAGAGAGAGAAACTCTCTCTAGAAACTATTCATCTACATCATCAAAAAACAAGTTCTTATACATATATTTTTGCAGAAACTAATAAAAAATCCTTTAATCTCTCCCTCACAAGCTTTTATGCTTGTTGAAGGGGAGAAACCATGTTTGTCTAATATCATTTGATATACACTGTAACGTTAATTTTTCTCTCAACCATTTGCGTTATGCTTCCCAATGGCTTTGTCAAGTTCTTCTAACAAACTGTGTAAAATGCAATGCTTGGCCAGTGGAATGAAACTTTTCTATTTTAATCTACTCAAATAACTTATATATTGACAATGGTGAGATCTTTGGTTTGGTGTTCATGATCAATATCGAATCGGGTTCATCTCCAACCTTTGTTACTATCACATTAACACATCCATACTCTCAAAATCCTTCCATGTCTTCCCAAAATACCATAATAGTTATGTTCTTACACGAGGAAGTGACATGCTCGTTATTATATACTACAACACAATACACAGTTTTCACAATCCCAAACGCTACAAAACTTTGGTCTCTGGTTTATACGTTTCGCTGTTTTCCATGCTCTTTAATTTATGGGCTTAAGCATCGTGGATATGACAGCCGCGCCCTTGTCCCTATTACATTGACTCACCCGTGCTCCCATGATCCTTTTATAGTTATCGACAAGGTTGAGACCTTAGATAGGATGTACGAGCTCAATAACGGAGCAGGCTTACCTCTAACCCTTATTATTATCATGTTGACTCATGCATGCTCCTTGGATCTTTCCATCGCTCTTTGTGAGTCTATTAATACTATTATGGTCTCTCACAATGAAGTATTTTTCAACTCATCTTGCATCATAGAGGAAAAGAACTATTTTACTAAACTTCTAATGGCAAAAGAAACCGATGTTAACTATATTAAAAATAACTCTTTGGATTACAATATTCGTAATGGAACCAACTCTTTAGTCATCGTCATTGATAACGGGAAGAAATATTGGGAAGAATAATTTAAATTGGGTTAATAAATGAGTTAATTTAGTTTAATAAAATATTGTGTAAGAACCCCAACAAATATATAATATTGAGGGTGCTTTGTATTATAAATAAAAATTAAGATTAAGATGAATAAAGTAGTAGGGTGATGTATCCATAATAGAGGGTAAATATGTAAATTATGAACCCACCACTTGTACTATATACAACAACACCCTCTTTTTAGGCAAAATGTCAATCATTAATCAATCCTTCTCTTATTATTATATTTGTCACTTTGTGTCTGTATTTTTTTTGTTTCTCTTTCTAAATATCTTCTTACGAACAAGACATAATATCCCACTAAGAAATCTTTGGAACTATCATTCATGACCTTGAATAAAAATAATTCACATAAAAACTTGCAGAATTGAGGATTGGGATCATGGAGAATGAAAAGGTATTGATTGCAAAGGTAAAATTTTCCCGTTCTCCTCCAATATTCTTGTTACGTGTGGTCTCTTGTGATACCACACTCTCAAATCCCTTGTGATACCACACTCTCTTTGTGAACCAGACCCACAATGGTCTTCTCATCCATCTAGCCAAAATGATCTTTATCAGTTCACACAAACACCTAAACCCCAATACGTGGCCTTCCTATCTCGGTCCATGCATCCCCCCCCACCAGTCACCAAACCCCGAGAAGGAAGCAAAGCCTCTTTGAAACCACCAAGCTTGCTCTTGAAAAGATAAAAAAATGAAATGGAAGCCGCACCACTTTCCATATATTTCCGTACCTCGATTATTGACATGAAACTAGATGAAGAGGAGGACCCCTCTGAGATTGAATCTTACATTCATACAACCAAACTTGAGTGTCTCAAGGACATCTACACCGGAAAATCAAGTATCCTAATGGATACCAACCATTCCAAAGAGCTACATGTTAGGGATGAAAGATTTATCTTGCCAGATTCTATCAACCATCCTCCCCCCATGCATGGTAAAGATACCCAAATTATTCCAAGTTTGGATATCTCCCCATTTTATCAAGCTTTCACGCATCTGTCTCTTGTTGAACCCTTAGGTGATTTCACATGCACTCGTCCAACCAAAAAATGTCTAACCTTAACGAAAACCCAAACCCTAGCCCTTAATGAACCAGTATCTAGCTTCGTTATTATTAACCCTACCATCTCTCCTATGCAAACACTTGATTCTAAACCCAAACCCACCACCACTAGCCCAGCCCATTGTGGAAGTATTATGTACAAATACTTATTCCAGCCCACCCATATTAAGCCCACCCAACCTCCAAACCATAACCTACCATAGAGAATCCTTACTATCGCTGAAATCCAGCTTATCAAAAACCTTCCAACCAGACCATCATCCTCTTTACCTCATTACCCCCCCCCCCCTCCCCCAACAAAACACTTCCACTAGTGTCCATAACTTAGCTACTACCTTTTCATTTACTAACCAACCCACGCTATCCCCCTTTTATCCCTAAGCATCAACCCTATCCTTCCTTCAATCCTTCTAGGGAGGGAATAATGAAGGGAGAGTCATAAAATGTTCTAGAAGGGCCAAATGCTACTCGACAACCCAAACTCTAACCTCAAAACCTGAATACTCTTCCTTCCACGCTTTAGCATTTATACCCAAGAGCACCCAACCGTCCCTTTTATCTTAACCATACTAACAACATCACTTTTACCATGCTATACAATACCCTATATCCTTAGTCAACTTTCAACCCCCTCCACTTGTAAACTCTCAAGAAACCACCACCACCATACCAATAGTCATCCATATAAAAAATTCCCAAACCTAGGCTAACATTGTTAGAAAATCTCAAGATATTCTATCTACTATAAATGTTGAGAATATACCAACCCTCGAAATTGAGAAGATTGGGCTTGTGCCCCCCTGATACTATACTTAAAGACTAATTCGACTTGGCTAAATACATGTCGAGTTATTTCCTTATAAATAAAAGAACGTTGTATCACATTCAGTCGATTGCAACAAGAATTTAAGGCGTCCACGCTCTTCAGGAATACAAGCCCACCAATACATATCATTAGTTTTTCAAATTTTCCATTGTTGATAATACAATGTAGGTGCTCGAGATGGTTCATTGGTTCTTCAGCAACAACCCAATCTTTCTCAAAATATGAGCGCCAATGGATAACTCAGAAATTGACTCTCTAAAATCCATCAATTTATGGGTGAAGTTCCACGGGCTTCCCCGTGAGTTGTGGTCAGAGCGAAGGCTAAGTATCCTTGGCAGCTTCTTGGGAACGTCCATCTATATTGATACCCACACGGTAAATCGTGTGAGGCCTAGCTTTGCATGGATACGTATCGTTATGAATACATTATATGAATTCCCAACTACCATCAGTTTAAGAGGTTTGGGAAAAACTTATATTTTTACAGGTAGAGTACCAAGGCCTTCCCCCCAGCATGTGTTAAATGCAAGACCTTTGGCCACACTTTTGAAATTTGCACCGGTTCAATGGATACATCCCACACCAACATCCCTACCAGAAGGCCTGGAAATGAGCCGATAACTGACAACTCGAAGAATATCACGATGTCTTCCAACAAGACTCATACTTTTTCATCTTCTAACTATGACTGATTAAGGATGAGTATTGAAGGAGAAATATTGATCATATGTCGATGATGTTCGCCTCATGAAAGAAGTACTGCTGCTACACAAGTTCACTCAAGAACCTTCAACAATGAGCATGCCACAAACGAAGTCACTTCACCAACCGTGTGATTGGTCCATCAATCTTGCTTGTTATTTTGAGCACACAATGGAAATAACTCTCCTCTCAAGTGCTAGATTATCTTGTTGACTTTATGTTTTTTATTTACTTTGCGAACTCTATGTGTATTTCCAATTGGAATGTGAGGGGTATAAATGACCCCATTAGACAAAAATATATTCGTGATTATGTTTTTTCATATAGTATTATTGTTATTTACATGTTTAAGATGAAATTTAATATTGATAATATGGACATGATCAAAAGAACGATGCTACATTTTGGCATTATATGACAAACCGTACATCTCATCCATTAGGTATAAACTGGATTGCTTGGAATTGAAGTGTGATTACCATCAACATTGGCATAACTACCCCTCAACTAATGGACCACACTTTATCTTGAATAGCAAGAAATCAAAACTTATATCTTACGGTTGTGTATGGTTTCAATGATCCTCTAGACCGACGTCCTTTGTGGCATGTTATCCCATATATTTCTACCAAAATACATAACTGTCTATGGATAGTAATGGGTGATTTTGATGCTATTAGAAACCTACTTGAACGTACGGATAATACTAATATATAAACCTGCTTAATCAAGGAATTAAATGATTGATGTCACTACAGTGAACTTAATGATCTACGGTCATCTGGATTTCAATTCAATTGGTCAAATAAGCGGATAAAAAATCCAATCTCTTTAAAATTAGATGGAGCACTTGTTAATATCATTGGGATGACGATTTCTATAATTCTTTTGCCCATTTTGACCGTCCTGCACTTCTGACCACACCGTCATCACCTTATACCTTACCATTCGGTACCTCTTTATAATAAACCATTCGGGTACTTTGATACGTGTCAACATCATCGAAGTTTTCAGGCATCATTAGTGATAACTGGAAAGTCCATTGCAAGGGCAACACCAGGGCTATTATCCCCTCCAATATTAACGGTCTCCAAGACGCCCTCTCCGAGTTAAACAAACAGTAGTTTAGTAACATAAGTGACAGGGTTGACCATGCTCAAAATGTATTTTTCCAGACCCAATTAAGCTTGACTAATCATGATCTCATCAAGGTTGAGATTGAAGCATCTAAGAACTATTTTTTATTTAACCGAGTTGTGGAAACCTTCCTAAAAATCTCATGAAACCTAGCTAAAATTAGGGGATCATAACTTAAAGTATTTCCATAATAGTATTAAATCCATAACGTCTAGAAACAAAAAAATATATATATATAATACGGACGAGACCACTTCTTTTAACCATAAAAAATGTTGTAAATATCTTCGTGAGCTATTTCTCGAACCTTATTAGATTCAGAAGCGAACCAACCTACCTAGGTCTTGAGAGAATTAGATATTTAATCACTACCAAATGTTTCCTTTATGACAAAGCTAACATTGTCAGACTTGTCAATGAGGATGAGATCAAAAAACCTTTATTCGTCATTAATAACCATAAATCGCCTGACCCTCATGGTTTAAGTGTAAGTTTTTTTAAAACATGTTGGACCACTATTACCTAACTTCTGTAATACAGTTAAATATGTTTTTTACTATGACAATATGGTCCCCTAATGCAACAAAACCCTTATTTCCCTTATTCCAAAAATAGACTCTCCTGTTTTCCTAACTGCTTTTAAACCAATTTCCTGCTACAATGTGATCTATAAGTTCATTTCTAAAATCTTTAACGCGAGAATAAAAAAATGCCCTTCCCATCCTGATTGACTTCTCTGAATCAACTTTTATGCCAGAAAGAAACATCTCGTATAACATCAAGCTTAAGCAGGATCTTATGCATGGCTACCACACATACAGAAAGGGCCCTAGATGCGTTCTAAAAAAAGATCTCATGAAGGCCTTTGAAAATATTTGATGACGGCTTGTATTGATGTCCTCTATGTTATGGACTTCCCCACAAAAATGATTGGTTGAATCCTTTAATGCGTCTTTTCACGCACATACTCCATTTGCATCAATGATAATACATTTAGTTCTTTTAAATGTAAAAAGGGCCTCTGACAAGGGGACCCTCTATATCCGTATCTTTTTGTTATTGTTATGCAGGTACTTTCCAACATCCTTCGAGAGAAGGGTCAACACCCTAACTTTGGGTATCACTGAAATGTCTAAAGCTGAAGATCGTCAACCTTTGTTTTGCAGACGAGCTTATGATTTTCTACAGAGCCAACTTGCCCTTTGTCAATTTAATTAAACAATAGCTTGAAGAATTCATAATGATATCAAGGTTTTTCCTCAATCCCAACAAGATTCATGTCTATCTCTCTGAGGTTACAAAAAACTCATTCCACAACATTATCTCAACTTTGGGCTTCATTGAACGCACCATATCAGATACTTAGGATTCCCGCTTATTTTATCAATATTATCATACACCGATTGCAGACCTATCTTCTACAAAGTCATCAACCGAAATAATTCTTGGACCTCCAAGCACCTCCCTTATGTTGGAAGACTGCAAGTATTAAAATCAGTTCTTTTTGCCAGCCAAGTTTATTGGCCTTCAGTTTTTATCCTTTCTGTCCGCGTCCTCAATGAACTACTTAACTTTTTAGATGATTCCTGTGGTCGGGTCTTGAAATTAAAATCACAGGCGCAAAAGTTTGTTGGGACAATCAGATGAGGACGACCTTAGGATTCTAAACCTTAAGGTTTGGAATTAGGTTGTCGTCCTAAAACTATTTTGGTCCATTTTGACGAACAACCCCTCCTCAATTTAGAGCAAATGGATTATCATTGAAATGATAAAAGATAAAAAAAATTAAAGCCTTCAAGCAGACTCCCACCCGAGCTTGTGTGATTTTTTTTAAGAAAAACTTAAAAGTTTTACTTGCAAAGCTCTAAAAAGTTGAAGTCGAAAATAAAACCTCCACTTCATATGGTATGATCCTTGACTCTTCCCTGCATCCCTTGTCGATCGTTATGGTCCAAGTATCACCAGGTATGCTCGTTTTCACGATAAAATCTCATTATATTTTTGGCATATATAATATTAAAAGTAAAATAGTATAGAATTGTAAAATAGAATGTGTTTTGACAAAAAGACCAAATGATAAATAGCTTTAAAAAATTGATTTATATAAATGAGAAGGATAAATGAGTTAATGTATGTTTTACTTTAGTATATTTATAATTCTGAATACTGAATCTAAAAAAATATTTTTCCAAAATCAAATTATTTCTTTTTTGATTTGTAATATTTATTTTATATAACAAAAAAAATGTTGTCATTTTAAATTATATATATATATGAAAAAAATTACTGATAATACTTGTCACTCATTTTAAAGTTTAACCATTTTTAATATTATTTTTAATAAAAATATAATATTTTTATTTGAGATAATAAAAATGAATGACTCTTGCGGTTAAGAAAAACGCGCCTAAAAATGATAAAACAAGAACAATGAATATACGCATTTTTATATGGTATTTCTGCTTCTGAAAAGCTTCTTTTTTCTAATTTTTTATTTTAATTCTTCTTCAAACTTAAATCAACAAAAATTAAGATGCCAAAGCTTTAATAGCAAGACATTTCATTCCGTAAGTTATTGCCATAAGTTTCTTAACAAAAGCATGCGTTTAAAGTACATTTCTAGGGTCCAAAATCAAGCAGTCGATTGGCTTGCTAAATAGACCCTAAAGTGTAAGCTTAAGCTCAATATCCATCAGTCCAATGCTCCCTCTGAACTCATTGCCATCACTTTTTTTTAAAGCATTGGGCTCGGATACATTCATAATGATTAAGCTTCTCTTGGAGCCTTGGATACTGCTATGGTTTTCTCTATTTTGTAGGATAGGTTAGGCTCTAAATGAAGCACCAAAGAGATGAAGATTTGATTGCTAAAAAAGAGTTGTTGGCTTTGTCTGCTGCTATTATTTGGATGAGAGACTTACGTGGTTTTGATTCTTTGTGTTTTGATGGTGAAAAGAGCTTTTTTTCATTCTCAATTTTAGGTTTAATAGGTTTTGGAAGGAGAATTTGGCTGCTTTTCCATTTTCAATCTAAATTTAGGGAAACGATCCCTAGATTTGTAATATACAATTACTTATTAATAAAATTTTCCTTTGAAAAAAAAAGAAAAAATTTCATTCCGGACCAGCATCAACTTCCAGGGTTTATGGAAAAGATTTTAAATGTTTTAATTATTTATCTAGGTAATTTAAAATGTTTTAATCGCTCAAATGGAATATAATAATCTATTAAATTGAATAAATGTTTTGAGTTATGATTAAGATACCTAAGCATCAAAGCGTAGGTCTTTAGAATTAAGATAGGACTTTTTTAATTTGTGATTCCACCTACCTGTTATATTATCAGGATAAGTGAGTGAATATGAGTCAGTCATAAATTCCCACGCTAACTTTATATAGACAATACAATATAAAAATGGGAAATGACACTCTAAGTATCTATTGGCCGAACATATTGGTATCTAATACCTAAAAATGGGTTAATGCTCACTTAATACCCATCTCAATAAAACAATTCAATTTAAAGATCTACTTTTTTTAATACCATAACTACATTTAACCTAGTATATAAGCCTTATTTTGAGAATTAATAGGTATTTTCACCCAATCAACAATTTTGAATTTTGAATTTTGAACCAGCCTCCACTCTCTCTCTCTCAACCCCCTCTCTCTCTTAACCCTCCCAGAACACCTGACGTCAACCTCCCTAAACCACCGTCGACATACCGTCATCCCGGCGACCAATCTAAACCACCGTCAACCTCCCGGCGACCAATCTAAACCACCGTCAACCTCCCGGCGACCAATTTAAACCACCGTCAACCTCCCTTCAACAACCCTAAACCACCGTCCAGTACCTGTAACCATCGTAGTCCACCGAAAAGCAGTTCTGCTTCGCAAAAATCTCGGATTTCTTCCTTTTCTATGGCCTTGTGAAGACTCATGGTGAAGCACTCGCGTGTCTCGTCTCCGAAACTGATGAAAACGTCACACTTCAATGGCGTCTTCTTGTAAAACCCTGGTAAATTTCACTCTTGCTCTCTCTCTCCTGCTTGCTTCCGTAGAAACTCTCCAAATGAGACAAACAATTGATGTAAACCGTACCTAAATCATATTCTTAGTGACCAAAGTCTTGAACTCAATTAGTTTGTTCTTGTTTTTTCCTTTTTAGCTTCCAAATCATGTCGCTTTAGCTTGGTTTGTTTTTAAAATTTCTCGTGGACTTAAAAGGCTTGATATATTGTGGTTTATATTTGTAGTCTAGGTTATTGTATCAGGTTTAAGGATGGTTATAAATTATGAACTTGCTTCTTAGTTTGCATTGTATTTAGTTAACTCCTCTTTGCTAATAATCAGAGCTTGAAAGTTCATTCTGGTTCTGTTGTTTTGTAACCAGCTCCCTGGTTGATATATATGACGAAAGTATTGAAACCTGTTCCACTTACAGCACAAATGGTTTGTTGATTTGATATTTTCGTTAAAAAAATATGTTACATTTGCAGGTAATGTTGGTTGCAGGCAATGCACTGCTACCTCCTGAAGCCTATTGGAGTTCGATGTTGCCAAACACGCGGATGCCGAAAGCTGTTTAGGCAGTGACATTGTGCAGGTGGTGAGTTACAAACACATCTAGGCTTATTAATCTTTTGTTGTTTTTGTTTTATCTAAACCTCATGATTTTACTCTTATATTGTAATGATAGTACTTCCTGTTTTATAAATTGCTGGTTAACTTCATAATCTGTTTACTAAGCTATTGTTGAGAGCTGCTAGTTGTGTGATAGGTAATGAAATGTTTGCTACTGAAATGTGGTTGTTCGTTGGTGTTTGTTATGGAATCTATCTATTTGCTAATGAAATGTGGTCATTTTTCCATTAATTTAGATCTTTTGGTTACCGTTGGGAGTTAGTAACAATCTACAATATATAAGCACTGTTTTCGGCCAGCGCTGAAGTATTTTTTTAATTTTTGTCTGTGCTTGGTGAAATGTTTACGTCCGTGCTCGACGAAAGTAGTGTATTTTTTTCGACATTAGGGAGTGATTTCTATCTGGAGGGGGAAATCCGTGCTCGCAGGTGAACATCGTCATGGAGAAGATGATGCATTTACTTCATTACTGCGGTTTACCTATGGAGGATGTTGATTTTATTAACTCTGATAGATATGAAGAACATGTTGCTAGATATGAAGGAACACCTTGCTAGATACGAAGGGACACATTGCTAGACAGATGCAGCATCAACTCAAAACATATACAATGTTATAGACATTGCTAGATATGAAGGAAGACATTGCTAGTCTCTAATACCCTAACATGAGCATACTAATATATTGACATTGCTAGTCTAGTAATAGGACGTCATGTGATGCTCCGTTTTGAACTTGTGTTCCCGATTTTTTAGTAACATTTTGATTTTCATAGATAAGTACTCCTTATCTTTTGACTTATATTTTTGTATACTGTTAACATTGATATGTACCATGTCTATTTGATTGGATGATTCTTATCATTTATAATGTCTAAATTGATAGACACGCTGAGATTACAACGCTAGGTACTCGTTATCTATTTGCAAGACATTGCTAGATATGTGAATTATAGTCTGATAGATACAAAACATCTGCAATAATAGATACCTGAGTATAAATCTGATAGATACGATATATTGACATTGCTAGATACGTGAACAAGAGTCTGATAGACACGAAACATCTGCATTGATAGATACTTGAGTATAAATCTGATAGATACGGTATATTGACATTGCTAGATACGTGAAAACTAGTCTGATAGACACGATATATAACATTGATAGATCCTGGAGTATACATCTGATAGATACAACAATTTATGTATGCGATTTTAAGGTTCACATCCATCTGATAGCTTAGTTATATCAAAGCGATTTCTTCAAAACCTTTCAAGGTTATGTTAGGCACAGCCTGACGCTCATTTTCACGACTCTTGTATATAGTTCATGTACCTTCTTTAAGTTATTGCATTGTATATATAATCTGACTCACTGTTTCAATCCAATTAAGCTGTTGTGTTTCTCCTTTTTGAGTTTCAAGCTATTATTATAACTTGCTTCACCACTTATGTTAACTGAACCACCTAACTGATCTATGATTTCAAGATCTCTACCTCAAGACTACCCATGGTGCTCACTTCTCTTGCTTCCGATACAAAACCACAACTATATAGCATTGCTAGATGCAACACTTTTTAGTTGCTAGATACGACATATGGACATTGATAGATACTTGAGTATAAGTCTGATATATATGAAATATAGACATTGCTAGATACCGAACTTTTTAGTTGCTAGATACGACATATGGACATTGATAGATACTTAACTATAAGTCTGATAGATATGAAATATAGACATTGCTAGATGCAGCACTATATATTTGCTAGATACGACATATAGACATTTCTAGATACGTGAGTATAAGTCTGATAGATATGACATATAGACATTGCTAGATACGTGATTAATAGTACGATAGATACGAAATATAGGCATGGCTAGATACTTGAGTATAAGTCTGATAGATATGACACATAGACATTGCTAGATATGAAATATAGACATTGCTAGATGCATCACTTTTTAGTTGCTAGATACGACATATGGACATTGATAAATACTTGAGTATAAGTCTGATAGATATGAAATATAGACATTGCTAGATGCAGCACTATATATTTTCTAGATACGACATATAGACATTGCTATATACGTGAATATAAGTCTGATAGATACGACATATAAACATTGCTAGATAAGTGATTAATAGTCCGATAGATACGAAATATATAGATACTTGATTATAAGTCCGATAGATATGACACATAGACATTGCTAGATACGTGGTTTTGTGGTTGCGATTGCGGTTGATTTATTTCAGTCGTTAAGGTTCACGATGTTTTGATAGATTAGTTATCTTTAAATTTCGATGCTTTTGAAGAATAAAAAAACTTCATCTCGCTAAACTAAAATGGACATTTTAGGTCCGAGAAAAGTGCTGCGCTTTACAGGTTTTTCGTTATTTTACACTTCTAATAATATAAAGATTACCACAACACTGACAAACATCGCCGTCACAGTTTAAAAATCCTTGTTTTCTGTAACAGATTGATGATCCAACCCGGAAGGCCGGAACTTACGATTAAGAAGCAGCACATCAAATATGAGAAAAATAAACCAATCATAAGGTTTGAAGCTTTATTAGAAAAATAATTGCACAAAGCATCTAACATAACACGATTGCTTTTAGTCTAATAATATAACCAAAAGATTCACAAATTATGAGCATTGATAACTGAGGATTACTCTGCATAGATTTATACGAAAAAGACGAAGGGTGGTACAGACCCTGACTCGACCATGGCTCTACATCAAATATTTTTAGCATTTCCTATACGGTAAGTTCATCCTCCAGAAAGTTGTACTCGAACTTGAACTTTGTCTTGATCCTTTGACACCTGAAACAATGATAAGAAAATTACATACAATATTCTTAGCATGTCTTTATTCATAGTTTGCTATATTTGTCCTCTTAAGTAACACAATTGAACTTTGTGATGTTTTTTTTAGCATGATCCTTCTAAATATTGCTTTATCTCCAACCTGGCGGAACAAGGAAAAATAAGTACATCTCTACTAACCCAGTTGCCTTTCATTCACTACAAAATTCTAACAGCCTAATACGTGTGACGTTAGACATTGTAAGATTACTTCTTTGATGATGGTGAAGTCGCCAACAAGTCTCTTATCTGTTCATTGTAGACTTCAAGCACACTAACTGATATGTTGTATTTAAAAGTGTCTCGTCTTTCTTTGGCAATTTCAAACAGTTGCTCAAGAGTTCTGTAGTTGACTCCTCTGTTCTGTTCAGTACCTTCCATTGTGAATGTCTTCCCTATACCTGTCTGCCCATATGCAAATATACAAACATTGTACCCGTCTAGCATAGAAGTAACAAGGGGCAAGGCATC
Organism: Limnanthes douglasii subsp. nivea; assembly: GCA_036936605.1. NCBI lineage: Eukaryota > Viridiplantae > Streptophyta > Magnoliopsida > Brassicales > Limnanthaceae > Limnanthes > Limnanthes douglasii. Next base: position 214,988,603 of record JAUPFV010000004.1, read on the forward strand.
CGCAAAAGCAAACTCGGCAAATCACATGATCTTGACGAAGAATCATTAAAAAATTTCCCATATTCAACCACAAAAGCGAAATCGGAAAATCACACCAGTGAAGTGTTAAAGAAAGAAGCTTAGGTTGTTTAGCACCAAAAGCTTGTGAACACAAAGGCTCCATTCCTAAGGCCAAACCAGAAAGAACGGAGTAGCCAGTTATGTTAGCGAAAGAGATTGCGAGCGAACCAGCAGCTAATTCAAGCTCACCAGTAACTACGATTGGAAACCCGACATTGGATAAAGCTTTAGATTCTCTAATGAAATCGGGTATTGAAGGGAATAGACTGTTGTCGACTAAGACAGGAACCGTAGAGGAAGTGGGTGTGGGTTTAGGTAGTGACATTGTGCAGGTGGTAAGTTACAAACACACGTCCTACAACTAGATTTCAACACCAACACCAACGATTAATACTCGCCGGACTAAGGAGTAGTGTTCAATACCTAACTGCATCGACGTTCAGGAATCCGGCCACGTTTACGTACCTCAAGCCTAATGCTGGGTAGTTACGGTGACAAACACAGAGAGTAGGGAAGACGGCGAAAAAAAATGTACCTGTTTGACGGAGACGGAGGCGAATGATGGTGCTGTCGATGCAGTTACGGTGGCCGGAACGTTCGATATCGTCGATGGGTTTTGGTGGCCGGAACGGTTACGGAAGACGGTTCGGTTCAAAATCGACTATTGGGTTCGCTCTCGTTTTTTGTGTTTCTCTCTCTTCAAACTTAGAAATGTGAAAGTGGGAGGAATTGGAAACTAAGAGTCAGAGTAGAAGGTGCAAAAATGTGGATTTCAACCAAAAAACCCCTTTTATAACCCAGAGGGTATAATTGTCCAAAATATGGCTCTAGGTATTTTATGAAACTAGTCCAAAAGCGGGTACCATTTTGGTATTTGATAGTTGAGTAGATATTTAGGGATACTTTCCTCTATAAAATTTCATAAAAATTAAAAAAAATAAAAAAAATTCTAACATGAAGTCAAATTTTTAGTAGCAAAAATTCATAAATCAAGAAGTTGCCGTCCATATAACATTGTTTTATATTAAACAATCCATGAAACACAACTGAAATCCACATAGAAGTGTCCATATAACATTGTTTTATAATACAGATTGGTATACCACAAAATGTATATCCAATGTTGTGATGATGCATGTTCTTCATCCTCTTCATGTCATGGTCAAATTCACTGTCATGGAAAAAAAGTTCATCAGCCTGCACAAAAACATCCTAGATATCAAAGAGATATGAAATGAGGTTGTGAAAACATACATTTTCCATTGGCACAGATGATCTAGATACTCGTATCATTTGCCTTTATATGCCTTTACTTTCTTGAATGTTGAAAGACGGAGATTTTGGTTCATCCGACAATGACTTCACTGCACTTTTATCACCTTCCAAGACTGAAAAATTTAATGTTCTTTTGGCAGGCTTGCCTTTTTGGCTCGACATTGATTTCTTACGAGTCGACTGGGCAGGTGTTACTATATCGTCAGACAAAGATACAACCCTCTGACTAGGGCTTTTGAAACTAGCATAGAATTCTGGCTGAGGATGTTCGGAGCATGTATCAGTATTTTGTTCTTGCTGTGCAATTTCAGATTCTTTAGCCAACCCTTTTTCGAGATCATCACTATTTAGACTAATTAATGAGGTCGTCGATGATAGACGAATCGGAGATGCCAAAAGTTGGGTCTTTTCTGTTTGAGAAGAAGCACCCTTCTTGAATAACCGTCCAATAAAAGATGGAGGAAAATGGGATGACATTTGTATTTTCTCTGTCGAGTTCTCAGTTACAACAGCAGATGAAACCTCTAGCTGAGAATCCGAAGAAGCCAATTGTGGGCGAACAATGCGACTTTTTTCTTTAACCGAAGTTTTCTCCTGAAGCATAAATCTTTGGCCAACTTCAACCGGTAGCTGGGCCTCAGGAATTGCAGTATCCTTGTATAAAAGAAACAAAGCAACATGACATATATTTTATGACAAACCATATATAATCTCATAAATCGCATAGAATTCTGAAGTTCAATCTTGTCCGGTCCGGAAGAGATTGGGTACGGACAAAGACTTTATGTCCAAAATCCCAGTTCATTGTTCAATTCAAAATCAGGGTTTGGTTTTGGACATTCAAAAGCGACAAAAAAACCTCCATTAGAGATGTTATAACTAGGTCCCATCTGGGTCATATGAATCAAAACCAGATTTGGATTTGGACAAACATATGTATTTGAAATCTTACAACCAGGAATTTCCCCATCCCTAGGTCACTTTATTCATTCAAGTTCCTAACATGCCATCTTAGGCCAATCACCATTTACCAATAAGAAAAGACTCTAGTCTGAAATCGGACAACCAGGGCTTGTATAGGAATTCAGACAACCAGGATTACTACTATACAAGCATAAACCGATTTTAAGCCAAACAGAAGTGATGCAAAAGATAATATACCTCAGGATGCATAGCAGAAAATCGTACAAGCCTAGCAACAAACAATTTGTGCAATGCTATATAAGCAGAAGGTTCATCATGGCCTTCTACCACATCAAACAGCAACGTGATTTTCATATCTGATTTCGCACACGATGTCTTAAGATCATGTACAAGGATCCTATCTATCTTCACAGCTTCCGGAAGCATATACTTCATTCGCCCAAGATCCACATAACATAACTTTCTGACAAAATCGAGAAACACCAATACTAAGATAGTACCTAAAAGGACACAATGATGAATTTACTCTAGACCATACAAAACTAATCTTGATGACAAATGAACTCATTTTATAGAACTGCGAGTACCTTTTAAGCCATACTTCAACTTGAGAGCAAATGTTTAAGAAAGTAGGAGCCTTTTTAAAAAGAGCAAGCAGCCTCAACGAGCGAGTCATACCATCAAAAAGCTCGACTAAATCCTTATACCTAAAAACCCGATTCAGAACATAAGTGATCCATCCGTACATTATCACCTCAAGAATTCTGTAAAAGAACTTACTTTGGTGGAAATTCGATGTCTTTGAATCGGGTTTGTGAAGTTTCAGTTGTCTTCTGTGGTGTTTGAGCTGCGAAACCAGCGTCCAAATTCCGATTTTTCGCAGCGTCTTGTTCTTTTTGAGGTGTAGAGAATAGAGTCATTGTCTTCTCAACTCCGGAAACGCTTTCATTCTTGACTATATCCATCAAATACTGCAAAATGAATGTAAAAGAGGAAATTTTCAAACTATTCACGTTCAAGAAACTGAGAAATCTTCAGAGTGAAACAGAAATTGCAAATGTAAAAACTTTTAAATTCGAAATCAATCGAACCTGAAGATAATTCGAATTGAGACGTTCTTAAAAACCCTAGAAATCCTTGAAGAAATGATTGGGGTTTGTGAGAGACTTTAATTTTATATGTAAAAGTTGATTGGTATTTATACCTGCGCTCCTAGCATTTTCCACTCTGAAAATATGACCGTTTATTTTCAAGTTATCGTCTCCACCTTTTTTTTTGGTCTGGCCATAGTCAAAAGCTAATAAGTTTAGTGGGCTTGTTTCGGGCCCAGTCATGCGTGTCCAGTACCAACTATATGTAAATTTTCGGTTTGGTGTTTCGATTATACAAATTTATTCATGAGAAAACTATCGGTAAGCATTTTATTATCCGGTGGTATCCAAATTTTGGATAGTGTTAGTTAGTACCTCGACTAAAAAATTGGATAAACATACCCCTCAACTATATATACCTATTTTTCACTTCGAACCCACTTTTTTCACCTTTCCATCAGCCTAAACAAACCTAAAACACGTCTAATTTTAGTTACTCACCAGAAACCGTTCGACTTCGTGATACTCTCTCTCAAACCCAAAACCCTACAGCTTCTCAACGTTCGAAATCAGTCGACATTCGCACGTTCAACGGAATCGCACTGGACACCGTCTTTTACTCAGACCAACGAGTTACCACCTTCTCCGACCGGTGAATAGGACAGCTTTTAGAAGTAAACAAGTATGCATTATCGTGGAAAGTGTACTTTTTTTTTGTTTTTTTGATGACTTCGAAACACTATTTTCTGTTATTTCACGATCGTCGTTGCTTTTTATACCGGAACGAAGTATTTAGTGACGATAGTTGGTCAGTTTCTGGGTTTATCATCCAACGCATGGTAGAAGTTTAGTTGCATGTAATGTTAATACTTTCATGAGAACTATGATGTATGTTAGATGTGCATTAGGTAGTTGATTGTTGATTTTGATGTTGTTTCAATATTTCCCAGATTCCTCCAACGTGCATGTAAAAAATAGAACAGTTCGCAACCTGTACGTGTGGGCTGTAGTACAGTTCGCATCTTTATCACCCATTATGCAAGCAATTCGCAGCTCGATTCAATTTTTATGTCATGTATTTCGCAGCTTGTATTTACAAACGATTCGTATGCCAGCATGCAAATTGCTTGTAAAATCTATACTGATATATAGGCAATTCGCAGCTTGTGATGCTTGTGACACTCCAGTTGATTTGTGTTTGTGCAGAAAGTATGACAACAAAACCTAGCTACTACAGATCAGGGTTGGTGAGATTTCTGAAGCTTCTTAAAGAGATGGGTATTACCCGTGCCCACATTGAAGCTGCAAGAAACACACCCTTCTATATGCTTTTGAAAACGGCTTTCGACATCCGTGACGAGGCAGAGCTACCGAAGAAGAAATTCTACTGTATCATTCAGTATCTCGTCGAGAGGTTCTCTGTCGATCGAGACGCCTTCCGTATTGGCTCAAAATTTGTAAAGCTAACCAAAGACGATATGAAGGTCATATTCGGGATGAAGCATGGCGCGGATAAAATGCGGTTAACAAAAACCAGAGCATTTCACAACAAATACGCGCCCGACGAGGAGGATGAATCGAGGATGATGAAGAAATACTTCATGGGTAAAACTGGCAGGAAAGTAGCAGCGAGTAATACTAAAACAATAACGAATGACATTATAAAGGTACGTGTAAAATCGACTTCATCTTATAAAGTAAGATGTTATACTTTTCTAACATAGCCTGTTGTCGTTGGTTTTACAGGAAGGTATACAAAAATTCGTAAGCGAAGGGGGGGAGCATGAGTTGGAAGACGTTGCGAGGCTGTTGATACTGTTTTTGTGCTCCACCCTATTCTACTCTCTATCTGGAGATATCTTGGGTTGGAGCACGCTTTATTATGTTGAAGACCTGAGAAAAATAAACAATTACGACTGGTCCGGATCAATACTGTATAAGCTCCGACAGTCTATCAGGAGTTTCTTAGCAATCGAAAAACCTGATCGAGTCGTCGGCTGCGTCGCCCTTCTAGTTGTAAGATTGATTTATTAAGTATAAAAATTAGTTATGTACAGAGCATCTTCTAGTTGTAAGATTTATTTATTAAGTATAAAAATTAATTATGTACAAAACATCTTGATGATAAAACTTACCCCCATGCAGTCCTTCTTCATGGAGCACACAACAATCGGCCTCGAGGTAGCGAAGCCAACCTTGATACCAAGGTTTTTCAAATGGTTAGGATTAGAGTGCCAAGCAGCAACTGTGGCGCTGCTTATTAAAATACTTGACCTGCAAAATGATCAGGTATGAGCTTTTATATAGCTATTGAATTGGGGTTGCAAACAGTTCGCAACATATCATGCGTTTTGATTGATGTTATATTAGAAAATTTATCAATCATTTCGCAGCCTGACATGAATACTTAGTTCGCATCTTATTGTTTCCACACAGTTCGCAGCATGTTATTTACACACAATTCGCAGCTCAGCATGCGAATTGTTCCAACTCTAACATGGATATAGTTTCACACATTTCGCAGCATATAATGCGAACTGTTTGTAAAAAATAATTTGTTTGTCCACACCCTCATACTTTCACAACAAGCCTCTTGCATCTATTTACTTACATGTGCCTCTGTTGGTAGGTTTTGGAAGGTCCACTACTTCTTACCGATGCTGAAACTGAAGCTTTCGGAGAATGACCAGATAGTGGAGGTCCAGATGAGGAACGTATTTCACCATAAGAAAGATCAAGGAAGAGGAAGAAAAGCACAGCATCAAAACCAAGACAAAGGAGACGAGCATCACAGAAAGAAACGAATAAGGTGATGTCTCCCAGATCCGAACAACCAACACTCCCCGAGCCAACGATTCCACCACCAAGACTCCCCAAGCAAACGATTCCACCACCACCGAAAGGAAAATCCAGGCAGGAGCCCGACGACGATGCCACAACCAGTATCAATGAAACAATCAGTGATTATTTATTCAAACGCAGAGAACCTAAGACCGAGATTTCTGAAATTGTTGCTGAATCAAAGCGTTTGAAGACATATGCCGACAAGAACAAGTACGAGAGGAAGATAGAAAAACAGGCCAAAGAAGTAAGTATGACTTGAGCCTTAAATAATCGCTATAATCAACACTTAATATGTTTATAAAACGTCTGCTATCGTGTTTTCAGCTGGAAGAATTGAAACGGAAGATAGCGGATCTTGAAGCACAACAACTCCACAATGTTATCTCTCAGCCAATTTGCCAGATTGAAAGCCCAATAGTTGAGAAGGTAACATCATTTCCAGATAGAGCAGCATCCACTGTATTGCAAGCATCCATGTCTGATGCTGGTCAGCACCATGCTGATGCAGTACTTCCTGAAGAGAGGGATGATGATGCCAACCATTCACCCATACCGGTACAATCTGCAAGGATGCACGAAGAGTTATCGGTGCCCACAGAGATGGACACCACGGAGACACAGACAGAGAAAGGAAGACACAGGTCTCCTCCGAATGACCCAAAATGAGATAGAAGATCGTGCGAAAGAAGTTTCAAAACCAGGCAGCCTAGAAGATGTAAGTGGATCAAAAGTTCACTAAGATTTAAATATCTTATTTATTTGTTGTGATGAATTTTATTGAAATAATATTTACTGTTGTATAAATATTCAAACAAACTCAGTGTATCTATTTAAAACAGTCAGCGGGGTTTCCCAGTTGAATACATATTCTAAACAATGCCATCACATGATATGATGATATCAAACAAATATCAAGGCTGTTGTGTAGTCCTGTCCAAACAATTCGCATCCTATGTTGCGAATTGTGTATTCAACTAGTGGATTAGTTATTTTACAATTCACATGCTGAACTGCGATTTGTTTGAAGTGGACAAAACAAATATCAGGTATGCATGTGAATCGTTCGCAACAATGATTATAGTATGCTTAACCCTTCTACCTTTTTTACTGGAATTTTTATGAAATAAGAGACCGAAAGATAACAACAACAACAACAGCAGCACCAAGTTCAACATTAGCAACAACAACAACAACACCAACAACAACACCAGCAGCAACAAGTTCAACACGAACAACAACAACAACAAGTTCAACACCAAAAACAAAAACAACAACAACAACAACACCAACAACAACAACGGCAGCAGAAACAACTTCAACAACAACAACAATAAGAACAACAAAGACAACAAGAACAACAACAGCAGCAACAGATAGCGTTGGAAAAGAGATAAAAGCTAACGCAAGAGATAGCACCGCAAGAGTCAGAACATGTCCATCCCTGTGAGAAGACAGAACTACTCAGCCAGGAAGGACCATCTTTAGAAGACAACACCACATATGCAGATGCACCTCAAAGACCAACGGTGGTGTGTATAAAGTCAGAATTGCTAAGCCAGCGTGAAACTGTAGCACCGGTAACAAATCAACTGCAAGCTCTAGAGTCAAACGATAACACAGTAGGTTTACCCGATGCTTTTGTTGATGGTATTTACACTCAAGTTTCACAGACATTTTTAAATGAAATTGATAATGTATATTATGATTCTATAATACAATGGTCTTTGGAGAATATGTCGGAGGATGACTTTAATGATCTCTGGCGACACGATCCAGATCCTATGCCGAACAAGTCAACAACATTGGTTGTCGTTGACCGTGTGGTAAGGGCTACTTATAATGATTTCGCATCATAACATGACAATTGTGTGGATCTATTTTCAATGTTACAAACGAATATAAGGGTATCATGCAAACTGTTCAGTGGAACCTCGAACAGTTCGCATGCTACCCTGATAGATACTCTAAAGTGTGTTCAACTAGAACCAACAGTTCGCATGTTAGCATGCAAACTGTTTAGGGTCGTTAACATTAACATGACTGACACCCTTCTACTTTTGATTTTTGTTATTTCCTAAGGTCGAGCCAAGTAAAGAGACAAAAGAGCCTACTATTATTCTACTGACACCAACATAGCCTCCAGTGGCAGAGGAAGAGGAAGAGATATTTATAACAGTACGGGAACCGCCAAAAGTAGACTACAACGACTGGCCAAAGAAAAAAAAAGTAACTAACCGTATCGATGTGGCAGAATACAATAAAATAAAGTTAGTTAAAGCCTACGAGAGCGACACCCCTGATCCAGTGGTATGGCAGTTACCAGAGTCCAAATTTACATACGGAATCAGAGTGCAAGCGAGTGATGTGATGGCACTACCTTTAGAACTGGAGCTGGACGTAAAGGTATCCGATTGTCAACCAATTCTATTTTTAATGTTTCAAATATATCTTGTATATTTAACATAAATAAACAACTCCTTTATTAGGTTATCGACGCTTGGATTCGAAAAATGCTCGAAGAAGCAGACTTCAAAGTTCCATGCACTAAAGCTGAAGGAGAGCAACACGACACCGTACTAATTTCGGGCATGACTACGGTAAGTTTAGCTAAGGTAAATTTCAAAGTTTCAGAAAATCTTCTCATTGTAATGTACTCTCGCTTGGATGCAGCATATATTGAAAACAGGGTGGGAAGTAACAAATTTGGTGGACGCAGCTTTTAGAAAGGCGCCCAAAAACCCCAACATCATCATGATCCCAATATGCACCGAGACAAAGGACCAGATAAACCACTGGACGTTGCTCGTCATTGACGTCGACGGAAGGTCAATAACAAACTACAATCCCCTTCTGCCTAAACTGAAAGGCATAGACTACACCACAAGGAGACCTACACAACTGGTAAATATTCCCAACTATACACTTACGTCTAAACATATTTTTAAGTATGCATGATCAACGCATGTTGTGAACTGTGATCGAGATATGCTGCGAAATGTGAGTAAATCAGTTGCATTTCGCAGCCTATCCATAACACATTTCGCAACATAGGATGCAAATCGTTTTGAACGATGTATTTCAATAAAACAGGCTGCGAAATGCTTGCAGACAATATGGATTGGATATCAAACAATTCGCACCATATGCTGCGAATTTCTTGACATGTCCACGTTGGATTGGTAGTCACACAATTCGCAGCCTAAGGTGCGAGTTGTATGGCACCAACTGTTGTTGTTTTTGTGCTGGTTCCTAACACTAATTATTATAAACACATCAAATATTTGTTGGAGAGAGGATTCCTACCTAAATCAAGGATAGGGTGGAAGGTGAAAATTGAAAGAAAAATCCCACAACAAAAACCAGGCACCCTGGACTGTGGTATTTTTGTCTGCAAATACGCCAGAGATATTATCCAGCATGGATTTGTGCAGACAGAATACAATAAAGATATGGTCACTGCCTTCAGAGCAGAAATGTTTGATTTCATTTTAAATAACAAAGACACTGTGACATATGGGTAATTCGATTTAACAAACTATGATTTTTTCTTGTAAATATATTGATTGTAATTTTTAGTTTGTTGTGCATACATTAACAAATTACATTTTCATATTGTGCATATTCCTTATCAAATCGTTCGCATCATAACATGATATATAAGGGTTGGTTAATATTCGAATAATTCCCACCAAACAATTCGCAGCTAATCCCTGGTATGTCTTAAAACAAGATACTCATCAAACAGTTCGCAGCAAACCCTGGTATATCACATTAAACAACAGTTCGCAGCCTGGTACAGAATAAAAAATTCAAAATATAAAATTCAAGAATACGAACAGGCTATGGCTTATGCCTTGGTAAACGTTTTCTCCATTGAGCACAAAAAAAACAATCTAATCACGTACAGAACCCATTAATTGCTGATTGGACATGGAGGCTATGTAATGATTACCTCCTTTCCCTATAAATAACACTAGTAAACCAGAGGTTATTTTAAAACAAACTACACATTTTAAACCAGAAGCTATTTTTTAACAAACTCCTTTCCCTCTTCTCTTCGAATTCAAACAGTCATGTCTTTTTCCACCACCACAACCACCACCTCATACTCAAACTCTGGTTCACTTGGTTCTCCGGGTGACTCTTGGTCATCCTTAACTGTTAACTGGAGCGATGACTTGATCATGCCAGCAACACCACCAAACAGCCCAGTATCTGTCTTTAATTTAGACATATTTGATGACTACTACTCTGCTGACTCTCAACCAGTGGAATATGTTCCAATGGTTGTTGTTGAACCTCTGCCAGAAGAGGTTCCAATGGTTGCTGCTGCAACTCAGCCAACAGAGGTGGAACCTCAGACGAGAGAGGTTCCAAACAACAAAAGGAAGAGGGAAGACGAAGCCGGTCCATCAAGGACAAAAATTTTATGCATGATGGACGTAGATAATGAAAAGGAAGAGGAAGAGGAAGAGCAAAAAGCTGATGATCAGCACACAGAGGAGAAAGATGGTGAAGATCATCTACTGATGACTGATAGAGTTGGCTCTTGTTTTTTGTTTTTTTGGAATGCAACTAACTAACACCAATAGCTTGTACTGATCTGTGTAAGCATTTGTTAGTGCATGCAGATTGTAATCCTCTTTTTTGTAAACATCTGTGTAAACTTTCAATCATATGAACGATTCGCATCGAGTTACAATTTGCAAATGATTCGCATCTTAACCTGATATATTACTTGTTTCAATATTACTAATTTTCATGCAATTCGCAGCTTAACATGCAATTTGTAACCCACTGAATGTCCTCGTATTTTTATCAAAGCACGCTTCGCAGCTTAGCATGTGAACAAATATTAGGACTTCTGGTTGTTCTCCACTCGCATCATATCTCTTTACAGAAGCAGCAGGAGTCTTGATATATGTTTTGGTCATAATTCGCATCATATCGTGCGAATCGTATGCGAATAATTGTTGTCATATATTCTGGTCATAACTCGCAGCCATGAGTCCTGATATTTATTTGAAAAGGCATTACGTTATAGCTCAACACAATTCGCAGCATAAAACGCTGATAAATGTTTGATATGATTTTTACTAATGATTCGCATCCTGGTGAAATTTCACATAAATCTTGTGGAAACCTGATAGATGTTTGCAACAAGATTTCAACATATTGTACACAATTCGCAATACCGGATGAAAAATGCTTGCAACTCAAAGCACTTAACATTTCTTCACTCTAATAAAAGCATTACAAACACAGAAATGTAAAAATGTTTACTTTGTTGTACATAACAATAACAATACTACAAATAAATGTGGCCAACCAGAATTGTCCACAACACGGATTGTCCTTAAACTGGAACATCACAGGTCCTCTTGTTATGGCCTGATTTCGAACAACGGCCACACCTCAACTGCTTGGTTGAGATTTCTCCTCTAGAAGGGATTCGCTTTTTCTTAGGCCTTCCGGAGCGTCTCTTAACGTTCGGAGGCAGAACTTCAACAAACGAAGGATCGTTAGCGCTGGACCCTTCCCCGAAAACCGTTATAGCTGGTATGCTGAAAGAGTAACTTTCCCTATAATTATTAACCGTAAAAAAAGGGCTCCATTACGATCAATGGATCTTGGTCAGTATATTGTATTGCCGCTAAAGCGTGAGGACATGGAAAACACTCTTGTTGCCATGATCCGCAAGAACATTTGAAATCTAACAGATTAACAACAGCCACAGGATTTGAAAATACTTCGAACTTGGCGGTAGACGACTTACGTACTACCCAAGTTCGGCACATGTCAACATTTTGCTTTAGCTTCTTCTCGTACTCGGGGACCAAATTAGTACTCCAGCTGAGAACCTCTTCGTATCTTCGTGAAACTTGAGTAATAAGCAAGACTCTAATCAAGTCAATAAACTAAACAATTGGTAGGCCGTAATATTTTTTGATCTGATAGTTAAACGATTCAGCTGCAGTAGAAGCCATAGAGCCGTATCGCTTCCCTTTTACGTAAGCATGCGCATACTTTTCAGGGGGTAAATTTGCAAGAAAATCACTCATTCAGTCACCACCTTCACATAGAAAAACTGTTAGTATATCTTTAAAAATCTCTTGACTGGGAGCATAAGCAAGACGATGGAAGAAACTCAACATCTTTTTTTTATAGTCTCTGTTAGTATGTTCCAGTTTGGCTTTCAAATTCTGCATGAGATGGAAATAACAGTACACATGATAGCAGTTTGGATACAAGACAGAAACAACATTAATGATACCAGAATGACGGTCTGAAATAAATGTGATCTGGCGATCCAACAAATGTGGTTTCAAACACCCTAAAAACCACATCCAATTGTCACAATCTTCAATGATAACTATACTAACAGCAACATGGAATAGTCTTGGAAAAAGGCAGATCAAATGAACACTACAACAGTACTCAAACGTTTAAAAATTGTACACATTTCGCATGCTGTCCTGGTAGTTGCGCTCAAAATATTTGCTGCAAACTGTATACAAGCATAAGCTACGATGTAAGCACAGTTTCAAATACTACCTAATTCGCAGCCTCAAATGCGAAATGTCAAGATTACAACAACAAATGGTGTGCATATATAGGATGCGAACTGTCATCGCATAATTCGCATCCTCAAATGCGAAATGTAAAGATTCCAACACTGCTTAATTCGCAGCTTCGGTTGCGAATCGTTGCACAACAATTTTCACACAAAAACATCATTCAGATTAACTAGTTAAATGTAACTAACCGTTGTTGCCGTCCTTTGCTATGACAATAAGCAAGGTACCCTTATACTTTCCATATAAATGGGTTCTATCGGCATGAATGAAAACCCTAAATGGACAAACCGAATGCTACAAAACAACGCTTGAATCGATTTCCAGCTGATAACTCCAACTGGCAGTCTGAAGTAATATCCCGGCTCTTCAAGCGTTTGAAGTATCCGCTTAGTAAACTAAAAGAACTTGAACTATCTCCGAAAACTCCCCTCCTAGCCTTCTCTAAAGCATTCCATGACAAACGATAAGAGATGTCAATACCGTAATCTTGTTTGATAGTCGATTGTATTGTTTTGGCTGTCAATGAATGGCAGGTCCGTAGAGAATCCTGAATTTCATCTGTAATTAAATCTGATGTCAAATGCCTGTGCCGCTTATGCTTATGCTTCTGGGAGAAAACATGACTGCAAGTATGGTGCGGAACATACTTCTTGATCGTCATCAAGCCGATGCTGGAATCAATAGATGCATAAAGCCTCCATTTGCACCCGTTTGTGAACTTATTTTCAAAATAAGCAGTGATCTTGGTTGTTATGTTGTGCAGGTATTTGAAAGAAAAACCATGCTCTAACGCAAACTTTCACAAAGATAACATGAGACCAGCAACACCTTCTTCAAAAGCTTGACCCACTCCTGTAATAGCATCAGCCCAACCAGCAGTAGGAAGTTGTTTTTTCTCTGATCGGAATTAACTAAACCGTTACTACTCTTCCCGCTAACTAGTTGATTGGGACATGGTTCTCCCAAACTCAAGCTACGCTCTTTACGCTTTACGCCACAATCCTTACCACCAGAGCTCTTATCAACAGAACTTTTTTGACCAGAACCTTTATCGAAGACGTGTTATTCTATGAGAAAACTAACCTGTTTTAAACGCTCCAAATCAAGATATAACACCAACCCAACAAAATCATTCTGGTTATTAAAGAAACAGTTATTGTGATCCCCGCAGGATTAAGTAATCAGGTAGTCACCTGTGGCAAGCTCCTCCCATGTGTTCTCCATATAAGCTTGGATACTTTGAAAGCTTTCAAACTCCGTGAAAGGCACAATTGCAGTTTGGTGACCATATTTAGAAATACAAACTCGTGATTTGGACATCTCTCACCCTGGACAGAACAAGTTATTAGTCCCAAAAACTATGTGCAAATTATTTATTACTGCATCAAACAATTCGCATCCTATCTTGCGATTTATGTATACCTACAAGTTGCGGACTGTGCTCAATTCGCATCCTGTCCTGATAGTTGTTTGTAAAAAAAGTCCTGGTATTTGTTTCGAAATACAATACTCTAAAAAGTTCTAGATAGTTTGCATCCTAACATGCGAAACGTAAAAGCAACTAAAAAAGTACTGATATTTGTTTGAAAATGCAATACTTTAGAGTTCTACACAGTTCGCATCCTAACATGCGAAAACGTAGAAAATTAACTAAAAAGTCCTGGTATTTGTTTGAACATACAATACTCTAGAGTTTTACGTAGTTCGCATCATAACATGCAAAACGTGTGTTCTTCACACAATTCACAGCATATTTCTTTGAAATTCTTTCATGTGATTTGCATGTCACCATGCGAATTGATAATACAATTAGCATCTTCCTCATCGAATACATCAAACAATTCGCATCTTGCGTGGAAGGCCTGAACAACTAAAACTCGTAATCTACACATGTTTAACGTCCAAAATAAAAATCTAAAGCACTACAAAATTAGTATATAACATCAGAAAACAAGGACATGAGTATATAACGACAAATATTAACAAAACATTAACAGATCAGTGTAACAAAAAAAACAGAGAAAAGCTCGAAATCAGGCTATGGCGTCTAAAAACAGTAAAATATAACCTATTCCAACTGATAAAACCAACAAAATAACTTCGAAATCAGTAGGTAATTACGATTAGTTGGGACCAGAAACACGATTACTTGCAAAACAACAGATTCTTGTACGTAGAAACACGATCAGTTCCTGTACGTAAAAGACAGTGGTTAGATACGTTTTACACCACAAAACTAAATAAATAAATAGACCTTAAACACTCCGATCACCGGAAAATGTGATTTCAACCGGTCTTCGTGGTGGTTTGTAGGGGTAGGTGGTTAGAGTGGCTAACAAATTCAAATCTTCAAAACGCTAGAAAAAATTGAAAAAAAAAACAGAAAATTATGTTTATATTGGTGTGGATAAAAGTAGCCTGAGGGTAGGCTGGTAATTTCAAGTGGAGTTTTAGGGCGGTGTAAGGGTGTTTCACGGTGGTGTGGTGGTGTTTAAGGGTGTTTCAAAGTGTTTCAAGGGTGGAGAGAGAATTAAGCAGCCTGGCAGCAGTTAATTTGTCTTACCCATAGTTAATGCTGGTGGTTGGGTATTTATAGTATGATATTTGGGCCCTTATGGGCTTTCGGGTCAAGTTTAATGGACCCGGGTCATGTTTAAAGACCCAAGAGTTTTAAGCAGATGTGCAGGTAGCTTAGTCAGACAGTGATTAGGTTTTTTAGTACTTTAGTCATAGTTCGAACTGCCTTATGTTTGCAGTGTTCAAGATCATCTGTCCGGTTCAACCAGTGCTGTTCGAATTGAAGTCATGGAGTCTGTCCGAATTTACGGGGTGATTTACTTTGGACTACCCTTCCGGGGAGCTCTTCGAATTCGGACTCATCAGGAGCCCCTTTTTTAGGTATTTGAACAAGTGTCCTTATTAAAGAACTGAAAAACAGTCTGATTGAAGAAGTGGTTTTCCAATTCGAAGAGAATTGAGATAGGCCCGGACAGTCCAACCGTTACGAATTCCAAACGGTTCTTTGTCAGAGGTAGTGGGACACGTGTCACTCTCTGGTTGGTTACTTTTAGCCGTTTTTTCACCTTGAAAGTTGCACCACTTTCTCGAACAAGTTACTTCTTTAAATGCTATTGATGACGTCAGCGCCGTTTTTAATCATTGCCCAACTTTTCGGATTCTCCTAGGAATCAAACCCTTTTTTACATTTACTATAAATTCCATTTGTCTTTCACAGTCTCATTTTCACTTTTACTTTGCCATTTCACTCAAAACTTCATTTCTCTAAAACTTCAAACTTTCCTTAGTTGTTTTATGTTCACAGCAAGAACAGCTCTAATCAAGGGTGGCTGGCTCAATCTTTCAGAACTAGAGAAAGCTCAAAGGGTTGAAAAAGAGAAAAGACTTGCAGCAGGGCTTCCAGCATCGCCAGTTGAGAAATCAGCCCCTTCAATCGAAGAGTCTGATAGAGGTTCGTCTTCTTCGAAAGGTACAAAACCTAGAAAACTCTTTCGATCAACACTTTCTCTCATCGTATCTGACTCTTCAGTTCAAGAGTCGATCCCTATCGTTGAACCGGGGGTCACTGTTACAAGTGTCAGGAAGAAATCCACTTTTATTGCTATGGGGTCCGACTCCGACCATTCTCCAGACAAACTGATTATAAAAAGACCAAGCAGATTGGTTAAGGGACTCTCTTCAAAAAATACCAGCGAGTCAGGGTCCGGGGCAGCTGTTAGGACTCTCCGGGAAAGGCCGGTTGGTCCGGAGGCTAACAGTCCACTACCTCCCAAGGACACCTCGACCTCAGAAACTCAAACTGAGGCGAGAACTCAAAAACATACATCTAGCCAACAGTCCGGAGGATCAGCTGTGCCAAGCTTCATCCTTCCCCGGGCTGTTTCTGCAGAAGCTCCCCCAACAGTAATGGAGGAGAGGATGGAAGACTCCACTGAGGAGGTCAGGTTTGAGTCCGAGTCTTCCAGACAAGCTGAAACTGCTATAGTTGTTGCCAAGAAAGGCAAAGAGGACTTGTATCTGAGGCGTCCGGATCTGCCGGAGAGCCTTGAAGGGAGAGTTGGGCCCTGCTTTCACAAGGTAGAATTTAAGTATCTTTTGTCTTTGTTAAAAACCAAATACACGTTTATTCATACTAGAGACTTGGGACGGCTTCACACTAAGTGGGGGATCCCTGAAAACGTAAAGATCCGAATTCCCATCGATCCGGAGACCCCGATGGATTGCAAGAGAAACGAGATAGTCTTCTTTACGGAGCTACTCAATTGGGGACTCAGGTTCCCATTGGATCCAGAGATAGTGCGCTATTTCCATTTAGTCAAGCTATGTCCATCACAGCTGAGCCCCAACGGATGGTACACCTTGATGTCATGCATTATGGCATCTAGGTTGTCCGGAATTCCTCTTCCAATGGAAGAGTTCGCCGCTGTTGCTAGTCTGTGCAAACACCACCAATTCCCTTTTTATCACTTTAATATGGGGAACAATCTGAAAGCCGTCGATGATCTCCTGGAGTCGGAGAATAAATGGAGGAGCCAGTTCTTGTTTATAAGTGGCTCATGGGAGAATGGTAAGAAGATTAAGGTTGAGGAGAATCCTAGCCTTCTTCGAAGTAGATGGAGAAGCGATCGTAAGTTCTTTCCTTAAGTTTCTGTTCGAATCTTCCCTTCTTTAAGCTTTCACTAACTAGTTATTCTTTTGTTTTGTTAGAACTGCCAAAAGAGTTCGGAGACTATCTGAAAGCCGGACAGGTCACCTGTGGCAAGATAAATGCATGGGCCGTAGAGAACTGGGAGAACCGGTTTCACAAGGCTTTCACTCTGGGGAACTTGGCGAGATCTCACCTGTGGAACACCACAGGTCGAAGGGATTTAACATGGGAGGAGTTCTCCACCCCTCCTAATGATGACATAGTGCTGAGAAGGTCTCATGAGCTAGATGGGACCCTTTTCCTTCCTGCCCGGGCCAAAGCCCCAAGTAAAATGAAGGGCCAGAAGAAGAAAGGGAGGAAAACAGCAACGGATACGGAGAAAAAGGCTCCAACTGACACAGAGGTGCCAGTCCCGGCTCAAGTTGATGCAAACCTTCTTCAGGTGGTAGAAGTGGAAAGTAAGAAACACGGAGAGACTCCCTCAAAACCTTCAAGGGCCTCCAAACGAACTCGCAAGCAAATAAGCGATAGTGCTGACAGAGAGGTAAAAAAGAAGAAGACTTCTCAAGAAGAAGAGTTTGCTCTCCGGGATCCGGAGCCCACTTTCCCAATTGATCCAACGTTGGCTGAAGAGATCCCAGAGAATCTTAACGAAGGGATTCCAAGGGAACTCCATACTGATGAGATTGAAAGGGGAGAGATTAATATGGACGAAGTGGATGTCACCGGCCTGGGTCCTCTAGGTGATTACTTTCTTGGTCTGTCAAGAGATGAGTTTGCTGGGCCATATGTTCCCCCAAGCAGCTCCAACACAGTAAACTTTAATGGCAGGACTTTCTTGGTTTCCAGCGAAAGGGACGTTATAGCTCATTCCCTCCTTAGCAACGTGCAACCAGTACTTACCTTGGAAAGGCAGGTCCGGAGTCAGGCAGAGTCCATCAAAGAACTTAAGTCTGAGAAGGAGTCACTGTCCGAAGACCTCAGGACTGCCACTACTAAGGTCGACTTGCTCAAGGAGTCGAACGAACAGCTGAAGAAGAGTCAAAATGAAAGCAACACAAAAGTTGCCTCTTTAGAGAAAACCCTAGAAGATCTCCGGGCTAAGCTGTCCGAGTTGGAGAAGGGCTTGAAAACCTCAAAAGATGAGACTGCAGCAAAAGAGAAGCTTGTCACCAATCTGACTACTGACAAACTTGCTTTAGAGAATGCAGTGACTCAGGCTGTTGACGAGAAAGCTGCTCTGGTGAAGGATCAAGAGGCCGTGATCAAGGCCAAAATCAACGCTTATGCCAGGGAGATGATACAGAGTGAGGAATTATTGATTGAAAAGGTGAAGTCCGACATGGTCCTCCTATTTCACGAGAAGTTCCCGAAGAGGAGACTTGGGGACTTATGACGTTACGTGGATGACGATGATCTCCCATATTGGACCATGGTTGATGAAGGGTACACTAATATATCCTCATCTGGTGACGAGGAGGAAACCGGAGAGAGTCCGGGTGAAGAAGAGGCTGACCCCAAAGGCAAGAAGGTCATTGAGGAAAAAAGCGATATCAAGACCAAGGGAACAGATGAGGGTGAGCCATCTTCAAAGGCTCCACCTTAGTTGGTAATTTGTTTTGTTTACTTTTTGTTCGAACCAAAGTCCTTGGAAGGCCAAGGCACCTTTTTTGTGATGCTGTCCGTTTTAACCGGACAGATTTTTGTATTGTGCTCAAACTTGTTTAAAAAGTCCTTGGAAGGCCAAGGCAACTTTAAGTTTATTGAATGAACGTTTTATCTTGCACAACCTTTCTCTTATTCCATAGTCTGTTTAAATATCTTGGAGTTTAAGTAATTTCGAGTTATCGTGTTGTGAGAGTGTTTAGTTTCTCTGGCTAGAATTTAAGTAGCCCTTAGATCTTTCAGTCCGGGTAGTATGGCAATCAACAGAATTTTGTAAAAACTTAGAAAATTGTTTAAAAAGGCTCCAAGTTTTATTGAAATCTCTCCGTGGCGCCGAAGAGAGGAAGTGGTATGCCCCCAAATATTTACATGGATGTTCAAACAAGTAAATATTTACATAAATTTTATTCTAAGTACATTCGAAGGTTTTCAATATTCCAAGGGTGAGTTAAAACCCTGCCATTTTTGTCTTCCAGCCAGTATGTGCCAGGCTTGATTCTTTCAACCACCGTATACGGACCCTCCCAAGTTGGGGCCAGCTTTCCGAAGAGCTTTTCCTTGGTATGCAGGAAAACTTTCCTCAACACTTTATCTCCTGGTTGAAAGTCCCTTCTTTTAACCTTAGAAGCAAACCTGCTTCTCATCAAGCCCTGATAGTGTACCATTCTAAGATGAGCTTTTACTCGCCTTTCTTCAATCAAATCAAGCTGATTTCTGATTGCTATTTCATTAGCCCGTCCGGAGAAGTTATGAACACGAAAAGAGGGGAGTGTCTTTTCTATGGGAGCTACTGCATCCATCCCATAGACCAAGGCAAAAGGTGATTCTTGTGTGGCAGCCCCAGGCGTTGTCCGGTAGGCCCACAAGACTTCTTGTAAATAACTAGGCCACTTCCCAGCAGCCCCTTCCAAATTCTTCTTTAAACCAGACAGTATTTTTCTATTAGCCACCTCAACTTGCCCATTGGCCTGTGGGTGGAAAGGTGAAGAAAAGCAGTGTTGAATACCCCTTGAGGCACAGAAGCTTTCCATTTCTCTGTTGTCAAACTGTGGCCCATTGTCTGTTGTTATTCTCCGGGGGACACCAAATCTGCAACATATGTTGGATAGAATGAATTTTATAACAACCTTTGATGTTGTTCCTGCTAAGGGGGCTGCTTCTATCCACTTCGAAAAGTAGTCAATGGCTACAATTATGGTTTTACGCCCTCCGGACGCCATAGGGAGAGGCCCAACTAAGTCCAATCCCCATCGAGCAAAAGGGATAGGCTCAGAAATTGATTCCAAAGGAATGGCTGGTACATGAATTTCATTGCTGTACCTCTGGCATGGGTCACACCTTCTTACCAGCTCCTTAGCATCTTTCATTATTGATGGCCAATAATATCCAGAGAGAAGCATTCTTCTTGTTAATGCTCTAAATCCACAATGGGCTGATCCCTCACCATCATGCAATTCGGAGAGAACCATCTGTGACTCATGATCTCCTAAACAGCGTAGGAGAGGTTTGCTATAGGATTTCTTGTACAAGACCTCTCTAATCATGATGAAACCACGAGCCTTGTGTTTTAAAGTTCTGGCTTGTGATTTATCCAAAGGTACGATGCCATTAGGACTTTCAAGCACATGGATCCATGGATAGGACTCCGTGTACGCTATTGTTGCCAACGAGTCTGCTAGCTCATTCTCTGCCCGGGGAATATGCTCATAGACAACAGCTTTAAACTTCATTGCCTCATTTTTCAAGAGAAGTAAATATTTAATCAATTGTTCCTTTCTAGCTTCTGATAGGCCCAAGGCATGGTGGACAAGCAATTGGGAGTCGCTTAGCAGCTTGACCCTTTTTGCTCCACAGATATAAGCCAATTTCAACCCAGCTATAGCTGCTTTGTATTCAGACTCGTTATTGGACGCCCTGAAAGAAAAACAAATAGCTTGGAACATGTTGTCCCCATAGGGGGAAGTAAGACATATTCCTGCCCCAGATCCTATGGCACTGGATCCTCCATCTGTTCGGACAATCCACAATTTTTTGTCTTTTGAATCAGCAGGTTGTTCTGAGTCCCTATCAGAATGGAATTCGACCAGAAAATCAGCCACAGCTTGAGCTTTTACTGCTGTTCGAGGAGCAAAGTCTATGTCGAAGTCCCCCAACTCTACTGACCACTTTGTCATTCTGCTTGAAATGTCTGCTTTTTGAAGGACATTCTTTAAAGGAAAAGATGTCCGGACGATGATAGGATGAGCCTGAAAATACGGCCTCATCTTTCTCGCAGCTATTACCAAGGCCAATGCTAGTTTTTCAAGTTTCAAGTAACGCCGTTCAGCATCAATCAGGCTTTTGCTGATGTAGTATACTGGGTGAGGATACCCATCAACCTCCCTTACTAGCACAGCACTGATGGCACAGCTTGAAACAGCCAAATACACAAAGAGAGTCTCCCCCTCGATTGGTTTAAACAAAGTCTTGGGAGAGGACAGATGCTTCTTAATCTCATTGAATGCCTCATCACATTGTGGCGTCCACTCAAACCCCTTTGCACCCTTCAAAGTTTGAAAGAAAGGAGCACACCTGTCCGAAGACCTTGAGATGAATCTGTTCAAGGCTGCTAACCTCCCCGTGAACCGCTGTACTTCTTTAATGTTTCGAGGAGGCTCCATTTGAAATAAAGCATTGAGTTGGTCCGGGTCGGGCTGTATTCCATGCTCACTTATAATATACCCTAAGAACTTCCCGGACTGCACTCCGAACACACATTTTTCAGGATTTAACTTTAAATTTACCTTGGCCAGGTTGGCAAAAGTCTCCTGGAGGTCGGACAAGTGCAGCTGCTCATCCACACTTTTCACCATCATATCGTCAATGTAAACCTCCATATTTCTTCCAATTTGATCAGCAAATGCCTTATTGACTAACCTTTGATAAGTAGCCCCAGCATTTTTCAAACCAAAAGGCATCACCTTGTAGCACTGTAAACCTCTATCAGTAACAAAAGTGGTATGCTCTTGATCTCTTGGATCCACCTGGATCTGATTGTACCCGGAGAAAGCATCCATGAAGGAGAGTAGCTTGTTCCCAGAAGTAGAATCTACCAGCTGATCTATCCGGGGAACCGGATACAAGTCTTTTGGGCAAGCTCGATTGAGATCTGTGAAGTCAAGACACATTCGCCATTTACCGTTTTTCTTTTTTACCAAGACTGGATTGGCAGTCCACAAAGGATACTGAGATTCTTTAATGTGCCCCATCTTTGTGAGTCTGTCAACCTCTTGTACAATGACATCATCCTTTTCTTTTGAGAAAGCTCTCCTCTTTTGCACCACTGGTGCTACGTCTCTCCGGACAGATAAGTGATGGGAAATCACTTCTGATGGAACTCCAGTAACATCAGCATTGCACCAAGCAAAGATATGCTGATGGTCTTTTAAGAATTTTAACATCTCTTCTTTCAACACTTGTGGCCTTTTGGACCCTATCTTGACAAATTTCCCTTCTTCCAAGCAGTGTGTCTCGACCTCCTCAACTGGGATCAACACTCCGGGGGTCTCTCTGGGGTTATCAATTTCACCCTCACCCCCAGAAAGGCCCTCAAACTGCTATTGGTCATTTATACGGACTGCCCCCAGCGTTCGTGGAGCCAAGGCAGTGGCATAACATTCTCTTGCAACTTTTTGACTGCTCCGGACAACCCCAACCTGCCCCTGAACAGCGTATTTTAGACACTGATGGACTGTTGAGGCCATTGCATGCATCCTAGAGAGCCAAGATCTCCCTAGAATAGCATTGTAACAAGTGGGACAGTCCACCACAATGAAAATTATTCTGACCGTTTTCTTGAAAGGGCCTCTTCCCAACAATACTTCTTCTTCGAACTCACCGATTACATCAGCTGAGCTGCCCGTGAAGCCTACGATCGATCTGTCTGAATTTTGAATCACAGCTGGATTTTTCATTTTCTTGTAAGTATCTAGGAAAAGGATATTGGCAGAGCTCCCAGTATCTACCAGGATTCGCCTTATCTCATTGCCCCCTATCGATGCTCCTATGACAACAGCATCTTCATGAGGGCCAGCAATGTCTCTCAAATCATCCCCATCAAAGACAATGAATGGGAATAAACTTGACGATTGATAAGAGGTCATGCCCCCTTCTAGTTGGGTAGCCAAATTATGAACATGCCTTTTTTCTTGATGAAGTGGTAGGAGCCGTTACAGTGTCCCCTCCGAAAATTGTCAAGGACTCAAAGAATCTAATGAGCCCGGAGACCGTCCTGGAACGCTCCTCTATTGCACCCACTCTGTTCCTTGTTGGATCAGGATCCAAATATTCAGATTCCACATCAAACCTTTCAATGATCACCATAGCCCCTTCTGGGGCAGCATTAACCGGAGCAGCCCGATGAGTGTTGTCAGGCCTGTTGCCTCCTCTTCTTTTAACGTATGCACCCAATTTCCCTCTTTCAATCAGGTTCTGAACCTCTTGTTTCAAGGCTATGCAATCATCAGTAGTATGGCCAATATCATTGTGATATTGACAAAAAGAACTGTTTCGATGTTCTCTGGGAGACTGCAAGGTTGCTGGTCTCCGGTAGTGTACTTCATCTTTAGTTTTATCAAAAATGGTTGCCACACTTTCTTTGAGTTCTGCAAACCACTCCGGTTGGACCCATGGCCCTCTTTTGTTTCTAGACTGTTGGCTTTGTGCAGGGGCAGCTGGTTGAGACTGAGCTTTTCCTCTTCCATGCCCCTGTCCGGTTTCTCTAGCTTTGTTTCCGGACTGGTTTTGATTGGGAGTTGGTGTCACCGGGGTGGATCTCACCTGCCTGTGCACCCTGGTCTTTTTTGTTTCATCAACATTTATTTGCTTGCCAACTTGATTTAGCAATCCACCCCAGGTCATGGCTTTCTTCCTTGTTACTGAATCGGCCAGGTTGCCCGGGTTCAAACCTTGTCTCAGGGATGCTATTGCCACTTGTTCAAAGCAATCAGCCAGCCCATTCTTTGTGTTCACAAAACGACTTATGTATTCTTTCAACGATTCATTTGGCTCTTGGGCACAATGGATTATGGTATCTCCATTACCCTTGAGCTCCTTACTCTCCACATATTGCCTTCGAAAGGCCACCCAAAAGGTATCAAAGTCTCTGATACAACCCTGAGGAAGGCTGTTGTACCACTTCAGAGCACTCCCCGTAAAGGACTGGGAGAATGCCCTGCAGAGTAGTTTATCATCATCAAAGTTCATCATGAAGTTCTTGAATTGCTCCAGATGATTGTCTGGATCAGTACTGCCATCGTACTTCTCCATCTTGGTGCTATCAAACCTCTTGGGGAGGTTTCCGGACAGTATCTTGGAAGACAATGGCGATTGCCTCCAGTTCCTCCCACGACTGAACGCAGTATCCTCATTAGGTGTTGCAAAGATACCTGGCTCATCATGGAAGGCAAAAGGATCCACCAGCATCCGGTCTATATGCCTCCGGTTGTGAGATGATCCTTTCCCAATGTGCCTTTTCATTCTTCCATGGTGATCTCTTTTTCTGGAATACTTTTTAACTTGCTTCTGTTTTTTCCTGGTTCGCCCCTCGTCACTGCTGGAGGACAAGGACTTTTCATTTCCCTCACTGTCCGAAGAGCTGTCCGAAGATTCTGAACTTGAGTCAGAACTCTCCACAGGCTTGGACCGGTGAGACTTTTTAGAACTGGCATGTGTCTTTTTAGTGCTCACATGAGTCTTTGAAGCCTCATGCTCTCGAGGGTTATCAGAACGATGAGCAACTGATGCTTTGGATTTCTCCTTCATGCCCATCTTGGCCTTTTCAGCCCTTAGAGCTTCTATTTCAACCCTCAACCTGTCACGCTCCTGGACAGTATATTCATCGTTCTCTTCCACCACTTCGAGCAAAGCTGGTGGAAGCTCTGGATTATCCGGATTCATTCGGACAGAATTCCTTTACTTGGTTTTGAATGTTTGATTCAGGCACCGTCGCCTCCCACTGTGGTCGCCAATTTGGTGTGGATAAAAGTAGCCTGAGGGTAGGCTGGTAATTTCAAGTGGAGTTTTAGGGCGGTGTAAGGGTGTTTCACGGTGGTGTGGTGGTGTTTAAGGGTGTTTCAAAGTGTTTTAAGGGTGGAGAGAGAATTAAGCAGCCTGGCAGCAGTTAATTTTTCTTACCCATAGTTAATGCTGGTGGTTGGGTATTTATAGTATGATATTTGGGCCCTTATGGGCTTTCGGGTCAAGTTTAATGGACCCGGGTCATGTTTAAAGACCCAAGAGTTTTAAGCAGATGTGCAGGTAGCTTAGTCAGACAGTGATTAGGTTTTTTAGTACTTTAGTCATAGTTCGAACTGCCTTATGTTTGCAGTGTTCAAGATCATCTGTCCGGTTCAACCAGTGCTGTTCGAATTGAAGTCATGGAATCTGTCCGAATTTACGGGGTGATTTACTTTGGACTACCCTTCCGGGGAGCTCTTCGAATTCGGACTCATCATATATAGTGGGTTAATGGTAGTTAGGATATTAAAATAATATTAGGTTGTAAGTGACGATAAGGTAGTTGAGTTGGGTATTAAGTAACAATTGATCAAACCTTGGGTAGTAAGTGACAATTGAATAGTTGAGTGGATACTTTAAGTGCAATTTCCCTTTATTCATTTGATGTGCTCACAATAATACTAGTATATCATCTTAGACCGCTTTGAGTACCGTCTCAATTAGGGACGACAAGTTGGTCCGAGCTTTAATCCGATTTGCTTTATTTGGATTTTGTCTGTTCTAGTCATGTAGGCATGTGTATAAAAGTTATGGATGGACGGATCATATATAAATTTTTAATTAGTGTCGATTTGGTCCAAAATAAAGTTAACTATGCAGAAATAGTTAAAAGTAAATGTTTGGTTAAAATGAGATTTATTTTTGTTATAACGAGACTCCAACTATATCAGATATATTATTTTGATTTTTTTTAAAGTTCTATTATTATAGTAAAAATGTGTTTCAAAATAGTCGTGTCTTCGACTAATATATATATATATATATATTAACTCAATCTTTAATATTATATAAAAAAAATTAGTTATTAAATTCTTTTAAATATAAATTTATCATTGGTCTTTGTTATTTAGTCTTGTTATTTGTTAGGTCTGTTACGAAAAGTTATGACATATTTGTAATTGATATATTAGAAGTTTATTGTTGTTTTGATAATGAAAAAATAAATAAATTTTGTGATAAGTGGTTACGATGATTGACGATGAAACTAAAAAAACTTTCAATGTTGTGTGTTTATTTTAATGTTTTATTTTATAGTATTCAAGGAATATTTTAGATTGTTTGTTTTGTTAAAGATTTATGTTTGTTTATTTTAGTAACATTTAATTTTTTATTTAGTTATGTTTGTTTTGGTTTAAAAAATTGTATCTTAATTTGTGTTTAAATTAAAAAATAAAGTTAATTTTAAGTTATATTTGGGTTCGGCCAGGGGTCGGACAAACCAAATTTTAAAAATAGTGTTTGCACCGGGCTAACCCGTGGATACGAACGGGTTTGAAAATATTAAATCGACATGGCCCTAGCAAAGTTCAAGTTTAAGTAAAAAAGGGGCTTGAGCTAGTCGGTCTGAACCCGATCCATTGTCATCCCTAATTTAAATATTTGTGACACTTTTTTCCCAAGCATACAAAGCTTAAAAGGCTAATAAAGAAGTTATTAAACTTTCAAGGAATGAGTAATACCATTTTAGGCACAGTTCGGGCATATTTATTTCTTACAAATATTCTTTAATCTTTCTAGCGGATGTGTATATGAAGTGAGATTCACCATTGAAACCGTCTTCTATTCGGTTATTCAATCAATAAAATAATCAAATTTTCTATATATATATATGGTTGAGTAAAAAACTTATTTATTCATGAAGATCTCTTTACAAGACATAAGTGCATTTTATCCACGATCCTCATTGATCACCTCGTCATTTACTGGTGCATATAGCTGTAGTGAGTATGTTTATAGATAAAACACTTATTTATGGTTCAACGTCATATATAGCCCGAATTGTAAAACATAAAGTTCCGTCTGAAAAGCTGACATACCAAGATTGAGCCCAAGAATCCACAAAATGAACAATTCACGTCCGAAAAAACTCTCTTATACCCGTTTCAGACTATCTGAACACTCATCCACGTTGAGCTCAACTCCACACTTGGCTTCATCCATTTTACTAGTGTAATTCCTGAAAAAATTCTAAGTCATTCATCAACTTCTTTTCCTAAAACTTGAATATAATCTTTGTTTGTGTTCTAAACCATCACCAGATTTCTATATAAACTTCATTAACTCTCAACTAAATACCTCTTTGTTTGAGAGACTGCATTGACTTTCAACTATTTTGTTAGACCTTTTCTCTATAGTTAATATCGAACCAGTTCAATTATCTCTCTCAACACTATCCAAAGTTTAACTTTTTATCCATATTATAAAAATACCCTTGAGATGTAGTTGGAACAACAATAGTCAATCCAAGAATTGAATTTTCCAGGCTCTTAGATGTCCACCCGACACCTCAATAAATTGCTCCATCATTTATAATCTTTAACAACTACTCATTTATTTATTGGTGCGTAAACAGTATAGACGTTAGCCATTCTGAAACTTCTTATGCAAACCCGTATACCACTCAATGATTTCCCAATTTTTTTGTACATCACACAATCTCAAATTAAGTGAATAATCATCTCCGAGGCCTTATTGTATCAACCATAAAAATCGATATCATTACACTCCATCTCACTAAAATATATATCGTCGTGAGTTTATTACTTATGGCTCAAAGCAGTAGTACTCAAATTTTTTATGTATATTTGCGCACCTAAAGATTTTTTCACTTGAATAATATCGCCTCACTCGCATGGATTAGAAAATTATAAGCCAATTTTACCAAAAATACTCATGGTGATTCATGTTTCAACTTCTCTCACCATTAATGTTAACATACACTCGCCTCATGAAGCAACATATCCATCATTCAAAGATTGTTTTACACATACTCGAGAATCTGATGACTTAACTTCACGATCGATCAATTCTTCCTTAAAATATTTTTGTTTGAGAATCCTCACCCATAACCCATTATAATTTTGTAAGATCCCCCACCCTATTTTAGCCAATATAATTTGTTTGAAACCCCGTGTACCTCCAAAACGTACTCTCTCTTCCTTTTTCGGTTTATATATCTTATCCTATGATACCTAATCGATTTTTTAACCTCTTCGAATGAGATTTCATTCACCAGTACTAAAAAAACCCTAATGAGAAGAGATAAGCATTCAATACACATAAAAAGGTAAGTAGTTAGAGGATTCCATCGTATGATATCTTACTGCGGGCTAAAAGGCTTAAGCGATTCTCCATTCTACATAATTTGCACCGAATTGGATGTGATAGTTGTAATGATAAGCCTTACCCATGTTGGTGGAAAGCTAAACTAAGTGATCATATTATCAGTGAACAACCAATTAAGTTTATATATGTTTTAACTAGGTCAAACTTAACTGCCATGCATTCATGTTCATTATTGTCTTAACCCAACCGACGGTCCACCTCATGCATAAAGACAATATTATATATAGTAGCCCGACCTGGAAGAAAGATTTTATGATTGGTCCTAATACTCTTGGCTATCGATGGACGTAATTTGGTAACCATTATCAATATATATTACTACATAATCATCCCTGAATGAGGAAGGAGTTCCAACAAACTTGATTAAGTAACAAAAACTAAATAAGGGATCCTATACTTACCCGACGATAGAGAAAAACAGTTGGGCTCATGATATTTGTAATTGACATTGGTCAAATTGTCTTATCTCGACATATATTCATAGGAATTTTAGCAGTGGTAGGATGGACCAAACTATATTGATCATTTTGAACTATTTTACCCTTCCGGAGGCTGCATAGATCAGACTTAAAATATATTGACTCGTCTTAATATACTTCGACCATAGTAAATTTGTTGGGATCATTGTGGAATAAAAGAATTCCTTCGGGGATCATATAATCGAAACTATAGGTTTCAAACATATTATATTTCTAGGTCCCACTAAGGTTAGGCTCTTGTGTTTAATTTTGAGGGTCCTTCGTAGATCAAATAGTTGGAAACTGCTACCAGTCTCGTACTCTAACAGAAAGTTGATATTGTGTAAGTCTTCGAGCGAGGAATTCAAGATAAGCTCTATATCCTTATAACTACAACGATTATAAGTTTTCCTAATTTTTTACCTAAACTCATAACCAATAAATGACAACTACGAAATCAATAATGAATTAACTGAGCTCAATGAAAGTCTGGGAAGATTATCAACATAACTTCATAGATAGCTTAGATGATTCAATTTTATTCGATCAATAAAATGAATTACCACAAATAATTCAGTGGTTTCTCAAAGAGAAGATCAATCACTGGATATGGATTTGTGACGGAGGCTATGGCTGAATATTTTAGAATTAGTGATTATATTTCTAATATATGTGAAGTAAAAAATATAATAATGAGTTGGGTTTATATAGTTAAACTCACTCTTCGTACAAATATTGTTAATCAATGCAACATTCATGAAACTACAGATCAAACTATCTCTGGTTTGGTTTATTTTGGACTGGGGGTAGTTTTGTAAAATGTTTTAGTAAGTTTGGGTATTTTTTGTTTAGTGTGAGGAGTAGTGAGATAATTAAGTAGCATGCTAGTATTAAATTATGAACACCCTTATTAATGACAGTGGTTGGGGTATTTATACTTTAATTAATAACCCATGGGCTTACCGGGTCAAGTTGTGAAACCGGGTCGAATTCAAAGACCCATTAGTTTTGAAGTAGATTAGCAAATAGCTTAGTCAAAAGTTATTTACATTTGTCATGTTTGGATTTATAGTGGTGTGATATGGTCTGAATTACCCCTATTCAGATTAATGGGTAGGCTGTGTCTGCAAGATCTGAACTCATCAATCTCGACACCTATGGGATTACAACACCGTCAAACAATCATATCTTATAACAATCACTTATCAACCTGTGACACATGCCAATTTTTTTGTATACATGAAATCTTAAGTAATAAAGTTAACAAGACTGTGGAGCTAACTTTGAAAATCAAACTTACAAAAAATACTTGGTAATCTACCATCATAGTTATAGTCCAATACCTCAGTTTTAATGACCCAAAACATTGGATCGACATCCTCGTCCAGCCAAAAATAAAATGACTCGATCATTGAGACTCGACCAACTGATCTAACTACCAACCTTTGATTGTTGTCTCATAGATGGACACATAGCAACTTGGAAAGAGCCTGTATAAAATGGATAATAAAAAACTTTGTTGCACCAAAAACATTGTGGTTGAGAAAGTTCAAAAAAAACCTTGTGGTCTTGGTGCACTGTCAAGTAAAAGTATGGACTTTTCCTTGTTGCAATAATGGTCGCCAGGGCTATAAAATCTTGGACATAGAATTTCATCATCGACAAGTTGAAAGCCACCATTGATTCCATAAGAAACCATCATCAAATTGATATTAGTTGGTTTAGACACATAAGAGTGAGCTTGAAAAATTCTAGTAAATTGAGGTGTAAGGGGAACCAAATACCAATATAAAAAAGTGTGGTGAATAACATGAATTCATCGCATGTGGCGTCGATATGAGTTTCTTATTTTTTCTAAAAACCAAACAGGCATGTTGGTTAGGATTTCTCATTTATCCTAAAGTCTTGGTAGGTACTTAGGTTTGTAATACCTATAACGTTTGACTTTTTTCTTCTCCAGCACAATGCGGAAAAAATCATTTTGATCGACCTTGCAAATGGTTTGTTAGGTTTTACTAACCCTAAAATCTCCCTAACTTTTAAGAGCATAAAAAGTACCATCATTAACATTTCATTAGAGTGCTTCACTTCAGACTGGCTGTAACGCCAATTGGGATAAGTAACCCAATGATAATGGTACGTGAACTAACGAATCCAAATACCAAGAATAATGATGGATTTATCTAAGGTTGGGCAAAAATAACGGTGGTTTGACAAACTTGCACCAACTATTAAACCTCTAAATCATATTTTTCCTCTTTTTGGGGAGGGCTTGGAGAAGAATATTCAAATGAGCCACTGACATTCATGTTATGAATGTCAGATGCTTCATCATTAGTGTCACAAAGTTGTCTTCCCATGGTTATGGCTATTGTAATTTTTAAGCAAGATAAAAAATACTTAAATTTAATAGCTTTAAGAAATAAAATAAAAGTAAAAAACGATGAATTTTTTTTAAAATGAGAGGAAATATAGAGATTCAATTTACGTGGTCAAGTAAAAGGTGAACAAGCTTATTTAAACAAAAACTAAGGCAATCTCAAAAGTTGATTTAATTAACTAAAAGATGATTCATATTTGTTTTGTAGATGTGTAATTAAGATTTATTTACCTCTAATGGTTATGATAGCCAAAGGTGAAGAGATAACAACATGCATTATCATATAAATGCTGGCTTCTCATGCCAACAATAAAACTCTTCTTCTCTCTAGCGCGTGTTAGTCTTACTACTAGGTTTCATTATTAATTTTAATTCATAAAATTTTAATTTTTTTTGTTACACAAAATATCATATCTTTAACTATCTAATGGTTTCCATGATTAGTCACCAACTCAGATGCCAAACAGTTTGACCAATTATAAGCTTGGCATATTTGAACAAACAAATTGCACATTCGCTCGTCACTTTATCTCGGTCAAAAAAATATTCCACAACTCATATATTTGGAAGTATAAAATTTTAACTTTAGTTTTTCTTAATTATTTAAAAATACAAGGGGTTACCTACATACCTCCATAAGCAAGGAAAATCTTATTTGAAAGGAAAAAAATTCAAATCCTTGCAAATATAAATTCGATTATGGATCTTGACCACAAGATAACAAGATTAAAAGAAATCTAAAAATAGAGTACTCACACATGTACTCTTTTTCCTTCGACAAACTATTTTTTTTCAACAAATAAGTATTTAATTAATGAAAGGTTTTTAAGTAGGTATGACGCCAACATACCTCAAATATCTCACGAGTCAAACTATAATCATTAGCTCGGTAGCTTGGCTCAATGGACAACTGGTTTTCCAAGGACAATTTCCTCGACAAAATAAAATTACGCAAGGTTTAGTAAGGAAGTCTCAACATGAATATCAACTGCTCAGACTAAATATTGGTATGGCTCGTAAAATAACTTAAAACTATAGTCGTCCTTCGATTCTCTTGCAATGAATTCTACTTAAAACTATAGTCGTCCTTCGATTCTCTTGTAATGATTAAAAGCTAATGATAAGGGCATGAATGGTAAAAGCATAACCAATTAAGTGTAAACCTATAAAATAATATGTTATGTGTAACTTAGTATAAATAAGATTTAACTAGACTTCGGGTAAAAAATATATAAATGGTATAAAAGTCTATATAATAATTACAAACCTTAGGCCTTAGATCAAAAGCCCATACAAGCTTTTGACCTGATGCTTCGTTGATTGTAAATAAAATTGAACTACTCAAAATTTAAGTTCTTTGCATTTTTAGTAAAAGAATTATGTCTTAGATCAAACCTTAATAATTTATCATATGCCCGTATAACCCACTATTCATACTTTCTATATACGATTTCTTTACTAAACTACTCACCTTCTATTCATTTACTAAACCTATCATTTATAGCCAACCATGACAAGTCTAGCACTACTACAATGCTACTACCAATTTTCGATGATACCTGTCACTCTGAACGCCACTATTTTGTCGGATCAAATCATCATTAAGACTCATCAACCAATATAAAATTATAACTGTTACAAATAATTTTTTTAGATCAAATTATCATTTAATATTTGATAGTTTATTAAAATAAATATTTTGATAGTTTATTTTTATAAACTTTAAACAATAAATTTTACATTTTATATTCTCCTTCAAAACTAAATTTTAAATCTTAAAACTAAACGGTTGACTTTGAATTAAATTTAAGTGAAGTACCAATAGATACTCATAACCAATCATATTCTCTAATTAATATTCACTAGATCATCTATTACTACATAGCATCCAAATAATGATGTCAATTGTCAAATAATATCCAACTTTTTGATAATATCAAAATACATTAACTAATATATAAAGCTATATTTTTTATTGCTCGTTATTTTCTACATGTGTTTTATCTCTTTAAAAAGGCTTAACGCGAAACTTCAAGCTTCATCATCTCAATTGTATCAAAAACACGTTTATCATTTTTTTTTTCTGGATTTTAGTCTCATATAAAAAGATTTTTAACTACAACATATCAACTAAAATTCATTTTTAATATATTTTGCGGGTATGTACCGACTTGAAAATTTTCGAACTTGAGCATTAGATTTTTGTATTTTTGATTTTTTTTTGTTTATCTTTCTTCCAATTTTTAGGGTTCAGATTTAATGTATGTTTTTCCTTTGTAAATTATATATATATATATATATATATATATATATATTCAGGGTTCGAAACGTTTTCTAGTGGTTATATGAAGTTCTAAAAATTAAGAAAGTGCAAAAAAATTATGTTCATTGTTTTTTAACACCTGAGTATAACAAGTACAAAAAAGATAAATATATGGATATTGTTAGTGCAAAGTATGAAACCTTCATGTAGGTTAAATGAGAGTGACAAAAACCTATAATATATTTAGATTCAAAACGCAAACTTAGGGATATGGTAAATACAAAATACATACAAAAACAAGTAGTATATATATAATGTAAACTGCAAAAATGATGTAGCTTACGAATCACTTATACACATAAACATGAAGTGAAAATCACTTATATATCAAAATAAAAAATCCAAATTAATTAATGGTCGATAAATTTGAAATGTGGCTACGCAATGTCCAAATCTCAAGTGGGTATTTTGAAACCTGAAAATTTAAAGTGCACTCCATCATTTTCATCAATTTGAAGACTTTAAAGATATGTTAAATTTTGTTTTAACCAAATGCGAAGACTTAGTTGGAGGGAATTTTAAGTTAAGCTATTGTTGCGGTGAATTGAAGAATTTTTTTCTTACTAATGTAGTTATGGAGTCAATCTATGATACTTTAGGTTGTCTAACTCTTACTGTTAATATAGATATGGATGTGGTTGATCTAGAACTCTTAAAAAAACCGTGTCAAGTTTATTTAAAACTTCAAATGATAATTTAATTTGGAGAATCCTTTATTAGTTTATTTGGTCATAAGAAAAAGTAACTTGCTACTCTTGGTTAGGTTGATGAAATTATAGGTTTCAGATAATTTTTTATAAATACTTTATAACTTTAATATTAGTTGTATGTCATTATTCTTTAGAGCATGGTTTTGATTTAAATATATGGATAGTAGAAGATAACAAATACATTTTTTATTACGAGAGTAAAGTCTTAAAAAGATTTCAATGGGTACTTTATGCATCATTTAATACATCCATTTACTTCATGGTCATTAAGAAGTATATCAAGCACAATACTTGTGGTATTGGTTTCTCTACAAAAAAAAAGCATTATATATCCGACTTGATTGCTAAAATGATACTTGATTTTATTAAATCTAAACATGATGTGACTACCAAGAGCATTTGATCTTTTGTTAAAAATGACTACGATTTAGATATTTTGTATCACCTTTCATAGATTGTTTTCGATAAAGTTAGGAGGGCCCTTTCCATACTTTCTTTAATCTAACTAAAGGTTACTTCAAATTATTAAAGAGTTTGAATATTACAAGTGATTACTCACTTGAATATACTTTGCAAAACAACTTCATAAAGAGAAGTTTCAGAACATTTGGATCTTGTCTCAAAGGTTTCCATTATTGCTGTCAACTTTTATTTATTGACAAAACATTTTACAAGAGAAACATAAAGGGGTATTGTTATATGTATTATCTAATTATGGTAGCAATGGTTAGTTTTATTACATTTTTTAATTATAAAACGTGCACTATTTTGAAATGTAAAACTTAAATACAAAGTGCGAACATTGAACATTTAGTAAATGTGAGTTGTGAAAAGTAGTTTATGTAAATGTGAAGCGCAAAAAAAGTATTAAAAGTTAACATAAACTTTGAATAATGGATATTTTTATAATGCTAACAGCAAAACAATAGTAAAAATTAAACGTAAAATGCGAAGAGTGCATGTTAAATACTTGTGAAGCGAGAAATACATAATATGTCTAAATTCAAAATGTGAACTATTTACTAAATTTGAATCTCTAAATGATTAATATGTATATATTGAAAATGTGAAACGTAACTATATAGTTAATGTGAAACATTAAACGCAAAAAAAACTTATGGATTATTCTTCCTTCATAACTTTACAATAGTATACTTGGTTGCGTTTATTGTTGTTGGGTCATAATAGTTGGCTATGGTTTCTTGAGATGTTAAAACCTCACTTGTTGGACTATCAAATCATAAATATCTTGAATATTCAATTATGTATACTTAATATTTTTTATGTATTGTTTCCAAGTTACTATCATGCGTACTATATATTTCATCTTATTGAAAATTTAAAGTATGTTTTGAGTCATATACATACAAAATTTACAGCAATGATATCTCACAAATTTAAACAATGTGTGTATCTCTATACTCATAACATGTATATTATATACATGGAACAACTACTTTATAAATGAGGTCCAAAGAAAGTGTTAATTTTAAAAAAACATTATCTCCAGACAAATATGCATGTGTATTTTCAAAGACAAACGATACAGTTCCATGGCTTCTAGTCTAGTTAAAAAATTTTATCATACAAAAAAAGAGTATTATAGTATTCTTATATTGTAATATTTTCCAATATTTGAGTTTTACTTATGAGTTAATTTTCAAGGTGTTATGCGGATTGTATAGTTTGGACTAATAAATTATGTTCGAAATTTGAAAAGAAGCTTCACGTTAATGTCAAAATAGGTCGTCTGCGACTAGTTTGTTTATCTTCATTAGTTTCACATTAAGTTTTTTCAGAACTTATTATGGTTGTTAATCTTATAGTTTTTAAATATTGTTATAATATGTGGGAAATTGATTGTTTCTAATGTTTTCGTTGCAATACATAAGGTTCAAGAAAATCAAATAAAACATCTTGGTTAATTATATTCAGCAAGCTATTATATGATAAATTATTCATATATCATACATGTTTTAATTGATTTATGTCAAAAATCTACTTCTATTGAAATTTACTGAAAATTATCCCCCCAAATTTAAAAAGGAGATGTGAAAGACCTAAGAAGAAACACATTCTATCTAGAGGATAAATAATAATCTAAAGTATAAAGTGTAGTTATTGTTCCTCAGTCGGTCATAACAGTCGATCATGTGAATAAGTTATTTAATTTATGAGATATTAACCTCCTTAATTTGTTACTTTTTATTATTAAAGATGTTATTTATTTTTTATTCAAATTGAATGAAATCCAAGATATGGAATTCTATTTAAACTAAATGTGAATTCCGAAGTGGTGTTTGAAAATATCTAAGTGTGAGGGTAATCTACACACGAAGTGCAAAATGTTTTTTAAAATAAATATGAAGTGCAATACTCTATCAAAATTTAATGTAAAGTGCGACGTGTTGTTAAAAAAATTCAAAATATGGAGGTAGCCCAAGAGTAAAATGCAAATCACGGTCAGAATGCAAAGTGTGAAGTGATTTTTAGAAAATGACAAAGTGTAAAGGTAGCCCAAGTGAAAAATATAAAACATAGCCAAAAGTAAATATGACCTATATTAAGTAAGAGATTCAAAGTAATAGATAATTAAAATACGAATTGCAATTAATATCATTTTTTCCAAAAAACAACTAATGTTCAAATGTAATAACACAAGGCAATATAATGCAATAGATAATATATTTAGTATCAATACATAAATTATAACCAAAATTTATGTGTGTGAATATTGTTTAGAAATGTATCAAACATAAATGGCCTCCTGAGTTTAATAATCTATGGTTCATAGTCGATGATTATTCTACCATTTTCAACAAAATATCTAGTATACTTACAAACCAATACCCCGCATCAACAATTATTTTTGTTGGCGTGAGATATGTTGGGCACTGTATCTTCAGTTTTAGGTTTTATTTCAAAAGTTTTGTCTAACCAAGTAATCAACCTATAAATTTAGGTAAACAACAGTTTTTTTATCAAACACGTGTTTATGTTATACCAAAAATGAACCATGTATTAAAGCACAAAATGAGAACCAAACATTAAAATTAAATACGAAGCGCGAAATATTATACAAACTCAATGTGAAGATCGAAATAAGTATTTTATTTAAACGCGAAATGCAAATCATAAGTGGTGTGGTTATTTTCTAACTGAAGGTAATATTGTAAAGTGTTTTGAGTGTTTTGGGGAATTTAATGTTTAGAGTAGAAAGTAGTGAGATAATTAACCTGTGTGCTAGCAGTAAATTCTGATTACCCCCATTAATGAAAGTAGTTGGGGTAT
Source organism: Limnanthes douglasii subsp. nivea (assembly GCA_036936605.1). NCBI lineage: Eukaryota > Viridiplantae > Streptophyta > Magnoliopsida > Brassicales > Limnanthaceae > Limnanthes > Limnanthes douglasii. The sequence continues at coordinate 215,026,270 of JAUPFV010000004.1, forward strand.
TTAAACTTAATTATTAACCCTTGGGCCTATTGGATCGAATAGTGAAGTCGGGTTAAGTTTAAGGACCCATTAGTAATCTGGTATAAAGTGACCAACACCTAGCTTAGTCAGCATTTATTACGTTTGTCCTGTTCGATTTTTTACAATAATGATTATGGTCTGAACTGCCCATCGGATTAAGTCAAGACTCAGTGGCTAAAATATCCCATCTCATCAGTAGCCCCTTTAGGTATTTCAAAGAACCTTTAGAAGAGCTAACTCTTAAAAAATCAATACCATCATTCCCCAATCTATTGTTGCGTCCGAACTGTAAAATTTTCCCTCAATAGTGACTTGGTTCGAATTTTGGTGGAACTGACTTTTCAGTTCAGAATTCTAAGAGTATTTTTCCCATCGTGGGACATTTGTCAAGCTTTGGTTCGACCTCTCACCCGTTTTTCTCCTAGATTCTCGTTCCTACTAGGCTAGAAAGTTACCTAGGCTTTAACTCCATAGTTTGTAGCTTCTAATCATTACTCAGATCAGTTTACCTTCTCTTAGGTAACTGTCACTTCTCACCGCTATATATAAATCTTCTTACGGTTTCATTGTCTTCAAGAATCACAAGTATATCTAGTGAGAGAAAGCTCCATATATCTTTAAATTTGTGTTCAAATCATATATGTTCACAACCAGAAATGCTATAGTATAAGGAGGTTGGTTAAACTTATCCGAGTTAGAGAGAGCGAGAAAAGTTACACGAGACGAACGAATTGTTGTTGGTCTTCCTGTTTCTCCTGGTGAAGGAACTAATCAATCACAAAGGAATACAGACCAGGGTTCATCGTCTTCAAAAGCACCCAAGGTTAGAAAGCTACCCTTTGTTTCAAGCCTTCCTCCTCTACCATCAGGGTTCTTTGTTCAAGAGTCCCAAAATCCTCTCCCTAAAGAGAAAGCTGCTTCTAGTATTAGAAAAGCCATTGAGGAAGCATTTCTTATTCATCAGTGTGGCATGGGAGAATGGGAGAAAGATCAAGGTCGACTCAAACCCAAGCCAGTTGACCAGTCGCTGGAAGAGTATTGGTGAGTTCCTTTTAAGTCCTCTTTATTTTTTCAAGTATTAAGTTACCACTCCGAATTGATTTATATCTCTTCTCAGTGTTTCCGAAGGAGTTTTTGGATTATGTAGAGGCAGGTCAGATACCTGTGCCAAACTGAATGCTTGGGCCCTGGAGAAATGCAAAAACGCGTTCCACAACTACTTCAGATTAGGGAACTTTGTGAGGTCTCATCTGTGGAACACCTCAGGAAGAAGATACCTCTTATGGGAAGAGCTGACTACCCCTCCTCCTGCAGATGTCATCCTGAGGAAGACAGAGGCTAAAGACGCTAAAATTTTCCTACCTTCCAGGGCCAAAGCCCCTAGTCATCTAAGCAAGATGAAGCATAAAAATAAGAAGAAAACCACAACAGACCCACCTCAAACAACTACTGAATAGACCGGTTTGGAGAACCAAAGAGGCATTAATGCTGCTTTACTGGAAGCAGTAGAAGTTACTTTGAAGGAGGCAGGTGGGTCAGACAACCCACCAAAGATATCGAAGAAGGACAAGAAACGTAAGTCCAACAATGATGAAAAAGCTGCCAAGAAAAAGAAAACTACTATGGGATCAAAGATAATTCTTCATCTTTCTGAAATCCCTCCTCCAGCTCCTGCTGCTCCTACCTTTCAAGAGGAAATTACACCCAATATTTATTCCGAACAAGCTACTACTGATATTAACGAAGAGGTAAACCTTGACATTTTTCAGAACATCAATATGTATTTTAATGATTTAGAAAAAGATGATTTCGTGGGGCCTTACCGTCCTCCCAAATCGTCCAACGTTTTGACCCACAATGGTGAGACGTACACAATATCTAGCGAGCAAGAAACCCCGAGCCATTCCCTCTTGGGTTACATTCGTCCAATGCTTAATCTGGAGAGACAAGTGTAGGATCAAACTGTTACCATCAATTCCCTGACTACAGAAAAGCAAAGCTTGTCAAACGATCTTCTCAGTACTTAACAAATCATAGAATTATTGAGGAAGGAAAAAGAGGATTTAGCTGTCAAACTGCTTGAGTCAGAAAAGGCCAGCGAAAAACACCAATCCAAGTACTCTGATCTGGAGACTTCTTCCTCAAATAATATCACAGCTTTGAAGGAACAACTACAAACTAAGGACAATACTATCCAAACTTTATTCGATGACAAAGTCAAGTTAGAGAATACTGTCCAAGAGAAGACCGAAGAGAAAGCTGTCTTGGAACACCAACAAGCTCAAGAAATAGCTGCAAGGATAGAGAATTTTGCTAGTGGAGTAGTAGATTCTCTGGAGAAGATGAATGACGGAATTAAGTCCGAAATGGTCTTACTGTTCCATGAGACCAATCATAGGAGGACTCTTGGTCCTTTGTATAAATATGTGGACTATGATGATCTCCCTTTCCATACAATGGCCGATGGTGACAAACGCAACTACTCAGTGGGATTGGTTCCGAAAGATGATGAAGAAGTGGATGAGAGTTCAAGTGTTGAACTCAAAAGTCCCAAAAAAGATGACGATGAAGAAAAAACCGTAGGGAACAAGCCCTAAGGTTACATTGTGTATTTTTTGCTTGAAAAACTAAAGTCCTTTGATGGCCAAGGTATTTTGTTGCATGGTTTGTTTAATATTTACGCTGTAAAACTTTAAAGTCCTTGAATAGTCAAGGTATTTTGAATATCAGAAATCGGTTTTAGTCCGATAAGATTTTAATATCATATTCCTCTGTTTAAATTTTGTTTATCTCTTTATGGCCATGTTTTAAATAGCCTTCAATATCTCAGATGCATTGAACAAGATTATCATACATCTTCGACCACATGTGTTTAATAAATGTGATCAAGTGTTTAATATATCTGATCAACTCAAAGACATTCGAGAGCCGGGGTGTTTAACAACTTTTTAATATATCCGACCTGAAACAAAATTGTACCAGACTTTTGAAGAAGGCATAATATATTATTGAAAAAACCCGGACACCTCATTATAACCTCCCCGCGCCACAAGGGTAGGAAAGAGTATGCCCCTTAATATTATATTGATATTTAAAAAATAAATATTTTACGAAAGAGTTCTATTCTAAGTATAATCTGAGATGTTCAACATTTCATGGGTGTTTTAGTGCTCTCCCGTCTTTTTCTTGGAGCCTATACGTACCTGATTTAACCTTCTTATAGACCATATAAGGGCCTTCTCAGTTCAGAGCCACCTTACCGAACTACTTTTCCTTGATGTGTAAAAAGAATTTTCTTAAGAATTTGTACCCTATTTGAAAATCTTTTTTTTAACTCTGGAGGCAAATCTTCTCCTCATCAAGCCTTGATAATGAAATGTTCTCAGATACGCTTTAACTTTTTTTTCTTCAATTAAATCCAACTGATTCCTAACTGCTATATTATTAGCTTGTTCGGAATAGTTTTGGACTCTATGAGATGGTAAAGTAACTTCTATGGTAGTAATCACATCCATCCCATATACCAGAGAAAAAGGAGGCAGCCCGAGGTGTAGTTCGGTAGGCCTATAATACTTCTTATAAATAACTTGGCCACTTTCCTGCAGCTCTTTCCAAATGTTTTTTTAATCCGGACAAGATTGTTCTATTTGCTACCTCAACCTGGTCATTTGCTTGAGGGTGGAAATGAGAAGAAAAAAATGTTGAATTCCTCTAGAGGTACAGAACGATTCCATGTCTTTATTATCAAACTGTGGCCATTTTCTGTAGTAATCTTTCGGGGGACCCCAAATCTACAACATACGTTAGATAAAATAAATTTAATAACTGCCTTTGAAGTGGTTCCAGCCAAAGGAGCTACCTCTATTCACTTAGAAAAATAGTCTACAACGACTATGATTGTTCTACATCCACCGGATGCATAGAAAGAGGCCTTACTAGATCCATCCCCCATCTAGCAAAATGTATTGGTTGAGATATGGATTCCATAAGAACTGCTGGCACATGAATTCATTTCCATAATTTTGACAAGGATCACACTTTTTCACCATCTTTTTTGCATCTCCATTATGGTTGGCCAGTAGTATCCTGCTAACAAGACTCTTCTGGTTAAGGCCCTATAGCCACAGTGTGCAGAACCTTCTCTATCATGTAGCTCAGATAATACAACTTGGGATTCTTCAAATCCTAAGAAACGTATGAGAGGTCTGCTGAAAGATTTATTGTAAAGAAATTCTCTTAATATCAAGAAGCTACGAGCCTTGTACTTGATCTTTTTAGCCACATTTTTATCCGGAGGCAATATCTCATCGGAGATATATTTGAGAAGAACATATCTCCAATATTTAGGTTGAATAACAAGTATATTGAGGTTTTCTTCACTCTTTTTTCCTGACCTGTCTGTACGGATGGACATTCCTGCACAAGAATCCATGGGCAAGATTCGGAATAAGCTATGGTTGCCAAAGAGTCTGCCAGAGTATTCTCTGATCGAGAAATGTGCTCATAGCAGATACTTTTAAAGTTTGTGGAAACTTCTTTCAACATAAGCAAGTATTTAATCAACAGTTCTTTCTTTAATTCAGATTGTCCTTGAACATGGTGAATCAACAGTTGGGAATCACTCATTAACCAAACTATTTTTCCCGACATAGGAGAGACAGCTTAAGACCAGCTATGACTACTTCATATTCAGGCTCATTGTTAGAAGCTCTGAAACCAAAACATATGGCATGGTACATATTTTCACCATATGGAGAAGTTAGACAAATCTCAGCCCCACAACCCATAGTACTTGATCCACCATCAGTTCGAACTACCCATCATTTCTTAGATTGGTTTTCTGATTCCTTTCTAGAGGATCTATCAGCATGACATTCTACCAAGAAATCAGCCACTAACTGGGCTTTAATTGTTGTTCGAGGTGTAAAGTCAATATCGTAATCACCCATCTCTACTGACCACTTGGTCATTCTACTTGACACATCAGCTTTCTGAAGAACACTTTTCAAGGGGAAAGATGTTTGAACAACAATGGAATGAGCTTTGAAGTATGGTCTCATCTTTCTTGCTGCAATACTAGGGCCAACGCCAATTTTCAAACTTCAAATATCTTCTTTCAGCATCCAACAGACTCTTATTGATGTAATATACCGGACGAGGGTAATTGTCCACCTCTCTTACTAGCACAACTCTTATTGCATATTCTGATACAGCTAGATATACATAGAGCTTCTTCTCCCGAACAAGTTTATATGAGTTTTAGGTGCAGATAAATGCTTCTTGATTTCAATAAAAGCATGGTCACACTGTGGAGATCAATCAAAGTCTTTAGCATTCCTCAACACTTGGAAGAATGGAGCGCATTTGTCTGATGATCTTAAAATAAACCTATTCAACGCAGCCAATCGTCCTGCCAGTTTTTAAACTTCTTTAACACTCCGAGGAGGGTCCATTGCTACTAAAGCATTAAGCTGATCCGGATCAGTCTGAATTCCTTTCTCACTTATTATGTGACCCAAGAAATTTCCAGATTTGACCCCAAATACACACTTCTCAGGGTTCAACTCTAAATTTACAGCATCTAAACTGGAGAATATTTCTTGAAGGCTAGATATATGTGAATCTTCCTCCAAGAATTAAACCATTATATCATCTATGTAAACCTCTATGTTTCTGCCAAACTGACTAACAAAAGCTTTATTTACTAACCCCTAATAAGTGGCCCCATCATTTTTTAATTCGAACGACATCACCTTATAATAATGAAGACCTTTGTCTGTGATGAAAGTAGTGTGATCTTGATCCTTCGGATCTACTTGTATCTGTTTTTACCCTGAGAAAGCATCTATGAAAGACAATAGTTTATTTCCAAAGGTAGAGTCCACCAACTGATCTATCCGAGGAACAGGATAAAGATCTTTAGGGCATGCTCTATTAAGGCCAGTGAAATAAATGCACGTACGCCACTTGCCATTCTTTTTCTTGACCAAAACAGGATTGACAGTCCACATAGGGTATTGAGATTATTTAATGTGACCCATCTAGGTTAAACGGTCAACTTCTTGAACAATCACATCTATTTTTTCCTTGGAAAAAAAACCTTCTCTTCTGTACAACTGGTGAAATATTACTCCGGATTGATAACTTATGGGAAATAAAATCAATTGGCACTCCAGTGACATCACTGTTACATCACACGAAAACATGTTGATTCTTCATCCAAAGGATAATAACTGGTGCTTTAAATCTGGTTCCAGCTTGGAACCAATTTTAACACTCTTACCTTCTGAGAGAGAATGGGTTTCAACCTCCTCAATAGGTATTATAACATTGGGATCCTCACTAGGATTATAAATTTCATTTTCCTCAGCAGAAGGCTCAAATAGTTGCTAATCTTTGTTAACTCTAACTGCCCCTAAAGTCTTAGGGGAAATGGCTGTTGAGTAGCATTCCCTAGCTATCTTATGCATGCTCTGGACAACTTCTACTTGTACTTGGACAAAATACTTCAAACATTGGTGGACCTTAAAGGCCAAAACATGCATTTTAGAGAGCCAAGATCTCCCAAATATATCATTGTAAAATGTTGGGAAATCCACCACAACAAACAGTACTCTTACCATCTTTTTAAAGGGTCATTTTCCCAACAACACTTCATCTTCGAACTCCCCAATCACATCTTCAAAACTTCATGTGAAGTATACAATGGTTATGTTTGAACGTTGTATAACCAAAGGGTTTCTCATTTGCTTGTAGGAGCTTTAAAACAAGATGTTTGATGAACTGCATGTATCAATCAAAATCCGACTTATATCGTTCTCCTATTGATGCCCCTATTACCACCACATCTTCATGAGGCCCTGCAATATCTCTCAGGTCATCCTCATCAAAAACTATAAAGATAGATAGGGATTGATACTGGTGGGTGGATATTCCACCATCCAACTGGGTGGCCAAATTGTGAGCATGCCTCTTTCTTGATGAAGTTGAAGGCATAGTCACAGTATCCCCTCCGAAAATATTTAATGACTGAAAAAAGTTAATCAGACCGGAAACCATTTCCGGTCTACTTCCCCCTTGCTTTTTTACGTAGCCCCCCAACTTGCCCTTTTCAATGAGTTTCTGGACCTCCTGCTTCAAGGCTATAAAATCATGAGTATCATGGCCTATGTCATTGTGATATTGGCAGAAACAAGTGCTCTAGTTTTCTATAGAGGATTGTAATACTGTTGGCTTTCTAAAATGCACCTTATTCTTAGTCTTATCATAAATTATAGCCACACTCTCACCTAGCTCAGTAAACCACTCAGGCTGAACCCATGCCCCCCTCTTATTTCTAACATGTTGACTCTAAGTTTGGTTAGACTGATTTTGTCTTGACCGGTTGGACCCCTATCCAGTTTCTTTTGCCTCGTAACCGGACTGGTTAGTAGCTGGAGGAGTTGTTTTTGTGGTAATAGATCTCACTTGGCGGTGTACTCTGGTTTTCTTTGTCTCCTATATGTTGATTTTATTTCTCATTTGATTCAACAAACCATCCCATGTCATAGCCTTCTTCCGAGTTACTGAATCAGCTAGATTACTTGGATTAAAACCTTGCCTCAGAGAAGCAATTGCAACTTGTTCAAAGCAATCTGTTAACCCATTCTTAGTATTCAAAAAATGATTGATGTACTCTTTTAGGGACTCGTTTGGTTCCTGAGAACAATGAATAATGGTGTCCCATTTACCCTTGAGTTCCTTACTTCCAACTAATTTCCTTCGGAAGGCAACCCAGGACGTATCAATATTTCTTATACACCCCCTGAGGGAGGCTGATGTACCATTTGAGGGCACTTCTTGTGAAAGTTTGGGAGAAGGCCATATACAGTAGCTTGTCATCATCATCAAAATTCATCATGAAGTTCTTGAACTGCTCCAGATGGTTGTCCGGATCTCGGCTCCCATAATATTTCTCTATCTTGGAGCTATCAAACCTCTTAGGAAGGTGTCCGGAGAGTATTTTTGTAGACAAAGGTTATTATCTCCAATTTTTGCTACGGCTAAAATAGTGTCTTCATTAGGAGTTGCAAAAATACTTGGTTTGGACTGGAAAGAAAAATGATCAATTAACAATTGGTCGATATGCAGGTGGGCTAACCTTTTACCCTTGCCATGGTGCTTCTTAAGTCTGTCATGCTTATCCTTTTTTCGTGAATGTTTTTTAGTCAGCCTCATTTTCTTTTTTGACCTTCCCTTATCACTACTTGAAGATAATGATTCTTCAAGTTCTGCCTCATTTGATGAGCTGCTGGAGGACTCAGATGCAGAACTCTCAATAGGTTTAGATCGGTGTGTCTTCTTAGAACTGAGATGGGTTTTCAGATACTACTCGTTTTCTCCAGGATTGTCAGTGTGATGAAGTACTGACGCTCCAGATTTTTTCTTAACTCTTTTTTTGCTTGTTTTATTGCTCTCAACGTCTTTATTTCAGCTCTCATCTGATCTCGCTCCTTTATAGTATACTCCTTGTTTTCCCTAGCAACTTCCACCTTAGGAGATGGAATATTCTGCTCATTCGGATCCATCCGAACAACTTTTCTTACTGGTTTTAAACTTTGAAATTCAGGCACCGTCATGCTCGCACTATAGTCGCCATTTTGATGTGGTTATTTTGTTCTTGAGGGTAATTTTGTAAAGTATTTTGAGTGTTTTGGGGAATTTAATGTTTAGAGTAGAAAATCGTAAGATAATTAAGTTGTGTGCTAGCAGTAAATTCTGATTACCCCTATTAATGAAAGTTGTTGGCGTATTTATACTTAATTATCGACCCATGGGCCTATTAGATCGAATAATAAAGTCGGGTCAAGTTTAAGGACACATTAGTAATCTGGTGTGAAGTGACCAACACCTAGCTTAGTCAGCATTTATTACGTTTGTTCTGTTCTGTTTTTTATAATAGTGATTATGGTCCGAACTGCCCATCGAATTAAGTCAAAACTCCGTGGCTACAATATCTGATCTCATCAATAAGTAAAACCAAATATGAAATAAGCAAAGCTTATACATATTTGCACTGTCGTTCTTGGTTTATCTCCACTGGTTGATTCAACTCGTGGTGTTAGAGTGTAAAGTGAAACGATGAGATAACGTATATTGCTATAACTTTTCAAGTATCCATTTCTAATTATTTATGTAACATCAATTTCTTTAATGAACGGTGTCTACATGAAAATAAATTATAGAATTATCTTTATAAATATCTTATGTATACTTAATTTCATGGTTGTTACTTTAATAACAAAAATTTCTTACCATTATAAGTCATGAGAAGACTAATAATTTACCAAGTGGTGAAAAGATGGGTATAAGAAATTTTGTTATAGAAAATAGACAACATATATAAGTGTCAATCAACTACCAAATGCGAAACATAATAAAACATGACTACAAAACGGGAAACACCGTGAACCGGAGAACCAATTTTACATTGTAATCAAGTTCATCTTCATTGGCCAACTTCATTATGTCACTCACGTACACATGGATAAATGTTGTTGGAACTAATTATACCATGGGATCATCATGATTTTTCCCATTTTGAATCATTTCAAATTTATTAGTTTCATTGACTTCAATAATTTTTTTCTATATCTAATGGCAAATCAATTTGAAATTTTGATTAGGTTTTCCATTATAGATTTCTGCATCATATGTCTGTCAATTTGTTTCTCTGTCATTTTTATTTTTTCATTTGTTGCAGCCAAACTTTTACCTTTTTACATTTGTAAAGGTTGTTTATCTTTTAAATATTTCAAATACACAAGCACATTAGATCAAATGCATGAAGCTAATGACAAGTGCGGATGCGAAAATAACATATTACAAGTGCAAAGTACGAGATAAGGAAAAATACAAATACAAAATGTAAAGTGCGAGGCAATCAAAAGGAAAATGCGAAGCGTGAAACAAGAAAACATGCAAGTGCAAAGTGTGAAGCATGAAAAAATAAATGTGAAGAGCAAAACAGACAAATACCAGTGAAAAGTGTGAGACAAAACCAAAAGGCAAGTACAAAACAAGACTAAAGACACGTGTGAAGTGGAAGATGTGATTATGTATAATTTGTAAAGAATGTGAAATGTGAATTCGGTTACTAAGTTTGATAATAATTATAAAGATGAAAACACAACATTTTACCAAATACAAAATAAAGAGTTTTACATAGATCTAAACATTTACATTTTTTACAATATACAAATCAAGTTTTATAGAATATGTGAACTGTTTATCGTGTTTAACATATCTAACTTATGCAATCTTCATATTTTCTACATTTTTTATAAATTTTTCTCTTCACCACATGCATCATTTACAATAGGAAGGTGTTTTACATTTTCTATATTTGCATAATTCACTTCAACCTCCTTTTGTTATGCATCATTGACTTCCCCATCCTTCACCTCCTCATCCACCCGTTAACACAGTCATTTAACATCCAACCATAGTTTTTTATCACAAATTTCATCTTGCACCTCCTCATCCTCTTGTTGCGCATCCATCAATTTTTCCTCCTCCAACGGTGCATCATCTTTCACCTCCTCACTTGGTTTTTTTTAACTTATGCACCATCTGCATCCTTAAGCTCCAATCAGGTTTTGATCACCCCTGTTAAAGAAAAAATCACCACCTCATCTTGTACTTAATTGACTTTAATATGTGCTTTTTTCACAAGAAGTAATGTGTTATCCATCTATTTTACTTTATTAGAACTTAATTCACCCACATTTAGAGTTGTTTGAAATACAGTCAAGCTAAGAGTTTTATTTAACCTATATTGCTTCAACTCTTCTCTCATTGATGCTCTGAGTATGTTTCTGAATAACTAATTACTTCATCTTAACATCTTTGGTTGACAATTGAGTAATTGTATCCTTCATAACTTTTATGTCCATTGGTTGCGAGAGTGTTTGAATATTTGCCTACAAAGTAACAGAATTATGGCCATCAATATCAAAAGCGAAATAAGAATGAAATTAAATACCAAGTACGAATTGCGAATCAAGACAAAATTACAAATATTAAATGTGAATCAAAGTATAAATAACAAATGTGAATGAAAAAATAATGTATCAATACCGAATGTGAAGCGTGAAACAAGTAATAAGGTAAATGTGCACACAAATAATCACCAATTAGGCAATATAAAAATTGATTACTACCCTTTATCTTGTCAATATTTTCATCAGAAGTCTGTTTTCTACTTTTAACTTGTCGAGCTTATTCAAAAACTTCAAAATCTGACATGATACAATTAATGGTTTCTTTGGATACCTAAGTATTTTTGAAGGAGTTCTTCTCTTTCGAGTGGGTCTAGGTATAATATAAATAACGGCATTGAACAGTAAATCGTCCATCGACTATCGCGTTTGGTGGTAGATAGTCCCTTGACTTTCAAATGTCCGTTGACAGTCCCTGGACTATCGCGTTTGGATAAAGTTAGTCCACCAGATCCTCTGATCCATGAGAGGCTGCCACCTGTCACCATAGTCCCCAGATTTTTGTATGACCACTAGTCCCTTGAGTTTAGGTCAAACCAAAAATGTAGAATATTACGGATAACTAAACTCAAGGGACTAGTGGTGATACAAAAATTTGGGGACTATGGTGACACGTGGCAGCCTCTTATGGATCAGAGGATCTGGTGGACTAACTTTATCCAAACGCGATAGTCCAGGGACTGTCAACGGACATTTGAAAGTCAAAGGACTATCTGCCACCAAACGCGATAGTCGAGGGACGATGTACTGTTCAAAGCCTATAAATAACTATTTATGAAATAGTTCTTCTCTTGGAAGTAGACTTTCTTTTACGTGTAATAGATTTACTCTTACGTGGTTGAACATAATATTTATTTTGGTCTTCAACTCCATCTGAAGAACCATCATCGTTATCTTCTTCTTCCATTTTATCATCTCCAAAATTAGCTCTATTGTCTTCATCATCTCCTTCTTCTTCCTTAGAACTATTTTTCTCCTATGAGCCTTGAACATCAAATACCTTTATTTTGGAATCTGTTAAATAACCGTCCAACAAAACATACAAAATTAATTAAAATAATTCTTAAGAGCGAAGTCCAAAACACATCGAAATGTGAATCGCATAACACAACTAAATGTGAATAGTGAAGCATATCATAATCAAATGCGAAGCCCAAAACACAACACTGCTAAGCATGAAGCTCAAAACATAGATAAATTCTAAATGCAAAATGCAAGATTGTTTAAGCACGTACATGATCATCTCTAATATTTTCAAGTGTTTCAATCAAATAAACCTCTCGATATACTTCAATTCTCAACCATATTAAACATCTTGGGATCAAGTCTTATCTGGTGTTCATTCCCTAATCTTTGTATGTTCCGTAACAATTGACTGCATGTAATTTGTGTAAGAGTGTATATATAATATTCTTTTTATCTATTTAAGAAACGATAGTAAGATACTAACCACGAATATAAAAACACATCCTACGACTTTTCACGCTTGCTATCACAACAACTATTTATTGAATTCATAAGTTTTTCCATGATTGGTGCAATCAGGTCATAATTGTTGATATTTTTCACGTCTTTGACGTAGTAAGCCATCGCTGAAGCCAATACATCACATGATCTTGAGAAGAACAATGTTGATCATTTTAACGGAAGCAACAATATACCCGCATCTATTACTCTTTGCTCTCCTCCAGTTCTAAGAGCTTTTTTATTTTATTTTAAAACATAGAAGAAGTAATGAATTCAATAAACTAAATGAAATCACAGAAAAAACTAAATGTGAATCACGAAACAAGTAATGATATGCTATGTCCGAAATACAAAACACAAAGTAAATGATATGTTATGTGCAAGGCGCCAAAACAAATAAATGATATACAATGTGCGAAAAACGAAGTGTGTATTAAGATATAAACATTTTTTGCAACCAAAAATCTATATCTTGATATTCAAATTTGTAACTTGTGGTGGTCGTTCTTTGCTTGGTTGTCTTCCTTGACTCGGGTCGGAGAAATATGTTTTTATTATTTCGCAACTAAATCACACATAATTTCGCAACTAAAAAGATAAAAAGTATCATGTATGAATCTAGTTTTGTTTGTTTTAAGAAAAGCAAAACCAATAATATTTTCAAATATTTTTTTGAGCGATGGTTTGAAAGATATGACATAAAAAAATAATTAAGGATACTTTAGACTCATTATCTATAAATATTGATTTATCAATAGATGGTTATTTGTATTTTTTCAAACTTTATATGGTTATTTCAAACTTTAGGTTGTTATTGATAAATAAGTTTGATATTTAGTGGTTTTTGATAAATTATCTACTTTTTAAATGGTTAAATATAATAATAATAATATTATTATTAGTATTTATTTAAACTATTATATTCAAGCTTTTAAAAAAACTCAATTTATCCTAAGAAACACTATATAGAAAATTTTTTAAAGCTCCCAATGGAGTAACCGAGTTGGTTGAGTAAGACATGCTTATGACCAAAGATAATGAGTTCGAATCCCTCTGCATACGCTTTCTTCGTCGAGTCTGTCACCTTGTGTGGTTTATGGGTTTGGTTTAAATAAAATTAATATTTAGCTTTCTTATCTGACACCTTGTGTATGGTTTATGGCATTGGTTTTCAAAACTTTAAATAAAATTAATATTTAACCCGTCATCTTACGTGGTTTATGGTTTATGACGGTTTGCAAAATCTTAAATAAAATTAATATTTAGTTTTCGTTAGAAGTTTCAATGGTTTATGGTTTATGACGGTTTGCAAAATCTTAAATAAAATTAATATTTAGTTTTCGTTAGAAGTTTCAATTTTTTAAATTTCCATTGCTACAAGAATCCGGAAAAGTAAATTTGATATATTTATCAGAAATTACTTGATGCGCAAGGACTTGGAGAAAAGATCAAGAAGAAATAGATTATTTATAATAAAAAAAACACCAAGTTGTTCATAAGAATTGGGAAAAGGGGCAGTCAGTCTCTCATAAACAAAGAACTCTCATCTTGAAAACAATTTGTTTTCAGATACGTTTTCAGCTCAGCAGATGGACTGATTTCAGGCTATTATAAGAAAGAAACTTCGAACTCCAACATCGCAGATAACTACTTCGGCATGTGCATGACACACCGTAAACACTTTCCTTCTTTCATAAGATTGAAGGCTTCATTTATAGCATCAAAAGGAAGATTATGTGTGACTAATCCGTCGATCTCAATTTCCTGAAGAAAGAAATGAAAATGTATAATTTCGATTGTTACGTACAATAAATTATCAGTGGTGTGTGTTTATGTGCCTGCCGATTCGGCAATAATCAATGTATGGAACTCAAAAGCATTCCAAACAAAGTTGTAACTTGTAACAATATGTTATATAAAGCAAGAACATGACATTAGTATCATTAGGCATTTTAAGTGCTCAGGTTGCTAGGAAAATATCGGTTAGACAAATTACTAAAAGCCTTACCTTATTCATATACTTGTCCACCAACGAAGGAATATCCGATTTAGGCTTCCATCCGCCAAATAGAGATCCTTTCAGGGTTTTTCCAGAAAGAAGCAATCCATAATGAACTCCAATTATAGGATTTGCTTTTGCTACACCAAGAGTCACAGTCGTACCCCATCCCTGGTAATCACAGCAAGACCTTTATAATACCCAACTATATATTGCATCCCTTAACCAATGGAAAAGAAAAGAGACTTACATCGCAGCATGACTGCAATGCAGTACTTATCATCCCCGTATCGCCTATACATTCAAACGCATAATCTGCTCCCCCATCAGTAATTCGCTGGATAACCTGAAATCCGAAAGCAAAAACTCAAGCTGTCGAATTCCAACATTTAATTGTTTTGTTCCTGCGTGTTAATGCTTAGGTTTTTCTTTCTGCTATGCTACAACTACAAACTAGGTCTAATCTGCTTGGTGATTTACTTATACCTGATGAATAGGTTCATTGTAGTCGCTTGGGTTGATAAAGTCCGTTACGCCAAAAACCTTAGCTGCATGAATAAGAGGTTATCATAATTGATTCAGAGGCATTTGGACATAAAAGCTATAATCTCATGTATGATACCCTTTTCAGCTTTTTCCGGGTTAGTTTCAACACCAATGATTTGAGAAGCTCCTCGTAGTTTAGCACCTTGTGCAACCTAATCGCAAAGAACAAAGCAACTACCACGATAAGGTGGCTGATCTTAGTAATAAGACTACAGATAGCATAATTACGGTTAAGTTGTGTCCCCAACCCACATACTTACTGAAAGGCCTACGGTCCCCAGGCCGAAAATAACTACTTTGGATCCTTCAGATATGTCAGCAACATTCCAAGCAGCACCAAGACCTACAAAAATGATTTTCGAGCTATCAGGAGATACAAACACATGTATATGTATAGCAGTCCCTTTAAGCTGATGCAGTTTTCTGCCAGCTAGATTTGGTTGCTGTGACAAAACAAATGCTCAAATGACCAATACTGCTGGCATTTCTAAGCACTAAGTTCATGTGTTCATACACCTGCACATAGTTTCAGCACAATAATGGATGCTAGTGTTGTCAAATTGTAAGTCTTTCATAATTAGCAAATGTTTTTAGTGACAAGCGAGTTCTGTCCACAGAAGAGCCTCAAATGCCCAATACTGCTGACATTTCAAAGCACTAAGTTCATGTGTATATACATCTGCACATAGTTTCAGCACAATAACAGATGCTAGTGTTGTCAAATTGTAAAAAACTTTCATTTATGAGCAAAAAAATTTAGCGACAAACGAGTTGTGCCCACAGAAGAGGCTGGACTAACTATCAAAAGTTGCATCTGAAGTTATAATCACCTGCAGCTGCCCCACAACTGAGTAGGCACATCTTCTCCATAGGTGCCATGCTGTTGATTTTAACTGCAGATCCAGAGTGTACCACAGTATATTCGCTGAAACTGGAAACTGCACAATAATGATAAACAGGTTTCCCTTTAATCGAGAAGCGTGTTTCCTCTCCACTATGCATTACACCTTTAAATTCAATCCCTAGAAGTTGGCACATGTTGCTTTTGCCCGAAAGACAATGCCTACAAGTCCTGCATTCTCCCATGTATAATGTGAGCACATGATCCCCTTCTTCAAATTCCGTCACTCCCTCTCCTACACTCTCCACAATCCTGCGAATTCGACACTGAAGTTTTAGTTAAGTATATAAACACTTATGATTCGTAAAGGCTAAACTCTTTTTTTTTCCAGTATTCCAATACTTCTGCAACATTCTTGGAAGCCGAAATATACGATTGCCAGCACTCTTTGCAAACAGTATAGAGTAGCAAAATTTCAACTTTGGTCTTTTAATCTTCAAAATTGTGTATGAGATTTTCGAAACAAACATTAAACACAATGAAGAACTTACCCTGATGCTTCATGGCCAAATATACGAGGAAAGATCGCCTGTATAAAAGAATGCCATGTCAGACATTCCAGTTTTCTCGAATTTGGTTGTCCTTAAGAGAGTTCCATAACATAGCTAGTAAGATAAGTGCAAAGCTCTAAATTTTACACATAGGACCATCCATTAAACTATCCCATATTCGTAAGTTTCCTTTTATATTCCAATCTCCCAAATCGGAAACACAAAACGCAGTATGCCAAGTTGACTAAAAGCTCCAGAAAATAAGCAGAAGCATTAACATTACAAACTCAGTTTCATAAATCACTAGAGAGCTTATACCACTAACAACATTTTATAGAAGTAGATAGAAATCAGTAATCGAATCGGGATGAGGATGATGATAACCTTAGTTTCCCAGGACGTAACGTCGCTACGACAGAGAGAAGTAGCGATAACTTTGATTCTGATCTCGTTGGCCTGAGGTGGACCCACTTCCACTTCCTCCATCACCAAATCAATTCCAGCTTCCCACGCCACCGCGGCTGCTCATTCATTCCGATGGCAGAAAAGAAACAGAGGAATCGTGTAAGAAATCAAGCATTATAGGAAGGGAAATCGGGAAAACAAGAAAAAAATGAAAGAGAAATCATCACCTTTGCAAGTTATAACGCTTGGTTGTTGTTTACGTGACATTTTTTTGCAGATAGTTTTGAAATTTAGCAGCTTTGATTAGAAGAGGAAGAAAGAGTCTGAAAAAAAGGAGGAGAAGAAGAAGAAGTTGGTGATGAGTTGTGGGTTGGTGGTGTTGACCACAATTGTAATAAAGTTTTAGTTGATAGTTTTTAAAAGCAAGAAACTTTTGTCCGATCTTGAAAATTTTAGATATGACATCCACTTTACATTTCAAAATTATAACTATGAATTTTAATTTTAAGGAACTAATAAGTTTTGCCAAAGTAGTCTATTATACTTTAGTTAAGAAAGAGATCATTTTTTTTATCAATAGGTTTTTCCTATTTATAATATACAGACGAGTGGGTAGCTACATTCAGTTACGTTAAAAGCGTCATTAACCCATATTAACCATTATTTCTATAATTGTGGAACTAACAACTGTTACTACGGTTATCCCTATAATCGTGGAATAACTAACACGCCATAAACCCGTGGATTAAATCGTGTGTTAAAATTACAAATAAAAGCTCTGAGTGCAATCTACACTTTAATCTGAGCTGAACTCTTCTTTTTAAGAACACCAGAGTCAATCTAATTTGCTAAGCTCAAACTCGAGCTCAGAACCTAGTTTGATCTGTTGTGCTGAGCTCGAGCTAACTTATGACGCGCTCAGGTCCTTTCCTTTCGTCACCTTCCTTGTTCTAGTCGATCAACTCTACTATGTCGTTATCGAGCTCGTCTTGAGCTTGAATTTAGTCGATCAACTCTTCTTTTACCTCACCGAGCTCATTATGATCTTGAGTTAAGCAACACCATGCATGTTCTTAAGTTTGCTTCCGTTATCATGCTCTGTGCATCGTTAAGCTTAGTTCATTGACGAGCTCAGTATCTCTTTGAGATCATCCCCATTTTTTGCCAATCCTGTTATCAACCTCTTCCGCATTATTTATTGTTGATGTTGATCTGATGTCGAGCTCATCCAAGCCATAGAGCCCGTTCTCTTCTTCTCTGCTCATTATAATCCCAGCTCTCAGTGCTCCTTGCTCGTGTCTTAGGAATCCCCCCTTATTAGGGCTCCCCTAGTTTAGAGGTTTAATAAGACATTAATAAACTTGTAAATTATAAATAAATAAAAAACTTTACTTATAATAATAATTTGAATCGTCCAGTGTCTGCTTCTTTCTGACACGTGTCGTCAAGATAAATGGCGGTTTTCTGGCAACGCCGTTTCCTGCAGTTACCTTTTGGCGACTTAGCTTCTTGACACTATTTTCAAATAGACAATGATGTCATAATTTACACGCGTTCGCGAAAACGATCCATTACTCAAATTACTTCCTCATTTATTTGAAAAAACCATATTTCTTCAAGTGTTCTACTTTATTCTTCTTGAAAAAACTATATGCGAACTTATTCCCAGACGTTCACTTCTTTCCTTCGTCAACAACCTCTCAGGTAACACCCTTCTTCTTACTCTTTCGCTTATGTTGAATGTTGTAGATAACCCAATATTCAGGGTTTTAAAAACTTTAGTTGTAGAGGAGTCCCCAAAATCGCTTGCCCTTACCATCACAATCGTTCCGACTTATGTCCTTCCCTAATTTCAGTTTGTAGAAAAACCATGGCACCCAAAAAGAGAGTGAGGAGTAAGACTGCCAAAACTGCAGAATCCTCATACGAGGATGTGAACGATTTAGAAAACTATTTTTCTCGAATAGCTCCTAAATACAGTAATTTAGATGATGAAGGAATCGTCAATCTAAAGGAAAGATGCAACATTCCTGATAACATAACCATTAGGCCTCCTGGTTCAGGCGAGCATCTTTATCGCACTCAGGAAACATAAACTTTCCTCTTCACCACTTTGTTCGACTGGGGACTTAGGTTACCCCTCCCTGAACTGATTCATGACTACTTCAGCTTTCTGGGTATTTGCCCCACCCAAATGTCAGCAAACGGCTGGAGGCTGTTGCTCAGCATAGTCTTTAGTTCACGCTTGTTAAACATCGAAATATGTTTATTAGACCTCCTATCGGGTACCGATGTAACCAAGAAAGCCAAGACTCCCTTCTTCTATACCCATTTTAAAGGGATTAAGAAGATTGTAGAACTACCCAACTGTGACAGGAATTGGAAAAATTCAGTTGTCTTTGTTTCGGGTAATTGGGAACACAACACCCCTACCCTAAATCTTCAACTAGAACGTCAATGGAAGAAAACTTGTAAGCCTTGCTTTCATTTTGTATGGAAATATTAATTTGTTCGAACTGTTTGATCATACCCTTGTGTCTTCAGGTGAACTCTCAAACCAGACTTTGTGGAAAGAAGGAAGACCAGACGATTACATAAACCTTCTGATAAGAGTTAGTAGGTTATCCTTTGAAACTTGGAAACAAGACCCCAAAAATCAGTTCACTCGATATAATTATCTAAGATTAGGATTGCGGTTCATTCCTGAACTCATCACATCAGAAAAAGAAGGAATCAAAATGGCAGATGGCTCTAAAGCTACCATGGACCGCCTGAAGATGATTTTAGAAAAGAAGCTCCGTGAGAAAAATAGCCCTGGCGTTTGGCTAGCAGTACCTCAAGTCACACGCAAAACTGGCGAACCCGGGGATTCTGCCTCTGATGCAGCTCTCTCCATTAATAAAGGTAATGACGGTAGTAAGGAAAAAGAGAAGTTTGTCGAGCAAAATGAAAAATAAGCACCTCCTATGCCTGCAGCTACTCAATCAACTAACCCTCGAGCAGAAAGAAAAAATGAAGATGAAGAAACTAACTCTAGTGGCCTCAATACAAGGAGGATCAAAAAGCAAAAGGTAATTGAAGTTGTTCCTCTAACCACCAGAAGATTTAAACTCCGAGATGAAGAAGATGATGGCGCTCAAACCACCTTTAATGAAGGAGCATGTCTTCTTAATCCATCAACAAGAGAAGTTGGTGAAGGACAAAATCCTCATAGGGCTAAGAAGATAGTCGATCTAGGTGAATCTGAGGAGAATGACCGCCAAGCTGAAAAAGATACAGTGCTGCATCCTCCCACTCATGCGACCTCAGCGCAACAACTAGCACTGAACTCCTCTTTGGGAGTTCCAACTCCCTCTGTGGAGAATACTGAAAGGACTAACCCTGGCGATAAAACTACAAAGACCAACCAACAAAGGGTACCTATAAGGGAGCACTCAAAAGTACAAGTTCCTATTCCTTCCTCCTACATGTTCGAGTAACTACGCAAGATACCTCATATCTCCTACTATGATAAGGTGTCCAACACAGAGCCCTTACAAAGACAAATAAAGCTAGCGATCGAGGTATAACCTATTAACTTATATACTCAAAATTGTAGACTATATATGTTGACTTACCTTCATTGTTGATTGTTCAGATGCAGCATAACTCCTTCATTTTGAGTTATCAGAATATGTCTCCTACTGATATAACTACAATAGAGAGATGAAAGCCTGAAGCTATGTTTTTTGGCTCTTCCAAGTTCTGAACTGCAGAAATTATTCGTTTGAGACATGCGTACTCCTCAACCCATGCTGTTAAACACGAAGCATTGAATGCTAAAGCCCAGCTAGAGAAAACAGTTGCATCTCTACAGGAAACTGTGTCATTAAAGGACAAAATCTTCGCAACTCTTTCTGACAACCTTAACATGGTGGTAAATCAGAACGAAAACTTGCTGAAGAAGAACCGCGATCTGCAGACACAGAATGTTAAACTGCTGGATAGGGCCAACCATCAGGCGAACAGTGTAGAGGAACAAGCAGATCGGATTGCTGCTCTAACTTCTGAGGTGAGAAAATTGACCAAAGAAATTGAAAAAGGGCGTTCTCAGCTCGAGCGGGAACGACATAAATGGCAAGAAAAGATAAACGCAGTTGTTGAAGAAAGGGAAACACAATTGTTCTCAACTGCAACCGATATGATCGCCACAGAGAACCAAAAAGCTGTTGCAGAATTAATGGCCCTGAATCTCGGTTTGAACTTGGGCTTATTTGCTCATCTTTTACAGCCTGCCGCCCCGACCTCAACTGTGGCCCTCGAGAAAGACACAGAAGCTAATACTATTGTGGATCCTTCCGAATTATTACCTCATAGTGGGTCTAAATAATTTTCACGCTTATTTCTTTTGAACTCTATTGTTGTCTTCTCTTTTCGTTGTGTTAAACTTTTGGTGCTGCTTGCAGTATCTTTGTTGTGGTAAAATTTTGGTACTGCTTGCATTATCTGGACCCCATTATTTTGAATTGATGCATGATTTTCTTCAATCATTATTCCAAACGTATGTTGATAAATGTAGACCATATGTGTGTTGATTTATCCGGAGACTTTTTATAACCCCGAGCTCAGTATGGCTCATTGCGTAGCTTAGACAACATGTGCCATGATAGCTTTTTTGCGGGGAGATCCTATGAACCCTATTGCGTGGTCTTTTTAGACTTAGTCTTTGACCAGTTCGCTAATATACCTAGTATAAAGTATAGACACAGTATTGTCATTGCGTAGCCCGTAGGCGTGGCCAATTAGCCCATTCGCGTTTATAGACACTTAGTCTGGACTTAGTATGGTCTATTGCGTAGCCTTACAAAGACGTGGTCATCGACCCATTCGCTGGTTATTAAATTAAAACTCACACACACTTTTTGCTTAAACAATAAACTATATTAAAAAGACTCAAAAGCTTGTTCGTAGATGCCTCAGTAAAAAACCTCCCCGCGCCATCAGAGAGGAAAAAAGCGCATATTTACATATTATATATTCTGGCGATGCAATTTTAGGTGATTAACATTCCAAGAATTCTTGAGTGCTTAACCTTCTTGATTTACTAATCTGTATGCGCCATGGTGTCCTGCCGATATAACTGAGTATGGGCCTTCCCAATTCGGTCCTAACTTACCACCTGCGCCACTACCAAAACCCTGAAACACCTTTTTCAAGACCAAGTCATCTTCCTTAAATGATCTTGGCTTCAACCGAGTATTGAAACGTCCTCTCATGAGACTTCGATAATGCTCTGCTCGAACCCTGGCCTGGTCTTGTCTTCCGTCAATTAGATCTAGTGACGTTGACCAGTCTATAAGATTTGCTTCTTCCTCATAATTTTGAATCCTATGGCTCGGTACTATGACTTCTACTGGGATAACTGCTTCAGCTCCGTATACCAAAGCAAAAGGTGTATCACCTGTTGTAAAACGCGGGGTGGTCCTATAAGCCCATAAAACCTCTGCCAACTTGTCTGGACATTTGCCCTTGGCTCCTTCTAACTTCTTCTTTATTCTTTCTAACAATGTTCTGTTGGTGACCTCTACCTGCCCGTTTTCCTGAGGATAAGAAGGGGTGGAAAATGCTGGAGAATCCCATACCGTGTACAGAAGTTCTTAAAGATAAAATTTTGAAATTGAGGCCCGTTGTCTGTCATTAAAATTCATGGAATGTCATACCGAATCATAATTTGATTGTGTATAAAATCACATACCTCTTGAGCTCGGGTTCTAAACAAAGCCTTACCTTCCACCCGTTTCGAAAAATAGTCGAGTGCCATAATGAGAAACTGTCGCTTGCATGAGGCCATTGGCAAAGGTCCTACCAAATCTATCCCTCATTAATCAAATGGATATGGGACAAGATTATTTTGCATGGGCTCGCTCGGTTTATGCTACGTGTTCGAGTATTCTTGACACTTATGACAGTGCAGGACGAGATTCTCAGCATCATTTGCTAGCTCAGGCCAATAATATCTAGCGAGCAGGAATCGTCGAATCAACGTTTGGTGTCCATAATGATCCTATACTTCTCCCGAGTGTAGATCTTCTAACACAGAATTAGCTTCAGTTCAATCTAGGCAAAGAAGCAGGGGTCTGGTTGAGCTTTTCTTATATAAAATATCATCAAGGACACAATACTTAGCTGCTCTGATTTGCAATGCACGAGCCTCACTCACCTTCAGGAAACGCTCCTTGATTAAGGTAATGCAGGTATAGATTCCGCCAATCATCCTTGTTAATAGACGAATCAACCGTAGCGATTGTTAAAATCAGCTCTATCGTATGGAGTTGTTGGACCAAAATTGTTGGATGCTCTCCCGCCGCTGCTGCCTTTGCCAAACTGTCAGCTGCCGAATTATCTCTTCGAGGGATCTGTTCATAAGAACGTGAGTAAACTTTGACTCATATTCTTTTAGAATTACAATATATTCCTTGATTCCGTCTTGCTTAACGTCATATAGGCCCCATGCTTGATGCACCACCAACTGAGAATCAGATCTGACTTTGATAGCTCGAGCTCCACATATCAAAGCAAACTTCATACCATACAGGGCGGCTTCATATTCCGCAACATTATTTGTAACCGGAAAATTGAAATACACCGCCTGCTTAATCTTCTCTTCTGTTGGAGTCTTGACCACAATGCCTGCACCTCCCCTTGTTGTTGAAGATGCACCATCTACTTCAATAATCCATTGATCAAGCCTGACCGTACGTTTGTCGCCTTCCTCATCATACTCTTCCCTTGACGAGCTGAACTCAGCTATAAGATCCGCAATTGCCTGTCCCTTTATAGCTACACGTGGCTCAAAACGAATGTCATATTCCCTTCAGCTCTATGCTCTACTTGGTTAACCTGCGAGAAATATCGGGCTTTTGCAGGACTGTTCGCAAAGGATATACAATTCGCACCGTGATAACATGCCCTTGAAAATATGGCTTCATTCTCCGAGCTGCAACAACCAAGCTTAATGCCAATTTCTCAAGGCTCAAATACCTTTTCTCTGCATCCGTCAACATTTTACTTGTGTAATACACGGGCTTCTGTTTCCCCTTTTGATCACGCACAAGAACCGAGCTGACAGAGAAGGGTAATACTGCCAAGTACATAAACAACGGTTCTTCTGGTGCAGGGGCAGATAAAATCTCAAGAGACGTAAGATATTTCTAAATGTCATCAAAAGCCTTGTCGCACTCCTCTGTCCATGCAAATTTCTTGGCACCCCGCAATACTTCAAAAAATGGATGACTTTTATCTGAGGCTCGCGAGATGAACCTTGAAAGGGCTGCTAACCTTCCTATGAGACATTGGACTTCCTTAACATTCCTTGGCGGTTCCATTTGTAAAATCGCACTTAATTGAACTGGATCTGCCTCAATGACCTGCTGACTTACCACGTAACCTAGGAATCTGCCCTTAGCCATACCAAAAGAACATTTTTCTGGGTTAAGCTTTAGGTTATACTTGCGTAATAAATAAATAAACAACCTGTAAAGTGCTAAGGTGTTGCTCCTCTTCATGAGTTTTAATAATAATATCATCAATATATGCTTCCAAATGTTGCCCTAAATGATCCTGAAAAATGTGATTAACTAGCCTTTGATACGTTGATACTGCATTCTTCAACCCAAAGGGCATGACCGTATAACAATAGAGGCCCCGCTCGGTTTGAAAAGTTGTGTGCTCTTGATCAGACGGGTGCATGTGAATCTGATTATATCCCGAATACGCATCCATAAAAGATAAAAATTTCCAACATGAAGCTGAATCAACGAGCTGATCTATCCTCTGTAATGGAAAAGCATCCTTAGGACATGCCTGGTTCAAATCGGTAAAGTCCACACACATCCTCCATTGCACGCTCTTCTTTTTAACTAAGACTGGATTAACTATCCACACCGGATACCTTACTTTTCGAATATGCCCCAATCGAGTGAGCTTAGTTACCTCTGCCAATATCGCAGCCTGTTTCTCAGCTAAAAATGCTCTTCGTTTTTGCCGCACTGGTTTGGCGCATGGATTGATAGCCAATTCATGACTTATAATTGCAAGACTTACTCCTGAAACGTCAGCTGTCTCCCAAGCGAATACGTCTAAGTTCTTAGCTAATAAATCCACAAATCGTACCTTTGACTCTGAATTCAGTTCATTACCCATGCGTAGCACTCTATTAGCAGCTATGATTGTGTCCGCTGTCGTAACATTCGTTACGGGTGAATCCTCATTTTTGCGTGGATCATCTACTGGTTCTGGCGAGGTAAGACTTGTTACAGCTGGAACAATGTCCCCCCCCCCCACCACCATTTAATTGCTATTGGATGGGTTTTGAAGGATCTGATGCGATCGCATAACACGTTCGCGCGGTCCTATGACTACCTCGGATTATTCCTGTCAAGCTACCCACTGGATACTTAATGCATTATCGATATGTGCATGGCGTTTCTTCCATCCTATGGAGCTATGGTCATCCGATGATCGCGTGATAAGGACTCGACACGTCAGAGATAAAAAAATAGTGTCTTTAATTACCTCTTTGTAACTCCATGTCCGACATTAACCACCACCTTGATCTCCCCAACAAATTGTGAAGATTTTCCTTCATACCCTACCAAAGTTCGCTGAGTAGGTCGATACGGTGGGGCATTTTTCATGCGATCAAAACTCCCCTTAAAAATAATATTCGTTAAGCTTCCTCCATCGACCAATACTCTTGTTACCATTACTCCTCCTATGTCCAAATAAACAGTTAGAGCATCTTCATGGGGCAGACTTAAGCCTCTGAGATCATCATCATTGAAAGTGAGATCGGCGACCGGGTCTCTATAATTCCGATAAGAACTTTCATCTATTTCATAAACCCCGAACTTATTTTTAGCTCGCTTATGCTGGGTAGACCCCTGTCTAGTAGCCAAACTTCCCCCTGCTATGGTTAGTAACCACTGCTGCTTATTAGCTTCTTACCCCTCTCCAAGTGTTGGATTTTCAGTATTTAGAGGGGGAGCTTCTTCATGTTGATCTGGCTGAGTTCGTTTAATATACTGAATCAATTCACCATTGTCTGTCAATCGTTGTATTTCATCCTTTAGCTGCCAGAATTCATCAATCGAGTGCCCATGGTCATGGTGATACACACAGTAGTACCTATTGGATCGTTTAAACCTATGTGCACTCATTTTTTACGGAGCTTGGTACCTCGTACGCCCCTTTGTTCGGTCATAGATTACCGAAATAGCCTCTGTCAATGGAGTGAAACGTCTATTAGGTTGGTCGAGTTGTTGAGGTCTTTGATTGTAGTCCCTTCTTGGTTGATCTTCGAACTTTTTCCGTAGCATCCTAAACTCTGGGTCACGCCGCTCAGGTGACGCTCCTCTTCTAGCATCCTCAACTCTGATAAAAGTGTCTGCTCTTGCAAGCAGATCTCCCATGTTTTCAGTAGGGAACCTGATAAGATCTGCATATAGCTCCCCTCTCTTTTCGAGCCCTCGTTTCAAAGAGGCTACCGCCATGTTCTCAGCTAGATCTGGTAAGGCATTCATGGCATGAACAAACCGTCTAACATAATTTTTTGAGTGACTCACCTCGATGTTGATAAAGATCCATGATCGAATCTCGCTCGCGTTTGAGTTCCGTGTTGCCCACGAATCTCTCTCTAAACGTTTTCCATAGTCCAGCAAAATCATAGATAGACCCATTCAGCAAGCTACTGAAACAATCCATAGCGTTTCCCTTAAGGGTCATAGACAGTGCTCGGCATAGAATTGCCTCGTCGGGATTGAAAGCCATCATCATGCTTCTGAACTGCTCTAAGTGCCTCTCTGGGTCCCCTGTTCTGTCATAAGCTTCCATCCTGAATGGATCGAATTTTCTCGGGAGTTGGACCTCTAGGATTTTCTCTGAAAACGGTGATTCATTCAATATATAAGCTGATAATTTCGGGCGGATCTGGTTATAACGGAGGTCCTCGTCCTCTCGGGCTCGTTTGGTAGACGTCGGCTTGGCCTCGTCATGTGATCCTCAGTTACGATGTTTTCCCCCACTTTCACCTTCAGCTTCCCGTTTTTCGTCTCTTTTAGAAGCGTGGTCAGTCTTGTTAACCTTGCTTGCCTCTAGCCCTGATGGCTGATGAGTCTTTCTTACACCCTTGATTCTCGCCGTTAGAGCATGAATATCGTAATTCATACCTGCCATGGTAGCATGCATAGCTTGCTCTCTAGCGTCACGTTCAAACGTTATTTTCAACTGCTCTTCTTGCAAATTTTGGAGTCGTTGCTCCAGTTGGAGAACTGCCAAGTCATTCGTTGGTACGGCTTCTGTAGCTCTTTGGGCTCCCAACGCATTATAAGTTTGATGAGGATGAGTCTCTTCCCTGGGAGTAGTGCATGTTTGGACCAGAGGTCCCTCTATTACCACCGTTGATGGGGATATCAAATGATTGATCTCTTGAGGAATCGTAGGGTCGAGACGACTTACAGTTCTCCTCCGATAAGTTGTTGTTTCGCTAGTTTCCTGATTATCTCTCTCAATTCCTGACCTAGTGACAACCATGGTGATTGGTTAAAGAGTTCCCACAGACGGCGCCAAATTTGTTAAGGAACTAACAAGTTCTGCCAAAGTAGTCTACTATGCTTTAGTCAAGAAAGAGATCACTTTATTCATCAATAGGTTTTCCCTATTTATAATATACAGACGAGTGGGTAGTTACATTCAGTTACACTAAAAGCGCAACTAACCCACTTTAACCATTATCCCTATAATTGTGAAATTAACAACTGTTACCACTATTATCCCTATAATCGTAGAATAACTAACACACCCTAAACCCATGGATTGAATCGTGTGTTAACATTACAAATAAAAGCTCTGAGTGAAATCTACACTTTAATCTGAGCTGAACTCTTCTTTTTAAGAACACCAGAGTCAACCTAATTTTCTAAGCTCAAACTCAAGCTCGAAACCTAGTTTGATCTGTTGTGCTGAGCTCGAGCTAACTTATGAAGGGCTCAGGTCCTTTCCTTTCGCCACCTTTCTTGTTCTAGTTGATCAACTCTACTATGTCGTTATCGGGCTTGTCTTGAGCTTGAATTCAGTCGATCAACTCTTCTTTTACCTCACCGAGCTCATTATGAGCTTGGATGTTTCCAAGAAGTTGCAAAACAAATTGTGGGTTGGATAGGGAGAGAATCAGGGTTACTAGTTAGGGTTGAGTTACAAAGGTTTACCTGCTTACTGCCACACCTGCTTCCATCTCAGTAACGACATTGATACTTGCAAAAAATTACAAGGAAACGATCAAAAGGGTGGAAACATGTTACAAAAAAAAGGTTAACAGTTCTCTAGAAAATCAAGAAAGAGAAGGTGTAATTAATAATCACAAGCTAAAATCAATAGTTGTCTTCCTAGAGGATAACAAGGATTCAACTGTACCTAACAATATCCACAATGATATGATCAATAGTGGAGTTTCTTCTACATTTGATACAGAGGTTGCTATTATCTTCTCTGAACAACAAAATGAAGATAAGCCACCAGATTCAGCGAACCTAATAGAAGCAATAAAGACATTGGATCAAGGCTGCATTCATTCAATATTGCAAGATTATGAAAATCTAATCTTTGGAAACATAACTCATTTGCAAGAGAATACAGGAAGCTTACCTGACTCCCATGTGCTGAGAATAATGGAAGTGGACAATAGTTTTCAAGAGATGCTCAGTAGGAAAATAAAAAAGGCTGCAAAAAGAAGTAAACAAAACAGCTTAATAATAAAGTCATTAAAGTTCTCTCGAACTAAAAAATACAATACCTCGAAATCTGCAGATGATAAAGATCCTTATTGGAACATAAGAGGCATTATAAGCAAAGATTTAATCATGAGACTTAAATCTATCATCAAGAAATAAAATATTAAGTTATTAGCCATCCAAGAGTCGCTCATCAACTCTAGTAATTTATATATTACTGCAGATATGATTGGTTTTAAAAACTATTATGCTAATGTCTCAAATAATATATATTTTTTCTAGGATGAAGATTTTTTAGTTAAAATACTTCTTAATCATACTCAGTTCTTGCATATGGATATATCTTACAATGTTTTTAATAAAATTTACTGCTAACTGTGATCTATGCTAAGTGCCAGAGGCTTAACAGGTTAGACTTATGGAATACCTTAAGGTCTGTCTCTACCAACAATAAAGAGTATATGCTACTAAGTGATTTTAATGATGCAATATCCATTGATGAGCAAATTGGTTGTTCATCCTTCTGCCACAACAACTCAGAGGACTTCAAAGACTTTATTAAGGAGGGCCATATGTTAGATGCTGGTTACAGTGGCTCGAAGTTTACATGGTCCAACAGCTCCAAATGGAAGCAGTTGGACAGAGCCCTCTATAGTAAGGTATGGTCTGAGTTTTTCAAATTTACTAAGGTTAATCACATGGTTAGAGCTTGTTCAAACCATGCTTATTTATGTATATCTATTTCTATATATGGTCTCTATGCTAAAAAAAAGTTTCAAATTTTTAAATATGCGGACATTGGATAAAAAATTTATTTCTTTAGTCGATTCAAATTGGAATCAGCCTATTAATATGAGTAATTTGTATTCATTTTGGTATAAGCTAATAAGACTTATGGCTGCTCCTATTATTTGGAACAAATCTCATTTTGGAAATATTTTTGATATAGTTTAGGAAACGGAGGATACAATTAAGAAGCTGGAAGATTATAATATGGAACTTAACAATGAAGGCAACAAAATGAAGCTTTCTAGAGCTAATTCCTTATAAATTCAAGCACTTAGAATGGATGAGTCATTTTGGCAGCAAAAGTGTTACTCGAATTGGCTTAAAGAAAAGGATAGCAATACTAAAACCTACAATCTTATGTATCCAAAAAGAGAAGAATGAATTTGATCAACAATATTAAAGAGGGGACAAATGGACAATTGACAATGAAGACATTGGTATTTCTGCTGAAAAATATTTTAAATATACATTGACTTCTAATCCTTATTCAAGCATTGATGAGCAAACTAATCTGATGCATTATGAAATTTTTAGTTGTATCCCTAAAATAACCAACGAAGAAGATAATGACTTACTTATGAGAGAGCCTTCTGAGGTCGAGATCTCCAACATTATCACCAATATGAACTCTTCAAAAGCAATTGGTATGGATGGTTTCAATGCTTGTTTCTTTAAAACTTGCTGGAGAATAATCAAATCTGATATCACCGGTGCCATGATCGAATTCATGAATGATCATATATCCCTAAAAGAATTATGGCCACATGCATGTGCCTTATTCCTAAATCAATCAACTCTACACATTGGAAAGATTATCATCCCATTAGTTTGTGTACCCTTTTAAATAGAATCATGTCAAAAAATTGTTAATAATAGGTTATCTAATACGTTGCCTAAAATCATCTCTTAGTATGAAAGAGGATTTGTGGAAAAAAAAATCTATCCATGACAACATTTTGATAGCTAAGGAGCTGGTTTGTGATCTTAATAGGAAATCCAAAACTGGGAATATTCTCATTCAAATAGACATGCCAAAATATTTTGACAAAATGTCTCACCCTTTTATTATTAAAGTGTTATCTTCTTGCCCCCAAGGGGGTAGCCGAGTTGGTTGAGTATGGCATTCTTATGACCAAAAGGTCATGAGTTCGAGTCCCTCTACATACGCTTTCTTGGCTGAGCCTGTCACCTTGTGTGGTTTACATTCTGGCGTTGGTTTGCAGGCTATCACGTCAGACTGAGGGTTTACCCTGTGCGAACTCATTGCACTCTGAGTAGCGGCTGCGGGTTCCCTCCGGAAAAAGAGAAAAAAATGTTATCTTCTTTTGGTTTCTCTAATAAATTTACTAACCTAATTAATAATCTTATTAAGGTTGTTTATATTTCTATCCTTATAAATGGGAATGCTTATGGGTATTTCAACACCAATAGAGGTTTGAGACAAGGAGATCATATATCTCATAGTCTCTTTATCATTAGTGAGGATGTGTTGCTAAGAGGATTACATAAGCTCTTTAACACCAACTGTTCTATGAAGTACTCAACTAGGAATAATATAAACATACTTTGCTTAGTATTCGCTGATGATATTTTAATTTTTACTAATGTTTAAAGCTCCACAGTTGATAAGCTTAGCAGGTTCCTGCAAAAATATCAAAATGTGGTTGGTCAGATTATTAACAAAAGCAAGATTAAAGTGGTTACTTCAAATAGACTATTCAAATATAGAATCGATACAATTGCTAAATAAACTGGGTTCAACACTGATTTTCTGCCTATTTAGTATCTTGGTATTAGTCTCAGCACCAATAATACGGCTAGTAATTATAATTTTATCTTAAATAAAATTAATAGCAAGGTGAAAAAGTGAAAAAGTAAAAATTTGTCATATGGTGGGAGGCTGACTCTAATTAACATTGTCTTAATGGTTATCCTGATGTACTGGCTTCAAAACAGCTATATGCTTATTGGTTCCATCAACAAAATGAATAAGATATTCAATAGGTTCTTTGGGGTTCTTTCTCTAATGACCAGAAGATACATTGGGTTTCCTGGAATAGTCTGTGCAGACCTTTCTCTTAAGGGGGTCTGAATATTATGAAGATTGGTGATGTTCAAGATGATTTTTTTGCAATCTATGGGTTATCTTTAGGAAGAACAAAAAAATTTGGGCTAAGATTATGAAAAATATCTATTTTCGCAACACTCATCCCCTCAAAGTTGATTTTAACAAGAGGGGTTCTCTTACTTGGAACAAGCTAACTAAAATCAAATACAAGGTTGATTCTAATATAAGATGGAGTATTGCTAAGGGGGAGATGGACTTTTGGCTTAATAATTGGCATAACAACCCCCCCTCTAATTAACCTTGATCAGTCTCAAGAACTCTTGGTTTAACACTAAAACTATTAACTCATATTGGAAAGATAATAATTGCGATCTTGCTGGGATCTATGGCTTACTAACTCAAGACAACATCAACAAAATTAAGGCTAATTCTATTAAGAGCAACAACAAATATACTATCCTATGGAGCCCTTTTAAAGACATGAGGTTCAATATCAAGGACACCTGGGACTACCTAAGGACTCATCACAACCATTCCAATCTGCTAAACAAGATTTAGAATTCGATTACTCCAAGGAAGTATTCTTTTTTGTTATGGAAAATTCTTAAAGACTATATTCCTATTAACTCTATTCTTCAAAAAAGACACTTCATATACATTTCAAAATGCCAATTCTATGATTCCAGTGAATCGCCTAACCATCTTTTTGTGTCTTGTAATTTTTCCTGGCCTATATGGTCTTATTACTGATAAGGAAATGAAACTTTGAGGACTGAAATGTAAAGAATAGAACTTCTTATGACATATTGTAAAATTAGAGGAGAAAATTAGAACATTGTATTTTAGTCAGGGACTAGCGTGTAATTATTCCTTTTATGTAATTGTTTTAGTAGAAATAAGTCCTTGCGCCTCTATATGAAGGTCAAAGTTGATCTAATAAAGGGTAAGGTTTTTGAGATAGATCAGATTTGCAATTTGACTTTCTCTCTCTAAAACCAATTTCTCTCTCTACATTCTGACTTCTCTCAATTTAATTAGATAATCCAAGTATTCAACTCACAAAATTGGAGAATTCAGTGGAGACCTGATCATCAATTGCTTCCTAGTTTACTAGTTTGAATTTTCTCTTTTCAAATCTTGAAAAATGATTTTAAGTTTGACAATGAATCTACAAAACGATTCGCTAGTGCGATCACCTATTGAAACACCGGAAAAATATTTGTAAAGGACTAATGATAGACAAGAAGAATATATCATGATTTATCAAACTCAATCAGATATAGAGTTACGAATGAACCAACTTTTGGACAAAATAACAGCTCTGAACGAAAAATACGAGCAGAGAGAATAAGAGATTCAGTCAGACAGGCTGAAATCCAAGGTGAGACAAGTGAATGACCAAAATGAAGTTGGTTATTAATCTGATCGATCTTGCATTGATTTTTAGATCAGAAGCGAACAGAAAAAGGCGCGGTTTGAAGCGCCTAAGGAGCGTCATTCTTTTCGAAAGGACAAGAAAGATAAACAGAGGTATGTCATATCTACTGATCAAGATATTGAAAATTATGGATCTGACTTGAAAAGATATCGAGGCTCTTCAAAAGAAGAGAATGATCAACCTTGAAAATCTAAAAAAGAATATAAAGCTAGAAGGGAAAGTGTACCTCGATGTTTGAGGGAGACAAACTGGTGTGAATGAAATACATCAAATCAGTACAATATTGGGGATGGTTGAAACTTGTATGCAATGATGGGAACTGAGGATCAATATGTTCAAAGTGTTGATTGGAAGAATTCTCCATTGAGAACTGATATAAGATCTATCACGCTTCCGAAGCGATTTGATATTTTAAAGTTTGAAAAGTTCAATGTGATGCAATACCCGGACGATCACATCGAACAGTTCAAGAATTATATGATGAATTTTGAGGATGACAACATGCTGGTGTGTCGGGCATTTTCTCAAACTTTTAAGGGAACAAATTTGAAATGGTATAACCAAGTTCTGAGGGGATCCATTTCAAATTTCAGAGACTTTTATACTGTTTTCGAAGACAATTTGTGGGAAGTAAGGACATGAGGGCAAACAGAGATACAATAATCTAATGCAAGCAGACAGTTGGAGAAAAGTTGAAAGATTATACGAAGCGGTTTGTGGGCGGGTGCCAAATAATCAAAGGAAATCTTTGAATTTTGCTCAGCAAGCGCGTCTGATGAATAACAACCTACCACCTCGAACGGGAGGGTTTTTGAACCAAGCACCAACATACGGATTTAATAGGCCGATGCTCAATCAGTAGATAAGCCCTGAGTATTATGCAGATCTGACTGAGAGTGTGGCTATAATTTTCGACAAAGCTAAAGGATATATGAATTTCAGGAAGCCTCCTCCAATCAATAGGCATAAAGAGGAGTGAAACAATAGGTTTTGCAGGTATCACAATGACATCGGACATGATAGCGCGGATTGCATTGCCTTGAAAAAGAAAGTTCAGACTTTAATTGAAAATGGGAAATTATTGACTTATGTCAAAGCACAGAGAAGTGCATCAAAGGATTCCATTACATCGAATTTATAACCAATAAATCCAAATGCACAAGCTGAAAATTTGATGATTTTGGATTCAACGGTTGATGAATTTGATGTCGTATCAGAATACTTAGATGTGGATCCTGATCAGATAATGTTAATGGCAGTAGAGGAGCCAGTAAAGCAAGGACACCTTTGAAGCCTTTACGAGTATTTTGAGTCATTGTCAATTTTCAGGGGAGACTCTATGACTGGTAACGCTGATAGTTCAAGAAAAAGGCACATAGTGAGTCTGGCCACTCAGATATAGGAAATGTTTTTTACCTATCTGTACGGTAAGAGAGACATTCCCTTTATCCTTTTCGATGAAGATTATTCACGGGGTACTGTAGGGCCACATAAGGATGCGGTGGTCATTTGGGCAGAGATTGTTGGCTTTGAGATTCGACGTGTGTTGATCGATACTGGGAGTTTTACGGATGTTCTTTTTAAAGCGACTTATGATAGATTGCGTAACCCTCATTGGATTTCTCAATCAGAGTGCACTATCATCGGTTTTACTGGAGTGTCTGCACGATTAATTGGGGAATTTGAGGGGGAGGTAAGTCTGGGAAAGAGACCTTTTAAGAAGAAGATTCGGGTTCTTTTTATGGCGGTGGACTGTCCAACAAGCTATAATGTCATTTTTGGAATGTCTTAGTTATCAAAAATGCACGGTGTTGTGTCAACAGTCCATCAATGTTTTAAGTATGTCATCGGAGACCGTGTAGGGATCGTCTGAAGTGACTAAAAGGTTTCCAAATAATGTTACGCCACTACTCTTCGAATCCGAGGATCTAGCAGTGGTGATATAATGGATATAATGAATGAATAGTAGTCAAAGGGGTTGACCTTAGATCTTGAGGAAAGGGTTGGTGATCCGAGGGAAACCCTAGGGTCATTGACAGTAAGTGAAGAAATAAAGGAATATAATTTTCTTGAGGGAAGAGTACTTCAAATAGGAACCTTATTGACCCTAATTTTACATCAACATCTATCACAATTTTTATCCCACAATCTGGAAGTTTTCACTTGGAAAACAGAGGATGTAATAGGAGTACCAATTGAAGTGATTTTTCATAGCCTAGCCATTAATCCAACGGTGAAACTTGTTATACAAAAAAGTGAGCATTTTTTTGAGAAAGCAGATGCTATTGTTTCCGAAGTAGATCGCTTATTGAAGGTCAGACATATAAGATAGTCACAATATCCTTTATAGACAACGAACCTAGTAGTGGTCAAAACGAAGAATAGGAAGTGGAGAATGTGTGTTGATTTTACAGACTTGAATCGAGCATGTCCTAAAGACCTGTTTCCCGTTCCTCGAATAGACCAACTAATTGATTCCACTTCGGGAAATAAAATATTAACTTTTATGGATGCTTTTTCAAGATTTAATCAAATTCATATGGATCCAAAGGATAAAGAGAGTACAACCTTCATCACAAACCGATGCCTGCATTGTTACAGGGTTATGCCTTTTGGGTTGAAAAATACAGGGGCCACATATCAGAGATTAATGAACAAGGCATTTCATTCACAGATCGGAAAGAATATTGAGGTGCATATCGATGATATGGTGTTAAAATCTTAACAGAAAATGCACACTTGGAAGATTTAGAAGAAACGTTCTTGAATTTGAGGGCAATAAAGCTAAAGTTGAATCCAGAAAAGTTCACTTTTGAAATTCGTTCAGGGAAATTTCTAGGTTATGTTATCGGTGAAAAAAGGGATAGAAGCTGATCCAGAGCAATTAAAAGTTGTAGTATCCATGAAATCTTTTCAGACTATTAAAGAAGTGCAAATCTTGACAGGATGGTTAGCAGCACTTAACGGATTCATATCTAGATTTTCAAATAAATGTTTCCCTTTCTTTCAAGTATTACGAAGACCAAAGAAGTTTAAATAGACTTTGGATTGTGAAGTAGTGTTTTCAAGTATCAAGGATTGGTCATCACCATAAATATTATCCAAACCTCGAAGTGGAGAGCAACTTTTTTTGTACATTATGGTATCTGATTTTGTAGTAAGTGCAGTATTGATAAGTGAAGATTCAGGAATTCTGAAGTCGATGTACTATGTCAGCAAGAGTTTGGTGGTAGCAGAAAAGAGGTATTTGAAGCCCGACAAATTAGCATTGGCATTGGTGGTGGCTGCTAGGAAAATACGTCTTTATTTTCAAGCTCATACCATTGAGGTTCAAACTTCATTTCCATTGAAGAATGTTTTAAAACGCCCTGATATTTCGGGAAGGATGACCAAGTGGTCAGTAGAATTGAGAGATTTTGACATCATTTGTTCGCCTCGAATGATAATTAACGCATAAGATTTGGAAAATTTCCTTGTTTAATTTCATTCAAGCAGATCGGATGATGAGGTTAGGAAAGATGTTTTCCCAGCTAATTCAGTGTGGATTGTTCAAACCAATAAAGGTTCTAGTGTTTTAGGATGCAGTGCTGGGGTTCAATTGGTTGCTCCATCTAGAGAAAGGATGCTTAAATTTGTTAAATTTGGTTTTCACGCGTCGAATAATAAACCTGAGTATGAATCTGCATTAGCTGGATTAAGACTAGCAAAGATATGTGGTGCAACATCAGTATGATTAGAGACAGATTCTCAATTCGTATCCGAAGCAAAAAAAAGACCATTTAATTTTGTATCTTCGCGAGCTTTGAAATCTGATTTTTTTTTGTTTGATCATGTTTTTGTGGAGCATATAAAAGAGATAATAACACGATTGCTGATTCTTTAGCAACAGTTGCATACAAAGAAGAATATCATTGGATTTTATTACAGGATAGTCCATCGATTTTAACCCATTCAGAATAGTGTGAGCATATCGAGGAAGTGTTTGTCACCCCCAAACACAGTCCGAGGACATTGGAGAACTGATATTTTTTATTTTTTAGTTAGAGGAGAGCTGCTTGAAGATGTGAAATTGGCCAAGAAATTGTGAGGCAAAACATCTGGGTATATAGTGATAGATGGGATTTTGTATAAGAAAGCGTTGAGTATGCCATTATTGTGATGCTTGACCAAACAAGAATATCAGAATTGCATGATGGAGAGGGTTCATCGCATTGTGGGTTCAAGGTATTAACTCGTCAAGGTTTGTTGGCAGGGTTTTATTGGCCTTCGATTATGAACGATGCCAAGAATTTGGTTAAAAGTTGTGATACTTGTCAAATATTTTCTAACTATATTCATAAACCAGCAATTCCACTTATGTTCATTACCGAATCCATTCCATTTGATAGATGGAGAATATATCTGGTGGGACCTTTGCCGATGGCTTCTGGAGGACGACAAATGATAATTGTTACACTAGATTATTTTACAAAGTGGGCGAAAGCAAAACTATTGTCCTGAACAAAAGCTAAGAATGTGATTAAGTTCATTGTAAACAGTATTTGTTGTCGTTTTGGAATACCTCAAAGAATTACCACAGACAATGGTCCTCAATTTAATAATAAACAAATGGCTTCATTTTGCGCTTCGAAATGGATCAAGTAATGTTTTTCCACACCCTTTCATCCCCAAGAAAATGGACAAGTAGAGGTGACAAAAAGATCTATTTTAGAATGTTTGAAGAAGAATTTGACAAGAGCAGCAAGAAAATGTCCTAATTATTTGCATGAGGTACTATCGGCTTATCGAACAACCCATAGGGAGGCTACTAAAGAAACTCCTTTTGTTTTAGCATATGGAATTGATGTTGTTAGTCCTGTAGAATCTCCATTTCCTTCTTTTAGAATAGCTCAATATTCCAAAGACTTGAATGATGAAGCTAAAAGAGAAAGTTTGGATTTGGTTGAAGAGAAAAGAGTTCGAGCTCACCTGAATGTAATTCATTATCAAACTCTTATGAGGAATAGATATAATTCGAGGGTGTAAAGGAGGGAGTTCAAGGTGGGTGACAAAGTGTTAAGAAAGGTATTCCTCTATACCAAGGAAAAGAGCCTCGGTAAGATGACCCTGAATTGGGAAGGACCTTATATGATTTTTGAAAAGGGAGGATGCTTTAACATCCTTGGAATATACAACATCTAAAATTATATTGGGAGTGACTGTGTTGTATTTTAAAATTATTTTCTTTGATTAATCATCACACTCTTTCCTACCCTGTTGGCCCGGTGAAGTTTTAACGAGGTGTTATGCACATATTCAAAGCTATTAATAAAATTCATTTTTTTGCCAATGGTTATTTACAAATACTTGTTTAAACTATTTTGGTAACTAGTCAAAGACTGATCATCTTTGAGGTTGGCCAAGAGTAGAATATTCTGAAGTGCTGAGTACACTTTTCGAAGAAGCAACCATATTCGAAGTGCTACGTTCATTAAATGCACTATAGTATTTGAAGTGCTACGTTCATTAAATGAACTATAATATTCGAAGTGCTACGTTCATTAAACGCACTATAATATTTGAAGTGTTATACATTATAATATTATTTAAAATATCATGTATATTTTCACTTCAAATAACTAATATAAATAATAATCAAATGCAAATATGACTTAAAGAAAATAAAAGATAAACAAAGCCTTTTGTTATTCATTTCAATTCAATGAGAACAAAGTAATTTCTTAGATGCCAAGTGAAAAACATGTATTAAAAAATATATTACACTCATTACGTGACGGGCACAAAAAGCGATAGTAGAGTTACTCATCTTTGGAGCTTTCTTTGGAATCTTCTCTTGAATCTTCCTCTTCGGATGAAGAGCTAAGAACATGATCAAAAGCCTTTCTAGGACGCCGTTTGATGGGAATTTGATTCCAAAATCTGGAAAGATTGATTTTAGGATATGTGGCAGGGATCTTGCGAAGGAGGGTGATGGTCTTTTGTTCTTTGCTATTTTTAGTAGCTGCTAGCATATCTTTTGCACAATTATCCTCACTAATGTTGAATTGCAAGTCGTTTTTCCTCATCAAATTTGAAATTAAGAACAATCATGTAATGTGTTAACTTTTTCTTTTCGACATCACTCTTGCTAAAAGACACTTGAAGATTATAATTTTTTTTTATTTTTTGCAGCTAACTCTTTAGAATGCTTAGTTTTAAGATGATATATTTCATTCTGATGAGAAGTATTGAGATCTTCTTTTTTATTTCGATGCACTTCTATGAGGTGCTTCTTGACATGAATGAGTCCTTTGAGGAATTCAGATCTGGCCATTTGAAATCCATGAAATCTCTCTTTTACGAGGTTCTCAAAGATGTCGCTCATACTTTTCTTAGCTGCAGCAGCATTTCTATAGCGAACCATCTCTTTAGCCATGTATTTTAACTGACTTCGAGAGGATTCGATTTCTTGAATAAGTTTTTGTGC
This sequence comes from Limnanthes douglasii subsp. nivea, assembly GCA_036936605.1. Taxonomy (NCBI): domain Eukaryota; kingdom Viridiplantae; phylum Streptophyta; class Magnoliopsida; order Brassicales; family Limnanthaceae; genus Limnanthes; species Limnanthes douglasii. The sequence goes on from JAUPFV010000004.1 coordinate 215,065,665, forward strand.
TCCAACGTCGAGATCAGTAAAAGGTTGAAGAATGGCTAAAACATCTTCGGATGGTTCCATAGGAGGAAATGCCACTGGGCTAGGCCGAGGTATGAGAGCTAGGGAGGTTATATGAACAATAACCTCAGGAGATGTGGCTTCGAAGGTAGCAGGTGCAGGTCTTCATTAAGATTATGCAAGTGATCTTGAATTTATTGAACGATGGGAATCTCATCTTCAACAAGCTCTTGAGATTCATCGAAGTTGATAAAGCTACCAGGATCAAAGTGATCATCGTCTTGATCATCATCTACAGCCACAATTTCCTTCTGCTGATTGACAACATCTTCAACACTTGCCTCATTTTCTTTTTTCTGACTTTGTTGATTCTCTATGCCTGTAAATTCGTCTCCATCGGATAACAACTCTTCGACAACTTCCATAGCTTTCTTTTCTCTTTCTTTTCTCTTTCTTTTGTGGAGTCGTTTTAGCTGTGCTTTTCTTTTTCCAAGGAACGATTATTTTCTTCTTTTTCGAAGAAGGTTCATTTTCTACTTCTTCTTTGATGGTGGAGAGGTTTCTTTTTTTTTTCTCTTTAAACCTCTTGGCTTCGGATCTACTGAAGAATTAGCGCCAGATGTACTAGCTGCCTTTTTATTATTTTTTATTTCTTCTTCTGGGGAAGATGGTTATCCGATCTGTTGTGAATTGGTAAAAATACTTTATAGTCAGGATGGACCAAAATTCGGACATCGTGTAAAGGATTGAGTTGCTATATCAAATTCTCATGAGAGAGAGCTCCAAACTTGATTGGAAACTGATGGCTGTTGAGAAAGTTGATAGGTTCGAAAGCCGTGTGGAAATCATTATTCTATTCATTTGCAGCCCAGGCAGCGAGCTTGATAAAGATATCTTTTGCTTTCTCTCGACGAAGTGCATAATGCCTCAAAATTTATGGTCAGAACATAGAATTTGATAAGAAATAAGGAGAAAATCAATTAAAAATATAATTAAAAGAAATGAAATAAAATGACTTACGATTACTTCTCTAGACAAGCATCAATCTAGATGGATTGGCTTCAGATATTTCTTTACCATTCTTCTAAGACCTTGGGATGAAGACAAATTTTTGTTTCTAAAATTTTTCTGCTTCCATTAGGTCATTGATTATCTTTAAGCCATCATCTAGAGTAAGATAATAAAATAGAAACACCGGTCCCTTCGACGGTTTGATCAAGGAAATGAAGTCCTCAATGCAGAGTGGAATTTGGACAGTCGAGAGGCTATGATCATAGAAAGCAAAGTGAACCATTGATTTGGTCTTACATGAGTTGGACATAGATCCAGAAGTTCGAAGTACTCGACTATCATGGGGTCCAATGGAAATCGAAGACCCCAGTTGATGATTTGAGGGTAGACCACTAATTCATCTTTTCTGCAATCCAAAAGGGTTTCCCTTTCTTTGGGAAGACGAAGTGTAATATTGTCTCTCATTCCCTATTGCTTCTTTAGGTCGGTTGCTTGGATCTCTTCGTAATACATATAACAACCATTTTTTAAAGCCAATATGTAATGCGCTTCGAGAGGCCTTAAGTTTTCACCTACTCACGTACGCAGCTCGTCGGATATTGTGACAGGAACTTTCTTTTTTCTCGTTTTACGAGCCTTTTCTTTTGAAGAATTTTTTGACTCTTTCAAAGCCTCTTCTTCGGTTTCAGCTTCTTTATTTGACTGTGTAGCTTCGGAATCGATTTCCCCTTCAGATGCCTCGTCCATCAGTTGAGGAGGATCAATTGCGGGATTTTGTTGAGATGATGTTGTTGTCTCAACAATCTCCCTCAGGGGTGGAGAAGTAGTTGATGGATTTGAGGCAACATTAATGTTTGAGGTGACATCAGTATCATCGCCCCTTGCTATGAAAGTCTTTTTTCTTGGAGTTCGAGGAGGGTTACTTTTTGGTTGATTAGTTGAAGAATGCGTCTCTTCGGATTTCTTTGAAGAATATTTGCTCACTTCACGACTGATTCGAGATGATGATCCAGTAAGAGATGGTGAGATTCGAGGTGTCTTTGGTGTTCGAGTTTTTGATGATTGACTTTCTTCTGTAAGAGGATAAGGTGAAAAACAAGAGTTTTAGAAGGATCAAAGTTACCGTAATATATTGTCTTTGTAGACAGACCGAGCGTTGCTTATTAGTCTACCTTCTCGTTATTCCTCTTCTCTTTTACTAATACAGAAGTAGTCGTAAGCTCCGAAGACGTTGTTCTCTGATTTTGGAGATTTGGATTTTCTAGGAATTATGGCTTTAGATCTCCTAGTATTTAGATGCTTTCTCATAAACTAGTTGAATATTAAACGGAAAAGTTGATTTTTCCGGTGAAGGTAGCCAACATATTAAAGAAGTTGTTGAAGGTAGCAAAGAAATTTTAAGCTTTTTCAGTTTCCCTCTCAAGGAATTTTATCTAGGAATCAAACAATGGGTCACAATGATAATTATAAGAAGAGAAAAAAATATCAAGAAGTGGAAGAGGTGGACAGTGATTGGGTAGAATTTGAAGCGGTTACATATATAAGGATTTAACGTCTGTCACGCTATGGGTCTAGTGGCAGACCTAGTGCCTATGGTGTCATTATTTTCTAAGAGATAGACTTGGCATCTAGAGTGTCACCATATATTTTTCTTCTGTTTTGAATGATGATATAAGGAAGTGGTATCCTGTTAAAATAATTCGATACATTTAACCTAAATTATGATATAACAGCATATTCAAAGCAGTTCGGATTGTGGATAAGGGAATTTTCTTCACCTCCGAGTATGTTCGAGGCTAGTTAGTTCTCATTCATTTACTTACATGAGAACTAAGATGGATACTGATAAGAAAATAGAACTTTGAGGACTGAAATGTAAAGAATAAAACTTCTTATGATAGTTTGTAAAATTAGAGGAGGGAAATATAACTTTGTATTTTAGTCAGGGACTAGCGTGTAATTATCCCTTTTATATAATTATTTCAGTTAAGAATTAAGTCTTTGCGCCTCTATATAAATGTCAAGGCTAATCTAATAAAGGGGTTGAATTTTGAGATAAATCAGTTTTGCAATTCAACTTTCTCTCTTTAAAACCTATTTCTCTCTCTAGATTCTGATTTCTCTCAATTTACTTAGACAATCCAAGTATTCAACTCACCAATTACGCTGCTTTAATTAAAGTTAAGGTTTACAGATATATGACTACAACTGATACCATAAAGAATTTTCTTAGCTCATCTAAGAATAAGGCTCATATTAGATATATTATCCCTTCGATAATTACTTGGGTTATATGGCATAACATAAATAAATCAAAATTCAAAAGGTCTCATTATTCGAGCTCTTCTGCAATTATCTACATCAATCATATTTTGGTAAGCCTAGACTATTCTAATCTCTTAAATCCTAAACATCGGGACATGGACAACAATGTATCAGAGAAGTTGGGATGCTATAACTCTATCAAGCATGATATCAAAACTAGATATTTACAGTGGAAGGCTCAGCATCGTGGTAAAATTAAGATGAATTTTGATGGCTCTTCAGCTATACACCGCATCATGGTAAAATTAAGATAAATTTTGATGGATCTTCAACTATACAGTGGCGATGCAAGCAGGGGAGTTGTATTCAGAAGTGAAGATGGTGATATTGTTAAATGTTATGGGAACCTTTCTCTTCTGGCTGCTGAAATAAGAGCATTTCTAGATTGGCTAATTATCTGCAAGAAAGAAGGGTGGTCAAATGTAGATATAGAAATAGATTCGTAGGTTTTATTTAACTTGATAGCTAAAAACAATTACCCTTACTTTCTTAGTCCGATTTTGAAGTGTTGTATGGATCTTATCTCTCCTTCAATGCTTCTTATCAATATTTATAGAGTCCAAAACCAAATCGCGGATTGGCTCGCGAAATGGACTCTGAAATACAAAATGAAGATTGATTTTGCTCAGAATCAGGCCCCTCCTCGTCTTCACGTTATTGCTTTGTTGGAAAGCATGGGCATGTGTTACATATCAAGTAGTTGATTTTTGTATATCATTTTGTCAATTCAGTTGATGTTAAACCTAAATAGCATTATTTTGATTAGATCCGTTAGTATGATGTATCTAACTTTATAGAAGGAATCTCTTGATTATAATCTTAATTTCAGAAATTAGGAAATCAATTGGTACCTTAATCAAAATAACATCTCTGAAGATGGTGGTTATATTGTTGTCAGCTCCTAGAGGCTTTGAGATGGTTATTGGCTTGCATTCGCATCTGAGTGCTCTAAAAATGATTTGAAAAGGATGACATCTCCATATTCCCGATTCGGGTCTTCAAATCTGCATCAATCCTTCTAATATCATTACCTGTTTGAGATAGTTTAAAGTCATTTCGCAAAGCTCTCGATATTTACCTGCAAATTCCTTTGTGAAGCATTCTCGTTCTAGAGATGGTCTTGATGGATCTCTAGAATCCATTTATGAGAGTTCAACTCACTGTATTTTGGAGGCACTTATCTCATTTCCACACCTATCTGAATGAGCTCCCTTTTTCGATTGACTTAATCGAAAGAATTGAAGCTGCTCAAGATATGGTACTCTGGTGGTGCATCTCCTCAATTTTGGAGTCTGTTCTCTCGAAGCGCCTGGTTGTGGCGATTCCTTGAACCTGCAGTCGATGGATTGTTTTGGTATGTTGATTCTCTATTGAAGATTAATCGAATTTGGTAGCTTGGTGGAGATGGTTCATTCTAGGTTGAAATGTGGCTATAATTTTGCTAGAAGAGCTGACTTGGGTTTGAAGAGATGCTAGGGTTTCAAGAGCTTGGATGGTATTTATATGTCGGGTTGCTCACTCGTCCCGGATTGAAGCCTTATAACCCCTTTCTGGTCTATTTGCGTTAGCCAAGAATGGATCTCCTTATTAAAGTATATCTTTGGGCTTTGGTATTTAACGTGTTTTATTATTAGTGTTTGAATTCTTTAAGCGCTCGTTGTATTTCGAATTGCATTGATATTTTATCAAATAATAGTATTAAATTAAAAGAAAGTATCATATATATATAATTTTAAAGGATAATATTTTTTTAAAAAATTGTTTTTAAATTAAAATAAATGATTTACTTTAATCAAAATGATTTCAAAACTACATTTTTTTAACTTAAAAAATCATAACAAGTTTTTTAAAAATTACGTCAATATAGATTGAATTTTATTGTAAAAAGCTAATCAATTATATCTTTTATAAATTTTTATATTTTAGGTGATCTAAAAAAAGTTTTTAAAAAAAAAAATTAAAACATTCTCAAATCATTTCTATTTTTATATCTTTATAACAAAATAATTGTTTTTTTTAAACTTTAAAACTGTATTATTTCAAATCAAATTTTATTTTCCAATTATATACATTTGTCCAAATAAAAAGTTACTCTATAGTCAATAAAAAAACAATCATATCAATATAATAAAATATAAATTTATAACTGCACTAACAAAAAGGTGGATTAACTCAGGAAAAAAATATAGTAGTATTTAATATTTACTAACGGGGTGTTAGCCAAACCCTTCTGTTATCTATGGTAGGAGTAACTTCGCATTAAATGTTGAAATCTATGATAACATAATAATATAATGGTCAAACAAATGTTAGCCGGGGAGTCAATCACTTATTCACTTGTTTCAAAATTGGTATATTTGAATTAAAATGGTTATTTTTGTTTGTTTTTTTATATTTATAACCATTACGTTGATAAAATTATATAAAAAGAAAGAGCAATATTAGTGACTACTAATAAAATAAAATGTTTTGATAAAATATTAAATAAATTACGATTTTGAAACAAGTTTGAAACAAGTGACAAATTTTAATAAATAAATAAAAAAAACCAATATTAGTGATTTAATCATTGTTTTTAGTATAATATAATATTAAATGATAATATAATAAAAGCAATCGTTTCTCTACTGAGAAGATAATAAGGAAGGAAGAAGCTATATTTTTATAGTTTTTTTTAATTGTTTTAATTATAGGAATATTTTTATTTTGTTGTTTTTTTTGGGTAAAGTATAACTTAAAGATCCAAAATCCTAACTATATATTTTTTATGTTTTTCTAGAAAGGTCGGTTTTAGTCAAATATTTACTATTTAAGATCCACTAATACCCTAAATATCCATATTAAATTATATAAAAGCTTTTAACACCCATACTTCACTTTTTTTTCCCAATTTTTTTCTCAGTGAAAAGAACAGTGCCTAATTTTTTACTCGATTTTTTTTCCGTATGATTTTGATTGTGTTTTTATTTAAATTCGAAGTTTGATTGTTGATATTTGTTTAGATAAGTCGATTTGTGTGTCTGGTAACTCGAATTTTGATTTCAAAATATTAGGGGACTCGAGATCTCTTTTCTTTCTAATTTTTGGTGTTCATATGGTATTACGTTGTTAATGTAGTTTATTTGTTGTATTCGAGTTAGGTTTTCGTCGATTTTTAGTCTGCTTTTTTGTGTTCGTGAAATTTATGTTCGAGTAAAACGGTTCTGCGTTTCAGAGGAAGGAGATGCGAAACATGCGGTGTATGTACTTACTGGTAGATGCGAAACATTATTGTTTTTTGTATAGTAGATGCGAAACAAAGAAACAAATTGATGCGAAACCTATGTACTGTTTTCTACTAGTAGATGCAAAACCGTTATTTGTTCTTTAATTTTTTTTTTTCAAAAAAATATTTAAAACATATCATGAGTGATATTAGTTTTGTTCGTCTTAAAAAAAAACAACAGTGTTTTTGGATTTTTTTCTGAGTTACGGTTTAAAAGATACAGAGTTTTAAAGTTTTAAAATTTATAGGGGTTTAACGAAGAAGATGCGAAACCTTCTTTGTTCTGGAAGATGCGAAACCTTCTTTATTGTGCTAGATGCGAAACCTCTTTATTTTCTAAATGTTAAACCTTCTTTGTTCTGATATATGCGAAACCTTTTTTGTTTTGCTAGATGCGAATCCTTTTTGGTTTTGCTAGATGCAAAACATTTTTTGTTTTGCTAGATGTGAAACCTTCTTTGTTTTGCTAGATGTGAAACCTGTTTAAATTTTGTACTGCTAGATGCAAAGTCCCACTATGATAGATGTTAGATTCTGAACTGACCCACTATGATAGATGTGAACCCATATACTAAGAAACCCGTGTAAAATATTAATTAAAAAAATTCAAAACCTATCATGAATGGTACTATTTTTGTTCGTTTTAAGAAAACAAAATCAATGGAATTTTTGGATTTTTTTCGAGTTGCGGTTTAAAAGATATGGGCTTTAAAATTTTAAATGAAAAAAAAATAAAATAAAGAGAAGTTGTTACTCGATTTTATATGTAATGGTAGTTTAGTATAAAGTCTCTTAAAAATTCAGGTCTTTATCTGTAATAGGTTTGTTGAATGGATCTTAAATGGTAAGTCTTCTTATTTCTTTTATAAAAAATATCTAAAGAATAAGAATTTTCTTTCTTGATTTTTTTTAAATTGAGTTTTTTAAATTGTGTAGGTATTAGTTTGTTAATTTTATGTTTCTTTATGCGATTTAATGTCATAGAATTGAAGGGTTAGATTAGGGTTTATGTTTGAAGATTGTTGTTAGGTTGAATTTGAACTTTTTTGAGTTTTGAAGGATGAATTGGGTAGCTATGATGTACATCTTTCTTACCGGAATCGCGAGGAATATGAACAACACTAATGGTGCACACAACACCTGCACCATAGGTGCATAGCCAATACACCTATGGTGCACAACTAAATTTTTCAAATTTTTCCGATTTTTTTATCCAAATTCCTCTTTGAAATTTCTGATTTTTTATACATATTAAACTTATTTTTCCGTGCTTATTTAGTTTTTAGTACTTGTTTGTTGTGTAATTTAGTTAGTACTACTTTTTTTCATATTTATTTCAAAAAAAATTGTCGTACTTGTTTGTTGTATAATTCAGTTTTTTATCGTACTTGGCCCAATACACGAAAGGACCATGAGCACTCTAGGAAACATATTTCCCTTGTCAAGTCCGTTGAAGAGGAAAATGTCAAAATTGTCCACAAAAAACGTGGACGGTCTATCGTCGAAAAGGAAGCGGAGAACAAGCATTGCACCGCATCCACAATGGTTCAAAGCATGCTGCTAAGAACGATGACAAAGAAGTTGATCATGTGAAGGGTGGATCATCTAGGTAGGTCGGACCAATAGCTTCACCACCATAAGGTCCTCAATCACCACAATCGACACATCGTTCACCATCCTCAGTTGTTGTTCCACCAACGTCACCTCGTCGATTACCATCATTAGGTCATCGTACACTGCATTGTGATATGGCTACTAGTAGCGCCAAAATTGTTGATGTAGATTACGACTTACTTGAGGAGAAAGAGAGGATCGTGGCGCATAGTGAAGAACAAATGAAGTTGTTCGCTTTTTATTGTGTAATAAAATAATATTGTTTCCTTACATCAAAGAATACGATGCATTCAACACTTTCATCGTTAGTGTAAGTTTATTTTTATTAAATTAAAAGTTTGACTAATATATATTTTGTTTATTAAATATTGTTGTCTTACTTCACATATTTGTGCAAAACCTCGTAGTTCTCTTGGCATCCAGGAATATGAAAATATATTGAGCATGTGGGACTTGAAAGACCAACTTGAAGTAGCAAGTCATCTTGCACGTACTCCTTTCGGACATCTCATATCTCACTTTCCAAATTATTTCACGCATTCAGTATTGGATGAGGTATTCATCGAGCGTTGGCACCAAAAGACCAACACTTTTCAGTTCAGTTTTGCAGAGATGACACTCACTCTAGATGACGTCAATGTCATTATAGAACGCCCCGTTGTTGGTAGAACATTTAGACATGGTTAAGGATACGAGAGAGGAGATGTATACCTACTATAGGAGGTTCTTATGACTTAGATTTGATGAGGCATATTCCGATTTAGATTCTACATGAATAGTGGAGATTAATTGAAATGGCTATGTGAAATATTTATTGAGGATCAGTTTTTTCACTTGACCGGCGAATAGACTATCTGCTAGGTATCACGTGCATACCTTATGTTGTTATTTTTGTACACTATATTTATGGATACCAGTCAGAAAAGCGTACAGGTTGACTATCTTCATGGGTTGGAGAACATGGATTCTAGGTTGTGGGATATATCATGGGGGCTAGTGCTTTGGTTTTTCTTTATCGTGCTCTTAAGGATGCTTCAAATTTTTTTAAAGCATAACCTATACGGTTTCGTGGCCGTGTTAGATTGTTGGATATACGACCACTTTCCAGCTTTAAAATCTCCACAAAATCCTTTTTATGTCGTGAGAAACCCAAAGATTTATAGTTGATTGCCAATGAGAATGTGGTCTCTAACGTGCAACCCAAATTCAGCATCTGAAGCGTTTTTGTAGATCTAAATGAGAAGAATGTAAGTGCACAGTCTTATACTTATTATATGTCCAATAATATTGATCGCATGGAACATATTATATTCTTGTTTGTTTTAGAGATTATCTTCGAGCCATACGAGTACATGGGAGCTCAGTTTTTTTTGTAAGATATCTGTCTACTAGACTATCTCATCCGAATGGTGAGCATTGTAGATGGTTATATGTCTGACAGAGTCTTGCGATAGTTTGGACGAATTCAAGATGCACCATCATCTCTCATGTTATTAAAGCCTTCATATAAGAAATGAGATCTCCCTTGTTACTTTTGTCGTTGGATAGTTTGGAAATATTAGCATCACCCTTTTCTTTTCGAAGATTGCTTGATAATTCATATAACTACATATGAGAGACCGACGGAGACTAGGTATGTTGATGACATTTCTCGTTTTGGATGGTACGTCATCACCCCTCCTATGCAGTCCAATTATGATAAACTCTTGGAGACTGTTCGTACGATCAATATCCTTTGTACGAGAGATGAATTGGAAGTTTTGAGGATCTTCAAGAAACAAATGTTGGCTCACTTCTCATTGGCTCATTGTTCTTGTTATATGACTTATTTTGGTTATGATTGTTTGATGTTTTTGTTTATATTTAAGACTATGTTTTTCATATTAGCACTTACAATGATTAGGTTTTCTTGATTTTTTGTATTACACCACAAATGATTTGGTTATATATTTGTATATTATCTTATTTATTTGAAGGTTTTTTTATAAATCATTCATTTTACTTACGTTTACTCAACTAACAATTATGTAACATTAAAAGTTAGTCAAATACATCAATTTATTAAAAAAACGACATAAAAATGAATGTATCAACTTAAATATCATTCAATTGTTAGTAAATTACCAAGATTTTGATTGCATACTTAAAACAACCCAAAATACTGTTAATAATAATATCATTATTAACATTTTTTTTAAATATCACAAGTTTTACCAACATGCACCATAAGTTCCAAGTTTGTGCATTTATGGTGTATGCTAGCTTACCCAGATGGTGCATAAGGTATGCACCATCGATGACGCGTAACATCGGTAAATGGACATTGCATCGATGCTAAGAATCAACTTGCACCAATGGTCCAATGCACCGATGGTGCTTAGTTAGACCATAAGTGCAATGTCTATGAACCAATAGTGCACTAAATATGCACCATCGGTGAAACAAATTATGCACCAACTGTATATGGACCTTGCACCAATTGTGCGATGCATTGTGCACCACAGGTGTATTGTAGTTGCACCTATGGTACTTCTGATTGATGGTTATTGCCAAATTTTAACCCATAAAAAAACTACCCCGCCTATTTATTAACTGCCAATAATGGATCTCACCTATTTGTTAACCACCAAATTCATCATTCACTTCTCTATATTAACGTCTCGACTAACATAACTTTGGACACATAACTTCAATTATCTACTTAAATGAATTTGTTCGATATGAAATTGAGTATACGTGAAGACTCTCATCCATATCAAGCCTTCAAGAATGTGAAGTTAACAAGGTCTAATGAGACTACTGAGGTTTTTTTTAATGAAGTGTAATGTAGAATATACTACATGTACCTGGGTGCAGGAGGAAAACCAATTTCGTTCCCATACAGTCGTGTAAAAGTATCTACAAGGTATATTCATATTATAAGAGAAGTAATGTATCATGTGTTTGATCTCGTATGGACAATTACGAATGAAGTGTCTAACTCATTCTATTTAAAAGTAACTAATTTTTTGACAAAACATATGCTACCTTTTGTACAGGAACAAGAGAAAGCACTGAAGAGTATCAATTTTAACGAAGGATATGACTTTGAATAAAATTTTATTTCTTTATGTTCATGTTTAATGTTTTTTCTTGATCTTTTGATCACTTTAAGTTATTGTGTTTTTATATTCTTTTGAGTGCTTTGAATTGATAATGTTTTATGTTCAAGTTTAATGTTGTTTTATATACAAATATATTCTATAGTTCATATAAACATGCTTATTTATTTATCAAGTTACAATATATTTTTTAGATTCCAAATATTTAGTTTAATGACCTTGCGCATGATGTCATGTAAAAGTTTCATAAGGTATTTTGTTTGTGGATTAATGATCTAATTAAACAACATATATTTTGCGATATTAAGTTGGACATTATTGGTAGTAAACTGGAACATACGCACTTCCTAGAATAAGATATGTAAGAATATAACTATTAGTTATATTATCCGTGTTTCTATTTAATATATTTGCATACACGTATCATTTCATGTGAAATATATATGCGTCTAATGTAAAATGTTATCTTTTTTCAGGTATAAGTTTTGCAAATTATTAACACAGTAACATAAATGAATACATTAAACATATAAGTATCTACTACATAATTTATAGAATACACTGAACAAATTAGTCTGAATTGCATTGTTAATATTATACAATAAGTGTGTGTTACATTATCACACAAATTTACGTAAATCGGTTACTTTTGGATTGACGATGATAGGAACTTTTAAGATCTTCATATTTTTGCATCGACTTAATAAGGGTAATTCCTAAGCTATCGGATCATCGTTATACAATGCTGTCCATGTAGGATGTATCCGTGCACATGGTGAGTGAACAACAATGGAAAGCTATATAAACAAATAAAATGTGGATCACGATGACTATCTATTATAAAATAAAACTTCAAACTAAAATGAAATACTTACATTGACAAAGTGGTTGTTGTTAATAAAACCAAATCCAATTTTCACCATTTTAGACATCAGAGGGGATGCACCTCAAAGTGGTAGAAAAATGTAACTGCAATTCATCGATCTTGATTATTTTCTTTACTTATACGTCGGTTTTCTTGAAATATTTTATCTTTGATAGAAGTCCACACTCACGTTGTTATTTTTTAAAGTTTTAGAACGAGTTCAAACAAGATTGATGCTTCTGTCTATGCAGTCTCAATTGAAAATCATGTAATCTACCACGACCTATCATTATCTGACACACTTTAGTTATTATTTGGTAATCCATAAAAATATTGTTTTATAGAAACACCTCTTGGATTAAACTAATGCAACCCTAAATGTATTTTAGTATATACCCACATGATGAGTCTATTTTAATATTACTAAAACTCTTACGGTAATTAAGGATAACACAATCCACTTATACCAATAAATATTTTATATGTATCAGCTACAGATATATAAATATAATTTAATATGCAACATATATCAGGTACGTGACCAATTATTCAGAGGAATTTTATTATATATACTAACATGACGAGTATATTTCAATATTAATAGAACTCTCACTCTAATAAGATTAATATAGTTTATAAAAAAAAAGTAATAATAAGAAGTACAATATTCAGGATTGTAACAAGATCATAAGATACCATAAGATATCATAAGAGTCATAACAATAATATCGACCAAAATAAGATCATAAAAGTCATAACATGATCAAATAAGATAATTATAACCAACATACAGACAACATAATAACAAGAGATTCATAGCAAAACAAAAACATGTTCGCAAAAGTCGTATCATCACTGTATGGATCGATACTATGGTGCGCAAGACAATATCGCTTAAGTAAACAACCGTATATCTACTGCATAGTCATGTCATCATTCATCACATTCATCTCGAGTATCTCATCCAAAACCTCGTATGGGGCAAACATATTATGGGTAGCTCGCTACATACTATAATTAGTCATAACACAAATAATGTACAACATGTTCATATTACCCGAGTCACCCTCGTATGTAGAAATTTGCAGACTGAGGTCAACAGTCTGGTTAGTCCATAGAGATACACCTTAATTAAATCAAGAGTGAACACATATACTTTTAGCAACCAAAATATATTGTAATGGGTATGATATCATCTGGATATGATCCAACTATCATGCAAAATAAAGAGAATAGTAAACTTGGACGACGTTCTAAGACTTCAACATAACATCTATCCAATAACTCGAACGTGACGTAAATAAACATACAATAAGAGGTTGACCTAAAAAATATATAAAATGTTAGGATAAATTCAATTCACACCAAATAAAGAAAAATAAAGTAAAAAATTACAAATAATAAATAGAACTTACATATGTATCTCAGAACATAAATATAATATGTCGAATATATTCTCAAGTACGTGGGTTCAAACGAACAGTGTGAGGTACATATACACAAATTCATAGTGCGATGAGAGAATATGCACTGGATTATTACCATAATCCTAGGAAAATGATAGCATATACACCTCCAACTACCCAAGGAAACCATAAAAACTCGCGGTAACATGAAACTAAATTTTCTGAAACGCATGATATAAGTTCTTGGCCAATACAATTTAACCTTTGTTATACATATACATGATGGTATAATATTAGATGAGCTATAAATAATCTAGAAAAAATAATATTTCCAATATTTTTGGAAAATATGCAACCACTAAGAAGATGTAACAGATAACCTCGGGTGGCATATGAGACACGGTCATTTGTGGCCTCACTATCCTTATAAGTACTAGTAATATAAGTATCACACAAGCACAACATGAGAATATTTTTACAACTCTTACTATCGGTCTTATCAAGTGTATTCTCAAAATATCTCAAACTAACACAAAAAATTGAATCTAGTTTATTAACCCCCTCAACAAAACTATCATAGTTAACATGACCAAAACACAAACCTGTAATGGTAAGACTACTAATTGTATGGATATCGTCTAGTGTTACCGTCATCTCACAAAAAATTAGAAATGTGAAGTCATCTAAACTAGTGATCAAGAAATAATTCAAGTAGGTGGATATCGGTAAACCAACGTGAAAGAAAATGGATAAAAAGATCAAATGATGTCCTCATAACCTTAAGTTTGAACTGAGTTTTACTTGTAAGATCCCATCGGCAAAAAGCCTCATACATAGCAAAACAACGTAATGATAGTATAGCTTATAAAACATATACAAATAATATAATTACATAAATAAAGATTTTTATTCAAACATATAGTGTTGAGAAACTTACATCACCGTTGAACATTTTATAAGCCTCGTGTTTCTTGTACTTAGAGTATAAACATGGAACGCGAGAATTGGTAACCCAATATATGTTGATACAGGTAACCCACCAACCAACAGCTTTTGCCTTTTTATTCTCTTTGTCTAACTTAGATAAGTTCAACCAACCGTCTTTGGTTAAGGTGTTTTTGGCGGTGAACATGCAAACACCAGAATGTTATCGAAGAAAAGATTCACTGTGGTTAAAGTGGTGAAGGTAAAGAAAAATCATCGGCTTTAACCAAGTGTCAATAGTGAATAATAAATCTCTGCCCCACGACCCATCATACTAGATCATTAATCTGTTTGGATTACCCATTCTTTCCCATGCTTATTGATAGAAGATTCTATATAAGGTATTCTTGAATGGAACTCAGCCAAGAAATCTGTCATAACTTGTGCTTTAATTGTTGTTCAAGGAGAAAAATCAATACCATAATCCCTCAATACAGACCACTTGGTCATTCGACCTGATACATCCAGTTTTTGTAACATACTTTTGAGCGGAAAAGAAGTTCGAATCGTGATGAAGTGCGCTTGAAAATAGGGCGTCATGTTTCTGGTTGCTATTAATAAGGCTAAGACTAACTTTTCCAACTTTATATATATTTTCTCGATATCCAACAAACTCTTACTAACATAATAAATCGGGCGAGGATAATTTGTAACTTCCCGAACTAACACTCCACTTACAGCATGATCAAATACTACAAAGTATACATAGAGTCTTTCTCGGATGACCGGTTTGAACAGAGTTTTAACCGAAGATTGATTTTGAGGAACGCTTTATCACAGATTGGTGACCAATTATATTCCTTGGCATTTCTCAATACTTGGAAGAATTATACACATTTATCTGATGACCTTGAAATAAACCTATACAAAGACGTCAACCTTCCAATTAACACATGAATTTATTTTATGGACTGAAAAGGGTTCATTGGGAAACAATGCATATAATTGTGCTAGGTCAGCTTGAATCCATTTCTCGTTAATGACGTACCCTAAAAATATTTCGAATCGTACTTCAAAAAGTTCACTTCTATGGATTTAACTTTAAGGTTTGAGGTTGGAGAAAGTTTCTCTAAGATCAAGCAAATAATCTTCCCTTGGATATTTTACCATCTTGTCATCAATATAAACTTCTATATTTCACCCAATCTGATTGGAAAATGCTTTGTCGACTAAGTGTTGGTATGTAACCCCAACATTCTTTAAATCGCGAAAGGCATTACCTTGTAACAGTGCAGCCCCACATCAGTGATAAATGTGGGATGATCATGATCCTTTGGATCCATTTATATCTGATTCTACCTGGAAAATGCATTCATTAAAGACATTTATAAAAGTAGAGTCTACTAAATGATCTATTTGAGGGACAAGAAAAGGATATTTGGGACAGGCCCTGTTGAGAAAACACATGCAAATTCTTAGATAAGAAGGACAAGAACTTTTCTTTCAATTTTAGTGGTAATTTGGTTTCAATTGTAACACTTTTCTCATCTGCTAAATTGTAAAATTCCACCTCTCCAATAGGAATAACTGTGCTACGAGTCTCTCGTGGATCATCGATCTTGCTTGGATCCGAACATGACTCTAGTAATTATTATTCATTTTTAGTTGTCATATTTTCAAACACTTTAGAGTAAGAGCATTGATATAGAATTCTTTGGCCACCTTTTCATTGCTCTGAACCACTTATACTTTGCATCAAACAATGTATTTCAAGAACAGGTGAACTGTCAATGCAAAAACATGCATCCTTGATAACCAAGATCTTTAAAAAATGGAACTATAAGAGGTCAGACAGTCCAGCACTATAAACTTTTCCCTTACTATTTTCTTAAATGAACTTTTGTCAAGAATTTCTTCTCCTTCAAACTCCCCAATAACATTAGCAGATTTACCTGTGAACCCAACAACATTTTTTAAATCATCTTCATAAAAAAACTATGAAAGGAGCAAGCTTTTGATACAAATGAGAAGATATTTTCCCTTATAATTGTGTGGTCAAGCTAACTACATGCCTTTTCATGGAACAACTTGAGGGAGCTGTTATTGTATTTCCTCAAAAAATAGTTAATAATAGAAATAATTGACATAACTTGGAGACCCTCCCACCATTTTCAGATACCATATTCACTCGGCCCCGATTCCGGTTATTTTGTATCCACATTGAATTACTCAATAATTACTATTGTAATTTCCTGCTTGGGAGTTTCTATGACTTGGCTTCGGACAATAGGCAACACTGCCTGTGTCCCACTCATACTTGGTTGTGACCTATTACCCACTTGTCTATTACCCATTTGCGATTTAACAAAGATAGTCAGCTTCCCATTTTTAATTAATGATTGTATTTCCTGCTCCAAAGAAATGCAATCCTTGGTTTGGTGTCCTACATCATTGTGATACTTATAGAATTTTGTGTTTCGCTTTTACCTTGGAGTCTGGACGGGGGGGGGGGGGGGTGGCTTTCGAGTTTCACAAAATTATTCGACATGTCATAAATGGTCGCAACATTTTCAATCAGTTCTGCAAAATAACTAGGTTGAACTCATTGATTCCCTCTTGGTATAGATTGTTGCCTTTAAGTAGACTGGTTCAATTTAGGTCAATGAGAAATCTGTCCAAAGTCCCTCAGATGATTGTTAACTATAGCTTGTGATTGGCTACTCGTTTGTGGAAGATGGGTCGAATGGGAAGCTCTATATTGATGAGGATGCCTTAATATTTTAGTTTCCTCCACTGTGATTTGCTTTCCGACTTGGTTTAACAAACCGCCCCAAGTTATTGCTTTCTTTTGGGTTACTGCATCAGCCAACTCACCAGCTAACAGTCCTTGTCTGAGTGTAGCTATAGTTACATACTCGAAGAAATCTGTCAATCCATCTTTGGTATTCACAAAATATTGGGTAGAAACATTAAAATATTCATTGGCGTGTTACCAATAATGGATTATAATATCCTCATTCCCTCTAAGTTCTTTGTGTTCCCCAAATTGTCTTCGGAAGGCCATCCAAAACATATCGAAGTTCTTGATAGACCCATGCGGTAATCTGTTATACCAATTTAACGCACTATCCTTGAAAGTTTGAGAAAAATCTTTGCACAATATATTGTCATCATCATTAAAACTCATCGTAAATTCTTAAACTGCTCAAGATGGTTATTGGGGTTTTGGCTCCCATCATATTTTTTTTCCATTTTTGAGATATCCAAATACCTCAATAGATGTCCATAGAGGATTTTCGAAGAAAAAGGCGGCTGCCTCCAATTATGTCCTTGAACTGAACATGTGATCCTCACTAAAAGTGGCAAAAATATCAGGCTCGGATTGAACAACGAATTGATCACTCAACAAGCGATATATGCTACGGTCAGCTGACCCCCTTCTCCTTTCTTTGATATTCTTTCTTTTTCCCTTTATCTTTTCGACTCATTTTCTTTCCCGGAGAATCTTGCTTGTTAGTCTTATAATGTCTATTCGAATGTTTTTTAAACTGAAGCTTTCCTTTCTTTTTCTTACGAAAATGATCACTGCTCGAAGAGGATGATGAGGTTTTTTATTAAGTTGTAGAGTCTTCACTAGACTCTGAAATGTTGGAATATTGTCTAGGTCGATGCTCTTTTCTAGACTCTAGGTGAACTTTAGAATGGTCGTCCTAGAATTGCTTCAGATCATGTTGGGGATTATCTTCTGGCTCATCAAATTTTTGATACTCGATGAAATCTTCCCCTCTAGATTATTCTCAGCCTGTTTTGGGCTCTTTAATCCTCAATTACTCTGCACAAATGATCTCACTCCTCTTGCATGAGAAGCATTTTTTCGGTCTTATCATTTACATGAGATATGTGTACATGTTCCTCTTCGACTCTAACCTCTTCATTCTCAAAAGGGTATGTGTGCATTTCATGATCTATGTTCCAAAGAAATTCGAAGGAAAGCTTTGTACGCCATGTTTTGGATTTCGCTTTCCGGATATCTTGCTCTCACTGTGGTCACCAATCTGATGTGGTTTAAATTGGTTCAGAAGATATTTAAGTAATTTAGTGATGGTGTAATAAGTGCAAGGTAAGGTGTAGGAAGATAATTGAGCTGATTTATTTAATGTTTATAAAGAAAATCTTCAACCTATTAAATGTTGTTCTTCAGAACTTTTATAGGCTGATTTTGGATTAATAGACCGAACAAGTCGGATCACGGTTATGGACCAAGCCAAAAACCGAAAAATCTCATGTACCATAATCTATGGATATATCTTACATATAATAATAAATCTCAAAATATTAAACACATTTGATCGATAATTGAGTCAAAAGGTAAAAATGTAGTATTTACCTTAGATTTAAATTCAACTTTGAAATTCGACCCCCTCAAAGAAACAGCCTTTTGAATACGCCCGACCCTGTCAAACCATATAATGATTGGAGAATATATTCAATTTAATTCTCAATCTCTTATCTCCAAATCAGACTTGATTAAAAGTGTTTCATTTGATTAAAAGTGTTTAGTATATAATTTACAATGCGATTACAAAAGCATCATTTTTCAACAAAGATACCAAGTTCATTCCGATGATCCAACAGTTATATACTGTTGTGAGTTTCAATGCAGCAACCTACTTAATTGTAGCGGCAAAATACTCATGTCAATGTCATTCACAGCGAAATATTCTAAAAGAATTCAGGAGGTAGCACTCTTAAATCGTTGCGGTAACCCATGCTCTTGGCACAACAACAATCTGAGTTCTCAAATAGCTGCGGAGAGAAAATGTTTTGCACAATAACTTGTAATTTCAGGTTCTTGATCTCTTGGTAGATTACCGCGACGAACACTGCTTGTTGCACCACTGATCTTAAATTAATTCCGACAACTTCGGACTCATGTCTGGATCAATTTCACCACATAATCTAATCAATATTGTAATATGACTTGGTAAAAAACTAGTTAAAAACATAGAAACATAAATTTAATTTCCCGGAGCTTATCAGGAAATAGTTTTTATTTCAAGGATATGTACGGAATCCAGCACTGCTTGTTATCATCATTTCCAAGCTAAACATTAACAAAGTTGTGACCCAAGAAAGCCAGTTCTAGTGGCTCACCACAGCTAAAGAAACTAGCTTGAAGACAACTCAAAATTTACAAAAGCGAAAAAACATTTTTATTTTTTTATAACATATTTAAGTTTTTTTTCTTCTTTTTTTTCATAACAGACGCGCAGTATTTGATTTTTTTTTTCTTTTTTTATAACATACAGGCTACTTGATTTGATTTAATTTTCTTTTTTTTTTTACTTTTTTATCGACCCACCCTAATCAAGAGCCCCGACTGTTAAGTAACGCTAGTAAGTTCACGATTCAAGGTCTACTTCCCCAGTATCATTCGAGGTAGTACCACGGTTAATGTACAATCTACACGTTCTTCCTCGCCTTAAAGAAGTCAAAGTCATGATGGGAGACCTTAAGCTGTTGCAGCCACGATCCTGCCGTCTTTGTAAGTTTGGTTAGATTTTCAGCGTCAAATGTGTCTCGTTCTTTATAAACATCACCCGATATTTTGTAGTTGATTAGCCCAAACGGAGGGAGGGAAAGATTTTCCTTTTCAGCATTTGCATCGGCTATAACTTCTTTGCCTTTGCCACTGCCTTGCACCTGCTCCGTGGCTACATTGAAGCCATCCATAGAATCTGCAAGATTATTGAGAAGATGCTAGAATGATGCACATGCTCTACAAAACATATTGTCTCGAATGACTAGAGAGATCGTAAGATACCAAGAAAGGATGATGATAGAGTATGATAGCTAACAAAGCACGATGATAGGTCCTTCACATCGTTGCGGGATGGTATGTTATATATGGGATACCTGTCAACATCGAGATCGAGTAGCTTTAATTCCTCGAATAAGGGAAATATATTAGAGACTAGTAAGACATATAGACAAAAGCACTCGGCATTAAGGCCAAAAATTGTTAGAAAAGTCTACTCAATACAATATATATAGGGAGCGATTGGATCTTCTCAGTTATAACTGAAGAGAGCTCTCATTAGTAAAACATATAGATCTGAGTACTTACCATGAAATGGCAACCCAGCTTGCTGGAGATAAATCCAAGCTTCTAAGTGTCATCAGCCCTGGATGGTTCTGAGCCAACTCATTTATCTGTGGACCAAACCAACAAAAAAAAGCGTTCATACATTGAAATAATCATTCACTTAGTTTTGTAATGTGAACTTAAAGTAAAAAAAAAAAACCTTTTTACTAAGAGGTACCCTAACCCAAGGGTTAGTTTGTTCCAAGTATTCGAAATAAAGATGGCCAAGCCTTGGACTCTCGAGTTCGTCATCCGAAATGTTTTCCCAACTCTTACTCGAATCCTGCGAGTTCAAGATCTTCCCATTTGCGCTGTCATCGCTCCAAGAATCATTTTCAGATCCTATAGTATCACTGTCGGATTTCGGGTTCCTAAAACCAGACAAATAACACAACTGTAATTGCTCTCTAACAATACAAGAACAATGTTGTTTGGTGCCCAATTTATAAAGAACTAATAACACACCATATATCCTTGAATCTGATTAGTGAATGTTTGGACAAACCTGCCAAGGGAGACAGACTTGGTAGTGTAGAGCTGAATAGCAGACAGGTGCGGGATAAAATATTGCGTCACGACCTCTCCGTCAGGCATCACGAGTTCGACACCAGCACCATATATGCTTATTCCAGTATAATATTTCCAAAGATCTCCCATCGTGAAGTACTCAAACTTGTCCTTATCAGATTGTTGCCACGAAACGTTCACGCCACGAGCCTCACTCTAACAACACGATTCAAAATTCATAACACAAGTTAGCCATAAAGAAACAACAAACATTCTCGGGATAGTCAACTGTTTTTTTGGAAAATTGGCAGCTAGAATGTATGTTTTTTAAACTCGAGAAAAGATTATACTATAAGCATAATCTAAAGGATAACACTAAATCAATTTTTTCCTTATAATAAAATGTATATGTGGATAATCTTACACGCATAGCGACAATACAATACTATGGTTGTTGTTCGTTCGACTCAAATGTTAGTACCGTAAAAGACAAAAAAAACAATGGTTAAATTTTAAAATATAATATAAAACTAGGATGATGCCATATGATAATATGTCCACATAGCAACATAATGACAATAGAATCTAAAAGCAAATTCTGATCTTATTTACAATATAAAAATAAACATCTAGAATCATCATATTTTAAAATGAAATTAAACCCATATAGAGAAATCAAACATAACATAACATAACATAAGATTCAATAATTTAAAAATTCGAATACTAAAGCAAAACCACTTAGATAGATGTAGCTTAATCACAAACTAAAAGTAAAAACAGAGGATCAAACATAAAGAATAAATGCCCTGTAATTTTCCCCAAAGTTCGAGTCTTTTAGGTCGAAAAGAGCAGAGATTCTAATCCAAAAAGCAACTATACATTAAAAAAATCTCCAGTTTCTTGATTTCCAGAGCTAATCAGACTTACTGGAAAGATCTCACAACCTGAAATTCGACAGACGAACAGGGGATCCATTAAACAGAAAAGAAAAAGAGAAGATACCTTTGAGAGCGAAAATGAGGGAAGAACAGGAGTGATGCAGTCAAGTAAACGGTCGAGGTTACTACATGGACTCCACATTGTGTCTCTGTTTTCTGTGTTCTGGGTTTCTGAGTTCATGTGTTCTTATTACCTAGGGATAAGATTGATTGAGACTTTAGTCTTTATAGACGAAAGAAACGGGGAATGGATTATCATAAACAAAAATTAATAAAAATAAATGAAATTAGTCAAAAATTATTGATTTTCTTTTTTTGTCAAACCTTATTTAATTTAACTCAATATTCCAAGTCTATTTTCTAAAACTGGGAGAAATTACCTTTATAATCCAAAAGATATTAAAAAAGGTTTTTTAAAAGGGTCAGATTTTTAATTTTATCTATTGAAATGGAGGTTTCTTTTATATAAAAAAAGATCACATTAATAAAAGCCCACTACATAAATGTTTGTTTTTATTAATTACATAATAAAAATCGAACGGAATTAAAACGGACAAAAATGTAACGTTTTGCCCCTCTATCTCTAAAGTGTTCACGTTTGAAACTCTTTTGTGATATAAGTCAACTATAGAAATTAAGTCAAACTGGTGTTTGTTAGTTTCTTTTTCTGGATTTGTGATATTGAAAGTCTATAGCCGAATTTGGTCCCAAAAAAGTTATCCGTTCTAAATTAGGAGTTAAAATATCATTTTATTTTTGTTGGGGCCGATCTTTTCATCCGACGGAAATTTTTTTGGTGAATATAAACGATCCAAGATGATTGAAGATCGGGATCTTTTCGGCCGGATGAAAAAATTCATTTCGACGGATGATTAGATGGAACTATTAACAAACTAGTAAAAATAAAAAATATTTGGACCAAATTTAGCGTAAACCACATGTAATGCATGAGAAAAACAATATTAGAAATAAAAAAAAAAGTGCGATAAAATGAAATTTTGTAAAAACGGTGCCACATTTTTTAAAATAATTTGTTAAAAATCATGATTAGTTATTAGGTTCTAAATTGTACATCGTCCCTCAATTGTCACGTTTGGTGGTAGATAGTTCTTTGACTTTCAAATGTCTGTTGACAGTCCCTGGACTATCGCGTTTGGATAAAGTTAGTCCACCAGATCCTCTGATCTATGAGAGGCTGTCACCGGTCACCATAGTCGCCGGATTTTTGTATCATCACTGGTCCTTTGAGTTTTGTTCTCCGTAATATTCTACATTTTGGGTTTGACCTAAACTCAAAAGACTAGTGGTGATACAAAAATCTAGAGACTGTGGTGATAAGTGACAGTCTCTCATAGATCAGAGAATTTGGTGGACTAATTTTATCCAAACGCGATAGTCCAGGAACTGTCAACGAACATTTAAAAGTCAAAAGACTATTTGCCATCAAATACGATAGTCCAAAAGCGATGTACTGTTCAATGTATCACTTCAATTATTTTTATTGCATTCTAAAACCTGGCAGTAAGGATGGATTAAAAGTCTAACCGTTTTGAAATATATATATATATATATATATATATATATCATCAGCCATTTTTTTATCCATTTTGTCAGTTTAGATGATTAATTCTAATTTTTGATAGGAGATAGTTACTTTTTATCTTTTTTATATTATATAATAAAATATAATGGGTATAGGCAGATTGTATGGTAAAGGTTCTCCTCTAATAGCTGAGTGCAGAGCTCTTTTTGATGGACTGTGTTTATGCAATAGTCTTGGTCTGAATGAGGTTGATCTGGATATTGATTCGCTGATTCTGGTTAATCTTTTGCTCTATGGTAATTCAGCTTGGTATCTGGACCAAATAATAACATGTTGTAGAAAATTAATCAAGTCTGAGATGGTTATCAGCCATGTCTATCGTGAGCAAAATCTTGGGACCGATTGGATTGCTAAGGAAACTTTAAAGATTCAATTGAATATGGACTTCAATGGGATAAATGCTCTTTCAAAATTGAAAACCATTGCTCTCCTGGAAAGCATCAATTTGGGTTATTTACGTCTATCAAATTAGGATTCGTATGATTTTGGGGTTACAGGACTGCTTGATGAAGAAAAAGACTAACGGCTAGTTTTTTCAAATTTCTGTAATATTACCTAAAAGATTTGTACCTCTCTTTTAATTCAATTTAAATCCTTATTAAAAAAATAATAAAATATAAGTTTTGGATGATATGATTGAATATTTATCACGATCAATTAGTTTTGACTAGCTTATATAATGGAAAATGATAGTGGGAATATGTACTATATTTATTTTAGGACCAATTCATAAATTGTGATCAAATACAGAAGTTATAGGGTGATTTATCCCTGTCCTCAGTCTTTGCCGGGGAATCTGAAACTGGGATTCTATGGGTTGGTCATGTAGAGTTTTACTTCCAATTATTCATTTTAATGTGCAATACTGTAATTATTATATTTATATTAACGTAATAATTATATTTACTATATTTGATTTTTTTTAAAGGACATATTTGATTTTGACACATAAGGTAATCAACTTTAATACTTTAATATTAAAGTAAATTAATATGATTTTGATCTTAATTTGATGATTTTAAATACAATTGTTTCGTAACATATATAAAGTTTGTGAACTCTTTTAAATTATAAAATTAAAATTATCAAACATCGTATCAAATTTAAGTAATTATTTCAATTAGTTAAAGGGCAAGTCTATATCTAGATCTCATTTGGCTATAATGAGATCTTAAATCAAACTTTTTATTTTATATCATGTAAAATGATCATTTTACCCATCATATAAAACCAAGTTTTCGACCAAAAATCTAAAAACAATTCTTCCTCTTCTCCAACCAAACTTCTCTCTAAAACTAATCTAATACCCAAAGAATGAATTACATTAAAATCTAACTATTTTCTTCCTCTTCTTTAACAAAACTTATATCTATTTTTTAATTATATTTTAATATCGCCTTGTAGAACTTTCCGATTTTTCATTAGCATAAAAAAAGAGGGAATCATACTAGTCGAAGAGCCAAATTTTTTTTAGAGAATTATATTACAATGAAGTATTACGTGGACCCAATAATTTGTATAATTTTCTATTGAGAAAGAAACTACTAACACAACCTGATGGTAATGACAATCTTGTTCGAAACCCGATCATCTTGATGACAAGATAAGACGCAAGATAAGACGCGAGATGCAATTTTTTTTAAAGAAAAAAATCAATATTTGAAATCAAGATCTTTCATTATTAGCGAAATCAGAAACATCAATCAGATTCCCATAGCTTTCCTGGAAATACCGATATCGGGATGAACCTGCTTCAAGATCTTGAAGATGTAGATTTTGTAGGTCTCGACGCTTTTCTTGGATCGTTTCTTGTTTTTATCAGCTATGGCGCCAGCTTCTTTTGGTAACTTCTTTCTGGCCTTTGGTTTCTTCTCAGCTGCTACGGCGGCCAAGGGATATTTCTCGACGACCTTTTCTCAGTCGGCTTCTTTTCTGCTTGGGGTGCTATTATTGATTTTGATTAGGAAATGAGTTATCTAGAGAGATATATTAATTGGAGAAGAAAAATAATTATCTGATTTTGATTGGTGAGATGTGAGCTGCAACTTGAATTTGATAAAAAAAAGAAAAAAAAAAGAAAAGAGAAAAGAGAGATAGTCGGCTGAAAAAGTTTATATATTAAGGATATTTTAGTTAAATTTGGGGTCTCATTATAGCTTAAGAAGGTCTCATTATAACGGGTCTCATTATAACCAAAACGAGTCTCGGTTTAAATTTTAACTTTTAAATCATATAAACATATATGATTAAGTAATATATTAATTTTAAATGAGACAAAATATGTTTTAAATTTAATTTTAAAATAACTTCTAAGAACATTTTTTTAAATTTTTTAGTTGTAGTTAAGCTTTTTCACTTATGCTCCTCCTTAGCTGTAGTATGTTTTTCAGATTAAAAAAAAATTAATTTATCGTTTTCAAAGTTTTGACATTTTAAGTATTTTTAAATTATTTTTTTAACTTCCAACTTTTTTCTTCTTTTTCCAAACCCTCAATTCAATGTATTTATTGGTAACAAATGTTTGACGTTTTTTTATTTTTGATCCTATAGCGTCGCCTTCTGCCATCTTATATATATATATATATATATATATATATATATATATATATATATATATATATATATATTGTCTTCAAGGCTTCACGCCACTGTCATCTCGTTGTATCCGTTCGCTCTATATTTGTTAGTGTAAGTGTTGTCGCTGGTTTTTTTTCGTTGTCATTAGATAAGATATGATCGCTCTACATTTGTCATTGTATATGTTGTCATTGTTTTTGGAAACTTAACGAGGATCTCAGCTCCATGAGAACTTTTTAGACTTGTTTGTAAAGTCTACAGAGTTCATCGTGCATACCCTGATAAAGTTCTCGTGGTAAGATAAAACTCATAATTTGTAGCCTTTGTGAAACGAGCTGGAATAACTTTAAGGTAACCAACTTATCCATTACCGATTTAGAATGGAGTAGATCTCGTCGTCACTTAAATCATCAATGATAATGATGAAAGTTTTTATCTTTATGGTAAAGACATCTTGATCTCGTCGTCTTGTCTCTTCAACTGGCATCATCAACCTCCACCTCGAAAATGGTATAAACAATCATCGCAACGTCGGTTTCACTTGCTTGTAATATGACACCATCTTTTTAAGTTTTCTAATGAGTTTTCTAAATATAGTACACTAATATGAAAAATATAGCAAAATTCAATGGACAATCTTAATTCATTTGAGAATGTATTAGATTTGAGCTATTATTTTAATAATATGGCCTAAAATCCAATACCCCAAAATAATATATTTTTTAGGCTTCATAATAGATTGGTTCAAATTAACTATTCAAATTACATTCAAACTATATCTCAAATATATTTTTATCAACTAGTGAAGAGATGGTACAATCGATACCACTTTCAGAGTACTCATTTGGATTTACCTATTTGTTATCCTTAATCTTATTACTGTGTTTAATTCTTCTCACGTTATTTTTTTAAATTCTTACTTCTTCACAAATAATAATTATTTTTAGACTATTTAATCTATTCTCTCCAAGTTAACATGTTTTATATAGTCTTTAAGACTTATGTGAAATTTCTTCTCTTTTTTCATAGAGATCGAGTGTACAGTCAGTGACGCAGATGCGAAATACCCACTGTTACCGAACCCGCCAAAAAGAAAAAGTATACCAAAACTGTTGTGGGTACCATATTCCTCGATCAACCTTGATCGTGATGAAGAATATAAATTACCTCAACTAAATACTAATGCCAAACCGATAAATGACAGAAAGGTTGTCAAATAAGTATACGACTGAGGATACCCTGATCCTCGACCGCCAATGCTCAAACTGTAAATATTTCAATTATGATTATCACAACATTAAATGTTCGTGGATTAAATGATCGAGATGATAAAAAGTGTGACAATATATATGTTTAACAATCAAATTTCTCTCATATACCTTGTAAAAGCTACAATTAAGAAAACTATGGTTGAATATATTATTAAAATGATGGTCCCTTAGTGGCATTACACTACTATCATTATGTCCACCACCTAGTTAGCATAAGGATAATATAGATTCTCAATCTGATTTATATTTTTATCGCTTCACTATCCTCAAAACTCCTAAATTGCAACGTAAAACACCTTACATCGCAACCAACTTTCATTTCATAACTATATATGCTTCCAATAATGTTATTGATCGTACTCTGCTCTAGTCAGATTTTTTAGATACTTTAATGCTACTCGTTCACTGGATGACTAAGCATGATAATTAATGCTACTCGTTCACCGGATGACTAAGCATGATAATCAGACCTCTGGAACTCGTTCATAGACGACTTTAAAAATTGTTTATACCGCTATGAACTTAGTTACCTTCGGGCCATTGGGTTCACATATTCTTGGTTGAATATACACTTTGAGAATCTTATTTATTCCGTACTAAACAACATATGGGATGACGACTCTCAATATCATTAGCTCATTGTTTCCTCCCACAAACCTCTAGTCATACCCCTCTCACCCTTAACCTTGATGACCTATGTCCTTAAAAATAATGTATTCATAGTCTTTAATATGTAATAATCACATCCTTATTTTGAAACCATAGTTTCCAATAAATGGAATACCTCAACTACCTGTAACAGTATGTTCATAGTCATTGATAAGTAACAAGACTTCAAAATGAATTTCAACACCTAAATCTCGTGAGTTTAGTGACATTAACAACTTAGTTTTTTTAGCTAAAAATGATCTCCACATGGTCCAAACCAATATTTCCACCGAACCCCTAAACCAAACCTTCATCTCTGCATAAATTTAAACAACAAAGTGTTTCATATTTCTCATCCGCGTAAATGAATCTTTCTTCTACTAAAATTTTAGAGAAACTTAGCTAAAAAACAAAATCATGAACATCAAATTCGTCTATAACCACCTAAAAACATGTATCTTATGCAACCAAATTGTAGTAATTAAAAACAATTAATTATTCATCTCCAATACACCTCTCTAAAGTAAATAAATATCTTTTGTAACTATTTTTCAAACATTTTTAACCGTCCAAGTAAGCCTTAACTACTCACATTTGACCATAGTTTCCTCTTTTATCATTATCAAACTAAATACATTAGACAAAACGTACATGATCTGTCAGATCATCGATACAAATAAAATAAAAAGTACATTATTTAGCATTGACAATAATAAAACTCTCATATCGGATTGTTCCTGATCTATGTAACGGTAACCGTAAACTATACGAATTGCATCATCTAGTATAAAATTATATTAAAAATATATTATATTTACGCAAATGCAACGTTTTCTTAATTAAAAATATATATTATTATCCATAATTCTTCTCCTACTAGTAAGCAATACAATATGAGGGTTTAATCACAAAGATGAGATAGAAAGTTTAGGATTTTAGCCATACCTCTCTGTCTTTTGGTGGTAGGTTTTCCCTCATTCAATCAGTATTGCTTGCTATTCCAAACCATCAGCTTCAACATACTCTTTTTCCTAGTTCCATCATCAAAATAATTGAAAGAATCTATAGTAGATTTCTGTGGAGAACCTCAAACAATCACAAGGCCATATCATGGGCTAAATGGAGTAAATTGTGTTTCCTATATAATAAAGGAGGATTAAATATTAGACGTTTTGAAGATATACAAATGATACACTCATGCAAATTATGGATGAAATTCAAAGAAAAGCTATCACTCAACTAGATAGCAAATACAAATTTGACTATCCTCCTGACCCTATTCCAAAAGAACTAAAAGCTATCACTCAACTAGATAGTATCTAGACAAGATTTATTATAGAAATCCTTGAACCCTAATTTTCCTATTCTAATAGAGAACAAATACTTGCTAAAAAAAATACTTACTATAGAATTTCGATGCAGATAATCCTCACTTTGAAGATTCGAGTAGACCAGCTCAATTTGAACAAGTGCTCGCTCACAAATTCTTTAATGCAGAATCAGTAGAACCAAATTCTTCAGAAGGTGAACATTAGTATCCGACAGATTTCAACAAGGATTGAAACATTGGATCAGGCCCCCACCGGTGTCATCCCTCTACTTTATAGATCTTATCTCAAAAGTTCATTATATGTTATGTCTTCAAAGCTTTCACTGAGAATTACCTCAATCTTGATATCCTCGTGCTACCCCTATTCAAATCTTCTCTCACTAAATCCTTGCGATTTCAAGATCTTAATCCTGAGAAGATTTCCAATTACTCTTTTTTGATAGCTCGACGACGCTACCGATAGCTCACTGCTTCTGTTTGTGTAACCTAAATCCCAAAAATTATTGGACCATTAACCTCCAATTACATGTAACTCTTTTTAACTTGTTGGACCTATTTTAATTATTGGACCTATTTTAATTAATGGTCACACAAATATGACATTTAGTAAAAAAAAAATTATATTAATAAAAACCTATTAATAAATATTTGTTTTTATTAATTACATAAAAACAAAAATAAAACGGAACTAAAAACGGACAAACCTTGTGTCTCTCTAAAGTGCACACATTTTGAAACCTTTTTTTTTTGACATAAGTCAACTATAAAAACTTGTAGGTGAAACGGGTATTTGTTAGTTTCTTTTGTTTGGCTTTATAATTTATAATTGAGGACGTATGTATTGACAAATTAGAGAGAAAGTGAGATGGTGTTCTCTCCGGAAGGTGACCCTTCGCTTGGCCGCGTCTTCCGGAAGCAATCCCTCGTTCAAATTATTATTTTCTTAAATTCTTTCCGATCAAATTTGATGTATAATACATTTAAAGTTACGTATTCTAATTATGTAGTCATTGAATAAATTATATCAATTTGGGATATAATATAAGTCGTGGGATGATAAAAAATACCAAATATATTCGTTACCAAATTAAACAAATTTAGACGGCATGATCAAATATTTTGCAGGAACTATTAGTTTCTATTAGCTCATATCATGGAAAATATTGGGTGAATATGTAATTTATTTTTATTTTTAGGATCAATTCATAAATTGCGATTGAATACAGAGGTTACAGGGTGATTTCTCCTTTCTTCGGTCCCTTACTAAATTTGTCTTCGTGCCGGGGAATCTGAAACTGGGATTCTATGGGTCCTTCAGTCGTGGAATTTTGTTTGATTTAATTGACTGATTTGGTAGGAATTCAATTATTTCTTTTGATGTAATATAGGAATTATTATTCATATTCATGTAATGATTATTATTTATAGTGGATTAATTTTAAAAATTGGGATAGATTTGATTCGAAATATGGATTGGGAATATAAAAGACAGGCCTCTTCAAAATTTAATGTATAGATAATTTATAATTTTAATTCTAATTTGACCCCTTTAAATTTTATGGTTTGTAACCCATAAAATTTTGATTTTGGTCCCCAAAGGGTAGCCGAGTTGGTTGAGTAAGACATGCTTGTGACCAAAGATCATGAGTTCGAGTTCCTTTATATACGTTTTCTCTGTTGAGCCTGTCATTTTGTGTGGTTTACCTTCTGACGTCGGTTTGCAGGCTATCACGTCAGACTGAGGGTTTACTCTGTGCGCACTCATTGCACTTTAAGTAGCTACTAGATGTTGAAAAAAGATACTTAAAATTAGACAATCTAGCCTTAGATTTAGTGGTGGCAAAACGAAAATTGGGGCCATATCTCTAAGCCCATTTGATTATGGTTCGAAACTTCTTTCCATTTAACAATATGTTTCAAAATCCAGATGTATCCGGGATAATGATTATAGGGTCAGTGAAATTAGGAGACTATGATATCGTGTTTTAACCTCAGACGTTAATTAAAGCACAAGCGTTGATAGATTTTATTAGTAAAGTTTTATTGTGAACGACCCGATCTAGAACCATATATTGATGAGTCTCGGGACAAGTGAATAATTCAAACTAATGAGGGTTTAAGGATTTTGGGTTGTGTAGAAGGGGGTGAGTTGGTAACCCCAATCGGAGACGCAATATACTAAGAAATATGTTTTGGCTTCAAAGCACCAAATAACAAGGAAAACTACTAACCAGGTTTGGCAAGGCTACGAGTCGTATAAATTGGTGATGCTAAAAAGGTTTACACAATAAGTGATTCACAACTTCTTACTAATCATGCATCAGATCAGGCCGAAGCAAGAAAAGACAATTTGGTGAAGTACCTTAAATTATTAAAAAAATTAATTACTTCTTCGAGTGCCTCAAGTATGAACATGTTCACCGGGCCATAAATTTGATGGTTGATTTCCAAGCTACTATCGCATATACTAAAAGGTATTTATGGATACTTGAGCAAGAACACCCATTGATATTATGAACTTTCAAGCAAAAATTAAACCTTGGAGAAGCATTCCCAATTTCAACAAACTTGAACAAATATTGGAGATATGAGCTTAAAGAATTACTAATCATAAGGACTTTACCTATCGATAAATACTTGGTTATAAATCTAAGGTTCAAGTCGCACAGTTTCACGGTCCTTGGAGACATACTTTAAAAAAGATCTTTAAGTCGGCCACTACTGCGGTGCCTTAGAACTAATAAATCATAAATGATGTTTGTAATTTGCGTGCTGGAGAGGGTTCAGCCTATTGTCGCTTGATACATTAACAATAAGGGTTTTATTGATCGTGTATTATTAGTCTTCTATCATAGTGGGTGCCAAAGACTTGGTTAGACGATGCGATACCTACCAACGATTTGTGAATGCGATACATGTGCCAGAATACAATTTGAGTCAATATCTGAGGTATTGTCTTTCAATATATGGGCTATGGACCTTGTTGGACCTTTTCCTATGGCTTACAGGGTACGTTAAATAATCATATTTGTGTGGTTGAAATATATTAAATGGGTAAATTTGGTAAGATGGATATATGGTCAAGGTTATTTCAGATAGTTGGATGCAAGTATTAAATACTTTGGTAGAGAGTAGTGAGATAATTCAGTTGGTGTGAATTTTAGACCTAATACAGATCCTCCTTAATGAGGTCTTTTAGAGTATTTATAGTTAGAGTTAGGGTCATTAGACGGGTCAAAGCTTTAAGTGCTAATGATCCATTTGGGTTATGGGCAAACTTCAAATTTAAGAGGTTATCAGCCCATATTAGTAGATATATTTCTTAGTCACAAGATAATAAAGTAATTTTATTTCTCAGTCCAAAAACATCCTTTGAAAATTCCATTTGAACAATAGCCTAAATTGCTCTTCGAATGATAGTCTAAATTGTCATTCGAATTATTCTGACACTAGGATTAACTTACTTCGAAAAATTAATAACCCATTATATAGCCCTCATTAGTCATCACAAAGGATTATTTGAGGACTAATAATGATGTAGAACAAACTCGGAGTTTCAATATTTGAAATTTAGTGTTTTTAAGTAATACAATTTTGAAACCGTTTCGAAGTCTAGAAAGTTACCGTTTTTCTCCACCATATTTTTTACACGTGTCAGTTGCTAAGTGGACTTCGAATTTACTCTGTCATAGGTAACATAAGCTAATTAATGAGCAACATTTACACTCCCTAAGAAATTTCAGTAGTGGGCACGCCTCCACCTAATTAACAGGGTACTCCCTCCACCTAGTTAACTAGGTACTCAAAAGTCCTAAAGTCTCATTAATAGAGTTCTTCAGTACCCTTTTAACTATTTCTATATAATTTAATCTTCATTTAGCCAGTTTCATATATTTCGAGAGAGAGAGACAGAGCTATTACTTAAACATGAAATCAAAACTTGAGTGCTTGTATGTTTACTGCGAGAACAACTCTAATCAAATGTGGTTGGTTAAGTCTTTCTGAATTAGAGGAAGAGAAAACGAATGGCTGAATCGTTGTTGGACGCCCTGCTTCTTCACCTCCACTAGTTACTAATGAAGTTATTGAGTATAATAGGTCTGACCCTTATAGTCCAAATATTTCCCCAGAAACTTCTACAACCGCTTAATCATCTACTTCACCCCAACACTCCTCAAATCACTCTTACTCTCTAAAAGCCTCAAGTCCTCAAACACATTCGACGTTCAAAGTAATGGGATCATGTTCCGAAAATATTACTCCAACTAGGGTGACCAGACAGTCGGTTGCCAAAGCCAAAGTTGTTGCAGAGCCGTTACTAGTAATTGATTCTCCTTATTCTCTCAGTCCAAAAAAGCAGTCATCTTTCTTAGAATATGTCACTAGTACTTGACCTATCGGTCCTTTATAATCGGACCCTAAAAGAATAGAAGAAGTTATAAAGGACCTGAGTGAAGAATCTCCACTTGAAACGTCCAGTCATACAGAGGAAACTTCTAAACCCTCTATTGACCAAATTCAGATATGGAAGAAAGCTCGAGGTAAGGATGACATTGTAGAAGAAGAGTCCGATGAGCTGTAAATTTTGCTGGCCGGACGCGTTGGCCCAAATTTTAAGAAAGTAAGTATAAAATATCTCCTAGCACTAAATAAGATATCTTATACCTATTTTCATGATAATGAATTATACGTTGTTTGCACCAAATAGGGATTTCCTGATATGATTACAAACAGATTGCGTAAGGTTGGAGAAACTCTGATGAATTTTCGTTTAAACAAGTTAGTGGTTTTCACAGAAGTGCTGAATTGGGGTTTAAGGTTTCTTTTAGATCCCGAAATTGTTAGATATTTTCAATTAGTTAGGTTATGTCTGAGGCAGGCAAGTCTGAACACCTTGTTCGCTTTACTTGCATGTATTATAACGTCGAGTCTTTCCAAGATGCCTATGCCAATGGAGAAGATGACAGCTATTGCAGGATTATGACACATCATTATTGGATGTAGTTGTTGCTACTATGGAGGAATATGTTATGCCTACCGACGTAGTTGAGCCTAAAATTAAGGCTAAAAAATGACCCAAAGAATGTAGTAGTGAGAGAAGAAAAAAGAAACACAAAAATTCAACTAATTTGTATTTGGTGTTGCATCCAGATATTCTATCTCCTACTATTCATGCACCAAATGATCCCTTTTTTATATCCAAATTTTAAGGGTGAAGGCACAGCCATGATTAATGACCCGATGGATGAGTTGACATGGTTCAATTACGAGGATTTTAACAAGGCCTTTCCAAGTTCAGCCCCTAATATGATATATGACGGTATTTCCTTCGAAGTCTAAAAAAATGACACTGTAGGATACTCAATAATGGGTTGTGTAAGATCCATTGTTGAATTGGAAAGGGAGGTTAAATCTCAACGAGTATCATCTCGGATTTTAAAGAGGAGAATAAGAAACTTCAAAACTCCTTTAAAGCAGAGAAGGCTAAGGCTGGTAGTGCAATTAAGAAGGCCGATACACTCTAATCAGTGGTGGGAAAGGCCAAGAATGAGGTATCAAAAGCTCAAATGGAGCTTAAGAAATTGGAGACCTTTAGTACCAAAAAGATATATGAATTACAAAGGTCAGTAGTAGTAAAGAGTCTATGAATTGTATCATAGGTGAGAAAAAAGATTTAGAGAAGACAAAAGGACAGTTAGAAGAATAAATCAAAGAACTGAAGGCTAAGGTTACTCAAGAAGTTGATGATTTGTTGGAAGTATATGCCAACGCCAGTGTAGATAAACTAAATGAGCGGGATACTTTGATCAAATCGGATATGGTTTTATTATTCCATAAAAAATTATGAACTTAAGTCTTGGATCGATTTGGGCCTTAGTTCCAGAGAAATTTATGTCGTAGAATATATATTTGGCAGATGAGATAGCTGCTTCTAAAGAGTCACGGGATAAAGGTTATTAAAAAAATGATGAATTAGAATCCAAAGAAGGAAGTTCGGATGAGAAATGGGAGAAATCCAAAGGGACAAAGCCCATGGATTGATAATTTCTAATTTCAATGTCTCGTTAAGCCCTTAAGAAGTGCAAAACATTCTTAGATGAGCTTTGAGCCTCTTCTCATCAATCAAATCTAGTTGAGCCCTTACTGCGATCTTAGTATTTTGTTCGGAATATTTTTGAACTCTAAAAGAGGGAAGGGTGGACTCTATTGGGGCTATCACATCCATTCCGTACACTAAGGAAAAAAGTGATTCATGGGTTACACTGTGGGGAGTTGTTATGTAGGCCCATAGTACTTCCTGGAAATAGTTCGGCCATTTAACTGTCACCACTTCTACTTGTCCATTGGCTTGGGGCGGAAAAGTGAAGAGAAATAATGTTGAATCCCCATTGAGGCACAAAAGTCTTTTATCTATTTTTTATCAAACTGAGGACCGTTATCGTTTGTAATACATCTGCATATTCCGAACCGACAGCATATATTAGATAAAATAAATTTTAATACTGCGTTGGAAGTAGTTCCAGAAAGTTCTGCCCACTTCATAAAATAATTCACTGCTAAAATAATAATATGACGACCTATGGAGGCCATGAGAAATTATCCTACCAAATCAAGCCCCCATCTATCAAAAGACACGACTTCAGATATGTTTTCTATTAGAATACCTGAAACATGAATTGTATCTCCAAACTTCTTGAAATGGTCACATCTACTAACCAATTACTTGGCATCTACCGTGATGGTTGGCCAGTAATATCTTGCTAGCAAAAAACTTTTAGTTAAAGCTTTATAACCGCAGTGGGCTGATCCTTTTCCATTATGCAGTTCAGAGAAAATAACTTGAGATTCTTCAGACCCAAAGCACCCGATTGATGGCTTGCTAAATTATTTTATATAAAACTTCTCCCAAAACTAAAAAACAATGCGTTTTAAACTTTAATTTGTAAGCTAGGATTTTGTTTCAGGAAGGATACCCTTAGTAATGAAGGTTTGAATTTCATACCTCACTATAGTTGACAACTGGAAATTTTCTTCCATGATTGTATTATCCCCCAGAGAAGCTATTGTTATTGAAGTACATTCCTATATTAAGATCCATGAATAGGCTTCAACATACGCAATAGTAGTCAAATAATCGGCTGTTGAAGTTTCAGCCCTGGGTATATGCTCATACTTACATTTTCGAAGTTTGCTAATACCTCTATCAATACTTGGAGATATTTAAATAATTGTTCCTTTTTGGTTCGGAAAAACCTTGAACCTAATAAATTAGCAACTACAGATCTCTTATTAATCAGATTATTTTCGTCCCACAAACTCGAGCAAGTCTTAAACCAGCGATAACCACTACATATTCGGCCTCATTATTCGATGCTTTGAAACTGAAAATAATAGCTTGATACATAGAATCCCCGAAATATAAAACTAAACATATTGCAGTCTCACATCCCATCATACTAGATCCCCCATCTATCCGACCTACCCATCCTTTTTCTGGTGGATTAGTAGGATCTTCCAAATTTTGCCGATCAGAACTCAACCAAAAAGTCTGCTACCGCTTGCCCCTTCATCATTGTTCAAGGAGCAAAAATAATATTAAATCTCTCAATTCGATAGACAATTTTGTTATCCGACCTGATACATCTGGTATTTGCAACATACTTTTAAGAGGAGAAAAGGTTGAATTTTGATAGAATGTGCCTGGAAGTAGGGTTGCATCTTTCTGGTTGTAATAACAAATTCTAAGGCTATTTTCTACTTTTAAGTACTTTTCTGTGCACGTAGCAAGGTTTTGCGGATGTAGAACACTAGGCGAGGGTAATTGTCAATCTCTCAAACTAACACGACACTTATAGCATAATTCGAAACAATAAGATATATATTAAGTCTTTGTCATTCTATTGGCTTAAACAGAGTTTTGGGGAACGGTAAATCTTTATTTATTTCAATGAATGCTTTGTCACAGTTTGGAGACCAGTTGAATTCCTTGGCATTTCTTAACACTTGACAAAATTGTGCATACTTCTCTGATGATCTTGATACAAATAGATTCAAAGCAGTTAATCTTTCTAACAACACTTGCACTTGCTTTGTAGATTTGGAGGGGGGGGGGGGGGGTCATGGTCAATAAGGCATTTAATTATGCCGAGTCGGGTTGAATCCCATTTTCATTGATAATGTAGCCCAAGAATTTCTCGGATCGGACGTTGAAAGTGTATTTTTCTAGATTTAATTTTAAGTCAATAGCCTCAAGGTTATAAAAAGTTTCTTTGATATTGGACAAATGATCCTCCTCCTTGATATATTTAACCATCATATAATCTATTTATACTTGCTACGTTTCTACCAATTTGGTTGGCAAATGTTTTATAACCAAACGTTGATAAGTGGCCCCATTATTCTTTAAACCGAAAGGTAATTTGTAGCAATGTAGCCCCCAGTAAGTGATGAACGTAGTATGGTCTTAATTATTCAGATCCATCTGAATGTGGTTGTATCTAGCGAGAGCGTCCATAAAGGATAATAATTTGTTACCGGACGTGGAATCTACCAGCTGATCTTGGATTGGACAAGGTTATTTGGGACAATCTCTGTTAAGATCAATAAAGTTGATGCACATTTGCCATTAGCCATTTTTATTTTTTACCATCACCGGTTTTGTTGTCCACAAAGGGTATTGTGACTCTCTAATACGACCCACTTTGGTTAATCGATCTACCTAAATCGCTTCAGATTTTTCCTTAGAAAATACCCCTCTTCTTTGAATCATAGGGCCTGCATCAGGTCGTACTGATAATTTTTGATAAATAATACTGGCCACCACGCCTGTTACATCTTCACTACACCAAGCAACACATGTTGATATATAAACATGAAAGTCATTAACTCTTTTCTCACGTCTATCAGTACCTTCGAACCAACTATAAAATTTTCCCATTTACCAAACTATAAGTATCTACTTCTTCAACTGGAATAACCACATTAAGAGTTTTTGTTGGATCGTTTATATGATTATAATTCAAAGAACACTCCAGTAATTGCTATTCTGGTTTAATAACTGAATGGTTAATACTTTTTGGGGCCAATGCTGTAACATAGCATTCTCTAACTACCTTCTGATCGCTTTGAACTACACCATCATGACTGTCCACAACATACTTTAAACGCTGATGAATGGTGGATGCAACATCATGCATCCTTGAGAGCCAAGACCTGCAAAAAATAGTGTCATAAGAAGTTGAAGAATTTACCACCACAAACAATACTCTAACCATTTTCTTGAAAGGTCCCTTGTTGAGGGTTGCCTCTTCTTCGGATTCTCCAATTACATCTGCAAAATTGCTCGTGAATCCTACAGTAGTTTGGTTTGATGGTTGAATCACTGGGGAGGGGTTCTTCATCTGTTTATAAGATGACATAGATGGTACACTGGCTGAGCTACCAGTGTCGATGAGTATCTTTCGGATTTATGTACCTTCAATAGATGCCCTAATTACCACAACATCTTTGTGTGGTCCCATAATGTCTCTCAAATCATCTTCATCAAAAACTATGAACGGTGATGGGCATTGATCTAAGTAGGTCGACATCCTTTCTTCCAACTGAACATATAAAGCATTCATATGTCTATTGTTAGAGTAGTTTGAAGGTGCTCTTACTGTATCTCATACGAATATTGTTAATGATTCGAAGAATTTACATAAATGGACAGCCCTCCCATTACTTTCATTCAAAATATTTACAAGACCTCGATCAGGATCTAGATATTTTGAATCTATATTGAATGGTTCCTCGATATGTCTCATGAGTACCATGACCTGTTCATCTTTAGAAACTTATGTAGCCGGTCTTTGAACGTTCGATACATCTGCTTGCTCTTTGCCTGTATTAGGAGAATGTCTTTGAACTTTTATGAGAATGTCCGATACTGTCTTTGAACGTTTAGGAGAATGTCCGAAACAAAACTTTATCATCGTCGTTGAAACTCATCATGAAAACTTTGAATTGTTCTAAATGATTTTCTCGATCCTTACTTCTATAGTACTTCTCAATTTTGGAGATATTAGGTTGCCTAGGGAGATGTTTGGATAAAATATTTGCTGATAATGATGACTGCCTCCAATTACGTCCCTGACTAAATTGATGGATCTTGTCAGAATCAACAAATAAACTTGGTTTAGATCGGACAACAAATGGGTCACTCAATAGTTGATCTATTCAATGATATGCTGACCCTTTAGTTTTTCCCCGATAGTCGGCTTTCTTGTCCTTTCGGACCTTCTTGCTTGAAGTATTCCAATCTCTCAACTTTTTGTTCCGACTGGAAATTTTCTTACCCCGACGCTTATCTTGAATTTTATCTTTCTTCTTTTTCTGATAGAAATCACTACTTGATAAGGACAAAACCGTATCTATCGATGAAGACAAATTTTTTCTAGACTCTGAAGTGCTAGAGTCATTTTCAACATGAGGTTATTTTCCAAAAAATTGATGGTTTTAGGTGAATTCTCCACCAAAGGTTGTTTTGAATAACTAGACGGGTTATATTCTAGCTCCACCAAATCCATTATAGCTTTCATATTCCATTGCTTCAATTTCTTTTTATAATTTGGCAAGCTCATCTCGTAATTGGTTTTTTCCTCTCTTTCATCATTTTGAGACGAGGATCTTACATGTCTTTTGCCAATCTAACCCTCTTCACTTACTGGGTGCAAATCGACTGGCATTTTATTTTCCAATTCTAAATCTGGTTCATAAATATTTGGAAGCTTTGGATTTAAGTAATCTGGGTGCCTCTGTTCCCACTATGGTCGCCAAAGCGATGTGGTTGAAATATATTAAAGAGGTAAATTTGGTAAGATGGAAATATGATCAAGGTTATTTCAGGTAGTTAGATGAAAGTATTATATACTTTGGTAGAGAGTAATGAGATAATTGAATTGGTGTGAAGTTTAGACCGAATCCAAATCATTCTTAATGAGGTCTTTTAAAGTACTTATAGTTAGATTTAGGGTCATGGTCAAGGCTTTAAGTGTTAATGATCCATTTGGGTTATGGGCTAACTCCAAATTTAAGAGGTTATCAACACATATTAGTAGACATAATGCTTAGTCACAAGGTAATAAAGTAATTTATTTGTCAATCTTAAAATGTCCTTCGAAAATACCATTCGAATAGTAGCCTAAACTTCCTTTCAAATGATAGTCTGAACTACCCTTCAAATTATTCTGACACTCAGCTTAACTAACTTCTTAAGATTTCTTACGCACTCAATATTCGTTGTTGATTATTTCTCTAAATGGGTGGAAGCTGATTCTTTTTCTCAAACTAAGGGAAAACATGTTATTAAATTTATCTTATTAAACATATCTTACAGATTTAGAATTCCAAAAACAATCACTACCGGTAATGGTCCTCAATTTAAAAACAAAAACATGTAGGTGTTTTGTTCTTCCCGAGATATTCAACATTTATTTTCATTACCTTTTTATATACGGGCTAATGGGCAAGTAGAGGTTACGAACAAAATTATCTTTAGCGGCTTGCGAAAGAATTTGAAGGGGGTTGCATGAAAATGGCCAAATTATTTACAAGAAGTATTATGAGATTTCTAAACTACCTCATAGTCAGCAACTTAAGAATATTCTTTTGCATTGGTTTACATGATAGATGCGGTAACCCCAGCCAAGGCTACACTCCCATCTTTTCAAACTAAACATTACCCTGAATAGGGTAACTATGAAGGTTGAAGACCCAAACTGGATTTAATTGAGTGAAATCAAACAAATCAGCACCTAAAATTCCTTAATTATTACATATTTTATGTAAAGCATCTATACATCTCGGGTCTGACGTAGAGAATTTGGGATGTGGCATAAAGTTCTGAAAACGATATTCTTGTACACTAAAGATAAACAGTTAGAGAAGTTAGGGCCAAACTAGGAAGGACCTTATTCGGTTACTAAACGGGTAATGCTCGGAACCTATCGATTGGTAGATCGAGAAGGCAACCCACTTCGGTACCTTTGGCACATCGAGAACTTGAACTTGAGGCTGTATTTAGAATTATTGTAAAACAATCTGTGTATATTAGTTAATTTTATTGTGTAACGTCCAAAAACATACTCTTTCCTACCCTTCTGGCATATGGAGGTTTTAATGAAGTTTCCACAATAACCGGTTATTGTAAATATTTTTGCATTTTATATTCTTCTTACACTATTAATTTCCTGGATATTACCGACTTAAAATTCACATTTAAAAGGTTCCAACATTAGTTGGTCACATCTAAAAAAGATTCAAACATTAGTTGGTCACATCTAAAAAGGTTCCAAGATTGGTTGATCAATTGTAATGGTTCCAACATTAGTTGATCACATCTAAAAGGGTTCCAACATTAGTTGGTCAAATGTAAAGGTTCCAACATTAGTTGGTCACATCTAAAAAGGTTCCAACTACGTTAATCGTACTTTTTACCAGTTAAGACTACTACTACTACGCCAGATCAATATGCTTGTTTATATTTACGAGAGATTAGCAGACTTCATGGTGCTTCATCTTTAATATTATCATATCTAGATCCAAACTCTACATCAAGGTTATGAGATCACGTGCAAACGACATTTGGTAATTATCATTGTTTTTCACCCAAAAATAAATAGTTAGTGAAAACGGATGATACAATCAGTAGAAGATATGTTGAGAGCATATGTTATTGAGTTTGTTAGGATTTAAGATACACACCTGCCAATGATTGAATTTACATATGTTGAGAGCATATGTTATTGAGTTTGTTAGGATTATATGGAAGGAAATATCATAAACTTCTATGTTGGAATGAGGTGAAAGAAAGGAATATATATGATTATATACATGAAACTTGATACAATAAATTGTGAAAACAATAGAGATTGCATGTGGCAAAATAAAAACTACCAAAGTCGTAAAAATGTTGAATTTTGAATTTGGACGACGTCCATATAATTTAAAGTAGAAAACTTTGTATTTCTAAAGATAATATCATAGAAATGGGTTTAAGACTTGGTGAACGAGAGAAATTGGTTGGAGTTGATCTATCAAGATTAGAATTTATATTCCATATTTTGATATTATATATATATATATATATATTGGATGAAAAATTATCGTATGAGGAGAACGAATAATGAATTGTGGATACTACACTAAAATGGTGATAGTTTGGTGGTGTAATGAGAATATAGAGGAAATGACTTGGAGAAAGAAGAAAGAATGCGAAAGTAGTATCACAATTCATTATTTGAGGTATATATTTTATTTTGATGATAAATATTTGAAAGAAGGGAGAGTTGTTAATACTAATTTTAAAATTTAAAATTTAGAAATAATATGCATTAAAAGTAAATAGATTTTAATATTGAAAAAAAATAAAAAAAATATATGACAGTAAATATAACAAATAAAAGTTAAATTAAAGGGTGAGTTACTGATTGAGACGCACCACAAAAAGCTATTACTAACTAAGACGTAAAATGTGCCATTAGTTAACTACCGAAATTCCCCAGATATAAAATTGAATTTGAAAACTAGAAAAACCAACAAATGAT
Organism: Limnanthes douglasii subsp. nivea; assembly: GCA_036936605.1. Taxonomy (NCBI): domain Eukaryota; kingdom Viridiplantae; phylum Streptophyta; class Magnoliopsida; order Brassicales; family Limnanthaceae; genus Limnanthes; species Limnanthes douglasii. The sequence goes on from JAUPFV010000004.1 coordinate 215,108,781, forward strand.
GTTACATTCACCGAGAAAACGTTCTCTCTAGCTCTCATTACCTGCAACGTGCATTCTCTCTCAACTTTTCGAAAACTCATCGAGAAATCAAAAAAATCAATGTCGTTGGTGTCGTTAAAGTAACAAAATCAGCTTCAAAAGAAATTCTGTAGTAATTTTTAATACATTCAACCCATAGTTCTATCAAAATAAAAAAATCAAACTTCAAACTGAAGAAGAAGATAATTAAGTATTATTTGTTACTGTTTTTGTTACCACTTACAACCAATGATGTCAAGATTATATTTGGTTAGAAGCATGGAAAAGAACACATGACATTAAACAACAAAAAATTTGAACCAAGATATTTAGAAACAATAGAAGAAGAATCAATGATAGTTTAGATATACTTTTATGATGAAACAACAAGAAAAGTAAAACAAACAGAACAAAACCAATTACATATAAAATGATAAAAGTATGTAATTCCCTTTTTTTACATATTTTAACACTATTATAATGTCCCGGATATATCTTCTATATAGTGTCCAACCTCTATCATGCATTACCCTTGCACCACATTTATCATGCATTAATTGTCCAATATCTATCATGTATTTTATTGTAGTGTCCCACATCTATCATGCATAACACTGTCTTGTATCAATCATGATGTCTTGCATCTATCATGTACTTATATTAACTAAATGTTTCTCATGTTTATAAGATACAATAACCAATGCAGTTTAAACACTTGGGGAACAAGTAGTAAAAGATGTTATGATACTGTTAATAATGTTAGCATACTCTATATCGTTCTTGTCTACATCACGGGATGTATTAAGCTTCTATAATAGTTTATTACATAGAATACCTGATAAAAATAAATAACTATGATTATGGTGGAGAAATCAAGGAGAAGCTTATGAATTTAGTAAACATTTGTCATGAAACAAAAGCTGATAAAGTAGTTGGTTTTGTTGCTTTATTACTTTTTAGTATTTTTATTTTTTTTAAACATTATTAAAAAAAGTATATCTAAAGAATCATTATAATGCAACCATTCATCATAGAAAACACATGAAGGAAACATACCAAGATGCTACAAATGGCTAGATCTTGAAGAGAAAACAAAATTGAATTTGATTGAAACTCTAAAAGAGATCATAGATGAACAAGTATATTTAATCCATAGTGTATGATCTCGCATGTCAAAGTCTATCCTTAAATGGTCTCTCATGATATAGTCTCACATAAATTTTGTAATGTCTGAAATCGCATGCTATTGTCCCGCATGATATCGTATTTTATGATATAGTCCCGCATGGTATAGTCCTACATGATATAATCGCTCATGATTCAGATTTTCTTAAACATGTAATTGTCTACCCCTATTTTTTGTATGGTTTCACATCATATATTCGTCTCTCATCTATCATGCATTATATTTTCTCGGGTCTATCGCTTAATACATCGTCCCGCATCTATTGTAGATTATATTATCTCGTGCTATCATTCAATATATTTTCACGCATCTATCATTTAATACAACATCCCCTCTGTCATTTACTTAAATATTTTAAAATTTTGTAGGTTTTGGAAGGAGAATTGAACCTAACAAATAAAGAAGAAGAGGTAGTTGTTGAGGATGTACAACAAGAAGAAAATGCTTATAGGAAGAAGATCGCGAAGAAGAAGATGTAGATGCAGAAAAAAATAAGATGATGTTATTTAGGAGGAAGAAAAAGAGAATGATTTTATTATGGAGGAGAAAAAAAATTGTTGTCGAAGAGATTCATGATGAGAAAGTTATTCTTAACCATGATGATGGAGGTCCAAACTGGAATAGGTAACAAGATTGGGATGTAAATAATTCTACTGATGTAAAGGAAATAGTAGATCAATACATTGTTCAAGAACATTGCACACCTTAAACAATATGGTACCGAGAAAACAACAGTTGGTACTAAAAGAACAGATGTTGGTACCAAAAGAACATATGCCGAGAGAATATGATGCTAGTTCATATAAGTAAAATTCAATATCTCAGATTTGTAGGAATCTAAAGATACTTAAAAAATAGTAAAGATGAAATCTTTAAAAAAAGTACCTGACATAAACTATCGTGTGAGAGTAGAAAATAAAGACAAAAAAGATTATTGTGCCAACAAAATGTAATAATCTTCCATCTTTCATCTTTTAGTGATTTCACATCTATCATGATACATGGTTTAACATCTATTATGATTGCACATCTATCATCATTTGATGGTTCACATCATTTATATGGTTGTACATCTATTATCATTTATATGGTTGTACATCTATTATGATTTATATGGTTTTACACCATTTATGTGCTTGCACATCTATCATCATTTGATTGCTTCGAATAATTTACATTGTTGCACTATTATTATCATTTAAATGGCTTTGCATAATTACATGGTTTCACATCTTATCATTACATGATTTTGCATCATTAGATGGCCTTGCATGTATTGCTTTGTCCTTCATATACAATATTTATGGTCTATGATCATCACAGTTTTCACAGTTTTCAATTTTTAACTGGCCTCACGTGTATTGCATGTCCCTCATCTATCACATTTTCTATTCCACTTATGTAGTTTTTAATATTCAAGTTTATTTCTTTTTAGAGGATTAAAATAAAAAGACCAACAATAACTGAGTTTATTTCTAGCCAAACACAGACGTAACAACGGTGTATCAAATATAGAGTTATGCAATTGATCATAAAAATATTAAACTTAATATTTCATAACTATAACAAAAAATCACTAAAAAGATGAGATCATTTCAGAATTGAAATAAAAGATAAAGGAAGGTGAAGAAACAGATGAAGAAGAGAGAGAGGTAGAACAACAAAAGACACTTCAACTACGTATGCTGACAGTAAACACATAGGTGAAACTTAATAAAACACCTGAAAAGATATCTAAAACATATACAAGGAAAAACGAACAAATGAAAAAAGAATTTTTTTTAGAAGAATCACCTAATAAAAAACATGTATTGCGGGCTCTCCTACTAGTATAATTATTTTATAAATTCTAAAATTATATTATAATATCATTCAATATGTTTTGTATATATAGTTTTATTTTTATTTTTATTTTATTTAACCTAAAATCACTTTAAATTAGCTTTAACATATATAAAAAATTAAATCGAATAAATTTTAAACAAAAGTTGCTATTTTTTTAAAATTTATATATTTAGAAAACAAATATAATTTATTAAAAATTTAGGCAAATAGAATTGTAAATAATAAACATGTTTTATAAATTTTTACTAAATTTTTAAACGTGTTACTAAATTTAAGAGTGTATATTTAGTATATAATTACTATTTTAATATATATATATATATATATTTGTTTTTTTAAATTTTTAATAGATAATATATAAAAAAAATTGTAGATGAATAAACGATCAGTGGGTACTCGCGGGTGGGTACCCAAACTCGACTGGTTTGAGTGTGGTACAATTTCTCTTACCTGATCAGATACCCAAACCTGACAGATTAAAAAAATAAAGACATGATGGGTTACCGATTTAACAATACCCACACCCATCCCGACCCATTCCCATCTCTAGTTGTTGTGGAAAACAAGGACCCTCTTGTTATAGAGGTGATCTAGGAAAGAAAAGAGTGTTCATGTGGAGGAATTAGAAAATATTTTTTTACCAGACTGATTCTGTGTAAAAAGATGTGATCTAGATTATTCAATCTTGATAAAAATAATTTTAAAAAACCTATGTGTTAATATAACTTTTTGGACATATGTATTTATTTGTGTATTAACTTGTTTTTTTCTTATATCTTGGAATACTCGTCCTCAGGCTAAATATCATGGTTAGTCATTGAAGTTGGTCACTTGTTTCAAAATTTCCACTTAACTAATTTTTGTATCAAAATAGTCACTAACAAAAGTGGTAATTTTACACAAATATAATTTGAGTGACAGTTTTGAAACAAGTGACTAACTCTGGTGACTAATTAGGGTTTATAGCCCTCGTCCTCACATAAAAATTGTAATGTTTGTTCTTACATGTTATAATCTTTCCTTATATGGTATCTCATGATATTGTCCCGCATGGTAATCTCTTGCATAGTATAAAACCGCACGTTATTCTCTCACATGATATATTGTCTCATGATTTAGATATAGTCCTGCATAATTCAGAGGTTTTTACAACTGTCGTTGTCTTGCATTGTTTTTTAGCTTGGTTTTACAGAATCATTATTGTTTAGTCTTGAATTACTAATATATAATTTTTTTTGTAAATGAACCTACCAATGTACACCAAGTCCTGGAAAATGAGACTCATACTCATAAAAAACTTGATGAAGTAAGTGAATTGGATCATGTTATTGAGGATGAGTTGATACGGATAGAAACATATCAAACAAAGAGAGAAGTAAGTGAATCATCTTTGTTCTCATCTTTAATATTGTCTCTCGTCTATTATCATCTATGGTCTCTCATCTATAATTATCTATTGTCTGGAATGGATCATATTTTTATCGTCTCATTTATAATGATCTGTATAGATTTTTCATAGTCCCCGCATGGTTTATATCGCATTATATAGTCACTCACGATTCATATTTTCTTACACATGTAACTATCTCGCATTATTAGTTGATATGGTTTTTTATAATATATATATATATACATCCCCCATATATCATGCATTACACTTTCTAGCATCTATCATTTAATATATTATCCTGCTTCTATTGTAGATTACATGGTCTCGCGTGATATTACATATACTAATATAAGGGTTTTACATTTTGCAGAAAGAATTAGAGGAAAGGACTTCATCTGAATTATATGTCGATCATACTTAATTTCAAATCCATGCACCAATTGATTAGACAATCCGAGAAAAAGTGCCAACTTTAAAACCCAATAACATAAATAGTTGAAATAGAAAAATATTACACATTAGAACAGGTTAAAAGTAGAAAAAAGGCAAGATGATCCGACAGTATGGTCTGTTACAGAATTACCAACATGTAATATTTATACTACTATAATGATGGATATATTAGGTCAATATGAGATCGACTGCAAGATATAAGTTTATTTAAAATTTGTTTTTATGCCGACTACACATTATAAAATGAACTTACCGTTAGTTCAAATATTGATATTACATAGGTTATTGACGGTTATATATATTGGTACCGTAAGTAAAATCATTTTAAAATACTTAACACTAGTTCTTGAAAAGTACATAAGTTATTCTAGAAAAAGCCATATCGGGACGTGTAATGGTAAGAATCATGTAGTTGTACAACACATGTATATATTAATAAACATATTTTTTCTAATAAGTATAATTTCAATGTAGAACATAAAAAATACTCATCAAGATGTTATAACTTTTGTTGTCGATGAATTATGCGACTATAGAGAATATTAAATATTCGTTCCACTTCTGACATAAGGACCACAAGGTATAACTTCCTATTGGACATTCTTCGTAATAGACATTGATAATAGAGCAGCAATAAATTTAAACCCATTAGCACCGAATGAAAACGCAACAAATAAAACACAAAAAAACTACAAAAATGATGTGTATGCGTTACATGTTTAAAATTTTATCATAAGTTTGGTAATGAATATGCCTTGCATGATTATGTCTCGTAAGGTTATGTCTCGCATGCATATATCTCACTTGTATACTCATTTAATGTATTTTTCACGGATTTTATGTAATCTCTCACATATTTATATAAGTTTGTATATTGATTAAAATTTTAACTTACAAATTGAATCCTCTACAACGAGAATAGTTTTCCAAGAACACTAAAAATAAAAGTTAGTATGTGTAAAAGATTCCTCACAAAAAAGGGAAAACTTGATTGTGGCGTAATGATTTACGAATACGCTAAAGATTATATTCAAATGAGAAAACTTAGAAAAGATAAACTTGATGGTATTACAACACTAAGGAAAGCATATATGTTTTACTTATTTTTAACGATAAAAAACTAATAGATTTTAGTAAAGTCCTTATGTTTAATATATTAGTGATATCGATCCTTATGTACAATGGCTTAATGATGCAAAAACAATCATAGATGTATGTTTGTAATGCTCCTTAATGATTTTAACACAACTTTCATTTTTATGTATATTGTAATGTTCCTTAATGATGTACTTGGTCACGCATCTATCATGTTGGTCACACATATATCACATAGATCGGTACCACATATGAAAATGTCTCGCATCAATCTGATTAGTTAAAAAGTGTATGGTATTATATATTATATGTTTGTCTCGTATCTATTAACACGTATGAGCTGGTTTTGCATCTATCACAACACATGAAAACGTCTTGCATAACTATAGTATATGTAGGTATCGAATCTATAGTTATCGTTATATTTTGGTTACGACAATTGTCAACAAACAAGAGGATAGTTGTAAAATTCAAAACGAAGAAAAATACATAAAAATCTAAATAAAATATTTACCAACTATATAAAAGTATATTTTTACCAACTTTAATAGCTATTTTATTTGTTTACTATATCTCTATAAAACTTCATAGAAACCCTAATGCTCAAACACCCAAACTATTACAGAATATTTTCTCTTGAAGGTGACCCCAATTACATGACTTTTCAAAATACATCGGAACTACTTAATGCAGACAAACAACCAAATTTTGTTAAAATTTGTGGAGGGTTTGGTCATGAATCTTTTGATTATACAAAGGATCAACCTGAAGTTACATAGGTGGTGTCTGAAATTAGTCAGGCCTTATTTCGTAAAGGCAAAACACGATATTCCCAGAAATCTCCAGCATCGCTTCCATCGTAACGACCCTCTAAGAAGTCTCATAACAAGCAGCAATCTAGAAACATCAAGGATGAAATGAGAAGTCATATGCTCTATAAGGAACATGAGGTCACATGTTAGAGTTTTAGGACTTAACATCCTAAGCCAAGTTCTTAGTCAGCTTCTATTGTTGTTTATTTTGTTTTTGGATCGGCGCACAAAATACTGAATTTTACAAAAGCCTAATGTTGAATTGTTTTTTATTTTTTATTTTCGAATTTTATTTTATTTACTATGTTTGAATTTGGAATTATTCTATTTTTCGTTTAGAGTGTCTTGTATCATTATAGTATATGTTTGTTTCGCATCTATCGCCACCCGTGTACTTGGTTATATATTTAGTATTCTTAATATTATAATTTTCTCTTACACCATCACCTCATATGAAGTTATTATCAAATAGTCTCACATTTATCACCACCATATTTATGATGTCCCGTATCTACCGTATGTACGATGTGTCCCGTATCTACCGTTTATAAAATATACCAACATCACTATACTAAATATTGGTCTCGCATCCATCACTATAAATATATTTTGATTATAACAAATGGAAATAGTCAAGAAGATAATTGCAATATAATATCAACAGACGAAGAAACCACATAAAAACCTAAAAAACTCCTTAGTAACCATGTAAGGCTTATTTTTACCATCTAAATTCAATAGTTGTTTTATTGTTTGCTCTATCTCCATTTTTTACACAAAAAACCTAATGGCCAAACACGTAAACCACTATGGAAACTCCTCAAATGATACTAACTCCGATTAAAAATTAAGGCTAATTGATAGCAACAATGACCCAAAAATTATTGAAGTTATACAAGAGATATACCTTGATTATGTCGAGTCTGAAGTTACATAGGCCCCGTCTGAAATTAGTCATACCCTAGTTCGTAGAGGCAAAACGCATAAATATCCAGCGTCGCTTCCATCACATCGACTTTGTAAGAGGTATCGTAACAAGAAACTATATGAAATTAGAAATTAATTAAATAATAAAAAAATCACCTCTTATATAAGGAGGCAAAGTGTAAGTGATCAACGTCCTAAGCCAAGTTCTTAGATTACCTTATTTTGTTGTTTGTTTTGTTTTTAGATCAACAAAAAAAATGACAAATAGTACCATAACCAAATGATGAATTGTTCATTAATTTTTATTTTTGAATTATATTTTATATTTTATATTGGAATTATACTTTAATTTGATTTTGGAATAATTCTATTTTCTAATGTTTTCAATATATGGAATTGTTTTCAATTATTTATCTGACTAGTTGTAAAGTGTCTTGCATAACTATAATATATGATGGTTTCACATATATCACCATCTATATATTTTTTCGAATTGGTTACTATATTGAACTGTTATATATTGGTTTTGCATCTACCACCATCCATCTGTACGGTGTCCTGCATATATAATATGTAATAGTGTGTCTCGCATCTACCATCTCTAAAGATGTATCACATAACTATAGTATATATTGGTCTTAGATCTATCACCAACCTTATGCATATGTTCGACATCTATCATGCATATGGTTATTCCTTGTCCTGCATCTTACATGAAGTTGGTTATACTTTGTCTCGTAAATTTTATTGTTTTTGCATTTAAAAAAAGTTTGAAAACACTAACTATAATTTTTTTTAATGCAATAAAAAAATATCAAAGTTACAGAAGCCTTATCAACTAAAATGATCAAAATTACATTGACCTTACAAGACCTTTACACTTGATCGTTTATTATGATCAAATTTAGAAAAATGACTACACATTATCTTCGGGGTACTTAATTTTACTATGGATGTAATATGTTTGTTCTTAGGTATATCTGAAGAAGTTGTTGAAGTATATGCTTGAGAAAAAGTAATAAATGTGTCTATGACGTATGAATACACTGCCTTATAACAACTTACAAAAGAGCATGACTCAACATATTTAATAGGATTTCCATCTATATAAAATATAGCAGACAAATAATGAAAACATGGGAAACACTCTTATTTCTATGCATCACAAGAACATGTAGATACACTAAGATCAATAACTACAATATGATCACAAAAACTTCATGAAAAATAAGAGTATAAGAATGAACTAGTCACGTACGATATTTTTCTACATGGGCTTTAAACTTTTTATCAAATTCGGGATATAAATCACTAGTCCAATGTTCAACCCCAACATAACATCTTGAAATTTGAATCGTAAGTAACACCATAATCCTGTAAACTTACTCCAATATAGGTAAAATAAAATAGTGTTTGATTTGATTACTAAAAGACTCTGTTGGAGTAGAAACCATAGAACCATACCTCTTGCCTTTGAAAAATGCATAAGCACATCTGTTTGATGGTAAATTCTCACATAAACCAATAATTTAATTACCTATTTCTTTAATAAATTTGTCCATATATTGAATGTACAAGTTTTGAGTCGCGGCATAAGCACATATTTTGAACCTGTAAATCATCTTATCCTTAAATGATCTAAATGTACCACCCAAATAATACTTCAAAATATTTATAAGATGATAAATATTATATGCATGATAGCAATTGGGAAACAAAGCATAAAATATATTGACCGTGCCTAAATTATGATTACGAATATATATATATATATATCCAACAAACGAGGTTTCAATATCTTTACAGCCATAACTAAGTATCAGAATCTTCAGCCCCAATAATACCAAATTCAACATGAAATATACTTGTAAAACATTATTAAAGATATAATATAAATCACACTGTTATTAGTCTCGCTTCTATCATATGGAGTGTCCCGCATCGTATTGGTTTTGTCGATTATATTGATTATATATGGTTTCACATCTAGCATATTGGTATTCCATGTCTATCGTATTGGTTTTATATGGTTCCACAACTATCATATTGGTTATATCTGGTTCCACATCTATCGTATTGGTTATAACTGTTTTCACATATATCATATTGATTATATATAGTTTTGCATCTATCATATATATGGTTACGCGTCCATCGTACTGGTTATACTTGGTTTTGCAATTTTCAGTCCAACATAAGAAATTAACATATTTTGCAATTAAAAACAATAGAAAGCAAAATTATCATTCTCCATAAATAAAATCTTGATTTGAAGCTTCAAATAAACTTGGAGCAGTTTCTCTAACGTTTTCTTCAACAACATCATTTTCTATATAATAGTAATAGTCGAAAGGCCCAAAATATCAAAAATTTATTGCAAAACAACTAAATCACCATCACAACCTAAAATAATATTTTAAAAGTCACCACAAAAATATCTTAATCAGAATTTACCTCGAACCAACACAACATATTAATAAAAAATATTAATCATATATTTAAAGTCTTCAAATAGACTAAGATCACAAATTACAAATTAACCATTTAGTCTACTAACACCAAGTCGACCGTTAGACATTGTGTACTTATATTTGAAAATTCAAAAGTAAAAATAAATATATATCTCACATCTATCATTATATTATAAAAATAGTCTTTCAACCATCATAAAAAGTATCACGTTATCATATTCTCATATTGATTAGAATACCAAGCCCTAGGAGCATGCTTGAGACCATATAAGGCTTTGTTCAGTTTGCAGACATGAGATAAGTGTCTGGAACTCTCATAGCCTTCAGGTTGAGCCATATACAGATCTTCAATAACTTCCTCATTTAAAAAGGAATTATTAATGTCTAGTGGACGAACTGCCCAATCTTTTGAAACTGTCTATGTCAATACTAGTCTAATTGTAAAGGGTTTAATCACAAGAATAAATGTTTAACACGGTATCACATCCATCATATAAAAAACCAAAGTATCACATGTGAGAATTAACAAAGTCTCGCATCTATCAGTGAATAAACAAAAAGACTATCATATAAGAATCAACAAAGTCTCACATCTATCATTAAAAAATAAATAAGTCTCACTTTTAAGAATGACTAATATCTCTCGTCTGGAAAATAGAAAAAAAGATATGCGAGACGCTTAGAAGATAGGTAAGTATCTTCATCCTCTTCACGAAGCTTACCTAAAACATGCAAAAATTGTTTCATCTACTCTTTATAAGAAATCTATAAAAATAAAAAAACGTACATAAAACATAAAACCAAACTCAGTTAAATATTTCATCTATATTTTACAGAATAAAAAACCCCAAATCCGAGTAAAATAGAATTAAAAATATTAAAAATATAAAACTTACAAATCATTATAAAAATTAACAATAAAATCAAAAGTTGAATCGTCATGGTACTTGCCTTCGACTATAGACCTCAAAAATATTGTAGAGATAAAAAAATCACAATATTATTAGGTTAGAGAGAGAAACAAGAATAAAGAAGTCCGTAAAAATATAAGGTTTTTATATAATTAATTAAGGGTATTTAGAATATTATAAAAATATTTTGGTATTAAATAGTAAATAGAAAAACTCAATAAGTTTTTTTGAGAAATATATGAAAATAAAAATATAAATAGATGATAGTTTGATTTTTGGATTTGCTAGGGTGTGACCAAAATCCTACATCCCACATCCGTTAAACATGAGAAGGGTCAATAGTATCTAAGTAAGAAGATATCATAACTAGTATAAGACCTTTTGGAAGTGGACAAAAAACAAAGCAGTGCGGGATCTTGAGCCCAAAATGGACAATATCATAGTAGTGTGGAGATTGATTTGTTCTTACTTATATACGGAGGCGGAATATGCGGTTCCCATATTCCTAACAAATGGTATTAGAGCTACAGGCCCAAAACAAGAAGGCGATGCGAGTGAAATTCTCGGATGTCGAACATGATGAACTAACAACCATTCTCAAAGTAAATAATTTACTCTATAGATCACTAGCATGACCTAGTTTAGAGTGTATGTGGCTCAATTAGTAGAATGATGTTTTGGAAGTGGACCAAAAGCAAAGGAATGCGTTCTTTTGGGTCCAAAATGGACAATATCATACTAGTGTGAAGATCGATTTGTTCTTACTTATATACGGACACGAAATATGCAGTTCCACATTCTTAACAAATGGTATTAAAGATTTAGGCCCAAACAAAACGCGATATGAGTGCATTCTTTCGGATGTCGAACATGATGAACTAGTAGTTATGCTCAAAGTGAATTATAAGCTCTATAGATCACTAGTGTGACCTATCTTGGAGTGTATATGGCTCATCAAGAAGTGAATTGTTCTTACTTATATACGGAGGTGGAATATGCGGTATCCATATTCCCAACAAATGGTATCAGAGCTCTAAACCCAAACTAGAACGTGATGTACGTGAAATTCTCGGGTGTCGAACATGATGAACCATCAGTTATGGTCAATGGGAATGATTTTCTCTATAAATAACTAGTGTGACCTAGTTTAGATCAATGACTCACCAAGCGGCGTGACTTGATTGAATTCGTATCAAGATGATGGTACTTGATTGTAGTGGCGCTAATGAACACGATAATGTGGTGACATGAGTAAGTAGACAGATCTGTTGTAAAGCTCTATGGCTCTTGGTGGCGAATCTTGGAGTAACCTTATTAGGGTGGACTAATAAAGATGAGGCTAAATTAGTACTTGATCTAAATGACAATTTATGAGAGTGCGACCAAAATCTCACATTCCGCATCAATTAAGCATGTGAAGTATCAATAGTATACTCGTAAAAACATATTCCAGAAAAGACATGATCAACCCTTTGCTCCGAAATGAACGTGACTGGATACTTAGTTATTTAAACACTTTTTATATGGGATTCAGTGGATGCACTTATTTCTCTTCGGCAAATTGTCCTAACCCGATATTTAATGCTTCAATTGTTTATTTATCATCATAAACTCTATTATTTTATATTGTAAGACACAATTCTTTTGTCGATTACTTCACTATAATACCAAACACATATAAATATTATTTTAGCATTTTTTGTGTAATTTTTTTAGAATTAAATAAAAATGTTCATCCATAATCCTGGGGTATACCTCGAGGTAATACAAAAACTACTAGAGAAATCAATGTCAATACACCGTATAATAGGGGTATGGTACAATAGATAGGACAAAACAAAGCATAAATCATACGATAATGACTAGGTAACTGTGAGTAGACTCCGAGTGCATCGAATTAGAACTCCAAGCTCCAATCCGGACTGAGGATCACCTGCAACAAAGAATATGATGTAAGTTAGATTTAAGGAAAACAAACTACATCGGCCAGCCAATATTAGTACCATGAAATCTGAATCGGAGATCCGATAAGATTTGGTATGATATCAAAGATGCCATGATTGGAGCGGATCCAAATATTCTTTAATTTCGCTCTTTCCAAACATGGTAAATGACCGCGTTGAAACAAGTTCGCCAAGTACAATGATCACACGCATTAGACCATCTTGACACCTCAAGAATCCAAGATTTCCAGCACGAAAGATGTAATGGGAATCCAAGTTTAATACTTGTAAAAGTCCAGATACTCGGTGCAAACTACATTCAAAGAGGAGGTGAGATGTAGATTCCAGATCAGAGTTGCAAAGGGTGCAAACAGTTGGGGTGTTGAAACCCCAACTAATAAGCTTGTCTATGGTTCCAAACTTGCCCTTAATAGCCAGTCAGAATATGAAATAATGTCACGAAATGTTGAATTCGTTCCATACTAACCCCGCCCACCCCATATCTGGGGCATGCATATGAATAGCGTTGTACGTGTCTTTTATTGGGAAAGTGTTCTATCCATCCTTCGCAATCCAGAATGGAACGTCCGTCGAGAGTATGTTTGGTTGAGGGAGAGAAAGTATAATCTTGTGGATTTCTTCAAGATGAGCGCGACTTCGAGCTTGGGCTGGTCTCAAGTTTGCAGGCCAAGTCCATTCACCATTGCTGATGATGTTAGAAACCTTAAGGTTATTTCCCAGATTAGAATCTTTGACGATGTCAGGAACGTAGTGGATTGCAAGAGACGAGGAAATGAGCCACAGATCATGCCAGAAGGAAGTGTTCAACCCATTTCCGATAGCCACCCTATATAAATTACGAGCCAAAGGTCGAAGGCGAAGGATTTTCCTCCAGATCCAAGAGGAGGAAGATCCAATAGAAACATCCCAAAAACGTTTATTTTTAATGTTTTCCGATTTGATCCAGTCACACCAGATGGATTGGTTCTTATTACTTACAATAGACTAAAGGTGCTTAAGGACAGCCGCCTGATTCCAAGTTTTAAAATCTAGGGTCCCAAGGCTGCCCTCTTTATAAGGAGTGGTAATAGTGGTCCAGGCTACTTTGGCCCCATGGATTTTCATGGATGATCCAGACAAAAGAAACTGACGAAGATACTGGGTTAACTCTTTAATTATTCTAGATGGAAGGATAAAGATCGATGACCAATATACCTGACCAACAAATAAGACTTATTTGGTTAATTGAAGCCTTCCCATATAAGAGAGGTGCTTAGCGGTCCAAGTTTTAATTCGGGAGGTTATTATATGCAGAAGGGGGCGACAGTCCGAGTAAAAAAGTCTACCAGTAAGGAGAGGGACTCCCAGATATTTCACTGGGAGGGATCTTTCAGGGAAACTCAAGATTGGCAAAAGATCCAATCTAAGGTGATTTGCAATTCCGGAGAAAAAGATGTGACTTTTCAAGGTATTAACTTTTAGACCAGAAAGAAGATAAGTCGTCCAGAGCCTCTTTAATGAGATTAAGTGAATGAGTATCACCATGACTGAAAATCATCAGATCATCTGCAAAGCAAAGGTGAATGATTTTCTTCTTGTGAAATTTCTAATGAAACACAAATTCCCATCTTGAGTTTTCTCTTTGAGGATGCCGGATAGCACTTGCATAACAAGCACAAAAAGGAGAGGGGAGAGATGATCACCTTGTCTGAGACCTTTTTTTCCTTTGAAATTTTCATGAAGGTCTCCATTAATAATAATAGAATAAGAGGGAGAAGAGATGCATTTGACAATCCAAGTGATCATCTTCTGAGGAAAATGCATCGCTACTAGAATGTCAAGAATGAGGTGCGAGCGAACATTATTAAAGTCTTTCATAATATCTATTTTAAGGGCTAACTTTTTGCCTCTTCCATTATTATGATACCCTTTTAGAAGCTTTTGGGATAAAAGAATGTTATTAGATATATTCCTTTCCGCTACAAAAACCGATTGGGAAGAATCATTAGGGTAAGGAAAGGAGATTTTGATTCTGTTGGCCAAAATTTTGGAGATGATTTTATAGACAACATTGCAAAGAGCAATTGGTCTAAAGTCTGCTGGCATAGTAGACGAGTCTTTTTTGGGGATAAGAGCGATAGAGGTAGAATTCTAAGACTCGAACAAAGTTCCAGTGAGCAATTGGTCTAAACTGTTGGACCCCTTTACAGATGTCAGGGCCAACAATGTTCCAAGTTGGCTTAAAAAAACTAGAGTTAAAGAGCAGATTTGATTTCAACACAAGAGATCTCACGGATAATTAACTCCTTATCAGTAGTAGTAACTTTAGAAGAGATCAGAGAAGAGAATTTTTCCAGACGAGGGTAGTTAGCAGAATGCTTAGTTCCAAGGGAATTCTCGAAAAAGTTCACAAAAACTTTTGAGACAATAGCCAGGGATGAGACAATGACTCCTTGGTCATTTGTGATCGAGAAAATTTTATTGCGGAATAGCTGGGCTTTAATGCTTTTGTGGAAGAATTTTGTATTTCTGTCACCCAGCTTAATCCAATTTTCTCTAGATTTTTGCTTAAGAAAGGATTTTTCAGCTTGACTTAGAAAAATAAATGATGCGGAAGCCTCTATTTCATTTGATACTAATCGAGGGTTGAGAGGATCAGAGGCTACTTAGACTGCGCCTCAAACATAGTTTTTTTAGTGTAAAGGCTCTAGAGGTAATGTCACTAAACTCCTTATGATTAAGCAAAGCTAACGCTAACTGCATGCGAGCTAGCTTGTCAGATACCATCCTTATCCCCGATGAAGAGATGGGAGAGTTCCAACTATTGGTAACAATGTCCTTGAGCTAGGGATGATATTTCCACATGTTTAAATAATGAAAAGGCTTTTTCCTCCTTGGGCGTGGAAGCCCAAGATTGAGAATAACAGTAGTATGGTCTGAAGTGCGAAGATAACCAAAGTGGACATGGGACATAGGGAATAGGTCATCCCAATACGAGTTGACAAGGACACGGTCAATTTTGGAGAGGATTGGGTGAGAGGGTTGTTTATTAATCCAAGTGAAAGGAAAGCCAGATGATCGGAGATCACTGAGCTCGCATTGGTAGCAGCAATTATTGAATTCATCAATTGCTGAGGACCAGGTGTCAGAAGAACCAAGATGCTCATACGGATGACGAATAGAAGTAAAATCCCTAAGGGAAACCCAGGGGATGTCATTATCCTGATTAGAGATGTCTATAAGGTCTTTCCAAAGTGGAATGCGATCTTGTGCTTCGTTAAAAGCATAGATTGCAGTAAGTTTGAAGGAGGCTCTATAGTTATGATATTTGGCAATACAATGAATGTAGTGAGGAGATTGGGAGATCCTAGTAATCGTAATAACACTAGGATTCCAGGTTATCCAAATTCTACATAGGGGATGAGACGAGTGATTGGTGATCACATGCCAAAATGGGACCATTTGTCTGATTATTGGGTCGACTTTATGAATTTGGACTTTAGTTTCTACTAGAACTATCAAAGAGATATGATTACTTATAATAAAGTCAGTGAAATCTTTTTGCCTAATTGGGTCGTTTAGACCTCACACATTCCAAGAAACAATATTCATAAGATAGAAAACTTACAGTGTATCAGACGATGATCCTGTCGGAGGACAATACCTTTTTACCCTTGTCTTTGGCTTCATTCGTGCAAGACCTTTTTTGGGGAGGGGGGGGGGGGGAATCCACCTCCTCGCCAAGATCCACCTTGTTATCCTCATTAATAGATGGTAGCAGAGAACCATAATCCAGCTTTGGATCTATCTTAGAAGGATCTTCCTCAGAAGACGATGTCACTATAGGAAAGGGGGAAAGCTTGATGTGACCTTTTTTGCACTGGTTAGCACACTGCGGAGGGAGACCCTGGTATTCAAAAGAAACCGTAATGGATTCGCCTCTTATCTTGAATTTAAGCTCAGATCGAATACGGGGAGCCACCTTGATCATGATGCAAATGCGAGAAAAATGAAGTTTTTCCTTTCCTTCCGTCTGACGATCCACATACAAAGGGGATCCAATAACTGAACCAATGTTGTTGAAATCCTCCGTAGTCCAAAGCTCAAAAGGTAGATTAAATACCTTAACCCAAATGGGAATTTCAGCGTCGGGATCTTTGATAAGGGAGGTAGAAGGTTCCCATATTTTTAAAATCATTAAATGACCACCAAAATGCTAAGGGGATTCCTCCAACACTTTTTTAGTCATCGCCTCAGAACCAAATCTGAAGAGAAAGTAGCCCCCGGGTAGGGGTTTAAATTCCAAAATACCGTAATTTTTCCATAAAGATCCTACATTAGCTTTAAGAAAAGCAAGATTGGAAGGTTGATTGA
Organism: Limnanthes douglasii subsp. nivea; assembly: GCA_036936605.1. Classification (NCBI taxonomy): domain Eukaryota; kingdom Viridiplantae; phylum Streptophyta; class Magnoliopsida; order Brassicales; family Limnanthaceae; genus Limnanthes; species Limnanthes douglasii. The sequence goes on from JAUPFV010000004.1 coordinate 215,126,206, forward strand.
GAAAATATCCCGAGAGACAATCCTTTCAAGAGTCCGGAGATCCTAAAGCCGAGTCATTCATAATGAATTCGTTACCCACTATTTCCATATGACTAATTCCAATCGCCAAAATGGAGCGATTATCACTATGGCCCGCAATAATACTTGCATAAGAGGAGAGAGAAGCAAAGTTAGGAAGCAAGTTCGAACTAGAGATACCTTTTGAAAATTCCTTTGAAGAAGGAGGGATATAAGGCTTCGAATGGGTCAATTTATATTTTCTCCATTTTGGGCCTTTACCCGCATTCCCAAAATTTTGGATTAGAGAGTGGTGGACATATGAAGCTCTACCTCCCACCAGGCCTTTGCCTTTCTTTTTATAAGGTCTGTTTATTGTTAAGACTTGTGTTGGCCCAATTCGTTTAGAAAGATGGCCCATGGAGGAAGGACCCAAATGAGACCGGATAGTCTTAACACCAGATTGACCCAAGTCCTTAGAAACTCTTCCTGACCCACCTCCAAACTCAGACTTGGATATCATCGACCTCGAGTTTTCAAAAGGGCTGCCAGTGGGAAAGCTAGGGTAGCCAGAACGGTTACCTACGACGCTGTCAATTCCTTCTTTCCATTCCTGATTTCCCGATTTACTACTACTCGGAGTATCACGTCGCCGTCAATTCCTTTTTTTTCTTTCCTGATTTCATGGTTTGCTACTGCTCTCAGTTCTCGACTGAAACGGGGCTTGAGCCATAAAGGGATTTAACAACTGCTTCACGGTGATGAATTCTCAATCTGATTGCAACCGGTGGAGCAAAAAGGAGCACCTGATTCTTTTGATGGGTCTTCAGCGCAAGGTTGGGAGCCTCCAATCCCAGAGAGGCGGCCACCCTTGATCGATTACGGCGACGCATACGTAAAGATGGGATTATTCTCCATTAATTCTGGTGATGAGGGAAGAGGAAATGCCTGATCGATTGAGGCAGGTAGAGATGCAACCCGAAATGGGCTGCTCTGTCCTAGAACGACTGATAAAGAAACCGAAGCTGACAGTGGTTGACAAGGGAGCTCTTCAGTCGCCGCAACCGAATTGGCGTAGAACCTTATGTCAATGGAGGGAAGGCTAGTGACTTTGGGTGAGAGTAGGTTGTCCTGAGGAGGTGGGCAGTTCCCAGAAGATACTAATGAGAAGATCACTTGAGGGAGGACAGGGTGGTTGGGCTCAGAAGAAGGTGAGTAATTTTGAAAATCACTCATAGGAGCTGACTGAAAAAGAATATGACCCTGGCCAGATTCCATATGGTGTCTGGACAAGGCTAATGCATTTTTGACATAGCTTTCATGAAGTGAAGATATTTGATGAGAGGGTGAAGCTGAGGGAACAAGGAGGACTGCTTGGGCAGCTATGAAGATGGAAGATGGGTTTGAAGGGTCAGTGGTGGAGGGGAAAGTTGCAAGAGAGGAGGAAAAATTTAAGAGTTCGAATGGGGGAGAATGTTCCAGTGAGTCCAGAAGGCTTGGACGGTCTCAACGAGACAGAGGGCTCCATCAGGTAATGTGTTAGAAATTTGGTTGAATGCGTGGTGATACAGTTGATTAAGAGCTGTGTATAGAAGGTGAGAACCAGTGGTAGGATAATATAGTTAGGGGCTTGATTGAGAGATGAGAGAAGGGTGGAAAAAGTCTTAAGCGACCTATAGGAAAAATAGCTTCCATCAAGAGAAAGCAAGGACAAAAGATAGAGAGGGCTAAGAGGAGACAAGTCTTTGATCCTAGACTAGAGATAGCAGAATAGAAAAGAGGGAACCTAAGTATTGGTTTAGAATAGAGCTTAATAAAGGTAAGGCTTACATTGATGGGAGGGCAGAGAGGGAAAGAGGTACATGGTATTACTAAAAGTAGGAGAGAGGTGCTGGCAAGGATTTGGGAGTGCTTTTGAGAGGATTTGGGGAGGTGGGGACAACCAGTGATAGAAATCCTAATTAGCTGACTAGGAAAAGAAACTAAACTATAGAAAAGACTTCTAATTTTGCTAAGGTAACTAGATGGGAAACTTGAATGCTGGATGAAATATCCTGGACACAGAAAATGGAGGAGGCTGAAAAACATAAATGTTAGATAGAAGGCCTTACTGATCAAGGTACTTATACTAAAGAGGAGGAGATGACACTGAATAGATTGGAGGATACAAACTTTAGTCCAAAAGATAAGGGAGGGGGGGATCGAGGACTTGATGTGAAGGGAGTTGTATGAGGTATTGAAGATAGCTGATTGATAAGCAAGAAAGGTGAGGGGTCTGTAAGTGACTCATTCAAACCGATGAGCTCACTACAGAGGAGGCTACTGCTTTGGGAAGAGATTTGGACTAAAGAACCTGGGTAAAGTCTTGGACAACAGAAGACTCCAAAGAGTCCTTTGGATTGAAGCATGGGTTAGCATTGAAGCTTGACCCAACAGAAACCCAGGTTGAAGATATAAAAAACATGGCTTGGTATGTGAGAGAGTTTGATGGAGATGGGTTGATTGAAAGAGTTTCTACCAAGTTGGATGGCCATATAACATCAGACAGGAGAGAAGAGGATAAACTGTTTATAGGAGCCATCAATTAAAAGGATCTTTGCCATTGATCCAGAGTCTCACAAGCTAAAAATGAATATCAAATTTACCGTTGGATAGAGAGGAGAGAGGGAAGAGCTAGTCGTAAAACCTTTAGATCCGAATTGCCATTTTAACATTTTTAATATACTAATAGCATATTAAATATTAGAGAGAGAAGAGTATGGGTAGAGAGAATCTCTCATTCTCTAACACTAATCCTTCGTTTTTTTTCTTTTCAGTTTTCTTATGTCGTTCTTTTTAGTCTTTTATATTTTCTTTTACTCTTCTTTCGAAACCAAATTTTGATTTTTTTAGACATTTTTCTTATTTTGGTTTAAAAATCCAAAATCCATTATTTTTTTATTTTGGTTTATTCTGCTACTTTAATCTCATGCGATGTTATTCTTTTGAACTTTATTTTTATGTCTCAATATCGTGCATTTTCTAGGTTTTGAATGTGACTAGGCTCGTAGGTGGTTTGACATTGCGATTTAGCTCTTGAAACTATTACCGTTGGTGCCGCTCTGCTTTTCTTCGATGATGTTTTGCGGTGTCTGAATCACTTTTGTGAGATCAGATTTTTATCCGCTCAAGCTCTGTCATCGATCTGGATTTGTTTGATGTTTAGCCGTAAGAAGTCAATTGTACATGCGACTGCTAAAGTTTGACAAATCTAGTTCTGTTGTTGGTCACACAGATATTTGTAAATTTCAAATATGTAGGAAAGAACAGCTAGTTCTTCTCTTTACTGGTTGTATTTTCAATCAGTTTAGAGAAATTGTTTTTCACCTGGTATTTTTGCATTTCTACTATTCTTTTTGGCAAATAAAATGATTGAATTACTGAAATGAAATGTTTTACAACATACAGGCTCACAATAGCTAAAGGAAGAAAGAAGAGGACTAAATTGAGAATAACAATTTAGTCAATCCCCAAATCGAGTAACCATATCCCCAAATTGAAGAACCCTAAAACAGAGACCAACAGCCTCCACAGAGCCTCCAATCTCCACCTGGTTCAAATCGAATGAGCGAGAGAAAAAAGGTCTCGAAATTCAACAGAAACGCTTCCACACTCATAAACCAGGGTCGATGTAGCCAACGCCAAGGCTTTCGAGCGTAACGATGGCAAGAAGCGGAGTCGGGGCATCAACAACATTGAATGATTTGTTAGCCTTCTCTTTCAAAATCCACTTTGAAATCCAATCAACGGCAGCATTCTGCGTTCTCGAAACATGGCGAAGATTCATTGATGAGAGAATCAAGTTTCGACAGATGGAGATCGTAGAAAGAGAAGCTGGATTTCCAGTGGCCACAATGTTGATAAGAGTCAGACAATCAGACTCAATATCAACATTGCACCAGTTGTTCCTTCTACAAAGAATTAAAGCCTCCAGGAGAGCATGGCAATCAGCTTTAAAAGGATCGAGCTTGCCAAAGAGGAAGCCATAGCCAGCAATCAGGTTACCCAGCTCATTCCTCACCAAGAAACCACCACTAGCTTTGCCAAAGTAGCTACAAGCACCGTCAACATTAATCTTCAGTCTGCCAGAAGGATGAGCGAGCCATTTCAGGTATCTAGGCCTGTACTATCTGTTATTGATAGTTAGACATCCGAAGGCAGCACCAGCATTGTACACACCTGACCAATGAATACCTTTAAGAGTGCAATTAGAATCAATACCAGTAATAACACTATTGATTCTGTTAATAGCACTATTGAAGTTATCGTAAGAATTATTAAACTTACTGCAATTCCTATTAAACCAAATTGTCCAACAGATGATCTGTGGGACAAGATGGGTAATATGGAATTTACAGTTCGAAGACCAAAACCAACAGTAGAAAATATGATTTAAGGACATAAAACGACTCAGGGGAATCTTAAAGAGAACCCCATAGTAGTTCCAAAGAGACCAAGCATAGTTGCAGTTGATGAAGAGATGATTTTTCTCTTCACAAATGCAACAAAACTGACATTTAGACACAGAGGTGAAATGTCTTTTAGCAAGGATATTGTCAATTGCGATAAATTTTTTTAACAGTTTCCAACTTAGAAAAGAAAATTTGTTTGGTATAAAGTGGCTCCAGATCTTTTTAAAGATGTTTTGCTTAATGTTTTTGAATCTAATAGCTTCCCAAGTAAGTTTGGTATTGAAATTTTTATCATTAGAAAGATTCCATTCAATCTTATCTTCCTGGTCATGGACAATCTTAACACATTTAATATGAGAAAGACGATCCTGAGACATGAAGCTAAGAAGAGAGTAGTCCCAATTATTATCCTTCCAAAAAGTCGAGACCTTAGCAGGGAGAAACCAATCCTTAGAATGAGATATACTAGTAATAGGAGGCATGCCATCCCAGGCATCTCTCCAAAAATCAACGTCCCCTCTGCCTAAATTCCAGTTAACATTGAGGTCAGCATGATCCTTAATAGAATACAATATTTTCCATACAATGGAATCAGTAGATTTACAAACATCAATAGTAGGATGAGTGTTTAAACAATATGTATGATGCATAAGGTCAGTCCAAAGGGAATAACCTCTTATAAAGAGAAACCATAATTTAGAGGAGAAAGTGTTTTGAATATCAGACAATTGCTTGATATTCAAGCCACCTTCATCGAAAGGCTTGCAAAGACAGTTCCAAGAGGTCAAATGGATTGCTCTATCATTGTAGTTGGACCTCGAAAGGAATCTATTAAAGCATAAATCAATCTTATTAAGAATAGTCTTGGGAATAAGAGTGTTCTGCATCCAATAATATACTATGGGATGGAGGACACTCTTAATGAGGGACAACCTTCCCCCAAAAGACAAAGATTTCATATCCCAAATTTGGATTTTATTATGAATTGAAGCCAAAAGATTAATGAAGTTCTTCCCTTTGTTATTTGCAGATATGTTGATGCCCAGATACTTGCATGGAGCATGATCAATGTTGAAACCAGTAGAAGACTTGAGCCTGGTGTTAGCAGCATGAGCAATCCTTGAAGAGGTAATAATCTTGGTTTTTTCCTTATTTATCATTTGACCAGAGGCAGTTTGGTAATTCTCCAACAGATTGCACAGATTGTCTATAGAAGATGAAGAACTATTGGAGAAAATGACAATGTCATCAGCAAACGCAAGACAAGGTAAAATATATTCTGATTTAAGATAATATTCCATGCTTTGGTTAGACTCATATAGCTTAGAGAGGCCTCTTAAAAGAGCTTCCTCAGCAAGAATGAAAAGACATGGAGACAGTGGGTCTCTTTGTCGTACTCCATTCTTCTAAGGAAAATACCCTATGATATTACCATTAATAAGAATGGAAATCATGACTTTAGAAATAAGGATGTGAATAAGAGCCAAGAGACCATCAGAAAAACCAAAACATTTCATAACCTTGATAACAAAGGCATGAGACATTCTGTCAAATGCCTTTGTCATATCAAGTTGCACGATAATATTACCCTTAGAAGGCATTCCATTAATGTTATGAACCATTTCTTTAATGATGAGTATATTGTCATGAATAAGCCTATCTTTTACAAATGAACCTTGACATTTAGAAATGATATTAGGGAGAATGTGAGCAATTCTAGTGTTAATAAGGGAAGAGATAAGCCTGTTGAAAATAGTACAGAGGCTTATGGGCCTGAAATTGTTCCAAGATATAGTGTTAGGAGACTTAGGGATGAGACAGATCCCAGTGGCAAAAACACCATTGGGAATAGTCTTACCCCTAAGATAGGAGTTAATAGCCTGACAAAGATCAAAACAGATAATGTTCCAACAAGTTTTAAGAAAATGACAGTTAAAACCATCAGTGCTAGGAGCACTGTCATTCTTCATGGCAGAAACAATGTTCCACATCTCCTCTTTAGAAGTAGGCTTCATAATGTTACTATTATCCCTGTCACTAACAAGTTTAGGAATGTTACTAAGAATAGGGTCATTAATATTAGAATCATCACATGAATAGGTGCAACCAGAGAGAATGCCTCTGAAGTAAGACTCAACAAAGCAAGCAATCTCAGTATTCTTAGTTAACCAAATACCATTATCTTTAATACCCAAAATGGAGTTCTTTTTCTTTTTGTTAGAAACATAAGAGAGGTAAAGTTTAGTGTTACCATCACCACCCTTTAACCAAGAATTGTAACACTTCTGCCTCCAATAACATTCTCCCTTCTTGAGAGCTTGAAGGAGCAAGTTGTTGGCCTTAGCTAAGCTAGCCTTAGAGTCATTACTGTCGGCAACCTGGTGACTAATCTCTTTAGTAGCAACATCCTCCATAGCCTGTTTAACCTTGCTGAAAATATTTCCAAATTTGTTAATGTTCCACCCTTTAAGAAACTTCTTAAGTCTCTTAAGCTTAAACCAAAAAATCTCATTAGGGTCACCATTACAGGGCATATTCCAGTTAAGGGTAACATCATTAATAAAATCAGGATGTTTAGTCCAAGCATTAATGAACTTAAAATAACCTTTATTATAAGAAACAAAGCTAATAGAATTAGACAAAGTTATCAAAAGGGGAGCATGATTAGAACAAGTTCTGATCATGTGAAAGACCTGAGTGTGAAACAAAGAAGTTGCCATATTGTTTAAAATGACTTTGTCTAATATTTTCCAGGCTTTGTTATTGCTCCGGGTATATCTAGAGCCAATATAACCAAGATCTTCAAGATTACAGAGCCTGATGAAATCATTGAAATCATCAGAGCTAGAAACATCAAAAGATGAGCAGTTAAGCTGGTCATCAGAACAAGTAATGGCATTGAAATCACCAGCCAGAATCCAGGGCTTGTCTCCATTAGGTATGATACCCAACTTGCTCCAAAGCTCTTTACGTTGCACACTTTTATTCTTTGCATAAACAGAAGTTAAATAACCAGAAAAATTAGAAACATTGACCTCCAAATGGAGAAATTGATCATGATCAATCAAGACACTTAAGTTAATATCATTATCCCAAAAGACCCACACTTTATTAGAACAATTAGCAACCCAATTATTAAAACCAATTCTCTTAGCAATTTTCTCAATTTTATCAATTCTAACCATAGGCTCTTGAATGGAAATTAACTTAACCTTATCATTATTAATAATAAACTCGAGTCTAAACAAGGTAGCATTATTATTGAGACCACGAGCATTCCAACTAAGAAGTTTAATCATTCAGATAAAGAATTAGAATTGATTTTGTTTCTCTTTTGAAGAGATTTAATTGTTAACCTTTTGACGTTTCTGCTTTTGCTGGCAGACTTTAACTTACTATGGACTAAGGAGCTGAAGTCATGATCAGACGAATTGGGGGAAGCAACAGTTGGGGAAGGATTGTAACTGCCAATATTACGTTGTTTAGGAGAAGTAGACACAATACCATCAGCATTGTGATCCTGATCCAAACCTTGAAGCGCACTTATCAGATCCAGATCTTGTTTAGGAGAACAAGTCTCTCTAACATGGCTTCTAGTACTAGCTTTGGTGTGTGATTACACTGGCTTGTCCTTAATAGTAATGATAGATTTTAATTTCCTTTTGTACACCTTAATAAAAGGTTGAGTAGGGTTTTCTTTAGGACATTGAGGGCTTGTAACACTTTCCTTGAGAGAATCAGAATGTAAATCAATATTTTCTGTACTAGTAACCTTCTCCTTAGCATCATCTTTAATTGCACTCTTTTTACATTTCTCATAATCATGTCCCAAATGATGGCAACTTTGACAATAATAAGGAGCGTTCTTGTAACTAACACCTAACCAGCAACCATCATGATCACCAAACCCTACCCACAATTTTATTTTCAACAATCTGGACACATCAATTTCAACCAATGCATAACAAGCATTCATTTTGGCCCTATTTACGCCAGGCACAACAACTTGATGCACTAATCCTAAAGAAGCAGCCAAGTCCTTTATAATAGATCTGTTATACATAAACTCTGGCCGTTTTTCGAACCTCACCCAAAGCAGGGCAACAGGACATTCATAATTTTTACTATTATCAGGACATCATTTGATGATCCGTATGACTTTACCATCAACATTCCATACACTCTTCGACCATATTCTATCAACATCTTCCAATAAAGTAAATTCAATAAGAATCTGTCTTGAGTCGAGCGTGACATATGTGAACATTCCCTTGAACTTAAAAGACTCAAGGAAAGACTGAAACGCCGCACGTTTTGGAATACCCTGATTGAATTTCCTGATAATTGTCGATCTTGATTGAGCCGGAAGAGTGGCTTTAGTTTGTTTTGAGTAATGAATCACATTATGGTCTTCCAAAGACTCTACAAATTCAGGACGATATTCTGTACATTCTGCCACATTTTTAAAGACTTCAGAGAATGACTTCTTGTCATTATTAAGGATTACGTTAGAACTTTGGAGAGGAGAACTCTTCTCATTTTTGTCATTCAAAGGAGGAAAGTCGTTGATACTGAGAGAATCGTTAGCCATCAAACAACCTAACGACCAAGAAACAGAGCAAGACACAAAAACCTCTGAGAGATCAGAGGAATGACCGAGAATTCGTAAGAAATAAACCAGTGCCTGAGAAGCCTCTGGGAGTTCAGAGGACCAATGTCTGAGAAGGCGCACAGCCTCAAAAGAAGAAGCTCTGCTCCAAAACCAAAAACTAGAGCCCAAGAAATCACCACCCATAAAATAAAATGAAATCAGAATCGACATGGAGAGAAACGGTGCCGGAGAAGGCACACAGCGACGAAGGGAAAGATCAGCACTCAACAATCTTCGACTTCTTGGAGAGAATCAGAAACATATTTGACCTTCTCAGCTTCAGAAAATATTAACCCATGCATTTATACTATTTAAATATACGGTAAAACTTTGTAATTCTATTTATGATTATTTAATATAATACTGAAACTAAAAGAAATTAGATATAATATATTTAAAAATTAAAATTTTATTAGTTTCATTCGTGGTTTTTTACCAACTCAACCTTTTCACTTTAATTTTTTATTTATTTTCTGAGTTCACTGTCTATTCTAACTAGAGAGTACAAACTAAAGTCTAATTATTAAATTGTAGAGCATTTTATTAAATATAAAGTTTAACGACCAAAAATCATGGCTAGTCATTGGAGTTGGTCACTTGTTTCAAAAGTATCACTTATTTTTTTTTTGTATCAAAACAATCATTTTGTTTCACCAGTGGTCACTAATGTTGATCTTTTATTTTCATTTTTAGCCACCGCTAGTGACCATACATGTAAAAAAAAATTAACTTGAGTGGCAATTGTGAAACAAATATAACTTGAGTAACAATCTTGAAACAAGTGCCTAACTCCGGTGACTAATGAAGTTTCTTACCCAAATTTTAGCTGAAGCGCTTCTCTAATACAAAATATTAACAGGTAATTAAGCTATTGGACCTTCGTATTTCTCAAACCTTACATTTTAATTTCATAAACATTTTTTATATATTTTCGAAATTTTCAAATAGTATTTTCATTATATTCGATAATAAGTACTTTCTTCTATGAAATACGTCTGAGTTATCTCAACACTTACATAATAAGGAATTTGTTTTGGTCTTCAAACAAAGATACTCACATTAGAACTATTCTGCCAGCAGTAATCTCATGGGTTATTTGGTATAGTAGTAACAAAAAAAACACAAAATCAATCTTTCATAGCCAGTTTAATGATAGATCATGTAATACATATTATCTTTGGTCTCGATCAAGCTAAACTTCTCAAGTAATTTACTAAGGAAAAGATTCTGGGATTGCAACATACATTGGATGTATTAATCATCTAAACAAACCCAAAACTTCTCTTTTCCTAAAATGGAATCACCCTAAAGCTAACATATACAAAGTAAACTCTGATGGATCTAGCAGCTTCACAGGTGAAGCAACCGGTTGTGGAATAATTTGGGGTCGTAATGGTAATCTAGTGATTTGGTACGAAAGATCTTATCGGAAGCAATCCCCAACATTGGCTGAATGTTTGACGTTACTAAACGACATGCTTCTATGTAGATCGAAAAGAATCTATTCTCTGGACATATAAACAGACTCTAGTATTTTAACAAACACGATTCTTTGGGATAAGTCTCATTGGTTTCTTAAGCCTATAATCAAATGTTGTTGGGCTTTAATCACTCATGCAATGACTATCATCCACATATAGCGGAAAGAGAATGTTGCTGCTGACTGGGTAACTAAAAATTCTCTTAACGAAGGTGGTAACACATACTATGGTCTAGATAATATTCCTAATGGCCTCGGAGCCATTATTCTGCTAGAAAGCCTTGGTACTGAATACATAAGAATAAAAAAGGACGACTGATCCAAACTACGTAGCTATAAGTAAGTTGACGACTTACCTCCTTTAATTTTGTTGAAAATCTATCTCTCCTTTTGAAAATCTACTCTTTATCAATGATTTCTAGGGTACTCATGGTTTTGTTCGTAAAAAAAATCATCGACAATAAAATTGAAGCGAATATTGGGGTTTTTTTGTAGTGAATATTGTTCGTAAGAAAGACAATAAAATCAGTAAAGTTAATTTTTGTTTCTTTGAAGCGGTAGCGAATGTCGGATAGAACATGGTGGGAGATACTTGTAAATGAAGATTGATTGTTGTTGAAAATTCTGTTGTTTCTTTCACTCCATATATAGTAGATTGTGGCACAAAAGGTTGTCTTCCATATCGGCTGACTCCTGTTATTTGTCTAGGAGCTAGCGGTTGTGATCCATTGCTACCAGGAAGGAGCTGGAGGGGGGAGGAGGAGCTTCTGAGATAAGAGATCCCAGATGGAAGATGAGTAGGGGCATAGAACGAGAATGTGGTATATACTTTCCGGATGGTTTTCGCAGAGAACACAAGAGGCAGGAGAGTCAAGGCCCCAAGCAATAAGCTTGTCTCTGGTGGTGAGTTTGTTGTGGATGGCTATCCAGGAAATGAAAAAGTGTCTGGGGATGAAGTATTTGTGCTAGATTAGGCTAGCCGAGGGGACCTTCTCTCTGTGGGGTTTGAGAGCTGCATAGGTGCTGCTAATGGAAAAATCCGGTTTGGATTTGTTTGGGATCCATACGAGATAGTCGGGGAACGAGGAGGCCGGGGGGAAATCTCTTAGGGCTAAAATTATTTTGTTGAGGTAGTTTTGGAGGTTTCGGTTGGGAGGTCTGGCGTGGGCAGGCCAAGTCCATCTTCCGTTATTAAAGAGGTCTTCTACTTTCTTAATGTTTATCAGACGCGAGAGGTTCTAAATTGAAGGGCCAAACCTCTTGACAAGGGATTTAGAGAAAAGCCAAGGGTCATGCCAAATGGTGGTGTCGGCCCCGTTTCTAATGATGGCTCGGTAAAGGTCCGAAGCTTGGCTTCTAAGATTGAGGATCTTTCACCAGCTCCAACTTGCATTAGAGGGGAAGGGGAGGTCCAAAGGTTTTTAGATTTAATTTTTTCAACGAGGGTCTATTGGTCCACAAATAATATTTTTGCTAATAAGAATGGACCACAAAAGCTTCAAGGCGGCCGCCTGATTCCAGGTTTTTAGGTCTGGGATCCCAATGCCTCCATCCTCTTTGGACACAGTGAGCCTATCCCAAACAATCTTGGCTCCCGAAACTTTCATATCAGATCCAGACCACATGAAGCGACGGAGGATTTGAGAGAGCTCTTTTAGCACCCGGACATGGAGAATAAAGATGGATGACCAGTAGACCTCGCTTGCAAAAAGAACCGAAGTGATGAGTTGAAGACGCTCAGCATATGAGAGGTGCTTGGAGGTCGATGAGTTAATTCTATTTTGATTTTGAGAAAGAGGGGTCTGCAGTCGTTTTAAGTGAGACGGGAAGTGAGAAGGAGAACTCCATGGTAGCGGGCTCGGAGGGAACCTTCCTTCAAAATTAAGGCGGTTTAGGATTGTAATTCTTGTACTGGGGGACACTCCTTATAAGTAGATGTTTCTCTTTGAGGGGTTCAGGTGCAACCCAACGATGGTCCCAAATTCCTTCAGGCCTTCATGAATCATGTTGATTGATTGGATGTTGGCCTTGCAAAGGATCATAAGGTCGCCTGCGAAGCAAATGTTTATGATCTTGAGCTTGTGACATTTCCTGTGAAACACAAAGGATGGATCTTGGATTTTTTCATGGAGAATTCTAGATAGAACATGCATCACGATAACAAAGATATACGGGGAAACGGTGTCTCCTTTCCTGAGCCCTTTAGCCCCAGGGAAATAATTCATTAGTTTTCCAGTAATGCAGACCGAGTAGGAAGGTGAAGTGATGCACTGGATAATCCAGTTGATCACGGTCAAAGGGAAGTTCATGGCGAGGAGGATATCGAGAACCATTTCCCAACTAATGTTTTCGAAAGCCTTCATAAGGTCGATTTTGAGAGCGCATCTAGGGCCTTTTCTCTTGGTTTGGTAGCCATGGAGAAGGTTTTGGATGAGGAGAATATTGTCCACGATAGAACGACCAGGGACAAAAGCAGATTGGGAAGGGTCAATCAGGGTTGAGAGGGCCGGTTTGATTCTTGAGGCAATGATTTTTTAGATGATTTTGTAAATAACATTACAACAAGCAATCGAACGGTAATCGAAGGGAAGGGAGGGAGAATCTACTTTTGGGGTAAGGGTGATGAGAATTTTGTTCCAGTCGGGGTTCATATTTTTTTTACAAAAAAAATGTTTGACCCCTACGCAGATGTCGCTTCCTATGGTATTCCAGCAAGCTTTAAAGAAATCAGTACTGCATTCATCAGGGCCCGGGGCTTTATCATTATTGATGTAAAAAAGGTCCACCTTAATTTCGTAATCCGTTATGGACTTTACCATATCGGTTCTGAGGGCGGGGTAGAGTTGATGTCAAGTTTTATTTATTAAATAAAACAAATATGTCCAATTCATCTAAGTTTTATTCGCCGTGCTATCTGAATTACTGTTTGAAATCCTTCAAACCATGTAGATCAAGTGATGGTGGGATGAGGTCAATTATTTTGTTATTTTTTCATTAGTATGGTAAATAAAATTTGGCTCAAAAGTATTTTGTAAATTTATTTAAAAACTAATATGTATCGTGAATTTTTTCAACGGCTACATTACTTCACCGGAAATTTCTTTCGGCTTTGCTCTTCTCTCTCGGCCGGGGTGAGTTACCGCGACATTTTATTCGTCTGTCCCGCTAGGCCGTTCGAATTCACGTGCTCCGAAGGCGGAGCTGCTTTGACGGTCATTTTTATGCTCTCCACGAGTTGTAAAAGGATGTATTAAAGGAAAATGATAGACGGCGAAGTGACCGTGGAGTCGAAGATGACGTCAATTCTTATGAGGTACGACAATCTGAGCAAAACAGCGGTGGGAGTGAGTAAGAGTTTTAGCTTGGCGACGTAAGCTTTCTCTCCCATATGGTCTATGCCCGCCTATGTCATTATTGCATAGTCTATGCGTCATCTTAATTTTAGCATTTTCTCGTTGCTTTGTTCTATTTGTTTGGCCAAGTTATGGTCGATCATTTCGGTCTTGGAGCTTTCGCGCTGCCTGTTTATACATATTTCTAGCTCGGGTCTTCCTGCTTCTTGTCGGGCTATACCTCATGTATTTTTAAAAACATCTTTATTTTTAATTAAATGCATTTTCAACCAAAACAATATGTACCACATCAATTTAATGATTTTTGTTTATAAACGTATTTAATTATATAACTTTAATAAAGAAACACAACGATACTTATTGATATCCATTTTTACATGTAAATTTCAAACTTCATTCTTCGCACGTCTCCTTCAAAAGAGTGAGAATGCAAGATAGTGCTATTTTAAATTTTTTTTTTTTATATATTGATCTCCAACTTTATTTGTTTACATAACTGTACATATATACAAGAAAAATAACAAACTACTAGGCTGTTACAAGCTAGTCAGCCTAACAAGTCTAACCAGTAATTTATCAAACTTTATCCCATAATCATAAATTTAAAATAAATAATAATAACAATATGTCAGAGTTAGATTATATAGTAAATGAAATCTAAAATATAGAAAACATATTTTTCAAAAGTTGGACACAAATTTAAAAGTCAATTTCCTAGTCATAAATAACAAAATTTTCAAATAAATGAATACTTATGTAACGAATGATTTTATACATTGAATTTAAAAGAGGAGTTTGAAATCCGAATTCTATTTATTTTTTTATTTTTTTTAAAATTAAAAGATCTAGGAGTTGATTTTTGGCAAAATGAATTAATGGAGGTATTCATAATAAAAAAAACTTATATATAGTTTTTTTATGTTCAAGGTTTATTTGGTATTTAAAAAAATAAATTTTAACCCAAAACTAGTTTAAGTTTATCAAAAAACGCATTTGATTTTAGTTTGATTTTTTTTTTATGATAAAAATACCCTCAAACATTCATTTAATCACGAAACTCACATTAAGTAAAAAAACACACTAAGTATATCCTAAATATATCCAAATCACAAAATAACATATTTTACTATTTTTACCAAAAAAAATACTTTAATATAATAGATCAAACCCTGTATTACTAAAATTTTGTGAAGTTGTCAAATTATTCTTGAACATTCAAAGTTGTCTCAAGAACATTCAAACTCTCTTAAAAAAATGTACACTTTTTCTAATAAAAACAATGAATCAACCCGAATTAAGGTAAAAAAAAATATTTTTTTAATTTTTTTTCGTTATGGTGCGCCTTCGCACCATCGGTTCTGAGGGTCTAAACCGATGGTGCGAAGGTGCAACATCACTGGTTCTGGGCCTGTGCACTGGTGGTACTGATAGTGCATGGCCACAAAACCGTTGGTCATGCACCATTAGTACCACTAGTGCAACCGGTGGTTCATGGCCAATTTTTTTCTTTTTTTGTCCTATGAACTGCTATTTTTGGGTGTTTAAGTAAAAAAAATATTCATATTTAGTTTGATTTTAAAAAAAATGGTATTTTCCGGATGATACAGATGGATAGGAACTGAAGTTTAAACAGAATCAGTTAAAGCCAAAACAACATAATTTTTTAAAGTGAGAAGTATAGAGAGCTTGAGCTCTTCGCATGAGTGAATTAAATCTGGTTGTAATGGCCCAGTCTTTGTAACATTTTGGGTCGGGTTGAAGCCCATATAATAAAACAAAAATAAAAACATCAACAAGACAATCCCTTACTTCTCTTCTCTGTCTCTTTAACTAAATTAAGGTTTCCTTTCACTTCCCCCCTCAAACGAGGGGTTTCCATTTCAAACCAATTATATCTCTGATAAATTGAAATCGATTGTGAGGAAAGAGTTTAGTCAGGAGATCAGAAATCTAATCATGAGATGGAACATGCATGATGTCAAGCTTCCCTTGAAGAACCTGATCGCAAATGAAATGGCTGTCTAGCTCGATATGCTTCATTTGCGCATGTAAACCTATATTCGAAGTAAGTTAGTTGGCTCTAAGGTTGTCATACCAAATAATCAGAGGTCGAGGACGAGGAAATCTCAGTTCCTGAACAATAACACGAAACCAGATAAGTTCAGCTCAGATATTTGTAAGCGCACGATATTCATACTCAATACTCGAACGAGCAAGTACCTGTTGTTTCTTTGACGACCAGGAAACAAGAGTGTCTCCAAAATAGACACAATAGCCATCTATCATCAGGGGATGAATCCAAGTCAGCATCTAGGAAGCCACTGAGTTGGAGAATTATGATTGGTTTTATATGAAGCCTATGGTTCAAGTTTCCAGATAAGTACCTTATTACTTTTTTGACTGCTTTTAGATTAATGCCAGTTGGCTTTTGCTGAAACTGATTGAGTTTGTTCACATCGAAAGTTATATCATCTCTTGTGTGAAGTAAATATTGTAAGAGCCTAACAGACTACGATATTTTATTGGTTGCAGGAGAGGAATGCCTTCAACAATAGAGATGGTAGGAGAAACACACATTGGAGTAGTACATGCATTAGTTGAGGTAAGTCCCTCATTGGTCAGAAGATTTTAAATGTATGCTTATTGTTTTAGGTAGTGTAGATCAACGAGGTCTTTTAAGGAAAACATCTAATGAAGTTTCGTGATAAAACATTGTAGATAACTAGGAGTATTACCAGTGATGATCATATCATATACGTAAACCATGATGATTATAATAACTTATTTTGATACAAGAAAAAACATAGAACTGTCAACCTTAAAATTAGTAAAACCCCACAGTGTTAGAGTGTCCCATAATTTAGAATACCAAGCCCTAGGAGCCTGCTTGAGACAATATAAGGCTTTGTTCAGTTTGTAGACATGAGATAAGTGTCTGGAACTCTCATAGCCTTTAGGTTGAGCCATGTACAGATCTTCAATAACTTCCTCATTTAAAAAGGAATTATTAATGTCTAGTTGACGAACTGCCCAATCTTCATAAACTGCCTATGTCAACACTAGTCAAATTGTAGAGGGTTTAATCTCAGGACTAAATGTTTCTGTGAAATCAACCCTTAGTGTTTGATAAAATCCCTTTGTCACTAGCCTTGCTTTAAACCTCTGAACAGACCTATCAGAATTATACTTGACCTTGTGGACCTATTTACACCCAACTATATTCATGTTAGGTTTGTATGGAACAAGAGTCTAGGTGTTGTTCTTAAAAAGAGAAACATATTTTGCTTCCACAGCTTGAACCCACTTCGGATATTAGGTTCTGATAATCTTGCTGACTAATCAGTATGCAGACCAATATAGGGTTTCTTAGGTTTATGAATACCTTGTTTAGCTCTAGTAAATATGTCGTGATTATTAGATGCTTGTGTGTTTTGTGTGGTTGATGGTAGGTTGTAAGTGGTGAATAGGTGTTATGAAGATCTAAATTGGTGTTTTGAGATGTAGGTTGAAGGTCAAAAGAGGGAGGTCTAAATGTTTGTTGAATGTAGGAAGAGTGCTGTACGTTGGATGACTCGGTTTGTGTGTTGCTTGTTATATGTTGAACATAATCTATAGAAAGCAGTGTCTCATCAGAGACATAGGTTGGCCCTGCATTAGAAACATTACCAGTAAATGTAGATAACTAAAGAAACATAGGTAGCCAATCAATAACACTCTTATACTCCAAATCTTTTGTGTTTAAAAAACTTTTAGGCCAAGCAAAATATTTTTCATTAAACATTACATTTCTTGAAATGCATAACCTTCATGTAGAACTTAAGCATTTATACCCTTTGTGTGTGTCACTAAAGCCTAGGAAAACACATTTTGTTGAGTGAAACTAAAATTTGTGAGTCTGGTAAGGTCTTAGGCATGGAAAACAGAAACATCCAAAGACTTTGAGATAAGAATAGCCAGGTTTGGTGTCAATTTGTTTTTCAAAAGGTGAAACATTTTTTAAAAGTGTAATAGGGAGTATGTTTAGTAAGTGGGAATTAAAAGGGCTCATGGCTAGAAATAGTAGGGTAAAGAGGCTTGAGCTAGGAGTGTCAGACCTGTTTTAACAACATATCTATGCTTTCTGCCATTCTGGATAGATGTGTGAGGGCAAGATGTGCGAATTAGAATTCTATACTCTTTTGTTAAAGGAGGAAATGACTGAAACTCCCCCCCCCCTTAATCAGATTGAAATCTTTTGATCTTTCTTGCACAATTATTTTCAACAAAAAACTTTGAAATCCTTAAAATATTTTATCACTCTTGTGTTTGATAGGATACAACCATGTGAATCTGGTATGGTCATCAACAAATAAAATGTAGTATATGAAACCATGTTTAGACAAAATAGGGGTTGGTCCCCATGCATCTGAGTGGACCAAGTCTAAGACATAAGAATACTGTTTTTGAGGCCTAGTATAAGGAAGATTATGTGACTTACCATACTGAAATGAGTCATATAAAATTTTATAGATAGTTTTAAAACAAGGATTACATTGTTTGAGGATTAAAGACAGGACTCTATGAGAAATATGGCTTATACGCCTATGCCAATCTTCTTCAAGAAATACAACCTATGTGGACAAAATAACCTTATCCTTAGGAAAAACAAAATAGCTTAGAGTATTAGAGAGAGGAATTGAAACCAAATTTTGGAATGATTAGCAGATACTGCATCTTCAAATTTATAAATACCATGTCTAGTTGTACCTGTGAGTAACACTGTCCATGTGACCTGGTCCTTAACAAAAAAACTATTAGCATGAAAGTCAACAAAAAATATGATTAGATAAAGTAAGTTGATGAATATAAAAAGTTTTGGTTAATTTACGGTGCATGAAAGATGTTTTTTAGAGTAAGAGTGTTGTTATCAAGAGTATTAATGCTAGATGTACGTAGATGTTTTATATTTAGCTTGTGACCACTGCCCACTGTTATAGTGCTCTTTTCTCTTTTTGCTCCATCATGTTCAGAACTCTTGTGACACGATGAGTGGCACCATTATCTAGATTTCAAGCATTATATGTGTGAGAGTCTGTGTTTGAGCCTTGTGTAGTAAGAAACGCACAAGGTTCACTGCCAGTTTTGTTTTTATTGTTATTCACATTTCCCATCACTGATAAGTTTTCTCTGTAATAAGAGTAGGCTCTACTATGTCCATATCTTCCACAAACCTGGTAGTGAGACTTGTTAGGGGTGTTCTATCTACCGCCTTTTCCCCCTCTGTAAGAGTTTCTCCTTCTGAAAATGTTATATCTGCTTTAAGAACCTCTCGATCTAAAATTGTTTGACCCCCAGTAGTTGTCAATATTGTTATTAAATTATCTGTCATTTCCATTAGAGTTTCTGCTTCTTTTAGAAATTGAATTGGCAGAAAAAAGGTTGAGACTAGCAACATCATTGCTTAGTTTGTTTAACTGGTAAGTAGGGTGGATTGTAAGTCAATCTAATTACTTACATCTCTCTCTGCTAGACTGACAGTGATAAGATTAGACTCAGCATCCAAACCATTTAGAATATGTGATACTAAATGATCCAAAGGCAGAGGAGACCCTGCCAGACTTAGATTGTCAGCCAGATTCTTTATAGTGTTGAGATAAACTTCCATAGAGTTTTTTCCTTACGAGTTCTTTGAAACTCAGACCTTAAATAATTTAACCTATACCTATTTTGGATACCAGACAATCTGGTCACAACATCCCACATGTCTTTGGATGTGTTAACCTCCATTATTTGAGAGACTATTTCATTGGTCACATTGTTATATAACCAGTCTAAGAGTAGCTGGTCTTTGCCTACCCAGGTTATATAGTTACGATTTTTTACCACATTTACATTGGAATCAGTCACCAGTTTAAAAGGAAAGATCTCCTCATCTATGATAAAATCACCATGTTGATTACCTCGAATAACTAGTAACACCATAGTTTTCCATAGCAGGTAGTTGTTTCTGTTTAATTTTACTGAATCGAATGCATTCAAGTCTTTAGGTCACCAACATTTTTGTTGTTGAGGATATCATTGTAGAAGTTAGCATTTGTTTTAGACGTCAAAGGTGAATCTAGTTTATCCATTGAAGGTAATGACTATGATACCAAGTAAGAATGCAAGAGAGTGCTACTTTAAAGCTTTCATTGAATTTTATGTATATTGATGTATAACTTTCTTTGTTTACGATACTGTACATATATACAAGAAGAAGAACAAATCGCGAGGTTGTTACAGGGTAGTTAGCCCACAAGATAGAAACTGAACTCTAAATAGAATCAGTTGAAGCCAATACGACATAGTTTTGTTTAGTGAGAAGAATAAAAACCTTGGTCTCATCGTATGAGTAAATTGGATCTGTTTATAATGGCCAAGTCTTTGTAATATTTCGGATCGGGTTGAAGCCCATATTATAAAACAAAAATAAGGACTTCAACCAGACAATCATGTACTTCTTTTCTTTGTTTATTTAGCTAGATTAGGGTTTCCTTTCATTAAAAGAAAGTTTAAAAAATTTCCACAACATTTACTCATAACCCCTTTTGTTTTGGATCATGTCCATTTTATTGTCGCTATAATTTATGGATTGTTTGAAAGATGACGGTAAAATAAACTATCCAGCATTGTATAAGTTTATCAGAATTAGATTATTTAAACTAACTCCATCATCAATCACAATGAAATAAATCAATTATGTTTTATAATTGTCGTGATTCCAATTATATTTAATAACTTGATATCTCCAACATTATGCACTGGACGTTATATAAATTTAACAACATTTTTCTTATGTCTCATTCTGGAATTTATAAACTTGATCATAAGACAATTAGAAAAATATGTTCACCAAACTAGTCATGTTTATTAGGTGAACATTTTTGTTAGTATTGTTATTTTGATTATAAATTGGTTGATCTTAATTAAATTCAATCAAATGTTTTTTTATAAAGCGTTGGATTGTTAAATACATATTTATTCTTCATATTTATTGTTGTGTTAATTTAGTGGATTCACATGATTTTTGTTAAAGAACAAGAGTATTTCTTCACATATGTTCTTCGAAGCTGGCAGTATAATGGGTCTATGCCGGTAGTGTAAATGCGTTACACTACCATCATTGGATGCTAACAACGAGTTTTGCACTACCACTGTTGTCTAAGCTGGCAGGGATTACCTACAACGGAAGCTGATGCTAGCTGAGACAATACTATCACCTATGTTAAGGTTTTCTACACTGACAACGCAAAATTTCCTTCCAACATCCAATGCTGGAAGTGTAATGTGTTTACATTTTCGACATAGACCTAATATACATGTAGCTCAACATGAATTGTGCATGCAGATTGTTTTGTTTTTTATTTTGGAAATGTCTGAAAATGTTTTTGGTTCCAAGAAACAAATGTGTAGGTCGGAGGTAAGGCTGAAAGCCCAACATGAGGATGCTCGACCGATTGAGGCGGGAAAAATGCTTACGAAAAGGAAACATAATGATAAAATAGAAACTGGTTCCTATTCGGCCGCACTTTAGAGTTCACACCACACATCGCGGTGTGCACACCATTGTAAGCATAAAACTATTAGAGGCTAAGCATGAAACTATTAGAGTTCACTCCACACATGGCATAATTTTTACCTAAAACATAAGTAAAATACAAATGCAAGAAAGCAAAATATATAGATAATTGAAACTCGTCGATGTTAAAGACGCGTTAATGGTGACAGATAATTCCATCCATGCTCGAACTGTTTTTTGAACGGATATTCCTCCTATTTGCTGATTCCATCAAAGTTTGAGGAAGAGGCTTGGAAACAATTATCTTCCGCATATGCTTTATCTTTAAGTTGTTGCACCACATGATCCAACATATCTTTCATAATTAAGCTTTGAAATGTCATACAAAAAACATCACGTATGTCTTGTTCTAGTTGATAGGGGAGTGACACAATGGGTATACTCAAAACCTTTTTCAAATAATCTAACCTGACGGTGATTTTTTCACGACTGCGTTCTCGGGGCATCATACAATCGGAACACGTTGTTTTCCTTTCGTGGATCAAGTACATTATGCATAAAACATTTTCGGAAAAATCAAGTGTTTCTTTTGATATCGTGCGTTTCCGAAATCAACTGTTATGAGAAGATGTTCCTCTTTGTGGACATTCCGTTTCGCATCACCCATGTTTGAGACTTTTCAAGGTTATGTGCTTACAAGGACGAACATCTATTTATTGAGATTTTAGATGTGGATAACTTAATCAAAATAGAACTATCAAAGTTGGATACGTGTAAAATATGGATATCATAATACCCTTAACCAATCTTCTAGGGAAACCAATCGAATAAGACTAACACGCATCCCAAAGTATGTCAGGATGACCCCACGTGATGAGATCGAGTTCGATAAAATTCATAAAAATACTAAACACATATTAAATTAGATAAATGTTTGTATAAAAATAGTACATAAATTACAAAAAGAAATAATTGTATGAATTCCCTGCCAATGGTCTAAAATTCATACACCGCCAGCGTTGCACAACACTGGTGATGTAAAAATACTAAACCGCCAGTGTACTCGCCCAACATGGACGGTGTTGTTTTTATTTGCGGTGTAGTGCACACCGGCAACGTAATACCTACACCGGCCACGCCTAAGGGCTACACTATTGGTGGCATGCACGAAAACATGTTCCGACCGAAGAAACTCCATGGATAGATTTCAATTTAAACTTAGTTCTAACTTTAATAAAAAAAAATATATTACTTCATTTATAGTTCCAACTTTTTCAATAAGCTTCGAGCTCTCTATTTGTTTGGTTTTTTTATTAAGGTATGAGGTAGATGTTTTTTCTTAAGAAAATATGATTTTTTCAAGACTTTTTTTAGAGTATGTTAAAAATATTGATTTTAGTAGATAAATAGAAAGTTTGTTTGTTCATTTTGTGTTCAAATGATCGAAAAGCTAACTTCAGCAAAATTAAAACAATTCAATATATTTTGTTTGGGTAAAAGAGGTAAAAGGATAAAAAACTAAAAAACTATGAGATTTTGTTTTGAACAACTTATAGTTGAGATCAAAAGCCAAAATCTTCAACGAGCTTTCATCATATTCAAGAGAATATCATATCTATATATTTTAGACATCATCTCTTCAGAACACAAATATTATTTCAAATATTATCTTTTAACTTTGTGGTTATTACTTGACTTATATTCAGACTCGTTACTTTTATCTATATTAGATTATCATTTTTATCCCTAAGTTCTTTTAAAAATTTGATATTTTGATTTATATTTGTTTCCTCTTTTAAATAATAGTCATCTCAAAGTAACATCATTAGTTTCTTTTAGTTCATGTTTTTTTATATAGCCCTGATTAGTTTACATGTTTTTTTTTCTAATATTGAATCCAAAATATCGTCCTCCACTATTATATATTTAAAACAACGCTCACTTGCTTAGATTTATAATGGATTGTAAAAATTAATTAATCTTTTCATTATCTATTTTATAGACAAATAACTCATCAATTAAAAAACATATAGTGAAAGTCTACAGAGTATCCATTTTCGATTCAGTTTGTCCTTCGCATGTGTTGGCTATCTATGTTTGATAAAATTACTTCATTGACTGTCTACTTTTGATAAATTTAGTCCATAGATAAACACGTATGAGAGGCTAACTTTATCGAGAGTAAAACAGATTCAACCAAACATTTTTCATCGAAAGATTTTCTATTTAGAAAAGGGACAATTAAAGGACTACTACTAAATGATTTTAGTCGGGAAACTATATATCTAGAAAGTAGATAGTCACAAAACTATATATTGTTCAAAACCTTTATAATGTTATAGATTTTTACAATATGACACATACTCCTACAATACTTATTATTTTTCTACTTTGCGGTCATGGCATTATTTTTCACTTATAATATATCATTCTCCGGATACAACTCATAAGTTAGAGACATAAGAAATTATACATGTGGTAAATTATGAAACTAGTACAATGTAAATCCTATCAATTTAAGATATGATAGGTTGTATGTATTCGCTGGTGAAGAAACTAGCTCCAAGTATTCTCTAAGATCCAGAGAAGCTTCTTGCTTCAAGCTAATATTTCATCTCTGCTGCTCCTATGTCTCTTAGTTACTCACCAAGCTCCCTCCATGGCTCATAACATCCTACAAACATCAACAGAATCTTTTATGGCTCAGTTCCCTCCTCTGTGTAACCTTCCCAAAGTTTTCAACCCTTTAGAAAACATAAACCATCCTTCAAGAAGATCCTTTGCAGCTGTTGTAAATCCTTCTCACAATAATCTTGACATAAACCCAATCTACACAAAAGAAAGAACTGATCACATATCGTTACAGTTTTAAGAATGTGACAAAGAAACTATGATTGCCTTAACAAAATACACTTTGATTGGAAAATTTTCCAAAGGATTTCCAAAAAGGAAAACTCTCAATCAATTTTTCGCAGCAAAGAAGTTCTCTGGAGAATTCACATACTGAAATTATGACTCCAAACACATTTGTATAGAATTTTCATTAAAATTATACATGTGTAAGCTCTAGTCTCGTAGAGTTTGGACAATTGATGAATCATCTGTGAGAGTCTTTAAATGTTTGTCATCATTCAATCCCAAATTCGAATTCCCATTGGTTCCAATATGGATTAGGATAGAGAACCTACCTGTATACATCTACAACGATGACTTCATTCACTCTATACCCTCCTCCATTTGCCAGCTATTGAAATTTTTTATATCTGCCAAAAGTCATGCAATGTTCAATGCCTGTTACGCTTGAATTCAATTGGATATCTCCAAGAAACTACAACACCATATCTGGGTAAGATTTGGCAGCAATGAAGGTTTCTGGCTCCATATAAGTTACAAAGATAACCCAAAGCATTGCATCACTGCCACCATATTGGTCATGATCAGGAAACCTGCAAGAAAATCACCCAACAAATTCAAGAACCATCCAAGAAAAATAATCTTTAAAAGTAAACCAACTTGAAATAGAATGCATTTAATCAAAGTAAACGACCCATTGATTTCATTGAAACAATGAAAGATCAACAACAGTTAAAGTATATCATTATCAAACCCAACCTCAACGAAATACCAAGAAAATAAATGAAGGAAGTTGCCCACTGGTGAGGATTAAGTCTGACCAAAGGGTGTTCTTGGAAAAAGTTTTATCTTTTTCAGGTATTTATTGTTAGAGTGAAGGGTAGGGAGATAAAAGAGGTGTGTTCTAGTTATTAAGTTTTTCTCACCCTCTTAAATGAGGGTGGCTGGGGTATTTATACTTGTTTTATGATCCATGGGCCGTTCGGGTCGGACTTTGGACTCGATCAATCTTCAAAGCCTAATACCTAAATGGGTTAGCACACAGCTGAGTCATGATTTAATTTTTCGTATTGTTCATCATAGGTTTGGTTCAAAACATGTCTGAATTACCCCTTTAGTATAGGCAGTAGTACCCTTCTAAAAATATCCAAACCTATCAGTAGCCCTTTTAGGTCTTTTAAAAATATTTTGGAAGACCTAAATTATTAATGAAAATACTAGATCATATTCGAAGTATTTTTTTGAAGAGTTCGCTACCAAAGAGAAGATCCTGACTGGATCCGAAGTGTTTTCTTTTTGTAGATGGAAGAAACAAAGGTCAGAATTTTAAAAATAACACATGTCCTATTCTGATTTGGCCTCTCATCCGTTTTCCTCCTTGGTACTTGCACCTATTTTTCAAAAAGTAATTATGGTGTACTTAATAGTCCCTAATCATTACTGGAATGATTTATCTCCCCTAAGTGAAGCACTCAAGTGGCTTTTTTATATCTATATAAGTCAGTTTCACTATTTTTTTTCAGAAACAAGAAAATATTTCTAGAGAGAGAAAGCTTGAGTTCGTGACTTTGTTTTATACCTGGGAAATTATAAGTTCACAACCAGAACTGCTCTGATCAAATGAGGTTTGTTAAATCTATTTGATTTGGTAAAAGCAAGAAATGAGGCAAGAACCGCAGTCAGACTCCCTGCTTCTCCTGGTGGAGTAATTAGCCAAACGGTACCAGAACCGGATAAGAGCTCACCGTCGTCCAAAACATCGATAATCTGAAAACCTTCTTTTATCTTGATTTTATCGACCCTAGAATATAAACCTTCATCTCAAGTATCCATAGATCCTTTTTCTAAGGACAAAGCAGTTTCTAGTGTTAAGAAACCCTCACCATTTCTCGCCATAGGATCAGACACTGAAAATGCCACACCCCGAGGAGTCATTCAATTATCCAAGGCCAAGAGCACCCCTCCCTCTTGAAAACAATGTTATTTCAGAGATATCAAAACCTCTTGCCCAACCTCCTATGGACCCAAACCCATTGCCTCCCCTTAATGAGGTCACCCAAATTAAGAAAGAAGCGTCAATTTCTAAATTTGTCAAACAACGGTCGACTATAATGGAAGAAAATATGGAAGATAGTGGGGAAGGTACTCCATTGAAGACATTCAAACACACTGGGAATACCAAATCGAATCGGACAAGTAGAGAAAAAGTGGGACAACCATATACTGAGTCACTTCTGAAGTGCCTGGAAGGGAAAGTTGGGCCCAACTATCGTAAGGTTAGTGTGAAATACTTACTGGCCCTTCAAAAAATTTCCAACGTGTATACATATACTGTCGAACTAGATTGGATAAGAACACAATGGGGCTTTCGGGAGTCTATTAAGGTGAGAATTCCTATTAATCCGGAAATACCTATGGATCGTAAAGCTAATGAAATGGTGGCATACACCAAGGTGCTGAACTGGTGTCTTTGTTTCCCTTTAGACCCGGAAATGTTCAGATACTTTCATCTAATCAAGTTTTTCCCAAGTCATCTAAGCCCGAATGTCTGGTCTATTCTGCTAGTCAGCATTATTGCTTCTAGATTGTCAAAACTTCCAATGCCTAAAGAGCAGTTTGTTGTTGTGGCTGGTTTGTGTAGAATTCACCAAATCTTTTCTATCATTACAACATGGAAAATGAATAAAAAGTAGTGAATGATCTGTTGGATGCTGAGAAACCATGGAGGACTCAGTTTCTTTTCATAAGTAGAGCTTGGGAGAATGGAAAAAATATCAAATACAAAGAAAATCCAATCCAATTGACTAGATACTGGAAGAGTTCAGGTAACTCTTGTTCAGATTTTTATTAGTATTTAGACTTTATGTTGATATACCGAACTGATTATTGTGTCTCTTTGCAGTATTTCTGAAAATGTTCTCAGAGCATCAGGAGGTGGGAAGGGCTACATTTTCCAAGTTAAATCAATGGGTATTGGAGAATTGGGGTTTGCCTTTCACAATTGTTTCACTTCTAGAAATATGTTGAGGGCTCACTTGTGGAATATCACTGGAAGCAGAGACCTTTCTTGGGAACAACTGACCACTCCCCCTTCATCGGATGTCATCCTTAAAATAACTGAGGAGAATGATGGAAAAATCTACTTACTATCCTAAAATAAAGATCCTAACTATTTGGACAAGATGAAGAATAAAAATAAGAAGAAAGCTGGAGTTGACCCATCTCATCAGGTTCCCGAAGCAGCTAGTTCAGAGAATCCTGAAGAAATCAACGTCATTTTGTTAGAGCTAGTTGCTGCAACAGTTGGGAGTCCAGGGGATCAGACCAGTTAGCACAAAATAAGAAGAAAGGTCACAAGAGGCGCAAGGAAGGTATTGACTGGAGGGCTGAAAAAGAAGAAGAAGAGTTACTTAGGGTTAGAGATACTTCTGTGTCCTTCGGCTGTTCCTTTTAGTCTTCCAACTGATATTTCTCCACAAGAAGAGGTACCAACTAATCCTCCTTTTCCAGTATTTCATACAACCGATCAGCCAGTTATTGAAGGAGAGGTTAACCTGGATGACCTTCGTAAGATGTACTTAGTGATCTTGATTAGGATGACTTCGATCAGACCTTTCCTCATACCATAATAGCCAATGTTGTAACTTATAATTGTAAATATTTTGAGGTATTGAGTGAGCATAATACTTTGGGCCATGCAGTTTTGGGCTTCATCATGCCAATAGTCGATTTGGAAATAAAATTAGGGATCAGACTAAGGATATAACTTCTCTTACCACAGACAACCAAAACTTGAAAAAATCTCTTTCATCTGCACAACAAAAAGTGGAGGCTTTAAATAAAGAGAAAGAGGAACTGAGCACCAAACTATGTTAATCCAAGACTGCCCAAGGGGACATCCAGACTAAGTATTCCAAACTGGAAACTACCACCTTTAATGCGATCAAGTCTTTAAAGGAACAACAAACCAACAATGCAAGAACTATCAACACCTTAACCAAAGAGAAAGAGCAGTTAAAGAAACTTCTTAAAGAGAAAGAAGAAGAAAATATTTCTCTATACAATTATCAAGCTCAATATATAGCTCCAGCAGTAGAGAAGTATACTGCTGGTGTTGTGGATTATTTGGAAAAGAGACATGAATGTGTTAAATCAGATATGGTGTTGCTATTTTTATGAGACATTTCTAAAGAATAACCTTGGATCTTTGTGGAAGTTTGTACCATATGAAGAGATACCTTTTCATACCATGATAGATGGTGATAAACATGGTTTTTCTTGACCAAGTGAGTGTGAATCTGATGAGGGAACCGATGAAAGCTCAAGCACTGATGCCAAGAGTCCCAAGAAAAATTACGGTAAGGAAAAAACCGAAGGGAACGAGCCCTAACGTTATTGTGTTTACTTTTTTATGTTTAAGACTAAAGTCCTTGGTTGGCCAATGCAATTTGTTATTTTCTTTTAAATTTTGTTTTGCGAACCAAAGTCCTTGGATGGCCAAGGCATTTTTTGTGATGGTGGATCGGACATATTTCGATCAATGTGTAATGTTAAGTTTTCCTTCGTATGTATTTCTTTATCTTCTTATGTCTAGTTTTTAGTCAGTATTTAATTCTTCCGACATGTTTAATAAGCGTTTAATTCATTAAATCACTTCAAAGATATTTCATTTTAATGATAAAAATGTTTAATAGATCCGATCACTTCAAAGATATTTCATTTGAAGGATGAAAATGTTTAATTGATCCCATCACTTCAAAGATACTTCATTTGAAGGTCGGAGGTGTTTAATAGATATTTAATTTATTAGATATCTTCATACTCACCACTATCATTGAAAAAGAATTAAGATAACATTGATTGAAAACCGGACACCTCATTAGAACCTCCCCACGCCACCAGGGTAGGATATGCGCTGAATATTTACATTGAAGTATGACAAAGTAAATATTTACAATAAAATTTTACTTAAAATACAACCTGAGATGCTCAATATTCCATGGGTGCTTCAACATGTTTCCTTCTTTGTCTTGAAGTCTATATGTTCGTTGCTTGATTCTTTCACACACCATGTAAGGGCCTTCCCAATTCGGAGCCAGTTTCCCAAATTGTTTCTCCTTGGTATGCAAAAAGACTTTTCTTAATACTTTGTCATCTAACTGGAAATCTCTTCTTTTTACTCTGGATGCAAATATACTTCTCCTTAAACCATGATAGTGAGATGTTCTAAAAATTCATTCACTCTTCTTTCTTCAATCAGATCCAACTGATTCCTTACTACCATCTCATTATTTTGTTCGGAATAATTTTGTATCATGAATGATAGCAAATTATCATCTATAGAGGTGATTTCATCCATCACATAAACAAGGGCAAAGTGAAACTCTTGGGTGGCCGTTCGTGGAGTAGTTTGGTAGGCCTACAATACATCTTGTAAATAACTCAGCCATTTCCATGGGGCTTTTTCCAGATTTTTTTTTAAACCTGTTAAAATTTTCCAATTAGCAGCTTCAACCTGCCTATTAGCCTGAGGGTGGAAAGAAGAAGAGAAGAAATATTGAATTCCTCTGCAAGTGAAAAACTTCTCCATGTCTTTGTTGTCAAATTATGACCCATTGTCTATAGTAATTCGCTGGGGAATTCCAATCGCAACAAATATTAGATAGGATAAATTTTATGACTGCCTTTGAATTGGTTACAGCTAGTGGTGCAACTTCTATCCATTTAGAGAAATAATATATTTTCGTGATTATCATTTGACGACCTCTGGAGGCCATGGGAAGAGGTCCAAATAAGTCCAAACCCCATCTATCAAAAGTTATGGGTTCGGATATTGACTCTATAGGAACTGATGGCGTATGGATTTCATTCCCATATTTCTGGCAGGGATCACATCTTCTGACCATATCTTTGGCATTTGCCATTATAGTAGGCCAATAATATCCTGCTAACAAAACTCTCCTGATTAAGACCTTATAACCACAATGTGCTGATCCATCTCCATCGTGCAATTCAGATAGAACACTTAGAGATTCTTCAAAACCCAAGCAACGTAGGAGAGGTATGCTATAAGATTTTTGATAAATAATTTCTCTCAAAACCAGGTATCCACGAGCGTTATACCTGATCGTTTTAGCCAAGACTTTGTCTGAAGGTAAAACTCCATTGAAAATAAATTTATGTATTTTATACCTCCAATCTTTGGATTGTATGCTAGATATATTCATACTTTCTTTAGATTTACCCTATTTCGCTTGAACTTATCTTATGAAGGTGCATTATTGCATAAGAATCCATGGGTATACTTCATAATAGGTTATGGTGGCTAAAGAATCCGCCATAGTATTCTGCGATTAAGAGATTCATACCAGATGATTTTAAAACTTTTGATAACTTCCCTCAGTACTTGCAGATACTTTATTAACTGATCTTTCATAGTTTTAGATTTCCCTTGAGCCTGACGAATAAGTAACTGGGAATCACTTACTAACCGGACCCTCTTTGCTCCACATATTTGAGCTAGTCTTAACCCCGCAATGGACGCTTCATCCCTGATTCATTATTAGATGACCTGAAACCAAAACATACAGCTTGATACATAGTATCACCATAAGGGAAATTTAAACAAATTCCAGCCCCACATCCCATCGTAGTAGACACACCGTCTGTTCGGATTACCATTCTTTCTTAGACTTGTTTTCCTGCTCTCGTTCGTAAAGCCTTTTAGTATGAAACTCTATCAAGAAATCAGCTATAGCTTGAGACTTGATTGCGGTCTGAGGTGCAAACTCAATATCATAGTCTCCAAGCTCAACTGGCCACTTAGTCATTCTTCCTGATATGTCAGCTTTTTGTAGAACATTCTTTAAAGGAAAAGATGTTTGAACTCTAATCGAATGTGCTTGAAAGTATGACCTCATTTTTATGGCTGCATTCACCAACGACAAGGTTAATTTTTCTAACTTTAAATACTTTTTTCTGCTTCCAACAAATTTTTGCTTATGTAATATACCAAACAGGGGTAATTATCCACTTCCCTTACTAATACAACACTCACGGCATACTCTGATACATCTAACTACATATAAAGTTTTTCCCCTTGGATAGGTTTGAACAATGTCTTGGGTGAAGACAAATGTTGTTTGATTTCAAGAAAGGCTTGATCACATTGCGGATACCAATTAAAGTATTTAGCATTGCTCAAAACTTTTAAAAAAATGAGCACACTTGTTTGAAGATCTTGAAATAAACCTATTCAATATAACAACTCCCCGGTTAGTCTTTGGAATTCTTTACTACTTCGAGGAGGATCCATAGCCAATAGAGCATTTAACTAATCTGGATCGGGTTGAATCCATTTTTCACTTATGACATATCCTAGAAATTTGTTAGATCGGACCCCAAAAATAAATTTATCTGGGTTTAATTTCAGGTTGATAGCGTATAAGTTAGAAAACGTTTCTTGAAGATCAGAATATGTATTCTTCTTCCTCGAGAGTCTTCACCATTATATCATCTATATATACTTCCATGTTTCCGCCAATCTGGCTAGCAAATGTTTTATTTACCAATCGCTGATAAGTAGCTCCAACGTTCTTCAATCCAAATGGCATCACCTTATAGAAATGAAGCCTTCTTTCTGTGATCAAAGTAGTATCATCTTGATAGTTTGAATCCACCTTCAAATGATTGTGCCCTTGAAAATCATCCATAAAGTATAACAACTTGTTCCTCGATGTGGAGGATACCAACTTATCTATCTGAGGTACTGGAAAAGGATCTTTCAAACATGCTCTGTTATGATCAGTGAAATTAATACGCATGCGTTATTTTTCATTCTTCTTTTAGACTAAAACGGGGTTAGTCGTCCACAACGGGTATTGATATCCTTTAATATGACCTATCTTGGTTAACCAGATCAACTTCTTGTACTATCACATCAGATTTTTCTTTGGAAAATGACCTTCTTCTCTGCATTACCAGTCCATCAGTGGATTGGACTGATAATTTATGGCAGATTACTTCGGTGGGTACTCCAGTTATATCATCATTGAACCATGCAAATACATGTAGATTGTTAGAGAAGAAAGATAATAACTTTTGCTTCAAACTTAATGGTAATTTAGTGTCAATCTTAACACTTTTTCCTTCTGCTAAACATTGGATTTCAAATTATTCTATGGGTATTATAAAACTAGAAGCCTCCTTTGGATCATCTATTTCATTCTTATTGGTCGAAGGCTCCAGTAGGTTCTATTCCTTGTTGGCCTTGGCTGCCTCCAATGACTTTGAGGCAAGAGGTGTTACATAGCATTCTCTAGCCACTTTTTGACTGCTTCGGAAAACACCCACCTGTGCACCACAACATATTTTAAACATTGATGGACAATAGAGGCCACAACGTGCATCCTAGAAAGCTAAGATCTTCCAAATATAGCATTGTAGGATGCTGGGCAGTCAACCACAACGAATAATACCTTTACCGTTTTTTTTAAATGTCATCTACCCAACAGTACTTCCTCTTCAAACTCACCAATAATATATGCCGAACTTCCTGTAAACCCCACAATAATTTTGTTTGATCGTTGAATAACCTAGGGATTTTTCATCTGCATATAAGAATTCTAAATAAAACATTTTTCAAACTACCATTGTCAATCAAGATTCGACGTATGTCATTACCCCAAATTGATGCCCCTATCACCACATCATCTTTGTGCGGCCCCACAATATCTCTTAAGTCATCTTCATTAAAGACTTTGAAAGGAGCTGGGGTTTGGTACAAATGTGTGGATATTTTTCCTTCCAACTGAGTAGTCAAGCTGTTGACATGCCTTTTTCTTGAAAAAATTGAGGGCGGTGTCACGGTGTCTTCCCCAAATATGGTTAATGATTCAAAAACATTCACCAGACCAGAAACTGTAGCATATTTATCCACTATCAACCCCATCTGATTCTGATCTGGGTCAGGATCAAGGTATATAGAGTCCACAATAAATCTTTCAACAATCAGCATGACATCTTCTTGTCTGGATATCTCTGGTACCGTTGCAGAAGTTGTTCGAGGAGTATTGCATTGGATTGTGTATTATTTGGTCTGTTGTCCTCTTGTTTTTTTAACAAAATCGTCTAATTTTCCTCTCTTAGTGAGATTTGACACTTCTTGCTTCAATGTTATACAATCATGTGTGTCATGACCCACATCATTATGATATTTGCAAAAACAGGTACTTCAGGTCTCTCTAGGGGACTACAATGGGGTTGGCCTTCTAAAGTGCACATCATTTCTAGTTTTGTCATAAATTGTCGCTACACTCTCTCCCAACTCAGCAAACCATTCAGGCTGAACCCATGGACCTCTTTTACTTCTAACTTGTTGGTATTTATTGGACTGATTCTGCTTGGGCCGATCTGATCCCTGTCCGATTTCCTTTGATTTGTAACCAGATTGAGTTGTTGCTTGTGGAATCGGCATAGTTATGGTGGATCTGTTCTAACGATGCACACTAGAGTTCTTAGTTTCGTCAATAGTAATCAGCTTTCCAACTTGATTCAACAGTCCCCCAAAAGTCATTAATTTTTTTTCGGGTTACTGAGTCGGCCAAATTACCCGGATTTGAGCCTTGTCTTAAAGAGGCGATTGCTACTTGTACAAAACAATCGACTAGCCCATTTTTCGTGTTCACAAACATACTAACGTTTTCTTTCAAAGATTCGTTTGGCTCTTGGGAACAATGAATGATCGTATCATCATTCTTTTTAAGCTCCTTACTTCCTACTAATTGCCTCCAGAATGCTACTCAGAATATGTCAAAAACTGGTATAGACCCCTGGGGGACACTGTTGTACCACTTAAGGGCATTTCCTTTAAGGTTTTGTGAGAAGGCACGACATAGTAGCTTGTCATCATCATCAAAATTCATCATAAAGTTTTTTAATTGCTCGAGATGATTGTCCCGATCTTTGTTGTCATCATATTTCTCCATTTTGTAACTGTCAAATCGCTTAGGATGATGTTCGAAGAGTATTTTTTAAGACAAGGGTGATTGTCTTCAATTTTGGCAACGACTAAATATTGTATCTTCATTGGGAGTAGCAAAAATACCCGGTTTGGATTGAAAGGCAAATGGATCGATCAGCAAACGGTCAATGTGGTGATCAGTTGAACCCTTTATGTTTCCTTGATACTTTTTAATTTTATCTTGTTTATCCTTTTTTCTTGAATATTTCTTGGTCATCCTTAACTTCTTCTTTAGACGGCATTCATCACTGCTGGATTAGAATGATTCTTCAAGGTCTTAATCATTGGATGAAAACTCTGATGTTGTGCTCACAACTCATTTAGACCGATATGTTTTTTAGAGCTGATATGAGTCTTTATGGACTACTCATTTTCACCAGGCTCATCAGTAAGGTGGAGTACGGATACACCAGACTTCTCTTTTATTCCCTTTTCAGCTTGTTTGTGAGCCTTAAAGCCTCAATCTCAGCCCTTAGTTGATCATATTTATCATGCATGGATTTTTTTTCATCATCATTGTGATTGACATGAGACACAATAATGTTCTCATTATTCTCTCTCACACCTTCAACC
This sequence comes from Limnanthes douglasii subsp. nivea, assembly GCA_036936605.1. Lineage (NCBI taxonomy): Eukaryota > Viridiplantae > Streptophyta > Magnoliopsida > Brassicales > Limnanthaceae > Limnanthes > Limnanthes douglasii. The sequence goes on from JAUPFV010000004.1 coordinate 215,161,122, forward strand.
TCTGGAGGTGGAAGGTCTTATACATTAGGATCCATCTATTTCAATGACATCCGAACTACTTTATTTACTAGTTTTGAATCTGAAATTCAGGCACCTTCGCCTCCCACTGTGGTCGTCAATTTGGTGTGGATTATTTCTGATCAAAGGGTATTCTTGGAAAATGTTTTATCTTTTTCAGGTATTTATTATTATTGTGAATGGTAGAGAGATAAAAGAGGTGTGTTCTAGCTATCAAGTTTTTATCACCCTCTAAAATGATGGTAGTTGAGGTATTTATACTTGTTTTATGACCCATGGGCCGTTCGGGTCGGACTTTAGACTTGGGTCAATCTTCAAAGCCTAATACCTAAATGGGTTAGCACACAACTGACTCATGATTAACATAGTCGTATTGTTCATCGTAGGTTTGGTGAAAAACATGTCCAAATTACCCCTTCGGTTTAGGTAGTAGTATCCTTCCAAAAATATCCAAACCTATCACCCATATTAATGGGAAAATTCTCCAACAATTTTAGAATATAAATCTACTCTGAATGAAGACATTATTAAACAATCAAGAATTTAGATGAAGATTTCTCACCTTCTAACAAATCTGATTTAGAATGTTATGCTTCAAAACAAAATAACATAAGCAGCATATCTCCTACACCTTGGGTCAATAAGAAAATTATTGACAAAGATTTCCAGTTGCTCCTAAACAAAAGATTAAAGAAAGAAAATATAAGAAAAAGAAAAGGCAGTGTTGTTATCAAGTCCCTATTCGGGGCCAACCACTCCCCGACTCCAATCATTCTCATGATTAAATTCTTTTTATTGGAACATTTGAGGCATCTGAAACAGGGCTTCCATCAGAAGACTCAAATCCATCATTACTAAATGAAATCTTAATATTGTTTCTATTCTTGAGCCATTCATAAAAGTTGAATTCATCCCTTCAATTGTTGTCAAGCTTGGTTTTACAAATTACTGCTCAAATTCCAACTACAAAATATGGTTATTTTGGTATGACGATTTATGCTGCAATACTATAATCAAACCCCCTCACTTTCTTTACTCACTTGTTACTCACAAATATCTAAACAAAGTGTTTTATCTAACTACTGTTTATGCTAAATGTCAGACACTTAACATAATTAAGTTATGGAATTATCTTAAATCCATCTCTAAATCTTGTCAAAAATGGCTTATAATTTGTGATTTTAATTTTATTACTTCCTATAATGAACAGATATGATGCACAAACTTCTGCCTAGACAGCTCTGCAGATTTCAACAAAACCATCATAAACTGCTTCTTGGAAGACACTGGATACATTGGCACTAAGTTCACTTAGACAAACAAATCCAAATGTAAAAGATTGGATCGAGCTTTATTCAGCTCTGATTGGTCTGACTATTTCAACAACACCAAAGTCACTCACATGGCCAAAACCTTCTCAGACCATGCTCATCTTCTTGTCTTTATATCAAATGATAAATATCTTCATAAATCTAGCTTTAAATTTCTTAACATATGGACTTTAAGTTATGATTTCTTACCTACTGTTGAAACTAATTGGAACTTAGATATGCAAGGTTATCCTTTATTTATTTTTTTGGAACAAAATCAAAAGATTGAATGTAGTTGCACGAGCCATGACTATATGACCCTTTTAGACAAATGGAAAAAAGCTTTATTTGAGGTCCAGATATCCGAATTAGGACCTACAACCACTCATATCGAACACGTCGAGAAGCCCAACGATTTTCAGAAACATCAAAATGTGATGAAGTCTAAGCCCTAAATTCCATCGCTTAAGCTCTTTCAATACTGTTTTTATTAATTTTCTGCATTTTCTTATTTTTGTTGGATTTTATTAAAATACTTAACCAGCTCCAATCGCTTTGAAATTGGGATGGGCTTTATTTTATTGCATAAGAAAAAAACTATAATTTTGGGCTAGGGTTTTGAGCACTTTTATAAAAAGCTCTCAAACCTTAGCTTTGCCTCAGACTTTTTTGAATAGAATTTGAGTTTTTATTTGAAGTCTCTTTTACTCTGACGTAGGGTTAGAGCCTATATATCTTTTTGTTTTTCATCTTTCTTTCTCTATATTTTCTGCCGCCTATTCCATCTCGTAGCTTGGCGCTACCATTGAAAGAGGATCCCAAGTCTTGGAACAATCTCAGTTTTAGAAATATTATTTATTAAGTAACTGAGGCTGAAGACAAGGCCAATGCATGGAGCAAATTCTTCAAGATAATAATATTCTTCAAGTTAATGCTCAACTACTTCAAGCTCTTGTTAGAGATGAATCTGATTGGTTTCAAAAAACTTACACCAACTGTATTAATAATGGTGATAGAATCACCAAAATCTATCATTCATATGTCAAGAAATTTTTTTTAAAAACAATAACTCCATTAAAGAGAACTGGATCACGGATGATAACCTTATTCGTAACTCAACTCTTTCTTACTTTAAAGAGATCTTAACTAACAATTCTGACCTCTATCACAAGGATAATGGCAACTTGATTAGAAATCCTATGTTCCAAAACATTCAAGCTAGTAAATGATGAGGACAATTTAATGCTAATGAAAACTCCTATTGAAGATGAAGTCTACAACACAATGAAAATCCTTAATCCATCTAGTGTGGCAGGCATGGATGGTTTTAATCAATTATTATTTATTACATGCTAGAATACCATCAAACATAATTTATGCGCTGTTGTCACCTCCTTCTTTTAAAGCCAAAACATCCCCAAATACATCCTATCTACTAAATTTTATCTCATCCCAAAGTATTGTAACTCTATAAATTAGAGTCAATATAAACCAATTAGTCTATGCACCTTCTCCATCAGAATGTTATCTAAAATTATCAACATTAGAATCTTACATCTGCTCCTCAAAATCATCTATGAGGTGCAAGGGGAATATATTTCAAATAAGTCCATTCATAACAATATTCTTATAGCCAAAGAGATTATTTATGATCTCAATAGAAAGGTAAAAGCTGGGAATATGTTTATCAAATGGACATGGCTAAAGCCTTTGATAGAATGTCCCACATCTTTATTATTAAAGTTTTGTTCTCATTTGGATTTGACTCTAAATTTATCTACCATATTGAGAGTATAATTAGAAATATATAGGTTTCTATCATAATCAATAGCAAGGCAACTCGTTACTCTAAAACTAAGAAAGGTCTTAGACAAGGGCACATTTTTCCCCGAGTCTTTTCATTATTGACGATGAAGTCCTCCTCAGAGGTCTCAATAACCTTTTCAATAAAAAGAAGACTTTAAAATACACTACTATGAGCTCAATTACAATTTCATGTTTAGATTTCGTAGACGCTCTTCTCATTTTCACTAATATTGTATTTACTTTTATATCTACTCTTAGTAAATTTTTGTAAGACTATTAGGATCTATCAGGACAAACTATCAACAAAGAAAAGACCAAAATTATCTTCTCCAACAATGCTCATCTTATCAGAATTTCTTGTATCTCAAATATGACTGGATTTTTCTCTAGCTATCTCCCAATTTCATACATTAGGATTACTATCAACAACAACAATACAACTAACTTTGAGCCTCTACTTAATAAAACCAGTAAGAAAATCTGTGATTAGAAAGGGAAAAACTAACCCTTTACATTAGGATTATGACCTTCTACATTAGGATTATGACTTGTATCTCTTTAATCACATTAAAAGCAAAACAAGCCAACTTATCGTACTTGGATTTCATCTTCCAGTAGCTGAGTTAAGCTTAACACTGATGGCTCATCTCTCGCGAATATAGAAGCCATTGGAGGAATCCTTATAAGGGATTCTAACTGATTCTTGGCAATGTGTATGGAAAGCTCTCTTCAATAATAGCAGAAGCTCGTGCCCTCCTTGATGGCCAGAAGCTCGTGTCCTCCTTGATGGCCTTCTAATCTGCAAGAAAAAAGGATTTGTTAGCATCAACATCAAGTCTGATTCACAAATATTTGTTAATGTCCTTTCAACCGGTGAATACTAGTGGCCTATTTATCCATTCTTAAAGACTGTAGAGAGCTTATCAGATCTTCCATGGTGATTACTCACATAAAACATATCCAAAATAAAACAGCCGATTGGCTCGCTAAATGGACCTCCAAATGCAAAATGAGAATCGAATTCAATTTTCACAATGCTCCTAATCAGTTGAGTGTTATTACTTTCCTTAAAAGTATAGTACTTTGCTACATTAGGAAAAATTCATAACTCTCTATTCTAATTTCTATTCTCTGTGAACTCTAGGCTACTGCAAAATTCCCTGACAAGTTAGGCCTAATATTTCTTCTTAAATGTTTTGCAGGTGTACGGATTACCTTTAAAGTTCTTTTGTTTGATATAGCCATGGTTGTTGGAATGCTTGTCAATTATTATTCTTCGCCCCTACTCCTCTGTTCCTATCTAATCTCAGCAAGTTTTTATCCATCTTCCTTTGTCTTAAATATCTCTCAATCATTTTTGTTTCTCTGGCGGATCTCCTCAAGCCTGCAAGGCAATCATTCATTTTATCAAAATCCTTTTCGGCATCATCAATGACCAAACTGTTGTTGCTCTGATTTTGTTCAAATTGAAGCTGGAATCTTCTTGTATCTTAATACAGTAAGATTTCATTCGGTTAAGGTCTGGTTGATGTTATATTCTTGACAATAGCCTTGGACGTTATGTTTCAGAATTTCCCAAGATTTCTAGATCCTCAAAAATTGTTCGGGATAGAAGACGAAGATGGAAAGCATAAATGTCATATATGGCAAATTATTATCCAAGCTCTCTGAAGCAAAGAATTTGAAGTATGAATGTTTACATGACGCCTCCTCAATATTAACATAAATTTCAAGAATGGTTAAAAATATATCATGGTTCAATAAAAGATCCAAATCATCAGATGAATTACATTTAGTTGGAGGGAATCAATTTTAATTTTGGCGAGCTAAAGGAAATGAATCACCAATACAATTTGAACTGAAAAATTCGATGTAAAAATAAAATGAAAAATAAAGCATCGAGTGAAATAGAAATGAATTGGCATATGAAAATTTAGAGGCCAGTGGTCCTCTCCACACATATATAGATTTTAGTTTAGGAAATTAATCTTTGAGATAACGGTAGTTAACGAGTGTGAATCAATTTTACCGGTTTTGGACTTGTACTCTCTTGATCAATAAAAAAACCTTCCCATCAATTTAAAATGTATAGGCAACTTATCAATTAATTTGTCAAATACTATCCAAATTATTTACTCGAATATATAATATACCATATTGGTGTATTTTGAAGTACCGCAATCCAATTTTGAGGAAATTGATTATGTTGCGCATGAGCTCCTGGTGTTGAATTAGTTATATCTGAAATAGAACATGAATTTAACGATGCATAGCTTTAGTTTTTCTAATTATAAAGCTCACAATAATCCTTTGTATATATTTTCTATTATAATATGTAGATATGAATTTTAAGATGCTGTAGTAAAATCCATTTTATTAATATTTTCAAATAAACTCAAAAGAATATATTGAAGATTCATATGATTCTTTTAGCTCCATCATTTAATTGCAACAGTTTTGTTTAAGTTACAAATAAACTCTTAGATATCTTATTTATTGTGTATAGGTGTTATAGGTATAGTTGTGGTGGTTGATGAAGACCGAATTATCCGAATGATAAATTGAATAAATGGATTATTGAACGAAGTTTATTTTGTATGTTATGATCCAATCATATGTAATAAATAGAATTATTTTAGGTAATAATGGTTTTTGATGTAAATGGGATTGAATTACCAAAATAAGTTTATAGACCATATAAATTTTTTTAGGACCATTAAACCTAAGTTTGCTATAAATAAGTTTTTTGAGCATTTAATAAGATATAGAGAACTTTCATACTTCTGACCTAACATGTTTAAACATTTTTCTCTAAACTATATCTTAACCTGTTTAATTCTCTCCCTCCCGCCAATCCAAAAAATAATTTTATTATTGTTATTACTTAAACACCCTCTTAGTTTTCGGAATATACCAAAGGATGGATTTTGAAATACAAGTGGATCATCCCCATGTGATCGAGGGAGTCGTGAACGGAGAGAGGTCTGGTCAAATATTGCACAAGACCGACGACAAACAAGAACGGGTGCTCATGCAAGAATAACATGACCATTTGCGAGAGAAGATTGAGATTACGTTCTAAAAAAGAAGAATTAATAACCTTTTTGGGTACAATCTAATCGGAAGTCCAAAAACTCGAAGGACAAGAGGCTCTGATGATGAAGTTGTCGACTCGTATGTTCAGCACAATCCAGAAAAATATTGACGAGGTCGATCATGTAAAATCCATCATTCCTCGAAGAGGTAACGTAAGACCATGAGTAGTTATAGTCCTTCAAAGTCTAGTGAATTTTTTTTGTCTGAGTCTGAGGATACTTCGTCCTCTCCGAATAGCTATCACCGTCATAAAAAGAGAAGAAATCTTGGTGATAAGCACTATTCGAAAAAAAATTCCAATCGACATCAAAGGTCGAGAAAATAACATACTTTCTCGGATAAACGAAGACATAAAAAAGGTAAAGGAAAAATAGAAATTTAGGAAAAGATATGAGGTTCGGAAACCATATTGTTGATTATCAAGTGAATGATAAGTTTTCCAATCAGTCCGAACATGGTATATTTTGTGATAATGAATGAGGGTCACCTGTTTAGTTAGGGAAATAATTGGAGACATACTCCTCTCGTTGCGGAGATTATCTCTGGACAATTGCCGAGGTGGTTTGTTATATCTAAGATGGAAAATATCGATGGGATTAGAGATTTAGATCTACACATTGAGAAGTTCAAGAACTTTATTATAAATTACGATGATGATGATGCTGATGATAAATAGTTGTACCAGGATTTCTCCCAAACTTTCAAATATAGTTCTTTGAAGTTGTAAAATCGGTTTCCATAGGTATTTATCAAGAACTTTGATATGGTTTGGACTTATTTTGAATGAATATGAGGGAAGCAAAGAAAATAGTAAAACTGAGACACGATAATTCAGTGCCACTAGCTGATTGGAGAAATTTTGAAGGATTATATTAAACTCTCCATTTAGACTAAGAATTTATTTGAAGATTTCTTCGAACAAGTGGTAATAATATCTTTTAGGCATGGGCTTCTTCATGAAGAGTTAGCTGATAATATGACCTAAAATAAAGGAATGCATTTTGGAGGTTTGATGTCACAAACTGAGAAACGTATTAAGATGGAAGACATGAAGAGATTAAAGTTCCCCCATCTGTAGAGGCAGGCTCCACAAAATACCGTCTCGGACTCTCAATAGTAACAAGCTCAATCAGTTACTAATTCTCGTCTGAATTATACTAAATAAAATTTACCTTGATCTAGGGTAAACCGACACCCACAGGGTCAAAAAGATAGATCCATAACGAATCAATGGGTTCGACCTGAATACTTTGAGAGAGTTGACAAATAGTATTTCCATTGGTAGGGTCGCAAATCCTATAGGGTAATCACTTTGAAAGGGTCAACAATCTTCGAAGGTCAATCATGACCTAAGGCAAATACTACATTTTTACTTTTTTATTTAGTTATTTCAGCATAAAAGTATTAATTACTTTCTTATTTATTACCTTATACTCATTATAATAATGAATAAAGGTTAATGGGATTTTTTGTCTGTGGGATTGACCCATAAAAATAACCCGAGCTCGGCCTATTAACATAAAGTCAACCTATAAAGGCTTTTAGAAGTATTATTTATGAGAGATGAACTTTATCTCTTTAAACATTAAATATTCTCATCTCATATTTATTACACCTCCACCAGATTACCTAAAGACCCTCCAAACCAAATTAATTCTTTTATAAGAGTGACGACCACAGTAGGAGCAGTAACTTAAGGTACCCAGATAGCAAAATCCAAAATCTGACATACAAAGTTTGCCTTCGAAGTTTTTTGGAACATTGATCATGAAATGTAGATATGCTCCTCCTGAAAATGAAGAGGTTAGAGTCAAAGAGGAGCATGTAAAAATATCTCATGTAAATAACAAGACCGAAGAAAGGATTTTCATGCAAGAGAAGCTAGATCAATTGCGAGAAGAAATTGAAGCTTCGAGACACAAATACAGGCTGAGCAAGATTTGGTGGGGAATATTCTATAGGAGTATCAAAATTATCATGATTCATGTAATAATCCATAACATAATCTTAAGGGGTGCCAAGATGACCATTCCATAAAGCCCATCAAGATTATAAATGGGAGCATCGAGCTAAATATTTTTCCAGCGCTTTAGAGTCTACTTAGTATTTTACAACGGAATCACAAATATCCTCATCATCTTCGAGCAGTGATCAATGTCGTAAGAAAAATAAATAAAACCTTTGATCTAAAAACATTTTAATAAACACCATAAAACAAGTAAGCATGATTCTTTGGGAACAAAAAGGAACCGAAATGGTAAAGAGAAAAACAAAGAATATCATGAGAAAATGAAGGGGGTCAGCTGAACAAAGCATAGATCGCTTGTTGAGTGATCAATTCATTATTCAATCCGAGTCTTGAATTTTGCCACCTCTAATGAGGATCACGTGTTCACTCAAGGACACAATTGGAGGCAGTCGACTTTGTCTACAAACATCATCTTCGGACTTTTACCCAGGCGTTTTCATATCTCAAAATGGAAAAATATGATGGGAGCCAAGATCCAGATAATCATCTTGAGCAGTTCAAGAATTTTATAATGAGCTTTGATATATGTGCCAAATTATTGTGTAGCGCTTTTTCATAAACCTTCAAGGATAACGCATTGAGGTGTTATAAAGATTACCGCAAGGTTCGATCAAGAACTTTGACAAGTTATGGATGGTCTTCTGAAGATAATTTGTGGGGGCAAAGAACTTAAAGGAAATGGGGACACTATAATCCATTGCTGGCAGCAACTCGATGAATCTTTAATATATTATACCTAATGCTTGATGAATACCAAAGATGGGTTGGGAGACTGCTTCGAACAAGTAAATATAGTTTCACTTAGGCAAGGGTTGTTAGCTGGCGAGTTGGCTAAAGTAGTTACTCATAAAAACACAATGACTTGGGGTGGTTTGTTAAACCATGTAGGAAAGCAATGAGTAGCAATCACCTGAGAGACTCTAGACATGGTCATTAACGTAGAATCACCCCTTCAACCTCTTTTCAACAAGGTAGTAGCTAATCACAAGCTACGGTTAGCAATCATATGAGGGACTCTAGACAGGGTTCTCATCAACCTAAATCGAGCTAGTCCAGTCAGGGGCATAAATTTAGACCAAGACGAAATCAATAGGTTCAACCTAGTTATTTTGAATGATTGATTGAAAATGTTGCGACTATTTGTGACAGGTCAAAGAATTTGTGCAACCCCACCCATCCAGACTCTGAGGGAAAATCGAAACCCACGATTCTGTAAATATCACAATGATGTGGGGCATGATACTAAATATGGTATTACTTTGAAGCAAGAAATACAATCTCTAATTGAAAATAAGAAGCTAACTACCTTTGTTAAATCACAAGTGGGTAACTGATCAAAGCCAAACACAAGTGGGGTTGTAGGCAACCGTACCTGCTCCCAGAAGACAAGGTATGGAAGCTCCCAAACAAAAAGGTACAATGGTAATTATTGAATAATTAGATGTAGACTTTGAGTATTTCGATCATGATCTAGATCTGGGTCGAATGAATATTGTATGTAAAAATGGTGGAAGGGTCTCTAAGTTATATTAATTCTTCAAATTATTAACTATTTTCGAAGGGGATACTATGACAGCTCCTTCAAGTAGTTCTAGAAAAAGGCATGGGGGTTAGCTTGATCAAACAATTAAAATTGAAAATGTCTTCTCATTTGTATCAAAATCCTACTCCTTTCATAGTGATGAAGATTATTTAAGAAATGTTACTAGGCCACATGAGGATGTTGTGGTAATCGGGGCATCTATCAAAGGAACATAGATCCGAAGAATCTTGATCGACACTAGTATCTCAACTAATATCGTATTTTTGTTCACCTATAAATTTAAAAATAATCCATCCGTTGTTCTGCGTTCGAACCGAACCATAGTGGGATTGACGGGGAACTATGCTGATGTTATTGGAGAGTTCGAAGGGGAAACAATTCTTCGCAAAGGAAAATTTAAGAAGATGGTGAGATTTTTGTTCGTAGTGGTAGATTTTCTAACACCCGAAAATGCCATTTTTGGCAGATGTTGGTTATCTAGGATGCATGTCGTTTCATCAACAGTTCACTAATGCTTGAAGTATGCAATTGGAGACCAGGTATGAGTTGTTCGAAGTAGTCAAAAAGTAGCTAGCAGTGTTATGTTACCGATCTTGCGCCAAAGGTATTGGAAGGTGGGACAACTAAAAGATAATATCAGTTACTAGTCTTCCTCGGATCCAAACAAAATAGATGATCCCTGGGAGACTCCTAGTGCAGTTATACTTATTGAGGAGGTAAAAGTGCGTAGGTTTTCGAATGGAAAAAACATTAGAATTGAAACCAAATAACCATCGTAAATAGAATAAAAAATTGTTGTCCTTCTTGTCTGTGAATTTGCATGTGTTTACTTGGTCTAATGAAGGTGTAACGGGTGTACCAGTTAGCATCATTTTCCATTAATTGTATATTTGATGCGACGAAGAACTAGTAATCTAAAGACGAATGATATTTTCCGCAGAGTAATCTGAAACTATTATCAAAGAAGTAGAAATTCCAATAAAAATGGGGCATATTCAGGAATTTAAATATCCATTATGGACACGAATCCAGTATTTGTAAAAAGGAAAAATAACATATGGTGGATGTGTATTGATTTCCCCGATTTGAACAGGACTTTCCCAAAAGATCCTTTCTTTGTCCCTCAGATAGATAAACTGATAGATTCCACCTATGGCAACAAGTTATTACCATTTATGGATGTGTTTGATGGTTACAATCAGATACAGATGGATCTAAAGGACCATGATCATACTATTTGTATCACTGAGAGGAGCCTATATTATTATAAGGTTATGCCTTTTGGTTTAAAAAACATTGGGGCTACTTACCAATGTTTAATTAATAAAGCGTTTGGCAGTCAGATTGGGAGAAATGTAGAGGTTTATATTGACGATATGATAGTAAAATGTCTAAAGGAGGAAAATCACTTGTTTGATCTCAAATAAACCTTCTCCAGTCTTGAAGCTATCAATTTAAAACTAAATCCGGAGAAGTGCACATTTGGCGTGCGCTTCGAAATGTTTTTAGGGTATGTCATTAATGAGAAAATGATTCAAACTGATCCATCATAATTAGATAGATTACTAGCTATGGACCCACCCAGATCCACAAAAGAGGTCTAGTTATTGACTGGAAGACTGACACCTTTAAACAGATTCATATCAAGGTCGTCGGATAAGTGTGCATAATTCTTCCAAATGTTGATAAATGCCAATGAAATTAATTGGTCCCCAAACTGCGACAAGGCTTTCCTCTAAATCAAGTAGTATCTATCTTTTGCCAAAACTCTATTTAAACCAGTGATGGGAGAAATAATGTATGAATACTTTACAGTATTCAGCCATATGGTGAGTGCAGTGTTAGTCCGGGAAGTTGATAGTTACCCTCGCCCCATTTATTATCTTATTAGGGGGAGTGTTGTGTGATGTCGAATACTTTGAGAGCGCATTGTTTTGAAACTAAGGCCCATTGTCCACCATTAAAACTTGCGGGATACCAAAGTGTGTGAGGATCTGGTGGTGTATGAAGTCATATACCTCTTGAGACCGGGTTCGAGCCAGAGCTTTAGCCTCCACCCACTTTGTAAAGTAGTCGACCGCGACTATCAAAAATTGATGCTTGGCCTGTGGCCATTAGAAAAGGTCCAACGAGGTCGATTCCCCATTTGTCGAAGGGGCAGGGAATAGGGGTCGCTGACATAGGCTCGTTCGGCATATGGGCGGTGTTAGCATATTGCTGGAAAGCGTGACCTTTCTGGACTAGGAGTTTGGTGTCGGCAGCGAGTTTAGGCTAATAGTACCCTGCGAGAAGGAATCTGCGGATAAGACTGCGGTGGCCATATTGTGCCCCAGAATCTCTTGCATATAGGTCATGAAGGAATGAAGTGGCTTTCTTTTTACCTAGGCATCGCAGCAGCATTCTGGTCGTACTTTTATGGTATAACGTGTTGTCGAGTAGGCAATACTTGGTCACTTTTATCTGGAAAGCTCGAGAAAGGGATTTATCTGTTGGTAGCGTTCCGTAGGTGAAATATAGTAGGAAATGACTCCTCTAATCTTGGACGTTTTTTATCGAACATACCAGAAATGTCTGGAGGTTGTGAGCGGTGCTATGGAGTTCCTGAGTTATGAGAGGAGGGTGGTCAGCTTTCGCGGCCGCTTTAGCAAATGCGTCGGCGTCGGAATTTGTGAGGCGAGGTATTTGTTCATACTCGACATAATGAAAATCTGCTTTATACTTCTTGAGGATCGCGAGATAAGTTCGAGTGGCATCCTGTTTTGCGTCAAAAATTCCCTTAGCCTGGTTTATGACTAGCTGGAAGTCTGAGCCTACGTGAAGATTGTTAGCACCACAGATTTGTGCCAAACGCATGCCTCCGATGACAGCCTCATATTCTGCATCGTTATTAGTTGCTGGAAAATTGAAACGGATTGCATGTTTGATTTGCTCCCCAGCCGGTAATAGTATGGCCTTGAAAGTATGGTCGCATTTTGCGCCCTGCTACTACCAAGCCCAAAGCGAGTTTTTCAAGATCCATATAACATTTCTCTGTATCGGCTAACAATTTACTAGTGTAATAAACAAGGAGTTGAATGTTGTCTATTTCTTTAATGAGTATCGCGCTGACAGCGTGGGCAGAAACGGACAAATATAGATACAAAGAGTAACCTGGCGCTGGAGCTGTAATTATTTCAGGGGAGGTGAGGTAAACTTTTAAGGCGGTGAATATTGCATTGCATTCGTCGTTCCAAGAAAATTTCTTTGCTCCTGTAGCACTCCAAAGAAAGAGTGACTTTTATCTGAGGCTTTTGAGATGATGCAGGATAAGACCGCGAGGCGTCCGGTGAGGAACTGAAATTCTTTGTTGTTGCATGAGGGCACCATTTATAGTAACGCCTGTAATTGAGCGGGGTCGGCCTCCATGCATTTTTGTTTGACTATGTAACCTAAAATTTTCCTGCTGGGACACCAAAAGAGCATTTTAATGGGTTCAACTTTAGGTTATACTTACGTAATATTGCGAAGATGTTGTTAAGTGCTTCTAAATGTTGGTCGAGGTCTTAGTTTTGACTATCATCTCATCAATGTAGGCCTCCATGTCCTGGCCTAATTGGTCTTTGAAAATCTGGTTGACGAGGCGCAAGTAAGTGGAACCTGCATTCTTCAGTCCGAAAGTCTTGACTGTGTAGCAGTAAAAAGGCCTCCCTCGGTTTGGAAGGCGGTATGCTCCTTATCGCTTGGGAGCATTCGGATTTGATTGTAACTTGATTATGCGTCCATGAATGACATGTATTCACAGCCGGACACAGAATCTACAAACTGGTCGATGCGTGGCAGAGGGTAAGCATTCTTAGGGCATGCTTTATTCAAGTCGGTAAAGTCGACGCACATGCGCCAGTCACCGTTTTTCTTTTATACCAGGACTTGGTTAGCAATCCATATCGGATACTGTACGCGGAAAATATGGCCAAGCCCGAGTAGCTTGGCGACCTGCGAAGCAATTGGTGCTTGATTCTCGCTGGAGAAAGACCGATGCTTTTGTCGTACTGGTTTAGCGTACCTATCGATTATTTACTCATGACATATGACAGATGGGTCGATTCATGTTACGTCCTGAGCAATCCATGCAAAAACATCTAAATTGTTATGTAATAAAGCTATTAGTAACTTTTTAAAACTTGAGTCCAATGTAGCCCCGAGGTGGAAGACATGCCCGCCCGCAAGAATTTCGTTGATGACACTCTTTGGCTCGATGTCCTGGTCATCACTGTCCCAGGGGTCGTCCATGATGTCGGGCAAGGGAGGTTCTTCTGGTGGCTCGTTCCCACCCTCGCCGACTAATTGTTATCTGATTGGTTTGCTTAGATCCACGATAACTGAGTAGCAAGTTAATACTGCTCGTTGCCCAGATAACGCCTACAGAATTGTTGTTGGGGTACTTAACGCATTGGCGAAACGTACAAGGAGTTGCTTCCATTTTGTGTAACCAATGTCGTCCTATGATCGCGCGGTAAGGGCTCGGAGCATCCGAAATAAGAAAGATGGTTTTGAATTCCTTTTTTATTAATCCATGTCCTGCCGTTACTAGTAGCTCGACTTATCCGACACATTGGGACGTTTTTCCTTCATACTCAGTTAGAGTGCATTGTGTGGACTTATATGGGGGAACTCTCAGCATTTGGTCATAGCTAGCTTTGAAAATAATATTGGTCAAACTACCTCCATCTACTAATATCTTTGTGTCATCATTACACCTCCGACATCTAGAGTTATTGTCAGGACGTCCTCATGAGGGGTGGCTATTCCTCGCATATCATCATCATCATTAAATACCAGGTGGGCTACTGGTTCTCGATAGTGATTGTAGGAGGGTCCACATATAGATAGCACCTGCTCGTCCTCCCTCGATCTCTTCTTTGCTTGATGTTCTGCCTCAGTTAGAGACCCTCCCCCCCCCCCCTCCAGATATGGCGAGCATCCATTGTTGCTTTCGTGAGTCATCAGCTTTATCTTCTTGTCGGTTAGCTAGCTCATTTTGGCGTAGCTCTTCTCGTCTAGCATGAGAGCCCTGTAGTGTGCTACCCTAAAGTCCTGAATCTTGTTGTCGGACAAACTGTATTAATAAGCCGTTGTCAACCAACCGTTGTATTTCCTCCTGTAGTTAGCAGGAATAATTGGTCGCGTGGTCGTGGCCATTATAGTATACGCATAAATTTTGGGTCGATCTTGTGTAACTTGGCGCAGATATAGTCCAGGGGGATTGGTATCGTATCCTGTCCCGGGTGCGGTCGTAAATGGTGGAGATTGATTCTGTGAGTTGAGTGAATTGTCGCGCCGGATATTCATAGGCCGCAGGGCGCTGGTTGGTTATGACCCTTGTAGATTCTCTTTGGGATTTATCACTGCTTCTTGAAGATTCCCCTTTATACCTGTTGGCGCTCCTTGATGATTCTCTACTAGATCCCTCTTTTTTTTCTTCTGCTATCATCCGCAGATATTTTGGTAGCTGGAGTAGTTTCCCCTAGCAGTGAAGGGACCTTAGTGACGTCATCTACTTTAATGAACCGATCCGCTCGTGCAAGAAGGTCACTTATTTTGTCACATGGAAACATGATCAGATCAGTGTATAACTTACCTTGCTTGTCCAGTCCCCGCTTCAGGGAGACGACTGCCATATTTTCTGCCAGATCAGGGAGTTTGTTCATGGCATGGACAAATCTCTTGATATACCATTTGAGAGGCTCTCCTCTTTTTTTGTAAAGGTCCATGATGGAGTCAGGATCCTAGCGTAGCTCTTTCTTACCCACAACCGGTTCCTGAATGCACTCGAAATTCTTGAGAAATCACTTATTGTGCTCTTAGGGAGGCTGTTAAACCATTCCATTCCGTTTCCCTTGAGAATCATTGAAAGATCCCTGCACAGCATTGTGTCGTCTGGGTTAAAAGCAAGCATCATATCCCCGAACTGTTCCAATTCCTTTCGGGGTCTCCCGATCCGTCATATGCTTCCAAGCAAAAAGGGTCAAATTTCTTAGGGTGCTGGAAGGCAAGGATTGAATCTACAAAGGGAGATTTCTTAAGAATGTAGGTAGCCATAGTTGGGCATACGTGATTGTACTGTTCAATCATTCCTTCTTTGTCATTTTTCAGGGAGGCCTACCTCTGACGTTTCTGCCCGCTACTTTCTCCCATTCCTTCACCATGCTTGTACCTTTTGGAGGATCCCTCTCGCATCGCTGCTTGGCTCACCTCGACAAAAGACTTAGGAAGACGTTGGTGCTCGTCCGTTCGCAGCCCTCGCAGTCAAAGTGTTAACTACTTCTTGTAGATTCGTCACGGTCGCCTTATTTTCCAGGTCTCTGACTTCCTGGTCTCGATCAGCCTTACCTTGCGCCACCTGCATTGTAAGGACCTGCTACTCCAAACGTCTAACTTCATTTGCGTCCTCAGGGAAGCTACATTGAAGAGGTTGATATGCCACGTTGGTAACTAATTCCGCGATAGCTATTGCGACCAGGGGGTTTCTCTGCAAGGCGTCTTCCAAGTTGCCCTAGCCAGATAGCAATGGGAGAGTTGATCCCAATTTTGGCTTAGTTACTTGATTAGGGTTATCCGTGGTGATACGTCTTTCGCTAGGTTCAATATCAATCCTATATCTTGTTACTACCATTGGTGTTTGTAAAAAAAAAAGTTTTTGATTTTACCCACAGACGGCGCCAAAAATGTGTTTATAATATTATCGATCCGAGAAGATTTTGGACCATAATATTTTTAACATCGTCCTTACCTCATATTTATACTTGATAAGGAAGAATAAAAGACAAGGAGAAAAGTGTAAAGAAGAAACTTGACAGGAGAAAATAGCAAAGGAAAAGTATGATAGGAGGAAAATGTATAGAAATAAATGTATAAGGGCTGAATTGTATTAATTATAAAGAGGTAGCCGGAATAGGAAGAAAGCAAGATGTAGGGACCAAAAGATGTAATTAGTCCAAGTTAAACCGTGTGGGGTCCGCAATTGTACTATAAAAGGACCACACACGCTTCACAAATCCCGAGATGAATAGTACGAGACTTTCTCTCTCTACTAAACCTAGTAATCTAAACTTTCTCTCTCTAAATCTAACACTGAGATATTTCTGTATCGCAAAAACCTCTATCAACAATCTTCGTATCACATTATCACCCGTGGACCACCTTTAAACTCTTCAATACTACTTTCAGCCGTTACTTTCTTATTAATTACAAATAATCAATACACATAGACTCAAATTAAAATGATCGTTGGATATCCTCATCGATCAATGGTCTTGAATGTTTACGACTGTTGACTATTATCCTTGATCACGAGTCATCAATGTTGACCTTCATAAACGCTAGCATATAACGATAGTTTGTTTTAAGGCTTTCCGAGCAGCACAGCTTTCAGAAATAATTGCTTCCACCACTACTGGATTTGTCGTCCATAAAGGATACTGTGACTCCCTTATATGTCCGACCTTGGATAACCGATCCACCTCATAAACAATTGATTCCGCCTTCTCCGAAGTGAATGCCCTTCTTTTCTGAATCACTGGTTTTACCTTCAGATCAATAGCCAAACTATGACGAATCACCTCGATCGGTAGTCATGTCACATCCTTCGTTTTCTAAGCAAAAACGACCAAGTTAAAAGACAAAAATTCTAGCAGTTGTTGATGTAAAAGTGGGGTCAGCAAGGTTCTGATTCGAAGAACTCTTCCTTCCGAAAAAGTATACTCCTCTATTTCCTCACTTACTGTTAAAGACCCTTGGGTTTCCCTCGGATCGTCAACTCTTCCTTCAAAATCAGAGGTCAACCCCTTTGAATGCTATTCATGCATCAAATTTCCACTGTTGGATCCCCGGATCCGAAGCGCAATGGCATAACACTCTCTGGCTACTTTCTAGTCGTTTCGAACGACCCCAATAAGATCCCATACCACATACTTGAAACATTGATGTACTGTTGACACAACCCCATACATTCTAGAAAGCAAAGACCTCCCAAAAATAGCATTGTAGCTCGTGGGGCACTCCACCACCATAAAAAGACACATGGACCTTCTTCTTGAAAGGTTATTTTCCCAAGCTCACGTCCCCTTCGAACTTCCCAATCGTACGAGTTGTCACACCTATAAACCCTATGATTGTACGTTCCGAATGAGAAATTCGAGAGGGATTTTGCATTATGTCATAAGTCATTTAAAAAGAATATTTTCAGAACTGTCAGTATCCATAAACACACACCGAATTTTAATACCAGCCACTTCTGCACCAATTACTACCGCGTCTTCATGCGGCCCCGTCGTTCCCCACAGATCATCTTCATCGAATAAGATGAAAGGAATGGCATTTTTTCCATATAAGTGAGTAGACATTTTTCTCTTAATTCGAGTTGTCAAATTGACAATATGCCTCTTCCTCGAACTATCAGTGTTGCCATCAATTGAATCACCTCCGAAAATGGCTAATGATTCAAAAAATTTACACAAATCTCGCACACGCCACTTCTTTATTGGCTCTTCAACAACCATCAAGATTAACCTGTTCGGATCCTTATCCAAATATTCTGAAGAAGCATCGAATTCTTCAGCCTTCAAATCTAATGTCCTCATGATACCTGCAATATTTGTTATTCCACTCCTTCCTTGGGCTATTTATTGGAGTTGGCTTCCTAAAATTTATGAAGCTTTTGTTCTTGTCAAAAATTGCAGCCACGCTTTTTGTCAAATCAACATAATATTCTGGCCTAACCCAGTTATTTGGCCTCGGTTTGTTGTAATTATAGGATGGAGTATGATTTGAGTATCCACCACTTCGAGGTGGCAAATTATTATTCTTTGGACGTGACTGTTGATTACCATTCGAGGGTTGCCCTTGGTTATTGGCGACCTGACTCGAATTCTTTGAAGTCCTAACTGGTCCTCCTTGGACCCTGGTTGACTCTTCAAGATTGATCTGTTCCTCTACCTGAGCCATCAATGTTCCAAAGGTTAGAGCTCTCCTCTTCGTTGTTTCATTAGCCAGACCCCCTGGCAGAAGACCCTCGCGAAAAGCTGTCACAGCCACATTTTCTTCGCAATTATCCAAACTTGCCTTAGTCAGAACAAACTTCTTTGTGTAATCCTTTAATTTCTCTCCAACCATATATTTGCACTGAATAATCGTATCTCCATTCGCTCCCATTTCCTTACTCCCAATAAACTGCATTCGAAAAGCAGTGTAAAAATCCCTAAAATTTGAGATGGCTCCCCTCGAAATCTTGTTGTACCATTTTAATGGTGTTCCTTTGAAAGTCTTTGAAAATGCACGACACACCAGCCAGTCGTCATCTTCAAAATTTATCATGTAGTTCTTGAACTGTTTGATGTGGTCATTTGGATCTTGCATCCCATCGAACTTCTCCACCTTAGCAATATCAAAATGCTTCGGAAGCGTTATAGATCAAATCTCACTTGTCAACGGAGAGTTCCTCGAATCGACACCTTGCACAAACTGATCCTCAGTCACCATGACTGCATACAAATTTCGATCATTCTCAACATATTAATTCGAGGTGTTCCCTCCACACCAAGTAGATTCCTTCAAACCACGAGGAATGTAGTCCCTTTTAGATTTATGTTCCTTCTTATGCTTCCTCGGTTGTTCTCTTTTTTGTTACTCATTTGAAGAACTCTTATACCTCTTAAAGCCTGTAGCAGAACTTTCAACCTCTTCATCACTAGAGGCTATATACTTTTGTTTGTCTTTTTTACTTTTTTCGAGAAGAATAACGCTCCTTTGGAGCTTCGAAATGAGTTTTCTCCTGCTCACTTCTAACGTGTCGATCAGTACAAGATCGATCGGACTAATTTCCCATCTTAGCTTTCTCGTTTACTTGCCTCACATCGGATTTGAGTTTCGCCGAGTGAATTTCTTGTTCTCTTTGTTCGTACTTTTCGTTCAACGTATTTATTTTATATGCGCATCTCAATATCCGATTGAGTTTGGATCGGAGCAGATCCATCCGGTCTGTTTTCATCTCTTTTTAAATCGTCTTTTAACGTTTCCATCGCTGATCGAAGTGACAGATTTTTTTTCAGGATTCATTTTAAGAGTTCAAACGAGAAAATAAGAAGATTGTCTTAAAATTCAAACAGTTAAAACATTGATTCTTAGTCGTCCACAGTAAAGTCGCCAATTTGGTGAGTTCAATTACTAAAAATTGTCTTATGAAAAAACAATACATGAGTTTTAATGAGAGAGAGAAAGTGAGAACACAATTGACTTAGATAAAAAGTGGTCCTTAATAGAAATACATAATCAGACTTGTTCCATTAAACTTTTATTATTTACCCTTTCGGTCATTAAATTTCTACTTCTTTATCATTGTGAAAGAATCTGAATTGGTAGGGTCGAAGCCGGAGCTCGTGTACGATACTCAAAAGTCAAATAACGAGGCTGACGATTTGAACGAGGCCATATCGGGTATAATTCCCAACCTTGCAATGCGAAAAGATAAGTACAAGGAGTCAGAAGATGAAAGATTTGGTTCAGATGAAAAAAGGTGTCTCGCGAAAAAAAGTCGGGGTGTGCGGTGAAATTTAACGCTTGTGGATGAAGATGAGGAAGACGACGGACCCCAATGTTTGTATTAAGGGGTGAAGATGATGGTGGCAAGGAGGTAAGGGTTCCCGAACAATAGAAAGATGCCAAAAAAACCTCTCGAGAGGAGGCCCCAGGGTTTAAGCCAACTACCTCAAGGGGGTGGTACGAAAGAAGCCTTTGGTGTATATGTAAGAAATACTCTACGGATTTCTTACTAACTTATTGAACCATGAAGTTAAATCATCCTATAATAATGCGGAATAAATACTTACAGGATGTAGACATTCTTAGATCTTCAGATTCCTGACTTAGAGCAGATGATCGGCGATCCTTTACTCGGTTATTGATTCTTCTAAGAGATGGCAACCAAAACACCTTTTGTAATTGATTCGAAGGAAGAATCAATTAGTTTTTCTTAAAGGAATTTTCTCTCTGTATTTTTTTTTTATCTCGTATCTTTTAAGAATGAGGAACTCATTCTTATATAGAACTGGAGTGAGAAAACGGTTCTTCTCTTTTAACCGTTTGTAACTTCCATACGGTTACTTAATGAAGACCAGTCCTTATTAAATTGCCACCCTTAGGGACCATAACCCGGTATTATTTTGTTTTACAAAATAACCCCAAAACTTTACGTTTTGCTTAAGTTGTTTATTTCCGAATCCAATCCTTCACAGTATTCGGAATTAAACCTGGTATCTATACAATTACCTCGATGATACATATTTTATCTACTAGTCCGTTCTTTTCTTTATGATTACTTTTATTGGACTAATATTAACGATAGTCCGATACATCGATAAAACATGTGACGGTCCAACTTAATGGAGAAATTCCAACAATCTCCCACTTGGATCATCATATGCTACTATAGGATGTATCCACTTAATGAACGTTCTTAATTTCTATCGTCACATAGATAACCTTAACAATCCCGTAAATGACCATTAACGACATAGGACTAAAGTCATCATCAATGCATTTCAAGCCGCAAATAGATGCATCAGTAATCACGATATCGCAACAATCAACTACATGGATCTATCATGGTGCATAGCATAAGAATAATATGAAATGTAATCTTACATATCTATTCTTAACTAGTCCCACTTAATTAGAGGTCTACTTACAGCAGAGTACAAATAATCAAAGATAAGAGCACACTGAAAACTTATATATAAATATGTTTGCATTAATGATCTTAAGTTCGCGAATATCATAATACAAACAAATTTAATAGCTTAATACAAAATCCCACTGAAACTAACAATCCTCTAAGTACACAACACCCATGTTAATGGTGTGTTCAATAAAAACTTTAGGTACTAATGCCTTCGTAAGAGGATCTGCTAACATCGAGTTTGTCCCTATGTGCTCCACACTGATTTGACCACTCTGTACTCTCTCTTTAACAGACAGGAACTTGATATCTACATGTTTGGACTTAACCGAGCTCCTGTTACTGTTTGAATACTGAACTGCCGAGTTATTGTCACAATATAATCTAAGGGGTCTTTCTATCCCCTCTACGATTCGCAGTCCCGTGACAAAATTTCGCAGCCAAAGCGCCTGATTGGATGCCTCGAAACAAGCAACAAATTCCGCAGCCATAGTGGAAGATGCAATGAGTGTTTGTTTAACACTTTTCCATGATATTGCACCTCCCGCTAAAAGGAATATAATGCCTGAGGTTGAACGACGAGAATCCTCACATCCAGCGAAATCCGAGTCGGAATACCCTATGACCTCCAGTTTATCCGACTTCTTATATGTTAACCTGTGATGTTTTGTTTGTTGCAAATACCGGAGAACTCTTTTGACTGCTTTCCAGTGTTCCATCCCCGGATTACTTACGTATCTCCCTAATACACCCACCACAAAAGCAATATCTGGCCGTGTACAAACTTGAGCATACATCAGACTTCCAACAGCCGAAGCATATGGAACCTTTTGCATTTCCTCAATCTCAAGTTTTGTCTTTGGGCATTGCTTAAGGCTAAACTTTTCACCTTTTGATATAGGGGTTTCCTTTCCTTTGCTGTTAGCCATCCCGTAACGTTGTAACATACTCTCAATATACGCCTTTTGTGATAAACTCAAAATTCCATGGGATCGATTCCTATGAATTTGAATTCCTAACACAAATGATGCATCACCAAGATCTTTCAAATCGAATTTGTCCGAAAGAAATTTCTTGGTCGTATGTAACAATTCCTTATCGTTTGTGGCCAATAAAATGTCATCAACATACAGCACTAGAAATATGAATTTACTCCCACTGAACTTTTGATACACACAATCCTCCACTGAATTTATCTCGAAACCAAATGAGACAATAACTTCAAGGAATTTGTGATACCACTGTCGAGACGCTTGCTTGAGACCATAAATAGATTTCTTCAGTTTACATACCGTCGACTTTGGATCACCAGAGACAAAGTTTTCAGGTTGTAACATATAGATCGTTTCCTCAATGTCTCCATTAAGAAAAGCGGTTTTTACATCCATTTGATGGAGCTCAAGGTCGAAGTGTGCAACTAATGCCATGATTGTCCGAAAAGAATCCTTCGAAGAAACTGGAGAGAAGGTTTCTTTGAAGTCAATCCCTTCACGTTGAGTAAAACCCTTAGCTACAAGTCGCGCTTTATGCCTCTCCACATTACCCTTAGAATCCCGTTTGGTTTTAAAAATCCATTTACAACCAATCGGTTTCTTTCCCTCAGGTAATGGAACAAGCTCCCATACCGCGTTATCTTGCATTGATTTAAACTCTTCGTTCATTGCTTTAATCCATAAGTGAGAATCAGAACTTTTCATGGCTTCACGAACACTTAAAGGATTGTTTTCTGTTGAACCATAAAATTCTTCATGTTCTTGAAGATACACTATATAGTCTGAAGATATACCGCTCTTTCTTTCTCTACTAGATCTACGCAAAGGCATAATTTCTTCATTTTGCACTTGAACTTCTTGAGGAGGTAGAGTTTGATCTTCTTGAACAACTTCATTTTGCTCCATTGGAACAGCATCCATAGGAGGAAGATTAACATCATCTTGAGTATCTATATGTTCTAACGAATCTGAAGTGATGATTGGCCTTCTAATTACCATATCATGATCTGACACTATAGTATCATTGTTAGAACCTTCATGAATCTCTATTGATTCTTCCTCAAAATGAATGTTCGTTACTAAATTCTTCCCCCCAAACTCTATATCCTCAAAGAATTTCGCTGTACCCGTCTCAAATATATTATTTGTGGAAGGATCATAAAACTTAAAACCCCTACTGTGCTCGGGATATCCGATGAAATAACTACTAACCGTTTTGTAGTCCAATTTCTTTTCATTCGGCCTATAAGGCTTCGCTTCAGCTGGACATCCCCAAACATGTAAATGTTTTAAACTAGGTTTACGCCCAGTCCAAAGTTCATACGGTGTCTTAGTAGTTGCTTTCTTCGGAACTCTATTAAGTAGGTAGGTCGCACATTTTATTGCTTCTCCCCAGAGTGATATAGGTAATGTTGAATGACTAATCATACTTCTTACCATATCCTTCAATGTACGGTTTCGTCTCTCAGATACTCCATTCATGTTGGGCGAACCCGGCATTGTATACTGAGGGACTATGCCACACTCTTCTAGGAACTTTGCAAACGGTCCATGACGTTGTTCACCTGAACCATCATATCTCCCGTAGTATTCACCACCACGGTCCGATCTGACACACTTAATGTCTTTACCAAGTTGTTTTTCAACTTCGGTCTTAAAGACTTTGAACTTGTCAATGGCCTCTGATTTTTCGTGAATGAGATATAGATACCCATATCGTGAAAAGTCGTCAATGAAAGATACAAAATATCGTTGGCCGTTCCATGATGCTGTAGGGAACGGACCGCAAATGTCTGTATGTATCAAATTCAAGACCCCTTTCGCTCTGTATGCATCTAATCGTTTCACTTTGGTCTGTTTTCCTTTTATACATTCAACGCAAACGTTGAAGTCCGAAAAATCCAGTTCACTTAATAAACCTTCTGAAACAAGCTTTTCAATTCTATTTCTAGAAATGTGACCTAATCGCTTGTGCCAAAGTTTTGCTGATTTTTCCATTTTACAATTTAGTTTTCCAGGTATATCTACATTCATTATCTCTTTGTGATCCTTTATAGTATCCAATAAATACAAGTTATCATTTGCTATTAACTTTCCAGAACCAACAACATTACCATGTAAATAAAGACATAAACTTTCATTTCCAAATAGACAAGAATAACTTAATTTGTCCAACAACGGAAAAGAAATTAGGTTCCTTCGAAAAGAAGGTACATACAATACGTCTTTTAAATACAAAAAATGTCCACTGGTAAGCAACAAACGAAAATCACAAATAGAATGAACTAAACACGAACTGCCATCAGCTGTATAGATGGATGTTTCACCATCACTCAGGCTTCGGTTTCTTATCATACCCTGCAAAGACATACAAACATGAGTTGTCGCTGCTGTATCAACCCACCAAGTATTTCTCGGCACTGAAACTAAATTGATCTGAGAACAGACCATAGAAGTGAAAATACCTTTGGCTTTCATCATAGCCCTCCATTTTTCACATTCTTTCTTAAAGTGCCCCGGTTTCTTACAATGGAAGCAACGCCCTTTACCAGACATACCCTTATGCTTCTTTTGTCCCGAACCGGATGCATGTGCATCTGAACCTTCATACTTTCTCTTAATTCCCTTATCCACCTGAGCTTTCACCATTTGCACTTCTGGATGTTCTTGCTTCATCTTTTCCTCCTCTTGCGCTGCCTGAGAAATGAGCTCGTTGAGAGTCCATTTCTCGCGCTGACAGTTATAAGAAGTTTCGAAGTTCTTATACTGAGGAGGGAAAGAGTGAAAAGCAAAGCTTACCACAACATCTTCGGGAAGGTCAATCTTAAGTGCTTTCAGTTTGGAAGCGATGTTTGACATTTCCAAGATGTGCTCACGAACAGTCCCTTTGCCACGATATTTCATAGAGGCTAGCTTAATAAGCAGCGTCTTAATCTCTACTTTATCGTTCTTGGCAAAACATTTCTCTACCTCTTCGAGAAATATTTTCGCATTAGTGATCTCAGGTGGAACTGCACCACGGAATGCTAATGGAATTGCTTGCTTCATGATCCCTAGACTTATCCTGTTCGACTTTTCCCATGCCTCTGACTCTTTCTTCTCCGTGGGAGAACTGTCATCAGTCAGAGGTTTGGGTTCATCGACCCTTAATGCTAAGTCGTAATCATGGCACATCAAGTGCAGCAGCATATCCTCTTTCCACAGCTCAAAGTTGCTCCCATTAAGTATGGGTGCCTTTTTGCCTTCCGGGTTATAGAAATACGAATTTGCTAACATAACAAACAACAAACAATAAATAGCCAAAACATCACTTAACATATAATCTCCATAGTATTTAACAAATAAACATAGCATAATAAAACATACTCTTACAACATCAATAAGATACCTTTGGGCAAGCATATTAATTTGTATATGTATGAGTTTGAGCATAATTAATGTTGATCCTACTAATTGACTTAAGTAAGAAAATCTTCCTTTGGGCCGATTTTCATAGTTCAATTTTCTTAATGACCAATTCACAAATAATTATCTCGTGTCTAAGATTAACTATGTCAAACTTTAAACTTCCTTTGGGCCGATTAAAGTTTACATACTTGTCAATCAAAAACTTGTCAAAACTCTAAAATAATTAATTCAGCAATAGGGATCACTTTGGTGATATATTGAATTATTAATTATTTATCCAAGTTCGGACAACTTAAAATATGCTAATTATTTTGAAAAATACTATACGACTACCTATTCACTTAATGTCCAAACTATTTCGTAGTCTATATATAAATTTAATAAAATTAAATTTATACCTTAAATTTATTATATTATAATATATATGTAATTATATTAAGATATAATTTTTTAATATATATTATAATATAATACTTTATATATATAATAATTATTTATATATATACTATAATATCTTTTTAGATTATGCACGCCTACTTTTTAGGCTAACAGTTACAACACACCTACTTTTTAGGCTAACAGTTACTTTAAGCCTACTTTTTAGGCTAACATTTACAACACACCTACTTTTTAGGCTAACAGTTACAACACACCTACTTTTTAGGCTAACAGTTACTTTAAGCCTACTTTTTTAGACTAACAGTTACTTTAAGCCTACTTTTTAGGCTAACAGTTACTTTAAGCCTATTTTTTAGGCTAACAGTTAAGGCACGTCTCTTTATAATATATATATATATATATATATATATATATATATATATATATATATAATAACATAATTCAGAATTATATATATGAATGACGTGCAGGCGTCAACAATTAGGGCATGTTCTTAACCTTCGGAGAAAACGAAATTACTTTACACCCCTTTATAATAATATTTACTATAAAGCACTTACGCATGCTTAAATTATTATTCTGTTATACATTAGCTTAATAACTGAAAGCACGGAAGTAGCCTATTCTTTAGGGCCAGGGGAACGTGACAGCTTTTTCTTTTTATTTTTATTTTATACTTACATATAATTATATAAATATATGCCGTTATTACGCGTAAAACGCGCAAATAACTAACCCGCCACTAATCTACGTACAACGCGCATTAAATGCGCAACTACTAATATATAGCGGTTTTTTTTTTTTTAACGTCAAATTAACCCAAAATTCGGCCCACTCATCCACTATTGTTATTTTAACTGCTATTTAATTTTAATTTGATTAAACTTAATAACCGAAGAATTCGATTAAACTTAATAACGACGATTATATATATATATATAATTAACAATCGACAACCGTTATCATGTTTAGATATGAGTTTTAAGCCTTTTCAGCATAATAATCAAGATGCATCCATGAGAATTTCTACTTAATATGCAAATTGATTAATAAAACATTTTATATCTAACATACCCGTATATAAACGGTTGACTTGCTTAAACATGCTTTTAGTTGACTATCGAAAGATTCAAATATTCATGAATACGCACTTTTAATCAACAAGTATCAAAGATTATAAACTGAAAATCTGAAAACTTAAGAATTTAATTTCATGGTGGCTCTGATACCACTTGTAAGAAATACTCTACGGATTTCTTACTAACTTATTGAACCATGAAGTTAAATCATCCTATAATAATGCGGAATAAATACTTACATGATGTAGACATTCTTAGATCTTCAGATTCCTGACTTAGAGCAAATGATCGGCGATCCTTTACTCGGTTATTGATTCTTCTAAGAGATGGCAACCAAAACACCTTTTGTAATTGATTCGAAGGAAGAATCAATTAGTTTTTCTTAAAGGAATTTTCTCTCTGTATTTTTTTTTATCTCGTATCTTTTAAGAATGAGGAACTCATTCTTATATAGAACTGAAGTGAGAAAACGGTTCTTCTCTTTTAACCGTTTGTAACTTCCATACGGTTACTTAATGAAGACCAGTCCTTATTAAATTGCCACCCTTAGGGACCATAACCCGGTATTATTTTGTTTTACAAAATAACCCCAAAACTTTACGTTTTGCTTAAGTTGTTTATTTCCGAATCCAATCCTTCACAGCATTCGGAATTAAACCTGGTATCTATACAATTACCTCGATGATACATATTTTATCTACTAGTCCGTTCTTTTCTTTATGATTACTTTTATTGGACTAATATTAACGATAGTCCGATACATCGATAAAACATGTAACGGTCCAACTTAATGGAGAAATTCCAACAGTATACGGTTGGCTCGGGGTCGTCACTAGTCAGTATAGTGAGGCCGGATCCGAAGCTTACCAAGGGGGTTGGTGCTGTTGGTGGGTCTGATCATAATCTATATATTATTCAACAACATTTCCTATTGAACTCGGATGAGCCACCTATCGTGGTTCAGATGTCGACATCGTCATTGCTGATGTTTTGCCAATTGAAGAACTTCCTCGAGATCACCTTCTATGATAGCATGCTAATGGTAAAACTTATGCAAATGCAGCTAGAGCTAGCGATCGAGGTTTGTGTTGCTTTGCACCTTGCTAATATATTTATATGTTGAAGTCAGGTCATATGTATAATGACTTATTTTGATGTATTGTAGAAGTACCAATTCTTATTGTCCTCGCCTATCACCGCATGATCCCCAGACAACCGAGCGAAGCAGAACTGGAAGCCAAACCCTATGTTATTTTTGGCTCTGTTATGGGTTTGACTACTGAACTGGTTAGGTATAAGTATGTTTATGGGTCTACACGGGTGCAGTGCGATAGAATAGTGAAGAAGAAAGAGGAGATGAAACGTTAGTTAGAGTCGATGTCTACGGAGAGAGATATGTTCCACAAGCGGTTCCTAGAGCTAATTGGTGATAGATCGGCTTTAATCTTGCAGAGGGCCTAACAGACCGGGCAGAATAATAAGCTGATAGCATAAAGTGCAGGTTTGTTATCTTAGAATATGGGCCATTTGGAGAGAATCAAGGAATGGCTATAAAATGATGAAGTTGGTAATGGAGAACGCAAACTTAAATGTGGGAGTCGTAGAAATGGAATTTGCTTTGGAGGAAACCAAGAAAAAGTAGGCAGAGGAGGCCAAGCAAGCCCTCAAAAATAAGGAGAACCATATGATGGCATTGAGATATAGATGCTTGACAAGACGCGCAAAGAGATTATTGTAGATATTTGGATAAGGAACCCCGAACTCTCTCTAAGGGGCGTTGAGGAAGTACGTACCAGAATAAAATAGATGGGAAGCCTCGAGTGAGGAAGAGGATGTGAAAGATGAAGATATGGACATGGAGAAAGGAAATACGGACACAACATACCTGAGGGGTCACCTGAGGGATTCAGGGACGTAACCCTTCGTCAGCAATACAAAAGATGAAAGTACGCCTAAACGATCACCACCCCCGCTGTCATAAGAAGTTTTCTTTAATTGTATATTTTGAACCTGTTGTGTTTGTTTGTTAAAATATGTTTGTAATAATGCACATGTTTGATTGCTTATGTGTGTAATTATTTAAGGGGATTTAGTATTGTAAATGGGAATTATTTTTATTTTTTTGTGTTCTAATAGTCATAAATTATCCTTTGTGCGTAGTGGAAATGGCATAGTCTGTTAATTCATGCACCTGTCTCATTATGGTTTGGTCGATTAAGGCTTAGTAGGCTTGTTTGCGTAACCATACTGACTGAATTAAAGATTGTCTGTTAATTCATGCACCTGTCTCGTTATGGTTTGATCGATTAAGGCTTAGTAGGCTTGTTTGATATAAAAGGATTATATGAATGTTTTGCAACTTGTTTTGGGAAGGCACAGTTTGGCGTGTTGCGTGGCCAGCCTTGCCAGACTTAGTTTATATAATAGGTCGTTATCGTTATAATGGAAGGGTATAGGCTAAGTGTGGCCTCTTGTATGACCTTTCAAGACTTGCTTAGTAACTACCGTCAAATGTTTAAGACCCGCTATAGCTTTTTAGAATTTGTTCATTAACCCTTATTGCGAAAATAATCGTACTGACCAATGATGAGTTTAATCCATTACGCATAAATTGTTTTCGTTAGTTTTAATCACGCAAATGACTGTATCATTCGGAGTCGGTATAGCACTTAGCGTAGCTTGTATACATGACTCATTGTTCTTGTCATGAATTTACATGACCAACCATCCTTCAAATTTCAAAACAAAGATTATTTTAAAACCATAATCAGCTAGAGACCGCCAAAACTGTGACTATTTTAAATGTTTATCTTTTATATCCAATAGAAAGAAAAATAGTAGCCGATTGATACACAAAAGACGTTATAAATAGTTATGACAGAAAAGAATACACTTCCACAGTAGACTTCAATTTTCAAAATAAAAAAAAAAGAAGTTAATACTTTACGGTTCCAACTGACAATCCATCATGTGTGTTGGGATAGAAGTATGGGACAACTCGATCCGAACACACATAAAATAACGATAAGAAACTTCTCAATAGAAAAAGAAAAAACAATAGTAGTCAAAATAAATAGTTACCACAACCAACACTCAGTGTGCTACGTTTTACAAGTAGCTAATATCGGGTTTAACGACTCACGAAATCATATAAGTTTATATCAATTTCTATCTAATCTACTTACTAACTCATTATTACTTGCACTCTAGCTAAATTTCATCTAGTTTGGAGTGTGGTGCGACCTGAATTAAATGTAAATTAAAAACCAACTCTAAACCAACAATTACTAACCACCAAATACAGGACAATGTTATTAATTGATTTGAATAGTCTAGACTTCTAGTAGTAGTAGTAGTGTTACTTAGAGAGATAAGTTAGTTCGGTCGATACATTAAATAAATCCACCAACAACTTCTACCAATACCATTTAATGTACAATTCCTGCATTTTCATTCATTCACTCATAAATTATCCTCAATCCATTCCTTTCTTCAAGAAAACAAATCATATTTATTTTCTGGGTTTGTTAGTTTTTTTATATCCAAAACTCAAAAGGGTATTTTTTGCATGAATGTTTTCTCACACACCTAACAAATTTTCTCAGTCAAACCCTCCCCCCACACACACACTATTGTCCTGTTTTTTCTTTCATGTGTTTTTTGCTATTCTTCAACACACAAACTAAAACCCATCTGGGTCCTCTATAAAAGGGGAGAGAACTAAAATGGAGATAGAACCGAAGAAGAATGTGACGATGGAGATAGAATCAAGCAAACCCGATAGAGATGGTGTTGTGATAGGAGGAGGTTTGAGTCCGTTGAGTGAAAGTTTATGGAGAGAGAGTGGGAAGACGGAGTTTGTAGGAGATGTATCGGCGAGATTGACATGGAAAGATCTGACGGTGATGGTGAGTCTTGGTAACGGAGAAGTTCAAAATGTTTTGGAAGGTTTAAGTGGGTATGCGGAACCAGGGAGTTTGACTGCTTTGATGGGACCTTCTGGTTCTGGTAAATCGACTTTGCTTGATGCTTTGTCTAGTCGCTTGGCTGCTAATGCTTTTCTTTCGGGTCAGATTTTGCTTAATGGACATAGAACCAAGCTCTCCTTTGGAACTGCTGTAAGTCTTTCTTTTAAGTTCTAACTCAACTCAGATCCTTTCTTTTGGCTCTAGGGTTGTGTTCTGTTTAGTTTAGGGTAAAACAACAACAATCTTTTTTTGTCTGGAAATTTGATTGATTGATGAAAAGAAGAATAGTTATGTGAGAAAAAAAACTAATTGATGTGTTTTGTATTGATTCTAAGCTATGAAATTCTTGAATCAAGTTTTTAGTTTTTGTAGAGTTTATTTTAATGAAGTTTTATAGTTTCAAATTGTATCAGGAAGGGAATTGTTAAAAAAAATTTACTATTTACAGTCTGATTCTTTAAAAAATGGCTGAATTTTTGTCTAATTTTCGTCAAACGTCCCATAAAAAATAAGATTTGACAAAAGCATAACTATTTCCGTCCACACAGATAGACAGATGTTTTTTTTATAAATTTTTAGGAGTGAGCATATGAATAAAAAAATCCGAATCAAAATAGACCGATTAATGTTTTAAAAATAAAATTTAATTTCGGTTTTTTTTATATTAAATTGCATTCTATCGGCTCGTTCTTTTAGATTAAAACCCGAACCAAACCGACCAAATTATATTACTATCTATATTTGTTTGAATAGTTAATTTAAACTTTTATGGCGTTGATATAGTTTAAATTATCTATAATATTTAAATTTTAATATAAATTTATATATTTATTTATTTATTCTTCCTCTATTTCTATTATTATTATTATTATTATTATTATTATTATTATAAATCACTATAATTTTTCATTTTTTTATTAAGCTCAAATAAATTCAAATAAATAATTCGTACCACATTAAACACATCAAACCAAGTCACATCAATATTCAGCTCGATAATAAAAACTGATATAAATCGAAAAAATGAAACCAACAAATAGGGATTTATTTTACTATTTTAGTTTGGTTAAAATGTTTATAAAAAAACAAATAGAACTGATCGAATCTCACCTTTATAATTGTATAAACTAATGGTAAAAAAATGCTCAAATTCTTTAACAAAAAAACTGCCAGCAGTAAATTTGTTTTTTTAATAGTCGGTTCCTAATTTATATGGTTGGAACTAAAAGATAGGCTAGTTATGTTTTTCTTTTCTCATGTTTTGATGTCATGTTTATTTCCTAACATTTCCATTTTTTATGTTTCAAAAATCACTTTTATTTCTATATTTATTTATATAACATAAAAATGACCAAACATATGTTATTTCAGAATATGGGATTAAAATACTACAAAAGGTAACATGACAATCTAAAACTGTGTCATTTGTTGGAATATGCAGATCGAAATATTACAAAACATGGAACTATTAGTGTGTGTTTTTTTCCTTTAAATTTTTGATTGAGACTCAAGGACCAAACACTGCCCAGTTCATTCTTAAGATAGGTAAATTTTGTATGCATATTTCTTTTCAGAAAATTCCAATTCTGAATTGTTGTATTGAGAACCAAAGTTGTTCGACACTTTGCCTAGACTTTGTAATTGTATTACAAAAACAAAGATCTATAAGTTTATGTAACACTCAGAAGTTGTTTGGTGGGCAGCTTATGGGCTAAATATCTACTTACAATATAACAACACTAAGAACTTATATAAAAAGTTTTTATTTTGATTCGTGTGCTGGTATATCTAACCGAATACTTTCAACTAGGCATATGTGACGCAAGATGATAACTTGATCGGTACTCTAACGGTGCGTGAAACGATATGGTACTCAGCTCAACTTCGTCTCCCTAACAAGATGCCTCGGTCTGAAAAACAAGCATTAGTTGATAGCACCATCATTGAAATGGGCTTACAAGATTGTGCTGACACAGTTATCGGGAACTGGCATCTACGAGGAATCAGTGGCGGAGAAAAAAGGCGAGTCAGCATCGCCCTCGAAATTCTCATGAGGCCGAGGTTGCTTTTTCTTGACGAACCCACTAGTGGACTAGATAGTGCTTCGGCATTTTTTGTGACGCAGACGCTAAGAGGGTTATCGAGAGATGGAAGGACGGTTATAGCTTCAATCCATCAGCCTAGCAGTGAAGTTTTCGAGTTGTTTGATAGGTTGTACTTGCTTTCGGGAGGTAAAACTGTCTACTTTGGTCAGGCTTCAGAAGCTTACGAGGCAAGTAACATTTATGTTTGGAAAATAACGAAAGTCACACTTTTTTATTGGACTAATAGGGGTATCTTATTACTTTTTCGGGTGTGTAGTTTTTCGCACAAGCTGGATTTCCATGTCCTGCTTTGAGGAATCCATCAGATCATTTCTTACGATGTGTGAACTCCGATTTCGACAAAGTTAAGGCTACTCTAAAAGGTTCTATGAAACTTCGGGTGCGTATTTTTGTTTTCATTCTATCTTCGTTATCGTGTTAGATTCACATTCAGTGATCTTATTTAAAAGGTTATGACGCGGACCTTAGAAGTATGCAAGTGCATAGATATGCGTCTGGGCAATCACATAGAATTCGGGCAGTTTCACTTAGCCACCAAACTGTCCGCTTCATTGTCGTCTATAAATTGCAGATCATTTTCTAAAAATCGGATTGAACTTTGTATCAATAAAATGTTATTAAACCAATGCATACATTGGTTTTTTCATTTGAATCAGTTTGAAAGTAACGACGATCCGCTCGAGAAAATCACAACAGCTGAAGCAATCAGAAACCTCGTCGACTACTACAAAAGAACTCAGTACTCTTATTCAACAAGAGAAAAAATCGATGAAATTTCAAAAGTAGTAAGTAAAAGTGCTCCTACTTCTATACAATCTTCCCGATTTAATTTAGTTATTTGGTAAAACTGATTTATTCTTTTACCTTCCCAGAAAGGTACCGTGCTAGATGCAAAAGGCAGTCAAGCTAGTTTCTTGATGCAGTCCTATACGTTAACTAAACGTTCCTTCACAAATATGTCAAGGGACTTCGGTTATTACTGGCTTCGGCTTCTCATTTATGTTGTTGTTACTATATGTATCGGCACCATCTATTTCAATGTTGGCACTGGCTATAATGCGATTCTGGTACTGCTTTTTTATTAAAAGACTAGGCTATATTTTAACTCGAAAACGACTTTGTTTGTAATTTTTTTAATGATTTTAATACAGGCAAGGGGCTCGTGTGCATCGTTTGTTTTTGGTTTCGTCACGTTCATGTCCATTGGTGGATTTCCTTCCTTTGTCGAAGATATGAAAGTGAGTCTCTTATCGAGTTGTATTATGATGATTGGTTCTTACTCTAGGACTGCTTGGTTTTCTATTGTATTAGTTTTAACAAACCAAATGTCAGACTTAAATGCTCAGTCTCAGTTAGAACATAGAAAGTAAGGCTTCGAGCTAAGCTCGAATAAAAAGAAGTAAAGATTTGAACTATTATCCAGTGAGCACGAGTAGCTCGTTTGTTATTCAACCTTAGTTATTATATACCAGTATGTCGTATAAGTTATAACTCTAATATTTTTCAGGTTTTCCAAAGGGAAAGACTAAATGGACACTACGGAGTAACTGCGTTCGTGATAAGTAACACGTTATCAGCAATGCCGTTTCTGATAATAATCACGTTTATTTCCGGGACCGTATGTTACTTCATGGTTGGGCTTCATCCGGGTTTCTTACATTACTTGTTCTTCGTCCTGTGTCTTTATGCCAGCGTCACCGTTGTCGAGAGCTTAATGATGGCAATAGCTAGTATTGTCCCAAACTTTCTTATGGGAATCATTATTGGAGCTGGAATTCAGGTACTACAAGATCTACTAAACTATCGACTTGGGGAGTTCGGTTTTGACAATGTTCACTTACGTTTTATTGTAAAACTACCAGGGCATCTTTATGCTTGTCTCCGGCTACTTTAGGCTTCCACATGATATTCCAAAACCTGTATGGCGATATCCAATGACATATATCAGCTTTCATTACTGGGCTCTTCAGGTAAACTACTAAAACAACCACTAAAATGTTGGCGTCGAGAGACTTGGGTTATTTGTTGTGCTAAATCTAATCTCACATTGGAATGTTTTTTCAGGGGCAATACCAAAATGATCTAAACGGTCTACTCTTCAGCAATCAATCACCTGATCTTCCAAAGATTCCCGGTGAATACGTCCTCGAATACGTTTTTCAAATCGATATTACCAGATCGAAATGGATCAATCTGAGCGTTATTTTCAGTATGATCATCGTCTATCGTATTATTTTCTTTATGGTGATAAAAATCAACGAGGACGTAACGCCTTGGATACGCGGGTATTTGGCACGAAGGAGAATGCAACAGAAGAATGGACGTCCTGTCGGACCCGACGGCCTGTCGCAATCTCCATCTCTCAGAACTTATGTAGCCGGATCTCGTACACGTAATTAAATTCATTTACTAATACTAATATCTGTTTTGATGAACATTGAATTGAAGAAATTATAACACTATATAATGCTGCATGTAGTGATCATTTGACTAGTACGAGTTCTGTTTTGAAGTTCTTTGTTACGGAAATATTACTGAAATTCATTATGGATGGATACAAGAAACGATCAATTACCCTATGATATTTGATCATGATTTTATCATTTTAGAAACTATGTAGTTTTTCAAAATAAAAAGGTCACGCAACATAAGTGTCGAAAAAAATCATGTTTGAAAAAAAGGATTTATTTTCAAACATCTTTTAGGTTTTAATAAAATTATCCAACTTTTTGAAAAAAATGTGAATATCTTACTCAAAAGATATGGTTTAAATCACATACTAATTCTTCACTTTTGATGACTATCCAATTGGTATTGTTTTATTTTATTAATTAATGTTGCTCCGCTTAAATTATATCTAATTACACCATTTCTTCTGCTAATTATATGATTAAGGCTTAGTATTGTTTTAGGATATCAGAAAAGTTGAACTACGACTATTTCTTATAAAGAGTCTTAAAAATTTGGATTAATTATGTTTGCTCTGTATAGTAAAAATTTTATAAATTAACAATCTCATTGGAATTAATAATGTATCCAATCTTAATTTTTGGAATCAATACCCCAACCGATAAAATAATAAAAAGAATTAACATAATTTTTAAAGTTTTAGTATATATATATAACGAAACTATAAATCTATAACTAAAAGATTATTATGGACCTGATGAATTCAATTAATTTGTACTCAAAAAATATAAATGAGCTTTTATGTGAGTTAACTTTGAGTTCATAAAATCTGATTTAGAAAAAACATGCCACCGAACATATTGGCCATATTGGCTTAAAGTGACTATTTGGTCGCTTAAAGTCGTGGTTGGCCAAGTATGACTAGCCAGCTCCTGACGACAATCGAGTCTCATATGACCGGGGCTAGTTTGGTTTTTCTTCAGCCTGCATTGAGCTAAACTACAAATTGTTTAAGACTTTCAGCGATAAAAGCTAATCTGATGATTATACGCGAAGCCGTTGGTCTCGATTCAAAACCTATCGCGCAAATGTTTTATGGGGAGTTCGCATCAAACGCCTACTTAACAACCTCACGATCATTAACCCACGAACATTTAGCATTTATCATTTCTTCATTGGTGTCGAGACGTATGGAAATCATGTCTGAAAGACATACGGGAGGATGGTTTGACATCGTACGAAAAGGTTGTCTCAAAAGAACGTACCCAGTCTGAAAAAAATGTTCGGAAGGTCAAGAAAGACTACGCCAACAACTTAGGACTTTACCAAATCGAGACTACTATATATCGGGCGAATGTAATCTTGCTGAGGTAGTGAAAGTTAGAGAGAAAATAATAGCAACAACAAAAGATTTTGATGTGTAAACCCTATGATCAATAAAATTCAAATGTTCTACATTTCATATTGTCAAGTTATTACAATTTTTAATTATAGATCGTCATTTACTCAAATCATCATTGTTCTTTAGGTTCAAGTAATTTTTATCCCACCATTTTAGTTCTGTTGATAGGAAATGAAATCAGCCAGCTATCATAACCTACCAACAACCACTACTTTCCACCATCTTGAAGCATGAATTTACGATATGGAAATTTTACACCATCGAACCAATAATATCAGCACTGCAGTTTATCTCACCTCAAGAGGTAAACATCGACTACAAGCTTATCCATCTCGTCGAAGTAGAAAACCTTCTACCAAAAAAACAACCCATTGCCCCATCTATTGTTCTCGCAGATGATGTCATTTTTATTCCCTCCGACAACGACGAGGAAGACAATGATCACATTATACTCACCAACGAGAGAATCGATGGTTTATCTTAGCAAGTGAGTGAGCTAGTACAAGTATTCAGGACTATCATCGCGGCGGGCGATTGTTCCTTCAATCCGGCTGATCGAAGAAAACTCATCAAGTCCAACCCATAATGGGCTATCTCGGGATAGGCAACACAACCACCCCGCAATAGTGCATTACTTGACGATAGGCCCTGATCCTTTTTACTAGTCGGAAGTGGATCATCGAATGATGAGTTTGGAAGAAGAGACTTCTGAAGGCGAGCAGACAAACATTATCCAAAAAGTAGAGGTCACAACGCTGCAGTCATGGGATGATGATATAAAACTGATTATAGCTTCATTGGAGCTCATGTCTATCCAATAGACCAGGCGGATTCGTTTTGAATATCAACGCTCCCATACGAAGGAGAACTGTCAGTTATCCCCAACGCCCTAACCGCCATCTTGCGTTCGCGAGCATATAAGGGGTGCTTAAATCACCTCTCTCCTCGAGGATTCTACCAGATATCTCAAGGGTCCGTCCATAAATTACTCCAATTAAGAAAGCTATTCATGGCCAATTTTTCCTTAAAAAAGGAAATGAAAAGGAAAGCTGGCTATTTCTGGACATTCAAACAGAAAAAGGGTAATAACATTATGGCAATTCATCTCGTCATACGTTAATCTAAGTACTAATGCAGTAGATTCGTATGGTTATTTGAAGGCCTTTGTGGTTTTCCAAGATATACTCCCGAAGTCTCCCTTCGCTAACTCGTTCAGAAAATTGGAATCGTTGATCATGCCTAACTTTATCTCCAGTGCACAGAAATATATCAACCTCGAAGAGGCCGATGCACAGATTGGGCATGGAGAGAGATACCTCATGAACGGCCCAAGCGGTCACTTTTTCCGAAAAGACCTTCACACTTAGACCATCGTGACAAAGATTCTGTTTTGACGAGTAAGGCCACAATCCGTCATTGACCATATCGAACGCTTATATTTACGACCAAATAATCGATCTCTTAGGGCAACCGAGAAAGACCGTAAAACCCGGATACTAGAAATCGGAACAAATGTTGCGATTACCATCGGGGCCATGTCCATACAACAGAGGAATATCGGGTACCAAAAGCAGAGATTCAAAAGCTCATTGAGAGTGAACAGCTGAAGAAAATTGACAAGCCGTCGACCGGACAACATCACATGCGATCCCGATATCCGCAACACGTGCCCCGGAGTCCTCTAAACCAAGGGAAACAAAAAACCATCGCGAGTTAGAAAATAAAAGAGGCAAAAAAACCAAAAACATACATCCTCACCTTCCACAACGACACTAGTCGAACATGCTACACACATAGCTCCAGCAAATTCTACATTCATAAACTAACATAGTACTCCATATGCCAAAGGTGGACCCGGTTAGCGCACCCGTACCATGGGTATCTAAGCATGTGATTTACTTTACCAAAAAGGATCTCGAGGACGTCTTGCATCCACGGGATGATGCATTTTTAATAATGACCAATATCACGGGATGTAAAGCTCAAGCAAAACCTGGTAGATACGTGGGCAGTAGTGGACGTGCTATTTAGTTCGACAATGAAGAAGTTGTCATTTAAAATATTTTACGACCAACCTTTCACAATGTGATAGGATTTAGCGAACAGACTAACATGCCTTTGAGAATGACATTGCTAGAGGTGACAGTCAGGTTATGTCGAGGGGCCAAGACTGGGGTAACTGAATTTGTCGTGCTTGACAATTCGACCCCCTACAATCTAACTTTGGGAAGGCCATGTCTGCACGGCTTCAAGGTTGTATCTTCTACTTACCACCAATGTTTGAAATATGTGGTCGACGGTGAAGTAGAAATTATACGGGGAAACTAGAAAGCGACGCGTGAAGGACTAGCCAAAGAGTTGAAGAAGTCCATTAAGCCGTGAATTTATTTGCAAAAGGGGCGAGGCCTTTAAAATATTTAAGAGATGAACCTATTATCCTATTATTCTACGTTGAGATTATGTTTCTCTAAATAATCATCAAACCTGTTGTACCAAATTTTTGATTGATTAATGAAACTTATTTTCTTATTTATGGATCCGTTACAAGTAATCTATCCTTATGACCTCGTGCAAAAAAGATTAGCATTATCTCTCGAAGACAAGAAGAGAAGTATATTCTTTTATACAATTTCACGCCCCAACCAGTTGTCTGGTCAACATCGGGTATAAGGTGGACCGGTATCTTGTATGATAAACAATTCAGAAAACCGGTAAATCAAAGGAAAACTTACAAAAAATAAAGAAGCACGGGTAGATAAATCTCCGGCTAAAAATAGACTCGAAGATCAACGCTGGCACATACGAATATGTCAATGCAACTGCAACTCTTGTTTGAAAATAAAAGGCGTACAGTCATAGTAGGCAACATGACAATTGGATATACAAAACATAAACAAGATCACGACATATCACCAAGATTCTTTACTTACTAACAAGATCTTGATAAACACAGTCCTATTTAAGATAGGCAAACAACTCTATGCTACAATGGAAGAAAAACATTTATGATACAACAATGAAAATTTAATCAAGGTTACAACAAACTAAGATAACCTATATCATAACAAAATCGAGTTGCATGCGCCCTTGGGAAACATACAACATACAATAATTCCATAATAAGATACCTCGAATTATACATTGACGGATGTTGGTGTGTTTTACCTTTGCCTCGGGATATGCCCTTAGGCAAGGCAGA
The DNA here is from genome assembly GCA_036936605.1 of Limnanthes douglasii subsp. nivea. Taxonomy (NCBI): domain Eukaryota; kingdom Viridiplantae; phylum Streptophyta; class Magnoliopsida; order Brassicales; family Limnanthaceae; genus Limnanthes; species Limnanthes douglasii. Next base: position 215,201,595 of record JAUPFV010000004.1, read on the forward strand.
GTAGGAAAAGCTAGCAGCAACTTGAGCATCACGCTTCAATAAATTGAGCTTCAAGTGCATTCACATAATGTTTAACGCACACCCTTTAATCTCCCGCGACATAATCAAGGTGTCTGGACATGTCAAAACCGTCCAAAATCTCAACCAATCTCTCATCTGAGAGATGGTTTGGATAGGTAACGAGAGTGGCACGGTGGGAGGTTGTGGTATCAAAATCAGTGTCATCATTGTTGTCGGACAATTTGGAGGTCCTAGTAGAGGAGGTAAATGGTATGTCGGGAAGATATGATACGTCGTAGTGCAAAAGTTCCTCAAAATGAGGACCAAAATTGACATCAGGATAATTCTTTTGCATCGCTTGAACGGTCATAGTTTCACCTTGTCTCAGAAAAATATCCATGAAAAGAAATATTATTTATTCTTGTTGTTTTTTTTATGAGCCAAATATCGTGTAAGGCCCTCTACTCGGCTTCATCGACCTAAAACCTCATTAGCCCGTGAAGTTATTTCAATCTCTCGATGTTAGCCATATGAGAAATTTTCTCGTTGACCAACCCATTTTTAATCCTTTTAACCATCGCCTGATAAATATTTTAGGATTTTTTTGAAGCAACCATGATTTTTTTAGGCGTAAAAATTCATGACCAACGAAGCAAGAGACGTCATCAGGAACAACCAATGACTGGTGAAGTATTCTTCCACAATAGCTACAACCAATGAGACGTCCGTGTTAGTCCACCTGAAAGTATCTGAAGTGTTTTAATTCTTGATTTGTTGAGGAGCATCGACAAAAAGCAAGCAAACACGGCTTGGGAAAGTCGCAAGGTCAGGATTAACAACAACAGTCACTCGGTCATATTCAGGGCCTCGGGAAGCAGCTGAAGCCCTCCATAGGCTACACTAAGGACTCGATTTGGGAGGTATAAATCTCCAAACATCGGATTGGAGGAAATATTCCGGCTGAAAAATATCTATAACGTGTCGTTAAAGAATCGCGATGGCAAAGCCATAATTCTTGAGAATAGTAAGCAAGTGAAGAAGTAACCTTACAAGAAAGTCCCTCTAGTGGAGAACTTTGGCTCGCCTAGCTAGAAAAAGAAAATTAATAGAATTAGTATATATATATATATATATATATATTTAAATCGATAGTAAAAACCCACATCTCGACATATATTCGGCATAACAAAGGCGGAGGAAACTGGACCACCGAACAAAGGACCAATTACCACTCATAAAAGAAAACCATGCTTCCATATTGCGTTGGATTGGGCTAAACCCCTAACGACAATGGGGTGTTGCTCGAAGTGGTAAAAATTGGTTTTCTTCGTCGGGTTGAGGAAACATAAAGAGGTTAATAGCGGGATAGTGGGAATAATATCCCAAATACCACATAGCACACGAAAAGCTATCAAGAGACGACACCCGTTAGGATTAAGTTGGGACATGGAAATGTTATCCCATGAAAACTATTACAATGTGAACGGATCCAACAACAGTCGAAGACCATAACTAGAAGACCAAATGGAAAAAGATCATCTTGTAGTGACAAACATCGAATGGAGTTTCATCAGGACGCGAGACTTGGATGATTATATCATCCATGATGTCATTCTCACAACGAATATTTGATTCATTGACAGTGTTAAACGTGGAAGTTGGAAACCATGAGCATCCTATCCTTGACATCAATTATCGTTTCACAAGAGAATCCCATCGCTGATAGGCACACAGTAGTAATAGTCATCCAGATTTTCCAACTCTTCGAAAGGGCCTTCGAGAGAATCAAAACTACGGGTATCTTCATCCGTGCAAAACTAAAGTTTTTATGTTATGCCTTCTTTAGACATAATTCTTAGAAAGGGGAAGTGGGACTTTAGAGAGTGGTGCTCTAGGTAGTAACGAGAATTAGAAATAACACAAGTATTTATGTATATAGTAAGATCATTATAAAGGAAATAAAGCCAAAGGCCTTAGTGCAATATCACCTCGGAATAAAAGCCAACAACATAGCTGAACACTTCATCGGCTTGACACCAAGAAATGAAGTGGTGGAGGGTTATTGATACTGCATATATGAGTCTAAGATGATTTAACCACGCTCGATTCTACAAAGTCTGACTTCGGAAAGAGACACGACCGAACATGTAGGTCCATTGGACTTAAGCGATTGTCGAGTCTCCTATGGTTGGGGCTATTTTGGCTTTAGTCAACCTGTCTTGAGTAAACTACAAGTTTTTTAAGAGTCTCGGTGATGGAAGCAAACCCGATGATCATACCAAAGTCGTTGGCCCGAATTCAAAACCTACCGCGCAATTTTTTTATAAAGAGTTTGCATCAAACTCCTACTTAACATCCCCATGATCATTAATACACAAACACTTAGCCTCTATAATTCTCATATTCCCCCATTAGCATGGTACATAAGGAAACCGTATCTGAAATACATCAGGAGTATGGTCTGACATTGTAGGAAAGGGCTGCCCGAAAGGATATTCTGATGTCTGAAAAAATGTTCGGAAGGTCAGGAAAGACTGCACCAATGAGGAGCATGTATAACCAAGGACTTCACCAAATCGAGACTACTATATATTGGATGAATGTAATCTGAGGTGGTAAAAAATAAAGAGAAAACAGTACCAAAAACAAAAAACATTGTTGTGTAAACTATATTATCAATAAAACTTAAGTTATCTATGTTTCATATTGTCAAGTTCTTACAATTTTTAGTTATATATTTTCAATTAGTAAAACCATCATTGTTATTTATGGTTCGAGTGATTTTTACCCCACTATGTACTAAAAAAAGAATCTATATTCTGATGTAGCCCAAAAAGTCCAAACAAAAGCCTTTTTAATTTTATTTTATTCTATTCAAATATCTTATGTATTTAAATCAAATCTAATTATATTAAGATTTGATATTATTTTATTATATTTTATTTTAAAATAGTTATTTTATTTCCTTGCATTATAATTTAGGGTTTTGAGAAGCTCTTATATAAAGCCTCATATGCCTTAAGTTATTTTAAGTTTTTGGAATAATATATTTTTATCTCTGAAAATTTCAATCTTTGTTACCCTTAGATTAGGGTTTTATCATGTTACCCTCGAATTAGGGTTTCATCTATCGTTGCTTCTTCTTCTATTTATGCCGCGTCATCAGTTTGGTATCAGAGCCTTAGTTCCTGCTATGGGGAAGCATGTTTCTAAAGCTTGACTATTCTGATTCAACGTTTAAAGAAGAGAACAACACACATGGTTATGAAGATCGGAAAGATTGTTTGAGTATGATGGGGACATACCAATCGTTTCAATGACGATCGTATTGACCGGTTATTGAAAAAGTTTAAATTGGCTACCAATCGTCGAATCAAGGTAAAACTTGATTATTGAGATGATGTCTCATGCTATGAAAAAGTTTTCAAAACCATCGTTTTTCATCAACTGGACATGGGGATGTTGTCTTCAGGCTATGAAAAGGTTTTCGAAAAAAATATTCATCAACCGGATGGCTTCAATGTGACTTCAAATAAGGAACACTCGAGAAGAAGTTATCTTATTCCGATAAGATCAACAATTATAATTCTCAATGTAACGATTGAATAAAATAAAATAAATAATTTGGGTTCTTGATGGTGATGGTGCTGTGAATTCGAGGACAAATTCTTGTCAACCAGGAGAGGATGATGTAGCCTAGAAAGTCCAAACAAAAGCCTTTTTAATTTTATTTTATTTTATTCAAATATCTTATGTATTTAAATCAAATCTAATTATATTAAGATTTTATTTTATTTTATTTTAAAATAGTTATTTTATTTCCTTGTATTATAATTTAGGGTTTTGAGAAGCTCTTATATAAAGCCTCATATGACTTAAGTTATTTTAAGTTTTTGGAATAATATATTTTTATCTTTGAAACTTTCAATCTTTGTTACCCTTATATTAGGGTTTCATCATGTTACCCTCGAATTAGGGTTTCATCTATCGTTGCTTCTTCTTCTATTTCTGTCGCGTCATTAGTTTGGTATCAGAGCCTTAGTTCCTGCTATGGGGAAGCATGTTTCTAAAGCTTGACTATTGTGATTTAAGGTTTAAAAAATAGAACAACAGACATGGTCATGAAGATCGGGATTATCGTTTGAGTATGAGGGGGACATACCAGCCGTTTCAATGACGATCGTATTGACCGGTTACTGAAGGAGTTTAAATTGGCTACCAATCGTCGAATCAAGGTAAAACTTGCTTATCGAGATGTTGTCTCATGCTATGAAAAAGTTTTTAAAACCATCTTTTTTCATCAACTAGACATGGGGATGTTGTCTTCAGGCTATGAAAAGGTTTTCGAAAAAACAAATACATCAACCCGATGGCTTCGGTGTGACTTCGAATAAGGAACACTCGAGAAGAATTTATCTTATTCAGATAAGGTTAACAGTTATAATTCCCAATGTAATTATTGAATAAAATAAAATAAATAATTGGGTTCTTGATGGTGATGGTGCTGTGAATTCGAGGATGAATCCTTGTCAACCAGGAGAGGATGATGTAGCCCAGAAAGTCCAAACAAAAGCTTTTTTAATTTAATTTTGTTTTATTCAAATATCTTATGTATTTAAATCAAATCTAATTATATTAAGATTTTATTTTATTTTATTTTAAAATAGTTATTTTATTTCCTTGTATTATAATTTATGGTTTTGAGAAGCTCTTATATAAAGCTTGATATGCCTTAAGTTATTTTAAGTTTTTGGAATAATATATTTTTATCTCTGAAAATTTCAATCTTTGTTACCCTTATATTAGGGTTTCATCATGTTACCCTTGAATTACGGTTTCATCTATCGTTGCTTCTTCTTCAATTTCTGTCGCGTCATCATATTCACTTTCCTTTTGTTGAACTTAAAATCTATATTGAGTTCACCTTTAAATCTCCTCATTGCACTTAAGAGTTAGAGCATTATCTTTTTGTATTGTAACAAAAATTGGTGAAGAGTTATTGTCGCTTACAATGCCTCTTTCCGAATGACCTGTTCCAAAGCTATTAAATCATCCTAAACTTCCTCATCAACCAAATTATAAATGGTACCCACCATATTTTCATTAATGTTTTGAACTTCGTAACATTCATTATTTTCACCACGATAATCTAGCATGTGATTCACATCCATTTTTTTCCAATAATGCTTACTCGTAATCAAGTTCTCATGCTCATGAATGTCTTTTCCAAAATTTAAATCATTTGTGTCGGTTGGATTTGCTTAACGAATTTACAATGTCGAAAGAATTTTTTATGGCTTATTGTTGCTTATTTCTCCAAGTTGAGACGACCAAACTGATAACATCTAAAACATTAATCTGTTCCAGAGAAGAAATATCCAACTCATAACCTTCGAAAATCTAAGGGTAGAACCTTCTACGGTAGTATATATTAAAGGCTCTAATTATCCCAACATCACATGGTTGAAATTTTAAAGTCATGTTTGGAGATAGAAAAATTAACTCAATATTTTGAAAGCATTGGATATTATTTGAATAGCTAGCAAATGATCCACTACTAAGAGAATTTTTCAGCTGTGCATTTGTTCATCCAGCCAACAAAGATATTCTTCAAAAAGAAATCCAATCATCCATGATCTTTTGTTGGTGCAGTATTCATAATCTAGACTATTCATGTTAATATTCTTAAATCGGCATGGCTTTGCATACTTACCAATGATCCATAAAGTAATTTTTTTCGAGCCATCCTCATTGCAACAAATAACAATTATAAGTGTTTTTATCCATATTAAAAACATCTTTCATAGGAAATTGATCAATTTTTTCACTTGTAGCCTCATATTTATTCTTCATGTCACGTGTGTCGACTGAGCCACTTTCTCCAAAACGGCGATATGATTCGATACCATGCCTTAACTTGAATTTTTCAAGCCAACCATTTGAAATTTTGCACTGAAGAATCATGTTGATACAAATGCTTCAACACATCAATCCTCTCTCTATGATTAACTCTCCTGTTATATTCGCATGCTCTTGATGTTGGGAAAACCATCCATAAACAACTTTCTCCATGTTTAGGTAATTGGTTGGTTTATGAAGCTTGGAAGATCAACATTTTTCAAAGTCAATAGATAGGAATTGTGATGATCGCTTGAGAGTCTTTGATATTGTTCATTGACTAACTTTCAAATTGAAATTTTTGTCAACCCACTGCACCAAATCTTGTTAAGTTCATCCTTGGTTGATATTTGAATACCTTTTAGTTTACGAGTCATAGTTAATGTGATTTTAAAAAAATCAGTGGACATTTTATAGTGTTCAATTTCTAACTATATTTGATGTACTGCGTTGGTATAACGGACCAACATTTTGGTACAATAAATTAACTTTTCACTTATTCAAAAACAATTAACTTATCAAATTTAATTAATATGTGAATGTACATTCATAAACCTTGGAACTTGGTTTTGTAATTTATTTTTCATCCATACCTATTATACATTATAACTCGTATATTGAACTTGAAAATTTAAAACACATATGTAATACTTCTTTAAAATAATAAATGATTAATTTATTAATATAACAATATATCGCTAAATTAATAAAATATTTCATTCTCAGCATTATTCATTTATAGAGGTTTCACACATATTTTAAATAAGACAAGTAAATAAATATATATTTTTCCTAAAAAAATCAATCATTTATTATTTTGACTTTTATTAAAAAAAATATTATGAGATAGTAAGTTTTATTCATATACCAATACTATAAATTATAATTTATTCGATAAAATTAATTTATAAAATCTTTAAAAAAAAATATTTGGATGGTTTATTTTATATCCAACTATTTTATTTATAAATTTTGATGAATTTTAAAAATTACGGCAAATTTTTAAAACAACATTTAAATGCCTAAAAAGACCACAGAAAAATTGTTGAATTCTTATATCATTAAACATATAATTAGAGAGCATAATTGCTATTGTTAGCTAAGTTTATTTTCAAAATTAAAATAAATTGAGATAAAAACCTAACAAATACACATAATTTTTCAAAAGCACTTTTTTTTTTAATTTCAGAATATCCCAAACTTGAAGATTGAATGTCTATAGAATTATACAAACTTAAAATTCAAACTGTATATTTTGAATATATAGTACTAATCTTTTATAGCAGGGCTTAACCTGACTAGGCACATGTAAGGTTACAAAATTGAGGGATGAAGATTTCAAATTGCAGGATTAAAAAGGACTAAAATGAATTATTGAAGAAAACAAGTCTAAAGAACCGATATAGAAAAAATGAAAAGTATATTTAGTCTGAGCATGTGCCAAGTTACGATATCGTTTCCACCCACATTTAATTGACTCAAATTAATTTCAGAATTTATAATCATCTCTTGTAGTATTATTTTACCATTTTCGGATTATCCTATTACAATGTCATAGTATTTATTTTTTTTACTATCATGATAAATTTAGATTATTATTTTTTTTGGAAATGGATAGTAATGACAATAATAGTTTTCAAACTATTTTATATTTTTATTTTTGTTGTCATTATTATAATTATAAACTCATACCTATGATTTTATGTGTATGTAAGAAATTATTTGTCAGCAGATGTATTATCGTATGACTATACGGGTATAGGATCTGTCATGACATGTATAGATAAGAACGGTAAAAACTCTCTGAAACTTGAGTTATGACTTAGTTGCAAAGTCGTTTGTTGATCCTAAATACTAAAGCAAGCTGTCAAAGATCGGTGACAATTATGCCGAAATAAATATGTGATGAACCAAAGTAGGTTGGTTTGGAACACCACTCTGATATGAAGTGAGTTGGACCGTAGTTCTAGAGTTGAACTAAAGCTGAGTATTATATTTACTAGGTTTTCAATATTAATTGGATATTTTATTTTGGTTTTCATATATTAATTATATTATTTATATTAATTGAGTCTACTCTATTAATTTTCTATTTATGAGGTTTCTTATATTAATGGATTAGGAGTTATTTTAGTTGTTGATTAATGACTTATAATCTTAAGTGTTTGATAAAAAATTAAGGCTTTTCTAAACCTATAAATAGAAGAAAATATTAATATGTAATGTACGATGTGATGAGATTTGTGAGCTACATATTTCCCGAGAGAGAGAAAAATTGTAGGGTTTTTTAGAGATAAGTGAGGTAAGAGATAAACATCAAGAAAGAATTATGTGAATCACGTCATCTTTTGTTACAAACAATGATTGAGTCATTTGTGTTTGGAGAGTATTTATATAACCTACTTATTTAAAAACGAAATATTCGTTACTAGTTGATGTAAGAAGTCTTCACATTTGAACAATGTTAAGTATTATCTTGTGTGCTTGGTTTTATTATACTTTTTTTTATTTGTTGTTAGTCTTGTACATGGCAATTAGATCGTAATTTCGTAGGCTCGTTTAATCGTATATCGATTCTTGCCTCGACCGAATGGTAATAGTTCTCCCAACAAGTGATGATGTAAGCGTTGGGCAACGGTATGAGGAGTATATCGATCGCCAATATGTAGGCTGGAGAAATATATCTTGTCTGGAAATCATTAATGTTATGACTTACCTAGTACATAAGGGATTGACTACTATTATCGATGATAAAATTACACAGGTTGATGTCGTGATATTGTATAAAGCTCATAGTTCCATCATATTGAGCTTGGGAGATGTAGTGCTATGAGAAAACTCTAAGGATCCTACGAAATTGGGGATATAGATTCAAATTGATGCAATCTACGTGAAGAGGACCTTAGCGAAGAGATTATATCTAAACAACTATACACATTATCGATGGATAGTAATACAGATATCTGAAGGCACCTAGATTATTACAATTGAATCATACTCGACTTGAATGTAGTAGGTATGAACTCATCCTCTTAAGTTCTTTGTCAAATGAGTATGAGAACTTTGTGGACACCATGCTCTACGAGAAGAATTCCTTATTATGCCGGAAGTCAAGAGCACCTTGATTCCAAAAACCTTCAGAAGAAGAGTGTTTTGGAGGGTTACTCTGTAGGGCACATACTGAGTGTGGAGAATCATTTAGGAAATAGAGATTTCAGTAAGACGAGAGGAAACTCTTGTTCAAAGTCCAAATATACTAGAAAGGGTTCAAAAATTATTTGTGGGGTATGAAAAAAATAATTACATATCAATCGCAACTACTCGGAGAAGGGAAAGGGCAACAATTATCAAAAGACTAAAGCCGAAGATGTTGCAATAGTGTCTGATCGTTGTGAGTATGCTGATGGGTTAATAAATTCTTATTCTTGCAGGTACAACTCTAGATAGGTGTTGGATACGGGTTCGTCATTTTACATAGTTTCTAATAAGTATTGGTTTGAAGACCTGCAAATGCTTGATGGTGGAAGGGCCATATTCGGGAATGACAAATCGTACAATGTCAAAATGATTGGAATGATACGACTCAATTTATCTACATGACTTGATAGAGTGATTAACAACGTAAGGTATGTAACCAAATTAAACATAACCTTATTTCTTTTGGGATGTTAGATGATGAAGGGCTTACCTATTAGGGTGGAGATGACAGACTTAGGGTCTTGCAAGGCTCCCTTATTATTGCGAAAGCCTATAGGACTACTGGTGTGTTAGTTCTTCATGGTATCGTATTAGTAAGGGGTGTGCCTAGTGTGGTAAAGGATTCTACCTGGTAGTGGCATCATCAGCTAGGGTATTTAAGTGAGAAAAGACTCGATAAACTAGGTAAACAAGGATTGTTATATGGTATTGGAAGCTGAGCTTTTATAAAAATCGTGTATTGGTTAAGAGCAAGAGCATATTCAATGAAGTATTTAAATATGTTCATTCATACCTTTGGGGGCTAATACAGGAACCTACCATAGGTAGTACAAGGTATTTTATGTCGATGGTTGATGACTATTCCAGGAAATTATAGGGTTCTAATTTTTAAGATAAAAGATGAAGTGCTTGTTGTCTTTGTGAACTGGAAGACTTTGGTAGAGAATCAAACTAGTAAAATATAGAAGAAGCTTCAAACTGATAACGACTTTGAATATGTGAACAAAGAGTTCACTAACTATTGTGTAAAGCTTGGTATTTCTAGACACCAAACCGTAAGTGAGACTTCCGAATAAAACGGGCTTGTTGAGAGAATGAATCAAAACTTGCTTAAACAGTTTAGATGTATACTTCAGACACCTGGAATGGGTCAAATATTTTGGGGACAATTTGTATCAACGGCTGTATATATCATCAACATGACTCCATATATGACTTTTAAGTTTCTTTTTATTAAGATGCTTGGACTGAAGAGAAACATAAGTTACGTCATTTGAGAGTTTCGTATGTGTTGCACATGTACATGTGATGCAAGATAACTTTAGGCCAAGATCACTGGAATGTTTATTCCTCGACTATTCGGAAGGATTGAAAAGGTATAGGTTATGGTGTCTTGAACTTAGATGTTATAAGGCTTTGATAAGAAGAGATGTGGTTTTCAATGAAGAAGACATGCGATTCAAGAAGACGATAGAGATTCAACCTATACTTTTGGGAAGATATGTGATATTGACTATGGACTTGATCTATAAAGCGAATTTGGTGATGCATTTACTGAAGAAGATGTTGGGCATTGTTCCAATTTGGGTCGTACAGAAAAGTTCACTGCATGAGTTAGAAAATAACTGAGGGTCTGTTGTTATAGGTCCTTCAGATGATCATGTGGGAAAACAACATGAGCGTGACAGTTATATACTTACGGGGGATAGAGCACGAAGACCAAACAAACAACCGCATAAATATAATTTTACTTATGTAATTGGTTATACTTTATCAATTGAAATGTAGGGATGTGTTCTTGAACCCAAAATGTATCATGATGCTATCATGAGCTGTGATAAAAATAAACGGATTATAACCATGAAAGAATAACTGAAATCTCTCCAAAAGATGAATATATGGATTCTTATGAAGTATCCAAGGGTTAAAAGTTGATTGAACGTAAATATATATTCAAAAGTAAGCCAAATATTCCTATTATTAAGTTATCCATATACAACGCTAGGCTCATGGGAAGTCTTACGCATAAGAATGATGTTGATTTCAATAAAATATTCTCGTCGGTTGTGAAACTAACCTTCATCCAGTTTTTACTGTCAATTATTGTTAAATTTGATCTTGAGTTATATCAAATTGATGTAACTACTTCCTTCCTGCACGGTGAATTGTAATAGACAATTCACATTTGTTAATCAGGTTTGAAGAAAGGAATGATGGTTATGTGTGTTTGTTAAAAATACCCCTCTGTAGAGTGAAATAGTTGTTGAGGCATTGAAATAGAAGAATTGATTATTTTATGAGATATGTCAAATATGTTCATAACTTCTATGAAAATTATATTTATTAGAATGGGGAAACATATATGGAGAGAAAATTCCTATTGTTGTTGTATTTGGATGACATACCAGTAGCTCGAAGATATATGAGGAAAATTAAACAATAAAGATTCAGCTGAAAGAAGAGTTTGAAATAAATATCATGGGAGAAACTAAAATGATACTTGGTATAGAGAGCAAAAGTAAGGGTGGCTGTTATTATCTCAACAAGAATATATACAGAAGATCTTAAATATTTCTCGATGTCGGAAGCCAAATCGGTTGGAACTCTCTTTGGTTCTCATTTCAAATTTAGTGTCACTCAAGCACCAACCAAAGCACGTGATAAAAACTATATGTTAGAGATACAGTATGTCAATGTTATTGGTAGTATTATATATTTTATGATTTGCATGAGACCTCATATTGCCTATGTCGAAAGTATTTTTAGCAAATTCATGTCAAATACGGGAAAGACACACTAGCATGCACTCAAGTGTCTCATGAGATACGTGAAGAGATTGGTTATTGTATGGTTATGGTATAATCTGAATTATATGTGTAATATAGCGATAAAAGGGTATGCGAACTTCAGTTAAGCATATTTCCTCGACACAAGAAAGTCTATTCCAGGTTTCCAGTTTATTGTGCTTGGAGGAGTGGTTAGCCAGAATTTTTGTATACAGAATGTCGTTATGTTGTCTTCTACATAAGCCAAATATATGGATGATATCGAAGCCATGAAGGAAGTTTTTTGCTGAAGAGATTGTTAAGTGAACTCATTAGTATATAGCAAGATGTAGTTCTGTTTTGCGCTAATATTAGTGTTATTTATTTAATGAGAAATCCAAAGTGTATGAGTGAACTAAATATATAGATATTAAGATGCACTTAATCCGAGATGTGGTGGAGAAGGAGAAAATGAAAGTGGCTAAGATTTTTATCGAGGAAAATATTTCAGATATTCTGACCAATATAATATCAATTTCAAAGCTCATGAACTCCACCAGACTGGTGCAAGTATGGGATGCAGGTGAGCTAGTATTCAAAGAGTATAAAATTAGGTGCAACGGATATTGGAGTTACTATAAGCCTATATGACGATGTTTAGGTGTATATTATAAGTAACTCGTCAACAAAGGTATATTCAAAGGACTACATGGGTGTTGGATATGTTGTGACATGTATAGACAAGAACTGTTGAGACTTTTTTAACCTTGAGTCGTGACTTAATTGCATAGATTTATATTGATCCTAAGGGCTAAGACAGGTTTTCAAAAACTAGTGACCATTATGTTGAAAGAAATATATGATCAGCTAAAGTAAACTAGTCCGAAGTAAGCTAATGTAAAGCACCACTCTGATCTGAAGCGAGTTGGACTGTAGCACCACAGTTGGGCCAAAATAGATTATTATTTTTTCTAGGTCTCCTATATTAATTGAGTCTCTTATTTTGGTATTCATATATTATCATATACTCTATATTAATTGGGTCTTCTATATTAATTATAATTTTCTATTTTTATAAGGTTTCCTATATTAATAGATTAAGAGTTATTTCAGTCGTTGATTAATGAGCTTTAATCCAGAGTGTCTAGTGATGAATTAATGTTATCTCTAAACATATAAATAAATGCAGATATAGTTGTGAAATCTGCAATATTATGTGATTTGTGATCGCCATATTTCATGAGAGAAAGAAACTAGTTGTAGGTCTTTTAACATAAAAGTTTTGTAAGGGATAAAACACCGATATAGGGCTATTTGAGTCACGTAATCTAGTTTTAAACTTTTGATGATTAACTCATTTATTACTTTTAGGATAGTTCATCCTGGTATGCCATTCTTTCTTGTATAACTAGCATTTCATTATAGAACTACTAGTTGTTTATATAGATCTCGATATTGAGCTTTATCTTTTATTGTTTGAATTTATTTTTCCAAACCTTACTCCCATACTCAATCAGTTCTAGTAGAGTCACTCTTCAAAATAGACTTATTTTAAAGATATTTTGAATTCATCGCACCCTTCACTTTAGACATTGTAGGAGACCGTTCGCCATAAAGTAAATTGTCAACAAAATTTTGACAATCATCTAATAAAGAGCTCAAGAGGATAATTAATTGATCCTCGTCTTGAACCTTGACTCCTACTATATTCAAATCAAGAATGATCATGTTAAAATCATCCAAGTGTTTATTTTATATGTTATCATTCATATTCAGAATATAAAACTACTTCTTAAGATACAATCTATTTTATAAATATTTATTCACGTAAATGGATTCAATCTTATTCAAAATCCTGATGGAAGTAGATTATTCAGACATTTCCTTTAATACTTAATCCCCAAACTCAATAATAAAGCATTATGGCCCTTAGACAACACTTATGCATCATTTATTCTTGTAGATTTCTCATCAATAACAGCAGATAAACCCCTTATGTACAAGGAGAGCCTTGATTTTAATTCTCCATCGATTAAAATTAATATCTCCGATGAATTCAAAATCAAATTTCATTGAACTCATCTTACAGATTTTAATTATTATTTCTTTAGTGTTGATAATTGATGATGAGTCCGGAATTATTCACCACTTCTTACTGAGAAAACTAGACAGGGGTAATTCAGACAATAGGTACCCACTGAACTATCCGGACAGGACAAAAGTATTAAAACACTAAACACCTTTTGACCAAGCTAGGTGTTAATCTACTTAAGAACTAATGGGTCTTTAAACTCGACCCGGTTTTACAACTTGACCCGAAAGCCCATGGGTCCATAATTAAGGATATAAATATCCAACCACTTTCATTAATGAGGGTAATGAACATATAATACAACCAGGCAACTTAAATCTCTCACTACAAAACACCAAAACATTTAATACCCTTGAAATTCTATAAAACACCTGACGAAATTACCCTCAGTCCAAAATAATCCATACCAATTGATAATTAATTAATTATCAAATCTACGTCTAGATTTCCACACTCATTGTACAAGTTATTGGAGAATTAAACTATATCCATGTAAATCTTGGATATGAATCAATCTTCTGATCGAGAGTTCGACTTCAGGATTTTATGCTTCAGTACTTAAGTTTACGCACTTATTAAATAATTAGGTTCTCACATTTATGGAAGAATACAAGATTTTCATGATTCAAATTATAGAACAATCCTGCATCACTAATTAATATATTTTATTTTATAGATTAAACAATTACATTGGACTATGAGAACACCGAATACAAACAAATTCATATGTCCAAAACTTCTCAAAACATAATGCACATTTTCAAAATTCATCAATTCATCAATATTTATGTTTGTGTATTCTTCGCGATTCAATCTAAAAAAATCATTAACTCTAATATAACTCAATTTTTAAGTATTTTCTCTCATAAATATTTGTTTCTCTTTCTAAAAGCTTTACTATCAATAAAAATATTATATATGTACACGTGTTGCTCCAAGATATATAGTCTTCAATGGTATGTAAATTAGTACAAACATACATTATCAGACAATCTACATACCAAGTCATACTAATATTATCTACAAAATAATGATATAGGCTTTTCTTAACATATAATTTTCTTATATTTTTGCATACTATAAATGTTGATTTACCAAAAACTATATGTATAATTAATGGTTGACAACGTCTTTAAGGAAAGAGATCCATAAATAAAATATATCTTTATTCCAATTTGTACCGAATCTAAAGACAAAGGTGGAAAGAATCTCTAGAATTTAGTTATCATAAATCTAAAAACAATTATTATAAAAAAAATACAACCTTATGATGTCAACTGAAACTGACCTAACAAATGAAACAATATTAACTTTTGCATCTAATTGATTAACCAGGAGGACTTACACCTCTTCCCGTATATGTTTTTTTAATAGATTCAGTAATACATAAATCAAAAATGTTTCGCATATAATTTATTTGGGCTAGGCTAATTCAAGACCCGTTTTTTCTATAATGAGACCTGGTTATAGTAAGACCCGGCTTGGCTATAACAAGACCCTCATTAATTATGAAATTTCAACTCATATAAATAGAAAAAATCTCAATTTTCACTTCTTTCTCTTTTTTCAAACCCTAAACCTCTCTAAACCCTCGATTTTTTAAGCGAAGTTTTTTCAAATCCAACACCCAAGACTTGTTAAGTTAAGCATTCTCTACATGTTGGTGTACTTTTTTTAAAATTTCCATGGTTTGTTTTAGGGATATTTAGAGTTTAGGTTTCGGGGAACAAATCTTATTTTCATGTAGTTGCAGTTGTTTTCTTGAAGTTTCAATGCATGTAAGTGTTTAGTTAGGAGAGTAGGTTCGATTTGGGGTGATTGTTTTACAGATTTGGGGTAGTTTATGGTAGGTTTAGGAAATTGGGGCCAAAATTCTGGGTTTGGTATTTCCTCGCACAAATTGTGGATTCGGAAAATCCACGCACAAAATCGTGCAAGGATTTGCAGAATCCACAATGCGTGGATTTAGACAGATCTACGATGCGTGGATTGGGGAAATCCACAATGCATGGATTACCCCGATCCATGAAATCGAGTGTGTGGATCTGTAATTTCACTTTTTTACCCCGATTTTGATTCCGTTGAACTGTGTCGTGTGTTAGGATACAATTTGTTATCCTACATCGAAGATTTCATAATTTTTCTATTCATTTTAATTTTGTTTAAGTAAATTATGCATGTTTGACAAAATATATTGATTATATTGTTTGGCTTGCGTGATTGTATGATGCCTCCATGCCCCCGTTCTCCCACGATGGAGCGAGATACGGCTGATGATGCCGAGGAGATGACAGTAGGCGAGACATCTCGGAGCGTCTGTCCCCGTGCTAGAGGGGACTTACAAGTTGTCCCTGTCCGTCGTCGTCGTACTACGGACCAACACTTCCGTAGATATAACTTACATGTCATCGACCTATATTCGACCTTCCACTCCTACAAAGAGCATGAGGCTTATAGAGTCTTTAGAAATGACGTAAGTTTTTTAGTTTTAATTTATTTGTTAAGGTTATTATTAATAGATGCAATGTGGTTTATGTTATAGTTATAGGTTTCTGTTTAAAACATTGTCTATTGCATTGGATTGGTTATTTTTTTGTGTTATAACTTATATTTGTTATTGAATTTATTAGTTTAGGTTTGATTGAGTTTGTTTTTGAATTTATTTGTTATTGAATTTATTGGTTATTGCTTTATCTTATATGTTTTATTTGTTATTGAATTTATTGGTATATTTTGTATGTTATATTTATTGTTGAATTTATTGGTTATTGGTTTATCTTATATGTTATATTGCATATATTGAACATATTGCTTATTGGTTTATCTTATATGTTATATTGCATATATGTTTATATTGTATTTTTTTATGCAGCCGAGGGTACATATGCGGTGTTATGCTATATACCAGACACACGGTGGTTGGGACTTAAAAGTGCGCCAGACACGAGTACGTGATGAGGTTATGGGCACATGTTTCGGACCCATTGTTGACGATCTCGCTCGATGGGATACAAACGTTCATTTGATAAAGGTGTTTTTGGAGAGATGGCATCCAGAGACGAACACCTTTCATTTCTCTTTCAGGGAGATGACTGTCACACTAGATGATGTCTACATCATCACGTGGCTACCAGTGGTGGGTGTGAACTATGAGACATATGAGTACCCTACTGCCGATGAGCGTAATGCGGCATACGCTCGCTTACTTGGGTGCAGTGTTCAGGAATTGGTGGCGGATATTGAGGAGAACAAAGAGGGTGGCAAAGCCATGTTCACCTTGCATGGCTGAAGAGGAGATTCTACACTCATCAGTATTATGACGATAAGATTATTGATGCTGATGTTCGCCGAGCTACTAGGGCGTACTTGTTGCACTTCTTTGGTTGTACCATAATGTCCAACGAGTCGGAAAACAACATTTTCCTCGACTACTTACAGTTCATTTATGATTACAGTAAGCTTGGGCAGGTATAATTGGGGACAGATAATACTCGCTCAGCTCTACTTCCAGCTAAGCAGAGGATTCCTACACTTTACTTCAGGTAAGTCTGGATTCTTGGGATTGTTAGAGGCATGAATTTACGACCATTTCCTCATATTTTCAGCTCACTAGTACCCTAAGTTTAGTATCGTACATCCTACTTTGTGCAAGTATGCGCCTCCACCGTTTCGACAAAGCCAGTAGGATCGAAACAGTGTTCGAGATTACCTAGCTACCTTCACCGAGCACGATGTAAGTTATAATTATCTTCATATTTAATTATCGTAATACTTTAATTTAATATAATTTGCTAATGTTAAAGGATTTGTTCATATTTTTTAGGTATCATTCATGCCTTATACGAGCATACAAGATGCTCGAGGTCATTCTGATGTAGTTGGATTGATGCGACACTGAAGGCCTCAGACATTGTCGAAGCATACTATCCGCTAAGGGTGGCTAGACAGTTGGGTCGCATCCAGCAGGTAATATTTTGTGATACTTGATATAATATATTGTTTGTTTTGAGCATGTGTGTTATGGACTAATTGTTAAATTACAGGGTCTCGGTGCATTCAGTTCCATTCTTACGGGTTCTACTAGGTTTCACCGTGCAAACACCCTCTACAAATGGGACACATTCACTTGGGACAACTAGGAGTCCCACTATATTCACCCTAATCTGCAAGTTGGGAAGTATATTCTGGGTCAGGAGGATGGTACTACATTGATCTACTCCGCATAGGTTACGAAAAACCTATGGTACGTCATTTCCGATCCAGAGACTCACCAAGATGATGCAGAGATAGGGGTAAACCCCTCCGCACCCACACATGCCACCAGACTGCACGATTTGACTACGCACCTACTCGATTTACAATCGTACAAGTAGAGCCACTCTAGAATTAGTTTGGAGGATCTTCGTGAGCCTTTGGACGAGTGCTACCGTCTTGCTCACGAGTACAGGGATTGATTCTTATTTATGTTTTCATGCTTGACAGTTTAAGACTTTTTATGTGTTATGTACGTAACGACTAGTTTAAATTATGTGCTATGGTATTTTGTTACAGTTTAATTATGTGTTATGGTATTTTGTTACATTTTAAAGATATAATCATTTTATAACATGCAAAAAAAAATTGTTCGAAATTTATGTATAAAAATAGCATTAAATTGAAACACAAACTCAAACATAAATTGAAACACAACCTCAAACATAAACTGAAACACAAATTCAAACGTAAACTGAAACACAAACTCAAACATAAACTCAAACATAAACTAAAACATAAGCCATCCACTTGTACAAATCATAATTTATCTATCACGCCAGTTCCATTTCATCAACTTCCTTTCTTCTTTTGCAATTTGGTAGTCACACATTTCCTCTACATGGATGTCAATAATGTCAGAATGGACTTGATCCAGCAGCTTCTCTGTTAAAGAATCTGTGACCTGGCAGTTGAACCGGTTCCACGCAATACGACGTTCCAAGTCGTTGAGGTCGGAAACTAGAAGTACACGATATTGGACTAGGACTGCCCATCTAGCTTTTACCTCATCTGAATGCCTTGAAATTCTAGGCGGCTGGACAACATTCCTGCCGTATAGGAAATAGATCTGGTATACCATTGCATCCCAGTATTGTATACCATACTCTTTCAGGTTTGTTTCACCAACTTTGATTGATGCTTTCATCAAATATTCATCTTTAAACTCAGTCCATAGACACATTTTTGCAATTGTATATTTTCTATACTTGTTACTGCCTCGAACAACGTCTACTTAAAGGCCTTTTACGATTCAGATAATGTAATCCAAGTAGACCAATTAATAAGTGACATTTGTAAGATAAGGATAACACAATCCAAATTGACGAATGATTTTGTGATACCTAATACTTACAAAAGTACGCACATAAAGTAGTGCATTAATATGGGTCTCATTATAGTGTAAGTTCTATTATTATGGGTATCGTTATAACGATAACAAACATCAATTCCCGCCAAATTTGACTCCACTTTATTAAAAACTCCCGCCCTAAAAAAACTCTCGCGTAAACTTCCAAAACCCTATAAAAATACGCTAAAAACAACATCAACATGACAACCATCAACCATTCTTAAATACTCACCAAACATAAACAGTTTAACAAATGGAGTTTATGCCTCATGAAGACTGCCATTTTCTTGAGGCGGTGAAGCTTGCCTGCCGAGATATGGGGAAAGATCCTAGCGATGCATTTTTTGAGCGATTCATGTGTAAGATTTACTACAACTACGACCATTTAGGAACGGGAGGTCTACTTGTGCACAACCATGAACAAATTAAGCAGAGGTACCTTTTTGCAAACCGATGGACCATTTGTTGTTTTAGCCATTTAAAATTAAGCAAGAAGCGGCCGATTTCTGGAACATGACGGTGGTAAACTACATCACTAGGGATATGGTAGTGTATCTTGAGGATAGGATTGCGGAAAGGGAAGAGGGGATTGATTCTGACGACAACTTGGGATATGACTTCGACGATTGAGCATTCTGATTTCTTTGGTTGTTTGCATGTTGTAGTTTAATTATTTTGTGTTGTTTGTTTAAGTTAATGTTTTAACTTGTTGTTTTAGTTTTTATCTATTTCTTTCAAATGTCTTATTTGGTAGACATTTACTATGATGTAGTGTTGAACTAAAAAAAATCCCTTTTTTAATGTTATTTTACTCCAAAAGTTGTTTAAATTACGTTATATAACCATTACATATAATGTAGTTTCATTTAACAATCCATAGGTTAGCCTAAACTGTAAATTTAGGCTAAAAAATGAACTGGCATGCGTGTGCGAAAAAATGAACTGTAAATTTTTAAAAGAACTTGTTTTCAACAATTTTGCACCAAATTTTTAAATCATACTTGTAAGCATAAGTTAGATCAAACATAAATAAAAGTCTTAATTAATACAAAGCAAAACAATAAAGTCTAAGGTACTAAAATATGTTTGGAAAGGATTAAACAAGAAAACAAACAGCACAAAATAATAAAACTATTACATCGTATTATGCATCCCCCGACAGATCATAGAACTGATCATCCCCATCGTGTAATGTTGGTGGATGTGCTGGTTTAATTTGACGATATTTATTGAGACGTTCACCTAGTGGTATGGCCCAATTTGTAACGGCATCGCTAGTGCGGAACTCAAACCAGCATGGGTATATATCCGGAAACGGTCCATTTAAGACAATCTGCAAATTTCCATAATATGGAAGAATTAAATACCTAGGGGAATTAATGATAAAACAACAATGAAGTATAAATAGAATATATTTGTTTACTTACTTTCACAAAATTATTACCGTGTACGAAACCGATTCCAACTTCTACAATAGGACACAATCTTGGAGGCACACCATGCAAAGAAAGATATGTGTATGGTAGTTAGAGAGATACATGGTATACTATACATTGATACCGAGTGGCTATCACCAACCTGAAGTCGGGTAATGTCATCTAGTGCCTACAACCGCTCTCGTACATTTTGAAACAATCCAATCTCCGCAATAGGTTATCAACACGTTGTGCACCATCAAAAACCCTCTCCCAAAGATCACTTTGACTCGAAAGTTCGTACATCAAATCCTATCTTACTTCATCCCATAAATCAACATTATCTTTAATCGTCAAAGATACGACCCCAAATCCATGACATCAGTCAGGAGCAACGTCTTCAATGCTAGTTATGTAGTTGTGCAAGTACTCGGGAAAAAAACTCTCATACGCGCTCAATCATTTTCCTTTATTCGATATTCTAGATCGATTCACTTTCTTCTTTTTTGGTGGGGCTTTAGATTTGGACTTGGATTTGGGTACTAAAAATGTCTTAACCCCCGACCCGGCCATACTATCTATCGTACCGGGAGTACTAGCGCCTAAACTATCACCGTATTCCCACTCTGATGGATTCCGTTTAGTTGAATTGTCGGGACCGACTTTTTTACGACCTTTAGTAACAATCGGTTCCTTAGGTTCCAAAACATGGCTTCTAGCAGGATCTAGGATTTGCATCATCCTATTTATTATGTGATCTTGCACTTGTGAACCGTAACCACGGATGGTACTATATATTAAGGATAGTTTTCTTGTAAGCTCATCTTCGGTACCAACGTTATCCTTAGACTTGATCTCTAAATGACTCCAATAAACATCACATTCACTCTTTTGAATCGACCTACTTTCTCTCGCGATCATAGCACACTCACACACACAAGGTAAATTTTGTGTTGTCCTAATAACACACCACACATTGCAGGAGTGAACCATATATCTCCGGCCTTTTTAATAGTTTTCTCTACTATCTATATGGCCGTACATGAAATTTTACCTTTGATGTCGCTAAAGATAGTTCCCCTAGATGCTTGTCTAGGACGAAACAAACTTCGTTCGAACATTTCGAAGATGGTAGAGTATTGAATGTGAAGCAACGCGTGAACTTTATCCCAAATTTTCTCAAATGTGCATAGACTTGTGGCGATTGCTCGTTTTAGGCTCGAGTGAGCACTCTCCGACCTATAACATAAACTTAAATTATTTACAAGTCTAACAATTAATTAAATAAAGTAATGTATAGATATGATAATATAACTCATCGGTTGCTAGTGTAGTTGCCCAAATGTTTAATTTGTGTTCGTGTAGATATTAAGGAATTTGTGTCCGTAAGGTTCTATCCATTGTTTCATCACGTACTCGTAGAACCTTGGACAATATGTGTAGACTTGGTGCAACTCGGTGAGGTTTTTATTATACTCTTCGATCGTCACCAAATGTTGAACCGCGACATAAAATTCTAAGAACTCTTCACCCTTGTCCGCTTTAGGCAAAACTTTCTTAGAGTAGGAGCAAATGTTCCTATTTATATGTCAAGTTCATAACATATGACTTGCATCCGGAAATACCTCATCGATAGCATTCATTAAAGCCAACTCCCTATCGGTGACGATAATAGTTAGTAATGCGCACATGTTGTTCACCATCACTCTCCTTAGAACGCTCATTGCCAACGTGTAGTTATCTTCTTTCTCCGAGCTCATAAAAACAAAAGTTATACAAACGGTCTTTTTCGTCGAAGTTTGGCCAATTATTTCTAGCAAAATCATTTTATACCTTGTAATCTTGTACGTACTATCCATTATAAACACTTGAGGGAAAGTGCACAACAAATCGATGCTTGTAGGATGTGCGAAAAACAATTCAAGGATCTCGTCAGTTTCTTTGTTTGTTTGCTCCCAAACATAGTACTCGTGCTTTTTCAACTTACCGAACAAGTATTGCATTTGGGATTTTCCCGTTTTATCAACCAAATGGTGTTTTTACCGTATGTTGTAGATGGTAGGCATAATAGATACATTTTCCGGATCTTTTAACTTCAATCACGGTATATATCTCTTGGCCGAGAACCAATTGTTGTTAGTTTACGAACATACTCCTCTTCCGCTTTTAGCCTCGCCGCCCGTGAATGACCATCCAAGTGCAAGAAGGGTTGGTGGTTGTGTTTTCCATTTCTAACTACCAATTTCCAATAACCGGGTAGTTTTAACACCGGATTGCCCTAAGTATGAACGGACAACCACATTTTTTGGATGAACAATCTCGTCGCTTCTTCACAATCCCCGGTTTCGGCCTCGGCTTGTAAACACCGTGCCTCTCGCACTTGAAATATAGGCGCGAAGTTTTACCATTTTTACTTCCATCGTCATCTTTATCGACCAAAACAATGAATCTTATACTCTTGCCTTCCTTATCAACCCATGTTAGCAATTCCGCTTTGGTGTCGATATTATCCATAGTAAAACATTGGCTATAATCGACCATGTTACATGGTGCTTGTCCCGGTTCCTACACAAAAAAATATCATTTAACTCCCACAATATCACCACTCTTTCATATCACCAACAAAAATAACTCCATCAATTGTAAACAATTTCATATATGTATTCACACTTCGAAAAGTGAAGACAAACGTAAAATTCGGCAATAAACGGGCATATAAAACAAAGACAAACCCAAATCTCGCTAGTTATGCCATCTTTTGACAAAACCACGCAATTTCATGCCAAGATTTGCTAACAATCTTTGCATGAATGTGCGCGATTTTGTATCTTCCACGCGTGTTCTTGCGTGGAAGTGTACAATTCCAAGCACGATTTTGTGCGAGGTTGTGTTATGTTAAAAAAAACTTAATTTTTACCTCAAGGACACACTCCATATGGTCAGTAAGCGGCTCCTCTTCGTCTGAACGGAAATCATCAATATTGCAGCTGAAATCGTCGTTATAGTCACTCAAATCCATAGTTTGAGTTTTTGGGTTTTTACTTCTACGAATTAAGGTTGATTTAATGTTTTTTTGGGAGTTTGGATTTGTGGGTTTTTGTGTTTTTTTTTAAATTTTGGAGAGAAAAGTGGTATGGAGAGAGAGAAGAAGAGGTAGAAAGTGAGTCGGTTGAAAAATTGAAGATTTTTATATGTGGGAGCATTTTAGTAATTTCAAGTTCACATAATAAATCCAAACAAGCGGTCTCATTATAAAAAAAAAGGATCTCGTTTTTAGCCATGCTCAATTTATTTAAGGTTTTATAAATCTAATTACTTAGATTTTGCACGCAATATATATGTTTTGCTATTCATAGCCTAAGTTTGAAAATGATAAGACTCTTAACATAAATTTTACTACCACCATAAAAAAAAGACTCCTAAAAAAATAACAGATCGCTGGTTGGAATAGCATAGGCTAATTTGTTAATGCATTGAGAACATAGTTAATTTAATTTATGAAAGATATGATAAAATATGGAAGTCATGTGTTACAAATACGATTTCGAATACAAAGTGTTGCGCTTATTATTATAAAATGTCACAAACAATGTCTCATGTTTTTATAACCCTGACATAAATTAGAACCGATCGAAACAAGCTATTACGATAGAAAAATAATAAATGAATTACGAAATCAATAAATCAGCTTAATAAATTAATAAATTAGGCTAATATAATTTGTTATTACATTACTAAAATAATTAGTTTTATCCGTCGGCAAAATAGGTAAGTCAGATTTTGCATATACCAATCTCATTGTTTTCTCATTTCACATTAACAATGTTTATAATTAATACCTTAGACATCATATGTTTTCATAATCCTAATTTATCCTGGAAAACAAGAAAAATAAACATAAATATTCCCGTAAATTTTACTCCTCATAGATCCTCTAACAGATCCTCTAACAAATTAGTAGTTGCTCATTTTATTAGCGAAATATATATACATATTCGTTGATTAACTATACGAAACTATATCAATTTAGTTATACTGTTTTTCTCGTAATTTATATATATTCTCAGGTCGAAATAATCTGAGATTTCTTGGGAGGCACTAACTAACCGAGGAAAGAATCTAAAAATTCTTGCCAACCCGAAAGAGTAACAAAGGAGCAACGAACCAACCGTAACAGTTTCCGTGAGACGGAAAGGTAAGAAATAACACGACGATTTTGAAGTTTCAGGCCTATTTGCTCTCTCATGTGTTCTCGTTCTTGTTCTTGTTTGCTTAACCCAAACGAAATCCGATCTTGATAAGGTCAGTAGGCAAGGATTTCTTTATCAGTCGACGGATTTAGAGCAGAGATAAGTTGAAGAGAATCCCCTTTGCAATTTGCTGTGCTGTGTTGTTGTTGGTACTTGGGAGTGCGATTATGAGAGACTGGAGTCAGCTTCCTACTGAAGTTTTGAGTTCAATCTTTGATCTCTTGTCCTTTAAAGATCAATGTAGAGTCCAAGCTGTTTGCAGAACATGGAACTTAGCTGGACAAATCTGTTCTAAAATCAAAAAAGACTCTCTTCGCGCCCAAGCTCCCTTGTTGATGCTTCCTCTTACTACAAAGCCTAAATACCGGATAGATGTTGCATTTTATGTATTTAATCTAAACATGTTTTATTTATTTAAGTTATAGTAACCGTTAGTATTAAACTGAGTCTTAGAGTTTTACATCGGCGTAGGAGTTACGTAACGGGCATTAAGTGAAGAGAGAAGTGGGATTAGTGGATCTTATTTTGTAACTCCCACCTTGTTTATTGCCTATTTATTTCCTTTGTACGCTGCATTTGATTAATCAAAAAGTACCACAGTTTTACTTTCTCAAAAAGGATAATAGATTTGTAGGGCGACATACACTTTCTCTGTGTACCCACGGTCTATCACATTGAACACAAAAAGGGTTTATAATAGACCCTGACGACACATCTTGTACTATTTTCAATCTGAAAGAAAAGAAGATGTACAAGCTCAACTGCCTCATGGAGGAACTAGGCAACAGCTACTGCGTTGGTTCCTCTCACGGTTGGCTGATTTTATTGGACCAAATTGCGCATGTTTTTCTTTTTAATCCTTTTACCAACTCACGTATTCAACTTCCCTCGCTCGATTCTCTTGGTGATACGTGTGATTTTGTAAGAAAGCCTAATGGCTATGAATTTGCACACACCCCAAGCACATACGAAAACACAATGTCTGCCAGTTGGGTGCGAAAAATCATATTCTGCAAAGCTATTTTATGTATCGACGAAGATCCAGATGAATTTTATGCAGTTGCTGTCATTCATAGTGGGCGTAGGGTTGCTTACTGTAGAAAAGGTGACGATAGATGGATCGACCTAAACAGTAACAGTGATTTCAGTACGTACTTTTTTTATATTGTTTACAAACATAATCAGCTTTACATAGTGTCGAGCAACGAGCTTGTCGAAGTGTGGGATATCCATGGTTCTGTACCTATTAGAACCGCAAAAATTGATGAACTCTTGGAGGCTGATGATGAAGCGTTGGATCCGGATTGTATCACAAACTATTATGCTGTCAAGTCAAATAATGATTTGTTATCCATTAAAAGGTATGAGGATACTATCGAAACTGATAATGGTATTCCTCTAGATTTAAAAACAACAAAGTTCATAGTGTACAAGCTTGATTTTGATACAAGATTGTGGAGCCGGGTCCGTTCACTAGGAGACCATGCTTTGTTTGTTGGTCAAAATCAGTCAATGTCACTTGTAGCTAGTGAAGCTAAAGGCCTCAAACGAAATTCGAGTTACTTCACTGATGATTGTTGGGGTCCTGGTAAGCGAAGGCCACCATCTTACCACGAAGGAGATGATGTTGGCGTTTTCGACATGGAAAATGGAAGCATACAACATATTTATCAAAGCGAATTTAGTCGAAAGTTACCGCAGCATTTTTGGATTGTTCCAAACCTATCGAACCTTTGATTTTCTTTTATTTTTCTGTATTGTTTCTATTGCTGCAATTATACTATATGAATTAGATTGCTTAAACAATTTTTCTTCGGCTACGAAGATTACATCTTAAATATAACTGAGTCTACATTCTCGTGCTAAAAAAAATATATATATATATTCTCAGGTCGAAATCCACTCGTATAAAAATATAAAATCAAATTTTAAAAATATAAAATCAAGTTTTGATAAAAAAGGAAAAACAGTCTACATATTATAAGGTGTTAAAAAGTGGGAATGAATCTACAAATTAAAAAATATTTAAAAATTTAAAATACCTCATAAAAAAATTAAATTTTAAAATCCTGCTCTATAAAATGAAAAGTTAAAAGTAATTTGCTAGAAACAAATATGGCAACATTAAGTATGTACATGGTATTCTAATAAATGCTAGAACTGGTGCATTTATTATTATTTTATTATTTTATTATTTTATTATTTTAAGAGACAAAATTCAACACACAGGATATTTATCTCCAAACTTAAATTACAACCAAAAGCAAAGTATTAAAGCATAACAACACACCAAAAAGAGCAACACTAGTAATCTTCAGCAGCCAAAGGTTGGTGTGTAGGGTGGTGCGGTGGCTCAGTAGGCAATAGAACAAACTCATAAACAAGAGCACCTAACGCACCTCCGATAAACGGACCAACCCAATAAATCCAATGGTCTTTCCATCTCCAACCCACTAATGCCGGTCCAAATGCCCTTGCTGGATTCATCGATGCTCCATCAAACGGAGCACCAACCATTACGTTGGCACCATAAATCAAGGCAATGGCTAGTGGTGCAATGATGCCCAAGTTTCCTCGTTTGGGGTCGACTGCGGTGGCGTAGAATGTGTAGACTAGAGCATATGTGAGTATGATCTCTAGTAAGAGTGCATGTCCTACACCTTCACCATGTGTCGTGTGCAAACCGATTGGCCTCTGTCAAAAGTTAAGTTTCATTACTATATAATGACATAGGAATTCAGACACAATCTTTTTATCCATACACAAGACTTTCTAGTCAAACTGAACACAACCTCTCTACATCCCATATGGCTTCTTCTACTAAAATTTTCTAATTTTTTTCTTAGGCCAGACCACAAAAAATAAAATATATCCATAGGATGGAGCAAAATATGTTCCGATCTATCACATGAAAAATAAGAAATTGCAATACTGATAAAAGACTAAAACCATGATTATTCACCGAATTTCGGTCACATATAAAAAAACTGAGTCTTTTTTCATTAAACGTGACCGTTTTGATAAAAGATAACATCGGCCACAAGTGACTAACTCCAGTAGTCACCATGGCTTTTTGCCACTAATAGAACAATATAGAGCTTACCATGCCAGCCGTGACAAGACGAAGCAAGAGAGAGGCGAGAATAGCACCCAAGATCTGAGCGACCCAGTAATAGACGGTGCGGATGAACGAAATCCTGCCGGCGAGAAGTGTACCAAGTGTGACAGCAGGATTGACATGTCCACCAGATATGTTTATACAAGCCGATACGGCGGCAAACAAAGCAAATGCATGTGCCAGCGCAACCAATACTATCTCCCCCGCTGTGAAACCTGTACTATAACCAGGAGGAGCATACCCACTTCCCCTTGATAGCTTGTCTACAACAACAGCACAAAAAATTTGCTGACACACATGAATATTATTTCCTAAGGGTAGCCCACTTACCCTTTGACACGATATGTATAAATATTGTAATACTTACCGACGGCAAGAACAGAGCCTTCGGCAGCGAAGACAAAGAGAAAAGTTGATAAGAACTCAGCTAAAGTAGCTCTCATTGAATCAGGGTGAGTAGCCTCATCAGCCCTCCCAAATTCATACGATCTTCGACTCGAAACCGTTGCCATTTAATACTATATAACGAAATGGAAAGTATGATTTGATGAACTGGAGAGAGGTGTTATCAAAGGATATCGATGATGATAGTGATAGAAGATTGATGTGGGTGTTGCGTGGATGAGATGCGGAGGGTTTATAAACCAATGAGGTGTTGGATTTATTACATGTCGATTCGGAATCACCAGAGCTTGACACGCAGGTATGTGCATGCAATGCGTTGACCAATTTTCTTAACACCTAGAACTTTCTGATTGATAAGATATACATATACTTTTGTAGCTGTTTTTGGGTTAATTCGTATGAAAATATTGTTTTGAGTTTTGTCATATACGGTGGTGTTAGGAAACAAATCGACGGCATGAACTATCAAGAAATTTTATTATCCATTTGGAATAGTTTGTACTCTGATGGTTACGGATCAAGGCGATAGATTGATCGAAGAGATCGGGCCAATTGGGCCCTCTTGCTTATCTATAGTTGATCAAATGAATTGTTTTAAGTAAATAAATAATAAGATTCGCTATTATTGATAAATGTTCAAAAGATTTTTTATCTAAAATATTTATATTTAAAGTATTATTTTATATAAAATCTAAGCAAACAAGTAAGTTTTTTTTTAAGTTTGTATTTTTTTAAATTGTAATTCGAAAAAGAAATAGAAAATGCAATTGGTTTTGTTTTTTTAAAACAAAAAAAAATACCAGTATCATTCATGATATGTTTTAAACGAGAGTCAAAATTCATTGACTAACTTCAACCTAACATGAATTTAGATTCAAACTGCAATTTCTCCCCAACCAAAACCTCGAAGAAAACTCTTGATCTTCGTATTATCTTCACCAGATATTCCTTCATATAGATACTTCAATTCCAACAGAGATTCCTTTCCTCCATGCCTTGACCATCATTTAGAGAACTTCGAGGTCGGCATAGATTCTTTGCGTCCTTGCCTAGCCAAAAATCGCAAGATTCATTCGACTATAGTTCATCCATATCCTTAAAAAACTTCAAATACTTAGAGAGAAGATGATCCATGAATTCATAGTAGCATCAACGAGCATAAGAGAGCCAAATAAAGGGACCAGAAGCACTTGAATCCGAACTAGAAATTGACTACAACAAATTGGGAAATTGATTAGTCCGAGTTAGGGTTATATAACCTAACCCGAGACTTTCAAGAAAAGTTATGGCGAGAAGCCTATTTGGAGCAGTGGTGTAAGGGTAACTTATCTTGTTGGGAGGATTCAGCACCCATTTGGAAAAAAAACGTTAGCTGCTTGATTTTGGGTACAAGAAGTGTGTTTGATACACATACTGGGAGTTATAAGAGCTCTCCAAATCTTGATGAGAGGACAAAGGTACCAAAGAGGATTGCCTTCTGCAATAAGATTTATTAAAAGTAAGCAATCAGAATCAATATCAACTTTAACCCAGCCTTCTTTTTGCAGATGATCAAGGCTTTCATCAATACTCTGACTTCTGCTAACATGGGCGATAATTTGCCATAGGTGTTTCTTGAGCAATAGATAATATCCCCTTCACTGTTTCAGATCACAATCCACCACTCGCTTCTTTACTCATGGCACAAGCAGCGTCAACATTGATCTTCAGCCTCCATTTTACTAGAGCAATCCATTTAAGGTACTCAATTTTTTTGATATTGCTGAGAGTGGAAGCACATCCCAAACTAGAACCTGCATTGAAAGCATCTTTTCAATGCTTTATTTTAATCTTATTAGAAATATCAAGACCAAAAATAACTCTCTTAATATTGTAGTTTGTATTATTGATGGAAACCTGAACTCCATTAAATTTGGATTTTTTGTCGTTCTTCCAAATCATGTAGCAGATAATGGAAGGAATAACGTGAGTAATATGATTTTTAGAATTAGAAAACCAAAACCACTGTCTAATAATATGAATGTTAAATAAAATACTAAAATGCAACCAAATGCTCCAAGAATAATGGTAATTAACAGATAGGTGGTTCGTGTCTTCAATATTAGAGCAAAATTGATATTTGGAGGCCTGACTCACATACCTTCTCTGCAAGTTAGAGTCAATAGAGATATAATTCTTAAAAAAATTCCATAAATAAAAAGAATACTTCTTTGGGGTAAGGATGGACCAAACTTTCTTGTAGAGACCTGACTTAGTAGCATGCTTCCTAAGACTGTTCCAAACCAACTTAAAATTGATATTGTTATCCTGAGATAGTTTCCATATCAATTGGTTATCCTTATCGTTATCCACCTTCAACCTACTGATGTCATTGATCCCGTCTTCAAGAAGGAAATTTTCCATAAGGCCAATATCTCAGCTTCCATTAGTCCAAAAGGTCTTGACCCTGGTCTCTAAGAACCAATTGTTATAATCATTACAGCTGAGATTGAGGATAGGGAGATGATTATGCCAGTTATCCCTCCAAAAGTCCATCTCGCCTTTTCTCAACAACCCTCTGATGATGTCAGCGGAGTCTTTAACACATGTTAACCTTTTGCAACTAGAAGAAGATAACTTATTAGAATTAGCTAGTAAATAGTGCTTGTGTTTTCTGTAAATATTATGCATAATGAGAGCCCAAAGAGACTCATTTTTCCTGAAGATGAACCACAGCTTGTGAGAAAATGTGAGTTGGATATCAGATAATTTCCTGATGTTCAACCCACCTTCTTCAAAATGCTTACAAAGATTAGGCCAGACAAACCAATGAATATTCTTCTCCTTATAATTAGATCTCCATATAAATCTATTAAAGATTAATTCGAGTCTTTTAATAATGCGGGAGGGAATTATGGAGTTTTGCATCCAATAACAATGTATATAGATGAGGACAGAGGAGATCAACGTGAGCGTCCCTCCAAAAGAAAGGTGATTGTTACTCCAGGCATTAATTTTATAATTTACTTTATCTATGATATTGTAAAAGTTCTTAGAATAATTTTTTTTACTAAGAGTTAACCCAAGGTAGCTAATAGGTAGGAATTCAGTTGAAAACCCAGTTTGGCTTTCAGGACTTTGAATTCTAGAGGTCTACAGCTTGTTAGAGGTAATAACTTTAGTTTTAAGTTTATTCATAGCTTGACCCGAGGCGGTCTGATATCTATCAAGAAACTGACTTAATAACGGAATAAAAGATGGCAGGCTGTTGGTAAACACAAGAACTTCATCCGCAAAAACCAAGAAAGGAATCAGGTAATCAGTCCTAGTAGTGTATTTCATTTTGAGATTAAAGCTCATAAGCTAGAAGAGACCTCTTATTAAGACCTCCTCCCCAATGATGAAAAGGCTAGAGGACATGGGATCCCCTTGCCTAAGACCTCTTTTAGTGGTGAAATAGCCAAGAGCATCACCATTTATGAGCATTGAAATGATAACATCTATGATAAGCTTCTTAATTAAAGCCACAAAGTCAGAAGAAAAACCAAATAAGAACAGAACAATTGTAATGTAGGAATGAGACATTTTGTCGAAAGTCTTCGACATGTCCAATTGGATAACAATGTTACCTGTCTTTGTCTTTCTATTGAGGTCAAAGACCAATTCCTTAGCAATCTTAATGTTTTCATAGATAGATCTGCCTTTAACATAGGCAGCTTGGTTTAAAGATATGATATTAGGCATAATAATAGCCAACATATTATTTAAAGGCTTAGACAAAATTCTATTCAGCATTGAACACAGGCTAATGGGCCTATAATTTGTCCAATGGTTAGGGTTTGAAGACTTGGGGATAAGGTAGATGCATGTAGCAAATACACCACTAGGAATGCTAGCTCCCTTGAGGTAAGAGTTTAATGCAGCACACGAATCATTTTTTATAATATGGCAACAAACTTTAAAAAGTAGATATTATAACCATCAAGTCCAGCCATACTAGTTGGACTCATGTTATTTATCATCTACCAAACCTCTTTGTCATCAGTAACTTTAAGAAGCATCTCATTATCTGTATTAGTAACGGTGTTGGGGATAGTTTTAAGAATAGCATCCTTAAGGAGGTTAGTTTCTTCTTCTCTGCTATTGTAAGGATCTTGAGTAAGAATATCTTTGAATAAATTGACAGCAGAGACTCTAATTCTGTCTTGGTACTGGATCCATTAGTTGTTAATATTGATTCCCTTATGATATTTTTCCTCCTTTTCTTGGACACATAGTCATAGAAAGTCTTTGTGTTCATGTCACCCTCTTTAATCCAACTATTATAACATTTTTGCTTATAATAGGACTCCTCATTTCTTAAAGCTTGGATGTGCAGACTGTTAGCATGATCAAGATCGGCTTTAGAGGTAGGATTGTTAAGGATTAAATGATTCTCCTCCATACTTTTCACCAAATTTTCAGTATCTTTGACTTTGTTGAAGATGTTCCCAAACTGACTATAGTTCCACTCGTTTAGGCAGGACTTTAATCTCTTCAGCTTAGACCAGAAGAGTAGATTAGGTTGCCCCATCATCTTTTGGTTCCAGTTTCTTTCTACAACACTTAAAAAATCATATAATTTGCCCACGCGTTCAAGAATTTAAAGTGACTCTTTTTATTAGTAGAAATCATAGATTTATAACAAGCACATATAAGGACGGGGCATGGTCAGAACTAGTTCTGACCATGTGCATAACGTGAGTAGAATTATAGATATCATCCCATTTGTTATTTATCATGACACGATATAACCTCTTCAATTTATTTGTTTTGTGCCAGGTGTATTTGGAACTAATGAAACCAGCATCTTCGAGGTTGTAGCAACTGATCATTTCATTAAAGTCCTCCATATTGTTTTGACAGTAAGAGGAGCAGCCAATTTGCTCATAAGTGGAGGCAATCACATTGAAGTCATCAACCGTAAGTCATCCATTTTCAGTAGATGAGATAGCCTTAAGCTAGTCCAAAAAAGCCAACCTATTAACCCTTTGACATTTGGCATAAATCACAGTAAGTAAGAAATTATTGTTAGAACTAATATCAGGAACATCACAGTGCAAGCATTGCTCATGATTTATAAGCACGTCAATCTTATAGTCCTCATCCCGGTTAAGCCATATCTTGTTAGTACAGAATTGATATAGCCCAGCTTGGAAACAATCCCAAATCTATTTTCCTCTTTGACCATTGGTTCCTGAATAGCAAGTATTTTAATCTTTTCACTTTTGATAATAGAATTCAGTCTATTGACTGTTGAAGTGTTTTGAATGCCACGCATATTCAAATTAAGGATCTTTATCATTATCAGATAATTATTTGTGGTATTTGTTGTTCTTTAAAAAATACAGAGACTTGATTTTCAGTTTATTATGTTTTTTCAACTTCCTCACAGTTTTAAGCTTGGTTTTTAGGAGATCATTAAAATTAAGATCAAAAGAGTTAGCTTTATTTCTAACAGGATTCACAGGAATGCTACCAATATTTTCTTGGAGAGGAGAGTTCTTCTCAGTGCTGGAGTTGTTTTGGTCAATAGATTCTAATTGAGAGTAGCCTTGCTCCAACATTTGTAAAGCACCAATTATTTCTGATAAATCATTGTTGCTACCAGTAGGTTTTAAAGCATCAGAAAAGTCATCTTTGTAAGAATTTTCTTATTGCAGATTGTTGGTATCTTGGTCTTTTTGTATTACAATCGACTGAACCTTGGGTCTGTAAATAAGGTTCTGATTTAATCCCATCTTGTTTTGATGATAGTTCATCTTGTTTTCTTTAGAATCTTCAACACTTTTTCCTTTGTACAACTTCTCATTTGAATGGTTTTAAATGTTATTGGAAATCCCACTAAACAACTGTTGCAATACGTCGGAATGTTGTTATAACGTATATTAAGCCAGCATCCCTCGTTAGATCCGAAACCGATCCAGATTCGAGTTTGAAGTTTTTTCTGAACATTTATTTCCACTAAAGCATGAACCGCATTAGTGATAGCTCTATTATTGTTAGGGAGATTGATTTTGTAAAAATTTCCAAATGAAGAAACAATATCACTAAGGATCTTTTGGTTATAAAGGTACTCAGGAAATTTTTTAATCGAAATCCAGACTAATGACAAAGAACTTTCTTTCTTTATACTGAAATCAGGAGACCACCTAAGGAGACGCATGGCAAAGGTTTCAAATTTCCACACCTTTTTATTCCACATTTGCAGACATTCGAATTCGAAAAATATATGATGAGAATCTCAGGTGTGCACACTGTAATTACCATTAAATTTGAAAGAGTTGAGGAAGTCAATCAGAATTTGTTTCTTTGGTATGCCTGCTGAAAATTTTCCCACCAACGTTACTTTCATATCCTGGGACAGAGCTTCTTTCACTTCTTTTTCATATTGAAGCGAGATATGATCATCATACGATCTTATCCTGGATGGGTTTAATGATGTTGTAGAGAGGTTGAAATTGGGTTTTGGCTTGACACCTTCGAGGAACGTCTTCTTAGTGCAATTTTTATCGATATCAAATGCTCTATTTTTTTAAGGCAGAGCAGGGAACTCTGCCTCTTCGAAACCAAAAAAGTTAGGATCTCCATTGATGGATTCAACTAGAGTATGATGATGAGAGAATGAACGGAAAATCGGAAAGGAAGATTCAGAGGATGAATCAATAAAGGAATTCAGTCAGAAAAAATATCAATAAGAAGCTTCGCCTTTTTTGGAGCTACGCCTAAAAAATTTCATTTTCTTGGAGCTTCTTCTTTCATAATAACCCAACTAGGCGTTTATTTATAAAATTTATGGGACTTGATTAGTGAATTAGAATTTAAAAAATTATTTATCAAGAGATATACTGAAACTAGAGTTATTTTTGTTGGAATAGAATTTACAGTCTAATTTATTCATATTTTATAAAATTCATAATTTGAAACTAACTAGCCATATTTTATTTCAACCACTATCACGGCTAACTAACAAGGGCTAAATCCTTACAATATCTTGTAAATTGTGGATTTAGATGACCTAAACTATAACTTTAGTTGCAATCCGAAATATTTTTTTTCAAAAGAGATGAAGCCATTAACGGGATAATCTATCAACACAAATTGATATACCTTTTTAAAAAAAAATCATCGCGAGCATATTTTTTTAAGTATCGTGCGCATCAATGTATATATAAGTGTACCCAAACAATGCTCAAATGTGCAAACCGCGCACATAGATCAGACCACCAAATTGCGGGCGGGCCTTGTTCTTGCAGGATTTTACATAACTTCACCAAAATATATACACTATTTTGCTAAACTCTCCGCAATTGTGTGCGTCATTTTGCCACACTATTTTGCGGAAATTAATGAAATAATAGAAAAAAATAAGTAACTTTAGAGCAAGAACGCTTTAGAATTATCAAAATCCAATGATTTAACTTTATGTTTCTTTGAAGATGAGTACTTCTTTTTTCTTTTTTCTCACACTCATTTACATGTTTGCTTTTCTTTTCATTATTCTCAAAATAATGTGCTTAATTGATGTTTACCCTGCAATCCTAATGTTCTGTATGCTTTTCTTGTCCCATGTTTTGTTTATCCGTCTATTTCTATACCATCCAAGATATTTAATTTTGTTCTCGAACTTATCGTTACTCGTAGTTTCTTTTTTAACAACATTGATGATTTCTTTTTGTTTAGGATTTTTTACAAGATTGAAATTGGGATCCCATCTTAGAGAATTCAATGTTGAGATTATATCGGAAGCGACATCATGTGATGTCACATGCAGCTCTTGCAATAATTTCCGTGATCTAGTGGACTTGGGGTAAAAAATTTATTCACCTTATTGTAATTGGCTCTTTTACTTACAGTATGAAGATTCTGAGATTTACTTTCACTTTTATATATTTCATATTGAACTTCATTTCTTTGATGCTGCCAGTTCATCTACTGCATGGCAGATTTCTTGTTCAGATCAGAAGTGTGCTTCGGTAGCCCAATGTTCTCAGAATAATCAGTGCAGTTACTCATTTCGCTACCGTGATCGAAGTGGGACGGTGGTTCTGCTGGTGTGGAGCCTGGGTTTGCTTCTCAGATTGCAGCCTTCAGAAATAGCAGTGATGATCTTGCTATGGATGAAGACTCAACAACTCATCAGCCTTATGGAATAGTGTGGGTGTGAAAGAACAGTAATAGATCTAGCGCTGCTGTTTGATCATAAGTTTGGTATAGTTATGTATATCTAGGTATAAATTACAAACTTAACATAGAGTTTTTGTTGTTAAGCCCGGTAATAGGGGGTCGCATTTCCAGTAATATGAGCCCTGAGATGATGTTCTTTGGCAATTGGCAGCTATATTTGACATAGTAATTTAAACGTATAAGAGCTTTAAGAGTTTTTCTAACACTTACTATGTTGGATTTGCGGTCAAATTGATTATATATATGTTGCTAGGCTTAAATCAGGAAATAGTCCTTCGACTATCACGTTTTCTTTCATTTAGTCCATCGATTAAAAAATCACCGGTGAGGGTCCCTCGACTATCCCATTTTCTTTCATTTAGTCCTTCGACTTTAAAATCACCGGTGAGGATCCCTGGACTTTGCAAAAATCTATAAATTTAGTCCCTGATTTGGGATTTTTTTCTTAGATTCAGGGACTAAATTTATAGATTTTTCAAAGTCCAGGGACCCTCACCAGTGATTTTAAAGTTGAAGGACTAAATGAAAGAAAATGAGATAGTCGAGGGACCCTCACCAGTAATTTTTTAGTCGAGGGACTAAATGACAGAAAACGTGATAGTCGAAGGACTAGATAGCGATTTAAGCCTATGTTGCTAGAAAAGAAATGTTGAATACATTGAAATTTGTTCTACAAAATATATATCGATTTATCAAAATAATTAAATAAAATAAGTATATATGTTACAATATTTGTTCCAATATTTGTTCCAATTCCAAAATATTTTAATTTCAAATAGTTGGTTTCGCGTATTTTAGGTGCGTTGATCCAGTTGTTCGTCAAGCGATATGTGTGCGTTTTTAGAATTTGAAATAGTTGCATGTTACCCAAATTCAGCTAAACCTAACATAAACTATAAAACTAACTAGAAATAAGGACTATGACATGAATGTGAAGACATAGTGTTCAAGCTACTACAAAAGTTAGAGGGAAGTTTCTCTCTCTAGAAAGAAAGCTCTGCCTTCTCTCTAGACGCTTTTGCTCAAAGCATTCTCTCTCTATTCTCATCTCCTCTTTGATTTACTTATTATTCAAGATTTTAATATTAAATTACACCCTCCAATACTGTATCGGAAGTTATCTTTGGCGATTCACACATTGAAAAGCAAACGGTCTCACCACCGTTCAACAGTGGATATCTTCTTTTACGATTTACACTTTGGAGTTCTGTTAAAGAAGTCGACGCCTCCTCTGTGTTTATCATTCTAAAAGATTTAAATCTCCATCCCTGTCGCTATTTTAATTAATTTGGGTGATTTATATATTGGTGAACCTGCAGATTTATTCTCTGTGTTTTGTTACTTTTGCAAGATTACTTTTGCAGATTTATCAATTTCTATTCCGGAATGATTATTATCTTATTTTCTGTTTAAATGGAAGATTCAACCGAAGATAATAGTCAGGGGGTTCTAGTCCGTAAGAAGACGGAAAACGCGCAAAGACGAATTGATACAACCGGAAAAGGTGTAGTTCGGTCTCTAATTTCTTCAATGGAGGATTTGGCCAAGGTGAATGTTCAGGAAATTGCGGCCGGAGAGAAGAAACCGATACACAAGCGGAAATGGAATACGTCAAACGTTTCTGGTAATAATCTGATTTTCGCTCTTGCTTCTCCAAAGGATATAATTCCTTTTGATCCATCGGTGACTCGGGAAATGATGTTTGGCGTTGATACTTGCGATGACGAACGGGAACTAAGCGATGAAGAAGAGGAACCCGATAAAGATCGAGACATCATTATTGTTCGCGAAACCGATAAACTGCTATTAACGGCCTCCGATGAACAGATTACAGCTTCTGCAGGAGTCGAATTTTCATCTCCGGCAACTACCATTCATGATGCTTCATTGTTAAAGCAAGGAGAAAAATCAGTTTGCGGAAAATTGGGGCATAGAAAGAAGCAAAAGAAGAAACCAATATCTCCGCCGTATCTGTCTCTGGAACCGTTCTTAGCAAACGAAAGTATTCCGGCGATTCCACCACCGCAAGAGGTAGCCAAAACTGCAAACAATACTTTTTCCGGTGATCGGAATTTTGCTATCGGCGTTCATGGAAAGTCACCGACGCATTCAAGAGGGGTGCGTAACAGTCGGGATCATTCATCCAAAGCCATGACTGCATTCAAGTCTACCGTTAGTAATGGAAAGGAGAATAATGCCGACACAGATCTAAATGTACACGGAAATGAGATTAATTCTCCTATTCAAAATTTCAAATTCAAATCTCCTGCCAATAATGACAGAGAGATAAATGTATGCAGAAATGGAAATGAGATTAATTATTTAGAAGAAAATTTGAATGAGAAGAATAACCGTTCAAGGGACTTCAATACACTTAAAGACAGAAAGAATAGTAACTTCCATTCAATTAAAGCAAAGAATAGTAACTTCCATACAATTAAAACAAAGAATAGTAACGTGAAGAGGATTAATGCATTTAATGCAAAGGAGGGTAACGTGCATCATAATACTGTATATAAAGCAACAGAAGGCAACGTGACTGAGAGTAAATCATTTAAATTCAGAGAAACGAATTTGAACTTACATGCACAAGATACTGTGCACGAATTTACTTCGCAAAGGTTTTTTAATTTAAATGGAGAAGACAGTACTTCCAGGGATCTGAATGCAATCGAAGTAAATAAAGCCCTCCCTGCAATTAACGAAGGTAATGTGATTTCTTTTACTTCCGAATTTACTTCACAGAGATTTTTGAATTTGAAGGGAAAATGTATTAAATTCGGGGACTCAACTGCAATTGAAGACGGGAATGAGAATTTGAATTGAAACAGCGAACATGGATTTAATTCAGAAAATTTGAATGGAAAAGACTTCAATTCCGGGGACTCAACTGCAATTAAAAACGGGATTTTGAATTTGAATTCGAACAGGGCGCAAGGAATTAATTCAACAGATTTGAATATCCGAAATAAAGGTAATGGCCTCTTAATTCACAAGGAAGGTAATAATATGCATACAACAAATCCATTTCCTTATTTTCAAACTAATAATGTATGGAACCGACAATCATCATACAAGAGCGATCAGAATACATCCTCAACGCGCACAACACAAACTCCATCTAAAACGTTATCCACCCTATTTCAAGGCTCCCGTTTAGAATCGAAAGGGTTGAAGTTACGGTTCATTGCTCCTCCTATTAATGATGAAGACATCA
This sequence comes from Limnanthes douglasii subsp. nivea, assembly GCA_036936605.1. NCBI lineage: Eukaryota > Viridiplantae > Streptophyta > Magnoliopsida > Brassicales > Limnanthaceae > Limnanthes > Limnanthes douglasii. The sequence continues at coordinate 215,241,541 of JAUPFV010000004.1, forward strand.
CTCTCGACCATATGGACGAAATCCCAATTGTTGAGACTTGGGGACACTGCCTCATAGGCTGTTTCACTGGACGATTCCCTGGTAAGCTTGCACTTGACTCAATAACAAAATCTTGGGGTGTTGGATGCAGGGTTTTGCCTTATGACAAAGGGTGGACCGTCTTCAAGTTCTCTAATGAACAAGATTTGCTAAAAGTCCTTCAAGGTGGCCCGTATACCATCTATGGAAAGGCACTCTTATTAAAGCAGATTGAGAGAGGCACAATGCTCACAGACGATCTCTTCACCAAGATCCCAACTTGGGCTGTGCTCCGTGACATCCCCTTGGGTTTCTGGAGTGAATCTGGCCTTAGCAAGATCGCCTCCAAGGTTGGTAAGCCCTTATATACTGACCAATTTACTTGTGACAAGTCCAGGATGGCCTACGCACGTGTTTTGATTGAGATTGATGTGAGTAAAGAACCAATTACAAAGTTTGGTGTCAATTTGCCTTGCGGGAAGCGCTATGAACAAATGGTGGAGTTCGAGAACTACCCTTTATTTTGCCATATATGTCAATGCTTTGGTCACAACCACCTGTGTTGTCCACCTAGACCAAATACCAGCACACAAAAAAGAGATGCAATGAAAGGGCAAAGAATGCCACAAAATGGTGAACAACCACAAACAAATGAGCACCGGGAGCATCAAAAAGCCCATGCAAATGCTACCCCACAGAAAAAACCGTCAGTTAGCACACAGCCGAAGCAAACTTCCCAACAAGCAAAACCATCCCATAAAACTAGCACCAAAGACAAACAGATGGCAGCTGATAACAAACCTCAAGACAAGGGAGGTAACAAGTCCGATACAACTGGAACCATGATTGACACCCCAAGGAACATGATGATGAATTTGAGGCACCATCAACCTTGAGCAATCCCCTGGCAGATACTCGAGGCCGGGATCCAACATTTAAACATCAAACAAATGACGATTTCACACATCTACCGAACAGCCCTGCCGAGCATTCTAATCAGACTTGGCAAAAGGTGCAAAGCAAAAAGACAAAGAAAAACGCGAGGCGCGGAGTGCCCATAAACTCCTCGGTTGATAAATGAAGCTCCTTAGTTGGAACATCAGGGGCCTATGTGGGCGTGCAGATCGAGGCGCTTCTCTCTCCACAGTTTGTAAACTCATAAGAAAAAATTATTTGCCCCTGCTTTGCCTATTAGAAACGAAATTCTCACAATAACATTTAGCCAACTTTATGTCTACTTGTTTCTTAAAATGGAATCATGTTTCTAATCTTGATGTTATTCCTGGAGGATGCATCATTGTTGTTTGGGATGCTAGTAGGGTAGCTTGTACAGTGATTGAAATTGGAAGACAACACATCCACTTTCAAGTCCATTGCAACGTCACCCAAGAAACTTTTTATGTTACCTTCGTTTACCCTTTGTATACAGTACCGCAACGGAGAGTTCTTTGGGAGCACCTAACCACCATCGGGGCCAGCATTCGTTTACCTTGGATGATTATGGGAGATTATAACACGTATTGTGCTCCAGGAGACCGAATTAGGGCTGCTGCTCTTCGAAATAGTGAGTTAATTGATTTAAATAATTTTCGAATATCTCACGGTCTTGTCGATGCACCTTCCACAGGTCCTTTCTTCACTTGGACAAATAGTACTGTTTGGGCTAAGCTTGACCGAGTCCTTATAAATCATGGGTGGAGTGACAGGAATCTCATATGTAGAGCATCGTTCCTTCCGATGGAACCCGTATCCGACCATAGCCCAGTTATTGCATCGGTTATTCGAGACTTTCAGCATGGTTGTCGGCCATTCAGATTCTTCAACATGTGGCTTAAACATCCCAGGTTTGCTAGTATCGTACAAAGTTCATGGGGGCAGTTTATTGATGGTACAAAACAATATATACTTGCGCAGAAGTTGAAAGCCCTAAAACGTCCATTAAGAGAATTGAATAAAGTTGAGTACGGGGGTATTCTCGAGCGTACGGCTACTGCAAATTCAGAATTTAAAGAGGCTTTATCCTCTCTTATGGATGATCCTGACAACACTTCTTTAAAAGAGGAGGTTCACAGATTACGGGCTCGTGTGAACTTCCTTCTTGATGCCGAAAAGAGTTTTCTCCAACAGCGTATGCGGACTACCCACCTAGTTGATGGAGATAGAGGTACGAAATACTTCCACAGCTTAATAAACCGAGACAATGCAAGAAAGAACATATCATACATCGTCCGAGATGCCGGCACCCGCACCACATCCCTAATAGAAGTCTCCTCCCTCCTTGTAGATTTCTACACACACCTCTTTGGCACATCCCGGCCAAGCACCCACATTGAACCGACAGTCATGAGTCACGGACCACTAGTCGAAGATCGGTTTTATGAGCAGCTACTTAAACCTGTGGAAGGTGATGAAATCCGGAATGCACTCTTTGATATTGGGAATGACAAGGCCCCGGGACCGGACGGCTACACCTCGGCTTTCTTCAAAAAGAATTGGGATATTGTAGGCACAGATTTGATTGATTGTGTTTGTGAATTTTTCGACACTGGTAGTCTACTTCGCGCAACAAACCACACCATCCTCTCCCTCATACCGAAGAAAGACAACGATCCTAAGGTGGGTGACTTTAGGCCAATTGGTCTCACAAATGTTACTTATAAAGTGATTACCAAAATTTTGGCTAACCGAATGGCACCCTTACTTCCAACTCTCATTGACAAAGGACAAGGTGCTTTCGTAAGTGGTCGAAATCTTGTTGATAACGTTTTCCTTGCCCAAGAGTTGGTTAGAGGTTCGAACTGTGCAAGAATTTCTCCACGATGTATGCTCATGGTAGATATTCGCAAAGCTTTTGACACAGTCTCATGGGACTTCCTATCGACAATACTCCATGGTATCGGCTTTCCTCCTAAGTTTTTGGGTTGGATTCTTGCTTGCGTTACTACAGCATCTTTTTCGGTTTCCATCAATGGCGAGCTTCATGGTTTCTTTCGTGGGCAACGAGGCTTAAGGCAAGGTGATCCCATGTCCCATACTTTATTCATCATTTGTCTTGAATATCTATCCCGATTTTTAAAGAAGAGATCAAGTGAACCGGGCTTTAAATTCTACCCGAAATGTGTCCGCACGCACACCACCCATCTTGCTTTTGCCGACGATTTGATGCTTTTCTCAGGAGGGGACGAGACATCGGTTAACATCCTTATGGATTGTTTGGGACATTTGGAGGATGTATCAGGCCTCTCATTGAACCCTACTAAATCCAAAATATATCTAGCAGGAGTTAATGAGATTGTCTATGATCGGATTATGGAGATAGTCGGATTTGAAGTTGGCACATACCCTGTTCGTTACCTGTGGATACCTCTCGCTCCAATGATGGTTTCAGTTACTAATTTTGCTCCTTTAACTGCAGCTATCTCGAGTTACATTGATAAATGGGAGCACATGAAACTTTCTTACGCGGGAAAACTTCAACTGATCACATCCGTGCTTTAAGGAGTAGAATGTTTTTGGTTCCGCGCTTTTCCTTTGCATTCGGCGGTCCTTAATACCATCCGCTCGCTCTGCATCAAGTTCTTCTGGGGGGTAGACCAGCTCGGATTGCATGGGACAAAATTTGTAAACCGAAGGAAGAAGGAGGTCTTGGACTTAAAGATATAAGAGTTTGGAATCGTGCTCTTCTTACCCGTTCGATATGGTTATTTCATTCGGGTTCCGAGTCTTTATGGGTGAAATGGGTGCACGAGTATTATCTTCGAGGACAAACTATTTGGGACTACCAAAGACGAAATAGAGACAGTCATCTCATTCGAAAGCTTCTTGATATAAGAGATTCTTTGATTCAGATATTTGGGGGCCGAGACCATGCGATTCTGGGTCTTGAAAGTTGTGTTTTGGATGGAAAGTTAATCACAAGCCGTGTCTATGAAGCCATGAGGACAAAGGGTGAACCGTGTCCGATGCTATCGAAGATATGGAAGAGATACATCCCACCGAAATACACTTTCACCATCTGGCTTGCATTCAACCGTCGTCTGGCCACAAAAGACACATTTCACTACATGGATTTGCCTAACATCAGTTGCCCCTTTTGTAGGCATTCTGATGAATCGAGTACACATATTTTCTTTTCTTGCAGGTTCAGTGGAGAAATATGGGGTCGTATCAGAGCATGGTTGGGGATTACTCGCGCAATGACCACGCTTGACAGTGCACATAAATGGATTAGGAAGGAGCACCAGGGCACATCCTACCGATCCCGCGCCATCAACCTTGCATTCCAAGCTACTGTTTTTAGATTTGGCGTGCTCGAAACCGCCTTGTATGTGATGAAGAGATCGTGACTCAAGACACCATTTTCACTCGAATCACCCTTACGACTTTGAAGACTTTATTCCGCTTATATCTGCATTATCGACTTGCATGTTAGATTTCTTTTGGCTTATTGATGTACTCAGTTTTCCTGATTTTATTTGTAAAGTCCATTAGTGACTTGTACTCTACAGAGAGATCTTTGAACTCTCTGAACGATTGTAACCTTGTACATCATATATATACAAATCCACATTTACCTAAAAAAAACTAACTAGAAATAAAAAAAAATACAAATAAAAAACATATTATTTTTTAAAACATAATTTTTTAACCTAAATATCACTAAAATACATATCAAAATTGGAAAAAAATACATCAATAGTTAAATAACACATTCATTAACAAATGTGTTCAGTCGGATTTTCAAAAAAATCAGTTTTGAGAATGGATACTTTGATAGATTTAGGATTATGGTAGAGAGATAATGGTACATTTTGGAAAAAATAGATTTGTATATCAACAAAAAAATGTAAATACTTGGGGTCCTAATATAACAAAATTGGGTATGGATCTAGTCGGTTCTTGTTCCAACAAAAATGGGTGTCATTTTAGCCTAATCCATTTGTTAAATTTTATATTTTATTATAATAGAATAAGATGAAATTAATAAAAAAGAGATGTCAGTGTCCGAAAAACATACGCACCATTCCTTTTGTCCAAAAGGATATCCCATAAAGATTTCACGAGTATTCTTTGATGCAAAATTGTCACCACTACGATTCTCATTATGAACATAACATCTACAACCAAATATCTGAATGTGATTCATAAGTGGAGCTTTATTAAATAATAGTTCAAATTGAGTTTTTCCTTTTCAAGAATCCACTATCATTACAACTCCTACACCTACTGGCCCATTGGCATATATTGTTGATGAAGAGCTTATGTACATCCCGAGGACTACGACAGCCAAACCCAAAGGGGTACGCAAGCTTCACCTCCTTTGAATTTAATCTTCAACCCGAAAATTTCATCACCCATTTTTAGCGTATAACAAATTGATACGTCCATCTCACCCAATCTTGACGATGGCCAGCCGGTGGCCCTAGCTAATGCAGCCACGTCAAACCGCGTGATGCATGCTCTGTTGTTCCAGATTGAGGGTGAAGTTGAACATCTTGGACATGGACAATGGATTAAGAACGTTAATGTGTGGTTGCGTGATTATCACATGTACACGATTCAATGGGATACTCAGAGTTTTAAGTATCATTTACATGCATACATCAAGGCTTTATGGTTTTTCTTGATACAAATGTGGAACCTAAGTCTTATAAACAAGCTCTTCGGTCTGTGGAATGGCGGAAAGCGACGTCTGAGGAAATTACAGCTTTAAAAGTGTATAACACATTGAATATGGTTCATCTTCATTTGAACAAGAAAGCTTTGAGGTGTAAGTGGGTATACCGGATCAAACGTTGTTTAGATGGACAAATAGAAAGGTTAAAAGCAACGACTTGTCATCATGAGAAATGAGCAGCGAGAGCGTCTCGATTATATTGAAACATTTACTCCAGTTGTGAAGCTCACTATCGTTCGTGTACTTCTTAATATTGTAGTTGTTGAAAAATAGGAATTACATCAAACAAAACAATTAAAAACATAAAATATTTTGCGTAAAAATATCAAATGCAATTTTTAAAACCAATCATATGAAAACCAAATGCGAGATAATGATAAGTGTATAATAATGCATCATGTGAGATATTGACAAGTTGCGCAATACGAAAATGACACAGTGACATGTGTATGAAAATTCTAAATGTGAAACCAAACAAAAACAAATAAATGTAGAATCCAAAATACATAAGTTATATAAGATGCGAGAAAATTGCTTTACAAGATTTAAACAATACACATGTGCTATAAAATTTTAATCAAGATTGTTAAAGATGTAAAATTCTGACCAATACACGACTTTCTCATCCTACTTATTTTTCACTTACATATTTTTAGTTTTAAATATCTTATATCTGGATCACCTCTTCCCCCACGACATTCATCAATTCTATATTTTTCATTTGAACATCATGAGGTTATTTTACAGCATGAAGAATTTGTACATCATGAATGAACTGTACTTCAGGAGGATCATGCACATAAGTTGTATCTTTTATAGCAATAAATATGTATACATCAGGAGGATCATGCATATAATTTTAATATTTATAGTATGAAGAAATTGTACATCCGAAGGACCATGCACATAAGTTGTGTATTTTAAAGCACTTAACATGTATATCAGAAGGATCCTATACATAAATTTTATCTTTTACAAGAATAAATACCTGTAGATTTTCCTGAAGTTATGCAGTGACTTCAATCTCCGCCTTATTTTTTTCATTATGTATAGTATATATTTTTTGTAAGGTGATTCTTTCGCAACAAACAACGGCCTATCCAATCGTTTACGTTTCTTGGAAGGTGTTTATTTTACACCTATGACTTTTTGCAACATAGGTAGACTAATTGTGTTATCTAACCAATATTTCTCTGACTCCTCCTCCATAGTTAATATGAGTTTTTTTTATCAACAATATACTATTTCAGCATTACAATCTCATTTTAATAGCCATTATTAGCAACCGTCAAACTATCTAATTGGTATAGTATCCCCAAGTCGATATTTTAGGACATAGGTTTGTTTGGATGGGCATATGGTTTTCCAATGTTTAAAATGCAAATTAAATAGGACAAAGTATTAAATGGAAGATGTGATGTGCGAGACCATACGTAACCAAATACATACGAGAGTGAATACTAAATGTAGGATATAAGACCATATGTAACAAACTACAAGCAATACTGAATACTAAAACGCGATATGATATATGTGGGACGAGGTGTAACCAACTAAATTTGAGACTAAATATTAAATATGGTATGCATGATGCAAGACTATGAGTTAACAACTATAAAATATACTATATATTAAATGTAGGATACACTATGTGAGACCTGGCGTAACCAACTAACTGCGAGACTGAATACTAAAGCGGGATATAGGATATGAGACTAGCGCAACCAACTACATGAGAGAATGGATACTAAAAATGGGGTGCGATATGCAAGATCATGCATAACCAACTAAATGTTAGACGATATGTTAAATAAATTTTTACATATTCTTTAAACATTAATCTATTCTAATGTGTATTTAAACTTTTAAATGGTAGATTTGGTCATCCACATCCAAATAAGTTTTATTTTTATTATATTTCCGGTTTATTTAAATTTCTAAGAATATGAGAAACTAAATTTCTTCTATCCGAACAAGAAACATCTTTATTTGATTTAGCAACATGTTTCTTTATATTAGTAGAATTTTTTGGTCGTACAGTAGCAACATTTCTAGTTGTAAATATTCTTAATCATGCAGTTGATTATTGCATGACGTATCTGATTTGGTTCTCAATTTCATTAAAAGAACCATGTCATTTGCCTCTTCTTGTACGCTATTGGTTAACTTTTTTATTTTATTCGATTTTACAGCTCTATCATCTTCTAAAACATTTATATGATACTAACCACCAAGAGAGAAACACATCAAACTAATTTTTCAAGTTTTGTATCATAACTATTCATTATTAAATTCATAAGTTTTTCCTCGATTACTCTAGCCCAATCATAGTTGTATATTTGTTTTCCAGATCTTATTATCAAAGTCAATACATCATCTACTATTGAGAAGAACAATATGAAGGAGAATAACACGATCAACAATATAACAACGTCCGTTACTCTTTAATTTCCTCCAATTTTAAAAACTTTAGTTATTACATTCTATAAAATACAAAAAATGTGGAATGTGAAACCGTAGTATATATACAAACGTGGAATGTGAAACCTGAAGATCATATAATATGGAATGCAAAACCTTAAAAATGTATAATCCCGAACATGAAACCTTGGTGAATATACAAATGTGGGATGCGACACTAATATAAAAAACATGTTTCCAAAAAATAAATTACATACATTTATTGTTAAATTTGTAATTGGTGGACTTCGGTGTTTACTGACTATTCTATTTTTGTCATCAAAGAAATATGTTTTTACTATCTTTGATTTCCTTCTTCTAAATCGGAGTATCTAAGTTTTATTGTTATTTACCGGCATGTTCTCTTCACTGTGCTTGAAAACCAAAGATAATCTTCATATATTTAGTTTTAAGTTTTAAAAATATGGAGCCCAATTTCAAAGTTCATTGATCTTCGTCAAGTGTCTTGATTATTTTGATAACAAATTCTGATTTTTTTTCTCAATATGTGTTTTATTGTTCTGCATATCATGTGTACTTTTTGATATTTTATTAAAAGTGTTTTTTTTGTTGCTTCGATATGAAACTCTATATTTTTATATTTATTTATCTTTTTAACAATGGTAGAAAGACCGGGTCAGAAAAACAAATTTTGGGCATGTTTCCTCTAACATATGAAAAAATATGAAACAAATGTTAATTGTCAAGAGGTGAAATGCGAGACACGTGCTATTTATGAAGATCCACAATGCGAAACTAATCTAAACCTAAATATGATATTTGACACACATGTTAATTGTTAAGGTGTGCAATGTGATGCTAGTTTAAACTTGAATGCGATATGGAACACAAAGAAAACAACCAAACCTGTAAATGTGATACATGTCATACTTCACTAAATGCGGTATGTGGTATACACATATTTCTGAATTTTTCAACGAATCAATGACCAAAATGTAACACTAAAAATCACATGCAACAAATTTGAACCCTAACACTAAATAAGCAAGAAATTCGAAAAATCTAGTTTTTCATATTTTGTAATCATGGTTCAAAAAAATTAAAGAATCCAACTTCAAACTAAGAAAACCGAGTTTTTACTATTTTAACAAAAAAAGATGTGTAATTTAGTTTATGGTTTTACATTTTATAGATTGAAAAATAGTACATTTAAACTTATATTATATATTAAATATAGATTAAAACCTGAAGATGGAAAAAACCTCCACGAATCAGTTTCTTGGAATACAAGAAATCAAAAATTTCCTTTGAAGAATCTCATTATACTGCTCTATCATTCTTTGGCTTCTTGCCAAGGGCCTTGTGATGTAGATCCTTCATTCCAGGCCTTTTTCAACCGTTTCCAGAATACAATCTTTCAAAAATCCAGTGTATAAAGAATTTTGGCCTATCTTACCCACGTTTCCCACCTCCTCCCAGGGCTGCAAGAATGAAAACTTCGCTAGAAACTCAAAACCTTTGACTCAGAAATCCTACACATAAGTTGTTAATTCTACCAAGACAAATCCTGCAGTCAAACCACTAAGCATCAAAGAAAAGCATGCCCACATTTCTTTACAGTATTATGAAAGCATCAATGACAGCTTAAAGTCTTCATCTACATATACTCTGATAGGATAGTTCTCAAAAGTTCTACGTAGTAAGCAAATCTTAAACATATTCTTTGAATCAAGAAAATTTGATGGAGATTGTTCTTACTCTAACTAGGATTCTAGACACCTATTTCTAGAACTCTCCTTAAAATCTGACTTGAGAAATATTTGGTCACGTGATGTATGGACTATTGGGGAAAGATTAATGTGAATACTCAAGTGGATGCCTTCTTTCACCCCTAAAATCGAGTGCCCAATTGTACCTATATGGATCGGATTAGAATATTTCCCTCAAAACCTCTAAAATGATGAATTCATTACATTGATTGCTGCATCCATAGGACAACATATCAAAACTTGGATTCCATCTAAGAACCGAGTTATATTTAATGCATGTTATACATAGATTGAACTAGACATATCCAAACAGCTTTATCACCACATTTGGGCTGGTTTTGGAAACAATGAAGGTTGCTCGATTCACGTCAGTTACAATGAGTTGCCCTTATTGCTCCTACTGCTTCCATGTGGGACATGACCAAGAGTCTTGCAAAAAACATAATCAAGAAACGGTTAAGAATCTCAGATCTTAGATCATAATGAAAAAACCAACTCCATACAAAGGGATACACCTTAACTCAACAATGAAGAAAAGAAATGGGAGAAAACTAAATTAAAATCTATTATAGTTCACCATTCTACCAATGATCCCCAAAATACTAAAAAGACATCTCAATAAGTAATCACATTCCATCCTATTGTGATACCATTAACCTTGTTAAAGAAGATCTAATTGGTGCAATCAAGAATCTAGAAAAAGACTACTCACCTCATTTCAACACCGAGTCTAAAAGTTACACTCCAAAACAGAAAAACATATAGAGTTTTCCATCATCACGCATTCAAACGAAGAAATTAAATCACAATGAATTCTAAGCTATATTGAATCAAATACTAAAGGAATTTAACATTAGGAAACAGAAAGGCTCAGTTATCATCAAGTCCCTCTTTTGGGGAAATCAATCTCCAAAACAAATCATGTTAATGAATAAGTTTTTTATGCTGGAATATACATGGTGTTGGAAATAAAACATTAATTAGAAGGCTCAAACACATCATCAACAAAGAAAAACTCAACATATTAGCCATCATTGAACCTTTCATCAAAGAAGAAAACATTTCCATCATTGTTGGTAGACTGGGTTCCTTCATTACTGTTCTAACACAAGCAACAAAATATGGATTTTCTGGACTAAAGACTACGAAATCAACACCACTATCAACCAATTACAGTTTATTCACTCAATCTCTCACAACTTTTTAAACAAAACTTTTTATTTAACAACAGTTTATGCAGAATTTTAGAGATTTAACAGAGTGAATCTATGGGACTATCTTAAAACAATCTCTTAATTTATCAAAGAATGGTTGTTAATTGTTTATTTTAACACATTTTTATCTCCTAATGAACAGATAGGATGCAACACCTACAATATTAAAAGTGCAGACTTCAGTGAAACATAAGAGAATGCAATATTGAAGATGTTAGATACATGTGAACCAGGTTGACCTGGACTAATAACTCTAATTAGGGAAGACTCGATAGAGCTCTAATCAATCTAGATTGGGCAGACTACTTTTACAATACCACAATCACTCATATGGACAGAACTTGTTCTGACCATGCCCTCATTATCAGTATTCATATCTAATAACATATATAAACCTAAACCTAGTTTCAGATTTCTCAATATGTGGATACTGACTGAAGAATTTCTTTCTCATGTTGAAACTAACTGGAATTTATCTATGTAGGGTCTTTATACATTTTCTGGAACAAACTTAAGAGATTAAAATACTCTCTCAATATTTGGAACAAGTCAACATTTGGAAACATCTTTGACAAAATCAGTGAAGCATAAAACAATGTACTTCACCATTGAATACATCTTGCAGCACACCATAACATAGAAAACAGCAACAACTTAGCTAAAGTAAATTCTTTACTACTCCAAACTTTAAACCTTGAAGAATAATATTGGAAACAAAAAACCTATTCTAATTGGCTTAAAGATTGTGATAGAAATACTAAAGTCTATCACTCTTTTGTCAAAATAAAAAGAAGGAAATCTATGATCAACTGCATCAAGGAAAATTCTACTTAGGTCAATAGAAATAAATCTAATTGGCAAATCTACATTAAATTTCTTCAAAGACATACTTACTGACAAATTTTCTCTTCATCACATGAATAACAACAACTTTTCCAGCTGGTGAGTAATTAGCTGGTTTTACTATGTAAGATTGTGAGAAGTAAAATGTAAAGAGAAGTAGATTCTAGAGAGAGAAAGTCAAGTAACAAGAGTAGTTAATCTCAAAATTCAGAGAGCTTTATTAGATCAACATTTTCCTTTATATATAGGCGCAAAGACAGCTTTAATTGAAACGGTTACAAAAAGGGGTTTAATTGCACATCGGTCCCTTATAAAAATGCGAAGCTCTAATACTCTCCTCTAATTATACAATTTGTCATAAAAGGTTTTATTCCTTTACATTTTAGTCCTCAAAAGTTTTATTTCCTTATTTGTATCCCCCTTAGTTCTTATGAGAGTAAATGAATGAGAACTAAATAGCTTCGGAAATATTTGGAGGTAACAAAAATCCCCTTTATCCACAATTCGAACTGCTTCAAAGTTCGAGGATGACACTCTAGATGCCAGGTCTATCTCTAGGAAAACGATGATGTCCTATGCACTAGGTCTTCCACTAGACATATAATATGACATATGTTAAATCCTTATCTACGTAACCGTTTAAAATCATATCCAATTACTTTCCACCCCGTCCACTTCTTAATAATTATTTTCCCTTCCTATAAATACTTTTTCAAACCATTGTTTGATTCACAAACATAAGTTTGTGAGAGAGAAACTGTAGAAATTAAAAAATCTTTGGTTACCTTCAAATGCTTCTTCAGTCTGTTGGCTACCCTCACCGAAACACTAAAATTTTATGTTCAATCTTCAATTGTTTTATGATAAATCATCCAAAAACTAGAAGATCCAAAGCCAGAATTCCCAAAAAACCCAACTCTCCAAAATCACACAACAAGGTCTTCAGATCATACGGCTACTTCTATAAAAACGAATGAACAGATGCATACATAGCAACTGGACTAATAAGCAATGCTCCTCGTGGTTTGTCTACGAAAACAATATATTACGGTAACTTCGATCCTAACAAAACTCTTGTTTTTTCACCTTCTCATCTTCTAGAAGAAAGTTAGTCATAAGAACTCGAATACCAAAAATACTTCAGATCTCACCTTCTCTGACTGGATCATCACCTCGAATCAATCTTGAAGTAACCAAATATTCTTCAAATAAATCTGAAGAGACTCTTTCTTCAATCAATCCTGAGCCTTCTTGTCCATTGCGCAGGGAAACAAAAACTTAGCATTCTCAAATTCTAAAAAGAAAAACTTTCATAGCCATGGATGATGATGCCGATGTCGCTTCAGATGTTGATGTTTCTTCGAATCTATCAACCACTTATCCTCCCCTGAGGGAGATTGTTGAGACAACAACAACATCTCAACAAAATCTCTCAAGTAACCTACCTCGACTGGTGGACGAAGCATCCCACGAAGAAATAGATTTTTAAACCACCCATTCAAATAACAAGGCTGAAACAGAAGAAGAAGCTTCAAAAGAATCAGAAGATGAAGTATTGAAAAATATTTCAAAAGCAAAAACTCGTAAAACAAAAATAAAGTAATATAATTTGACGATATCCGACGAGCTACTTGCATCAGTTGTTGAAAATTTAAAGCCTCTCGAAGCACACTATATTTGGCTTTAAAAATATTGTTTATATATATTACCAAGAGAGTGAAGCAAGTGATCTAAAAATTCAATGGGTAATGGGAGACAAAATTATACTTTGTCTACCCAAAGAAGGTGAAACTCCTTTGGATTGTAAAAAGGATGAACTGGTGGTCTACCCAGAGATCATCAATTGGGGTCTTCGATTTCCACTGGACCCCATGATAGTTAAATACTTCGAGATTATGGATCTGTGCCCAACTCAGGTGACACCAAATAAGTGGTTTACTTTACTCTCTGTGATCATGGCTTCTCGACTGGCCAAAATTCCCTTTTGCATTCAAGACTTCAATTACTTGACCAAATTGTCGAAGGGATCGGTACTTCCATTTTACTATCTAACACTAGATGACGATTTGAAGATTATCGATGACTTGTTGGAGGCAGACAAATTTTAGAAACGAAAATTTTTCTTCGTCTCAAGAGCTTGGGTGAATGGTAAAGAAATTTCTAAAGCCAACCCATCAAAGTTGAACCTCGTTTGGAGAAGTAATCGTAAGTCATGTTATTTGATTACTTTGAATTATACCTGTAACTAATTTTCTACTTAGTACTTATCAAATTTTTTGTTTCGTGTAGAAATTTTGAGGCATTACAAGCTTTGTCGAAAAGATACCAAAGAGGTTTTCATCAAACTTGCAGTCTAAGCTGAAAACGAATGGAGCAATGCATCTCACACAGCCTTCCAACCTATCAACTTTCTCAACATGCATTTGTGGAGAATCAACTTAGGAGATCATCTCCTTGAAAATCTAATGGAGCTACCCAACCCTTTGTATGTTGTAAAAGGTTAGTGCACCTTGACTATAAAGTATTTCAGCCTGTTCGAAACAGATCGGATAGCCACCTTCCCCAGAAGAAGAAGGCGAAAAAGAATAAAAATGCAGCTAGCACATCTGGTGCTAGCCCTTCAGAAAATCTGATGCCGAAAACTTCAAAAAGAAAAACAATAGAAAGTTACCTCCCCACTATTGAAGAAGGAGTAGAAGGCGAGTCTTCTCCAAAAAGGAAGAAAACAGTCGCTCCGTCAAAAAAGAAAAGCACAGCTAAAATGACTCCTCAAAATAAAAGAAAACTGTGCAAACCGTCGAAGAGGTATTGTCTGATGCTGACGAAATTGTGGTTGTGGAAGATCAGAAAGGTCAGCAAAAAGTAAATAAAGCAGGTGCTGAAGACGGTGGAACTCAACAAGGGGAAACTGTTTCAGAAAATGATCGAGGTGATAACCACTTTGATCCTGAAAACTTCATCAACTTTGATCAATATTAAGAGCTTGCTGGAGATGAAGATCCAATCGTTCAAGAACTTCAAGACCAACTGTATAACCTTGGTAAAAGATCTGCTTCTGCTATTTTCGAAGCAATATCACCTGAAGTCTTTTTTCTTCCAACCTCTCTTGCTCTTATACCTCGTCCTAGCCCAATGGGTATCCCTCCTGAGGAACTATTTGAGGAAGCATGTGAAGAAGTTGCAGTTACTCTTCAACCTTTTGCCCATCTTGGTGCTGCAGCATAAACATTAACCCAAGTAATCGAATTCTCTCGAAGTCAATTAGAACACATGGCAAATAAGATGATTCGCTATAAGAAAACTGATGTTGCTGAAAGAAGCATGAGAAACATCTTTGGTGGCCTTGTGTAAAAACAGTTTCATGGATTTCAATTACCCAGATTTGAACTTCTCAAAAGGCTCATCTATCTCAAGAAGCACCTCAGAGATGTGCATTAAAAAAAGGAAGAGCTTAACACTTCTCAATAGAATAATATAAATCAACTCAAATCCAAGTATTCTGAAGAATTGGCTATAGAGATCAAGTTTCACTTAACAAAAGTGAGGCATAGAAGAAACAATTAACAGATGATATGACTGCTCTCATAGCTCAATTCGATGAAGAAAATAAGCTTGTTGTTACCGATGCTGAGAATGAATGTGCAAAAGACATGCTAGTAGCTATCGCAAATGTCGAAGAGCAAAAATCCATCAACCTTCTTCGCAAGATATATGCTACATTTCCTAAAGCTAACCTCTCCAACTTTTAGGAGAAAATTCCCATCGAAAGTCTCCCTAGCGAAACTTGTGATCCTGTTCCTGACTCTTTATCCGAAAAGGAAGAATCGGAGAAAAGTGTTTATGATCAAAGAGAAAGCTCTGAAGACAAGTAACTTTGCTATCTACTTTTTGTGCATGTCATTCAATCATTGTAATATTTTTTTATATATGCCTTTTTACTTGGCATTTAAGAAATTATTTTGTTCTCATCGAATTGAATTGAATGCGGAATGGCTTTGTTTATCCTTTATTTTCATAATTCATGTTTGCCTCGAAATATTATTTATATTATAACCCTTATAGAAAAAGTTCGAAGTGGAAATACTCTTTTAATTTCATTGGTGTATTTAAAAAATACTAACACCTTAAATATAAACAAAATACTTATATTATGTGACATTTTGGATAGTGTTGTGCATAGCACCTCGAATATTATAGTACGTTTTGAGAACGTAACACTTCGAATATAATAGTGCGTTTAGAGAACGTAGCACTTCGGATATTATTGTGCGTTTAGAGAACGTAGCACTTCGAATATTAATCTGCCTTTAGAGAAGTAGCACTTCAGATATGGTTGTTTCTTCGAAAAGTGTACTCAACACTTCAGAATATTCTACTCTTGGTCAACCTCAAAGATGACCAGTCTTTGACTAGTTACCAAAATAGTTTAAACAAGAATTTGTAAACAACCATTGGCCAAAAATATGCATTTTTATCGATAGCTTCGAATATTTACATAGAACCTCATTAAAACCTCCATGGGCCAATAGGGTAGGAAAGAGTGTGTTAATTAGTCAAAGAAAAAAATTTCAAAATACAACACAATACTCTCAATACAATTTTATATGTTGTATATTCCAAGGATGTTGAAGTATCCTCCTCTGATTGTCACAAAGGGGATAAGAACCTGTCTTTATCTTTTCAACAACTACATAAGGACCTTCCCAATTCGGGGCCATCTTATCGAGGCTTTTTTCCTTAGTATGGAGGAATATATTTCTTAAAACTTTATCACCCACCTTGAAATCCCTCTTTTTAACCCTTGAATTATATCTACTCCTCATCAGAGTTTGATGATGAATCATATTCAGGTGAGCTATAACTCATTTTTCTTCAATCAAATCCAAACTTGCTCTTTTTTCCTCGTCATTCAGGTCTTCGAAGTATTGAGCTACTCTAAAAGAAGGCAATGTGGATTCTGCAAGACCAACAACATTCATCTCATATGCCATGAAAAAGGGAGTTTCTTTAGTAGCTTCCTTAGGGGTTGTTCGATTAGCCCATAACACCTCCTGCAAATAATTAGGCCATTTTCCTCCAACCTCTATCAAATTATTTCCAAACCTTTTAACATGGATTTGTTTATCACATCTACTTGACCATTTGCTTGGGGATGGAATGGTGTAGATAAACATTTCTTTATCCCGTTCAAAGCACAGAAAGAAGCCATTCCTTTGTTATTAAATTGAGGGCTGTTGTCTGTAGTAATATTTCAAGGTACTCCAAAATGACATCGAATACTGTTTATAACGAACTTCGCATCCATGGCATTTCTTCCAAATAATGGTTCAGCTTCTGCCCACTTCGTAAAATAATCCACTGCAACAATAATCATTTGTTGCCCACCAGAAGCCATTCGCAAAGGTCCTATTAAATCTATTCCTCATCTATCAAACGGGATGGCTTCAGCAATGAACATAAGTGGAACTGTCGGTTTATGAATAGAGTTTGCAAACCGTTGACAAGTATCATAACTTCGAACTAGATTCTTTGCATCATTCCTAATCGAAGACCAATAATACCCTGCCAGCAAAACTCGACAAGCCAATGTCTTAACCCCGCAATGTGTTGAACTATCTTCATCATGTAATTTTAATAAAACTTTATATGATTCTTATTTTCTCAAGAATCACAATAATGGCCTACTCAAAGATTTTTTATACAAAATACCATCTAACACTATATAGCCAAATGTTTTACCTAACAACTTCTTAGCTAATATTATATCTTCAAACAGCGCTCCTCTAATCAAGAAATTCAAAATGTAAGTTCTCCAATCTCTTTGGATTGTATCTTGAGTGACGAATACCTCCTCAATATGCTTACATTGCTTTGAATGGGTTAGAATCGATGAGCTCTTCTGTGTTAACCTCTTCATTTGATATGATTGAATGGAATTCAACAAGAAAATTTGCCAAAGCTTGGGCTTTAATTTCCATTCGAGGTGAAAATATGATGTCAAAATCTCTCAATTCAACTGACCACTTAGTCATCGTCCCAGAAATATATGGTCGTTGTAATAAAAGTTTCAGTGGAAATGAAGTTCGAACCTCAATGGTATGAGTTTGAAAATAGAGGTGCATTTTTCTGGAAGCCACTACTAATGCCAAAGCCAATTTTTCGAGCTTCAAGTACCTCTTTCTGCTGCTACCAAACTCTTGCTGACATAGTACACGGGGTTCGAAATTCCTGAATCTTCACTTATCAATACAACACTTACTGCAAAATCAGATACTGCAATGTACAAAAAGAGTTGTTCTCCACTTCAAGGTTTGGATAGTATTTATGGTAATGACAAAAAAATTGATACTTGAAAATGTTGCTTTACATTATGAAGTCCACTCAAAACAATTTGGTCTTCATAACACTTGAAAGAAAGGAAAACATTTATCAGAAAATCTAGAAATGAAGGGCATAACCCTATGCTTTTGACCACCATGTCATCAATATGCACCTCTATGCTGAGAGGCAAATGCTTTATTCATCAATATCTTATATGTAGCTCTAACATTCTATAATCCAAATGGCATAACCCTATAATAATACAAGTCTCGATCCGTGATGAAGGTAGTACTCTATTGATCCTTTGGATCCATCTGAATTTGATTATACCTTACAAAGGCATCCTTAAAGGTAAATATTTTATTTCCCACAGTGGAATCAATCAACCGGTCTATTCGAGGAACAGGGAACGGGTCTTTAGGATAAGCTCGATTCAAATCTGTGAAATCGATGCACATTCTCTACTTCCCATTTTTCTTCTTAACCACTACTGGGTTTGTCGTCCATAAAGGATACTTCAACTCCCTCATATGTCTGACCTTCGATAAATGATCCACCTCGGAAACAATTGTTTTTGCTTTCTCAAAAAAAATGCCCGCCTTTTTTGTATAACAGGTTTCACTTTCGGATTAATTGTTATGCTATGGCTAATCACTTTGAATGGAACTCATATTATGTCTTTTGTTTTCCAAGATAAAACATCCATATTGTGAGACAAAAATCGTAATAATTGTTGACGTGAAAATGGGGTTAGTAGGGTTCTTATTCGAAGTACTCTTCCATTAAGAAAAGCATATTACTTTATCTTCACTTACTGTCAATGACCTTGGGTTTTCCCTCGGATCGTCAACCCCCTCCTTGAGGTCCAAGGTCAACCCATTTGGTTGATATTCATCCATTTTATTACCGCTGCTAGATCCTCGGATCCGAAGAGCAGTGGCATAATACTCTCTAGTAACTTTTTGAACACTTCAGACGACCCTCACTCGATCTCTGATGACATACTTAAAGAATTGGTGGATTGTTGACACAACTCCATACATCTTTGATAGCCAAAATCTTCCAAAAATGGCATTATAGCTTGTTGGACAGTCCACCACCATGAACAACACCTGAACCTTCTTTCTGAAAGGTCTTTTTCCTAGACTCACCTCTCCCTCGAATTCTTCAATTACTTGCGTCGTCACTCTAGTAAAACCAATGATAGTACGTTCTGATTGGGAAATCCGAGGAGGGTTGCGCATTCTATCATACTTTTTTTGAAAAGAACGTTCGCAGAGCTCCCTGTGTCTATCAGCACACGTCGGATTTTGACGCCAGCAACCTCTACTCCAATAACCACTACATCCTCATATGTTCCTAGAGTACCTTTTAAATCATCTTTATCAAAATGAATAAAGGAAATGTCTCTCTTACCATACAGATGAGTAGACATTTTTCCCTCTATCTGAGTAGCTAGACTCACTACATGCCTTTTCTTAGAACTGTCAGTATTACCAGTCATAGTATCGCCCCCGAAAGTTGCCAAGGACTCAAAATATTCGCAAAGGCTTCGAAAATGACCTTGCTTCACTAGCTCATCTACTACTATTAAAATAAACCGATCTGGATCTGCATCTAGGTACTTCGATGTTTCATCAAAATTATCAACTTTTGAATCCAAACTCATCAAATTTTCAGCCTGTGTATTTGTATTCGTTGTCTGTGAAGTCGACGCGATAGGGTTTTTTGACGCACTGCTCTGCCCTTTCACATAGTGCCAACAATTTCCCATTTTCAATTAAAGTCTGTACTTCATTTTTCAATGCAATACAGTCTGCACTATCATGTCTGATGTCGTTGTGATACTTGCAAAACGTGTTGTTTTGCTCCTCCCTTGGCCTATTTAGCGGGGCAGGCTTCTTGAAATTCATATACCCTTAGTTTTTTCAAATATTGTAGCAACACTCTTAGTTAGATTGGTATAATACCCAGACCTTATCTATTGGTTGGGCCTCGATCTATGAAATTGGTATCTTGATGCTTGGTTTGAATATCCCCTAGTTTAAGGAGGTAAGTTTTTGTTCTTCAAACGTACTGGTTGAGCAGAATTTGAAGATCCCCCCTGGTTGTTTTGCCCTTACCCAGCAGTCTTTTGACCAGTTCCAACTACTCCTCGAACTCTGGTCGACTCTTCTACTTTGATTTGGTCCTCCAATTGAGCCATCAGAGCTCCAAAAGCCAAAGCTCTTTGTTTTGTTGTATCGTTTGCTAGATCTCCTCGTAACAATATTTGTCGAAAGGATGGCATTACTACTAGTTCCTCACAATTATCTAAACCTGTCTTGGTTAAGACAAACCGCTTAGTGTAATCTTTCAATTTTTATCCCACTGCTTGCATTGAATTATGGTATCCCCATTCGCTCGCATTTCTTCGCTCCCCACGAATTTTCTTCAAAAAGCAATGTAAAATCTCTAAATTTTGAAATTGACCCCTTCGGAATTCTATTGCACCACTTTAAATTTGTTCCCTTGAACGTTTTAGAGAAAGCTCGACACACCAACCTGTCATCGTCCTCGAAATGCATCATGTAATTTTTAAACTGTTCGATGTGGTCGTCAGAGTCTTGCATCCCATCGAATGTTTCAACTTTTGAAATATCAAAGCGCTTTGGAAGAAAGATATATCTTATCTTAGTTTTCAATGGAGAAATTCTCCACTCAACACCTTGAACATATTGATTGTCATCTCCAACTCCTATCACAGTGTATAAATATTGATCATCAACAACATTGTATTGATTCGATGTATTTCCTTCGCACCAATTAGTTCCCCTCAAGCATCGAGGAATACTTTCCTTCTATCTTCGTATTCATTTCGAAATTTTTGAGGTTGATCTTTGTCTTTTTCCAAAGATCTTCGATACCTTTTGAAATCTGATCATGAACTATCTATTTCTTCGTCACTGAACGTAGCATACCTTTGTTTGTCTTTTTTATCCTTTCGTGAAGTGTGATGATCCTTAGAGGATTCACAACGCATTTTTTTCTATTCACTTCTAACCTGGCGAGTTGTACAAGATCGATCAAATTGATCATCAGCATCATTTTTTTCATCCACTTGTCTTACTTCTGATTTCAACCTAGCTGATTGAATTTCCTACTCTATTTGGTCGTATATCTCATTCGGAGCTGTAATTTTATCCAGCAATTTATTCATTCGAGTTTCCATGTTCGAGTGATTTTATCGAACCGACATATTCTTTTTGCCTATCATCAGCCGCTTGCAAGTCTTTTTTTAACGTTTCAACAGCTGCTCGAACTAATAGATCATTCTCACTTCTTGGATTCATCGTCAAGTTTGAAGTTGTTTTCAAAGATTCAAAAGATAATAAAAGAAATAATTCGAACAAGAAATCTAGGAAATAATCAGTGATCAGTCCCCAGTGGAGTCGCCAATTTAATGAGTAATTATATGGTTTCACTATGTAAAATTGATAGAAGTAAAATTGATAGAAGTAAAATGTATAGAGAAGTGGATTCTAGAGAGAAAAAGTCAAGTAACAAGAGTAGTTAATCTCAAAAGTCAAAGAGCTTTATTAGATCAGTCTTGGCCTTTATATAGAGGCGCAAAGACTTAGCTTTAACGGAAACGGTTATAAAAGGGGTTTAATTGCATAGTAGGCCCTTATTAAAACGTAAATCTCTAATTATCTCCTCTAATTATACAATGTCATAACAGGTTTATTCATTTACATTTTAATCCTTGAAGTTTTATTTCCTTATCACCACTAACATTTTATTAAAAAACATCCTTAAGATGATCTCCTCTAAAGATAAATATATGCTTATGTAACTCCGTACTGAAGAAAAGATCTTTCACAATATCAAAAGCCTAAATCCTAACTGTGTAACCGACATGGATGGATTCAACCATTGTTTCCACATTACATGCTAGATGATCATCAAACACGACTTATGAACTGATGTAAACTCTCTCTTCCAAGGACATGACATTCCAGAAGACACCATTTCCCCTGTCATCTACCTCATTTCGAAGAACAACAATCCTACAACCTGGAACCATTTCAGACCAATCCGTTTAGGTACATTCACCAACAAAATCATCTAAAAAATCATCAACAATAGAAGTTTCTTATTACTACCTAAAATCATCTCCCAAGTTCAGGGAGCATGTATAGCAAATAAGTCAATTCATGAAAACATACTTATTGCTAAAGACATTCTCTTTGACCTTAATAGAAAGGTAAAAGTTGGGAACATTATTATCAAAGTGGATATAGCTAAAGCCTTTGATAGAATTTCCCACGACTTCATTATATAAGTTATATTTTTGTATTCAAAGTTTGTTTACCTCATTGAAAAAACTATTAGATGTATTCATGTATCCATCTTGGAAAATGGTGAAGCTTTAGGTTAATTCAAAACAACTAAGGGATTAAGACAATGGGATCCATTATCCCCAAGTTTATTCATTATCATAGAAGATGTGCTCCTTAAAGGGCTCAACAATCTTTTTGAACAAAACAAGTTCTTATAATACACCACTAGGAGCACCCTTATTATTCCAGCTTTTGCATTTGCAGATGATTTACTGATATTCACTAACAGTTTACCTTCTTTTATTGTTTTTTAATAAATTCTTGCAGGATTACCAAGACTTTTCAGGACAAACTACCAACAAAACCAAGATATATAATAACTCTTCAAAGAATGCTCCACATAACTAACCTCACTGGTATCAGCTCATAATCTTTATCTATAACATAATTGGGCATAACTATCAGTAACAACAATAAGGTGTCCAACTATGAACCTTTAATCATCAAAATAAGGCAACACAAATCAAAATGGGATGGAAAAACCTATCCTACGAAGGCATACTAATCTTAATTTCATATGTCCTTATGGTTATACCTTATTATTGGCTTCAGTGTTGTACTATCCCCAAAGTAATAATGAAAAAAAATTAAAACTTTACTTAATAAGTCCTTATGGGGATACAGTCAAGACTCAACCAACATTCATTAGTCTAAATGGTCCAAGATTTGTAAGCCCTTCAATGAAGGTGGTCTGAATGTCCAACATCTTAAAGACATTCATGACATTTACTCATGCAAAATTTAGATCAATTTCAGGAAAAGGAATCATTTTGGGCTAAATTTATTTATAGCATTATTGCAAGAACATACACTTCTTACAAGCTAATTTTTTTGTTAACACGGGATCTTACACCTAGAGAAGATTGTTTGTTATGAAACCTAATGATGAACCATATGTTAAATGCAATGAGGATGATTCTATTAAATGGCTTGCTTCAAGAGATGGGAAATTCAACCCAACAGACACTTGGAACGTGATCATAAAGCATCACAATATATCCAATCTTTATGACAATCTATGGAACTCAATCACACTAAGGAAATGTTCCTTTCTAACTTGGAGAATTATCAACAAATACCTCCATATAGATACTATCCTTCAGAAAAGACATATTTCATTGGTATCTAAGTGTCAATTCTGCTCCAATACTGAAACCACCAATCACTTAGTTGTGGAATGTATATTTTCATTGTCAATCTGGTCATATTTTGCATATATACTCAAGATTCAAGTTGGAAGACGCATGAAAATTGTTCACTTACTGAGAAATTTATTCTCGGAATCAGGTCGAAACACTCATATCTATTATATTCTTCCACCAATCATCTGTTGGACTATATGGCAAGTAAGGAACAAATTAAAGGTTCAAGGTATGACTATCTCTCCTATAAACACCATAAACTACATAAAACAGATACTGCATACTTTAGATAATGCATCACTTCTCAATAAGAAGCACTGGCACAACACATCTAATGCTTCTTTTGAGATGGATTGTTCCAATCATACAAAAACCAACAAGAAACCTACATATCATACCTGGAACCCTCCTCCCAAGAACAGAGTAAAACTAAACACTGGTGGATTATCTTTGGAGAATGATGATGCTTATGGTGGAATAATTATCAGAGATTCAGATGGCTTCATCATCTCTGGTCTTGGAAATACATATGGAAAATTATCCATGTTACAAGCTAAAGCCTATGCTCTACTAGATGGTCTAGCTCTCTGCAAGGAAAAAGATTTTGTAAACATTGACATAGAGACTGACTCACAAATCTTAGTTAATGTTCTTGCAAAAGGTGAATATCTTTCATCTCTTTATCATATCCTTAAAAGCGGTAGAAAGCTCATTTACCCTTCAATCATTCTATATCATATAAGTCGAGTCTAGAATAATGTTGCCGATTGGCTAGAAAAATGGACTTCCAAATGCAAAATGAAGCTAGAAATAAACTCAACAAATGCTCATAATTACTTGAAAGCTATTATTTCTCTTGAACGTAATGTAACATCTTATATTGGAAATAATAACTAAACGTTCTTATTCTTCAACTAACCTCTATTTTGAGCTTCCTCAGTATCTGCAGATTTTTCTGACAAAATAATGCCTAGAAATATCTTCAGTGCCTTCATCTTGTAGGTGTATCACATAACAGAATCATCAAAGCAGTTCTTTAAGCATCCTTGAGATCCAACAATCAGTACAAGTTGCATGCATCAATCTCTATATGACGTATCAACATCATGTTTCAACCTCTTCACTTATCTTGAAAATTCTTTATTTCTTCCAAATTGGTTTCAATTCGAAGTATAGTATCTCCAAAATTTTCAGCCCAATACCATACTCTGGATTCAATCTCAGTGACAGTAAAAGTTTCCACCAATTATTTATTTTTCTTCTATTTGATCTTTGATCTCAAAGAGCTCGTTAAACTCAGCTGGATGTTGGCTCCTTCAACCTCTTCAATCTTCAACTCATCACTAATCTCCCTTGTTGGATGTTGATTGAAATTGTATGAGAATAACGCTTCGAATTAATTAAGAATCTGAAATAATGAAGCAACTTGATAGTCTTCCCTCTCACTGAAGAAACTCTCTATCTGCAACTGAATGAAGAAACAAATGCTTGAAGAAGAGCTTAGACACCTTTCTAAATTATTGGCGGGATCCATTTTCAAAAAGATAGGTTAGTCTTGGGCTATTGTCTTCTCATCCATTGGACTTTGTCTATACATTATTTTTATGTAGCCTTTGAATTGGACCTTCAATATTAGATATTAGAATTGGAATGTCGCAATTTATTAGGATTTTAAATTAAATTCGATCAAATAATTATCTGAATTAGTTCAAATCCATAATTTTGAAGAAAAAAATGAACATAGTTAAATTGTTAACAAAAAGAATAATTTATAATTAATTTTTTGGAGGGATTAAATAGACTATAAAAATATATTTTTATTATTTTCAAACGTAATTACTAGCTGTTTATACAGCAGGATACCTACTATTTTTCCTAGTTGCTCCCAAATCATAATAAAAATTGCCAAATATTTCCAATTTTGATCTTCAAATAATTATATATTAATATATATAATAAATATTTTGATCGACTGTACAAGATTTTAGAATATGTAAAAGAAATTTGAAACTTTACGCATTTATAAACTACTCTGAAAACCCATTGTAGCTGGCGCATTGACGAGAACCCTAAACATAACCCAAAACACGAGATCAAAATTATCTTTGCCATCTAAAATATGGATCAATGGTTAATATTGAATCAACAAAAACTACCAACCATCCCCTTCCTTAAAATTTTCTCCACCATCAAAATCATAGAGCCACCCAAAAAAAGAAAAAGAAAAAAAGTGTATAAATAATGTGTCAAAACATTGCAAAAAAGATAGAAATCTGTTTGTTGTTGTACAATCTTTTTCTCAGGTGAGGGAAAGAAAAACAAAACGTACAACAGTATTCATTTTTTTATAATAAAGTAAAACAGAAGAAAGAGATATGGGTGCTTGCGGTAGCGTTCCAAGAGAATTGAAGGCTGAGATGGCTGCTGAATCCGTCCCAGAACCCACCCCTGAGGTTGAGGTTCAGGCTGATGACCAAACCCTTGGTTCCCTGCTCAATGAGGTCAGTCTAATCATCAATTCCAATTTAAATGTTATTGACCGTTGAGTTGATATGTTTCTTAATATAATATTTTATTATTACAGAATGAAACTAAAGTGGAAGAAACCACCGAGGAGAAAGCTGCCGAGGAAGAGGTTTCAGCCGAAACTCCAGCAGTGGAAGCTGCCGAAACCAAAACCGAGGAATCGCAATAAAATTCTTCTATGGCCAAAACTAAATGATGACACTCATTTTAGTTCGTTTTCTTGATTAAGTATTCTATTTCTTTGTTTAAATAAGTGGAATATTTCTCCCAATAAAATATCTCTTATTCTGATTTTATATCTTGATTGTTTGGTGTTTTCTTTCGGTATCATTTGGTTAAAATAACTTATGTGATGGGATGATTATAATATGCATTCTTTATAAAGATAAATATATTAAATAAAATAAAATAAAATTTATAAATATTTAAAAGATATTATAGAAGAATGGTTAAAATATTTCGAAAGAAATTATAAGTTTTAAAATAAATATTTGGAAGTTTGGAAAATACTATAGTCAAAATTCTAAATAAATAAGCGTATTTAACCATGACACCAAAATTGTCATATATTTATTAATAATTGATATTCATTATTTTCATCCAAAATTTTAAATTTCGATTTTCTATAGTATATCGGGAATTTACAAAATTGTGCATAAAAAGAGTACTACTCAAAGTCCATTATTGGCCAATAATCACGAAAGATGTAAAACATAAAGTTAAGCACTGCAATACCTACCAACATTTCTGAAATTAAATCTAAGTCTCATTAGTTTTATTAGAAACCATATCTCAAGTAATACCATTTAATAGGTGGGGTATAACCATTATGTGATATTTTTCTTCAACTTCAGGAAGAAGAAATTATTTGATTGTAGCAGTTGATTACTTCTTCAAATGGATAGACATAAAATCATTGGCTAGCATCACACCCAAATAAGTAATTAATATTTTGGAATCACACATATGGTGTCGTTAGAGAGTACCCCAAGTTATGACAACATACAATGATACTCAGATCCAAAATGAGAATATAATCTCATATTTCCAAAATAAGGGTATCAAGTAGATCTTCTCATCTCGTTTTCACCCACATGCTAATGGTTAAGTGGATACAACAAACCGGACCATATCGTAAGAGATCAAAAAGATGTTTGAATGAGCAGTGTGAATATATCCATTTTTTACCAAACGTTTTATAGTCTTGTAGAACCCCCTCCATGCATAGCAACAAATGAAACACCTTTCTCTCTAATGTATGAAAATAAGGTAGTTGTCCCTACCTAAAAGGCTATACATTCTTACCGAATATCAAACTATTATGAAGAAATGAATAGTAAAGCGAGATGTGCCAAACTTAATTTTATAAAAGATAAAAGAATCAGGTCTCATCTTAGGTATAACCACAACATGACCTTGATGTGAAATATATATAACTTACAGGTTTAATCTTGGAGCTTCAAACCAAAAGATAAAGTATTTAGAAGGGTATTCATACACAAAAGAGAAGAAGCACCTAGACAAACTCACCCATTATTAGGAATGGCCATTTGTTTTGGAATCAAAGGTCAAGCCAAAAACTTACATTTTCTAGATAATGAAGGAAAGAAAATTGGCATCCTCAGAATGTAGATAATTTTAAATTTTATTATCCTCCATAAATATTTTTTGTATATGTTTTATCACGATAATATTCGCGGTGTACTTTTTCCTTATTTGGTGGTGTGAGTAAGGTTTTAAATAGACGCATAATATCACTAAAATGTTTATGTTATAACATTTTGTGTTCTTTTTTTATGATACAACAATATGTTTATGGATTCGACTAAAGATATGAGAGATTCATTACGGATAATTCTGCAAAATAAAGTTTACAAATCCAATGTCAATGCTGCAATATTTTTTAATATTACAATATATATGTTATGTAAATCTGTAAATCTGTAATTCTGATTATAAAATGATAAGTCTGAAGTCCAAAACCTATCAAGTACCTCTAATGATACGATATTCAATCAATAAAGAAGTTATGATAAATATGAAGACTTAAAATATCTTCAGCACCTCTAATGCAATGATATTCAATCAAAAAATAGTTTGAAGTCTTAAAATATTTTTAGCACATTTAATGCTACGAATTTTACTTAACCACGAAAATAACATAAAACTAAAGTCTCTAAATCTATTTGGTACATTTACGGATGTTTTAATCATTTTAAAATATAAAAACACTTATTTTATCACTATATTATCAAAGATAAGTTTAGAACTTTGTGATTTATTAATGTTTTATACACAAATAAATAAGAGGTACGACCGGACCAGAAGCAACATCCAGCACCCTAAAGAGTTAATGTGCTCTTCTACGAATTCTACATATTCCTAAAAAAACGAAGTATTAGGTGTTAAATTAAGATGGAGATGAGTCACGAGCCCCTTCCAATACTAAAAGAAACCACACGTTCGTTTTTGTCAAAATAAATAAAATTAAGGTACTCTAGATATAACTGAACAAGAGAATCGCGTGTTCTTTTAGATTTTATGTCATTGAAGTTGATCACTTCATTTGTACAAACAAAACCATTGATAATAGTGCATGAAAATAGGAATATTAGCAAAAAATACACATAGCGGGAACTAAGCACTAGTCATAACGGGTATAATATATAAAATTTTATAAGAAAAATTATTGTTTATAAGGATTTGGTTCAAAACATATGTCATTCGACTCACGAGTTATCAACATAATACAAAATATGAGTAAAAAAGTCATTTTCTTTTGGGAATCGCAGTCTTATCTCGTTTTGAAGGCGTGGGTACCAAACTTGAAGGGACAACAACATCGTTAGAAACAGGTTGGATTGGGACACATGTAGTATTGCTACTACTTTCACCAACATCACTCAATTCATTGATGGGGGCACTTTCACTTCATCGTACCATATATACGTCTGAGTAAAAAAATCTCTTAAATCTTTACAATTAGTTCAGACACATTAAACACCTTCATCGTGGATCTAGAAGTTGGGGTTGTTTTGGGAGACGAAGTCCCATATAGGTATCATGCCTATTTTTATGAGGATCCTACTCTAAAATTAATCCAAGTTCTAGATACCACTTGTTAATGCCAACTATCATCACAACTTTGAACTTATACACAACATCTTCAATATGATCCAATAAAGTGGCTAGAAACTTGCCAGCAATATAAGCCTACAAAGATCTCACGACGTTCAATATGGAATTCAACTCAGCTTTATGCTTAATAATAATATTCGTACTCTTTTTTATGGCAACATTTTCAGCAATCAGTCCGACCAGTTTACTCGTGAACTCTAAATAATATGTAGTTTTGCTAATATGTTATATCGTCATCTTTATCTCAATAATCTTCAACTATTATTTATATTCATCTGGTTGAGCATTTAGACTCACAACAATTTTCTTCTCATGCACCAAAGTAAGAGACTAACAAGATAGTCAATTCTCAGCTGAATATTAGGTTTACACTTATTCACCAACTTTAACTTCAGCTGTTTCTTGGAAAAAGCTTTGGGTGACCTTTCAACCTCCAGTATTTTATTAGCAAAAACCTTGACATGCACTCTACATGTAACTTCTCTCTTTCTTTTTCATCTGCATAGATGCAGTTTGGCTTTCATTTTCGTACTTCCCTTGTATGACTATGCAAATGTTTCCACTAGTCTACCAAAATTTGGCATTATAGTGACCAATTAAATAAGAATTTGATGGAGTAAGATAAAAGAATTCAATATTGTCTGCATATATAATATATTTATAATACGGTCAAGAATTGTATCCATGATAAAAAAAAGATGATACAAGTAAATATGACAAAAGATAACAGTTACTTCAAGTCCAAGGCTTATGTTCCTTCTTGTCACGTCAAGGATTGATAGGTCAACATGGACCTCTCTCGTATTATTTGTAGCAAGAAACGTTTAGAAAATTAGACATCTCAATATAAGTAGTTTGAGTTGTATACTCTCCAATAACTGTTTTATCTGCCATTGGTTCTTTTACATGCTTCTTACTGACTGTATCAACTTTACCACCAACAAACTCAATTACTCTTCTAGTCACATTAGCTTCTCTACCAGCACTGGTTGCTCCTGCACTAAATAAATTTTTGGGCTTTTATTTTTTATTTTTCTTATGTTTTTTCCGTTATTATCTGAAATGGGCCTTTCTTGTTTCCTCATTTTATTGTAGTTGGAATTCTTCGACATATACAGCTTCTAAACCTTCTAACTACAGCTTCTAAACCTTCTATTTATAGTTTCTAAACCTTGTATCCTTCATATGGTTATACATTTAAGTACTCTCAAAACAATCATTCTTCCACGTGTTGAGTATTCATCAGGTGGTACAATTATACATGTAAAAATATCTTTGTATGTTTTTTAACCAAATATCTTATTTTTCATCCAACAGAAAATAAATAGTCACAAATAATAAATCTTTCAAAAAAAATTATATTTTTTTTAAAACAAATTGTCATATTGTTAGGAATATTAAAAAGGTATATTATACTTTTCACATATAAGTATGAATAATCTGATCCCCCCATTAGTTATTTTTCTCTTTCACATGACTTTGGTTTGGATCCAGTTCCAAAAATATTTTACTAGTTGAGATATGTTCTTACTTATATAAACTGATCATTCACTTGTCTAAGAATTATGAGACTTTAGTCACATCTAACAAATCATCCTCTCTAACAAATTATCATTATAGTATCCTCTTAATTAAATTTCATTCGTTAAATCTAATCAGTTTGACAAAGTACTACTTTAATCTCCTCTAAACTGACTTTGATTTGCCCAATCTAACCAAGTTGTATACCACTTGATACATGGAGGCACTACAGATTTATCTGATCATTCTATTAAAACCACATTGTCGAAGTCGGAAATCTTTACTAGTAGTTCTAGAGATTTCTTAGAGAATTATTTGTCTAAGTTATGTTTGGATGAGAATATCTAGAGAGAGAAACACATGAAAATTGTAGAGAAAAGTTGACAAAAGTAGTAATACATTAATGAATATAATTGATCTTATTTTCCCAAAAATGGTGTTTCTTTATATAGTACAAGAGGGGAGCCCATAAATCACATGATTTTCCCATTTATGGCCATTTTACCCCACTATTTTACTAATCGTAACCATAATTATTATTTATTACATAAGGCCCCATCAATGTTACATATTTGTTGGGTTTCAAAGCTCTCTCTCCATCTCAGCAGTTCAATATTTATAACGATG
Source organism: Limnanthes douglasii subsp. nivea (assembly GCA_036936605.1). Lineage (NCBI taxonomy): Eukaryota > Viridiplantae > Streptophyta > Magnoliopsida > Brassicales > Limnanthaceae > Limnanthes > Limnanthes douglasii. Next base: position 215,273,140 of record JAUPFV010000004.1, read on the forward strand.
ATTTCTAAGCCCTCGAAATTTATAGACTGCTTCATCTCGTGACACTTTTTGAAAAGAAAGCCAAACATTGAATGCTCGAAACAATCGTTATAAAGACGAGTCTTTCAAGAGGAATTCGGGGATGGAATAGATGGAAGAAGGCTTGCTTATTGCAAAAAAATTGTTATCGAACATCTGACATAACTCGAGACGGTGTAGGATCGGTTGAAGTTGAAGCAGAATATGTTTGATAATAAGCAAGAAAATTTCGTTGAGGTGAATACTTAAAATAATACGCTCATCGAAACTCTTAGAGACTTCGAACGGGCTGCCAAAGGCTTGGAGAAACCTGATATTGAAAAGAAAACTCTTAGAGACCAAGCTGAAAGGTATAAGGATGTTGCCCTCAAAAATGTGTAGTTGACTCTGTTTCTAAGTTGGAGGATATGGACGTTAAAGTTAAGTCTGCCACGGTGCTGGAGTTTCATGAACATTTCCCAAACTTGAAATTTGGCAGCTTTTGTGAACTTGTGCCTAATAAGTACTGTCTGAAGGGAATTTTTTTAAAGGATAAATAATCACCTAAAAATTGTGATGATTCAGAAAGTTCTTTGTCTGCCTCATCGGAAGATGAATCTGGAAGTACCCCTTTGGGGTGAGGGGCGCTTAGATAATATTTTCCTTGTTTAGTTTTTTTATGAACTTGTTGTGCCTTATGCATTTTTGTAAAGTTTTCGCATTATCGGGGAATTTTGTACTATACATGTTTTATTAATAGAAGTGCTCATCTTTGGATAATTTTTCCTTACTCAACTTTTACATATCAAAACAATGTTTAACCATTTTCATCGACCAACTTTTATTGGATGACGCTCCTAGTCGATAAACATGTGATTATTGACCAACATTTGTTGGAAGACTCTTTTGGTCCAAAAATAAAAGATTGTTGAGCAACATTCGTTAGAAGACCCTTCCGGTCCAAAAAAATAAAATATTGGTGACCAACATTCGTTGGAAGACCCGTCTGGTCTAAATATAAAAGATTGTTGACCAACGAAGGCCCTTTTGGTCCAAAAATAAGTTATTGTTGATCAACATTCGTTAGAAGACCCTTCCGGTCCAAAATTAAGGATTATAAAAATTATTTTAAAATGGAAAATTATTATATATAAATCGGCTATAAGGGCACCTCGTTAAAATCTTCTTACGCCACCAAGGTAGGAAAGAGTATACCGCCGATATTTACATAAGTTTAATCATACATATAAACCTTTACATTCATTCCAAATACAACTTAAGGTGTGATGAGTCCGAATTCAGCATGCTCCCCGGACACGGACAGATCGGTCCAAGGCCTCCGGACCAGACAGATCGGACAGATCGCATGGACCGGACAGATCACTTTGAACACTATGACCATAGGACTGTTCGAACTATGACAAAAGTACTAAAAAAACCTAAACACTTCTTGACTAAGCTACTTGCTCTCCTACTTAGAGCTCATGGGTCTTTGAACATGACCCGGGTCCATTAAACATGACCCGAAAGCCCATAAGGGCCCAAACATCAAAGTATAAATACCCAACCACCTGCATTAACTATGGGTAATGAAAATTAACTGCTACCAAGCTGCTTAATTATCTCTCTACTCTCTAAACATTTAAACACCCACACACCACCATAAAACACCAACCGAAATTACCAGCCTACCCTCAGGCGATTATTATCCACACCAAATTGGCGACCATAGTGGGAGCAGAAGGTGCCTGAATCAAGCATTCAAAACCAACTAAGAAAATTTGTCCGAATGAATCCGGACAATCCAGAACTTCCACCAGCTTTGCTCGAAGTGGTGGAAGAGAACGATGAATACATTGTCGAAGAGCGTGATAGGCTAAAGTGTGAAATAGAAGCTCTAAGGGCAGAGAAGGCCAAGATGGGCGTGAAGGAAAAATCCAAAGCATCGGTTGCTCATCACACCGATAACCCCAGAGAGCATGAGTCTTCGAAGACTCATGTGAGCACCAAAAAGACTCATGCCAGTTCTAAAAAGTCTCACCGGTCCAAGCCTGTGGAGAGTTCTGACTCAAGCTCAGAATATTCTGATAGCTCTTCGGACAGTGATGGAGTTGAAAAATCCTTGTCCTCTAGCAGTGATGAGGGTCGAACCAGAAAAAAGCAAAAGCAAATTAAAAAATATTCAAGAAAAAGAGATAGACATGGAAGAATGAAGAAGCATATTGGCGAGGGGTCATCTCATAACCGGAGGCATGTGGACAAGATGTTGATGGATCCATTTTCCTTCCACGATGAACCAGGTATCTTTGCAACTCCCAATGAGGATACTGTGTTCAGTCGTGGAAGGAATTGGAGGCAATCTCCATTATCTTCTAAAATTCTATCCGGAAACCTCCCCAAGAGGTTTGACAGCACCAAAATAGAGAAGTACGATGGCAGTACTGATCCGGACAACCATCTGGAGCAATTTAAAAACTTCATGATGAACTTTGACGATGATGATAAACTACTTTGTAGGGCATTCTCCCACTCCTTTACGGGGAGTGCTCTGAAATGGTACAACAGCCTGCCTCAGGGTTGTATTAAAGATTTCGATACGTTTTGGGTGGCCTTTCGAAGGCAGTTCATAGGGAGTAAAGAGCTGAAGGGAAACGGAGACACAATAATCCATTGTGCCCAGGAACCAAATGAATCCTTGAAAGAATATATAAGTCGTTTTGTGAACACCAAGAATGGGTTGGCTGATTGCTTCGAACAGGTAGCAATAGCATCCCTGAGACAGGGTTTGAACTCAGGCAATCTAGCTGATTCAGTGACCAGAAAGAAGGCCATGACATGGGGAGGGTTGCTGAATCAAGTTGGCAAACAAATAAACATCGATGAAACAAAGAAAAACCAGGGTGCACAGGCAGGTGAGGTCTACCCCGGTGACACCAAATCCCAATCAGAATCAGTCCGGGAACAAAGCAAGAGAAACCGGACAGGGGCATGGTAGGGCAAAAGCTCAGTCTCAGCCAGCTGCTCCTGCTCAAAGTCAACAATCCAGAAACAAGAGAGGGTCATGGGTCCAACCGGAGTGGTTCGCAGAGTTAAAAGAAAGCGTGGCCACTATCTTTGATAAAACAAAGGATGAGGTGCATTACCAGAGACCGGCAACACTGCAGTCTCCCAGAGAGCATCGCAACAACTCTTTTTGCCAATATCACAATGATATTGGTCATACCACTGATGATTGCATAGAATTGAAACAAGAAGTTCATAATTTGATTGAAAGGGGAAAGCTGGGGGCCTATGTGAAAAGAAGAGGGGGTAACAGGCCTGATAACACTCACCGGGTTGGTCCAAGTAATGCTGCTCCGGAGGGAGCCATGGTTATAGTTGAAAGGTTTGACGTGGAATCTGAGTACTTAGATCCCGATCCAACTCGGAACAGAGTGGGTGCTATAGAGGAATGTTCTAGGTCGGTCTCCGGGCTCATTAAGTTTTTCGAGTCGCTTACAATTTTCGGAGGGGACACTATGACAGATCCTACTGCTTCTTCGAGGAAGAGGCATGTTCATACTTTGGCCTCCCAACTAGAAGGAGGCATGACATCTTATCAGTCACCAAACTCATTTTCCTTCATTGTGTTTGATGAAGATGATTTAAGAAACATTGCTGGCCCTCATGAGTATGCTGTTGTCATAGGAGCATCTATAGGGGGCAATGACATAAGACGAATCTTGGTGGATACTGGAAGCTCAACCAATATCCTTTTCCTAACCACTTACAAGAAAATGAAAAATCCAGCTGTAATTCAGAATTCGGACAGGTCAATCGTGGGCTTCACAGGCAGCTCAGCAGATGTGATTGGGGAGTTCGAAGAAGAGGTGTTATTGGGCAAGGGCCCTTTCAAGAAAATTGTCAGAATACTCTTTATTGTGGTGGATAATCCCACTTGCTATAATGTTATTCTAGGGAGGTCTTGGCTCTCTAGGATGCATGTAGTGGCTTCAAAAGTCCACCAATGCTTGAAGTATGCTGTTCAGGGGCAGGTTGGAGTTGTCCGGAGCAGCCAAAAGATTGCAAGAGAATGTTATGCCACTGCCTTGGCTCCTCGAACGCTGGGGGCAGTCCGTATTGATGAACAATAGCAGTTTGAGGGCCTTTCTGGGGGTGAGGGTGAAATTGATGACCCCAGAGAGACCCCCGGAGTGTTGATACCAGTTGAAGAGGTAGAAACGCACTGTTTGGAAGATGGGAAAAGTGTCAATATAGGATCTAAAATGCCACCTATGTTGAAGAATGAGATGTTAAAGTTTTTGAAGAACCATCAGCATGTCTTTTCTTGGTGCAATGCTGATGTTACTGGAGTTCCATCAGAAGTAATATCACACCACCTATCCGTCCGGAGAGATGTAGCTCCAGTGGTCAAAAAAGAAGAGCTTTTTCCAAAGAAAATGTTGATGTCATTGTGCAAGAGGTTGACAGGCTCACAAAGATGGGGCACATCAAAGAGTCTCAATACCCTTTGTGGACTGCCAATCTTGTCTTGGTGAAAAAGAAGAATGGCAAGTGGCGCATGTGCATTGACTTCACAGACCTCAATAGAGCTTGCCCAAAAGACTTGTATCTGGTCCCCCTGATTGATCAGTTAGTAGACTCTACCTCTGGGAACAAGCTGATTTCCTTTATGGATGCATTCTCCGGATACAATCAGATTCGAGTAGATACAAGGGATCAAGAGCATACCACATTTGTCACAGACAGAGGTCTTCATTGCTACAAAGTTATGCCATTTGGTTTGAAAAATGTTGGGGCTACTTATCAGAGGTTAGTCAACAAGGCATTTGCTGATCAAATTGGAAGAAATATGGAAGTGTACATTGATGACATGATGGTGAAGAGCGTACATGAGCAGTTGCACTTGTCCGATCTCCAAGAAACTTTTGCCAACTTGGTAAAAGTGAATTTGAAGTTAAACCCTGAAAAGTGTGTGTTCAGAGTGCAGTCCGGGAAGTTTCTAGGCTATATCATAAGTGAGCAAGGAATACAGCCCGATCCGGACCAGCTAAATGCTCTTTTCCAGATGGAACCTCCTCGAAACATTAAAGAAGTACAACGGTTAACGGGGAGGTTAGCTGCCTTAAACAGATTTATCTCAAGGTCTTCGGACAGGTGTGCTCCTTTCTTTCAAACTTTGAAGGGTGCAAAGGGCTTTGATTGGACCCCGCAGTGCGATGAGGCTTTCAATGAGATCAAGAAACACATGTCCTCCCCCAAAACTTTGTTCAAGCCAGTCGATGGGGAGACTCTCTTTGTATACTTGGCAGTTTCAAGTTGTGCCATCAGTGCTGTGCTGGTAAGAGAGGTCGATAGTCATCCCCATCCAGTGTACTACATCAGCAAAAGCTTGATAGATGCAGAGAAGTGTTACTTAAAACTGTAAAAATTGGCATTAGCCCTGGTAATAGCTGCAAGGAAGATGAGGCCTTATTTCCAGGCTCATCATATCATCGGCCGGACCTCCTTTCCCCTAAAGAATGTCCTTCAAAAAGCAGACATTTCGAGCAGAATGATTAAGTGGTCAGTAGAGTTGGGGGACTTTGACATAGACTTTGCTCTCCGAACAGCAGTCAAAGCCAAGTTGTGGCTGATTTTCTGGTCGAATTCCACTCCGACAGGGATTCGGAGCAAGCTACTGACATAAAAGATAATAAAGTATGGGTCGTCCGAACAGATGGTGGATCTAGCACAATGGGATGTGGTGCAGGGGTATGCTTAACTTCCACATATGGAGACAAAATGTACCAGGCTATTTGTTTTGCTTTCAGGGCATCTAATAACGAGTCTGAATACGAAGCAGTTATAGCTGGGCTAAAATTGGCCTACATTTGTGGGGCTAAGAGGGTCAAGCTGCTAAGCGACTCCCAACTTATTATCCACCATGCCCAAGGCCAGTCTGAGGCTAAGAAGGAGAAACTTGTGAAATATTTACTCCTCCTCAAAAATGAATCGCTTAAGTTTAAAAGTGTTGTCTATGAACACATTCCCCGGGCAGAAAATGAGCTAGCAGACTCACTGGCAACCATAGCATATACGGAGTCATATCCATGGATCCATGTGCTTGAAAGCCCCTCCATTCAACTTTGTACGGGTAAAGAATAGTATATTTTTGAAATACAAGCAAAACAACCTCAAGACTGGAGATTTCCTCTTATGCAATATCTCTCTGATGGTGTTGTGCCTCCGGATAAGTCACAAGCCAGAACATTGAAACACAAGGCTCGTGGTTTCATCATATTGAGAGAAGTGTTATACAAGAAGTCTTACAGTAAACCTCTCCTGCGTTGTTTGGGGGATGAAGAATCACAAATGGTCCTCTTCGAATTGCACGATGGTGAGGGGTCAGCCCATTGTGGGTTTAGAGCTTTGACAAGAAGGGTTTTACTCTCCGGTTATTATTGGCCACCAATCATGAAAGATGCTAAGGAGTTAGTAAAAAGGTGTGACCCATGCCAGAGGTACAACAATGAAATTCATGTACCAGCCATTCCTTTAGAATCAATTTCTGAGCCTATTCATTTTGGCTCGATGGGGATTGGATCTAGTGGGGCCTCTCCCTGTGGCGTCCGGAGGGCGCAAAACTATAATTGTGGCCATTGACTACTTCTCGAAGTGGATAGAAGCAGCCCCTCTAGCAGGGATAACATCAAAAGCTGTTATAAAATTCATTATATCCAACATATGTTGCAGTTTAGGTGTCCCACAGAAAATAACAACAGACAATGGGCCACAATTCGACAATAAAGAAATGGAGAGCTTCTGTGCCTCAAGGGGTATACAGCATTGTTTTTCTTCACCTTTCCACCCACAAGCAAATGGGCAGGTTGAAGTGGCTAATAGAACTATACTGTCTGGTTTAAAGAATAATTTGGAAGGGGCTGCTGGGAAGTGGCCTAGTTATTTACAAGAGGTCTTGTGGGCCTACCGGACAACACCTGGGGCTGCAACACAAGAATCATCTTTTGCCTTGGTCTATGGGATGGATGCAGTAGCTAACATAGAAGCAACACTCCCCTCTTTTCGTGTTCATAACTTCTCCGAACATGCTAATGAGATGGCAATCAGAGGTCAACTTGATTTGATAAAAGAAAGACGAGTTAAAGCTCACCTTAGAGTTGCACACTATCAAGGCTTGATGAGGAGCAGGTTTGCTTCCAAAGTCAAAAGAAGAGATTTCCAACCAGGGGACAAAGTATTAAGGAAGGTCTTCTTACACACTAAAGAAAAGCTATTCGGAAAGCTGGCCCCAACTTGGGAGGGTCCGTACATGGTTGTTGAAAGAATTAAGCTTGGAACTTATTGGTTGGAAGACAAAGATGGCAGAGTTTTAACCCATCCTTGGAATATTGAGAATCTCCGGATGTACTTGGAATAGCACTTGTGTAAATATTTACTTGTTTAAACATCCATGTAAATATTTGGGGGCATACTCTTTCCTCCTCGGTGGCACGGAGAGGTTTTAATGAGGTGTCCGGGCTGTTAAATAAAATTCAATGCCTTCTTAAAAAATTTGTAAGTGTTATTTAAAGTTTTGTCCCTTGTCATACTATCCGGACTGAAATATCTAAGGGCTATTTAAACTCTAGCCGGAGAATTTAAACACTCTCACAATGCAACAACTAAAGGCTACTTAAACTCTGGCTATCAAAATTAAAAGGAACAATGAAAGAAGATGATGGTTGCACAAAACAGAGATATTCATTGAATGAAATAACTTAAACTTGCCTTGGCCTTCCAAGGACTTTTAAATAGTCAAGATACAACACAAAAAACCTGTCCGGTCGAGCACCGGACACCATTACAAAAAAGAGTGCCTTGGCCTTCCAAGGACTTTAGTCTGAATAAAAAATAAACAAAGTAAATCATAAGTTAAGGTTGAGCCTTTGAAGATGGCTCGCCTTCATACACCTTCTTGCTTTTAAGTCGCATTTCCCTTCGTCTACCTTCTTGCCTTTGGGATCGTCTTTCTCTTCATCTGGGCTCTCCCCGGTATGCTCTTCATCATCGGATGAGGACGCACTGGAGACTCAATCCTGATCCTCATCGGCCATTGTATGATATGGAAGGTCATCATCGTCTACATAACGCCACAAGTCCCCTAGGTTCCTCTTCAGATAGTTTTCATGAAAGAGTAGAACCATGTCGGACCTCACTTTCTCAATCAATAGCTTTTCACTTTTAATCATCTGGTTGGCATAAGCATTGATCTTGGCTTGGATCGTAGCCTCTTGATCCCTTAGCAACGTATTTTTCTCTTCGGCAGCCTTGGACACTGCATTCTCAAGGGCAATCTTATCAGTAGTTAGGTTGGTGATGATCTTGTCATTTGCCTTGGTCTCTTCTTTTGAGGCAGTAAGGTCTTTCTCCATACCGGACAGCTTCTCCTAGAGGCCTTTGATGGTTTCCTCTAGAGTAGCAACTTTTGTGTTGCTTTCCTCCTGATTCTTCTTCAACTCCTCATTTGCTTCCTTTAGCATGTCAGCATTGGCAGTAGCAGTGCAAAGGTCTTCGGACAGCTTTTCCTTCTCAGACTTAAGGTCTTTGATGGTGTCTGCTTGACCCCGAACTTGTCTCTCCAGTGTAAGTACCGGCTGCACATTGCTTAGCAATGAGTGGGCTATGGTGTCCTTTTCACTAGAGACAATGAAAGTCTTACCATTGAAGTTGACGGTGTTAGAGCTGCTCGGAGGAATGTAAGGCCCTGCGAAGTCGTCTCTGGGGAGGTTGAGGAAGTATTCGCCAAGTTCACCAAGACCGGTGATGTCTACTTCATCAATGTTAAGCTCTCCTCCCTCAACTTCATCAGTATGAAAGTCCCTTGGGATCTCTTCAGCATGTGTTGGGTCAGAAGGGTCAGCCTGAACAGAAGGCTCCGGATCCCGGAGAGCAAGCTCATCTCCCTTAGCAGTCTTTTTCTTCTTGGCTGCCTGGTCTGCCCCTTCACTCCCCTGCTTGCGATTCCTCTTGGAAGCCCTTGGAGGTTTTGGGAGGTCTACTTCGTGCCTTTCAGTCTCTTGCTCCACTACCTGCAAAAGAGCAGCATCGATTTGGCTCTGAGCCGGCCCCTCCGAGTCTGTTGGAGCATCCTTCTCAGCATCAGTAGGATTAGGATCGCTCACCACCTTCTTGCCTTTCTTCTTGCCCTTCATTTTGCTTGGGGCTTTGTCCCGGCCTGGCAGGAAGAGTGTCCCATTTGCTTCATGGCTCCTCTTAAGCACAGTGTCCGGAGAAGGCTGGGTGGTGAGCTCCTCCCAAGTTAAATCTTTCCGACCTGTGGTGTTCCACAGGTGAGACCTTGCCAGATTTCCACTAGTGAAAGCATTGTGGAATCGGTTCCCCCAGTTCTCTGCGGCCCAGGCATTGATTTTGCCACAAGTGACCTGTCCGGCCTTCAAGTAATCACCGAACTCCTTAGGCAGTTCTGTTAAGACAAAAGAAAGACTAATTAATTTAAATCAACTATGAGAAGGAAGAAGTAGACAAAGATTTAAAGTGGGAAACTTACGGTCACTCCTCCACCTGCTTCTGAGGAGGCTTGGGTTCACTCCGGACTTGATCTTCTGTCCGTTTTCCCAAGCACCATTGACAAACAAAAACTGGCTCCTCCATTTGCTCTCAGACTCCAACAGATCATCAACAGCTTTGAGATCATTCCCCATATTGAAGTGGTAGAAGGGGAATTGGTGATGTTTGCAAAGATTGGCCACTGCAGCAAACTCTTCCATAGGAAGAGGGATCCCGGACAGCCTTGATGCCATGATGCATGACATCAGAGTATACCAAGCATTGGGGCTCAGCTGGCTCGGATAGAGTTTGATCAGATGAAAATATCTGACCATCTCTGGGTCCAATGGGAATCTGAGTCCCCAATTAAATAGCTCCGTGAAGATGACTATTTCATTCAGCTTGCAATCCATAGGAGTTTCAGGATCTATGGGAATCCTTATCTTCACATTTTCAGGGATCCCCCATTTTGTGCGCATTCGACCCAGTTCAGCCGTATGGATGAACGCATACTTGGTCTTCTGTAAGGCCAAGAGGTATTTAAGTTCGACCCTGTGAAAACAAGGCCCTACCTTCCCTTCGAGACACTCCGGCAGCTCCGGATGCCTCAAGCACAGTTTTTCTTTGCCCTTATTTTTTTTGGCAGCAGCAGTGTTACTAGTCTGACCGGATGGCTCAGACTCAAAAGGGACTTCTTCAACAGAGTCCTCCATTCTTTCCTCCATGATCGTAGGAGGAATATCAGTGGCAATGGCCCGGGGAGAATTCAAACTTGGCTCAGCATGGCTTCCGGACTGCTGGTTTTCTGTGTTTTCTTGACTTCTAGTCTCAGGCTGGGGCTCTGAGGCAGAAGTCTCTCTTTGGAGTGCTGGGCTGCTAGCCTCCGGACCGGGTAGTCTTTCCCGGGGAGCTCTGATAGGCACTCCAGAGCCAGAACTGCTATTTTTTGCCCCCGATTTTGAGGGAGTGTTCTTAGAGGCTTGCCCCTTAACCCGCCGACTCTTTCTTTGATCGACTGACTTCTCCGGGGAGTTCTCTATATCTGATCCCATCGCTATGAAGGGTGAGGGTTTTTTTAAGCTAGTGGCAGTTGCTCCTGGTTCAACGATGGATTCTGATTCCTGAACAGAGGAACCAGAGATGATGGGAGAAAGGCTAGGCTGGAATAACTTTCTAGGCTTAGTGCCTTTGGAGGAAGAAGATCCTCGATCTGACTCTGCAGCAGAGGGGATTGGTCTGTCAACAGGCGAAGTAGGTAACCCTGTTGCGATTCGTCTTTCCTTCTCGACTTTTTGTGCCTTCTCCAACTCAGAGAGGTTGAGCCACCCGCCTTTAATCAAAGCAGTCCTTGTTGTAAACATAAACTATCAAGTAAATCTTTGCTTTAGAGAGAGAAAGCTCTAAGAAAATATGCAGAGTAAATGTGAAAGAGATAGTAAAATAGTAGAAAGTGAGTCTGAATTTATAGTAAATCTGAAAAAGCAGTTGATTCCTAGGAGAATTCGAAAAGTTAGGCAATGATTAAAAGACGGCGCTGATGTCACCATATGTAATTAAAGAGGTTGCTTTTCAAAGAAGGTGGGTTCGAAATTCAAGGTGAAAAAACGGCTAAAGCAACCAGTCAGAGTGTGACACGTGTCTCACGAACTCTGGCAAAAACCGTTTTGAATTCGTGAAGCTTTATTTGTCCGGGTGAACCCATAGACCTGTCCGGATTGAAAACTACTTCTAATGTCGGACTGTTTTTTCAGGTCTCTGACAAGAATACTTGCTCAAACACCTAAAAAAGGGGCTCCTGATGAGTCCGAATTTAGCATGCTCCCCGGACACGGACAGATCGGTCCAAGGCCTCCGGACCGGACAGATCGGACAGATCGCATGGACCGGACATATCACTTTGAACACTATGACCATAGGACTGTTCGAACTATGACAAAAGTACTAAAAAACCTAAACACTTCTTGACTAAGCTACTTGCTCTCCTACTTAGAGCTCATGGGTCTTTGAACATGACCCGGGTCAATTAAACATGACCCGAAAGCCCATAAGGGCCCAAACATCAAAGTATAAATATCCAACCACCTGCATTAACTATGGGTAATGAAAATTAACTGCTACCAAGCTGCTTAATTATCTCTCTACTCTCTAAACATTTAAACACCCACACACCACCATAAAACACCAACTGAAATTACCAGCCTACCCTCAGGCGATTATTATCCACACCAAGGTGGACGATATTCTACGGGTGACGGAGATCTCTTCCATCTTTTCGGTTTCAACTTTTCAATAACTATGTATGAGCCTTCCCAATTAGGTCCTAATTTACCAAGTCGTTTTTTCTTTAAATGCACAAAAAATTTCCTTAGTACATTGTCCTCAATCTTGGATTAATGTCGCCTCACTTTAAACGTGTATCTTCTTCTCATCAAAGTTTGGCAATGCAAATAATTCAATTGTGATCGCCTTATTTTTTCGTTGATTTAATCTAACTCAGCACGTCTTCCTTTATTATTACCCTCATTGGAATTTTCAGTAATTCGATATGATGGGAAAACTACTTCAAATGGAACCGCAACATTCATCTCATAGACTATATCAAATGGAGATTCATGAATTGTTGTTCGAGGGGTGGTTTGATATGCACATAGAACATTTTATAAGTAATCCGATAATTTTATAGTCTTTCATTACAAATTCTTTTTTAGCCCAGCAAGAATATTCCGACTAGTTATCTAGAGTTGACCATTTGCTTGTGGATCAAAACGTGCTAAGAAGTACTGTCGTATTTCTCTAGAATAACAAAAATCATCCATTTATTTATTATAAAACCATGGTCAATTGTCCATCGTTATTCTTCTCGGAAAACCGAAGCGACAATAAATATTTGAAACGATAAACTTGATCACATCTTTCGCTTTTGTTCCTGTCGCGGGTTCAGCTTCCACCTGATAAGCTGAAAAAATATTGGAAATAAGTTAAATTGGGTAAATAAGGGAGTTAATTTGGCTTAGTAAAGTATTGTGTAAGAAATCTAACAAATATATCATATTGAGGGTACTTTGTGTAATAAATAACAATTATGGAACCACCACTTGTACTATATAAAGCAACAACCCCTTATTTGGGAAATGGATCAATCATTAAGCAATTATTTCTTTATTATTATTCTATTTGTCATTTTCTCTCTCTATTTTTCTTGTTTCTCTCTCTAAATATTCTCTTACGAACATTACTTAAACAGACTCCCCGTCTAAGAAATATTTGGAATTATCATTGCGTCGTTTGTGAAAAATTGATTAGTAACTGGAATCGTTTTTCCTAAACCATATTTCTATCCTTAAACATGTTGAGAGTGATGGATACAAAAATATTATGAGAGCTGGATGGTGGCAAACATAATCGTGTGATCGGAAACTCATCTGGAGATCTCTCGATTAAATAACAAGTAGTGAACGAACAAAATAACAATGAATAATATACCAATGAGCTACTAGAGGAGTCGGCCTTAGTATCTCGACGAAAAGAACTGTTGGAAGACATCGAAAGGGTAAATGTTGAAAAGGAAGAGGCTTTAAATTCAAAGAGGCTCAAGTCGGAATTCTGAAGAGAGCTACTAATTGAAAAATACAATACAGAAGATTTTTATCGGAATGATGATAGGTGCAAAAGGTATCAGAGAAATAACTGCTATTCTTCAAAAAGAAAAATAAAGTCTAAGCGTCACTATGAGTCCACTGAATCCAGTAATTATTCCTTGTATAACTCGGATGAATCCTCTTTCCTAGAAAAGGATTAGCGACGTGAAGAAAATTATATGAAGAAAAATTTTAAGTGGCGTAGATCTGGTCATAGGATATCTCATTGGACTATAGTTTCAAGAAGAGAAAGACACAATCAAGATAAAAGAGGACTTGGGTCTGAGGACCAAGATAGGTGTGTGAATGTTGCTAAAAAGATAAAGTACCCCATATGCAGATCCTTTTGGGAAGCCATAATTTTTAGTGTCATGTAAGTAACCAGTTTACATATCCATCCACTGAAGGTCTATATGCCGTAGTAAATGAAAGAGCCGAGGGAAGTGTGTATAAAGTTGGTCATAATTGGAGATCACCCCCCCCCCCCCCCCCGCGCTCTCTCCTCAGAGATTCTTTCAAGGCATCTGCCTAAGTGGTTTGATACTTCATAGCTACAAAAGTTCGATGAGACTCAAGATCTGGTATAACTACATCGAACAATTCAAGAATTTTATGATTAACTATAATGATGATGAAAAATTGATGTATAAGGATGTCTCCCAAGCATTCAAAAATGCAGCTTCAAAGTGGTACAATCACATGCCAGAGGATTGTATTACAAAATTTGATATGTTCTAGAATATTTTTCGCTAACATTTTGTGGGAAGCGAAACAATCCGCACAAATGGTGATACAATCATTTAATATAGGGAGAAAGTGAGAGAGAACCTTAAAGATCATACAAATTGTTTTATCAAGGCTAAGACTGATAGGGAAAGTTGTGAAGATAAAGTAGAACTAACAACTTTCCGAATGGGACTTCTCGTGGGTATAATAAAAGATAATACTTCAGAGAGACAAACCATGACATTTGAGGCGTTGTTGGATCAAGTGGAGAAAATAATTTTGGTAGAGGAAACGCAAGCGTCGGAAATGGACTCCATGGTACAGATTAAGCAATATTAGTTTCATCAAACTCCAATGATGGCACATAACAATTCACATCCAACAACTGTTGTTCGAGCTCAAGTACCAACTCAAGCACAAGTGCAAGTACCAACCAAGTGGATGGTGAATACACAAGTTGTGAACACACAACAAAATGTTCGACCTATATCCAATAAGTGGATCCGACCAACATATCTTATCGAGCTAACAAAATGTGTGGCAATAATTTTTGACAGAGCTTGAAGTCACATACAGTTCCGCAAGCCACTTCCATGATGATGTTGAGCATGACACAAATTATTGTGTGGCATTGAATAAAGAAATACAAGCCTCAATGAAAAATGAGAAGTTAATAACATTTTCAAGAAACATTCTATTGCAGCTCCGAAGCAAGAAAACACTCTGATGATTTCGGATCCGATCGATGCTTTTGATTTTTTTACGAAGTATTTTAGATCCTAAACCAGTCATCAGTTATATCTTGATGGTAGAGAAATTAATCATGAGTGGGAAGTTTATTATTCTATGTGCTTTTTTGAATCTCTAGCAATTTTCGGAGGTTACCGTATTTTAGTGACGTCAAATTATTCCTGGAAGAGGCATACCGTAAACCTAGCAACTCAATTGGAGATAGGAGCTTCACTACATTTTTACAAGAGTCAATCTTTGTTACTTTGTTTTAAAGATGATGACATGAGGGATGTGGCTGGTCCATATGAGGATGCAGTGGTCATTGTGGCGGAAATAGTTGGGGATGAGATATTAAGAATCTTGATAGATACCAGTAGTTATGCCAATATAATTTGCATGGAAACTTATCGAAAAATAATGAATCCTTCTATAATACTCCGGTCGGATTGGACAATTGTTGTGTTTACTAGGGTAACCGTGGAAGTGGTTGGATAGTTTGAAGGAATATCTAAACTACGTCGATGACCGTTTAAAAAAATAGTGATAGTGTTGTTCATTATGGTGGATGCACCAACGTCTTATAATGTAATCTTTGGAAGATCTTTGTTATCTATAATGCACGCGGTGGTATTATACGTTCATCAACGCTTTAAATATATTGTTAGGATCAATGTTGGAACAATTGGGAGTAGCCATAAAATGGCAAGAGAGTGTTACCAAATGGTTTTGGCCTCAAAGCAGATAAAATGGGGTGAGTCGAGCAAGACATAAGAGTTAGTGGGGTATTTCTCGGGGTCTGATCCCGTAGACGATCGAAGGAGACTTCTTGCTCTGTGGAGAAAGTTTTGATGATCATATTTTTTCAAACAAAAAAAGTTTTAAAATTGGCACAAAGTTACCTCCGGAGATGAGGGAGAAGTTAACTCTATTTTTGTCAACAAAACTAAATATGTTTGCATGGTGCACTTAAAATGTGACGAGGGCGCCTGCGGAAATCATCTGTCACGGACGGGAAATTCGAAGTAGTATGCGTTCCATCATTCAAAAACGAAGGTCTTTTTCTCAAGAAAAAATTTAGGCAATCATGGCACAGGTAAATCGCTTGTCTAAGGTCGGACACATACGAGATTCACAATATCTTTTGTGGACCGCCAATCGAGTTCTAGTGAAAAATAAAAATGGTAATTGGCGAATGTGTGTAGATTTCACTGACCTGAATATAGCATGACCAAAATATCATTTCTCAGTCCATCGGATAGATCAGTTAGTGGATTCAACTTTGGGAAACCAGTTATTGTCATTCATGGATGTGTAAACTGGTTACAATCAAATCCAGATGGATCCAAAAGACCAAGAAAGCATGACGTTCGTCACTAGAAGAGGCCTACATTGTTATAAGGTTATGCCTTTTGGGTTGAAGAATGTCGGGGCAACTTACCAGCACTTAGTAAACTGAGCGTTTGAGGCTCATATCGGATAGAATGTCGAAGTGTATATTGATGATATGATAGTAAAAATCACAAGGGGCGAGGACCATTATGCAAATCTTGAATAAACTTTTTTCAGCCTAACAAAGATAATTTTGAAGCTAAACACAGACAAGGCCACATTTGGGGTGCGGTTTGAAAAATGTCTTGGATACATAGATAGTAAACGTGGAATAGAATCAAATCATGTACATCTAAATGCTTTGAGCACTATGGCACCACCTAAAGTGATAAAAATGTACAGATTCTGGCATGGATATTGGTAGCTTTGAATAAATTTATATCTCGATCGTTGAATAAATGTGCTCTATTTTTTCAAGTGCTAAGGAAATCAAATTATTTTAACTGGAACCAAGAGTGTTCCACAGTTTTTCACCAAATTAAAGAATATGTCCTTACCGAAAATTTTGACAAAGCCTAATCCTGGAGAAAAATTATACATCTACATAACAGTGTTGGATTATGATGTTAGTGTTGTTTTGGTTCGAGCAGAAGGTAGTTGCCCAAAACCAGTGTACTACGTCAGTAAAAGTCTTTTGGATGCAGAAAATTGATATTTAAAATTAGGAAAACTAGGCCTCATATTGGTAACTGCTGCTCGGAAAATTAAGCCTTATATTTAGGCTTATTTTATCGTTGTGCGAACATCTTTTCCATTGAAAAGTATGTTTGAAGGCCTAATGTGTGAGGAAGAATGACCAAATTGTCAGTTGAATTGGGAAATTTTGACATTGAGTTTCAACCTCGAACTGCAATCAAAGCGCAAGCCTAAGCAGAGTTCCTAGTTGAATTACATTATGAATGATCAGATATGGAGGTAGATGAAGAAAATTCTAAGTCAGAATGGACAATCCGGACATATGGGGGTTCAGGTTTATCAAGATCTGGGGCGGGGGTAAAGTTGGTCTCTCCATATGGTATTGCAATGTATCAAGCTATTAGCTTCGGATTTCAAGCATCGCAATGAGGCTGAGTACGAAGTTGCTTTGGCAGGTTTAAGACTTGCTCAGACCTGTGGGGGCTTAAAACGTTAGGCTAGTGAGTGATTCGCAACTACTTATAAATTATGTGTCTGGCCAATCCGAGGCTAGAAAAATATCATTTAGTGAAGTATTTGAGAATGTTAAAGACCTTAGCATTTATCTTCGAAAGAGTCTGGTATGAACATCTTCGTAGGGCAGGAAATTATATGGCTTACTCTCTGGCTACTGCTTCATATTCCAAATATTATTATTGGATTATCATACAATAAAGTCTTTCGATAACAAATGGGTCCGAGCAAGTAGGAGGATTAGTCGAAGCTTTTCAAATTTCTATAAGTAACAAAATAGATTAGAGGAATAAAGTTAAGGAGTTTTCTGGTAGATAATATTTTTCTCATTGATAAAGTAATGGCAAAGAGACTATGGTTTAAGGCATATTACTACATGGTACTCAAAGATATCTTATACAAAGATTCTTTAGCAAGCTTTTTCTTCGATGTCTTGGAGAAAATGAATCACAAATGATACTATCTCAATTACATGATAGGGAATAGTCCGTGCGTTATGGGTATAAAACTTTGATACGAAGAAATCTTTTGGCATGATATTATTGACCACAATCGTTTCGGATGCCAATGAATTGGTTAGGAGATGTGATACATCCCAAAGATTTGCTAACACAATTCATGCACCACGAGTACCTCTTAAGTCAATATCTGAGACATTGCCTTTTAACCAATGGGTTATTGATCTGGTCGGGCCTTTACAAATGGTATCTGGGGGACGAAAGACGATAATTGTCGCGGTAGATTATTTCTTTAAGTGGGTGAAAGTTGAGCATTAGCTGGAATAAAAGCTAAAGACGTTATCAGATTTATTGTTTCTAATATTTGTTATCGTTTCAATGTTTTGAGGAGAATGAAGATGGATAACGGGCCACCAGTTCGACAATAAAGAAATGAATACTTTTGGCTCTTCTAAAGAAATACAGCAATGTTTGTTGGCATCTTTCCATCTGCAAGCAAATGGCCAAGTTGAGGTTATTATTTATAAGACGTTTTCTGTGCATACAACTAACTACCCATCGAACAGAAACCTAAGAATCTCCATTCGCGTTAGTCTATAGGATGGATGGTGTTGTGACATCCGAAGTGATTTTCCCCTCATATCGAATCAGTGAATATTCTGAAGAGTCTAACGATA
Source organism: Limnanthes douglasii subsp. nivea (assembly GCA_036936605.1). Classification (NCBI taxonomy): domain Eukaryota; kingdom Viridiplantae; phylum Streptophyta; class Magnoliopsida; order Brassicales; family Limnanthaceae; genus Limnanthes; species Limnanthes douglasii. Next base: position 215,291,455 of record JAUPFV010000004.1, read on the forward strand.
AGGGTAAGCGTACAGAGTTAAATTTAACTGAAGAACAAAAAAGCGCAGTTGAATTCTTTGCACAATTAAACCTTGATTAGAAGTGTGTATGCTTCCAGAGTTAGATGACGAGAGTTTAAAATAGGGTACACCTTTTGAGCAGGAAAGGTCTTCCAACGAATGTTGGTCAATATTTTTTATCTTTTGGACCGGAATGGTCTTCCAATGAATGTTGGTCAATAAGTTTTATCTTTTGGACCGGAAGAGTCTTCCAACAAATCTTGATAAGAAAAAATCTTGTAGAAATGAATTAACCGAAGAACACTTCTATTCATACGAGTTTCCATATTATAAAATGCATCAAAACGATACAAGGACTTAACAAAATAGTCCTAAGGAACAATTGTTTCATAAAAGTTTACATAAAAACAATGAAAAGAAAAACTAACAAAGTACTTTTGATTTACCCCAAAGGGATACCTTCATTTTTATCCTCTGACGAGCTATTTGAGGAAGAGTTGTTTGATTCTTCATCCACCAAATAAACTCCCCCCATACGGTGCTACTCTGGAACACACTCCCAAAGACTTCCTAACTTTAAATCGGCAAAACGTTTATGAATTTCTAGCACTAAAGAAGATTTGATTTTGACATCTATCTTTTCCAAATTATAAACACATTCAGCAACATACTTCCCAAGGCAAGCATCCTTATACTTTTAGACGCTGTTTCTTAGAGTATGCTTCTCGGAAGTGAGTTTTTTTATATCCTTAACAGCCTGCTCGAACTATTCTTTAGTTTTAGCACAAGACTCAGTGAGACCATCAACAAGTGTATTCCGATAAGTCTATCTAGCAATGAATCGTTCCCGCTCATCATCAAATTGTTCTTACTCCAATTGTGATTGAGCTTCCAATGACTCGAACTTTTGCAAGCCCTCAGTAGCAACTTTCTTGTAGTGGACAAGCTTATCTTCCAACTTTTTCACGTCAGATTCTTTTTTGACAACTCCGTTTTGTAGTTAGGGGTCTTTCATAACAATTCTGATTTAATATGAAGGGTAATTCAAACATAATGATCAACATTCAAATGAGTGCATCGAAATATTTTGATAGTTCAAACACTGCTCCTGACTCTGATGGGTCTTCTTTATCTAGTAGTGAGAAGGTCAGTCAAAAAAATAAAATAAGGTTAACCAAGAAACACTCGAGGAAAAAGAACAATAAGGGCAAAATAAAAAAGAATAAATATGAGTGAAAAATAAAAGGGTCGGCTGGTCACTGTATTGATCATCTACTGAGTGGTCAATTTGCTACCCAGTCCAAACCAGATATGTTTGCTACTCCTGATGAAAATATAGTATTTAGCCATAGCCATAATTGGAGGCGGTCATCTTTGTCCTAAAAAAATACTCTCCGGACATTTTCCCAGACGGTTTGACAGCTCCAAAATGGAAAAGTACGATGGAAGCAAAGACCTTGATAACCACTTTGAGCAGTTCAAAAAATTTATGATAAACTTCGATGATGATGATGATGATGATAAACATTTATTTCGGGCATTCTCACAAACTTTTATAAAGAGTTCCTCAAAATGGTAGAATAGTTTACCACAAATATCCATAAAGAACTTTGATATGTTCATAATCGAGTTTCAGAGATAATTTATGGGGAGTAAAGGACTTAAAGATAATGGTGATACTATCATCCATTGTTCCCAAGAGCCGAATGAGTCTTTGAATAAATACATCAGACGTTTTGTGAATATGAAGAACGATTAATGGATTGTTTTGAATAAGTGGTTATTGTCTCTCTAAGGCAAGGTTTAAATCCCGGTCAATTGGTTGGTTCGGTAACTCGGAAAAAATAATGATATGGGGTGGATTATTAAATTAGGTCGGAAAACATATTACTGTGGAAGAAACTAAGAAATCTAGAGTATTGCGCGAGAATAGGTTGGCTCTAAAAGCGCCAATCCCATAAGCCATTAATCAAACCCATGCTACAGTTAATTACAGGCCAAGAGATTATGGACATGGGTCACATCGGCTAAGATAGAGTCAATCAAGTCAATCCTAACAATTTAAACCTAAGAGGTTTTCATAGATTCAACCAGAATGGTTTGCCGAACTGAGTGAAAGTGTGGCTACCATTTATGATAAAACTAAGAATGTTGTGCATTTTAAAAGGCCAGCACCAATTTAGTCTCCTAGAGATAGTCATAATACTTGTTTCCATAAGTACCACAATGATGTGGGTCATGATACCCAAGACTGCATTGCCCTAAAACAAAAAGTACATAATTTAATTGAGAGATGGAAATTGTCAGCTTTTGTTAAAAAGCAAGGAGGCAATAGGCAAGTCAATACTCAATCTAATACAAATACTACCCGAGTCGCATCACTAACTGGTTCAGGGAAAATTCTATGAGCATTTAGACAAGAAGATACTATGGTAATTATGGAAAGGTTTGATGTGGATTCAGAATATCTAGATTCTGACCCTGATCAAAATCAGGTTGGGGTGATAGTAGAAAATATTACAGCAATATCCGATCTATGTAACTTTTTTGAATCCCTAACAATTTTTGGGGGAGATACTATGACTGCACAACTCAAGGAAAAGATGTATTAATAGCCTAACGACTCCATTAGATGGAAAATGTCTTGCTCCATTCACTGTCTTTGATGAAGATTAATTAAGGGACATCGTAGGGCCGCATGAAAATGTTAATGTACGACGGGTTTTAATTGATATATGAAGTTCGGAAAATATATTGTTCCTATAAGCTTTCAAAAAAATGTAGAATCCTTCAGTTATTCAGCATTCGAACATGACCATAGTGGGGTTTACTGGAAGTACATCTGATGTAATTGGAGAATTTAAAGAAGAGGTCTTATTGGGGAAAGGGTCGTTCAACAAGTTCGTAAGAGTTTCATTTGTCGTAGTTGAGTGTCTGACATCTTACAATGCCATATTTTGTAGATCTTGGTTGTCTATGATGCATATGGTAGCTTCCATTATCCATCAATATTTGAATTATGTTGTGGGAGGACAAGTGGGCGCCGTCTGAAGTACCCAAAAGGTAGCTCGTGAATGTTATGTTATTTCTCTTGCTTCAAAATCGTTAGAGGCAGTAAAAGTTGACAAAGAATAACAATTAGTGGAGCCTTCTGCCAGCCGGAATAAAATAGATGACCCAAGAGAGGCTCATATTGCGCTAATCCCAGTTGAAGAAATCTAAATTTACTACTTGGAAGAAGGTAAAAGTGTCAAGATCGGATCCAAACTACCATTAAAATTGAAAGAAAAATTATTATCTTTTTTATCTAATAATTTATATATGTTTGCATGGTGTAATGAGGATGTGACTGGAATGCCAACCAGTGTGATTAGTCACAAACTATCTATCCGATTTGATGTTGGGCCAGTGGTGCTGAAAAGAAGAGTTTTTTCTAGAGAAAAATCTGAAGCGATTGTTCAAGAAGTAGATCGGTTGACTAAAATTGGGCATATCAAACAATCTCACTACCATCTTCGGTAAGCAAACCCAGTGTTAGTCAAGAAAAAGAAAGGAAAATGACGTATGTGCATTGACTTCACAAATCTCAATAGAGCTTGCCCTAAAAAACCTTTCCCAGTGCCCCAGATAGATCAGCTAGTGGACTTTACATCATGGAACAAGTTTTTGTCTTTTGCGGATACTTTTTCTGGGTATAATCAGATACAGGTGAGTTCGAATGATCAAGATCACGCTACTTTTATAACTGATATGGGGCTCCGTTGTTATAAAGTAATGCCATTTTGGTTGAAGAACGTTGGAGCTACTTATCAATAACTGGTGAATAAGGCATTTGCTAATCAGATCGGCAAGAATATAGAAGTTTACATTGATGACAGGATGGTGAAAATCCCTAAGGAGGAAGATCACATATCCGATCTTCAAGAATAATTTCTAACTTAGAAGCCATCAAGTTGAAGTGAAATCCAGAGAAATGTACCTTCAGAGTCCGATATGGTAAATTTATAAGGTATAATTATATATTAGAAAGGGATTCAGGTTGATCTGGATCAATTAAACGCTTTGTTAGCTATGGATCCACCTCAAAATACAAAGGAAGTTTAGATGTTAACTGGAAGGTTGACTGCATTAAACCGATTTATTTCAAGATTATCGGAGAAATGTGCACAATTCTTCCAAGTTTTAACAAATGTTAAATACTTCAAGTGGTCTCATACTTGTGATCAAACTTTCTTTGAAACAAAAAAGAACTTATCTTCACCCAAGATGGTCAAACTTGTTGAAGGAGAAAAACATTATATGTATCTAGCAGTCTCAGAGTATGTGGCAAGTGTTGTCTTAGTTCGGGAAGTGGATAATTACCGTCGATCGGTTTACTACATAAGCAAGTATGGATGACAATCCGAGTATTGTTTGGCCCGACCCGGCCCGACCCAATCGGGTTTTATCCGTCCCGAACATAGAACAGATGGGTTCGGGTTAAGAAATTGTAACTCGCAACTGGGCCGGTCCGGGCTTGGGTTTCTATTTTGTTTGACCCGTTCCCGCCAAAAAATTATAAAAAATAATATTTATATAATATATATATATATATATATATATATTTAAAATAATTAAAAATATATTAAAAATAATGTCCGTGGGTTGGGACGGATTGGCCGACGGGCATGAACAGACGGGCTCAAGTTTGAAAATATAAGCCCAGGAGCGGGTCGGACCGGGTTCAAGCTCAAGTGTCTAAAAAGCGGGCTCGTGTGAACCAACCCGAACCCGACCTATTGTCATCCCTATAAGAAAGAGTTTGTTGGAAGCTGAAAAAAGGTACCTCAAACTGGAAACATTGGCGTTAGCATTGGTAATAGCAACTAAAAAGATGACACCTTACTTTCAAGCACATTCTATTACAGTTCGAACTTCTTTTCGACTAAAAAATGTGTTACAAAAGGCTGATATATCGGGTAGAATGACCAAATGGTGAGTTGAGCTTGAGGATTATGATATTGACTTTGCACCTTGGACTGCAATCAAAGCTCAAGTTGTGGCTGATTTCTTAGTGGAATTTCATTATAAAAGGCCTCGTGAAGAAGCTCAAATCAATAATTTTAAAAAGAAATGGGTGATCCGAATTGATTGTGGCTCTAGTACAATGGGGTGTGTAGTTGGAATTTGCTTAACCTCTCCTTAGGGTGATACATGTATCAGGCTATATGTTTTGGCTTCAGAGCGTCTAATAATGAGTCAGAATATGAAGCGGATATAGCTAGTTTAAGGTTAGCTCAAATATGTGAGGCTAAAAGAGTCCGACTGATAAATGATTCGCAATTGCTCATTCGTCAGACTCAAGGGAAATCTTAAACCAGAAAAGATCACTTGATAAAATATTTTCAAGTGCTAAAGAAAGTTACCGTAGGGTTTAAATGCATCAGATATGATCATATTCTCGTATTAGAAAACGTTATGAAAGATTCTTTAGCAACTATAGCATATTTCAAAGCTACTTTTGGATTCTTATGCAATAATGTTCTTCCATAGCTGCAACCACAGAAAACAAAGGGGAAGATGGAGAAAATTTGCATGTATCCAATGTACTTTCTAAAGATTAGAGAAGTGAAATTTAAGAATTTATCATTAATGGAGTTCTACCTTTAAACAAGATTGTGGCCAAGAAAACAAAGCACAAAGCTCATGGTTTTCTAGTTCTTCGGCGGGTTCTTTATAAAAAAATATTTTAGCATGCCTTTATTACGTTTTCTCGGACCCCATGAGTCTCAACATTTTCTATCAAAGTTACATGATATAGAAGGGTTAGGATATTGTGGCTATAAAGTTTTGACTTGAATAGTCTTACTAGCAAGATATTATTGGCCTACGATTATGGCAGATGCTAAAGATTTGCTAAAAATATGTGGTCATTGTCAAAGGTATGAAAATGCAATAGATATGCTAGCAGTCCCTATGGAATCAATATATGAACCTGTACCTTTTGATAGATGGGGACATGATCTAGTTGGGGCCCTTCCGATAGCTTCGGGGGGTTGTCGTACTATAATTGTGGCAATAGATTACTTCTTCAATTGGGTAGAAGCTTCACCTTTGTCTGAGACAACATCTAAGGCTGTCATTAAATTTATTCTCTCCAACATATGTTGCCGATTAGGTATTCCCAAACGTATCACCACAAAAAACGGTCTTCAGTTTGATAACAAATATATATATATATATATATATATATATATATATATATGTGTGTGTGTGTGTGTGTGTGTGTGTGTGTATGTATGTATTTTGTGCTTCGAGAGAAATTCAACACTGTTTTTCTCTCATTTTCATCCTCAAGTCAATGGACAAGTTGAAGTAGCAAACCGGTCAATTTTGTCAAGATTAAAAAAGAATTTTGAATGAGTTGCTGGAAAATGGTCGAGCTACCTACAAGAAGTATTATGGGCATACCAAACCACTCTTCATACAACCACATAAAAATCTTCATTTGCTCTGGTTTTGTGAAATGTATGTGATCACCCCAATAGAATATACTCTTCCTTTATTTAGATTTCAAAATTATTCCGAATAAGGGAATGAGATAGCTATTAGGGATTAGTTGGATTTAGTTGAAGAGAAAAGAATGAAATTACATTTAAGGACTGCACATTATCAAGGCTTGATAAGAAACAGGTTTGCTTCTCAAGTAAAAAGATGAGATTTTCAATTTGGAGATAAAGCGTTGAGAAAAGTGTTCCTGCACACTAAGGAGAAATAATTCGGAAAAATGGCTCCAAATTGGGAAGGATCATATATCGTATGTGAAAGAATTAAGCAAGGAACATGCAAACTCCAAGACAAAGAAGACAACATATTCAAGCATCCTTGGAATGTGGAGCATCTCAGGTTATACTTAGAATGAACTCATCTTATAAATATTTATTTTGTTTTACTTCAATGTAAATATTTAAGGGCATACTATTTCCTACCCTGGTGGCGCGAGGAGGTTTTAATGAGGTGTCCAAAAATCAATCAATATAGTATATATTTCCTTTAAAAAAAATTGTTTAAATGGTGATTGGAAGGATTAAAGACTTATTAAACATCAAAAAGATTAAATATTTATTAAACATCGGAAGAATTAAAAATTTATTAAACATCGGGAGGATTAAAGACATATTAAACATCTGATGGATTAAAGATTTATTAAACGCCTCATGAATTGAAGATTTATTAAATACTTATTACCTTCAAATGGATCGGGTAAATGCAAGACTGATTAAGTGGCATATTCATTTAAAAATATAATTTTTTAAATGCCTGATTGAATTTAATATATGCATATGGTTTTGTCATATTCAAATACAATCGGATATTAATGGAAGTATAAAGAAAACAAGGAAAAGTACGAAGTAAGTGAAAGTATAGATGGCATAAAATATAAATAGGATCATTAAAAAGAATCAGATGCACATTACAAAAATGTCTTGTAAACCACAAAGACTTGTACAAATAAAGTTTCTAAAAAATCCAATATGAAAACAACAAAATGTCTTGCATACTCCAAGGACTTTGATCCAAAATACCAACATTACAAAAGGAAACATTTCATGGAACAATAGGACCATGTCCGATTTAACAGACTTTTTCCTCTGCTCCATAGATTTCAACACCCCCTCAGCATACTCGTTCTTCGCAGTGGCAATTTCTTGGGCTCTTGTCTTTTTCAAAGAAGCAATCTCATCATTCCTTTTCTTAAGAAGATCCTCTAATATATTTTTCTTCTTGGATAATTGGCATTCTTTTTATTAGTTAGTTCTTTCTTCAAGGAACCGATTTTTGTGGAAGTGGTAGATTGCAATCTGATGTAACTAGCTTATGATTTTTTAAGATCAGACTTTGCTTGTGCTAAATCATCACTAAGTTGTTTCTTTTTCTTAGCCAAAGTCTAAACCTTACTATGTTTGAACGTGATGGAATCCTGCAGGACTTGATTTTCAGTGTGAAGGAAAACGATGTTGCTTGCTTGAGATCGGACTTGCCTTTCCAAGCCAACAATTGGCCTTATATAACCTAAAACTGCATAGCCCAAACTATCATGCTCACAGGAAAATTCAAAGAATTCGTCATCATGAGTCACGACATTGGTGATAGTAGTAGATTAGGGGAAAGTCTTATTAAAATCTTCTTTGTCAAACTCACTTAAATACAAATTTCCTAGGTCGTTTAAATTCACTTCACCTTCTGGAGAAGGCTGGTTAGTAGCAGGAAATGATGGAGAATGAGGATCGGCATGTTCCCACGAGAGCTCCCTTATTGAGCTTGTTCTCCACAGATGGGCCTTCATAATGTTTATTGAAGTAAAACAGTTGTGGAAACATGTTCCCCAATTCTATGTCGACCATTGATTCAGCTTTGTAAAAGTGGTTCGTCCCTCCTCCAAATTTCTGAGAACATTTTTGAAAACACTAAAAGAAAAATCTAATGTGAAATTTAATATTAACATCCGATGTGAAATTTAATATCAACATCTGATGTGAGGATTAATATCAATATACAGTAAGGAGAGTAATAAAGTATTTACATGAGCTTTTCCAGTATATGGTCACCAAACTTGGATTTTCCTTGGCCCTGATTTTCTTGCCATTTTCCCAAGTACTATTAATGTAGAGGAATTGGGTCCTCCAAGGCTTTTCAACTTCTAGAGGGTAATCAACAACTTTATAATTATTCCCCATGTTGAAATAATAGATATGATGATTCTAATGTAATCTGGCCACAACAAGAAACTGCTCAATGGGCATCAGAATTTTAGAAAGCCTTGAAGCTATGATACTGGCTAGTAAGGTATACCAAGCATTGAGACTTAGCTGACTTGGGCATAACTTTACTATATGGAAGTATCTCACGATATCTGGGTCCAAAGGAAACCGAAGGCCCCAATTGAGCACTTTGGTATATTCCACTAGTTCCCTGATTTTACTATCCATCGGAGTCTCATCGGGGATAGGAATCCTTACTTTGACAGACTCTAGAAAACCCCATTTTTTGTGATTATATCAAATTCAGTTGTGTGGGTATACACATAGGAACTTTTTTGAAGTGCCAATAGATACTTAACATTGAACTTGAAAAAAATGGGCCCTACTCACCCCACAAGACACTCCGGAAGCGGTTCGGAGTCTGACGGTCTGACCTTTTCTTTCTTTTCTTGAAGTACACTAGTGTCACCATTTTGACCGGTTTGACCAGATATATCAAATGGATTTTCATCACTAATATCATTCATGTTTTAATCCATTATTTGTGGCAGATCGTCAGCCAACTTGAGGGCATTATCCTCTTTTCAATGCGGGAAGAATCGGTCGGTGGAATTTATAGATCTGGATCCTAAGTAGGCAACACTGAATGATCAACCATTGTAGAACCTTCAGTGGGTTATTTTGTATCCATGGTAGAGGAGGTTACATTTTTTTTCTTTAGAAAGCTTGGTAATCCTTCAAGGCGTGTTTTCCCCGACATCTAACCCCATCAAAATAAAAGCATATGGAGCTATGTGACTGGTAACTACTTTATTCTTGGTGAAATGATTTTCAATTACCTGATCAGGTGGTTCATATGGTTCAAGACTTGTGAAATATGGAGTAAGAAATTTTTTTAAGGAAACTAGTGATAGTCTATGAGATGACGAACTTCTGTCTGGTTCCGGTATCTCTTGTATGATCAGTCCACCAGGAGAAACAGGTAGTCCGATAACGATTCTAGCCTCTCATTTCTCTTGCTCTAACTCAGACAAGTTAAGCCATCCTCCTTTGATTATGGCAGTTCTTGCAGTGAACATAAAAGTCTTCAAATATATTAGAAAAGTTAAAAACTTTGGATGATTCAAGGTTTCTCTCTCTAGAATTAGAATTTGAAAATTTTCTTACTCTAGAAATATAAACAGTAAAAAATCACACTTATATAAATGAATGATCTACTTGATTAATTTACTTAGGGGAGATGAATTGATTGAATAATGATTAAAGGCTACTAATTATAAACTCGTCAATTTGTAAAGTTTAGGTGCAAGTACAAAAAAAAAACTAGTTGGTCCAATTAGAAATTGACACGTGTAACAGAGAACTAGTTAAAAAATTGCAATATTTGAGTTGTTCGATTGACTATTCAGATTTACTTCGAATGCATATCGGACATTATATACCATGGTTAGCTCTTCCAAATATTTTTGAAATAATAGGGAGGTTCCACGATCGGATCAGATTTAGTTGGGGGTATTTCATAGCAATTCTGATTTAATCCAAATGGTAATTTGGACATAATGATCAACATTCAATGACTAAGCAACGATCTAAGTGGGTCAATGACTTAGTTATGTGTTTAGTACCTCGAAGCATGGGTTTGAGGGCTCGTAATGGGCTTGGGGGCTCGTATAATTGACCCAATAATAAGATCTGACCCGGAAGGCTCATGGGTATCTCAATAGAGTATAAATACCTTAACCAACTTCATTTAGAGGGTTGGATTTTTTCTAAAAATATTAAATACAATGATACACCTTATTTATCTTTCTACTCTCTACAAACATGCTTAATATCAACCAACTGTCTTCCCTTTTTACCCCTAAACTAGATTTCCATCATCAACAATGACGACCTTCTTAAGAGAAGGCACCTTCAGATCAACTACTTCATCATCCTTTTTAACAATTATCTATTCGCCTTTGTCCTTGGATGGGTATCTCTTTAGTGGTCTCTTTGAGCCACATTTCTTGGTAGGATTAACTTTTCGGTTTCAACCTTAACATCATTTTCGTCTTTGGCTTCAACGCCAGCATTGTCATCTTCTTCTTCAACCATGTATTTTTTGGGGTCCCGATGACTTGGAGCCCTAGCCCTTGTAGAAAGAAAGACAAGATTATTCGAGGCATCCAGTCGCTTAAGTAGCTATCTTGTGAGGTAAGTACCTTGAGCTATTCTAGTGACATTTTTTTGTCAATTAGGCCCTCCAAAGACGGTTTTTGGCCAGATTCGATGGAGTGAAGCATTTGTGGAATTTGTTAGACCAAGAGGTGTTAGCCCAATAACTCAATTGTGCAAAGATACAAGTAGCTTCTTTAGTACGCTCCCCGAATGGTTTGGAGATCCCCTTCATTATTGTCCCCCAAGAAAGTTTGGTAAAACATATCATATGAATAAAACAAAGTAAATGTAAAAATTAGTACTTCGACTAGTCTATCTTAATGTGAGCTGATAGGGCCTCTTAACATAACTGTTGAATCATGTCTCCTACAGTCTGGAGATGCAGAAAAATCTCTATTTCTATTTCTTATCAGCTTCCACGAGGTCATAAACTCTCTTGAACTTCCTCCAAAGGGTTAGTGAGTAGAAGGGAAAGTGAGGATTCTTGGCAATGTCGATCAGCCCAACGAATTGCTTCATTGAAAAGACAATCCTAGAGATCCAAGAAGCCATTATACAGGCCATTAGCGTGAACCATATATTGGGACCAGCTTAAGTCAGACACAACCTCTATTAGTTCAAATTACTTTACTAGAGTAGGGTCCAATGAAAATCGAAGACCCCAGTTGAGGATTTCGTTATCCGAAACTGATAAAAAAAATTCCCCAGCCTCATGAAATTGAACTTGAATGGAATATAGAATTCCACATCGGTTTCTAAGCTTGGCCTCCTCGGACGGTTGAAAGTATTTGTATATAATTTTGTACAATACTATATCATGTTGTCTTGACCTTCCGTAAATTATTTCCCAAAATAGCCTCAGTGTTCATGGGAAATTTGATGTCATCTTTTTTATTCTTATTTGATTTAGTAATCTGGTGGACATAAGAACTTGTGTTAGCTTCACCTTGGGAGGCTGATGCTTGAGTTTGTACGAAAGGTCTAACCTGAGAAGTAGGAGCAGCAATGGATCTGATGGATTGAGCATCCACAACAACTATGTATTCCTCTTGGTTATCCTTAGGTTCATTAACTAGATGCCTTTCTTGTATCTCTGGGATGGATTCGAGGGGCGGATTCCCCATCGATTTTGTCGTATGAACAATAGTTTCCTCTACTATTGACCAAGAGGCTATTTGAACAAGTTTTAATGGTGGTTTTTATAAATGAATTTAGGAGTCGTTAAAGGAGTACCATGTGGAGTATTTTGAGGGGTAGGAACATTAGATAAAATCTTAATTTTTGTATACCTTTGTGTAGTGAGCTTTAAAGATTTTTTCCTCTTTAAACGATCATCCTTGGTTTTTTCAATTACTCGGTGTTTATCTACCATCAAGATGAACGTGTAAATGTGATTTAGGTGCTTTGGAAGGCTAAGGTCACCCTTGGTGTGGGTAAAAGTAGCCTGAGGGTAGGCTGGTAATTTCAAGTGGCGTTTTAGGGCGGTGTAAGGGTGTTTCACGGTGGTGTGATGGTGTTTAAGGGTGTTTCAAAGTGTTTCAAGGGTGGAGAGAGAATTAAGCAGCCTGGCAGCAGTTAATTTTTCTTACCCATAGTTAATGCTGGTGGTTGGGCATTTATAGTGTGAAATTTGGGCCCTTATGGGCTTTTGGGTCAAGTTTAATGGACCCGGGTCATGTTTAAAGACCCATGAGTTTTAAGCAGATGTACAGGTAGCTTAGTCAGATAGTGATTAGGTTTTTTAGTACTTTAGTCATAGTTCGAACTGCCTTATGTTTGCAGTGTTCAAGATCATCTGTCCGGTTCAATCAGTGCTGTCTGAATTGAAGTCATGGAGTCTGTCCGAATTTACGGGGTGATTTACTTTGGACTACCCTTCCGGGGAGCTCTTCGAATTTGGACTCATCAGGAGCCCCTTTTTTAGGTTTTTGAACAAGTGTCCTTGTTAAAGAACTGAAAAACAGTCCGATTGAAGAAGTGGTTTTCAAATTCGAAGAGAATTGAGATAGGCCCGGACAGTCCAACCGTTACGAATTCCAAACGGTTCTTTGTCAGAGGTAGTGGGACACGTGTCACACCCTGGTTGGTTACTTTTAGCCGTTTTTTCACCTTGAAAGTTGCACCACTTTCTCGAACAAGTTACTTCTTTAAATGCTATTGATGACGTCAGCGCCGTTTTTAATCATTGCCCAACTTTTCGGATTCTCCTAGGAATCAAACTCTTTTTTACATTTACTATAAATTCCATTTGTCTTTCACAGTTTCATTTTCACTTTTACTTTGCCATTTCACTCAAAACTTCATCTCTCTAAAACTTCAAACTTTCCTTAGTTGTTTTATGTTCACAGCAAGAACAGCTCTAATCAAGGGTGGCTGGCTCAATCTTTCAGAACTAGAGAAAGCTCAAAGGGTTGAAAAAGAGAAGAGACTTGCAGCAGGGCTTCCAGCGTCGCTTGTTGAAAAACCAGCCCCTTCAATCGAAGAATCTGATAGAGGTTCATCGTCTTCGAAAGGTACGAAACCTAGAAAACTCTTTCAATCAACACTCTCCCCAATAGTTTCTGGCTCATCAGTCCAAGAGTCAATCCCCACTGTCGAACCGGGGGTCGTTGTTACAAGTGTTAGGAAGAAAACCACTTTTATTGCTATGGGGTCCGACTCCGATCATTCTCCAGACAAGCTGATCATGAAAAGACCAAGTAGACTGGTTAAGGGACTCTCCTCAAAAAATACCAGTGAGTCAGGGTCCGGGACAACTGTTAGGACCCTCCGGGAGAGGCCGGTTGGTCCGGAGGCTAGCAGTCCACTACCTCCTAAGGAAACTTCGACCTCAGAAACTCAAGCTGAGGTGAGAACTCAGAAACATACAACGAGCCGCCAGTCCGGAGGATCAGCTGTGCCAAGCTTCATCCCTCCCCTGGCTGTTTCTGCAGAAGCTCCCCCAACAGTAATGGAGGAGAGGATGGAAGACTCCATTGAGGAGGCTAGGTTTGAGTCCGAGTCTTCCGGACAAGCTGACACTGCCATAGTTATTGCCAAGAAGGGCAAAGAGGACTTATATCTGAGGCGTCCGGATCTGCCGGAGAGCCTCGAAGGGAGAGTAGGGCCCTGCTTTCACAAGGTAGAGTTTAAGTATCTTTTGTCTCTGTTAAAGACCAAGTATGCGTTTATCCATACTAGAGATTTGGGACGGCTTCGCACCAAGTGGGGGATCCCTGAAAACGTTAAAATCCGAATTCCTATCGATCCGGAGACCCCGATGGATTGTAAAAGGAATGAAATAGTCTTCTTTACGGAGCTATTCAACTGGGGACTTAGGTTCCCATTGGATCCAGAGATAGTGCGCTATTTCCATTTAGTCAAGCTATGCCCATCACAGCTGAGCCCCAACGGATGGTACACCTTGATGTCATGTATTATGGCGTCTAGGCTGTCCGGAATCCCTCTTCCCATGGAAGAGTTTGCTGCTGTGGCTAATCTGTGCAAGCACCACCAGTTCCCTTTTTATCATTTCAACATGGGGAACGATCTGAAAGCTGTCGATGATCTCCTGGAATCGGAGAGTAAATGGAGGAGCCAATTTTTGTTTGTAAGTGGCTCATGGGAGAATGGCAATAAAATCAAGGTCGGGGAGAATCCTAGCCTTCTTCGAAGTAGATGGAGGAGCGATCGTAAGTTCTTTCATTAAGTTTCTGTTCGAATCTTCCCCTTTTTTAAGCTTTCACTAACTAGTTATTCTTTTGTTTTGTTAGAACTGCCAAAAGAGTTCGGAGACTATCTGAAAGCCGGACAGGTCACCTGTGGCAAGATAAATGCATGGGCCGCAGAGAACTGGGAGAACCGGTTTCACAAGGCTTTCACTTCGGGGAACTTGGCGAGATCTCACCTGTGGAACACCACAGGTCGAAGGGATTTAACATGGGAGGAGTTCTCCACCCCTCCTGATGATGACATAGTGCTGAGAAGGTCTCATGAGCTAGATGGGACCCTTTTCCTTCCTCTCTAGGCCAAAGCCCCAAGTAAAATGAAGGGCCAAAAGAAGAAAGGGAGGAAAACAGCAACGGATACGGAGAAAAAGGCTCCAACTGACACAGAGGTGCCAGTCCCGGCCCAAGTTGATGCAAACCTTCTTCAGATGGTAGAAGTGGAAAGTAAGAAACACGGAGAGACTCCCTCAAAACCTTCAAGGGCCTCCAAACGAACTCGCAAGCAAACGAGTGACAGTGCTGATAGGGAGGCCAAAAAGAAGAAGATTTCTCAAGAAGAAGAGTTTGCTCCCCGGGATCCGGAGCCCACTTTCCCTATTGATCCAACGTTGGCTGAAGAGATCCCAGAGAATCTTAACGAAGGGATTCCAAGGGAACTCCATACTGATGAGATTGAAAGGGGAGAGATCAATATGGATGAAGTGGATGTCACCGGCCTGGGTCCTCTAGGTGATTACTTTCTTGGTCTGTCAAGAGATGAGTTTGCTGGGCCATATGTTCCCCCAAGCAGCTCCAACACAGTAAACTTCAACGGTAAGACTTTCTTGGTCTCCAGCGAGAGGGATGTTATAGCTCATTCCCTCCTGAGCAACGTACAACCAGTACTTACCCTGGAAAGGCAAGTCCGGAGTCAGGCAGAGTCCATCAAAGAACTTAAGTCTGAGAAGGAGTCACTGTCCGAAAATCTCAGGACTGCCACTACTAAGGTTGACTTGCTCAAGGAGTCAAACGAACAGCTAAAGGAAAATCAAGAGAAAAGCAACACAAAAGTTGCTTCTTTAGAAAAGACTGTGAAAGATCTCCAGGCTAAGCTGTCCGGATTGGAGAAGGACTTGGCAGCATCAAGGGGAGAAACTGCAGCAAAGGAGAAGATTGTCACCAACCTGACCACTGACAAACTTGCTTTAGAGAATGCAGTGACTCGGGCTGTTGAGGAGAAAGATGCTTTGGTGAAGGATCAAGAAGCCATGATCAAGGCCAAAATCAATGCTTATGCCAGGGAGATGATACGGAGTGAGGAATTATTGATTGAAAAGGTGAAGTCCGACATGGTCCTCCTATTTCACGAGAAGTTCCCGAAGAGGAGACTTGGGGACTTATGGCGTTACGTGGATGACGATGATCTCCCATATTGGACCATGGTTGATGAAGGGTACACTGATATATCCTCATCTGGTGACGAGGAGGAAACCGGAGAGAGTCCGGGTGAAGAAGAGGCTGACCCCAAAGGCAAGAAGGTCATTGAGGAAAAAAGCGATACCAAGACCAAGGGAACAGATGAGGGTGAGCCATCTTCAAAGGATCTACCTTAGTTGGTAATTTGTTTTGTTTACTTTTTGTTCGAACCAAAGTCCTTGGAAGGCCAAGGCACCTTTTTGTGATGCTGTCCGTTTTAACCGGACAGATTTTTGTATTATGCTCAAACCTGTTTAAAAAGTCCTTGGAAGGCCAAGGCAACTTTAAGTTTATTGAATGAACGTTTTATCTTGCACAACCTTTCTTTTATTCCATAGTCCGTTTAAATATCTTGGAGTTTAAGTAATTTCGAGTTATCGTGTTGTGAGAGTGTTTAGTTTCTCTGGTTAGAATTTAAGTAGCCCTTAGATCTTTCAGTCCGGGTAGTATGGCAATCAACAGAATTTTGTAAAAACTTAGAAAATTGTTAAAAAAGGCTCCAAGTTTTATTGAAAGCTCTTCGTGGCGCCGAAGAGAGGAAGTGGTATGCCCACAAATATTTACATGGATGTTTAAACAAGTAAATATTTACATAAACTTTATTCCAAGTACATTCGAAGGTGTTCAATATTCCAAGGGTGAGTTAAAACCCTGCCATCTTTGTCTTCCAACCAGTATGTGCCAGGCTTGATTCTCTCAACCACAGTGTAGGGACCCTCCCAAGTTGGGGCGAGCTTTCCGAAGAGCTTTTCCTTGGTATGCAAGAAAACTTTCCTCAATACCTTATCTCCTGGTTGAAAATCCCTTCTTTTAACTTTAGAAGCAAACCTGCTTCTCATCAAGCCTTGATAGTGTGCCATTCTAAGATGAGCTTTTACTCGCCTTTCTTCAATTAAATCAAGTTGATTTCTAACTGCCATTTCATTAGCCCGTCCGGAGAAGTTATGAACACGAAAAGAGGGGAGTGTCTTCTCTATGGGAGCTACTGCATCCATCCCATAGACCAAGGCAAAAGGTGATTCTTGTGTGGCAGCCCCAGGCGTTGTCCGGTAGGCCCACAAGACTTCTTGTAAATAACTAGGCCACTTCCCAGCAGCCCCTTCCAAATTTTTCTTTAAACCGGACAGTATCGTTCTGTTAGCCACTTCAACTTGCCCATTGGCTTGTGGGTGGAATGGTGAAGAAAAGCAGTGCTGAATACCCCTTGAGGCACAGAAGCTCTCCATTTCTCTGTTGTCAAACTGTGGCCCATTGTCTGTTGTTATTCTCTGGGGAACACCAAATCTGCAACATATGTTGGATAGAATGAATTTTATAACAGCCTTTGATGTTGTTCCTGCCAAGGGGGCTGCTTCTATCCACTTCGAAAAGTAGTCAATGGCTACGATTATGGTTTTACGCCCTCCGGACGCCATAGGGAGCGGCCCAACTAAGTCCAATCCCCATCGAGCAAAAGGGATAGGCTCAGAAATTGATTCCATAGGAATGGCTGGTACATGAATTTCATTGTTGTACCTCTGGCATGGGTCACACCTTCTTACCAGTTCCTTGGCATCTTTCATTATTGAAGGCCAATAATATCCGGAGAGAAGCACTCTTCTTGTTAATGCTCTAAATCCACAATGGGTTGATCCCTCACCATCATGCAATTCGGAGAGAACCATTTGTGACTCATGATCTCCTAAACAGCGTAGGAGAGGTTTGCTATAGGATTTCTTGTACAAGACCTCTCTAATCATGATGAAACCACGAGCCTTGTGTTTTAGCGTTCTGGCTTGTGATTTATTCAAAGGTACGATGCCATCGGACATATATTGTATAAGAGGAGACCTCCAATCCTGAGGCTTATTTACTTGTATTTCAAAGACTTCTTCTTTTTCCCCTTCATCAAGTTGAATAGAAGGACTTTCAAGCACATGGATCCATGGATAGGACTCTGTGTATGCTATTGTTGCCAACGAGTCTGCTAGCTCATTCTCTGCCCGGGGAATATGTTCATAGACAACAGCTTTAAACTTCATTGCTTCATTTTTCAAGAGAAGTAAATATTTAATCAATTGTTCTTTTCTAGCTTCTGATAGGCCCAAGGCATGGTGGACAAGCAATTGGGAGTCGCTTAGCAGCTTGACCCTTTTTGCTCCACAGATATAAGCCAATTTCAACCCAGCTATAGCTGCTTCGTATTCGGACTTGTTATTAGACGCTCTGAAAGCAAAACAAATAGCTTGGAACATGTTGTCCCCATAGGGGGAAGTAAGACATATTCCTGCCCCAGATCCTATGGCACTGGATCCTCCATCTGTTCGGACAATCCACACTTTTTTGTCTTTTGAATCAGCAGATTGTTCTGAGTCCCTATCAGAATGGAATTCGACCAGAAAATCAGCCACAGCTTGAGCTTTTACTGCTGTTCGAGGAGCAAAGTCTATGTCGAAGTCCCCCAACTCTACTGACCACTTTGTCATTCTGCTTGAAATGTCTGCTTTTTGAAGGACATTCTTTAAAGGGAAGGATGTCCGGACAACGATAGGATGAGCCTGAAAATAAGGCCTCATCTTTCTTGTAGCTATCACCAAGGCCAATGCTAGTTTCTCGAGTTTCAAGTAACGGCGTTCAGCATCAATCAGGCTTTTGCTGATGTAGTATACCGGGTGAGGATACCCATCAACCTCCCTTACTAGCACAGCACTGATGGCACAGCTTCAAACAGCCAGATACACAAAAAGAGTCTCCCCCTCGATTGGTTTAAACAAAGTCTTGGGAGAGGACAGATGCTTCTTAATCTCGTTGAATGCCTCATCACACTGTGGCGTCCACTCAAACCCCTTTGCACCCTTCAAAGTTTGAAAGAAGGGAGCACACCTGTCCGAAGACCTTGAGATGAATCTGTTCAAGGCTGCTAACCTCCCCGTTAACCGCTGTACTTCTTTAATGTTTCGAGGAGGCTCCATTTGAAATAAAGCATTGAGTTGGTCCGGGTCGGGCTGTATTCCATGCTCACTTATAATATATCCTAAAAACTTCCCGGACTGCACTCCGAACACACATTTTTCAGGATTTAACTTTAAATTTACCTTGGCCAGATTGGCAAAAGTCTCCTGGAGGTCGGACAAGTGCAGCTGCTCATCCACACTTTTCACCATCATATCGTCAATGTAAACCTCCATATTTCTTCCAATTTGATCAGCAAATACCTTATTGACTAACCTTTGATAAGTAGCCCCAGCATTTTTCAAACCAAAAGGCATCACCTTGTAGCAGTGTAAACCTCTATCAGTAACAAAAGTGGTATGCTCTTGATCTCTTGGATCCACCTGGATCTAATTGTACCCGGAGAAAGCATCCATGAAGGAGAGTAGCTTGTTCCCAGAAGTAGAGTCTACCAGCTGATCTATCCGGGGAACCGGATACAAGTCTTTTGGGCAAGCTCGATTGAGATCTGTGAAGTCAATGCACATTCGCCATTTACCGTTTTTCTTTTTTACCAAGACTGGATTGGCAGTCCACAAAGGATACTGAGATTCTTTAATGTGCCCCATCTTCGTGAGTCTGTCAACCTCTTGTACAATGACGTCAGCCTTTTCTTTTGAGAAAGCTCTCCTCTTTTGCACCACTGGTGCTACGTCTCTCCGAACAGATAAGTGATGGGAAATCACCTCTGATGGAACTCCAGTAACATCAGCATTGCACCAAGCAAAGACATGCTGATGGTCTTTTAAGAATTTTAACATCTCTTCTTTCAACACTTGTGGCAGTTTGGACCCTATCTTGACAAATTTCCCTTCTTCCAAGTAGTGTGTCTCAACCTCCTCAATTGGGATCAACACTCCGGGGGTCTCCCTGGGGTCATCAATTTCACCATCACCCCCAGGAAGGTCCTCAAACTGCTATTGGTCATTTATACGGACTGCCCCCAGCGTTCGCGGAGCCAAGGCAGTGGCATAGCATTCTCTTGCAACTTTTTGACTGCTCCGGACAACCCCAACCTGCCCCTGAACAGCATATTTTAAACACTGATGGACTGTCGAAGCCACCGCGTGCATCCTAGAGAGCCAAGATCTCCCTAGAATAGCATTGTAACAAGTGGGACAGTCCACCACAATGAAAAGTATTCTGACCGTTTTCTTGAAAGGGCCTCTGCCCAACAATACTTCTTCTTCGAACTCACCGATTACATCAGCTGAGCTGCCCGTGAAGCCTACAATCGATCGGTCTGACTTTTGAATCACAGCTGGATTTTTCATTTTCTTGTAAGTATCCAGGAAAAGGATATTGGCAGAGCTCCCAGTATCTACCAGGATTCGCCTTATCTCATTGCCCCCTATCGATGCTCCTATGACAACAGCATCTTCATGAGGGCCATCAATGTCTCTCAAATCATTCCCATCAAAGACAATGAATGGGAATAAACTTGACGATTGATAAGAGGTCATGCCCCCTTCTAGTTGGGTTGCCAAATTATGAACATGCCTTTTTCTTGATGAAGTGGTAGGAGCCGTTACAGTGTCCCCTCCGAAAATTGTCAAGGACTCAAAGAATTTAATGAGCCCGGAGACCGACCTGGAACGCTCCTCTATTGCACCCACTCTGTTCCTTGTTGGATCAGGATCCAAGTATTCAGATTCCACATCAAACCTTTCAACGATTACCATAGCCCCTTCTGGGGCAGCATTAACCGGACCAGCCCGGTGAGTGTTGTCAGGCCTGTTGCCTCCTCTTCTTTTAACGTATGCACCCAATTTCCCTCTTTCAATCAGGTTCTGAACCTCTTGTTTCAAGGCTATGCAATCATCAGTGGTATGGCCAATATCATTGTGATATTGACAAAAAGAACTGTTTCGATGTTCTCTAGGAGACTGCAAGGTTGCCGGTCTCCGGTAGTGTACTTCATCTTTAGTTTTCTCGAAAATGGTTGCCACACTTTCTTTGAGCTCTGCAAACCACTCCGGTTGGACCCACGGCCCCCTTTTGTTTCTAGACTGCTGACTTTGTGCAGGAGCAGCTGGTTGAGACTGAGCTTTTCCTCTTCCATGCCCCTGTCCGGTTTCTCTAGCTTTGTTGCCGGACTGGTTTTGATTGGGAGTTGGTGTCACCGGGGTGGATCTCACCTGCCTGTGCACCCTGGTCTTTTTTGTTTCATCAACATTTATTTGCTTGCCGACTTGATTCAGCAATCCACCCCAGGTCATGGCTTTCTTCCTTGTTAGTGAATCAGCCAGGTTGCCCGGGTTCAAACCTTGTCTCAGGGATGCTATTGCCACTTGTTCAAAGCAATCAGCCAGCCCGTTCTTTGTGTTCACAAAACGACTTATGTATTCTTTCAACGATTCATTTGGCTCTTGGGCACAATGGATTATGGTATCTCCATTACCCTTGAGCTCCTTACTCCCCACAAATTGTCTTCGAAAGGCCACCCAAAAGGTATCAAAGTCTCTGATACAACCCTGAGGAAGGCTGTTGTACCACTTCAGAGCACTCCCCGTAAAGGACTGGGAGAATGCCCTACAGAGTAGTTTATCATCATCATCAAAGTTCATCATGAAGTTCTTGAATTGCTCCAGATGATTGTCTGGATTAGTACTGCCATCGTACTTCTCCATCTTGGTGCTATCAAACCTCTTGGGGAGGTTTCCGGATAGGATTTTAGAAGACAGTGGAGACTGCCTCCAATTCCTTCCACGACTGAACACGGTATCATCATTAGGAGTTGCAAAGATACCTGGCTCATCATGGAAGGCAAAAGGATCCATCAGCATCCGGTCTACATGCCTCCGGTGAGATGACCCTTTTCCAATATGCCTTTTCATTCTTCCATGGCGATCTCTTTTTCTAGAATACTTTTTAACTTGCTTTTGTTTTTTCCTGGTTCGCCCCTCGTCACTGCTGGAGGACAAGGACTTTTCATTTCCCTCACTGTCCGAAGAGCTGTCCGAAGATTCTGAACTTGAGTCAGAACTCTCCACAGGTTTGGACCGGTGAGACTTTTTAGAACTGGCATGTGTCTTTTTAGTGCTCACATGAGTCTTTGAAGCCTCATGCTCTCGAGGGTTATCAGAACGATGAGCAACTAATGCTTTGGATTTCTCCTTCATGCCCATCTTGGCCTTTTCAGCCCTCAGAGCTTCTATTTCAACCCTCAACCTGTCACGCTCCTGGACAGTATATTCATCGTTCTCTTCCACCACTTCGAGCAAAGCTGGTGGAAGCTCTAGATTATCCGGATTCATTCGGACAGAATTCCTTTACTTGGTTTTGAATGTTTGATTCAGGCACCGTCGCCTCCCACTGTGGTCGCCAATTTGGTGTGGGTAAAAGTAGCCTGAGGGTAGGCTGGTAATTTCAAGTGGCGTTTTAGGGCGGTGTAAGGGTGTTTCACGGTGGTGTGATGGTGTTTAAGGGTGTTTCAAAGTGTTTCAAGGGTGGAGAGAGAATTAAGCAGCCTGGCAGCAGTTAATTTTTCTTACCCATAGTTAATGCTGGTGGTTGGGCATTTATAGTGTGAAATTTGGGCCCTTATGGGCTTTCGGGTCAAGTTTAATGGACCCGGGTCATGTTTAAAGACCCATGAGTTTTAAGCAGATGTACAGGTAGCTTAGTCAGATAGTGATTAGGTTTTTTAGTACTTTAGTCATAGTTCGAACTGCCTTATGTTTGCAGTGTTCAAGATCATCTGTCCGGTTCAATCAGTGCTGTCCGAATTGAAGTCATGGAGTCTGTCCGAATTTACGGGGTGATTTACTTTGGACTACCCTTCCGGGGAGCTCTTCGAATTCGGACTCATCAACCCTTGTCAAGTGTCAGACAAGTTTGGTTGGGGGCTGATTGGTAGGATGATCGGATGGAGCGTTGGTTCTCGAAGTCTCTGTCGCGTCAGAGTGTTTCTTGATCTGAGGCCACTGACCGTAATATGAAGTTTGGAGAATCTGCAACAGTCTGGGCTCCTCATCTCAGCCAAAAGCTTTTTTATCTTGGGCTCTTTCTGATGTTAAACCAATTCCAAATCAATTACTTCACTAAATGATCTTTTCTAGCCTCGGATTAGCCAGATGCTCGATTTATAATAAACTGCGAGTCACTCATTAGCCTAACCTTTTTTGCTCCACAAACGTGGGCAGTCTTAACCCTGCTAAAAAAGCTTCGTACAATGCTTTATTATTAGATGCTTGAAACTTGAAGCATATAGCTTGATACATTGCATTCCCATATGGAGAAACCAACTGGACCTCTGCCTTATATCCCCGTGCACTAGAACCTCTGTCAGTTTGGACTATCCATTATGTCTCTGGATTTTCCTCACCTACTTCTATCTTTGGCCGATTAGAATGAAATTCAACTAAAAAATTTGATATGGTTTGTGCTTTAACTGCATTTCGGGGATCAAAATCAATGTTAAAATTACCCAATTCCATGGAGCATTTAGTCATCCTTCCCGACACATCTGGTCTTTGCAACATACTCTTCAGCGGAAAAATTGTTCGAACAATAAAAAAAGTGAGCTTTAAGTAAGATTTCATCTTTCGAGCTTCTATAACCAAATAAATGGCTAACATTTTTAATTTCAAATGTCTTTTTTCCACATTCAAAAAACTTTTACTCACATAATATACCAGTTGTGGGCAATTATCTACCTCTCGAGTCAATATGGTACTTACATCATAATCTGATACTGTTATATATATGAACAATTTATCCCCCCAAATTAGGCTTTGTCAAGATATCCAGGGATGATAATACTCTTTAATTCGTACAAATGCTTCTAAACACTCTTGGGTCCAGTTAAAGAAATTCGCTTGTCTCAACACTTGGAAAAACAAGGCACAGTTATCCGAATACGTGTATATATATATATGTCAAAGGTTGCTAGCCTCCCTGTCAAAATTTAACTTCTTTGATTGTTTAAGGTGGAGCCATAGTACTCAAAGCGTTTAATTGTACTTGGTATACTTTTATTCCTTTTTCACTGATTATGTACCCAATAAATTTTCCGGATCTCACCCCAAGCGCACACTTCTCTAGATTTAGCTTCAAATGTATCTTTTTAAAATTGGAAAATGTCTCTTCTAAATTATAAAATGGTGTTCATCCCTTGTACTTTTTACTAACATATCATCAATATACACTTATACATTATGTCTGGTCTGAGCCTTAAAAGTTTTGTTTACCAAGACGTTGGTAAGTGGTCCGATCATTTTTCAATCCAAAGGGCATAACCTTATAACAATGCAGGCCCCTTCTAATGATGAATGAAGTACTTTCTTGATCCCTCATATCCATCTTGATCTAATTGTACCCTATGTAGGCATCCATGAAATAAAGTAATCGATTTCCTAACGTAGGATCTACAAACTGATCAATCTGATGGACTGGAAAATGATCTTTTGGGCATGCTCTATTCAAGTTAGTGAAATCCATGCACATTCAGGATTTACCATTTTTCTTGTTTAACAAAAGCGGATTAGTTATCCACAAAGGTTACTACGACTATCGTATGTTTCCAACTTTAGGTAATCGATCTACTCTGCCATAATGGCCTTGAACTTTTTATTGAGAAAAATATATATCATTTTCTTAATGATTTTCCATACATTACTCGAATTCTAGTATGTAACAGATGATTTCTGCAGGCACCCTAATTACATCTTTGGTGCACCACGTAAACATGTGTAATCTTGTTGACAAAAACTGAATTAATCTTTCCCTCACCTCCGGAGATAATTTTTTATAAATCTTTAAACTCTTACCATTCAAAAAAATATAGTCCATAAAAGTTTCATCGCGGATAAAAAAATTGGGGGTCTCCATTGGATCGTCAATAAGATCAGACCCTGAGGAGGTTCCCACTAACTGTTATGCTTTCTTTGACTCGCCCTCTTTGATTTTCTTTGGGGCTAAAGCCGTTTGGTAACATTCTTTTTCCATTTTCTGGCTACTCCTTATCGTTCCTAAATTGTTTCCCATAACTTATTTCAGGCACTGGTGAACAGTTGATGACACTTCATGCATTTTAGACAACCAAGCTCTTCCAAATATTGCATTATATGATTTTGGCGCATTTACCATAATGAACAACATTGTTACCTCTTTTCTAAATGGTCACCGACCCAACTATATTGTTCCTTCAAATTCCCCGACCACTTCGACTGTCACCCCAGTAAACCCTGCAATCGTCCGATATGATCAAAGAATTATTATTTGGGTGGGGGGAGGGGGGTTCCATATTGTCATATAATTTTTTCCACGATTACCATAATATCCTCACGCAGGTCGGCCACTCCCTTCATATCATCATCTTCAAAACAAAGAAATGGAGACAAACTCGTATATAAATATGGCGAAGTGCCCACTTCGAATTAAGTTTATATGCTCACAATATGCCTTTTCCGAGAGTACTTTGACATTCCTGAAACAATATCACCTCCAAAAATTATTAGTGATTCGAATAAAGCACATAATTCACTATCATTTACATTCGAAACTGGCTCATTTACCAACATAATCTTATTCCTTCCTGGCTTCAGGATCCAAATACTCAGAAGAAATATCAAAAGCATCGATAGGTTCCGAAAGCATTAAAATATTCTCTTACTTCGGAGTTGTGAACTCTTAACGAAAGTTTTTTATTTCTCATTTCTAATTAACACTTGTATTTTTTTTTCAATACCACACAGTCTTTTGTATCATGACCAATATCCTCATATTACTTGCAATACCTACTGATTTTGCTTTCCTTGGGAGTCTGTATTGGAGTAGGTTTGCGAAATTGTATGTGATTACGAGCCCTGACGAAGATTGTTGCTACGCACTCTGTCAATTCTAAAAAATGAGTTGGTCGGACCCAGTTGTTTGACATTGGCCTGACACTTTATTGTGTTTTTTCTACTTGCAAATTCAAACTTGGTCTCGGAGGTAACTCAGTTGGAACTATTGGTTAAACATCAGTTTTCGGATGATAAGTTGAAGGAATTTGTATAGGAAGTGGATTATATGTTACCGTTAGAGATTATTGGAACTAATTTTGTTTAATTTATATCATAGACACTATTTCTGATGCATGTGTCTATTCTACCAAAATTATCTTCTCAACTTGATCCAACAAAGTCCCAAACGTCACAGCCTTTTTTTCAACAACATTATCTTTCAAAATACCATGGAAAAGTCTTATTCAGAAAGTTGTTAAAGCCACCTGATCTTCGCAAACCCCCATATCAATTTTAATCTTGATAAAATGATTAGTGTAATCCTTCAAACTCTCCCCAACTTTTGTGTACAGTAAATTATCGCATTCGCTCGAAAAATTTTGCTTCCCACAAAATGTTGGTGAAAGATATTCCAAAATATATCGAAATTATTAATACAACCCTAAGGCAAGCGGTTATACCATTTTGAGGCATCACCCTTAAATGTTTAGGAGAAGTCCTTGCACCATAATTTATCATCATCATCATCATAATTAATAATAAAATTCTTGAACTGCTCAATATGATTATCTGGATCTTATGTGCAATCGAACTTTTCTAACTTCGATATGTCGAAGCTTTTAGGCATATGTTATGATAAGATATCTACAAAAATAGGAGACAACCTCTAATTAGGCCTGGTCTTATACATACTGCCCCCATGGTCTTCAGTCGCAACAATATATAGTCCATTTTCATACGGGTACGTGAACTGATTACTCACATGATATTCAAAACTTTGACTTCCCGATGGGTTTTGCGCATGAGGAACAACTTGCTTTCTTTTAGTGATAGATACAACATTATCTTGCTCATAGGACCCTAGCTCACTTTATCTTGATTGTTTCTTTCTCTTCTCGAATTTCTACTCCGACGAGAGTTATGGTAGCTATCCCTTTGCCACTTTGAATCCTTTCTCATATAAGTTTTTTCGCATCTATTATCCTTTTCGAGAGATGAAGATTCATCCGAATTGTAGGGAATAATCACTAGATTCCATGGAATCGCATAAACTCATGGGTTTCATCTATTTTTTGAAGAATAACTGCTTTGTCTTCGATGCATGCCATGCATATCATTGGTACGATGAGCATCTCCTAATTTATATTTTTCAATTACATAATCCATTTGAAACTCCTACCTGACCCTTTTTGAACTCAAAACTGCATCTTTCTCCGCGTTTAACCTTGCTATATCGTTTAGGAGTTCTTTCCTGCGCGCTACTAAGGCAGATTCCTCGAATAACTCGTTGGTGTACTGATTCTTATCATGTCGTTCCTTCATTATCTTCTCTTTGACATGATGGTCTCCCGATGAATTTCCGGTCACAAGGCTATCAATTCCAACATTTAACTTCTTTAGTACTTCCGTATCCATTTCACTCATAATTTTTTTGCAATACAATATTGGAAATATGATTATGAGTACCTGTCGGTTCCCACAGACGGCGCCGATGATAGTTTCAGGGATTTCTTATAGGGATTATATGTCTAAGGTATGTTTGGTAGATAATATTTAGAAAGAGAAACACGAGAAATCTAGAGAGAAGTTGACAAAAGTAGTAATAAAGTAAAAATTGATCATCTTTTCCTAAAAAAGGGTGTTGAATCTTAACCATAATATGGTTAACCTGACTATTGTTCCAAATAATTGACTAGTATAATATTGGCGCTTTTGGTCCACTTCCAAAAGGCCTTTACAAATTTAGATATGTTCTTAATTATATACAACTGATCATTCCCATGTCTAACCGGTGTGGGACTCTAGTCGCACCTAACTAGGGGTGGCAAACAGGTCAACCCGCGACCCACCAAGACCATTTAATAATTTTAAACATGTTGCAGGTCTGGCAGGTTGCAGGTCTAGCAGGTACTCCTTATGCAAGTCTAACAGGTAAACAGGTATGTCAGGTTGCAGGTCTGGCAGGTAAACCCATGCAGGTTACCCCCAGAAGACTCGGCACTGCTTATCAAGTATTATATATTATTATTTAAAATTAATTTGTATGTGTTAATTAAGTCGCTTTTAAATAATTGAGATATGTACAATATAAATGAAATAATTATCTTATTTATTGTATTTTAATTTAAATATTATATTATTTTAATCAAAATTCTATAATCAAGGCAATTATATCGTAAAAAATATAATTGTAATATGATTTTGATATTGTTTTATTATATTTATATATTTAAGATATTTTATTTAATATTAGATAGGTATTAAATCATATATATATATATATATATATATATATATATATATATATATATTAGACATCTAATTGTATTTTGATTTTAAATTATTATATTATTAAAAATATTTTTATTATTATAAAATTAATAATTTGTACGCCTTAACTAAATCGAAAAATATAATCAAGGTATATATATCCTAAACAAGATAATTGTAATATGATTTTGATATTGTTGGATTATATTTAGATATTTAAGATATTTTATATAATATTATCTAGATATTATATATATTAGACATCTAATTATATTTCGATTTTAAAATATTATATTATCGCAAATATTTTTACAATTATAAAATTAATAATTTGTATGTCTTAACTAAATCGAAATCTAATAATCAAAACATGCATATTGTAAACAAAATAATTGAATCGAGTAAAAAAAACAATCTTCATTTATATTATATTTAATTTTATAGTTATGTATTTTAGATATTTTCGTTAATATTAGGTAGATATTAAATAATATATATTTATAGACATCTAATTGTAATTTGATTTTAAATATTATATTATTAAAATATTTATACGGCTATAAAAAATAATTTTTAAAATTCTATAATTAATATATATATATATATATATATATATATATATATGGTAAACAAAATACTTGTAATATTATTTTGATATTATCGAATGAACTTGTATCGAGAATCGACCTATAAGAAACGATGAAGAATTATTGAAAATATTAAATTTAAGTATTAAAATATATAAAAAGAATTAATTTTATATTGTAAATAGATAATATATAATTAGAAATAAATAATTAACCATAATTTATATACATTATAAATTTAATTTAATTTAATTTATAGTTTTTTTTATAAAAAAAAGTTATGACGTCATCGGTGACGGGATGGTCCTAACGACTAGTTTAATAAACTAGTCGTTACTCATTCGGATATCCGGATAGTCTGGATTTTTTTTTGAATTTTTTAATTTTTTTAATGGGTCTTCCCTATAAATAGAGGAGACCTCAACTCCAAACTCACAATCTCTCAAATATACTCTACATCTCTCTAAATCTCTCTACTAGTTCTAGAAATTCTATTAAAACTCTACTTTCTTATTTTACATATTGTAGTTTTACTTTCGAAATAGTTCGATTTTTTTTCGAAAAATAGTTGTTATTAGTTGTTATTTGCGAACATCCCAATGGCGTTTCCTGGCTTCAACAGGTTAGGATAAGCAACCAAGAAAATTGAGTGTTTGAAATTTTCTTCCTTTATGAACTCTCCTCCATCCGAGAGGGATCCGGTCACACGACGCGTCAAATTTGTCACTGCACCTACGAATGTGAGTAAAACCGCCAAAAGAGATTTTAGTTCCAAGATTGTCGATAAGGTGACACGAAGCGTCAAACCTAGCACTACACCTACGACTGTGAGTAAGACCGCCAAATAAACTTTTAGTTCCAAGATGATCGATAAGGTGACACATAGTGTCAGACACCCGACTATAACTAAGAGTAAGACCGTTGTTCCTAAACAAAGTTTTAGTACGAAGACGAAGATGGTCGAGTTGATTGCTGGTTAATGGTGAGACTCGAGGACAAGTTTTCGCAGATCCTTTACAAATTGCAGTTACCGTTGAGAAAGTGTTACTTTTAAACAAAGTGGCTAGCGACAAGAGAATAAAAAAAGTATTTTAGATTTTGTACTTTAATTTGAAAAAATTTGTATAACTCCTTTCCTGGAAGAGTATAAACACAGCTAAATAAACAAAAAAAAATATATTTACATTTTATTATAATAACAACAATTGTACTATCAAATAATTATAAGATATGATTTTTGTAAAATAATAATAATAATAACAACACTTGTAATATTTATAACCAATATAACTTGTAATATTTTACCATGATAAAATATGATCTTGGTTTAAAAAATAATAAATAACACTTGTAATATTTATAACCAAATCACCATAATAAAACTTGTATAATATTTTAACATGATAAGATATGGTTTTGGTTTATACCATAATATCAACACTTTTAATATTTAAAACCAAAATATAATAATAATATTCGAAATATAATAATAAATTTAAAATTTTAGTGTATAAAATAATTACAACATTTCAAATATTAATAACCAAATGAAAATAATACTAACCAATATATAATAATAAATTTATAATCATACACATTATAAAAATATTTTTTAAATATTTTTTAAGATATTATCTTGGTTTATAAAATAATAATAAATTTATAATCATATACATTATAAAAATATTATTTAAATATTATTTAAGATATTATTTTGGTTTATAAAATAATTATAACACTTATAATAATTAAATAGGTCCGGCAGGTTGCAGGTGTAACAGATAAACAGGTCTCGCGGGTTGCAGGTCTAACAAGTAAACAGGTCTGACAGGTTGCTGGTATAACGGACCAGATTTGCAGGTTCCCATTTAATTTCTCGAAGGTCGAGACACATTTGCCACCACTACACCTAACAAATCTTCATCTCGAATAAAATATCACTGTGGATGATAATGTTTTCTAAATACGTGGGTACCCGATTCGAGCCGATCCAATGGAATAGGTTATAATACCCCCGGAATTTATGATGAGTTATAAGTTTATAAATTTGCTTCAGAAAAACTCGAACCTGATCCACATGACATCTTTTACTTATTCTAATATTGAAAAATTACTACATGATATATTATTATTTTATGAATTCTAAAATTATATTATTATGTAGTTAATTTGTATTTTATTCTTTGTAATTTACGTATTTATTATTTTATTTTTAATAATGTTATCATTATTTATACTTTATTATATCTAAAATTATTTAAAATTAAATAGTTAACACACATAAATATATTAAATCGAATAAATTTTTTTAAAAACAAATTTTTATAATAAATTTTTATTTTAATATAACTTATTAACAATTTAAATAAATATCAGTTTTAAATAATAAATATGTTTTATAAATTTATGGTTAATATTACTAAACTTTTCTAAATTTAAGAGTTTATATTCATATATTTTGGTTTTCAAATTTTTTATTGGATATTTAATTATAAATAAATATTTTATAAATAAATAAATGAGGTACCCAAACCCGCCGAGTTTGAGCGTTTGAAAAAAAAATCTCTTACCGAAACCCGAATTTAAAAAAAAATACGAAATGAGTTACGAATTTAACAATACCCTTACCCACGTAACATGTCATGTAGTATTTTTCATAGAATATACTACATAAAAAAATCATTGAGCCTATACTTCTACAAAATTATGTAATGGAATCGAAAGATATATATGATTAAAAAAATATGTAGTTATAAATGATAATAAAGAAAAAATGTTGATAATTTTTTTTATTGACGATTTAATTTTGAAAATATTTTTGTTACTAAAATTTTAATGAAAATATCATGGTTTAAAGAAAACTATATGTGTATCTCATAATATTTAGTTATATCCAATTGATTTATTTCTTATTAAAATTTAATGTCGTCTTTCTAGAGGATCATATTCTATATTGAGCTCTGAAAACCCAATAATTTTAGTCTTTAACACAAAAGTTCATATCTAAAAATGCGCTTTAACAAAAAAAGTATATGCATATTAATAACTCATGATACTATACTATTCTTAAGATAGATTCTAAACAAAATTATTTACATTAAGTAAAATTTTATATCAATGACATTTGAATTAATGTATTTCTCCAAGAAGATGAACCTTCCATCTTCTTCCTCAAGTGATTAAACTTTCTCCTCGTCGCTTCCATGGATGCTAGGAGCAAGGTTTTTTCTTTCGACGAAAAGTATTTCATTCTTCATTCTGAAGCCAGCATCGCTAACAGAATCAATCCACAAAAAAAATCTTACGTTGATTCAATTAAGCAACAAGTTGAGTCAAATAATGTAGATTTTATACATGAATCTGTGAATGAGAAATAAGATCATGTTTCCATTCAATTTGCTTAAGAAACGAAGGATTCACTATTGGAAAATGCTAGACCAACTCTTATCAGAAAGTTCATTAGCGGTACTCCAAAGAAAGCTGTTCTTGAGCACTTCTTCTCTTCATTCAAATTTAATGGTTGTTTTAACTGGAAAGCATGGGATTCACACCACATTCTAATAGAATTTGACCTGAAGATTGACGTTATCAAGCTATGGCAAAAATTTGTTTGGAATGTCGACGATGCTGTTATGAGGATTTTAAGGTGGTGGTCGGGTTTTAATGGTAAAAAAGAGATCCCCGTCGCTCTGGTTTTGGTCAGAATTCAGAGGCTCCTTGAATCCATGTATAATGAAGGACTTCTTCATTGAATTGTGGCTTCGCTGGGTATGTCATACAAAATTGAATGTCCAGTTGTTAACAGAGCTTATGGTAATGCTGCATTTGTTTTAGTCGAACTGGACATTTCAAAGAAACTCCATAGCAAATTATGGGTTGGTTTTGGTTCAAATGATGGATGTTGGCTTAATTTGAGTTATAAAAACCTGCCTTCGTACTGCTTATATTGTAACCATATTGGACATTGCTTAAAAGATTGTAACAAGATAAAAAAAGGCGATACTGATGGAAAGAAAGACATATCAGAAGGAAAAAATGATAACATTGATTCTTCCAAGAACAACCCGGTCCAAATTGTTGAAGAACATACTCCTCATACAACTTTTCAAGTTAATCTGCCTAAAAACACAAATGTTACTGTACCTAAACCTAGAGAAATAGATGAAGCTATTCATCAATTGAAACAAACTCATGATCAGAGAAATCCTAAAGGAATGAAAGAGCTTGAAACAAGATCTCATGATGCTGAAAATGGTGGCAGTAACCCTATATCTTTTTTAAGGAATATTATGGATCAAGATCTTCTTAATCTTGGATTCAAAACGATATTGAAAAAGAAGTTATCATCTGCAAAGAAGCACAAGAACAAAAGTAAAGTTATTATAAGGTCTTTGAAATATTCAGGGACCAAAAACAGATACAAATCTCTATCTGATAATGATAAAGATGCTTAACTAGAATGTTCGCGGCATCAGTAACATTCT
Organism: Limnanthes douglasii subsp. nivea; assembly: GCA_036936605.1. Lineage (NCBI taxonomy): Eukaryota > Viridiplantae > Streptophyta > Magnoliopsida > Brassicales > Limnanthaceae > Limnanthes > Limnanthes douglasii. The sequence continues at coordinate 215,324,777 of JAUPFV010000004.1, forward strand.
AACAGTGCGTAGATTGATCTTTATTATTAAGAAGGAGCATTTTAAGATTCTTTCCATACAAGAACCTATGACTTCTTCTAATACGATAAGTAATTTTGCTATTAAATTGGGTTTTGATCACTTTACTTCTAATTGTTCTAATAAAATCTGGATATTTTGGACTACTGATTCTAGTATTAATATCATTGCTAATACAGATCAGTGTTTGCATTTGAATGTTACTTATTCTAACATTGATAAACCATTCTTTCTCTCTATGGTTTATGCTAAGTGTCAGAGGAGTCAAAGATTAAGTCTTTGGGAGATGCTTAGGAATGAAGTTATTTCTGATAGTTGTTGGATTACTATAGGGGATTTTAACATTATTACTAATTCTGAGGAGTAAATAGGGTGTTCCACCACTAAACATAATGACATGGAAGACTTCTTGGACATGATTAGAGAATGTAGCTTGGAGGATGCAGGGTATATTGGGCACAAGTTTACTTGGAATAGAGGGACTATATGGAAAAGGTTGGGCAAGGTCTTGGTTAAAAATGTTTAGGCTGATAGTTTCTCCAGGATTCAGGTTCATCACATGGTTAGAACTTGTTCTGACCATGCTCCTCTACTTATTATTGCAAATCAAAACAACTCAAAGAGTTTTTATTGCAAAAAGAGTTTTAAATTCATGAACATGTGGACCAACCATGATTCTTTTCTTTCTCTTGTGCGACAGAATTGGAATCTTAAATGTAATGGTGGCCCAAATGAAGTTGTTTGGTTTAAATTAAAAAGATTTAAGAAATGTTTACAGGATTGGAATACTAACCAGTTTGGCAATGTTTTCAGTAAGTTGAAAAATACTTAAAGGAATGTAGAGGCCATGGAAAAGCTCCACATGCTGCAAAATAATAATATTTCTAAGTATAATCTAAATAAAGCTGTTAGATTTCATATTAAAGCTCTAAGGAATGATGAAGAGTTCTGGAAGTAGAAGTGCTATACCTCTTGGCTTAAAGACAATAACCGTAACACGAAAGCCTTTCATGCTTTTGCTGATAAGAAGAAAAGAAGAAATGTTATTCATGGCATCTATATTGACAACAAGTGGATTAATGAAGCTGATACCACTGACAAGTCAGCTGAGGAGTACTTCAAATAAGTATTAACTTCCAATCCTTATAAAGATCTGACTAAGGAGCACTCTAATATGCAGGACAATATGTTTAATCTTATCCCTAAACCTATCATTGAGGATGATAATAACATGATGCTTAATTTTGCTAGTGAAAATAAGATTTGGCAAACCATCAATACCATGAGCAAAGATAGTGCTGCTGGTGTTGATGGTTACAACATTACTTTCTATATTTTATGTTGGTCCATTATTAAAAAGGATTTGTGTATCGCTATAAACTCTTACCTTAAAGGGCAACAAATTCCTGCTGGCATCTTTGCCACTGGCATTTGTCTGATTCCTAAGAATGGTGATCATGTTAAATGGATCAACTATAGGCCTATTAGCCTGTGCTCCATTCTTAACAGAATGTTATCAAAGTTACTTAACCCCAGGCTTGCCAATCTCCTGCCCAAAATCATTTCTAAAAACCAATTAGCTTTTGTTAAAGGTAGAAATATTCACAAAAATATATTAATAGCTAGAGAGATGATGTATGACATTAACAGAAAGCCTAAAAATGCAATATGTTTATTAAGTTAGACATGTCAAAGGCATTTGACAGATTATCTTTTCCTTTTATTGTTAAGGTTCTCAACTCTTTTGGTTTTTCCAAGGAGGTGGTTAATCTTATTTGCAGAATGATTATGAATGTGAATATGTCTATTTTACTAAATGGTAGAATTTTTGGTTATTTTAAGAGCAAAAAAGGCTTGAGACAGGGTGACCCTTTGTCGTCAAGCCTCTTTATCATTGGGGAAGAGGTCTTAATTCGTGGCCTTAACCACTTGTTCAATAATAACGGAGAAATGATATATGCATCTAGAACTAATATGATTATTCCTTGTATTGGTTTTGTTGATGATGTCTTAATTTTCACTAATGCTCTTAAGACTTCTATTAAAAAGCTAAGTTGTTTCCTAGACAGATATCAGTCTATTTCAGGGTAATCTATCAATAAGGAGAAGACTAAGGTGATTTTGTCCAGCAACACCTTATCAAAGCAAAGTCACAAGTTTGTCTATTCAATCAGTTTTTTCAGTTGAAAATCTTCCTACTACTTATTTAGGGATCAATCTAAACAAGAACAATAAGTCTAATAATTTTAAATCTATGTTGGATAAAATAAATGCTAAGATCAGTGCATGGGATTCTAAATTCCTTTCAGTTAGGGGTAGACTCTGCCTTATAACTCATGTTCTTATGCCTATACCAATGTATTGGATGCATAACACTATTATCCCTAATTGTGTAATTAGCAAGCTTGAAAATATTTTCAATGAATTTTTATGGAGAAGCAAAATTAACGAGGCTACAATTCATTGGTCTTCTTGGAATAGGATTTGCAAGCCTTTTGATAAGGGAGGACTGAATATCAGAAGTATTTCTTATATTCATTCGGTTCTTTCTTAGAAATTGTGGTTTAACTATAGGCAAAACGCTAGCTTATGGTCAAACTTAATGAATGACATCTTCCGTACCAATTGTCACCCTTTAATTGCTAACACTACTCGCTTTTTAGTATGGAAAGGACTTGTAGGTATAAAGTTTCAAGGTGAAACTAACATGAGGTGGATTCTTGGGAAACGAGACATTGATTTTGGGAGGGATGATTGGCACAATAGTCATCATATCATTGAAAGCAGTAACTTGGAGAACAATTGGTATCTTAGTGCTAAGGTCAATATATTTTAGAAGGATAAAATGTGGGACATTACTGGTTGTAAGGACTTAACCTCTACTAACATGTTAGACCAAATTAACCTTTTTAGAATTGACAATCTTAAAAGGATAAGCTGATTTGGAAGCTTTCCCCTGATCAAAATTCCAACATTAAGCTTACTTGGGAGTTCTTTAGACAATACTATACCAGGTTTGGGCTTTATTGTAAAATTTGGAACTTTATCACTCCAAGGAATATTTCTTTTCTTCTTTAGAGAATTATAAAGGGTTTTATTCCTATAGATGTTGTCTTAATGAGAATATCTATTAGTATTGCTTCTAAATGTCAGCTGTGTCCTAATTTTGAAAACATTGATCATGTTTTTATAAACTGTGACTTTGCTTGGTGTATTTGGGATCATTTTAGCAGTATTTTTAATATTAAAATTAAAAGGTATATGGTGTCCCCTCATGTTTTGAGAACCTGGTTCTGGTTCTCAAAACAGCAGGTTTACATTACCCATGTTTTACCAGCTCTAATTTGCTGGGTAATTTGGAAGAACATAAATGTTGTTGAGCATAAAAACGCTAAGCAAAGTCATGATTCTGTTGTGAATTTGGTCTACAAAATTTTCTATGGTCTTGAATTTTTTAACAAGTTATCTCTTAAGCATTGGCTTAATGCTACCAAAACTGGTAGTATTATAGGTTGTTATTCTCAATTAAAAAACAGGAAAATATCGTACCTTAAATGAATGACTCGTGCTCGTGGAAGGCTCAAATTAAATCTGGATGCTTCTCGTAATCACATAGGAGAATCTAGTGGTGGACTCATCATCAGAAACTCCAGTGGTGGACTGATTGTTGGTCAAGGACAAAATTTTGACAAGTTATCCTCCATTGCTCCTGAAGCGAGAGCCTTGATGGAGGCCCTTCTTCTGTGTAAAGCTCGCGGCTGGACTCATGTTGATATTGAGACCAATTTTATAACTCTTATCAACATGTTTGGTGAAGGAAAATACCCTTTTCCTCTCTTTTCTACTCCGATTATTTACAGAATGCTCTTTGCCCCCAGTATGTTGTTGAAGAACATTTCACAAGTCCAGAATCAGACAACTGATTAGATCGCGAAATGGACTTTAAATAGCAAGAAGGATCAATCATTCACTCAGATGAATGTTCCTTTGATCCTTTTTGTTATTATCAGCCTTGAAAGCAGCAATCTGGGCTACTTAACCGTTGAAAACTAGGCTATCTTTTTCTCTGTTTCAAATGCAGGTACTAGAGTGCGATGAAGCTTCTTCTGGAGGTTTTATGTTACTTATTGTAGCATTGTTCGATGAGAGTAGGAGATTCTCGAGACTGTGAAGGCTTCTGTTCGATGATGATTCAAACAAACTGCTTGATCTTGATGATTGACGGCTGTGAGGTGCTATACTAGATGGTGGTTGTTTCGATGGTAGGGGAGGGTGATGGCTTTGCATGGCTAATTAGCTTTCAATTTAGGGTTCCTGGTCTTAATTGGGGATTGAAACAATTTATTGGTTTTATTTAGGCTTTGGGCCTCTTATTTTATTAGGATCTCAATTTGAGTATTGTTTGTTGTAAGACTCTCAATTTAGTAATATATATGTTGTTTGAATAAAAGTATATATTATACTATTCTTACATAATGGTCTAATCCAATCTAATTAAATTAAATGGTTATTACTCGTTGATTATTGGGTTATAACTTAAAATATTTAGGCTATTTTAATTTTATATTGATGAACAATCCAATTAAAGATAATATTACAATATTCCACTTGGATCCATGTATGTGTCAAATGTATCAACTTAAATGTAAGATATAATAAAGAACTATGAAAAGATCCATCCATTTAAACATTATCGGTCCCGTATTAATCACATTGTCATTTATCATATAAATAAATTTTAATATATCATGGCATGTAGTATGAAAACTATATGGCGATGCAATCGTAACTATGTCAATACAACTTATAATGTTTAACTAAATCGAGATTTTTGAAATAAATAAGAAATTTTAGGAAGAAATATTTAAACAATCATTATATTATCCATTCAAAAGTATACATACAAAATAAAATAGCAATATTATCTGAAATTTCACCGAAACTAAATAACATGAAATTAAAACAAAGATTTCATTGAGTCTATATATCATTCAAACTAATATGATCCATTTGAACGATATGTACGCTGAATAAATGTGGATAATAATATTTTAGTAAAAGGGTTTAAAAACCATAAAGTTTATGTCGATATAATCTACCATCGTTTGACCATTCAAAATTACTTTTTTGTTGAGCATAAGTTAATGTTTATATGTTTAGACTTGTTTGAACTATGGTTACTCTTAAAAAACGTTAAACTATTATCACAATATATAAAAAAGTGGTTTTTCGATTTCTTCAACTCTATGCAATCTTGTGACAAATCTCTTTAACTATATTACATGGTTTGACTAATCAAAATAGGCGATATATTTTACCGCCATAATAGAGGTTGTGACAATAGTCTATTTTGCAATCGCCATCGTAAATAAACTTTCAACCAAAAAGAATATATATATATATATATATATATATATATATAGTTAAGCTTTGAACATTAATTAGTCCATTGATTATACACTTTAGTGACATATAGTCTATCGACTAAATAACGTCTGTTGATAATCCTTTGGCTATCTATTTTTAATAAAGCTAGCCCCATATGCATGTTGTATATCCACTTTAGTGACATATAGTCCATTAACTATCCATTTTTGATAAAGTTAGTCCCCCGCACGTGTTGAGTATCCACTTTGATAACAAATAGTTTATTAACTATCCATTTTCGAAAAAGTTAGCTCATTGACTATCATTTTCGAGAAAATTAATCCCCTAAATAAACACACGGGGGACTCAATTTATCAAAAATGGATAATCAATGGATTCACACCAAATATTGTTTAGGTGATGGACTATTTGTTACTAAAGTAAATAATTAATTAACTACCATTGAACATTTTTTAGTCAAATGACTACCTATCACTAAAGTGGATAGTCAATGTACTATTTAGTGTTTAAATGCTATTAGTTGAGGACCTTTAAGTGTCTATATAACCAGTAAAATTTGTATCGGAATAGCTTATGATCTTCAGGTTGTCTGACCTCATGCATGTCAACATGTAGTACTTGGTTTTCTTCAAGCAATTGGTGAATCATTTTACCTTCATCATGCGATCAACCATCGAATTTCTAAATTACTTACCTAACACCCCTATTATAAATTATGTGTATAGTCTAGTGCAAACTTGAGCATGCATGTGACGTCAAAAAACAGAAACATATATGCATGAGTGCATAAACTGAATATTTGATTTTTATCTCGAGAACATGAATTAATGATAACTTATTATATTTAACTATATGAGTGTTGTTTCATAGACTGTAATAATATAAAATGATGTTAATGTATGTCTTTTATGACACACTTAGGAGGTCATGATGATGATTTCCTAAAACTAAAGATGTGTTATCAAAATATTTCATAACATTTTTTTTGACATAAAAGTCTTAGTCGTATGCGATAAGTCTATATTTTTTATTCTAAAGAGTACGTCGACACACAACACCAAATATTTGACTATATTCTCAATCAAATTGTGATAGATAGAATCTTCCACAAATTTCTCTACAAACTTAAATGAGATGATGATATCTTCATCCCATATGTGCATATTCAAGCTCATAAATAGATTAATTAGTTGCACACCGTCAACTTTAGATCCCCATAAACATTGTTTTTAGAATGCCTTACATACATTGTTTTTGTTATGTCTTTATTGATTAATATTATCTTAACATCCGTATGAAGAAGTCCCAAATCACAAGGCAAAACCAGACCCAAAATTATTATAAACGAGTTTTTTGATGATGTTAGAGAATAAAGTCTCATACTAGTCAATTCATTCATCTTGAGCAATGTTTTAAAAATCGTTCAAGGCGTACGCCTTGAGGCGCGCCTTGAATCGGTTCGGTCATAAACCGAACCGAGGCGTACGCTTTTGATGACACAGATGAGGCGTGCGCCTTTTTATTTAATGCGTACGCCTTAAGGCGACCGCCTCGAGGCAGTAAAGGCGTACGCCTCGACAATAACAGCAATCCTTTCTTTAATCTCTCCTAAACTCTACTTCTTCTCTAAAATTTTGCGAAGATCTTCAAAAATTTCAGTCTGTAAGTTAGTAAGTAACTGTTTTGCATGCTAATAACCATATAATATAACTGTAATTTTCATTGGCAATTTCTCCAACGTAATATAGGTTAATAAATAGATGGGTCACTATTGTGCACCCAACCCTTGAATTTATTTTGTATCTTAATTAGTTATGGTTTATTTGTTTTTTAATAATATTTTAATTGGTTTACGCCTTTTACGCCTCGAGGCTTACGCCTCAAGGCACCGTTCCGCCTTTTAGGAGCCTACCGCCTCGAGGCGCCGTTTCGAATTTTCGAACATTGATCTTGAGTATCATTTTTTTCTACAATACACACATTATATATTTCCACATTACCTAATGTATCATGTTTGATTTTAAATATTCATTTGCAACCAATAATTTATTTGCATTAGGTAACGATAAAATATTACATATACTAAATTGTTATGCATTTATTAATAATCGATATGCATCACTTTTATCAAAAAAATTAAGTTTAAACTTTTCATAACATACTAGGAGTTTATCATGTCCTACAAGACTCTTCACGTACATTAATGCATACCATACAATACGAAGGTGTGCTACTTATTATATATTTTACGAATTTATACAATATAATATCATAAAGTTATATAGTTTCTTATGGTTGTTGAGTTTGATAATTGGAAACAACATCAACATTTTATTTTTGGACATAAAATAAAATATATGTTTTATTTTGAACTCTTTGAAAAAAAATCGACCGAAAAGCTAACTGTAACTAGGAATCGGTTATAGAGATCGAATAACCAGGTCATAATTCTTCCTAAAAAATATGTTGATATAAATACTTTCCCCACAAACTCTACATCCTAAAAAAGTCCATTATTGTCTAAAAGTCTTTTTACTTAGTTGAAGAGTAAAGATTATGATCATTCGAGTAGTCTTGATAACCTATAAAATAATAGTTTAATGTTTTAGATTCGAGCTTCAACTCGATTGGCATATAAAACCCCGCTTCAGTTGAAAATCTCCAAATATATAAGTTTTTTTATATTATGTTTTTCTTATTCAAAAAATCTCAAACAAATTTTTTGTTGCATTAGCAAGTAATTTATTAAAAACATATCTTACATACTTACTAATTTTCCTCTTTTTAATAAAATATGAAATGACGTATGAACGATCAATTTTTTAAGTCATCTCATATTAAATATAGTGAGCCGTCTTTAGCAATCTAAACATGAATTCGTCAATTATTGGGAAATTATATAGTACATGAATCGGTCTGGCGATTCATTTATAAATCTTATCATTCACAAGATAATATTTTTCATCCAAAATTTGACAAAAAACCTTATCCTTTTTTGCCATGGATATGTTTTTAAATACTTTAAAAAAACCATTATTAAAAAAAAGATATCGTGGTTTAAAAAAAATTGTTCAATTATTTAAGTCATTGATTTGAACTTTTAATTTCTTTTTAAAAATGAAAAAGTTTAAAAATTATAATTTTAGATTTTTTGGATTTTAAATTTTGTAAATGCTCGATTTAACCGTTTATAACTACTAGTAAATTATTAAGACGTAAATAAATAAATAAAAGGTTTTAAGGTATTTTTACTCAATAATGTTTTGACAAGTTGAGGTTGAGCTTATTAAGTAATGGACCGACACACGTACATTAATATGTAACTTTTTAATAGCAAAAATCGCTAATAAAACAACGAAATCCAAACAGGCCTTATACCTAACGGGACAGTAAACCTGCTTCGCAAGGGTTTTCATTCATCAATCTCTTTTTTCTCAGTGAGCAGCACAACTATGGAGAAAACGGAGCAAGATCTCTTAAGAGAGATCGACGAGCTTCATCGTCAACAACGCGAGGTACTATAACACTATCGATTACGACTTTAAACTGTCATCAACGTCTAGTGCGCATATATGCTATTCTCTTTTCCGATGTTGATGTATCTTGTTTGCTTTGAGCTTTGGACAGATTACAGAAAGGCTTCGAGATCCTCGAGGACTGCGAAGAGGTGGCTTGGCGGCGGGCGGCGGTCCACGCAACATCGGTGTCAATGGAGGGCGTCTTAGGGGCTTAGTTCGTCAAGTAATTGAAACTTTTCTACATATTTTTATTGTATTTGTATGATTCCTACTGTTGATTGAAGATAAATTTAGGTTTCTTTTTGGTATATAACGATTGTTGATGCAAGTGTTTTTATGAACGGAGGAGTTAGAGATTACCTTTACTAAAGAGAGCTTAATTTTATATGATTTTTTAATTGAGAATTTTATTATCATTTCTTTTCAATAACCTTTTGTTGTTAAATCTATAATTTGTCCGATTTTTTATGGTGATTTTGTCCTTCTTGATTTTCTTCACGATATCTTTTACCTAGTTTTGGAATTTGTTGTTGTTTTATTCAACAATTGTTACTTGTTACAGGCAGATAGGACTGATGCTGAAGATCAACCTCCTGCGAAAAGGAGATTGTCATCTGCTGTTGTTAAGGTAAATTTTCTCTGGGGTGCCTCTTTCGATTCGGTATCTAATTAGTCTTATAATTCTAGTATGAATTGATACTTAGGGTGCCTCTTTAGATTCGGTATCTAATTAGTCGTTATAATTCTAGTATGAATTGATACAATTAGTCGTTATGATTCTAGTATGAATTGATACTTGTGGATATTCTGTATTTTGAGTCTCAAACTTGTTTCATTGTACAAAAACGGGCTTTACCGGTTTTACGATAGTGTCTAGTTGCTTTTGGTATTGGGGTAACATTTATAAGAAGTCGGATGGGAATGTGCCCCTTGAGTTATTCTAAACTGAGGTTGACGTTCTTGGTTTTGAGTGAAGTTAGAGGAGGGTGAAATCATTGACGATGGGGAAGACAAGAAGAAAGAGGATCCTACGGCTGACGGAAATGGAGTAACAAACCATAGTGACGGAAAAGAGTCCAATTTGTATCATAGTGGTTGGTCCAAGAAGGATGTATATCAAGGAGCAGGGAGGAAGGTAGTGACTTGCAAGTTCTTTTATGCAGTTATCTGCTGGCTATAATGTTATATTTGTGTGGCTTATGGTTCTACTACTTACGTAGGGTACTGAAGTATTGGCAGAGCCTCTTCCTAGGGTCTTACCGAAGAATGAGGATCCTAGTCTTGTTAATAGAAATAAAAGAATGCTGGGACAACTCTTAGGAACTTTGGAGGTATGTTTTAATATTTGCTTTGATTGATTCACACTAAATGCTCTTACAAAATTAACTGAGTCATATGTAATCTGACTGTTATGCTGTGTCATAATTATTCCAATACACAAGGGCCTTTTGACCTTCTTTTTTTTTGTAAAATTTTGACCTTCTTTTGATCTATTTGGTGATCTATGAAAGATGTATGTAGAGATGGGGGTTTTAAATTATTCTTCTGTAAAAGTATTAGCAGTCGTATTCTCTAGAAATGTACGGCCATGTGAGGCACTTGGAGATATTGTAGTTATCAAGCCAAGTAGGGGTGACTTCATATATATTTGGAGAATAAGCTCAGTAGATACTAATTTGTTGCTTACCGATGGTTACGACTTACGAGAAATTAGGAAGATTTTTTGGTGAGTAGGTTTGTGGCCTTCACATCTTACTACAGAGTGTAGTTTATAAATAACCACATTTTCTTTGCAATTATTCGCAATCTGTTTTGTTTTTCTATACTTGTCTAGAAAGCTAATAACAAGGTTATATAATTATTCGATGCAAATCGTTTTTAAATAGGTAGAAAGGCAATATCATCTGTTATGGGAATGCAAGATAATCTTGTTCTGGAACATGTTTGTGTAGTTTCGACTGTATAATTCTTTATTTCTTAATCGACCATTTCACATTTCAGAAATTCAGAAAGGAAGAACAGAAATTTTCTGGTACGGAGGCATACTTGAGGCGGTCAAATACTCTGCAAAGAGTGAGTGTACCATGATAAATTTAGTTTATATTATTACGCTTTAATCTTATGCCCTAGGTAATTGAGGCTAACCAATTGTCTTAAGCTACTCCTTAGGCCGAGCAAAGAGCACGTGAAGAAAGTGAAAAACTGAGGCAACAAGAGCGTGAACAAATTGCGGAAAAGCGGAGGAGAGATCTGGTCAATAACTAATCAATTGTCATTGTGCTTAGTCTGATCAGGGACACCTCATTGTGCTCTTATCCCTTATCATACATCTGTTTCTTTTGCAGACTCTGAGAGCTCGTGTTGCCGCAAAAGCAGAGGAAAAAAAGCTGGAATTGCTTTTTCTTCGGTGGAGTGAGCACCAAAAGAAACTTAACAATTTTATAAGGTATACAATGAGCACGAATATTTGTCCATATTCACGTTTTGAATTTTCGGAACTAAATATAATGGGTACTGATGATACTACATCATTTATTGGTTGCAGGTTATTTTTAATTTTGGTCCAAAAGTGTCCATATTCACAATTTTCTTTCAGAGAAAGATAAGTCTCTGGATCATGTGCATACAGATGTTGAAGTTACTTGACAAATAAATGTTTGATTCCTTGCCGTATTAGATTCGCGAAGATCTTAGTGCTTGTTTCTTTAATGCTTGTCGATATGTTTTCAGGACTAAAGCAGAGCCACCAATATATTATATGCCAGCTAAACTACTGGAAGAAGACGCAACTTCACTCGAGCAACGCAGAGAGCAGGTCAGTTCTTGCTGCTGCTATTGTAATTTGAGGTTAGGGTTGGCCAAAATCCACAAAGCTTTGTAGCAAATTATAGTCTTGGACCCCAAATGGATTCCAGACACATGCTTGTGTCGGAATCCAGGCCTGTTTTGGTTCTCACAACCTGGTGGAGCTGACTAAGTTTATTGGCTCAAACCTGGTTTCAACCTGTTTGTCCAAGTGTCTTAACCTCAACCCAGCCCAGATCTCAGTTTAGACCACATTGTTTTGTCCAAACCTCGATTTTGGACATAAGAATTGTGTCTGACCTGATTTTGTCAAAACCAGAAAAGGGCTGGTCAGGTTTGACAAAATTTTAGCACCTATATTTAAGATATTGTTATTATTTTCAAAGTTGCAACTAACAAATAAAACATAAAGCAGATGTTTTTAGAATGGAAGACTGCGAAAAGAGAGGAATTGAGCCAATTTCAAAAGCAGATAGAAGACAACTATCTGGCAAATGTCGAAAAGGAAGTGGAGAGGTGGCAAAATGCGAGAAAAGGTAGGAAAGTGGACAATGATCCAATGAACTTACAGGAAACAATGGACAAAGAACTTGATAGTCATAGAATGGAACATGGCCCAAAGACAAGAAAAATACCTGGTGCAGACAATGTGGAAGACGAGGATGATGTTGAAGATATGGATGCGGCTGAGGATGACATTATCGATGACTTGCTAGTTGTTAACGAAAATGGTGGTACGAAGGTCGATAATAACTCCACTGCTGCTAAACCTGAGGATGAACCCATCTAAAACACCTCTCTTTTGTACTTTCTCTACTTAATATTCTGAGTTATTATTGTTATTTTCTTTATCCTACTGTCCACTCGCTAAAATTCTTGCTTTTGAATTTTTGTACTAGTTATGATTTAACTTTCTTTTTTGGTTATGTATGGATAAATTAGATTTTCAATTTTGATTCCATCTAGCGTACCTGTGGGTTTAGCAATCATTTTTGGTTTTTTTTTTATACTTAAATTTATCAGCTTAATAAAATTGACGTATTGAATTTCGGAAATTAGTTTGTTGATTGCTTTATCTTTCTGGCTCTATAAGCTTATGTGGTACATTAGAAGATTAGACTAACGTCCTGTTTGAAGACGTATAGTAGTTGGAGAAAAGCCTAGATAGATGGAACTCATGACTTCCCCTGAAGTTCGGATAAATGTAACCTTTTATACTTAAAATTAGGGATGCCAAATGGAATGTGTATGTCTAAAACTGGTTCCATTCCAAGTTAAAGACCATCCTACACTCGTATTAAGGGTGCGTAATTTAATAAAATGAAATTGATTAAAATACGAAACTGAATGTTTAAGATATTTATTTAATATTATTTTTAATTTTATTTTAGATATATTTCTGGACGAATTTATCCTTTTACTTCGATTTAATTACATAACTGTATGAAGTATATTCTAAATAGATCCAAATAAAAAAAACAATCTATTTTGCTAATTTTACCCGCAAAACACTAGGAATCAAATATCATATTGCTACAATTTCGTGTAGTTTTTCAAAAACAATTTATATTCAAAGTTGTCTCAAGAACATTCGAGTTTAAATTTCTTCTAACAAAAATACAAAATCAATCACGATTCAACCGGAAGTTTCAATCAAGGAGAAGTTAATGAGTTTATCTCGCCGGAGAACGCCGGAAAAGTGAGTGAAGTTGTTTTTTTTAAAAAAAAATTGGTCTTGTGAGCCTTCGCACCATCGGTCATACGCACCACTGTTTTGGACCATGTGCACTGGTGGTGTTGGTGGTATATGACTACCGGTTTTGTGGCCATGCACCACCGATTTAGAACCCTTAAACCGGTGGTGCATGACTACAATGTTTTCTTGTCTTTTTTACTTTATGAACCCTTATTTTAACATGTTTTATGTAAAAAAAATATCCTTACTTAGTTTGATTTGTTTTTTTGAAATTCGGAGGTGCGCAAATGGTATTAGGGATGGACATATGAATATGGACTGAACCGAAATAACGGGTTTGATTCGATTTTGGTTCTTTATAAATACTCATACGATTTCCTTATCTTAACCGAGAACCGAATAGTACCCATAAAAAACCGAATAACCAATGGAATCATTAAATACCCACGGTTCAGTTCCAAACTGTTCATTTGGTTACAAAGTAGTCATTTGGTTAGAAAGTATTCATTTGGTTAGAAAGTAACCATTTGAAACCAGACATGTAATCGAAACTCGAGTGTAGCCGATTTTTTTTTTGTTTTTTTTTGTTAGATTAAGTACCCATACCGAACCGAGAGGATACCTGAATTTTAATCGATTTCTAAATGGATACTAAATCTAAAGAACCGAATGCCCATGCCTAGATGATAGAGATAGATATGGTGATGATTTCAGTACGGACTACACTTAGAGATAAAAAATTGATTTAATTCAAATTATTATTTTAAAAATAAATCAAAATCAATTAGAATTTATTAGATTTTAAAAAATTAAATTTCATATTTTAAAAATATGTAGCTCGCACGAACTATTTTATTAAATAAAATTCAAATATAATTGTTATTTACAATACTATATAAAAAATGGTTAATTACTATACGTATTTATAAAAAAACCGCGAGGTTTTATTAATTAAATTAATATTTTGATTCATGCATTGTGTCTATTAAAATTTAGCTTTAAAAAAATTATGAGTGACATTAATGTTTTTATGAATAAAGTTTAAATATAATTATTATTTTAGATTTTAATAAAATTTATAATAATCATCTCATAAAAGTTTATAATTATTATTTTAATGAGTTTTATTGCTAAAATTTTAAATTATTTATAACTGATCCCACCGTGTGTATTTATTTATTATTATGAGATTTTAAGAAAATAAAATTTATATTTTAAAAAAATATAATTAATTAAATTTATAATTTCTAATTGGAGTAAATGGGATAAAAACAATTAAAATTCACTAAAAAATAAATTTACATTAAATAAATTTCAAATACATAAATGGTTAGTAAATAAATACATGAATATTTTTTTTAGAAAATGATATTTTTTATGAATGCTAAAAATAATAAATGTTAATATGCTTAAAAAATTAAATGAGGTCAATTAACATCTAAAAATAAGTTATTAACACTTTAAAATATATATAATTTTTAGAAAATGTTATTTTTATAAAATATAGTTTAGAGAGGGAGTTATAGAGAAGTGAGTGAGAAGAAGAAGTTAGAGAGAAAATGAAGTGGACGCAAAGTAAAAAAAAACTTAAATACCTCAAAGGGCATTTTCGTCTAAAAACATGTACAATTATACCAAATGTATGTAAACTCAAAACTGGAGAAACTTAGACTCTCTTTGGGTATGTATTTAGCATGATACTATTTTAATAGTTTATTAAATTTTTAAATATATATTTTTAAAGATAATTTTTATGATTAAAACTATATCTTTAGAGTTGTTAAGATGTTATATACTTATACAACAATTTAAAAAGATTAAAATTGTTTATATATTCATACACTATTTGTATAAGCGTAAATAACAAAATAAAACTAAAAGGATATTCAATTAACAAAATAAAGTTTTAATACTCATATCAATAAAACTAAACAATAAATTAATTGGACAAAATAAAAACGATGTTTAAAACAATAAAATAGAAAAACTGAACAAAATAAAAATAATGTTTAATTCAATTAAATATATATATAAATAAACTAAATCATCGTAACCGTGGTGATGTCGGAGGATCTTGATCGTCAAAAGGTGGTAGTGCTAGAGGATTTGGAGGAAAATCAGCTTCCATGGATTGATTAAGTCGAATCCAACGATAACCTTTGAGCTTTTAGTCAAATGTGATAGTTTCATATATTTTTGAAAGGTGTTTTCGTAATAAAAACAATAAAGAAACTCTGGACAGTGTTTAGAGAGATAATTTTTACTATGTTTCATTATTTCAAAATAACACATTATGTTTTTGTAAGAAGAGAAGAGTATATATTGAGAAAACAGAGAATATTTATTGAAAAATGAGGGAGCAGTGAGACGAGGGCATGAAGATTAAATATTTAAAATAGGAAGATAGATTTAAGCCGATGAATCAATGTGATGGAGAAGAGAGAGAGAGAGAGGAATATGATGATGTTCATACCTATGCTCCTTCGTGGTCCATCTACTGCTTTTCTTTTTCTCTATTCTGGATGCTTATTTCCGAGTCTGGTTTGTAGAGTCAGATTTGTTTTAATCTGAATGAGAATCCATTGTCAACGGCTGTGGATCTAAGACAATCTGGTTCTGGAAGACATTCGAGTCAGTTGTGGTATCAGTTTCCGATATGGAACTCCGATCTCTAGAGTCCTCCGACATGATCATGATGTTATTTGGATTCGGTTCCGTTTGGTGGATGAATGGCTCATCCGCATCCTCCTCCTCCGGTTTATAGAATCTGGGAATGGGATGGGCGATCGTTATCGGGTCAATCTCATCGTAAAAGCTGTTAAAAAACTTTTCCATAGCCTCATGTTCCTTCTCCTCCATATAACACATTTCGTAGTTCATACCAAAACTAGTCACGATAAAACTTTAGTTTTAGAGAGTTTGAGATTTGAATTATACTTTTAGTTTTATTTTTAGAGAGTCTAGGAGAGAGAGTTTGATTATTAATTCAAATTAGTTGAAAGTATTTTAGAAAGAAAGCGTATATATTTATAGAAGTTTAAGAATATTTTTTGAAATGGGTTCTTTACTTTATCCATAGGCTCATTCGACGGAAAGTTGTTAGAAAATATTTTGGGAGGGAGATTTTGAGTTTGAAAACATTTGAGTTTGTTATGGACGTGTGATATTAAAAAAAGCCACATGTGTCATGTTGTTTTAAATGATGATATTGCATGTAGGTGTGTTAGAAGATCAGGTGCCTGGTTCTTCGGAGCTTGCTTATTCAGTGTACTTGGTACAACAATACATGTAATATCTTTGCAGTAGGCTAAAACAAGTTTCGACAGTAATAATGGTGATTCTTAATCTAAACTCTCATTATCCCTCCAATCCATGTGTTTTAGAATTGTTGTTATAGGTTTTAGTAATTAATTGTTTTATTTTTCATATTTTTTTCCCTCTGTTTTGCTTGCATGAGTTCTATTGTGCCGGAATCTTTGCTGAGAGAAGATGATGTTAGTGTCTTTTTTTTAGTTTGATGTCAAATAATATTGAGTTTCAAATTTATTAATTTGAATAAAATTTGTAGATGAATTAGGGCCGTCAACGGTTTTTGGAGAACCAAGAATCGGAACCAAACTGATAAAAATCGGATCGCCTTTAACGGTCTGGTTCGAAACTAAATCGATTAAACCAATAAATCAGTAGCACCGATTATGAACCGAACTGATAAAACTGATAAAACATCCAACTGGTAAAAATTATGAAAACACAATTTGTGTTAATATGTTTCATAATTTTTCAGTATAAAGTAACTCTAGACAGTGTTTAGAGAGTTAATTTTGTAGTTTCATAATTTCAGCTTCCATGTGTTTTCATATGTCATAACCAATTACACTAGTATTTTTTCACAACAACTCTCTATTTTCGCAAGTTATTATAACATACCAAGTAAAAAATGTTTACTTTCATAGATAAAAAATGGTTAATTCTAAAAGTTTAATATAAATATAAATTACCATCTTTTGACATGTTTTATCATATTAATATATAAAATTGTTAATAATTTTTTATAGGGTAATTAAAATTTTAATTTGAAAAATATAGATAAATCATCATCAATCTAACAATAACTACAACGGTTAGTTCACCAAAAAAAAGAACTAAACTTTAATTACTAAGCGTATGGTTCTAAAATTTTGAGCTATAAATTTAATTTATTCTTTCATTGAACTTTCAAATAGAAAAAACTTTATTTTTTAAAAATGACTCCTATAATTATTGTCGACTCTAATGATGATTCTAGTTCAACATTTATGATGATTTGTCACCAGTTGATAGCTCATTAGAACGACAAAAAATTGAAAAATGACAACCACGAAAGAATACTCTTCATCTTCTTTTGATGATGCAATTTTATATTTTGCTAATGAAGATTTTTCTGTATAATATTTTTAATATTTTAGAGATGAAGAAGATCCAAATAATATTATTTTTCCCGCTGGTGGAAAAAAGAAGAAGAAATTTAGTTAAATAGAAGAAAGTCGGAAGAATAAGAAGAATATGAAGAAGAAGAATCTTCTTTTGATGTCTACAAACATGACTTCAAAGTTTGTTTTTAGTTTTTAGTTTTTATATGTGTTTGTTGTTATTTCTTTTTAGTTCTTCTGTCTCAACTATAATTGTTTTATATCAAATGCACTTTCTAATTACGCAACCAAAAATGCTCTTAAAGTTGCAACCCAATGTAATGCCTAATGCAGCGTAATTTTTCCATTCTTTTGTGCAACCACCTATAAACATAATTTCATAATCCTTTTACGTAACCACATGTGAATTAATTTGACAACCATTTTACATAACCACTTATAACGTATTTTTGTAGCCAGTATACATATAATTTTGCACCTAAATATGTTAACCCATGAACTATTTTTTCAGATAATTGTCTAAATATATATATATATATGTGAATGTATGAAATCAAAGAATTAACATAACTAAAACAATCATATAATCATAAAAATGATAACAAATTAACTCGACATAAATAAAAAATACCAAAACAAAAACGAAAATCACATGTGAATCGATAAACAATCAATAAATACAAAAAAATAAAAGAAAATACAAACAATCGATAATTACAGAAGATATTGATCGAAGAAAGAAAGAGAACTTGATCTCAAATTGAAGAACAGATTGATCGAATGAAAAAAAGAAAACAAATAGATCAAATCGGGAGTATGATGAGTATTATTGAAAATCTATGTGATCATCAATTATTTAGTTTCAAAACTATATGGTTATTAGTACATTTTCAAACCGTGTATTTCTAAAGATACAAAGTTTTCTTATTATCATTGGTTATTGGTATTGATATAGAAATGGGTTTTTAAGGATTAATTTATAAACAATGTAAATTCAGGGACTTGATTGTAATTAGTGTAAGTTTTGTCTTTAATTTGTGAACGATGTAAGTTTTAGGAAGCTATTGTGACTTTGTATGATTTGTAAGGATCAAATAACAATTAGTCCATTTTTGTAACATATTCAGTTTGAGACTAAGTCTTGGCTCCTTTATATAAAGGACCAGACTGTTCTAATAAAGGGGTTGAACTCTTTTAACCTGAAACTCATTGGTATTTTGTGTTTCTCTCTCTAAAAACTCTTAAGCATTTTCTCTCTCTATATTTTTTCCTTAGCAATTTACTTTAGCAAATCAAAACCTTATCAAGTATATTACCACGACGCTACCATTATGGTGATAGGACAAAACGTGAATCTTACCGTGTTCTATCGTTACAATAACGGGATGGACGAGATGAAATGATGTTGTTACCGTGACGGTCGAGACGATATAAAAATCCGTTGTAACAGAAACCATATGTGACAGTTAATTAAAGAAAAGTTTCAAATTCATTAATGCATGGACTAATGATACAAGTTTCTTAAGTGTTGTTGAACAGAATTGGAGATTACAGATTAATGGAGACATCAATCAGATTTTTTGGTACAGGCTTAGAAGACTTAAATCCTGTTTAAAGGAGTGAAACATCAAGCACTTTGGAAATATCTTCAACAACGTTAAAACTACTACTGATGAAGTTAAAAATTTGGAAATCCTTCAGTACATGGCCAATAATCATTCTTCAAAAGATACTATATCTAAAGCTAACAGTCTTCACATTAAAGCCTTAGAAATAAGGAAAACTACTAGAGACAAAAATGTTACAACAGTTGGCTTAAAGATGGTGATGATAACACAAAACTCTATCATGCTTACGTCAACAAGAAAAGAAGAAGGAATGTGATAAAGGGTATCAAAGAGGGTAGTACATTTATTATATTCATGATGACATTGGCAAATCAGCTGATTTTTTTTTCAAAAACCATCTTGTATCTAAATCTTACATTAGCCAGGATGATGAGAACAAATTGTTGCAGGATCCTATCATAGATAACATTCCCAGGCTTATTACTATTGAGGATAATGATGCTTTGCTTAATCCCACTCAAAAGGATTGAGTATGAAGCATCATTAACACCATGAGTAATGACAGCGCAACTGACATTGATGGATTTAATATCCATTTTTAAAAACCTGTTGGAATGCTATCGATATAGATCTATGCAATGCCTTTAATCCCTATCTTCTTGGTAGCAACATCCCCTATGGTGTCTTTGCTACTAGGATTTGCTTAGTTCCTAAAACCACAAGCTCTACTAGCTAGCAGAACTACAGACCCATAAGTTTGTGTTAGATGTTTAATAGGATTTTTTCAAATTTGATTAACTCTAGACTAGCTAATATCTTGCTTAACATTATCTTCAGTTATCAGGTAACTTTTGTTAAAGGTAAGCTTATCCACGAAAATATTTTGATTGCCAAAGAATTGATACATGACATTAATAGAAAACCCAAAAGAGGCAATATTATGATTCAATTTGATATGTCGAAAGCATTCGATAGAATGGCTCACTCATTTGTGCTAAAAGTTTTGTCACAATTTGGGTTTTCTAATAACTTCATTAGTCTTATTAAGAAGCTGATTACAAAAGTTAATGCTTTTATCCTCATTAATGGGTCTGTGGTTGGTTACTTCAATCAGAAGAAAATATTGAGGCAAGAAGATCCTTTATCTCCTAGCATTTTCATTCTTGCTGAGGAAGTGTTAATTAGAGGGCTCTAGAATCTTTTTAAAACCTATAACAGTATGCTTAATGATTCGAGAACAAACCTGTTAGTTCCCTGTCTTGTATTTGCTGACAATATTCTAGTATTTACTAATAGCTTGAGTTACTCCATATACAATTTAAGCAGGTTGTTGGACAAGTATCAATCAGTTTAAGGGCAAGCAATCAATAAGGATAAGACTAAGTTGATTACCTCTTCTAGAATGAATCATTCCAGGATTAAAAGTTTGAAGTTTTTTACTGGCTACTCAGTGGACAACCTGCCTTCAAGCTATCTGGGAATCACCCTCTGTGGAAACAACAAAGGGAAGAACCTAAATACTATGATAGACAAAGTAAATGACAAAATTAGTGAGTGAGATTCTAATCATTTGTCCTATGGTGTCATAATGACTTTGATCTCCTTTGTTTTGCTTCCAATAACATACTATTGGATGCAAAATACTATGATTCCTAAAACCATTACAAAAAGATTGGAATCTAACTTCAATAGATTTTTATGGAGATCAAACTTCAATGATAAAACTATCCACTGTCTAACTGAGTTTTATTTGTAAGCCTTTTGAGGAAGGTGGACTGAACATCAAATCTTTGAGTGACATCCAACTCACCTTCTCTCAAAAGCTCTGGTTCATTTTCAGAAAGAATAGTTGTCTATGGTCTAAAGTTCTTCATACTATTTACTGTCCTACTAATCATCCTTTTGAAGTTAACTGTAATAAGTCAGGTTCTTTGGTTTGGAAGAGACTAATGGGAGTTAAAGATCAAGCTGAGCAAAACATTAAATGGATTCTTGGAAAGGGAAATATGGATTTATGGCTTGAAGACTCGCATAATTTCCCTCATTTATCTAATCCATCAATCTATGGTTCAAATATCTGGCTCCTTGAATCGAAGGTTAATTCCTTATGGAAGGACAATGACTGGGACATAAGCTGCTTTCAAAGCTTTCTTTCATGTGACAAAATTACTCAGATAAAGAAATTCAAGATCAATCATAATGAAGATGACAAAATGTATGGAAGCTTTCTACCTCTAATAAATTTAACACCAACCTTACTTGGGATAGCATCATAATCAGACATAACAAGTCCAGCTTTTACATAAAAATCTGGAACCATAAAATACCAGGAAGTTCTATTTCCTTTGTTGGAGGCTTATTAATAACTTTATTCCTTCTGAAGATATTTTAAGGGAAAAAAATTCATTATTGTTTCCAAATGTTTGTTTTGCAGCAGTTTTAAAGAGAAAAATCATCTCTTTGTAAGTTGTAGCTTCGCTTGACAGATTTGGAACCACTTTAGTTCCTTATTTAATATCAAAATCGGTCTTCGTATGATTTTAAATCATGTAATTCGAATGTGGTTTTGGTTTTCAAAATTAAAATTTCATATAACTCATATAATCCTTCAAGTTATCTGTTGGATCAAATGAAAAAACAGAAACAAATCGAAATTTAATGGCAAGCATTGATGAGTCCAGATATTTTCACCAGTCACTGTAGAAACCAGACATGGGCAATTCGGAAAAAAACTACCCACTGAACCATCCAAACTAGACAAAAGTATTAAAAGCGAATCATCTTTTGACTAAGCTAATTGCTAATCTGCTTAATAAACTAATGAGTTTTTGAACTCGACCCGGTTCCATAAATATGACCCGAAAGCCCATGTGGTTCATAATTAAGGGTATAAATACCCAATCACTTTCATTAAATAAGGGTGATAGACATTAAATACAACCAGACATCTTAAATCTCACTCTACTAAACACTTAAACATTAAATACACTTGAAACACCACAAAACACCTGACCAAATTACCCTCAGTAAAAAATAATCCTCATCAAGCATAACTTTGTCTCCTATGCTATTGACGTAGTAATTAAAGTTATCAAAGGAATCAATATGTCTAATAATTTGACCAATAAACACTGGTCAAAAGTTTTTAATGCAAGAATCTCCCTAGGATGTAACCTCTGTTGAAAATAGAAGCAAGATTCCTACTTACCTTAAATGGTTGCCTCTAGAGAAAAATATAATTAATTTGAACGTTGACGACGCTTGCTCTCACTCGGGAGAATCGTGTGAAGGGATCTTGTTCAGAAACTGGGAAAGAGACATTATTGCGGGCTCTGGTGTCATATATAGAAAGGTCAACCCTCTGCTTGTTGAAACCAGAGCTTTGATAGAGTGGCTTATCATTTGTAGACAGAATAACTGGACTGATGTTGATATTGAGACTGATAGTCTTCTCCTTATCAACATTCTGGCGAAAGGTAAAGCTGACTGGTATACTGATTCTCTACTAGACATTTGTAGAAATATTCTTCATCCCAAAATTTCTCTAAGACACATTTCTCGAATTCAAAATCAAGCATCTGATTGGATTGCAAAATGGATGTTGTCTTGTAATGAACATCATAAGTTCAACCATTTGTCAGCTCCAAACGCTCTTCTGTCCATTGTTCTTCTGGAGAACTTAGGTTTGGGTTATATTAACCCTGATTGATTCTCGCTTCGTGAATTTTTTGTGGTTAATTCTCTGGGATGCTTTCAATTTCAAAGTATGGATGAAGTTTCTGGTGAAATTTGGACCGGGTCGTTTTTTGGATCTCTGGCTATGGATGTGAAGGAATAGGAAAGAGAAAGAAACCTTTGTGATTTGGTAGGCGAGAGTTTCAATTTGGCGCATTTTATTTAATTTTGCTTTCGTTCAAATATTTGTTATCTTTTCAATTTTGGTTCTTAACTTCATAATTTCTCATTTTTTTCATTATCAATAAAATTTATTTGCTTAAAAAATAAATAAATAAACGCTAATTAATAAATTTTATTTTAAATATTTATACTAATTTTAGTTTGAATATTTATATTTATTTAGATGGTTACAGAATCTCTATAAATCCAGCTTGATTTAATTATAAATATTTGGATGAATTATTTAGTAGTTTAAAATTTATAAAGCGTAAAAATCCGGTATATATTTATTTAAAGGTTTTGGCTAAATGAGGTCCCCTTTGGATAATCAGTCCCAATTATAACAATACCCACACATATTTTAAGTAGCCCCAAATTTATACCAAAAACACCCTTTCATTTTTACAAAGTTATAACCATATCCACTAACCATCCCCAAAACAAACACAAATCTAAACCAGCCCCAACTTTCCCTCTCATTTCTCCACTACTCAAAACTTCCAAATCAGCCCCAAATTCAAACTTAAAGAACTTCAGTAGATCAATACCCAGTCAAGAACGACAATGGGAAAAGGAAAAGAATAAGTTTATACTCTTAAATATTTTTTTTTCTATATTTAGTTTTTCTTAAGTTTTGAAGATTTTGATATAGAATGGTTGTTAGAATATGCGAAACATGTATATTAAGTTATTTTTAGTTGTATATTGATGCTAGGGTAGAGTTGGTGTGGCTGATTTGGTGTTTTAGGTTAGATTTTAGAGTTTTGGTTTCAGGTCTTCAATGGAGGTTGAAGGTCTGTTCGAGAACCCCCCCCCCCCCTCCGGGTGAGCATATTCATACCGACGGGTAACATAATTTTTTCCATAAAATTCTTCATCCCCTTCGGGTGTAAACGGGTTGATCCGTCGGGGTAACCAACATGGATTTGTTCATGTTCTTAAGCCTCGCTGGGTGTTGCTGGATTGACCCGACGGGGTCAAAATTAGAATTTAAATTAATATTAAATCCCCGCAGGTTGAAAATTGTTCACCCGGCGGGGTCAAAATTGAATTTTGAAATTAAATATAGTTCCCCGCCGGGTGAAAATAGTTCAACCGGCGGGGACCTAGTTAATTTTGTAGGAATTCTAACTTATTTTGTTCTATTTGTTCCCGCAGACATAAAGCACCTCGGCCCGCTAAAGAGAAGGCGGCTAAAATCCCGAGACGAGAACGAGAAGTCCCTCTCCCAAAGAAAGGCGAAGGAGGTAGCCGACGGTCAGCGGTCGATCGCCCCGAACAAAGGGAACACCCCGAGCGTGAGGTGCGCCCGGGCCACACCGAAAGATCCTTGTGACATTGAAAATATGATGCCACAAGGGAGCCCGTTGTACGACCTTCTCCTCCATGTGCGCTAATAGACGAGGTCGACACAGAAGAGGAAACAGAGGTCTCAATGCCACCACCGTGAAGACAGGGTACGGTCGGACGTCCTACTGATCTGGAAGGATAAAGGAACTTGTTTTTATCGCAAAACAATATCCTTCTGTTCGCGGATTACGCGCAGCATGAGGCGTACTACACATTCATGGACAACGTAAGTTTTTTAATTTTGGATTAACTTATATTTTGTTATTAGTTTTAATGTTTTATTTGTGTTAAAATTATATGTGTGTTTGGATTTTTTGCAGGCACGATCTAGTATCACCGTCCAGTCGAAGTACGGTCTGCTCGGTCAGTGGGACCTTAACAAAAAGTTGGGTGTCAAAGCTTTGTTGGAAGAGACACCGTTCTGGCCACTAATGCGCCATCTTCTAGAAGTTCAACACGCACGTATAGTTGGCGGAGGTGTTCATTGAGAGGTGGCACCAAGAGACCAACACCTTCTAGTTTGCTTTCAGGGAGATGACCATCACGCTAGATGACGTGTATGTCATCACTGGCCTCCCGGTCGAGGGGAGAATTATCGACGCCTTTAGGACATATGATATATGTGCGACATATGCACGCTATGCAAATTTGTTGGAAGTTTCGGCGGATGCTGTGCGGGAGAATATGGAGGCGCATGACGGGAGTGGGTTTGGCCTCCGATGGCTACGGACGAAGTTCTCTGGGGCGGAGTATTGGGATTCTAATGCCGACCTCACTACGGAGATGAAGAAATCAGCTGCTAGGGCATACATCATGTTCTTCCTTGGGTGTACCATCTTCGCAAACACGAGCCAAAAGAACATCCAATGCGATTTTCTCTACTACCTCGACGATTTGTCTGACCTCCGTAAGTATGGATGAGGTACATATACACTAGTGTGGTTGTACAAAATCTTGGGAGGCGTTTCAAAGCACTCTTTGAAGAGCTTGGTCGGGTTTTCGGCCCTGATGGAATGTTGGATCTACGACCACTTTCCCATATTCCGGGCGGCGGTTAACAACGGTTATGGCCCGACTGATCCAAAAATGCTAACGTGGTTGCCCAAAAGGATCACGGGATCAGTAGCTCGCGGGAAGCCTTACTACCATGACATCCTCACGGCGCAAGGAGAGACAAACGTAAGTATGGTTGTTTACGTATATTATTATTTGACTATTAATTATATAATTATATGTGTTATTTCTTTTTTGTAGGTGATATTCTGACCTTACGAGGATGTGCGTGAAGTGTGGCTGGAGCATGCAATAGGGTTATATCGGAACCCTATTCGCCTTATACTGGTAAGCAAAGCATATCACCCGAACCGAGTGATGATGCAGTTTGGTTGGATCCAAGAAAAGCCGTTAGACCCCCTTTTGGCTAGAACCGGTCTGTAAAAATGAGACCATCTCTGTTATGCGCTGCATGGGAGGCACTGGACGAACTGGAGGGAGCACCTTTACATTATCGATAGGTACTCGAGACCCTTAGAAGGTAGTAGCCACACGTCATCCCCGCAGTACAAGGAGTACGTGAAGAGGTACGGTTGGTTTAATATCACGCCTTGTATTCTTACCGAGAGGTCCGCGGTTGATGCGATCAACACGATTAATCGTGTTCGGCCGTTAGACAATTCTCCTGACGAGCTCATGTCGTTTGTAAAGAAGGTGTTGGAGATCACTAGTCCGTGGCTTTTGATTATGGTAGTCGCATTCGTCTTTTACATGTTGTTTTAGTTTGCGAACTACATTTTGTGGATTGTGTTTTCTGTGTTTTACATTTTGTGTTGTTGTACGATGATCACAATACTCTTGTTTTCAATTTGTTGTTAACTACATTGTTCGCGCGATATAATGTCGTTTTTGATGAGTCCGAATTCAGAATACTCCCCGGAAGGGCAAATCAGTGTAATTCTCTCCGAAATCCGGACAGAACTTTTGGACCGGACAGATCACTTCGAACCAGTATGAGCCTAAGGTTGTTCGAACTATGACAAAAGTACTAAAAAACCTAAACACTTCTTGACTAAGCTACATGTCCTCCTGCTTAGAACTCATGGGTCTTTAAACATGACCCGGGTCCGTTAAACTTGACCCGAAAGCCCATAAGGGCCCAAATTTCATACTATAAATACCCAACCACCAGCATTAACTATGGGTAAGAAAAATTAACTGCTGCCAAGCTGCTTAATTCTCTCTCCACATTAAAAACACTTTGAAACACCCTTAAACACCCTCACACCACCGTGAAACACCCTTACACCGCCACTTGAAATTACCAGCCTACCCTCAGGCTACTTTTATCCACACCAGTTTTGTGAATTGTTTCTCCTTGTACCATGAATTCAACCAAAACACGTTTTCCATTTAAGCAAATGTGAACTTTTAGTGTTTTTAATTCCTTCCAACCCGGCGGTTGAACAATTTCAACCCCCCGGTTGAAAACAACCCCGACGGTTAAAAATATATCACCCGGCGGTTGACATATTTTCAGCCGCCGGTTGATGGGGAGTTTAGAAATTCAATTTTATAGTCATCCACCTCGGCGGTTGAAAATTAGTCAACCGTCGTTGACATTGTCAACGATATGAAATTTATGGACCGTTGGGGTCTTGCACCAATGTTCCATACGAATTGTAAGTCTCTTGTTGGCACTCACCCCGCCAGTATGAAAAATGTAAGCCGTCTAGGCAGTTTTAACCCCGCTGGTGTAGTATTTCAACCGGCGGATGAAAGATTCTGCCCCGGTGGGGTCCAAGCCTAATTAATTATACCAATTCCAAGGTAAATGTTCCAAATCACCCCGACGGTTGAAAATGTCTAACCCGACGGGGAACTACTAGGAAGTCCTTAATGACTCTCCCGCCAAAAAAGACTCCCACAAAGTGTGACTCCCGCCAGCTCAAACTTCCGTCAAATGAGATTCCCACCAACATGTTTTACCATTATAAATATACAATTATTATCAAGCAACATGACATCCATCAAACACTCTTAAACAAATGGAGTTTACGCCTAATGAAGACTATTATATGCTTATAGCAGTGAAGGATTCCCGCGCCGAGTTGGGTGAAGATAAGAGTGACACATTTTTTGAAAGGATCTTATGTCATATGTATTACAACTACGGTTGTTTAAAAACTGGAAGTGTCGTTGTGCGCAACCGTGACGAAATCAAGAGACGGTACCTTTTCGCCCAACCGCTCACGAAGTTGTTGTTCATGCCGTGGAGAATAAAAGAGGAGGCGGTAAAGGCCTGGGACATGACAGTCTGCGAATATATCACTAGGGATATGGCAACATATGTGGAGGATATGGTTATGGCAAGGGAGGATGGCGACGATGTTTTACACAACTTGCGATACGACTACTAATAGTGTAATGTGTTGTCTTCGAACGTGTTCGCTATGTGATTATTCTCCTCATTTCTTATGTGATGCTAAGTTGTTATGTTTGAGTTTCTAGTTGTTATTTAATATTTATGTATTTTACATATCACGGACACATTATTTTTGGGTTTTTCAAGTTGTTTACCCTTCAATATGTGGATAGAACATTTATTTTATAGACATTAAATTCCCGCCAAAAACATTACCACATAAACTCCCGCAAAAAACTTTGCCACATAAACTCCCACCAAAATAAGTTCCGCCAAATTCCAACTCCCGCTAAATAAACTTACCCTTTCGCGCTTATTATTTTAAAATTGACCACCGACTCCTAGTCTATAAATACTAGAATATGAGTATGAAACTAGAAATTAAGTTATAACAATGTCTGATTCTGGCTGGAGCGTGCACAAAGATGCAAACCTCCTCATCACATTTGACTTCGTCAGAGGTACGATGCAAGAGGAGATTCCTGGTTTCGTCGATGCGGTTTGTGCAGAATGTTCTTCAACCACGGTAGGGAGGAATCGTGTCCAGGATGTTTAATGCCCCGACCACGTGGACGCGAAGAGGTGGCCGATAGATTAGCTTATCTTAAAACAATGACTATACAGATTGAGTCACTTCCTTATGAAGTCTGAAGAAAAGTACAAAAAGTATTCAACATGGGATTCCAAAGTACAATTATGTAGGAGATCGTGTCACATGCGGATCAACAAATTGAGCAAGAAATAGTCGAATCAATAGCCAGCGCCGTTGATACTAACACAAGTCCCGAAGGAAGTAGTGAGGAAGATGAATATTCATTCGAAAAACTCTTTGAGTATGGATGGAACTATCCGTCTCCATGAAACTGAGTGCGCTATGTTTACTCATTGTTAGCTTATGTATCATATGCTTTAACGTATTTGCTTATGTATTTCTAATTATGCAATGCTTTTGATTTAAGTGTAATGTTATAATGCAATCGCCGGAAAACGAAGTTTAAGTGCTATTGTTTTTAATCTAATGCCGACCCCGTCGGTTAGAAAATTGTATACCGGCGAGGATCTTGTGAACCACCGGTTGACAAATTCTCAACCGCCGGAAACCTAGGCTTAATTACTATGAATCGAAACAAGGATGCGATTTAACCACCTGTCTCAAAATTCTCAACCGCCAGTGACGTTTTCACACGGCGGTTGAGTATTCCAACCGCCGGTGTGAAAATATCCACCCGACGGTTGACTAACATGAAAATAATTTCCATTTCTCCTTAATGCCTACGCATGTAAACCGGCTGTATCAAAATTCTCAATCGTTGGGGATGTTTTTACACTGACGGTTGAGTATTTCAACCGACGGTTTGAAAATATCCACCCAGCGGTTGACTAAGATTAAAAAACATTCATTTTCTCCTTCATGCCTACCCATGTTCCCCGCCGGTATCCAAATTCTAAACCGGCGGTTTATTAAAAAACATTCATTTCTCCTTCATACCTACCCATGAAATTTTCATAAGTTGTTACGTTCATGCCAAGCGACGTCCCCCGCAAGAGGGTATATATTATTTGTATGTTGTTAATGTTTGAGGAACATGCATACGTTAGTAAGAAGCATAAATTAGCACAAAGGCGAACATAAAATAAAGAACCAACTCAAACATAAAATTATTGTGTTTTTATGACAAACATGAAAAAAATACCAAATTTTAGCATGCATGTGCATTACAATAACATAGTAATCAAGTAAAAATGGATAAATCTGTTACATTGGGGCAACCATTTTTTAGTTTTTCATATCTTTTGCAACGAGAGACAATCGACAATGCCCAACCCTCTGCTTCAGGTGAACGCAACTTCAGGCAACATGGATGTATCCTTGCACAAGGGGAGTCCACCATAATCCCAAGCTACAAAATGAAACGTCGATAAAATAAATGTCTTAATGTTAGAACTAATCGTGAAGGTTGAAAAATACTTACGTTAACGAAATGGTTGGAGTTGACCCAACCCAATCCGATTTCCACCCGGTTTGACATTGGAGGCGGTGCACCTCTTAGGGGGAGAAAAGTGAAGCCGATGTCCATATTTTGGTACACTCCAACAAAATGGAGTACGCAGTTAAAAGCAGATGCAATTGCCACCCCCATCTCGGGCATGGACATTCAATGGGCTTTAGTACCCACGTTACCAGAGCACTTCACACACTCCGCAACATCAATCAGTTCCTCCATGCTTGTAAATATTTTAACATACACGGATGCATAATCCATCAGCTCGCTGTAAAGGGAATCCCTTATCAACCTCCACCCATCTTGTTGCCCGTTTAACGCATACGCTATCGAGTGGTACCCGCAATGGCCATCGGATTTTACGTCATTAATTGACTCCAAAAATGGTCTAAAGTAGATGAGGAATTGTATTAAGTATCCTTTAGGGTCTACAAAACTTGCCTTGGACGGCAACGTTGAGCTTGACCTACAACCAACCGTTCCACTAGAAAGCATCGTTCCACTTGCTTGGGTTGGGATCAGACTAGCTTTCTTACGAGCGGAAGCACTATCGGAACTAGCTTTTTTACGAGCGGTAGCACTATCAGAACTAATTTTATTCCCCGGATTTTCCCCCCAAATTTTTCCCCTTTACTTGACGTTGCCGGAGGAGATTTGAATTCATTAGCAAATGAAGGCGAAGTAGCATTTTCCGATTCAAGCACATACTCGTGCCCAATTTTGTGGCATTTAGTGGATGTATCATCAACGACAATAGAAAGCTTGCGCTTGTTAAGTGGACGACTGCGCGCTTTTGGCTTCACCAATGGCTCCAAAATGGTAGTTGTTTCCGGATGGACGACGACAAACCATTTTTTGTAGACGTGCTCTATTCGCGCTTCATCTTTGGATTCCATGACATCACATAGTAGTTTTTCAAGCTTCGCTTCTAGTTGTTCCATAGTCGTGAGGTTTGTACGGACTAAAATTTCCAACCTCTTCCAATGTTCGTTAACACAACTCTAGCGACACCTCTAACCCTTTGGCAACAAACTCGTAGATATCGTGCGCGCAAGGGATACCATGCGTACTTCGTATTGAGCAACCGCAAGGCATACAACCCGCGATTGTCATGTTGCGAGCACAATCTACTTCATCGGACAAAATATCCAAGGCATAGTGTGAGACGTTGGTTTTATAGTTTGTCGTACACCTTGTTTGCGAACTTGTGTAGGGCTAACAAGCGGCTCTTTTCAAATGAACCCTTTATGTCCCCGTGCTGCAATTCTATCAAGGTATTCAACTTCAAAAAAAAAAAGATTCAAAGTTACCTTTGCTCGTACCGATGAAATGTTTGAGGGTCGAATGAGCGCTCTTCACGCGGTTTGTGGTTTGGTTACCAAACTGCATCCACTTGTTGGTTCTCCACGTCAAAAAATTGTCACCGTAAGGCCTTAACCAACTTTCCGTATACTTAATTACTTGCGGATACTCTTTGAAGTCACGATGCAATTCGGCTCGGTAGACGTTGAACGCTATTTCCGTTTCAGCCAACATCATTTCATTCCACACCTTCAAGAATGCGTTGGACACTTTCTTATCCATTATGATTTTTTTGCTTTCCCTAAGATGTTCATGTTGATGTGCCATCGAAAAAATATGTGTGTTGCATTGGGGAACACATCCTCCACCGCCTTCACAAGCGCCAAGTCTCTATCCGTCAAAACGATGGACGGTAATTCGATGAAGTGAGTTACCATCAAAGAATGTAAGCACTCTAACACCCATTTGTAGCTCTCAAATTTTTCCCCCGACATGAACGGGAATCTGATGTAGAAAGTCTTCCCCGTACAAATCCAAACTAACCGGGTGCGCGGAGAAAAGCTCGCCTATGACATAGCTTCCGCCTCCGGACTTTCGATGAAATTCGTAGTAGTTTAGCCGCTTAAGTTCGCCCAACAAGTATTGGAATTGCGACCAACCACCGTTCTCGAGCTCCCGATGTTTTAGTTGAGCGTTGTAGACGGTGCGCATTGAGAAAGAATTCTTGGGGTTCAACTTCTTAACCCCACCGAGAATGTCCCGAGGACGGGATCCCATTTTCATATAAGTAACTACGAAATCCATCATTTCTTTGTTAAATCGTCTCAAGTAAGAATGCCATTCTTTATACGATGTAGTATCGTGATTGTGAACGCCGCATTCGATCTCTAAACCCCACAAATCATTACCCAACTTCTTTCCTTTTAGGGTGAAAGGGAATCCGTATTTTTCCGTGCCGGTTAACTTCCTCTTTAGATGCTTCAGATCTACCAATTTTTTGTAAACTCCAGATCTTTCGCACACAAACTCAATTCTCGGATTTTTTCTTTCAAGTCTATCGCATCGTCGTAATATTACCACAAACCCATTATCCGTTGCGGTCTGCTTCACCCATTCGATCAACTCCACTTGAGAGTAGTGGCATTTGGTGTCGAACAAATAACTATAATCGACCGAGCAAGGCACCGACGTTTCCTCCTCCTTCACCATGCACGAACTAAAATCATCGGCCTTAAAATCTTCCTCCTTATAATTTTCATTCTTTAAATCTTCGGCCTACGTAAAAAAAACAGGAGATTATGTTATGGTTCTAAAAATAATATTAATTAATGCCTTCCCCGTCGGTTTACAAATACCACACCGACGGGGTTATACAAAACCAACCAGCGGTTGGAGACCTATTCCCCGACGGTGTAATTAACACCCCCGACGATTGAAAATACTCGAATCGCCAGGGGTGTTGTCAACCACCGGTTGACAATTACTTAGCCGGCGGGGTTAATCCTAACTATTTTTAACCAATTCGTAAATATTTCTAAGTATTCGGCCCCGCCGATTACGACACTATAACCCCGCCGGGACACTAATACTAAAACCGGCGGGTGGTACTCGATTCTACAGCCGGTTGAGCATGACCTCGACCGGCGGGGGACATTCATCCTCAAAGTTGAATGTTCTTCAACCCCGCCGGTTGAGGAGGCTACCCGGCGGGGTAGTTCAGGTAAAACTTTCTAAAAATGGAAAATCTACCAAAACGGAAACTTTTTTCCGAAAGATTGGTTAGAACAAGTAGCATGTTTGGAGTTCCACGCTCTTCATCAACCTTCTCACCTGTTGAATCCATTCTTCAATAATTTGATTTTTTTTCGAAAAATTAGTTGATTTTTGGAGGTTTGAGAGTGTATAAAGTTTTTTGAGTTTTTGAATTTATTGGACTTTCAGAATTATTTTGAGTTTTTGAATTTTTGGTTAATTTTTTAGTATAAGAGGGTTGTTTAGAGGAGTAATTTTGTGTTCTTCTATATTTGGCTAACTATATCCACAATGCACTAGAAGACAAAATTAAAAATTTTTGGTCAAAAGGACAAAACCGTTTTTGATTATTTATTAAAAAAAATTAATTAGAATTTAGGAATGGTTAACATTTTTTTAACCATAATTTAGCCAAAACCCTATTTAAATTATAGATAAATAACCCACCTTTTCCGGATATGAAACTAACAAAATCCAAAAATATCAAATTGGTGTGGAGATAAATATCAAGGTCCAAAACAACATAATATAAAAAAGAGAGGATGCTTTATGATTTATGCCAATAAAAGATTTATTTAGAATTAAAACCCCTTTCTTTCACCTAAAACCCCAAGTTTCCGATTGGAGCCCTGTCTGTCGCGCCTTTCTCTTCTACGTTCTCTGCTTGCAAAGAGGGAGAGTGAGAGAGGCAGCAGAATCAGCCATGGCGATAGAGAAAGGGAAGCTTCAAGAAGAAGCTTCAATGATTCGTTTCTGCAAAATCCTTCTGGGTTGGGACTATGCTCAAATCGTGGAAGAAGCCAAGGTAAATACCTTCTTCTTCCTTTCAATTTTGTTATGTATTGTTCATAAAGATAACAATTCGATTTGTTGTTTGAATGTAGAATAGAGATAAAAAGAAAGATAAATCAGGATTGAAGAAAGTGAAAGATACTTACAAAGACGTCGATGACTATTTAGCGACCTTTGAACCTCTTTTATTCGAGGAAGTTAAAGCTCACATTGCCCAAAATAAAGAGAATGAAGACGAAGGTATCGTTTATACATAATGATTATAGTGTTTTTTTTTGTTTTCCGAGTACAATATTGTTTATGAAGTGCGAGCAGCTAATGAATCGATTCATTGTACCTCACTCGCATTCTATACATTGGAAATTGCAGTGCAGGAATGGAAGCTGAGACTGGTTATGGAGTGTGGTGAGGCAGATGGATTTCACTTCCCAGGTGTTTCGTATATAGCTGATGAAGAGGAATCAATATCCCAGAATGATCTTTTGCTTCTTTCTAATGAAGAGGTAATCTTGATTCCTTCATCTTTCTGTTACTACGATACCATTCATTGAACAAATCATTGTGATGTGTAGTTTGCAGATAGTAGTTCAAAATCTCCTCCTGTGTATGCATTTGCATTGGTGGAACATCGTTCAAGAAGTCTTCTTAGACTTAGAATGTATCTAGTTGAAGAGACTGTGAACATAAGTAAAAATACCGTGCGACCTTCTAAAAGGCTGTCAAATATGCGCTCTCTTGTAACTTCGTCTTCTAGTGCAACAGAGAAACCCATTTTCAGTTTAAAGGTATATTTTTTTTTTTATCTATGCTACATCATGATCTGTTCTAGCTTTCAGAGAATAAACTACTGTATATCTTGGCTTTGGGATGTTTGTGCCTTATGTATTTCCATCCGGATTTTGAGACTTTGAAAGTGTAAATGAATTTTATACTAAACATAGAAATTAAAGATTGGACACTATGAAATAAAGAAAAGAAGAGAGTTCAAGCAATTTGCGAAGAAAAAGCATGAATTTGAATTTATTGCTAATCAATGCCTTTGTGATCATGCTAGGATATATTGTTACAAACTAAAATACCAAATGTCTGTAGATTTGCAGTTTATCAATTATTACACATGTTTCTAGATTTGCAGTTTATCGACAATTACACGTGAATATGTGGCCTTAAGGTCACTTGGAGCTCTCCCTTTTAAAGACTTAGTCCTTACTGGTGCTGGAGGAAAGTCTTGTTCTGCGGATCAATCGTGGAGTATTTCTGCCCCCCTGCAAAGATATTTTAAGGAGAATCTGAATATATCTCAGAAAGAAGCAATAGACGTGAGTTTCTATCCAAATTATATCTATTAGTATCTATAGTTATGTTCAAAAGTAGGAATTGTGGGGTTCTTTTTGTTTTGGAAGTATATGGAAACAACAAAAGTGCTATCAGCTACTATTTCTTCTAGGAATCATCTTGGTAGCCTTTTAAATTTTTATTGGTTCCACTAATATAAGTCTGAGGAAATGTTATTGTTTGTTGCAGGCTGGTCTATCACGCAATTCATTTGTATTAATACAGGTCTGAAACCATCTTCTCTAATTTCTTCAAAATGCATGTTGCTTTATACTTGTTTTGTTTTTTTACCATCCTTTTTATATCAAGGGATATAATAAAATAGTACTTGTTTCCAATAACGTGTTTACCGACAGTGTTTAAATAAGGCCCATGTCTAGGTAGGCTATAATGTTATATGTAGGCATATTTGCGGCCAGTTTTTCAATTTTAATGCACTCTTCTTCATGTAGTGAGTGGCATGCTTTCTGCCTACGTGACTTATTTCATACGATTGAGATGACTTTATGCTTCTTTAGGGGCCACCAGGAACAGGAAAGACACAGACTATTCTTGGACTCCTTAGTGCCATTTTGCACGCCACTCCAAGTAGACTGCAGTCCAAGTATGGTTTATTCTTTTACTAATTCATAGCTGGGAAAAACTAAATGTGACAGCTTTAATTTAGTTTTGCATTTTCCATTTTGTCCTTGTGTTTCTTCTTATATATTTTTTTATCTATATTCTCTGCTCTGTAGGGGTGGTATTCGCGAAGTAACACGTGGTCCAGAAATGCCGGTCGAAGAAAAGTATGCTCCGACAATAGATAAGATCTTTTAATATATTCCCTTCCCTTCCCAATACAAAAATAAGAATATGTACGAATCTTCTAGTTCCAAACTTACCTTACAGATTTAACAATTGAATAACATGTATTCGTGATTTTGAATTAAAATGATTAATGAGTTTGCAACTACCTCTATACTCCTTTTATTTAGAGTGACAGTGCATCTAGAAGGCTCCTTTTTACCATTCATTTTTCAAAAGAAGCGAAACATACATTAATTTCTCTTGGTCTTCGAAGATGTCTTACACAAGTCTCCTGATTAGCTTATGAATTGTTTTGTCTACTTTGAAGGTACAATCACTGGGGTCTAGCATCACCTTGGCTATACGGTATAAATCCTAGAGATAGTATTATGCCTCTTGATGGTGATGACGGTTTCTTTCCAACCAGTGGAAATGATATGGTATGTCTAATTCTCTCATGGTTGTATGGGTAATTTTAGAATTTCATCTAATGTCAACATATTCTGCAGAAACCAGAAGTTGTTAATTCTCATCGTAAGTACCGTGTTCGAGTTCTGGTATGTGCCCCATCAAACTCTGCGCTTGACGAGATAGTATCACGCATACTGAGAACTGGTATGTCTTTCTCCTTCACGTTTTACTGCATCATAAAATATCTCCTCTTTTTGGTCCAATGTTATTGTTGTTTCTTTTCTTTTTTTGTAAATTTTTGTCATTCTACTAATATTATTGTAATTTATTGATTATATATATATAGAAAACAATAATATAAGATATAAAGAATCACAACAGTTTGGCATTGTGGCTATTATATGAAGATTGTTTAAAGTGTAATGATAGTTCATTATGTCATTTCTTTTACTGTAAACGCTGTGAGCTGAGCTGTGTAAGAGAAAGAACCCATATGGGGCATATCCAACAAAATACTTTTAAAGACATTAGGTGAGAATAGTGATGAGTTGGTCTTGCGCAGATATAGGGTTTCTTTACTTCACTTCAAACAAAACACCAAATCCAAAATGGTAGAAACTTTAATGGGCCATTACTTAAACTATGGTCAAGCTGACATGGATTGGATAATAAAAATGACAGTAAGTATCGTTTGCAATTATTTGTTTCCAAAATGTTATAGTCTTCATATAGAAAAGTATTTAATATCAAAATTGGATGTATCATGCCTTTATATTATTATGGCCGGTATACATCTGGTACAATTTGACCCTAAAATTTAAATAGTCTCAACAAGGCTTGTTCTCTTGATTCATAGGTCTCCGTGATGAAAACGTCCGCACCTACACGCCTAAAATTGTACGGATTGGTCTTAAGCCACATCATTCTGTAGCATCAGTCTCGTTGGACCACCTTGTATGTATCAAAATTTCTAAAGCATTTAATACTATTACTCATTTTTCTTCTTCTTAGTGCATGAACCTCTACTCCATTGTATCACCGATTTCAGAATTTATTCGAGAGATCTCCTTTTACAGGTTGCACAAAGACGTGGTTCAGCTGCGAACAAGCAGAAGCAGGGGGCCACTGGAATGGATGTCGATAGTATCCGATCTGCTATTTTGGACGAGGCTGCAGTTGTATGTAAATGTTACTTATTTCTACAGGGCACCTCTGCTACTCACACCGTTTTTACCAAGTGTCGTCACTTTGATTTATCTTTTTAAATAATCGATAAACATTTCGAGTTAGTTAGTTAATGAATATTTTAATTTTAAAAAGTATTTTTACTGATTTAATATTTTTATAATAATAAGGAAAACAAATTTTATGTGATGATACTTAACAATTTCGGTGCTGACTTTAGCCGTGCTCATTTCTGAAACTAAAGCTCATATAGTTTATATCAGAGTCTAATATGTACTAGTTTTACAGGTGTTCTCCACCCTTAGTTTCAGTGGCTCACCACTTCTATCAAAATCGAATTGTGCTTTTGATGTTGTTATTATCGACGAAGCTGCACAAGCTGTAAGTGACACCTTTCGTTCCTACCTGTAAAATTGAAATTATAAACAAACAGTATTTTTACTTATCAACAACTTCATGTGGAATTTCTCTACAATCTATTAATAAGACTTGCTTGAACAGGTGGAAGCTGCTACTCTCGTTCCTCTTACCAATGGATGCAAACAAGTATTTTTGGTATACTAAGTTAGTTGTCCTCATTGGACAACTGTACAATTCAAATCTTTAGTTGTGTTGGTGGCTTTATATTAGCGATGGATTTTTAATCTGTCTGTACACATAATTGGTTCTTCTTCATTTGTTTTTTTATTATGTATTCTCGTTTAGGTAGGTGATCCGGTTCAACTGCCAGCCACAGTAATTTCTCCTATCGCTGAGAGATCTGGGTAAATTATTTAATTGTGTTTTACTCTCATTTTCATACGATGGCACCACTAGAACCCGCACGATTTTACTAGTTATTTTCACTTTGAAATTTTATTTTAGTTATTTGAGGCCTATATTCCAAATTAATAATTGTTACATACTTCTAATGTATTAGTTAATGCTATTCTGATTTTAACTATTTATTATAATTATAAAACAAATTTTATGTGATGATACTCAACAATTTTCATGTGGGTTTTTGCGATGTCCTTTTCATATACTTTGATGTTATTCTTATATCTCTTTCACTCTCTCTCTCTCTTCAAAGCTACGGTACAAGCATGTTCAAAAGACTTCAGAAAGCTGGGTATCCAGTAAATATGTTGAAGACCCAGTACCGTATGCATCCAGAGGTACGAGTACAAGGGCTTAATTTTAAAGACTTTTGTCCAGTGGTTTCATTCATATCTAATATATGATTATCTCAATCCTAATGACATTTCTTTCCTATACTTGCAAGTTTAAAGTGTTAAATGACACCCGTCGTCTCTTTATCATTGTTTAATATATCTATTGTGAAAAAACAGATAAGAAGTTTTCCGTCAAAGGAGTTCTATGACGAGGCATTGGAAGATGGGCCTAGCGTAGAAGTTCAAACAAACCGTGACTGGCATAAGTATCGGTGCTTTGCTCCATTTTGCTTTTTCGATATTTATCAAGGACAAGAGTCACAGCCTTCAGGGAGTGGGTCTTTGGTGAATCTTGATGAGATCGATTTTGTCCTCCTTATGTATCATAAGTTGGTCAGCTTATATCCACAGCTGAAGTCAAGTTCACAAATAGCTATCATCGCTCCCTATAGTAATCAAGTTAAGAGTTTAAAAGAACGATTCCGGGATACTTTTGGTGTGGAAGCAGCTAAGGTGGTGGATATAGGTACTATCGATGGTTTTCAGGTAAACATAAAGCTGTGCGAAATTTACTTATTTTTCTACCTGCTTTGAATGCTCTGATTAGTTCCCTCCCTACTATGTCTGAGAAATTATTCTTCTGATTATCCAATCTAACACTAGTAGTCTCTTGAGTTATTAAAGTTACACACTGCAACTAGTAGTCTCTTGAGTTATTAAAATTACACACTGGGACTAGTTAGACATTGAGTTTAAATTCTTGTTATTTCAGGGGAGAGAGAAAGATGTCACAATCTTTACTTGTGTAAGAGCAAACAAAAACAAGAGCATTGGTTTTGTCTCTGATTTCCGGCGAATGAATGTCGGGATTACAAGAGCAAAATCTTCTGTATTGGTATGATATTGTTACCGATTAAGACTGTTATCTGTTTGTTGTTTTTAATACACAAGTTCAATTCTTTTTTCTCACGTGTGATTTTTGGTGTTACCTAGGTGGTAGGCTCTGCAGATACATTGACAAATGATGAACATTGGAAAAACCTTATTCAGAGTGCTGAGAAGAAGGAACGGTTGTTCAAGGTGATTTTTCTGTAAATCACAGAAAGACTTGTGTTTCTTGCATATATGATCTGCTACTTCAGTTTATACATCTCAAAATCATATCATTCTCAATTAGTTTTAGACAACTGATGACTCAAATATTAAACTCTAGCTATATCAACTCTTGATTCCTGATGTTCAGAATATTACTGGAATCAAGATTGTATCACTTAAGCTCTAAAGTCATCTCAACAATTTAATTTATTTTTTACTTATTGTGTTTCTTATCATAGGTCCCTAAGCCCTACACCTCATATTTTACGGACCAGAATTTGGAGTCAATGAAGGTAAAGGAGGAAATACCGGATCAGGGTCCCGTTGAGGATGAAACTACAGCACATTACGCTCATATTGCTGCCGCAGAAATCGATCATGATATGGAAGCCGGAGACGGAGATGGTGAAAACTTTGGAGGAGAAGACTAGCTAGTTTTAAATAAACTTACTAATTCGAATACGCGGCACGGAGACAGCCTGATTTTTTTTTTTTAATTTTCTTTTGTACTATAACTTGTAGAATATTGAACAGAAAGACCTATCTTTAAAATATAGTTTCAAAAAAGCTCTACTTTAATGTCTAAATCTAGTTAGCCAAACTAAACCCGGTGAATAAAATAGTAAGTAAAAGCAGAGATGTGTCTGACATTTTAAACATGTGCAATACAAAACCTCTGAAGAACGATTTCATTGCCAATACAACTCTTAAGTATCATGCGAACTTGGTGAATTTGTATGATAGGAAAAAGCCATCTTCTAACTAAATCATATACAAGAAGAGTAATCTTTGAACAAAACTCAGTGACGATATTAACAATCGACGGTAGTGTACAAATCACAACAGATCTTACTTGACAATCTCTCGGAGATTTTGTTAGCTGTCAACTAATCGGGCTATCCCCAAATCAGCGGCTTAGATTTCTCCATCTACTGAACTGCTTCTTCTCACATCACTCTTCTCCAGTAGATACCCAAGCTGTTGTATGGCTTTCATCCTTTCCTTCTGCGTATTCACATCTCGGGCCATCGGCACTGTCTTTGGAAAAATAGAAGCCTCAGACGGCGAGCTTCTTGGTGAAGAACTGTAGTCTCTGACTGTGTCAAAAAACGAACCATGACTAATCCGATATGGAGCAAGAGCAGGAGAAGTTCCGGTGGTGGTGTTCTTGTGAGTTGGAGAATTTACGGTGTAAGGTGGGTTTTTAAACGGAATAGTATGATTGACCGTCTGATTAACCGGAATTTGAGGGAAAGGAACCGGACGGTTAAAAGCAGGTATCCGAGGAAATGGAGGGAAATACCTTGTCCAATTCGTATGATTCAAGCCTTTAGGGACAGGAACTGGAAACACAGTACTGGGAACGGTACCAGATCTAACAGGCCGGGGAGAGGGCGGAGGAGATATATTTGAGGCAGCGAAAGTGAGAACACCAGCGAGTCCATAAACAGCTATGTGTCTCCCGAAGTAAACCCTAGGCAAAACCAGACGCGCACCGTTAAGTTCAATCGTGTTTCGATCGCCGTCGGGTTTGGTAAGGAGGAGGTGGTGCGCAGGGAGGAGAGTGGCTACGTATGAGCCGTTTCGGAGCGATCGAAGTTCACTGAGTGAGAGACGGAGAGGGATCGCGTGGAGACGGAGAGCGGAGAGGTAAAACGGCATCGATTGACTCATGTCAAGAGCGAACAGCGACGGATCTGGCGGTGCTAGTAATGTGAGTGAGTTAGCAGAAAGGAGATCGAAGAGAAAGTCTGATGTAGAGATCGCGTTGGCGAAGAGGGCATGGTCTCGAAGGCGAAGGATCGTGAGTGCCGTATCCAGCTCCTCCGATTGGATGGATGTGGCGCGGCGTGGAAGAGAAAGGAGGAGGAAGAGGATAAACATAGTGGTGGTGGCTCCATTGACGATTGAATCGGAGGAGAGAGAATTGACTGGCATTTTTCTTTATCTGTATAGAATTCTTGAGCTTCAAGAAGTGTAAATGGCTAAGGTTTAGTGAAAAAGCAGAGAGGAAAGCGGTTATGTTAGTTTTCAAGATTCTCTTGTTCTTGGCGCCGATCTATATTAGGTGGTATTTACTTCGAGTCCTTGTACTATTATTTTATGTTAGAGATTTGACTTTTCTTTAATGCAGTCAAATCCATTTTATCTAGTTTTTTGTAATTTATTTATTTTACATTTTCTTTTATATAAATTACATAATCAAAATTATTTATTTATAATGATCTAAATTTTAAAAAGGTATTAATAATAATTTATTGTTATTCTTCACTCGACCAATATGTTCTTCGACTTGGTATTAGTTTTTTTTTCTTTCGATTAAGCTTCTTTTGTAATTTTGGATTTTTTTTCTTTTTATGCATTTCTCGATCTTTTGTTGACTATGATGAGGAGATATTCTCCGAATCGGAGAAAGGAAACACCGATCATATGAATATGGAGAGAGAGCAAAGGACGAGTCCGAGTTGGAAAATAATATAAACGCATAACAAGGAAGTAGTCGAGCATAATAAAAAGCAGAGCTGGAACGTTAGGCTAAATCAATAAAAAGGAAGGCAACAATGAACAAACTGGACGAACACATTAACGATCCGAGCAAATGAAAGAAGAGCTGTGAAAGAAGAGCCGTGCATGTATCGCTCAGACTAGTGTGCTTCTAAAACATAGCAAGAAAACCGAGCAAGAAGACTGAGCAAGGAAGCTACTGAGCTATGCTCGGTTAAGCACGCGGTCGAAGCAGATCGAGCGCATCCTAAAAGAGAAACGGTTTAAGCCGTGATTTAATGCCACTATAAATCTTAGTCAAACCACTGAACAACTTGGTCATAAATTTAGGCTCCATGATGTAAATGGAGTTACGAGTGTATTTGGTGGAAATGATGGTCATTGTAACCGCTCATGAATGAGAAAATAGATATAAATAGGGGAGAAACCCTAAACAGAGGTAACTTCTCTTTTCTGACAATAATAGTTTTTCTACTTGATAAATTCTTTGTTATTTCCCTAAAAATGTTTGGCGTCGTGGAAACTAGTTATAAGTAGTTTTAACCATGGTAGTTACTAGGTCACGAAGCGAGAGGGTAATCCCAGAATTGAGTGATGTATGAAGAATCAGAGATCGGTGGCGAACTCGTCATTCGAGCAAGGTAATGTGCACCCCACCCCTGTTACTGCCTAGGAAACCGTGACAGCGACATCTGGTGGGCTGGTGGAGCCAACAACTCAAGCATTACCACCAACCGCCATTAATGGAACTAATGTTGCTCCTCATAAGTTAGTGGATGCTCCCGCGGTTCACAATGCACCAAAAGCCAACGTTGCAGCTAACCCAGTCTTCCAACAGTTGGAGCAGCAAATCCAG
Source organism: Limnanthes douglasii subsp. nivea (assembly GCA_036936605.1). Classification (NCBI taxonomy): domain Eukaryota; kingdom Viridiplantae; phylum Streptophyta; class Magnoliopsida; order Brassicales; family Limnanthaceae; genus Limnanthes; species Limnanthes douglasii. The sequence continues at coordinate 215,368,023 of JAUPFV010000004.1, forward strand.
CATTTTCAACAAGAGCAGCTGAGAGTGGCATACGAGCGAGATGCCAGAGAGCAAGCCATGCACGCCATCATAACAGGAATGAACGACACTTTCTATGCTCTCACTGCTAACATTAGGGGAATGAGTCGAGCGAATCACCAATCAGGCCCAGAGGCTAGTCGAGCTAACCGGGATGAACGATCCTCCAAGCGCGATGACAAGCAGGAAGGAGATGGAGAGAGCGAAGGTAACAATCGGTCTAAAGAGGTGAAGCTTAGGAAGGAGACCGGCCCCATTTTTTCCAAAATAGTGCGAGAGGATGAAGACGTCCGCTACAATCAAGTGCGTCCCAGGATATCAGCCTACATACTTAAAGAGTCACCCTTCTCGGAAAAGATTCTGGAGGCCTAGTTACCCAGAAAATTTGATCCATTCCAGATGGAGGCCTATGATGGAACAAGCGACCTAGAGAGACATTTGGAAAAATTCCGTAACATGATGATGACATTCAACCCGGACGATGCAACACGATGGACTGGTTCAGCAGCCTGCCAAAATGATCCATCCATGGTTTTGTTGGTATTTGGAAAGAATCGTTGGAAACAAGGAACTCAAGAGCGAGCGTGACTCAATCATAGATCTTTACCAAAGACGAGGTGAGTCCTTTAAAAGTTATGTTAGACGTTTTGTTCACGCTATGAATGCCCTCCCAGATTTAGCAGAAAATATGGCGGTGGCCTCACTCAAGCGGGGGCTTGACCAAATGGGGACCTCTATGCTGACCTCATCAAGTTTCCAATGGAGAACATGAGGGATCTTCTCGCTCAAGCGAACACTTTCATCAATGTGGATGATGCCTAAAAAGGGGACTCGTCGGACAGACATGGGTTAGATTTCAAGAAAGGGGTACCAAAGCAAAATAGAGTTGAAGAACAACCCCATAAAGAAACCACTCGACGCCCTCAACATTTTGAAAATCCTTCCAGACGATTTACTTTGCTGACCAAGGCTATTTCTGTTATATATGACCGAATGAAAGGCCAAACTAAGTATCAATCATCGCACGTAGTGAGTGCCCCTGGATTCAAGCGATCTAATCGGTATTTCTGTGCTTATCACAATGACCACATGCATCCCACTGATGAATGTTGGCAACTTCGGGAGGAAATCTAAAGACTCATTTACAGTGGCATGCTAGTGCAATTCATCAACCAGCATGAGCAATGCTCACATCCTGATTGCCGAGAAGACGCTCGTCCAACCATTGAGGATAAACCAAGGAATGAAGGAAATGTAAATACAAGTAAACAACAATGGATCCTTACAAGTGCGGGAAAACATTCGGTGATCACATATGGAGTGGATGCACCATCGCCCAACACCGCTAATGGCGAGTGGTAAGAGGTTGCCAACAACGTTATCTCCAAACCAAGTACCACCCCATCCCTTTTCACTATTACCGACGGAAATTCTGCGGCATCCCAAGGAACCACCTCTAACAAGCGGTCAAGAACCGACTTTGATACGTACGAAATTGACGCCAACTCCTACAGAAGTTACAGGAACCCTGTGGCCGACCTAACCTTTGACGACGATGATCTCATAGGCGTCAGCATGTCCCATGAAGATGCATTGACTACACACATGGATATTGGAGGCGTTATGGTAACTCGTATGTTGGTAGACGGGGGTAGCTCAGCTAATATAATCTTCAAAGACAACTTCAACCGCATGCTAAATGCGCCACCTTACAATCCCACTCAACGCACCTTGATCGGCTATGAGGGCAAGAATTCGCAATGTGTGGGAGAAGTAGAATTGATGGTAAAAGTTGGGCACGTAATAACTAAGGAGCTGAAAACGTTGTTCATAATTTTCGACACACCGAGCCCATACCATGCCATTATCGGACGATCATGGCTGCACAAAATGGAAGTGAATTTGTGTATATTTAGGCAGTGCGTAAAGTATCCAATTAGAAATTCGATCGGTATAATCCGAGGGAGCCAACGTACGGAGAGAACGTGCTATGCGGTAACAGTCGACCCATACAAACCTCTCTGATAGCAATCAAATGGTGAGGGGGTTCACGAGGTGTAAATCCTGGCGTCGCCCTCACCCGAACCCGTTGACGACCCTCGCGAGCTGGACCAATCAAACGATTTAATTTCAGAAGCAACAAAGACACCAATAGCCGAGGGACGCGTGCTGCGGGTGCGTGGTAAGTTATCACCTCAATTTAAGAAAGTTTTAATCGAACTATTAGCCAAGAATTTGGATGTGTTTGCGTGGTAGGCGAGTGATGTTTCAGGGGTTAATCCTTCTATCATATGCCATGAATTGACAATCGATCCATGCGCTAAACTAGTACGTCAAAAGAGGCGGTCTTTTTCCTTGGAGAAACATTAGGCTATACTGAAAGAGGTGGCAAAATTGTCTCTCGTTAGACACATCAAAAAAGCGAGATACCAGTTTGGGTTGCCAATCCAGTGCTAGTTAAAAAGAAAGGCGGTTAGTGGCGGATGTGTGTAGATTTTACCGATCTCAATCAAGCCTCCCCTAAGGATGCTTTTCCGCTGCCTCGTATTGATCAACTAGTAAATTCAGCATGTGGCTGCAAATATCTGTCGTTCATGGATGTCTATTCGGGGTACAACCAAATCTGGCTCAATCCATTTGATCAAAAGCACACGGCTTTTCAAACCAAGCGAGGCCTATATTGTTACATGGTCATACCTTTTGGTTTAAAGAATGCCGGGTCTACATTCCAACGTTTAACAAATCACATTTTCCAAGATCACCTAGAAAAGCATTTGGAAGCATATACTGACGACATAATTTTCAAAACACACACATAAGAGAAACACTTACAAACATTACAGACCGTGTTCAACTTACTCCATCAGTTCAACCTTAAAGTTAACCCGATTAAATGTTCCTTTGGGGTCGCTAGTGGTAAATTCCTAGGCTATGTTGTAAGTCAACGTGGCATAGAAGCTGACCCCGTACAGCTAAATGCAATTTTACAAATGGCCCCCCCCAAAGACTATCAAGGAAGCGTAATACCTTACAGGGTGCCTCACAACACTATCACGATTCATTTCTCAAGCCTCAGATAAAAGTCATCTTTTTTTTTGAAATCATAAGAGTAACAAAGAAATTCAATTGGACGGAAGACTGTGACAAATCCTTTGCCGACCTAAAACTATATCTCACCTCGCTCGCAATTTTATCTGCACCAGTGGCTGGCAAACCATTATGTTTATATTTATCGGTATCTCCATTTTCCGACAGTTCAGTTTTGATACGCGAGCCAAACGGAATACAAATACTAGTGTATTATACCATCAAAACCCTAATTGACGCCGAAACAAGGTACCTCAACCTTGAAAAACTTGCCTTGGGATTAGTCACTGCCGTTCAAAAAATGCGACTGTATTTCCAACGATATGTAATAAGTGTGCAAACAACTTTTATCTTGCGAGTTGGGTTACAAAAGCCCGACGCATCAGGGAGCCTAACTAAGTGGAATGTCGAGCTCAAAGAATATGACATACGGTTCGAGCCTTGCACAACTATTAAAGGCCAGGTTGTAGTTGATTTTCTAGCTGAGTTCTCATCGTCAAGACAGATACCTACCACAGAGGAGCAGCCTGTCGATACCGAACACATCAAATGGATCGTCAAGGCATATAGAGCCTCAAGTACATCAGGCAGTGGGGGCTGGGGTTGTGCTACGCTTGCCAACTGGAGATGAAATTAAACAAGCAATTAGGTTCAACTTCCCCATCACAAATAATTTCGCAGAGTACGAGGCTAGCCTATGTGGCATAAAGCTAACTTTGATATGCAGAGCGCGTATTCTTAGGATTCTCCAGAGCTACCTCGTCATACTCAAGGAATACGAGTCCAAATTTCCCCGGGTTTCATATGAACACGTTCCCCGCTTAGAGAATTCAACAACAGATTTGTTAGCAAAAATCACAGCCTCAGGAGAGAATCCCTTAGTCCTCCTTCAACAGTTACCAGCAACAAAACTCATCGCTAATGAGGAAGTCATACATACAATTCATAGTACCACTGATAGCTGCAAACTTATTTACAATATTTGATCTCAACTGTGTTGCCAGTTAATAAGGGTGACGCTAGAGCCCTGCAACATACGTCATCAAAATACTACATGCTAGACAATATTTTGTATAGGAAAAGTGCCACCCGACCCCTACTTCACTGCCTCGATCGGGATGAGCGGGACTCAATCCTACACGACTTGTACTCTGGAGAAGCAGGTGCTCACTGTGGATAACGAAATCTGATTCGAAGGTTTCTGTTGGCTGGATACTATTGGCCAGAATTAGCGCCTGACGCAAAGACTTTGGTGCAACAATATCATCAATTCCAACAATATGCTAACACCCAACATATGCCAAGTGAACCTATGCAAGCTGTTCATGTCCCCTGCCCCGTTTTGACAAATGGGGCATCAACCTGGTTGGCCCACTTTTAATGACGACTGGAAAAAGGTAGTTCTTGATTGTCGCGGTAGACTACTTCTCCAAATGGGTTGAGGCTAAAGCCTTATTTAGGATCCGTGCACATGCGTTATATGATTTCATTCATAATGAAAGTTTGGCTCGGTATGGCATACCACGAATTTGGATGATAGACAACGACCTACAGTTCCGGAATTCTGTGGTCACCATCTTTTGCAAAAGATATGGGATCGAGCAACATTTCTCCACGCCGTACTACCCCCAAGCCAATGGTCAAGTGAAAGTGACTAACAGAACAATACTATAAGGCATTAAGAAGAAACTTGAGGGAGCTAAAGGAAAGTGGCAAGAAAAACCGGTTGATGGTCTTATGGGCATACATGACTACACCTCGGGCAACAACGGTAGATACGTCGTTTGCTCTCGTCTACGGCAGTGAAGCATTAATTCCGGAAGATATCATCATACCGAGCCAACGCGTCAAGAACTACGAGAAAGAAACAAACTTGGTGACTCGAGCAGAAAGTATCGACCTCTTTAGAAGAGCGACGCGACCAAGAACGTGTCAGAGCAGAGTATTAGTGAAGTCTGATGAGCGGCCAATTTAATGATCGGTTGAAGCCACAAAGTTTTAAGGTGGGAGGACGTTCCAAGGGTCAGGAGAACGAGCAGCCGGTAAATTAGGCCCTAACTGGGAGGGCCCCTACACAGTCATTTTCGCTGGACATAGTGGCTCTTATCGGCTAACAGATAGTGAGGGTTGCGTCCTGAAGCCCCCATGGAATGTAAATCATCTGAAATTGTATCTCCAATATGTGTAGAGGATAATAATTCTCTCTTTTTCCCTCTGATTGGGGGGGGGGGGGGGGGGGGTTAATGAGGCATCTGAAAAGTTAGTTACTTTTCTTCTTAATATATTTTATGTTTTCGCCTCCGTGCGTTTATTACGTATTCTACATCCTTACAAATAGCAAACGGGTCAATGACCACGCCTAAGGGCTACACAAGGAACCACACTGAGTCCAAACTAAGTGTCTATAAACACGATCGGGCTGATTGGCCACGCCTACGGGCTACGTAAAGGTCATACTGAGCCTCATAGCTTGTACTGTGTATATTTGCGAACTAGTTACAAACCAAGCCTATAGCAAACCATGCAATAAGGCCTTTATGGCCTCACCGAAATTCATGTAGAAGGATACATTTTGTCCTAAGCAACGCAATGAGCCTTACTTAGCTCAAACTTGTAAGGATTCGTCGGTATAACCATGACAAGTAATAAACACATCTCCAAATAATATATACAATTCAAAGCGTAATAATTTCCTTGGGCGCCCACAACTTACAGCACATAAACAAATAACTTATGAACGTAATTATCACACCATTAAGACAATCAAGTTTAACAAAATCATAATCAAGGCATGCAAGATAATTAAAGAAAACCAGATCATAGGTTTAAAGTTTCACACCGGTATTATACAATAAATATCTCATGAATTTGCAGAATGAGGAAGTTTGGTAGGGTCAGTCGAGGGAGGCATTACTTCAGTTGTCTGAGCCTCAACACCTTTTGCAGTTACTGGGTCGGCCAGGACAAGGACCACGATAGTTGGATGACCTTCAACACCCTTTGAATTGGTTGGGTCAGTTGTAATCGGGACCAGTACGGTTGGACGAGTTTCAATTCTCTTTTCCTTTTCCTTAGTTGTACTAACACCTTCTTCCACCCGCGCCGAGATGACTTGAGGGCGAGCTAGCACCTCAATCAAGCGACCCTTAACGACCCAAGATTTATCCTAGAATTCAACGCCAACAAATCGGACACAACTTGTTTTTCTCTCTCACACTATCATATCCATCGAAATGTTCATCATTTGGGCTTCTCGCTCATCCAGAGCCGCTTTAAGTCTTTCCTTCCATTATTGATGTTCAAGATCAAACTCCCTCTACATATTATCTATTTTTGCCTTCAAGTCAGCCTTCTCTGAGGACATCTCAGCTAACCGATCAACTTGTTTTTCCACCCTTTTGGCCTGCGCTATATTTTAGTTCAGCAAATTCGAGCTCTGTAAAATGAGTTATTCGTTCCTTTGAATCAAAGTATTATTTTGAGTCAGTAGAGCGGTGTTACCAGTGGACACTGCCTTGCATTTTTCATCACTACAAATTAAGGTTTCTTTTAGGGTCGCCATCGTGGCTTGAAGCTTCTTGCTTGCCTCAATAGCTTTGTTTTTTGAGGCTTTGGCCGACCCATAGGCGTGCCTTATTGGGGTCATCTCCCTCGTCTTCGCTATCCTCTACCAGGTCGATCGGCTCAGAAACAACTTCGGGCCCTTTCCCTCCCTCTTGAATTACTGGTGGGGAACATGTGGATCATATGGTTTTTCCTGCACGACATCTCCACTACCACTTTCTTCACCTCTCAATTATAATTTCCTCGTTGCAAGAGGAATAGCATCAAGCACCAACTTGGGTTTATTCTGCCAAGGTTTTATTAATGAAGTCGAATCCTTATAATATTTATCATCATCGCACTCGTGTCACGTTCGAGTACCTTCAATATTCACCTGCCTTTCAGCAACATCCATCTCCCCCTGGTTCACTTTTTTGACTTCCTGAATGGCAAGCACTCCCCCTTATCTCTCATGCTGACAAGAAACTGAGGATGTCCCCTTGGCTTCTTTTCTTTTGCGGGTCTGAGGCACTGCAAGCCAAACCCCGATACTATTCTTTTATCGGTACCTTTTCTTCATTAATGCTCGGATATGTTCCATAGTGGCTCCTACACCGTCCGGCATAATCACTCTATTGTCTTTCGTAACCGTCAATTCTAGCACTGGCCGCAAACCAGATCTAAGATAATTGATCTACATAATGAGTAGTGTAGGCTCTTGCAACCAGGTGGAACTGCCTAGGTTTCCGAATTTAATCAAATTTTTTGTACTTTTTTGATAATCCCTCTTTCTACCACTCTTGGTTGGCCCCTTCACATGCATAAACAATCAATTGAAGATTAGTTCAGTATTTAATAAAAAGTTTTAAGAGTACAGATTATGTTGCTGACGCTTACACTTTACTCTCTACCTCCTTTCGAACTGGAGATTCATTATCAGTTTCTCATGTTCCTAATTGCCCGATACAAACACAAATGAGTGCTTCCAATTTTTATCTGACGAAGGGAGTTCAACAATCTTGATCATCCCATTCAGTTGGGTATAGAAGAAAATAGATTTTACAAGTTTAGATATATCGATGGCTAACAGCAGGTCGACCAAACAAATCTTAATCCCTAGCAAACGTGAACTCAGCACTACACTAAGTATCATTTTCCACCAGTTACCAGACATTTAGGTGAGACAAATGCCTATTATACTAAAAAAGTCGTGATTAGCATAGGAAGTGGAAGGAGAAGTCCCAAATAAAAAACAGTCGTGAACAGGAAAGTCTCAATTTCTTGGGCCTGATATGAATGCTCACCGACCGAGGGGACCCTCACTTTAACATCCTCAGGTATCCCATACCTCACCCTAAACCTAAGTAGCCCAGCATCATCCAAATACTCATATTTGTGAGATATTCGGGAAAGTAACTTTCTAGAAATATGGGGTCTTCGAATTCAGATATTGGAGTTTTCTCCACTTTCTTCTTTGTCGCCCCTTTTGGTGCCATTATTTCTACTTGGATTGCAATGAATCAATACCACGAATAAACAAAATTAGAGCAAAAGGTGAGAGATTGGTGCCACACCCATTGCATACGAATTTCTTTTGGATATTTCCATAACCAGAGCATCACATACCTGTATTGTAGTTTGAATACCGATATAAACCTCTCTAGAGCAAATGACAGAAAATATCACCAACCAAAAAAGAGCAAGTGGTTCAGGGATACTATTGTTAATAATCAAAGAAAAATAGTAATTTACCAGTTACCCACATGTGATAAGATGTGTAAATTGTCACCATTAATCAGCACGCTTCTTCAAAACCAAGCGCCATGCGTCATTTTCTAAAAATGACTGTGTCAGAACCGTCATTCACCAAAATGATTCCACTCCATCCACGTATCGTCCAAACAAAAGACAATGATGAAAAATTAGACACTATTAATCATTTGGAGTTGCATTTGAATTTCAAACGACACAAATTCATCTGGTGTTATATAAATGTTGAATTTATCGATTTCCCATTTAATTTAATGTTAAATCCATAAACTAGGGGGTTCCCTGATGAGGGGGTATTCCCCGGATAGGAGAAAGGAAACACCGAGCAGATGAATATGGTGAGAGAGCAACGGACGAGACCGAGCTGGAAAATAATATAAACGCATAACAAAGAAGCGGTCGAGCATAATAAAGAGAAGAGTTGGAACGCAAGGCTAAATCAATAAAGGAAGGCAACAATGAACAAGTAGGACGAACACATTGACGATCAGAGCAAGTGAAAGAAGAGCTGTGCAAGAAGAGCTGTGCAAGAAGATCTGTGCAGGTATCGCTCGGACTAGTGCGCTCCTAAAACTGAGCCAGAAGACTGAGCAAGGACCGAGCAAGGAAGCTACTGAGCTATGCTTGGTCAAACATGCGGTCGAAGCAGATCGAGCGCATCCTAAAAGAGAAACGGTTCAAGCCATGATTTAATGCCACTATAAGTCTTAGTCAAACCACTAGGCAACTTAGTCATAAATTTAGGCTCCATGATGTAAATAGAGTGACAAGTGTATTTAGTGGAAATAATGGTTATTTTAACTACCCATGAACGGGAAAAAAATGTAGGAGAAACCCTAAACAGAGGTACTTTATCTTTTCTGACAATAATAGTTTTTCTACTTGGCAAATTATTTGTTATTTCCCTTAACAGTCATGTGTAATTTTCTTTTTCTATTTCTGTTATTTTTTTTATTGTTTTGATTTATTTTGTTGTTATTTTATGATTGTTTTAGTTATGTTTAATAATGCCATATATATTTGAAGAACATATCGGACTAAAGACCAAAATTAATGTTTTGGTTATTTGCTTTTATTATTTAACTGTAATAATTTCATTTTTATATTTTAGATTTATTCTTATATGTGGGCCTGATAGGTTTTTGAACTTTGGACTTGACCTATGGATTTAGTTTAGCGCAATTAGGTCCATTAAACATAATTTTGTCCACAAATAGGCTCTTAGGTTGCATTTAATGATGATGGAGAATTGAAGACATAATAAGACATTTTCTCTCTAAGGATTTATTTAAGTTGTTCAATTATCTCTCTACCCTCTACCAAAAATTGAAATTTCTTTTTTAACTTACTATATAGCCCATCAAATAAATTTTATCCACCAAATTGGTGACCACAGTGGGAGTCTCTCAAAGGTACCCAGATAACAAAATCGTAAACCTAGTGTATAAAAATTCACCTCTAGATAAAATTCATACTCTATAAAATGAGAGAGTTAGGGTATAAGAAGAAGCTCTCCGAACATCTCCTACGAATGATAAAAATTATGAAAAACTTATTATGCAAGAGGAGCAGGACCTTACAAGAAGAAATTGAGACACTGAGGTCTAAAAAAGCTGAATTGAAACTTAAAGGGAAGGGATCAAACAAGAAGGCAAAAATCTAATTGGCAAGAGGATGATTCCCAACAAAGTTTGAAGACGCATCAAAGGTAAAAAAATCCCCGTAAAACCAAGGATTGTTCTAGCTCTTTGGGATCTAGTAAAATCCCAACTTCTGAGTCTGAAGTATCTTCATCTTGTTCAAGCAGTGATTATTATCATAAGAAGCAAAATAGTCATCATAAGAAGTGTTGATCAAAGAAATGTTCGAACAAACATCACAAGTCGAGTAAACAAGATTCTTCGGATAAAAAGAAACATAGAATAAATAAAGAGAAGAAAAATGGATACCAAGAAAAATTAAAGGGATCATGAGATCATAATATAGAACATCAAGTGAGTGATCAATTTGCCACCCAATCCGAACCATGTATATTTGCTACCTCAAATGAAGATCATCAATGTAGTCAAGGGCGTAATCGGAGGTAATCACCTTTATCTCTTGAAATTTTGTCTGGTTATTTGCCTATACGATTTGATATATCCAAGATGAAAAAGTTTGATGGGAGCAAATATCCGAATAATATCTTGAACAGTTCAAGAATTTTATGATGATGATAAGCTGTTGTGTAAGGATTTTTCTCAAACCTTTAAGGATAATGCTTTAAAATGGTATAATCGAATTTTGCAGGGGTGAATCAAATTGTGACATGTTTTGGATTGATTTTCGAAGACAACTTGTAGCAAGTCATCGTCTGAAAGGGTCCGGGCAAAGTACCCATTGGTCTAAGGCTAACCAACAGTCGCAAGGAAAAAAATTAGACCTATAGGGAATCAGTGGGTTCAACCTGAATATTTTACGAAATTAACTGAAAATGTTGCAACCATTTATGATAAAATAAAGAAGTTTTTACAATTTCAAAGACAATCACAAAATCAGAGCACCAAGTTTTTTAAGTTTTATAATGATGTAGGTCATGATACCAAGGATTGCATTGCTTTATAGCAGGAAATAAAAAATCTAACTGAGAATGGAAAACTAACCAATTTTGTCAAAGAAAACGTGGGAAACAGATCAATACCAAACATGAGTAATGCCCAAGTAGGGCAATCTACTATTCTAAGAGTGATCATAACAACAACAACCAAACAGGAAAATACGATGGTAATTATCGAACACTATATTAACTTTGATGAAGATTCATAATATTTGTACCCTGATCTGGATCGAGATCAACTTATGGTGGTATATGAAAAGAAGGAAAAAGTCTGTAAATTATGTCAATTATTTGAATCATTTACCATTTTTGGAGAGGGATGGTGACAACTTCTTCAAGTTGTTTAAAAAAAACGTATGTAGTTAGTCTGACTACACAATTAGAAGAGAAAATGTCTACTCAACTGTATTAGAATCGAACTCCCTTTATTGTATTGGATGAAGATAATTTGAGAGATTTTGTTGGGGCACATGAGGATGATGTGGTGATTGGGGTTGTTATTGATGGAATAGAATCCGAAGATTTTTTATTGACACTAGTAACTCGGTTAATGTTTTATTTTTAACCACTTATAAGCTAATGAAAAAACCGCTCATCATTCTTCAATCAAATAGAACCATCATGGGATTTACGGGGAGTTCTGCTGATGTGTTGGGGAATTCGAAGATGAAACTATCTTTAGAAGATGATCGTTTAAAAATATTATGACAGTGATTTTGTAGTGGTTTATGGTCCGACTCCTTACAACACCATCTTTAGAAGATCCTGACTATCAATGATACATGTTGTTACTTCAACCGTTCACCAATGCTTAAAATACGTGGGCGACGACCAAGTGGAAGTTGTTTGAAGTAGTCAAAAGGTGGCTGGAGAATATTATGTTACTGCCCTTGCCCTGAAGACGTTGGAGAATGTGGCAGCTATAAATGAATAACAATTACTAGAGTCCTCTTTGGATTCAAGCAAAATATATTATCCAAGAAAGACTCCTATTGCATTCATTCCGGTTAAAGATATTGAGTTACATACTTTTCCGGATGAGAAATGTGTTAGAAATGAAGCTAAGTTACCATCATAGATAAAAAAAAATTCTTATCATTCTTATCAAAGAGCTTGCATGTGTTTGCTTAATGTAATGAGGATGTAACTAATTTACTAGTAAACATCATTTGTCACAAACTAGTTGTACGATCTAATCTGGGGCATGTCATACAGAGACGAAGAGCATTTTTTATAGAAAGATTCGAAGCTATTATTAAAGAGGTAGGTAGGCTGACAAAAGTAGGTCATACTCAGGAATATTGATACCCGATATGGACTGCTAATCTAGTACTTGTGAAAAATAAGAATGGTAAATGACATATATGTATTTATTTTACAAACCTAAATAGAGATTGTCTGAATGATCCTCTCCCCGTCCCCCGAATAAACTAGTTAATAGATTCCATTTCTGACAATAAACTATTATTTTTTATGGATGCGTTTGATGGATACAATAAGATACAGATGGATCCAATGGATCAATAACACACTATATTTATCACATACAAAAGGGTGTATTATTATAAGGTTATGTCGTTCGGTTTGAAGAATGTTGGGACTACTTACCAACGTCAGATTAGAAGAAACGTTGAGGTTTATGTCGACGATATGCTATTAAAGACTTTAAGGGCTGATGATCACCTACTTGATCTCAAAGTAACATTTTCCAACTTTGAAGCTATCAACTTCAAACTAAATCCGAAGAAGTGCACATTCGGAGTACGATCTAGAAAGTTCTTAGGGTATGTTATAAGTAAAAAATAATTCAAGCCAAACCAACGCAGTTAAATCCATTACTTAATATGGACCCTCCCCCATCGACCAAAGAATTTTACATATTGACTGGAAGGCTAGTTGCATTGATTTTTTTTTATATTAAGGTCATCTGACAAGTGGGCACATTATTTTGAAGTCTTAAGAAATCATAAGGAATTTAATTGGTCTTCACATTGTGTTGAGGCATTTCTTAAAATCAAAAGTCATTTATCTTCACCCAAAACTTTATCCAAGCTAGTGTTGGGAGAAAGACTCTACATTTACTTGGCAGTATCCGACTATGTAGTAAGTGCAGTTTTGGTTCGGGAAGTAGATAATTACCTTTGTCTAGTATATTCTGCTAGCAAGAGATTCTTAGATGCTGAAAAGAGGTATTTGAAGTTGGAAAAGTTGGCATTAGCTCTTGTGATAACAACCAGAATGATGAGACTCTATTTCTAAGCGCACTCCATTACCGTTCAAACCTCTTTTCCACTAAAAAATATGTTGCGAAAACCAAATGTATCAGGTTGGATGACCAAGTGATCTACGGATTTTGGGGATTATGAAATTGATTTCTCTTCTCGAACTATGATCAAGGCACAAGGTGTAACATATTTTCTGGTTGAATTCTATTCGGAACGACCATATGTGGAATCCCCTATTGGAAAACCTATGAAATAATGGGTAGTTCAAACAGATGAAGAATCTAGTATGTTAGGTTGTGGGGAGGAATTTATCTACTATTTCCCTTTCGGATATTCAGTACATCAAACAATACATTTTGGTTTTGAGGCATCAAACAATGAAGTTAATTATGAGGCAACAATAGTTGGGATAAGACTTTCCCAAATATGTGGTACCAAAAAAGTTTGACTGATAAGTGATTCGCAGTTACTCGTACATCAAGCTCAGGGCCAATCTAAAGTGAAAACAAGCAGTTACTATAATATCCGAAAGTGTTGAAGGAAATATCAACCTTCTTCAAGTGTGTGGAATATGAACATGTGCCAATGACTGAAAATACGATGACTGATTTTTTAGCTACTATTGCGTACTCCAAAGCGTATCCCTGGATTCTGATACAATAGTGCCCCTCGATACTAATAGACCTTGAAGTGGGGACGAATACTGAGGAAAGTTTCCAAGCACGTACAGTAACAAAGCATGATTGGAAGCATGAGATCAAAAAGTTCATCACTAAAGGAAGTCTTCCCATTGATAAAATATTAGGTAAAAAGTAGAAGTTTAGAGCATATAGTTTTTTAGTCTTAAGGGTTGTCCTCTATAATAAATCATTTAGTATGTCTCTATTGCAATATCTTAGGTATGATGAGTAACATGTAATGTTGTCAAATTGCGTGACGGAGAAGGCTTTGCCCACTGTGGCTATAAAAATTTAACTGTAAAAGTTCTATTGACATGATATTATTGGCCTTCCATCATGGCAAATGCTAGAGAATTAGTTAAAAAATGTGATCCATGACAAGGCTTTAAAAATGAAATACATGTGCAGGAATTCCCAATGGAATCAATATCCGAAACAATACCATTTGATAGATGAGGTCTTGATCTAGTGGGACCCCTACCAATGGGATCTGGAGGTTTTCGAACTATTATATTGGCCGTTGGTTATTATTTTAAGTGGATGCAACATGCACCACTCTCTAGAACTACATCTAAATCAGTGATCATGTTTATCCTCTCTAATATTTGTTGAAAATTTGGGATCTCTAGAAGCATTACGACATATAATGACCCCAGTTTGAAAATAAAGACATGTAAACTTTCTGTAGAGGAATTCCTAATTATTTTTCTTCACAATTTCACCCTCAAGCCAATAAGAAAATAAAGATTGTTAATAGGTTTACTCTGATGGGTTTAAAAAATAATTTAGAGGGTACAACAAATAAGTGGCCAAACTACTGACAAAAAGTATTGTGGGTTTACCAAACTACTCATCGAACTGCCATTTTAGAATCTCATTTTGCTTTGGTATATGGGATGGATACAGTAACATCGATTGAATATACCCTTCCATATTTCCAAATTCAAAAATACTCTGAAGAAGATAATAACATAACTATAAGAGTTGGATATATTTGATTAAAGATAGAAGAATAAAATCTCTTTTAAGAACTGTTCATTATCAAGGTTTGATGAGAAGCAGATATGCGTCTAAAATTCTAAGAAAAGAACTCGAAGTGGGGGATATAGTGTTGAAAATGTGTTCATATATACCAAAGACAAAAAACTTGGAAAGCTAGCACCGAATTGGGAAGGGCTATATACCGTAAGTGAAATGGTCAAGTTTGGAACTTATAGGTTAATGGATTAAGAAGGAAAATATTTAAGGAACCCAAAAAATATTGAACACGTAAGCCTCTATCTTGAATAGTTTTATAGAATTTCTATTTTGTTTATGTTGTTTTACACTTATGTAAATATTTGGGGACATACTTTTTCCTATCCTAGTTGCTTGGGAGGTGTTACTGAGGTGTCCGAATCATTTGCAATCTATCGTATTTGCCTTAAACCACTCTTATATTTTTTTTATACTTGTTATGTTTTTTATATATATATATATATATATATATATATATATATATATATATATATATTTTCGACTAGATTACCTTCAAATGGTTAAAGTGATTATTTTATATGCATTCGAATGTATTATATTCGAATGGTTAAAATGATTGTTTTGTACGTATTCAAATGGATTACCTTCGAATGGTTAAATTGATTTTTTTTGTATCCATATAAATGAATTACCTTAGAATGACTAAATTCATTATTTTGATGACTTCAAATGGATTACCTTCGAATGGTTAAAGTGATTATTTTTCATACCTTTAAATGAATTACCTTGGAATAAATAAAGTGATTGTATTATATACCTTCAAATGGATTAACTTCGAATGGTCAAAGTGATTATTTTGTACACCTTTTAATGGATTACTTTCAAATGTTTGAAATGAGTTAACAATAAAATAAAACAAAGAAATTTTCATTCACCGATAAAAAAAAAGAGGAGAACAAAAAGCCTTAAGCTACGCTAAGGGCTTATAAAAAATATGAATGAGTATTATAAAAGCCTTGACAAACCAAGGACTTGATAGAATACAAACAAGACAACAACAATACCTTACATGAGCTAAAGACTTACAATACTAACATAAAATTCAATGGCCTCGAGGCTCGTCCCCGTCGATATTTTCTTCTTCTGAACTCCCACATTAGAGATTCCCTGCATCCCTTTCCTTTGAGCTATCACCAAATGAATCTACAGATATACCCAGCTGATCAGCTATGGCATATCGTTAGGCCATAACTTTTCTAGTACCAAATCCTACAACGACCCAAAGACTAACGCAGAGAATGCCTTGAGACCAAATCCCGCTAAGATCCAAGACCATATGAGATTTAATTGAGACGTCCCATTTTCTTTGAGACTTTAAGACCCCATCATCATATTGATCCACTGCGTCTTCTATGTTTTTTCTAGCTTGAGCTTTGAGGGAAGTTAACTCCTCGTCATATTTATTCATAAAGATCTCTTGCTCTTTTAACTTTTTTGACAAGATTTCCAAGGCATCCTTATCAATAGATTGCTAGCTTTTTAATTTTGAAATCTCATTGGAATTGGATGATTACATCTCTTTGAAAGAAGCTTTTAGTGGTGTAAGCTCATCCTTAACCGATTCAACCTCATTTGCTAGACCATCAACATGTGTCTTCCCCAATTTGAGAGACTCTTTATACTTCGTGTTTTCTTCCTCAAGAGAGGTGATGGTCTCTCTCTTTGCCTTGAATTCCCTCTCCACTTCAGTAATAGTTTTTACAAATCCCAACACCGAATGCCAATGTATCATATTCCTTTATCAGCTCAAAGGGTATATCATAAAAAACCACCCTTGTGGCATTACCTGTAGGCTATGGGAAGTCTTGTTTAAAAGTATCAAAGTCAATCCCACCCATAGGCTCCATCAGATTGAATTTTCTATATGTTTTCCGCTCTAGTATTGAGAGTAATGGAGAAAGAGGGTCAGATACTGGAAGTATATGATGATCAATGGATGGAATTGTAGGTGGGACAATATCCAAACGGAGGACGATCTCAGATCTGACAGTTTTTCGTTTGCTCTACTTGTCTTTCTTGTAACTGATATGTTTACTTCTCTTGTGTGTCTTTTTATTCTTTGACATAAGAAACTCCACATGTGTGTCACCCTATTCGATATTAGCAGTGACTACAACTAATAAGAATTCATCAATTGTGGCTGGCAAAGACTCATCGGGTTGCAATTCAATTTCAATCCTAACTATGTCCGTATTTGAGCTTTGTTTGGTTGGCTTGCCTCTCTTAGCTCGATGGTTGGGGGCTCTGGTCCTCGTTGAAAGAAATACATTGCCATCTGCAGCTTCGGTTCTCTTCAGGATGGTCGATGCCTGATGCCCAATGTGGAGTAATCAAATTCTTCCTCATTAGATCTTGTTCAGAGCTAGTCCTCCATAGGTGGCTCTAAACCAAATTGTTAAAAATAAAGCACCAGAAGAAACTATTAGACTAATTCTCCCCAACTTTTGTCTCAGTGGATTTTGCGTTGCCATCTTTACCATATTTTCCTTTCAAAGTTCTCTTCCTAACCGACTGCGAAGTCTTGAAATTCTCCCATGATTGACCAGATGTCTCTAAAGGAGATTCCTCACTTAAATTCTTGATGCCATCCTCTAACTCCCTCAGATTGGTTCCAGATGGATCTATCTGTTAAGAAATAATATATATCTCCCTATTCGGTTGCTGTGAGAGGTTTAGATTGGATTCAAACGGTTCGAACTATTGAGGGACATTATTTTCCTTCATATTTGGTTGTTGTGAGAAATGATTGATAGAAGGCTGATTTTGTTGAGTGGCTTCCTGGTTCCCGAGAGATGGGTTCATATGATTTTTAGCTCGTCTGACCAAGTATGGAGGCGAATTCTCTTATGTATTCGAGCCTATTGCTTTAAAGGTAGAAAAACGTCTGCGACTAGTAGCTCATTGGGATTGTGATGGCGTAGATGGACGACTCTTCGAAGTAAATGATTGAGCAGTAGAAAAAGGCTATAATGAGATGTTATCTCTATTATACGGAGGCATTATAGTTCTATGACTTCCAGTCCTGCTGAGTCTTTTAATAATCAAATCAAAGAATTTTGTAGATGCTATTTCAGAATTATTGGATAGCATTAGGGTTATTCTTATGACTTGAATGTCAAAGTTTTATTCTAATTGTTTGTGTTGGAATAACGAGTTTTTTCCCGATACTGATAAGAAGATTAAAAACAACGTGAAAAAGGTAGTACATGGATTGTTTGATAGTTTACTGAAGTATTGTTTGAAGTTCAATGAAATTAGTTATGATTGTTGATATTTCGAACTATAAATGTACTTTTGGTAGTTGGCAAATCAAGTATTTTCCTTGTTCTCGTGCATGTGCTGCTATGTTTAGTATTCAAGGAATCATTTATCATATGTGGAGTAATGTGATAACATGAATTATTATAAGGAAAATTAGTCATGTTATAACACGAATTATTCTAAAGAAACTTACTCTCAGAGGGTATCACTTTATCTACTTTCGGTGAAGCTTCTAGTTCAAATCCATCTCCTATCATTCTTTCACATACCTTGAAAATGACAAGTGAAAGACGTAAAAGAAAAAAAATTATATCCTAAGATGGATAGTTGCTTCATACAATAAAGCGCAGACGTTGTAAAATATGTGGTTATTATAGAAGAACTTGTGAAGAAAAATATAAAACATTGTTTTTTGTTTTTTAAATTGGATATGTTCATTTTTTACCATTTTATGATTTGTTATTAAACAATTTGGAATTTAATATTTATTTTAACTTTGAAAGTAGCTATTGTTAGTTGGGTGCGAAATTATGTTATAATGGGTTGCATAAAAGGAAAGTCGTTTAAAAAAATACTAGTGTAATTGGTTACATAGTTACGTTATAGTGGGTTGTGTAATTATGTTTCAAGTGGTTGTGAAATAAAAAATTTAGTTGGGTAAATAGACATTTGTTTTGAAAATATACTTGTAATTAGGGGTGCAAAATTAAATTTTAAGTGGTTGCGTAATTACGTCATAAATTATTGTAGTTGAGAAGTCGCAATATATAAATAAATGATAAAAGAAAATTAATAACCAAAAACAAAAAAGTATGGTTTAGTTACATACATATTTTTAAAAAAATATAGTTATGAAATAGGCTTTGAACAGTAACTCGTCCCTGGACTATCGCATTTGGTGGCAGATAGTCTCTGGACTTTCAAAAGTCCGTTCGTAGTCCCTGGACTATCCAATTTGGATAAAGTTAATCCCCTTGCATGTGTTGACTATCAATTTTTGTGAAATATAGTCCATCAACTATTCATTCTCGATAAATTTAGTCCTTTGACTTTCTATTTTTGATAAAAGTTAGTCCCATAATAAACATGCGCATGGGACTAACTTTATCCTAACTGGATAGTCCAGGGACTACCAACGGAATTTTGGAAGTCCAGGGACTATATGTCACCAAAATGGATAGTCCCGGGACTACCAACGGACTTTTGAAAATCCAGGGACTATCTGCCACCAAAGTCGATAGTCTAGGGAGTTACTGTTCAATGCATTATGAAATAAACTAAACGTATTATTCTTTTTTCTCTGATGCAAGATATTCTTTTATTTGATGTAAGATGTCCTTGCCAATGGTTGTGAAAATAGATTGATTTTCCTTTTCTAGTTTTCATTATGATCTTTAAGAATGACATTTGATTGTTCATTGGTTTTTGTTTCCAACTCTTTAATTTATTTAATGATGTCGTCGTCTAGATTCATATCTTATGATTGCAAAAGAAAAAAAAAGGTTTATCAATATGTGAATGTGTAACTACGTGCATTCAAATTGTGAAAATACATTTTTGATGGGTTAAAATTGGTTGGGTAATTGTGAGTAACTTGGTTCCGTAATTGTGTGTAAATTGGGTACAAATTTAGTTTTTGTGTTTAGAAAAATGATTGAACTTACATGTTGATATTGATTCTTCCAATTGTTGAATTCTTCTTGAAGATTGTTTATTTCTTCTATGAGCGGAAATGTATCTGTAATTTATGATGTTTGACATTTTTTATCTACATTACAAAGTTCAAAAATATATATTAGTATTAAAAATAATTTTCCGTTGGGTGGGTTATATGCTTGAATGTAAAATATACATGTGATGAGGGGGTATTCTTCATCTGATACATAATAAGGCAAGCCGAGCAGAAGACAACAATCAAAGAGTATAAAGCAACCCTAAACGCAGCATCAATCTGAGCAGCAAGTAAGGAGAATAAAGATCTCGAGTATAACCGAAGTCTATGGAAGAAAGTAGAGCAGTATTTGCCGAGCAGAGCAGGATTTGTAACCGAGCAGAGCAGGATTTGCTGAGCAGAGCAAGATTTGTGACCGAGCAGAAGATGATTGATAGGAAGCACGCTCGTCCTAACACACAGATAACATCGACCGAGCTCGATTCATAACAAAGACAGTCAAAGTAACGGTGGAATGTTATATCAGTAAGCTTGGTCAAACCACTAACGCTTAAATCATAAATTCAGACTCCATGATGTAAATGCACTCACACATGTAGTCGGTGGAAGTAATTATTATAGTAACGGTCATTTATCTATATGATGCATATAAATATGAGGTGAGTATAAGATGTCGGAGGAGATTCTATCAATAATATAATTACATATTTTTCTATTTTCTCTCTAGATTCTCTTTTTCTGTGGTATTTGATTAGGTTTCAATCCTATCAAATTGGCGCTGTCCGTGGAAACGAATTTCGTTCCTATCTTTTAAAACAACAGTTTTTGTTTTTTAAAAATCA
The DNA here is from genome assembly GCA_036936605.1 of Limnanthes douglasii subsp. nivea. Lineage (NCBI taxonomy): Eukaryota > Viridiplantae > Streptophyta > Magnoliopsida > Brassicales > Limnanthaceae > Limnanthes > Limnanthes douglasii. The sequence continues at coordinate 215,388,755 of JAUPFV010000004.1, forward strand.
AAATTTTTTAGCTAGAAAAAAAAAAAACAAATCTTCTTCCGACATTCGTTCACATAAACCCTAAATCCATCCCTTTTTCCATCACCGAAAATCAACTCATCGATGGACTACAATTTCGCAGGTTTACCAAACGCGTCGGAGAAAAATCCCCGAAAAAGCCGTCGATCAGCCCCGGTTAGTCGAACTACGGTCTCCCCATATTTCAGTTCCGAAACTGTACAAAGATAAGTTGATTCGCCATGCTGCCGAACTCTGACCCAGAGAAAGAACGCACCAAATTTGTCTCTCTGCCATGTATAAAAGGTCGACAAGTGAAGCCCTATCAAATACGATTTGTTTTTAAGCCGTGGCCGGTTTTACTCCCCAGCTCGTCTTCAACCCCCAAAAAGCTTCCCATACCGGCTTCTAGGTATAAAATCGGAAATCAGGTATAAAAAACTGTTTTAGCTTAATACTAAATATAGGCTGGGCTAAGTTACTGTTTTAACTTAATACTAAATATAGGCTGGGCTAAGTTTCAAAGCCGTGATCTATTGATTCTCAGGTTGGATGTTTTCCACTAGGTTATAATCTACTTGTTTGGCCTTATCAGATGGTTTCTCTATTTAGACAAAATGTTGTTTTACATCTTCTCTGGCCTTAATATTGTGAGGAATATCAAGGTCGTTAGAATGACAAGCACCAGATCGACCATCGAAGAACAGTATGGCATACACTCCCAGTCGTCTCATTTTTCTCTCCGCTATATTCGCCGCCTCTCCAGAAGCGCAACCTCGGTAACGACAACACCCTCCTCCGAGATACTCGTCTCCAAAGCCAAAGCCAAACTCCGAACAGAACACGACCCTGCCAAAGCCCTCGATGTCTACTCTTCCGTCTCTAAAAACTACCCTTCTCCTGAACCCTTCGCTTGCGCTCAGAAGATCACAATCAAGCACCTCGCCGCATCACGCCGTTTCGACGATGTTGAATCGTTCATCATATCGCACTCCTACGACTACCTTGGAAGAGCCACAACCGGAAATGGAGAAGGAAGAGAAAACTTTAGCTTCCGCTGCTCCAAACACCATGGACACCAACACCGGAAGACAAAACTCTACATTCTGGAAAATAGTTGAGTAAATGCCCTGAGTGACAGATGACTTTGTTGCCTCCCAAGAAGCAGCAGAATAGATGTCAGATAGACTAAAAATGCAAGATTTTGATGGACACTTCAATGCATACCGAGGAGTTAGATCAACTACAATCCGCCACCGGACACTAGTGCACCATAGAGAAGCAGCGATATAAGAGATACATAAGCTTATACGAGCTCCGGATTGTTGTAAGCATTTGTTTGAGCAATACAAAACTTGAGTCACTTGTAGCACTCGTTGAGTCACTTGTAGCACTCGTAAACGCCTCGAATCTCCTCTCCGTTTCTTCTCATGTTCGGATTATGAGAAAGGACTAATTCACCCTCCGCTCTACCTTGCAATTCGCCTTGGTCAGACAAACTACCATCACCACACGTATAAGACTCATTCGTTCTCCCGCAATTAACCTCCGGCCGAACAAGAGCACCCGAGCTATCATCCTCCGCACCCATAGCTGCTGCTTTTATAAACTACACATTATAACCGAGTTGCCAACTGCATCCCGTCGAGATGCCATCTGAATCCGCCGTAGTCTGCCACAAACCGATAGTAGCTACATTGGACACATAAAAAGGACTGACACTGTCGGAGAAGCCTTTTGGTACTAAATAGGATCTTGTGAGTGACATGAACTCATGTGCGGGTGCAAGAAGTGTCTGCAAGCTAATAACACGGTTAACATGAATCAAGTTACTGGAGGACGAAATCCAATGCCTACACCAAAATTTAGCTTCGTCTCGGCAAAGGTTTTGATTCATTTTATGTTTCGAGATTGGTTAAGTCCAATCATTCAGAACCTTATCTTATTTCGGCTCTTCAAGTTACTACTATTATTATAGTTGAGTATGGTCCGGCCACACCACAAGAAACAAAGGGGAAGCACCGTCAAAATCATCACCGAAATCACCAACGGTAGCACTTGGTAACTCACCAGCAGAAATGCCGAGATCCTTCAGAACGGTTGAATCAGCCAAAGCAGTGGATTCTCCATTTCGATTTCTGTCTCAAGCCTTTCTCCTGACGCTATCACCCATTCTGAAACCCGGACGCACAGGGGCATCGATCTCCTTGAAGAAGAAGAAGACTGACCGATGATTCTTCTGAAATTCCTACGATTTTGGTACGCTGTTAGAGGCGACATGGTTGCAGATTTACCTTCATTCATTTTAAACGCGAGCATTTCACAAACACTAGAGCAAGGCTATAAAGACTATGGATTGACAACAGCATCCACCAATGACGAGCATTTCCTCATTAATCTTTTGGGCACGCGAAAGAACTAAAAAGCAGACTTCGACACTACAAACTCTACTCCTGTCTTGAAAACCCATCGCATATGGAAAACCAAGTTTTTGGCCGCTTTACAAAACGATTACCGCATTTCAACTCGCCAAATTTGCAGACATGTTGGATACCACTCCATCTTTTATGGGGTATGCTGAGGATTGTGACTCTGGCATCCAAAGTTCTACATCTAGAGGACTACCAGAACCACTTGGGCTATCAATAACTTCCTTAAGGTGACCGAAGCACCAACGAAGCTATTACAGAAGACGATAACAAAATGAAGGTTAGCCAGTGTTGCACCGATTCACCACTGCGTTGCCACTGCCTTCACCAGGATTCGGTTTCCACTATGTAAAGGTGATGGTAGTGTGAGACAAAAGTATATAGCGGTGATTTACATAGCACTGATAGTGAATAGATGGGAAACGATTTACCATGAGGCATGAGACATGTATAACATTGTCTATCCATTTGGTTTTATTACATTCGATCATTCATACAAACAACATGGTGAACTACGAAACAATCAACTACGAAACAATCGACACATTTTTATAAGCCAAATACGCTCTTTATCCGTGCTAGATCGCTAAGTGATCTCCAAAGTAGAACGTCAAATAAATCTTCATCTCATGATAAAAATGGCTAGTAGACAAATAATCTCAATTTCCATGACATGATTTAAGCCAAGCTATCTCCATAGTATATGTCAAGATCCCCTGTTCATGTGTTTGTTGCATATTTCTCTTCATCCTTGCAACACACTGAGTCCAGACTGAGTGTCTATAAACACGAATGGGCTAATTGGCCATGCCTACGGGCTACATAATGGCCATACTGTGTCTTATACTTTGTACTGGGTATATTAGCGAACTTGCCGAGCACAGCAGGATTTGCCGAGCAGAGTAGGATTTGTGACCGAGCAGAGTAGGACTTGTGACTGAGCAGAGCAGGATTTTCCGAGCAGGACAGGATTTGCCGAGCAGAGCAAGATTTGTGACCGAGCAGAAGATGATTGATCGGAAGCACGCTCGGCCTAACACACGGATAACATCGGCCGAGCTCGATTCATAACAAAGACTGTCTAAGTAACGGTGGAATGTTATATCAATAAGCTTAGTCAAACCAATAACGCTTAAATAATAAATTCAGACTCTATGATATAAATGCAATCGTACATGTAGTTAGTGAGAGTAATTATTCTGGTAACTGCCCTTTATCTATCTATATGATGCATATAGATAAGAGGTGAGTATCAGACGTGGGAGGAGATTCCATCAATAATATAATTACATATTTTTTCTGTTTTCTCTCTGGATTCTATCTTTTTCCCTATCAAGAATTCTATTATTTGATTAGGTTTCAATCCTATCAACATGCAAGACTAATGATTCAATAACCGATAAGTAAATTATGTGTTAATTTAGTCGGTCCTCCGGAATGTTAAATTAATGTCTTTCAGGACCCTAGGCTTCGAATTATTTCTGGATTGATCTAAATTCAGATACCATCGGTTCTCCAGAATGTTAACGTTTGGGTTTAGATTGATCATGGGTTGGAAAAAATTACTGAAAATAAACCATGTGGTGAATTTAATTCTAAGAAGATCAAATAGGCCCTGCTTAAGGTTTCATCGATACTTAGGAAAATCAAATTCATCATTGTACTTTTTTAATTTTAAGTAGCTTAAATCGGACATCCGCAATGTTTCATCGGTACTTAAGATAATTAAATTAGGGTTATTTTACTTTAAGTATCTGACATCAGCCCTGCGGAAGGTCTCACTGGTACTTAAAAAAATTAAAATAATGATCATTGTATTTTTTCCAAACTCATAAAATGCATACTAGGATGATTTGACATTTGGTATCTATTATCAAGTATTTTATGTTTTACATGTTATATGTCATGTTCGTGCATGTTGTAAGTTATATATCATGATCCAAATGTGTTGAGCATTGTTTATTTATTTATTTTTCTAGTGAACATTGGTTACAATCTATTAGGGAGTTGTCCATCCATGTTAGATTATTCAGATTTCTACCTATGCAGGGAGGGCATGATGTTATACTAATCTGTGCATAATTATGACTATGCACTGACCCATCCCCAACCCTCTAACCTTAGTCCGGAAATTACACCGAAGGAAAATGAGAGGTGGGAAGTCAAATAAAATATGCATGGGTCAAATGTTACAGGGTCTACCAGTAACATTTTATGGAGTTATTCCAAAGAACGTTACTACCGCATCGGTATTCATCGCGGAGGTCGAGAAATACTTTGCTAAGAAGCAACATCTCATAACGAGCTTTCTACCAAGAAGTACACTGGCGGAGCACATTCTTCGAATGTCTGCGATTTGCCAAAAGTTTAAGGTAATCGAGGTAGACCTTCTTGAGGAATGTGTGGTGGGGTTCACATTTTAGTCGTTACCATAATGTTTTAAGTATATCCACTTTACCTATAACTTCATACGAAAAAAATAGAATATCAATGAGTTGATTCCCACGCTGCAGAAGAGGAAGAGAGACTTAAAGTGGTAGTTCCTGAGGTTCATGTGACAATAAATTTAATAGGGGTGGGGCCTAAGTGGAAGGTATATGGCAAAAGACCGGGCCAAGGTCGGGTAAAGAAGAAAAAGTATGAAGAATCAACACTTGGTCAATTCTTTTGCTGTAAAGAAAAAAGACATCTAAATAATGATTACGACAAACTTCAGGCTTACATGTTAAGCAAATGTGCTCTCACATTTTTGGTTGTTTTATAAAGTAATATTGTTTATGTGAAATAAAATACTTGGTAGGTTGATTCAGTTGCAACAACACATTTCTGTATTTCTTTGCAGGGTACGTCAATGAGCAAGTTTCTAAGTGAGGATAAAAGATTTATTTTCACTACAGACGGGAACTTTTGTCATGTTTTATCTATATACGATTTACATTAAAAAAAATTATACAGGACATGCTTTATTTATTGAGAATGTAATGTATGTTCCGAGTTATCGAAGAAACTTAGTTTCCTTTTCAATTTTGGACTTTCAAGGTTATTCATGTCTAACGGGAAACAATTTTCTTAAACTCTATTTAAATAATATCATTGTTAGGAATGCAAATTTCCTAAAACATGAAAATGTGTATATATTGCATACTATTGATAATCGGCATATTGTTATGGCTACACAATGTATAAAAATAAAATTACTAAGTCTGAAAGATCCTCTGAACTGTGGCACTAGCGGATCCAAAGTTAGGATGGACAATCTTGTAGCTGAAGGTTTATTGGATTTCCTATATTGGTCATATTTTGGTATATGCATCAAGTTTATCAAAGGTAAACAACCAAAACCAAAAGGTTATGGGCATATAGAGCTTTGGAATGAGCATAAACCCGATTGAAAGAATCTACATGTGTGGGGTTTTCGAGCTGAGGCAACACCTTACAAATCTCAAGAAAAGAAACTGGACCAAAAAATAGCCAACTGCTTCTTCATAGGTTATTCTGAACACTTTATAAGGTTTAAATTTTATGATTCTCTCACTGAAACTATATTTTGAAATGGGAACAACAAAGTTTCTTGAGGATGTTGAGTTTGGGGGTGAATAATAAAGGAACAAATGTTAATTTTGAGGAAGAATATGTAGATATTCATGCATGTTTTAACATTTTTACTCAAATATAAGAAGATTGGGATTTAACACCAACCATTTCGGTCCCGTTAGAATATGGTAATCTTCATATTAACATTAATGATCCACTTGAGGGTTCGAACCAGGATATGAATATGGTGCAGGTAGAACAATGTGAACTTCAGATTAATCTTCCATAAGAATATCAAACTGGCATCATTCATGATGATCAAAATCTACCTCCTCAAGAAGTGTAACAATAGGATATGTTGCTCTTAAGTAGGTCCATAGGAGAAAGAAAAATTGATATAGGTCCATAATTTATAGTATATATTTAGGAGCATGGTGAGTCATGCGCTGGAACTGTAGATGATTATTTATTCTACAAACTGGATATAGAAAGCTCTTACTCTTGGAAGTGGATCGCCGCGATGAAGGAAGTGTATAAATTAATACATGACAATATGGTATGGGAGCTTGTCAAATCACCTGAGAGGAAAAATAAAATTTGTTGTAGGTGAGTTTACAAAACCAAACACAATTCCCTAGGTAATGTGGACATACATAAAACACATCTTGTAGTGAAAGGTTATACTCAGCGTGAAGGGATTGCTTTTAAAGAAACCTTCACTCCAGTATGAGTGAAAGATTCGTTTAGAACAATCATGACATTAACTTTGACCTTGAGCTCCATCAAATGGATGTTAAAACCGTTTTTCTTATTGGTAATATTAAATAAATAATCTATATGGTACAACAAGAACACTTTGTAGTAGGTAAATCAAAGGATATGGTTTGTAGGATTACAAAATCTATTTATGGGCTCAAACAAACCTCTCGTCAGTGGAACCACAAATTCCTTAAAGTGATAGTCTCTTTTGACTGTGAAGTCAAATCGGTTGAGGATTGTGTGTATCAAAAACTCAGTGGGAGTAATTTCATATTTGTTATATTATATGTGGATGGCATATTGTTTGTCTCAAAAAATAAGGAATTGTTACACACCACAAAAAGGTTTCTATTACACAAGTTTGATATGAAAGATCTCGGTGATGTCATTTTTATGTTAGGAATTCGCATACATCGAGATCACTCCTTGTGATATTATTGGATTATCACAAAAGGCATACATTGAAATTGTGTTAAATATTATGGATTGGTAGATTGCAAACCCGTAAGTACTCCTATAGCAAAATGTGACATACTTAATATGGGTCAATATCTTAAGATAAAACTTGAGATTGAGGCAATAAAAAGGTCTCTTATGCTTCAGCAGTTGGGAGTTTAATGTATGCTCAAGTTTGTACTAGATTGGACATTAGGGTATAGATGTTAGTAACCCATGCATGGATCACTCGAAGGTAGTTAAAAGGGTACTCTAGTATCTACAACAAACAAAAAGGCACATACTGACATATAGAAAGTTGAAAATGCTTGAGATTATTCGTTATTCTGATTAAAATTTTGGTAGAAACATTAACACATTGAAAAGCACTTCGTGTAACATATTTTTATTGCCTGGAGGTGTAATATCCTGGATAAGTATAAAGTAAATACTTATTGCATCGTCTAACACGATAACATAATTTGTTGCGTGCTTTGAGGCATCAAACCAGGCATTATGACTGCAAAATATTACCACCGGGTTGCGCATTGTGAAATGTATAGAAGGTCCTATGAGGCTGTATTGCGACAAAAACTCTACGGTACAGTATTTCAACAGCAACAGGAGCACATAGACATAAATTTCATGTATGTTAAAGAGATAGTTTGGATAGGTCAGATAGATTTAGAGCACATCGACATAAATTCAATGATAGCAAATCCTCTAACAAAGGTGGTTTTACCTAAGGTTTTCCAGGGACACACCATTAGTATGGGTGCAATTGATTTAGATGATTGATAGCTTCAGTAAGAGAGTTTGTAATAGGATCTGATGTTATATTTTCCAGTATTATGCACACTAAGATTTATTGTAATATATATATATATATATATATATATATATATATATATATATATATATATGTTCCGTAATATTTATTGTTATTTGTACAATATTGGATCTCCAAAGATATGAACTATTTAAAAGTAAATATGTACGATACTCTTAGGCTACACTCCTTAATTGGCCGAAGTAATTAACTGGTAGTGATAATATGATTATTGTTGCATCTTAATGTTTGTTTTTATATAATGTTTGTTTGCATACCCAACAAACTATGTGCACGGAACTAGATAACTAATTTAACGGCAATAAGTAATTTTTTGGTAACAGATATATAAAGTTAGTTACTAAAATTTAGTCTATTTTAATCAATAATATATCTAGACTGTTGGGATTTTCTAATATTTGTTAGTTTTGCGTCTAAAATCAAATTACAACTGCTACATGTGCACACTTTATTAAAAATGTAAATAAATTTCTTTTTGTTTTTCTTTTAATTTTAGATACACATTTAACAACCAAATTAATCTTAAATTTTAATGTGTTATTTGATACCATTTGTTAGAAATTTTAACATCAATCCATAACGAGTAATTTTTATGATACAGGAAACTATTTATATGATGAAGTTGATGATTTTGATTATTCCGGTTCTTATCTTATATAAGTTTCCAAACCGATTTTACCTTGATCCTTTGATTATGAAGAAGTGTCAAATATAATACTTTATCAATTTTAGTTTCATGTATTGTTTTCTCTCAAACAAAGAACCATATTATTCAACAAATGAATTTTGTTACTTTGAGAAAAATACACACGTATATATAATATTTAAATTTATTTTTAACATATATTCTAAATGTGAACCAATCTTCGTTACGTTGTCATTCTTATAGACTATAACCTCGTATTTATTTTGTTCTTACAAAATAATGTAAAAACTTTATGTTTAAGTTGCTTATTTCTAAATTCAATCTTTATGATATTCGAAATAAATCGGATATCTATATAATTACCTTCATGATACATATTTTATATTAGTTCGTCATTACATATTTTGTTATTTTTATTAAACTAATATTAACAATAGTCAAGTGCATCAATATAAACATGTGGTAGTCTATCTAATAGAAAATATTTCAACAATAATTTATATATAAATAAAAATCAAATAATCTTTGTATATAAATCTATATATCAAAATAATTTAGTTATACTGATCTAAATAACCTAAATAAGATACACATGCGTTTGTTCCAAACTTGTTAATTTGTTTAGTATGTTTAGATTTTATTTCCTTACGTGTGGATTCAATCGTAGTTTCTGGTTAAAATAGTAAAACAAGAATAATACACTAATGATCATCGACATCAAAATTATTCAATAACCACCAAAGTTTGAAAAACTGCGGATAACTATCGATGTTAAATTCGTATTTAGATACTGATGAGGGAAGAATTTACACGATTCGCAAGTCAGATTTTTAGAATATTTAATCAATATGTATTTTGTAATAAGAAGTAAATATGTTTTTACTTAGTAAGTTTGTGGGATGAATTAGCCTCTAATGGATCAATTGCTTAAGTCCAATGGCTCAAAATGCCAAAAAGCTCACAACAATTGCTATATAAGCTAACTGATCTTTTCTTATAGAGGGAGATCATTTTTGCTAGGGTTTCTGAGGGTATTTTCTTGTGGAACTTTTCCTTTTTTATATATTTTTTCAATTATCTTTTCGTTCTTGATATTTTTCATCATCAAATGGCGCCGTCTGTGGAAAGATGACCGGTACCCGGATAACATATCCAAAACTGTTGCGAGCATCGTTTTTATCAATCGAATCCTAAAGGATTACCCTCTGACTCGCTGTTATGTACTCAAACTGGCCTTCAAGAGATCCAAAGCTCCATCGGCCTCCTCGCCATGGCCATCGCCAACCACCACAACCTCTCCCTTTCGAACCCAAGCTTTAACGACGATCAATCTTGCTTTTCTCTCTGAACAATTTTGGACACACCACTGCTCCTTATTCTCTCTTTGTTTATAATATTTCTTGATTCATCTAACAATTTTGCAGGATCTATTGTTTTGTTAATATCTTCATAGAATTTCGTATTACTGTTTGTGTTTTGTTATTATTTTTTGTGTGTTTGTGTTTGTGTTTTCTTTATATTTTACAGATATGGATCCAGGTCCTTCACACGTAATTCCCAGATCTAGAAATCCACTTCAAGACCAACTCTTTCTCACCAGAAGGCCTTCGAAGGAGAACCTGGTCAGAGCTTAATACATGTTGGGGAAATGGTGAACAGAGTTTCTGAAGTTGATCTTCTCGACTGGTTTGGACGTGTTAAGCTCATCAACTATATATGCTTCGAGTTCATATAAGGATTGAATCTCTTCGACTTCGAGTTTGGATCAGAAATCTGCGAAACTCGCACGAAGGCCGTCGATTACCTCTCCCGAGATCCGGACTGCCGGTTAGGCTTTTCTGCTTTTCCGATTACGTGTACTGACCATGAAATTAGCTTCGTCTCAATGAAAACTGTTAGGGTTCTTGGTGTTCACTAAATTTTTGGCTGTTTAGTACTTCTCGATTTATCTATAATGCTGTGAATGGTATCATTCAATGAAGGGAAACCTAAACCGTATAGATAGATCTCATTCGGTGGCTGATTGAATTTGGTCTTTTGCTTTAACTGTATTTTGTGATTTGGTTGCTACTCTGCTGCTGCTTAACCAGATTGTCACAAATATGTTTACTTTTTTTTGTCTCTGATTCATGGTTTCTTAAATCTGATTCTTATCTGCTGCTGCACGTTGTCAGAATCTTATTAGATAGATCTTACTCTGGCGCGCTGTGCTGATATCGATCCTGTTGCATTAGTTCTTCCTCTCCTGAAAAATTCCTATTTCTGCGAGAAGGAGAGGCTACACGGACATTATGGATCCACAAGTGACCTTTCTGTAGACGTAGTCAACATTTTTTCGAAGTTGTAAGGGTCTACTTCCTACTTGAGGGTTGTACGACACCACTGGGGTTTTTGGCTTCTAGACTCGTCTCTATACATAAAACTTCTATGATTTTTCTTATGATTTGGTTTTGTTTCAGATTCATGATTTTGTTACATTGATGCGGTATGTTATAATCTTGTGTGATTTGTCAAAGTCTTGGTCTTCTGATGTGACTCTACTGATCTTGCTGTTGTTTCATTTTACAATTAGATGTCCATCGGTTGAAAGGTTCATTAGAAATCCTGTAAGTTAATTTCGTTCCTTTTTCTACTTACCCTGCGGATGAAGCAGAAAAGAACACGGAGAGGACACGATTGTATCACAAATAAAGACCATTTTTTACATGTCCCTAGAGGTAGACCAACATACAATATCACATATAACTTTCATTTCCATGACGTATATGACAATATGCGTACAGGTTATTTGCAATATGCCACAAGGTCCCCTCTAAAAAATGATCACTGCTTTCGCTGCTGATCTTGCACTTGTTGTATTAGTTATTCATCCCTTGAAATATTCCTCTTTCAATCAGAATGAGAGACTACGGCGATACTATCGATCCACAGTTGACCTTTCTCTAAATATGGTTGGGTCCATAGCTCAGTGGTAGAGCATTTGACTGCAGATCAAGAGGTCACCGGTTCGATCCCGAACAAGAGGTTGTTGGTTCGATCCCAAAGGTGTCCATAAACTCAGAATTATATGTCCAAAGTTGGATCTTTAACTCAAGGATTTGTGATGTTGATTTTGGTCTACTGTTGTGACCATGCGGGTCTAGCACTTGTATGATGCCAATGAAGTAGAAAAAGACCATGATTGAAAGGCTTCTTATGATGCTACGAGATACTGACTATAGAGTAAGGTTTGTCCTGGGTGGACGGATTGGTCTTCTTTTCCAGAAATGGGATGGTCATGAGGCGTTTTTCCAAGATATTCGCTCGAATTTTGGAGTTATGTTGGTAGGTTCATCAAAAGAGGAACTTGTTACTGCAGCTGACGTTCTAGCTGCTGGTCCTCAGCCACGCTTAACAGTAGAGACGATCATTATGACTCTAATGCATCTTGCTTTACATAGTGAAAAAATAGAGTTACAGGCTGTTTTCATGTTGTGCGCGATATCAGTTATTGATCCTTGCCAGAGGCAATTAGTCAGGGCAGCACTAGGCAATATATCAAGACAGCTCCAATATTCATCTAGGTTTAAGGTGACGGTCATTGTATTTCCTGCGGATAGTTTTGATATCAGCACCTCGCTTTTTTCACTGGCTCTCTAGTGGTAATTCCGATGTTGATATCAGAACCTGGCTGTTTTCACCGGCTGTTATCCGTTGACACCTCTTCATCTGAGGTTTCTTTAGATGCAGCCTTGATTTATATCACTGTGAATATTATAATATATGAGTTTTTTCTGTTTCCGTTTGTTTCTGTCTTGTTTGATGCAGTACCTAGAGGAGCTCCTGGGATCAATTCTGTTTTACTGGTTTGCTTGTGGTGTTAGCTTGGTTGCCCTTGTTGAGATACAGCAACTGTTTATTTCAGATGCTGAGCCCAATCAGTTCATTCGCATTTGCAGCCAGTGGTTGTTCCTAGCTCTACTTCTGCACGAGGACAATTCAAACCTGAATTGGGTGGCTAAGTGAAGCCGATCACTACAAGCGTTCCAACTGATGATTGAGGCTCAGGTCAAATTCAAAGGTCCATGCGCCAAAATCTTATACTCGTCTGTGCAGCAAGCTGTTTCTTATCCAATATGAAGGTTTTGCGCCAAAGACGTCCTGAGTGTTGGAGGTGATCGTAGAGACAAGATCCGGTTAGCTAAGTGACACACAACACTTATATTTCCACAGATCGACTGTTTGCGTCAATTCTCAAGGAAGCATATCAAACAAGAAATGAGGAGTCTCAAACTATCTGCCTCCAGCCTGGCCAACCAAAAGAGATTCTGCAGCAAAAGTTAAATGGGGTCCCTCTGATGAGAAAATCCCTCAAAAAATAGCTGTATGCCGCTTTGAGCATATTGCTGCGTTTGTAGCTGCTGTGGAGGATATTTTTAGAGATGAAGACAAATATGTCATTTTCTGGAAGATCGTGGCGGACGTCAGGACTAATTCTGCTGAAAAATTTGCGCAAGTTAAAGACCGGTTGAAAGGGAATAACTATTTGATTCGCTGGTTTCACAACCTTGTGCCCGACTATGGAGGTCCGCCCAGAGAGATTGGGTTTTTCTGTAATAATATTCTTTCATATGTTCGAGGTTTTGTTTTCTGTGAGAAAGTCAAGAAACGGTTGGGCAGGTTTGGCGAGTATCAAACATTTTTGAATTGCATGCAAGATTTTGCTGTGGATACAATGAGAAATCATGATTTACAGAATTCGGTGAAGGGTGTACTTAGAGAACATCCGGATCTAGCGAATGAGTTTATTTGGTTTCTGGAGAATGTGGAAGTCGATAAATTCCTTGCTGATGCTCTGAGTAAAAGTGTGCGAAACAGTCTCATTCCCTTTTTGCTTTTGTCATGTGCTGATGGTCGTGTACCTGTTAACGGATTCTGCCCTGTGGCTTCTAGTAAGACTGCCTGCTTGTATGTTGCAGAATCATTAGATGTCGAGGGTGAAGAAATAGAGCAGAAGACTAGAGTTAGTGGCAACGGAAAAAAGGTTATGGGCAAAGAGAAATAAAATTCGATAAGCATTCATGACCTTGACTTTTCCGATTTTCAAAGCTGTACTCCTAGCTACCGTCTTCTGCCAGCAGATTATCCGATAGTTTCATCAAGCCACAGATCAGAGCGGGAGTGCGAACAATGCAGAGAGTGAAATATCAGCTGATTTCAATAATGTCGATTCCTTGGTTGTCAGTTCTTGAACAAGGTGCATGTTTAGATGCTTTGATCTCAATAATGTTAGAGTCATCAGCGAATCAAATGGTATGTTTTTTCTTATATGTTTCTTTATGTCTACAACATCAGAAGACATTTTATCCAATATACTGTCACAGCTCTTGGATTTTCTGCCAAAATGTGTATACCACTTAGAATCAAAGATAAGGGCTATCTAGACATCTCGGCTAAATGTGCTTGATTAATCTTTATACTTCTCAAAAGTTTTTTAGATGTATCTCCCTCTATTCTGCTAGTTGATAAAGAGGGAGTTGAGAACATAAATACCTTTATAGGCGTATTGCATGATTACTTTAGGAAAGAGAGTTGGACAGTGGTGACAGTGTTATTTCAACCATGTTTTTAGCCGAGTTTTTATCTGTTAAAGTATTGCATAACAAGTTTTCTGTTAAATTATTGCATAACAAGTTTTATGTTCTGTATTGCCAAAATATTTTGTCAGAAACAAAAGAATTGTTATGGATCATATTTTGTGGCATTTAGAGAATTGAAATCGCAACCCCTCTAGCAAATTCAAGTATCTAAGAAACTGTTACATGCCTTTTTCTGATCTTGTTGCATAACTCGTTGCTGATATGCTATCTCTTATGGTCTGTTACTAAAGATTCACACATGCCTTGTATCCAATCTGGTATTGACTGCCAAAAATATAGTATTTTTATATGTTGAAATTCATTATTATTTTGGATCTAAGGGATCTTCCAATTTTAATTGGTCAACATTATTATTTTGGATCTAAGGGATCTTCTAATTTTAATTGGTCAACAATATTATTTTGGATCCGAGGGATCTTCCAATTTTAATTGGTCAACATTATTATTTTGGATCTAAGGGATCTTCCAATTTTAATTGGTCAACATTATTATTTTGGATCCGAGGGATCTTCCAACACTAGTTGGTCAACACTTGAAATTCATTATATTTTGGATCCGAAGGATCTTCCAACAGTAGTTGGTCAACAATTAAAATTCATTATTATTTAGGATCTAATTGATCTTCCAATTTTAATTGGTCAACATTCAAAGTTCATTATTTTGGATCAAAATGATCTTCCAACTATTAGTTGGTCAACATATGAGATTTGTTATTTTGTATCAAAATGATCTTCCAACTATTAGTTGGTCAACATATGAGATTTGTTATTTTGGATCCGAAGGCTCTTCCAACATTAGTTGGTCAACACTCAAAATTTATCATTTTGGATCTGATGGATCTTCTAACATCTGCTGGCCTACATCTGTTGGCCAAGACATTTTATGTTTTCACAGGTAACATTTGAAGCAGCGCCAAAATTACTCGTCTCTCAGAATTTTTCGCAACGATTGGGGGGCTACAAATAAGGAACAAGTAAAATCTGAAGTAGTGACAAAACTAGTCCTTCCTTAGAATTCTTCGCAAGGACTGGGGGGCTACTGATGAGGGAAGAATTTACACGATTCGCAAGTCAGATTTTTAGAATATTTAACCAATATATATTTTGTAATAAGAAGTAAATATGTTTTTACTTAGTAAGTTTGTGGGATGAATTAGCCTCTAATGGATCAATTGCTTAAGTACAATGGCTCAAAATGCCAAAAAACTCACAACAATTGCTATATAAGCTAACTGATCTTTTCTTATAGAGGGAGATCATTTTTGCTAGGGTTTCTGAGGGTATTTTCTTGTGGAACTTTTCCTTTTTTATATATTTTTCAATTATCTTTTCGTTCTTGATATTTTTCATCATCAGATACAACATGGTAGTTTGATACATCTATAACCATTTTTCTCTCTCATATTTCTTGATATCTTTTAAAATGTCACATGTTTTAAACCATAGCTCCAAAAATATATCACAAAATACCACTGATTGTTTTTAAGACGAACAAAACTAGATCTATGAAATATATTTTTTAATTTTTCTGGTGGCGCAAGTATATTTAAATTGGTTGAAAAAAAATAATCGTTGTTTGGTTGCGGAAGTACATGTAATTTGGTTGAAAAAACACAACGATTTTTTTATTACGGAATTACATGATATTTGGTTGCGAAAAGAACAACAGGTTTTGTTTACAATAATAAAATAAAAAATAGGTGTAGAAATAGAATTTTGATCGTTAAATAAATACGAATGTATAGGATAAAATAAAATATAAATTTATTTTTTTGAAAACAATTGTCAATTAAATATTATTCAACTAATGTTCTTTTATATAATTTCAAAAATATGCCTAAATTTTCGTGTGAAAGAATAGTTTAACCACATCACCGGCTATTTGTTTAATGTTTTGAAATGTCAAGTCCAATCCAAATTTCAGTCGATGGCCGTTGGGTTATAAATTTCAAAACCCGGGCCATGATAATCTGGAAGGTCTAAAATCCAAAACCCGGCCCATACAAATAGTGATGATCAGGAAACTATAAGGAGACAATTTTAGGATTGATTGGCCTAACATGGGATACCATTACCAATACAAAAGTGGTGATTTAGGACTATCACCACCACAGTTTAGACCCACCATTACCTACGTCGCTGAAAAGGCTCATTTCAATATACAATTAGTTCAAATTATGACAAGTAGGATCCTGTCTTCTTTTTGTTTCTACAAGATTATAAATTTGTCAAATAGTAATGACAAAAAAAACCTAAACCCAAACCTTTGTTCCAACCTTAGCTAACATTTAGCCAAAACAACAATCTTAATATGTGTCCATCTGAGTCATGCTCCGGATTAAAAAAAAAGCTAATACGGGTACAAATTAAGTAATATATAAATGCACCTCGATACAAGGTTGAGTACAGTTAAATATGTTGGTTTTGGGATGTATGAATCATACTGGGTCTGGATTTGGACACAATTTCATATAGGGTTTGAGTCTCAGCAGCCCATAACCAGATTTACCTACTCCCATTATTATTTTGACAAAACCAACTTTACCTTTCTGGAGCCAAACAAACAAAATCAAAGTTTAACATTTTAGCGGGCATGTCTGCAAACTTCACAAGACAATCTGACCATTTCACAATCGACAACAGAACACCAATTCGAATATCACAAGCTACACCAGGACCACAATTTACAGGAGGAACAATAACAGTGAGCGGAAAGATTGAGAATCGGAACAGAGACTACCTACTGTAAAGAAGTCACCTCAATCATTCCTTTGATCTTTGAGTCGCCTTGCTGGCCGTTTAACTATAGAGATTGTATGTTTGAACTGACGAAACTCGACGATAATTCTCCGGTCAGAAAGTCCGTTGATAAATGCGGATTGACTAAATCGGGATACATTCCGCAAACGAAAAACTACTCTGGAATTGTTTAGAGGGTTTTCATTTTCAGTTGACATGTTGCTTAGTAAATTTACTATGACAGATGAAAATTATTTTCATGGCAAGCGACATCCATGACATACTTTTGTTTTATAAAATATAATCATTCTTATTTTCACATTCAGAAATTGTCTATTTATAGCTCGTGATATTCTTCCTATGCTTATACTATGATAAATATCAATCTTGGATTTATTTAAGTAACTTTCTCAATAAGCATACATTTCAAATTTTGAATTGTGAATACGATATTTTCTAGATGGATGATGCAGCAGCTTACATAATAAATTCTTTTCGCGCGGATAGAGTTTTTAGATATCTATTAGGTTTAATGTTATGGGCATCGCTAATTGTGTTTCCTTATGCCGGAGGTGTTAACATGGTATTACAATGTGTCTGGTCTTTGGAGTTCATTGGATATTCTGTTTCGAGTTAATTTGTTTGATCTTATTTTGGATCTGATTTTGTTTAGAAATTTGGGGATGAAGAGTTGTTTGAAGTTGTTTTTCTTAATCCATAAAAATAATTGTTTGTACAGTAATTGAGTCACAAAATCATTAGAAGAGGTATAATTTTTGTTTTTCGGATCCGTTGTGTGCAGTCACAATCACAAAGTTTTGATCAAGAGGTAAACAGTGTCAGTTTTTTTATGAATTTTAGACCGCGTGTAGGAAATATTTATCGCTTCAATTTGACTGGTTGGATTGTGATTTGGAGCTACGATTTAAGAGAAATAGTTGCTGAAAAAACGCCGTGTTTTTTTGTTGGTAAAAGAGGTTTGATTTTACACATAAATTAATATTTGGATTGGATTTAAGTTTGGACTCCGACTTAACTGTTTTATAATTTGGATTTGATTAAAATTTCGATTATATTTTTCAATTTGGACTTGGTAGTTTTTTATTGTTTAATTTTGTTCGATCATAGATTGTATATCCTATTGCACATATGATAGGAAACGATGACTTCCTACGGTCTACAAGTACCAAATTATATGAGGAGAAATTTGTTATGTCTACATCCTCGTATCTTTCGTGTATTTCTCCGTCTTCCACTTATGACATTGATACATCATTGTGGATTTTGGATTCGAGTGCGTCTAATCATATGTCACTTCACATGTCGTATTTTGTTTCATTATCTCATGTTTCACCCATATTTGTTTTCTCTTCTAGTGCTACAACAATATTAGTAGAGAGTCTTGGTTCTATTTTTACCCCTCATATATCGTTATCTGATGTTTTTCCCAATATTCCTACGCTTTCTTTGAATCTTGTTTCAGTTAGCCAATTGTGTAAATATAGTTATTATGTCCTAGTTTCTTATTATGTTTCCGCTATATAAAATCAACATACTCAGCGAGTGATTAGGACAAGTCGAAAAATAGGGAAACTCTATGTTTTAGAAAAACTCAAAGTAACTGATGTGTATGTATATGGTGTTGATAATGGAAAAACATACATGACTGATACTGCTGCCTCTCATGTTGATTTGTCTTTATTTCGTTTGAGTCATTTTTTGTCTAGGTTTATCTTTGGCATTCTCGTCTTTGACATGTATCTGCGGCATGTTTGAAGTTTTTAGTCTCTATTGAATCTTTAGGTCAGTTAAAAACTTGTAATATCTCAAATTGTAGTGGTTGTAAAGTGACAAAATTTTATGCTTTATCGTTTAATAAAAGTGTCACTTATTCTATTGCTCTTTTTAATATTATTCATTCCGATGTCTAAGGTCCATCTCATGTCAGCACAAACGGTGATTCGTTCTATTATGTATCTTTTATTGATGATCATACGTGATACACATGGATTTATCTCATGAAACAAATGTCATATTTCTTTGGAATTTATAAAGAATTTTAAGTACTTGTTAAGACTCAACATTCTACTATTATAAAATGTTTCAGGTGTGAGTTATGGGGTGAATATACATCTAATGATTTCGCTCATTTACTTGCATCCGATGGTACCATACATCAGTCTTCTTGTACTAACACCCCTAAAAAAATAGTGTTGCAAAAAAAAAATCGTCACCTTGTTGAGACTGTTCATTCTTTACTTTTATTTTTCTGAGGTTCATACTATTTTTTAGGGTGAGGTAATTTAAATATTGTATATTTTATTAATCAAATTCCAACTACACATAATTCAAGGGTGTCTCACTTTCAAAAGTTATACGGACAACCCCTAGATTATTCTTCCTTAAGAGTGTTTAGATGTACATGTTTTGTCCTTTATCCTCATGTTGAACGTAATAAATTGGGTTATAAAACCGTTATATGTGTTTTTCTGGGTTATGGTGTTAGACATAAAGGTTATCATTGTTTTTATCCCACCAATCAGAAGCTTTATGTATCTCAACATGTTACATTTCTTAAGCATATCTTGTTTTTTATTCCAGCGAAATCACATGATATAACAAAGACCAAACTTGAGACTATTGATCATTTTGAATATAATAATAACATACCTATTGATATTAATATACCAACTCATGAGATATCTATGAAAATTGATCCTACTTCTGCTCCATCAATTCTTGAGTCAGCTTATTACTTTGGTAAACCAACAACTCCTTCACATCTCAGAAGATCTACTCGTATAAGTAAATCTACCAAACTATCAGATTTTTCATATTTTTCTAACTCAGCTCCTTTTGCTTCATTTATAGCAAACATACATGATTTATATGAACCTCGGTTGTTTAAATAAGTTTTTTTGTGATCCACGTTGGCAAAATACTATGCTCGAAGAGCAAACTGCTCTTTATCAGACTCATATATGGGATATAGTTAAACCTAAATCCGATAAGCATATAATCGGTTCTCGTCGGGTTTTTAAAATTAAAACAAAGTTTGATAGGTCTGTTGAAAAATATAAGGCTTGTCTTGAAGAAAAATATTTTTTTCACCGAAGTATGGTATGAATTACGATGATACATTTGCCTTTGTGGCAAAAATGACGACAGTTCATACTTTTATTGCGGTTGCATCCGTTCGCCACTGGAAGATCTTCTAATTAGATGTCTAAAATGTGTTTTTGAATGGTGATCTTCATTAGGAGGTTTACATGAATCCTTCATCAGGTATTTCTCACCAACCAGGTGAAATCTGTCAACTTAGGAAAGCTTTATATAGTCTCAAACAAGCTCCTCATGTTTGGTTTGAGAATTTTTCTATGGTTATTACTTCACTTGGGTTTCGTGCTAGTAATCATGATTCGACCTTGTTTATCAGATGTATGAGTGCAAGATGAATTATTTTATCTTTATATGTAGATGATATGATCATTACAGGTGATGATATTGATGGTATTAAGGCACTAAAATGTGATTTGGCTCAGCGCTTTGTGATGAAGGACTTTGGACCATTATGTTATTTTTAGGTATTGAGGTGGCTCAATCTTCAAAAGGTTATATCCTCTCTCAGATAAAATACATATCTGATTTATTCGAAGGAGTGCAAATTTCTGATAATATGACGGTACATACCCCTCTTGAAACCAGTGTTCAGTATTCTCGGACTGATGGTGTTCTTTTGTCAGACCCAACTCTATATTGAACTCTTGTAGGGAGCTTTGTCTATTTTAAAGTTACTCGGCCATATATAGATTATGTTATTCATGCGGTTAGCCAATTTGTTACTGCTTCAACATACATCCACTGGGTAGTTTAGAATATTGAGATATTTTCGTGGCACTGAGTTCCAGAGCATTTTGTTTCCTTCGACCTCTTCACTTGAACTACGTACCTATGGTGATGCTGATTAGGATATTGATCCTCATGACGGAAAATCTACTACTGGTTTCTGTATTTTCCTTGAAGATTCATTCATCTCATGAAAAAGTAAGAAACAAGATGTTACTGAAGCTGATTATCGTGCTATTGCCGTGACACATGTGAGATTGTTTGGTTATGATCATTTCTTGAGGGTTAGCATTACTATAACCACTTCTTTAAATTGTGAGAATAAAATACATTGAAATATATTGTCACTTCACTCGGCATCATTTTTAGATTGCCACCATCTCGTTTCCATATGTTCATCAGCTTTGCAAGTTGATAATATTTTCATGAAGGCTCAGTCAACATCGCAGTTTTGTTTTATTTGTGAAAAAATATCAATGTTTATTACTATTGCATAGTGAGTTTGAGAGAGGGTGTTAGAGATATAAGGCCCATACCTATTAGCTCATATGTTTTATCTATAAATAAGAGCTTTGTACTCTTTCTAAATAAACAGAAACTTTAGGCACTTCTTAACGGCTTCTTCTTATTCTCTATTTTCTCTCTTTGTTTATTAACACATATATTATTATGAGTCTTGGGCTAAGGATGGGATGATTCTTACGGTCATACATCATGATATTGGGTCTTTTACTCTAAGCATGTATTCTTGAGTCCTACGTTATGTATCTTATACTCTAGACCTGGTCTAGTGGATTCACTTGTTTGTTTTATCGTGTCTCTTATAGGTTTGGGTATATGTGGTTCATATAAGATTCGATGATTACCATAAAAAACACAATTTTATTATACGATGCAAAAATTTGTGAGGGAAAGTTACCACGAATATTCAGCCAAGTATGACTATAAAATCGAACAAAAATATTTATATAGTGGAAATAGGTTATTTCAAACCAAATGTGGTTTTTTTCTTCTTTCATGAATGTTTCACATTCTCTCACATTTCCTCCACCCGTACTCATCTCTCAGATATCTCTCAACTTGAACCTAACCTCTTTTTTATAACAACGTTAAACTAGACATATTTTTTATACCAAAGAAATCAACCTCTAGGCAGTAATAACAAATCGTGTGCTAATCATCTTCGGCTTGCACAATGTTTTTTATGAAACCTCTTATGTGTCCATAAAACCCAGATATCAATAGGTAAGCAACTATGTAGTTTTTCATCATCATTGTGTAAGTGACATCATTTATAATTAGTTGGAAGTGTTCAAAATGATAAATATAAGTTGTTTGTTAGGTTTATCCACGAAATATATGCTCGTACTGTGATTTTTTGGTAAACCAGAATTATAGAGTATGAAAAGCTCTACTTTTTTCCATTTGATCCACATAAGCTTTTTTTTCATTTTTATTGCATCTTCCCACACGTGTTTTTGTTTTGCACATGTATCGCATCTTTCAACACATGTTCGTATATGCCATATTTTATAGGTTTTACATATAATCATAGAACTGGTCTCGCCTTATATCTTAAAACCGGTCTTGTCTCTTTTCTTCTAATTGGTCTTGCCTCTTTTGGTCTCACATTATTTTATAAAACAATATCTCTTAAAGCATGTCATTACATATCGGGTCTAGTGAGCATCCAAAATTTGATGAAAAATAAGCATGCCACTAGGAATGAACACATAAAATATGCTTACGCAACGCCGTTTTTTAATACCATATTGAAGGTTTCATATGATATGCGAAAGACGAATCTAGAAATGAAGAAGTATCACATAATCACCAAGATCATCAAGAAATACTCGATAAAAAGGATAATTTCTTCTAGGGGTCTAAACATGTTAAACTCACCGCCAAAGATGTAAAGATTATCTTTAGTTTGAAGCCCGAGGAAGAAGAAATGCATTTAAACTCTAAAGGAATCTTCAAACTTAGATACAACAAGGGTGAAGAAGTAGAGTCCCAGATCATCAGAACATACTTTCTTGAATAAAATTACAGAAAAATGGGGAAATTAGATCAAAACCAATAACAAATAATTGTAGTAAGCTAACATGTTTGATTTGATGTAGTCTCACATTGTATCACTTTGTTCAAGACTCGAATTTCAGCTGCAGTAATCTCACATATAGTATTTGCATTTATCTCTCATGTAATGTTTTGCTCCAGTGTCGCATGTTCTAGTTGTAGTGGTCTTGCATCAATATCTTTTATTTTACAATTATGCACATATGTAATACTCATTATTTATCATTATTTTGTGTTTTATAAGATAGAATAGACAAAGTTATTGATAATGAGGGGGATCAAGGTATAAATGATGTGGTTATTTTCTTGATCATGTTTATGTGCTCTACACCTTTCTATTCAATAGCACGAAATGTATTGGGTACACTAGTGCTTTTCTATATCAAAGATTTAAAAATAAACAATTACGATTGGTAGAGCAATCATGGAGAATTTATTTTTGTAAATTCAGACTTATGTAAAAAACAAACCTAATAGAGTTATTGGATGTGTTGCACTTTTAATGGTTAGTATTTTCTTATATAAATAAATATAAGAAAATATTTAAAATGATGTTGATATGTTTTTTCATGCAAACCATTCATCATGAAGCACACAACCATTTTGCAATAAGAAGCAAGTTCAAATATGGTTACAAGATGCTACAAATGTTAGGGGATTGGACTAAAATCAACAAACTTGGATTTAATTGAAAATATGAAGCATCTTAGAGATGAAGAGGTATCGCATGTTCTGGTTGTAAATAAACTTGCTCACTTATCGCATGTTTTAGTTGTAATAGTGTCGCATGTAATATTTGTTCCAAGTATAGCATATTTTAGTTGTAGTAGTATCGCATGTAGCATTTACTCCAGAATCACATGTTGTAATGAAGTAGTCTTGCATGTTTTATTTGAAGTAGTCTTTCATGTAGTATTTTGTTCCAGAATTGCATGTTTAAGTTGCATTAGTCTCGCATGTTGTAGTATAAGTAGTCTCTCATGTAGTAATTATGTATTGTGGTCACATGTTAATAATTATGATTGCCCAAGTCTCGTATCCTTTTCTAAAATATTTACCATTTTATAGGTTTTGGAAGGTGAATTAACCCTAACGGCTACAGAAATTACTGCATTTGGTGGGATTGACCCACAACCAAAAAAGTACCAACCAAAACAACCCCAACCCCAACCTGAAAACCCCCAACACTAGTCAACACTAGTAGAAGTAGTTTCTCATGATATGTTTCATACAGTCTCGCACTTCGTATTTGAATTAGTCTCGCGTGTAGTGTTTGATCCAATATCATATGTGATCTCAAATGTTGTAATTTCAGTAGTCTTGTATGTTGGATTTGTAGTAGTTTATATTGTGGTATTTTTCTTCAATCTCGCACGTTGTAGTTGCAATAGTTTTGCATGTCGTCTTTATTCCAATATCGCATCTAGTAGTTGCAGTAGTCTAACATGTTAATAGAGCTTGTCTTCCATATCTTTAATGCTAGACTCACGTATCTCAGTGCGCTAAATATAGTCTTGCATTTCTTCAAACGCCAAAGATAGTATCACCATAATAACAGAGAGGGTCTCACCTTTAGCCATAACCTTAAAAAGAGTCTCGCATCTAATTTGAGCTATAACTTATTTCCCATTAAGAAAAACATACAAAATGAAAAATTCTATTATTCCAAAATTCTTAAAATGTAGGAGCGAAATTAAAAATACAGAACATAAAAAACAAATGCCAAACATTTAAAGTAGTTCCTTGCCATTCCACCAATTATGCCCAAACTTGGAACGACAACCACACTTCATATGTCGGGTTTTTATTTCTTCTTTAGACGGAATACATTTTTTCTTGGGTCTTTTAGCTCATCTTTCAAGTTAGGAGGCAAAATTTCTGGCAATTCGTTAGAGTTTGATCATTCACCAAAATTAGTTAAAGCACGTAAAGGTAAGTTGACTTGTAACTGCTGACGGTATGAAATGGCTCAATCATTGTCATTAGGTCTTCCTGAGTCAAATGTATTGCTTCAAAAGCATGAGAACATGGAAAACAATCTTACTGCCAAAAATCACAAGAATATTTAAAATCCAGTAAATAAACAACCACAAACGACCTTTTTCAACATTGACGTTAAGCTTCTTTTCATACTCATGACATAAATTACCGCTCCAACTTAGCTTCTTTGTATAACCTTATAAAATTTGAGTCATAAGTAAGACTCGACTCTTGTAAATTAATTCCAACATAGGTAAACTACATAGATATTTACTATGATGGTTAAAAAAATCTACCAGTGGAGATGCCATATCACTGTATCGTTTCCTTTTAACAAATGTTTGGGTATATTTGTCGTGAGGTATATTATTACGAAATTTAATAACTCGATGACCTTCTTCACTAATTAATTGTTCGAAATTTTCATTAAAGATATATACCGTTAGAGCATAAGCACATTGTTAAAAATGTATAAATTATTATAGACTTAAACATCAGATATTTATTACTAAGAAAATACCTCAAATTCTGAACAAGATGGAAAATTCAATATGCATGATAGCATTTTTGATACAAGATATAAACAATAGTAATGATGTTGGAGCAAAACGTGCGCCAGGAAAATAAAGTAGAGGAGCAGGCTGCTAAGGTGGCCGATCTGTCGGTGGAGCTGGCCCAGGTGAAAGTGCACCTAGCTGAGATGAAGAGGGAGAGAGAAGAAAAACGTGGTGAAGTAGTTGAGCTTAAAAAGAAATTTGTTGATGATATTGAAGCCAGAGAGCGTCAGGTTATGTAGGTAACCCTGGGGAAAGTACACAAAGAAAAAGTGAAGATGGTGGTGGAGGTGATAGAACTGAATCCACAAATGGATCTGGGTTCTCATAAAAAATTGCTCGTTGTGGTGGAGAAGGGAAAAACAGATGTTGTGGAGGTGGCAGCGGCGAATCCTGCCAAATCTTAGTATTGGAAATGTTTGTAAGGACTTAGTGTTTTTTGTTGTTTGAAACTTTTGAAGGCATTGCTTATGTTTTTATAGGTATTTCGATGATTCAGGATGATGAATAATAATTGCGTGGTGTGTGTTTACACTTTTGAGTTGTTTGTATTTAGAACCTTTTCTACAAGATCGAGCATAGTGGGGCTCATTACGTAACTTATGACTAATAAATTAGCCATAGTTAAGTCCGCGGAGTGACCGGTTCGGCCATTTGCGCAACCCATTGGGCTTGGAGTAGTTCACGATTATAATACCTGAGTGCGGTATTGAGCACAGTATAGCCCGTTAACATAGCCTGGTGGGCGTGACCGATTGGCCCGTTTGTCATGTATTTTAGATATTGTCTAAGTATGGCACAGTATGACCCATATTGCCTATCCCTTTGGGCGTGGTCAGTGACCCTATGGCGGAGTTACAGAAAACAAGTATAAACACAGGGATGACAAAAAACAATAAATGTATTGATAATAGGTGTGTAGATGCTTCATTAAGAAACCCTTCCGCGCCCTCAGAAGGGAAAAAAGGTGCATTTAAAATTTTACATCGCAGTATGATATAACTTAAGGTGACTGATATTCCACGGGTGTTTAAGGGCATTGCCCTCAGCATCGGTAAGGTGGAATGCTCCATGGTGGCCTTTGGAAATTATTGTGTACAACCCTTCCCAATTAGGACCAAGTTTCCTTAGCTTATGGTCACCGGTTCCTTGGAAAAAAAATTCCATGACGAGGTTTCCGATTTTGAAAGTTTGCGGTCAAAGGCTGGAATTAAAACGACCACACATCAGGCTTTTTTAGTGCCCTGCTCTTATGCGCGCCTGATCTCTCCTTTCTTCGATTAAGTCGATAATCGCCGCTCACTCGGCGACATTGTCTACTTTCGAGTAGTTTGTGATGCGATGAGAGGGGACTAGTATTTCTGCTGGTACAACGGCCTCAGATCCATAGAATATGGAAAATGGAGTTGCTCCTGTAGTGGCCCTACGGGCTGTATGATAAGCCCACAATACTTTGGCCAATTTATCTGGTCATTTTCCTTTTGCCCCTGCCAGTTTGTTTTTAATACCATCGAGGATTGTACGGTTGGTAACCTCAACCTGCCCATTTTCTTGCGGGTAGTAGGGGGTGGCAAAGTGTTGCGTGATGCTAATTTTTTCTCAAAATTGGAGAGTGCCTTGTTTTGAAATTGAGGCCCATTGTCCATTATTAGAACCTGTGGTATACCAAAGCGTGTTAGGATCTGGTGGTGTATAAAGTCGCATACCTCTTGAGAGCGGGTTCGGGCCAATGTTTTAGCTTCTACCCATTTTGTAAAGTAATCAATTACGACAATTAAAAATTGATGTTGGCCCGTGGCCATCGGCAAAGGTCCAACAAGATCGATTCCCCACTCGTCGAAGGGGCAAGGAATAGGGGTCGCGTAGCACTCCAAAAAATGGGTGGTTTTTATTTGAGGTCTTTGATATAAAGCGGGATAAGGTCGCGAGGCGTCCGGTTAGGCATTGAACTTCTTTGATGTTTAACAGGGGCACCATTCGTAATGACGCCTATAGTCGAGCGGATTCGGCCTCTATTCCTTTTTTCTGACCACATAACCTAGAAATTTGTCTATTCGGACACCATAAGAGGATTTTAGTGGGTTCAGATTTGGGTTATACTTACGTAAGATTGCGAAAACGTTCTTCAGTGCTTGTAAATGTCGGTCGAGGTCGTTGGTTTTGACTATCTTGTTATCAATGTAAGCTTCCATGTCATGGCTTAACTAGTCTTTGAAGATCTGGTTGATGAGACGATGGTAAGTGGCACCCGTATTCTTCAGTCCGAAAGGCATAATAGTGTAGCAGTAAAGGCCTCGCTCGGTTTGGAAAACGGTGTGCTCCTCGTTGCTTGGGAGTATTCGGATCTGGTTGTACCCGGAATACGCGTCCATAAATGACATGTAGTCACAACCGGATGTAGAATCTACCAGTTGGTCGATGCATGGCAAAGGGTAAACATCTTTCAGGCACGCTTTATTAAAGTCTGTAAAGTCAATGCACATGCGTCAGTCTTTTTTACTAAGACATAGTTAGCAATCCACACGGGATATCGTACACGGCGAATATGACCGAGCCCGAGTAGTTCTGTCATACTAGTTTGGAATACCCATCGACGTCTGGCTCCTCGCTGTCGCGAGGGTCGTCCATAATGTCGGGCGAGGGGGTTTTGTCTGGTTGTTCGTCACCCTCCTTGCTGGCTAATTGCTATCTTATTGGTTTTCTTGGATCCATGATCACTGAGTAGCAGGTTCGTGTCGATCGTTTGCTACCGCAAATAATGCCTACTGTATTGTTGATGGTGTACTTAACGCATTGGCGAAAAGTGCAGGGAGTTGCTTCCATTATGTGTAGCCAAGGGCGTCCTATGATCAAGTGGTACGGGCTCGGGGCGTCAGAAATAAGAAAGATGGTGTTGAGCTCCTTTTTTCTCGCTCCATGCCCTGCCTTTACTAGCAGCTCGACTTCCCCGATACATTGGGATGTTTTGCCTTCATACCCGGTTGCGGTCTGTGGGTTTGTATAGTGGGACTCCTAGCATTTTATCATAGCTAGCTTTGAATATATTACTGGGCGAGATACCCCCATCGGCCAAAATCTTTGTCATCATTACCCCTCCGACGTCGAGGGTTATTGTCAAAGCGTCCTCGTGAGGGGTGGCTACGCCTCTCATATCGTCATCGTTAAATACTAGGTTGGGAACTGGGTCCCGGTAGTGACTGTAGAAGGTTCCGCCTGCGGAAAATACCTGCTCGTCCTCCTTTGACCTCTTCCTTGCCTGATGGTCTGCCTCAGTTAGAGGACCCCCTCCAGATATGGCGAGCATTCATTGCTGTTTTTTTGACTCATCGACTCTATCCTCTTGTCGGTTGGTTACCTCGTTTTGATGTGGCTCCTCTTGTCTAGTGTGAGGGACCTTCAGCGTGTTGCCCTTAAACCCTGATCTTTGTTGTCGCACGAACTGTATTAACAAGACGTTATCTATCAATCGTTGTATTTCCTCCTGTAGTTGCTAGCAGTCGTTGGTCGCATGTCCATGATCATTATGGTATACGCAGAAATATCGGGTCGACTGCTTGTAACTCAGTACAGACAGGGTCTGGGCGACTGGTATCGTATCTTGTCTCAGGTGCGGTCGTAAATAGTAGAGATTGATTATGTGAGTTGGGTGAATTGCCGCGCAAGGTTTTTGTAAGCTACAGGGCGTTAGTTGGTCAAGATCCTGGCGGAGCTCTTTGTTGCCCATGAACATGTTTCTAAATGCGCTCCAAAGTCATGCGAAATCGCTTATGGTGCCTTTAGGGAGGCTGCTGAACCATTCCATTGCGTTTCCCGTGAGGGTCGTGGAAAGAGCCCTTCATAGCATTGCATCGTCGGGGTTAAAGGTGAGCATCATGTTCCTGAACTGTTCCAAATGCCTTTCAGGGTCTCCCGATCCATCATATGCCTCCAAGCGAAAGGAGTCTAATTTCCTTGGGAGCTGGGGGGCGAGGATTTTTTCTACAAAGGGTGATTTCTTAATAATGTAGCCAGCCATAGTCGGGCGTATATGATCGTACTGCTCGATCATTCCTCCTTTGTCATTGTTTAGGGAGGTTTACCTCTGGCGCTTTTGCCCACCGCTTTCTCCTGTTCCTTCGACATGCTTATCATTTTTGGAAGATGCTTCTCGTACCGCTGCTCGGCTCACTTCGACAACGAAATTTGGGGGACGCTGGTGCTCACCCGAATGCAGTTTTGCTGTCAAAGTGTTAACAACTTTTTGCAGCTCTGCCATGGTCACCTTATTTGCTAAATCTCTAATTTCATGGTCGTGATCAGCCTTACCTTGCGCCACCTGCATCGTCAAAATCTGCTGCTCCAAGCGTATATCCTCAGTTGTGTCTTCCGGGAAGCTAGGTTGTTGGGGGCGATCTACCAGGTTGGTAACTAATTTTGCGATAGCTGGTGCCACCGGTGGGTCCACCGCAACCGGGGGGTTTCTCTGCAAGGCGTCTTCCAAGTTGCCTTGGTTGGGTGGCAGTGGGACTGTTGGTCCTCCAGTTGGCTCGGTCAATTAATTGGGGTTGGCCATGGCGATACGTCTCTCGTTAAGTTCAATATCAATCCCGGATCGAGTTACCACCATTGGAAAGAAAAAAAAATTGTTTTGGATTGTTCCCACAAACGGTGCCAAAAATGTTATGGGAAAAACCTAAAACACGAAAATACCAAGATAGTAATATTATGGATTCAAAATAACTACATAGCAAAATCATACAAGTTAACATTGCTTACCTTCAATGCCAACTCCAGTTGACGTTGCAGAATTTCACTCATTGGCAGGGTATCATAAAATGACAGATCAGCTCGGACTGCTGAGTGGATTGCTAAGCCCCATCTTCAATCCCTCATGACCGAATAGTAAATGTTGTGGTGCATGAAGGTCCTCATTTGATGAGCAAGCAAAGATGATGCATGAGATGATGTAAAATCCAAAATCTAATGCCTTAAAATGATGTTGAAGAATAAGGTGAAGAAAAAAACCATGAAACCAACTCTATGATGAGCTAACACCTCACGAACACCACTAATTGATGCAATGTCTTCCTTAGGCACAAAATATATATTATCAATGATCACTCAGATCAAGGATCCTACTATAGAAGTCATAAAGTTAGGATTCATCGTCATGGCTTGAAGAGGAGAAGCATGACCCTACATCAAAAGACAGAGATGACGGGAAGAAACGATAACACTGTCAAGAACGTCGTCCATCCCAATGGCATCACTTGAGAAACAATGACATTGACAGTGAATGTCTCTCTTCTAAAGAAAGGCCAATAGGCTTCTCCACCAAAACCTAGAATGAGCCATAATCACCAACAAGTTCCTATGGATCAGCAATGAGCTCATTCGATTCATCAACATGTCATAGTGACCCAACTAGGAATTAATCCAAATTTTCAAACCCATACGGCTGAACCATTGATGTATCCAAAAAACCAGCAGCAAACACACCCAATGCAAGATTTATTTTAACATAATCATACAACTATACCACCATTTACCCAAATATACTTCAAAGATACACATAGAATTCAATATAAATGAATAATAACCAATACATGCCACATATGGCCTTCATGGGTCAAAAACATCTTTCAGGTTCATACCTTCCAACTCAGCCTAATTCTTATTATGCTACAACAACCTTAGGGCCCTATTCTATATGATTTCAACTAATGTTTTAAAACAGGAGAAATGTCATTGCTTCGCATGAACACTAACATTGATATACCTTTATCAGATAGGTAAACATGAATAAACCAAATAGTTTCCTTGACAATGAGGATAGTGATTTTCAGGATGATTCTATTTGCAACAAACATTTTGTACGAAAATTTATCACAAACTTCAACAATCATAAGATAGATAACTTAAATGACAAAGGACATCTAGATCATCGCGTGGAAAATTTAAAAGTGAGGTATTAGAGTATCCGATTATGGGTGATACTATGAAATATAGGGTATTTTTCCTAACATCAAGAGTATATAAATTAATATGGTTCAAAACCCTTCCAGCAGGTTGTATCACAAGCTTCAACATGTTGCAGGTAAAATTTAAATATCATTTCCTATGATCTAAATCAATAAAAGGGATGGCGATTATTATATCATCTATTGTAAGTAAAGGCATAATAAGAGCTTGAAAAAATATACTCAAAATTTTGTGGAAAGTAATACTATCACGATTTGGTAGTCGTTGCTGCATATGAGTAATGAATATTATCATGACCCTTAGTCAACGGTATCATAAAAACTAAGTCGTCACTTTTTGGCATTTCGTTGGCACAAGTAGAGTGTTACATGAGAGTAGAAGAAAGTGAAAAATCAAGGCTTGAGGGAGACACCACCACTTCATCCTCATATCTGATGCGGGAGCATAAACATAATATAATAAAGCAGAACAAGTTAAGGAGAATGGGTTCAGTGTTACGTTTTTTTTCTGTGACCCAAAATGAATTTTGAGTAAGGATCAGGCTTTCAAAGTGGAATTCGTGGGTTTAATGATTTGGGCTTCTTATGCACGTACATATTCATTAGGTTTTCCCATCTAAATAAGCTGAAGAGTATTTTCGTCCATAATTACAACTGCATTTATTTTCTTATTTATTTTACATTGAGCTTTGTACTGGTTTGTTTTGGGATTCTAAAGGTTATGTTTACTTGTTGACTAGCTTTAAATATTTATGATTGTAATTTCTCTTTATATAAAGGCCATCTACTATTAATAAAATGGGGAAAACTATTTTTGATACTTAATAAGTCTTTTTTGACTTTTTTTTTTATCTCTTTAGATCTGTTTCTTTATCCTTTGGTATTTGGAAGAGCCATTGGTGATGGATTTCGAGTTTCTTCATCATCTGGTGATGGCAAATTTATCCAGGTATGGTGTTAGCTCTACTGTTTTCTTTATCACTATATAGTGACAAGTTCATTAAAATGTGGTTATACGGATCTTCCTATTTATTATGTCACGACTTGTGTATTCACCCCTTACTCATGTATCCGACGAAACACATCAAGTAGTATCAAAGTGAATCCAGGTTAGTAGAGTGAAGTTTTATACCCTTTGTTTTTGCTAATATGAATTTACTAAAAGAATTGAATCTTGATCAAGCATACGTTGAGCGTATTAGCAGAGAAATAGATGAATTGAGGCAACAAATGCAGCAGATGGGTCAAGCTTTTAATGGCATGGATGTGCAAGCGCAGCCAATGAGACAAAGATTTGAAGATGATCATTTGTCTTTTAATGAAGCTGAACGTGTTTCTCATGATTCTGATTACACCCATAGTTACAGATCTGAACATGGGAGAAAATAGAGAGACAACCTTCCAAAAGGGCAACAACATTGTCGAGATGAGCTCAAAATTGATTTTCCTAATTTTGAAGGTAATCTGAATCCAACTGATTTTCTATATTGGTTCAGATAAATGGAAAAGGCATTTGAATATAACACACATGACGATGAGAAGAAGTATAAAATAGTAACCTTGAGGCTGAAGGGTTATGATAGCCTTTGGTGGGATACTCTTAAGTCGCAGCGACTGAGAGAAGGAAAAAACAGAATCAGGTCTTGGGAGAAGTTAAAATATATGTAGAAGAAATATTTTTATTTGAATCTTGCACACCTGCAACAAGAGAAGAAGACTGTAAAAGAGTATACAACGGAGTTTGATATTCTACAATTACGGCGTGATATTCAAGAACCACAAGAAATGACTATTGTACGCTTTATACATGGTCTAAATGATGAAATTTCATTCAAGGTTGAGCTGCAACCTTACTGGAGTCTTGATATGTGAAGAAGTTTTCTATTAAGGTAGAGAAGCTGTTTAAATCAGGTAAGAAGAAATATACCAAACCTTACAATTCTGGTTCTTCTCTTATTCCAAAGGTGTTATTGAAGGTGATGTTGGTAGCAGCTGGTGTGGTTAATTTATGTCTGAGGGTAAGTTGGTAATTTGTTTTAGAGTTTGTGAAGGTTGGTATGTGTTTAATATTTTGAGTAGATAGTAGAGGGAGAATTAAGCAGCCTGGTTGCCGTTAATTTTCATTACCCATATTAAATGCAGGTGGTTGGGTATTTATACCCTTATATTTGGGCTTTATGGGTTTTCGGGTCATGTTTAATGGACCTGGGTCATGTTCAAAGACCCATGAGATCTAAGTAGAAGAGCAAGTTTCTTAGTCAAGAAGTGTTTAGGTTTTTTAGTACTTTTGTCATAGTTCGAACAGTCCAATGGGCTAAGTGTTCGAAGTGGCATGTCCGGTCTGGTGGCCTTGGTCCGATCTGTCCATGTCCGGAGAGGAAGCAGTATTCGGACTCATCAGCAGCAACAAAAGGAAATATTTTTAGAATACAACAAAGCTTATGGATGTGAATATGAAGAAGAAATGCTTCAAGTTCCAAGGATTTGGGTATTTTCAGGTTGAATGTCCTAATAGAAGAGTTATGACAATTCAAGAGATTGAGGAGATTGAAGAGAACTAAAATAAAATTCTCTTGATTTGGAAGTTGTTGATAAGAAGGTTCATGAAGATGATGAGATCATTGAACAAAATGATAATGGAGATGTATTGGTAATCTAAATAATATTATATGTTGTTCCCATTGCGGAAAAAGAACAACGGGAGAATATATTTTAGACTCGTCGTACGATTAAAGGAAAAGTATGCAATCTGATTATTAGTAGTGAGAGTTTTACTAACGTGGCTTCTAGTATACTTGTGTAAAAGCTAAGTTTGCCAACAACAGAGCATCATCATCCTTACAAGCTGAAATGGTTGAGTGATGGGAGCAAGTTGCAGGTTTCCAAACAGGTGATGATTTTTTTTTCTATTGGAAAAACTACCATGATGAGGTGGTTTGTGATGTTATTCCAATGGATGCTTGTCATCTATTGCTTGGCAGACCATGGGAATTTGATAGAAGGGTTGTACATGTAAATACAAGAACACTTATTCTTTTTACATATATAAAAATCATATCATGTTGGCACCCTTATCACCCACTATGTGTAATAAAATTACAGAGAAAAAGAAGTGCAAAAAGGCTATTTTTATGGATGAATTTCAAATTATGAAGAAGTAAAAACAATGAAGAAGTTCCACGAAAATGTTTGGGCTAAGATTGAGAAGGCTAATGCAAGGTACAAAAAGAAGGTCAACAAGAGCCGACAAGCTAATTATTTTTAACCAGGTCACATTGTTTGCTTACATTTGAGAAACGAGAGGTTTCTATGCAAGCGCAAGTCAAAGAACTGCTGATTATGAGAAGTATGGTGGGAACGCTTACAAACTTAAACTTTCGTGTGATTATGAATTTTTAAGCTACATTCAACGTGGGGGATCTTTCTCCATGTATTGAGGATGAAGGACTGTTGGATTTAAAAGAAAATCCTTTCGAAGCTGGAGGGACTGATGTGGGAGCATAAACACAAGATACAAATTCATAACAAGTTAATGAGAATGGGCTGAGTGTTATGTTTTTTTTCTCTGAACCAAAATGAGTTTTAACCAAGAATCATGCTTCATGAGGTTTTAAATTTTGACACTATTTCTTACCCTATCCCAAGGGCAGTTCAGACTGAACCATTACCATGAGAAACCGAACAGGGTAAAATTAGTGGAACATGACTAAGTTAGGTGCTGATCATTTCATGTCTTAGGCTAATAGGTTCTTAAACTTAACTCAAGCCCACAATCCGACCCAAAAGGCCCATGGGTCATTAATTAAGTATAAATATCCCAACTACTTTCATTAATGAGGGTGATCAGAATTTAATACAAGCACACACCTTAATTATCTCTCTATATTTCATCCTAAACCTTAAATTCTCAAAACACTTTACAAAATTACCCTCAATCAGAAATAATCCACACTAAATTGGCGACCACAGTGGGAGCACGACGGTGCCAGAATCTCATGTTCAAAACCAACATACAACGTAGTTTGGATGGATCTGAATGCTCAGAATGTTCCACCTTCTGAGGTGGTAATTGTAAAATAAAACAATAAATACACTAATGAGGAGCGCGATCAGTTGAGAGCTGAGATGGAGGCATTGAGAGCGTTAAAACAAGCAGAGAAAGAGGTTAAAGAAAAGTCGGGTGCGTCGGTGCTTCACCATACATGACAATATTGGAGAGAACAAACAATCCTAAAGACTCATCTCAGCTTTAAAAAAATGCATCAATCTAAGCACGTGGAGAGCTCAACTTCGGAATCCTCTAGCAGCTCATCAAGTGATGCAAAGCTTGAAGAGTCAGTTTCCTCCAGTAGTGATGAAAGGCGGTCGAAAAAGAAAATGAGGCTGACTAAAAAATATTCAAGAAAAAAAGATGTGCATGGCAGGCTTAAGAAACATCATGGGAAGATAAAGGGTTCAGTTGATCAGCATATTGACCGTTTGCTGGTTGATCCATTTGCTTTCCAGTCCAAACAAGGTATTTTTGCTACTCCAAATGAGGATACTGTTTTTAACCGTAACAAGAACTGAAGGAAATTTCCTTTATCAGCGAAAATACTCTCCGGACATCTTCCTAAGAGGTTTGACAGCTCTAAGATGGAGAAATATGATGGGAGCAAAGATCTGGAAAACCATTTGGAGCAGTTTCAGAAGTTTATAATGAATTTCAATGACGACGATAGGTTGTTGTGTAGGGCCTTCTCCCAAACCTTCACAGGAAGTGCCCTCAAGTGGTATAATAGTCTCCCTCATGCATCTATACTTTTTTTTAACATATTATGGGTTACCTTTCGGAGGAAATTCATCGGAAGCAAGGAGTTTAAGGGAAATGGGGATACCATCATTCATTACGCTCAGGAGCCAAATGAGTCTCATAGAGAGTACATCAGCTGGTTTGTGAATACTAAGAATGGTTTAGTAGATTGTTTTGAACAAGTTGCGATTGCTTCCCTCAGACAGGGTTTGAATCCGGGCAACTTGGCTTATTCAGTCACCCGGAAGAAGGCCATAACTTTTGGAGGATTATTAAATCAGGTGGGGAAACAAATCAATATTGAGGAAACAAATAAATCCAGAGTGCCTCGTTAGATTAGGTCTACTACTACAGCATCAACACCTCAAGCTGTTAATCAATCCGGCCGATCAAAGGAGACTGGACAGGGATCTAACCTTTCGTGGATTAGCAAACGGAAAACTGCAAACAGAAGCATGTGCAGTTATGGTTACAAAACATGCTATAGTACCATTTTAAGAAAGCAGTCCGGATTAATCTTGTTCTTAGAAAACTTTGCCGGAGACATCAAACGAGCCCTCTCAGTTTGTACCTCAATATGTTTCAGATCTGACATACTAAAAACGAAACCATGGAGAGAAAAAAGAGAGAAAAAAATATGAAATAGAGAGGAGAGAGAAGGAGAACGACGACGGGTTTGATTGATTTGGGTAAATGGAAACGGGTCGGGTTATATTGTTACGGGCTGGGCTGGGCTGGGTTATATTGGGTTTTGGGTTTGGGTTAAGTTAGGATAAATGGTAAGTTCTTTAGTTAAACGGTAAAAACTTAAGGTAAATGGTAAAGTTGAGGGGGGAGATGAGATGGAACGAGAATGGGAAATTTTGGAAGAAAAATTGGAGGACCATTTTTGCAACAAAAATTGATGCCACGTGTCAAGCTGACAAGCTTCACATGTGCGGAGGACTAAAAATGCAAATTAAAAAAAGGATGGGGATGTGTTCTATGCATGATTGAAGGAAGGGGACCAAGTTAATACAAATGGTAAACATGGGCGACCACGGATGCTTTTTAGCCCATTTTCAACGACAACAGATTTGGTAACTTCCTTATACCTGGAGAACACCTTACAACAACATTTTTACAACATAATATTTAATCTTAGCATCTTTTACAGTTACTTGTTTCTTTGATGGTTTATTCACATAAGTTTATTCACCATCTTGTTTACAAAAAGAAAACATTCAATCTAATAAATACTTTCCCACAATTCATCATTTACAAATTATACGGGAACAAACAAAAAATTGTAACAAAATCGAAAATTAGTCGTATCTTCAACAATTTTCACATATTGTTCCTTTTATTAATCCATTCAGAATTTGAAATCAATTTCCCACACTAACAAAATAAAAACAATAATGAGGATAGTTTTTACAGACGTAAATATATAAGAATATATATTATAAAGACAATAGCGGTATTTATATTTGGCTGCCAAATCCAAGAGAAAATAGGAATATCTTCATTAGCACTTGATCCCATCAACCTGATATATACACAATTTGTTCTTCCCTACCTTATTATAGTTAAAAAGAAAATCTAAAATATTTTTAACGCTAAACAATTATTAAAGCTGAAACCTCCGTAGATTATCATCGTTACCCTTCAACCGTTTGGCTCGGAAGAATGAAAGTTTCTCTAAGAAATTCAACATATATGGTTAAAACATAATACTCATATCAACGATATATATATATATATATATAAACTTAATTTAATTATACCAACCTAATTAAATTAGATAAAATAACTTTTGGTACGTTAGAAGCTTGTTAATTTGTCTATGTATATATTTTTTTTTGAGGGAACTCGCAGCCGCTATTCAGAGTGCAATGAATGCGCACAAGGTAAACCCTCAGTCTGACGCGATAGCCTGCAAACCAACGCCAGAAGGTAAACCACACAAGGTGACAGGCTCAGTCGAGAAAGCGTATGTAGAGGGACTCGAACTCATGACCTTTGGTCATGAGCATACCATACTCAACCAACTCGGCTACCCCTTTGGGGTTTTTTTTGGAGGGAACCCGCAACCGCTACTTAGAATGTAATTTGTGCGCACATGATAAACCCTCAGTCTGACGCGATAGCGATGTAGAGGGACTCGAACTCATGACCTTTGGTCACAAGCATACCATACTCAACCAACTCGGCTACCCCATTGGAGTGTATACATTTCATTTTTTTTTATTTTTTTTTCGGAGGGAACCCGCAGCCGCTACTCAGAGTGCAATGAGTGCGCACAGGGTAAACCCTCAGTCTGACGCGATAGCCTGCAAACCAACGCCAGAAGGTAAACCACACAAGGTGACAGGCTCAGCCGAGAAAGCGTATGTAGAAGGACTCGAACTCAGTATACATTTCATTTTGTTTATTTTAAGTGTTGATTTACCACCCAAATTAATATAACAAGGTTAATTTATCAATAACCGTTAATATAAAATTTATTTATTAATAATTGTTCGATGTTTTATAAATCAAAGATAATAATCTAGTCTTAAATTAGTATTTACAAATAATCGTATAGTTGTTTGAAATATTCGTAATCGTTTTTTTTAAATATCATATCTTTTAAATCATCACTCTGAAAATATTCGAAAATATTATTGATTTTGTTTTTTAAAACCAACAAAACTAGATTCGTAACAAAATTATATCTTTCTTTGTTTGAGTTCCAAAAGGTAAATTAGTTTCCAAAAAAATAATTATTGTTTTAGTTTGATTGAAAAAACCAACTATTTTAGTTGTTGACTTACATGTTGGTCGGTTGGTTGATTGCAAAAAAACAACTATTTTTTAATTATAAAAATACCTGCAGTTATATATTTTTTTTAAATAGTTATAAAGACAAAAGTATGGTTACTAAATAAATATCAATCCTTAAAAAAAAACTAAATACAAATTTGTTTTTATAAAATTAAATATAAAACAAATTAAAAAAATTTATAATTGCAAAAGCAGGTAGTAGTACATTTTTTAGGGTGAAAAATAGTTTAACAAACTCATCAAATATTTGTTTAATGTTTCGCAATGTCAAGTCCAATCGAAAAATCAGTCAATCGCCGTCACCGTGGGTCATAATCATAAATTTAAAAACTCGGCCATGATGACCTGGAAGGTCTAAAACCCTTTATCCATATAAACAGTGATAATAACAAGACAATTTTGGGATTGGTTGGCTTGGCGTAACATGGGATACCATTACCAATACAAAAGTGGCCATTTAGCACCTTCACCACCACAGTTTAGACGCACCGGCACCAGTACTAATTTAAGATGGTCCCTATGTCGCTGAAAAGGCTCATTTCAATATACAATTAGTTCAAATTATGACAAGTAGGACCCTTGTCTTCTTCCTGTTGCTACAAGATTGAAATTTTGTGAATCATCATAGTAATGACAAATATAAAATCCTAGTTCTTTCAGTCCACTTTCATTTTGACGAATTTCTGATTTAAAGAACATTTCTTTTTCACCTGACACTGACAAGAAACTCAGTCAAATACCCCAAAAACATGCTTACTTTGAAACATGAATTATTTTAGATTGATTTCTATTAAAAATAAATCACATCAAACTTTACATAAAGAAAGGGTTTAACTTTACAACATTTTGGGTATCATTATGAGCTAAAATATAGAAAACTTGTAAAAAAATATTAACTTTTATATAATATAAGTTATATTCATCTATAATTACCCTTCAAAATGATTTTCAAACTACTCTTACCGATTAGACTATTGTAAACTAAAAGGCCGCATTCAAATATTTAAAAAACATCAGCTTTGGCTTTTATATAATCCTCCTGTATATACTCATTACAAAAGCAGCCTAAAAATCACAGCACAAAATAAATAAAACTATTAAACAAGGGAGAAGGTAATGTTTTAAGAAAACCATTTCCCATTAAAAACATCTAGGTACCGCTCCTTTCCATTAAAAAACACAATTTTAGATCTTCACCTTGCATCTATCGGTCGCTCTCCTCCAGGAAATTCCACAGCAGTACTAGTGTTCGAATTATACCCGCTTCTGCTTCCGCCATCAAGGGACGGAGAAGAGTCGTCAATATTACTCTTTCCTTCCTCCATCTTCCACTTATTCACCTTATCCTGTAAAGGTGTATCGTAATCGATACCAAATATATTGTCCGATTCCGGTTTTGATGGTTCCCATTGCTCGACAATAGACGATAAAACATTAACGACATGACCCATGTCCGGCCGCTGATACGGCTCCTTAGCCGTGCAATGGCCTGCCAGCTCTGTGATCGTTCCAATACTTTTTAGGGTTTCCTCATCCAAGTTGATTGTCGAGTCGATAGTGTTTTTGAACGCTTCCTCGGTGTTGTGCATTTTACGGAACCACGATGGTAAGTGAACGATATCCTCGGGCAGGGAATCATCAATGGCTCTTCGACCCGATATCAATTCCAATAGTATGATTCCAAAGCTGAAAACATCCACTTTGGTTGTTATTCGTCCGGTAGCTGCAGAATTAATTATACACAATCATTCAGTTGCAATGTATATGAATTATTGAAAAACAGTATTCCACTTTCCATTGCAAAGTGATGCAGAATATAAGTCTAAAATTACAAAACTTCGGCACCACTAACTAGCTAAACCAAGCTAGATATTCTACTCTAAATATGTGCATTACAGCCACATTATTCTATACAAGGTTATTAAACCTTATCAACACAACCAGCAATTTTATGCTATCTAGAAAAAAAACATGGACATGCAAATATATATCTTCTATATTCAGACAAACAAATCAATCTAGGGCATCATCTGGATTCGAAAATCAGAATTGGGTACAAATAAAAATAGACAGAGAAAATTCACATCATATTAGAAAAAGAAGAAGTTAAAAACCAACTCTAATCTGACTATGTTGGTTGTATTTGGGTATCGGATGTGATGCAAAATCAAATTTGAAGTCAGAATTATAAAACAACTCTAATCTGACTATTTTGGTTGGTTTTGGGTTTCAGATGTGATGCAAGATCAAATTTGAAGTCAAAAACCTGTGTCCAAAGTCCAGCAGCAGTTGGACTCCACAGACTGGTATTAACTTTAAAGCTTTGTGCCAAACCACAAACTTTAACTTCAACCGTAACCAGGATTTGGCCAAAACAACAATCTTAATTTTATTGCTCAATATCATCATGACCCGGGTCTAAATATCTGGAACGGGTACAAATATAGTAAAATAATTTTTCATGTTAAAACCAAATCAAATGTGGTTATTAAATAGGTTGGTTTCGGGATGTATGAATCAAACTCGGTTTGCATTCAAACATAGATCCGAATAGGGTCTGGGTCTGGCCAACCCATAACCGGATTTTACCACCAGTCTATTTTGACAAAGCAGACTGTCAATTTTATGCTTCATATAATAACCAAAAAAGAGAAAACTACATACTTGCATATTCTGGCGCAAGATAGCCAAATGTCCCCGCCAGTCTAGTTTCAATAGATTGTTTTCCATCCGGAGCCAAACGAACCAAACCAAAGTCTGCCACTTTAGCGCGCATGTTATCATCAAGAAGAATATTAGATGGTTTAAGATCCCGATGAATAAAAGTTTGTTGAGCTAAACTATGTAAATACTCGACGCCTCTAGCTACATCCAAAGCAATGCACAATCTCCTAGTCCATTCAAGCGGTTTAAACATCCTTCCATCATCATCCTTTGACCGAAACAAATGTTGAGTAAGAGTTCCTTGAGGCATATACTCGTAAACAAGAAGCTTCTCACCATCTTCTAAACAATACCCAATAAGTGCAACCAAATGACGGTGACGAACTTTAGTTAACACCGCTATTTCCGCTTTAAACTCCTTCAAACCCGTATCACCTAAAGCCGAAGATTCCATTCTTTTTACAGCGATTTTGGTTCCGTCATGTAATTCACCTTTGTAAACAGTACCAAAACCACCTCTCCCTAATATATTATCGTCACTGAAATTATTAGTCACACTCTTTAGAATTTGAATGGAAATCACAATACTACCAGCCTCCACAATGGTTGGTCCACTACCATTGAGGCTGTAATGTTCACTTCCGCCACCAACTTGAACATTTAAAGGACCACCTGCAGCAGTAACTTTTAGGCCATCTTGATCGCCGGAATGGTGAGGATGTATCACAATGGCATGCGGGGATTGTACTATACCTGACCGTTTCCGTTTCTTGACAAACCAGCAGCAAAACCCAACTCCAATAAGAAACACCACAGAAACAATCGCAGAAGCAACAATTGGAACTGTCATAGATTTCTTGGGAGGCGGAACAGTCTCTCCTGGCGGAACAGCCTTTCCTCCCGCGGGAGCAGTAGGTGATTGACCAACAGGTTTAGGGGGAGACTGTCCCTGCCCAAAATCTTTTCCTAAATCAGGGTTACCGGCCGTATTCAAAACCACATTTTGACTAAAAACTGGAACTGGACCATAGAGCCGATTATTTGAAACATCAAAACTCCTTAAATTAACCAAAAGAGTGAGCTCTTTTGGTATAGAGCCGGTAAGATCATTTCCGGCAAGATTAAGTACTTGTAACGAAGTTAATTGCGCGAAATTTGGAGATATAGTACCCGAAATCCCCATATTCTTAAAATTAACTACAGTTATATTTCCTCCTGAACAAGATATCCCTAACCATGACTTACAAGGATCATTAGATTTCCAATTGTCTGCAAATTTCACAGGATAACCTAATGGTTCCACAATCGACAACAGAACACCAATTCGAGGATCACAAGCTACACCAGGATCATTCAAGCAAAAGCTATTAGACCCTTCATTCATATCTACTTGAACTTTCAAATTATCAAACTTTGGGGTCGGTCCTTGAAGTAGATTATTGGTAAAATTGACTACAGATAAAGATGGTAAAGTTGTTACAGAAGGAGGAACGATACCAGTGAGCTGATTATCCCTTACACTGAAATCGTAAAGCGAAGTCAAACCGGAGAGATCAGGAATCGGACCCGAAAACTGGTTTCCATGTAACCACACCTGCTGTAACGAAGTCATGTTTTTCAAAACCTCAATTGTTCCATTGAGTTTCGAGTCATCCTGCTGGCCATTTAACCATAGAGACTGTATGTTTGAAACGGAGAAGCTCGCCGGTAATTCTCCGGTCAGGAGGTTCATTGATAAATGCAGATTGACTAAACCGGGAAACGTCTCACCACCGAAAAACGCCGGAATTACGCCAGAAATGTTACAGCTGTTCGCCGAAAAGTTCTGTAAACCAGTGGCGTCTTTAACACTGTCTGGTATTTGCCAAGACGCGAAGGGATTCTTGTCAAGGAACACGTGTTGAAGAGAATTCATACCAGTGAAGAAATCCGAAGGGAACGAAGTGAACTGGTTATCGTGAAGATTCAATTCCTGCAACGAACCCAATCCGGCAAGACTCGGTAACGGACCGGAGATAGCGTTACCCATCAATTCTAGCTTTACCAAAGAAGAAAGATTCTTAAGATCAGGAGGAAGAGTACCACCGATGTTCTTGTTACCGATTTGAATCAGGGTAACCCGATTACTCTTATCGCACTGAACTTGACTCCACTGACACGGATCCGAACTAGACCAATCAAGACCCGCCGGCAGCTTGAGGTTTAACTTAAGAGCTTGCATGGACGCGGCATCAGGGCTTGACTGAGAGTGGACTGAAATCACTAGACAAAGATGAAAAACGAAGAAATGGAGAAACCCCATATAGGGTTTCACCATAATTAGACAAGATTTTTCTCTACTCAATTTTTTTAAGGTTCATGTAAGAAGAACAAAAAAAAAGGGTTTTTCTGGAGGAATTTAGAGAATGAAGCGGCGAGAAAAAGAAGATCAAGCATTTAGGAAAGGTGTAGAATATTTAAAGCCCCATATAAGCTAAAGTTGAAATGAAAAGTGAAGGAAGAGAAAAGGAAAGATTTTTAATTTATTTATGCGTTATTGTATTTGTAGGAAGGACTCCATTTTGTAGTTTAGGACAAAGGTCGAAACTCGAAAGGCATGTTTTGTTTCGGAGAAAGAAAAGGATAGAGAATAGAGATTAGAAGAGAGAAATGGATAACAGTTGGCACATGCATATTCGTGGCCCCCACATATACAAAAAACAGTCGTGTCCATTGTCCAAGTACTTACTGCTCTGGCACGACTATATCATTAAATAATACCATATATATCTACATTTATATTTTATTTACCGTTGCATTAAAATATTACCACGAAA
The DNA here is from genome assembly GCA_036936605.1 of Limnanthes douglasii subsp. nivea. Lineage (NCBI taxonomy): Eukaryota > Viridiplantae > Streptophyta > Magnoliopsida > Brassicales > Limnanthaceae > Limnanthes > Limnanthes douglasii. The sequence goes on from JAUPFV010000004.1 coordinate 215,433,278, forward strand.
TATTTATATTTATTACAAAAGTCTTCCTATAAAATAGGTAAATGTTGATTTTGTATCTTGATTTTATTTGTTACCTTAGGTACGTATTGTAAATAAAGAGAAGGTTAAGATCCACTTTAAAAAGTTATTATAGTTGAGTGTCCGGAAAATTTAACATTCAAAATATCTTTCTTCTTTTATAAAATTATCAAACAAATGTATTCATTTATTTTATTGTGTTTTGTTCAAACAAAGTTTGTCAAATTTAGTGTCGCGTCTAGTTAAATAATATATTTTTAAACCGTTTTGTATTTTCACGCTATTTATCACTGACGGTGTATTTATCAAACAAATATTTCAAAATATTTTCTATTTAATACCCTATATTTTTTATTGATCCTATATTAATCTAAAAAATATTTTAGAATGTATTGCATTGTATCATCTATCTAAAAAAATTATATTATCACATTTCACTAATATTTCGCTAGTTGTCAGGATTCGTTTGTGTTAAAAAAATTATAATATTTTGTTTCTCGTATTCTTTTTTTTTTTCGGAGGGAACCCGCAGCCGCTACTCAGAGTGCAATGAGTGCGCACAGGGTAAACCCACATTCTGACGCGATAGCCTGCAAACCAACGCCAGAAGGTAAACCACACATGATATTTATTACCAATCCAACAATTATCATTTAAAAAGTTATATTAAATTGGTTGGTTTTGTATAGAACATAAGAAACAAACTTATCCGAAAAAATAATTGGATATTAGGTAGTAAATTAAAAAACTAAATAAATATTTTAAAAGATAATAAATAGATAATAATTTAATTATTTTTTTTATTTAAATCGTATTTATCTTTTAAAAATTTGTGTTAATTGTATTATTTTCAAAAATTAATGCGTTTATGTTTTGATTTCATATTTCAAAATGGATTATAAAGATTTTGAAAAACAAAATATTAATTACAAGATTAATTGTAATTGATATTATTAATATTATAGTGATAAAATAATTAAGATACACCTATACCAGTTAATTTTATTTAGTTTAAATCAAAATTTGTAAGACGCTCCTTACCAAACTAAAATTGGTAAATTGTTGGGTAGTAAGATAAAATCCATTGACTTTTGGAATGATTTTGAAACTGATTTTTATGATACTATCTAATTTTGGAAGGAACTGATTTTATATTGGGAAATGACACACTAAGTACCCTTTAGCCAAACCTATTACAACCTAGTGCCCTTTAATGGGTTAATGCTTATTAAATACCCATCTCATAAAACATATCCACTTCTAATACCTTTTCTTTTTTTAATACCAAGATTACCCTCAACCTAGTATATAAGGTTGATTTGTGAAAAAAAGGACCCCTTTTAGCTCCAGCATCTTCTTAATCACTTTTGAATTTTGAATTTTGAATTTATTAGCCTCCTTTCTCTCTCCTCTCTCCTAACCTTTCAAACAACCCATTTTTCAAGAACGTTTCTTCATTTCAAAAAACTACGGCTGATCACACCACCTCCGGCGACACACTTGAACCACCATTTACCTTACGTTATCACCGGCGATCCATCTAGGAGCCTTATCGGAGTGTTCCGATCACCGGCGTTTCAGATAACAATTTTAACGTCGTCAGCCTCATGGGTACTGTTTTGCACCGTTATATCCTCCTAGCTCCGATCTTGCACCGTGTCTCAGCCTCCTAGACCACCGTACACAGCCTCCTAGCTTCGGTTGATAGTTTCGAAATCGTAGCCTGTCGTTACATTTTACAGGTGAGTAACAGAGTCGATTTTTCAGTTTCGAAATCGTTTTCCCTTTTCGAAATCGATTATAGACTCTAATATAACGTGCGTTAATTCCAGGAAGCTTATTTCCATCTGCTTCTGCTCAATCCAAAGTATCCAAACCGGCTCCGATCACATTCCGGTGAGAATTTTCATTCCCCCACCTCTGTTTAAACCCTGATATTTATATGGTTGATCCTTGCGATTTTACGCCTGCAATTGTATGCTACAGGTTGCTAGATTACTACATACACCCTGATATGTTAGATTTGTTTGTACATTAAACCTGACTGCATACACCATGCTATCTTAGTTTTCTCAGGTTGCTATATGTGTTGATAAATAAACCATGGCTCCATATACCCTTATAGTTTAGGTACTTGATATTGCTATATGTTTCCAACCATTTCCTCTTGCTGCTATGTTATATATAACATGTTGATATATGTGTTTGAAAACAGATTATTAGTCCATATACCCTGATAGTTTAGGTATGCCAGTTTGCTATTTTGTGCTGAAAATTGACCATCACCGATATACCATGATAGTTTAGGTATGCCAGTTTGCTATTTGTCCTGAAAATTGACCACGACCGATATACCATGATAGTTTAGGTATGCCAGTTTGCTATTTGTCTTGAAAATTGACCACGACCGATATACCATGATAGTTTAGGTATGCCAGTTTGCTATTTGTCCTGAAAATTGACCACGACCGATATACCATGATAGTTTAGTTATGCCAGTTTGCTATTTGTCCTGAAAATTGACCACGACCGATATACCATGATATGTTAGACATAGGATATTGCTATATCTGTTATACTATCAGTAACCCATTAAGTAGTTCTACACCAACATTAAACAAACTAACCAAAAGTCCTATAATTCAGGGTAAACAATGTCTAAACCAAAAGTTTGCATTTTCAAACTTGGTACGGAGACAAGTATTGTTCCGTTGTCCGAATTCGTAAACTTCGAGTCATTTCAACAGTACGTTGAGCAAACATGGCAAGAGATTGTTAGAGGCAACTACAGCATTACGTACTCTTGCGGTGCTCAGACTAATTGTATTTTTAATAAGGAGACCGATTTCATCGGGTTGGAATGTTACCTCGATGTTGAGCGTTTGAAGAGTGTGTCATTTCTTATCGAATAACATGTACCTGATAAAGGCTCCGCCGTTAAACGTAAACAACCCGTTCAACTGTTCGAAGAATCCTCTCACATACAACGAACCAGCGGTGAAAGCAGTACCTGTTTGGCCATTACAACCCCGAAAAAAAGACATCTAGCTACAGCGGGATGGGCGGAAGCTATCATCGGTGTTGGACAGTCATTTCCAGACGGTGCTCAAGGTCTTAGGTTATCCTTATCCCGTTATGCATTAGAGAACGGTTTTGCGTTTAGGTACATGCACAATACCTTTAACAAGATCACCGTTTATTGTGTAAACAAAGATTCGAATGGCTGCAAATGGAGGCTTTACGCTTCTGTCGATTGTAAGACCGGTTTGATGACAATTAAAAGATTTTTCAGTACCCACACGTGCAGTCCCGTATTTACAAAGAAGAAAAGCCGGCATCTGTCGTCCGATTTGATTGCTGATGAAATTCACGATTCTCTACGAAACAGCCATTCTTTAACAGCTAAGACTATACAGTCCACCATCAAGCAAGACTACGGTTTAGACGTTTCATATCGTCTATCTTGGAATGCGTTGGAGAAGGCCCGTCGCGCTGTATTTGGAGATAGCAATACGTCTTTCGGATTGCTAAAACCATACTTCAAGAGGCTAAAGAGTCGGGACATCACTACGGACTGTCGTCTGGATTTGGCTCCCGGCAATGTTTTTCGTCGCTGTTTTATAGCATTTGGGGCGTGCCTTCAGGGTTTCCATTCGTGCCGCCCTCTACTCTACGTTGACGGAACCCACTTGACAGGGAAGCACGGTGGCGTGTTGCTTTCAGCAGTGGCAAAAGATGGAAACAACGGTCAGTACAAATACGTCTCAATATACATTTGATCTGATAAATAAGCATCCATAGTTTGCGATTTAATAACACTGTCTGATAGTTTGTATTACATGCTCTGATATTTTAGCTATTACTGATTGCTAGCTTGGTAGGCTTTGTTTGCTAGATTTGGTTACACAGACTGCGATTTGTTAACTATCACACAATCGAACAAAACATCGTTCTGTTACTGTAGTTCGCTTTTTAATCTTCTTTTCCATACCAGGTCTTTTCCCCGTTGCTTTTGGTATATGTGGTAGTGAAGACTCGAACAACTGGTTCTGGTTTTTGGAAACTTTAAAACCTCATCTGTTAGGGCGCCAAATAACTTTCATTTCAGACCGCCATGCTGGTATTATTAGCGCTGTCGCAATTCTTTACCCTACTGACTACCACGCTTATTGCATCTTCCATCTTATTCAGAACTTGAATAAAGCTCTTGAACACACTAACAGAGTCTACAAACAAGATATGCTAGCAATGTTCAAGAGCTGTGCTTATGCCCCTACGGTCGATCTTTTTAATGAACGTTATGGTCAGTGGTTGCGACAAGGCGGTAATCGTATTGAAAACTTCGTCAGGAATCTTGCCCCAGAAAAATGGGCTCAGGCATATGTCAAAGGCAAACGGTATGGGGCGATGGCATCAACAGCTGTTGAATCGTTCAATGGCCAGATTAAGAAGTTGTGCCATCTGCCTATAGTCGAATTAATCGACCGGATTAGAGCTCTTCTGATGACTCAAATGTCTCGACGTTTAGGAGAAGGCCAAACTTGGAACACACATTTGTGCCCCGAGTTTGACAAGATGTTCAAAGATAATGTACAATCCGGTCGGACATGGTTAGTTCGCAAGTCTTCTGCGGCTTATTTTGAGGTTTTATCGGACCCAGTCATGGTGGTCAACATACTGGATTTCAAATGCACATGCGGCTCTTGGCAGCAAGAATGTTTCCCGTGCGCTCATGCGTTGGCTGTAATTGCATCTATAAACGAGGATCCTATGACGTTGGTCGAGCCGTTTTTCACTACACAAAATTTCATGTCCAGCTATTCATTTAACATACCGGCTATAACAGAGTTTGGTGAATCCAGTAGCGCAGATTATGATGGAGAGCCCTTGGTGCTGCCCCTTAACGTTAAAAGACGACCCGGTCGTCCGAGGAAGAAGCGTATTCCATCAAGGGGAGAAGTTTCCAGCAGCCAGTCCCGTTGTGGTCGATGTTTGAAATCGGGCCATAATAGGAGGTCATGTGATGCTCATTTCTAAACATTATTAACCTACTTTTTTGTAACATTTTACATATCAAAGATAAGCACTCCTTATCTTTCGACGTCTGTTTTGTACAATTTTAAAATTTACATGTTCCATTTCTGTTTCTTATCCCCTATGATATCTATTCACGTGTACATTGTTATCTTTGAAGCTATACTATGATAGCAACTATTATAACCATTGATAGATTCTAGATATTGCATCTGACAGATACATCAAACGTATGTTTTTTGTTTCGGTTTACATCCATCTGATGCTTTGCTCGCATTACTTATACTTGTACTTCAAATTAAGCATGCCATGTTCATCTCAAAGATAAGCACTTCTTCTATTTCCACTTATGTTTAGTCCCCTAAAAGAATTGCCATGTTCATCTCAAAGATAAATCCATCTAACATGCCTTTACATCTAACAGATACATCAAAGTATGTTACTTACATTTATTTCGGTGTACATTCATCTAACGGTACCTTTCGACTTATGTTTTTTTACACTTTTAATATTGACATGTAACCTGTCTGTTTGGTTCAGACTCTGATATCTATTACGAGCTACATTGCTATTCACGCTGTTGTACTATGATAGGCAAAATATGAAACATTGATAGATCATCGATTCTACATCTGACAGATACATAAAACTATGTTTTCATACCTCCGATATGTTACTACCCATACAATGCGATTTTGTTAAATAACTGCAGTTAAAACTGTTTCCTCAACTGCAACATATCATATTATATCATACTGAGAATAGCCATACAACTGAAAATTCATTCAAACGTTAACATTAAAAACAGTGACTGCTACAGATAGTCCAAATACACCAGCCCCCCCAAAAAATAACACTTCTGCACAGGGTTGGTGCAAGTTACAGTCCACAAAAAAACATAAACATAAGTTAAAAACACCAAAATAGAAACAAACAGTGCCATGAAACTACATCTAGAAACCTTCTAACCTAATCGGAGTCCTCTCCGTTAGAGCCCTCGTCCTCTTCTTCGTCTTCTTCTTCTTCTTCTTCATCTTCATCTTCATCATCATCTTCATCATCATCGTCAGAGGCCTCGTCGTCTGCCTCTTCATCTTCATCATCGTCTTCCTCATCCCAAAATGGGTTAATGCTCTTACACCTCTTCCTTTTTGGCAGCTTCTCATCGTCAGAAAGATAACAGTCGTCCATGGACCAAGAATCCCATGATCCATAAGGGTCTTCTTGGTCCTCAGACCAGACAGACCAATCATCTTCTTCGTCAGAGGAGTACTCCGACGTTGTCGTGCGCTTGTAGGCCTTCTCACATGAGTAGTAGTCAGAGGACCAGGCGTCCTCGCTGGACTGGTGTGGGGAGAATGGTGATGAAGGAGCCATTGTTGCAGGAACAGAGGTAAGAACTTAGGGTAGAGGTTCTGGGTTTTTTTTTCCTTTGCTGGTAGGTTTGTGAGTAATAGGTTGACATATGACCCTCTATTTATAGCAAAACCCAGCACCCAATGCTGAGTCCCCTTAAGCAACCATATTTTCAGAAATCAACTTTAATGGCACACATACATTAAATGAAGGTAATCATTCTACTTCATCTACCCATTGTCTTTTCATGTTCTATCAAACCAATGGTTTTAACACATTAATTTAGTAGTGAGTAATGTGTGTGGTTACCAGTCCTTTCAACAAATTAATTGCATTTATCTACCAATAACCATGTTGTGCAGTCCATATATTTTTATTTTGTGCATCAATAACCTGTTATATGATATTTGCGAGTAATTTTGAATGGTAGATAAAAAAAATTAAAACTTTAAAACCTATCTGGTCTATCTATTTTTTCTGAAATATATCTAAAACTATAGTTTATGGTTTGTAACCAAAATGATTTTAAATTACCATATGTTGCGCACTATGATATTTGCCTGCTAAACCCCAGATAGATCCTTCCTTAACCCCAGATAGACAATTTGGTGCACATTGATAGTTCTTATTATTCGTACTTTTTTAACACATCTCTTATATGTACCAGTAGTAGATATATAACTACCAAAAACCGTGCGAATGGTAACAACATATATTATTTACATGTAATTGTTTGAACAGCGGATCATTATTAAGGTGGATTTTGTGAAAAGATGGTGGCGTGTTGCTTTCAACAGTGGCTAGAGATGGAAACAACGGTCATTAAAATTACGTTTCAAAATACATTTGGTCTGAAAAATATGTTTACATAGTTTGCGATTTAATAAGCCTGTCAGATAGTTTGTTTTACATACTCTGGTATTTGAAGTAATAATCCTTGCTAGCTTTAGGGGCTCTATCAGATAGATTAAGTTATAAAGAATGTTCTTTGATAACTTTTTCGCAGTCGACCGCAACAAGTAAAAAGTTGCGGTACATGTAATTTTTCATCTACAAACATAAATCATAGATGTTTTTCACACTTCACCCAATGCTAATCAATGGATACCAACTTAAACTGCTACATTCTCTTTAATGAATGGATACCAACACTTCACCCCATTTTACATAGTTTGCGATTTAATAAGCCTGGCTGATAGTTTGTTTTACATACTCTGGTATTTAAAGTATTAATGCTTGCTAGCTTTAGGGCCTCTATCAGATAGATTAAGTTATACAGAATGTTATTTGATAACTTTTTCCCAGTCGACCGCAACAAGTAAAAAGTGGCTTTACATGTAAATTTTCGTCTACAAACATAAATCATAGATGTTTTGCACACTTCACCCAATGCTAATCAATGGATACCAAAATATAAATTACATACTACCAATGTTTGTTTGTGTTACGATCGTTCAAGAAATGTTTGAACATTTTTGCTCTTGTTTCTGCCGGCATTTCGTCGCCATATTGCCGTCCAACAAAACCATATTTAATAATGTCTTCTACGTATTTACACACGAAAACACCGCAGTCATAGCTCCGCTTCTTTTGCTGTGGGATATTTAACATGGTCTTAATTTTGTACCCACCTTTTACATGCGGTATATATTTCTTCTTCATGCAATATGACAACTGCATTGATAGATACAGTTTAAGTCATTGATAGGCATTACTACACAGTTTGATAGCTTTATTATTAGAAAATGCTAGACAGTTAACCAAACTAAATAAATTGAAATTTAAATTCCTTACCAGAGCATCTGCAGTGTTTCTCGTCTTATCGGGGATGTGCTTGCTCCACGGCAACATTGGGTTGTAGCTTCTGGCAGCCCCATTCTCCATGTATATAACCAGGAGTGTCCAATGGTTCACTCCTTCCGTGTTTACAGTACATAGGGGGACGAAACAGACATATGTTAAGGGGTTCATTGTCTCAAACACACTGTCCACAATGACAGACATATCTCCCTTTTTAGCCAGTGTCCCCTGTAAATTTAAGACATCAATACAGGAAGGGGATATACCTAATATGAAAGCAATAATCCACTTGGAACTTACAGTTGCAATCCCAGTTATTTGAATGGCTGGGACAGGGAATGAATACTTATTATCAAACCCTTTCAGAGGTACTTTCCAGTCTGAATCCTTTAAGAGCTTGTATATCCAAGCATCTATTACCTATTAAAACAAAATTACAGTATCGAATCAATTGAAATAATAACCAATGGTTTACTGGTTGACACAATGATAGTTGCTTCAATTAATATTGATATACGTATAGAGGCACGTTGCTAGACTAACAATTAAAATACGATTGATACATCCAAAGAAATTTTTTTACCTTGAAGTCCAATTGAGTTTCGTTAGGCAGTTCCATTAGCTCTGTCACACTAATAGAAAGCCTGTACGAGAACTCTGTTGTTGGCAAGTACCATATTTCTGGATCTTCTTGTTCTTCTTCCTGTTTCAGTTTCAGTATTTTCTCGTACTCGCTTACATCGATCAGTTTCGTTGTCTCTGTCGGGAACGGCCAAGCTACAACTTCAGTTGAATGTTGTTGAACCTGCGTCGGAGTAAGTAAGTTGAACCCAGGCATGTCATCAATGGGTACCTAAAAAAAAGCAGCATAGTAAACTGTTAACATTTCTTTTTAAATGTTTATTGAGAATACCAAATATCTACTTACGTCAACGTCCGTTTGGTCTTCCTCGATGCAGTCCAGTGTACGCCTCTTCTCGTTTGAAGTTTCAACAGCCTTGTCAACTTCTGCGTAAAATGATTGGGTGCGGTCTACAAAGCTATCTTCAGCCAATGGTGTAACCGATTGGACAATAGGATCCTTCGATGCTGCTTTCTGTTGTTGTGGTGTTGCGTACGAAGATGGCTCAAGCTGTGACACATTTTCAATCTTCTCTGCGGATTGATCTGCTCTCTTGAAAATTTGTATCACCTTTAATGGCGACACAGCTTGCGATAGTTGTTCGCACTTTGCTGCTGTTCCAGTGCCAGTGAATACAACTAAGCTAGAGTCTCGTGTGTCGTCAGCCTTCACTGTTTCGACTTCCTAAAAATATAACAAAGGAAACCATTAGTTGCGAGATTAACTATCAATCATATATGATATTCAAATACAACTAAGCATTTTAAACTCCACTTACGTCTTCAGCAACATTGTGCGATACAGGATCTGGAACCTGTTGTTCTGTTGCTGCTATCTCTAACAATGTAGTTGCTACAGCTATTTCATCTTCTCCTTTTTCCTCACCGCTCTCTGCATTATTTCCTTCATCGACGTTTTTTTGCGACTCCGCCAACTGTCGTTCCATTGTTTTCGTTCCTTCGTTTGATACTTCGTCCAACAAATCAATCCCGTCCACCGTCAGCTGCTGCTGTTCAACCTCGTTGTTTCCAACTCCAAGTCCCTGTGCAGGTACCAAAATTACATTTTGCGCACCGGCAGCATGAGTTAGGGGTGGTAATTCTTCTGCCACGTCCCCTTCCCCATTACCAGCGTCACAAACACTTGTGATAGTCCCTTTTGGCTTCCTAAACACATCAACAGCAACATCATCATGTGTAGTACTCTCTTCCATTGGTTCAACACGGGTTTCGGATTGAACACCCCCTCCATCAACTTCTTCTTTGTCCTCCTCCGAGCAATGTTTTTCTTTTTGCTTAGCTTTGTCAATCTCCTCTTGTTGCTCTGTTTTATCCTCCCCATCAACGCCGTCTTCTTCCGTTGCTTTGTCTGTTTCAGTTACTACATGCCTCCGAGTTCTTTTGTAAACCAGTGTTTCCTTAACCACCTTCTCAGCAGCCCGTGCATCTAAGGTTTCAGTAACATCCTCATCATAGCGGCAAAATGGCGAGGATAATGTCAACAGCAGTTGTTGATCCTCGCCATCCTCTCTTGAGTCGACCATCTCCAGCTTTTCTTTAAGGTGCTCCAAATCTTTCTTCAATTTTTCAACCTGATTCAAACGAGCATACGAAATTGTTACATTATTTACAGCACTGATAGTTACAGAATACTTTATTGATAGACAAGTTCATTTCAACAACCATACAGATGTTAGTAGTACTTAGAAGGTATGCTAGCACTAACCTCTTCGTTTCTTTCATCAAGGCATGTTTTAAGCCTCTTGTTCTCAACTTTCAACCGCCGCACCCGGCTCCTTTTTTCAGTTTTTTGCTGTCGCGCAGTACCGACTGCGACAGCACTCCAAAACTAGGAATCATACTAGACCTACGTTTTTTCCGGTTCCTCAACCTCTCCCCTTTGTTTTTACCAACTCTTGCCTTCCTCTCCACAATAAACTCCCCCAACGTAACATCATCTTCAACCTCAATCATTGAATGTCTTGTCTTCTTACTACCAGCTCCGTCATCTTCCTTCCTTATCAAACTTCTGTTCGCAACAGATTTCTTTCTTTTCCTACTCCTCTCTTCGCTTGGTTCACCAGCCCCTTCCCACCTTATCCGCGAATCATTTACTCCATAAACAAAACATTCTGATGCTGTAAACACCAACTCCCCGCCGACAACCTAGGAGATACATTATAATGTTCATTTAGCAGCAAAATATTATAATCATCACTGATATATGTATCATACTACTACGATATATCTACTATACCACAACATACCTCGTCGTCCCTGAGCTCACCGACCATCTGGATCATTTCGAATGTGGACTCCTTGCCCTCTAGCCCCCACCACTTGTAACATCTAGGTATTATGTAAGGCCTTGGTATGTCGACATTTATAGAAATATGCTCCATAAGAAACGGCTGCACAGAACATAACTAACTATTAAAAAAAACATTTTCCTAACAGACAGGCTGATCATAACTAGCTATACTTACAAAAAGCAAAGCAACGCATCCAATAACTCTTGAAGGATGCCCGGCCTTAATACATTTGTCCAGCGATTTGTGAAGCTTATCCAAGATTGCTCCAGACCAGTCATAGTCGTTTATCTTGTCAAGATTCTCCACGTAGAAGATTGCTGTCCAACCGATTACATCGCCCGACACTGAAAAGAAAATTGTCGAGCATATGAAAAGTATCAGTAGCCTAGCCACATCGCTCGCTTCATCCTCCCCTCCTTCTCTAACTGCTTTCTCGATTGCTTCCTACAAAAACATCCAAAATCATAACAACAATACAGACAGAACAATTAAAGGCATCCACAACTAATAAGACATTAGATATATGATTGCATACATACCATAGTTGTTTGTAAACATACTCTGATATCTATACACGTTTACATTGCTATATATGCTGCTACCCTCTGATATCCAATCTATTAAAGCCCGATACTTTACAGATCTGCATACATGAGGCTTTGTTTTCTGTTTCGTATATAACATTACTTACATTTGTTACATACTCTGATATCTATACACGTTTACATTGCTATCTATACTGCTACCCTCTGATATTTAGTACATTCCAAATTGCTATGTATGTTTACATCTTATAAATTAGGTCTAACTGGACAGTTCCTTTAAGTGTTCATAGTTTGCTATTAACAGCAATCTATTTATAGTGATGTGAAAATGTCCCTGGATTTCATGACCAGCACAGCCTGCAGTACAAACTACAAAACAACTACATTCAAACATACTGTATTTACCTTTATTAACGCGTTTGACACTGATTTGTCGTTCGTTGGCCCGCTTCTCCTCGTCCTTGGACTCAAAAAATATTTCTTCATCAAAGTCGAATTTAATTCTGCTCCCTCGGCGTAACGAGCGATAAATCCACCAGATTTGCTCATCGGCATCTCTTCGTTACTGTGTCTCAGGCCAAAGATTGCCTGAACGTCTTTCTTCGTCAGCCTTACACGCTTTTGTCCAATCTTGAAAGCCTTCCATCTGACGTCGTATAAACCACAGATCGCCTCGATAAGGTGGTGGAACTTTTTGAGCTTCAGAGTTTCGTTCCTCAAGTCGTACGAGGTTTTGAGGAATGTGTAAAAAGGTGTTCCACGAGCAGCCTCGATGTGTTCGGCTTTGATAATATCTCGTCGCAGGACGTTGATTATGCCAACCAATCCAGAGCGGTAGAATACTCCTGTCATTTTAACCTGTCAACGTTCACATAATAAGGTAGTTAGTAATTAACATGGTAACTAAAACAATAATACTAAGCAGCCACTACATTATGAAGATTCGTATAAGTGACCTGAAACTTATACTTATCCCCTAGACCTGCTGTCTTACATGTAAATTACTACCACACCCTGATATATAATACAATATACATTGCTACCTGTATGACGATACCTGCATACACTAACAACATTTGGAACAGGATCCCTATAGCTGTTACACAAGATCTAACACGTTAACGATCAGCCTCATAAACCTGATAGTTGTACTGATAGATAATAGAGCCCATATTGCTAGACATGGAGCAACACTTTGCAAACTCACAGTGCTTAAAACATCAGCCTCCCAATGCTAAAAACATCAGCATGACAATGCTTAAAACCCCAGCCTCACAATGATTACAACAAACCATCCTCACTACCAATACAACTATCACGTAACGTTGTCCAGTCGAGCAACAGCAACAAATGACCTTACATTTCTACCGGAGTGTTACACATAATACAGCATGGACTATCCTTGTGTTCGAAAACCTCAACAGAAACGCATAAGAATCGAACACATACCTGATTTCGTTTGAAGGCGACTGTTCGGTTCGACGGACACTTCGTCGCAGTTGGATTCTCGCCGGTTGTGGTTCCAAATATCGAACCAGAGACAAAGACAGTTCTGGTGCGCCGGTAGGTTCCTGATACAAGGAACAGAGACATAAAAACTGGTTAGTTGTCGCCGGTTTTTCGCCGGTCGATGTCAGAATTATCGGAGGAGGCATACCTAGATGCTGCTTACTAGTCGCCGGTGGTTCTCCGGTAGGGGGCAACAAAATCGGAAGAGAAACAGGTTCAGTCGTGGTTCGCCGATACGTAACCTTCCAAAAATGGCTTTTGGTTTCGCTCTCGTAAAACGTGTTTCTCTCTCCTCAAATTTGGAAATATGAAAGTGGGGGGAAATTGGAACCTAAAAGTCAGATTAGAAGGTGAAAATAAGTGGGTTTCAAGGAAAAAACCCCTTTTATACCCTAGAGGGTATAATTGTCCAAAATGTGGCTTTAGGTAGTTTATGAAACTAGTCCAAAAACGGGTACCATCTTGGTATTTGATACTTGAGAAGGTATTTAGGGGTACTTTTCTCTTTTATATTTGGTTAAGGGTAAGGTTATTTTCAGAATTTACGATGGGATTTTTTATAATGTTTTTTTTTGTAATGAGATTAAGAAAATGATCAAAATATCTTTATATGAAAGTTGTATTTCATCCCAAACTTCATTATTTCTCTCTTCTCTAACAAGAAAGCTCTTAAAATCGGCGAAAACAAAATTCTAGATTTTTAAAATACGAAGTTGCAAACACGTTAAGTTATGAGCCCAATACTTATTAATGTATTTTTATGCAATTTAGTTAGGTACTTTTAGTGATATTTAGAGTTATAGGTTCGGCCAAAAACTCAAATTTTCATCTAATTGTTGTTGTGTTTTTTAAAAGTTAGTGTTAGACATGTGTTAGTTTAGTGATTATTGTTGTTTGGGTATGTTTTTGTTGAATTTGGGTTAGGTTTTACAGATTTGAGTTCTAATTTTTTTTTTCAGATATGGCAAAATCGCGAGCAACCCCTTTACAATTTTGCGTGAATCGCGAATAGGGTTTTCGCGATTTGCGCAAAATTGCGAAGGGGCTGTTCGCGATTTTGCTTGTGAATTTTTTTTAAATGGGTATTTTTTAGTAATAATAATAAGTTGAACTCAATGTTAGATTTGACCCAAAGATTGTGATTCAGTTGAAGTCCTTAAGATTCGGAAAACAATTTTTTTTACCAAACACGATATTTGAAAATGGATTATATTTTCTTATTCATTTGATCCAAACACACCCTTTAATTATTAAGACATCTTATGAAAAATTTAACTAATTTTGTGTTTGGTAGGTCACAGGAAGCGATGATCATTTTCCAACCCAACCATTTTCCTTCACCGTTGTCGCTAGACAGTTCATCAGAACATGTTGTTTTACAAGCACATCCACTATCAACATCACCGCCTCATCGTCCCCTACGCGTTCGGTGCCCTTTACAGTCACCCAATCGAAGGCCTTCTTCTTCTTGACACAGTCGGTGAAGCAATGTCGGTTCTGTTTTCGGGTATATCTCCCCAAACTTCAATCTTTTTCTTCTCCTTTTCAACCATAAAAACCGTTGACGACCACTGTGGGCTGTGGCTACCGGGAAACCTCTTCCATATGTTTTTTTAAGAACAACACATCATATCACGACATTCACCACCAGCTTTACGGTACTAAGTATAATTTCTCGCAACCATTTTTCGTTTTTCGGGATAGAATTTTTTAGAACATATATGTCGTATTCACTTGAGAAATGAGTATGTAGAGATTTCGAAACACGGGCTAGCAACAAATTTAAGGAATATTGATGTTTCGGGTTAACACGATGAGAAATCCTGATCGGTAACGTGAAAGTGTATCATTCTAAGTGCATATTTATTTTTTTGTTTATTTTCAGCAGTGTGGTAGGAAAATCTTGGTCATGGGCGAGCGTATGTATGAGTGTAGTCTGTATATACACATTTTATCGGTGTTTATATAATTGTCTCCTATTCTGATTGTGAGAATTTGGCCGACTTGAATAGTATTTCATTTAAGTCGCTCAAATCCGAATTTTGTGTTTTTTTTATTTTTTGTTTAGTTAGAGAGAAAGCTATAGGGAGAAGAAGAAGAAAAAATTGGTTTTTTTGTTACAAATTTGGTTTTATATATGAATGGTAAATTGGTCAATTTATATAAACAAAAAAAATTGTGATTTTGAGATTTTATTATAGCAAAAAAGTATCCCAATATAGTCATACTTTTTGGTTAATTTCACGTTTGTTGATATTTTAGAAAATAAAAGTTTATATTATACTTTGTGAGTTAGAACTTTGTATAGAGTAATACTTTTGTAATGTTTGTTTAATTTTTGAGTTTTTATTAAATAAAATTTATTTTTATTTAAAAAAGTTTGGAATGTAAAATACTAAAATTAAAACTATATTATTTTATTTAAATTTTAAAAAATGAAATCGCATTGTGTGCTAATAAATATTATATCAGGTAATCGTTTATTAAAGTATAATAGATGTTATGAGAATCATAATTTAGAATGTTGTCTACTTATTTAGGCTTAAATCGTTGTCTAATCCTTTGACTATCACGTTTTCTATCATTTAATCTCTCGACTAAAAAATCACGGGTGATGATCCCTTGACTATTGAAAATCTATAAAAATAGTCACCGCACGTGGTTTTCTCCCTGATTCTGCCACGTGTCACCAAGAGGATTGTCTGTCTCTAGTGAATAGTGATTATAAGTTTCAAGGTTCATGTTGGTTGATCCGAAGTTGAAATATGAACAAAAAATTTAATTAGAGTGGATACTGCCAAACCATGAGTTTATATGATAATGAACTTGAGACCAGTGATTTGTTTCGCGGTTAGTTATCTCGAATTTAATTGATTTGTATTTAATTTTCAATGTCCCGATTGATAATACTTATGATTTGAATTACTTTTTTATGATAATACTTATGGTTCCATATTATTTATTTATTTTAATCGAGAGATACTTGGAATTATTTATTTTAGTCGAGAGATACTTGGAAAAGTAATACAGGAACATGACACATACTTGATCGTATAAAACAAAAAGAAGCTTCTACATTCAGAGGTTTTTGAGTTTTTAAAACACAAAAAAGATATATAAATAATAGGGTAAGCTTCTGACAGTCATTGCAATTGTAAATGGACATAATTGAGGCAGAGGACTGAAAAATATAAATTGTAGCCACAAAAACAGAAAAGTGAAAAATTAAGAGAGGACCCTTAGAAATGAGAAACATGCATGCTAGTCTTTCAACATAATAACAAATCACAGAGTTTGGCTGAAGGCTACCACTTCCAGGGTAGTAAATCATGTCCACATCATAGTTATCAGTGGCGTGCGGCGGTCCGTGGCAAAGAGGGCTAAAAAAGCCACAACGGCGAGGCGAGCGGCGATGCGATGGCCACATGACATGCAGCGATCCGTTACTTGAATAATATTTTTATAGCACATAACTGTAATTTAAATAGTACTATTTAGATATTTAAACTAACAATAACAACTTAAACAACTAATTACATAATTCTAAGAACATCTGAGTCAAATGACAAACACATAGACTAACAGATCCAATTATAAAACATCCAATCAAATAATTCTTAAAACATCTGAGTCAATAAACAATAATAGACTAAAATACATCATCGTTTGAGACAACATCTTCACACCTCTCATCTCCACCATGTTCTTCATTTATATTTCATAATAGAGTATATTCTTCCTTTTCTTCAGAGTCTTCATCAACAAGCCTCTGATCTCTTATGTGAGCCGTTGAAGACGCTAGATTCTTAGATTGAATATTGTAGTCTACTTCATCAACCTCAACAGCTCTAAAATCAACTCCTTCCAAAACATCTTCATTTTTCTAAAACTTAGTTTTTATTTTTTATTTTTTTAGTAAAAAAAAATACCAGGTCTAGTGCCTCGCCACGGTCGCCACGGCGAGCGCCACAGCCTCCACGGTCGCCAAAAGCGCCACGCTAAGGGCTTCACCACGCCACATCCCGAGGCAATATCGCATCGTCACGGCCGCCACGGACCGCCACGGCCACCACGTGACAACTATGGTCCACATATAATGGGTATTAGAGTTGGTAAATCACAAAAATCTAGATTCTTCTTGGCTTGTCGGGTGCCCAGCTTGAACCGGATCCATACAACAAATATTTACTAGAACTTTAAAAAAAGGGACGAAAAAAGAAAAAGAAAAAAACAGAGTATCTCAAATTGTGCGATATTCTATTTTTTGCCAAAGGGAGTGGCGATGCCATACGCAAAAAGGAAGAGACTCATAGAATGGCAGAGGCAAATAGAGATTTTGCACATTTTTGTTAATCGATGAACAAGATCTATATAGACACATAGATCCAATGTTTGATCTTATTCATGGGGATTCCATAAATATTCCATTCCAAAAATAGAAAGTTCGAAACAATTGTTTTTTTTTTGAGATTGGATGCAGTTACTAATTCATGATCTGGTATGTACAGAATGAAAATTTCATTCTCGATTCTATGAGAATTTTTATGAAAGCCTTTCATTTGCTTCTCTTCGATGGAAGTTTGATTTTCCCAGAATGTATCCTAATTTTTGGCTTAATTCTTCTTCTGATAATCGATTCAACCTCTAGTTTATAGATATTTTTATTTTTGCAGAACGTTTTTTTTAGGTTTATGTATAAGTCTAAATAATTACTTATAAAAATTAGAAATCTAAAGTAGTGGCAAAAAAATAGAAGGAACTTTTTTGATAAAAATAGAACTTTTTCATAAAAAATGGAGTTTTTTAAACACCAAAACAAAAAAGTGATTTATTTTTTGTCATTTATACATTATATATGAGATATATGAGTAAACTTTTATCAGTTATATAGTCATTTATATGGATCTACGTCTGTACTGCTCGTCGTGGAGTAGATCCCGCATCCAACCAAGTCTTTGACCAGGGAACGAGAGAATTCCCACTACCACTGGCAAGCCAGTCGAGCCGTGAGCGCGGTGGGAACGGGCTTCCCAAAAAGCCAGTCCTGGGCCAGGGTCAGCATAGAATGAAGGGGACGACCCTAATGTTGTGTTGACTTTTCCAACTTCTGAGGTTGCGGGCGGAGAAGAGCGGACGTGGGGACTCGGGTCGGGTGGGGTGCAGCGTAACTAAGAGAGCCATTCCATTTAGGGCGAGACAGGATGGGCAGGCACGAGCGGTCTGGTGTCCGAGTCAATTGGTCAGACCAGAAGAACCATGGTATACACTTTCGTGTACTAGTTAAAGCCTTACGTCTGTCTGGTGGAGATTATATTCACGCTGGTACAGTAGTAGGTAAAATTGAAGGAGACAGAGAGTCAACGTTGGGCTTTGTTTATTTACTACGTGATGATTATATTGAAAAAGATCGAAGTCGCGGTATTTTTTTCACTCAAGATTAATAAAAACAATTAAATTTAAAAGGTAATAATGGAATTAAAAGTCGAGGGACTATAGGTGAGACAAGAACCATTTAACTATGTGACACGTGTCAGAATCAGGAACAAAACCATGCACAGAGATTACATTTATAGATTTTTAATAATCAAAGGATCCTCACCCGTGATTTTTTAGTCGATGGACTAAATGACAGAAAACGTGATAGTCGATGGACTAGACAACGATTTAAGCATAGTTAGTTATGTTAAATTTGACAGGTAATCTGCTAAATTACGGTACAAGTATTTTATTTCTTATGATCAGAGATCTAAATAATTAAGGAGTTCTAAAATATTTTATAATTATCTAGAAAATATAAATACGACACACTCCCATATATAAATAAAGAGAATTGTTATTTTATTTTAAAAATATTTGTGTTAATTATGATATATTATTTTAAAAATTAACAAATTTGTATTTTCTATTCATATTTTAAAAAATAAAATAAAAATATACAAAAATAATGTTTTAATTACAAAATTATTGTAATTAATTCTATTAATAGTAATAGGGATAAAATAATTTATAGTCTCGTAAGTGTCTTTTGTATTGAATAAGCTATTTTTGGAAGCCATCCATTCAGTAAGGTCTTCAGCATAAGGATTAACAGATAGATTAGACCTTAGGATTTTATCTAAAACTGCAGGAAATTGACTGAATTTGTTTAAATCTCAATTGTTTATCTCCTATAAATTTTTCAAATTATCTATAAAGAACAAATTATTGTTAATATTAGAGTCTAGTTTAATAAGAAGAGATTTATCAAACCAGGAATCCAACCAGAAGTCGATAGAATGTTGCTTAGCTTCCAATTGATTAAGCTTTCACCCAAATCTTTGATATTTGGTAGTCTCTTCCATGTCTAAGAGCAAGGCTTTATGTAGTTATTTTGTAAAGGATAATGATCTTTGATGTAAATATTGTGCATATATCTGGCCCATAAATATATTTTTTCCTTGAACCTATACGAGAGCTTACAATAACAAGTAGATTAAATATCATTTAAGTTTCTTAAATTTAGACCTCTTTTGCTAAATGTTTTGTTGTTTGTTTCCCAGTTAGACCAATGAATGTTATTGGATCCAAGAGCAATGCTCCAAAGAAATTTATTTAACATCTTTTCAATATTGCATATAGTAGTTTTAGGAATCCAACAACTTTGGGACCATTACAAAGAAATAGTAAGCAATACAGTATTAATTAACGTAAGTCTGCCATTAAACAAAAGGTTTGTACTTTCCCAGTCCATGATTTTACCTCTGATTTTGTTAAGAATATGGATAAAATTAATTTTTTGTTATTTGATTTCAAGGTGATGTCCAGGTAGGTCGTGGGCAGGAAACTAGTGCCAAACTGAGTCTGAATGGCTAATGCATTGATTTTATCTTGAGTAAGGTTAGTGGCAGTGATTAGCTTAGTTTTCTCCTTATTGATGGATTTTCCTGAGGTTGTTTGATAGTCCTGCAAGAAATTACAAATGATATTCATAGAATTCTTCTTACCATTAGAGAAAATAAGTAAGTCATCTACAAATGCGAGGCTAAATATGATGATTTTTGCTTCTAGTGGAGAATTTCAGAGAATTATTATTCTCATAGAGAATAGTTAAACCTCTAATCAAAGTTTTTTCTGCAAGGATAAACAGACTAGGGGATAAGGGGGTCCCCTTAACTGATTCATTTGTTAGTCTTGAATAAACCAGTGATGTTACCATTGATCATAATTGAAACAAAAACCTGTTTAATTAGACTATTAATTAGATTGATTAATCTAGTAGAGAACCTAAAGCAACTAAGAACTTTTAGGATGAAGTTGTGAGAAATATTGTCGAATGCTTTAGACATGTCAAGCTTAATGACACTGTTAGACTTATTTCCTTTGCATGAAGGATGTTATCCTGAATAATTCTTCATTTCACGAATCCTCCTTGAGTTTTTAAAATTAGCTTAGGAAGAAAGTTAGAAAGTCTATTGTTTTTAAGATATTTGACATGATTATGTTCATGATAGTGCATAGGCTAATAAGACGGTCATTTTTCCATTCTACATGGTTATTTTTCTTGGGGATGAGGCAGATCCCATTAGACAATACTTCTTTTAGGATTCGATGAACTTGAAGGAAGGAAGACATTACTTTGCAGAATTTTGATTTGATGATTCTCCAACTCGTGATATAAAATCATTTGTTGAAGCCATCTAAGCGTGTTGCACTGGTGGTTTTGAGATTCGTGATGATTGTAAAGACTTCCTCTTCAGTTGGATCAACCAGTAAGTAATTGTTATCTGCATCATCATCAATTAGTTTAGGAATAGATTTGAATTTGTAGTCATTAGTATGAGTCACAGTATCATGATAATTGAGATAAGAAAGAATGTTTTTAAAGTAGTATTCAACAAATTTGTTTATGAGGTTATCATCTGTTACCCAACTGTCATTGTCTTTGATACAAGAAATTCTTTCATTTTCTCCTTTTTTCTCTCAGCACAGGTTTGGTAAACTCTTGTGTTTCGATCACTATCTTTTATCCAGCTAACATAGCATTTCTGAAATCAGAATTATTCTTCCATTGTTAGAGCAAGTAAGTAGTCAGCAGTAGCATTGTCATGCTTGATGTTGTTCTCATTATTGTTAGAAATAATTAAGTTATCTTCGTAAACTTTGACAATATCTTCAGTTTACAAAACTTTGTCAAATATGTTACCAAAATTGTTCGTATTCCAAGTTTTGAGCATAAGCCTGAGTCTTTTGAGATTATTCCAAAGCCTGAACATAGGTTGACCAGCCATAAGAATTATCTAGTTAGCATCCACCAAGTCCATGCAATCATTGTCAAGAGTCCACATATTAAGAAATTTGAAGTTTTTGTGGTGCATGAGTCTCTCTTTAGTATTTTTGATGCATAACGGTGAATGATCAGAACACGTGCGACCTATATGATTCACTATGATATCATTGAATTAACAAAATGTATCTCTTTTCCGCTAGTTTTTTCTTTTATGTTTGTAGATTTAATTAATTATGTAGTTTTAAAAAAAGATTAATTAAATTGAGAATATGAATACCACATATATTGTATTATTTTATAAAAAAACTAATGATTTGATATTTGTATTTATATTTTGGATAAAAATATATATCTTGATTATTTGACTATTGTAATTTATATTATTGTTGGAATTGATATTATTAATATTGAGAGTCATACAATTATTAAGACACTCTTATTAATTTGTGTTAATTTTATGAGAAAAGTACGGGTAAATACCCACTCAAATATCTTATTACCCGATGGTACCCAAATTTTGGATAGTGTTACTTAGTAACTCGATTAAAAAATTGGATAAAATTACCCATCGACTATATATACCTATTTTCACTTCAAACCCACTTTTTCCCTCTTTCCATCACCCTAAACGAACCCAAAACACGTCTAATTTTAGAAACCACCAGAAACCGTTCGACTTCGTGATACTCTCTCTCTCATACCCGAAACCCCTACAACTTCTCACCGTTCGAAATGAGTCGTCGTTCGCACCTTCAACGGAATCGCACCGGTCATCGTCTTTTACTCAGGCCAACGAGTAACCACCTTCTGTTCGAGAAAGTTGCCGTGAAGTCTTCTCCGACCGGTGAATAGGACAACGTTCAGAAGTAAACATGTATGAATTATCGTTGAAAGTGTACTTTTTTTTACGTTTTTGATGAATTCGAACCACTATTTTCTGTTATTTCACGATAGGCGTTGCTTTTTATACTGGAATGAAGTATTTAGTGACGATAGTTGCTCAGTTTCTGGGTTTATCGTCAAACGAAAGGTAGAAGTTTGGTTGCATGTAATGTTCATACTTTCCTGAGAACTGTTATGTATGGTAGATGTGCATTAGGTAGTTGATTGTTGATTTTGGCGTTGTTTCAATATTTCCCAGATCCCTGAAACGTGTATGTAAAAAATAGAACAGTTCGCAGCCTGTATGTGTGCTCTGTAGTACAGTTCGCATCTTTATCACCCAGTATGCAAACAATTCGCAGCTCGATTGAATGTTTATGCCATGCATTTCGCAGCTTTCATTTACAAACAATTCGCATGTCAGCATGCGAATTGCTTGTAAAAACTGTACTGATGTATAGGCAATCCGCAGCTTGTGATGCAAATCGTGTGACACTTTAACTGATAAGATATGAAGTTCGCAGCTTGTGATGCGAGGTGTGTGACACTCCAACTGATTTGTGTTTGTGCAGGAAGTATGACAACAAAACCAAGCTATTACAGATCAGGGTTGGTGAGCCTTCTGAAGCTTCTTAAAGAGATGCATATTACCCGTGCCCATATTAAAGCTGCAAGAAACACACCCTTCAGCACGCTTTTGAAAATGGATTTCGACATCTGTAATGAGGCAGAGCTGCCAAAGAAGAAATTCTACTCGATCATTCAGTATCTCGTTGAGAGGTTCTCTGTTGATCGAGACGCCTTCCGTATTGGCTCAAAGTTTGTACAGCTAACCGAAGACGATGTGAAGGTCATATTCGGGATGAAGCATGGCACGGGGAAAATGCGGTTAACGAAAACCGGAGCATTTCACAACAAATACGCGCCCGGTGAGGAGGATGAATCGAGGATGATGAAGAAATACTTCATAGGTAAAACTGGCAGGAAAGTAGCAGCGAGTAATACTAAAACAATAACGAATGCCAAGCAAAGTAAACAATTACGACTGGTCCGGATCAATACTGTACAAGCTTCGACAGTCTATCAAGAGTTTCTTAGCAATAAAAAAACCCGATAGAGTCGTCGGCTGCGTCACCCTTCTAATTGTAAGATTGATCTATTAAGTATAAAAATTAGTTATGTACAGAGCATCTTGATGATAAAACTTATCCCCATGCAGCCCTTCTTCATGGAGCACACAACAATCGGCCTTGAGGTAGCGAAGTCAACCTTGATACTAAGGTTTTTCAAATGGTTAGGATTATAGTGCCAAGCAGCAACCGTGGCGCTGCTTATTAAAATACCCGACCTGAAAAATGATCAGGTATGAGCTTTTATATAGCTATTGAATTGGGTTTGCAAACGGTTCACAGCATATCATTCGTTTTGAATGGTGTTATATTAATACAATTTATCAATCATTTTGCAGCCTGAGATGAGTACTGAGTTCGCAGCTTATTGTTTCCACACAGTTCGCAGCATATTGTTTACACACAATACGCAGCTCAGCATGAGAGTTGTTGCAACTCTAACATGGATAGAATTTCACACATTTCGCAGCATGTCATGCGTTTAAATTAGTGTTATATTAGAAAAATTCATCAATCATTTCGCAGCCTGATATGTATTTCCACATAGTTCGCAGCATATGGTTTACATACAATTCGCAGCTCAGCATGCGAGTTGTTTATAAATATAACATGGATAGAAATTCACACATTTCGCAGCATAGCATGCGAACTGTTTGTAAAAAACAATTTGTTTGTCTACACCATCATACTTTCAAAACAAGCCGCTTGCATCTATTTACTTACATGTGCATCTGTTGGTAGGTTTTGGAAGGTTCACTACTTCTTACCGATGCTGAAAGCGAAGCTTTCGGAGAACGACCAGATAGTAGAGATGCAGATGAAGAACGTATTTCACCGGAAGAAAGATCAAGGAAGAGGAAGAAAAGCACAGCATCAAAACCAAGACAAAGGAGACGAGCATCACAGAAACAGAAAGAAACGAATCAGGTGATGTCTCCCAGACCTGAACAACCAACACTTCCCGAGCCAACGATTCCATCACCAAGACTCCCAAAGCAAACGATTCCACCACCACCAAAAGGGAAATCCAGGCAGGAGCCCGACGACGATTGCACAACCCGTATGAGTGAAACAATTGGTGATTATGTACTCAAACGCAGAGGACCTAGTCCAAAGAAGTCTGCAATTGTTGTTGAATCAAAGCATTTGAAGACATATGCCGACAAGAAAAAGTACGAGAGAAAGATAGAAAAACAGGCCAAAGAAGTAAGTATGACTTGAGCCTTAAATAATCGCTATAATCAACACTTAATATGTTTATAAAATGTCTGCTATCATTTTTTCAGCTGGAAGAATTGAAACGGAATATAGCGGATCTTGATGCACAACAACTCCAAAATGCTATCTCTTAGCCAATTTGCCAGATTGGAAGCCCACTAGTTGAGAAGGTACCAGCATTTCCAGACAGAGCAGCATCCACTGAATTACAGGCATCTGTGTCTGATGCTGATCATCACCATGCTGATGGAGTCCTGCCAGAAGAGAGGGATGATGATGGGAACCATTCACCCATACCCGTACAATCTGGAATGATTCATGGAGATTTGTTGGTGTCCACAGAGATGGACACCACGAAGACACAGACGGAGAAAAAAAAAACACGAGTCTCATTCGAACGACCCACAGCTCATACTGCACAGTGCAAAGGAGATAGAAGATCGTGGGAAAGAAGTGGCAAAACCAGGCAGCCTAGAAGATGTAAGTGGATCAAAAGTTCACTAAGATTCAAATATCTTATTTATTTGTTGTGATGATATTTAATGTTGTATAAATATTCAAACAAAGTCAGTGTATCTATTTAAAACAGTCAACGGGATTTTCTAGTTGAATACATATTCAAAACAATGCCATTACATGATATAATGATATCAAACAAATACCAGGACTGTTGTGTAGTCCTGTCCAAACAATTCGTATCCTATATTGCGAATTTTGTATTCTTTAGTTGGTTGGTTATTTTACAATTCGCATGCTGAGCTGAGATTTGTTTGAGATGGACAAAACAAATATTAGGTCAACATGCGAATCGTTCGCAACTATGGTTATAGTATGCTTAACCCTTCCACTTTTTTTTGGAATTTTTATGAAACAGAAGACCGAGAGACAACAACAACAACAGCAACAACAACAACAGCAACAAGTTCAACACCAACAACAACAACACCAACAACAACACCAGCAGCAACAACACGAACAACAACAA
This sequence comes from Limnanthes douglasii subsp. nivea, assembly GCA_036936605.1. Classification (NCBI taxonomy): domain Eukaryota; kingdom Viridiplantae; phylum Streptophyta; class Magnoliopsida; order Brassicales; family Limnanthaceae; genus Limnanthes; species Limnanthes douglasii. Next base: position 215,458,954 of record JAUPFV010000004.1, read on the forward strand.
CAACAACAACAACAACAACAACAATAACAACACCAACACCAACAACAATAACAACAAAAACAAGTTCAACAACAAGAACAACAACAAGAAAAACAAGAACAACAAGAGCAAAAACAGATATCCTTGGCAAAGATAGAAAGGCTAACGCAAGAGATAACACTGCAAGAGTAAGAAGATGTCCATCCCTGTGAGAAGATGGAACTACTCAGCCAGGAAGGACCATCCTTAGAAGACAACACCACATATGCAGATGCACCTCAAAGACCAACGGTAGTGTGCACAAAGTCAGAATTGCTAAGCCAGCGTGAAACTGTAGCACCAGTAACAAATCAACTGCAAGCTCCAGAGTCAAACGATAACACAGTAGGTTTACCCGATGCTTTTGTTGATGGTATTTACACTCAAGTTTCACTGACATTTTTAAATAAAATTGATAATGTATATTACGATTCTATAATACAACGGTCTTTAGAGAACATGTCGTAGGATGACTTTAATGATCTCTGCCGACACGATCCAGATCCTATGCCGAATAAGTCAACGACATTTGTTGTCGCAGACCGTGTGGTAAGGGCTACTTATAATGATTTCGCATCATAACATGAGAATTGTGTGGATCTATTTTAAATGTTACAAACAAATATCAGGGTAGCATGCGAACTGTTCAGTGGAACCTCGAACAGTTCACATGCTACCCTGATAGATACTCTGAAATGTATTCAGCTGGAACCAAACATTTCGCATGTTAGCATGCGAACTGTTTGGGGTCGTTAATATTACAATGAATGAGACCCTTCTACTTTTGATTTTTGTTATTTTCTAAGCTCGAGCCAAGTAAAGAGACAGAGGAGCCAAATTTTGATCTACTGACACCAACACAGCCTCCAGTGGCAGAGGAAGAGGAAGAGATAATTATAATAGAACGGGAACCGCCAAAAGTAATATACAACGACTGGCCAAAGAAAACAAAAGTAACTGACAATATCTCTGTCGTAGAATACCATAAAATACAGTTAGTTACGGCCTACGAGAGTGACACTGTTGATCTAGTGGTATGGCAGTTACCAGAGTCCAAATTTACATACGGAATCAGAGTGCAAGCGAGTGATACGATGACACTACCTTTAGACCTGGAGCTGGACGTAAAGGTATCCAATTGTCAACTGATTCTCTTTTTAATGTTGCAAATATGTCTTGTATATTTAACATAAATAAACAACTCCTTTCTTAGGTTATCGACGCTTGGATTCGAAAGATGCTTGAAGAAGAAAACTTTAAAGTTCTATGCAATAAAGCTGAAGGAGTGAAACATGACACCGCACTGATTTCGGGCATGACTACGGTATGTTTTAGCTAAGGTAAATTTCAAAGTTTCAGAAAATGTTCTCATTGTAATGTACTCTCGCTTGGATGCAGCATCAATTGGAATCAGGCTGGGAAGTAACAAATTTGGTGGACGCAGCGTTTAGCAAAGCACCTAAAAACCCCAACATCATCATGATTCCAATATACACCGAGACAAAGGACCAGATAAACCATTGGACATTGCTCGTCATTGACGTCGACGGCAGGTCGATAACAAACTACAACCCACTTCTACCTAAACTGAAAGGCATAGACCACACCACAAGGACACCTACAAAACTGGTAATATTCCCAACTATACACTTACGTTTAAACACATTTTTTATTATGTATAATCAATACATGCTGCGAAATGTGATCGAGATATGCTGCGAAATATGAGAAATCAGTTGCATTTCGCAGCCTAGCCATAACACATTTCACAACATAGGATGCGAATCGTTTTGGATGATGCACATTTCAATAAAATAGGCTGTAAAATGCTTTCAGACAAAATGGATTGGATATCAATCAATTCGCACCCTATGCTGCGAATTGCTTGTGATGTCCATGTTGGATTGGTTATCACAAAATTCGCAGCCTACGGTGCGAATTGTGTGGTAACAACTGATTAAGTTTTTGTGTTGGTTCCTAACACTAATTATTATAACTAGATCAAATAATTGTTGGCGAAAGGATTCCTACCTAAATCAAGGACAGGGTGGAAGATGAAAAGTGAAAGAAAAATCCCACAACAAAAACAAGGCACCCTGGACTGTGGTATTTTTGTCTGCAAATACGCCAGAGATATTATCCAGCATGGATATGTGCAGACAAAATATGATGAAGACATGTTCACTGCCTTCAGAGCAGAAATGTTTGATTTCTTCTTAAATAACAAAGACACCGTGACATACGGGTGATTCGAAGTAAAACATTGTGGTTTTTTTATGTAAATATATTGATTGTAATTTTTTTATGTGCATACATTTACAGTTACATTTTCAGAAATGTGCAATTCCAAATATATATATACAGGGCCTACTTCTTATCAAATCGTTCGCATCCTAACCTGATATATAAGGTTAGGATGCGAACAATTCCCACCAAACATTTCGCAGCAATCCCTGGTATGTCTTAAAAAAGGATCCTCACCAAACAATTCGCATAATACCCTGATAGATGCTTACTTATCACTAAACAGTTCGCAGCAAACCCTGATATATCACACTAACAAGCAGTTCGCAGCCTGGTATAAAATAAATAATTTAAAATATATCGTTCAAGAATACGAAGAGGCTATGGAGTATGCCTTGGTAAACGTTTACTGCATTGAGCACGCAAAAAACAATCTAATCAGCAGAGGTCCAGAACCCACTAATTGCTGATTGGACATGTTGGCTATGTAATGATTGTCTCCTTTCCCTATAAATAACACTAGTAAACCAGAGGCTAATTTTAAAACCATCTCTATATTTTTTAAAAACACTTCTTGTTCTCTTCGAATTCAAATTGTCATGTCTTTTTCCACCACGACAACCACCACCTCATACTCACACTCTGGTTCACTTGGTTCTCTGGGTGACTCCTGGTCATCCTTAACCATTAACTGGAGCGATAAATTGATCATGCCAGCAGCACCACCAAACAGCCCAGTATCAATCTTTGATTTAGACATATATGATGACTACTACTCTGCTGACTCTCAACCAGTGGAAGCTGTTCCAGTGGTTGCTGCTGAAGCTCTTCCAGAAGAGGTTTCAATGGCTGCTGCTGTACCTCAGCCAGCAGAGGTGCAACCTCAGACGACAGAGGTTGCAAACAACAAAAGGAAGAGGGAAGACGAAGCCGGTCCATCAAGGATAAAATTTGTATGCATGATGGACGTAGATAATGAAAAGGAAGAGGAAGAGGAAGAGGAAGAGCAAAAGGCTGATGATCAGCACACAGAGGAGAAAGATGGTGAAGAATCCTCTACTGATGACTGATAGAGTTGGCTTTTGTTTTTTTGTTTTTTGGAATGCAACTAACTAACACTAAATAGGTTGTAGTAATCTGTGTAAACATTTGTTAGTGCATGAAGACTGTAATCCTCTTTTTTGTAATCCAGTTTGTTTACAGACTTTTAATCATATAAACAATTTGCATCCAATTACAATTTGCAAATAATTCGCAGCTTAACCTGATATATTACTCGTCTTCAATATTACTGATATTTTTATACAATTCGCAGCATATCATGCGAATTGCAACCCACTGAATGTCATGGTATTTTTATCAAAGCACGCTTCACAGCTTAGCATGTGAACAAATATCAGGACTTCTGGTTGTTCTCCATTCGCATCATATCTCTTTACACAAGTAGCCAGGAATCTTGATATATGTTCTGGTCATAATTCGCAGCATATCATGCGAATCGTATGCGAATAAGAGTCCTGATATTTGTTTGAAAAGGCATTACGTTATAGCTCAACACAATTCGCAGCATAAAATGCTGATAATTGTTTGATATGATTTTACTAACGATTCGCATCCTGGGGAAATTTCACACAAATCGTATGGAAACCTGATAGATGTTTGCAATACGATATCAACATATTGTAGACAATTCGCAATACTGGGTGCGAATTGCATGCAACTCAAAGCACTTAACATTTCTTTACTCTAATAAAAGCATTACAAACACAAGAATGTAAAATGTCTAGTTTGTTGTACAGAACAATAACAGTATTACAAATAAATGTGGCCAACGAGAATTATAAACATCACGGATTGTGCTTAAACTGGAACATGACAAGTCCTCCAGTTATGGCCTGATTTTGAACAACAACCACACATCAACTGCTTGGTTGAGATTTCTCCTCTAGAAGGGATTCGCTTTTTCTTAGGCCTTCCAGAGCGTCTCTTAACGTTCAGTGGCAAAACTTCAACAAACGAAGGATCGTTAGCGCTGGACCCTTCCCGAAATCCGTTATAGCTGGTATGCTGAAAGAGTAACTTTCACTGTAATTCTTAACCGTAAAGAAGGGCTCTATTACGGTAAATGGATCTTGGTCAGTATATTGTATTGCCGCTAAAGCGTGAGGACATGGAACACACTCTTGTTGTCATGATCCGCAAGAAGATTTGAAATCCAACAGATTAACAACAGCCACAAGATTCGAAAAGACTTCGAACATGGCGGTAGACGACTTACGTACTACCCAAGTTCGGCACATGTCAACATTATACTTTAGCTTCTTCTCGTATTCGGGGACCAAATTAGTACTCCAGTTGAGACCCTCTTCGTATCTTCGTGAAACTTGAGTCATAAGAAAGACTCTAATCCAGTCAATAAACTCAACAATCGGTAGGCCGCAATATTTTTTGATCTGATTGTTAAATTATTCTGCTGCAGTAGAAGCCATAGAGTCGTATCGCTTCCCTTTTACGTAAGCATGCGCATACTTTTCCGGGGGTAAATTTGCAAGAAAATCACTCATTCTATCACCACATTCACATAGAAAAACTGTTAGTATATCTTTAAAAAGCTCCCGACTGGGAGCATAAGCAAGACGATGGAAGAAACTCAACATCATTTTTTATAGTCTATGTTAGTATATTCCAGTTTTGCTTTCAAATTCTGCATGAGATTGAAATAACAGCACGCATGATAGCAGTTTGGATACAAGACAGAATCATCATTAACGATACCAGAATAACGGTCTGAAATAAATGTGATTTGGCGATCCAACAAATGTGGTTTCAAACACCCCAAAAACCACATCCAATTGTCCCAATCTTCAATGCTAACTATACTAACAACAACAGGGAATAGTCCAGGAAAAAAAAAGATCAAATGAACATTACAACAATACTCAAACGTTTAAAAAATGTACACATTTTGCAGCCTGTCCTGGTAGGTGTTCTCAAAATTCACGCTGCGAACTGTGTACAAGCATAAGCTGCGAATTAATCTCAGTTTCAAACACTGCCTAATTCGCAGCCTCGAATGCGAAATGTCAATATTCCTACAAAAAATGGTGTGCATATATAGGATGCAAACTGTTGCCCAAAATTTCATCCACTGATTTGCATCCTCTATTGCAAAATACCATCACTTAAACAAACACTGCTTAATTCGCAGCTTTGGATGCGAAATGTTGCACAACAATTGCAAACAAAAACATCATAATACATTCAGATTAACTAGTTAAATGTAACTAACCGTTGTTACCGTCCTTTGTTACGGCAGTAATCAAGGTACCCTTATACTTGCCATATAAGTGGGTCTCATCGACAAACAACATTGGACGGCATAAATGAAAACCTTGAAGGGATGAACCGAATGCTACAAAACAACGCTTGAATCGGTTTCCAGCTGATAACTTCAACTGGCAGTCTGAAGTAACATCCCGGCTCTTCAAGCGTTTGAACTATCCGCTTAGTAAACTAAAAGAACTTGAACTATCTCCGAAAACTCCCCTCCTAGCCTTCTCTAAAGCATTCCATGACAAACGGTAAGAGATGTCAAGACCGTAATCTTTTTTGACAGTCAATTGTATGGTTTTGGCTGTCAACGAATAGCAGGTCCGGAGAGAAACTTGAATTTCCTCTGCAATCAAATCTGATGTCAAATGCCTATGCCGCTTATGCTTATGCTTTTGGGAGAAAATGGGACTGCAAGTATGGTGCGGAACATACTTCTTGGTCATTATCAAGCCGATACTGGAATCAATAGATGCATAAAGCCTCCATTTTCACCCGCTTGCGAACTTATTTTCACAATAAGCAGTGATCTTGGTTGCTGTGTTGTGCAGGTATTTGAAAGCAAAACCATGCTCTAAAGAAAACCTGCACAAAGATAACCTCAGACCGGCAGCACCTTCTTCAAAAGCTTGACCCACTTCTGTAATAGCATCAGCCCAACCAGCAGTAGCAAGTTGTTTTTTTCTCTGCTCAGAATTAACTAAACCGTTACTACTCTCCCTGATAACTAGTTGATCAGGAGATGGTTCACCCAAACTCAAGCTACGCTCTTTACACTTTACACCACAATCCTTACCACCAGAGCTCTTATCACCAGAACCTTTTTCACCTAAAACACTTATGACCAGATGCCTTATCGAAGACGTGTTGTTCTATGAGAAAACTAACCCGTTTTAAACGCTCCGAATCAAGATATAACACCAACCCAACAAAATCCTTCTGGTTATTAAAGAAACAATTATTGTGATCCCCGCAGGAGTAGGTAATTAGGTAGTCACCTGTGATAAGCTCCTCCCATGTGTTCTCCACATAAGCTTGGATACTTTGAAAGCTTTCAAACTCCGTGAAAGGCACAATTGCGGTTTGGTGACCATGTTTAAAAATACAAACTCGTGATTTGGACATACCTTACCCTGCACAGAACAAGCTATTAGTTATTAGTCCCAAAAACTATGTGCAAATTATTTATTACTGCATCAAACATATTGCATCCTATCTTGCAATTTGTGTATATCTACAAGCTGCGAACTGTGTTCAATTCGCATCATATCCTGATAGTTGTTTGTAAATCAGCTAAAAAAAGTCCTGATATTTGTTTCAAAATACAATACTAAAAAAAGTTCTAGATAGTTCGCATCCTATCATGCGAAATGTGAAAGTAACTAAAACAATCCTGATATTTGTTTGAAAATGAAATAGTCTGGAGGTCCACAGAGTTCGCATCATAACATGCGAAACGTAAAAAAGTAACTAAAAAAGTCCTGGTATTTGTTTGAAAATACAATACTCTAGAGTTCCACATAGTTCGCAACCCATCTGGAGTTTTGTAAGCAAATAAGAGTCTTGATATTTAGTTTGAAAATGCAATACTTTAGAGTTCTACACAGTTTGCATCATATCATGCGAAACGTGAAAGTAACTAAAAAAATCCTGATATTTGTTTGAAAATTCAATACTCTAGAGGTCCACATAGTTCGCATCATAACACGCGAAACGTAAAAAATAACTAAAAAAATCCTGATATTTGTTTCAAAATACAATACTCTAGAGTTCCACATAGTTCGCAACCCATCCTGAGTTTTGTAAGCAACTAAAAGTCCTTACATATGTTTGAACATCCATACAATTTGCAGCATATTTGTAAGCAAATTTTGAAATTCTTTCATGTGATTCGCATGTCACCATGAGAATTGGTAATACAATTAGCATCTTCCTCATTGAATACATCAAACAATTTGCATCTGGCGTGGAACGCTTCAACAACTAAAACTCGTAATCTACACATGTTTAACGTCCGAAATACAAATCTAATGCACTACAAAATTAGTATATAACATCAGAAAACAAGGACATTAGTATATAACGACAAATATTAACAAAACAATAACAGATCACTGTAACAAAAAAAACACAATAAATCTCGAAATCAGGCTATAGCATCTAAAAACAGTAAAATATAACCTATTCCAACTGATAAAACCAAGAAAATAACTTCGAAATCAGTAGTTAATTGATCAAACCTGAGACCAAAAACACGATTACTTGCAAAATAACAAATTCATATACGTAGAAACACGATCAGTTCCTGTACGTAGAAGACAGTGGTTAGATAGGTTTTACACCACAAACTACATAAATAAATAGACCTCCTAACACTCTGATCACCGGAAAATGTGATTTCAACCATGCTTCGTGGTGGTTCATAGGGTTAGGTGGTTAGAGCGGCTAACAAATTCAAATCTTCAAAAAGCTAGAAAAAATAGAAAGAAAACAGAAAATTATGTTTATATAGTCGGTTAAAGGTGTTAGGGTATTAAAATAATATTAGGTAGTAAGTGACAATAAGGTAGTTGAGTTGGGTATTAAGTAACAATTGATCAAACCTTGGGTACTAGATGACAATTGAATAGTTGAGTGGGTACTTTTTAAGTGCAATTTTCCTAATTTTATTTAGTTTTATTCAGAACTAGTAAAACATTCTTGAATTACGAAACTAAAATTGGTAAGTTGTATGAAATCTATTGACTTTTAGAACGGTGTTGAAACTGATTCGATAATCTTATCTAGTTCGGACGAAACTTGATTGATTTTATATTTGGTTAAGTTCTCATTTGTTAATATTTTAGAAAATGAAAAGTTTTATATCATATTTCTAAATGGTGCGGTTAAAACTTTGTGCAGAATTAGGAATGGCAATGGGTCGGGATGGGTGCGGGTATAGCTAAACCCGTAACCCATCCCATCTATATTTTTTTAAACCCATACTCTAACCTGTATCCGTTGGGTAGTAATATTTTTTCCCACACCCGAACCCGTAGGATTCGGGTCTCCATCAGTGGGTACCCATTGAAGTTATGGTTTTTTTTTTAAAAAAAAACTACCCACTGGTTTCTAGATTTAAGCCAATTTTATAAAAAAAACACTCCAACCTAATGCTAAATGTTATCTATTGATAATTAATACATAGTTTTGGTATATGTTAGTAAATCATTTTCTTCCAATTTAATTAGTTATATTATTAGTTCGTCTTGAGTTTGATACTAATTTAAGAAAAAAAAATGTTCAAAAATATAATTCATCAAATTTAATCTTTAAAGCTAGAATATTATTTTATGATTTTTAATAATTGATTTATGATTCTGGTTCATGTTAGTAATTTTTTTATTTAATAAATGATAATATTATTAGACAAAAAAGGAAAAAATATTTTAAACAGAGAATTTAAAAAATCAAATTTAATATTTAAATATAGAAAGATATATTTCAAAATATACTGTATATATTGATAATTAAAAAATAGTTTGTATTTTATAATGTTATTAATAATTAATATATGATTTTGGTATATGTTAGTCTTTTTTTAATTTAATTAATAATACTAATAATATTAGACCGATACTGATAGTACCAGTTTGCAGAGAAAAATAAAAAATAAAAAAGAAATAATTTGAAAAACTAAATTTAATATTTAAATTGAATAATATTTTGTAAAAATATATTAAATATATTCGAAAGATAATATATGGTTTTGGTATTACAGAATACATATACTAATATTAATAACTTTATTTTAAAACTTGATAAATAATATTAAATAATATAATATTTTATATAATGTTAATTTAACGGGTATCCATCGGGTATTACCTAGTGGGTCGGGTTCGGGTTGGGTACCCGTGGAAAATTTCTTAAACCCATAACCCATCCCATACCCGGCGGATAGTAAATTTTCAAACCCATAACCTATCCGTGATAAATTTTTAAAACTCATAACTTATTCCATCGGGTTGGCTCGGGTCGGGTACCCACGGGTTCGGAAAAAATTGTCATCCCTACAATTATATATTTGTAATGTCAATTTTATTTTTAAAGTTTTGATTAAATAAAAAATATTTTCTGTTAAAAAATGAGTTTAGAATGGAAAACACAAAAATTGAAAACATATTGGAAAATCACTAAATTTGGCCAAAACTATTCCGTGAAACGAAAACACAAATAAATAGAATATTAAAATTTTAGAATTTTTTAATAAATAAAAACTTATACAAAACGAAAATTATTGGTCTAAGTAGAATTTTAGATATTTTAAGAGTTTTTTAAAAAATAGTAATTTTGTGAATATTAAAAAATCCGAAAATACCATATCACGAAGTAATTTGGTCATTTTTTCAGTAATTCCCAAAGTATTATTCTAATTTAAATTTTAAAAAACAAAATTGTATCGTGTTACAAATTATTGCATAAATATTATGTCACGAGATCGTCAATAACACGAGTCATTATTACGGTATGATACATATTATGAATCATAATTTAGAATGTCGTTTAGTTACTTCATGACAAAATTGACATGTAATCTGCCTTATGGCAGTAATAAAAATGGTTCGCTACGCGGATCTCGAAACAAAAGTTAGTGTAAAAAAATTTGGTCAGATCAACAAATTTTGTTCATTTGGTAAAAGACCATTCGTTGTTGCGAGCTTTATTTCTTATTATCGTAGATTTTGTAGATTTAAACAATTGTATAGTCTTAAAATATTTTTTAGTTATGTTGGGAATATAAGTACTTTTCTTTTGGTCTATTTCTAAAAGGTCTCATTCCAATTGAGATATGTCTTTACTTATATACCATTGATCATTTCCATGTTTAACCAATATGTGATGTAAGACATTGGTCGCACCTAAAAAATCTTTATCTCGAACAAAATACCATGTAGCCTCGTCTCAATTGAATTTTACTCGCTCGCTTTAATCAGGTTGTTCCAAGGTTTCTCACATGAACGATGGAGCTTTTTAACATATCTATTTGCTCACTCTTACTAGACCATACCGCCTGGTTTTTTAGGGTCACTCCAATCAAGTCACACCACTTTGATACACTCCAATCAAGTCAAACCGCTTGATGAGCCATGGGCACTCTAAACTAGGCCTATTAGTGATCTATAGAGCAGATCAATCACCTTAGTCATGGCTCAGGGTTCATCATATTCGAGATTCAAGAATTTCGCCCACATCGTGTTTTGTTTGTGCCCGGAGCTTTGATACCATTTTGTTATGAATCACTATGAAATATATCACAAATGGCTCAACTACTGAACAAAATAAAAAAACATGAATAAAATAACACAAGATTTTAACGTGGTCTGAAAAATATACTAGAAAAAAGTGTTTAACTATGATTATAAAAGGGTTATATATTTTTATATGTCTTTTTGTGTAGTCCTAATAATCTATTTAATGATCTCACTGAGGAAACCCTTGACGTTATGTTAAACATTACAAAGTGACCAAAAAATAAATGTTTAAAATTTTAAATATAGATGTTTTGTTAGAATGACTTGTGCACATGATATTGCTATCATGGTAATAAAAAATAGTGATATGATTGATAGATAAAATATGAGAAGTTTTAAACTTTGTTACGCAATGCCAATACAATAAAGATGCTTTTGTGGATGAATAAATTTTAAAAATCGATTTTTGGTCCACGATTATGATATTGAATGTAGGTTATATGTCATACAAACGTTTTAGAAGTATTTGATCTAAAAAGAAGTAATATTTCTCCACCTAAAGAACCGCTCAAGACCAAAGCACGTGATAAAAAATCATATCAAAATAGTTTGACCTAAAGAGAGAAATCGTATCTTTACCATGTCACCAAACACATTGGTGAGCTACCTTACCATTTTTTACCCTCCAACCTAGAAAATAATTGCAAGCATCATCTGAACATTGGTTAGTCCAATCCAATTAATAAAATCACATAAAATAAAATAAAACTCTGAAAATACCCCAATGCCAAAAAGTTAAGATGAACCTTGTTGTCTTAAAAACAGCTGTTGTATTACAATCATCAATCCAGTTCAGATTTCGTAAATTTATGAGATCATTGTTGATCTATTTTTGTATCTCACTCTTATTTTAGAAGTTAAAAAATTGACCAAATATGAGGTAAGAACCAATGAGGGAAATCAATTTGGACTTGTCTCCGTATGAAAAAGCTTACGGTAATCATTAAAGATTATATGTCAAACTAGATAAACGTGATTGATTTTCTCTAGTTGTATGTAAAGAAACCTGGATGGTTGCTCTCGATGTTTATTTTATTCTTGTCATCGTGTTTAAATGAATTTATGGACTTACTTTAGGTGGATCAATGACTTATTTACCTATAAAAGTGTGCCACCCTATTTCATAGAAAAAAAAATGAAAGATTTGCATCATTTACGTGAACATAAAATCATTTCATTAATTTTTTTAAAAATTAAGTTATTTAATATGTTTATAATATACTTTGTATTCATTTGATAAATTTACATGCATCCAAACAAACTGATACCATTCATTTATCCTAGTTCACCTATATTTACTCTCATAAACAGTCAAAGTTAGATGAGTCCCTTATTCATCTAAATTGTTAGATAAAATCAAATCCAAACTCTTATTCACCCAGGAAAAAGAGTGACAGATATTATCGAGGTCTGAAAAAATATTTAGTTTGTACGTTAAATTTTTTATAACTTAACTTTTTTCCTTTTCCAAACTATATAATTAACACCACTACTTAAGTCTGAAACAATTATCTTAAACTTTTAAAAAACAATTAACCATTGAACAAAAAAAGTGCATGATGTCATAATCGTGATAGTTTGATACGTAATGAAAATAAAATAAAATAAAATAACAATACATCAACACTTTACGAAGAGTTATATTTGTAAGAACCTACAAGTCGCTTGTACGCATCAGCTTCAGTTTGTTCTATTCTCTTTTCAACAAGGTTTTAACTCACATGATTCAACTGAAGTTTGATAATATTATCAATAGTATGCAAATATAACATTTTGAATGCATCTTGTATGGCACCATACGAGATGTCAAACCCTCGATCACTAGCAACCAATTTGAGATATTCACATATGATAGAGACATTTTACCATCCACGTGCATGGGATATTGGGGGGACATGGTTCATATCGTACACATGGTATATTTGGTATATTACTTCATCAAAAAAAATATTTTTTTTCATTATCCAATTGTTTTGTTTACTATGTCGGTGACTTTCATGAAGTATGAATCTTTTATCGTAGTTACGTTGTTCAAAATTTTATAAATAAATTTATGATAGAGTGTTGATAAGTATATATGGATAAATAATATAAGAATTAGATTAAAGTAGCTAGGATAAGGTTAATTAAAGTAAACAATAATATTGCACCACATGTACACAAAAATAGTAACAAACAAAACTTGTATTTGTGAAAATACTATCTATTTTGGTTTTCAATTATTCTCCTAAAACATAATTAATTGTAATTTTGACAATATTTTATGACCCAGTACGACATAAAATATTATATATATATATATATATATATATATATATATATATATATATATATATATATATATATATATATATATATAAGCACATGATTTCATCTCGTCATGACAAAATTAGGTGCATTATTATTTCATGATTATTTCTGTCTCTGTGGGCCAAAATGTGATGTTATAATGTCTGTAATTTATTATGTAAATTACATAATTTGACAACTAATTATGCATTTTTGGAGTGAAATTAGTTGTTTCAAATTATTGTGATAAGTAACTCTCTATACTGTGTGTTCTTAACATACAATCCTAAAAACTAAAGCTGGAAAATGTCAAAACAATTAATTACGTAAAAAACATACTATGAGGACTATCGATATTCAATTACATAAGACAACATGAAATACATACTAGAACTAGTACATAACTAAAAATAATTGTCAAATACATAAGGAAACGTGAAATATATTACTATAACTAATATACACATACTATTAATGACATCAAGATCAATATGCGGTTGGTAACGTTATTGTATCCCAAAATGAATCATTTCACTCATTTAGTGAAATATTCGTAAATTTCTTAAAATATTTCTAAATAATCCTATCATATCTGTCTTGCATGTAGTTTTCATATGATATGTAAACTGTGTTATCATGTTTTTAATTATATGGTTTTCTTCTTTATGAGTAGTTGAAGCAACTACATACCAAAAGGTTTTTCGAACATAATTAGCATATTTTACAACTATATTTACTTTTTTAAACCATATTTCATGTCCATACCTTTATAAAATGATGGTAAAAAAACCTGATATGATTCTCGTAAACAGAATTAATGTATTGCACATATACATTGGTCATTAAATCTCTCATAAAGAATTTCTTTCTCGAAAGATGTCATATGAAGTGTATATGGCTAAATTATCAAAGTACGTAGAAATCCATTTACAATTCTACTTGTCTCTGCATCGACCAAATCCAAACATTATATAGTATCGAACAATTTAAGTGTCTGTAAATAATCACACAATTATAATATGACATGTAATATAATAAAAACATGTTATATTATAACTTTATAGTAATAATCATGTAAAGTTAAAAAACAACAATGTAAAATAATATATAGCGTATCAACTGTTATATGGGATTGACCGAGTTTTTGTATAATAATATACTCATTGAATAATTTCCTTCAAGCATCTTATTTCATTGTAGCCACGTACTTATGTGCGATATTTTGGAAGAATAAGTACGTACGTGCGGTGGTTGAAAACGAGTGAAATGGTTGTATATCAAGCATTCCAATATGTTAACAAACTTATTTATCTTATTCGTACCATGATTTTATCCATGATTATCGTTATGGTTGAGCAAATGTGAAGGTGTACGTCGCTCAACCATAGAAATTTTCTCCTATACATTCACTTCTTTACTAAAGAAGGTAATGTAGATTATTCTTTGGTCTTTACGAATACGATATCAACGTTTGTTTATCTTGAGAAAAAAACATACATAATTAGATTATTACCCAACTAATTTTACCTATTATGGTATATGGTTCATAAATCTGATTGTCATATTCTCTACAGTAGTTTAGGTTTGGTTTTTGTATTTAGCTTTGTTAAATTTATGGTAGTGAGGTTTTTATTATTTTTTATCCATATTTTTTTGCAAACTAATTCGTCAAAAATGTTTCTAACCATTTTTGTTGTTGTATGACACCTGGTTATAAGGTTGTTATAGGTAGTTCTTCGGATACAGATTATGCTAAATACAAATTTATAGTTTCATGTGATCCGAGTTCTTGTTTGGTGCGCCGTCGTAAGCGCATAGCTATTGTGGAAGATTTAGAAGGTAATCAAGCTCATTCTTCAACAAGAGAAGTCGCAACCAATATGTAAAGTGCTAAAACAGGAACTCGTACGACACCTACCCTTGACGAGGTCTTTCATAACACCTTACCTTATGTTTTTAATATACCTACCTACCTCTGAGAAGGTTTTTCTTAACACTTTACCTTATGTTCTTATTGTATACCTGAACTATATGAATCACAAGGCGTACGACATCTTCAAAGAGGATGTAAGTATATTTATATACATTTTTCCAATCTGTTTCTTGTTTATGTTTCGGATGTATTCTTCTTAATAATTAATATCATTTATATTTTCTAGCCTCATGTATAGATACAGACTTTCGCACTATATAATAACATACGCTCATAATATTTAGATAGTCTAACATTAGTGAGAGATCATGTTATGCATATATTATTTGGTCAACTTATCGATTATCTATAATGTTGGTATAAAAAGTCTCCTCTGGTTGAAGTATTCATTTAACGATCATAAGTACAAACATCGCTTATCGTTTATAGGTGAACTTTTATTCATATCAGTATTTATAAATATATTACCCATTTCATTGAGATTTATTGGCTCGAAGTGACGATGAATTCGTTCTGCGCAATTGTAATGTATTATTCGATGCGTGTAGCTTGATAAATAAGGAAAATTAGTACGATCCCAAGCCTATTACAAAAGGTTTTTCTTAAGAGACAAAAACTTGCTAGAACTTCTTTTTTGGGATGGATTGGTTTGGAAAAAACCAGAAATATCATGTTTTTCCGCTCCACCCGATGAAGATCGATATGAAGTTGAACATCATAGTTTGGACAATGATTTCCTTTCAAGTATATCATGAATTTATTTCGATCAATTTGGTTTTGACTATGTCATGAATCTATCTTAGTTTTAGATCTAGACATTATTCTTATTATGTTGGATATATATCACATTTCAGTTACGTCGAATTGTGTTTATGTCGTATAGTTATTATATTTTGGTTATGTTGAATGGTTGCTATATTATGTGGACAATGGTTGGTTTGTTTATATGTTCGACTATTATTTTTAGTTATGTTAGATGGTTGGGTGTTTATATTTTTTGATGTTTGGTTGATGGGTGCAATATAGATTATGTATTTTTTGAAGTGTACACCCATGTTCATTCAAGCCTAGCAAACAAAGGTAATATATCACAGTGACATATCTTTACCTAATCCTAGCAAAGATTTGAGAACAAATTCTTCAAAACATAGCAATTATATATCAAAGTCACATTATTATAGGCATAATTGTTTTTCCAAAGTTTGCTTTGTTTGTACAATATGTACTCCAAGGATTATATAATTGTAGAAAAAATATTTACAGATGGTGTGAACTTATACAGGTGAATTGATTTACTTATTTGAACTTAAGATAACATAAAAATGAATTTTATTTACTTATTTAAACTTAAGATAACATGAAAAAATAGAACTGATTTACTTACTTGAACATAATATAACTTAACAAAACATAATTTTGTTACTTACTTCAACCAAATGGTTATCATTCATGCCAGACATTCCAGTATATTTACAGGTTTCGGAGGAAGTAGGTGACCGTGCAAGGGTATATATGACAACATATTATATGAGAAATAAATTGAATACCATGCATTGGTAACAAGTGAGAATACACCTAAACCGATGTCGGGTAATATCATCAAATAACGCAGTCCTGAATAAGTTTTAAACCAAACTAATATAAAAAATATTTGATTCGAAAATTATACCTAAGCATACACTCCTAACCAATATGACTCGATACTGTTTATCACTACGGATACGGTCCAAAAAATAAAATGCTCATCTGGTGTAATGTCTTCCAATTTGGGAATAAAAAAATGTATAATTTTTGGGATGTTATCCGCGTATGCCAAACCTACTCAGCAGCACAAGGTTTTCAAACTTTTTTGTTGATTTGTAGTGTTGATTTTCCTATTCTGTTTTTTAGATATGAGGAATGTGTTTTTCTTTTTTGTTATCGTGGTATCTACCGTATTGGGTGTACTAATACTAGTTATTTTCTTAATAACATGCTCCAACATGATTTCGTTCGGCATTAAGGATTTGCATTATCTTATTAATAATATAGTATTGTATTTTTTGTTTATAATCATCAGTAAAAGTTTCCATTATACCAATTTTTCATGTGAGTTCATCTTTGATCGTGGTTTTATATCGAGGAGTGACATCTAATGTGCTCTAAAATATACCACATTTGGCCTTTTTAATAAGTCTATATTATTTTTCTATTATGGTTATTTCACATCTATGAAGCATATCGTGTGTTATTCTAATAACACAATCACATGCTACCGTATTATGCAAATATCAATAGGTTGTTGATAATACATCAACATATCTAAGATCATACTTGATAGGTTATCTTTTATAAAACCAAATATATACAAATCAACATATTTTATTGTAATACTAAACTTACTTCTTTCGAATGATTTAATAATATTTTAATGTTTAAGATCAAGTAATGCGTGAAGTTTTGCTCAAAAAGTTTTAAAATTTAGTTTGGTATGGTCTATTTATGCATGAGGGTAATTTAGTAAAGGGTTTAAAAAGTGTTTTGGTAATTTGGTGGTGTTTAGTGTGAAGAGTATAGAGATATTGAAGCTTCCTACTAGTAATAAATTCTGATCATCCTCATTAATGAAAGTAGTTGGGGTATTTATATTTAATTACTAACCCATAGGCTTACTGGGCCGGGTCGTGAAGTTGGGTCGAGTTTAAGGACCCATTTGTAATATAGTTTAAGGTGATTAGCAACTAGCTTAATCAAGAATTGATACACTTGTCCTGTTCGGAATTTCATTATGGTGATTCAGTCCGAATTGCCCTTCAGATTTAATTATGGTATAGTGACTCAATTTTCCGAACTCATTAGTTGCCTCTTTAGGTCTTGCAAAGGATCTTTGGAAGAGCTAAACTCAAAAAACCAATATCAACTTTTTTTGATCTGTTTTTATCGTTCGAAATGCAAGAGTTTTTCTTCAAGAGTGACCCTGTTCGTATTTTGTCAGAACTGATTTATCATCTCGGAATTCTAAGAGTTTTTCTTAAATTATGGGACACGTGTCAGGCTTTAGTTCGACCTCTCAACCGTTTTTCTCCTAGATTGTCGCACCCACTAGGCTAGAAAGTTACCTATGCTTTAATTTTCACACTTTATATCTTTTAATCATTGCTAAAAATCGATACACCTTCTCCTAAGTAACTGCCCTTTTTGACCTTATATATAAACTTTTCTACTGTTTCATTGTTTTTAAAAATCATAAACATTCTTAGAGAAAGAGAGAGAGCTCAGTTCACCTTCAACTTTGTTCTTGAGTCATATATGCTCACAACAATAAAATCCTTAGTACAAGGAGGTTGGTTGAACTTGTCTGAATTACAGAAAGTACAGAAAGTAGAGAGGGACAAACGCATTGCTGTTGGTCTTCCCACTTCACCAAGTGAAAAAATTAACCAACCACAACTGAATACTGATCAGGGGTCATCTTCTTCAAAAACCTCAAGGTTAGAAAGCTTCCATTTGTAGTAAATATTTCACCTCTCCCATCTGGGTCCTTAGTCTAGGAATCCTAAAATCCTTTACCCAAGGAGAAAGCCGTTTCCAGTGTAAGAAAACCCTCACCTTTATTGCGATGGGATCAGACAAATTAACTCTTCGTCGGGTTACACGTCAATCTAAACCAAAATCTACTCCATCATCTTCAAAGCCCTCCAGTTTGGAGGTAATAAAGTCTGTATCATAAACTAAATCATCAGGGTAATAACCCTTAACGGAAACCATATTATCCAAATTGTTATCTGCACAACCTTCTGAACAATTGTCTACAAAGCCATCCGAACAACCATCAGACCAACTTTCTTCAAAGCCATCCGAATAGCCTTCTACAGTGATGGAAGAAAATATGGAAGACAACCTCCTTTTGAGGCTAAGGCGTGCGGTCAAACAGGAGATACAACTTCAGACCGGAAAGACAAAACCAAGGTGGGTATGTCTCCTCCGATGCTCTTCCGAAGATCTCGGAGGGCAAAGTGGGTCCCTGCTTCAAGAAGGCCAACGTAAAATATTTGTTGGACCTTCAAAACATTAACTATGTTTCTACCCATACAGTTGAGCTAGGCCGGATGCGCACTAAGTGGATCCCAGAATCTGTAAAAGTGAGGACCCCGATCACTCAGGAGTCCCCAATGGATTGCAAGCTAACTAAAGTGGTGGTTTATACTGAAGTATTGAACTGGGGACTTCGGTTCCCTTTAGATCCAGAGATAGTCAGATACTTCCATCTGATCAAGCTGTGCCCCAACCAACTGAGCCTCAATGCTTGGTATACCCTTCTGGCCAGCATCATGGCGTCCAGGTTGTCCAAGATTCCACTGCCGATGGAACAGTTTGCTGCTGTAGCAAGCTTGTGCAAGAACCATCAGATCCCTTTCTATCATTACAACATGGGGAACGAATATAGATAGTGGACAATCTGTTAGAGTCCAAAAAGCCCTGGAGGACGCAGTTTCTATTTATAAGTGGGGCTTGGGAGAATGGTAAGAGGATCAAAGTAGACTCAAATCCAAGCCTTTTGACCAGACACTGGAAGATCACTGGTGAATTTATCTTATTTTTTCCTTTTACTTTTCAAGTACTAAGTTTTTAATTTAGACTAACTCATATTTATTTCCAGTACTTTCGAAGGATTTTTCGGATTAGTTGGAGGCTGGGCAGGATACTTGCACCAAGCTAAATGCTTGGTTTCAGAGAATTGGGGAAATGATTTTCGCAATTCCTTCAAGTCAGGTAACTTTGTACGGTCTCACCTGTTGAACACCACAGGTAGAATAGATCTTACTTGGGAAGAGTTGACTACCCCTCCCCCTGCAGATGTGATCCTAAAGAGGACGGAGGCCAAGGATGCCAAGTTATACCTACCTTCTAGGGACAAAGACCCTAACAAGATGAAGAACAAGAAGAAGAAAGCCACAACAAATCCAGCCCAAACGACTACTGAGGGGACGGGTTCGGAGAACTAGGGTGGTATCAATGTTGTTTTGCTGAAAGCAGTAGAAGTGAATGTAAAGGAAGCTGGTGGGTCAAAGAACCCACCGAAGCCTTCGAAGAAGGATAAGAAGCGTAAGGCCATCAGTGATGAGAAGACTGTCAAGAAAAAGAAAGTCACTCTAGGAGCGGAGATAATCCTTCGCCCTCCAGAAATCCTACCCCTAGTTCCTACCGATCCCACCTTACAGGAGGGTTTCTAACTGATCTCATTCCGGATAGGTTGGTGGTGATGGAAATGATGAGGTAGACCTTGAGGCATTTCCAGACATTAATATTTATTTCAATGATTTAGAGAAAGATGACTTCACGAGGCCTTACCACCCTCCCAGTTCTTCCATTGTGGTGACTCATATTGGGAAAACCTATGCTATATCCGGGGAGCAAGACACCTTGAGCCACGCCCTTCTCGGCTATATTCGACCAGTATTTGATCTGGAGAGACAAGTAAGGACTCAAACAGGTACCATTAATTCTCTAACCACGGAAAAACAAAACTTGTCGAATGATCTTCTCAATGCTCAACAAAGCATAGAGGTATTGAAGAAGGATAAAGAATAGTTAGTTTCCAAACTGCTCGCATCAGAAGCGACCAACAAGGAGATCGAAACCAAATACTCAAACCTGGAGACCTCTTCTTCAAAAGATCTCACAACTTTGAAGGAGCAATTGAAAACTAAGGATGGTACTATCCAGACTCTGTACGATGAGAATGTTAAGTACGAGAATACTGGCGAAGAGAAGATAAAAGAGAAAGAGGCTCTGGAATGCCAATAAGCTCAAGCTGTATCTGCAGGCATAGAGAAGTATGTCAATGAGGTAGTGAATTCTCTAGAGAAGAGGGATGATGGGATCAAGTATGATATGGTCCTGTTGTTTCATAAGACCTTTCCTAAGAGGACTTTTGGTCCCCTATGGAAATATGTAGACTATGATGACATCCCATTCCACACCTTAGCAGATGGTGACAAGCACAACTACTCTACTGGAATTGACTCTTCTGATGATGATGAATCAACGGGTGAGAGTTCAAGTGCTGAACTCAAAAGTCCAAAAAACGATGGTGGTGATGAAAAATCTATAGGGAACAAACCCTAAGGTGTCATTATGTATTTTTTTTTGTTTTAAAACACTAAAGTCCTTGGATGGCCAAAGAATTTTTGTATTGCTGATCGGTTTGAGTCCTATCAGGTTTTAATTATCACATATCCCTTTTGTTTAATATTCCGTTTAAATCTTCCATGACCAATGTTTAAACAGCCACTAATATTTCAGAAGTTTTGAACAAAAGTATCCAATAATATGATCATATACGTTTAATAATTGTGATCAAATGTTAAAAATATCCGATCAACTCAAGAAAAACTTGAGAGCTGGGGTGTAGAATAAGAAATTTATATCCGAATTAAAAAAAATACACCAGATGTTTGAAGAAGGCATCATATATTATTGAAAACCCCAGATACCTCATTAAAACCTCCTCGCGCCACCAGGGTAGGAAAGAGTATGCCCTCTAATATTTACCCTGGTAATTAAACAATTAAATATTTACAATTTTTTTATTCTAAATATAACTTGAGATGCTCAACATTCCATGGATGCTTTAGAGCTCTCCCTTCTTTGTCTGGGAGCCTGTATGTCCTTGGTTTAACCTTTTCATAGACCATATAAAGGCCTTCCCAGTTTGGAGCCAGCTTACCGAACTGTTTCTCCTTAGTATGTAAACAAACCTTTCTTAAAACTTTGTCCCCTACTTGAAAATCTTTTCTTCTAACTTTGGAAGCAGATATTCTCCTCATCAAGCCTTGGTAGTGTGTTGTTCTCAGATGTGCTTTAACCCTTTTTCTTCTATTTCCAACTGACTCCTAACTACTATATCATTAGCCTGTTCAGAATAATGTTGGACTCTGTGTGATGGTAAAGTAGCCTCTATGAGAGTAATCGCATCCATCCTATATACCAAAGAAAAATGAGACTCTTGTGTGGCAGCCCGGGGAGTAGTTCAATAGGCCCACAACACTTCTTATAAATAACTTGGCCACTTTCCTGCAACTCCCTTCAAATTTTTCTTTAGTTCGGACCAGATGGTTCTGCTTGCAACCTCAACCTGGCCATTTTCTTGAGGGTGGAAAGGAGAAGAAAAACAATGTTGAATTTCTTTAAAGGTACAAAAGGCTTCCATATATTTGTTATCAAATTGTAGCCCATTGTCCGTAGTAATCTTCTGAGGAACCCCAAACCTACAATATATGTTCGATAGGATAAATTTAATAACAACCTTCAAAGTGGTTCCAGCCAAATGAGTTGCCTCTATCCACTTAGATTAATAGTCAATGGACTATAATAGTTCTACATCCACCGGATTCCATAGGAAGAGGTACGACTAGATCCATACCCCATCTGGCAAATGGTATTGGTTCAAATATAGACTTCATCGGTACTGCTGGCACATGAATTTCATTCCTATATTGTTGACAAGGGTCACATTTCTTGACCATTTCTTTAGTATCTGCCATTATGGCTGGCCACTAGTATCCGGCTAACAAAAATCTTCGGGTCAAGACCCTATAGCCACAGTGTGCTGAGCCTTCCCCATCATGTAATTCGAATTATACAACCTGAGATTCTTCAAACCCTAAACATCGCAGGAGAGTCCTGCTGAAATACTTTTTGTAACGAACTTCTCTTATTATCAAGGAACCACGAGCCTTGTACTTAATCTTTTTTGCCACAGCTTTATCCGAAGGTAATATCCAATTAGAAATGTATTGGAGAAGTACATATCTCAAATCCTTAGGTTGAATAACAAGTATGTTCATATTTTCTTCATCCTCTTTCTTCTAATCTATCTATATGGATGGATATTCTTGTACAAGAATCCAGGGGTAGGATTCATAATAGACTATAGTTGCCAATGAGTCTGCTAAAGTGTTTTCCGATCTGGGAATGTGCTCATCCCAAATATTGTTAAAGTTTGCTGCCACTTCTTTCAACATAAGCAAATACTTGACCAACGTTTCCTTCTTGGCTTCAGACTTCCCTTGAGTGTGGTGGATGAGTAATTGAGAATCACTCATTAACCGAACTCTCTTAGCCCCACATAGGAGATTTAGCTTAAGATCGACTATGGATGCTTCATACTCAGACTTATTGTTAGAAGATCTGAATCCAAAGCATATAGCTTGATACATTTTATCACCATATGGGGGGGGGTTAAGTGAATTCCAGCTCCACAACCCATAGTACTTGATCTACCATCAGTTAGAACTACCCATTCATTTTAAAAACAATTTCCTGACTCCCATCCGGAGCATCTGTCAGCATGAAACTCTACAAAGAAGTCAGCCATTGATTGGGCTTTAATTGGTGTTCGAGGGGCAAAGTCAATATCGTAATCACCCAATTCCACTGACCACTTGGTCATTGTGCTTGATACATCAGATTTTTGAAGAACATTTTTTATAGGGAAAGATGTTCATATAATAATAGACTGAGCTTGGAAGTAAGGTCTCATTTTTCTTGCTGCAATGACTAAGGCCAATGCCAACTTCTCCAACCTCAAGTATCTTCTCTCAGCATCCAGTAGACTCTTACTGATGTAATACACCGGACGATGATAATTTCCCACCTCCCTTACTAGTATATCACTTATAGCATATTCTAATACAGTTAGGTACATATAAATCTTTTCTCCCCGAATAGGTTTGAAAACAGTTTTGGGTGAGGACAAATGTTTCTTTATTTCTATAAAATTCTGGTCGCACTATGGGGACCAATTGAAGTCTTTAGCATTCCTCAATACTTGGAAAAATAGAGCACACTTGTCTGATGATCTTGAAATAAACATGTTCAGTGCAGCCAACCTTCCAGTGAACCTTTGAACTTCTTTAACATTCCGAGGAGGGTCCATTGCTAGTAAGGCATTAAGCTGATCCGGATCAGGCTGGATTCCCTTTTCACTTATTATATAGCCCAAGAATTTTCCAGACCGGACCCCAAATACATATTTCTCAGGGTTTAACTTTAAATTCACTGCTTCCAAATTGGAAAATGTATTGGAAAATGTCTCTTGAAGGTCAGATATGTGTGAATCTTCTTCCAAGATTTTAACCATCATATCATCTATGTACACTTTCATATTCATGTCAATCTGATTAGAAAACGCTTTACTCACCAGTCTCTGATAAGTGACCCCAACATTCTTCAACCCGAAGGGCATCACCTTGTAACAATGAATACCTTTGTCTGTGATGAAAGTAGTGTGATCTTGATCCTTCAGATCTACTTGTATCTGGTTGTACCGTGAGAAGGCATCCATGAAGGATAACCGGTTGTTTCCAAATTTAGAATCCACTAACTGATCTATCTGAAAAACGGGATAAAGATCCTTAGGGCATGCTCTATTAAGGTTAGTGAAAATAATACACATACGCCACTTGCCATTCTTTTTCTTGACTCTCCAGAATGCATGTTGTGGCCTCTACAGTCCATCAATTCTTGAAATATGTTGTTCATGGACAAGTAGGTGTTTTCCGGAGCAGTTAATAAATAGCCAGGGAGTGTTATGCAAAAGCTTTTGCCCCCCAAACTCTAGGGGCAGTTAGGATTAACAAGGATTAGCAGCTACTGGAGCCTTCTACTAAGGAAAGTGAGATTAATGATCCCAGGGAGGCTCCTAATGTTATTATACCTATTGAAGAGGTTGAAACTCACTCCCTCGCAGAGGGAAATAATTTTAAGATTGGTTCTAAATTGAAGCATCAGTTGTTGTCCTTTTTTATGAATAATCAACATGTATTTGCATGGTGCAACAGTGATGTTACCGGAGTACCAACATATGTTATTTCACACAAGTTGTCAATATGGAGTGATGGTGCCAATTTGGTATGGTTTATTTCTGCTTGAGGGTAATTTAGTAAAGTGTTTAAAAAGTGTTTTGGTAATTTGGTGGTGTTTAGTGTGAAGAGTAGAGAGATAATTAAGCTGCCTACGAGTAATAAATTCTGATCACCCCCACCTTAGTTTGACCTGGATCTGGATCCAGATACTCAGACTCTACATCAAATCTTTCAAGAATCACCATTGCACCCTCTTGTGCAGATTTCCGAAGATTGTATGGAGGATTCGTCAGGGGAGCATTATTTTTTGTGTTATCCGGTCTGTTTCCACTTTGTTTTTTTGACATAAGCTCCCAACTTGCCCTTCTCAATAAGGTTTTGGACCTCCCATTTTAATGCTATGCAATCCTGAGTATCATGGCCTATGTCATTGTGATATTGGCAAAAACGAGTGTTTCGGTTCTCTGTGGAGACTGCAATGCTGGCGGTTTTTGAAAGTGTACTTCATTCTTGGTCTTATCATAGATCGTGGCCACATTCTCCACTAATTCAACGAATCACTAAGGCTGGACTCAGGGCCCTCTCCTACTTCTGGTTTGTTGGCTCTGGGTTTGGATGAACTGATTCCGCCTGGATTGGTTGGACCCTTGTCCGTTCTTCTTTTCCCTGTAACCGGATTGGTTAGTGGTTGGAGATATTGTAGTGGTAGACCTCATTTGACGGTGTACCCTTATTTTCTTTGTTTCTTCTACATTGATCTGTTTTCTCACTTGGTTCAAGAAACCACCCAGGTCATAGTCTTCTTCCGAGTCACAGAATTAGCTAAATTCCCAGGATTTAATCCTTGCCTAAGGGAAGCAATTGCAACTTTCTCAAAGAAATCTGCCAGCCAATTCTTCGTATTCACAAAGTGACTTATGTAATCCTTCAGGGACTCATTTGGTTCCTGAGCACAATGGATAATGGTGTCCCCGAAACCCTTTAGTTATTTACTTCGAACAAATTTCCTCTGGAAGGTAACCCATAATGTATCAAAATTTCTTATACACCCATGAGGGAGACTGTTATACCATTTAAGGGCACTACATGTGAAAGTTTGGGAGAAATCTCTACACAAAATCTTTTCATTATCGATAAAGTTCATCATAAAGTTTTTGAACTATTCCAGATGGTTGTCCGGATCTCGACTCTCATCGTATTACTCCATCTTGGAGCTATCAAACCTTTGACGAAGATGTCTAAAGAGTATTTTTGCGAATTAAGGCGATTGCCTCCAATTATTGCTACGACTGAAAATAGTATCTTCATTAGGAGTTACAAAAATACATGATTCAGACGGAAAAGCAAAGGGATCAATTAACAACTGATCAACATGCTTGTGAGCTGACCCCTTACCATGGCTCTTCTTGAGCCTTCCATGCATATCCCTCTTTCTTGAATTTTTTTAGTTAATCTTATCTTCTTTTTAGATCTCCCTTCATCACTACTCGAAGATATCATTTCTTCAAGTTCTACCTCATTTGAGGAACAGTTGGAGGACTCAGACACATAATTCTCAACAGGCTTAGATCGGTGTGTCTTTTTTAAGCCGAAGTGAGTCTTCAGAGATTGCTTATTGTCTCCAAAATTGTCAGTGTGGTACAGTACTGACGCTCCGTATTTCTCCTTAATTCCTGTTTCTACTTGTTTTATTGCTCTCAATGCTTCTATATTTTCCCTCACCTGGTCTTGCTCCTCGATGGTATATTCCTTGTTTTCCCTTGCACTTTCCACCTCTGGTGGTGGAACATTCTGCTCATTCGGATCCATTCAAACTGCTTTACTTGTTGGTTTTGAATGTAAAATTTAGGCACCGTCGCCTTCCACTATGGTCGCCACTTTGGTATGGTTATATTTCTGCCTGAGGGTAATTTAGTAAAGTATTTAATTTTTTTTTGGTAATTTGGTGGTGTTTAGTGTGAAGAGTAAAGAGATAATTAAGCTGCCTACTAGTAATAAATTCTGATCACCCTCATTAATGAAATTAATTGGGGTATTTATACTTAATTACTGACCCATCGGCTTACTGAGTCGAGTCGTAAAGTCGGGTCGAGTTTAAAGACCCATTAGTAATATACTTTAAGGTGATTAGCAACAGGCTTAGTCAGGAATTAATATATTTGTCATGTTCAGAATTTTATTATGGTGATTCAGTCTTAATTGCCCTTCAGATTTAATTATGGCACAGTGACTCAGTTATCTGAACTTATCATAGTTGACTCAAACAAATGTAGCATTTTAGATTAACATGAGCGTTATAGCTTTGTAAAAGACAAATGAAAAATATTGATTATCGAAATTGACTCTTTTTAAACTAAATAATGTTAATTTATTAAGAGAAATAACTTACCGATTTGTAGTTATATTAACCATGTGTTTGAACTCGTTGGCCAAGTAAGAAATAATTTTTTTATCATACCAAGAATTCATAATATAATCTATAACCTTGAGGAGACTATAAAATGGTTCATTTATTGTTGATAGTTTTGTGTTAAGATAATGCCATGTATTTATTTCGAACATGGTGTTATAAAGTCTCATCAACTTATTTGCATAATTCTTTTTAAGAATCAGCTTCTTTTCATCGACAATAATATTTTTGTTTCTGTGATATTTGCATTGCAAGTGGATAGGTCAGGAAATACTTATTCGATACCTCATACCAACACTAATTCTCGATCGGTCAAAATAATACTTTGAAATGGAAAATTATTATCCACCATCACCGTACGTAAGACTCTATACACAAGTGTAGTTTATAAGTTTCTCACTTGTCATAAAAGAAATGAAACAAACACAAAAAGTTAATTTTGTTGAAGTTACGCCGACTATTTCGAGCAATTACATTTTGTACCTCATCATCTAATCGAGGAAATGTGCGCAACAAATCAATAGTTGTAGGATAAAGAAAACAGTTTGGTGATCACGTCTGATCCTTCAGTTGTTCAGTGCCATACACAGTTTTTGGGTTCATTCATTTTCAATAACAGACATTGAATTTGAGATTGACCAACTTTTTCAACAATCAAATGTTTTTGTTGAACATTGTATATGGTTCACAAGTTAGATACATTTTGGGGTTATGAGTTTTCAAATTCATATGTATTTCTTTAGGATGAGAACCAATTAAAGATGAGTTACAAATCAACTCTTCTTGATCTGGTTTAAATATATCAGTTTGTGAATGACATTCGAAACACATGATCGATGTGTGGTTGTGTTGTACATCTAGAATAGACATTCGCCAATAACTCATCAAATGGAAACCCTCCAAAAACTATAAATAAACAATTTTTGTTTGTTCTATAATTTATTTGTTTCACGCCATCCACACTAGCCTTTGGTTTGTACGCGCCATGCCTCTCAATCGGTAAAATGATGTAGAAGCATTGCCCTTATTTTACAAGGTAATGATGATGAATATGTAGTTTAGTCTATCGCTCATACTTCATTTGTCTAAACATTTTAGTGTAATATGCTTGTGTGGTAAGCAAGTACGTGTAATAAGAAAGCAAATATGTTGCTTCTTAAGATGCATACGAAATCCAAATTATAACGCAACTCTAAAACAAGGCTTATAATAAATGTTAATATTAAACCCTTAAATTTTGTTACTACTAGAAAATATTTTTCTGTTATACAATCGCTCTGGTATATTTTCACACAGTCGACAAACCGAAGCGATAATGTTTGATAATTTCGACAAGAGTGGATTTTAATTCAATATTTTACCGGAGTCATTCGATAATATTACAATGATATACTCAATGTAAACGAAATATATGTCAAATCCCGTTTGTCTTTAGCAATTATGTCTTTAGAAATTACTTCGAGCATTATCATTCAGATATAGCAAAATCAATTTACACAAAAACGGAAATCGACTCTTTACCTTTATTGTTGCGCCGTGGTTAGTTTAGAAATTTGACATACAACTTGAATCCATAGCTCGAATCTCGAATATTGGTGTTAGTTCAAAAATTAAAGAGTTAGAATTTTTAATTTTAAAATTTTAGTTGAAAAATTAGAGAGCTTTACGAGTTTTTAATTAAAATTTTTAATTTTAAAATTTTAAAATAAAATTATAGTTCGTTTTTTTTAAATATAAATTTTAGAGATGAATAGTTAAAAAAGAAACAGCATAACTTAAAATCTAAAAAATCTAAAAAATATATTATCCAAATATATAACTCTTTAATATATATATAGTCCCACATTTTGCATTTTTTTCATTACGCGGTTTAATATCGGTTTGTCACTATATAGCAAAAAAGAAGCGCACTTGAGAAACGTGAGTAAATCACTCCACTTTTATGATTTGGTTTTCTTATTATATTTATGTTTTGGTGATGGATACGTGAACACAAGAAAAAACTGCAAAAACACTTGACAAACGTGACTAAATCGATGATAGACAGAACAGTGTTTTTAATATGTAATGTGGCATTTTTGTCTTCTAGTCAACAGAACAGTTTTCTGACCATAGAATAGAAGTAATAAGTGATAACAGCTAAATCTATATTTCGGGATCAACACTAACTCCTCGAGATTCGAATAGTGTAATCTAATATACTACTAACAAAATGGACCACTGCATAGAATACTATTTGGGCTAATATAAGTACTACTCCCTCCGTTCCACAAAGTAGGTCGTTTAAGGTTTTGGAATAAAAACCAATAAATGTAATGATTATTTCTCTCTTTTGTAAAACACAAGAATCAATCTAATTCAATTGGGCATAATTTATTAATTTAATAAAAGGAAACAAACAATAAAATACCATTGGGCAATATAAATTAATGAGTGCATTGATATTCTCAAAGGACAATTAAAATGGAACTTTTTATATTTTCTAAAACGACCTACATTATGGAACGGAGGGAGTACATTCTAGATAAAAATACACAACAAAATGACAAAACTTGGGCCTAAGCAAATCGTACGCTAAAAGGCCCAGGCTATTCTCACAAAACCGGTTCTTCTTTCCAAAATAGAAGTATATATTAATTTTGAGTTATTCTTTTTATTTTCATTTTTATTATTGAATCTACTGCTAAATTAAAATATTATTACTTTTATCTAAAATTTAATTTATTTTAAAATCAATTCAAAAAATAAATTTAAAAAAAAGAAAAAAAACACACAAACAAAACATGATTAAATTAAAGCTATCTTATAAATTTATAAAAAAATTATAAGATAAAACTATAATAAATGTAAATAAATAACAAAACTTAAGAGAATATGAGTATTTTTCTTTCTCGTAAACTAGGAATTGTTGTTCAATATGTTCATCTTTGTTATTTAATGGATTGCAAGAGTATATATAGAAAAGTGATGAAAATTCATCAACCAAGTAGATATCTCACATAATATGGCGACAAGTGGTGAACATGTAAGCTATAAGGATATCAAAATCACAAAAAACAATGATAGAGAGTGATTTATATTTTTAGTAAGCATATTGTTCATATATATATATATATATATATATGGATTATAGTTATAACTAATTATAACTATAATCAATACAATCAATCCCACTACCTTTACGACTAAACTAGTGCAAGCATTCATCTAATTTTATGTCTACATTTACTTTACAATAAATACAAAGATACATTAATACTCCTCCTAAAGCTGGAGAGTGTAAATCAAAGACTCCAACTTGCTACACCAAAAAATCAAATTGATATTTCCTGAGTAATTTAGCAAACATGTCTTTCAATTGCATATTTGTATAAGTATAACATGTATGAATTATCCTGGCTTGAAGTTTTTCACGAAGTATAATACAATCAATCTCAGTGTGTTTAGTACGCTCGTGAAAAACTGAATTAGCTGCAATATGTAAAGCCGTTTGATTATCAATTATGCCAATTTGTTCAAGTCGACTTTCAAATCTTTATGTATGTATCCCAACCAGGTTAATTACAAACAAGTATTCACCATTGCTTTATACTTTGCTTATGTAGATGATCGTGAAACATGAGTCTGTTTCTTTGATTTCTATAATATGAGTGATGGACCAAGAAAAATATAGTAACCAGAAACAGATCACACAATGTCTCTAAAAAAAGACCATCTTAATGCAACAACGGATATGATGGTTTCACATTTTTAGAAAAAATTGGATGAAGAGCCTTTATTTGAATTACATTTGGATTTCACTCAATTTCAAATCCTTGAAGAAATTGACTGGCCAATTAAAGAATATAGTGACCATTTCAAAACACACTCACAAAAATACTTGAAATAAACCAATACTAAAAAACCAAATATAAGAAGATCCAAAGTATGGCCAGTTCAAAAAATACCAGCATCTAATATTTTTGTTAGTAATATGATTGAGATATTAGGTAAAGAAGATGTTGACTACAAGGCAACCGTTAATTTAATATTTATTTATACGAGTGGCTTCCCATTGTACAAATTAAGTAATTCTTAGTTCCGCTTTTACAATACATAGGCTATTGACGGTTTTATATACTTGTATCTTAGACAAACTTATTTTAAAATATCAGATACCGTTTCCAAATATGAGAGAGTAGTTATTCCAGCAACAACCATATCTGAAAGTGTAATGGTAAGAATCATATAGTTTTACAATACATGTACAAATTAAATAAACAAAAAATATTATTTCAATGTAGCATATGATATATAACAATAAAGATATTACATCTTATGTTAGCGATAAATTACGCGACCACACATAAGGTTACATTTTCGTTCCACTTCTCATAGAAGGACCATGAGGTGCAGTTTCCCGTTGCACATTATTGGTAATAGAAATAAAAACTAGAGCAACAATATATCTCAACCTATTGGAAATACCATCAAATCTAACAAAACAATTGGAGAAATATTTGTAAGTGTCTCATATCTAATATATTTGTCCAGTATATATAGATATATGTCTCATATCTAATGTGCTGATCCCGTATGTTATGTAATGTCTCTCATAGTTATGGGAGTTTATATATCGATTAAACTTTTAACTTACAAATATAATACCTCTACATAAACAATATTTTACCGAGAACACAAAAAATAAATTTAGTATATCCAAGAAACATTCCTCAACAAAGAAGGAGAACATTTGATTGTGGTATAATGGTTTGCGACTAAGCTAGAGATTATATTCAAATGGGCAGACTTGGAAAAGATAAACCTCATGATATTACATCAACAAGTAGAACAAAGATACTTTACATATTTCTTAATGACAAAAATACTAATAGATTTTGGGACTCTTAGTGATGTAAAAACAATCAGTGATATATGTTAATTGTAATGTTCCTTAATGATCTTAACACATATCTAGTGGTTTCACATCTATCACCAGTAATATATTTGGTTACGATTGGTTAAATAAAAGGGTATCTATCACCATTTATCTGTACGTAGTCCTGTATATATCACATGTATATTACATATGCCACAAAAGTATATGCTTAGGTCCCGTATCTATCATCAACTCTTGTGTATGTCGTGCATCTATCATGCATATGATTATGTTTCGTCTCGCATATATCATGCATGTGATTATGTGATGTAGCCAAGAAGCCCAAACAAAAACCTTTTTAATTTTATTCAAATATTTATATTATTTAAATCAAATCTAATTGTATTAAAATTTGATTTGATTCTATTTATACCTTTATTTTAATTCATTGTATTCTAATTTAGGGTTTTGAGCAGATTTTATATAAAGCCTCACATGCCTTAAGTTATAAACAGTTTTTGAATAACATATTTTTTTATCATTGAAAGTTTTAGTCTTTGTTACTCTTTAGGGCTTCATTTATCATGTTACCGTTGGATTATGGTTCCATCTATCACTGTTTCTTTTCTTCATATTTCATCGTGTTATCAGTTGGTTTCAGAGCCACAATTGATATTTGTGATTCAAAGTCTAAAGAAGAGACCAATGTCTATGGTCATGAAGATATCGAAGATCGTTTGGGTATTCGGGGACACACCACGCGTTTTGACGATGATCATGCTGACCAGTTACTAGTGAAGTTATATTGACTACCAATAGTCAGATCAAAGAGAAACCTCCTTATCGATATTTTGTCTCATGCTATGAAGAAGATTTCAATTTTTTTTTACATGAACTAGACATGAGGATGTTGTCTTCAGGCTGTGAAAAGGTTTTTGAAACCAATATTTTTTCATCAACTGGATGGCTTCAATGTGACTTCAAATAAGGAACACTTGAGAATAATTTATTTTTATTCCGATAAGGTCAACAATTATAATTCCCAAGGTAAAATTAAAAAAAATAAAATAAAATAATTTTGGGTCTTGATGGTGATGGTGCTGTGAATTCAAAGATGAATTCTTGTCAACCAGGGTAGGATGATGTAGCCAATAAGCCCAAACAAAAAACTTTTTTATTTAATTTAATTTTGTTTAGATATTTTATATTATTCAGATCAAATCTAATTATGTTGAGATTTGATTCTATTTTAAGACATTTATTTGATTTCTTTGTGTTCTAATTTAGGGTTTAGCAGCTCTTATATAAAGTCTCATATACCTTAAGTTATAAACAATTTTTGAATTTTTTTATCACTGAAAGTTTCAGTCTTTGATACCATATATGGTTTCATCTATCATGTTACCATTGGATTAAATTTTCATCTATCGTAGTTTTGTTTATATATCGTCACGTTATCATTATGGCTTGTCCCACATCTATCATGCAGTTGGTTTTACTTTTTCCTTTAGCTTTGGTTTATTTTTATTATGGTAAGAATCATACAACTTGGTTAATTATTTTATTGATATTTATACAAATTCTGTTGTTGTAATTGATGAGGGAAGAATCAAGCAACTAGAGGACCTTAGTGAATTGAAGGTATAATTCGGCATAAAGAAATTATTTTAAGAGTAATTGATAGTTATGTAATACATAAAGACCAATTTCTAACAAACAATAAACTTGAGAAAGAGACCATAATTATCAATCTGTTTAGGCTTGTTTGACCCAACAAATGTATTATAAAAGCACACCACCTCTTTTGGGAAAACATGATTGATAAATGAATAGAGAATTATTACTTGTGACTTTCTCTTTCTAGAATGCGGAACTTCTCTATCTAACAAATATATAACGAATCTGGCCTTCCAAACATTATTTTATTCACAAACCTCATCCAAATATTTCTAGAACTATCATTGGTGTCGTCTGTGGGAAAACAATTGGTACTTGGAATTGTTGTTCCAAACTATAGTATTAGTCTGAAAATATTGTAAGAGTAATGGAGACGGAATTCTATGGAGAGTTAGAGGCTAGTATGGAAAAACTTGTGACCGAAGACTCACCCGAAGATCTCTTGATCGAAAAAAAAGTAACAAATGAAAGAAACAATAATGACCAATGTGTAGATGAGCTATTATAATTAACCTGTCTTAGTGGCCCGACGAAAATAACTGTTGAAAGATATTGAAAGGTTGAATGTGGAAAAAAAATGATAATAAGTTCGCGGAGAATTAAGTTTGAGGTCCGACGAGAGCGGACAGTTGAAACAGATCAGTAGAAAATATTTCTCAATCTGAGGAGAGGCATTAGAGGAAAAATCATCGTTCCTCAAAGAGAAGAGCAAGATCTGAACATCGTTACGAATCAACAGCTCGGATGAATCTTTGTCCTCGAAAATGGATACTCGACGTCAAAGAAAGTAAAATATAAGAGATTCAAGAAGGCACAAAGAGGATTTTCGGTTAACTCGTAGTGTAAAGTGTTCGAGTAATGATAAGTCCAATCATGGAAAGAAAATGATTTATTCCGAAGATCCCAATAAAGTTGTGAATGTAGCTCGACGAGAACAGGAAACTCCACGCATGCAAATTCAATCTGGTAGCCATAATCTTGAGTATTGTGTGAGTAACCAGTTTACATATTCATCAGAGGAAGGTTTATATACAGCAGTGAATGATGGTCCAAGGGGTAGTACGTACAAAGTGGGTCATAATTGGAGATCATCTCCTTTTTCCCCGAAAATCTTTTCTGGTCACCTTCCAAAGTGGTTTGATATTTCTAAACTCGAGAAGTTCGACGGGACTCCGGATTTGAATAACCAAATCGAACAATTCAAAATTTTAATGATTAATTACGATGATGATGATAAACTATTGTGTAGGGTTTTTTCTCAAACTTTCAAGAATGCTGCATCAAAGTGGTATAATTGGCTACCTCAAGGTTGTATTAAGAACTTTGACATATTCTGGAGTATGTTTCATCAGCATTTTATGAGAAGCAAGAAGTTTCATACGAATGGGGATATGATCATCTATTGTAGGAAAAAAGTTGCGGAAAGCCTTAAAGAGCATACAAATCGTTTTATTTAAGTAAAACCTGGCATGGAATTTTGTGAGGATAAGGTTGCGCTAGCTTCTTTGAATGGCTCTGCTCCTAGGGTTCATGAAGGATAATGCCACGGAAATGCAAACTATGATATTTGGAGCATTGCTGGACCAAATAGAAAAAATAATTTTGGTAGAAGAAACGCGGGCATCGGAGTCAGAGTTTATGTCATAATTTAATCCAAATAAATTCTACCAAGGTCCGGCGGTGGTAAGGATTAATGGGCCACCATTAAACATCTGGCAGCAAGTATTACAACCATCAAATATTGTCCGAGCTTGAGTACCAGTTGTCAACACTTACTAATATGTCCGAATGTCAAAGAATGGAATTCTTCAAGCTCATTTTATGGAGGTAACCGAGTGTGTAACAATAATATTTGATAAAACTTGGGGTCAAGTACAATTTCGCAAGCCTTTCCCTGTACAAACTCTGAGGGACAATAGAAACAAAATATATCGCAAGTATCATGAAGATATTGTGCATGATACGAATGAATATGTGGCACTGGAAAAATAAATACAAGTACTAATTGAGAATAGAAATCTAACTACCTTTGCAAAGAAACATTCTCACAAAAATCTGATGGCTAAAGAAGCCTTAAAGAAAGAAAGTGCACTGGTTATCTCTGATGATATTGATTCTTTTAACATTACAATAGAGTACTTGGATCTAAAAGAGGGAAGAAACGACATTAGTATTGCGGAAGAGGTTACTCCAGAGTAGGGCACAATCGAGAATCTCAATATCCGTTGTGGAAAGTAAATCCAGTGTTGGTCAAAAAGAAAAATGGTAAGTGGAGAATGTGTATAGATATCACAGACTTAAATAGGGCTTCTCCAAAAGATCATTTCCGAGTCTTGTAGATAAATCAGTTGGTTGATTTCACATCAAGAAATCGATTACTTTCCTTTATGGATGCTTATGCAGGGTATAATCAGATTAAGATGCATCCGAAAGATGAAGAGAACACTTTGTTTATCACTAGAAGATATTTATATTGCTATAAAGCAATACCTTTTGGGTTAAAAAATGCAGGGGCAACTTATCAGCGTTTGGTGAATAAAACCGTCGAGACACAAATTGGGCGAAATGTTGAAGTATATATTGATGATATGTTGGTAAACAACCTTAAAGATGAGGATTATTTTGGTGATCTTGAGGAAAATTTTACCAACTTAAAAAGGGTTAATTTGAAATTAAATCCTAAAAAATTGTACGTTTGGAGTTCGATCAGGAAAATTCCTCGGGTATATAGTTAGTGAAAAAAGGATTGAATTCGACCCAACACAGTTAAATTTTTTTACAACTATGATACCCCCTCGAAATAAAAAAAAAGTACAAACGTTAACGGGCCGACTGACAATGTTAAATAGATTTATATCTCATTCTTCGAATATATGTGCCCATTATTTCCAAGTGTTAACGCAAGCAAATCATTGTAATTGGACAAAGGAATGCTCTAAGGACTTCCATCAAATTAATGAATACCTTTCATCACCAAAGATCCTCACAAAACCTATTATGTGGGAAAATTTATTTGTTTATATAACAATGTCAGATTATGTTGTAAGTGCTATGTTAATTCGAGAAGAAGAAAACATTCCAAGACCAGTGTATTACATCAGTAAAAGTTTGTTGGATGCAGAGAAACGCTATTTGAAATTAGAAAAGCTGGCTCTTGCGGTAGTAATTGCTGCTAAAAATGAGACTATATTTTCAAGCTCATTCTATCATTGTGTGAACATCTTTTCCATTAAAAAGCTTGCTTCTAAGGCCTGATATTTCGGGAAGAATGACCAAGTGGTCAGTTGAATTAGGAGATTTTGATATTGAATTTGAACCTAGGACTGAAATCAAAGTGTAAGCTTTGGCAGATTTCTTAGTAGAATTTCATTCTAAACGGTCGGATATAAAAATTGATACCAAATTTTTTGAAACATAATGGGTAATCCGAATAGATCGAGGCTCGAGTATATCAGGAAGTGAGGCTAGGGTGTAGTTAGTCTCTCCAGATGAACTGCTATGTAACAAACCATCCGTTTTAGGTTTAAAGCAACAAATAATGAGACAGAATATGAAACGGCTTTAGCAGGTTTAAGGCTTGCACAAATTTATGGGGTTAAAAAAGTTAAGCTACTAAGTGATTCACAACTTTTTGTTGATTACGCTTCCGGAAAATCCAAGACACGAAACGATCCGGTAGTGAAATATTTGCAGGCGCTAAAGGATATAACTTTAGCCTTCGAATATGTCAGGTATGAACATGTTCAAAAAGAATAAAATTCTATGGCAGACTTGTTAGAAACAACTTCATATTCGGAGGAGTACCCTTGGATAATTACGCAAGAAATCCCATAAATTATTAAAAAATCGTAGCAGGTGGTTGGAATAGTAGATGAGGATTTTCGAATATCTATTTGGAAAAATAAGGATTGGAGACTAGACATCATCGATTTTTTTTATAAAATACTGAATTACCAATTTACAAATCGTTGTCCAAAAAATACGTTTCAAGTCTTATGGTTATGTGGTCCTCGGAGGAATATTGTATAAAAAATACTTTAGCAGGCCTTTACTCCGGTGTTTGGGCGAAAATGAATCACTGATGATATTTTCAGAGTTACACGGCGAAGAAGGATCTGCGCATTGTGGGTACAAAGCTTTGATACGAAGAGTGTATTTTGCAGGATATTATTGGCCAACGATATATTGTGATGCTAAAAAGTTGGTTAAAAAATGTAATATTTGTCAACAGTTCGCTAACATAATTCATAAACCATGGATTCCTCTTGAAAGCATATCTGAAGCATTACCATTTGACCGATGGGGTATTGATCTTGTTGGAACTTTACCAATGGCTTCTGGAGGACGACAAACAATAATCGTGGCATTGGATTACTTCTCAGAATGGGTTGAGGCGAAGCCATTAGCTGGAACAAAGGCTAAAAATGTAATTAGGTTTATTACTTCGAAAATTTGTTGTCTCTTTGGGGTTGCAATAAAAATCACGACAGACAATGAGCCTCGGTTTGATAATAAAGACTTGAATTTTTTTGTCTCTCTTGAAGAATACAATAATGCTTTTCGGTTATTTTTCATCCACAACCAAATGGACAAGTTGAAGTCACTAACTGGACAATCCTTGATGGGTTAACAAAATTTTTGGAAGGGAACTACGAAAGTGACCAGATTATTTGCAAGAAGTTCTCTGGGCATATTGAACAACTCTTCGGACATCAACTACAGAATCTCCATTTGCATTGGTGTATGAAATGGATACAGTAGTACCATCCGAGGACGTTTTCCCATCATATTGTATTGAATCATATTTTGAAGAGTCCAATGATGAAAATATGGCAATTGAGTTGGGTTTGATCGAGGAGAGAAGGAAAGGGGCACAAATAAATTCGGTATATTATCAAACATTGATGAGAAGTAGATATGCCTTCAAAGTTAAGAGAAGAGAACTTAAAGTTGGAGATCAAGTTTTAAGAAAAGTCTTTCTTCATACCAAATAAAAACACCTTGGAAAGTTAGGACCTAACTAGGAAAGCCTATATGAAGTAATATAAAATGTGAAGTCTCGAACGTATTGAATCAAGGATAAAGAAGGAAGAAATCTCAAACACCCATGAAATATAGAAAATCTTAAATTTTATTTAGAATAAATATAACTATTATATGTTTTTATGTAAAATACCGGTGGCATACTCTTTCTTACCCTGGTGGTGCATGAAGGTTTTAATGATGTGTCATATTACCTGATTCATATATATAAACCTTTTCCACAAAACGTTTCGTTTAATTTTGGACATAAAGGATCTTCCAACAAAAGTTGGATTGTAATCTAATTTTGGACCTAAAGGGTCTTCCAACAAAAGTTGGATTTTAATCTAATTTTGGACATAAAGGGTCTTCCAACAAAAGTTGGTCTTTAATCTAATTTTGGACTTAAAGGGTCCTCTAACAAAAGTTGGTCTTTAATATAATTTTGGACTTAAAGGGTCCTCCAACAAAAGTTTGTCTTTAATTTAATTACGGACCTAAAAGATCTTCCAACAAAAGTTGGTCTTTAATCTAATTTTAGACCAAAAGGGTCCTCCAACAAAAGTTGGTCTTTAATCTAATTTTGGACCTAAAGAGTTTTCCAACAAAAGTTGGTCTTTAATTTAATTTTGGACCTAAAGGGTTTTCTAACAAAAGTTGGTCTTTAAATTATCAAAAGCATGAGGAGAACATATAGTAAAATAAATCCGATGCATTTTATAAAATACTGAAAATTATACAAAATTGTCTCGAAGATCATGAAGACTTAACCTCAAAGATTGTGAGGACTTCAAATTTGTCTTGATGATTATGAGAAATTTACAAAACAGATTACAATTTTTAAGCATTTCCATTATCACCCAAATATATCCCATAAGGACGATATTCGAGGAGAACAAGTTCCAAAAAACTAACCAAATTCAAGTTAGGGTAGCGCTCATGAATCTCCGTGATCAACCCGAATCTAACAGTTGCATCTCTTGCATTCAATTAATCTGCACACTTACCACCATAAGCTGCAATAGATGCTTCTTTATCTTTCTTAGCGTGGGCTAGGATGAGTTGTTTTTCCTTTACAACTCTTTCGTAATCTTTAAAACATTGTGCAAAATACTTCGACGCTTTTTCATTTCCTTTTTTATAAGCTGCGATGAGCTTATCTGAAGTAGAGTGAAACGTAGCAGAAGCCAAAGAGGGATAAAACCCTAATTTTTTATTAATAAAAAACAATTCCCTTAAAAATAGGGTTTGAGGCACTTTAAATAAGAATCACTCAAATCCCAATACAAAATATGAAAACAAAAATAAACGCAATAAAATAATATCACTTTAAATCTGAATGTAATCAGATTTAATTTGATATCTTAAATAGATCCTTAAAATATAAAATATAAAATAAATAAAACTAAAATATTTAAATAGACTTTTTTTGTAAAGGCTTTTCCCCTACATCATCCTCTCCAAGTCGGAAAGAATTCGTCCTCGAATTCACACTCCTTCTCCGTTTTAAACTTTGTAGCAAAATGCATGCAAGACCAACTCCAAGAAACCAGATTATCACCTCAGGGTAAGAGAAGAAAACTTTCGAAAACACTCTTTACCAGTAGGTATTACCAGGTGATACTTTATTTTCGAAACGACGTGATTACTCCCACTCCCGCGGTGAAGAAGTGTACACCAAACAAGCATCCCTTGTACACTGTAATCCTGAGATTCAGCACATTCTTTACAGTATTCCTCGTAGTTCTTGCCAGGCTATCAACTGAATTTGATCCAACAAACCTCTTATTATTTAACATAGGTGCAGAGGTACCAAATATATAACTGTTTATCTTGTCATTTTTGAGATAAGATGAATATGCAACACCAATACCAGCTTTTGTAAGAGCAGATGCATCATTGAGGCTGCTAGAAACCGGCATGTCTACTGAAACAAGGGAAAGGTTTGTATTGCTTAGCATTTTTAAAGCTATGATATCACAAATCACAAGAAATTTGTCCTCGGTGCTAGTTTTTCCCTTGTCCTGCATGTGGTCCGTGAATGTGCAACTCCTTATATACTCGAACATTCCTGCGAGACGAGCTTCGTTATCTACGAAGACCTCAATGCTCAAAGGAAGTGGTTTATCGAAATATCCGATATCAGGTCGCAACTTGACAGGGAGCTTCTTATCACCGCGATATATGGCTAGCTTGAGAGGTAGTAGATGGTGATGAAGGTGGACCTGAAGAGTTCTCTTTGTTTTTTGACCAGGTTCTAACAAAGTAATTTCTTCCATAGGCACAAGTTTAGGTACATCATTTTGAGATGCCAATAAACTCTACTTTTCTGGTTCTGTTTGATCTACAGAACCTGATTCTTCGTTAGGTTCTTCATGCCTCAAAGATACACCCGAGATGGGTTCTGAGGAGCGGTTCTCGAAAATAACTTCTACACAAACAAGTAACTGAGATATAGTTGAGATTTCAGATGAAAATGAATAGTCCACTTTCAAGCCATCTCCCTTTGTGGGATCTAAGAGTGTGTAGGTTTTTGCCTTAACTCTGTTTCCAAAATCACCAATGGATATTCTTGCAGAAGATTCGCGTACTTGGCTTAACTCCGATTTGCTAGTATTTGATGAATGGGGCTGATCATCTAGCCATTCTTCCAGAGCTTTCTGTGACATTAATTCTTCTGTATCAGCAGAAGCAGTTGAAGAGACCATGTTGTGGTTTATATCGGTAACATTTGAAACCTCAATCAATGGATCAGCGTTATTGATGTCACTTGAGTTGGCAGTAGAACATTCAGAATCGTAATCAGATGAGCCTTCAAAAGAACCAGATAACGTTTCAGGGTCATCTATCCCATTGGAGCCATGATCTGTATTTGTATCTGAAAACTGACTAAGGTCATCGTCAACCAAACTACAGGGCTTGGGAAGAGGTTCATATCCTGGAGCAGCATGAAGAACTATCTATGAGAGAGATCCAGGAAGATAAAAGCGGTAGTTAGAAGGTTCAGCTAAAACCGGTTTCACTTTTCTCCCAAATAAGTACTCTATCAGTACAAATGGTGTGTCATTGTTTCAGGGTAAACAATTGATATCTTCCTCTAACTCGTGAGAAACAATATTGCAAAAGGGAAGCTTCTTCAGAAAACGAGCTCGATCACGTACATCATAGTTTAAGTCACATTCAGCTAATTTAACTACATAGCTGAAAATTGTTCTGAATGTAGACAGATCTTCCCCTTTTGCACATGAGGAGACCTTTGCTGTAGTATTAAGTATTTGAAGCTTTGTATCCAGTGCCTCGGACTTAAAGCTCCAAGCAAGGTACTTCCGTACTGTTGGCAACATCCTAGGAAGTGTGTCGCCCAAAGAGCTGTATTCTCCAACCATCCAAATAATCATAGCACGGGCTGCAGGCACCTTGATTGAATCGAGAGTACGAACCAACCAAATTATGACCTTCTCATGACTTTGCGGATCTTGTTCTATTACTGTTTTAATAGACATTATTGCTTGAATCAAAATACCTGCTTCTCTATCCGCCGACCCAAAGTCACACGTAAAAGTTTCCTGTTTGGTGAGTGCCAAGAGTCCTTCTATGCATGTAGTGGCTACCTTTGGTAGTCTCTCTATGCCAAGAGCCCCGCAACCAGTGACAACAAGACATGCATTTAATATGCCAATTGTTGTTGGTGCCTGAACATATATTTCCAACTGTGGATGCTCTTCCGGAATCAAATTGGCTAATAGTGACATTATGAGAAACACATTGCAGGAGGTATTATACTCTTGAATATCATAGGTCCCGGATGTATCTACAATGTGCATTGCCAATTCCACTAAGGTTTGTTGTGCCCAACAGTTGATGTTTCTACCTTTCACTCCTATAGGAAGGATACCATCAAAAGAGACAAAATCCGAAGAACTAGCAGCAGTTATAGGTAGAAGCTTATTCCTTTGCAACTCAAACTCGTTCTCCTCGAAACCAAACAACAAAAATCTGCAATATCGTGTGATAGCAGAAGCTTGGGATTTCTTGACACCCAAACTCTCCATCCCATACGTAGCATATATAACGATCACGACACTGTCTCTTTCGGACATTTCATCAAATACCTTAAGTGCACAAGAATAAGAACGAAACACAACGGTATCATCCAGTGAAGACCCGATTTTAGAGCTCACAAAATCTGTAATCTTCATATAATCATTCCAACCCAATCGTGTATCACAATTACAATCACTATTGAATGTAATCGATTCATGTAACATCAAAGTGTCAACACTTCTAAGAACATAATCATGGCTATACACATAACCCGAGTTGGGATCGGAAACGCTAGAGAAAAGAGTGAAATATGACAGACCATATGATTTCGTCTTACCTTTTTCAGCTTCG
The DNA here is from genome assembly GCA_036936605.1 of Limnanthes douglasii subsp. nivea. Classification (NCBI taxonomy): domain Eukaryota; kingdom Viridiplantae; phylum Streptophyta; class Magnoliopsida; order Brassicales; family Limnanthaceae; genus Limnanthes; species Limnanthes douglasii. The sequence continues at coordinate 215,502,272 of JAUPFV010000004.1, forward strand.
TACTGGTTGGAGTATTTGGTGAGATCCTCATCGTGCATAGCATCAATGTCGACAGTTTGTTTTGTCTGTTTTCGTCTACCCCTTCTTCGTTTTCTTCTTTTGCGAACTCGTTTCATTCTGAAGTTTTGTTCTCCATTGTTCCAAGAAGGTTTGGTTGGTGGTAAGGCCAATGGTAAATAGTCTCCACTGATACTTTTTTTTTTATCTTTTATTTGTGGTTTTGAATTTGACAAAGTATCATGGATATTATATCTTTTATCCACTGATTCAACTATATGAAAAGAAGAGAAACTTGAATTCGAAATTCCTTCTTGTCTTTTCGATGAAAAAAATTGTGTCAAATTTTGTAAAGTTTTTGAAGGTTTTATTTTAGTGTTTACTGTCTCAGAAAAACACGCGACGTTGTTTGGTGTTTTCAAATCGTCGTCGTCTTCATCGGCGTATACATCATAAATCGGATCGTCTTCATCCTCATCACCGTATACATCATAAATCGGATCTCCATATTCTGACCAAGTTTTCGCAGATATTGCATCCTTAAATCCAAGCTCCCAGCGGCGGCCGTGAAAAGTATTATGTTCGAACCCCTCCCCAAAAGGGTTAGCGATACCTTCAACCTCCGTGCCTTGTTGCTTGGCATTAAGATCAGCCATCTGACGGGTAAGATCAGCCACCTGACGACATAGGGCCGCAACTTCTCGCCTGGCGTTAAGAACAACCATCTGACGGGTAAGATCAGCCACCTGACGGCGTAGGTCAGCAACTTCACGATCACCGAAATCACGTGTATCTCTAGTCACTGTAGCGTCACCGCGACCGTTGGTTCTTCCTCGCACCATCTCGCAGGATTGCCTGTGTCTGATACCACTATGAAGTAGAATGAAACGTAGCAGAAGCCAAAGAGGGATAAAACCCTAATTTTTTTATTAATAAAAAACAATTCCCTTAAAAATAGGGTTTGAGGCACTTTAAGTATAAAATAATATCACTTTAAATAGATCACTTTAAATATGAAATAATACAAAATATGAAAACAAAAATAAACGCAATAAAATAATATCACTTTAAATCTGAATGTAATCAGATTTAATTTGATATCTTAAATAGATCCTTAAAATATAAAACATAAAAGAAATAAAACTAAAATATTTAAATAGACTTTTTTTGTAAAGGCTTTCCCCCTACATCATTATCCTTAGTGGCATTCTGAATGGCATAAAAATCCCTCTCATCTTGGCAGTATTGGTCAGAAAGCATAACACAATCCTTGTCATGAAGTAGATTTTCGTAAATAGTCTCGACTTGTTTTTCAAGCGTAGAGTATTCTTATTCAAGCTCTTCGATTCTTGACTTTGCTAGTAAAGCTTCAGACTTGTAGTAATTTTTTGATCCCTTAAGTGTTGCAAATTTTTTCCAATAATAACCGAAGATCTAAGTAGCTTACGAAGACGAAAAGAAAATTCATCCCCAACAAGTATTTCAAATGAGCTACGCGCAAAGAGCCAACTTCCGAAAAAATAACAGTTGGAAAAACGATGTTGTGAATATTATCTTCATGATCTTTGTTGAATGGATCATATTATGGAGATTAGGAGGAGTCAGATTCGCTAAGTATATTTTCTGGTGAAGAATTGGATTGATCAACAACTTTATCCACTGACGACTAACCACATTGGAAATTATTTGGTTTTCATCAATAATGCCTTTCAACTTTCGTTGCCAATCTCTTTTTGGGAGAAGCTTGAGTAGGGAGTTTTTTAGACCCTTCAGATTTCTCAGAAGCTTGATTTTACCACCAGTTTATTTTGACAAAGCAGACTATCAATTTTATGTTTCACGTGATAACCAAGAAAGACAAAACTACATACTTGCATATTCTGGCGCAAGATAGCCAAATATGCCCACCAATCTAGTTTCAATAGATAGTTTTCCATCCGGAGCCAAACGAACCAAATCAAAGTCTGACACTTTAGCGCGCATGTTATCATCAAGAAGTGTTAAGATTTAGTCAAATAAGAGTCCTAGTTTTTAGCATTTTTGGCTAGTACGTGGACGATAGTTGTTTCCATTTTTCTAGCAGTAGTTGAGGAAATGGTTTCCTTAGTTGAAGTAGTGGCCTTGTTTCTAGTAATAGGTGGTTGTAATCCATCTCTATTTATGTAATGTTCTGCAGAATGAATACATTGTGATTGTGTGTGTGTGTGTGTGTTCATTTCGTAGCCTTGAGATAATAGCTTACATTTGGTATCAGAGAAAATAATACTAAAAACCTGAGGGAGAGATGAGTTCAGAAGCACACTTTGCATCAACCTCTATTCCAAAGTTTGATGGTGACTACGACCATTGGAGCATGGTCATGAGAACCTCTTTCGTTCCAAGGAGTATTGGGTTGATGTTGAAACGGGTTATATTGAGCCAGCGAGCATGGGTGGATTGACACCAGCGACAATAAAGAGCTTAGAGGAGATGAAGCTGAACGATTTGAAGGCTAAGAATTACTTGTTTCAGTAACTTGACAAGTCAATTCTGAAGACAATAACTCAGAAGGAGACATCTAAACGGCTTTGGGATTCCATGAAGGTGAAGTGTCAAGGAAATGCTCGAGTAAAGAGAGCTCAACTCAATCGCTTACGCCAGGACTTCGAGGTTTTGGCAATGAAGCAAGGAGAAGCAATCACTGATTACTTTGCTAGAGTAATGACGATTGCAAATGAGATGAGGAATTATGGGGAAGATGTGGGTGATGTCAAGATTGTTGAGAAGATCTTGCGAACTCTTACTGATAAGTGGAACTATATTATTTGTTCCATTGAGGAAGCCAAGGACATAGATCAGTTGTCTGTAGATGCATTGCAGAGTTCTCTGCTTGTTCATGAGCAAAAATTTAAAACAGGTGGAGATGATGAGCTGTCCTTAAAGGTAACTCATGAAGACAACTATGGTGGAGGAAGACAACTATGGTGGAGGAAGACAACAAAAAACTGTTTTTCGAGGAGGTCGAGGACAAGGCAGAGGGAGGGGTCGTCAGCCATGGAATAAGACAACAATTGAGTGTTACAAGTGTCATAAGCTTGGACACTTTCAGTACGAGTGTCAAGTAAATTTTGCAGATACGGAAGAATCTGAGGAGATAGTGCTAATGACGTATATTGAGACGCTTGAAGGTGATAAAGATGTTGTGTGGTACATCGACTCCGAGTGCAGCAATCACATGTGTGGTAATTTATCTCTTTTATGTGATGTAACGAAAGGATTTAGCAAGGTGGTCAGATTGGGAAACTCTGCAAGTATGAATGTTGCTGGAAAGGGAAGTGTTTGCTTAACCATCAAAGGAATTAACTATACAATACGGGATGTATACTATGTGCTTGGCTTGAAGAATAATCTCACTGTTGGACAGTTGCAAGAAAAGGGCTTGGCCGTACTAATGAAGTCGAATGAGTGTCGCATCTATCATGACACAAAGGACTTGGTATTTCAAACAAACATGACAGAAAATCGGATGTTTGTGTTGAGATCAGAAGCTAAATCAATCAACAAGGAAGAGAATTGTCTCAAGTCAGACGTGGCTTCTCTCTGGCACAAACGATTCGGTCATCTTAGTCATCAAGGCTTGAAGACATTGCAGGAGAAGAGGATGGTCAATAACTTGCCAAGTTTCTCAGTATGCGAAGTTGTATGCACGAATTGTTTGAAAGACAAGCAACATCGAGAAGTAATTCCAAAGAAAAGCACATGGAGAGCATCGACAAACCTGGAACTGATTCATGCTGACATTTGTGGCCCGATTTCTCCAGCCTTAGAGGGCAAAAAGAGGTACTTCCTTTGTTTCATTGATGACTACAGTAGAAAGGCATGGGTTTATTTTCTTGCATATAAGTCAGATGCATTTAGTACTTTCAAAATGTATAAGGCTCTTGTTGAAAAAGAAATGGAGAAATCCATCAAATGCCTAAGAACAAATCGTGGAGGTGAATTCATATCAAGTGAGTTCAACGAATTTTGTGAGAAGAATGGGATCAAACGATAATTAACTGCTGCTTATACACCACAACAGAATGGAGTTGCGGAGTGGAAAAACAGAACCATGATGAATATGGTGAGGAGTTTGTTGATTGAGAAGAATGTTCCAAGAAAATTCTGGGCAGAAGCAGTAAACTGGGCAGTTCACATTCTTAATCGATGTCCAATAGCAGCAGTAAAAGGAAAAACACCAGAGGAATTTTGGTATGGGGAGAAACCTTTAGTTGGGCACTTGAGGGTCTTTGGCTGTATTGCCCATGCTCATGTACCTGAGGCTAGACAAACAAAGCTCGAAGATAAAAGTAGTCGTTGTGTCCTTGTTGGTATAAGTGAACCAACGAAGGCATACCGATTATTTGATCCAATTTCCAATAAGATTATTATCAGTCGGGACGCTGTCTTTGAAGAAGATAAACAATGGGATTGGAAAGAAAACACTGAAGAAGACAACATATGCAGATTCAGGTGGTGGAAATGAACAAAGAAATGTAGATGAAAAAGAAGAAAATATGGATGAAAATGAAGAAGGAAATACAGAGGATTCTCCGCTAATAGAACCTCGAAATAGAAGAACACCAAGATGGATGGATAATTATGTTTCTCAAGAAGGATTTTCTGAGGAGGAGAATCACGATTCTTCTGAGGAGGAAGAGACTTACCTAATTTTGTTTGCTACTGCTGCTCATTCTGATCCTACTACATTTGATGAGGCAGTAAAAGACAAGAAGTGGAGAGAAGCTATGGATATGAAATGAAGTCAATTGAGAAAAACAATACGTGGGATCTCATGGAGCTACCAAAAGGAGCAAAAAAGATAGGAGTCAAATGGGTATACAAAACAAAGTTGAATGAGCTCGGAGAAGTACAAAAATACAAGGCTCGTCTGGTTACCAAGGGGTATGATCATGAATACGGAATTGATTATAAAGAAGTCTATGCTCATGTAGCTCGCATGGATACAGTTCGAATGATTTTAGCTCTTGCTGCACAAAGATGGTGGTGTGTATTTCAGCTTGATGTAAAATCAGTATTTCTTCATGGGAAAATAGCTGAGAATGTGTATGTGGATCAACCAAGGGGTTATGAAATAAAGAATGATGAGCATAAGGTCTATAAGCTCAACAAAGCTTTATACGGGCCCAAACAGGTGCCGTGAGCGTGGTTCAGCAGGATTGCGTCATATTTCAAAAGAGAAGGTTTCAAGAAGGAGGATAGTGAGCAAACACTGTTCACCAAAGTTGAACAAGGTAAATGTTTGATTGTTAGTTTGTATGTCGATGATTTAATATTTACTGGAGATGGTGAAAGGATGATGCGTGAATTTAAAGAATCCATAATGAAAGAGTTCGATATGTCAGATTTGGGTAAGATAAGGTATTTTCTTAGCATTGAGGTGATGCAGTTTAATGGTGGCATATTTATCAGCCAAACAAAGTATATAATGGAGGTGTTGAGAAGGTTTGGAATGGAGCATTGCAATTCTATTGAAAATCCAATTTTTCCAGGAATTAAAATCTCTAAGGATGAAGATGGTGTGGAGATGGATGGCTCGTTCTACAAGCAGCTGATTGGGAGCCTAATGTATTTAACTGCAACAAGGCCAGACAGAACGTATGCAGTTAGTTTACTTAGCAGATACATGTCAAGACCCACTGGTATCTACTATGAGTCTGCAAAACGAATTCTACGGTATTTGCAAGGAATAACAAAGTATAGTATTCTTTACAAAGAGGAAAGAACTCATGTATTGATTGGCTTTACTGATAGTGACTATGCTGGATCAATTGAAGACAGAAGAAGTACGTCAGGTTATGTTTTTATGCTAAGTGGGGCTGCAGTATCTTGGTCATCTCGAAAGCAACCCATAGTAACCTTAAGCACGATGGAAGCTGAGTTTGTAGCAGCCGCAGGGAGTAGTTGTCAAGCTATATGGATGCAAAGGGTAGTAAAAAAGATAGGCTACCGAGGCAGTGAAAGTACTCTGATTTTCTGTGACAATAGCTCAACAATTAAGCTGTCAAAAAATTCAGTAATGCATGGCAGGAGCAAGCACATTGACGTGCGCTATCATTTTCTAAGAGAACTTGTGAACGATGGAATTGTGCAGCTTCAGTTTTGTGGAACAAGAAATCAGTTAGCAGACATTCTTACCAAACCGTTCAAACTGGAGACATTTCGGGAACTGATGAAGAAGCTTGGTGTTTGTGACATTTCAGGAGTTAACTAGCTGCAAATAGAGTCTAGTTCAAGGGAGGGATTGTTAAGATTTAGTCAAATAAGAGTCCTAGTTTTTAGCATTTTTGGCTAGTATGTGGACGATAGTTGTTTCCATTTTTCTAGCAGTAGTTGAGGAAGTGGTTTCCTTAGTTGAAGTAATGGTCTTGTTTCTAGTAATAGGTGGTTGTAATCCCTCTCTATTTATGTAATATTCTGCAGAATGAATACATTGTGATTGTGTGTGTTCATTTCGTAGCCTTGAGTTAATAGTTTACAAAAAGAATATTAGATGGTTTAAGATCCCGATGAATAAAAGTTTGTTGGGCTAAACTATGCGAATCCCCGACGCCTCTAGTTACATCGAAAGCAATGCAAAATATCCTGGTCCATTCGAGCGGTTTAAACATCCTTCCATAATCATCCTTTAACCGAAACAAATGTTGACTAAGAGTTTCTTGAAGAATATACTCGTAAACAAGAATCTTCTGACCATCTTCCAAACAATACCCAATAAGCAAACCAAATGACGATGACGAACTTTAGTTAAAACCGCGATCTCAGCTTTAAACTCCTTCAATCCCTTATCACATAAAGCCGAAGATTCCATTCTTTTTACGATGATTTTGGTTCCATCATGTAATTCACCTTTGTAGACAGTACCAAAACCACCTCTCCCTAATATATTATCGTTACTCAAATTATTAGTCACACTCCTTCGAATTTGAATGAAATCACAATACTACCAGCCTTCACAATGGTCGGTCCACTACCATTGAGGCTGTAATGTTCACTTCCGCCACCAACTTGAACATTTAAAGGACCACCTAAAGCGGTAACTTTTACGCCATCTTGATCGGTGGAATGGTGAGGATGTGTCATAATGGCACGAGGGATTGTACTATACTTGACCGTTTCCGTTTCTTGACAAACTACCAGCAACAATCGTAACTGTCTTAGATTTCTTTGGAGGCGGAACAGTCTCTCCTGGTGGTGATCGACCACCAGGTTTAAGAGGAGACTGTCGCGGTCCAATATCTTTTCGTAAATCAGGGTTACCGTCCGTATTCAGAACCAAATTTCGACTAAAAACGCGAACTGTCATGTCCAAGTACTTACTGGTGTGGCACGACTATATCATTAAATAAATAATTTATGGATCATGTTGTGCGTATGTTTCATAAGATATTTACATTGTATATATTTCCATCATCATGATAATTAATATATATATATTGACAGTAGTTTTCAGTCTATTTTTTTGTTTTCTAATTGATTTTAATTAGTCTACGCTAATCTTGTGCGTGTATACACAGTATTAATCAATAGAAAAGTTAAGTCATAGTTTTTAATACTATTTCTTTAATTTCAACATGGTATCAAGAACATAATTTTTATGGTCTTATTTTTGTCACTCTTTTATATCTCTTCAAACGTATGCACATATAAACACTACATATCTCATCTAATTTTAAGAAATTATTTAGGTTTTAATCCAACTAAACTAAACTTCTGTTGTTTCATTGTTTATGTTATCTATGACTTTGTCATTATTCTCAATATAAACTTAAATCTTGTTTTACTCTTTACATATTTTTTGGTTGCACTTCAACACAAAATGGTTATATATGCGACTTTATTAACTTCTAAAAAGTATATATCTCGTGATGTCAAATTTATTGAAATTTTTTTTTCCCTTTGCCACTCACCAATCTCATATAGTTTATCCCATCGTACTAACTTTCAAATTTATTGAAAACTTTTTTCCCTTTGCCACTCACCAATCTCATATAGTTTGTCCCATCGTACTAGCTTTCCACAGTACCAATTCCACCAATTTTAAGTGGTTCACTCAATACGACTCCACAAATGGATCCATCATATTAATAAATTTATAGAATATCCAAATAGTCCATTAGACTTCCTCACTAGTTGACTGTCCATCCACTCCATAAATCTTCATTTCTTCGCAAACAGGTTGGCTAATTGCCAATAAACTATGGTTAACCATTTACCACCAAAAAGAAATAATTTTGAGAATAATTTTGTTTTAACCATAGCTCACCCATCAAACTGATAATAATATGCTTCCATTAATCATCATATGTTTCTAGTATTCATCATATAATAATTCTCCTTTTACATATCTTTTAAATCAAAACATATATAAATCGTAGATCAAAACGTTTTCTAACTAACCCAAGAATGGTTGATACCTTGGAACGAATTCATCCAGTGGATCTATTAATACACTCATTTATAATTATCGCAACTCTTCAATATATTATTTTAACAGTCAATTTGGGCTTCAAGCTAGATCTAAATAGCTCCTCAGGTTTGTAATGTTGAATACATTCCCAAGAGGTTTACTGGCTTTATCATGCGAACCACGGAACCAAAAACTACAACCATTATATTTTCTTCCAGAAAGATAGTTTATACGATATTTAAGAGAGAAAGATAATTAGAAAATGTTGCTTGAAAGTATGCAAGGATCATTTAGAATTTGTTTTTCCAGAAAAGTTCAAACTTTTCGAGATTCATAACATAGTCACATCTTGTGATGTAAAATACCCAATTAGACTTAAAAGTCTAGCTTATTATCACAATGCATTTTAAGTTGTTAACCTGAGTTGTTATAGCTTAATATACTAAATCAAGCAACACAAAATTATACTACAAATTTTTGTTTCGGGAATAATCATTATCATAGGTGCTAAGATACAAGAATAAACATATACAACCTTTGAGAATATATACCCAGTGTTGATTGAGTTCAATAAGAACCAACAATAAAATCTTTACCGATAATAGCATGCAGAAATATCTTGTGTCTAGAGGGTAACCGAATTACATGGCTTTCTTAAGGAAGACTACCATGAAAAAATATTTGTTGGTCTTTTGTATGATTAGAATAAATCTATTATTAACCTAACTATGTATATTTGCATTATCATAGTTCACTTATCATGATTATTATTAGAAACACGTGATGATTATTAGAACCATTATGATGTCGCAAAAATGAGAACTAAACAATTTGTAAAGTAATAACCAATATAGTATGGTACTTACGGTTTATACTAGCGGAAGTATATAATTTGAATATAAAACTAAAAAAACTCTCACATAATCTAAATATCCAATGACCAAAAGATATCTATATTAGACAATAAATTTTAACAGATTCTCTTTATAATAACTCATTGTAATTGGTCTATGATAAAGATTATGTATATTATAATGATTGTAATTAGTCTACGGTTACATTATTTTGTAATGGATTTTAATTAGTATAGAATAATCTTTTATATATATATATATATATATATATATATGCAGTCTTCATCAATAAGTCATTGTTTCTTAATATTATTATCTTTAATTTTAATACGGTATCAAAGGAAGAATGTTCATGGCCATATTTTTGTTAGTGTTTTAAATCTTATCAAACACATGTCTGCATCCATGCTACATATTTCATCTAATTTTAAGAAACTATTTAAGTTTCAATTAAACTATAATAAATTTATAGTGTTTTATTGCTTATGTTATTTGTGACTTCGTCCTTATTCTTCACAAAAACTTAGTTCTCATTCTACTTCTTTTGTCATTCTTGGATGCACTTTAATACAAACTAGTTTTATATGTCTGGTTCTATCAACTTCCAGAACATACATATCGTGTTATGTCCTTTTTTGAATATTTTTTTTTCCATTTTCCACTCACCAATCTCATAGAGTTTGTCTAAACCCAAAAATTATTTATAAGTGGTTTTCCACAGTACAAATTTGACTAATTTTAAGTGGCTCATTCACTACGGCTCTAGAAAAGGATCAATCGTATTAATATCATTTACAAAATACCCAAGTAGTCCATTAGCCATCCTCATTAGGTGTTTTTCAACCCCAAACTATAAATCTCCCTTTACTCGAACATAATTTGGCAAATCGTCAAGAAACCATAGTTAATTATTTACCACTAAAACCAAACAATTCTGAGAATTCTTATGCTTTAACCATAACATAACTCACCGGCCAAAATACTCATTATATGCTTATAATAATCATCATATGTTTCTAATCATCATCATATAATAATTTCCGTTTTATAGACCTCTTAAATCGAAACTTTTATAAACCATATATCAAATTTTTTCCTTAACTAACCCATGAATTGTTGATACGGTGGAAGGAAGCCGACCAATAAATCTATCAAAACATTCATATGAAATTATCCCGGCTCTTCAGAATATTGTTTTAACAGCCAATTTGGATTGGAAGCTAGATCTAAAATCTATAGATCTTCATGCTCGTAATGCTGGATATAATCTCAAGAAGTTTGCTAGCGTTATCATGCTGAAAAAAGGATCCAACACTACGAATCATATGTTTTGTTCTAGAATGATGGTTTGCACGAGATCTAGGAGTGACCAACAATCAAATCTTGTTGCTAAAAAATATGCAAGGATCATTCAAAATTGTTTTTTCCAACGTAGTTCAAGGATTTCAAGATTCATAATATAGTTCGATCGTGTGATCTAAACTTTCCAATCAGACTTAAAGGTATTGTTTATTCTCACAATGCATTTTCAAGTTATGAACCCGAGTTATTCTCTGACTTAATCCACTAGATGAAATAACCGAATATTATACTACTAATTTTGTTTCGAAAAAAGTCATATTATTATCGGAGCTGATTACAGGATGAGATCTATACCGCCTTTAAGAATATATACCCAATTGTGACTAAATTAATAAGAATCAATAATAAAATAGTTAATATCAAGAGTATGCAAATCTATCTTGAGTATAGTTGTGTTTCTTGGAGAAAAGTATGATATAACATGGAAAACCCTATGTTGGTCATTTGCACGACTAGACTAAATCTATTATCAAGTTTATGTTTACAAAACATTTAAATATACATTAAGGTTATATATACATATAAACTTTATCCTATAAAATGAATTAATAGAAATACTTTTTTTATATTTTATATACGTTAATAGTATATTATTTAATATATCAGCTCACCCTCAAACAATATTAATATAATTTTGTTAATATTATATATAACGAATTTATATTTTAACTATTATTGTTTATAATTTTATAAATAAAAAATCCATTACATAGAAGTTAATATATATTGATGTGTCATGTTGTACATCATGGTATCAATAATCATATATGTTTCATAGTATATTTAAATCGTGTATATTTCTATTGTCATGGTTCACTCATCAAGATAATTACTAAAAACATATGATGATTACTAGAACTATGATCATCATTCATAAAAAGAACTAAAAGAATTTGTAAACTAATAATTAATATACTTTGTTACTTAATGTGTATACTAGTGAAAGTAATATAATTAAAAAAACATATAAGATAAAACTCTTGTTTCCAATTTTTTTTTTTTTATTATTTTTTATTTAACATCTCGCTTTTTTGATCTTGTACAGGAACCATAACTAAATTGTTGGCCCACTCGCTCAAGAACTAAATTGACTCAACTAGTATATACACTTTTATTTACCCACGAGACTAAATAATATATATATATATATATCATTATTATATGTAAGTTTAATATTCTCAATATCAATTATTTTGATTAATTGTACTTGTAACAAAAACCCTGAATACTCAGGGTTCACACATAATGAGTATTTCTAACGTATGATTTCCTTACAAAACTAACATACATTGTCATATTCCTTTAAATAGATTGCATAAAATCAATATTAATGTTAGAAACATTTAATAGAAAATTATACATAAAATCATATTGTAATGTTGAAAACTTATGTTGAATTATGTAACTCTTTAACTTTGATCTTATGTACACTTTTCTATTTAGAGTATCTGACATTAAAAAATTGGTCTTATGTAATCTATCTTAGCATAACAAATTTTGAATTCAGGTGTTGTTTAGTGTCATTAGGCAATTTGGCTTTTTATCTTTTTGGCTTATAAGCAAAAAGATTGTCTGGTTGATTACTTTTAGGCTTAAAGAAAATTTTCTAAGATTATAAGATCTAAAGTATAAAGGATCAACAGTTGAGGGATTTTTTATTTTTTACTATTGTTTATAGATTTGCTGATACGTTGTCATTAAATCATGTTTTTTATCTGCTCTAGCTCTAGTTCTCACTTAATACCGATGTTTTTAACATTAAAAGTTGCTACATAACTGACTTCCTTGGTACTTACTTAGTTTTAGCTAGCTTTTTATGTAATAACCTGTGAACAATATGAACGCACTAATTAGTTCTCATGTCCTCAATACTGACTGTTAAAGGGCAAGAACTCAGGTTCAGTTCCTCAGATCTCCATGATCCCCAATCCTCAGTAAACAATGGCCACATCCAGTGAGTCACATCCTTCCAACAAACCTAGAATTCATAAATACAGTGTTATAGGCAGAAGCAACAACTTCGGACCTGTCAGAACTTCAAAGGCAATTTGATGACCTTAAGCCAACTATATAAAACCCTAGAAAACAGGTCATCACTTAAACTAAGACGAGTGAAGCAGTGTCACAATTAAACTGTACTTTAGTCAGTTGATTCGTATTCTAACTTTAGAAATTACCTTATTAAGAGAAGCTTCCTTGAGATAGTGATACAAATCTGGAAGTTCCTTCCTAAACTGCCTCTCGAATGTTGATGGTGCACTGCACAGTGCACCATCAACAATGAGCAAATCACCAAATTCTGCTTAAGGTATTAACAGATATCAGTACATAAACCTATAGAAACATATTAGCACCCTAGACATGTTACCATACCCATGACTGATCATTCATTTTCGGTAAACATCCGGTTAAGGATAGAGTTATGGTCGGACAATACTTTATAGTAATAATTTCTCGGACCAAACTACCATGGTTCCAAAATTTCGGACATATATATACGTCCTAATCTGACCCCTTTTTTACTCGTACAACCCAGACCCTTCTTTACCTGTATGGAACAACATAAGGGGCAGCCACCATACAACGTATGCGATAAAGTTCTGCAAGGCTCCATCCTTCCTGTACGGGAGTAAGTTTAAGATGGAACTTCAACTCACTTTATTATGTACAGTTTCCAGATTCTCCAGCATCTTATTCGATTTAGATAGGTTAATATTACTGTTGTATAGGAATACAAAGTTTATAATGCACTTAACAGCTTGAATCCCTTTGGCGGCTACTGAAAAAGTTGGCTTAGATCTCCAGATATTGTTTAGGCATTTGCAAAAGAATTATTAACACTAAGGGGAGTTTGTGAGGCATTAGGCTTTTAGGCATACAAGCAAATAACTTGTTTCGTTGGTTTGAATCTTTGGGCCAAAAAGAAAACTAGCTCTTTTAGTGAATATGATCAAAAAGCCTAGAAAGCTGAATATAGTTAGCTTTTTCCCACCTTTTTTTTCTGTACACATTGCTTTCATAAAAACACGTTTTTATCCTCTTCTAGTTCTCGTTTTCACTTTATACCATCCTATTTAACCTTACATTGTTCCTTTTATATGCCCAAAGAACCTATGCCTTTCTCTCAAAAACTAATTTTTTTGGCCGTTTAACTTATAAGCTGGTGCCGAACAACCCCTTAATATGAATCTATGTCAACTGAAACACCTAAACATCATATACCAATGCAAAGAAATTTATCACTATAAAATCAGCCTCCAAGATGTGGTCAGCTCGAAAGATCCTTTCAACTGCAGAAAAACATTATCGTATATGCTCTCTTGTTATCATACGTTTCTGCAGCTGAAACAAATATCATTATGATGTTGCAAAGTTATGAACTCCCAGTATTAAAAATTTACATGAAACTGATAGAGAATAAAGTCTCTAAGCGTACTTGTTCTATCATCACACTCGTGAATCTGAACTGAAAGAGTAGGCGGGGATGAAATCGGGACATAAGTAACATGTCTGTTGGCTAAGTGAGACCTTATGCTCTGCATTTATTACAGAATAAAAAAACATAAATTTGTTCTATATATTTCCATGACACACTATCAAACTTTATGTCAAGGGTCACAATTGTGGCCTGCGAATATCGTTATTAGGCTCTTATCTGAATTGGGTTTCCAATTTAAAACAAGAACCAGAGTTTCGAGAAAGAAGTAACTATCACTAAAATACTTACAGCGATAGGTATACGTTAATCTTATTTTTATTTCAAATATATGGGTTGACATATCGAATAAAATCTCTTTTTAAATCTATGATTTTTTTGCATAATGAGTTATAGGAACTCTATATGCAAAATTAAAAAACTTGTTCATCGTTTAATCGAGTTCCTGCATATCGAGTTACTAGTTTAATCGTTTTTTAATATTAGTTTCCGGTTTAATTCTCTCTTTCCTGTATATTGAGTTCAAAATATAATTTTTGTTGTGGTTTGATCAGTGTCTATTGATTGAGTTCTTTTTTTTAATATTACATGTGATTCCGAGTTCCTAACTTAGAATCACATGTTGTTTTTAAAAAAACATATTATTCGGAGTGGTCGTCTCGGAACTACATGTTTTCTTTTCAAAAAAACATGTAATTTTGTGACTAATCTTAAAAATAATTGAGTTTTTATCTTTTTTAGGGTTTAATTTTAGAAGTTAAATCATATATGTTGGCCGTAATTTATGTTAATGGTGTGTTTGTTTTAATAAGGGTTTAATAGTGGATAGTGGCATCAAATTATAAATTAGAAAGTAAATAAAGGGCAAGAAAGTAAAAACAAATGTTTAGTGTTTTATTAAAAATTTAAAATGGAAGAAATAATAGATTTTATGGAGGAAATAGCTCCACCCCTTGATAATTTCTTTTCAAGAAAAAAATATTGCAGCATCACAACAACCAGTGACTGATGAGTCCGGATTTTCTCACCATTCACTGAGGAACCCGGACAGGGGCAATTCGGACAAAAACCACCCATTAACTATCCGAACACGACTAAATGTATTAAAACTTAAATCACTTCATGACTAAGCTAATTACCTACTTGCTTAAAGATTAATGGGTCTTTGAACTCGACCTAAATCCATAAGTTGACCCGAAAGCCCATGTGGCCCACAATTAAGGGTATAAATATCCAACCACGTTCATTAATGAGGGTAATGAACATTTAATACAACTAGACAACTCAAATCTCTCACTACAATCTATCCAAACATTAAACACCTTTGAAACACCACAAAACTCTGGACAAAATTACCCTTAACCGAAAATAAACCACACAAGTGACGAAACCAAAAATTAAAACAAAAAAGGACTAGATGTAATATTAATAACAATATGTTTCCACTAACAATTTTTAAAAAGAAATTAGAAAACATATCTATCACTTTTTCTCTACCCATTATAATCATGTCTATATAAAGAACCAAATGTATTTCAAAAAAATCACCAAACACCATTCATGACGTTACAAGAAACTAATATCTTCTAAACATTCCATCAAACAACTAAATATCTTCTAAATACTTCATCAAACATCATACATGTCAAATCAATCTTCCACCTTAACAACTTAGTCATAGTAGATTCTACAAATTGCATTTCTCATCATTTTATCATACATTTGTCTTGCAAACTTGATTAGTGCTCTAAAAAGTATATTCACATATATTGGTATATACATATAATTAGTTAAAAACAAAAATAAATAAAAAATTAAAATTTTATTTTATTTCCGTAAATCGAATGATAAATTTTTTATTTATACAAATTACATATACAGAAATAAAAGATATATTTTAATTTATAAAAGTTAATGGAAAACAATAAGTTTCATCAAAAAAATAAAAAATACAATAGTTAAAATCATTCTATACATATAATATAAACAAAATTGAAAAAAACTACAAAAAAAAATTATTTAATTATAACCGAAATTCTATTAAACAAATCTCCATATATCTAATTATAATTCTGATAATTAAATATATTAAATAACGATTTAAAAAATCTTTATGTTGAATAAAATTTAACTTTATTTCACGATTACTTTTTTTAATTTCAAATATTCATATTATACATAAATTAACACTATGGATATAGCTTCTAAATTGAAATAGTTGATAAAATAAATAATATATGGGTTAAGTATCATTTAAGACCCAAAACGCTAACTATTATCCACCTAAGTCCTATATTTTCATGTTTTCCTGAGAAAGATCCATTTTAGTCAAATAATTATCATTACAGACCCACTAATACCCTAAATACCTATACTCAATTATATAAAAGCTTTTAACAACCCATACTTCACTTTTTTTCTAATTTGTTTCTCTCTACGCGAAAAGAACAATGTTCTACTATTATAGGTGATTATCAATTTTTTACTCAATTTCTTGTTTTTCTTTTGTTCTCGTATGATTTCGATTTGTGTTTTTACTTGATTATGCGAAGATACTCGATTTTTGTATGTTTGGAAACTCGATTTTGAGTTCGAAATGTATGTTTTGGAAGTATATTTTCGTTATTTATGTAGTATGTGATAAGGGCATAAAATGCCAAGGATAATAAGGGGTCCAATTTATAATGTATAAAACCATATGGACTTACTTGTAAAGATATATAATGTAAGACATAAATGTAAATGTGGGGGCTAGCATGTAATTAGAGTAAACATAGCATGTGACAGTGGATCCCACTACTGGCACTATATAAGAAAAGATCATTTTACCCAAAAAATATACTTTCTAATCATTGGTACTTTATTTTGACTACATTCTCTCTCTAGAATCTTGTACTTGTTCGTCTGACGCCTTTTTACCATACACATTGCCCGATAATCTACCCTAGATATTCTGAGACTTATCATTGGCGCCGTTTGTGGGAAAGAGAGATACCCGGAGATCAGGTTCCCCAAAATCTTGACCCTATCAAAAACTTAAAATTCGAGGAATGAATACCGAGTCTAGAAATGAAAAGGCAAATGAGAGAGGTTCTGACAAGGAGAAGTCGTATTCAGAGGGTCGGTACTCTGAGGAGCTGTTTGATGATGATGATCAGGGTAATCAGGGCCGAAGCAAATGGTCGACCCTAATCATGACCATTCAACAGCTGTTGGACGACATTGCTAAGCTAAATGCTGAGAAAAAGATGGCTTTGGCTGAGAAGAAGTGTCGGCTCGACGGTCGAACCGAACGAACGTGTGAGGAAAGGAAAGAAGCCAATCGCGTTTCGATCGGGATGAATTAGACTTTTACAAAGGCAGAACTCGAGTGCGAAGGCTCGAGGGGTTGCAAGAGAAAAGTTTGGATTTTGGGTCAAGCATGGGTACGAATATTCAACTAGAGAAGATATGTGTGAGTCTTCTTCATCGGATGGAGATTTCTGATGCCTTAGAAAGGATAAAAGAATGACCACGGAGCGAGAAATTCGAAGGCGTAAGTCACTGCGAGCAAATATAGTCAAACCTCAAGGTGACAACATCGATAAAGTGACTCCGACATCTGCTGAAAAGGTTGGTACAGTCACAATTAACAGGGAGCAGCAAAATGGCCCTCGATTTCAATTTCCACCAGGGAGCCAGTCTTATGGCTACAGGTTCTGAAGCCAATTCGCAAACCCACTGAAAGAAGGGTTATTTGCAAGTCATGCAGAAGGTTTAGGAGGCGGAACTTTTAGCCTTATACATAATTGGAGGTCGTCCCCGCTGTCAGATGAAATCTTGTCGGGACATCCCCCGAAGCGCTTTGATATCTCGAAGCTCGAAAATATGACGGAAAGAAAGACCCTAACAACCACCTGGAAGCTTTTAAGAATTTTATGTTAAGCTTCGACAACGATGACAATTTGATCAGTCGAGCATTCTTGATGACATTTAAAGACAGGGCATCAAAGTGGTACAATCGATTGCCACAAGGATGCATTAAAAACTTCGCTATGTTTTGGATGATGTTCATGCAACAGTTCGTAGGAAGTAAGAACTTCTGAGCTAACGGAGATACAATTGTCAATTTCCAACAAAAGGTCGGAGACAGTTTGAGGGATTATACTCGACGCTTTAGATGCGAATATTGATCTTGACTATTGTGATGAAAGTGTGGCTCTGACTGGTTATAGATTAGGCTTGTTGCCTCGTTCGATGAAACAAGCCGTAACGAAGAAACATGCTTTTACTTTTTCTACCTTGTTAGCTCAGGTAGAAAAGCATATCCTGATTGAAAAACCTGAAGCATCAGAGTTGGTTGCACAAATCCAACAAACCACTCAAGCTTTGGTTGTTACGTATCAAAAGACTCCACAAAAAAAAGTCATGATTCCTCAGCCACAACCGATAACTAATGTAGCACTAACAATACAGCAATCAAACAGGAAAGGATCAGGGAATCAGACTCATAGGGTACGAAATAATTACCAGGGAAATAATTACCGACCCATATCGAATAAATGGGTTCGACCTGACTACTTCGCTAATTTGACTGAATATGTTGTAACTATCTTCGACAAGTCAAAGAAAGTGTACACTTCAGGAAGCCATTTCCGATCGAAACTCCTCGTGAAGGTTGAAAAAATCGCTACTGTAGGTATCACGAGGATGTAAGTCATGATACCAAAGATTTCATTGCGCTCAAGAACGAAGTGCAAGCGCAAATTGACAATGGAAAATTGCTCGAGTACGTAAAGAAACAAGCTCAGCAAGGCGGAGCGGCTAAACAGATTGTAGCAGCGCCAAAGTATGAAATCTCTTTGGTGATATCCGAGGTCACCGATTTATTTGATGTGTCCATTGAGTATTTGAACTCGTATAAAGACAGGAATGTGATCGAAGTAATTGAGGAAGTAGTACATGTGGCGCGAGGAAAGGTAAGCTACATGTGTAAGTTTTTCGAGTCTCTAACTATTTTCAGGGGCGACTCAATGACAGGTATAACCAATATGTCTCGGAAGAGGCACGTGGTTAATCTGGCTACACAGCTAGAGGCAAGAGCTTCGCCTCACTTATACCGAAACCCATCCCCCATTTTGTGATTTGATGATGATAATATGAGAGACACCAGTCCTCATGAAGACGCGGTCGTAATTGTAGGGGCTATTGCTGGTGAGGAGGTTCGGAGAATATTGGTGGATACTGGGAGTTCGGCAAACATTATTTTCTTATCTAATTTCTCAGGGTTTAGGAATAAACCAGTGATCGTTAAATCGAATCGAACTATTATTGGTTTTACAGAAGTATCGGCAGAGGTAGTCGGTGAGTTTGAAGGAAGTAACGGTCCTGTTTATAGTCGTAGATGCTCCCACATCACATAACGTAATTTTTGGTCGATCTTGGATATAAAGGATGCATGCCGTAACCTCTACGGTTCATCAGTGCTTAAAGTATGTGATCGGAAACAATGTCGGCATTGTCAAAAGAAGACAAAAGATAGTGAGAGAATGTTATCGAACACCACTCGCAACAAAATCAGATAAGAAGATGGTCGATGTAAGGGATTAGCAGCTAGGGGGGTCGGCCCTTGGATCGGAACCTGCAGACGATCCTATGGAGACCCCAGGATTATTACTTACCGTTGAAAGTTGTGAAAACTACGAATTTTCCAAAGGTAAGGTTTTGAAGATTGGTGTAAACTTGTCCCCCTTTTTTCGAAAAAAATTGATTGATTTTCTTGGACAGAAGATACATTTGTTTGCCTGGTTCTCAGAAGATGTTAGAGGGGTCCCTGAGAGTATTATCTATCATCAATTGTCCATAAATCCAAGTGTTCGACCTATAACGCAAAAATACCGAGCTTTGTCCCAAGAAAAGGCAGAGGAAATTATTTTAGAGGTCGAAAGGCTAACAAGGATATGACATATAAAGGAGTCATAGTATCCGCGTTGGACAACAAATCCAGTTTTGGTGAAAAAGAAAAACGGAAAATGGAGAATGTGCGTAGACTTCACGGACCTCAACAGAGCGTGTCCTAAGGACCCATTTCCCATGCCGAGGATTGGCCAGTTGGTAGATTCAACATTATGAAGCAAGTTATTATCATTCATGGACGCCTACGCAGGGTACAACCAGATAAAGCTAGATCAAAGAGATCAGGACAGTACCACATTTATCACAGGGAGGGGTTTATACTGTTACAAGGTTATGCCATTTGGTCTGAAGAATACAAGGGCTACTTATCAGAGGCTTGTGAATGCAGGGAGGGGTTTACCACTACGCCGAGAAATTTTGTTCCTATATATAGCGGTCACAGAGCAAGCGGTGAGCGCGGCTTTAGTTCGAAAAGAGGATAAGATCCTTAAACATGTCTACTATGTGAGTAAAAGTCTGATAGATGCTGAAAAGCAGTATTTGAAGCTAAAAAAATTAGCACAGACTCTTGTAACATCTACTAGAAAAATGCGACCGTATTTTCAAGGTCACTCTATTATGGTTTGAACTGCATTCCTCCTAAAAAGTGTTTCAATATTTATGGTCGTATGTCGAAATGGTCGGTAGAGTTGGGGGACTTTGATATCAATTTCGAACTGATAACGGCTATTAAAGGGCAAGCTTTAGCAAACTTCTTAGTGGAGTTTCATTCTGGTAGGCCTCAGGAAGTATCAGTCGAGCCAGAGGTAAATGCGGATGAGTATCCGAAATGATGGTGGTTCAAGTATCAGCAGACGCGGGGTGGTGTCATGATTTCTACACCAACAGGGATCGCGATACATCAAGCGATTCGTTTTGGTTTCAAAGCTTTGAACAACGAAGCCGAGTACGAGGCAGCACTGGCGGGTTTAAGGTTGGCACAGGTTTGTGGAGCTAGAAACGTTCAGCTGATAAGCAATTCACAGCTGCTGATTAATCATGCAACGGGACAATCCGAGGCGAGAAAATAACAACTAGTGCAATACTCAGCAGCTTTGAGAATTTTGGCTTCGTCTTTTAAAAAGGTTACTTATGAGCATGTCTGAAGGGAAGATAATACGACCGCTGATTCATTGGCAACAACAACATATGTAGGAGAATACCTCCAGATTTTGACTCATGAGTATCCATCTATTTTGAAGAGAAAAGACTTGGAAAGTCGACCAGACATGGCTTGTCGAATTTCAACGGTTTCGAATACTGATTGGAGGTGTAACATTATGAAGTTCTTGGCTGATGAAGTATTGTCTGATGATAAAATTATAGCAAAGAGAATTCAGTACAAGGCGCGAGGTTTTTCCGTATTGGGAAATGTTCTCTATAAGAAATCTGCAAACAGACCTCTGTTAAGGTGTCTGGGGCGCGAAGAATCACAGATGGTATTGTCCGAGCCACACAATGGTGAAGAGTCAGCACATTGTGGCTTCATGATACTAATTAGGAGAGTTTTTTGTCAGGTTTTTACCGGCCTACGTTATCTGTCAATGCCAAAGAGCTGGTCAAAAGATGTAAAACATGCCAGAGGTTTGCTAATTCAATCCACACCCCAGTAGTCCCCCTCGAGTCCATCTCTGAGGGTCTACCATTCGACGGGAAGGGGATAGAACTAGTAGGACGACTTCCATTAGCAACTGGAGGAAGACAGATTATCGTGGTCGTAGTGGATTCTTTCTCAAAATGGGTTAAAGCGGGGCCATTGTCAGGAACCAGAGCTAAAGATGTGGTAAAATTCATATGGTCGAACATTTGCTGCCGGTATAGGGTCCCTCAGAAGATAACCATGGATAATGCCCCCCAGTTTGACAGCAATGAAATGATGGAATTTTGTGCAAACCACAATATACACCAGTGTTTTTCAGCTCCATTTCATCCTCGAGCTAATGGGCAGGTTAAAGTAACCAACAGAACAATCATCATAGGATTGAAGAGGATTTTGGAAGGAAAGGCTGGAAAATGGCAGGATTTTTTACAAGAGGTGTTGTGGGCATAACGATCCACGCCTCAAACTGCGACACAAGAATCACCTTACGGTCTGGTATACGACATGGATGCGGTAATCCCTTAGAAACAATGTTCCCTTCTTTCAGAATTGACCATTATGAGGAAAGTGCTAATGATAAAAATCAGGTTTTGGCTTTGGATTTAGTAGAGGAAAAACAAGCTAAAGCTCATCTAAGCTCCTTGCATTATCAGACCTTGATGATGAGTAGGTATGCTTCGAAAGTTCGGAGAAGATACTTCAAAGTTGGGGAAAACGTTTTGCGAAACGTTTTCCTCCATACAAAAGACAAGCATCTTGGGAAGTTGGCACCTAATTGGGAAGAACTGTACCAAGTGATAGAAAAAGTAAAGTTAGGAACTTATCGGTTGAAAGATAAATTTGGTCGACCTCTACGTCTCCCTTGGAATATCGAGCACCTTAAATTGTACTTGGAATGATTTGTAATTTTTATCGTTTTTCACTTCCATTGTAAGACAACTTTTGTCGGCGGCACACTATTTCCTACCCTAGTGGCGCGGGGAGGTTTTAATGAGGTGTCTACTTAAACCGACCCGTTTTAGTAAATTTTTAGAGCCTAAATACAAGTCTATATTGGTAACAATGTCGAACCTATTAAAAGGGTTTTTCAACTTTCAAGTTGATCAACAATGTCAAACCTGTTAAAATGGTTTTTCAACTTTCAAGTTGATCAACAATGTCGAACCTTTTAAGAGGGTTTTTCAACTTTCAAGTTGATCAACAATGTCGAACATGTTAAGAGGGTTTTTCAACTTTCAAGTTGATCAACAATGTCGAACCCGTTAAAGGGTTTTTCAACGTTCAAGTTGATCAACAATGTCGAACCCATTAAAGGGTTTTTTAACTTTCAAGTTGATCAACAAATTCGAACCTACTAAAGGGTAATTTCAACATTAACGTTGATTGACAAAGTCGATCATGTCACAAGGCCTTTTTTCAACCATGAGTTGATCTACAAATTCAGACGTAATAAAATTTGTTAAATCTTGGCATCGGAAACTGATCACATTCGATTGCAAAAAGAGACAGGATGATGAACATAGTCTTAAAAACACAGGTGTGAATAAAAATTCCACCAAGGACAAACAAGTTAAGTCTTGATAATTACAAAAAAAACATAAAGATCCGAGATGCAGAGTTCAAGCATCGGAGGATTTATCGGTTGGTTTGATGTCTACAAATTCAGGGTCGGTACAATCAACACCTTCGGGATAGTCTTCTTAAGAGACATCTAACCACATTGACCCAAATGGCATTCGAGGCCATTGAACGTGGAAATTCAGAACATAGCCGGCCCTCGCGTTAGCGATTTCCTTCTCCATGACCTTTTTGCACTTGACGGAAAAGAGACGGTTTTCTTCCATGATTTGGTCGAGGGTCATTCGGCGCTTCCGAATTTCCTTAGCCATTTTTGTTGATTGCCAATGAAGGAAACCATTTTGAAGCTTCCGAGCAGCCAACTTCTCGACAGCTTTGGTGCGATCTTCCTTGGCTTGGGAGACAGTTTTTTCTCAGTGTTTTTCTTTCACATCAAGAGCCCAAATTTCAGTCTCGAAAGTGTCGGCCGTTGGTTGGAAAGATCAATAGAGTCTTGTGACTCTTTAGCTTTGGAAGAAACGCTTCTTTTAAGCTCGGCAAGTTCCCTCTGAAGCTTCAACACTTCTCTCTCCTTTTGTGCTATGGAGGCGAGCATGTTTTGCAGAGAGAGTTGACCAAGACGTCGGAGTCTTGTAGGAAGAAGGAGTTCGAGCTTTGGGCATGAACAGGCAAGAACGTAGGGTCAGGGCGCATGAAAGTTCCTTGGCCTAGTACAACAAGATCACCTGAATGACTCGAGGCTTTGTTTTTACCTCCAGAGTGATTTCCTTCCGATCCATGCCCTCTCTCACAAGCCTCGATGGGGGTAGACAGCTTTGCACCACCAAATTATTCAAACATAATGGGAATGGTAATTTGCTCCGTGGGAAGGTCGACATGCACTTCGTGTGCAACAACCTTCCCTTTAGATATATTGTTTAAATAAGGGTTTCCTTCTTCAGCCACGACGTCCTTTTTCCTCTTGTCGCCACGAACTTTCTGCCCTCTCTTGATAGCCGCAGGAGATTTGTCATCATTCGCAACTGGGTCGCTGAGGATGACAGTGGTATCTGGTTCTGAGGGAGACACTACAATAGAATTGTTCACATCGCCGTCTTGCTCATTTTCTGCATCAGATAACTCCTCCGATTTCACACGTTTGCTGGGCGCCCGATCTTGTTTAGGAAAAAATACCTCAAAGTCTGGGGCCTCAAGTCTTCTCACGAAGTCAACAACATAAGGAGGGGTCCGTAGTTCTTTGAGGCTCAGAATTTCGTTGGAGCAATGCCAAAGTTTGTTGCTGATAAGATTAGTGTTTTTGAAGCATTGGTGAAACTTCTCGCCCCAATTCTTCCTGTAAAAGGCTTCGAGTTTGGTAAAAATCGTCGAAGCTTCCTTAAGATGCATTTTCCTCAGCTGCTGAATGGTTACCTTGCAAACTAAAAGAGAATCACCGATAAAAAAATATTCCCAAATATATACCTTCAGGAATCCATTTGAATGTAAGACGCCTCAGATTTTCTCTATTGTAGGTGATAAGGGAGTAATTCGCCGATCTTAATAGATAAGGGGTCAATTGTAAATAGAAGGAGATAAATATGCCTATTATTGTATTTATTGTTTATTAGAAGGCAATTTGTAAACAAAATATTTTATATAGGACTAAAGGTGAAATAAAACAAGACCATCAAGGACATAAACGGATCCACCCTTCCCCACTATAAAGGGAACCCATTATTCTTGGTAGGTGGGACAATTCATTATTATATTCTCTTTCTACTTTCTCTCTCTACATTTTGAGCTTTAGTCACATCAGGTCCAAGATCCAATATTCTTCTTTCTTATCATTTATTCTCTCATCATTGGCGCCGTTTGTGGGAACACGTGATACCAAAAAGGAATTTTTTTTCTTTGAAAATCGCAATTTGATCTTTTTCTGACTTTCCCAAGTTCATGAAGGATTGCACTGAGAAAAGAACGCCAGTGTCGTTCGAAAAAGAAGAGATGCAAACAGGCAGAAGAGAGGAGCGGGTAGTTCTACCTCAGGTCCAGTGGCAACCATCAAATAGCCAGAACCAGGGGTACCGTATCAGTAGCCAGTTCATCAACTCAGGAGATGAAGGTCTGTATGGGATTCAGACCGAGGGGCTTGGAGGCGGAGCATTCAGATTCGGAATAAATTGGAGAGCTTCACCGTTATCCGACGAAATATTATCAGGACATCTCCCGAAGAGGTTTGACATTTCCAAATTGGAGAAGTATGACGGTAAGTGGGATCCATATAATCATTTGGAAGCCTTCAAGAACTTTATGTTGAGTTTTGATAACGACGATAAGCTATTATGCCGGGCATTTTTGATGACCTTCAGGGATCGGGCGTCTAAGTGGTACAACCGGCTACCATAGGGTTGTATTAAAAACTTCGGTATGTTCTGGATGATGTTCCGTCAGCACTTTCTGGGAAGCAAAAGTTTCCGAGCCAACGGAGATACAATCATGAACTGTAAGCAGAGGCTAGGAGAGAGCCTCAGGGATTACATCAGGCGTTTTATTGATGCAAAGACCGACCTGGATCATTGCAAAGAGAACGTGGCGCTAACAGCGTATCGCTTAGGGTTGCTTCCAGGACCGATAAAGCAAGCGGTCACTAAAAAGCAAGCTTTTACTTTTTCTGCCCTTCTGGCTCATGTGGAGAGGCAGATACTGATAGAAGAAACTGAGGCGTCTGAGTTGGCTGCGCAAATTCAACAGATCGCGCAAGAGTCGGTCGTTATAAAGCAGGGGGGTCAATCTAGCTATGCTCAGCAATTCCAGCCAGTCAACACAATACCACCGACCCAGTCCTTACCAATCAAGCCCTTAGCTTCCCAGAGCCAAAAATCAAAGCAGACAAACCAAGTGGTTTCGCACCCCATGTCTAATAAGGGGATCCGACCTGCTTACTTCGCTGACTTGACAGAATGTGTGTCCTCGATCTATGAAAAGACTAAGAAAAACGGGATATATCGGAGGCCTTTCCCCATACCAACACCTCGGGAGCACAGGAACAACCGATATTGTCGCTACCATGAAGTTGCGGGACACGATACTAAGGATTGCATTGCTCTAAAAAAGGAGATAAAGATGCTAATATATCACAGAAACCTCCTTGAGTACGTGAAAAAGAAAGCGTAGCAAGGCACAGCTTCAAAAACAATCGTGACGATGCCGAAGTCCAAGACCACAATGACGATTTCTAAAGTGACCGACCATTTTGATGTCTCCGTCGAGTATCTCGATCCGGATGTAACTCGTAACCTCATCGGGGTCATCGAAGAGGAAGTTGCGGAAAGTAACGGGAACTTAAGAAACCTTTGTCAATTCTTTGAATCATTGACTATTTTTTGGGGTGATTCTATGGCAGATATGCACTCCTCCAGAAAGTGAAGTATTGTGAACCTGGCTACTCAGTTGGAAGCTCGACCCTATCCCCATTCAAAAGGCATCCCTTTTCCGATTATGTATTTCGACGACGACGACATGAGAGATATAGTCGGCCCTCATGAAGACGTCGTCGTGATTGGGGCGGCCATTGCGAGGGAGGAGGTCTGACGCATCTTAGTAGACACTGGTAGCTCAGCAAACATAATCTTTGCATCGACTTTCGCGAAGTTCAGGGAGCCCCCGGTCATTACACGCTCGGATCGAACTATTGTAGGGTTTACGGGTTCGGAAGCAGACGTGGTCGGTGAGTTTGAAGGCATCGTTCAGCTGGGCCGCAGACCATTCAAAAAGGAGGTCACTGTTTTATTCGTCGTGGTAGACGGACCAGCCTCTCACAATGCAATCTTTGACAGATCGTGGCTGTCGTGAATGCACGCAGTGTCATCCACGGTTCATCAATGTTTGAAGTACGTGGTCGGGAACAACGTGGGGGTAGTGCGAAGCAGCCAGAAAGCGGCAAGAGAATGTTACCGAGCGGCTTTAACACTAAAAAAGGATCAAAAGATAGAGCAAGCGCGGGACTAGCAATTAGTGGGACTTCCCTTGGGGTCATTACCCGTCAATGATCCTAGAGAAGCCCCAGTTTTTTAACCACCGATGAAGAATGCAAAAAAACAACAGTTTACCAAAGGAAAAGTTTTACGGATTGGAATCCAATTATCATCAGGCTTCAAGAAACAGTTGTTATTATTGCTACTGGAGAATTTAGATTTATTCGCGTGGTGTTCGAAGGACGTGACCGGCATCCCTGAGAACCATGTGATTTACAAGCTAACTATCAACAAAAATGTGAGACCCATTTCAAAAAAAACGTCGGGCTTTTTCCCCAGAAAAGGCAGAAATCATTCTGAGAGAAGTTGAAAGAATGCTCAGCGTCAGGCACATCAAAGAATCAAGTTACCCACTCTGGACATCCAATCTTGTCCTGGTAAAAAAGAAGAACGAGAAGTGGAGGATGTGTGTGGACTTTACCGACCTTAATCGATCATGCCCAAAGGATCCCTTCCCAATGCCAAGAATTGACCAGTTGGTGGATTCCACGTCAGGAAACAGATTACTTTCTTTTATGGACGCGTATGCGGGCTACAACCAAATCAAGTTGCACCCAGCGGATCACGAAAACACAACATTTATCACGGGTCGAGGCTTGTATTGCTATAAGGTTATGTCGTTCAGATTAAAAAATGCTGGAGCGGCTTATCAAAGGTTGGTTAACAAGACCTTCGACTGCCAGATAGGGAGGAATATGGAAGTTTACATCGATGACATGCTAGTGAAGAGTGGCACAGATGAGGACCATCTCGCCGATTTGAGGGAAACCTTTGATAATCTAAGGGGTATAAATCTCAAGCTAAACCCGGAGAAATGCTCCTTTGGGATAAGGTCGGGCAAGTTCATGGGGTTCTTTGTTAGCGAAAAAGGAATCGAGGCAGACCCGACCCAATTACAAGCTCTTACCGACATGACACCGCCTAAGAATATCAAGGAGGTCCAGATATTAACCGGGTGTCTCGCGGCCTTGAATCGATTTATCTCTCGTTCATCTAATAAGTGCGCTCCATTTTTTCAGGTTTTGAGAAACGCCGAGAATTTTGTTTGGACGCCGGCTTGCAGCGCCTCCTTTTGGGGATCAAAACTTATTTATCATCCTTGAACCGTCTAACGAAGCCCCCGACAGGGGAGACTCTTTTTCTTTACATAGCGGTTCAGATTTTGCAGTAAGTGCGGCTCTGATTAGTGAATCGGGACCGGTCCCCAAAGCGGTATACTTTGTGAGCAAAAGCTTATTGGATGCGGAGACACGGTATTTGAAGTTGGAGAAAATGGCCCTAGCTTTGGTGACCGCGGCACAAAAAATGCGGTCGTATTTTCAGGCCCACCCCATTTTCGTCCGAACCTCGTTTCCACTCAAGTACGTGCTTCAGCGACCGAACATGTCAGGAAGAATGTCCAAATGGTCGGTCGAGTTAGGCGACTTCGATATCAACTTTGAGCTACGGACAGCTATCAAAGGCCAGTCTCTGGCTAATTTTATAGTCGAATTCCATTCCGACCGCCCGGACCAAGACACGCCGCCTGAAAAGGACAAACCAAATGAGTGGGTTATCCAAACCGATGGTGGGTCGAACGTCAATGGATGCGGTGCGGGCGTACAAATAGTCACCCCAACGGGCATAAGTATGCATCAGGCAATCCAATTTGGTTTTCCTACTTCTAACAACGAAGCCGAATATGAAGCCGCCTGGCCGGTTTGCGACTAACACAGGTATGCGATGTGCGTCTTGTTAGTGATTCTCAGCTTTTGATCAATCAAGCCTCGGGAGCGTCGGAAGCTAGGAAAGAACATCTAGTTCAGTACTTAGCAGCATTATGAGTATTAGCCGCGTCATTCGCCAAGGTAATGTATGAGCATGTCCCAAGAACCGAAAATGTGGTAGCCGACTCCCAAGCATCGGCCTCTTGCTCAAGTAGTTACCCTTGGGTAACCGAACAAGAAAAACCATCGATCATAAAGAGGAGAGATCTGGATAATCGACCAGAAATGGCTTGTCAGGTGTCTTCGGTAACTATTTCAGATTAGCAAAGGGATATTATTGCTTTCCTGGCCGGAGGATTACTACCAGACGATAGTATCTCGGCTCGAAAGATACGAAACAAAGCCCGGGGCTACGTGTTGTTGGGGGACATATTATACAAAAAGTTGTTTAGCAAGCCTTTACTGAGATGCCTGGGGGTAAATGAGTCATAGATCATTGTATCCGAGCTACACAATGGAGAGGGCGCGGCTCTGATAAGAAGAATTTTTCTAGCCGGTTTTTATTGGCCAACAATAACGGCTGATGCTCAGTAGATAGTAAAAACCTGCGACACTTGTCAAAGATTCGCGAACGCGATCAACATACCTGAGGCCCCTTTAGAATCAATATTTGAAGGCCTAACTTTTGATTGATGGGGAATCGATCTCGTAGGGCCATTACCGATGGCATCTGGTGGAAGACAAACGATCGTGGTGGTTGTGGATTACTTTTCCAAATGGGTAGAAGCCGAGCCATTATCGGCTACAAAGACTAAGGATATCATCAGATTTATTTGGTCGAATATTTGCTGTTGGTTCGGGGTACCTCAGAAGCTCACCATGGATAACGGACCTCAGTTTGACAGCAGTGAGATGAAATCTTTTTGTACGACCCATATGATTAGGCAATGCTTCTCTGCCCCTTTCCATCCCTAAGCGAACGGGCAAGTCGAAGTTACGAACCGAACCATTTTGGACGGACTCAAAAAGAACCTAGAACAAAAAGCTGGCAAATGGTCGGGTTACTTGCAGGAAGTGTTGTGGGTTTATCGAACTACACCTCGAACGGCGACTAAAGAATCTCCTTATGCCTTAGTATATGGAATGGATGTGATCACCCCAATATAGTCAATCTTCCCACCTTCTAGGGTCGGTAGCTATGATGAAAATAAAAATGAGGATGACACACGATTGACTCTAGACCTGATAGAAGAAAAACGGTACCGAGCTCAACTAAATTCGTTACATTATCAGACCCTAATGAGGAGTCGGTATGCATGAAAAGTGCGTCGGCGGGAGTTCAAAGTTGGAAGAGTTTTTCTACATACCAAAGACAAAAGCCTCGATAAGCTTGCCCCGAACTGGGAAGGACCGTACAAAGTGGTGGAAAGAGTTAAGAGCGGGACATATCGGTTGCAGGACAAGCTCGGACGTTCGTTAAGGCTCCAGTGGAACATTGAACATTTGAAATTATATTTGGAGTAATTTTGTTGATTTTTGTAACTTGTAAGCAGTGTTTGTGTAAAAACCTTTGGTCGGGGATGCACTATTTCCTACCTCGGTGGCGCGAGAAGATTTTAATGACGCATCCATAACAACCGACCTTTTTAATCCAAAATTTTGCCTTTAAATCTCAAAAGTATTAAAAATTAGTCTGTTAGCTGACGAGCTAATGAACAATTTTTTAGTAATCTTAATTACTCAACGGAACCTTAATAGTTTTTTCAGTGTTTAAACTGATCTACGTTTTTATTCCCGACCCTATGGAAAAAATTTCAATTATACATTGATCAACAGAACTTTAATAGGGTTTTCAGTGTTTAAATTGATCTACGTTTTTATTCCTGACGCTATGGGAAAATTTTCAATTATACATTGATCAACAGAACCTTAATATATTTTTCAGTTTTTAAACTGATCTACGTTTTTATTCCCGACCCTATGGGAAAAGTTTCAATTATACATTGATCAACGGAACCTTAATAGGTCTTCAGTGTTTAAATTGATCTACATTTTTATTCCCGACCCTATGGGAAAATTTTCAATTTTACAATTGATCAACATAACCTTTATAAGTGTTTCACTATTCGCACTAATCCACATTTAATTTCCGACCCTATGGGAAAATTTTCAATTTTACATGGATCGACCAAACCTTACATGGTTTTTTTTATATTCTACCAATTCACATTTTTGTGCCCGAGCAACTATGAATTTATGAAAGCATAGAGCAAATAACATCACAATTGTAGATATTGACTGTCCAGAAACATCGGTTACAAAAACGGTTTAAAAGGGTTCTACAGACCCAACAGTTCAAAACTTTAAATACAAAGACATACGAGGTCAAGCATCCTCTTCTTTAGACTCGTATTCGGCGTCGTCCGACTCTTCGTCCTCACAAACCACACCAGTGAGGCGATCGACATTAGGAGCATCCAACTACATTCACCCAAGGGGCAGGTCGGGGAAACGCTGATGAAAGGTCAGCATATAAGCGGCTTTAACCTCAGCCGTCTCCTTCTCCATCCACTTCTGGCACTTGTGAGCAAAAAGGGCATTAGCACTCTTCAGGTCGAAAATTTCCTGCACCAACTGCCCGGCGCGGTCATCCCCGTCTTTTCTGACTTGCGCCACGGTTTGTTCGACCGTCTTCAGCTGCTCTTCCAAAATCTCTTGAGCCGCCTTTTCTTTCTTCACCTCCTCTTCAAGCGCGACAACTTTCCCCTCCGCGTCCGCCAGCTTCTAGCTCAGCTCCCCTGTACGACGCTCTTTCATCGCCAAGGGCACGATCATATTGTACAAAGACAGGTATATCTCATCTCTTATCCGCAAAGGAAAGGTATGCGGACTCCCGGGCACGGATAGTACTGGCAGCTTAGTACCGCTCGGCGACGCCACAACATTTTTTGAGCCTTTGAGGGACTAGCATTGTCGGGGATCACCATTACGGGATCGGCTACAATCGCACCCTTAACTCCCCCAAATTGCTCAAAGAGTTTCGGGACAGTTGCATTATCGGCACAAGCAGACGCCGCGGCAGATCCGCCCTTTTTCTTCGAGCGTTTCGGATTTTTGGCCTGAGCACCATCTGCTTTAGTCTTCCCCTTCCGCTTTTTGGCCATCTCCTCGGACCGGTGAGACTCGCCTTCCTCTGCGGAAGCTTCATCCTGTTGTCCCTCCTCGTCGGCTTCTTTAGCCCCGGTATTTGCCTGCTCGGTCTCGTCATCCGATTTGGGGCGCTTGCTGGGAGCCTTGTTGCGCTTTGGGAGAAACAAGTGGGCGTCGGGCGCATCCGTCTTCGCGACCAAGTGCACCAGGGTGGGTGGTTGGTGCAACTGCTCAATAGTGAGCGATTCAGACGAGCAACGCCAGAGGTTACTCGTGATCAGGTTCGTATTTTTGAAGGCGTGATGGAACGCCCGACCCCAATGCTTCCTGGCATAGTCCTTCAAAATTTGAAAGGTGACTTTGCCGGGTTTGAAGTGATCCTTCTTCAACCCCTGGATAAACTCATTCGACACTGCACAAAGGATCGGTCCATTACGTTAAAAAATTAATAATAAAAATAAAATAAAAATAGAATAAAATAATATATATATATATATACCATCAGGAACCCAGGTCTGCAGCAGTCGCCTCGGGTTCTCATTGTTATAGGGACGGCCATTTTCCCAGCAGCCACTGAGGAAGACGAATCGGTGCTTCCAACCTTTGTCGCTTTCGAGAAAGTCATTCACAATCTTCCAAGTATTGGCCAAGGAAAAATAGAAGAAGGGGGGCTTGGGAGACTTCGAGAGTCCGAACATGGCTATGTACTCAGTCATTGGCATGCCCCGACCCGATAGGCGTGAGGCCATTATGCATGACATCAGCGTATACCACGCGTTAGGTGTTAACTAAGAAGGGCAGATGTCAAGGGTCCTGAAATACAAAGCAATCTCAGGATCTAGAGGAAACCTGCCCCAGTTGAAGAGCTCTGTGAAGATAACGATCACTAGTGACCGAACATGCACGACTGTCTCCCTAGGAGTGGGAAATCGGACGGTGACGCACTCCGGAATACCCCACCGGATCAGAAGCTCTTCCTACTCCGCAACAGAGAAGTAAAGGTACTTGCCCTAAAAAAGGGAAATGACATTATCCCTGGGCAACCGACGGTGGTAGCATGTGGTTATGACCGCCTCAATCTCCGCGGGAAGAGGCTCTTCGAGAGGAGCAGCAGTGTTGCCAACAGCGGCAATACCTTCCTCTGCGGGCAAATCGACCGCCTCAGGCTCCTCGGTATTTACTACCGGGATCGCATCTGACCAAAGGGGGCTAGCCGCTGAAGGATCGTACGGTTGGACAGGAGGATCTGCAAGACCGGAACTGCTTCCGGTTTGGGCAAGTTGCGACTCTTTTCGTTGGTTGAGACCCAAATGGGTACGCGCAGTATTAATGTTGGTCCGGTACCCTTGGATATCGGGTGTAAGCTAGATTTACTCGGAGAGTTATCTCCCGCGGGAGAAGTTGAAGTGCTTGATTCTCCTATGGAAAGAAATTTAGCTTTGCCTCAACGTCGGGGTGGAAAATTGGTCGGAGTAGTATAAGAATTCACCAAATAAAGCGTCGGGCGAATGAGTTGAGTAGTCGGGGAGTGCGGAGAGCTGCTTCTTGAGGGAATAACAATGGCCTCGGGGGTTCGAGCGTCGGACTATTCGTGTAAAGTAAAGGATTTGGCAGGGATCGGATCAAGAAGGACGGGGTCGTAGGGAAGCGGTACGGGCATAAAGGGTTTGGTGTCAGAACTCCAAATCAGTCTCGCGGCTCGATACTCTTCAGCGCAGTAACTAATACTAGCCCAATCTTCAAATCCGAACACAGACTCTTTCTTCTATTTAGTTTTTAGTTTTGGCTTCGGGTTCCTATTTTACATAAAACTTGCTCTCTCTCTCTAGAAACGGTCCGGACAGCACTTTCTCTCTCTAGAATTCCTCTGAGGGTGATTCTTGCACATGAGGTATTTATAGGCACCCTCACTTAACCGTTTCACGTACGAGGGAGTCCAAACGACGGAAAGCAGCGGGAAGTCGAAGGGCCTCCCGAAGAACTGTGCAGACAAGCACGCTTCAAGTACTCGGATGACACGTGTCACTCTTAATCAGACTAGCATTGTAGGTCTGCACCAGCTAGCTCAGGTAGATACGTTAGATGGGCCTCATCTACTCGGCTTATTTTCCAAAGCCTGATCACCGGTTTAGGCCCATGTGGAATTTGCCAAAAAGGGTTGGAAGCAGATCCACGATAAATCGGTGCAGCATCGGGACAATTCACGACCGTCCCAGTAACAAGAAGTATGGAGGGTCGGTCATCACTCAGGGGAAAATATTCAACCGAGGTAATCCGGTCAATCGGTACCGAGGTTTAGAGGACAAAGGCGTTTCGAACTGATTCTTTTACAAGTCTTCATTCCCGATGCTCTTAAAGACTGGGGGGGCTACTGATAAGGGAGTAATTCGCCGATCTTAATAGATAAGGGGTCAATTGTAAATAGAAGGAGATAAATATGCCTATTATTGTGTTTATTGTTTATTAGAAGGGAATTTGTAAACAAAGTATTTTGTAAAGGACTAAAGGTGAAATAAAACAAGACCACCAAGGACATAAACGGGTCCACCCTTCCCCACTATAAAAGGGAGCCCATTATTCTTGGTAGGTGGGATAATTCATTATTATATTCTCTTTCTACTTTCTCTCTCTACATTTTGAGCTTTAGTCACATCATGTCCAATATCCAATATTCTTCTTTCTTATCATTTATTCTCTCATCAGTAGGGTCGGCCGTTTTTCCAAGCGTCGCTGATAAAGACGAACCGATATTTCCATGATTTGTCAACCTCCAGTAAGTTCTTTACTATCTTCTTTGGGTTGGCAAGGGAGGAGTTGACGAAGGGCAGCTTCAGAGATTTTGGCAGCCTAGATATCCTATATATTGCTCCATGGAGATTGGGATCCCAGATAGTCGAGAATCCATAATGGTAAACATCGGAGTATACCAAGCGTTAGGGGTTAGTTGGGTTGGACATATCTCAAGGATCTCAAAATACCTGATGATTTCGGGATCAAGGGGAAGTTGCGGACCCCAATTGAAGAGCTCGGTGAAAAATACTATTTCTCGAGCCTCTACAGATAATAGAGTTTTACCAGGCTTGGGGAAGCGAACTTAACACACTCAGGAATTTCCAGATTTTCTTCAAACCTTCTTCCTCATCGGGAGAATAATAAAGGTATTTGCCATTGAAAAGGGACATGATATGTTCGCTGGTCAGACAAATGTGGTAACCCGTTACAACATCGACGATTCCAGGAGGCAGCGACTCCCTTTCAACGTCACCAACAACGATGGTATTTCTGTTTCCAGATTTGTTGGAATGTCTGGTTCAGTGTTTTCATTTTCAGCTCCTACTGGTTCAGATACCATGATAGGCGCGTCTTCAACTCTCACCGATGCAGATATCTTGAAGGGGTTGGTCTTCTCAACATCTTTGCTTCCTTCCTTCGCTGATGCAGAGGCCTTGGAGGAAGGTTTAAGAGTGGCTTTTCCAGTAGCATCGTCATCAACCCTTGTCGACGCAATTGCCTCAGAAGGTGTGTGTGTAGCCTTTTCAGCAGATTTTTCCTCGGCCTTTACCGATGCAACTCCCTTGGAGGAGGATTTATGACTAGTTCTCTCGACGAGTTTTCCGTCAACACCCGCCGATGCAGCGTTTTTGGAAGACTTATGAGTTTTTTTCACAGCCGCGGCATTTTTCGTTCCCGTGGGTAGGGATTTATCAGCGGATGTCAACCCACTAGAGGAAGGAGTTGCAAGGACCGCACTCGAGCTGCTATTGGCCCAGACGTGGCCATGTGCTGGGACTCCAACCTTTTTAGCAGTGGCTTCTTCGCGTTTCCTCCTCTCTTCATATTTCTGAACCACCCATTTAGGAGTAGTCGCAGTGTTGTGGCCGGTCCGACGTCCCATGATAGTCGGGGTCAGTTGGACATATTCGTGAGGAGGAGTGGATGAGGAGCTAGAGTCACCAATAGTCAGAAATAAAGTTTTGGGTCGGTTGATAATATTCCAAGGTCTTGAAGAAGGGAGAAGATTTTCAGCGTCGGATCTTCTGGGAGAAAAGTGAGCAGCAACGATAGGCCTCCTCGACGAAGAAGCCCTTGGAGTGGTCGGAAGATTCGCGTTGAGGGAAAGGTTCGAGGGGCCTGAATTTTTGGGTTTGGGGAAGATCAACGATTCTGAACTCTGGGGCGATACAATACCTTTGTGGATTACCCGGCGACTCGGTATTCTTCTGCCCAGTCGGTGATTTGTAGATAGTCGGTGAAACCAAAGACTGGTTTTCAGGAGAATCGGTTTTCTTATTCGGTTTCTTGCGAGACGGGGGTCTTCTCATAAACTAAGTTGGATTTTCTTTCTCTAGAAAAAGAAGAGTAGCAAAATTTCAAAGCAAATTTTAATATCCGTTCTAATATTAAATCAAAACAAAATATGGCAAAAACAATTAAGATTATTTTTATAATAATTAAGATTATTTTTTATAATAATTATAGCATAATTTTTTTATTGTGTAAACACTTAGGGCACAAATAAGAAGACTACAAGAAGCAAAAGATCACACAATCCAACCATAAATTTGCTAACATTCAACCAGGACCATCTGTAGAAAGAAAAACACTCTGCTACACAAAAAAGAACATGAATTCCTAAGGTAAAATCAATTATGGTCAATGGTAACAACTCAGTAGAAAGAACAAACAACTCAAGGGTTACAACTTCTAAAGACAGTACTAAAGATATTTATGATAAGGAGAAACTTAACCAAGTTACTATTATCAGTAGGAGATAATTTTCCAATAGATCAACATGGAGTTAATAATACATATTCTAAAGAGTTCATAAACTCTAAGAAAAGTCTAGATAAGGAAGACAACTATAAAAATGTATAGTAGAGATAATTTTCCAATAGATCAACGTGGAGTTAATAATACATATCCGGAGGGAGCACGTATATTAAGGAAACTCATTATTAGTTCTCTTTCCTATAAAAATTAGAGCAGAAATAAATTTAATTGGTCAATTATAATAAAAGCTGCAGTTTGATAAAAAAGGCAATTGGTTTTCATTGGCTATCAAATTAAATATCATTTAATACTACATTGGTAATTGTGAAACGACATCTAACATGGAATTAATTTATATTCTTAAAACGATCTATAATAAGGAACGGAGGGAGTACAATATAAGAAAAAAATATAACGGAGGACTAGTGGGACCTACTTCTAAAGTTTGGAACCTCGACTATGTTTTGACTCAAACTATTATTCAAAATTTGATACTTTTAGAGCATCCCCAACTCAATGGGTATATGGGACTACATAGACAAAATTGAAGATTATTCATCAATTTTTTCTTTGCAACAGATAACATATTAGGCTAGTTATATTTACTTGCATAATTTTAGGTAAGTATATTTACAATCACAGTTATCC
Organism: Limnanthes douglasii subsp. nivea; assembly: GCA_036936605.1. Classification (NCBI taxonomy): domain Eukaryota; kingdom Viridiplantae; phylum Streptophyta; class Magnoliopsida; order Brassicales; family Limnanthaceae; genus Limnanthes; species Limnanthes douglasii. The sequence continues at coordinate 215,539,769 of JAUPFV010000004.1, forward strand.
ACTATCTATAATTATTCTTTTTTTTTCTCGTCCACCTGCTTAGATAAAAAAACTACCTTATTCGCTCTAAATTTAATTTAGATCCATATAATGAAAACTTGCTAGATTATCATTTACACCTGTCATATTTATATTTATAATCTAAAATTTTAAGTACGTGGTATCGTTAACCTTTTTTAATTAGTTAAAATATTCTTATCCAAATATAGTTATATGATTCTTTTATTAAAATTAAAGATAATTTTTTTAATTTTGATTTTTATATCAGCTATTTATATTAGTAATTTTATATCTATTTTTATTTAGAAATTTATACTTCGCTTTGGGATATATTACTATTGTGTTTCAGTTTGATAGGTGTTCGTACAATAATTAGGTCACGAAATCATTAAAAGAGATACAGTTTTCGGTTTTCATATTTGTTGTGTGCAGTCCTAATCAAACGGTCTGATCGAAAGGCTAACAGCGTCGGTTTTTACTGAATTTTGGACAACATGTCTGGAACGTATATGGATTCAATCTGACCGGTTGGATTGTAATATGGTGGTACAGTTTAGGAGAAATCATTGTTGGAATAGTGCAATGTTGTTTATTGGTAAAAGAAGGTTTGTGGAAAGAGCTGCATTGTTTTTTTTACATTTGGATTGTAATTTCAATTGGATTTTGGTTTTGTTTTGGATATTATTTTGTGAGGTTTCAATTTTGTTCTCTTGTTGTTCGTAGGATTTTGGTCTTTTTTTTAGAGAATGACGGGGAAGGACGACTCTTAGTGGAGCTATGTTATGAAGAAAACTGTTTGTGAGAAACACATGTGTGGATATGTTTTAGGTACAAAGCTTCAATCTTTAAATACACGTAGTACTGAGTACTATATATATATATACATACTTTGCTTGACACATGAGAAACTGATAATGCGAAGATCATCACCTGGATCAACAATTTTGTAACCCAGTCAATCGGTACTCAGTTGGCCAAATACGACACTATCAAAGAGGCTTGGGATTATTTAGAAAGACTGTATATGCAGTCTAATTTCGCTAGACGGTACCAATTAGAGTTCTATATCTTCTCTTTACAGCAAAATGAGTTGCTTATTTCTGATTTTATGTTGTTATGTCTGATTTATGGGATCAGTTAGCTCTTATAGAGTCTGCAAAACTGAAAGCATGCAAGCCCTATATTGCTCAAAGAGAATAGCAAAGATTAGTACAATTTTTTATGGCCCTACGCTCCGATTTTGAAGGATTGCGATGAACTATTCTTCACTTATCCCATTTTCCCACGGTCGATTCAGTTGTCCATGAACTCATTGTTGAAGAAACACGAAAAAAACTCATTGAAGAGGGTCCAAAACCAATGTTCCTACTGTGTTTGTTGTTCCAAACCAACAATCTTCCGCTTCAAACCAGTCTAGATTTACACCCAGTGCAATCTGGAATCTTTTAAACAGTTTCTTGTTTCCAATCATGTTGTCATGTCTACGTCGATATCTCATACAAGTCTGTCTACGTCTTCCACTTTAGGTATTCTTTCTTTTTTGTGGATTTTAGATTTTACCGCATCTTGTCATATGCCCCCTACATGTCAGAATTTACTTCTTTGTCTCCTATTTCACCAATATCGGTCTTATCTGCTAGTGATGCATCAATATCCATAGAGGGTGTTGGGTCTATCTCTACTATACATATATCATTAACTGATGTTTATTATGTTCCAAGACTTTTCTTCAATCTTGTTTCGGTTAGTCAGTTATGTAAATATGTTCATCCGGTCTTCTTTTCTTATTTTGTCTGTGTTATACATGATCAATGTATTCAAAACATGATTGGATATGCCATATATTGGGAGAGCTCTATGTCTTGGATGAAGTTAAAGTTGTTAATGTTGCAGCTTCTAGTGTCGATTTGTCTTCTTTTTTTTAGTCTGTCGCCATCTGATTTTATCTCTGGCATTCCCGTTTGGGACATATCTCTGCATCGCATCTAATTTTTTTTAGTCTCCACATGTGTTTTGGGCCAGATAAACACTTGTAGTATTTCTGATTGTAGTGGATGTAAACTGGCCAAACTTTCGGTTTTACTTTTTAATAAAAGTGCCTATTCTTCCATTGCTCATTTTGACTTAATTCATTCTGATGTATGGGTCTATCTCATGTCTCCATAAAGTGTGGTTTGTCTTACTATGTATCTTTCATCGATTATTATACTCGATATACTTGGGTTTATCTTATGAAACAGAGATCATATTTCCTTAGAATTTATAAATAATTTTGGTCACTTGTAAAGACTCAACATTCTGCTATAATAAAATTCTTCAGGTGTGATTAAGGGGGTGAATATACATTCAATGATTTCAATCAGTTACTTGCATATGATGTTACCATACATTAGTCTTCTTGCACTGACACCCCTCAGCATAATGGTGTTGTAAAAAGAAAACATCGTTACCTTATTAAGACTGCTCGTTCTTTGCTTTTATCAGTTGAGGTTCCTTCTATTTTTTTGGGAGAAGCAATTCATACCGTTGTATATGTGATTAATCAAATTCCCACTGCACATAATTCAGGCGTGTCTCCCTTTCAAAAGCTGCATGGACAACCCTCATAATATTATTCCTTACCAGTGTTTCGATGTACCTGTTTTTTCCTTCGTCTTCATGTCTAACGCAACAAAAACTACAATATGTGTTTGTTTAGGTTATGTTGTTAGACATAAAGGTTATCGTTGTTTTGACCCCACTAGTCATAAAGTTTATGTCTCTCGACATGTTACGTTTCTTGAACATATACCGTTTTATTCGATTCTAGCAAAATCACATGATATAACAAGTACCAAACTTCAAGCTATTCATCCTTTTGACATTATTGTGCCTAATACTACTTCTACTTCATCAATTCCTGCATCAGCTCTTTCTTTTGGTGAACCAACAGCTCCACCCATCAGAAGATTTACTCATCCAAGTAAGTCTACAAAATTACCAGATTTTTGTATATTCTTCTTACTTACCTCTTTTTGCCTCTTCCATAGTAAACATACATGATGTATATGAAACTCAGTCATTTAAAGAAACTATTTGTGATCCTCATTGGCAAAATGCAATAGTCGAAGATCTTATTACGCTTTACGAGACTCATATATGGGATATAGTTAAACCTTCATCTCGTAAGCATACAATCGGCTCTCGATGGGTTTTAAATTTAAAACAAAGTCTGATAGGTCTGTTGAAAGATATAAGGCTCGTCTTGTAGAAAAAGGGTATTCACAAAATTATGATATGGATTATGATGAGACATTTTCCCAAGTGGTAAAAATGACGACTGTTCATACTCTTATTGCGGCTATATTTGTTTGCCAATGGAAGATTTTCCAACTACATGTAAAAAAATGCATTTTTGAATGGTGATCTTCATGAGAAGGTTTACATGAATCCTCCTTCAGGTGCTGCTCACCAACCAGATGAAGTTTGTCGACTGAGGAAAGCTTTATATAGTCTCAAATAAGCTCCTCGTGCCTGATTTGAAAAATTATTTACGGTTATTACTTCACTTGGTTTTCTTGGTAGTAATCACGATTCGCCCTTGTTTATTAGATGTACGAGTGTATGATGAATTATTTTATCCTTATATGTAGATTATATGATCATTACAGATGATGATATTGATGGTATTGAGGCACTAACATGTGATTTGGCTTAGGGTTTTGCAATGAAAAACTTAGGACTATTTTTTTAAATATTAAGATGGCTCACTCTCCAAAAGGTTATATTCTCTTTCAAACAAAATATATATATATATATATATATATCTGATTTATTTGAGCGAGCACGATTTTATGATAACAGGACGGTAGATAACCCTCTTGAAACTAATGTTTGGTATTCTTTGACTTATGGTGGTCCTTTGTCAGACCCAACTCTATATCGAACTCTTGTATGGACCTTAGTTTATCTTACGGTTACTCGGCTAGATATAGCTTATGTTTTTCATGTGGCTAGTTAGTTTGTTACTGCTCCTACATCCGTCAATTAGGGAGTTATTCTTCGAATTTTGAAATTTCTTCGTGGCACTCGAATCCAGAGAATTTTATTTCCCTTGACTTCTTCACTTCAACTGTGTGCCTATAGCGATGATTATTGGGATAATGATCCTCATGAACGAAAATCCACTACTAGTTTATGTATTTTTCTTAGAGATTCATGAATAACATGGAAAACCAAAAAACAAGATATTGCATTTAAATCATCTACGGAAGTTGAGTATCATTATATGACCGGCACCACATGTGATATTGTTTTATTACGATAACTTCGTGCAGATATGGGGGTTAATGTTTATATTATGATAAAAAAACATCATGGAGATTGCAAAAAATTCTGTTTTTGATGAAAGGATAACTCACATTGAAATAGATTATCATTTCACTCAGCATTATCTTCAGATCGTTAGGATCTGACTTCCATATTTCTATCAAATTTGTAGGTTTCTGATATTTTCACCAAAGCCCAGTCAACAGTGCAGTTTTATTTTCTTTATGACAAACTCTCAATGCTTATTATTGTTGCATTGTGAGTTTGAAGAAGGGTATTACAGATATAAGGCACAACCCCGATATAAAGCGAATGCCCTTTAGCTCTTTATTATATCTATAAATATGAGCATGTGCTCTATGTAACACTTACGTTTTTTAAATAAACAGAAACCCTAGCCACTTCTTAGTGGTTTTTTCTCATTTTCTATTTTTTCAATATCTCTCTTTGTTTGTTAATAGGACCGAACCGAAACGGACTGAAATGAGATCGAACGGAACTCGAACCGGATCGGAACCAAAATGAACTGAGCCAAGAAACTTAACGGTTCGGTCCAATTCTGAAAGATATAACCAAAATTTTAGCGGTCATGTTCGGTCTGAACTGATAAGTTCAGTGGTCTTGTTGGATTCCATCAAAACCAGGATCAAACCAGACTGATAACAGCATTACACACAAGGAATATCACACACAAACAGTGTTTCCTGTTAAAGATATAAAGCCCAAGAACGTTAGCTCTTTATTTTATCTATAAATATGAGCATATGCTCTATGTAATTCTTATGCTTTCTACCTAGCCAATTTTATATTTTCTTTTTGTTTGCTATTTTCTTAACATGTATCAGAGCTTGGAAGAATCTGATCAGGGAAGTGTAGCGATTCCTCCTGTTTTTGCCAGTTATTTGATTTTTGATGCACTATTTGGATATGCTTTCTGCTAGGTATTCAATTTTGATTCGCTGTTTGGGTTGCATATTGGTATTTGATTTCGTATTGGTATTGGTATTCGATTTCGTCTTGGTATTTTGACTGACTTTTTGGATTTTTTTTTTCTGTTAGGTATTCGATTTCGATTTGTTATTTGGATTATTCAATTTTGTATTGGTATTGGTATTCAAGTTTGTCTCGGTATTTCGATTTAATGTTTGGATCTGCATTATGCTAGTTATTCGATTTGGATACGCTTTTTGGATCTGTTTTTGTTGTGCTTCAATCAGTGGTTGTTCTTCTCTTCATGTTGTGCTTCAGCTGTTGCATTGTTCTTCGTGTTGTGCTTCAATTAATGGTTGTTGTTTTATTGGTTGTTTATTTTGTTGTGCTTCAGCTGTTGGTTGTTCTTCTTAATTTAACCCTTCTAGGTGACGCGTAGTTGTGATTTTTCTTCTTGTTTATTTTAGATTTGTTTTTGGTTGGTTTCAAATTTGTTCTCTTATTTTTCGATTGGATTTGTTTGGAAATTTTGATATGATTTTCATCAGAAGAGATACAATTTTTTATTTTCAGACATGTTGTGTGCAGTCACAATCAAACGGTCTTATCTAAAGGAAAACGGTGTCAAGTTTTACGAAATTTCGAAGAGCGTATTCGAGACATCCAATCCTTCAATCTGACTAGTTCGATTGTGATTTGATGGTACGGTTTAGGATAAATCACTCATGGACCAGTGTAGTGTTTTTTATTGGTAAAAAGGTTTGATTCTATACACAAATTAATATTTGGATTTGATTTTGATTTGGATTCGATTTGATTTTGAATTTCAGTTTAGACTTAGTTTGGTCTTATTTACGATTTAGATTTGACTGAGTATTCGATTTGATTTTGCTGGACCATTAAGATTTTGAATTTGGACTTGGTTTGACTATTATTTTGGATTCGAGGTTTGATTAGGGTTTTGATTTGATTTCCGATTTAGATTTGGGGATTCATTAATCTAATGGAAAATCAATATATAAGATGTTGTCTCTAGATCGTCTACTGAAGCTGAGTACCATGCTATGAGGCCGTGTGAGATTGTTTGGTTAAAACAGCTTCTTGCAGATATGAGGTTAATATTACTAAACTCACTTCCTTACATTGTAACAACAAAAGCACCATGCAGATAGCAAATAATTCTAATTTTCATAAAAGGATGAAGTACATTAAAATATATTGTTACTTCACTCGGCACCATCTCAGATTAGCACCATCTCACTTCTATATGTTCCATCACCTTTGCAGGTTACTCATATTTTCACGAAAGCTCATTCAACAACGCGGTTTTGTTTGCTTTGTGACAAACTCTGAATGCTTATTAGGGTTGCATTGTGAGTTTGCGATAGTGTGTTAAATATATAAGGCCCAAGCCCGTTAGCTCTTCATTTTATCTATGAGTATGAGCATATGCTCTATGTAATTTTTATGTTTTCTAATATCAACTTAGCCACTTTTGTATTTTCTTTTTGTTTGTTCTTTTGATAACATTTCTTTGTATGTGCTAAATACAATGAATTTAAGCTTATATCGAATAAAATATCTACCCTAAACAGCTTATTTAATATTCTCTAATTATTCTTGCTCATTTCTATCTCGTTCATCGAGTAAAGCAAAAGTTTGATTTGTAAGTTCACTTTGACGACACTCTCTCTTGTTGTATTGAGAACAACCACCAAATTAGATTATGTGGTAATGTTTCACCTAGTTAAAACCTGGAACAGAAAGAAACACCGTAGGTAACTATATAGTTATAGCTCTTACAAAGCCTATTATCTCATCCCACTTTTTGGTGTAACGTTTAGTGATATCATAGACCCCATATTTTGAGATACCAATGGTGTAATTCAATTTCTTACCCCCTTGAAACAAACCAAGATAATTACTATTTTTACTTGGGATAAAATTAGCACTAGACCATAAAGAGACTATCGGATTGGGACTTAACGTGCCTGTTCTCATATAATAAATGATTGTCAAAATCTCATTCAGAAGGATCCAGATGCACCCATCTCTTCAAACTCTTTGAATAACACTATATCCACACATGGTCTGTAAACCTATAATATGGATAAGAACAAAAGAAAAATATCGAGGCTAAGCATTTGGATTTGAGTCCCCCATGTGGTCAACTAACTCGACTGCGGTTAAATTCTTCTTAGTTCAATGCCAGAACTACTTAAGCTAAACTGGTCAATTAAGATTATGGACCTCTTTTAGGATGACTAAGATCTTCAGCTTTAGAAATTCTTGGGACAAAACTAAAATTAAACTTGATAACAATTTGAACATTACAATTACATCATGCAGAGGTGGTTGAAAGCTAGATAAATGGACGAACAAAATTACAATTACACTTGTCAGCCACAATTAATTTACTAATATTTTACTTGAACATTATTCATCTCTAGTGATCATTTTTACCTATATGTCAGAATTAATACTATGTCACATTATGAAGCTAAATGGAACACCTTATTCGATAGTTTATGAATGTTACGTACATAAACTACCGAAAAAAATAAAAGAGAAATGATAACGAAAACCTATTTATTCGAAAGCCAAGTTAATGTATTCATTCATTTGACATTGATAACGTCATTATCAAAATCAACCAGTGAAGGTAAATAGTAATCTAATAATAAAATGAAGGATAAACCAGATGAGTGTCATAACCAAACACACAATAGTAAAAGGTAAAACAATTTGCCCACTCCCCACAAGGACCTCTTTTAGTTTCCACAAGCTGTAAGCAAAAAATCTGGAGCTGAGACTTGATATGAGCCAACAGATTAAATCAAGAAAGCATAATAGTGTAAGATGGTAGCATACTTTTAAAGGATCACTGTGACGAGGGAATCTAGTGATTTTTGAGTTGGGAGAGCATCCGTGGTAGTGAAATTTAAATATAGATGATAAACAAATGAAGAACTTACACATTCAAATGTTTATACAGAAATGCATGTTATAATTTTTTGTTTTTTTATCACCGATAAATTTCAACCATATATGCTTTATATTGATGTTCCAGTGGACTTCTCATACATTGACCGATAGTATTAACGACACAACCTTCGTAAGGAGGTGCATCAACCCAACTACATATACGTAGTTTTGCAATACAATTTGATCTAACATTCGAAGACAATAGTTTCGATAAAATATTATATCTATAAACAAAACCCGAAAGATTGTTTAACCACGAAAGTAGTTGTTACATAAAAGCATGATCTTTTTCATTCTACGATGGGTTATCGTTCTCCTCATGTACCAAAGATCACGCGGAAATATGTGTATGAATTATTTGTTGGAATAATAATGGACGCCAACAGCCAATATATATTTGGTTATTGTGACAAGATAGTCCAATAAAGTATAAACATGGATGATAGTTTTAGAACGGGTCTGATCAAGTCGAGCTTCAACACATAAAGAACCATGTATATATATAAAAAATTATAACTGATCTAAAAGATGTAGACTATATAAAATATAATACTAATATATATATAAATTATTAATTACTAAGAAGCTACATCTCCAATAATATATAAATTTTATTTTTTTATCAATTACTAATTATATTTCGTATTCATTATATTTTCGAATAATATATTTACTAATTAGATTCTTTGTAAATTTAATTTTCATTAATATACAAGTTTTTATAGTTATTAATTTTTTAAAATATAAATTTTTCATTAGTCTTTATTATTTAATCTAACATTACGTAACAATTAGAATCGACATTTAAAAAAATTGATGTTTTTGACAATGAAGATGAAGATCAAATATTGTGATAAGTAGTGGTGATGATTGATTATGCTATTGGAAATTATAAGACAATAAAAAAAAATTATGTTTCACTTGAAACTATATAAGATATGTTTTAGAATGTTTATTTCTTTTAGTAAAATTTAATTGTTTATTTACTAATGTTTGTTTTGGTTTTAAAAAATTATATCTTAATTTTTATTTAAATTGAAAATAAAGTCAAGTTTGAGTAGGGCTCGGACCATACAATCCAAATAGTAAAAATAGTGTTTACGGGCTGGATCAGACTAACCCGCGGACACGAACGGATTGGATTAGAATTTAAAAATATTAAACCTATAACGGACCGGACCGAATTCGAATTCAAGTAAAACAAAACGGACACGAGAGGGTTGACATATCTGTAATCTATTGCAATCCTTTAGTATAAGTGTGATAATCGGGTTAAATTTGAACATTGTGGAAGTTTGAACCCAAATCTTACTATTAAAACCTCATCTAATAATTTAGGCTAAATTAATTTTATTAATTTAGTGGTTAACAAAACCGTAAAATCATGAGTCATATATCCAACTAGTTTTTTTATTTGTATTACCTATTAAATTTTTTAAATTTTTTTAGTTTTACTGATATTATTGAAAGGAAGACTAACAAAAGTATTAAGATATTTGAATAACTTAAAACAAGAAAAAGTGACTCAAATAGATGAAGAATACAAAAGTAGTAGTTCAAATTATTCTCTTTTTATTAATAAATCATATTTAGAATTTAATATGGCAAAGGGATAGACTTCTTTATGCAATTCAACTAGTTCTATCATTATTTACTCTTAATAGCAAATTGGAATGGTATATTTCAAAGATTAAAAGACTGATTACCGTTTGTAATGCATGTAACGTTTTCTACTCAAGTTCTGCTATAGTAACTGTATCCCTTGCTCTCGCCTGTCGCATTGGATCTTCATACTACATAATTTTAATACTGTTTACACAAAGAAACTCTTAACAATGAATGGAGAGTTTATCATGAATGTGATAAAGTTGAAATTAAAGTCACGAATCGTATTGCCGAAAACACTACTATCCATTGGTGAACATCTTCAGTTTCATTGGTTTGCGTGACACACTATGGCTAGTCGTGTAGCCAGGCTGCTGTATTGGTTCCCATGGCATGGCATGTTATGACTAGTCGTGTAGGCATGCTATAAAGTGGTTCGTGTGGCACACTATGGGTGAAATTGGATGGCTGCAAGTGCATGGGTTAAATTTTAGGAGTGGTCGCGTAGCTGGGGTACATGGTATATTCTTCGTTTGGTGGATCATGTGGATAACCATGTCTATACTGAAAACTGGGAGAATAGTGGTGTACCACATGAACCTTTTCTACATCTTTAGGTCCTGATGGGTTTAGTGATCCTGCTAGTTCGGGTTGAGATTGAGATTGAGGTAATGAGGGTTAGGCATGGGCGTATGGGTATGAAACCGAAGATCCCAATCGAAATAACGGACTAGGTTTGTTCAGGTTCTTTATAAATATTCGTACGATTTTTTGCCTTAATTATCCAAAGTTTTCGGTTTAGTTCAGTTCGGAACCGAGAACCGAATAATATTCATAAAGAACCAAATAACCAATACTACTTTTAAATATACACATTATTCTCGGTTTTTTATCTCTTTTGGTTCTATTCAGATTCAGTTCTTTGTAAGATTTTAGTTTCTTTTGGATTCGGTTCGAAACAGTTCTTTTGCTTAAAAAATAACCATTTTGAACCCAACTCAATGGAAGCCAACCTGAATAAGCAAAAATCCAAATACTCTACCAAACTGAATTTTAATTGGTTCTTAAATAGATACTAGCTCTAAAAAATTGAAAACCGAAAAACCGAATGTCCATACTTAGTGATGGTGGTTTCGTTGTATACAGTTGTGGAGGTGGTTGGTCTTTTTGTGGCTCGATGGTTCAGTTGTGGTTGGAATATTGGTTGTTGCCTAGTAATAAATGCTGCTTCATTTGTTTGTTTACTTTAACAACAAAATTGTTGAAATTTTTCTAGTTTTTGTAATTGCTCTAAATATTTTTTCTCGGAATCGTCCATCCAATTACTGTTATTTTCTGATGAGAAAATTCGATGTACAATTGGCATATACCTGAATGAATATAGTTTGATTTGGAATAAATGAACAAATCAATAATTTTCGGAACAAATTGTTCAATTTTTCAAAATTCATCACTTTATTACACATGTCTGGCTAACAACAAATGCATAGATATGTCTGTCTAGTAAGTAATAACCAAAATATAGTCACAGTTTATGTACAGCATTTTGGAAGATAAAAGTGACAAGTGATTATCCTCTGTCTAATTTTGTTGAAACTTATACATGACCGATAAGTAATTTTGGTATTGGAGATGATATCGAAAGAGACAAACCTGACATTATAGGATAAGTATTATCTATCTATAGGAAAAACTTAATGAATGGAGATTACCTTTAATTCCATATAAGGATTTTTTTGATTTTCCATTCAATTCTGACTTATATCGCAGTCATTCTAGGTTTCCGCCCAGAAAACTAATATTATAATGGTTAGAAATACTTTTTCGGATTTCTAATATCTTTATTGAAGCACGAAGTTAAATCATCTTGTAATGATGCGGAAAAAATAACTTACAGGATGTTTTGATCTTCAGATTCCTAACTTGAAGCAGATGATCCGCGATCCTTTGCTAGATTATGATTCTTCTAAGAGATGGCAACCAAAACACAATTTTGTAATTAATTCTCTTTGTATTTGATCTCGTGTCTTTTAAGAATGAGGAACTCATTCTTATATAGAACTGAAGCGAGAAAACGGTTCTTCTCTTTTAACTGTCTGTAACTTCGAGACAATTATTTAATAAAGATCCGTTCTTATTAAATTGTCATCCTTATGGACCATAATCCGGTATTATTTTGTTTTACAAAATAACCCCAAAACTTTACGTTTTGCTTAAGTTGTTTATTTCCGAATCCAATCTTTCACAGTATTCGGAATTAAGCCTGGTATTTATACAATTACCTACATGATACATATTTTATCTACTAGTCCGTTCTTTTCTAAATGATTACTTTAATTGGACTAATATTAACGATAGTTCGATACATCGATAAAACATGTGACGATCCAACTTAATGGAGAAATTCCAACAATCTCCCACTTGGATCATCATATGCTACTATAGGATGCATCCACTTAATGAACGTTCTTAATTTCTATCGTCACATAGATAACCTTAACAATCCCGTAAATGACCATTAATGACATAGGACTAAAGTCATCATTAATGCATTTCAAGCCGCAAATAGATGCATCAGTAATCACGATATCGCAACAATCAACTACATGGATCTATCATGGTGCATAGCATATGAATAATATGAAATGTAATCTTACATATCTATTCTTAACTAGTCCCACTTAATTGGAGGTCTACTTACAGCAGAGTACGAATAATCAAAGATAAGAGGACACTGAAAACTTATATATAAATATGTTTGCATTAATGACCTTAAATTCGCGAATATCATAATACAAACAAATTTAATATCTTAATACAAACTCCCACTGAAACTAACAATCCTCTAAGTACACAACACCCATGTTAATGGTGTGTTCAATAAAAACTTTAGGTACTAATGCCTTCGTAAGAGGATCTGCTAACATCAAGTTTGTCCCTATGTGCTCCACACTGATTTGACCATTCCGTACTCTCTCTTTAACAGACAGGAACTTGATATCTACATGTTTGGACTTAACCGAGCTCGTGTTACTGTTCGAATACTGAACTGCTGAGTTATTGTCACAATATAATCTAAGGGGTCTTTCTATCCCCTCTACGATTCGCAGTCCCGTGACAAAATTTCGCAGCCAAAGCGCTTGATTGGATGCCTCGAAACAAGCAACAAATTCTGCAGCCATAGTGGAAGATGTAATGAGTAACGCTTAACACTTTTCCATGATATTGCACCTCCCGCTAAAAGGAATATAATGCCTGAGGTTGAACGACGAGAATCCTCACATCCAGCGAAATCCGAGTCGGAATACCCTATGACCTCCAGTTTATCCGACTGCTTATATGTTAACCTGTGATGTTTTGTTTGTTGCAGATACCGAAGAACTCTTTTGACTGCTTTTCAGTATTTCATCCCCGGATTACTTACGTATCTCCCTAATACACCCACCACAAAAGCAATATATGGCCGTGTACAAACTTGAGCATACATCAGACTTCCAACAGCCGAAGCATATGTAACCTTTTGCATTTCCTCAATCTCAAGTTTTGTCTTTGGGCATTGCTTAAGGCTAAACTTTTCACCTTTTGATATAGGGGTTTCCTTTCCTTTGCTGTTAGCCATCCCGTAACGTTGTAACATACTCTCAATATACGCCTTTTGTGATAAAATCAAAATTCCATAGGACCGATTCCTATGAATTTGAATTCCTAACACAAATGATGCATCATCAAGATCTTTTATATCGAATTTGTCCGAAAGAAATTTCTTGGTCGTATGTAACACTTCCTTATCGTTCGTGACCAATAATATGTCATCAACATACAACACTAGAAATATGAATTTAATCCCACTGAACTTTTGATACACACAATCCTCCACTGAATTTATCTTGAAACCAAATGAGACAATAACTTCAAGGAATTTGTGATACCACTGTCGAGACGTTTGCTTGAGACCATAAATAGATTTCTTTAGTTTGCATACCATCGACTTTGGATCACCGAAGATAAAGTTTTCAGGTTGTAACATATAGATCGTTTCATCGATGTCTCCATTAAGAAAAACGATCTTTACATCCATTTGATGGAGCTTAAGGTTGAAGTGTGCAACTAGTGCCATGATTGTCCGAAAAGAATCCTTTGAAGAAACTGGAGCGAAGGTTTCTTTAAAGTCAATCCCTTCACGTTGAGTAAAACCCTTAGCTACAAGTCGCGCTTTATGCCTCTCCACATTACCCTTGGAATCCCGTTTGGTTTTAAAAATCCATTTACAACCAATCGGCTTCTTTCCTTCAGGTAATGGAACAAGCTCCCATACCGCGTTATCTTGCATTGATTTAAACTTTTCGTTCATTGCTTTAATCCATAAGTGAGAATCAGAACTTTTCATGGCATCACGAACACTTAAAGGATCGTTTTCTGTTGAACCATAAAATTCTCCATGTTCTTAAGATACACTATATAGTCTGAAGATATAGCACTCTTTCTTTCTCTAGTAGATCTACGTAAAGGCATAATTTCTTCATTTTGCACTTGAACTTCTTGAGGAGGTTGAGTTTGAACAACTTCATTTTGCTCCATTGGAACAACATCCATAGGAGGAAGATTAACATCATCTTGAGTATCTATATGTTCTAACGAATCTGAAGTGATGATTGGCCATAGTATCATTGTTAGAACCTTCATGAATCTCTACTGATTCTTCCTCAAAATGAATGTTCGTTACTAAATTCTTCCCCCAAACTCTATATCCTCAAAGAAATTCGATGTACCCGTCTCAAATATATTCTTTGTGGAAGGATCATAAAACATAAAACCCCTACTGTGCTCGGGATATCCGATGAAATAACTATTAACCGTTTTGGAGTCCAATTTCTTTTCATTCGGCCTATAAGGCTTCGTTTCAGCTGGACATCCCCAAACATGTAAATGTTTTAAACTAGTTTTACGCCCAGTCCAAAGTTCATACGGTGTCTTAGTAGTTGCTTTCTTCGGAACTCTATTAAGTAGGTAGGTCGCACATTTTATTGCTTCTCCCGAGAGTGATATAGGTAATGTTGAATGACTAATCATACTTCGTACCATATCCTTCAATATACGGTTTCGTCTCTCAGATACTCCATTCATGTTGGGCGAACTCGGCATCGTATACTGAGGGACTATCCCACACTCCTCTAGGAACTTTTCAAACGGTCCATGACGTTGTTCACCTGAACCATCATATCTCTCGTAGTATTCACCATCACGGTCCGATCTGACGCACTTAATATCTTTACCAAGTTGTTTTTCAACTTCGGTCTTAAAGACTTTGAACTTGTCAATGGCCTCTGATTTTTTGTGAATAAGATATAGATACCCATATCGTGAAAAGTCGTCAATGAAAGATACAAAATATCGTTGGCCGTTCCATGATGTTGTAGAGAACGGACCGCAGATATCTGTCTGTATCAAATCCAAGACCCCTTTCGCTCTGTATGCATCTAATCGTTTCACTTTGGTTTGTTTTCCTTTTATACATTCAACGCAAACGTTGAATTCCGAAAAATCCAGTTCACTTAATAAACCTTATGAAACAAGTTTTTCAATTCTATTTCTAGAAATGTGACCTAATCGCTTGTGCCAAAGTTTTGCTGATTTTTCCATTTTACAATTTGGTTTTCCAGGTACATCTACATTCATAATTTCTTTGTGATCCTTTATAGTATCCAATAAATACAAGTTATCATTTGCTATTAACTTTCCAGAACCAACAACATTACCATGTAAATAAAGACATAAACTTTCATTTCCAAATAGACAAAAATAACTTAATTTGTCCAACAACGGAAATGAAATTAGATTCCTTTGAAAAGAAGGTACATACAATACGTCTTTTAAATACAAAAAATGTCCACTGGTAAGCAACAAACGAAAATCACAAATAGAATGAACTAAACACGAACTGCCATCAGCTGTATAGATGGATGTTTCACCATCACTCAGGCTTTGGTTTCTTATCATACCCTGCAAAGAAATACAAACATGAGTTGTTGCTGCTGTATCAACCCACAAAGTATTTCTCGGCACTGAAACTAAATTGATCTGAGAACAGACCATAGAAGTGAAAATACTTTTGGCTTTCATCCTAGCCCTCCATTTTTCACATTCTTTCTTAAAGTACCCCGGTTTCTTACAATGGAAGCAACGCCCCTTACCAGACGTACCATTATGTTTCTTTTGTCCCGAACCGGATGCATGTTCATCTGAACCTTCATATTTTCTCTTAATTCCCTTATCCACCTGAGCTTTCATCATTTTCACTTCTGGATGTTCTTGCTTCATCTTTTCCTCCTCTTGCGCTGCCTGAGAGATGAGCTCGTTGAGAGTCCATTTCTCGCGCTGACAGTTATAAGAAGTTTCGAAGTTCGTATACTGGGGAGGGAAAGAGTGAAAAGCAAAGCATACCACAACATCTTCCGGAAGGTCAATCTTAAGTGCTTTCAATTTAGAAGCGATGTTTGACATTTCCAAGATGTGCTCACGAACAGTCCTTTTGCCACGATATTTCATAGAGGCTAGCTTAATAAGCAGCGTCTTAATCTCTACTTTATCGTCCTTGGCAAAACATTTATCTACCTCTTCGAGAAACATTTTCGCATTAGTGATCTCAGGTGGAACTGCACCACGGAATGCTAATGTAATTTCTTGCTTCATGATCCCTAGACTTATCATGTTCGACTTTTCCCACGCCTTTGACTCTTTCTTCTCCGTAGGAGAACTGTCATCAGTCAGAGGTTTAGGTTCATCGATCCTTAATGCTAAGTCGTAATCATGGCACATCAAGTGCAGCAGCATATCTTCTTTCCACAGCTCAACGTTGCTCACATTAAGTATGGGTGCCTTTTTGCCTTCGGGGTTATAGAGATGTGAATTTGCTAATATAACAGACAACAAACAATAAATAGCCAAAAACATCACTTAACATATAATCTTCATAGTATTTAACAAATAAACATAGCATAATAAAACATACTTTTACAACATCAATAAGATACCTTTGGACAAGCATATTAATTTGTATATGTATGAGTTTGAGCATAATTAATGTTGATCCTACTAATTGACTTAAGTAAGAAAATCTTCTTTTGGGCCGATTTTCCTAGCTTAATGACCAATTCACAAATAATTATCTCGTGTCTAAGATTAACTATGTCAAACCTTAAACTTCCTTTGGGCCGATTAAAGTTTACATACTTGTCAATCAAAAACTTGTCAAAACTCTAAAATAATTAATTCAGCAATAGGGATCACTTTGGCGATATATTGAATCATTAATTATTTATCCAAGTTCGGACAACTTAAAACATGCTAATTATTTTAAAAAATACTATACGACTACCTATTCACTTAATGTCCAAACTATATCGTAGTCTATATCTAAATTTAATAAAATTAAAATTATACCTTAAACTTATTATATTTTTAGATAATACTTAATATATATATATATATATATATATATATATATATATATTTAGTTATATATATATATATATATATCTAAATGTATAAACACCATACTTATATTATAATATAAGTTTAAAGACATAATTAATATACCGTCTAAATAACTTTGCAGTTTATATAGTTGAGCGCTTATACTAACTAAGTGCGGCACGTCTTTTAACGTACAATTAACGCACGACTAATGCACGCGTAATTAATGCAACTTACCCACAACAAACACGCAATTAACGCAACTAACACGCAATTAACGCATGACGTCTAAAGCACGTACAACATCGGTTAGTGCACTTAGTAGCGGCACGTCTTTTAACGTACAATTAACGCACGACTAATGCACGCGTAATTAATGCAACTTACCCACAACAAACACGCAATTAACGCAACTAACACGCAATTAACGCATGACGTCTAAAGCACGTACAACATCGGTTAGTGCACTTAGTAGCGGTTTATGCACGAATAGCATACCTACTCTCTTTTTTAGGCTAACAGTTAATTTCATAATTACATAATTACACGTCACAACTCACACGTAAAGCACACGTCACAACTCACACGTAAAGCACACGTCGTTTTTAGCCTTTTTTTAATTTTATAATTATATTAAACTTAATAAGTTTAATACTGCACACATACCAATACTGCTGTGCTATTTATATATATTAAATAGCAGTTTAAGATACACGTTTCGCCGATAATCACGTGTACCCTATTCTTTAACTGTTATTTAATTTTAATTCGATTAAACTTAATAACCGACGAATTCAATTAAACTTAATAACGACGATTAATGCACTTTCATTTCTAATATGTTTACATTTGAGTTTTAAACCTCTTTAACACAATAATCGAGATGCAGTCATGGAAATTTCTACTTAATATGCAAATTATTAACAAAACCTTTTCTATTGTTATTTAACTTACCCATATATAAACGGTTGACTTGCTTAAACATGCTTTTAATCGACTACCGAATCGATTCAAATATTTATGAATACGCACTTTTAATAGAAATCAACAAGTATCAAAGATTATAAATTCATAATCTGAAAAACTAAGAATTTAACTTCATGGTGGCTCTGATACCACTTGTTAGAAATATTTTTCCGGATTTCTAATATATTTATTGAACCACGAAGTTAAATCATCTTGTAATGATGCGGAAGAAATAACTTACAGGATGTAGACATTCTTTGATCTTCATATTCCTAACTTGAAGCAGATGATCCGCGGTCCTTTGCTAGATTATGATTCTTCTAAGAGATGGCAACCAAAACACAATTTGTAATTAATTCGAAGGAATAATCAATTCGTTTTTCTTAAAGGATTTTTCTCTCTGTATTTGATCTTGGTGAGAATAGAAATTGAATTGAGAAGATTGAAAATATTGACTCAGAGATTTTCAGATGGTGAATGTAATCTTTCTCCTCTAATTATTTCATAGGCATAATCAGCCTCCTCGGCCTCTTTAAATAGGCCCAGTGAGTTAGTTACAAAGTCGGTTACATAAGAGATATATTTACAGTTCAGCCCCTATTCTTCTTATAAGGCTTTAATCTTACTCTATATTAATAGAACTTATCATTCAAGTCCTTATTAGTTATATTTAAGTCCCTTATGAATATATTTCCTTATCAGTAGCCAGGGGCGGATTTAGAGGGGATATGGGTATGCCCGGGACAATCCTAAACGAATGAAATAAATTTAGTATAGTGGTAAATATCTCTTCTAAAATACTAGAGGTCATGAGTTCAAATCCTACTAGATACCCCAAAATATTGTTTTACCTAATTGAATTCTATCACTAGCAAAGGAAAACTGTAAGTCGATAAATTAGTATAAGATTTATTAGATTTTATTTAAATTCTGATTTTTATCTCTAATTCAACAAAACACTTAAAAGTTATGGATTTTTCTTAGCCGAATTGGATTCTATCAAGGGTTTCTTTATAGTTCTTTCATTCTTTAATGAATTCTGATTGCATATTTCATTGTAGATAAAGATTTACACAAAATACTTGACAAATTTATATGGAAACCATATTTTTTATTTAAGAAAATTCTTGTACGGATTCTTTTTAAGAAAATTAATATCTTAAATTTATTTAATCAAATTATTGTATAGATGTTTTTTCTCAATGAATATTTTGTACTGAATATTTTAGATGGAAATAATATTTTGTATAATGGAATAATTTTTGTAAGATTTTGATTCTTTTTCTGTACTGTATTGTGAATTTATTATATTTTAGATTAATTTGGTACTCTCTCTTTTTTCTAGCAAGATATTGTTCAAGTACTTTATGGCTCCTCCTAGATTTTCAGACTCTAATATTTCTACTATTGGAAATGAATCAAGAATTGAAGTGTCTCCAATTTCTTCATCAAGTGAACTACCATTTCAAGAACCTTCTTCTATTTCTTCACCAATTAATTCATCATCTTCAAGTAAGGTATTCAAAAAGGGGGGGAGGGTTATTTGGAGTCAGATTCTGGATTAAGAACTGCAATCCTTGAGTATCATCCAAATGACCAAGATGAGGTAAGAAGAGCGTATCTTGAAAATGGGACGACAAGACCTAATATGACAAAATATCGTCTTAGAGTTATCTGGGGATATAATCGTTCTTTTAATAATAATTGGTATGAAGGCAATAACTAGTCGGAATATAGTATAGAAAAAGATGTTGTGTATTGTTTGCCTTGTTATTTGTGCTATAATGGTACTGGTAATAAAACATTTGCGGTTGCGAAGAAAGGTTTTAGGTTTTGGAATGCAAAGAGAAAGTTGGCTAAACATGTTGGTAAAACCGTCAATAGTCATCACAAAAAATGTGTCAAAGCTTGTCAGGATCTGATGAAGAAAAATCAAAGTATTGAATCTTCATTTCTAAAGCATAGTACAAAAGCAGAAGCTGAATATTTTGTTCGTTTAAAAGCATCACTTGAAGCAGTTAAGTATCTTGTTAAGTGTGGAATTTACTTTAGGGGACATAATGAAGGAGAAGATTCTTTTTTAAGGGCCATTTTCTAGAATTGATTGTACTTATGGGAAGAAATAGTGAGAAAATAGCACAAGCATGTGTAAGTGGTGGAGGAAATAGTAAAATGACTAGTCCCATCATTCAAAAAGAACTTGCAAATGCTTGTGCGGTTGAAACAATTACAAAAATTGTTGGAGAAATTGGAGATGATATATTTTATGTCCTTGTTGATGAATCCGGTGATTGCTCGGGTAAAGAACAAATGGTTGTAGTTGTACGGTTTGTTGATGATAGAGGATTTGTTGTTGAACACTTTATTGGCATTGTTCATCTTAAGGATACTAGTGCAATGACGCTTAAAGATCCTCTTAAAACTTTGCTTTATGGATTTGGATTGTGTGTATCTAAAATTCGAGGACAAGGATATGATGGAGCAAGTAATATGAGAGGTCAATTTGGTGGTTTAAAGACTTTGATTCAAAAAGAAAATCCGCAAGCATATTATGTGCATTGTTTTGCTCATCAACTTCAATTGGCTCTTGTTTCAATGGCTCGGAAGCATGTTGATATGTTTTTTATTGATGTGTCACGTATTGTGAACTTCTTAAGGTCTTCAAACAGACGGCAATCTTTGCCTCGGAAAAACAAGTTGTTCATTTTACTAATCTAATTGAGAATGAGTTTATGGAAACGGGTACCGGTTTGAACCAAGAGTTTTCCATTGCGAGAGCGGGTGATACACGATGGGGATCTCATTTTCGGACTCTTAGTAGGTTGGTTGATTTGTTTACTCCAATTATTGAAGTGCTTGAATATTTGAGAAGTGAGGTATATTCAAAAGGTGAACCAAAATTTTTATTAATTGTTATGCAAACTTTTAGTTTTGTTTTTATGTTACACTTAATGGTTGAGGTATTGTCGTTGACAAATTATTTGTCTCAAGCATTACAAATGGGTGATATTGTGACCGCGATGCAACTTGTCAAAGTAAGTAAAATAAAACTTCAACAAATGAGAGATCATGGATGGGAAGCCTTTTATAAAAAAGTTATGGATTCTTGTGGTAATCTTGAAATAGATGTGCCCGATATGGATTCAAGGTATGTAAAAGATAATAAATCCAAAAGACTTGCTCCGTTTTTGACAACTCTCCATTATTTCAAGAATAATTGTTTTTTACATGTCATAGACTTTGTAATGAAAGAGTCGGGTGATCGATTTACACCGGAAAATGTTGAGTTGTTGAATTGTGTCGCATTTTTGAATCCATGTTCTTCATTTGAATACTTTGACACTAAATCACTTGTGAGGTTGGCAAGATTCTATCCAAATTACTTTGAGGATATTAGTGATAAAGAGTTGTCTAGCCAATTTGAGACTTATATTGCGTGTGTCAAAATGGATGATAATTTTTCAAATTTGAAGAGTATCTCGGATCGATGTAAGAGTGTTGTTCGTACAAAGAAACACAAGATATTTGGATTTGTGTACACACTTTTGAAGCTAGCTTTGTCATTACCGGTTGCTACCGCAAGTGTTGAGCGAGTATTTTCTGGTATGAAATATGTGAAGAATGAGTTGAGAAATAGAATGGCGAATCCATGGCTTAATGATTGGTTAGTGACATTTGTGGAGAGGGAAGTATTTGCTACAGTTGATGATTTAGATATTATCAAACACTTTCAAGGTATGAGTAAGAGAAGAATGCATTTACGCTTGGACTAGACTGTATTTTCATTTTGAGTTGTAATCGAAATATTTACATATTTTTAAATTGTGATATTAAGATATTTATATTTTTTGGATTTTTTCGCATAATATTTTTTCGGCATACCCTTGATTTTCGTCATGGATCCACCCCTGTCAGTAGCCCCCTTAGTTCTTATAAAGATAATTTTATAAGAACTATTCAGTCTTCGAACATTACTCCAGGTGAAGAACACTTCTTTCCTCCAGCTCCTTTATCATGACTGAGATCAGTGACTTGCAATTTCACTTCGAATATAAGAATAAGTGCAAATAAGCTTCCCACTCGCTTCGAATCTACCAATTAGAAATACAATTCTACTTCGACCTCGAATCTCCTGTCTTTAGCATTTTTCAACTAACGTACCCCTACTCGAAAGATTGATTTGACCCTTATTGATAGGTCTATGACACAGCAAATTTTTCCCACGCTTGTATTCCACCCAATGAGAACAGTTCACTGGTTTTGCCTCTTTAAATTCTCAACGTCATCTTTTCCCAAGTATAAATACTTAGCTCCATCATACTAAAAACTTTTCAGAAAAATCATCGTTCCTAAGCTATCTTCATCTGGTTCTTCTTCAACCTTCAACCTCATTAGCCACCTTCCCCGGAATCTACCAATTTCTTCAGTTACAAAAACCATTTCCCAATTAAAGTCTATTGTATGAGAAGATATCCCAAATACAAAAGATCTAAAGCCAAAAAACCCAGAAAACCAAAGAAATCTCTCTTCCCTGGTCCTAGCAATCAAGTGTTTGGTGCTTACGATTATCTCTGTATAGGAGAAAGAGCTGAGGAATACAAAGCTGCTGGGTTAATCTACAACGGTCCTCGTTTCTCCTCTACCACCTTCAAATACGGTAACTTCAATTCCAACCTTGTTAATTCATCTTCGCCTCTAGCATCAAACCCAGAATCTAGCCAGCAATCTTCTCCTCCTCGAAATCAATCCACTTCTCCATCATTAAGACCACATCGAAAACCTAAGCCTGTCAATTCTGACAAACCTCTAATTCCTCAAAAACTACAATCCAAATCACCTATCCTACAATCCGAAGCAGTTAAAGTTTTTCGCAGAAAACCAACCTTCCTAGCAGTGGGTGACGATGCAGAAACCTCATCTCCTCCCCCACAAGAAATGGTTGATGTTACTCCAGGAAATAGTCAACCAGTTCTTGTGGAAAACGAAAAACAATCCCAAACTGAAACTCAAACTGAAAAACAATCCCAATCTGAGACTCAAACTCAAGTTACTGATGAAGAAGATGATTCTGAAGCCACTGAATCCAATGCCAAAGCGGAATCCAAAGAGGAACAAGAAGTAAACCCTTCAAGGAATATTCTAGGAAAGAAACCTCCTATTACCCTCCCCGAAGACGTTGCCGCCTTGGTTCAAGAAAATCTAAAACCACTTTGTCCTCGGTACATTCTAGCCCTAAAAATGTACCCTATACTTATTATCCGAATCACAAAAAGAAATTCTTAAGAAAGAATGGGGATTAACAGACAACATCGTTCTTCGTCTACCAGTAGAAGGAGAAACACCTTTGAATTGTCAGAAAAACGAACTCGTCGTTTACCCTGAAATTTTCAACTGGGGACTTCGATTTCCCATCGATCCCATGATTGTAAGATACTTCGAAATTCTTGGGTTGTGCCCAACACAAGTCACTCCAAACCAATTGTTCACTTTATTCTCCGTCATTCTGGTGTCGAGGCTAGGAAAAATCCCCCTCGAAATAGAAGACTTCATTTCACTGACCAAAATATCAAAAGGGCCAGTTTTACCATTCTATTACCTAACTTTGGAGGATGATCTGAAGATTATCGATGACCTCCTCGAGGCTGACAAGTTTTGGAAGCAGAGGTTTGTTTTTTTATCAAGAGCATGGGAAAATGGTAAAGAAATTTTCGATGACAACCCCTCAAAACTTACTCTCATCTGGAGAGATAACAGTAAGTAAATCATGATTATTATCATTTCCTAGTCAAACTAACCAGGCCTACTTATCTAATTATTTACTTTTTTCCCAGAAATTCCGAGGCGATTCAAAGGTCGTCGGAAGACTGCAAAGACCATCTTCACAAGAATGGCTGAATGGGCTGAGAAAGCCTGGGGAAATGGCTTTCACTCCGCCTTTCAACCAATCAACTTCGTCAACAGCCATCTCTGGCGCATAACCTTGGGAGCTGACTTCCCTGAAGATCCGATGCTCCCCCCAAATCCCATTATGGCGGTCCAAAGAATACTCGAACGAGATGGGAAAACTTATCTTCCCACCAGGAACCGATTTGACAGTCACCTGCCACCAAAGAAGAAGGGAAAACTGGCCCTCAAAAAGTCCAACACAAGCAATCCTAGCCCTTCTAAAAAGTCGAAGCCTACAAGGAAACGAAAAACGCCTGCATCTCAACTTCCCCCAATATCCGAAGAAAGTGAACTTATCCCTAAAAAGAAAAGGAAAGAAGATAATGCTCCAAAGAAGAAAAAGGACAAGTCCACCACCCCAAAAAAGAACGAAGCGGAAATGCTCGAAGAGGTACTGGCTTCCGAGGTGCATGAGAAAACCTTTATCGAAGAAAATCTTCAAGGTGGATTGGCACTAGGAGATAGCCAGGAAAATGAATATCTTAACCTCGACGATTTCAACTCGAGTGGAGATTTTATAGTCACCTGTGAAAATTCTCAGTCTACCAACACTATTCCATCATCTTCTACCGAGGCTGCCATAACTTCAACATCCAATGCGATTGTTCATGTCCATCATCGCCCATCAAACTTGCTCAATCCTGACAGATCCGATGAGGTAACTTCACTCCTTCGACCTTTTACTAACTTAAGTGTTGCAGCCAAAAAATTGTGTGAAGAAGTAAACAATTCAAATTCACAATTGGAACTCCTTGCACAAGAATTAATCAAGAGCAAAAAGGAAAAAGAATCTGAAAAAGCTTCGAAAGATGAAGCACTTCAAAATTTCGAGGCTGAGAAAAGAAAACTTCTTAAAGAACATAAAGAAAAAATCGAAGCTTTGGAGACTTCTCATCGTCTGGCTCTTGAAAATATAAATCTTCAACATTCTACTGCCATTTCGAAGGAAAAGAAAAAATCTACCGATGCTGAAGAACTTGTTAAGAAAACTCAAGAAAGCCTGGAAAATTGTCAAACTCAATTGACTACGCTTCAAACAGGATTCGAGCAGGAAAAGAAGGACGCCATCAAGAAAGCCGAAGCTGCTGTTGGTTCTGTGATGCTTGATGGTATCAAGAAGGCTCAAACCCAAACAGCTATCAATCTTCTTCGAGAAATCCATGCCGCCTACCCAAGGTTAAATTTAACAGAATTTTGGAAACAAGTTCCAAAGGAAGATCGCCCAAAGGAAGCATTCAAAGTTGCACCAAGCTCCTCAGAAGAAGATGAGGTTTCTGAAGAGTCATCGGAAGACGATTAAGCAGTAGATTATCTATGTCACATGTTTGTTGTTGTTGTTTTTTGTGTGTTTTTATTAAGTAGTTTTCTCCTTTTTGTGAGCTTCAAGTTTTATCCAATGAAACAAGCAACTATCTTAATATTTCAAAGTTCTGGTGCACTTATAAAACATGGCACCTCGAAAATTAGATGCACTCATAAAACGTGGCACCTCGAATATTAGATGCGCTCATAAAACGTGGCACCTCGAAAATTAGATGCGCTCATAAAACGTGGCACCTCGAAAATTAGATGCGCGCATAAAACGTGGCACCTCGAAAATTAGATGCGCTCATAAAACGTGGCACCTCAAAAATTAGATGCGCTCATAAAACGTGGCACCTCAAAATAGGTTGTTTCTTCAAAGCTATTGCTTTGGAAAATTACTCTTGGTCAACTTTCAAAGATGATCAGTCTTTGCCAAGTTACCAAAATAACAAATCATTCATCATACTAAACAACCAATGGCCAAAAGAAAATTTATTATGAAATTCAATTTTAACCAGACACCTCAATAAAACCTTTCTGGGCCAACAGATAAGGAAAGAGTATGTCTGTCTTGCAAAAATTCTAAGTTCAATTTTATTCACAATACAATTTTAAATGTTCTATATTCCAAGGGTGTTTGAGCATCCTCCCCTCACAATCAGACAACCTATATGACCTTGGCTTGACCTTCATTTTGACTTCATAAGGACCCTCCTAATTCGGAGCCAATTTTCCGAGGTGTTTATCCTTAGTATGAAGAAATACTTTTCTCAACACTTTATCGCCAACTTTGAACTCCCTCTTCTTAACTTTAGCATCGTATCTGCTTCTCATTAAGGTTTGATAATGAACCACATTCAAATGTGCTTTGACCCTCTTTTCCTCTAACAAATCAAGCTCAACCCTTCTAGCTTCATCATTATCTACTTCGGAATAACGCAATAACCTGTAGGAAGGTAATGTAGATTCAGTAGGGCATACAGCATCCATTCCATACACCAAATAAAAATGAGTCTCTTTTGTGGCCTCTCTAGGGGTTGTACGATATGCCCACAACACTTCTTGAAGATAATTTGGCCATTTCCCCGCTGCTCCCGCCAAATTTTTCTTCAAACCCTCCAAAATAGATCTATTTGTAACTTCCACTTGCCCATTTGCTTGTGGGTGGAAAGGAGTAGAAAAGCATTGTTGTATTCCTTTCGAGGAGAAAAAAGAGTCCATTTCCTTGTTATTAAATTGGGGACCGTTATATGTTGTTATTTTTTGAGGAACTCCAAAACGGTAGCAGATGTTACTTAAAATAAACTTGATCACATCCTTAGCTTTTGTTCCAGCTAAAGGCTCTGCTTCTGCCCACTTCGAAAAATAATCAACTGCAACAATAATCATCTGTCTTCCACCTGAAGCCATAGGCAATGGTCCTACCAAATCAATCCCCCATCTATCAAAAGGAACCGTCTCAGAGATTATCATTAAAGGTGCCGCTGGTTTATATATCAGATGTGCATACCTTTGACAAGTATCACAACTTCAAACTAATAACTTGGCATCCTGTAATATAGTAGGCCAGTAATATCCTGCCAACAATACCCTGCGCGTTAAAGCTTTGAAACCACAATGAGCTGATCCATCTCCATCATGTAATTCAGATAAAATGTTTTGAGACTCTTGCTTACTCAAACATCGTAACAAAGGCCTCGACACAGACCTCTTATACAATATCCCATCCAATACCACATAACCAAGAGCTTTATTCCTTATTTTCTTAAGCAAGTGCTTATCAAGAGGTAGTATTCCCTTCGTAAGAAAATTTAACAAGTCAGTTCTCCAATCACCCCGAATGCGCGTCGAATCATTTACTACCTCCTCAACAAATTCACATTGCTCAGAGCTTGATGTAATTGAAGGCAGTGGTTGTGTCACGATCCATGGATATTCTTCAGAGTAAGCCATTGTTGCTAAAGAATCAGCCATTGTGTTATTTCCTCTTCGAATATGTTCCACCTCGACATTTTCAAATTGTGCCATCACACTTCGAAGTTCTTGCAAATACAAAACCAAACGGTCTTTTTTAGCTTCTGATACTCCTTTAACATGGTTAACTACTAACTGCGAATCTGTTTCTAAGCGCACGAATATTGCTCCACAAATTTTCGCTAATCGCAATCCTGCTAGCACTGCTTCATATTCAGCTTCATTATTCGAAGCATGAAATCCAAATCTTATAGCTTGAAACATATACTCCCCTGTTGGTGCCACCAATTCTACCCCCGCACTCGAACCTTTATTACTAGATCCTCCATCAGTTCGTACCGTCCACATCGGATTCGTGTGTATCTTTTCGTCTTCTTTCTCTTCGGATCTACTCGAATGAAACTCAACAAAGAAATCTGCTAAGGCCTGAGCTTTGACAGTCGTTCGTGGAGAGAATAAAACATCGAAATCTCCCAGTTCTACAGACCACTTAGTCATTCTTCCTGAGATATCTGGCTTTTGCAATACATTTTTCAATGGATAAGAATTTCGAACCACAATTGTATGTGCTTGGAAGTAAGGACGCATTTTTCTCGCCGCCACTACTATACACAATGCCAATTTTTCGAGCTTTAAGTAACGTTTTTCAGCATCAACCAGACTTTTACTGACATAATAGACAGGCTTCGAAACTCCTGTATCTTCACTAATCAGAACTGCACTCACTGCATAATCCGATACTGCTATATACAAAAATAGTTGTTCACCTTCTCGAGGCTTCGATAATATTTCAGGAGAGGACAAAAGATTTTTGATTTTAATAAAAGCTTCTTCACAATTCGAAGTCCACTCAAAATTATTCGGTCGACGCAACACCTGGAAAAAAGGCAAACATTTATCTGAAAAACGAGAGATGAATCTGTTCAGAGCTGCTAACCTGCCTGTTAACATTTGCACTTCTTTAATATTCCGAGGTGAAGACATCGATATCAAAGCCTTCAACTGTTCTGGATTCACCTCAATTCCTCTTTCACTTATCACATACCCCGGAAACTTACCAGATCGGACTCCAAATGTACATTTTTCTGGGTTCAACTTCAATTGTATTGCTCTAAGATTCAGAAACGTCTCTTCTAAATCGTCAATATGATCATCATCACTATTGCTCTTAACAAGCATATCATCGATGTATACCTCAATATTCCTCCTTATTTGTGAAGCAAATGCCTTATTCATCAACCTTTGATATGTAGACCCAGCATTTTTCAATCCAAACGGCATCACTCTATAACAATGCAAACCTCGATCAGTGATAAAAGTTGTGCTTTCTTCATCCTCTGGATTCATTCGAATTTGGTTATATCCTGAAAAGGTATCCATAAATGTTAGAATTTTGTTTCCAGAAGTAGAATCCACTAACTGATCAATTCGAGGTACTGGAAAAGGATCCTTTGGGCAGGCTCTGTTTAAATCTGTGAAGTCTACACACATCCTCCATTTTCCGCTCTTCTTTTTCACCACTACAGGATTAGCTGTCCACTTCGGATATTTAGACTCCCTAATATGTCCCATTTTATACAATCTATCTACTTCAGCAATTATGGCCTCAGATTTTTCCAAAGAAAAAGCTCTCATTTTTGTATTATCGGCTTGATCTTCGAATCCACAGCCAGACTATGACATATAATGTCAATTGGGACCCCAACCACATCCTCAGACGTCCAAGCAAACACATCCAAATTTTTAGACAAAAAATTCAACAACCTTTCTCGCACTGATAAAGACAATAAAGTTCCAATTCGAAGTACTCTGTTATTATTGAAAACGTATTCTTCTATTTCTTCACGTACCACCACAGAACTCGGGGTTGACCTCGGATCATCAATTCCCTCATCTGTACTACTAGAAGGCAACCCCCTAAACTGCTATTTCTCCATTGGATCATCAGTACTTTTATCACGTAGCCTAAATGCAGCAGCGTAACACTCTCTAGCCACTTTTTGATCACTTCGAACTACACCAATTCGATCCCCAACTACATATTTCAAACATTGGTGAACTGTAGAAACTATAGCATACATGTTTGCCAGCCATGACCTTCCAAAGATAGCATTGTAGCTCGACGGACAATCTACCACCATAAAAAGTACTTGTACTTTCTTTTTGAAAGGCCTTTTTCCCAGAGAAATTTCACCTTCAAACTCCCCTACTACGTTCGCTGTCGCACCAGTAAACCCAATTATAGTTCTTTCTGACCTTCCCCACACACTTCTGCTCTAATAACCACTGCATCTTCATGTGGTCCTGTGATTCCTCTCAAATCATCCCCATCGAAAATTATAAATGGGTCATTCTTCTTATTGTATAGATGTGATGATGCTCCTCCCTCAATTTGATGCGTTAAATTTACTATATGTATTTTCCTCGAATTATTAGTATCATTAGTCATTGAGTCTCCCCCAAATATTGTCAATGACTCAAAGAACGCACATAAATCTCGAACATGTCCCTTACACATCGGCTCATCAACTGACATCAACAACAATCGACTGGGGTCTGGGTCGACATGTTCCGAAGCCACATCAAATTCATCATCCGCCGCATCTAAAATTATCAGTGCACTTTCCTGCTTAGAATTAGGATTACCTACCTTTTGAGTTATGGCTTTAGCGTTCCTTTTGACATACTCCAACAATTTTCCATTCTCTATTAAAATCTGCATTTCCTTCTTCAAAGCAATATAATCATTTGTATCATGCCCAATATCATCATGATACCTACAGAACCTGCTATTGCGTTCCTCTCTTGGCCTATTAATTGCTGCCGGCTTTCTAAAATTTATTGTTCCCTTGGTTTTCTCATATATCGATGCCACACTTTCAGTCAAATCCGCATAATACTATGGCCTTACCCACACGTTCGATCTTGGTCTGAATTGGTGTTGATTATTAAAATTGTGCTGATTAGAACCCCCTTGATATGAGTTCGAACCTCCTCGACTAGAAACATTTTGATTACCCCTCGCCCGTGAGGAGTTATTATTCGAAGCGATCACTTGATTATTTCCTTTCTGAACAATACTATTTCCTCCTCGAACTCGAGTAGACTCTTCGACTTTGATCTGATCTTCAACCTGAGCCATGAGAGCTCCAAACGTTAACGCCCTACGCCTTGTTGTTTCATCAGCTAAATCTCCTGGCAACAAACCTTGTCGGAACGCTGCCATAGCCACCACTTCCTCACAATCGTCTAATCCTGCTTTTGTTGAGAAAAATCTTTTAGTATAATCCTTCAACTTTTCTCCCACAGCTTGCTTACATTGTATTATCGTATCTCCATTAGCTCTCATTTCTTTGCTTCCCATAAACTGTCTTCGAAAAGCTGTGTAAAAGCCTCTAAAATTTGCAATGGACTCCTTAGGAATCTTATTATACCATTTTAACGTAGTTCCTTTGAATGTCTGAGAGAATGCCCTACAAACCAATTTATCATTATCCTCGAA
Source organism: Limnanthes douglasii subsp. nivea (assembly GCA_036936605.1). Lineage (NCBI taxonomy): Eukaryota > Viridiplantae > Streptophyta > Magnoliopsida > Brassicales > Limnanthaceae > Limnanthes > Limnanthes douglasii. Next base: position 215,570,763 of record JAUPFV010000004.1, read on the forward strand.
ATTAGTCATATAGTTCTTGAATTGCTCTATATGATCATCTGGATCTTGAGTTCCATCAAACTTGTCAATTTTAGAAATGTCGAACCGCCTCGGAAGTGGTACAGATCTAATCGCACTAATCAACGGTGAATCCCTCCAATCTACTCCTTGAACAAACTGATCTTCATTCCTCATTCCCACAGTAGCATACAAACTTGACTCACCTTCAAATCTCTGAGGAGAATACACTCGTCTTTCCTTCTTTTGCCTTCCTTCCTTATACATTTTAGCTGGCCAAAATTCATATCCTCCTTCTTTTGAATGACTTTGAAAATGTTTATATCTTGGTGTTTCATCTGATTCCGAATTTTCAAAATCATCTTCTTCACTAGAATCTACATACCGTCGCTTCTGCAACTTCTCCTTTTTTTCTCATTCCACTATGCTCCTTCTTACGCTCAAAATGTATTTTATGTTGAACATTTTGTACGTCGCCGACGTCATTCGATGGATCCGAATGATTATTCTGATTACCTCTTGCTACTTCAGATCTAAGTCTAGCATCATTATTATCTTGTTTATTTTTAGCAAATTCATCAAGTTCTGCCACTTTTCTCATCAACTCATTCATTTTACCTTCAAAATCAAATTGATTCGATCGAAAAGGAACTGACTCACCTGCTTCCTTCTCTTGCAGATCAGATGTCAACGTCTCCAAAGCTTTTCGAACAGGCGGATTATCTCCTTCCTCAGAATTCATCTCCGATCAACAATCAGAAAACGAAAAAATTCGAGACTCGATTTTTGATCTATCGATCAAGGTATCTTCGGCCCCCTCTTTCTAGCGCCAATTTGGTGAGAATAGAAATTGAATTGAGAATATTGACTCATATATTTTCAGATAGTGAATGTAATCTTTCTCCTCTAATTATTTCATAGGCGTAATCAGCCTCCTCGGCCTTTTTAAATAGGCCCAGTGAGTTAGTTACAAAGTCGGTTACATAAGAGAGATATTTACAGTTCAGTCCCTATTCTTTTTATAAGGCTTTAATCTTACTCTATATTAATAGAACTTATCATTCAAGTCCTTATTAGTTACATTTAAGTCCCTTATGAATATATTTCCTTATCAGATCTCGTGTCTTTTAAGAATGAGGAACTCATTCTTATATAGAACTGAAGTGAGAAAACGGTTCTTCTCTTTTAACTGTTTGTAACTTCTAGACAGATACTTAATAAAGACCAGTCCTTATTAAATTGCCACCCTTAGGGACCATAACCCGGTATTATTTTGTTTTATAAAATAATTCCAAAAATTTACGTTTTGCTTAAGTTGTTTATTTCTGAATCCAATCCTTCACAATATTCGGAATTAAACCTGGTATCTATACAATTACCTCCATGATACATATTTTATCTACTAGTCCATTCTTTTCTTTATGATTACTTTTATTGGACTAATATTAACGATAGTTTGATACATCGATAAAACATGTGACGGTCCAACTTAATGGAGAAATTCCAACAATAATTTGTTAGAATTAATATCCACCCTTTTTAGCGATCAAATTTAGCTTATCCCTGATTACTCCCCTACAAAGGTAGATGTATTGAGATTATCTTCGACTCGATAATCGAATGGTCATTTTTATTTGTATAACCAAGAAAGAATATTTTAAAGGCATGGTCATGGATAGATTCATAAGATTAGAATCACCAAAATGTAAGTATCCTACAAGAAATACAAAATGTTTTCTCTCGTTAATAAAGAGAACCACAACTATTATTTTATTTTTACTATTTACTTTCCAGAACTGGTGGTATAAGTAGTCTCCCTACAACATATGCTGAGTTAACCACTTTTCAATGAAAAATTTATTGCATTATAACAGATGAACAACACAAATGAATCCAAAAATCCTACACGAGCAACTACTAATATACTTGATGAATTGGCAACTATTATATTCAGACATACAATTCTTTACTATGGATAGTCCAACAATTGTAGCCAGTTTTCCCTACAAAATGTTCTAAAATATACCACAGTCAGTATACAACTATTATATATTTCTAGTAATCAGCCATGCCTTGTTGGATTTGATTAAAAAAACACATTAGCAGTGAAACATTAAGTACCAAGGACATAACAAAATCTACGCTAATAATTCACCTCGTATGGTCTCAGTGTTCAGCGAAGTCGGAACTACAAAAATTGGTGTCCTAAATTTTAAAATCAGAGAACATAAGTATAACATGAGGCTAGAAAACAACATTTACATTGGACATAGATGTCTCACAACTAATTTAAAAAATTGGGGAAAAGAAACGGAAACAAGATAAAATTTACAATATAACTCTTAAAACGGATAAATATATAACAGAAAACATTCGTTCTCTAAGAAATACTGTGAATCAATTAGAGAAAGATAAAGTAAACTGAGACAAAAATAAAAAAACTCACGCCGCAGCACTCGAATACGAAAATAGAATCAACCTTTGAAATCCGGATACATCACTAGTTATGCAAATGTCAAACCGGAAACCAAATAAGTTTGGTTTTTCACGCTCAATTAACACTTATTTTTTCAAAAATTAATTGGTTTTTGTTTTTTTCACGTAAACATTTATTTTACCAACAAAAATACTAATTACGTCACTCTTTTGTTCTTATTTTAGCAACACATTTCCACGTAATTACGCAACTGAAACATATTTTATTTTTTGTAAATAAATTAAACATATTTTCAAACCCTAAACATTTTTTTAAAGTTTTTAAAACACAAAAATGCACATATTTTTGCAACTACAAAAAATTAGTTGTTTCACACCCAATTAAAACTTATTTTTCACAAACACTAGTTATATTTTGTTTTTTCATACAATGAGTCTTCTTTCGCAGCCAAAAGTTTTATTTACTCGATCATTTTTTTTCTTATTTTCGCAACATATTAGCATGCAATTACGCAACTAGACATAATTGATTTTTCCAGACTTATTTTGCAACACAATTACACGTAATTACGCAACTAAAACAATAAATAAAACATATTTTGCGGATCTAGTTTTGTTCGTCTTAAAAAACTAATTCAATAATATTTTTGTATTTTTTTGGAGCTATAGTTTGAAAGATATGAAATTCAAAAAAAAAAGAAAATGGTTATATTGGTATTAATGGAAAGTGCAGATGGATATATGTATTTTAGTTTTAAAATCAGGTAGTTATCCGCACTTTATCAAATCTTGGGTGGTTATTGTTATGTTACCTAGTTGTTTTATAAAAAAAAATGGGTCCATCTACTGACGATATGGGTTTTTTATATCAGCAGTGTAGGACTCAAAACCGTAGATATGAACGACTGCCAAATTACACTTGTGGTATGACATCATGGCACCAATGGTATTAGCGTGGTTATACTGTCGGTGTAAAAAATGAAATAGCCACAATCTTATAGATTTCTATCGGCATTCTCTCTATCGGTACTCTGTAGGTATGCTGTGTAAATATTTTTGAAACAACAGAATTTTTTTTAATAAATGGTACTATTAATGAGTTAGGTTTAGTTGATTATCTCATTTTGAGTATCGATTTCATCAATAAATATCTTGCTTTCCGTTTTAAAATTTTATTTTTAAAGTTGAAGTTGGAGTTGATTTTGGTATAGGCATGGGCATATGGGTATGGAACCGAAGAACCGAACCGAAATAACGGATTTGGTTCGGTTCCAGTTCCTTATAAATACTTGTACGGTTCCTTATCTTAAATACCCACGGTTCTCGGTTCGGTTCGGTTCGGAACCGAGAACCGAATAGTACCCATAAAAAACCGAATAAACAATAGTACCCTTAATATCCATGTTCTCGGTTCGGTTCCAAACGGTTCTTTTGGTTACAAAGTAACCATTTGGTTCCTTTCAAGTTAAGTTTCAAACAGTTTTTTAGTTACAAAGTAACCAGTTGGTTAGAAAGTAACCATTTTGTTCCTTTCGGGTTTGGTTTCAAACGGTTCTTTTGGTTACAAAGGAACCATTTAGTTATAAAGTAACCATTTGGAACCAAAACCCGAATGTAATCAAATTTTTTCGGTTCTTTTTGGTTTCTCGATAAAATACTCATACCGAACCGAACCGAATTTTAATCGGTTCCGAAATGGGTACTAGTTCTAAAGAACCGAAAGAACCGAACCGAACCAAACCGAAGCGAAGAACCGAATGCCCATGCCTATACTATACATATAAGAAGGATTTTTTTAACTTTTTGTATGATTTTTTTTTAAAGGGTTGAAAGATGTAAATATGGATGAAATCTTATGTTTGAAAGAAAAAAAGAATACTAATTTTTATTAAGTTTTCCTGAAAATAAGTAAAACAAAATCTTTTTTTCAAAAAGTTCAAAAAAAAGTGCAAAACAAAAAATCTATTCTAGAATTTAGAGTTTTTCCTTACAAAAGTTTAACCTAACCCTAATGTTAACGAATTGCGCTACTTAAAATGTTTCCTAAAAATCTATTTAATATCTTTGAAACTAGATCTATGATGACTAACAAATATAACAAAGAGTATCGCAATATAGTAACTACAACGTGATAGTTGCTAATAAAGCTTACAGATTTAAATTATTACTACAAATTATCTTTGTAAATGCGTAATCAATTAGTCGAAAAATTAAAATCCCGCAGAAACGAAATTATCGGTCAATCCACTAAAAAATTAACTATCCGGTTATTACAACAAAAGAACTTCCGGTAAAACTATGTACAACTTAAGGTATGGAGTATCACTTAGAGTCTCAGACCTATATACAGTTAAAAACCAAACATTATATATGTATCGGATTAACGTTTCATATTTATTTTTATATTAAATGGATCATATATGTTTTATCTTTTTATTGAACGAATTTTTATACATTTTACATTAAACATATTTTTTTTATATTAATAGATATAGTTATAGTCTAAATATTTTTTTTATTTTCCTTTTTTAAGAGGAATTGGAAAATTTTGACTTCATATCAGTTTTTGATTTTTTAAATCTAAATAATTTCAATCCAAAAAACTAAAATAAAATTTTAAAAATTTGAAAGACAATTCCATACAAAAATAAACATGATCCTATTATAATTTTGATAATATACAATGTATATGTATTTTGTAAAAATGGGGGTTTTCGGCAATTAAAATCATAATTAATCGTCATAACATAAATAAAAAAATCATTTATATTACAATTATATTAAAATTTAAAATGATCTCGGTAACTACGAATGTAAAAAAAAAAAACTAAAAAAATGATCACGAATACAAATATAAAAACAATAAAACTTACCATTTTGAAACAAATTACAAACTCTAAAGTTTTGCCTAACTTTTACCAATCTTCTTTCCTCTTAATCCGGAAACAACTTTTTATTTATAAAATTTTCATTACAAACCTATCTTATCTCATTTATGGTAGGTCCATAATAAGCGTTAAATAAAGTACGAAAAAACAGAAATAGAAAAACATAGATATTATTAATTCGAAATAATTGAAACTAGAGAGCTAGAACTGCAATCTTCATATTAGCTAGACAGTGACCAGGGACACTGCAAATGAAGTAATTGACGCCCTTAACAAGCTTGATCTTGTCTTTTCCTGTTCTGAAAAACTTTGATCCTCTTGGGGTTGTGCATGTTTTGTACCCAAACTTGCTCACTTTCACTACATTATGTAGTGCTGGAAAGTAATTGAACACTGCAAAATCAACAAAATTCAAAAATTTATCTTATCGAATGTACCTCGAGTCGATCTTAAAATATCATATGAACAAAAAATAATTATGATCATAACCCTAATGTCGGGTTCGGACAAAGATCAATACAAGATTCGTTCCTACCTTTAAAATACTATATTGAAAGATAAAAAAAAAAAAAAAAGTTTACCAAGAACATCTCCGGCCCTGAAGCGCTTGCCTTTGGTCCAGCTAACCATGTCAAAAGTCCAACCTTTTCGGCCGCCAACAATGCTAACTTTAGTAGCATGAACCATTTCAAAACATTGTAGCACCATCAAGCACAACAATAATGTGCCCAACAATGCACTGCCTCTTCCTAGCCCACTCATTTTCTCTTTTCAAAAGGTTTTAGAGATGAGAGTAAGCTTTTGTGATATGGGATTTGCCTTGACATGAATGCCCATTTTATACCTGCATGTGAGGGGGCGATCACCTTCGACTTGTTAAATGGTTAATGTATTTCTATATTGATTAGTATTAAATACTTTAATTCTAGATTAGTGATTCGAGAAATAATATATTCAATGGATTGAATCGATTTTCAATCAACTTTGGTTGATGTAATATAGTTAGAATAAAACTATATGTTATAAAGTTTATTTTTATGTTATTAATTAATGAAACATTTTGTCAAATAAAATAAATATAAAAACAAAATCAACTTTAGATAAATGAGGCAATGATCTCACTTACAACAATGAGTTCGTAATTATTTTCGTCCGTTCAGTATAAAGTAAAAATAAATTATCGTTTAATTATAGTAAATCAATCAGCAAATCAATTATGGTCTTACCGCATCCTATTAAAACACGACACCATCTAATATATTTTCATAATACTTTTATCAATTAAAAAAATTAACTTCTAGCAACGAATAATATATATAAATACGAATGAACACTATTTTGTTTGAGTTTCAAAAGCAACACTATATGTTAAATTATATTATTAAAAAATTTAACATTTAAATTTGTCTCCATAATTTTCTACAACATCCCAACAGTTAATTTATTTCGCCCGAAATAGTTAAATATATTTAGAGATAATCTTTTGAATAGCTAGATTTATCTACACACTATTTGTGAGCTCTTTTATTTTTCAATTATACTTATAAAATAAATAAATACCCTAAATTATAAAAAGTCTATTGTATTATTTGGTTATCTAAACATTTAGAATAAAAAAAATTATATGTAAATTTACAAGATACTGCTCAATATAATAAGTAACAAAAGTTTATAACATTAAAATTTTCATGAAGAAAATAAAATTCATAATTTATAAAAACCTCTAATTTTCAAATTTTATAAGCTAAAAAGATTTATATCGACACAAACCCAACTTTGAGATTTTACTATTATCAATTTTAAAATCATAGTGCGTTTTAGTTGATATGTCTATAGCCAAGTTGATAAACCTATCAATATATCCAACAAAGTCATGGTAACTTTAGCAGCACACAAAGATCTTGAAAAACAAAATTAATATTTTCAAGAATTAAATTAGTATTATACTGACAACAAACACCAAATTAGAAAATCACGAGACTAATTAATGAATAACCGAGTCAAATACAGAATTGGATCCCAAAATAATTCATATCTACCCTACTAATATGCAGTATGCATATGCATGGAAACTTGGCACACCAACAGATGCGCCCTAAAACTAGGAAACTAAACGACCACAAAATATAATTATAAAAAGTAATTAATAATCAAGTAACTTAACGTGCAAGCACATTCACCAGATTAGCACTATTAATGAGAGTGAACAGTCAACTTGGTTTGCTTAATACTATAAACAAGAAATGGAATCCATGAATCTAGTGTTTCTCATCATAACATGACTTATTTGATAAAATGTCAATGTACGAGGTCGCCACACCACAAACTTTCGCCCATCGTGGTAAGCACGACTTGTATCAAAATCGTGCCGAAAAATTATATTCATGTCAACGTTGACATACCGCTGCACGATTAGTTCAAGTGCTATGTCTGGTCTTCGTCTTAATTTTAAGATTTCAGAACGTCCAAACGACTCATCAGAACGTCCAAACGACTCATCTCTTCCTTAATGATCTTTACAGCATTTGCGACTCCGTCCTGAAAGTTAAAACAACGTTTCAAACAGTTCAAGGGGTCGTTTGGTGCTAGCACAAAGACTAGATACACATAAGCAGATTAAAAGGTTTATTTAATGGGTTATTTATTGCCTGATAAAAAATATCCTAAGCTTAAGAAAGATATCATAAAACGAAAACGAGAACTAAAAATGTTACAATGATGTCTTTTTATAAACCAAGGTGTATAGAGAAACAGTGAATTTATAAAAACAAAGTCTAGAGAGGAGGCCGAAAAAACAATCAAGGAAAAAAATCAACTTAAAAGAAAATACTTTTGTTGCTTATAAGCCAATAAACTGGTGGAACCAAACTAAACAACCCCTAAGTCTCCTGTAGAAAAGCTAAAAGAGCTGTAGTATGGAACCATGGAGCCTAGTATTGGAGAAAAATTATCCGGGAAACAAGAATGACAGACAACTAGCCTTTTCAACCTACAGAAATTAGCCCCCTGTTATTCAATCCTAAAATTTGACCCGCTGATCAGTTCCCGTTTATCAATTTGTGTCCTCACCTCTACCGAAATTATATCTGCAACTTGGGATGCACGTGCCTTGGTTCTAGGAGAGAACGCCACATGCAACGCTTTTGATAGCACGGTTGCAGCTTCTATGACGATTTCATCATTTATTTCGTCCGGAACCAAATGGTTTCTTTTGATTGGTTCTGGGGCAACTCCGAGCCAGTGCATCTTCTCTGCCCAGTAAAACTGATCCAATATAAAAGGACACACTATCTGCAAAGTAATCCATTTCAGAAAAAATATGATAAGGATTCCTTATTTAATGAAGGGCAATAGGAACCTAGTTTAACTAGATTTTCTTAGAATAAAAAAATTCTGAATGTTTTGTTTTTAGGTGGGTGAACTTAAGTAAAGTACTTGATTGAAACTAGTTTTTATTCCGTAATTCACATTTTATAATTAGAATTTTAATTAACACATCATAGAAATATTTTTTAATTTTTGTTTTAGATGCATATAACCCCGCCCTTCTACTAAATACCTGAGGGATGCCAGCATGGAGGGCTGCAGCTGTGGATCCACTAATATGCCATCAAAGATATATACTATGCAAGATTCAGTACTCTTGTGTTTAGTAAGTAGAGAAATAAATACTGAAATAAATTCAAATGGAACTTCTCACCTGCCCCCGTGATGAATGACTGCAGCGCATCTTGGGAAAAGCCAACGATAGGGTACACAGCTGATTGGAAAAATACATAATAATAAGAACATAGATACACACACAATTAACCGGCTGACAATCAATAGATCGATCGATAAACTTTCGTATTAGGCAGTGCAATTAGCACAGAAACAGAAAATGACAAGTTAATGAAAGCTTTGGAATTGCTTTTTTTTGTTTGAATGTCATGACTATTTTTGTTTTATTTGTAGATTATGTTTGATACATGTATATCTTAAGATTATTTTGGTTTTTACCATATTGTTGTGCACTAGATATTAGATTTGAGTTACTTCAATAGAAATAGTATTCAGTCCCTATAATTCCAGTTAGCAGTACCCACGTACCCAGAAAAACAAAAGAGTTTATCGTGAAAGAGAGAGATTCCAGATTCTAGGCTCTGCTCCCCAGTTGATGATTTAGATCCAATAGTGCAGATTGCTGCATCTAAAGGTTCATACCCAGCTGTAAAAAGGATAAACCTGTAATCTGTGGTTTCTATAACAGCTTTGAGAACCTCAAGAAAAGCTCGAGGATTCCTCAGAAGACCCATGCTGCAATGAAAAGTGAGAAAACAAGATCGATATGTATATATTATTTGATCAAAAAAGCAGCACAAATAATTAAGCTAAGGACAAATGACAACTTGGTAATGGATTTTACGGAAATTCTTCAATTAAAATATCAGATACTGACCAATCTACACGGGGATATAATTTGTATAAATCAGTAGAAGGGATGCTTGGCGCCATTCGTATTTTGGTCTACTTATTACTCTATTTTCGCTCGCTATTTTGTGCCCGGCTTCTACTCTATATACGTTATTCTCCTCAAAAATATGCTTTTCATTTTCTTAAGTTCTCTTTTTCACTTTATGCCGTCATTTGTAACAATAAAAGTTGGTTTTTATTGTTACCCAAACAACTTGCAACTTCTTTGAAAAGCTAACCTTTTATTAGTATTTTATTAGCTAGTTTTTGTTATCTTAGCTGGGAACCAGACAACCACCAAGAATATACAGATTGCTACGAGAAAGAGAGAAAGAAAGCAAATGACAAACCTTCCAATAGAGCTCAGTCCTACAAAAATAGGTGGGGCTGGAACCTTTAAAAACAAATCCAACTGAAAATGGGATACACAACTCTCATTCTTGTCTCCAGTGTGGTTCCCAGAAGCAACTGTTGAATGTTCTCCACATTTCTGACATGAAAACTGCCATTCACTAGGCACGAACCAAAAGCCGGTAACTCGAACATTTGACGGCCAGTAGTCTGTTAATGAGATAATGTAAAGGTGACAGGATACGAATTTCTTGTAACTTGAAGAAATTTGAGCAAATTTTATAAGAATAGAACTCCAGGTGGTTTTCCACAATGAGCAAAATAATTGAGTCAGATCGAATTAGCTACCAAGGTCAGCAGTCTTTGTAGATCCAATCAACAATACAGATTGAAACATACTGATAGATAAAAAAAAATCATAATATTTAAGACTTGCAATTTAGAAGGGTGTATTATGCATGCGAAACCAAAGGATGTTTGGTTCCATTAGGTTTTTAGTTTTACCTTTTAGTCTTACAAGAAAAAAGGTTGATATGATTTTTTAGGCTTTAAAAACGCTGGTTTTTAAGCTTATATTATAAAAAAGATTAAATAGGTAAAAGCTAAAAGAAATTAGTTATTTTAGCTTATAATTGGGCAACCAAACGGCCTTACCATGGTTGACATGTTACAACATATGACCTCTACTAGAAACAATTTGAAGAGTTCATACCTGGCCACTCAACGATTTCTTTGCTAAAACCGTACCTATTAAACAAAAATTACTAATGTTTAAACATTGATACCTTTACATCATATTCATGTTCATATAGAGATGGCATCTTTACATAGGAAAATCTAAAGCAAAGTGATCCCGAAAGACAATTTACTTTTAGACATAGGTTATTTTCTAGCAGAGAAATTGGATAACTTATTATTCAGGTAAGCATGACTCACATGAGCAGAGGAGAAGGTCGCCAGTCATGCCATGTTGGAAGATCTGTTACTGGATCCTGCATTTCGTGAAGAGTGTGAATTATGACTGTATATTCGTGCTCTATACATCTTAACTTCGACACACTGCGGTTAATCTTCCAATTAAAAGACGACTACTAAACAAAAAGTAAATCTCAAATAGCCCACACATGGAGTTATGATAACTAACATGACATTGTCATATTTGTTTGCATAGATTGCATTAAAATCAATATTAATGTTAGAAATATTATATAGAAAATTATACATAAAATCATATTGTAATGTTGAACTATACATAATTGTAAAATCAAATTAGAACTTCGATTTTGTGTACAATTTTGTATATAGAGTTTCTGACATTAAAAAATGATCTTATGTAATCTATCTTACCATAACAAATTTTGAACTTAGGTGTTGTTTAGTGTCATTAGACATTTTGGCTTTTGGGCTTATAAACAAATGGATTGTTTAGTTGATGACTTTATACAGTAGGTTTACAGAAAACTAGCTTTCTAAGATTATAACATCTAAAGTAAAAGAATCAACAATTGAGGGATTTTTTATATTCTACTTTTGTTTATAAGGTTTGCTTAATATGTTTTCATTAAATCGTGTTTTAAATGTGTTCTAGCTCTAGTACTCACTTAATACCGTTGTTTTTAACATTAAAAGTTGCTACATAACTGGCTTCCTTTATACTTGCTTAGTTTTAGATAGCTTTTTCTGCTCATAAGTTTGGCACCAAAGAACCCCTTATTCTTCTCATCTATATAACATTTCATGTAAGAACCTGTGAACAATATGAAGGCACTAATTAGTTGTCATGTCCTCGATACTGACTGTAAAAGGGCAAGAACTCAGGTTCAATTCCTCAGATCTCCATGATCCCCAATCCTCAGTGAACAATGGCCACATCCAGTGAGTCACATCCTTCCAACAAACCTATATTTCATAAACACAGTGTTACAGGCAAAAGCAACAACTTCGGACCTGTCAGAACTTCAAAGGCAATTTGATGACCTTAAGCCAACTATATAGAACCCTCAGAAAACAGGTAGTCACTTAAACTAAGAAGAGTAAAGCAGTGTCACAATGAAACTTTACTTTAGTTATTTAAATTGTATTTTTCAAAACAAAAAATTATGTACTTTTAATTTGTCAGTTGATTCATATTCTAACTTTAGAAATTACTTTTACTAAATAGTAATCACTATTATATACCACAGGCTAAACAAGGAATACCTTATTTAGAGGAGCTTCTTTGAGATAGTGATACAAATCAGGAAGTTCCTTCCTAAACTGCCTCTCGAATGTTGATGGTGCACTGCAGAGTGCATAAGAACAATGAGCAAATCACCAAATTCTGCTTAAGGTATAAATGGATATTAGTACATAAACCCATAGAAACATATTAGCACCCTAACTACCATGGTTCTGAAATTTAGGACAATACTTTATAGTAATAATTTCTTGGACCAAACTACCATGGTTCCAAAATTTCGGACATATATATTCTGACCCCTCTTTTACTCGTACATCCCAGACCCTCCTTTACCTGTATGGAACAACATAAGGGGCAGCCACCATACAACGTATGCGAAAAAGTTCTGCAAGGCTCCATCCTTCCTGTAACGATTACGGGATTAAGTGTAAGATGGAACTTAAACTCACTTTATTATCTACAGTCTTATTGATTTCCAGATTCTCTAATATCTTATTCTATTTAGATATGCTAATTTCACTGTTGTACAGGAATACAAAGTTTATTTTGTGCATTAATTAACAGCTTGAATCCCTTTGACACCTACTGAAAAAGTTGGCTTACATCTCCAGATATTGTTTAGGTATTTGCAAAAGAATTATTAACACTTAGGGGAGTTTGGGAGGCATTAGGCTTTCAGGCATATACACAAATAACTTGTTTCTTGGTTTGAATCTTTGGGCGCCAAAAAGATAACTAGTTTTTTAAGTGAATATGATCAAAAAGCCTAGAAAGCTAAATATAGTTAGCTTTTTTCTACCTTTTTTCTATACACATTGCTTTCATAAAAATATGTTTTTATCTTCTTCTAGTTCTCGTTTTCACTTTATACCGTCCTATTTAACCTTACATTGTTCCTTTTATATCCCCAGAGAACCTATGCCTTTCTCTCAAAACTAACTTTTTTAGTGGTTTAACTAATAAGCTGGTGCCAAACAACCCCTTAATATGAATCTATGTCAACTGAAAAACCTAAATATCATATACCAATGCAAAGAAATTTATCACTATAAAATCAGCCTCCAAGATGTGGTCAGCTCCAAAGATCCTTTCGACTGCAGAAAAACATTCTCGTCTATGCTCTCTTGTTATCATACGTTTCTGCAACAAAAACGTCTCCAAAGCGCCTGCTTCGAAACAAATACCATTATAATGTTGCAAAGTTAAGAACTAAATACCATTATAATGTTGCAAAGTGATGAACTCCCAGTACTAAAAATTTACATGAAGCTGATAGAGAATAAAGTCTCTAAAAGTACCTGTTCTATCATCACACTCGTGACTCTGAACTGAAAGAGTAGGTGGCGATGAAATCGGGACATAAGTAACATGTCTGTTGGCTAAGTGAGACCTTATGCTCTGCATTTATTACAGAATAAAAAACATAAATTTGTTCTATATATTTCCATGAGACACTATCAAACTTTATGTCAAGGGTCAGACTTGTGGGGTTCATTAGGTTGGGTAAAGAAGCACCTGACCCCAACCTGACTCTTTATAGCTCGACCCTTACACTAAAATGTCATGCTTAAGTCATTTAAACCATGTCGGGTTTACGAGTCGTGTCACGGGTTGGGTCAAAGAAACACACGAACCAAAACCCAATTGGTTTTTCTTTGTCGCCTATTTATCCGAAAATCCTTCTAAGTTGTAAATATTTTGAGCCTAACCCTGGGTACAGGGATGTTTTCATATATTACAGCTGAGCTCTAGCTAAAATGTCTATAACCGTGCACTACATGAGAGGTCATCTAAGATTTTACTCTTGTCTAGGAAGCACTAGATGTGGGAGAAAGTGTTTTATCTTAATTCTCTATAGAAAGATATTTATAATGACAAGCTAATGTTCATATTGATTAGATGCAACCACGCCTTGGTTGTAGTTGTGATATATATGATCTACATACAGAATGTATTCTGGATTGAGCTAATACTATACTCGAAAACGGCAGAAAAATACCAACCTCGTGAGCTAAATGAGTCATCAGAATCACATGGTATTGTTTCTGATCAACGGAGAAGGCTGCAGCTATGGCCTGCGACAACGATATTAGGCTTTTATATGAAGTGGGTTTCCAATTTGAAACAAGAACCAGAGATTACAGATAGAAGTGACTATCACTGAAATACTTACAGCGATAGGGTATACGTCGCCTTTGGTACCAAAAGCCATGAAAAGAGCAATCGGTCTCTTTCGACCTTCGTCCTCCATTTTACTCGACAAGTTTTTACTCCCAAGTGAAAATGAGCTTGTCGATTCGTATTCTTATTAGCCCTCTAAAACCCTCGCCGTATTGCCAACAAATATACATCTATAGTTATTTTATTAATAAAAACATAAAATTAAAATTTATATAGTTTTTTTATAAAAAAAAATCAAAGAAAGTTTTTATTACGAATTTGAAGTACATACAAAGATTGAAGACTAAGAGCGTCAATTACAAAACTTCAAAATTAAATAAGAGAAGAATGACGCCTCTCCTTCCCTCCAAACCAAGTCTGAAATTTTTGAAAACTTTCTGATAAATACAAAGCCCCGAAATTTGAGGCAAACATCATGTTACACCTAGCTAAATCATCCAATGCATGTATCGCTCGATTTTTCCTTTCTCACGGCAACACCGAGAACCCTTCTTCCTCCTTTGTTCCAATGGCAGAGTCTCCATGCCTGCAATAAGAAATTCAAACAGAAACAAAGACTCGAGAATGAGTTAATCAGGATTGATATATCACAGACCAAGCTCTTAAAGGAATACTATAGCCAGCAGATTTGAAGGAGCGTCAAAATGATTAAAGGTGAGTTTTTGTTTGTATTTGAGAGTCAATTTCGCAAGTCAGTCTACGACTTGGTTCTGGACTCTGGAAATGTGCTTAATTGTCTCTTCGAGTTAATAAGCTTCCTACAAGATATCCTAATATCATCCTGAAGCCAAAAGTTAGTTCTATTAGCTAATTGATTGATTAGTATTAACGAATCAGATTCAATTATCGACCTTAGTCCAATTGTTTTTGTAACAGATTAGTAAGCCTTCAAGCAGGGCTCTCGATTCAGCTAGGATAGGCGAAAGCTTACCAAACATGATACCAGTTGCTTGAACAATATCTTCATCGTTATATTTTATAAGAATACCTCCAGAAGACTCACCATTTTGAGCGCAAGCCCCATCTTCATTCATCTTTAATCTGCCGCTTACAGGGGCATTCCACTTCAGGTAAACTGATTTTTTGTTGCTTTCAGTTGATTTCCAGCCCAGTGATTTTTCTGCATTCAGAGACATGAACCAATTCTTGTAATTAAGCTTGTTATAGACATCAATTCCTTTGATAATGTTGATAATCAGATCAATAGAGTTCTTAACATTTGGTTGTTTTCCTTTGAATTTTAAGCTGATCCTAGCTTTCCAAATTACCCAATAGATAATCTGAGGGATAAGGTGAGTTACGTGGATTTTTTTGTTGGAGAACCATAACCAACATCCTAACATATGTGTTATAACCATGAAACAGTTGATTTTAACTTTAAATAAGCAGTCAAAGAAGTTCCATAATTGTCAGGCAAAATTACAGTTGACAAAAAGGTGATTTTTGTCTTAGCAATTGTTGCAAAACTGGCACTTGGAAGCAATATTTAGATTCCTCTTCATCATTATAGAATCAATCGAAATGAAATTATTAATGAATTTCCAACATAGGAAAGAGAACTTCCTGGGGATACAAGGACTCCAGATCTTCTTGAAAATGCTTGATTGAACATGCTTGGTTCTCAGGTTGTTTCATGTAAGATTCATGTTGAAGTTGCTATCATTTGAGTGCTTCCAACTCAGTAAGTCATCTTTATCATGATTAACTATGAGAGAGAGTTGATAATGTCCAGTCTTTCATTGGTCAAAAGACCTTGCATTGCATTAATGTCCCATGAGTCATTCTTCCAAAACGTTTAAACCTTTGCATCCAGGTACCAGCTTGTGTTGTTGACACTAGCGATAGATGCCAGGTTATGCCATGAGTCCATCCAGAAATCCACCTCGCCATTGCCAAGTATCCAATAAAGGTTTCCTTCTGCTTGACCTCTTATACTTATAAGTTTTTTCCAAACTAAAGAGCCCAGTTTATTAGTATCCTTTAAAGGGTGAATGGTTTTACAATATATATTTTGCATTATGCTGGACCAAAGATACTTTTTTTTAAAGATAAACCACAACTTTTGAGAGAAGGTTTGCTGAATATCATCCAACTTTCTGATATTCAGCCCTCCTTCTGCAAAAGGCTTGCAAAGGGAGATCCAAGAGGATCATTGATTTGAATTCACATTGTACTTAGATATCTAGAGGAATCTATTGAATATCATTTCCAGTTTCTTATTGATGTTTTTAGGAAATAAACAGCTTTGCATTCAGTGGTAAGTAATAGGTAGTAGAACGTTAGTTATTAAAGATAATCTTCTTTCGTAAGAGGAACTTGTTATCCCATTCTGTACTCCTTTCATTAACCTTATCCAAGATAGAGTTAAAGATATTTCATTTATTGTTATTTGAGAGAGTTATCACCAGATGAATGGTTGGTAGAAAGTCCATAACAAATCTAGTTTCAACTTTCAAATTCTGAATTCTGATGTGATGAGCTTTTAAGGATATAACAATCTTTGTCTTTTGCTTGTTTATAGATTGCCCATAAATTTTTTGATAACTATCAAGGAACTTGCTCAAAGTATCTATTAAAGAAGGAAAGTTATTGGTAAATACCAATATGTCATCACCAAACACAATGCAAAGAATCAAGTATTCAATTCTAGCAGCAAATTTCATCTTAATATTTATGTTGAAAAGATTATGCATTCCTCTGACCAGAACCTCTTCCCCGAGAATGAAAAGGCTTGGAGATAGCGGATCTCATTGCCTTAAACCTCTCAAAATATGGAAATAATCATAAACTTCCCCATTAATAAGCATTGAAATGTGAATATTGTTGATCATTCTCTTAATAAGACTAATGAAATCAGCAGAGAAACCAAACGAAAGCGGCATTTTAAAAATTAAAGCATGGGAAATCCTATCGAATACCTTGGACATCTCGAACTGGATCATAATGTTTCCAACTTTAGGCTTTCTGTTAATGTCGTGAAGGAGTTCTTTAGCGATCAAAAAGTTATCGTGGATCAGCCTCTCTTTCACAAAAGCACTCTGCACGTTTGAAACAATTCTAGGCAATATATTAGATAGTCTTTGGTTTATAAGATAAGAAAGAATTATGTTCATCATTGTGCACAACCCAATTGGTCGGTAATTGCTCCAAAAGGTAGGATTAGTACTTTCGGGAATTAAACAGATGCCCATGGCAAATATGCCAGTAGGAATATAGTTACCATTTAGGAAGGCATTAAGAGCGATGCATAAGTCAGTTTTGATAGTGTTCCAACACACTTTGAAAAATAATATGTTGAAGCCATCAATGCCAGGGGCACTGTCAGTCTTCATATTATTGATTATGCTCCAAATTTTATCTTTATTGGTAGTCTTGAGCAGGGCATCGTTATCTTCTTTAGTGACCATGGAAGGGATACATTCAAAGAGGCTATCTTGAAGTATACTGGTCTCTTCATTGCTGTTTTTATAGGAAGAAGAAGCTAGGATATTCTTGAAGTAATTTGCAGCAGAATTCACAATATCTTTTTTATTCAGGATCCAGGTATCACCCTCTTTAATGCTTTTGATTCCATTTTTTATTATTTTTTATAGATACATATGCATAATATAATTTGGATTTACCATCACCATCATTTAACCAACTGTTAAAGCACTTTTTCTTCCAGTAAACTTCTTCATTTCTAAGAGCTTGTGTGTGAAGGATGTTTGCTTTAAAGAGGTTAGCTTTAGAATTTTGATTGTTGCTGGTGTAATACAGGATTTTCATCTTCCTAACATTTTCTTCAATAGATTTGACATTGTCAAAGATATTACCAAAATGCTTTGCATTCCAGTCATTTAGACAAAGCTTTAGCCTTGTCATAAAATATGGTTTGGCTTTCCACGAAAAGACATCTTCCAGTCTTTTATCAACAATAATTAGGAAACCCTCATCATTAGACCACATGTTTAAAAACATTAAAAAAAATTGTGAATTGAAAGAAGAATATTAGAGTAGTTAGTAGTTATAAGAAGAGGGGCATGGTCAGAACAAGTTCTGACCATGTGAAAAACCTATGTTTCTTTGAAAGTATTCACTCATTTGTCATTGATAAGAGCACAATCAAGTCTTTTCCATTTAGTGCTTCTGGACCAGATGAACTTAGACCCTCCATATCCAGCATCCTCAAGATTGCAGGCTCTGGTGGTGTCATTAAAATTGTCCATACTAGTATGATAGTTTGAGGTGCAGCCCAGCTGCTCATCATGAGAGGAGATGACGTTGTAATCACCAGCACATATCCAGGCTTTGTTAGAATCAGTAAAACTCAGTAAACTATTCCAAATCTCAATTCTTTGAAGGCGTTGGCATTTATCATAGATATAAGTTAGATAAAAACTTTCCTCAATACCGGGACAGGCCACTTCCATATGTAAACATTGATCCATCTTTTTAATAATATTAATCCTAATATCATCCATCAATAATATCCATATATTATTGGATATATTAGCAGTATATCCGTTGAAACCAAGAGACCTAGAAATCTCCTCTATCTTATCAATCATAGACATAGGCTTGTGTATAGTAAGAATCTTAATACTTTCTATCTTAATCATAAATGTCAACCTTCTCACAGTTGGCTTGTTGTTAAGACCCTTTGCATTCCAACCAATCATTTTAATCATTATCAGAGTAAGATTTTTGAAATTTATCCCTGAATTCAGGGACTTGATTGTTAGTTTACTTGTTGATCTTCTTCTTTTTGAAGATTTCAATTTAGTCTTGATATCGATCCCCCTTCTGTTGAATCAAACTCCAAAACTCAGTATCACTTGAACCTAAACCCCTTATCTGCCTGTGATGTTGGCTCCGTTGGGTTTCATTGCGATACAATGACAAACAATCCTTCCAACCTTACCTCTGAACTCTGTTCTTGCCCCGGGTCCAAACAATCCTCTAACCTTACCTCTGAACTCTGTTCTTGCCGAAGTTCCTTCCAACTCAACAGGTTTCTATGATAACCTGCTTGCTTCAATTGGAGAAATACCTTCTGCATCTGTTCCCCACTCGTCAAGCTTGTCAATCCCAGATAGGGATCGCACCCCGCTTCAATCCTCAACTACCGCCTTATTGGACTCTAGGAACATCAAAATTTGGTATTCACACGCCTCGCCTTCCTCTGGAAAAACCACCCCTGCATCTCAGAACAATGCTATTGCCTTCTTCTTGGGGATTTCTGCTGGGTATGGCTGTCCAAGCCTACCTTCCGCTATCGACTCTGCGTTGGGTAACTCTATTCGACATGAATCTCCATCTCTCTCTGGATTTCAAAAATTCGATCAGCATCTAATTGGGAATGGCAGTCTACCTGCCTGTGATGACGACTTCAAAGGTTCTTCCGGATTCCCATCCAACAGCCATCTCGATTTCAGAGAATCAAAAAATAATTCGACCAGCCTCCATGATAAATTTCTACAAACAATGGTACTTTCAACTCTCTGAAATCTTTGGATGGTGATATGAACCTTAACCCTCTTATGGGTTCTTTTAATTTGGGCTAAATTTCGAAACTTATAGGGCTCACCAAAGTTGTCATTGTTGACCAGCCTACTAGATCCAAAAGAAAAGGCTTGCTCGATGAAGGATCCTCTTACGTCCCTTACACCAAAATTTGAAACTTCAGAAATGTCGTGAAAGTCCCGAAAGGAAGAAAATACAAAAACAAATTGGCCCAAATCCATAACTCTTCTTCTAAGCCTCCCACTGTCGCTTCTTTCAAGACAAACTCTTTTGGAATTTCTATCTCGAGCTCTCGGCCAACGTTTATCACTCCTCCTTCTTCTTATGTTAGTGTTGTTGCGGGACATATTGATAATCGTTCTACATTGGTAATAGGTCTTAGCCATATGGATTTAGATGGGAATGATTCCATCATGAACGATTCTGCAATGGACTCTCCGGATTCTTGGAAGGCTTGTCTATCGGGGTATTTTCTCTCTCAACCTTATAATATTTCTTTACTTAAAACCAATGTTTACTCGATGTGGAAAAAGTTTGGTCTATTGGATTTTAAGCCCCTTCCGGAAGGCTATTTTCTTATCAAATCTGTCTTTGAGGAGATGGCAAAAAAGGTTTTGGAGGAGGCCCCTTGGCACTTTGGTGGTAATCTTATGATTCTAAAAAATGGGAACCTCAATCCGCACTGGTTAAAGATCCTCATACGGAAGTTTCTATTTGGGTCAAGGTATTATTTGCCTTTCGAGCTCTAGATGGCTAAGGTCTTCAGCAATATTGGCTCAGCGATTGACACCCCGCTGTACGTGGATCATCAGACAGAAAGAAAAGATAAACTTCGATTTGCTCGTATTTGCATCTAGATTGCGGCAGAATATGATATCCGCTCTAAGCTTACCCTTAAAATCAGAGGAAAATCCATCATGGTAAACTTTTGGTATCATGGTTTTCCTCCTCACTGTGCTAAATATATTATTTTCGGACATCCTACCTGCCTCTGTAAAAAAGGCCCCAAAATGCTTCTTTCTAGTCATATCCTGATTTCATCTTCCGAGGAAGACCCTTCTGAGATTGATCCAGAGATGGGTAGTGGGCATCATTTGGCCCATTGAAGAGATCAGAGAAGTGGAAAGTGGAGATGAGGTAGATTCACCTCGTAAAAGGCTTTGCACTGATGTTGTCCATACCTCAGGTAAAAAGGATTTGTCCTCCGACAGGACCATCGTCTGACGCTCTATAAGTATCTTTACTTATGAATATAGCTTCTTGGAATGTTCGGGGTCTTGATGACCCTGTTAGACAAAAAGACGTAAATGATTTCATTATTAGTAATGATACCTCTTTATTAATTCTAGTAGAAACTAAAGTCCAACATTATAAAGTAGACTCTATTATTAGGCATATGGTTCTCTTTTGACATGTCATTACCAACCATTATGCCCACCCCCAAGGTAGAATCTGGATTACTTGGAACCCTAGTGTCATTAATATTTCTAGGTTATCTAAATTTTCTCAATACATTATTTGTATGGAAATATGTCATAATTATAATGTCACTTTCAAACTCACAGCCATTTATGCTTTTAATGAGGCTACAGACCACATCCAATTATGGAATGACCTTATTGTTTTCTCCAAATCAAGATAAGCAAATCCCTTGGGTTTCACTTAGTGATTTTAATGTCATCCGCCACCTGGATGAGCGTCTTGGCTCCTCTGACAACCGATCACCTGCTATTAACGGTTTTAATAATTGTTGTTATCAAAGTGAGCTCAGTGATCTCTGCTCAACCGGATTTTACTTCACTTGGAGTAACAAACAACCTACTCACCCCATCATATCCAAGATTGATCGTGTCCTAGTCAACCCTGAATGGGACAACCGTTTCCCTATGTTTTATGCCCACTTTGGGTATCTTTGCTCCTCTGACCATCTGCAATTCAAGGACATCGTTTCTAATTGCTGGAATACCCCTACTTCTTCTTTGGCGATGCACCTGGTCACAAATAAACTCATTCATCTGCAATCCGAGCTTTTGAAACTCAATCGTAAATAGTTCAGTGACATAGGCTCTAGAGTTACGAATGCTCAGGAAAAATTGTTTCAGGCCCATTCCAAGCTTGCTAGTGACCCTCTTAACCCTAAACTAGTTTCAGATGAACTTGCGGCTTCCTCATACTTCATCTTTCTTAGTCGAGCTGAAGAATCCTTTCTTAAGCAAATATCCAGAGAAAATTAGATCAAGTTGGATGATAAGAATACCAAATTTTTCCATAATAGTAGGTTTTTTCGCAACAAAATTATGTCCATTAAAAATGACTCTGACGTCACCGTTTCCACCCGGCTAGTGTCTCTAAGGTCATTCTGAGTGTTTTTGAATTATTCATTGACACCAAGCATTCGACTGGCTATCCGGGACTTAATGATTCGTGAGGTCACCACTGATGAAATTAAGTCCGCTCTATTCACTATAAATAATAATAAATCCCCGTGTCCCGATGGTTTCAACGCTTACTTCTTCAAGTCCTCTTGGAACATTGTGGGCCTAAACATCTGTAATGATGTTAAAGATTTTTTTATTTCTGGAAATTTGGACTTGTCTTGGAACTTCACCTCCATTGCTCTTATTCCTAAGAAGGACTCTCCCTCGCTGACCTCTGATTATAAACCTATTTAACTATGCAACATGGTCTACATAATCATCTTTAAGATCTTAACTAATATGATTAAAGACTTTTTTCTCTACCTTATCGATTCTTCCCAATCGGCCTTTATCGCGGGAAGAAATATCTCGGACAACATCCTTTTGTCCCAAGAGCTTCCGCGGGGTTACCATACTAATAGTAAAAGAAAACGGATTGCTCTAACAATTGACCTCATGAAAGCCTTCGATAATGTAAGATGGCATCTCATCATTGACATACTTGTTGCTATGCACTTTCCTGAGAAAATGATTTCCTGGATCATCAATTGCATCTCATCTCCCTCGTATTCTGTTAATATTAATGGTGACCCCTATGGTAACTTCAAAGGAAAAAAGTTCTTAGACAAGGAGACCCACTATCCCCTTTCCTCTTCGTCCTTGTTATGCAAGTTCTATCAAGCATCCTCAAGGAAAAAAGTCAAGATGCTAACTTCGGTTTTCATTGGAAGTGTCATAAACATAAAATACTTAACCTCTGCTTTGCGGATGATCTGATGATTTTCTGTCATGGCGACACCAAATCTTTCATTCTTAACAAAGAGGCCATTGATGATTTCTACTCGCTCTCGGGACTTATAGTCAACCCTACTAAAAGCCACATCTTTTTTTTTCGGGTATCGATGACTCTTTTCACTCTGATCTTCTTCCCACAATGTGTTTTCCAATAGGATTTCTCCCAGTAAAAAACATGGGAGTCCCCCTCCTTACTGGTCGTCTTACCCATTCTGACTGTCGTCCTCTTTTACACAAGATCACCTCCGGAATTGATTCATGGGCCACCAAACACCTATCCAATGTCGGTCGACTCTAGTTTATTAAATATGTCTTATTTGTTGGTTAATTCTATTGGTCTTCTATATTCATCATTCCCTCAATGATTATTAAAGAATTGACTACAATTTGAGTGGTTTGCTGAATTGGAAGAAAGTATGGCTACAATCTATGACAAGACTAATAATGAAGTGCACTTTAGAAAGCCAGCAACATTGCAGTCCCCAAGAGAAAACTGGAGTACTCGTTCTGCAAATACCACAATGACATAGGGCATGATACCCATGATTGTATAACCTTGAAGCAGGAGGTCAAGAACCTCATTGAAAGGGGTAAGTTGAGAGCCTATGTCAAAAAACGAGAGAGGAGTAGACCGGATAATACACAAGACAATGCTAATACTCCTTGAACTACTCTTTCAAGCAATCCTGGAACGTCTACACAAGAAGATATTATGGTGATAACTGAAAGGTGTGATATAGGCTCTGAGTACCTTGATCCGGATCCAAGTCGGAATTGGGTAAGGGTAATAACAGACAAGACTAAAACTGTCTCCGGTTTGATTAAATTCTTTGAATCTCTAACCATCTTTGGGGGGGACACTGTGACTGCATCTTCTAGTTCATCAAGGAAGATGTATGTCCACAGTTTGACCACTAGTTGGATGGAAAAAAGTCCATACACTTGTATCAAACCCCATATCCTTTTATAGTGTTTGATGAGGATGACCTAAGAGATATTGCAGGGTCTCATGAAGACGTAATGGTAATAGGGGCATCAATAAGGGGAAATGACATACGTCGAATCCTGATTGACACATGAAATTCAGTAAACGTCTTGTTTTTTAGCTCTTACATAAAAATGAGGAACCCTTCAGTTATATAGCGTTCAAACAGAACCATCGTGGGCTTCACCGAAAGTTCTGAATGTGATTGGGGAATTTGAAGAAGAGTTATTACTGGGAAAATGACCTTTCAAGAAAATAATAAGAGTATTGTTTGTGGTAGTGGATTACCCAACATCTTACAATGCAATATTTAGGAGGTCTTGGCTCTCCATAATGCATATTATGGCCTCTAAGGTCCACCGATGTTTAAAATATGTTGTCCAATGGCAAGTAGGTGTTGTCCGAAGCAGTCAAAAGATAGCCATAGAATTTTATACAACGGCCCTCGCCTCTAAGTCTGAAGAGGCAGTCAAGATTAACAAAGATTAGCAACTACTGGAGCCTTCCATCGATAAGAATGAAATTAATGATGCCAGGGAGGTTCCCAATGTTATAATACCCATAGCGGAGGTTAAAATCCACTCCCTCGTTGCAGGCAAAAATATTAAAATTGGTATCAAACTAACACCAATTTTGAAACACAAGGTGTTGTCCTTTTTAATGAGTAATCAACATGTCTTTGCATGGTGTAATGATGATGTTACTGGATTTCCAGCTAATATTATTTGTCATAAGTTGTCCTTACGAACCGATGTTGCCCCGATCATACAAAGAAGGAGACCTCTAAAGAAAATGCAGATGTGATTCTTCAAGAAGTTGATTGTCTGACCAAGATGAGCCACATAAAAGAGTCTCAGTACCCTTTGTGGACTGCTAACCTTGTCCTGGTCAAGAAAAAGAATGGAAAATGGCGCATGTGCATTGAATTTACTGATCTTAATAGGGCATGCCCCAAGGATCTTTATCATGTTCCTCGGATATATCATTCGGTGGATTCTACTTCCGGGAATAAACTTTTATCTTTCATGGATGCATTTTCAGGGTACAACCAGATAAAGGTAGATCCAATGGATCAAGATCATACCACTTTTATTAAATATAAGGGGCTTCATTGTTATAAAGTGATTTCATTTGGATTGAAAAATGTTGGGGCTACCTATCAAAGGTTAATAAATAAAACTTTTGCTAATCAGATTGGAAGAAACATGGAAGTTTATATAGATGACATGATGGTAAAAATCTTGGAGGAAGATGCACACATATCTGACCTTCAAGAAACGTTTTCTAACTTAGAGGCTGTGAACTTGAAGCTAAATCCTGAAAAATGTATTTTTGGGGCCCGATCTGGAAAGTTCTTGGGTTATATAATAAGTGAAAATAAATTCAACCTGATCCGGATGCCCTATTAGCTATGGACCCTCCTCAGAACATCAAAGATGTTCAAAGGCTTACCAGACGACTGATTTCTTTGAACAGGTTTATTTCAAGATCATCAAACAAGTGTGCTCCATTTTTCGAGGTATTAAGGAATGCCAAAGACTCTAACTATTCTCTCCAGTGTGATCATGTATTTCTTGAAATCAAGAAGCATTTGTCATCACCCAAGACTCTCTTTAAACCTGTTCAGGGGAAAAACTTTACGTATATTTAGCTGTATCAGAGTATGCAATAAGTGTTGTGCCAGTTAAAAGAGGTGGGCTCGTCCGGTGTATTACATTAGCAAAAGTATTTTGGATGCTGAAAGACGATATTTGAAGTTTGAAAAACTAGCATTAGCCTTGGTAATAACAACAAGAAAGATGAGACCATACTTCCTGGCTCATTCGATTATCGTTCGAACATCTTTTCCCTTGGAGAGTGTTCTTTAGAAAGTTGATGTGTCAAGAAGAATGACCAAGTGGTCAATTGAGTTGGGTAATTATGCTATTGACTTTGCGAACCGAATAACGATTAAAGCCCAGTCAGTGGCTGATTTCTTGGTAGAATTTCATGCTGATAAATCCTTCGGACAGATGCCGGAAAACCAGTCTAAGAAATAATAGGTAGTCTGAACTGCGCCCCCAAGGGGTAGCCGAGTTGGTTGAGCATGGCATTCTTATAACCAAAAGGTCATGAGTTCGAGTCCCTCTGCATACGCTTTCTCGGCTGAGCCTGTCACCTTGTGTGGTTTACCTTCTGGCGTTGGTTTGCAGGCTATCGCGTCAGACTGAGGGTTTACCCTGTGCGCACTCATTGCACTCTGAGTAGCGGCTGCGGGTTCCCTCCGAAAAAAAAAAAAAAAAAAAGGTAGTCTGAACTGATGGTGGATCTAGTCCTATGAGATGTGGGGATGGAATTTGTTTAACTTATCCATATGGTGAAACCATGTACCAGGCTATATGTTTTGGTTTCAGAGCTTTTAACGATGAATCTGAATATGAAGCAGCTATAGCTGGTCTTAAGCTAGCCCTCATATGCGGCGCCAAAAGATTCTGATTAATGAGTGATTCCCAATTATTGATTCACCATGCTCAAGGGAAATCTGAAGCAAAGAAAGAACAATTGATTAAACACTTGCTAATATTGAGAGAAATTGCTGCAAGCTTCAAGAGTATCTACTATGAACACATCCCTAGATCGGAGAATACCGTGGCAGACTCTTTAGCAACCATAGCATATTCTGAATCTTACCCTTGGATTATGATACAAGAATGTCCATCAATAGAAGCGGGCCAAGAAAAAGGTAAAGAGGATGAAGAAAGTATGAGCATAGTAACCATTCAACCCAAGGACTGGAGGTATGATATTCTTCAGTTTATTTCCGATGGGATTTTGCCTCCGGATAAAACCACGACTAAGAAGATCAAGTATAAGGCTCGTGGTTTCTTGGTATTAAGGGAAGTTCTTTACAATAATTCTTGAAGCAGACCTCTCTTACGTTTCTTAGGATTTGAAGAATCCCAAGTTGTGTTATCTGAACTACATGATGGAGAAGGTTTTGCATACTGTGGCTATAAATCCCTAACCAGGAGAGTTTTATTAGCATGGTACTACTGGCCAACCATAATGGAAGATGTTAACGATATGCTAAATAAGTGTGATCATTGCCAAAGATATGGAAATAAAATTCACGTGCCAACAGTTCTTATGGAATCCATATCGGAACCGATACATTTCGACAGATAAGGGTTGGATCTGGTTGGTCCTCTTCCTATGGAATCCGGTGGATGCAGAACAATCATAGTTGTTATTGACTATTTCTCTAAGTGGATAGAGGCAGCTCCTTTAGCTGGAACCACTTCTAAGGAAATTATTTAATTTATTTTATCTAACATATGCTGCAGATTTGGGGTTCCCCGAAAGAGTATTACAAATAATGAGCCACAGTTTGATAATAAAGACATAAAAATGGGCAATTTGAAGTTGCTAATCAGACAATCTTTTCGGGGTTGAAGAACGATGAAGAAATCTACAGGAAAATGGCCAAGTTATTTACAAAAGGTATTGTGGGCTTACTGAACTACACTTCGGGCTACTACACAAGAATCTCATTTTGCCCTTGTTTGTGGGATGGATGCAATCACTCCCATAGAAGCTACTTTACCATCTCACAGAGTCCAAAACTATTCCGAACAAGCCAATGATATAGCAATCATGAATCTGTTAGATTTGATTGTAGAAAGAATATTTAAAGTGCATTTGAGAACGACGCATTACCAGGGTTTGATGAGGAGCAGATTTTCCTCCAAAGTTAAAAGAAGAGATTTTCAGTTGGGGGACAAAGTCTTAAGAAAAGTATTTTTACACACCAAGGAAAAACTGTTCGGTAAGTGGGAAGGCCCTTATATGGTATGTGGAAAAGTTAAACCAGGAACATACAGACTCCAAGACAAGGAAGGGAGAGCATTAAAGCACCCATAAAACGTTGAACACCTCAAGTTATACTTATAATAAACCTCTATTGTAAATATTTACTTTTTGAATGTTAATGTAAATATTAAGGGGTGCATACTCTTTCCTACCCTGGTGGCGCGGGGAGGTTTTAACGAGGTGTCCGAGTTTTCAATAATATCTTATGCCTTCTTCAAACGTTTGGTGCAATTTTTTTCTTGACTTGGCCATAGTATGAGGTGGTCGGATATTAAATACTTATTAAACACCCCACATCTCAAATATATGTCAGTTGATCGGATATATTAAACACTTGGTCACATTTATTAAACACGTGTGATTGAAATTGTTTAATACTCTTACTAAACAACTCTGAAATATTAAAGGTTATTTAAGCATTGGCCATAAAGAGTTAAATCAAATTTAAACGAATGGAAAATATGATATTAGAGTCTAATCGAACTAAAACTGATCCATGATTTACAGATTCCTTGACCATTCAAGAAATTTAAGTTTTAAATAACATATATTAAACAAACAATGCAACAAGATGCCTTGGCCATCCAAGGACGTTTGAGTTCAGCACTTGAACTCTCACCAACTTCTTCGTTATCCTCAGAATCTTCCTCACCTGAGTAGTTGTGCTTGTCACCATCAACCATCATATGAAAAAGGAGTTTATAGTATTCCACAAATTTCCACAAAGGACCAAGAGTCCTCTTAGGAAAGGTCTCATGAAATAGTAAGACCATATCGGATTTGATGTCATCATCTATTTTCTCCAATGAGTCTACCACTCTAGAGGCATACTTCTCTATTCCAGCAGCTATCTATTCGGCTTGATTTTGTACTAGAGTTTTATTCTACTCTGTTTTCTTCTTAACAAGATCCTTCAAGTTGGTCTTGTCCTCGGATATAGTCTTGATGGTTTTGTCTTTAGCTTCTAGTTTACCTTTCAAATCTTTGATCTCATCGGAAGAAGAAGTTTCTAGTCCGGAATACTTGGTCTGGAAATCTCTTTGAGTCTCTTCTGACTTAAGCAGTTTGGCAGTCAAATCCTCTTTTTACTTCTTTAGAGACTCTATGCTTTGCCGAGCGGTAGTGAGGTTATTCGTCAAGCCTTGGTTTACTGTGTTCAGGGAATTGATAGTGTTTCTTTGTTCCCTCACTTGTCTTTCCAGGTCAACTACCGGACGGATATAATCTAGAAGGACATGACTCACGGTGTCTTCCTCGCTTGATATCGCATAAGTGTCACCATTATGGGTCACAATATTAGATGAATTGGCAGGACAATAAGGCCCTGTGAAGTCATCCTTGTCCAGTTCATTGAAATATATGTTAATGTTCTGAAAGGCATCAAGATTTACCTCTCCATCAGTAGTGGCATGTTCGTAATAAAGGTTGGATGGAATTTCTTCTTGCAAAGTAGGATCAGCAGGAGCCGGAGGAGGAATTTCAGAAGGACGTAAAATTGTCTCTGATCCTAGAGTGACTTTTTTCTTCTTTGCATCTTTTTCGTCACTATTTGCCTTGCGTTTCTTATCCTTCTTCGTAATCTATGGTGGGTTGTCAGATCCACCAGCCTCCTTGACGGTAACTTCAACTTCTTTCAGCAGAACAACATTGATCCTTCCTTGATTCTCCGAACCGGTCCCTTTGGTAGTTGGCTGAGGTGGATCTATTGTGGTTTTCTTCTTTGTTTTGTTCTTCATCTTGTCCAGATGGCTAGGAGCTTTGACCCTGGAAGGCAAGTAAAGCGTTGCGTCCTTATTCTCAGTTCTCCTCAGGATAACATCTACAGGAGGAAGGGTGATCAGTTCTTCCCATGTGAGGTCTCTTCTCCCTGTAGTATTCCACAAATGAGACCTCACAAAATTCCCTGAGGTGAAGAAGTTGTGGAAACCATTCCCCCATTTCTCCAAGGCCCATGCGTTTAGGTTAGCGCAAGTGTTTGACCTGCCTCTACATGATCTGAGAACGTTTTCAGAAAAAACTGAAAAGAAACACAAGTCAGTTCAGAATAACCACATAATATTCAAAAGATTAGGAGAAACGTAAATAAAACTTACTTATGCTCTTCGAGCGGCTAGTCAGTTGGCTTGGATTAGAGTCCACTTTTATCTTTTTCCCATTCTCCCAGGCTCTACTGATGAATAGGAACTGTATCCTCCATGACGTTTCAGACTCCAGTAGGTCATTCACTACCTTGTAATCATTCCCCTATTATAATGATAAAAGAGAATATGGTGGTTCTTGCAAAAATTTGCCACAACAACGAATTACTCCATTGGTAGTGGGATCTTGGACAGTTTGGAAGCCATTATGCCAGCCATCAGAGTTACCACACGTTTGGGCTCAACTGACTCGGATATAGCCTAATCAGGTGAAAGTACCTTACTATCTCCGGATCTAAAGAAAACCAGATTCCCCAATTCAGTACCTCTATGTAGACCACTAGCTCGTTAGACTTGTAATCCATCGGAGTTTCCAGGGTGATCGGGATTCTCACCTTGACAGAATCAGGGAACCTCCAATTTGTATGAATACGGCCCGATTCAGCGGTATGGGTCTATAATTAAGCTATGTTTTGGAGGGATATCAGGTACTTCATGTTGACAATCTAGAAATTTGGCCCTACCTTCCCTTCCAAACACTCCAAAAGTGCATCCAGATTAGACAGACCAACTTTAGTTTTGCCCATTCGATCTGTTATGGTGTCCTCAATCTGTCTGGACACCTCAAAATGAGTATATTCTATAATGTCCTCCATATTTTCTTCCATTATGATGGACGCCTGTTCGGATGGCTTGGTTTCTGCCAGAGGCTGCTATTCGGATAACTTGGTTTTTGCCAAGGGCTCTATTGTCTCCAAACTAGTATATTTCGAAGAGCTAGGAGTGGACTTAGCCTTAGATTGACGAGTTATTCGGCAAGGGATGTTATCCTCATGAGATTTCTCAGCGTCTGAACCCATGGCAATGAAGGGTGAAGGTTTTCTAACACTGGAAATTGCTTTTTGTTTAGTGAGAGGGTTATGAGATTCTTGAACAAAGGATCCTGACTGAATAGGAGAAAGAGTTGGGACTAAAGGAAATTTTCTGACCTTAGTGCAATGATGTGTTTGCTTTTAGTTGATTGAGTTCTTCACCAGGAGAGACGGGAACACCAACAACGATTCTTTCATCTCTTGCAACGTTTCTCGCTATCTCCAATTCAGACAAATTTAGCCAACCCTCTTCTATTAGTGCATTTCTAGCTGTGAACATAAACTATTTAGGCACAATTTGAAAAATTACTAAGCTTTCTCTCTCTAGAAGTGTTGGTGTTCTTGAAGACAATTAAACAATGAAATCGATTTAAATAATTGTGAAAGTACAAGATGTTACCTAGGGGAAGATAAACCGATCATAGCCATGACTAAGGGCTATAAAGCATAAGTATTATACCATAAGTAACTTTCTAGCCTGGTAGGTATGAGGATCTAGGAGAAAAATGACTTAGAGGTCAAACCAAAGCCTGACACGTGTCCCACGTTGAAAAAAGACTCTTGAAATTCTTAACGATAAAATCATAACATATCAAAATCCGATATGGCTAATGTGAAATTCTTAACAAGAAAAGTTGATTTATTTAATCCGGATACAAAGGTAGATTAGAAGAACACATTGGAAAACATTAATTTATATTTTTATGGGTTAGATCTTCCAAAAATTCTTTGCAAAACCTACAAGGGCTACTGATAAGGTCAGATATTTTGGACACTGCAACTTGCTTTTATCCAAAGAGAAATTCGGACCAAACCACTACCATGAGAAACCAAACAGGATAAATGTAATGGAAAGTGACTAAGCTAGGTGCTGGTCATTTCACACTTTGGGCTAATGGGTTCTTAAACTTGACGTGACTCCATAATCTGACCCGAAAGGCCCATGGGTCATTAATTAAGTATAAATACCCCAGCTACTTTCATTAATGAGGGTGATCAAAATTTAATGCAAGCACACACCTTGATTATCTCACTACACTTGACCTTAAACATTAAATTCCCAAAACACTTTACAAAATTACCCTATATAAGAAATAATCCACACCACGCATGAATATGCCTTACTTAAAAAAACTATCCATCATAGATAGTTTCATTCATAGTTTTGGCCATCAACATTAAGATCATATTATCAATAGGTTTATACAAATCTTAAAGCCCGAAAATAGTTACGCTCAGAGCCGAAAGAATCGGTTAGAGCTAAAGGTAAGCCAAAACTTAGCGTGGACAAGTCGACTAAATATAATCTTAGTTCGTGGGAATATCTCATTGAACAAACTGCGAGTGCTAACACACCCATAATTATGTTATGTAGCACACCCATGAATATGCTAGGGAGCACGGTTTCCTCGAAAGTGCATTCGTAAACCTCCAGCAGTAAAAAAGAAAGTAGCTCTGCCCAAGAAAATTACTAAGGAAGGAAAGTTAACTTTATATCCCGAGTGCATCCAGTGTTTTTACATCTTAAACTCAGTAACTTGGTATTCGTTATTCCAAACAAATAATGCGGTTATCAGCCCGTATCGAATTAGATATACGGTACTAAGGATAATTGACATATATCTAGACACGATTTATTGTTGGAATTTCAAGTCCATCATGGTTTGTGGTTGAAGGATTACGGTTCATCCAATGTTTTGGATGATATAATATGTAGATTAGATTACTTTAAACCTCATCCTTCAAGTTTCTATTGGATGACATTTCTTGACATCAGATTAGTGTTAGCCATAAAATATCATGTCTCCCAAATAGGGTCTTTAACTTATTTACTAATTCGCGGGAGTCCACTTGCTAGTTCGTCAATTATTATAGAAACTGGAATAGATTTCGTACATCGCATCCACTTCGTAAATATAAGTATATCACTTTGATTACATTATGATTCTTTTATTTGTGTACTTTTTTATTCTCTCTAATGCACAAATTCATTTTTATAAATTATGAATCCTTTTGATGGACCGTTGTCGCCATTATACTCTGCATGGGGTATCCACGTCACTGACGATGCGATTCAATGTACGTATTTGTACTACGGTAGATTCGATAAATATATCCAAGTTATGTCAGCCGTATAAGTGAATATTAACGATGAGCCAATGTTCACCAATCTCACCAAATATAACAAATGATCTTGTGTTATTTTATATTTTCAAACTTATTTGTTTTAACTATGCCTTATGTTAGATTATGTAATATCTAAATTTGCACGTATTGTAAATTATCGCTTTCATTTGTCTACCCGCATATTTATATTTCTCGCATGTGTATATTTGCTACAAACTAATAATTCCCGCCAAATTGGATCTCCTGCAAGGTACAATAACTTTCAAACAGAAGTCTATGCAAGGTAAAATCTTCTAAAATTTGAACCAATGCGTCAGGTGTTCGGCTTGTTGTATGAGGTAAAACAAGAGGCTTCCAAGGTGTGGCATTTCAAAGTTACCAATTTCATAATAAGGGATATGGTAGCTTATTTTGAGGAGAGCCTTAATGATAAAGCAGATGTGATTGGCAATTGCTCACTAGTTGATTTTAACCTATGGTATGACTTCGACTAATAAGTTTTTTTGTATTATGTACTATTTTTTTTAATCTTATCATGTTTTGTGATTTTTTAATTTATTATGTTAGCAAGTGTAACGTTATCAGCAATTATGATTAATTTATGGTGGCTTTAGTGCTTTAAAAATTATATTGTAATTTTCGCACAAATGTTGCACAATATGTAAATAAAATCGCACATAGTATGTGACCATTGGCTTAGATTTTGGAACTGAAAAAATAATAGGTGAGGTAATTTTACAGTATTTTATGCGACATTGTATGTTTTGGTCGTGTGTGCGACGCTAGGCATACTTTTTAGCTGGGTAAATTCAAAAGGAACGTTTATTATGTATAACATGCGTAACAAAGCTTCATAAATCATGCATGTTGTACGATGAAGACATTAATATGTGTTATAATATATTGTGTATTAGGTTATATTATAAGAGTTTCTTTTGTGTTGTTTTACTCATTTATGGTTTGTTGTGTTCAAAATTAAAAACTTAATGTTGTTTAATCATAAGAAAAATATTAACTTTATAATAGAATTCGTAATCAAACAATATTAGCGTGTTGATTTCTTCTTTTATGATGTTCTAACCATGAATCGTAAAACAAGTGTTAACTTTATAATAGATTTCGTAATCAAACAATATTAGAGTGTTGGTTTCTTTTTTTATGATGTTTACCAAGAATTGTAAAAAAATATTAGCTTTATAATAGAATTTGTAATCAAACAACTTAATACAAAATATTCATAGTACTAACACAAAATGCATCGATAATACACAATAAGTAACACAAACACAAAAGTCAATAAAACACTGTAATACACAAAATAGTAATAAGAACACAAAAGTCAATAAAACGAATCGAAGACCTATATATTGCTCAACGATACTAAAAAAAATCCTCTAACACACCTTTAGCCTCCTCCGACGTCATCGTGGCCATACGAGCCTGATACACGCATATTCCATCATATCCTCCATATCAGTATCCTCAGTGTGTACCAATAGGTTACCTCCAACATACGTATCAACACCTACTAAGGTCGGGTTGGCCACTGTATACCATAGTTTATTCCTAACCCAAACAAGATACATCAGGTATGTACCATGAGGAGCACCCTCGAGTGAAGCACCTGAAGCCATTAAAGATGGTGCTGCCAATTCTCTCACACCCAAAGATCCCAATGTAATTTTTGGGTAGATTTTTTACCTCTTTTTTGTTGCGGTATAATGTATGTGACACAGTAGCATCTAAATGTGACCCATCTGACGGGTCACAAGATCAGGATAGTAAGACATTAATATGTAAAATGACTTTAATGTATGCTCAATCCAATTGATTTATTCAAACTCTTGTACACCCTTTAAAAACATACGGAAGGAACGTGACATGAAATACATTAAATAGTCAGTATTTATTGAAGTTAATGAAAGTATGTTTGGATTAAAAAACATAATAAAACTTACATCGAGTATAGTACACATGACTAGGCTGTATCTGATATTTGCGCATACAATCTGTGAGGAGCTAAGCTTATGCGAAGCGGAGCGATATATATATATATATATATATATATATATATATATGTATATATATATAGTGTGGATATAGTAAAAGCAGAGTACAAAGGAGCACCGAAAGTCATAAAATAATAAAAAATCCATGCCTCGAGAAACCTAGTAAACTTGTATATACCACTAGTGGTGTGTATAAAACTCTGGACTAGCGCGTGGTATGACAGAACTAATTGACCATAATTATACATATCCATCGAATGGTAAATGTATACAAAATGTATGTAATCGATTGAAATAAAAAAAACCCAGTTTTGTTGACGCATATAGTAGCCACTAAAGTGTATAGTATAAACACTAGGGTAGCATAATCACACAAGACATTGGTGGCCCTACTATCATTATATTTCGCGCTACCAATGCAAGGTCAAACTATTACCGTTCCTAAGGCTGCTACCTAGCTAAAATAGTTGAATACTAAGCATCTTAACATACGTCCTCAACCTCTCAAACTCATTTGTAAAAAAAGAAAGAGCTTCGAAAGCATTATATCTTACCGGAAAGTCAGTAATGACATGGACTTCATCAAGCGTGATAGTCATCTCGCCGAATGAGAAGTGGAATGAAGATGTCTTATCATGCCAACGCTCAGAATTAACTCTATTAAGTGTATGTTGGTATGCCAACATGACATAGCGTTGATGAGCGGTCCGGTAATAGTCCCCATTACCCTTGAGCGTACTTTATCCTGATTACGAATCAAGTCCCACTTACGGAGACTGTTGTACATGGAGAAGCACCGTAGGCTTACTTTTTCCTACCAAAATAAAATTAACAAAATAAACTATAAATAATGAAGTTGTAAATTAAAATTAAGATTAATTAAATAAATAAAGTTGTAAAGAAACTTACATCATCGTGAAATATGTTGTACGTCTCGTGTAGGAGGTAATCATGATAAGTTCAATAGATGCAGGGAATGACTCACTCGAACTCATCCTAAAACGCTGATTGTAAGACGATCTAACGCCACTGCTGCCAACTACATCCGGGCTAGCATGATGACTCGTATCATTGGCTGCATCACCATGGTGCGAACGTCATTTACTACACGATCTTGGCTCCTCCTCGGTAAGGACCATCTGTCGGGCCACCCATGCATCAAGGGTCGAATCCCGACCATGCATTTTAGTAGCAGTCGTCTTTGTTCTAACCGTTTATGTAAAAATGAAAAAATTATCGGTTTAATAACTAATGAACTATTACATAACACGTCTTTTCAAATAAATACAAAAATAGTTGATCAAATACACATCATTTATTGATCTTGACCAATCATAGTTGTTTATATTTTCAAGTTATTCAACATAAAATACCATTGTGTAACCTAGTATATCTCCTGATATTGAATAGAACAAGATAGAGCAAAGAAATATGATCAATAAAATAACCACATACTTCACATCATACTACCCCCCCCCCCCCCCGCACTAATGACTTTGTTTATTTCTTCTTGCAAAAGCACAACATAGTTAAACTTGTAATTATGTCTGATGTGGTAATTTCCATTCGAAGTGTTATCTTGTAACGTAATGAGAAAAAGTTCATTTGTGGTGGAGAGTATAGAGATAATTGAGCTGCTTCAATTATTATTTAGAGAGATAATGTGTTGTTTTTTACTAAATGATCCATCCTTCTTTAATGGTTTTTAAGAGCCTATTTATAAGCCTAATTTGTCTAATGGGCCTGACTGGGTGAAACCAACTCCATGGGCCAAGCCCAAAGTTCAAAGACCCATCAGGCCCATAAATAATAAATAAAAATTAATCTAATTAAGGTATTACAATAAAATAATTAAAAGCAAACAACCAAAAATAAATATTGGTCTTTAGTCTGATATGTCCTTCGAGTATTTTTGACATTACCAGATAAGCCCCTTAGACCTGTTAAAGACGTTTGGGAGGACTAACAAACAAATTCTTCGAATAAAAGCTGGTTATCTCTTAGGACATAACCCTTAAGAGTTTTGCTTTAGTTTCATCTGAATGCCATATTCAGAAACATTGGTGGTGCCACTTTACCGTTGTTAATCAAAGACGTTATGAGACACGTGTCATCACCTTATTAGACCAATGACCTTGCTCTGTTATTGGTGAAGTGTGCCTATAATAAAAAAAACCTTTTCACTTCCAGAGAGATTATAGCCATTGTTGGCTCTTCCACTTCTCTGGAATCAAAACTGTTGGTGTTCTACAATATAAGCTTCCTTATCATTTTATCTGTATAGTAACTTTTAGAGAGAAAAAAATTAAATTGTAAAGAGATAAGAAGTGACTCATTAGTCTTATTTAGTTGATCATTGGTTACAAATTCCTTTTCTTTGCCACTCTCACTACCGCAAATTTTATATCCGGTGATATTTTGGTGTTCGTATGCCCGTTGCAAAAAGCGCTTTAACAGAAAAGGGTTTGCTAAACTGTTCTAAGCTAGACAAATTGAAAAAGAGATCTAGGGTTGTTAATGGGTTTCTAGCATTCGAAGGTACAATCAAAGTAACTTAGACAATTGACTATGGAGGAGTCTTCCCATTGCTCAATTTTTTTTAAAAGAGCCATTTGTCTAGGACATCAAAGTCTCAATGAGCTACTAGTCATAGAATTTCTTCAAATTTTATAGCAATGGGAACCGATAACAAAGATAATTTCCCTCAAATCTTGATCAAACAAGTTAAAGGTCGTACAAACCCACCTTATAGGGGCCAAGAAGTAGTCCAACTTAACCAACCCTCTATTGATCCTTCCTCACAGCACCCGGATAGAGAGGGTAATACAGTCATCCCAACAGGAAGAAACTTCTAAATTTTATCTCGCTCCCCCACATCAATTGAATACGGACGGGAATACATGTTCTTAAAAGATTGAGCCCTCTCGATCTAGTCCAAAAGATATGAAGGATAACATCGAGGACGTAAGTGACGAATCTTCATTGGAGACATCTGGTCAATCTTGGAAGAATATTGAGACTTTGAAGTCAACTAGGAAGTAAAGTTCAAAGGACAAAGGTAAAAATGACAAAGACAAGGCCACCAAAATAGAAACTGAAACACTTTCTTCATCATTGGTCGGACGCGTAGGGCCGAATTTCATAAAGGTCATGACTGAATATCTTTTGTCTCTTTTACAAAATTTCTTATATTTATTTTCAAGAGAGTGAGTTAGAGGCTATATGCGAGAAATGTGGATTTCTAAAAGAAGTAAAGGTTAGACTACCTACACAAGGAGAGATGCTAATGGTTTGTGTTCTGACAGAGCTGGTTGTCTTTCCAGATGTACTAAACCAGGGCTTCGGCTTCCCTTGGACCCATATATTATGAATTACTTCACTTTGGTGGGATTATGCCAAAGTCAGGCCAGTTTGAGCGCTTAGTACCCTGATTTCATGTATCATGGAATTTAGGTTATAAAAAATTTGAATGCCAATGAAACAATTTGTTGCCATTGTGGGACTGTCTCGAAATTAT
Source organism: Limnanthes douglasii subsp. nivea (assembly GCA_036936605.1). Taxonomy (NCBI): domain Eukaryota; kingdom Viridiplantae; phylum Streptophyta; class Magnoliopsida; order Brassicales; family Limnanthaceae; genus Limnanthes; species Limnanthes douglasii. The sequence goes on from JAUPFV010000004.1 coordinate 215,609,461, forward strand.
CATATCCCGTTTTACTTCTTCAACATGGGGGATGAATATAAGATTTTAGATGATTTGTTGGAAGAAGATAAGTTGTGGAAGACACAATTTTTCTTTGTCAGTGACTGGTAAAAAAAATAGGAAGAAAAATTCCTCTCAAGGTAACCCGATTTGGCTTACCAGATTTTGGAAGAACATAGGTCGTCATTCAAACTTGTAAGGTTACCCATATATATTCAAATCTATATCTAACATTTTTACAGCGATACTGAAGCCTTATACGCATCATCTCGAATATACCAAATTCACTTTTAAGAAACTAAACCAATGGGTCAAAGAGAACTGGTCCAATGGTTTACTCATAACATCTTGGTTCGAAGTCATCTTTGGACGACTAGCTCTGAACGAGATCTAACGTGGTTAAAATTGACTGCTCATTCTCGTGCATTAACTATCTTGAAAAGAATCGAAGCTGATAATGGTAAGGTAATTCTTCCAACCAGGTTCGGAGCCCTCAACCATTTGAACAAGAGAGGTAAGAAAAATAAGCAATGATTAAAGAAAGACACATTTAAAGTTGACGTTATTGAGAAACCCAACGAGTATTTTCTTGTCATCCTTGATGAATTTTTACCACTGGCAGCTACTACTAATAACGAAAAGGGTGACGCACCCGTAAGGCTTCATGTATCAAAAAAGAAAAATACACACAATAGAAGCAAACCTAGTAGTGACAAAAGAGAAAAAAAGAAGAGCAAGTAAATTGTCGGCTCAACTATTGTTCCTCATTTGCAGATTGTCCTTGTCACAGTTCCATCAATTGCTCCCCTAGTTCTTCCAATATCTAATCTATAATATCTATTTCTCCTAATACTGGAGGGGGAAACATATGGGAAAAAATATGATGGAGCCCATTGGTGGAATTAGCATTGATATTTTTGAACAAGATTTCATCGAATCTAGTGACAATGCCACAAAATATGGTTTACAATGGTGTGCCATTCGAGTTATCAAGGGAAAATGATACATTGGGGTATTCATTGTTAAGATTTGTAAGACATATCATTGAGCTGGAAAGGGAGGTGAAGGCCCATCGAGAGACCATTAACTCTCTTCAAAAAGAAAATAAAAAACAGAAAATGTTCATTGAATAGAAAAAAAAAACATGTGTTGATGGTCTGGCATATGAAATCAAATGGATCAAGGATGAGCTTGCACAAGTAAAGACTGTTAGTTCTAGAGAGATTACGTCGCTAAAAAATCAACAGGCCACTAATAAAAATATTCTGGAATGGCTATCAAAAGAGAAAACCAATTAAGAAGCCCTAGCAAAGAAATACGAGGAAGTGACTTCTCTCAAAGCTCTTGCCACAAAAGAAATAAATGACGTAGTGGACAAATATATTGATGGGATTTTATAATCTCTAGACAAACGAGATACCTTAATTATGATCCTGGATTTTTACAAGGCATTCTCTACGTTAGTCATTGAGTCTTTGTGGGAGCTGGTTCCAGAAATATTGTGGCCCAACGACATACCCATAGCTGATCAGTTAGGTACATCTATAGATTCATATGGTGATGGCTTAGAGGAGAATGATGTAGGGAACTCCAAAAGTGGGAGTTCAGAAGAAGATGATACGGACGAGATGAGCTCGGTGGCCAATAACTTTTGTATTCATGTTTGAAGTCCTTAGTTCATGTAAGAAATTTTTGTTATCTTGCTCGGATTCAACCAAGTCATTGGTTTGTTAAAGGTATTTTGTAATACCTACTATAATATTTCGTAAGCCTTTAGCGTAGCTTAAGGAATTTTGTACCCCAACGGTTAATAAAAATTACTCTTGATTTCCTTTATTTTCCACTTATTTTAATCATTTAAATGTAATCTATTTGAAGGCATATAAACAAACACCTTAACCATTCAAAGGTATATAAAACACACACTTTAATAATTCGAAAGTAATCCATTTGGAGGCATATAAAAAAAACTTTAACCATTCAAAGGTAATCCATTCGAATGTATATAAAACAATTACTTTAACGATTTGAAGGTAATCTATTCGAAGGCCTGTAAAACAAATACTTCAACCATCTAATGGTAATCTATTCAAAGGCATATAAAACACATAATTTAACCATTTGAAGGTAATCCATTAAAAACATATAAAACACATACTTTAACCATTCAAAGGTAATCAATTCGAAGGCATATAAACAATCTAAGTATGCAAAACAACATAAGAATTGTTTTAAGGAAAATATGATAGATTGAAAAGTATCCGGACACCTCATTAAAACCTCCCTAAGAACCATAGTGGGAAAGAGTATGTCTTAAATATTTACATGCATATAAAAACAACATAAACAAAATAAAAACATTGTACAATTATTCAAGAGACATCCTTAAGTGTTCGATATTCCGTGTGTCTTAGAAAGTTGCCTTCTTGATCAATCAGTCGATAGGTCTCAGGTTTGACCCTTTGACTCATAATATATGGCTCTTTTTAATTTGACTCTAGCTGTCCAAGAGTTTTTTTCTATGGTATATAATAATAGTTTCCTCAATACCTTGTCCCCCACTTTTGAACTCTCTTATTCGAATTTTAGTTGTATACTCGTTCCTCATCAGAACTTGATAATGAACAGTTCTTAATTGAGCTTGATTATCTTATCCTCAATCGAATCCAATTCAACTTTTATAACCGTGTCATGACCAAAACAAAAAGAGATTATTGAGTGGCAGTTTCGGGGGTAGTTCTCTAAGCCCACAATACTTCTTGCAAGTAATTTAGCCACTTGTTTGCTGCACCTTATAAATTATTCTTTAGAGCCATCAAAATAGTTCTATTAAAAACCTCTATTTTCCCATTAACTTGATAATGAAAGGGTGAAGAAAAAAATGCGGAATTCTTATGGAATTATTAAAAAATTCTATGTCAAAATTTTCAAATTATGGGCCATTATCTGTTATAATGCTTTTAGGGATCCCAAATTTGCAACATATATTGGAGTGGATAAACTTGATCATATCTTTAGATGTAGTTTCAGAGAGGGGTGGAGTTTCAACCCACTTAGAAAAATAATCAACTGTCAGTATAATAGTTCGACAACATCTGGATGCCATTGGTAGTGGTCCCATAAACACAAGCCCCTACCTATCAAATGGTATTGTTTGGGATATTGATTCCATTGGGACGACCGACACATGTATTGCAATAGATGCATGCTAAAGGATTTCTTATATATGACATCCCTTTAGACTATAAAACCACGTGCTCTAAGCTTCAACTTCTTAACTAATACTTTATCAATGGGGAGGCTTCCCTTAGTGATGAACTATTTGATCTCATTCCTCCAACCCAAATTTGTTACTGTGGAAACTTTCCTCAATATTCATCCTTACTTCAAGGCCTGTTACTATCGAAGGACATTCTTGTATCAAAATCTCTGGGTACGCTTCAGAGTATGTTATAGTAGCTAAAGAGCGAGCCATTATATTTTTAGTCATTGACACATGTTCATATTCCACACACTTGAAGAAGAACAATGTTTCCCTCAACATTTGTCGATATTTAACCAACTGATTTGTAATCACTTCGAATTAGCCCAGGGCTTGATGTACGACTAATTGTAAATCACTTACCAATCAGACTCTTTTGGCACCACACATTTGGGAAAGTCTTAGCCAGCTATCGTTTCCTCATACTCAGTTTCATTGTTCATTGCCTTAAAACTAAAATGTATTAGACAATACATTTTGTATTTGGAATATATTTTGGTTTTAAAGCAATGAACAATGAAACTGAGTATGAGGCAACGATAGCTGGGCTAAGACTTTCCCAAATGTGTGGTGCCAAAAGAGTCTGATTGGTAAGTGATTTAAATTAGTCGTACATAAAGCCATGGGCTAATTCGAAGTGATTAAAGAGCAGTTGGTTAAATACTAGACCCTTCATATATTGGAACTATCCATTATTTCATAGACTTTTCAATAGGGGATTCCACATGCGATCGTTCCAAATGTAATCCAACCAAAACGTCTACTACGATTTGTGCCTTGATGACAGCTCAAGGAGTAAAATCAATGTTATAATCTCCCAATTCAACAGACATCTTGGTCATCTGACCCACACATCATGGTGTTTGGAGTGTGTTTTTAGTGGAAAAGAGGTTCAAACAATAATGGAGTGTGCTTGGAAATAAGGTCTCATCTTCATGGCTGCTACCACAAGGGCGAATGTTAATTTATCCAACTTCAAATACATTTTTTCAACATCCAACAAACTATTTGCAACATAATAAACAGGGTGAGGGTAGTTATCAACTTCTCGAACCAAAATTACACTCGCTGCATAGTCAGACACGGCTAGTTAATTGTAGAGCCTTTCTCTCATCACTCGCTTGGATAGCGTCTAAGGTGACGAAAAATGATTTTTTATCCTAAAAAAAGGCCTCAACAAAATTTGGAAACCAATTAAATTCCTTAGCATTTCTTAAGACTTGGAAGAACGGTGCACACTTGTCCGATGATCTTGATATAAATCTGTTCAATATAGCCAAACTTCCAGTCAATATTTAGACCTCTTTGGTGGATATAAGAGGGTCTATAGAAATCAATGCATTTAACTTTATGGGTAAGATTGAATCTCTTTATATCTTATAATATACCCCATAAGTTCTCCGGACCATACCCCGAATGTGCACTTCTCTAGACTCAACACTTTACCATTTACAAATCCTTCGGACGAAGTACGTTTCATTCTAGATACACATCTAGAGGTGATATAGATAACGAAATAAAAGGTAAAATTTCACATGTTGCCATAGAATTAATAGAGAAAAATATTGAAAATGTCGGGGAATTATGGCTCACTCCCACAATGTGTGGTTTTGTTATTATGATCGCGCGATTCAAAATGATGAATGTGATGTTTATTAGAGTACTTTAAAGATCAAACCTAGGGATAACAAATAGATACGACCATCCGTGATTAAGGTCCGCAAGTGAAAGATCACATAATAAATAGGATAATGCAACTCCTAGATCTCGCGTGAAGTCATGTTTTGGAACCTAAGGAGTCGGTTATCACTAACGGTAGAAAAAAAGATGGTTTGAACAAATCAACTAAATGGAACCAATCTGAGTGGGAATACGATGGTAGTTTAGGCGCTAACACTCCCGGTATGATAGGTAGCACGACCGCCTCATTAGCTAAAGCATTTTTAGTACCCAAATCGAAATCCCAACAAAAAAAAATGCTCGATCCAAAAAATTGAATAAATGAAAAGAATTTAGCGCGTACGAGAGTTGGTTTCCCAACTACTTACACGACTATATAACAAGCGTAGAAGACGTAGTTCCTAACGGTAATTGTGGATTTCGGGCCGTAGCTTTATCGATATACCAAAATGTAGATTCTTGGGAACAAGTTATACCGGATTTCATGATTGAATTGTCCACTCAACGTGATCAATGGAAGTGACATTTTTAATGATGCACAACGTGTTGATAAACTATTACGAAGATTAGATTGTTTCAAAATATACGAGAGCGGTAATAGGCACTGGATGACTTTACCTGACTTTGGATTAGTGATAGCCACTCAGTATTAATGTATAATATACTACGTATCTCTCAAGTTTCATAAATATATTCCTTTACGTGGTGTGCCTCCTCGATCATATCCTACAATAGAAGTTGGTATTGGTTTCGTGCATGACAACCATTTTGTGAAAGTAAGTAAATTAACATACGTTATTAATTTTGTGTCGTTATTTCATAACTTTATTTTATCGAAATGTACAGGTTGTCTTAAATAGACCATTACATGATATATACCTTTATTGGTTTGCATTGCGCACTAGCGATAACGTTACAAGTTGAGAAATTTTGCTAGACAAACGTCTCAACAAGTATCACCAAATCAAACCAGTGCAATCTCCTACATTACACGATGGAGGAGAACACTTCTACGGTTTGTCCGGAGATGCATAATTGGTTTGAGTTTTTTTATACATCCTCTATTTATTATTTCTATTAACTTTTGTTATTTACGACTTCATTGTTTAATTGTATTTTAAGACTTATTCGACCTTTTTTTTTAAATTTCAGTTTACGAAGAATCTTTTTTTTTCTAAAATTGAATAACCCACCTAAGATGTTTTCTTTTTTAAATTCGATAACATTTTATAGCAATTAAAAACGTGCAAATGTGAAAATCCGCACGGGATTGTGCGAAGGCGTGTACATTAGCACTCGTAGACATGCATGGATTTGCGCAATTGCACGCGCATATGTGCACTAAAGTGTTCTGGAAACTTAAAAAAATGAATTTTAGACATGGTTGCTTCACGTATAATCATTGTACAAGTTAGGTAATCATTAAATAACGTCGTATCACAAATTTCACAAGGAAAAAACACTAAAAATGAAAAAATAAAATTGACTTCAAATGGGTGCGTACAAAGTAAGACAGTTAAACGAAAAGAACTTACAACTTAACAACAACTGAGTGCAACATAAAAACTCAAACAATATATAAAAAAATCAAACACTCAAACAAACAACTAAGCAAAACATAACTTACTCAAAAAAAATAACCAAATAAATCATAAAACTTAGAATTCGAAGTTGTATCCCAAATTTTCGTCCATATCATTCTCCCTTTTTACTATCATATCCTAGAGATATGCTACTATATCCATAGTAATGTAATCTACCACTGCCATATTCCACATTGCAGCCGCCTCTTGCTTTATTTTGTAAGGCCTGAACAACAAACGCTATAGCAGTTTCACAAAGTTGTACATGCTTATGACTTTGTGTTGACTGCGCATTGGTTGATCTGTTACTCCTAATTGGCCATATTCGAAATACATCCTGCATACCAGACAATAAAAAAAATCATCGCTTGTATCATCAGACATTGTCCGCTTTACATACTGCACCGCCTGAAGCAATTAATAGTCTTCAAGTACATTAAAGTCTATCCCTGAATGCCTTTATATATTTTGGTTTTTTGGGTTAGTGAATTTTTGGTGAATGAACTATTACACTATGTTTCAGGTTCATTTTATAAGAGAATGTTATTTGGCGGGAATTAATTTTGGCGGGAATGTATTTAGGTGGGAAACAATTTTGGCAGGAATAAAAAACGTATCAAACACCTAAACAATAATAACGGGGTCTCATTTTAAAGAAAATGAGTCTCATTATAGCTGGGTATCGGTTTAAAAAAAAAGACTCAAAAGACTCTATAGTCCTAAAATTACAACATGTTAGCATTAAACATAATAATTTAAGAAGGCCCGTAAAATTTCATATGATACATAACAAGTACGTCAACAAAACCAAACATAAAAAACTATCAATATTTATATTCGCGTGCAAGTCGGTAGCACTCGTTCAAGGATTCGCGAAGCTCCTCCATAGACATATCAGGGTTCATTTCCTCCATGTTCTGTATATCGAGTAGGTGGCTCGTCAAATCATACAACTTGTTCTCATGAGTGGAGACGGAGGGGTTCACCCCTACATGTGCATCGTCGCTGATGAGTCTATTTCTCACCACTCATTGAGGGAACCAGACAGGGGCAATTCAGACAAGGTCCACCCATTAAACCATCTGAACTGAGCTAATGTATTAAAACTTAAATCACTTCATGACTAAGCTAATTACCTACTTGCTTAAAGATTAATGAGTCATTGAACTCGACCCGAATCCATAAGTTGACCCGAAAGCCCATGTGGCCCACAATTAAGGGTATAAATACCCAACCATTTTCATTAATGAGGGTAATGAACATTTAATACAACCAGGCAGCTCAAGTCTCTCACTACAATCTATCCAAACACTAAATACCTTTGAAACACCACAAAACTCTAGACAAAATTACCCTCAACCCAAAATAAACCACACCAAATTGGCGACCACAGTGGGAGGAGAAGGTGCCTGACATTCAAAAACATCAAGAAAAATCAGTTCGGATGAATCCGGACGTGTAGGAAGTACCACCAGCTTTGGAAGAAGTGGTGGGAGAAAATGATGAATATACTATCGAGGAGCGAGATAGGTTAAAAGGTGAAATAGAAGCTCTGAGGGCTGTCAAGAGGGCAGAGATGGGCGCAAAAGAAAAGTCTAAGGCGTCAGTAGCTCATCATACTAACAACCCCAGAGAGCATGAGCCATCAAAAACTCATGTGAGTGCAAAAAAGACTCATGCTAGCTCAAAAAAGTCTCACCGGTCTAAACCGGTGGAGAGCTCTGATTCTGACTCAGGGTCTTCCAGTAGCTCCTCAAATGAAGATGGAGTTGAAGAATCCTTGTCATCCAGCAGTGATGAAGGCCGTTCTAAAAAGAAACAAAATTTTGTCAAAAAATACTCAAGGAAAAGGGATAGGCATGAAAGGTTGAAAAGGCATCTGAGCAAAGGATTGTCTCACAGTCATAGCCGGAGACACGTAGATCGATTGTTAATGGATCCTTTTGCCTTCCATGATGAGCCAGGTATCTTTGCAACTCCTAATGAATATACCGTTTTCAGTCGTAGATGGAATTGAAGTCAATCTCCATTGTCCTCCAAGATACTGTCCGGAAACCTTCCTAAGAGGTTTGACAGTACAAAAATGGAAAAATACGATGATAGTAAAGACCCGGATAACCACTTGGAACAATTCAAAACTTTCATGATGAATTTTGATGATGACGACAAGTTACTTTGTAGAGAATTCTCCCAATCATTTACGGGGAGTGCTCTAAAGTGGTACAACAGTTTGCCACAGGGCTGAATCAGAAATTTTAACACTTTTTGGGTGGCCTTTGGGAGACAGTTTGTTGGAAGTGAGGAGGTAAAGGGAAATGGAGACACAATTATCCATTATGCCCAACTGTAAAAGAATACATAAGTCGTTTTGTAAATACCAAGAATGGATTGGCTGATTTCTTTGAACAAGAAGCAATAGCTTCTCTAAGACAGGGCTTGAACCCCGGAAACTTGGCTGATTCAATAACTAGGAAGAAGGCTATGACATGGGGAGGTTTTCTGAATCAGGTCGGTAAACATATTAATGTAGATGAAACAAAGAAAACTAGGGTGCACAGGCAAGTGAGATCTGCCCCAGCTGCGCCAAATCAAAACCAAAACCAGTCCGGAAACAAAGCCAAGGAAACCGAACAGGGTCATAACAGAGCCAAAGCTCAGTCTCATCCAGCTGCGCCAGCTCAGAGCCAGCAATCTAGGAATAAGCGAAGTACACTACAGAAGGCCGGCTGCATTACAGTTTCCTAGGGAGAGCCGCAATAATTGTTTCTGCCAATATCACAATGATATTGGCCATACTACTGAGGATTGTATTGACTTGAAGCAAGAAGTCCAGAATTTGATTGAAAGAGGAAAGTTGGGGGCGTATGTTAAAAGAAGAGGTGCAAATAGGTCTGATAATGCTCATCGGGTTGGTCCAAACAATGCAGGCACGTCGGCTCCGGATGGGGCTATGATCATAATTTAGATCCTGATCCAACCCGGAATAAAGTGGGTGTTATCACTAGAAAATTGCAAAACGGTGTCCGGACTTATCAACTTTTATGAGTCACTTACGATATTCGGAGGAGACACCATGACAACACCAATTGCTTCTTCGAGAAAGAGGCACGTTCATACTTTAGCTACCCAACTGGAAGGAGGCATGGATTCCTATCAATCACAGATTTCATTTCCCTTTATTGTTTTCGATGAGGATGACTTAAGGGATATTGCTGGTCCTCATGAAGATGCTGTTGTCATAGGAGCATCCATCGGGGGCAATGACATAAGACGAATTTTGGTGGACACCAAAAGTTCTGCTAATATTCTCTTTTTAACTTCCTATAAAAAGATGAAAAATCCGGCAGTAATTCAACGTTCGAACAGGTCAATTGTGGGTTTCACAGGAAGCTCAGCAGATGTGATTGGGGAATTCGAGGAGGAGGTTTTATTGGGCAAAGGCCCTTTTAAAAAGATGGTTAGAATACTATTTATTGTGGTGGATTGTCCCACTTGTTATAATGCTATTCTGGGGAGATTTTGGCTATCCAGGATGCATGCAGTGGCTTCAACAGTCCATCAATACTTGAAATATGCTATGCAAGGACAAGTGGGAGTTGTTCGGAGCAGCCAAAAGGTAGTAAGATAGTGTTATGCAACATCACTGGCTCCTCGGACGTTGGGGGCAGTTCGGACCAATGAGGAATAATAGTTTGAGGGGCCCTTTGGGGGAGAGGGTGAAATTGATGACCCCAAAGAGACCCCTGGTGTTTTAATACCAATTGAAGAAGTTGAAACTCACAGTGTGATGAGGCCTTCGATGAGATTAAAAAGTACTTGTCTTTCCCAAGACTTTGTTTCAACCCGTTGATGGAGAGACCCTCTTCGTATACTTGGCAGTCTCTGATTGTGCCATAAGTGCAGTGTTGGTAAGGGAAGTAAATAATTATCCTCGACCGGTGTATTACATCAACAAGAGCTTGATAGATGCAGAAAAACGCTATTTAAAACTTGAAAAATTAGCACTAGCCATGGTGATTGCTGCGAGGAAGACCTTATTTTCAGGCTCATTCTATGATTGTCCGGACGTCTTTTCCTTTAAAAAACGTTCTCCAAAACGCCGACATTTCTAGTAGAATAACCAAGTGGTTAGTGGAACTGGGAGACTACGATATTGATTTTTCCCCTCGAACAGCAGTCAAAGCCCAAGCGGTGGCTGATTTCTTAGTTGAATTTCACTCAGATAGAGATACTAAATAAGCAACCGAAGTAAAAGATAAAAAAGTATGGGTCATCCGGACTGACGGTGGATCAAGCACCATGGGTTGTGGTGCTGGGATATGTTTAACCTCTCTGTACGGTGACCGAATATACCATGTTATATGCTTTGCCTTCAGGGCTTCCAATAATGAGTCTGAATATGAGGCTGCTATAGCTGGTTTAAAGTTGGCTCTCATTTGTGGAGCCAAAAGATTCAGGTTAATGAGCGACTCTCAGCTTCTTATCCATCATGTCCAAGGTCAATCCGAAGCTAAGAAAGAACAACCGATTAAATATTTGTTCATCCTCAAAGAAGTGGCACTCAATTTCAAAAGCGTCACTTATGAGCACATACCCCGAACATAAAATACACTAGCAGACTCATTGGCAACCATAGCCTACTCTGAGTCATACCCTTGGATACATGTGCAAGAATGCCCATCCATTTAAATCAATCCAGATCAGGAAGAAGAAAGTTTGAATATACAGATAAAACATCCTCAAGATTGGAGATTTCCTCTCCTTCAATATCTCTTAGATGGCATCTTGCCTCCGGAAAAAGCAGTAGCAAGGAAAGTAAAGTACAAGGCTCGTGGTTTTGTCATCCTAAGAGATATTATTTACAAAAAATCTTATAGTAAACCCCTCTTGCGATGTTTGGGGGTCGATGAGTCTCAAATAGTGCTCTCTGAATTACATGATGGTGAGGGATCAGCACACTGTGGATTCAGAGCTCGAACTAGAAGAGTTTTGTTAGATGGGTACTATTGGCCCTCCATAATGCACGATGCCAAGGAGTTGGTAAAAAAGTGTGATCTATGCCAACGATATGCTAATGAAATTCATACCCCATATGTCCCTTTGGAGTCAATTTTTGAGCCAATACCTTTTGCTCGATGGGGGTTGGATTTAGTGGGACCTCTACCCATGGCATCCGGGGGGTGCAGAACTATAATTGTTGCCATTGATTACTTTTCGAAGTGGATCAAAGCAGCCCCATTGGCAGGAACTACCTCGAAACCTGTTATCAAATTCATTTTGTCTAACATTTGTTGCAGATTTGGAGTTCCACAGAAGATAACAACAGACAATGGGCCACAATTCGACAACAAGAAAATGGAGGCTTTCTGTGCCTCTAGAGGCATTCAACACTGCTTCTCTTCTCTTTTCCACCCACAGGCAAATGAGCAAGTTGAAGTGGCTAACAGGACAATACTGTCCGGTATGAAGAAGAATTTAGAAGGGGCCGTTGGAAAATGGCCAAGTTATTTGCAAGAAGTCTTGTGGGCTTACAGGACCACTCCCCGGGCTGCAACACAAGAGTCTTCCTTTGCTTTAGTATATGGCATGGATGCCATAGCTCCCATTGAAGCTACTCTCCCTGCATTTCGAGTTCAAAATTTTTCCGAACACACTAACGAAGTGGTAGTTAGAGGCCAGCTTGACTTAATAGAAGAAAGAAGAGTTAAGGCTCACCTTAGAGCCACACGCTATCAAGGTTTGATGAGAAACGGGTTTGTTTCTAAAGTTAAGAGAAGGGATTTTCAACCAGAGGATAAGGTATTGAGAAAAGCTTTCCTACATACTAAAGATAAGCAGTTTGGTAAGTTAGCTCCAACTTGGGAAGGACCCTATGTGGTCAGTGAAAAGCTTAAGCCTGGGACATACCGGCTCCAAGATAAAGATGGAAGGATTTTGAATCACCCCTGGAACATTGAGCACCTCCGTTTGTACTTGGAATAAAAACTATGTAAATATTTACTTGTTTAAAAATTTATGTAAATATTTGGGCGCATACTCTTTCCTCCGTGGTGGCTCGGGGAGGTTTTAATGAGGTGTCCAGTCTTTGTTATAAAATATGATTCCTTCTTAAAAGATTCGGAGTGTTTCAGTTAATAGTTTTCGTTGAATTTTTTTATTTCTGACCAGATTAAATTGGAGGAATGATGACTACTTAAACATTTGTGATCAGAGAATTTAAAAACTCTCATTTTAAAATACTTGTAAAATAACTAAGGTCGGTTTAAACATTAGCCATCAAAATTGAAAAACTATGAAACAATGTAAGAGTTGTGCAAAATGAAACTATCAATTAAAACATAAGAAATGCCTTGGCCATCCAAGGACTTTGAATTGTCAAAACAAGAAAGGTTTATCCGGACAAGGACCGGACATGGTTACAAAAAATGCCTTGGCCATCCAAGGACTTTGGTTCAATCACAAAAAAATTAAAAAGATAATTGATACTTTAAGACTGAGTTTTATAGATGGCGGTGAGGATAAAAGTAGCCTTAGGGTAGGCTGGTAATTTCAAGTGGAGTTTTAAGGCGGCGTGAGGGTGTTTCAGGGTGGTGTGCAGGTGTTTCAAGGTGTTTCAAGGTGGAGAGAGAATTGAGCAGCTTGGCAGCAGTAAATTTTTGTTACCCATAGTTAATGCTGGTGGTTGGGTATTTATAGTATGTAATTTGGGCCCTTATGGGCTTTCGGGTCAAGTTTAATGGACCCGGGTCATGTTTAAAGACCCATAAGTTTTAAGCAGATGGGCAGGTAGCTTAGTCAAGTAATGTTTAGGTTTTTTAGTACTTTAGTCATAGTTCGAACTGCTTTGGGCTTGCAGTGTTCGAAGTCACCTGCCCGGTTCAAATGTCCTATCCGAATTAAGCTCTTGGATCCTGTCCGGTTTACGGAGAGATTTACTTTGGGCTGATCTTCCGGGGAGTACTTCGAATTTGGACTCATCAGGAGCCCCTTTTTTAGGTATTTGAACAAGTGTCCTTGTCAAAGAACTGAAAAACAGTCCGATTCATGAAGTGTTTCATCAATTCGAAGAGAGTTGAGGACAGAACTGGACAGACCAAACGTTACGAATTCCAAACGGTTCTTGTCAGAGTTAGTGGGACACGTGTCACTCTCTGGTTGGTTACTTTAGCCGTTTTTTCACCTTGAAAGTTGCACCACTTTTTCGAACAAGTTACCTCTTTTAAATGCCATAAATGACATCAGCGCCGTCTTTCAATTATTGCCCAACTTTTCGGATTCTCCTAGGAATCAAACCCGTTTTTCACATTTACTATAAATTCTTTTCACCTTTTACAGTCTCACTATCTCTTTCACTTTGCCATTTCACCCAAAGCTTTATCTCTCTAAAACTTCAAAATTTCCTTAGTTGTTTATGTTCACAGCAAGAACAGCACTGATCAAGGGCGGTTGGCTTAACCTCTCAGAATTGGAGAAGGCTCAGAGAGTTGAAAAAGAAAAAAGACTTGCAGTAGGGCTTCCAGCATCGCCTGTTGAGAAACCAGCCCCTTCAATCGAAGAATCTGACAGAGGTTCATCTTCTTCTAAAGGTACAAAACCTAAAAAACTCTTTCAATCAACACTCTCCCCCATAGTATCTGGCTCTTCAGTTCAAGAGTCGATCCCTATTGTTGAACCGGGGGTCACTGCCACAAGTGTTAGGAAAAAATCCTCTTTCATTGCTATGGGGTCCGATTCTGACCACTCCCCAGACAAATTAATCATGAAAAGGCCAAGTAGGTTGGTTAAAGGGCTTTCTTCCAAAAATACTAGCGAATCAGGGTCCGGAGCAACTATTAGGACTCTCCGGGAAAGGCCGGCCGGTCCGGGGGCTAGCAGTCCTCTACCTCCCAAAGAAACTTCAACCTCAGAAACTCAAACTGAGGTGGTAAGTCGAAAACATTCAGAGGGCCAACAGTCTGGAGGATTAGTTGTGCCAAGCTTCATCCCTCCCCGGGCTGTTTCTACAGAAGCTCCCCCAACAATAATGGAGGAGAGAATGGAGGACTCCACCGAGGAGGTTAGATTTGAGTCCGAGTCCTCCGGACAAGCTAAAACTGCTAGAGTTGCTGCCAAGAAAGGCAAAGAAAACTTATATCTGAGGCGTCCGGACCTGCCGGAGAGCCTCGAAGGGAGAGTAGGGCCATGCTTTCAGAAGGTGGAGTTCAAATATCTTTTATCTCTGTCAAAGACCAAGTATGCGTTCATCCATACTAAAGATTTGGGACGACTGCGCACTAAGTGGGGGATCCCTGAGAATGTAAAGATTCGAATTCCCATCGATCCAGAGACCCCGATGGATTGCAAAAGAAATGAGATAGTCTTCTTTACGGAGCTATTCAATTGGGGACTTAGGTTCCCACTGGACCCAGAAATAGTACGCTATTTTCACTTGGTCAAGCTATGCCCATCACAGCTAAGCCCTAACGGCTGGTACACCTTGATGTCATGTATTATGGCGTCTAGGCTATCTGGAATTCCTCTTCCTATGGAAGAGTTTGCAGCTGTGGCTAATTTGTGCAAGCATCATCAGTTCCCTTTTTATCATTTCAACATGGGGAACGATCTTAAAGCTGTTGATGATCTCCTGGAATCGGAGAGTAAATGGAGGAGCCAGTTTTTGTTTGTCAGTGGCTCATGGGAAAATGGCAAGAAAATCAAAACCGGGGAGAATCCTAGCCTTCTTCGAAGTAGATGGAGGAGCGATCGTAAGTTTCTATTTTAAGTTTCTGTTCGAACCTCTCTTTCCTTTAAGTTTATACTAATCAGTTCTTCTTTTGTTTTATCAGAGCTGCCAAAGGAGTTCGGGGACTATCTAAAGGCCGGACAGGTCACCTGTGGCAAAATCAACGTTTGGGCCGTAGAGAACTGGGAGAACCGGTTTCATAAAGCCTTCACTGCTGGGAACTTTGCAAGATCTCACCTGTGGAACAACACGGGTCGAAGAGATCTAACTTGGGAGGAGCTCTCCGCACAACCTGATGAAGACATCGTGCTGAGAAGATCTCACGAACTGGATGGGACTCTTTTTCTTCCTGCCCGGGCCAAAGCCCCAAGTAAGATGAAGGGCAAGAAGAAGAAAGGCAAGAGAGCGGTAGAGGATACTGAGAAAGAGGCCCCAACAGATTCAGAGGTGCCAGCCCAGGCTCAAGTTGATGCAAACCTTCTACAAGTGGTAGAACAGGAGAGCGAGAAACAAGGAGTGAATCCCCCAAAACCTTCAAAGGCCTCCAAACGGACTCGTAAACAAGTAAGTGACAGTGCTGACAGGGAAGTCAAAAAGAAAAAGACTTCCCAAGGAGAAGAGCTCGCTCTCCGGGATCCGGAGCCCACCTTCCCAACCGATCCGACGTTAGCCGAAGAGATCCCAGGGAATCTTAATGAAGGGATTCCAATGGAATTCCATACTGATGAGGTCGAAAGGGGAGAGATTAACATGGATGAAGTGGATGTCACCGGTCTTGGTGAACTAGGTGATTATTTCCTGGGTCTGTCCAGAGATGAATTCGCAGGGCCATATGTTCCCCCAAGTAGTTCAAACACAGTGAACTTCAATGGTATGACTTTTATGGTTTCCAGTGAGAGGGACGTTATAGCCCATTCTCTCCTTAGCAACGTGCAGCCAGTACTTACTTTAGAAAGACAAGTCCGAAGTCAGGCAAACACCATCAAGGAGCTCACATCTGAAAAGAAGAAGCTGTCCGATGACCTCCAGACTGCTGCCACTAAGATTGATTTGCTTAAAGAGGCAAATGAGCAGCTAAAGAAGAACCAAGATGAAGGCACGACAAAAGTTGCTTCTTTGGAGGAGATCGTGAAAGACCTCCGGGCTAAGGTGTCCGGACTGGAGAAGGACCTGACAGCCTCAAGAGGGGAAACTGCAGCAAAGGAGAAGCTTGTTACCAACCTGACCACTGACAAACTTGCTTTAGAGAATGCAGTGACTCAGGCTGTTGAAGAAAAAGCTGTTCTGGTGATGGATCAAGAGGCCATGATCAAGGCCAAGATTAATGCTTATGCCAGGGAGATGATACGGAGTGAAGAATTAATAGTTGAAAAAGTGAAGTCTGACATGGTCCTCCTGTTTCACGAGAAATTCCCGAAGAGGAGACTAGGGGACTTATGGCGCTATGTGGATGACGATGATCTCCCATACTGGACCATGGTTGATGAGGGGTACTCCGGTGAGTCCTCGTCTGGTGGTGAAGAGGAAACCGGAGAGAGTCCAGGTGAGGAAGAAATTGACCCCAAGGGTAAGAAGATTGTCGAGGAGAAGAGCGACATCAAAGGCAAGAAAGTAGATGAGGGTGAGCCATCTTCAAAGGCTCAACCTTAATTCATAATTTGTTTAGTTTATCTTTTGTTCGAACTAAAGTCCTTGGAAGGCCAAGGCATTTTTTTTGTGATGGTGTCCGTATTATTCGGACAGATTTTTGTACTGTGCCCAAACTTACTCAAAAAGTCCTTGGAAGGCCAAGGCAACTCTAAGCTGTTGAATGAATGCTTTTATTTTACTCAACCATCTTCTTCTTTTATTACTTGTCTTACTTTAGACAGCTAGAATTTAAGTAGCTTTGAGCTATTGTATTGCAAGAGTGTTTAGTTTCTCTGGCTAGAATTTAAGTAGCCCTTAGACCTTTCAGTCCGGGTAGTATGACAAGAAACAGAATTTTGCAAAAACTTAGAAAATTATTGAACAAGGCATCAAGTTTTATTGAGAGCTCTCCGTGGCGCCGAAGAGAGGAAGTGGTATGCCCCCAAATATTTACATGGATGTTTAAACAAGTAAATATTTACATAAGCTTTATTCCAAGTACATTCGTAGGTGTTCAATATTCCAAGGGTGAGTTAAAACCCTGCCATCTTTGTCTTCCAACCAGTATGTCCCAGGCTTGATTCTTTCAACCACAGTATATGGACCCTCCCAAGTTGGGGCCAGCTTTCCGAAGAGCTTTTCCTTGGTATGCAAGAAAACTTTCCTTAATACTTTATCTCCTGGTTGAAAGTCTCTTCTTTTAACTTTAGAAGCAAACCGGCTTCTCATCAAGCCCTGATAGTGTGCCATTCTAAGATGAGCTTTAACTCGTCTTTCTTCAATCAAATCAAGCTGATTTCTAACTGCCATCTCATTAGCCTGCCCGGAGAAATTATGAACACGAAAGGAGGGGAGTGTCTTTTCTATGGGAGCTACTGCATCCATTCCATAGACCAGGGCAAAAGGGGATTCTTGTGTTACAGCCCCAGGTGTTGTCCGGTAGGCCCATAAGACTTCTTGTAGATAACTAGGCCACTTTCCAGCAGCTCTTTCTAAGTTTTTCTTTAAGCCGGAGAGAATTGTTCTATTAGCCACTTCAACTTGCCCATTGGCTTTAGGATGGAAAGGCGAAGAAAAACAGTGCTGAATACCTCTTGAGGCACAAAAGCTCTCCATCTCTCTATTATCAAACTGTGGCCCATTGTCTGTTGTTATTTTCTGAGGGACACCAAATCTGCAACATATGTTGGATAGAATGAACTTTATAACAGCTTTTGATGTTGTCCCTGCCAAGGGGGCTGCTTCTATCCACTTCGAAAAGTAGTCAATGGCTACAATTATGGTTCTTCGTCCTCCGGACGCCACAGGGAGAGGCCCAACTAAGTCCAATCCCCATCGAGCAAAAGGGATGGGCTCAGAAATTGATTCCAAAGGAATAGCTGGTACATGAATTTCATTGCTGTACCTCTGACATGGGTCGCACCTCCTTACCAGCTCCTTAGCATCTTTCATAATTGATGGCCAATAATATCCGGAGAGAAGCACTCTTCTGGTCAAAGCTCTAAATCCACAATGAGCTGATCCCTCACCATCATGCAATTCGGAGAGAACCATTTGTGACTCATGATTCCCTAAACAGCGTAGGAGAGTTTTGCTATAGGATTTTTTGTACAAGATTTCTCTAATCATAATGAAACCACGAGCCCTGTGTTTCAACGTTCTGGCTTGTGATTTATCCAAGGGCACGATGCCATCGGACAGATATTGCATAAGAGGAGACCTCCAGTCTTGAGGCCGGTTTACTTGTATTTCAAAGACTTCCCCTTTTTCACCTTCATCAAGTTGAATAGAAGGGCTTTCGAGCACATGGATCCATGGATAGGACTCCGTATATGCTATTGTTGCCAATGAATCTGCTAGTTCATTTTCTGCCCGGGGGATATGCTCATAGACAACAGCTTTGAATTTCAACGCCTCATTTTTCAGGAGGAGTAAATACTTGACCAATTGTTCTTTTCTGGCTTCTGACAGGCCTAGAGCATGGTGGACAAGCAATTGGGAGTCACTTAGTAGCTTGACCCTTTTTGCTCCACAGATGTATGCCAATTTTAACCCAGCTATAGCTGCTTCGTACTCGGACTCATTATTGGATGCCCTGAAAGCAAAACAAATAGCCTGGAACATGTTGTCCCCATAGGGGGGAAGTGAGACATATTCCTGCCCCAGATCCCATGGTACTGGATCCTCCGTCTGTTCGGACAATCCACACTTTTTTGTCTTTTGAATCAGCAGGTTGTTCTGAATCCCTATCAGAATGAAACTCAACTAGAAAGTCAGCCACAGCTTGAGCTTTTACTGCTGTCCGGGGAGCGAAGTCTATGTCGAAGTCTCCCAATTCTACTGACCACTTTGTCATTCTGCTCGAAATGTCTGCTTTTTGAAGGACATTTTTTAAAGGGAAAGACGTTCGGACAACGATAGGATGAGCCTGAAAGTAAGGCCTCATTTTTCTTGCAGCTATCACCAAGGCCAAAGCTAGTTTTTCAAGTTTCAAGTAACGCCTCTCAGCATCAATCAGGATTTTGCTGATGTAGTACACTGGGTGAGGATACCCATCAACCTCCCTTACTAACACAACACTGATGGCACAACTTGAAACAGCCAGATATACAAAAAGAGTCTCCCCATCGACTGGTTTAAACAAGGTCTTGGGAGAGGACAGATGCTTCTTGATTTCATTGAATGCCTCATCACACTGTGGTGTCCATTCAAACCCCTTTGCACCCTTCAAGGTTTGAAAGAATGGAGCACATCTGTCCGAAGACCTGGAGATGAATCTGTTCAAGGCTGCCAACCTCCCCGTTAAACGCTGCACTTCTTTAATGTTTCGAGGAGGCTCCATTTGGAACAAAGCATTAAGTTGGTCCGGGTCGGGCTGTATTCCATGCTCACTTATGATATACCCTAAGAACTTCCCGGACCGCACTCCTAACACACACTTTTCAGGGTTTAATTTTAAATTCACTTTGGACAAGTTGGCAAAAGTCTCTTGGAGGTCGGACAAGTGCAACTGCTCATCTACGCTTTTCACCATCATATCGTCAATGTAAACCTCCATATTTCTTCCAATTTGATCAGCAAATGCCTTATTGACCAACCTTTGATAAGTAGCCCCAGCATTTTTCAAATCAAAGGGCATCACCTTGTAGCAGTGTAAACCTCTATCAGTGACAAAAGTGGTATGCTCTTGATCTTTTGGATCCACTTGGATCTGATTGTACCCGGAGAATGCATCCATGAAGGAGAGTAGTTTGTTCCCTGAAGTAGAGTCTACTAACTGATCTATCCGGGGAACCGGATACAAGTCTTTTGGGAAAGCTCGATTGAGGTCTGTGAAGTCAATGCACATACGCCATTTACCATTCTTCTTTTTTACCAAGACAGAATTGGCAGTCTACAGAGGGTACTGAGATTCTTTAATGTGCCCCATCTTTGTGAGTCTGTCAACCTCTTGTACAATGACATCAGCCTTTTCTTTTGAGAAAGCTCTCCTTTTTTGCACCACTGGAGCCACATCTCTCCGGACAGACAGGTGATGGGAAATCACCTCTGATGGAACTCCAGTAACATCAGCGTTGCACCAAGCAAAAACATGCTGATGGTCTTTCAAGAATTTCAACATTTCTTTTTTCAGTATTGGTGGCATTTTGGACCCTATCTTGACATTTTTTCCTTCTTCCAAGCAGTGTGTCTCAACCTCTTCAATCGGAATCAACACTCCGGGGGTCTCTCTGGGGTCATCAATTTCACCCTCACCCCCAGAAAGGCCCTCAAACTGCTATTGGTCATTTATACGGACTGCCCCCAACGTTCGTGGAGCCAAGGCAGTGGCATAACATTCTCTTGCAACTTTTTGGCTGCTCCGGACAACCCCAACCTGCCCCTGAACAGCATATTTCAGACACTGATGGACTGTCGAAGCCACTGCATGCATCCTAGAGAGCCAAGATCTCCCTAGAATAGCATTGTAACAGGTGGGACAATCCACCACAATGAAGAGTATTCTAACCATTTTCTTGAAAGGGCCCCTGCCCAACAACACTTCTTCCTCAAACTCCCCGATCACATCGGCTGAGCTGCCCGTGAAGCCCGCGATTGATCTGCCCGACT
This sequence comes from Limnanthes douglasii subsp. nivea, assembly GCA_036936605.1. Classification (NCBI taxonomy): domain Eukaryota; kingdom Viridiplantae; phylum Streptophyta; class Magnoliopsida; order Brassicales; family Limnanthaceae; genus Limnanthes; species Limnanthes douglasii. The sequence continues at coordinate 215,630,447 of JAUPFV010000004.1, forward strand.
TTTGTATCACAGCTGGATTTCTCATTTTCTTGTAAGTGTTTAGAAAAAGCATATTGGCAGAGCTTCCAGTATCCACCAAAATTTGCCTTATCTCATTGCCCCCTACAGATGCTCATATGACAACAGCATCCTCATGAGGGCCAGCAATATCTCTCAAATCATCCTCATCGAACACTATAAATGGGAATGAGTTTGGAGATTGATAGGATGTCATGCCTCCTTCTAGCTGGGAGGCCAAATTATGAACATGTCTTTTTCTTGAGGAAGTGGTAGGAGCTGTCATAGTGTCCCCTCCGAAAATTGTCAGTGACTCGAAGAATTTAATGAGCCCGGAGACTGATCTAGAACGCTCCTCGATAGTACCCACTCTGTTTCTTGTTGGATCGGGATCCAAATACTCAGACTCCACGTCAAACCTTTCAACTATTACCATAGCCCCCTCCGGGCCAGCGTTGCTTGGACCAACTCTATGAGTGTTGTCAGGCCTGTTGCCTCCTCTTCTTTTAACGTATGCACCCAACTTTCCTCTTTCAATCAAGTTTTGTACCTCTTGTTTCAACGCTATGCAATCATCGGTGGTATGGCCAATATCATTATGGTATTGGCAAAAGGAATTATTTCGATGTTCTCTATGAGACTGCAAGGTTGCCGGTCTCCGGTAGTGTACTTCATCTTTTGTTTTTTCGAAAATGGTTGCCACACTTTCTTTGAGCTCTGCAAACCACTCCGGTTGGACCCATGGCCCTCTCTTGTTTCTAGACTGTTGGCTTTGTGCAGGAGCAGCTGGTTGAGACTGTCCTTCCATGCCCCTGTCCGGTTTCTCTTGCTTTGTTCCCGGACTGGCTTTGATTTGGAGTCGGTGCCACCAGGGTGGATCTCACCTGTCTGTGCACCCTGGTCTTTTTCGTTTCATCAACATTTATTTGCTTGCCAACTTGGTTCAGCAATCCTCCCCAGGTCATGGCTTTCTTCCTAGTCACCGAATCGGCCAGGTTGCCTGGGTTCAAACCTTGTCTTAGGGATGCTATTGCTACCTGTTCAAAGCAATCAGCCAACCCATTTTTTGTGTTTACAAAACGACTTATGTACTCTTTTAACGATTCGTTTGGTTCCTGGGCACAATGGATTATGGTATCTCCATTACTCTTCAGCTCCTTACTCCCCACAAACTGCCTTCGAAAGGCCACCCAAAAAGTATCAAAGTCTTTAATACAACCCTGAGGCAGGCTGTTGTACCATTTCAGAGCACTCCCCGTAAAAGACTGGGAGAATGACCTACAGAGTAGTTTATCATCATCATCAAAGTTCATCATGAAGTTCTTGAATTGCTCCAGATGATTGTCCGGATCAGTACTACCATCATACTTCTCCATCTTTGTGCTGTCAAATCTCTTGGGGAGGTTCCCGGACAGGATTTTAGAAGACAGTGGAGACTGCCTCCAATTCCTTCCACGACTGAACACGGTATCCTCATTAGGAGTTGCAAAGATACCTGGCTCATCATGGAAGGCAAAAGGATCCATCAGCATCCGGTCTACATGCCTCCGGTTGTGAGATGACCCTTTTCCAATATGCCTCTTCATTCTTCCATGGTGATCTCTTTTTCTGGAATACTTTTTAACTTGCTTTTGTTTCTTCTTGGTTCGTCCCTCATCACTGCTAGAGGACAAGGACTTTTCATTTCCCTCACTGTCCGAAGAGCTGTCCGAAGACTCTGAGCTCGAGTCAGAACTCTCCACAGGTTTGGACCGGTGAGATTTTTTAGAGCTGGCATGCGTCTTCTTAGTGCTCACATGAGTCTTGGAAACCTCATGTTCTCTTGGGTTATCAGTGTGGTGAGCAGCTGACGCTTTAGATTTCTCTTTTACGCCCATCTTGGCTTTTTCAGCCCTCAGAGCTTCTATCTCAAGTTTTAACCTGTCGCGCTCTTGGACAGTATACTCATCATTCTCTTCCACCACTTCGAGCAAAGCTGGTGGAAGCTCTGGATTATCCGGATTCATTCGGACAGAATTTCTTTACTTGGTTTTAAATACTGGATTCAGGCACCGTCGCCTCCCACTGTGGTCGCCAATTTGGTGAGGATAAAAGTAGCCTGAGGGTAGGCTGGTAATTTCAAGTGGAGTTTTAAGGCGGCGTGAGGGTGTTTCAGGGTGGTGTGCAGGTGTTTCAAGGTGTTTCAAGGTGGAGAGAGAATTCAGCAGCTTGGCAGCAGTAAATTTTTGTTACCCATAGTTAATGCTGGTGGTTGGGTATTTATAGTATGTAATTTGGGCCCTTATGGGCTTTCGGGTCAAGTTTAATGGACCCGGGTCATGTTTAAAGACCCATAAGTTTTAAGCAGATGGGCAGGTAGCTTAGTCAAGTAATGTTTAGGTTTTTTAGTACTTTAGTCATAGTTCGAACTGCTTTGGGCTTGCAGTGTTCGAAGTCACCTGCCCGGTTCAAATGTCCTATCCGAATTAAGCTCTTGGATCCTGTCCGGTTTACGGAGAGATTTACTTTGGGCTGATCTTCCGGGGAGTACTTCGAATTCGGACTCATCAGATGGCTCAACCTCACTTGGCTTCTTCTTTTTTGGGTTGTCATCCAGACTCTCCCCAGTCCTTTCATTTTCATCGGTGGTGTCATCCCAGCCACTGGAGTAGTTATACTTATCACCATCAGCCATGGTATGGTGGGGAAGGTCTTCGTACTCCACGAATCGCCATAAATCTCCTAATGTCCTCTTCAGAATTTTTTTATGGAAGATCAGGACCATATCTGACTTGACTTCAGCATACCTTGCCTCATGAGAATCTATCACCTCATTGGTATAAGCATCAATCCTAGCGTGGATTGTTTTCTCCTGCTCCCTTAACAAGTCAGCATTTTCTTGCTCAGCCTTGGACACATTGTTTTCAAGAGAGATCTTGTCATTGGTTAAGGCCTGAATGGTGCTATCTTTGACCTTCACCTCCTCTTTTGAAGAAAAGAGGTCTCTTTCCAGATCAGATTGCTTCAATTGGAGTTCTTTGACAACTCCCTCCGAAGTGGCCAACCTGTTGACCAAGTCCTCCTGACGTTTATTCAACTCCTCATTCTTTTTCCTTAATGCCTCAGTATTTTGGTTGACACTAAGAAGGTCACTAGACAGTTTCTCTTTGTCACAATTGAGGGTATTGATGATGGCTGACTGATTGCGCACTTGTTTCTCCAAGGTAAGCACTGGCTGGATATTGCTCAGTAGGGACTGGGTGACAGTGTCTCTCTCACTTGAAACAGAAAATGACCTACCATTGAAAGTGACAATATTCGAAGAACTTGGGGGGAGGTAGGGTCCAGTAAAATCATCCTTGGCAAAGTCTTCGAAGTAAAGACCAATCCCTTGAAGCCCTGAGATGTCGACACCATCAATATTAATGTCCCCTCCGGCACCCTCTACGGTGGGAAAATCACTTGGGATTTCTTCTGCTTGAGTAGGGTCAGCTGGGTCAACTGGAGGTAGTGGCTCCAGAGCCTGGAGAGAAACCTCATCTCCATTGGAGGTTTTCTTTTTCTTGGCATCCCGATCTCCACCTTCTGCTCCCCGTTTTCTGTCCTTTTTGGGAACCTTTTGAGGTTTTGGAGACCCAACTACTTCCTTGGTGCTTTCGTGTTCCACCACTTGTAGTAAGGCATCATCGATCTGCCCTTGATCTTGTCCCTCTGGGTTTGTTGGAACAACTTCCTCCACCTCGGTAGGACTGGCCTCTACCACACCTTGCTTGCCCTTAACTTTTTTCCCTTCATCTTGCTTGGGGCTTTAGCTCTGCCCGGAAAGGCCAATTTCCCATCTTTTCCCTCCGTCTTCCGGAGAATCACTCCCGAAGGAGGTGGAGTGGTTAATTCCTCCCAAGACAGATCCCTCCGGTCAGTTGTATTCTAAAGATAGGATCTGGTTAAATTGCCTCCGGTAAAGCAGTTGTGGAAGCGGTTTCCCCATTTTTCAGCAGCCCAAGCATTTAGCTTGGCATAAGTAGTCTGCCCAGCCTCTAAGTAATCGTTGAAATCTTTTGGCAGCACTACCAAAAAGCAAAAGAAGAGGAGTTAGATAAAAAAATTGTTATAAGTAAAAATAGAAGTATGTAGTGAGATTATTACCATCACTTCTCCATCTGCTGGTAAGCATGCTTGGGTTGACACCAGCTTTAATTTTCCTCCCATTCTCCCAGACACCGCTGATGAACAAAAATTGAGTTTTCCAGCTTTTCTCCGACTCGAGTAAGTCATCCACCACCTTGTAGTTGTCGCTCATGTTGAAGTGATAGAAAGGGATGACATGATTTCTGTAGAGGCTTGCTACAACAGCAAATTTCTCTATCGGAAGAGGAATTCCGGAGAGCCTTGAAGCCATGATACATGCCATAAGGGTGAACCAAGAATTAGGGCTTAGTTGACTTGGGCAAAGCTTTATCAGATGGAAATATCTGACTATTTCTGGGTCCAAGGGAAACTTAAGTCCCCATTTGAATAACTCAGTGTAGAAGACAATCTCGTTGAGCTTACAATCCATGGGCGTTTTTGGATCAATTTGAATCCTTACTTTAACATTTTCTGGAATCTTCCACTTCGTCCTCATCCGGCCAAGTTCAGCTGTGTAAATAAAAGCGTAATTGATCTTCTGCATGGCCAGCAGATATTTAACACTTACTTTGTGGAAACAAGGCCCCACTTTTCCCACAGGGCACTCTGGCAGGTCCGGATGCTTTAAACACAGTTTTTCCTTGCCTTTGTTCTTCCTAGTGATGGCAGTCTCGCTTGTTTGCCCGGAGACATCAGTCTCAAAAGGGGCTTCTTCGATGTTGTCCTCCATTACATCTTCCATTACCGTGGAGGGATTGTCAGCTGTTTTAGGGAGAGAAGAGCTAGTGGTTGGCTCAGTTGGCCCTCCGGATTGTTCAGCGTCATTTACCCCTTATGATCTAGAGTCCGGTTGGGGCTCGGACCCGGAGGTCTCTTTTCGAAGGCTTGAACTGGTTACCTCCAAACCGTGCCTCTGACCCTACAGTTTCACTATTTTTCCCCGGATTTCGAAGGCGTGGATTTTGGTTTAGGCTGTGCACCAGCAGCCTGCCCTTTTACCAGATGACCCTTTCGTCTATCTACCAGCTTCTCCGGGGAAATATCAACATCTGATCCCATAACAATGAATGGGGAAGGTTTCCTAAGGCTTGTAACCACCTGTTCTGGTTCAACAACAGAATCTGACTCTTGAACCGATGAGCCTGAGGCGATTGGAGAAAGAATGGGCTGGAATAACCTTCTGGGTATAAAACTCTTGGCAGAAGATGAACCCTGATCAGGCTCCGAGCTTGGTGTATCAGGCTTGTCAACAAGAGAAACAGGGAGGCCCGCAGCAATGCGCTTTTCTCTCTAAACTTTTTCAGCTTTTTCTAACTCCGATAAGTTGAGCCACCCACCTTTTACTAGGGCGTTTCTTGCTGTGAACATAAACTCACAACAAAAGAAGGGTTTTTTGAAAGGTAAAAGCTTTGAAGATTAACAGAGAAGAGATAATGAAGGTGATAAAACAGTGAAAAGTGAACTAATTTATACTAAAGGGACAAATGATGCTTTGATACCTAGGAGAAGACGAAAAGATAGGTATAATGATTAAAGACGGCGCTGATGTCACCAACATTAATTAAGAAGGTTACTTTTCGAAACAAGTGGAAGCGCCTTTCTAGGAGGAAAACGACCGGTGAGGCAAATCAGAGAAGGACACATGTCCCACTATCTCTGGCAAAACCGCTAAGCTTCTAGGAGTTTCAGTCTGTCCGGATGAAGTCGTTACACATTTCGAAATGTCCGGACGAAGTTAAAATTACACTTGAACTATTTTTTAGGTTTTGCCAAAGGCCTTCGAACACAACCTAAAAAAGGGGCTACTAATGAGTCTGGATTTTCTCACCACTCACTGAGGGAACCAGACAGGGGAAATTCGGACAAGGTCCACCCACTAAACCATCCGAACTGAACTAATGTATTAAAACTTAAATCACTTCATGACTAAGCTAATTACCTACTTGCTTAAAGATTAATGGGTCATTGAACTCGACCCGAATCCATAAGTTGACCCGAAAGCCCATGTGGCCCACAATTAAGGGCATAAATACTCAACCACTTTTATTAATGAGGGTAATGAACATTTAATACAACCAGGCAGCTCAAGTTTCTCACTACAATCTATCCAAACATTAAATACCTTTGAAACACCACAAAACTCTGGACAAAATTACCCTCAACCGAAAATAAACCACACCAGTCGCGATGCGACTCAGGGTTGGTAACTACATACCATAGTTTTTTGGTACCCATGCAGAGTAGAGCAATGTGGTACCATCCTCCTGACCCGCAATGTACTCACCACATCCCACACTAGGGTCAATATTGTGGAACTCTCAATTATTCAAAGTGAATGCGACCCCATTGTAAAATGTGTTCGCACAGTGAACCCTACTAAAACTTATCAGAATAGGACGCAGCGCACTAGGTACATGTATAGAAACTATTAGACAAAAAATCGCATAAAGTTTGACATAAACAAGCTATAAATCCATAACGTTATACATAAAACAACAAATGTATTGAATATAGTAGCAAAAATCTTTACCTATTGAATGTGACCCATATGTCTAGTCACTCGTAGTGGATAGTATGCTTCAACAATGTCAAAAGATTTCATTGTCGCATATATCCAAGCTACGTCAGAATAACTCCGAACATCGCATGCATACGAATACAATATGAACGATACCTACAAAATATGAACAAAGGTTTAAAATGTATCAATTCGATAGTAAATTACAACATGATTATGAAAATCTAAAATAAACTTAACTACAACTTACATCATGCTCGAAGGTAGCGAAGTAATCACGAACACCGTTTCGAGCCTGTTGGCTTTGTCGAAACGTTGAAGGCGCATACTTGCACATCATAGGCTATGCGATACTGAATATGGAGTTTTGTGCTGGAGAAAACATGGGGAAATGATCATGAATCCAAGATTCCAGAAGGCCAAGAAATTCAAACATAACAGACGTGGTGTGTAGGCAACCCTTTCCTAGCTAGAATTATAACTAAACTAGTATCATCTGTCATCAATTGAACCTGTCTGAACTATAATCATCAGTTTACTGTAAGTAGTCGAGGTTTACATTGTTTCCCGACTTGTTGGCCAGTATGGCACAACCAAACAAGTGTAGCATATAACCCCGAGTAGCTCAGCGAACATCACAGTCGGTAATGGGATCATCAAAATACTGCGCTGTACAAAATATTTTCTTCAGCCATGTGAAGCGAACGTGCCTCATGCCACTCCCTTTTTTGGTCTATATCTGCCACCAATTCATGAACCGTGCATCCAAGCAGGCGCGTATAAGCCGCATTCCTCGCCTCCGCAGTAGGATACTCATAGGTATCGCAGTTCACCCCACCAACTGGAAGACCCGTGATGATGTGCACATCGTCCAGTGTCAATGTCAATGCCAAAATAGAAATCAAATGTATTCATCTCAGGATGTCATCTCTCTAAAAACACCTCTATCAAATGATCATTGGTAGTCTAACATGCGAGAAAATCAACGATGGGTCCGAAACAAGTACCCATAACCTCTTCAGGTTTGTCCCGCTGTAAAATCCCAACCACGGTGAGTATCGTACATAGCGTAGCATTACATATGTAACCTCGTATGAAAAAAATACAGTGTAAACAAATATGCAATATAAACTTAAACCAATAAATTCAATAACCAAAAACAAATAAAATCCAATAGCCAATATATACCTAAACCAATGTATTCAGCCTAAACCAATAACCAAATTATAAAACATAATTATAACATTACCAACTAAAACACTTAAAAAACTTACATTATTTTTGAAGATGTTATAAGCCTCGTGGTCCTTGTACGAGTGAATATAGAGTAGAGGTCAAACACATGCCGGTTAAACCTATGAAATTGTTGCTCCGTAGTTCACCGACGAGGAACGGGCACGACAACTAAGTCTCGTCGGGCACGAACTTGTGCGCTTCTTGACGTCTCCCCCTAGATCATCTCATCTCTCGTCGGACACGAACTTGTGTACTTCTTGACGTCTCCTCCTGGATCATCTCATCTCCCCGTTATAATGAGACCTCATTTGGATATATTGAGATCCCGACATTTTACCGAAATACCCTTTATATATAAACCAATTTTCAGCTATTATCTCTTTTTTCTCTCTTCTCTAACCTAAAATCTCTCAAATTCCTCAAACAAAAAATGCAAGGTTTCTTGAATCCAAACTTGCAAACACGTTAAGGTATGAATTCTATACTTATTGGTGTAATTATTTTAGAATATAGTTAGGTATTTTTAATGATATTTAGAGTTATAGTTTCATATGATTTTTGTTGTTTTTTTGGAAAGTTACATGTGAATATATGTTAGTTAAGTCAATTCGACGTTTGGTATGTTTTTTTATGAATTTGGTTTAGTTTTGAAGGATTAGGGTTCGTGGGTTTTTGGATTTGCATGTTGCTGTCTCGAGCAGATTTGCGCGTTCGTGCTTTTTCCAACAGTGGGCATCATGTGTTCGCAAATTTGCTCATTTTGTTACCCAAAATTGCGAACAACCTATTTGTAATTTTGCCAATATATGGCACATTATCTTCACGATTTAACATGTTTTATTAAATTATGCATATTAGACCTCAAATTGACTTGCATATTCATTGCGTAAGTTTATATCTTCCCTCTAAATATATATAAGGATGTTTGGTAATTGTTTCGGGTTTGTTTTGGTATATAACAATGTGTTGTTTTCATTTTCAGCATACCTCGTAGAAAGCATAATTCTTTTCGTGAATATGGGTCAGACTCCGATGGCACGAACATCGAGCAGGGTAAGCCTACTTTAGGGTTAGTTAGGCATCGACGTCGCACCGACATTCCTGAGCATGTGGTTTCTCATATGTGTGGGACTCTGGATCAGTAATTTCGGAGAGTGAATCCCCATGTGCTGGATATTTATCCAAACTACAGACTTCACGAGGCATATAGCGTATTTAAGGGCGAGGTAATTTTGGATTTGTTTAACGTGTAGTAAATGCTATTTTATGTATTGTTTAATTTACTTAAATATTGTGTAGGTACGTCGACCCATGCGGTGCTACGCTATGTACTGTACCCATCGTGCATGGGATCTTACCAGTCAGAGCAAGGTGAGAGAGTAGGTTATGATGACTTGTTTTGCTCCCCTCATTGACTGCTTTGAGTGCTGGTCTACCAACGTGCACCTAGTTGATGCATTTATCGAGAGGTGGCATATGGAGACCAACAACTTCCACTTCTCATTCGGTGAGATGACTGTCACATTATACGTCGTCCATGCTATCACTGATCTTCCAGTTACAGGTGATGGTTTCGACCTCCAGACTTTTCCTAATGATGGTGAACGTGTAGTTTGGTATGCTAGTTCACTAGGTATACCCGCCGATCTTACGAGAGAGTTAGAGAAAAACAAGGTCGATAGTGCTAGATCGGTTAGGCTACATTTTTTGCGTGAGGTGTACATCCAGGATTTTTCGATGGATGAGTCCATATCTGATGCTATAGTAGTAACTGTCACGAGGGTTTATTTGTTCCACATGTTAGGTTGTTCTGTTGTGACGAACAAGATGGGGAACAGTATATCATTAGATTACTTGCAGTTTGTAGAGCACTATAGGACATCAGTTAGATATTACTGGGGCCATTATTTATTAGCTCAGCTATATCACCATCTAGGCAAAACGTCCATACACACCACGTTAGGGTTTACCGGTTTTGTTGCTCTGTTAGAGACGTGGATCTATGATCACTTCCCTTTTTTTTATTACGGTTAACAGTCTCTATGGGCGTTCTATGCCTACCTTTTGGTTTGTAAATGTTTGGTGGATATCATATTGGACTATATTTCATGTCCTTTTATAGGTGGGAGGCAATTTCGGCGGGAGTGGCAATTAACGGTAATTATTTTTTAAGCGGGAGTTGATTTTTGGCGGGAGTTGATATTGGGTCTCATTATAGCGAGGTGAGGTATCATTTTAAAGAGACATGGAACCTACACTATAATGAGACCCATAATAATGCTCAATGAGATGTGTGTACTTTTGTAAGCATTAGGTTTCACAAAATTATTGGTCTATTTGGATTGCGTTATACTTATCTTACAAGTGTCGTGTATTGATTGGTCTACTTGGATTATGCTGTCCTTATCTTACAAGTTTCATGCATTGGTTGGTTTACTTGGATTACGTTATCTAAAGACAAAATGGTCAATAAATAGACACTCTCCAACCATTAACAGATAAACTAAAAATAAATACAATAAATATGCCTCTTTGGACTGAGTTGGAAGATGAATATTTGATGAAAGCATCTATCTAAGTAGGTAAAACCTACAAGAAGGAATGGGGTAAACCATATTGGGAGGCAATGATATGCCAGATGTATTTCCAATAAATTAGGGATGACGTGCAACCGCCTAAGATTTCAAAGAGTTTGAATGAGGTTAAAGCTCGTTCGTACGTTATAAAGAAATTTCGTGTACATCAAGTTTCTGACCTCAACGACTTGGAACGTCATGTTGCGTTTAACCTGTTCAACTACCAACTCACAGATACTATAACGGAGGATCAGTTGGATCATGTCCATTCCGACATTGTTACCATCAAGGAAGAGGAAATGTGTGTTGTTGTGGTGGAGTACGAGATTGCGAAAAAAGAAAGGAAGTTGATGAAATGGAACTGGCCTGATTGATAAACTTCATTTACTACGAGTTATTGTTTGAGTTAATGTTTTCTTTAGTTCTTGTTTAAGTATGAGTTTTTGTCAAATCTGTTTTACTTTTTAAGATTTCTTCTGTACTTTTTTTTGCAATTTTAAGCTACTATTAAGTTGTTTTTAGACATGATTTCAGAAGAATTATTTTTTTTCTCAATTTTTCCGAAATCGAGTTAAATGACTATAGTATACGATTGGTCCAAAAAAACTTGAGTCTGGAACTCTGGAACATACAAAAAATAAAAAATGGATATATTTCCAGTAGTGTTGGCGAACACATAGTTTGTGGTTTTGCGAAGTTCGCGAACACAAAGTGCCTAATCATGTCGAAATCACGAACATGGGTTTCGTGATTTGGACAAATTATGGCATTCCGTGTTCGCGATTTAGCCAAAAGTGCAAATCCTGTGTTCGCTAATATGCCACTACACTGTTTTTTTTATCAATTTTAATGCAATTTGGATGAAATTGTATCAAATTCTCTACCAGAATTAAAAACAAAACTAATATTTATAATAATGACAAATGTGGAAATGTTAAAATAAATAAATCGTGTTAGTAGAAATTACAAACGATCACAAAATTTAAATACAATATTCATAAATGTGTCTACAAAATCACTGGTCTCCACTCAAATCGTAGACATGTGGTGGCTCTTCGTGTGCGATTGATGGTTGGGCGGGCTTGATTTGGTTATGTTTGTTGAATCGTTTATCAAGTAGTATTGCCCAACCGGTTACGGATTCGTCGACGCGAAACGGAAACCAAGTAGGATAGATTTCCGGAAGCGGTCCATTCAACATAACCTATACAAATAAAATTAAGATATATATATATGTATATATATATATATATATATTCGGTCACAAAATAAGATATAATATTAAAAGATTCATTGTTATACTTACTCTCACGAAATGTTTACCATGTACAAAACCTATATCAACTTATTGCTATGACACGATCGATGAGGCACACCGTGTAGAGGTAGATACGTGTAGGATTGGTGGAGCGATACGTGGTATACGATACACTGATATCTAGATATTTATACTTGTTTGATGGGTTGTGGGCCTTCCGGGTCGGATCATGGGCTTGCGTCAAATTAAAAAAACTCATGGGCCTAAGATAAGAAGTGACTGGTAACCAACTGAGTCACAGTCCACTTGTTTGTCCTATTCGGTGGGGCATATTATTGGAAATATTTGAACCGCCCTCCGAATATATACAATAATATGTGATAAAGAAATCCGACCTCATCAAACATAATTGTGCATGGTAACCAACAAAATCGCGCAAAACTATTCATATAATTGAACCAAATAAAAAATGCTAATACATTTTTTTTTCAAAATCGCGAGGACGAGCCTCATAATTTGACAAATCTGGGAAGACGGCCTTCACGATCTCATCAAATTTACGAGGCTCGTCCTTGCAATCTCGACATTAAAAAGATGCAAATTTGCGAATTCTGGGTTCACATTTCATCATTTTTATGATATAATGAGTTCGAGAATCGCAATGAAAGTAGAAAATTTTCGAAATATACCTCACTTTGATTTCGAGATGACCCGCCAAAAGCTCATCTGACGCAAAATCATCAATATTGCACTTAAATTCATCATTCAAATCGCTCAATCCATATATATATATGGATGTTTTTTAAGTTGTTAGATTAATCAGAGAGAAAGCTAATTGGAAAAGAAAAAAACAAATTTAATTTTTTATTCAAAATTTGGTTTTATAGAAAAAAAAAATTTGGTCATTTTACATCGACTTAAAAAAATGAATTGATTTTAAGTCCACTTTATAGCCAAACGATTTCCAGTATAGCCTTGGCCCTTTTTTAAAAACGAGCTTATTTAGAACCAATATATGTGACAAATACTGTTTCTCATACAGCTCGGACCCGAATAGAAATTACAAAAAAACAAACAGGAAAAGTACAGAACATCTAGGTCAGCAACAGCAGCGACCGGAAGAGAACTGGAAGCTAATGGCAGAAGAACTAAGCAAAACCCTAAAAGAAGGGGAGAGGATATTAGCGCCAACAAGAAGACCCGATGGTACCCTTCGGAAACCGGTTCGGATTCGGGCCGGATACATTCCTCAAGAGGAGGTCGCCATTTACCAACCGAAAGCTGCTCTAGTACGCACACCAGAAACTCCCCTATAAATTTTATCAGAAATTTCGTTTATTGATTATAAAAGCTCTAAGCCCTTTCAATTTTTCTTTCTGGGTTTTATTGGATCTCATGCTTAGCTTTTGTTTGTCGTGTGTTAGAGATGAAAGAAAAGCTTAAATAAATAATTATTTTAACAAAATTGTGATGCCTTATCCCATTTTTTCCTCTTAAAACGAGGGAGAACATTAAAAAAGTTAATTTTTATTTTTTTTGAAAAATTGTAATATTATAGATTAGAGTATGTTACAACATTTTTTCTAATTCTCTATCTGGGTTTTCTTGGATCTCAGAATTAATGCTACAGTTGGTGTGAAGTTGTATTGAGTTTAGTATCCTTGTGGTTTTTGTTTGTGTTTTGTGTTTTTAATGCTTGGGAGCTGGAGGATCCTGATAAATTTGCTATTTTGTTTGACATTGTGCCTATTAAAAAACCTGAACGAAGTACTGTTTGAAGTTTAATCTAATTCTTGCCTGAAAATTCGAATACAATTGTGTATATTGTTTTTGTATTTGGCTGTGAACTCCTCAATAACTCACTTGGTTTATTTATTTTCAGAATATGAGTAAAAGAAAAGAGTTTAGTGCTGAGATTGTTGTTTTCCATGATGTAGATGAGAAAAGAAATGGAACAAATGTTGCCCCCTGGTTACGATCCAGTTCCGGATGTAAAACCCAAGACTAAATCGGCAAAGAGGAATGAGAAGAAGAAGGAGAAGAGGTTACAGGTATGTTACTTGTTTTCTCTTTTTAGCTAAAGAGAAAACTGTTTAGCTATTTGATAATTCAAGCATCTAATCATCTGCTTTTCTTGCGAGTAAAACACACTTTCCATCTAATGTATTATATCGGGTTTTTTCCATTGATTATGGGGCTACTTCTTAGCTTCTCTTAGAGGTTGTTTGGTGTCATTAGGCTTTTTGCCTTGTAGTTCTCTAAGAGATAGAGGTTGTTTGGTAACTGGTTGGTTTAGTTCGTTAGATTTTAAAAAAACTAGCTCTGAAAACTTGTTTAAAAAGCTAAAAAGTTAAAATAAAATATAAATGTTTAGGTTTTTTTTTCTTCTGTTTTTTGACTTGTTAATTTTGCATCGGCCGTTTTTTTCTACACGATTTCCAGTAACAAAAACACGTCTCTTAGTTCACTTTTCACTCTATACCAATATTTTTTATTGTTCTTTTATTATAATAATTATGCACTAAACAACTAAGATTGTTCATAAGTTTGGCACCAAACAACTCCTTAGTAGTGAATATTAACTATTATAATGCGGTGAATGTAGTTGTTTCACAAAAGTCTCTCATCTTATACCACCCTGCTATTTGAGGTTTGTGTCGAGTTGCATCCTTTTATTGTAGATTGAAACATGTCCCCGTATCACAGTTAAGAACTCACTAAAGCTAAAGCATTAGCAAAGTAGTATCAAGAATTAGTGATCGCAGGTAGGGGTGAAAATGAGCTGAGCCGAGCTCGAGCCCGTAAAAAATATGAGATTGGCTCCTTTGAATTCGTTAGGCTCAAGCTCAAAAAAAAGATGTATGTTTATGCTCATCTTGCTTAAAATATTATCTTGGGGCCCCAAGCTATACTTGTTTAATACTTTGAATCTAATTTTGAGTCTAATGAGTAAAGCTCAAGGTCGTTCATTAAAAACACAACTTTTATTAAAACTCTATTTTGTTTATTTGTATCGTCATAGGCCCAAATTAATAAGTTCATTTTACTCGTGGGTCTTAATCGAATGACAGTGCGTGAGCCTAACGACCTTGAGCTTAGATGGCTCTTTAGTAAATGAGCTGAGCTCAAGCTACTCATATAATTTCCACCCTTGTACAACGTTATGCTAAAAATCTCTCATTGCTAAATAACTCAAGTTTAATCATTCGAAAAGTTGTAGATAGTGAATTTGTAGCCTAGTCCCTAGATGACAGCAAGGAACATCTTGCACTGTCTAATCTAAAATATCCTAACCATTTATGAATCTGCTATAAAGACAATATTAGTATTTTTCTGAAAAGTTACAATTGATATGACCATCTTTTGTAGGCTACTCTTGAAAAAGGTACAAATTTGGAAATAGATGCAGCTGCAACAACCAACAAGGATGAAGAAACCAAATCTGTGGAGTCATTGACATCTCAGATAAACGAACTGGCCGTTTCCATCAATCCTGCTCCACCCACCCCTCCATCAGCTGCTACGGAAGATTTAGATCAAGGAGCTCCAGCTCAAGACGTTGACAAAAAAATCAGGGCACTTAAAAAGAAGGTATTTTTACTCTTCTTCGTGGCTCATCATATCACTAAAAAAAGACTTCTATATAAAAAGTTGTTCTTCGTGGCTATCAAAATGAATCTTGGGATATTGCTATCAGAATGTCAGTAGAACCAAAATTCTGCATAGGATAGGAGTTGTTTCTTTGGACTAGCATTTTAGTCTTTGAAAACATTAACTTTTAAAGCTTTTTGGCTCATGTATTTTTTTTTATAATAGTTCTTTCGTCTCTGCACTCAACCGTTTTTTTAGTGTCATATTCGAGTTGTTCTGGATTCCCTTAAAATATGTAGTCCCTAATACTAAAGTATTGTCGGATATACAAGCCGTGTCATGTATTGACGCCCTGATTCCAAATATGCTATAGTCTCGTTTGGCTTCACTCCTACCTACTACTGTTAACTTAAAGCTAGTTTACTTCATATACGCCAGACAACTTTTCACTTTTTCGGTAGAAACTAATGTTTTATTTGTATATTTAGTATATCTTATCTTGTTTCGTATATTGTAGATTCGCCTTGCAGAGGCTCAACTACAAAAAACATCGGCACATGACCTTAAGCAAGAGCAACTTGAAAAGTTCTCAAAGTTGGAAGGTTGGCGACAGGAGCTAAAGCTTTTGGAAGACAAACTTACACCATTATGAATCTCACTTGAGTTGTTTTATGAGTGCCAAAAACTGCATGTGGGAACCGAAATGTGCCTAATTTGGACATAGTAAATTTCACTTTTGATAAAAAAAAACAGATGCATGTGTAACTCACGTTTTGGCCCGTTACTGTAAACCCAATCCAACACATTTGGGATAGATTGATTTCTAAGTGGATCTGTAGAACGTAAACTAAGCCCTGTGTCTTGGTTCTGGATTGGAACTCTCTCACGTAAACCCTATTGTCCTAAACCCATCCCGTTCCCATAGTTTGTCACATACTTGATTTACTCAATATAGCTTTTTATTTTTTTATTTTTTTTATAATTGATTAAAATATTTATTTTGCATTTTAATGTTACCAAATGAAAAGAAAATTATCAACATATGTTTTATTTTAATATAATATCTGTTTTACATTATATAATATCAAGCAATTTCCAATATCTGTTTTGTTTTAATAAAGTTATTATTACATATTTTAGTACAGTTTCCAGATGGCTAAATATGTCTTGTTATATGTAATTTGTTGTAACGGTTTAAGCTTTTAAGGAATGGGGATGTCACAGTTTTTGAGTATTCAAGAAAGAGGGACAAGCATGGAAGGTTGAAAAGGCATCTAGAAAAAGGGTCATCTCATGGTCATAGCCATGACCGGAGATATGTAGACCGACTGATGATGGATCCTTTCGCCTTTCATGATGAACCAGGTATCTTTGCAACTCCCAATGAAGATATTGCGTTTAGTCGTGGCCGGAATTGGAGACAATCTCCATTGTCTTTCAAGATATTGTCCGAAAATCTTCCTAAGAGGTTTGACAGCACAGATGGAAAAATACGATGGGAGTAAAGATCCAGATAATCATCTGGAGCAATTTAAAAACTTTATGAATTTTGACGATGACGATAAGTTGCTTTGTAGAGCGTTCTCCCAGTCTTTTACGAGGAGTGCTCTGAAGTGGTATAATAGTCTGCCACAGGGCTGCATCAGAAATTTTGATACTTTTTGGGTGGCCTTCCGGAGGCAGTTCGTCGGAAGTAAGGAAGTGAAGGACAATGGAGACACTATTATCCATTGTGCCCAAGAACCAAATGAATCCTTGAAAGAATATATAAGTCACTTTGTGAACACCAAAAATGGATTAATTGATTGCTTTGAACAAGTAGCAATAGCTTCTTTAAGGCAGGGTTTGAACCTTGCTAATTTGGCTGACTTAGTAACCAGAAAGAAGGCCAAGACGTGGGGCGGTTTACTGAATCAGGTGGGGAAACAAATCAATGTAGATGAAACGAAAAAGACCAGGGTGCATAGGCAGGTGAGATCAGCCCCAACTGCACCAAACCAGAACCAGAATCAGTCCGGGTACAAGGCTAAGGAAGCCGGACAGGGTCCCAGCAGGGCAAAGGCTCAATCCCACCCAGCACCAGCTCAGAGTCAACAATCCAGAAATAAGCGAGGGCCTTGGGTTCAACCGGAGTGGTTTACCAAGTTGAAAGAGAACGTGGCAACCATTTATGACAAAAAAAAGACGAAGTACACTTCAGGAAGCCAGCTGCGCTTCAATCTCCCAGGGAAAGTCGTAATAATTGTTTCTGCCAATATCATCATGATATTGGTCATAACACAGAAGATTGCATCGCGTTGAAGCAAGATGTGAAAAATTTGATTGAAAGAGGAAAGTTGGGTGCTTATGTTAAAAGAAGAAGTGGAAATAGGCCTGATAATGCTCATTGGACTGGCCCAACAAACAATGCAAGGACATAGGCTCCAGATGGGGCTATGGTGATAATTGAAAGATTCGATGTGGAGTCAGAGTATTTGGATCCTGATCCAACCCAGAATAAGGTGGGCGTTATCACAGAACACAGCAAGACAGCGTCCGGGCTCATCAACTTTTTTGAGTCACTTACCATATTTGGGGGGGGGGGGGGGGACACCATGACTGCTTCTTCGAGGAAGAGGCATGTTCATACCGTGGCTACTCAATTGGAAGGAGGCATGACTTCCTATCAATCGCAAATTCCTTTTCCCTTCATTGTCTTTGATAAAGATGATTTGAGGGACATAGCTGGTCCCCTTGAAGATGTTGTGGTGATAGGAGCATCCATTGGGGGAAATGACATTAGACGAATTTTGGTGGACACCGGCAGTTCATCCAATATCCTCTTTTTAACTTCCTATAAACAAATGAAGAATCCAGCAGTGGTTCAGCGTTCGAACATGTCAATTGTGGGTTTCACTGAAAGCTGAGCAGACGTGATCGGGGAGTTTGAGGAGGAGGTTTTGTTGGGCAAGGGCCCTTTTAAGAAGATGTTCATAGTACTTTTCATTGTGGTGGATTGTCCCACATGCTACAATGCCATTTTGGGAAGATCTTGGCTCTCCAGGATGCATGTTGTGGCTTCAACAGTCCACCAATGTTTAAAATACGCTGTGCAAGGAAAAGTGGGAGTTGTCCGAAGCAGTCAAAAGATAGCAAGGGAGTGTTATGCAACAGCACTAGCCCCTCGAACTTTGGGGGCAGTTCGGATAAGTGAGGATTAGCAGTTGGAGGGGCCCTCTGGAGGAGAGGGTGAAATTGATGACCCTAGAGAGACCCCTGGTGTTTTAATACCAATTGAAGAGGTTGAAACTCACTCTCTGGTTGAAGGAAGAAACTTCAAGATCGGATCTAAGATGACAGCAGAACTGAAGAGTAAAATAATATCTTTTTTAAAAGACCATCATCATGTTTTTGCTTGGTGCAATGCTGATGTAACCGGAGTGCCAGCAGATATTATATCACACCAACTCTCCATCCGAAGAGATGTAGCACCTGTTGTACAAAAGAGGAGATATTTTTCTAAGGAGAAGGCTGATGTCATAGTTCAAGAGGTTGACCGGCTTACTAAGATGGGGCACATAAAGGAATCCCAGCACCCTTTATGGACAACCAATCCGGTTTTAGTAAAAAAGAAAAATGGGAAGTGGCAAATGTGCATTGACTTTACAGACCTTAATAGGGCTTGCTCAAAAGATCTATATCCGGTCCCTCAGATTGATCAGTTAGTGGACTTCACATCTGAGAACAAGTTGTTGTCCTTTATGGATGCCTTCTCCGGGTATAATCAGATTCAAGTGAACCCGAATGATCAAGAACACACTACTTTTGTTACTGATAGGGGCCTTCATTGTTATAAGGTGATGCCTTTTGGGTTAAAAAAAGCTGGGGCTGCTTATCAGAGGTTGGTGAACAAAGCTTTCGATAATCAGATTGGAAGAAACATGGAAGTCTACATTGATGGCATAATGGTAAAGTGTGTGGAAGAAGAACTACACTTGGCAGATCTGCAATAAACTTTTGCCAACTTGATAAAAGTAAATTTAAAGTTGAATCCAGAGAAGTGTGTTTTCGGAGTGTAGTCCAGGAAGTTTTTGGGGTATGTGATAAGTGAGAAAGGGATACAACCTGATCCAGACCAGCTTAGTGCTTTATTACAGATGGAGCCTCCTCGGAATATTAAATAAGTACAAAGATTGACAGGGAGGTTAACTGCTCTAAACCGTTTTATCTCAAGGTCTTCAGATAGGTGTGCCCCGCTGTTTCAAACTTTAAAATGTGCAAAAGAATTTAACTGGTCTCCACAGTGCGACCAAGCTTTCGATGATATTAAAAAACACTTATCCTCCCCTAAAACCTTGTTTAAACCTGTTGATGGAGAGACACTCTACATATACTTAGCAGTCTCTGATTGTGCCATAAGTGTAGTGCTAGTAAGGGAGGTGGATAATTATCCTCGTCCGGTGTACTATATCAGCAAAATCTTGATAGATGTTGAAAAAAGGTATTTAAAATTTGAAAACTTAGCACTGGCCTTGGTAATTGCTGCTAGGAAAATGAGACCCTACTTTCAGTCTCATTCTATCATTGTCCGAACGTCTTTTCCCTTGAAAAACGTTCTTCAGAAGGCAGACGTATCAAGCAGAATTGATGAGTCCGAATTCGAAGAGCTCCCCGGAAGGGTAGTCCAAAGTAAATCACCCCGTAAATTCGGACAGACTCCATGACTTCAATTCGAACAGCACTAATTGAACCGGACAGATGATCTTGAACACTGCAAACATAAGGCAGTTCGAACTATGACTAAAGTACGAAAAAACCTAATCACTGTCTGACTAAGCTACCTGCACATCTGCTTAAAACTCTTGGGTCTTTAAACATGACCCGGGTCCATTAAACTTGACCCGAAAGCCCATAAGGGCCCAAATATCATACTATAAATACCCAACCACCAGCATTAACTATGGGTAAGAAAAATTAACTGCTGCCAGGCTGCTTAATTCTCTCTCCACCCTTGAAACACTTTGAAACACCCTTAAACACCACCACACCACCGTGAAACACCCTTACACCGCCCTAAAACTCCACTTGAAATTACCAGCCTACCCTCAGGCTACTTTTATCCACACCAAATTGGCGACCACAGTGGGAGGCGACGGTGCCTGAATCAAAAATTCAAAACCAAGTAAAGGAATTCTGTCCGAATGAATCCGGATAATCCAGAGCTTCCACCAGCTTTGCTCGAAGTGGTGGAAGAGAACGATGAATATACTGTCCAGGAGCGTGACAGGTTGAGGGTTGAAATAGAAGCTCTGAGGGCTGAAAAGGCCAAGATGGGCATGAAGGAGAAATCCAAAGCATCAGTTGCTCATCGTTCTGATAACCCTCGAGAGCATGAGGCTTCAAAGACTCATGTGAGCACTAAAAAGACACATGCCGGTTCTAAAAAGTCTCACCGGTCCAAGCCTGTGGAGAGTTCTGACTCAAGTTCAGAATCTTCGGACAGCTCTTCGGACAGTGAGGGAAATGAAAAGTCCTTGTCCTCCAGCAGTGACGAGGGGCGAACCAGGAAAAAACAGAAGCAAGTTAAAAAGTATTCCAGAAAAAGAGATCACCATGGAAGAATGAAAAGGCACATTGGGAAAGGATCATCTCACAACCGGAGGCATATAGACCGGATGCTGGTGGATCCTTTTGCCTTCCATGATGAGCCAGGTATCTTTGCAACACCTAATGAGGATACTGCGTTCAGTCGTGGGAGGAACTGGAGGCAATCGCCATTGTCTTCCAAGATACTGTCCGGAAACCTCCCCAAGAGGTTTGATAGCACCAAGATGGAGAAGTACGATGGCAGTACTGATCCAGACAATCATCTGGAGCAATTCAAGAACTTCATGATGAACTTTGATGATGATGATAAACTACTCTGCAGGGCATTCTCCCAGTCCTTTACGGGGAGTGCTCTGAAGTGGTACAACAGCCTTCCTCAGGGTTGTATCAGAGACTTTGATACCTTTTGGGTGGCCTTTCGAAGGCAATTTGTGGGGAGTAAGGAGCTCAAGGGTAACGGAGATACCATAATCCATTGTGCCCAAGAGCCAAATGAATCGTTGAAAGAATACATAAGTCGTTTTGTGAACACAAAGAATGGGCTGGTTGATTGCTTTGAACAAGTGGCAATAGCATCCCTGAGACAAGGTTTGAACCCGGGTAACCTGGCCGATTCAGTAACAAGGAAGAAAGCCATGACCTGGGGTGGATTGCTAAATCAAGTTGGCAAGCAAATAAATGTTGATGAAACAAAAAAGACCAGGGTGCATAGGCAGGTGAGATCCACCCCGGTGACACCAACTCCCAATCAAAACCAGTCCGGAAACAAAGCTAGAGAAACCGGACAGGGGCATGGAAGAGGAAAAGCTCAGTCTCAACCAGCTGCCCCTGCACAAAGCCAACAGTCTAGAACCAAAAGAGGGCCATGGGTCCAACCGGAGTGGTTTGCAGAACTCAAAGAAAGTGTGGCAACCATTTTTGATAAAACTAAAGATGAAGTACACTACCGGAGACCAGCAACCTTGCAGTCTCCCAGAGAACATCGAAACAATTCTTTTTGTCAATATCACAATGATATTGGCCATACTACTGATGATTGCATAGCCTTGAAACAAGAGGTTCAGAACCTGATTGAAAGAGGGAAATTGGGTGCATACGTTAAAAGAAGAGGAGGCAACAGGCCTGACAACACTCACCGGGCTGCTCCGGTTAATGCTGCCCCAGAAGGGGCTATGGTGATCATTGAAAGGTTTGATGTGGAATCTGAATATTTGGATCCTGATCCAACAAGGAACAGAGTGGGTGCAATAGAGGAGCGTTCCAGGACGGTCTCCGGGCTCATTAAATTCTTTGAGTCCTTGACAATTTTCGGAGGGGACACTGTAACGGCTCCTACCACTTCATCAAGAAAAAGGCATGTTCATAATTTGACTACCCAACTAGAAGGGGGCATGAACTCTTATCAATCGTCAAGTTTATTCCCATTCATTGTCTTTGATGGGGATGATTTGAGAGACATTGCTGGCCTAATGAAGATGCTGTTGTCATAGGAGCATCGATAGGGGGCAATGAGATAAGGCGAATCCTGGTAGATACTGGGAGCTCTGCCAATATCCTTTTCCTAGATACTTACAAGAAAATGAAAAATCCAGCTGTGATTCAAAAGTCAGACAGATCGATCGTAGGCTTCACGGGCAGCTCAGCTGATGTAATCGGTGAGTTCGAAGAAGAAGTATTGTTGGGCAGAGGCCCTTTCAAGAAAACGGTCAGAATACTTTTCATTGTGGTGGACTGTCCCACTTGTTACAATGCTATTCTAGGGAGATCTTGGCTCTCTAGGATGCATGCAGTGGCCTCAACAGTCCATCAGTGTCTAAAATACGCTGTTCAGGGGCAGGTTGGGGTTGTCCGGAGCAGTCAAAAAGTTGCAAGAGAATGTTATGCCACTGCCTTGGCCCCACGAACGCTGGGGGCAGTCCGTATAAATGACCAATAGCAGTTTGAGGGCCTTTCTGGGGGTGAGGGTGAAATTGATGACCCCAGAGAGACCCCCGGAGTGTTGATCCCAGTTGAGGAGGTTGAGACACACTGCTTGGAAGAAGGGAAATTTGTCAAAATAGGGTCCAAAATGTCACAAGTGTTGAAAGAAGAGATGTTAAAATTCTTAAAAGACCATCAGCATGTCTTTGCTTGGTGCAATGCTGATGTTACTGGAGTTCCATCAGAAGTGATTTCCCATCACTTATCTGTCCGGAGAGACGTAGCACCAGTGGTGCAAAAGAGGAGAGCTTTCTCAAAAGAAAAGGCTGATGTCATTGTACAAGAGGTTGACAGACTCACAAAGATGGGGCACATTAAAGAATCTCAGTATCCTTTGTGGACTGCCAATCCAGTCTTGGTAAAAAAGAAAAACGGTAAATGGCGAATGTGCATTGACTTCACAGATCTCAATCGAGCTTGCCCAAAAGACTTGTATCCGGTTCCCCGGATAGATCAGCTGGTAGATTATACTTCTGGAAACAAGCTACTCTCCTTCATGGATGCTTTCTCCGGGTACAATCAGATCCAGGTGGATCCAAGAGATCAAGAGCATACCACTTTTGTTACTGATAGAGGTTTACACTGCTACAAGGTGATGCCTTTTGGTTTGAAAAATGCTGGGGCTACTTATCAAAGGTTAGTCAATAAGGCATTTGCTGATCAAATTGGAAGAAATATGGAGGTTTACATTGACGATATGATGGTGAAAAGTGTGGATGAGCAGCTGCACTTGTCCGACCTCCAGGAGACTTTTGCCAACCTGGCCAAGGTAAATTTAAAGTTAAATCCTGAAAAATGTGTGTTCGGAGTGCAGTCCGGGAAGTTCTTAGGGTATATTATAAGTGAGCATGGAATACAGCCCGACCCGGACCAACTCAATGCTTTATTTCAAATGGAGCCTCCTCGAAACATTAAAGAAGTACAGCGGTTAACGGGGAGGTTAGAAGCCTTGAACAGATTCATCTCAAGGTCTTCGGACAGGTGTGCTCCTTTCTTTCAAACTTTGAAGGGTGCAAAGGGGTTTGAGTGGACGCCACAGTGTGACGAGGCATTCAATGAGATTAAGAAGCATCTGTCCTCTCCCAAGACTTTGTTTAAACCAATCGAGGGGGAGACTCTCTTTGTGTATTTGGCTGTTTCAAGCTGTGCCATCAGTGCTGTGCTAGTAAGGGAGGTTGATGGGTATCCTCACCCAGTATACTACATCAGCAAAAGCCTGATTGATGTTGAACGGCGTTACTTGAAACTTGAAAAACTAGCATTGGCCTTTGTAATAGCTGCGAGAAAGATGAGGCCGTATTTTCAGGCTCATCCTATCGTCGTCCGGACATCTTTCCCTTTAAAGAATGTCCTTCAAAAAGCAGACATTTCAAGCAGAATGACAAAGTGGTCAGTAGAGTTGGGGGACTTCGACATAGACTTTGCTCCTCGAACAGCAGTAAAAGCTCAAGCTGTGGCTGATTTTCTGGTCGAATTCCATTCTGATAGGGACTCCGAACAGATGGAGGATCCAGTGCCATAGGATCTGGGGCAGGAATATGTCTTACTTCCCCCTATGGGGACAACATGTTCCAAGCTATTTGTTTTGCTTTCAGGGCGTCCAATAACGAGTCCGAATACGAAGCAGCTATAGCTGGGTTGAAATTGGCTTATATCTGTGGAGCAAAAAGGGTCAAGCTGCTAAGCGACTCCCAATTGCTTGTCCACCATGCCTTGGGCCTATCAGAAGCTAGAAAGGAACAATTGATTAAATATTTACTTCTCTTGAAAAATGAGGCAACGAAGTTTAAAGCTGTTGTCTATGAGCATATTCCCCGGGCAGAGAATGAGCTAGCAGACTCGTTGGCAACAATAGCGTACACGGAGTCCTATCCATGGATCCATGTGCTTGAGAGTCCTTCTATTCAACTTGATGAAGGGGAAAAAGAAGAAGTCTTTGAAATACAAGTAAATAAGCCTCAGGATTGGAGGTCTCCTCTTATACAATATCTGTCCGATGGCATCGTACCTTTGGATAAATCACAAGCCCGAACTTTAAAACACAAGGCTCGTGGTTTCATCATGATTAGAGAGGTCTTGTACAAGAAATCCTATAGCAAACCTCTCCTACGCTGTTTAGGAGATCATGAGTCACAGATGGTTCTCTCCGAATTGCATGATGGTGAGGGATCAGCCTATTGTGGATTTAGAGCATTAACAAGAAGAGTGCTTCTCTCCGGATATTATTGGCCATCAATAATGAAAGATGCTAAGGAGCTAGTAAGAAGGTGTGACCCATGCCAGAGGTACAGCAATGAAATTCATGTACCAGCCATTCCTTTGGAATCAATTTCTGAGCCTATCCCTTTTGCTCGATGGGGATTGGACTTAGTTGGGCCTCTCCCTATGGCGTCCGGAGGGCGTAAAACCATAATTGTAGCCATTGACTACTTTTCGAAGTGGATAGAAGCAGCCCCCTTAGCAGGAACAACATCAAAGGCTGTTATAAAATTCATTCTATCCAACATATGTTGCAGATTTGGTGTCCCCCAGAGAATAACAACAGACAATGGGCCACAGTTTGACAACAGAGAAATGGAAAGCTTCTGTGCCTCAAGGGGTATTCAACACTGCTTTTCTTCACCTTTCCACCCACAGGCCAATGGGCAAGTTGAGGTGGCTAATAGAACAATACTGTCTGGTTTAAAGAAGAATTTGGAAGGGGCTGCTGGGAAGTGGCCTAGTTATTTACAAGAAGTCTTGTGGGCCTACCGGACAACGCCTGGGGCTGCCACACAAGAATCACCTTTTGCCTTGGTCTATGGAATGGATGCAGTAGCTCCCATAGAAAAGACACTCCCCTCTTTTCGTGTTCATAACTTCTCCGGACGGGCTAATGAAATAGCAATCAGAAATCAGCTTGATTTGATTAAAGAAAGGCGAGTAAAAGCTCATCTTAGAATGGTACACTATCAGGGCTTGATGAGAAGCAGGTTTGCTTCTAAGGTTAAAAGAAGGGACTTTCAACCAGGAGATAAAGTGTTGACGAAAGTTTTCTTGCATACCAAGGAAAAGCCCTTCGGAAAGCTGGCCCCAACTTGGGAGGGTCCGTATACGGTGGTTGAAAGAATCAAGCCTGGCACATACTGGCTGGAAGACAAAAATGGCAGGGTTTTAACTCACCCTTGGAATATTGAACACCTTCGAATGTACTTAGAATAAAGTTTATGTAAATATTTACTTGTTTGAACATCCATGTAAATATTTGGGGGCATACCACTTCCTCTCTTCGGCGCCACGGAGAGTTTTCAATAAAACTTGGAGCCTTTTTAAACAATTTTCTAAGTTTTTACAAAATTCTGTTGATTGCCATACTACCCGGACTGAAAGATCTAAGGGCTACTTAAATTCTAGCCAGAGAAACTAAACACTCTCACAACACAATAACTCGAAATTACTTAAACTCCAAGATATTTAAACAGACTATGGAATAAGAGAAAGGTTGTGCAAGATAAAACGTTCATTCAATAAACTTAAAGTTGCCTTGGCCTTCCAAGGACTTTTTAAACAAGTTTGAGCACAATACAAAAATCTGTCCGGTTAAAACGGACAGCATCACAAAAAAGGTGCCTTGGCCTTCCAAGGACTTTGGTTCGAACAAAAAGTAAACAAAACAAATTACCAACTAAGGTGGAGCCTTTGAAGATGGCTCACCCTCATCTGTTCCCTTGGTCTTGATATCGCTTTTTTCCTCAATGACCTTCTTGCCTTTGGGGTCAGCCTCTTCTTCACCCGGACTCTCTCCGGTTGCCTCCTCGTCACCAGATGAGGATATATCAGTGTACCCTTCATCAACCATGGTCCAATATGGGAGATCATCGTCATCCACGTAACGCCATAAGTCCCCAAGTCTCCTCTTCGGGAACTTCTCGTGAAATAGGAGGACCATGTCGGACTTCACCTTTTCAATCAATAATTCCTCACTCCGTATCATCTCCCTGGCATAAGCGTTGATTTTGGCCTTGATCATGGCCTCTTGATCCTTCACCAGAGCAGCTTTTTCGTCAACAGCCTGAGTCATTGCATTCTCTAAAGCAAGTTTGTCAGTAGTCAGATTGGTGACAAGCTTCTCTTTTGCTGCAGTCTCATCTTTTGAGGTTTTCAAGTCCTTCTCCAACTCGGATAGCTTAGCCCGGAGATCTTCTAGGGTTTTCTCTAAAGAGGCAACTTTTGTGTTGCTTTCATTTTGACTCTTCTTCAGCTGTTCGTTCGACTCCTTGAGCAAGTCGACCTTAGTAGTGGCAGTCCTGAGGTCTTCGGACAGTGACTCCTTCTCAGACTTAAGTTCTTTGATGGACTCTGCCTGACTCCGGACCTGCCTTTCCAAGGTAAGCACTGGTTGCACGTTGCTAAGGAGGGAATGAGCTATAACGTCCCTTTCGCTGGAAACCAAGAAAGTCCTGCCATTAAAGTTTACTGTGTTGGAGCTGCTTGGGGGAACATATGGCCCAGCAAACTCATCTCTTGACAGACCAAGAAAGTAATCACCTAGAGGACCCAGGCCGGTGACATCCACTTCGTCCATATTAATCTCTCCCCTTTCAATCTCATCAGTATGGAGTTCCCTTGGAATCCCTTCGTTAAGATTCTCTGGGATCTCTTCAGCCAACGTTGGATCAGTTGGGAAAGTGGGCTCCGGATCCCGGAGAGCAAACTCTTCTTCTTGAGAAGTCTTCTTCTTTTTTACCTCTCTGTCAGCACTATCGCTTATTTTCTTGCGAGATCGTTTGGAGGCCCTTGAAGGTTTTGAGGGAGTCTCTCCGTGTTTCTTACTTTCCACTTCTACCACCTGAAGAAGGTTTGCATCAACTTGAGCCGGGACTGGCACCTCTGTGTCAGTTGGAGCCTTTTTCTCCGTATCCGCTGCTGTTTTCCTCCCTTTCTTCTTCTGGCCCTTCATTTTACTTGGGGCTTTGGCCCAGGCAGGAAGGAAAAGGGTCCCATCTAGCTCATGAGACCTTCTCAGCACTATGTCATCATCAGGAGGGGTGGAGAACTCCTCCCATGTTAAATCCCTTCGACCTGTGGTGTTCCACAGGTGAGATCTCGCCAAGTTCCCCGGAGTGAAAGCCTTGTGAAACCGGTTCTCCCAGTTCTCTGCGGCCCATGCATTTATCTTGCCACAGGTGACCTGTCCGGCTTTCAGATAGTCTCCGAACTCTTTTGGCAGTTCTAACAAAACAAAAGAATAACTAGTTAGTGAAAGCTTAAAGAAGGGAAGATTCGAACAGAAACTTAAGGAAAGAACTTACGATCGCTTCTCCATCTACTTCGAAGAAGGCTATGATTCTCCCCAACCTTAATCTTCTTACCATTCTCCCATGAGCCACTTATAAACAAGAACTGGCTCCTCCATTTATTCTCCGACTCCAGGAGATCATCGACGGCTTTCAGATTGTTCCCCATATTAAAGTGATAAAAAGGGAATTGGTGGTGTTTGCACAGACTAGCAACAGCGGCAAACTCTTCCATTGGAAGAGGAATTCCGGACAACCTAGATGCCATAATGCATGACATCAAGGTGTACCATCCGTTGGGGCTCAGCTGTGATGGACATAGCTTGACTAAATGGAAATAGCGCACTATCTCTGGATCCAATGGGAACCTGAGTCCCCAATTGAGTAGCTCCGTAAAGAAGACTATCTCGTTTCTCTTGCAATCCATCGGGGTCTCCGGATCGATGGGAATTCGGATCTTTACGTTTTCAGGGATCCCCCACTTAGTGCGAAGCCGTCCCAAGTCTCTAGTATGAATAAACGTGTATTTGGTTTTTAACAAAGACAAAAAATACTTAAATTCTACCTTGTGAAAGCAGGGCCCAACTCTCCCTTCAAGGCTCTCCGGCAGATCCGGACGCCTCAGATACAAGTCCTCTTTGCCTTTCTTGGCAACAACTATAGCAGTTTCAGCCTGTCCGGAAGACTCGGACTCAAACCTGACCTCCTCAGTGGAGTCTTCCATCCTCTCCTCCATTACTGTTGGGGGAGCTTCTGCAGAAACAGCCCGGGGAGGGATGAAGCTTGGCACAGCTGATCCTCCGGACTGTTGGCTAGATGTATGTTTTTGAGTTCTCGCCTCAGTTTGAGTTTCTGAGGTCGAGGTTTCCTTGGGAGGTAGTGGACTGCTAGCCTCCGGACCAACCGGCCTTTCCCGGAGAGTCCTAACAGCTGCCCCGGACCCTGACTCGCTGGTATTTTTTGAAGAAAGTCCCTTAACCAATCTGCTTGGTCTTTTTATAATCAGTTTGTCTGGAGAATGGTCGGAGTCGGACCCCATAGCAATAAAAGTGGATTTCTTCCTGACACTTGTAACAGTGACCTCCGGTTCAACGATAGGGATCGACTCTTGAACTGAAGAGTCAGATACGATGGGAGAAAGTGTTGATCGAAAGAGTTTTCTAGGTTTTGTACCTTTCGAAGAAGATGAACCTCTATCAGACTCTTCGATTGAAGGGGCTGATTTCTCAACTGGCGATGCTGGAAGCCCTGCTGCAAGTCTTTTCTCTTTTTCAACCCTTTGAGCTTTCTCTAGTTCTGAAAGATTGAGCCAGCCACCCTTGATTAGAGCTGTTCTTGCTGTGAACATAAAACAACTAAGGAAAGTTTGAAGTTTTAGAGAGATGAAGTTTAAAGTGAAAGTGAGACTGTGAAAGACAAATGGAATTTATAGTAAATGTAAAAAAGGGTTTGATTCCTAGGAGAATCCGAAAAGTTGGGCAATGATTAAAAAACGGCGCTGACGTCATCAATAGCATTTAAAGAAGTAACTTGTTCGAGAAAGTGGTGCAACTTTCAAGGTGAAAAAACGGCTAAAAGTAACCAACCAGAGAGTGACACGTGTCCCACTACCTCTGACAAAGAACCGTTTGGAATTCGTAACGGTTGGACTGTCCGGGCCTATCTCAATTCTCTTCGAATTGGAAAACCACTTCTTCAATCAGACTGTTTTTCAGTTCTTTAACAAGGACACTTGTTCAAATACCTAAAAAAGGGGCTCCTGATGAGTCCGAATTCGAAGAGCTCCCCGGAAGGGTAGTCCAAAGTAAATCACCCCGTAAATTCGGACAGACTCCATGACTTCAATTCGAACAGCACTAATTGAACCGGACAGATGATCTTGAACACTGCAAACATAAGGCAGTTCGAACTATGACTAAAGTACTAAAAAACCTAATCACTGTCTGACTAAGCTACCTGCACATCTGTTTAAAACTCTTGGGTCTTTAAACATGACACGGGTCCATTAAACTTGACCCGAAAGCCCATAAGGGCCCAAATATCATACTATAAATACCCAACCACCAGCATTAACTATGGGTAAGAAAAATTAACTGCTGCCAGGCTGCTTAATTCTCTCTCCACCCTTGAAACACTTTGAAACACCCTTAAACACCACCACACCACCGTGAAACACCCTTACACCGCCCTAAAACTCCACTTGAAATTACCAGCCTACCCTCAGGCTACTTTTATCCACACCAAGAATGACCAAATGGTCAGTGGAGTTGAGAGACTATGATATTGATTTTACCCCTCGAACCGCAGTCAAGGCTCAGTCTGTTGCTGATATCCTAGTTGAATTCCATTCGGACAGAGACACTAGGCAAGCATCAGGTGAAAAGACTAAGAAAGTATGGGTTGTCCGGACTGATGGTGGACCAAGTACCATGGGTTGTGGTGCTGGGATATGTTTAACCTCTCTGTACGGGGACAAAATGTGCCAGACTATATGTTTTGCTTTCAGGGCTTCTAATAATGATTCCGAATATGAAGCTGTTATAGCTGGTTTAAAGTTAGCCCTAATTTGTGGAGCCAAAAGGGTCAGGTTAATGAGCGATTCTCAGCTTCTTATCCATCATGCACAAGGTCAATCCGAGGCCAAAAAGAGCAGCTGATTAAATATTTATTCATTCTTAAAGAAGTGGTACTTAACTTTAAAGCCATCACCTATGAGCACATACCCCGAACAGAAAATACGTTAGCAGACTCATTGGCAACCATAGCATATTCTGAGTCCTACCTATGGATTCACGTGCAAGAGTTCCCATCCATTCAACTAAATCAGAGCAAGGAGGGGGAGGAAAGTTTAAACATACAAGTGAGTCAACCTCAAGACTGGAGGTATCCTCTTATTTAATATATCTCAGATGGCATCTTGCCTCCGGAAAAAGCAGTAGCAAGAAAAGTAAAGTATAAGGCTCGTGGGTTTGTAATCCTAAGAGACGTTCTTTACAAGAAGTCTTTTAGTAGACCTATCTTGCGATGTTTGGGGATCGAAGAGTCCCAATTAGTGCTGTCCGAACTACATGATGGTGAGGGATCAACGCACTGTGGATTTAGAGCGTTAACCAGAAGAGTCTTGTTGGCCGGATACTACTGGCCCTCCATAATGAAAGATGCCAAGGAATTGGTGAAGAAGTGTGATCCATGCCAAAGATATGGTAATGAAATTCATATCCCAGCTGTCCCTTTAGAGTCAATTTCTGAGCCAATACCTTTTGCTTGTTGGGGGCTGGATTTGGTGGGACCTCTACCTATGGCGTCCGGAGGGTGCATAACTATAATTGTTGCCATTGATTATTTCTCGAAGTGGATAGAAGCAGCCCCATTGGCAGGAACAAATTCAAAAGTTGTTATAAAGTTTATTTTATCTAATATTTGCTGCAGATTTGGAGTTCCACAAAAGATAACCACAGATAGTGAGCCACAATTCGATAACAAGGATATGGAGAATTTTTGTGCCTCTAGAGGCATTCAACATTGCTTTTCTTCTCCTTTCCACCCACAGGAGAATTGTCAAGTTGAGGTAGCTAATAGGACCATCCTGTCCGGTCTTAAAAAGAATCTAGAAGGGACTGCTGGAAAGTGGCCAGACAATCTACAAGAAGTATTATGGGCCTATCGGACTACTCCCGGGGCTGCTACACAATAATCCCCATTTACCTTTGTATATAGTATGGGTGCAATAACTCCTATAGAGGCAACTCTTCCTTCATTCAGAGTCCATAATTTTCCAAACAGGCTAATGAAGTGGAAATCAGAAGTCAACTCGATTTGATAGAATAAAAAAGAGTTAAGGCTCATCTTAGAACCACCCACTATCAGGGATTGATGAGAAGCAGGTTTGCTTCCAGAGTCAGAAGGAGGGATTTTCAACCAGGGGATAAAGTGTTGAGAAAAGTATTCATATATACTAAGGAGAAGCAGTTCGGCAAGCTAGCTCTAACATGGGAAGGACCCTATGTGGTCAGTGAAAAGCTTAAGCCTTGGACATACATGATTCAAGATAAAGATGGAAGGATCTTGAATCACCCCTGGAACATTGAACACCTCCGGTTGTATCTAGAATGAAAATTATGTAAATATTTACTTATTTAAAGTCCATGTAAATATTAGGGGGCATACTCTTTCCTACCCTGGTTGCGCGGGGAGGTTTTAATGAGGTGTCCAGGATTTTTAATGAAATTCGATGCCTTCTTGAAAAATTCGGAGTGGTTTGATTGATAGTTTCTTTGAAACTTTTTTAAGTATCACTGACATACCAGATTGATTTGGTAAAGTGATGACCATTTAAACATTTGTTATCGGAGAATTTAAACACTCTCACTTTAAAATACTTGTAAAATAACTAAGGGCTATTTAAACATTAGCCATCGAAATTGGGTAACTATAAAACAATGCAAGAATTGTGTAAGGTAAAATTGCCCGGCTAACACCGGAGAATGATATTAAAATATGAAAAGTGCCTTGGCCATCCAAGGACTTTGAAGTTTTAAAAGAAAAGGTTTATCCGGATAAGAGCCGGACACGGTTACAAAAATTCCTTGATCATCCAAGGACTTTAGTCTAACACGAGAATTAAAGAAAAATAAAAAAATAGTTAAAACTTTATAGTTGAGCTTCCTTTGATGTTCGAGCCTTATCTGGTTTCTTTTTGGGGTCTTTGGGTTCCTTGTTAGGGATCTCTCTGGTCCCTTCTTCTTCATCAATAGTATCATCCCAACCACTGGAATAGTTGTGCTTATGACCATCGACCATAGTGTGGTGAGGGAGGTCTTCGTATTCCACAAATCGCCATAAATCTCCGAGTGTCCTCTTCAGAAATTTTTGATAAAAGAGCAAGACCATGTCTGATTTGACTTCAGCATACCTTTCCTCTTGGGAATCTATCACCTTGTTGGTGTATGCATCGATCTTGGCTTGGATTGTCTTCTCGTGCTCCTTTATCAAATCATCTTTCTCCTGGTTAACTCTAGACACATCATCTTCAAGCGAAATTTTGTCATTGGTTAGGGTCTGGATGACATTGTCTTTAGCCTTCACCTCCTCTTTCAAAGTGGAGAGATCCTTCTCCAAGCTAAAACACTTAGTTTGAAGTTCTCTGTTAACCCTCTCCGAAGTGGCCAGCTTGGTACCAAGTCCTCTTTCCCTTTCTTCAACTCCTCAATCTCTCTTTTTAATGCATCAACATTATGGTTGGCGTTAAGGAGATTGTTGGATAAGCTCTCTTTGTCTGTGTTGAGTGTGTTGATGAGGGTAGATTGGCTTCACACTTGTCTCTCCAAGTTGAGCACCGGTTGAATATTGCTCAACAAGGAGTGGGTCACCATGTCATTCTCCCCTGAAACGGAAAAAGACTTACCATTGAAAGTAACCAGGTTCGAAGAGCTTAGAGGGAGGTAAGGGCCAACAAAATCGTCTTTCTCAAGGTCTTCAAAGTAAAGGCCAATCCCTTGAAGACCACTGATGTCTACTCCATCAATGTTAATATCCCCTCCGGTACCCTCTCCGGTGTGAAAATCACTTGGGATTTGCTCTGCCTGTGTTGGGTCTGTTGGGTCGACCGGAGGAAGAGACTCCAGAGGCCGGAGAGCTACTTCATCCCCCTTGGAGATTTTCTTCTTCTTGGCTTCCCCATCTCCACCATCTGCTCCCCGTTTTCGGTCTTTTTTGGGAGCCTTTGGGGTTTTGGAAGTCCAACTGCCTCTTTGGTACTCTCATCTTCCACCACTTGAAGTAGAGCATCATCGATTCCCCCTTGGTCCTGCACCTCCAGGTTTGCTGGGACAATCTCCTTAGCACCACCTTGATTGACCTCAACAGCATCTGGATTTTTCTTACCTTTCTTGCCCTTCATCTTACTTGGGGCTTTAGCTCTGCCCGGCAAGGCCAGCTTCACATCCTTCTCATCTGTCCTCTGTAGGATGACGCCCGGAGGAGGTGGTGTGGTCAGTTCTTCCCAAGACAAGTCTCTCCGGCCGGTTGTGTTCCAGAGGTGGGATCTCACTAGGTTGCCAGCGGTAAAATAATTGTGGAAGCGATTTCCCCATTTGTCAGCAGCCCAAACATTCAGCTTTGCACAAGTTGTCTGCCCCTCCTCTAAGTAGTCAGAGAACTCATTCGGCACCACTACCCGAAGAAGAAGAAGAGCATTTAAGTAAACAAACTTTTTATAAAGAAAGAAAAACAAACATGATAAAATATTGACCCGTGCTTTTCCATCTGCTGGTAAGCATGCTTGGGTTGTCACCAGCTTTAATCTTCTTCCTATTTTCCCAAGCACCACTAATGAACAAGAATTGGGTCTTCCAATTTTTTCTCTGATTCGAGCAGATCATCCACCACTTTATAATTGTCACCCATGTTGAAATGGTAGAAGGGGATGATGTGATTCTTGCAAAGGCTGGCCATAACAACAAATTGCTCCATCGGAAGCGGGATTCTAGAGACCCTAGAGGCCATGATGCAGGCCATGAAGGTGTACCAAGCATTGGGAATCAGTTGGCTTGGACAGAGCTTTATCAGATGAAAATATCTGACGATCTCTGGGTCCAAGGGAAATCTGAGCCTTTAGTTAAAAATTTTGATGTAGAAAACTATCTCACTCAGCTTGCAGTCCATTGGCGTCTCCGGATGGACCGGTATCCTCATTTTGACAGATTCTGGGATCCCCTATTTTGTCCGGATCCGGCCTAATTCAGCAGTATGAATGAAGGCGTAGTTAATATTCTGCATGGCTAGCAGATACTTTACGCTCACCTTGTGGAAGCAAGGTCCCACTCGGCCTTCAAGGGACTCCGGCAGGTCCGGATGTTTTAAATACAGTTTCTCTTTAACCTTGCCCTTCTTGGCAGTGACAACTTCCCCCGTCTGCCCGGAGACATTAGTCTCAAAAGGGGATTTTTCAACGCTGTCTTCCATCACCTCTTCCATCACCTCTTCCATCACTATGGAAGGATTGTTAGTTGTCTTTGGTGGAGGAGTGATGGTGGTTGAATCATTGAGCTGTCTGGATGGCTGAGCATCGCTTTCTCTTTGTGGTCTGGTGTCCGGCTGGGGCTTAGATCCGGAGGGTTCATTTCAAAGGCTTGTTCCAGTAGCCTCCGGACCTAACGATTTATCCTTAGGGACTTTGATGGATGCCTCTGACCCTGTAGCTTTGTCCTTGGCCTCAGACTTAGGGGCCCCTGATTTCGGAGACTTAGACTGTGGAACAACAGCCTGTCCTTTTACTAAGCGGCCTCTTTGACGAAGTGTTAGTTTTTATGGGGAATTTTCAACATCTGATCCCATAGCTATGAATGAGAGGGTCTATTTGTGCTTGTAACAACTTTTTCCCGTTCCACAGTAGGCTGTGACTCCTGAACCGAGGAGCCCGATACGATGAGTGAAAGACTTGGTTGAAATAACCTCCTGGGTTTGGAGCTTCTGGCAGAAGATGAACCTCGACCAGGCTCTGAAGATGGCGTTTCAGACTTGTCGATTGGAGAAACTGGAATATCTGCAGTAATGCGCCTTTCTCGCTCAACTCTTTGTGATTTTTCTAACTCCAAAAGATTAAGCCACCCACCTTTTACTAAAACGTTTCTTGTTGTGACACAACCAAGTATACATAGAGTCTTTCCTCTAGAATAGGTTTGAAGAGAGTCTTGGGTGAAGATAAGTGCTTCTTTATTCGAATGAAAGCCTGGTCACATTGTGGAGACCAATTGAAGTTTTTAACATCTTCTAATACTTGGAAAAGGGAGCGCATTTGTCCAATAATCTTGAAATGAATTTATTCAGAGCAGCCAATCTTCCAGTGAGCCTTTGAACTTCTTTAACATTCCGAGGATGATCCATTTCTAACAAGGTGTGAAGTTGATCCGGATCAGGTTGGGTACCCTCTTCACTTATTATATAGCCTAAGAATTTCCCAGATCGGACCCCAAACACACACTTCTATGGATTTCATTTCAAATTCACAGCCTCTAGGTTAACAAATGTCTCCTGAAGGTCAATTATGTGTAGATCCTCTTCCACAATTTTAACCATCATATCATCTATGTATACTTCCATGTTTTTTCCGATCTAACTAGCACATGTTTTGCTTACCAATATCTAATAAGTTGCCACAATATTTTTCAGTCCGAATGGCATTACCTTATAACAGTGGAGCCCTCTATCAGTGATGAAAGTGGTATGGTCTTGATCGTTCGAGTCTACTTGTATCTGGTTATAACCTGAAAAAGCATCCACAAAGGATAACAATTTGTTCCCAAATGTAGAGTTCACTAAATGATCAATGCGGAGGACTAGATAAAAATCCTTTGGACAAGCTCTGTTGAGATCAGTAAAATCAATACACATACGCCATTTGTCGTTCTTTTTCTTGACTAAAACCGGATTGGCAGTCCATAGAGGATATTGGGACTCTTTAATGTGTCCATCTTAGTTAGTCTATCAACCTCTTGAACTATCACATCTGCTTTTTCCTTGGAAAATGTTTTTTTTGTACAAGGGGGGCAAGATCACTTCGGACAGACAATTTATGTGAAATAACATTTGCTGGTACTCCGATTACATCACTGTTGCACCATGCAAACACATGCTGATTGTTGAATAAAAAAGATAACAATTTCTTCTTTAATTCTGGTGTCAACTTGGAGCCGATCTTAACAAATTTACCCTCGACAATAAAATGAACTTCAACTTCTTCAATAGGTATTATAACATTGGAAGTCTCTATGGGGTCATCAATTTTAGCTTCCTCAAGAGGAGGCTCCTGTAACTGCTAATCCTTGCCAATCCAAATAACCTCCAATGTCTTAGGAGCAAGAGCAGTGGCATAACACTCTCTAGCTATCTTCTGACTGCTTAGGACAGTTCCTACCTGCCCCTGAACTGCATATTTCAAACATTGGTTGACCGTAGAAGCCACAACATGAATTCTAGAAAGCCAAGACCTTCCAAAAATGGAATTTTGTGATGTGGGACAATCTACCACAACAAACAGTACTCTTACCATCTTCTTAAAAGGCCCATTTCCCAACAACACATCTTCTTCAAATATTCCAATCCCATCTGCTGAGCTCCATGTGAAGCCCACAATAGTTCTGTTCGAACGTTGAATAATAGTTATATTCTTCATCTGTTTATAGGAGCTTAGGAAAATGACATTAGCCAAACTGCCTGTATCAATCATAATTCGACGTATATCATTCCCTCCAATAAAAGCTCATATAACCACCGCATCCTCATGAGGGCCATCAATATCTGTTAGATCATCTTTATCAAAGACTATGAAAGGGCATGAGGACTGGCATTAGTATGAAGACATCCCCCCTTCTAGCTGGGTAGTCATATTGTGGACATGCCTCTTTCTTGATGAAAAAGTAGGTGCAGTTACAGTGTCTCCTCCAAAAATGGTTAATGATTTAAAGAATATGATTAACATGGACACCATCTTAGTTTCTTCTATTATAACTCCCAATTTATTTTGAACGGGATCTGAATCCAGATAATCGGAGTCCACATCAAATCTTTCAAGAATCACCATTGCTCCCTCTTGAGCAGATGTCCCGGGATTGTTCGAAGGACCCGTCTAAAGGGCATTTTCAGGCTTATTTCCATTTCGACTTTTAACATAAGCTCATAGTTTATTTATTTCAATAAGATTCCAGACTTCTTGCTTCAATACTATACAATCTTGAGTATTGTGGCCTATATCATTGTGATAATGGCAAAAACAGGTGCTTCGACTTTCCCTAGGGGACCGCAATACTGCTGGCTTTCGGTAATGTACTTCACCCTTTGTTTTGTCATAGATAGTGGCCACATTCTCTTTCAACTCAGTGAACCACTCAGGTTGGATCCAAGGACCCCTTTTACTCTTAGATTCCTGGTTTAAAACCTGACTCTAGTTGGATTGAGATTGTTTAGACCGGTTAGGTCCTTGTCCAACCTCCTTTGCCATGTAACCAGATTGGTTAGTGGTTGGAGAAGTAGTGGATTTGTCTTGACGATAAACCCTAGTCTTCTTAGTTTCTTCTGAGATGATCTGTTTTCCCACTTAGTTTAACAAGCCACCCCAATTCATAGCTTTTTTCTGATTCACAGAATCAGCTAAATTCCATGGGTTTAATCCTTACTTAAGAGAAGCTATTGCTACTTTCTCAAAGCAATTTGCCAACTTATTCTTCGTATTCACGAAACGACTTATGTAATCTTTAAGAGACTCGTTTGGTTCTTGTGCACAATGGATTATGGTATCCCCATTTCCTTTCAGTTCCTTACTTCCAACAAACTGCATTCGGAAGGCAACCAAAAAAGTATCAAAATTTCTGATACACCCCTGAGGCAAATTATTATATCCTTTAATAGTGCTTCCCGAAAAAGTTTGAGAGAAGGCTCTACACAAAAGCTTATCATTCTCGTCAAAGCTCATCATAAAGTTTTTAAACTGCTCCAAGTGATTGTCTAGATCCCTACTCCCATCGTACTTCTCTATCTTAGTGCTATCAAACCTTTTAGGAAGATGTCCGGACAATATTTTTGCAGACAGAGGAGACTGTCTCCAGTTTTTACTTCGACTAAAAGTAGTATCCTCATTAGGAGTTGCAAAAATACCTGGCTCAGACTGGAAAGCAAATGGATCAATCAACAACTTATTGATACGCTTATGAGATGATTTTCTGCCCTAATGCTTTTTGAGTTTACCATGTCGATCCCTTTTCCTTGAATGTCTATAGGTTAATTTTATCTTCTTTCTGGATCTCCTTTCATCACTGCTTGAAGATAATAATTCTTCCAATTTTGCCTCATTCGAAGAGCTACTGGAAGATTCGGATTTAGAACTTTCAACATGTTTGGACCGATGTGTCTTTTTGGAACTAAGGTGAGTTTTTACAGATGGTTCATTTTCTCCAGGATTATCAGTATGGTGAGGCACTGATGCCCTGGATTTCTCCTTAATACTTTTCTCTGCTTGCCTTATGGCTCTTAACATCTCTATTTCAACCCTTAGCTGGTCTCGTTCCTCGGTAGTATATTCCTGATTTTATTTTGTACCTTCCACCCAAAGAGGTGGTGCATTTTGCTCGTTCGGATCCATCCGAACTATTTTTCTTACTGGTTTTATCAAATACTTATCATGCTTAGGTAACCCCTTTAACTCTTCATGTCATTATTATTGCTTCAGATTTGAAGGTGTCATCTCAGTTCCCTTTAGAGGATCCATCGTTAACTTTTTTTTTTAAATCCAATTATAATTTGAAGTTAATTTCTTGAGTTAAATAAATGATATAAAAATGAAAGTTTAAAATTTAATTTTTGATATTTTTTAATTTAATTGCTTCTTACATAATAACTTTTAAAATGAGAACCACCGGGACAGAATTATTATTTTCGAAAACGTTATGAAGGAGAGGAAGTATTTAAAATGTATAAAATGCGCGGAACGAAAGAAATTTATTTGTAAAAGACCAAAAACTGTTAACCAAAACATATAAAAATAATAATAATAATAATAATGTATTTTGACTATTATATGATTTCATATGCAAACTAAGACGAACCCATTCAACTATAATTCGCACAGCTCGCTATTTTTGGCAGCAAGCTGAATCAATTCTCTTCGATGGTAATTAGTACGAAGCTTCTTAAACTTCTGCACAAAACCCGCAAGATCCATCTCCCCGTCCAGAAGTTGTTTATTTAGGGGTTCAGATTCTTCCTCAGTTTGGCTCATGGATTTTGCAAAAAGAATATCACGTTCTCAAGGAACAAAAGATCAGTGAAAGGTCGAGTCCATGACAGCAGATAAACGGAAATATATTATGTACCTTGAGGCCTATGCAGAAAGGAGACAGGCGAGTAATACTTCAGAATCTCTTCCAAAGCTGAACAACAGCAATCCATAATGACTACACAGGAACATGAGATTGTATAGGAAACAAGATGGTAAGGAATCAGAATAAATTATGTCAATTAAGAATATAAACAAAGTGTAACAAAATTAGCCCCCAAGAGAGTAGCCGAGTTGGTTGAGTATGGCATTTTTATGACCAAAAGGTCATGAGTTCGAGTCCCTCTACATACGCTTTCTCGGCTGAGTCTGTCACCTTGTGTGGTTTATTTTCTGGCGTTGGTTTGCAGGCTATCGCGTCAGACTGAGGGTTTACCCTGTGCGCACTCATTACACTTTGAGTAGCGGCTGCGGGTTCCCTCCAGAAAAAAAAAGTCCAATCATGGGTTTTTGATG
Organism: Limnanthes douglasii subsp. nivea; assembly: GCA_036936605.1. Lineage (NCBI taxonomy): Eukaryota > Viridiplantae > Streptophyta > Magnoliopsida > Brassicales > Limnanthaceae > Limnanthes > Limnanthes douglasii. Next base: position 215,670,855 of record JAUPFV010000004.1, read on the forward strand.
TAAGACTAGTCAATTATGGAATAAAATAGTCTGAGTCAAGTGTTGGGTGTGAGCACAGGACTATCAAATCCTTGACTCTCTCTTTTTTAATTTTTTGGGCAGATGGTTGCCTACTCGAAGCCAAAACCTCAATGATACTTGAAGTGAGTCACACCGGATAAACTAGTCAACTGGAGAGTGACTAAAATAGTCTTAACAGAACTCGTTAACTAATAATGGCAACACAGGACTAATTACTCTTGTGGAGAGGGTTGGGATTAACATCCGGACAGTACTGATTAATTTGCTTCATTCAAATCTTTTGTAACAATCCCATTTATTTTATCCTATTCCTCTAAGGCTAACCTAAGCCAGTCTTTCAAACAGACCCTTAGCATTTGTCTTACAACCCTTAGAACTCATACCTCAAATCACAATATGAGGTTTGTAATTTATAAGGTCTCAATCTGGTGTATTCAACTTTTGTTGTCACGGCATACCCAATCAGCATGAACCTAAACTTGTAGGCTTCACATTAGCATCATTAGATTAGTGCTAAATACATTTCCTAAGCTTCCCTTTTATGAAATTGGGGAGAGCTCTATTCCTCCTTAAATAAAATGGCCAAACAAAAAGTCCTAGTAGGAGGACACTCTCATATTCATATACATACAAAACTTGTAATCCACAAACACCAAAAAACCATAGTTTTAGTAAGACTAACAACCCAAACACCAAAAAACCATAGTTTTAGTAAGACTAACAACCTTGTACAACACCAAAAAACCATAGTTTTAGTAAGACTAACAACCACCTTGTACACAAAACAATCTAACACGTATCGTCAACAGCAGGGTTCGAACCTGCGCGGGCGAAGCCCAATAGATTTCAAGTCTATCTCCTTAACCACTCGGACATATTGACTGTGTTTACATTGTTATGTTCTAATATATTATCGCTTTAGTTTCCTTCCTAATATTTTGTCAATTTAGTTTCCTTCCTAATATGGAGCATACTGTTTTTCTTAACCTTTCCGTGTTAAAATCCGAATTCCATAAATCCAATTTTTCTGCTAAGATTCAGCTTATAGAATTCCATAAACCCAATTCCAATATTGTGTCTTTAACCTAACTAATATGCTATACTGATTCGATTTCGTGTCACCAACTGAGCGCATATACTTTTGTGTAGCGTCAAGTTCTTATATACCTATATATTGACACCTCTAAATCTGAAGTATCAACCGATAGCAGTAGACTAACTAATTTAAATATTACACGATTACTTGCGTCTAATATGGAAATATATACAACTAATTAACAAATCTCAAGTATCGACATATATACAATTAATTAGGGTGGTTAACCGTCCCTTCCAGCCGTTTCTGACGACCGTTAAGGATATGCAGAATCTATTTGGTTTTGGTTCTATGATCTTATTTTGATCACCATCGGTTCTATCTGTTTTATCCGTTCATTTAAAAAAATCAATTTAAATTTAAATTTAAATTTAATTTTTTTAAATCTATAAATAATTTAAAAATTAAAATTTATAATTATTATTTTCTCCAGTCTAATAATTTTAACAATAAAACAACGTATAAATAAAATTATTTGTAAAAACATCCTGTTTTCAAAATTTTAAAGATACAGAATCACGTATCCATTAGTTTAGGGGTCTTATCGGTTCCACTTATAAATCGGATTTGGTTTCGAATTAGTTCCATCTTCGGTCCTGAATTAATTTATCGATTTCGTTTTTATCTGTTTTGAACTTTAAAATAGAATCGCAAAACAAACAGATAAAACTACATCCGATTCTTAGTTCATTTTTTACCTGTTCGATTGCGGTCCGCTTTTCTTATCTTAATCTCATACTTACTAATTTTTTGTTTTAAAAAACTATTAACAATTTTATATAAAATGCATACGATATGAGCTGCATCTTTCAACGAATAAATACAATGCATTTGTAGTAATAAAAAAAATGAAAAATAATCCATCTAAAATCTTAAATTTTCTAAAGATATTATTTTCAAGCTGTTAAAACGGATCTAAAAATAAATTTTTTATTATTCTATTTAAATTTTAGTCCCATACTCTAAGCAATAAATAATTTATAATTTTTTTTAATAAATCCGTTTTTATCGGTTTTCTAAGTTTAAAATTGATTTGAATATTATAAATAGTATAAAAAATATTTGATCGTAATCTTATTTTTTTAATAAATAAAAATATTTTACCAAAATAAATGTCAAAATTATTACATAAAATGGTATTTTTTAATTTTTAAATATATTTTTTTATCTAAAATAATAATTATATGAAATAAGTATTATTTAATTTTGCAATGTAATTTTATGGAGTAATCTTAACATTAAGTTCAGCAAATTTCTAAATATCACTACTTCTAAGATATGTATTATTTTAAAACAAATTATAAAATTATAAAAATAGATAAATATTACAACATTTTAAACACAAAATATGTTTTCAATAATTCAAATTTTTAATTAACTTTTTGTCAAGTTAACTATTAGTTTTGGTAGGAAAAAAATCACACAAACCTAAAAAAACTCGTAATGGTTCAGTAAATAAAGATCTATGACTAAAACTGTAAAACATTGTAACTATTGAATGAAGAGAAGTTGTGTTTTATAGATAATATGGATCATAAAGAAAAATATTTCGATGTTGCTCTTGTTTTCCTCTATAAATTTCACCCAACCTTACACATGAGACATTATCTTCTTATATAATGGTGAAATTGGTGACACTAAATCATATAATAATTAGTATGACAAGTAGATAACGTTGTGGCAATAGTAAAGTTCACCCCTTGCTCATGTGCCACCAATAATAACTTCGAAAGAAAGTTTATTATTCGTTTGTAACTTGGCTTCATGCTCATTTGTCTATGCATTCACTTTTTGTTTAGCAGCAACTTCGGCATTCTATTCAAATCTTGGTTGATCATCAGTAAGAAATTTCATTTGCAACTCAACTTAAAATCTTTTCCCCCCAAATTCATCCTGAAGCAAGGTTTTCACCTCTGAAAAGTCGTCAAATAATTGTGCAGTAGTTTACATAAATGGTCAAAGTTCAAGGGCATGAGAAGATAGGTTTTCTAATCCTTGGTGAAATAAGGCAAAAATATTATGCATCGTCTGCAAAATCAAACCGTTGAAGCTAAGTATAAAATACATCCACGTTAAAAAAAATGGGGTATCATATGATTGCCTCTAATCTAAAATTTATTTATCTTTTAGCTAATTTTAAGGTATACATATGAATAGGAAACATACTCTTACTAGTTGATGCAACAAAGTGATTAATCGCTTCAGAATTTTAATACATTAAGGATATTTAAACTCCAATAATAATGGAACCACCAATGGAGGTAATATCAACAATAATTGGCTCATTAAGTTTATTCATGTCAAATACCTCGACTTCATTATTTACAGTGTCATCAACTAAAGCTTCTAAAGTCTCAACAATTAAAAATACCCAAGTCATACCCACCTGTTTTTCAAACACTTTAGCGAAAACAACTACAACCACTGGTTATTCTACAACTATATTGGCTTCATTTGCGATCTCCAAATTTGAAAATGATAAAGCAACATCATTATCATTAATATGATTAATATAATCATCCTTTGGGTCATCACAAGTTTTGAACCTTCTGTATTTGGAGGATTTGATAGACTCATATCTTTTTTCTTTTTTTGTTCAGAAAAACCACACCTTAAATGATCATCTTTGACAGAAGCTGAAGTGTAGTTGTATCCTTCATATCCTTGAAGTCCAACTTCAAGAACAAATCGAATACGTGACATTTCCGTTTGTACAACACACAAAAGAACATCATGCATAATTCGAGTGCCACTTTTAAAGATTATAATGCTTTAGTACTAACGTGAGTTTCTTTAACCATTCATTGAGGTTTGTTCTCATTAAATCCTGCTCAAATTGCAGCAAACTTGACTCCACCAGTTTTACTTATAATTGGCACCTTCAAATCTGAAAGCAATAATAATATTCATCTTAATGACAGGAGGAGTTAAAGGGGTTACCTAAGCATGATAGGTATTTGATATCTTCTTATCAAAAATAAAGTTAGGATTCAAATCTATTTCTTTATCTTTGGAGACATTTCAATTACCACGAGCACGCTCAAAAACTGAGGTTTTCAAAATTTTGACAACATAAGCATTTTCAATTACGACTTCGACTCTCCCTCTAGTGAGACCTCTAAGAGTTACAAAATTGTATCCTCTTAGTACCAATACCTTTACCCAACGTTCTTCTTGATCCTTTAATTGATTCTCTTTTAACACATGGGCTTGAGAGGCACTTTTCTCTCTTAGGTGAGCGCTTCACCACAACCTTTTTCGAAGAAGAGCCCTTAATATTAACTACCTTTGAAGCAATATTTTTTATTATATTTTGATAAGATTTCCTGCACCATTAAGGCTTAATCTATACATAGAGAAACCACCTATAAAATAAAATTTCTCAATAGGCCACTTCTAACAAAATGTTCAAGAACGAGAATAATCTTACAAAAATAGGCAAAATTAGTTACCTAATGCATAATATCGATGTACAACATCTTTGCATATTCTATTCGAGACTTATAGTCAAGCTACGACACTAGTAAACATGTATAAAGTATATTTAAAATAAGAATAATATTCATAAATATGTAGCAATCATAATATAAATTATATAAAGCATATTTGAGTTACCTTTCGAGATCTAAGTCCAATAAATAATTGGAACTTCTTGTTTTACTCATGTCCTCCAACAACCCAAGATATATAAAAATTCATTCTGCCAAATCTTATTCCAGTCTGAGAACTTAGACAAGTTATTCGCGCCACCATCCATAACAAATAAAAAGAAGGGATTTTCCTTCATGCCAATAATTTTATTTGTTATCAATAAGTTAGTGATGCTGAAATATCCATATACCTTATGAGCAAAGATAATAGTCACCATTAGCACCCTTCCTGTATCTGGAACCAAAAAACTTAGACAAATTCCTACTATAAAAAAATAACAAATCCTAGAAACAGAACCGTACATTTAATTCCAAAATGTAAGTAAAGAAAACCACTTAAAGATATTTAGCATTTAAAGAGTCTCACCATCAGGGGAAAATTAAATCATGACATTCTCTGGAATTCCTCATTATTTTTTATTCTCCTTATACTCAGAGGATTAATGTATTTATAAATGTGATTAATAACACTCGTATCTCAACATCACAAAGTAAGATTCTCATAATAGTTCTTGAGGCCTTTTAGTCACTTTGTCCAAAATTAATGATACCGAAGAGCTAGTTAAGGATATGTCAACAATTCTAGTAGAAAAAATAACATTTAGACGTAGTACTGAAATATTTTCTACATCTAGAACAAATGTTTTGGCGAAGAACAATGAGATTTAAAACATCTTCATAACCAATGCGAAAAGGAATGCCATAGGGATCATTGGTGCTTGGATTCTCGTTATCCGAGTCATCATCCTTATGATGAACAACTAGACTTAAAAATATTATTTTCATCATTTTTAACAAATCAAGAAAAATAAGAACATATAACTAAAAAAGTTAGAAAGTGAAAAAGATATAAGCTTTAGAGCACGATGACACATACTTATAGTAAAATGTACATATAGTCACATTCCTTCAAGTTTTTAAATACAATGGCTTAGATTGTTTTGCAGTTTAATGGACCAGACTAGACCAAGAATAGAAAGCTAGAATAAAAGGCAATAAACACTTTCACGCATAGAATTAATCTTCTAATACATACATATCCTCCACATGTCAAGTTAAAAAATTTAATTTCAAAATGTTGCAAAAATTGTTGCATTGGGTTTTCCCATTTTCTCGCACATCGAAATTAATTCAACAACTTTTTATATAAATTCAGATAACATGCATAATTTAAGGAATATAAATCAATAATAATAGTAAAAATAGGGTATTGGTTAGCTGAACCCTTCAAATATCGATTGTTTTTTATTTGATCTAACGATATCGGTAGTCTTTCCTTCATACTTTAAAAGAACTAATTGTGGTATTCTCTTATATTTAGAAGTAATTTGAATCAATTTAAAGTATTCTGAAATAAATTTGGAGTTTTTTTATTCTGTAAAGTGTTCCAATAACTCTAGCAGTCTTTTACCAATTAGTTATATTATTTCCTCTTTGGAAAAATAGATTTTTATTCTCAATTTAGGTTTCGGTCAAGGAACATTTAATAAGGCAAGACCATGGTTACTAAGAACCAATCCAAAGATGTCTATGAGGTTTGTTCAGCAAGAATAAAATTATCTCATCATCATCTTACACCGACATATCTTGAGGCACTTAGGAGTCCAACTGAAAGTAGGATATGTTATACTTCGGAAGATATTACACAAGGACGTTTGGCTACAACAAATAATTATACAATCAAGCTTCAAAAATATTTCACAAACATAAACAACAATGTCTCTAATAATTTAATACAATATGTTAGTGATTCCTTGATTATCCAAGATCTTATGAATAAAATTAAAAAAACATCAGTTTTTGGTGATGTCCATACATTATTTTCCCACATATGTCTGCAAATTTTCATACACTATATCCCAATTGAGTTGGTGAATAAAATTCACCGTTTGTCAAATCTCTAGGAAAATTTTGTTTGGTATGTTATACCATTAATCAATTTTTTTTTTTAAATTTCTAATCCGTTTGTACTTTTTCTATTGTAAAAGGTAAATTTTGAAAAACTATTTCCGTTAGATTATTACTCTCATCATTTTGTGACCTAACCTACTATTATTATAGTCTATAACAATATCTGTAAAATTATGCATCAAGTAAAGAAAATTTTTGGATCGGGGGGAAGGATCGCGTACTATATGGATTGAGCGAAGAAAATTTATACGGACGGAGTCTGAAGAAGCTAGTTATTATTTATCTATGAAATTTTATTGTACACCATTCTTGATCCGAGTATATATGAACATTTTTTGTGTCAATATAAAAAACAAGGACTCCATGTTTTGATCGCATACTTCATTTATTTTTAAATTTCATAAAATATACGACTTGCTAAGTATGAAAATTAAGGCAATACTAAAGTTATACATTTTTTATTTTATAATTATAATTTCAAAAGATTTATTGGATAAATATTGGTATATAGAATTTATAGTAGCGAAACATATCATATTAAAATGTGTAGTATTTATTTTTTCGAGATTGATAAATTGTAAAACATAGTATATTAAACTTGCGAAATTTAACCTTATATATTTGTACCAAATGTAAAGTTGAGAAATATGGTGTGTTAAGATTGCAACACATGGTAAATTTGTCTTGGAAAATGTTATTTTATGAAATGATGATTTGTGAAACATAGAAATACCTTATTCTTATGAAACAAAGAAATACTTATTCATAAGAAATGGTATATTGCGGAAAAATGCATATTAATGTTGCCAAATATGGTATAATGGCTTACAAAACATGATATATTAAAGTTATAAAATGTATTTTAACATGTACCAAATGATTAATCACTTCATGATTTTGATACAGGGAATCTATATAAACCTCAATAGTAATGACCACTAGTGTAGGAAATATCAACAATATTTGGCTCAATAAGTTTATTTATATCACATACCTCAACTTCGAGAACATTAAGTCTTACAGTTGAAGCCAATTTTGGCACCTGTGTGGGGTTCTTTCAGCATTCCCTTTGGAATTACCATCAACTACAACATCATCTAGAACACGCGAGGAGGGGGTTGGGATAATTTCAAGGCTAACCATAGGTTCAGAATAAAAAATTAGGAAGACATTGCATCACTATCCTAAGCATTTGGTTGTTCATTATTTACAATGGAATCAACTGGAGCTTTTAAGGTCAAAGCTGTTGGTTGATACATCTCTAGCAGAAGATGAGTTGCATAAGATGCTCCAAGAACTCTATGTAGTCTTCCTCTATTGTTAGAAATTAAGCTCAATCTCTGAGCTCTTTCCTTTCTCTTTTTATTTTTTATCATGAATTCTCACTCCAATAACGATTGTGAAGAGGAAGAATACCCAGCTCTTCCCACAAGAAACTTAATCGAAAAATCTTCTCAGCAATCTCAAATCTAGAAAACTTTGGCTGAAGTTGTTAAGCCAAGAACTAGTGCCTTGAATGTAGACCTTAAACCCGAGTATACCAAAGAAGCAGATGACCATTATTCAGTTCAATATACTAAAGAAGCTAAAGACTTGATGATCCAACAATCGAAAGTTACTCTTGTCGGGAAATTCAGCAACAAAATCCCTAAAGATCGGTCATGAATGGCTTCTTGAATTCCTTAAAGTTCAAATGATCATTCAGTTTTGAAATCATGGATGCTCATCACATTTACTGGAATTCTGCCTGAAGGAATATGTCGGCTATCTCTGGTCAATGAATGTATTGAACATAGAAGGATCGACTATAAGGCTGCTAAGATGGAGCCTTGGTTTTAACAGAAAATATGAAAATCATTTGTCTCTGATCTGGGTTCAATTTGAAGGAATCCTTGAGTTTCTATATAATTACAATGTTATAAATGATCTTGCATCAACCATAAGAACCCCATTCAAAGTTATATTCCCGGAAATCAACAGAGGATATAGTAATGCATGTTATGCTCAAATCGAAATAGACATTTCAAGCAAGTTAAATCACAGAATGTGGATTGGATTCGGCTCGAACGATGTTTGTTAGATTACAATAAGCTACAAAAATGTACCTGCATATTGTGAACTACGCTTCCATATAGGACACAAAGAGACGGGATGCACGAAATCTAGAAAGAATCATACTAGAGAATAGAAGACAGATGATTCGAAAGATGCTTCTAATCCCAGAATTGAAAATCAAAGCAATGAAAACTAAATAATGACTCTGAACAATAAACATCTTAACCAGCAGGAAGGGATGAAACCATCAAGCTAACTGACTCAAACTTTCAGCAAAGTTTACAGAAGAAAGATTAAATCCATTATGACTTAAAAAAATTAGGATAGTAGGAAGAAGGACAGTCAAACCCAATCCCAATCCTATCAAGATCAAAACTCTCAATGTCAAAGCCACCAGAAGTAGACCTTCATTGAAAATCAATTGAATGACTCAAGTAAAGATTCTACAACTAAAGAGAACCTGGAAATCACTGAAGCTCTTCAAAAGTGGGATCATGTTTATGTTCAAAGCAGTCCTAAGGATGCTGTCAATTCCATAACTCATGATTATGATAATATATGAAGTAACAGTGTCACTCCAACAAAAAGAAACTCCCCGTCTGACCCAGACTTCAACACCATCATTAGTAGAAAACTGAAATCTACAAAGAAAGGCAGGAAAAGCAACAAACTGGTCATTAATTCCCTAAAGAAAACAAGGGACAAACAGCAACAAAAATCCATATCTAATAATGATAAGGATAATTATTTGGAATGTTAGAGGTATTAATAACAAGCCTACTCTGCGAAGGCTTCTATCAATGGTATCCAGGTTCTTCACATGGTCAAAACTTGTTCTAACCATGCCTCTCTTAATCACTTCTCTTTATAAATCTCTTAATCATTTTAATCACAATAAGAAAAGCTTTAAATTTTCTAAATGATTGGGCTAATTATGACAATTTCTTAAGAATTGTAGAGAAAAATTGGAATCTTAAGAGCAATGCCAGCAATAATCAAATATTTTGGTGCAAGCTCATAAGACTAAAGGCTTGTCTTAAGAACTGGAACAACAAGCAATTTGATAACATTTTCAACAATGTTAAATCAACTGCTGATGAAAATAAGAAGATGGATATTCATCAATATATGACCAATAACCAAACCTCCAAAGCTACCCTATCTAAAATTAATAGTCTTTACATTAAAGCTCTTAAAATGAGGAGGACTACTGGAGAAAAAAGTTTTATAACAGTTGGCTAAAAGATGGAGATGGCAACACCAAGCTTTAGCATGCCTATGTCTCCAAGAAAAGAAGAAAGAATGTGATTAAGGGTATTAAAGTGGGTATTAATTGGATCCATAACTCAGGAGAAATTGGTAAATCTGCTGAAAAAAATTTCAAAAACTCTATGGCATCTAATTCTTATAAAACAGAGATGAGGAGAACAACATGATGCTGGATATTATCTTTGAAAATATTCCTAGGCTTGTTACTACTGGTGATAATGATGCTCTGCTTAAGCCTACTAACAAGGATGAAGTCTGGAGCATCATAAACAACATGAGTAATGATAGTGCTGCTGGCATTGATGGCTTTAACATCTTATTTTTCAAAATCTGTTGGAAAATTATCAATGAAGATCTCTGCAATGCTTTAAACTCTTATCTTCAAGGTAATAAAATTCCTACTGGTGTTTTTGCTACTGGGATTTTCCTTGTCCTAAAGACTGCTAACCCAATTAGCTGGAAAAACTACAGACCAATTAGCTTGCGCTCTATATTTAAAGAGTCTTGTATAATCTTATTAAATCTAGATTAGCCAAAATTCTCTTTAACTTTATCTCCAACACTCAGGGTGCCTTTGTCAAAGGTAGACTAATCCATGAAAACATCATGATTACTAAGGAGCTGACTCATGATATTAATAGAAAATCCAAACTGGAAACATTATGATTAAGTTTGATATGTCTAAAGCCTTCGACAGAATGGCTCATACTTCTATCCTTAAAGTTCTTTCCAGTTTTGGTTTCTCTGAAGCTTTTATTAACTTAATAAAGAAGATGATTACCGATATGAACGCTTTTATTCTTATCAATGGGGTTGTTGTTGGTTACTTTTGGTGTGGATAATAATTGCATGAGGGTAGGCTGGTAATTTCAGTTGGTGTTTTATGGTGGTGTGTGGGTGTTAAGTGTTTAGAGTAGAGAGTAGAGAGATAATTAAGCAGCTTGGTAGCAGTTAATTCTCATTACCCATAGTTAATGCAGGTGGTTCGGTATTTATACCCTCATGTTTGGGCCCTTATGGGCTTTCGGGTCATGTTTAATGGACCCGGATCATGTTCAAAGACCCATGAGCTCTAAGTAGGAGAGCAAGTAGCTTAGTCAAGAAGTGTTTAGGTTTTTTAGTACTTTTTTCATAGTTCGAACAGTCTTATGGTCATAGTGCTAAAAAATGATCTGTCCGGTCCGGAGGCCTTGGACCGATCTGTCCTTGTCCGGGGAGCATGCTGAATTTGGACTCATCAGGAGCCCCTTTTTTAGGTGTTTGAGCAAATATTCTTGCCAAAGACCTGAAAAACAGTCCGACGTCAGGGGTAGTTTTAATCTGGACAGGTCTATGGGTTTATCCGGACAGATAAAGCTTCACGAATTCAAAACGGCTTTTGCCAGAGTTCGTGGGACACGTGTCACTCTCTGATTGGTTGCTTCAGACGTTTTCTCACCTTGAATTTCGAACCCACCTTCTTCGAAAAGCAACCTCTTTAATTACAGGTGGTGACATTAGCACCGTCTTTTAATCATTGCCAAACTTTTCGAATTCTCCTAGGAATCAACTGCTTTTTCAGATTTACTATAAATACAAATTCATTTCCACTGTTTTACCATCTCCTTCAAACTTACTTCTGTAAAAACTCTCAAAGCTTTCTCTCTCTAAAGCAAAAGTTTAGTTCAATAGTTTATGTTTACAGCGAGGAACGCTCTCGTCAAAGGTGGGTGGCTCAACCTTTCTGAGTTGGAGAAGGCTCAAAAAGTCGAAAGAGAGAGACGGATCGCAGCAGGGTTACCCACCTCACCTGTTGACAGACCTATCACCTCTGCATCTGAGTCAGATAGAGGCTCGTCCTCTTCTAAAGGTACTAAGCCTAGAAAACTATTTCAAACCACTCTCTCCCCCATAATCTCTGGTTCCTCAGTTCAGGAATCGGTGCCTACTGTCGAGCCAGGAGTCACAGCCACTAGCTTTAGAAAACCTTCTCCCTTTATTGCAATGGGATCAGACACGGAGCGCTCTCCTGAGAAGTTGGTTGATAAGAGGAAAGGCCGGCTGGTTAAAGGCCAAGGAACCAGAAACACCCCCTCAAGATCGGGGGAAAAAGATAGCAGCACCGGATCAGAGGTGCCAATTAGAGCTCCTAAGGACAGACTGTCCGGACCGGAGGGGTCTAATCGAAACCTTCTACCAGAAACATCTGCTCCAAACACTCTACCGGAGAGCAGAAATCAAAGAGGCTCTGAGGCCCATCAGTCCGGAGATAAGGCTGAATCAAGTTTGAACCCTCCCCCCACTACAGCTGCTGAAATTCCTTCAACGATCATGGAGGAAGTGATGGAGGACTCCGTTGAAGAGGCCCCGTTCGAGTCTGAGACCTCTGGTCAGACTAGCAAAGAAATAGTTTCCAAGAAGGACAAGGGCAAGGAAAAGTTGTACTTGAGGCATCCGGACCTGCCGGAGAGCCTAAAAGGAAAAGTAGGGCCTTGTTTTCACAAGGTCAGCGTTAACTATCTTCTCTCCCTACAAAAAATCAATTATGCATTCATCCACACTGCTGAGTTGGGCAGGATGCGTTCGAAATGGGGTATTCCAGAAAATGTGAAGATTAGGATTCCTATACATCCGGAGACCCCCATGGACTGCAAGTTGAGTGAGGTGGTCATGTTTACGGAGCTGTTCAACTGGGGGCTCATGTTCCCACTAGACCCAGAGATTGTCAGATATTTCCATCTGATCAAACTCTGTCCGAGCCAACTGAGCCCCAACGCTTGGTATACCCTTATGTCATGCATCATGGCATCAAGGCTGTCCGGGATCCCTCTGCCCATGGAGGAGTTTGCTGCAGTGGCCAGCCTGTGTAAAAATCATCACATCCCCTTCTACCACTTTAACATGGGGGATGGATTCAAAGCAGTGGATGATTTGCTGGAGGCAGAGAGGAATTGGAGGACTCAGTTCCTTTTTGTGAGTGGTGCCTAGGAAAATGGCAGGAAGATAAAATCCGGAGAGAACCCAAGCCTCCTCAGAAGCAGATGGAGGAGTGACTGTAACCATCTTGCATTTGTCTCTCTTCTCTTTTATTTTCAAACTTAGTTTATACTTATTTGTCTTACTTTTGTCTTAGCAGAACTTTCCAAGGAGTTTAGTGACTATCAGAAAGTCGGGCAGATAACTTGTGGCAAGATTAATGCCTGGGCTGCTGAGAATTGGGAGAACAGATTCCACGATGCTTTCACTAGTGGAAATTTGGCAAGGTCTCACATGTGGAACACCACAGGTCGGAGAGACTTGACCTGGGAAGAGCTCACCACCCAGCCCTCTCCTGACGTTGTGCTCAAGAGGACCCATGAACCAGATAGGACACTCTTCCTGCCAGGCCGGGCCAAAGCCCCGAGCAAAATGAAAGGCAAGAAGAAGAAGGGAAAAAAGGTGGTGGGTGATGCCAACCCTACTGATGCTGAGAAGGACGCTCCAACAGTCCCGGAGGGGCCAGCTCAGAGCCAGATCGATGTCGCTCTCTTGCAAGTTGTGGAGCAAGAGACTGAAAGGCAGGGGACGAATCTCCCAAAACCTCCAAGGGCTTCCAAGAGAAATAGCAAGCAGGGAAGCGAAGGCACGGACCGGGAGGCAAAGAAGAAAAAGACTTCTAAGGGAAACGAGCTTTCTCTCCGGGCCCCAAAGCCTTCCTTCCAAGCTGAGCCTTCTTACCCAACACAGGCCGAAGAGATTCCTAGGGACTTTCACACTGATGAGGTTGAGGGAGGAGATCTCAACATTGATGAAGTAGACATCACCGGTCTTGGTGAGCTTGGTGAATACTTTCTCAATCTCCCCAGAGATGACTTTGCAGGGCCTTATATTCCTCCGAGCAGCTCCAACACGGTCAATTTTAACGGTATGACCTTCATCGTTTCTAGTGAAAAGGATACCATAGCCCACTCCTTGTTAAGCAATGTGCAGCCAGTACTTACGTTGGAGAGACAAGTTCGGAGTCAGGCAGATATCATTAAAGACCTTAAGTTTGACAAGGAGAAGCTGTCCGAAGACCTCCGAACTGCCACTTCCAATGCTGACATGTTGAAAGAAGAAAACGAGGAGTTGAAGAGAAAGACGATCCTAAAGGCAAGAAGGTAGATGAAGGGAAAGACGACCCTAAGGGTAAGAAGGCAGATGAAGGTGAGCCATCTTCAAAGGCTCAACCTTAACTTATGATCTACTTTGTTTATTTTTTATCCAGACCAAAGTCCTTGGAAGGCCAAGGCAATTTTAAGTTATTTATTTCAATGAATATTTCTATTATGTGCAACCATCATCTTCTTTCGTTATTTGTTTTAATTTTGATAGCCATAGTTTAAGTAGCCTGCCTTTAGTTGTTTCATAATGAGTGTGTTTAAGTTCTCCGGCTAGAGTTTAAATAGCCTTTAGTTGTTTCATTGTGAGAGTATTTAAGTTCTCCGGCTAGAATTTAAATAGCCTTTAGTTGTTTCATTTCGGATAGTATGACAAGGGACAAAACTTTAAAAACACTTAGAAAATTTTTAAGAAGGCATTGAATTTTATTTAACAGCCCGGACACCTCATTAAAACCTCTCCGTGCCACCAGGGAGGAAAGAGTATGCCCCCAAATATTTACATGGATGTTCAAACAAGTAAATATTTACACAAGTGCTATTCCAAGTACATCCGGAGATGCTCGATATTCCAAGGATGTGTTAGAACTCTGCCATCTTTGTCTTCCAACGAATAAGTTCCAGGCTTAATTCTTTCAACAACCATATACGGACCGTCCCAAGTTGGGGCCAGCTTTCCGAACAGCTTTTCTTTAGTGTGAAAGAATACCTTCCTCGATACCTTTTCTCCTGGCTGGAAGTCTCTCCTTTTAACTTTGGAAGAAAACCTGCTCCTCATCAAGCCTTGATAGTGTGCAACTCTAAGATGAGCTTTAACTCGTTTTTCTTCTATCAGATCAAGTTGACCTCTGATTGCCACCTCGTTAGCGTGTTCGGAGAAGTTGTGAACACGAAAATAGGGGAGAGTTGCCTCTATGGGAGCTACTGCATCCATCCCATAGACCAAAGCAAAGGGTGATTCTTGTGTTGCAACCCCATGTGTTGTCCGGTAGGCCCATAAGACCTCTTGTAGATAACTAGGCCATTTCCCAGCAACCCCTTCCAAATTCTTCTTTAAACCGGATAGTATAGTTCTATTAGCCACTTCAACTTGCCCATTTGCTTGTGGGTGGAAAGGTGAAGAAAAACAATGTTGTATACCCCTTTAGACCTGGTAAGACCATTGCATGAGTCTTCAAAGACTCATGTGAGCACTAAAAAGACTCATGCTGTCTGGGGTTATCGGTGTGATGAGCAACCGATGCTTTGGATTTTTCTTTTATGCCCATCTTGGCCTTTTCTGCCCTCAGAGCTTCTATTTCACCCTTGAGCCTATCACGCTCTTCGATAGTGTACTCATCGTTCTCTCCCACCCCTTCGAGCGGAGCTGGTGGTACTTCTGGATTGTCCGGATTCATACGGACAGATTTTCTTAGCTGGTTTTGAATGCTTGATTCAGGCACCTTCGTGCTCCCACTGTGTTCGCCAATTTGGTGTGGATAATAATTGCCTGAGGGTAGGCTGGTAATTTCAGTTGGTGTTTTATGGTGGTGTGTGGGTGTTAAGTGTTTAGAGTAAAAAGTAGAAAGATAATTAAGCAGCTTGGTAGCAGTTAATTCTCATTACCCATAGTTAATGCAGGTGGTTGGGTATTTATACCCTAATGTTTGGGCCCTTATGGGCTTTCGGGTCATGTTTAATGGACCCGGGTCATGTTCAAAGACCCATGAGCTCTAAGTAGGAGAGCAAGTAGCTTAGTCAAGAAGTGTTTAGGTTTTTTAGTACTTTTGTCATAGTTCGAACAGTCCTATGGTCATAGTGCTCAAAAATGATATGTCCGGTCCGTGTGATCTGTCCGGTCCGGAGGCCTTGGACCGATCTGTCCTTGTCCGGGGAGCATACTGAATTCGGACTCATCAACTTTCATCAGAAGAAATAATTTAGGCAAGCAGATCATTTATCTCCTAGCATTTTCATTCTTGCTGAGGAAGTACTAATCAGAATGCTCTATAATCTCTTTAGAGCTGACAAAAGTATGTATTATGCTTCTAGAATAGTTTACATTGTTCCTTATCTCGCGTTGCTGATGATATACTTGTTTTTACTAATAGTTTGAACTCCTCTATAAACAAGTTAAGCGGGTTCTTGGAAAAATATCAATCTATTTATGGGCAAGCAATAAATAAGGAAAATACCAAGTTGATTACCTCAACAAGAAATCATCAATCCAGGATCAACAACCTGAAGTCTGACTGGCTACTCAGTTGACACTCTTCCTTCAAGCTACCTGGGGATCACCCTCTGTGGAAATTACAAAGAAAAGAACTTTAAACCTATTTTAGATAAAGTTAATGACAAGATAAATAAATGGGACTCAAATCACTTGTCTTATGGAGGCAGAATGACACTTATCTCTTCTGTTTTGCTTCCCATAACATACTACTAGATGCAAAACAACATGCTTCCTAAAACTATCCTAAAAAGTTTGGAAACTACCTTTATGGATTTCTATGAAGGTCTAATTATAATAAAATATATATTCATTGGACAAACTGGAACTATATTTGTAAGCCACTTGAGGAAGGGGGGCTGAACATAAAATCTTTGACTGACATTCAACTCATAATGTAAAAACATCCGGTTTTCAAAATTTTATAGATATGGTTTTATCGGTTCCACATGTTTACTAATCTAATCAGATCTGGTTTTATCATTCTTATATGTTCGGTTCCGAACAAATTTAACGGTTTCGTTTATTATCGGCTTTTGATCTTTAAAATAGAACCGTGAAACAAACCGTTCAAACTACATCTGATTCTTAGTTCATTTTGTACATGTTCGGTTGTCGTCCGATTTTCTTATCTTAATCTGATTCTTACTAAATTTGTTCTTCAAAAACTATTACCAAGCTTATATAAAATGCATACGACTACTCGGGTGAGCCGACACTTTCAACGAATAAATACAATGCATTTGAAGGAGTAAAAAGACAATGGAAATTAATCCAAACTTTGTGTATAGCATTACCAATTCGATATCTCATTAAAAAATTAAGAAAGTAAAATGCAAAATCTATCCAAATCTTAGATTTTTAAGACAATTTTTTGTCAAACTATATTCACCAGATCTAGAACACTATGATAAAAAAATTATTATTCTATTTAAATTTTAGTTAGATGCTGAGACTATGTGCAATAAAAACAGTCTATAAAATTTATATTTTTCAATAATACGGTTTCACAAGTTTTATAGGTTTAAAGTTGATTTTAATATTATTTATAATTGAAAAACAAATGCAATCGTATTCTTATTTTTAATTTTTTTTAATAACTCAAAATATTTTTCCAAAATAGATGTCAAAATTATTGCATAAAATTGTATTTTTAAAATTTTAAATTTATTTTTATCCAAAATAATCATATTTAATAAATATTATTTAATTTTCTGATGTAATTTTAACTTTAATTTCAACAAATTTCTGAATAACACTACTTCTAAGATATGTGTAATCTCAAAACAAATTATAAAATTATAAAAATAGATTGTTTTTCAATGATTCAAATTTTTAATTAAATTTTTGCCGAGTGAATTATTAGTTTTGGTAGGAGAAAAATCACACGCAACCTAAAAATCGTATTGGTTGAGTAAAGAAAGATCTATGACTAAACATTGTAAAAAATTGTAACTATTTAACGAAGAAAAGTTGTGTTTTATAGATAATATGGATTACAAAGAAAATTATTTCGATGCTGCTACTGTTTTTCTCTCCAACTTTCAACAACCTTACCCATGAGAACTATCTTCTTATATAGTGGTGAAATTGGTGACTCAAAATCGTGTCATAAATGAGTATGATAAGATAACAACGTTGTGGCAAAATTAAAGTTCAACCCTTGCCCATGTGCCACCAATAATAACTTAGAAATAAGTTGATTATTCACTTGTATCTTGGCTTCTAGCTCATTTTATTATTCACTTGTATCTTGGCTTCAATTTTCCTTCGGAGTCCGGATAGGTGCATGGTTCCGAGAAAGGTTTTTCAGCATACAAAGGACAAAATATTAGGTAAGATGACTTTGAATCGGGAAAGATCGCCTTTAGTGGTTGAAAAAAAAAATAAAGCAAGTGATATATCATTGCGGAGATAAATAAGAAATATTTTTACAACACCTTTCGAATATTGAACATTTACGATTGTACTGTGAGTTATTCTTTGAACATTTTGAAGCATGTTATTTTCTTGTGAGTGTATTAGACCAATGGAATACTCTTTCGTGTCCTAGTGGCTTTGGAAGGTCTTAATGAGGTGCCCCATATAGGTGGAGTTGTAAATACAATGGTTTCTTTTGCCAAACAATTACGAGTATAACATGTTTATTCAGAATCATGAATATAAATGATAATTTTTTCAGCTTTAGACTTAAAATATTCTTATAAGAAAATAAAACATTTTTGTACATAAAACAAAGATTGATCACCCATTATTAATTTACAAGAATATATTTTATAAATGTCAATATGTGTGGCGGTATAATTCGAAGTGTGAATGCATGTACGCTATAATTCGAAATGTTAATATGTATAAAATCATAATTCGATGTGCCAATGTGTATGACAAGAAAATTCAAAGTGCCATTGTGTGGTAGTATAATTCGAAGTTATAATGTGTATACAAAGTTCTAACATGTATGAAAGTGTCATTTGAAGTGTTAACTTGTGTGGTAAGAAAATTTGAGGATATTTTTAAAAGACAAGAGAAAAAAGCGAAATAACACTTAACGTTCAAAGTATAATCACGCCCTATATAAATTGGCCACCATTTGAGGATTAACTTGAGTTATTTCAGAAGAGTTTTTTTCACTTTCCAAACTCTCACTTCCCGATGAGGCATAATTTTTATTTTTGTTTTCCTCAGATTCAGATTATTCTAACTCACTTACAACTACCAATGCATCTTTAGGGAGTCTATTTTTTGGCACAAAGTATCAATAACACACCATATTTACCTTCAGAAATCTATGGTGGAAGTCAATGATCATAGAATTTTTTGCATTTTCTTCATGAGTCTTTAAAGCTTTGAGAGAATCACACAGTTATAGCATCAACCTTTTCTTTCTTGGATTCAGATTTTTACAATTCTATGCCTTGAAGGGCTTTATTTTTGTCTTTCCTCACTTTCTTCGTATAATGTGTTGATTGCAAAGAGATTGCTATGTTTTTTTGCTAACTCTCCTTTGTGTTTTAAATTCAATTACTCTAATCCTTTTTGTGCTTCGAGGTTGAATAATTCTTTATTTGTATATCCCTACTGTGAGACTTCGACATGTCCTCTTGAAAGGCTTGAAATTATTCAATCATATTTCTTTGTGCGATCTCAGCCCATTTTTTTATTGTAGCTTCTTTTTTCCACAAGACAACAAGTTTTGCAACCTTTTCCAATTGGGTTCGAGCAACCAAAAACTATCCACTTAATTGTTTTACAACACTTTTGAGTCTTGCAAAAAGAAGTAGTAAGTTCATAACCTCCTTGATGGTTCATTCGAAAGGTTTGGAGGAAATAATTTTCCAATACGAAAGTATCGGCAGGGGTACCTAGAGGACATGGTGGTATGTGTGTTTGACTTCGTTGTGTTGGAAGTGGTACTAGTTGATTCTTTAAAAGGCTTTTCTTCCATATTTTCTTATGTAGTCTCCACAATCTCTCTTTTGTAGTATCAACAATGTGGTGTTCATTTTCTTTAAACTGTGGTTTATAGTCATAGAAGTGATGATCGTCATTCTCTTAGTCATTCCCATCAGCATCCAACGTCATATTTGAAGAGGAGATATCAATAACTTTATCGGAAACAATTTCACTAGGTCTTTTCAACGAGCCAACTTTTTTTTCTTTACAGCAACCATCTTTTTTTTCTGGAAGCTTCAGTTTAGGATTGTCGGTGTCAGGAGTAAGGACTTCTGCAATTTTTCTCTTTTTTTTCTTTTATGGGCTGACTTTCTTTTTTCCTTTAGAAGATGCACATTGAGGATTTTTGTTTGGATTCATCTTCAATTTATGGCTTGGGTCCCTATGTCGAGCAAGAAGAATGACACGTTCATCTAGAGCATCTAACTTCTTTTACAAAATCTCTTAAAAAATGAGGCTTCATTAGTTTATCCACAACTACAACGAAGTCAAGGGATATCTTCCATAGGCGGATTTGAACAAAGTTAAGAGGGTTAAAACATTTTTGAAATCCAGTTGACCACTCTTCTACTGTTTATTTACTCAGTTCGAAGAATTTATCCTTAGTAGTAGTCCGGTGAATCTGATATCGCTTCGAAATTTCTGCATAATGAAACTCAAGTTAATAAGAAGTTACGAGAAAAACAAATAAATGAGGTATGAAACTTCGTGGTGCTCTTCCACTTTAAAGACAGTCTCGAGAGGTTTTATGTAGAAATATCTTTGTCATTCTCCTAACGGCCAGAAATAAATAAATAATATGTTTCCATATCTTATCTACCTTGAAGAAGTCATCGATTATTTTTGTGAAATTTCTGAGGTCGGATACTAAAATACAAGAATGCGATTTTTTTTCATAGGCTAGTTTTGGCTATAAACTATTATATATATAGAGAGAGAGAGATTTTGGCGAGTTTTGTAGCCATGATAGTAAATAACATAAAAAACCAAAGATTAGAACTTGTCTGACTAGGACAGAAGTCAATTATTTCAAAGTAGTCTATAACTACTGGGTCCAATGAGAATCGGAGGCCTCAATTCAAAATATTTAGGTAGGCCACCAAGTCATTTTCACCATAGGAAAGATGAATCTCTCTAATAGATGACAGCCGAAGAGTAACGTTCTCCGCAATCCCCCATCATCTCGAAGAGAAGCATACTCAGTTCGATTCAGAACCAATTTTACCGGCTCAGTTTCTTATCGGTTTTGAATTTTAAAATAAATACTCGAAACAAAATATTAAAACTAAATCCAATTCTTAGTTCATTTCTTACATGTTCCGATCCGATTTTTTTATCTCAATCTGATTCTTACCGATTTTTTGTTTTCAAAAACTATTAACAATGTTATATAAAATGCATACGACTACACGTATGAGCTTCGTCTTTCAACGTATAAGTACAATGCATTTGAAGCAGTAAAAAGACGAGTGAAAATAATCCAGACTCCGTTCAAGTTCCATCTTTCGTCCAAAGAAATTAAAAAAATAAAAAATAAAAGAATCCATCAAAAATCTTAGATATTCTAAAAGAGATTTGCTTCCAAACTGTATTCAACGTGACTAGATCTAAAAAACTCTCTCATAAATGTAATTATTATTTTACTTTAATTTTAGTCAAATGTTGAGACTCTATGCAATAAACAGTATATAATCTATATTTATCAATAAACTGGCTTTTATCAGTGACTTTAATATTATTTATAATA
Source organism: Limnanthes douglasii subsp. nivea (assembly GCA_036936605.1). Taxonomy (NCBI): domain Eukaryota; kingdom Viridiplantae; phylum Streptophyta; class Magnoliopsida; order Brassicales; family Limnanthaceae; genus Limnanthes; species Limnanthes douglasii. The sequence goes on from JAUPFV010000004.1 coordinate 215,692,384, forward strand.
TAAATAAAATCAATTGTATTTTAATTTTTAATTTTTTAGTAAAGAAAAATATTTTTCTAAAATAGATGTCAAAATTATTGCATAAAATTGTATTTTTAAATTTTTAAATCTATTTTTATCTAAAATAATAATTATATTTAATAAGTATTATTTAATTTTACGATGCAATTTTACCGATTAATTTTAACTCTAATTTCAACAAATTTCTAAATAAAATTACTTCTATGATATGTATTATCTCAAAACAAATTATAAAATTATAAAAAATAGATAAATATTATAACATTTTTAATACAAAATATGTTTTTTAATAGTTCAAATTCTTAATTAACTTTTTGCTCAGTGAATTATTAGTTTTGGTAGGAGAAAAATCACACGAACCTAAAAACCGTAGTGGTTTGAGTAAATAAAGATCTATGACTAAAAATTGTAAAAAAATGTAACTATTGAATGAACAGAAGTTGTGTTTTATAGATAATATGGATTACAAAGAAAAATATTTCGATGATGCTACTGTTTTCCTCTAACTTTCATCCAACCTTACACATGAATCACTATCTTCTTATATAATGGTCAAATTGGTGACACAAAATCGTGTCATAAATCAGTATGACAAACAGACAACGTTGTGGCAAGAGTAAAGTTCACCTCTTGCTCATGTGCCACCAATAATAATTTCAAAAGAAGTTGATTATTCACTTGTATCTTGGCTTCATGCTCATTTTCCTATACCCACACCTTTTGGTTAGCAACAACTTCGGCTTGCTATTTAGACATTGGTTGATCCTCAGTAACCAACAACTTTCTTTTGCAACTCAACTTGAAATTTTCTTTGGCCCCAAATTTATCCCGAAGCAAGGTTTTCACCCCTGATATTTCCTCAAATAATTATGCAATAATATATAGACATGGCCGAAGGTCAAGGGCATGAGAAGATGTATTTTTAAAACCTTGGTGAAACAAGGCAAAAATATTATGCATTATCTACAAAATCAAACCATTGAAGCTAAGTATAAAATATATTGAAGTTAAAAAAAATAAAAAGAGGTATCATATGATTACCTCAAATCTAAAATTTATTTGTCTTTTAGCTAACTTTAAGGTATGCATATGCATAAGAAACTTCCTCTTACAACCTGAAGAAACTAAGTGATTAATCGCTTCAGAATAATAATACATGAAGGATATTTAAACTCCAATAATAATGGAACCACCAATGAAGGTAATATCAAAAATAATTGGCTCATTAAGTTTATTTATGTCAGATGCCTCAACTTCAAGAACATGAATTCGTACATTTGAAGCTAATTTTTGCACCTTTGCGGGGTTATTTCATCATTTCCTTTGGAATCAACATCAACTACACAAAAGTAGGGGGTATAGACAATTTCAAGGCCAATCATAAGTTTAGATGCAACATTTGAAGCCTTTATATCTTATGCAATAACCATTGTATCACCATCTCAAGCCTTCGGTTGTTCATTATTTACAATGTCATCAACTAGAGTTTCTGAAGTCAGTAATTAAAACTACCCAAGTCACACGCACCTGCTTTTCAGATACTCAAGCAAAAACAACTGCAACCACTAGTTATTCTACAGTTATATTTGCTTTATTTGTGACCTCCGACTTTTGAAAATGACAAAACAACATCATTATCATTAATATGATTAACATTAATATTCCTTTGGGTCATCACAAGTTTTGAACCTTCTGTATTATAAGAATTCGATAGACTCGTATCTTTTTTTTTCTTTTTGTTAAAAAAACCACACCTTAAATGATCAGCTTTGGTAGAAACTGCAAGTGTATTTTTCTCCTTCATATCCTTGAAGTTCAACTTCAAGAACAACTCCAATAAGTGACCTTTCCGTTTTCTAACACAAGCAAGAGCATCATGTCAAGTCGAGTGCCACCTTTCATAAAAATAATGCTTTAGTACTTACATGAGTCTTTTTAACTATTCACTAGGTTGTTTTCTCATTAAATCCTTCTCTAATTGCAGCAAACGTGACTCCACCAATTTTACTTATAATTGGTACCTTCGAATCTAAAGCAACAACAATATTAGGAGTTAATATGGCTATCTAAGCATGATGAGTATTTGACATCTTTTTTCAGAACTAAAGTTGGGATTCAAACCTATTTATTTATCTTTGGAAACATTTTTATTAGCACGAGAACTCTCGACAATCAAGATTCACAAATCTTTGATAGCATAAACATCTTCATTTACAAATTCGAGTCGGCCTCTATTGACACCTTTAGGAGTTACAAACATTTTTCATCTTAGTACCAATACCTTTGCATGATGTCTTTCAAGAGCCTCTGATTGATGGTATTCCAACACAAACGGGCTTGGGAGGAACCTTTCTCTCAGGTGAGCGCTTCGCCACAACTCTTTTCACAGAAAAAACCTTAATCTTAGCAACCATAGAAGCAACATCTATTTATAAGGTCTCTTGATAAGATTTCCTTCACCATCAAGGCTTTTTCTATAAATAGGGAAACCACCTATAAAAAAACATTTCTTCATAGGCCACTTATAACAAAATGTTCAATAACGAGAAGGGCCTTACAAGAATATGAAAAGTTAGTTTCTTAATGCATAAATTTGATTTACTATATCTTTGTATGTTTTACCTAAGACTTATAGTCAAGCTCCGACACTAGCAAACATATATAAAGTAAATCTAAAATAAAAATAATACTCATAAATATGTAGTCATCATAATACAAATTATATGAAGCATATCTGAGTTACCTTTCGGGATCTAAATCCAAGAGAAAATTTGAACTTCTTATGTTACTCACGTCTTCCAACAACCCGAGACATATACAAATTTATTCTTCCAAATCTTATTCCAGTCTGAGAACTTAGTCAAGTTATTTGCACCACCATCTATAACAAATAAAAATAAAGGATTTCCTTTATGGCAATAATTTTATTAGTTGTCAATAAATCAGTGATGTTGAAATATCTATATACCTTATCAGCAAATTTAGTAGTCACCATTAGCACCCTTCATGTATCTAGTGCCAAAAAACTTAAACAAATATCTACTCTAAAAAATAAAAAAAGAAGAGAAATTAAAGATCACTTAAAGATCTTTAGCGTATATAAAAGTCTCACCATCTTAGGGAAATCAAATCATAACATTCTTTGAATTCATCATTCCTTTTTATTTTCCTTATACTTAGAGGATCAATGTATTTATAATTGTGATTAATAAAACTTGTATCTTAATATCACTAAGTAAGATTCTCATAATATTACTTCAGGCATTCTAGTCACTCCATCCAAAATTAATGATACGAAAGAGCTACTTAAGGATATATCTACAACCCTAGTAGAAACAATAACATGTATAGGTAGTGATGAAATATATTTTTACATTTAGGGCTTTAGTCGAACAAAGTATTTGGCAAAGAAAAGAGCAAAGGAAATTTAAAAAATCTTCATAACTAATGCGAGAAGGAATACCATATGGATCATTGGTGCTTGGATTCTCGTTATCCGAGTGATCATCCTCATGATAAACAACTAGACTTAAATATATTATATTCATCATATTTGAACAAAGATGGACAAATAAATATATAACAACTAAAATTTAGAAAGTGTGAAAGCTAGGAGCTTTAGAGCACGATGACACAAAAATAAAATAAAAACTTTGGAAAAATATTAAATAAAATGACAATGGTGAAATGAGTAAAAAGCTCTCAAGAAGAAATAAGTAAAAAGCTCTCAAGAAGAAATAAGTGACATACTTATAGTAAATGGTACATATAGTCACATATCCTCATACTTTGAGAAGACCAATGGGGTACTCTGTTATATCTAGAAGTAATTTGAATCAATTTAAAGTAGTCCGAAGTAAATTATGATTTTTTTTATTCCGTAAAGTATTTCAATAACTCTAGCAATCTTTTACTAATTAGTTGTACTATTTCCTTTTCGGGGAAAATAGATTTTTATTCTCAATGGAGGTTTCAGGACGTTTAATAAGGCAAGACCATGGTCAGTATGAACCAATCTGGAAACATCTCTGAGGTTTGTTTAGCTAGATTAAAGTGATCTCATCATCATGCTACACCGACGTATCTCGAGACACTTACGAGTCCAGTTAAAAGTAGGTTGTGTTATAGTTCAGAAACTATTACGCACGACCGTTCGAATACATCAACTAATTATACAATCAAGCTTAAAAACGTTTCACAGACACAAACAACAATGTCTCTGATAATATAATACAGCATGTTAGTCCTTCCTTGATTCTCCAAGATATCGTCAATAACATATTAAAATTTTCAGGTTTTGGTGAAGTTCATACATTATTTTACCAAATATGCCTGCCAAATTTCATACATTATATCGTAATTAAGTTGGCAAATAAAATTCACCACTCGTCAAATCTTTGGGAAAAGTTTGTTTGGTCCGTTATACCATTAATCGGTTTTTTTTTTTTCAAAATTCATTTGTTCTTTTCCTATTGTAAAGGGTAAATTTTGAGGAAATATTTCCGTTAGATGATTACTCTCATCATTTTACGACCTAACTTACTATTGTTATTGTCTATAATAATATTTGTAAAACTATGCGTCAAGTAAAGAAAATTTATGGATCGGGTGGAAGGATCGTGTACTAGATGGATTAAACGAAAAAAATTGTACATAAATAGGTTTAAGAAGACAGTTATTAATCATCTCTTGAAATTTTATTGGTACACCATTCTTGATACGGACATAAGAAATTCATTTTTTGCCAATCCAAAAAACAAAGACTCCATGTCTTGATTGCATACTTTCTTTGTTTTTAAATTTCATAACACATACAACATAATAAATATGGAATTAAGGAAATATTAAAGTTATACATTTTTTATTTTTTATTTAGAATATCAAATATCGTATTCGATAAATATTGATATATAGAAGTTATAGTAGCGAAACATATCATATTAAAGTTGCAAAATGTGTAATATTTATTTTTTCTAAAATAATAAATTGCGAAATATAGTATATTAAACTTGCGAAACATAACCTTATATATTTATACGAAACGTAAATTTGTGAAATATGGTGTGCTAAATTTTGCAACATGTGATAAATTTGTCTTGCAAAATGTTATTTAATGAAATGAAAATTTGTGAAACATTGTTTATTAAACATGGTTGTGAAATATAAAATGCTTATTCTTATGAATCATAGAAATACTTATTCTTAAGAAATCATATGTTGCAAAAAATGCATATTGATCTTGCCGAATATGGTATAATAACTTACAAAACATGATATTATAAAGATTTAAAATGTATTCTAGCATGTATAATTTTTATTTAATTACGTTGTAGAAAAATTGTGAGAGAAGATTGAAAAATGTAAAGTTGTTAGAATGGATTTGAATTATGTCTAAATAATGTTTAGCACTCTTAGATACCACGACAGGGATCCCATCTTACCGGTGACAACTTGATTTATGCGAAACGTGCATATTTGTTGTATTTGTTTGGATGCATTATACTCGCCGACAAAATCAGAATGTACATCAAGCATAAGTATAGGTTTCACCTCAAGGATATTGATGGTATGGTGTCGTATGAATGAGTTGTTTGCGTACTTGCAAATACCTACCACCATTTGAGTGAATCTTTGTAACACGTAACAAATATTATGCATAGTTTTCTAGGTACGTTAGATACATCTATCATTGAACAATACCCTGTTTTTTATCTCATTATATACACAAATTAAAAGTATGAGACGTCATCCATAGCGAGGTAGGATATGGACCGCATTAAGTCTAAATCTTGGTTAAAACCCACATGGAGAATTATGTTAAGCCATATGTAAATTGCAGTACTTATTGTTTTCATTTATGTGATATAAACATGGACAATTAGGTTACCAAATGATAAGAAATATATTTGCGAAACTATTTTTTTTCTTTTTCAAATTAAAGAAACATAATTCGCAATCTAAGACTGTAAACATAAACCGAAATAGAAGAAAAATATTTACAAAATTAATTGTTTTTACTTGATGAGATATTAATTTGCAAAATTATACGAAGTTGGCTTGTGAAATTTGAATGTTTTCATTAGTGAAATATAATTTCTGATATTAGAATACATTAATTTGTGAAACTATAATAAATTCATTAGTGAAATATAATTTTCCAAATTTGAAGACATTAAGGTGTGAGGGTATGAAATTCACAAAACTATAGAAAATTAAAGATACAAAATATAAAATTATTATGTTATTTTCTTTAAATACATTGATTTAATTTGTTATTAATTCATTGAGTTTTATGAGTTTTCAGGTTGTATCCTAGTCGTATTTAGTAATTCGCGGAGGTTTTATTTTTTAAGAAATAACATGAAACTATAGAATTATATATGTATTGATCATGTACAAACATATTTTCCATAATGAGTAGTTTGCCACTTCAGACACGTACAAAACATTTGAAATTTATTTTAAGCAAGGAACTCTTGCCAGACGGAAGCCAAAGACAACTATGTACAAGTGTAGTAACCAAAATTTACAAGTGTGTCACTTATTTCATTTACCAGAAGAGGATATGAGGTATAACGTTCTCGAAAGGCATACTAATTGGCTCTGGATTATAACAAATAAATACATAAAATGGGTTGATTAAAACTTAACCATGCACTCGTAGACATTGATACGTATGTCTACAAAGATTATGAAAATTCAGTGACATAACGATTGAGAGTTTCATAATCAAATAATTTCTACGATCTGTCAAAATATTTATAGACTACACCGTGTTCATTCATCATTGCGGTATTTCAGACATACATTTGTAGGTTTGTAATACTTTCTCGTTATTGTATTTGGTGTTCTATTTTTACTATGAATACCATATAGTTTGCATCTTTATGTTTTTTACTATTATATCATAACTTCTGAAACATTTTGTTACTAGAATTTTAAAACATGAAATTAATACAGACTCAAAAAACAATATGTTATTAAATTGCGAAACGAAGTCTTACTATAATTCTAATATTAACACAAGACTTGAAAAACTTGTTGTTGCAATATTTGTGAAACATGGCCATAATGGGCTAAAAATCACCATTAGTTCTCATATGTTCACTTTTGTCTCACAATAGTCTTCTATGTTTTATAATTTTGCATGTTTAGTCCCTCCAAACATGTGATTTCTTTAAAACTAACAAGTTCCAATCTAAACAACAATTTTTTGTCTCATCATTAGTCCCCAGAAATCAGCCAATAATACCCCTTTCGCACCATAGTCAGCTCTGTTGTCATCATCCACCTAAATTTTACTATTTATTATAATTATTTACCATTAACCTTATTTTTAACATTTTATTATTTACTAACCTATTGGCCAGGACCAAGTTTATATTTAAAACCCAATTACTCAACTTTAAGTCCAAATAACTTAACTAAATCAAACATGATTGTACTTGTTTATTTTGGTGAGACAAATTAAATTTTAAGGTTACTAAACATAGTTTCTGCCGGTATTTGTGAAATCTAGGCATGTTTGACATTTTAAATTTAATATATGTCAGTCTACATGTAACTATTTACAAAATATGAAGTATGTTGAATTTACGAAATATAAATTGTTTTTACTTGTGAAATGCCAAACTTATGTACTTACAAATCATGAAATTTATGTATTTGCAGAACATAAACTTTTTATATTTATAACATTTTTTAATGTTTAAAATATGAAAAATGGCATTTTTATAGTAGTGAAATGTAAGATTTTTTCATATTCGCAAAATATACATTTTGTAAGAAATTTTATGAACTTTTAAAATATTAGATTTTTTTGTTGTGAAATATAAATTACCAAAAAATAATAATTTTTTATCAAGAAATGCAATCAATCATTCTTAATTTATATAATATAAATAATTGATTCTACCAGTACCCAATAGTGCTTTGTCATTTTAAAACATGTCAAATAACTTTTGTATTTAATTTCAGCACGTTTTAATCTCTCGATATTATGATCTTTGAAAAGAAAAAAGAATGGCACACTATTATTCGATGGTCGATAGTCCCTACTTTTTTGTTTACGAAGACATCTTGGGAGTAGAATATTTATAGTTTTCATTGCAGTAGTTCTTGTGATAAGGACGGATTCCCCGAGTAAGTATCTGAACGAGCAGGAAAGGAAAGTGATGAGCTTGGACTAAGATAATAGACAAAGAAGAGGAACTAGAATCAAATGAGTGAACAGAGGAAGATGCAACGATAATCTAAGCGATGAGTTGGTTGACCAAACCAAAGATGCTATAACAAAATAGAGGATGAGCTCGTGCATAACCGATCTACCTCGAAGCTAAGTAGAGAATGAGCTCGAAGATAATTGACTGACCTCAAATAAGGATAAAGAGAAGCGAAGCGACCAGAAGCGGTTGAGCGAGCTCAAATACATGCAGCTCAGCACGAGTCTTATCGCGCTCAAGAGACGAGCCAACTCGGATTGGCACGTGTGTCCAGTCAAAACAAACAATTAAAGAATACGGTGTTTCCTCACTCGTCATTTAATAACGCTATAAACTTTAAGTCAAACCATTTAGGCAGTTTGCCCGAAATTATAGGAGAAGTGATATTAGTGAGTTAGTGGGGTATTAAGTATAATTAAATACAAATGTAACTTCCCACTAATGAGGAGAATTATAAGTATAAAGATTATTTTAATAAATAATATGATCTTTTACCTTGTCTCTTTTCTGACTAAAACATGAATTTCTACTTCGGCACAACTTGTTATTCCCGTAACAAATTTTAGCGTCGTCTGTGGGAAAGATAGTAAATCATTAACGATGGTAGTCACAAGGTCCGGAATCCTGTCCGAACATATTCGTAAGCGTTTTGACATTTCAAAAATGGAGAAATATGATGGGATCCAAGACCTCCGTAACCATCTTGAGAAATTCAATAATTTTATGATGAGATATGATGATGACGACAAGATATTATGCTGATATTTATCGCAAACTTTTAAGAACAGTGCCTTGAAATGGTACAATAGATTACCGCAAGGATCCATCAAGATTTTTGACATGATGCATTTTGAAGACAATTCGTAAGGAGTACAGAGCTTTGAGGAAATGAAGATACGATAATCCATTGTTGGCAACACCCAAAGGAATCCTTGGAAGATTATACCCAATGATTTGTGAACACCAAATAGGGATTAGCGGATTGCTTCGAACTTGTGGCTATAACAACACTTCAAAAAAAGTTTGTAGTTGGTGAATTGGCTGATTCAGTGGCCCAAAAGAAAGAAATGACATGGAGTGGTTTGTTAAACTAGGTCGGAAGGAAAATCATTGTAGTAGAAACCACAAGATTGAGACAACCTCATTAGTATAGACATGTCCCTTTGACCCCTCTTTCACAAGCTAGTGGCCAATCACAAGCTATGGTTAGCAATCGTCTGAGGGAATCCGATCAAATCAGATCCAGTCTAATCAAGGAGAGCAATCTAGGCTACTAAGGAATCAATGGGTCCAACCTAGTTATTTTGCAGAGCTGATTGAAAATATTACAATCATTTATGACGGGCCAAAGATTTTTCTGCATTTTTGAAGCCATGCACCTATCTAGACTTCGAAGGAAATTTGAAGCCAAGATACAAGTGAATAATCAAATGAGTATAAAGCCAAGATACAAGTGAATAATCAACTTCTTTTTAAGTGATTATTGGTGGCACATGAGCAAAGAGTGAACTTTACTTTTGCCACAATATTGTGTGCTTGTCATACTGATATATGACACGATTTTGTGTCACCAATTTCACCACAATATAAGAAGATAGTGTCTCATGTGTAAGGTTGGGTGAAAGTTAGAGAGGAAAACGGTAGCAACATCGCAATATTTTTCTTTGTAATCCATATTATCCATAAAACACAACTTCTATTCATTCAATAGTTACAATGCTTTACATTGTAGTCCATCTAGTCTTAAATGAAGGATGAAGTAAGGAATATATTTAGTTGTACTATTATTGTGATGCCTATGTTACATTGTAATTATCGCGATATTTGTTTTGGAGAATTTATCGAACTATTTTAAGTGACTGTGTGTAGATTGTAAGTATATAGGAAACAAAATGGCGTTTGTCTTTCTTGTCTTGGGAGTCGGTATATCTATGACTTGAAAGTCAAGGTACAATATGAACTCTTGTGTAACTTTATAGACTTGGTTTATAAACCAGTTCGCTAACTTGACATTTTAAGTCAATGCTCAGACTGGACTTTTGCGTGGCCTATTACATGTTTCAGCTGAGCTTGGTTAATTAACCAGTTCATTAATTTGACATTTTAAGTCCATACTTTGTATGGCCTTTTGCGTGGCATTTTAACACGTTTTCTAATTGTAGCACCATCTTGTCGTGAAGCCTTCGTAACTTCATAATACCATATGATTTAAAAGATTACACTAAGAAATTTGTGCTTACCAAAACTTGTTTCAATAATTGTGATGAACAACTTGCATGCGCTGCTTATTGGCAAAGATTACTCCCTGAATATTTGGAAAATGAAACAACAAGGAGAATGGCGACTACTTTTGGAGTTTTAATGACTCGGGTGGAAGAACAGATTAAGGTTAATGAATCAAATAGAGTAAGATTTGGGTCGTATTACACACAAAGGCAAGTTCAGCAAGGATGCAATTCGAATAATCAAGGTTATCAATCACAAGCTTCTCTCCAGCCCAGAGATCCAAGTAATTTTTCTTTTTGGTTGGGACCATTTTAATTTACAGTTTCAATTTATCAATAATCATACACTCCACGTTATCCACAACAAATTACTCAAGTAATAAACAGAAGCATAGGTCAAACCAATGGATTCAACCAGAGCATTATGTGGAGTTAACAGAGAGAGTTACAACTATTTTCGAGAGAGCTCAAAATCGTGTTTAATTTTGAAACCTACACCTATATAAAACCCAAAGAATAAAAAAATTAGTAAAATTTTGCAAGTACCAAAATGATATTGTATATGATACAACAGGCTATATAATTTTGGGCAATGAAATTCAAACATTGATTGAGAATGGAAACTTGACAACCTTTGTTAAGAATCAGGTTGAGTATCAACAAGTTCCAAGTGCAAACGAGCAAACAACAAAAGGAAATGAATGTATCCTCTAAACAAGAAAACATAATGATGATAACTGGTCATATGGATGGTTTTGATGTATTTATAGATTATTTTGATCCTAATCCAGATCAGAATGTTGTGTTGGTTGTTAATGAACCAAATTTATTGAGTACGGTTCAAAGCTTGAGAATTTTGAGTTTTAGTCATTATTGTGAGGTGATATTATGGTTGGGAGTACTAACAGTTCTAGGAAAAAACACAACTTAAGTCTAACAACAAATTTGGTTGGTGGAATTTTAACTCATCTATGTGGGAATAGTCTTTTATCTTTCCTCTTGTTTGATGATGATGATTTAAGGGTTATTGCTTGGCCTCATAAAGATAAAATTTTGATTGGAGCAGAGATAGCAGGAAGCAAAATCCAAAGAATACTCATTGATACTAGTAGTGCGGCCAATGTACTGTCTATGTCAATCTGTGAAAAAACACCAGACCCCCTGGTAATTTTTCGGTCAGAACAAATAATAGTTGGCTTTATTAGGGTAACAACCAATATTATTGGGGAATTTGAGGGGGGGGGGGTATTAGGAAAATGATCGTTTAAGAAGAAAGTGACAGTGTTGCTGTAGTGATAGCTAGTCCAATAACTTCCAATGTAATTTTTGAAAGATCCTGGTTGTCAAGAATGCATGTCATAACTTCTACGGTCCACAAGTGTTTGAAAGTAGCTAGCAAGTGGCTATGGAGTGTTGAGCTACAACTTTGTACACTAAACATATCAAAAATGTTTAAAGGATGAGAAAATAGAAATTAATGGGGTCTTTCTCATATTTGGAAATGATGGACGGCCTAAGGGAGACTAATGCATAGCTAATAGCTAATGAAAGTATAGAAAAATACATATTTCCCAATAGAAGAAGTTTGAAATTAGAAACTTTGTTATCACAATAGATGAGAGAACGATTGATAGATTATCTGTCCAAAAACTTAAATATGTTTACTTTGAGGACGAAAGATGTTGTGGGAGTTCCATCTACTATAATTTTGCATAGTTCAGTGTTAAATCCGAACGTAAGACCACTCATAAAAAGAAGAAGATATTTTTCTACTAAATAATCATAGGCTATAGTGGCAAAGGTGGACCGACTATCCAAACTGGGTCATATTATAAAGAATCAAACAGAGTTTCCTTCCCTTTATATATTTATATATACAGAAAGATAACAAAAGCCATTGAAAGCATCATTGGAATCAAACAAAGTTCCCTTCCCTTCCATTGATCATCTACTATAAAAAAAATAAGAAATAATTTTTTTTAATGGGATAATAAAATCCTATTTTTGGTGGGAGACTGATTCTTATACAATCAGTATTAATGGTCATACCAATTTGCTATGTGCAAAATATTGTTCTCCCTATAAATGTAATAACCAAAATAAACAAGTTACTTAATACATTTCTAGTCTTTAAAGATACTTCCAAAACCATTATGGTCTAAGGGGTCTAACCTTTGTAAGACATTTGAGGAAAATGGCCTAAACATTAGAAAGATAAAAGATATACAAACTTTATTTTCTTGTAAACTGTGGTTGATCTTTTTAGTAAATAAATCTTTATGGTCTAACCTTATGAACTCTATATATTAGTCATCTTCTCATTCCTTACAAATTAAAATTAAGCCCATATACTCAAATGTATGGAAAAGAATAATCAAATTCAGGGAGATTGCTAGAATTATTCATATTTTTAAATCTTGGTAATGGTCAAATTGACTTTTGGTTAAAGAAGTAGAGTCATATTCACATTTTAATCTATTTCTCAACAAATGAGGATAATTCATGGTACAATCATGTTAGAATATCAGAATTATGGAATCATGACTCATGGAACATTGTGAAATTAAATGAAAACTTTCTTCAATCTGACATAGATAGAATCTCAAAATTCAAATTAAATGATGCCTCAGAGGATACTATTTTATGGAATGTACCATATGATGTCAAATTCTCTCTAAAAGAAACATGGAACCCAATAAGGGAAAATATAACAAATCAATAATATTTAAGAAACTGTAGAATAATATCACTCTAAAGAAGTGCTCATTATCTCTTTAGAAGATTATAAATGGTCTAATTTTAGTAGACTCAATATTACAAAACATAAAGTTTAGCTTAACTTCTAAATGTCAAAATTGTCATGAATCTAAAAATGGCAATCATCTATTTATTTTCTGTAATACCATATGAGAAGTATGGAAATACTTATGAGGTCAATTTGGGTTACTAATTGGTAATCACTTGACCCTCAATCATATAATCAATATATGGTTTATGTCAACTTCTAAAGAGATTCATATTAAATCCATATTGCCCCCATAATATGTTGGGCAATATGGTCTCCAAGGAATAATACAAATTACCAAGACATTAGACCATCCTACAAAATATAATTGAGAATGTCATTCACACATTAATCAATCTTCACAACACTAAATTATTAAAACTAAATATTGGTCTAGAGATATGAAGACAGCTAATACACTTGGATATTTTAATCATCTTTCCAACCCTAGATTAATGTCTTATGTTAAATGAAATCATCCATCAACGAACACACGAAAGTTAATCTGTGATGACTCGTGTTTAGATATGGGGAATCAATGTATGGTTTTGTTATTAGAAATAATAATGGTAACTTAATTATTATAATAGGAAAACATTTTGAAAAACACTCTTATCTTATTCCAGAAGTAAAAGCCTTACTTGAGCAAAGCTAATGAATTTTGATAATATATATAGAAATTGATTATCCTATTTTGTTTGATATATTAAGTTATGGTAAGGCTTCATGGTACTTGGGCCCGATTGTTAATTGATGTAGAAACTTAAATAGTGGTTAATTTACAAGTACTCGTCTTATATTTGATGGAGCTCCATCAAATTCTCATGCAATGCGCAGCTGAAAATATATGTCTTTAAAACACATATGAAGCAAATTTTCAATTCTATTTGTGCCACGCATGTATAGCGCAATAAAGATCTAGAATCGTGTGCGATTTTGGCTTTTCGCCATGCGATACATGTTTGATTTTGCACGAATAATAATGGAGGCTTTAAAGATCAAACTTCATACATGTTACCCCACCCCAAATCAAACAAGTAGACTACCAAATTCAAGATCTAGACTTAATCCAACGTGTAGAACTAACTAGAATCCAAAATAATAACTACAGATACACAAAAGTATAATTTTTGTAAACAAAAATTTAAAACCTCAATATCACTAAAAACATAACAAAATTCGAAACAAATTACACGAATAGGTTACTAATACATATCTTAACGCGTAGTCCAATTTGCAAAAGTTTCGATTTTCAAAATTTGGTATTTCGAGAGAGTTAAGGTTAGAATAGAGAGAAAACGGTAGATTAGAAAAAAATAGTTTATTTATTGAATATAATTATCATGGTCATGGGTTCTCGGGTTTGACACACTTAACACTTTACCATATTTAACACACTTGACAATTTACCATATTTTTATATGTTTAATTTATTCGAAAATATTATAAATAGTTATTAAATTTTTCAATCAACTATTTATAATATGTAACTATTAGATATATAATTATATTTAGATCCTTAAACTAATTTTTAAAGTTGTTGGAATTTTTAGATCTTTTGCCTATTATATACTTTTAATTGTTGTTTAGATCTTTCAAGTATATATGTTTATATATTTTAAATAGTTTATTAAATATTCCAAATATTTGATATTTCAACTAATTATTTAGAATTATATATATATATTACTTGTACAATTTTAAATAAAAATAATAAAAAATATTTAATTTTAAATAAATAAGAAAATGTAATATTAGTATAAACCCGCTAAAAACGTTATTTAATAAAATAATATATATATATATATATAATGTTTAATACAATCAAATATAAAAAAAACTAAGAAGCTTGATCTTCAAAGTTATAAGTTGGCGGTGGAGGTGTGGAGTACGAGGAAGATCACCATCCATCTATTGAGCAACCACATTCAAATTCATCTTGGCCATCATTGGTCGCATGAATTCGATTTGTTCTAGTTGGATGTTATGTACTTCACTGTACATCTTGACGTGTTCATTATGTACTCATTCCATATATTGGCGATCAGAAAATTGTTGTTGTTGTTGAGAATAACTCCCCGCATTGGAAGCGGTATGATGATGTGTGGCTTGCTAATGAAAACCTGAAGATGGACGAGATGGTTTGAAAATATCGTTAGATTGCCATATATCTAAAGACTGTTGTGTGATGATTGTTGTGTGATGATTGTACAAGAAATCATTTTATTTATAAAGTTTTTTTTTCTGTCCAAAATCGGATATCTAATTTGGCAAATTGGATATCTGATTGGCTACGACTATTTTTTAAAAAAAATTGATCAAATCGGATATATGATTTGGCCAGTCGAATATCTGATTTGATCCAAAAATTTAAAAATATATAATTGTGAAAAATCAGATATCTGATTTTCTTTTTTTAAAAAAAATAGTTTTTTCTCTATAAATAGAGTAGAAACTCACTCAGTTCTCACTCATCTTTTAAATCATCTCTCAAGCACAATTATTCTTATAAAAGCTCCCAAAAAACAAGTTATTATTACTGTTACATTCATCTTCTACAAGATCTCCTTTTACATTCATTTTTCTACAATCTTCGATCAAAATTCACAATCGATCAAATCAATCAAGTTTGCTTGGGCGAAGATTATAATTGTTTGATATTTGTTTTGATTACTAATTTATTCCTATTTTTAAAAAAAATACAAAAAAATTTAAGTTATTTTTTCATAGTTAATGTTTTTATAAATTTATTTTCCTTTTAGTTATTTATGATATTGTTTGATATTAGTTTTGATTACTGGTTTTTTTATATTTTAGAACTTTAAAATATTTTAGCTTATTTTTTCACAATTTGTTTTAAATGGCTTCAAAGCGGCAAAATACCTCGAGTAACCAAAGTCGTAGGTCTAATGTCTAACATTTTCATCTCCCTAATCCCGATCTAAATTCTTGTGGTGGTGATATACATGTTCCCATTAATGGTCTAGAATATCTAAACTTTGAAACACATTCTTTCCATGGTAGTGGTGGTTCGAAATCTAGGAAGAAAACATCTTAGACATGAGAGAATTTTACTGAGAATCCTAATGATAAACCAACTCAGTGTAATCATTATTCAAGATCATATATCTATAAAGTTGGAACTATAAATTGTGGCGGCAGGGGTATGACGGGGCATTTGTTGTCTCATAACTTTTTTATCCTTTTAAAATTTATGAAGAATGGAATATATCTATGGATCATCAAACCGATCATGCTTATGAATTTAATCAAAATACACATATGGAATAAACCATGTTATATGATGGTGGTACTTCACAACCGTTTAGTTTTGGCAAGAATTAGAGGTATGTTAATTGGATGCGTAATGAGGTAAACCCAAGAGCTACACAAATCTCACGTAGCTTTATATGATCGAAACTTTTAAATATTATTTAAAACAAAAACAAATCATTCATGATACTATGTTAGCTTTGTCATGGAATGTTTCTCTTACTAGTGATATAGCTATAGTTAATAATTTTGATATGTTGTGTGTTAGTATACATTGGATGGATCCTCATTGATAACCCAAAGAAGAATTACGAGGTTTAAATATATTGGCAAAAACAACGTTTCTATAATTAGAGAGAGTATATTTGACTGTATGAATGTTTTTCAAACTAAAAAATAAAATTATGTCTATTTCGTTCGACAATGCATTTGTGAACGCGAGAGCTATTGAGTATTTTAAAAATAATTATAACTCTTTATTTCCTAAAATGTTTCACACTAAACGTTTATGTCATATACTTCAATTTACCGTAAAAGATGGAATAAGAATCACAACAGAGGATTTTATTAATCCTATTAAAGAAGGAGTCATACTATGCTCGACCTCAGTTCCTAAAAATGATTGGAAAAAACTTGTTAAGGGTAGTGGAAAGCCATTAAAAAATACTTATTTTAGATGTCGAACTTGACATAACTCTGCATATTATCTTCTTGCGCGTGCTTATACATATAAAGAAGAGATTATTGCGTTTTATAATGGACATTTTCCTAATAAAGCTCTTTAAAATTAAAATTGGTTTTATCATTTTACAATGTTAAGGTTCTTAAGACTTTTTAATGATGCAATTAAAATATTTTCTACTTAATATACTCATAATATTTACTTAGCCTTTTATTAAATTACTAATCTTTCCAAACATATGAATAAATATATGATAAAAATGTATGTCTAAAAATAGTACCCAATATGGAAACAAAATCTATAAATTATTTTCATTCAATCTTAACCACTTATGCTATTGGGTATATTTTTTATCCTTTTAAACGACAAACACGATTTAAATTTTGAGTTAATTATTTTTATCAAGCCTTAAAACTTCATGAAAATGTAACCTATAACCCCAAAGTATATATTCAAGAAGTTGAAGATTATATTTATATAATGTATAATAGGTATGTTAAAAGATATGGGATAAATATAAATTGTAAATTTTCAAATGTATATGGTAATTGTATCCATAAGGGTGATGAGGAAATTGTCCTAACTATGTCGAAATAGCAATGCTAGATATGGGGTAAATAAGAGAAACCCCTCAAGTTGATAACGAAGTGGCTAGCTATTTGAATATCCGATTTGAGTTAACTCAGTATGACTCCAAAAAAAACCTCTTGATATCTTAAGGTGGTGGAGTAACAAGGAATACGAGTTTCCTATTCTTTGCAGGTTAGTCAAATAAAAAAAATTCAACAGTTATGTTTATAGTTTCAACTGAATGTGCATTTAGTCGGGCCATGCTGCAATACACGACTTGTAGTATTTATAATCAACCTATAAAACTAATCAAATTATAATAAAACTATAATAATGTTATACTACTTTTAAATTACAATATACAAACTATATAGCAATTTGTTTATCAAACAATAACATCACTTGTACTAATAAATAATATCAAAATATAACAACACATGTAGTATTTATAATCAAATCATAATAATAATCAAAGTTTGATAATAAAATTATAATAACCTTATACTAACTTTAAATTATAATATACAAACTATATAACAATTGATTTATCAAAGAATAAGAATACTTGTACTAGTAAATAATATCAAAATATAACAATAATTGTAGTATTTACAATCAAACCATAGTAATAATCAGAGTCTAATAATAAAACTATAATAACCTTATATTATACTACTTATAAATTATAATATATAAACTATATAACAATTTGTTTATCAAACATTAACAACACTTGTACTAGTATATAATATTAATATATAACTCATAGTGTTCGAAATGATCCAAACAGCTCATCCTATAATGTTCAAAGGGCTGTTCGGGAATTCACACATCACTTCTTTTAAAGACAATCGGATACAAATCGATCTCATGACTCAGTTGCCTACTAGCACATATTTACTCATCTAACCTTGGACTTAAACCCATAAACGTAATATTTAAACATAAGATCCGACCCATAAGACCTATGGGTCCTAAAAAACCTATAAATACTTCAACCACATTCATTAAGAGGGTTGGACTTTTTCAAAACACATTTAATACTAGTACACACCTCTTTTCTCTCACTACACCTCGTAAAACTCTTAACAGTATCCACACATTACCCATACTGCCCTCATACCACAAATTCATCTCACCAAATTGGTGACCACAGTGGGAGAACGATGGTGCCCGAATTTTACATTCAAAACCAGTAAGAAAAATAGTTCGTATGGATACCGAATGAGCAAAATGCACCACCTTCTCAGGTGGAAGGTACAAAATAAAATCATGAATATATTAACAAGGAACGAGACCAGCTGAGGGTTGAAATAGAGGCGTTAAGAGCCATAAGGCAAGCAAAGAAAGGTATTAAGGAGAAATCCGGGGCATCGGTGCCTCACCATACTGATAATCCTAGAGAAAATGAACCATCTGTAAAAACACACCTTAGTTCCAAAAAGACATATCGGTCCAAACATGTTGAAAGTTCTAAATCGAAATCATCCAATAGCTCTTCGAATGAGGCAAAATTGGAAGAATCATTGGAAATGATGTAACTGTCATTTAAAAGATCAATGTACACACTTGTGTTTCTTATGTAGAATAAACAAACAAACGGTTTGATCTTATCTAAATAACTAACATAATAACTGATATTAACACGTAATCAAATTCAATGTTAATCCAACATTCTCCCCCTTAACATTGAACTTGACTGTTGTCTTCGTAGTCATCTGCCTGATCTTCCTCTTTATCCGAAGAGTTCCTGAAGATCTTGTCAGAAAGAAGATAAAATTAACCTATAGACATTCAAGGAAAAGGGATCGACATGGTAAACTCAAAAAGCATTAGGGCAGAAAATCATCTCATAAGTGTATCAATAAGTTGTTGATCGATCCGTTTGCTTTCCAGTCTGAGCCAGGTATTTTTGCAACTCCTAATGAGGATACTGATTTTAGTCGAAGTAAAAACTGGAGACAATCTCCTCTGTTTGCAAAAATATTGTTCGGACATCTTCCTAAAAGGTTTGATAGCACTAAGATAGAGAAGTATGATAGTAGTAGGAATCCAGACAATCACTTGGAGCAGTTTAAAAACTTTATGATGAGCTTTGACGACGATGATAAGCTTTTGTGTATAGCATTTTCTCAAACTTTTCGGGAAGCACTATTAAAAGATATAATAATTTGCCTCGAGGGTGTATCAGAAATTTTGATACTTTTTGGGTTGCCTTCCGAATGCATTTTGTTGGAAGTAAGAAACTGAAAGGAAATGGGGATACCATAATCCACTGTGTACAAGAACCGAACGAGTCTCTGAAAGATTACATAAGTCGTTTCGTGAATACGAAGAATGGGTTGGCAGAATGCTTTGAGAAAGTAGCAATAGATTCTCTTAGGTAAGGATTAAACCCAGGGAATTTAGCTGATTCAGTGACTCAGAAAAAAGCTATGAATTGGGGTGGCTTGTTAAACTAAGTGGGAAAACAGATCATCGTAGAAGAAACTAAGAAGACTAGAATTTATAGTCAAGCCAAATCAACTACTTCTCCAACCACTAACCAATCTGGTTACATACCAAAGGAGGTTGGACAAGGACCTAACCGGTCTAAACAATCTCAATCCAAATAGAGTCAGGCTTTAAACCAGCAATCTAAGAGTAAAAGGGGTCCTTGGATCCAACCTGAGTGGTTCTCTGAGTTGAAAGAGAATGTGGCCATTATCTATGACAAAACAAAGGGTGAAGTAAATTACCGAAAGCCAGCAGTATTGCAGTCCTCTAGGGAAAGTCGAAGCACCTGGTTTTGCCATTATCACAATGATATAGGCCACAATACTCAAGATTATATAGCATTGAAGCAGGAAGACCGGAATCTTATTGAAAGAAATAAGCTAGGAGCTTATGTTAAAAGGTGAAATGGATATAAGCTTGAAAATGTCCCCGGACGGGTCCTTCAAACAATCCCGGGCCATCTGCTCAAGAGGGAGCAATGGTGATTCTTGAAAGATTTGATGTGGACTCCGATTATCTGGATCCAGATCCCGTTCGAAATAAAGTGGGAGTTATAATAGAAGAAACTAAGATGATGTCCATGTTAATCATATTCTTTGAATCGTTAACCATTTTTGGAGGAGACACTGTAACTGCACCTAATTCTTTATCAAGAAAGATGTATGTCCACAATCTGACTACCCATCTAGAAGAGGGGATGTCTTCATACAAATGCAAGTCCTCATCCCCTTTTATAGTCTTTGATGAAGATGATCTAAGAAATATTGCTGGCCCTCATGAGGATGCGGTGGTTATAGGAGCTTCTATTGGAGGGAATGATATACGTCGAACTCTGATTTATACGGGAAGTTCGGCTAATGTCATTTTCCTAAGCTTCTATAAACAGATGAAGAATCTAGCTATTGTTCAACGTTCGAACAGAACTATTGTGGGCTTCACATGGAGCTCAGCAGATATGATTGGAGAATTTGAAGAAGAAGTGTTGTTGGGAAATGGGCCTTTTAAGAAGATGTTAAGAGTACCGTTTGTTGTGGTAGATTGTCCCACATCACAAAATGTCATTTTTGGAAGGTCTTGGCTTTCTAGAATACATGTTGTGGCTTCTACGGTCAACCAATGTTTGAAATATGCAGTTCAGGGGCAGGTAGGAACTGTCCAAAGCAGTCAGAAGATAGCCAGAGAGTGCTATGCCACTGCTCTTGCTCCTAAGACATTGGGGGTTATTTGGATTGATAAGGATTAGCAGTTACAGGAGCCTCTTGTTGAGGAAGTTAAAATTGATGACCCCATAGAGGCTTCCAATGTTATAATACCTATTGAAGAAATTGAAGTTCATTCCATTGCCGAAGGTAAATTTGTTAAGATCGGCTCCAAGTTGACACCAAAATTAAAGAAGAAGTTGTTATCTTTTTTGTTCAACAATCAGCATGTGTTTGCATGGTGCAACAGTGATGTAATTGGAGTACCAGCAGATGTTATTTCACATAAATTGTATGTCCAAAGTGATGTTGTGCCCCTTGTACAAAAAAAACATTTTCCAAGGAAAAAACAGATGTGATAGTTCAAAAGGTTGATAGACTAACTAAGATGGGA
The DNA here is from genome assembly GCA_036936605.1 of Limnanthes douglasii subsp. nivea. Classification (NCBI taxonomy): domain Eukaryota; kingdom Viridiplantae; phylum Streptophyta; class Magnoliopsida; order Brassicales; family Limnanthaceae; genus Limnanthes; species Limnanthes douglasii. Next base: position 215,714,251 of record JAUPFV010000004.1, read on the forward strand.
CACATGAAAGAGTCCCAATATCCTCTATGGACTGCCAATCCAGTTTTAGTCAAGAAAAAGATCGGTAAATAGCGCATGTGTATTGATTTTACTGATCTCAACAGAGCTTGTCCAAAGGGCCTTTATCCAGTCCTCCGGATTGATCAGTTAGTAAACTCTACATCTGGGAACAAATTGTTATCCTTTGTGGATGCTTTTTCAGGGTTAACCAGATACAAGTAGATCCGAACGATCAAGACCATACCACTTTCATCACTGATAGAGGGCTTCACTGTTATAAAGTAATGCCATAAGGATAGAAAAATATTGTGGCAACTTATCATATATTGGTAAACAAAACATTTGCTAGTTAGATCGGCAAAACATGGAAATATACATAGATGATATGATGGTTAAAAGTATGGAAGAGGATCTACACATAATTGACCTTCAGGAGACATTTGTTAACCTAGAGGTTGTGAATTTTGAAATTGAATCCAGAGAAGTGTGTGTTTGGGGTCCGATCTGGGAAATTCTTAGGCTATATAATAAGTGAAGAGGGTATCCAACCTGATCCGGATCAACTTAACGCCTTGTTAGAAATGGATCATCCTCGGAATGTTAAAGAAGTTCAAAGGCTCATTGGGAGATTGGCTGCTCTGAATAGATTCATTTCAAGATTATTGGACAAATGTGATCCCTTCTTCCAGGTATTAGAAAATATTAAAAACTTCAATTGGTCCCCACAATGTGACCAGGCTTTCATTCGAATAAAGAAGCACTTATCATCACCCAAGACTCTCTTCAAACCTATTCTAGAGGAAAGACTCTATGTATACTTGGTTGTGTCACAATGTGCCATTCTATATGATGGAGACACTTTCTAAATAATACAAAACCCTAACCTATTTTCTATCTTTTGTTCTTTATTTAACAGTTTTAATATAAAATAACTAGTAGCAAGTACATCCGTCATTAAACAAGCAATATTAGTAATAATGACAATATTAAACTTTCTCAAATGATTTGTAAAACCATCGTAGAATGACACATCAGAATTTTGAATCCAGCTAACATTCTTGAATGCGTTGCTTAGTGTATATTTGCTGGCTTCGGACGGATCAAACAATATTTTGAAAGTTCGGCCATGCGACTCACTTCTTCGTACAAGATTTTGGGTTTTTAGTTTTGTACTTTCAATACTTTACTTGATCGATGCAATCCGATAAATTCATTCGCTTCCATATTTTGGGATGGATGATAGTATCGAGCCAAGACTCCATGACGATCACCGTTGAGATATTTCCCCATGTTCTCCCAAGAAGGGTGAGAACTTTTATGTTTTCTAGTCCCGGTAATACTGTGATGGTACAATCTTTTATGATGTATCCGAAATTTCTCGAACCGTTTTTTAATTGAGTTGTAAGGTAGTATGTCTCGTTGGGGGTCCATACATACATATTATATTTTGGAAAACAACGAGAGTGAATATGAAGATAAATTCAATTATACCGTGGATATCACAATCCTTGTAGAAATGACTTCCTTCATGGGCATACAAAGTGTTTTTGTGTAAAAAAAAGACATATCGGTAAGAAAATCGTAAATGAAGCACTATTCCAGAGAGCAACAACCTGTTCATCTGTCGGGTCAAGCGATATATGACAACAAATCTTTTTTCTTTGGCAACTAACAAAACAATTAGCAAATTCATTTCTTTCCCAACCGACAAAAAATAAAATAAAAACTATTAGAATTAGACCATATATATATAACTCATAAAGCAATGCATTTGGCAACAAATCAATTTTCTTCAGTAAAACAATTAGATTTAAAACATAAGAAAAATAAATATAAGTGTGAACCATACATTCAAATACTCTAAAAAGTGAGATAGGAATAATTTTTAAGGTAACGAAAATATATTTTGGTGATAAACATATAATTAAATACTCTACAAAGTGAGATAAGAATAATTTTTAAGATAACGCATATTTTGGTGATCAATACATAATCAAGTACTCTAAAAAAATGAGATAAGAATAGTTTTTAAGGTAACACATATATTTTGGTGATCAATATATAATCAAATACTCTAAAATGTGAGATAAGAATAGTTTTTAAAGTAACACATATATTTTGGTGTTCAACATATAATTTAATAATGTAAAAAGTGAGATAAAATAACACAGATATTCTGGTGATCAACGTATAATCAAATACTCTAAAAAGTGAGATAAAAATAGTTTTTAAGGTAACACGTAGATATTTTGTTTATCAACATATAATCAAATACTCTAAAAAAGTGAGATAAGAATAGTTTTAATGTATCACAGATATTTTGGTGATCAACATATATTCAAATATTCTAGAAAGTGAGAAGAGAATAGTTTTTAATATAACACAAATATTTTGGAGATTAACATATATTTAAATATTCTAAAAAGTTAAATAAGAATATTTATACCTAATGTGACAGAATCAAAGGTTTCGTAACCTTTTCTTCTACTGAAATCTGAGGTGGTTTTTGTGAGGTTGATTTCGTTTCCGTAGAATACTATATTTCTTTTGTTCTTGCGAATCAATATGTTCTCTTTGTACACTTCAGGGTGTACGTAGAACACATAAAACGTACTACGTATGGCAGGAGCATTTTGCACGGCTTCTGAAATTATGGTATAGTTTCTACCCCGACTTTGGTCACGACTACGTGGTATTCCGGTGGAATCTCTAACTCAAAGTAACAGAAAAAAGTTGAAAGAAAACAAAGCGAGATATAGGATAGATACTTAAAACCAGGGGCGGATCCATAACTAAAATTAAAGGTAAGTTAAAAAAAGTTATAAATACAAAAAAGTAACAAAATTACAAGACATTTATGCTAAACTTGTGCTATATTTATGTTATATTTGTACTTAATTTACACGAAACTTACGAAAATTTGTGCTAATTTTTCATGGAACATAGAAATATATAACACATTAATCTATATCTAACTACGTGGTTTAAGCATTAATCTATACCAAACTATATGGTTTAAACATAAAATCGCACTGAAATAAGTGATAAGCACATGAAATATTTAATTACATTATCAATTTATACTCAACTACATGGTTTAAGCAGTAAGCAACAGTTAAATAAGTAGTAAAAACAACAAACATTAAATCAAACTAGATATAATTTTTATATGTTTTAGGGTAGGTCATAACATATATGGCTACCCTCGTAATTTTCCCTTGCCGCACCGTGTTTATTTTATTTTTTTAAATTATAATACGAATATCACTAAAGAATAATAATTATGATATATCGTACATCACTATATCATGTTAATCATGGGATTTGTTTATATAAATATTCAATGACCGCATCCTAAGCTGTGATCATAGAGTTAAACTTGTATATTACTCTTTTATTTGAAACCAATAAAAAATTGTTTAATTTTATTATATCAAAAGATATTGTAATAATTTTAAAAACCTAACTTATAATAATAATTGTGTTGTTTGAATTTAATAACTAAATATATTAAACTTTTTATATAATATATAATATATTAATATTACATTAATTAAAAGAAATAATAAATGTATCACATTCTTTTTTATAATAGCGCAAACTATAAAAATAAAATTTAAAGTTGTTACTTTTTCAAAAGTTTTGAAAATTTATAGTTTTTTTCTTTTTCTTTTTTAAAAATGATTTTTATTAAAATAATAAGGATCCACATCCGTCCTAAAAAAGGGCTACACCTGAACATGCACTTAGCAATGAGAGAGATAAATCAAAATTTTCAAGTCTAAAACAAAGTACAAAGCGGCAAACATTTCTGCTAAATTGATTAAAACTTGAGCTGGAAATCAATCGAAAAAGGAGAGTCTAGAGAAAGATTGAAAGAGCCGAAATAGACTTTGAGGATTGGAGAAGCAATTTTGAGCAAGAGATGAGGACAAAGGATTGTCTAAATACATAAAGGATCTCAAAAGGAGATGAAACCAATCTTTGACAAGCAAAGGATGCTGAAGTTGATGTCCGAATATGTAAAATTGGAGAGCCAACCAGTATGGACTGATTTGACGCAATTGAGTAACGATTCTTATTAGCCAGAAAATAAAACAGAGGCCAACTAAAAAAAGAGAAGAGAAGAGGCACCTGAAAAAAATGATGTCGAAATGTAAATTCTACTTGAAATAAGGTTAATTAATCTCACAAAATGATAATTGAAAATTCAAGAACAATAGATGAAGATAGAGCTATAGATAGATGAATGATATTTTAGTAGTTAAATAAATCTCTAATGGAAGCAAGTTTATATCCAGTGAGGCAGATGAGGATCAATCTGAAGAGAATAGTAGAGCCACCAAGGTTAATATATTATTGATTTTTCTGGTTATTATTCAGCTTTTTATTTGGCGCTATATTTATGTTATTTATTTTTGGATCTCATATCTTATTTGAATCCATCCAATCTAACTTATTTTTACCAAATTGGTGTCTTCTAAGAAAAATGACTGATACTCAGAAGTACCGTCAAATTCAAAGCAAAAGAATACTTCATTTATTAACATGAACGATGTTTGTGGATGAGTGGAAGATTAAGAACTACATGCATCATTTACGACTATTCAGATGACATCACGTGATCTAAGGGAGGAGCAAGTCACAATGTTGTAAGATATAATGTTTACCACTCATCAGCCAATAGTAAAACCAATTATCCAACATCCTGGAGATGACAATGAGAAGGAGGATGTCATAAAACGGCTAATTTTGATAACACGTTAGCTATACTTAGTTAAACATAAGTTGATAACATATTCAAATCATAATAATTTTAAAACAAACCATCCTAATAGATTAAACATAAGTTGATATTTTTGAAACAAACCATCCTAATAGATTAAACATAAGTTGATAACATGTTTTTGAAATCTTAAAGCAAATCATAATAATCTTCAAAGAAACTATCCTAATAGATTTAACATATTACTACCTAACTACTCTTATCTAATTATTACAACTAAACCTCACTCTGCTTGGTTTTTATAGTGTGAATCTTGATCTTGCTCACTTTCTGATCCTGCTCTCGGAACAACTCACAAATAATTAAATCAGCTTTGCAAATTTCCTTTCTCATGGGAATATTTTCGCGTTTCTTTACACAGATGCAACCGTCTTCCAAAGATTGAACTTTAGTTTTGAATTGTCCACCAGCATTGGCGAGGATTACTGTCTCACCAAATACCAATTTATGACGTTTGATAATCCTTTGTGGAATGTGTTGTAACCTCAAAACATATTTTTAATAGCTATTGTTAAACATATTTTTAATAGCTATTGTTAATTCATCTGTTAGAAAAAAGATATGAACAAATATGTACCAAAAGAGGCCTCATCGAGTATTTTGTCTCAAAATAAAGATTATTCGGATGATTGAAGATCTTAGTCGCATCAAAGTTTTTTCAACCAGCGGAATGAGCTCTTCTACTTTGGGATCTAGATGAGTAGCCTACATATTAAAACATAAAAATAAACATAAACATCATAACAATCTGTTCAAGATCCAGTTTCAAAGTTTGTTTCTTCATCATAGAAATTTGGTTGGAGTCAAGCTCAAGTCATCTGAAATGAGCTAGACTACTCTAAAGATTGTCATACTCATGAGAGGCACTTTGAGAGTCGATATTTAGAATCCCTTAAAGATCACAAAACCTCAACAATTTGTACAACTGAAAAGAGCTAATGCACCTCAAAAAAAATATTCAAGTTATAACTAGCAAGAGACTCGATGCGCAAACCCAAAGAAGCTTTAAGCATATATCAGAAGCGCATCTCTTATTTTATAAATTTCGAGTCGAATCAGGTTTCATCAAAGTACTGAAGCTAAACAGCCAGACTAACACAGTTGAATCTACTTATAGCCACTTTAGAATTCAAAGATCATAACTTTCTAAACCTAATAACCCATTAGCAATCTGGTCCGAGAAGAACAGCCAAACTATAATAATTAAACACTTACTCAAAATATCATAGTTAAATTATGAACATAGTAGTAGTAATATATGTGAGGAATCAACCTTATTAGCAATAAAAGCTTCATCTTTAAATATAAAAAAAAGTAACAAAATTATAAGACATTTATGCTAAACTTGTGCTATATTTATGTTATATTTGTACTTAATTTACACGAAATTTACGAAAATTTGTGCTAAATTTTCATGGAACATGGAAATACTATAACACATTAATCTATACCTAACTACATGGTTTAAACATCAATTAATACCACTATATGGTTTAAACATAAAATCGCACTGAAATAAGTGATAAGCACATGAAATACTTAATTACATTATCAATTTATACTCAACTACATGGTTTAAGGAGTAAGCAACGGTTAAATAAGTAGTAAGAACAACAAACATTAAATCAAACTAGATATAATTTTTATATGTTTTAGGGTAGGTCATAACATATATGGCTACCCTCGTAATTTTCCCTTGCCGCGCCGTGTTTATTTTATTTTTTTCAATTATAATACGAATATCACTAAAGAATAATAATTATGATATATCTTACATCACTATATCATGTTAATCATGGGATTTGTTTATATAAATATTCAATGACCGTATCCTAAGCTGTGATCATAGAGTTAAACTTGTATATTACTCTTTTATTTGAAACCAATAAAAAATTGTTTAATTTTATTATATCAAAAGATATTGTAATAATTTTTAAACCTAACTTATAATAATATATGTGTTGTTTGAATTTAATAACTAAATATATTAAACTTTTTTATATAATATATAATATATTAATATTACATTAATTAAAAGAAATAATAAATATATCTCATTCTTTTTTATAATGGCGCAAACTATAAAAATAAAATTTAAAGTTGTTACTTTTTCAAAAGTTTTGAAAATTTATAGTTTTTTTCTTTTTCTTTTTTAAAAATGATTTTTATTAAAATAATAAGGATCCACATCCGTCCTAAAAGAGGGCCACACCTGAACATGCACTTAGATATCAGAGAGATAAATCAAAATTTTCAAGTCTAAAACAAAGTACAAAGCGGCAAACATTTCTGCTAACTTGATTAAAACTTGAGCTGGAAATCAATCGAAAAGGAGAGTCTGGAGAAAGATTAAAAGAGTCGAAATAGACTTTGAGGATTGGAGAAGCAATTTTGAGCAAGAGATGAGGACAACGGATTGTCTAAATACATAAAGGATCTCAAAGAGAGATGAACCCAATCTTTGACAAGCAAAGGATGCTGAAGTTCATGTCTGAATATGTAAAATTGGAGAGCCAACCAGTATGGACTCATTTGACGCAATTGAGTAACGATTCTTATTAGCCAGAAAATTAAACAGAGGCCAACTAAAACGAGAAGAGAAGAGGCACCTGAAAAAAATGATGTCGAAATGTAAATTCTACTTGAAATAAGGTTAATTAATCTCACAAAATGATAACTGAAAATTCAAGAACAATAGATGAAGATAGAGCTATAGATAGATGAATGAGATTTTAGTAGTTAAATAAATCTCTAATGGAAGCAAGTTCCGGACTATATAGGATAACGATAGCTTTAAGATAGTTAGAAATATTAGCAAGGTTTATGTCCAGCGAGGCAGATGAGGATCAATCTGAAGAGAATAGTAGAGCCACCAAGGTTAATATATTATTGATTTTTCTGGTTATTATTCAGCTTTTTATTTGGCGCTATATTTATGTTATTTACTTTTGGATCTCATATCTTATCTGAATCCATCCAATCTAACTTATTTTTACCGAATTGGTGTCTTCAATGAAAAACGACTGATACTCAGAAGTACCGTCAAATTCAAAGCAAGAGAATACTTCATTTATTAACATGAACGATGTTTGTGGATGAGTGGAAGATTAAGAACTACATGCATCATTTACGACTATTCAGATGACATCACATGATCTAAGGGAGGAGCAAGTCACAATGTTGTAAGATATAATGTATACCACTCATCAGCCAATAGTAAAACCAATTATCCAACATCTTGGAGATGACAATGAGAAGGAGGATGTCATAAAACGGCTAATTTTGATAACACGTTAGCTATACTTAGTTAAACATAAGTTGATAACATATTCAAATCATAATAATTTTGAAACAAACCATCCTAATAGATTAAACATAAGTTGATAACATGTTTCTGAAACCTTAAAGCAAATCATAATAATCTTCAAAGAAACTATCCTAATATATTTAACATATTACTACCTAACTACTCTTATCTAATTATTACAATTAAACCTCACTCTGCTTGGTTTTTATAGTGTGAATCTTGATCTTGCTCACTTTCTGATCCTGCTCTCGGAACAACTCACAAATAATTAAATCAGCTTTGCAAATTTCCTTTCTCATGGGAATGTTTTCGCGTTTCTTTACACAGATGCAACCGTCTTCCAAAGATTGAACTTCAGTTTTGAATTGTCCACCAGCATTGGCGAGGATTACTGTCTCACCAAATACCAATTTATGACGTTTGATAATCCTTTGTGGAATTTGTTGTAACCTCAAAACATATTTTTAATAGCTATTGTTAAACATATTTTTAATAACTATTGTTAATTCATCTGTTAGAAAAAAGATATGAACAAATATGTACCAAAAGAGGCCTCATCGAGTATTTTGTCTCAAAATAAAGATTATTCGGATGATTGAAGATCTTAGTCGCATCAAAGTTTTTTCAACCAACGGAATGAGCTCTTCTACTTTGGGAACTAGATGAGTAGCCTACATATTAAAACATAAAAACAAACATAAACATCATAACAATCTGTTCAAGATCCTGTTTCAAAGTTTGTTTCTTCATCATAGAAATTTGGTTGGAGCCAAGCTCAAGTCATCTGAAATGAGCTAGACTACTCTAAAGATTGTCAAACTCATGAGAGGCACTTTGAGAGTCGATATTTAGAATCCCTTAGAGATCACAAAACCTCAACAATTTGTACAACTGAAAAGAACTAATGCACCTCAAAAAATATATTCAAGTTATAACTAGCAAGAGACTCGATGCGCAAACCCAAAGAAGCTTTAAGCATATATCAGAAGCGCATCTCTTATTTTATAAATTTCGAGTCGAATCAGGTTTCATCAAAGTACTGAAGCTAAACAGCCAGCAAAACACAGTTGAATCTACTTATAGCCACTTTAGAATTCAAAGATCATAACTTTCTAAACCCAATAACCCATTAGCAATCTGGTCCGAGAAGAACAACCAAACTATAATAATTAAACACTTACTCAAAATATCATAATTAAATTATGAACATAGTAGTAGTAATATGTGTGAGGAATCAACCTTATTAGCAATAAAAGCTTCATTTTTTAATGAACAATCAGACACGACTCATTCATTAAACCTATAACAATAACGAAAAACCAAACAATCATCAAAATTAACCTGCCCTGGCTTCACTTTCATTCTCCTCTTCATCATCACCATGAGCTTCTTAATAACTATCATGAAATATTGTCTCGATTGGAATTGCTTCCTCGTCCACCTGAGTCTCTGGATCGACGGTCTCTATTATCTTAAAATCAAACGTGAAGTTTCCATCAAATTGGAAGAAAATAGTAGAGCCTATATTATTGACTTTTTCTGGTTATTATTCAGCTTTTTATTTGGTGCTATATTTGTGTTATTTACTTTTGGATCTCATATCTTATCTGAATCCATCCAATCTAACTTATTTTTACCAAATTGGTGTCTTCTATGAAAAACAACTGATACTCAGAAGTACCGTCAAATTCAAAGCAAGAGAATACTTCATTTATTAACATGAACGATGTTTGTGGATGAGTGGAAGATTAAGAACTACATGCATCATTTACGACTATTCAGATGACATCACATGATCTAAGGGAGGAGCAAGTCATAATGTTGTAAGATATAATGTATACCACTCATCATCCAATAGTAAAACCAATTATCCAACATCCTGGAGATGACAATGAGAAGGAGGATGTCACAAAACGGCTAATTTTGATAACACGTTAGCTATACTTAGTTAAACATAAGTTGATAACATATTCAAATCATAATAATTTTGAAAAAAACCATCCTAATAGATTAAACATAAGTTGATAATTTTGAAACAAACCATCCTAATAGATTAAACATAAGTTGATAACATGTTTTTGAAATCTTAAAGCAAATCATAATAATCTTCAAAGAAACTATCCTAATAGATTTAACATATTACTACCTAACTACTTTTATCTAATTATTACAACTAAACCTCACTCTGCTTGGTTTTTATAGTGTGAATCTTGATCTTGCTCACTTTCTGATCCTGCTCTCGGAACAACTCACAAATAATTAAATCAGCTTTGCAACTTTCCTTTCTCATGGGAATGTTTTCGCGTTTCTTTATACAGATGCAACCGTCTTCCAAAGATTGAACTTCAGTTTTGAATTTTCCACCAGCATTGGCGAGGATTACTGTCTCACCGAATACCAATTTATGACGTTTGATAATCCTTTGTGGAATGGGCTGTAACCTCAAAACATAATTTTAATAGTTATTGTTAAACATATTTTTAATAGCTATTGTTAATTCATCTGTTAGAAAAAAATATGAACAAATATGTACCAAAAGAGGTCTCATCGAGTATTTTGTCTCAAAATAAAGATTATTCTGATGATCGAAGATCTCAGTCGCATCAAAGTTTTTTCGACCAGCGGAATGAGCTCTTCTACTTTGGGATCTAGATGAGTAGCCTACATATTAAAACATAAAAACAAACATAAACATCATAACAATCTGTTCAATATCCAGTTTCAAAGTTTGTTTCTTCATCATAGAAATTTGGTTGGAGCCAAGCTCAAGTCATCTGAAATGAGCTAGACTACTCTAAATATTGTCAAACTCATGAGAGGCACTTTGAGAGTCGATATTTAGAATCCCTTAGAGATCACAAAACCTCAACAATTTGTACAACTGAAAAGAACTAATGCACCTCAAAAAATATATTCAAGTTATAACTAGCAAGAGACTCGATGCGCAAACCCAAAGAAGCTTTAAGCATATATCAGAAGCACATCTTTTATTTTATAAATTTCGAGTCGAATCAGGTTTCATCAAAGTACTGAAGCTAAACAGCCAGCAAAACACAGTTGAATCTACTTATAGCCACTTTAGAATTCAAAGATCATAACTTTCTAAACCCAATAACCCATTAGCAATCTGGTCCGAGAAGAACAGCCAAACTATAATAATTAAACACTTACTCAAAATATCATAATTAAATTATGAACATAGTAGTAGTAATATGTGTGAGGAATCAACCTTATTAGCAATAAAAGCTTCATTTTAAAATGAACAATCAGACACAACTCATTCATTAAACCTATAACAATAACAAAAACCAAACAATCATCAAATTTAACCTGCCCTGGCTTCACTTGCATTCTCCTCTTCATCATCACCATGAGCTTCATAATGACTATCATGAAACATTGTCTCGAGTGGAATTGCTTCCTCGTCCACCTGAGTCTCTGGATCGACGGTCTCTATTATCTTAAAATCAAACGTGAAGTTTCCATCAAATTGGAAGAAAATAGTAGAGCCTATATTATTGATTTTTTCTAGTTATTATTCAACTTTTTATTTGGTGCTATATTTATGTTATTTACTTTTGGATCTCATATCTTATCTGAATCCATCCAATCTAACTTATTTTTACCAAATTGGTGTCTTCTATGAAAAACGACTGATACTCAGAAGTACCGTCAAATTCAAAGCAAGAGAATACTTCATTTATTAACATGAACGATGTTTGTGGATGAGTGGAAGATTAAGAACTACATGCATCATTTACGACTATTCAGATGACAGCGCATGATCTAAGGGATGAGCAAGTCACAATGTTGTAAGATATAATGTATACCACTCATCAACCAATAGTAAAACCAATTATCCAACATCTTGGAGATGACAATGTGAAGGAGGATGTCATAAAACGGCTAATTTTGATAACACGTTAGCTATACTTAGTTAAACATAAGTTGATAACATATTCAAATCATAATAATTTTGAATCAAACCATCCTAATAGATTAAACATAAGTTGATAATTTTGAAACAAACCATCCTAATAGATTAAACATAAATTGATTACATGTTTCTGAAATCTTAAAGCAAATCATAATAATCTTCAAAGAAACTATCCTAATAGATTTAACATATTACTACCTAACTAATCTTATCTAATTATTACAACTAAACCTCACTCTGCTTGGTTTTTGATAGTGTGAATCTTGATCTTGCTCACTTTCTGATCCTGCTCTCGGAACAACTCACAAATAATTAAATCAGCTTTGCAAATTTCCTTTCTCATGGGAATATTTTCGCGTTTCTTTACACAGATGCAACTGTCTTCCAAAGATTGAACTTCAGTTTTGAATTTTCCACCAGCATTGGCGAGGATTACTGTCTCACCGAATACCAATTTATGACGTTTGATAATCCTTTATGGAATGTGCTGTAACCTCAAAACATATTTTTAATAGCTATTGTTAAACATATTTTTAATAGCTATTGTTAATTCATCTGTTAGAAAAAAGATATGAACAAATATGTACCAAAAGAGGTCTCATTGAGTATTTTGTATCAAAATAAAGATTATTCTGATGATCGAAGATCTCAGTCGCATCAAAGTTTTTTCAACCAGCGGAATGAGCTCTTCTACTTTGGGATCTAGATGAGTAGCCTACATATTAAAACATAAAAACAAACATAAACATCATAACAATCTGTTCAATATCCAGTTTCAAAGTTTGTTTCTTCATCATAGAAATTTGGTTGGAGCCAAGCTCAAGTCATCTGAAATGAGCTAGACTACTCTAAAGATTGTCAAACTCATGAGAGGCACTTTGAGAGTCGATATTTAGAATCCCTTAGAGATCACAAAACCTCAACAATTTGTACAACTGAAAAGAACTAATGCACCTCAAAAAAAATATTCAAGTTATAACTAGGAAGAGACTCGATGCGCAAACCCAAAGAAGCTTTAAGCATATATCAGAAGCGCATCTCTTATTTTATAAATTTCGAGTCGAATCAGGTTTCATCAAAGTACTAAAGCTAAACAGCCAGCAAAACACAGTTGAATCTACTTATAGCCACTTTAGAATTCAAAGATCATAACTTTCTAAACCCAATAACCCATTAGCAATCTGGTCCGAGAAGAACAGCCAAACTATAATAATTAAACACTTACTCAAAATATCATAATTAAATTATGAACATCGTAGTAGTAATATGTGTGAGGAATTCAACCTTATTAGCAATAAAAGCTTCATTTTTAAATGAACAATCAGACACAACTCATTCATTAAACCTATAACAATAACGAAAAACCAAACCACCATCAAATTTAACATGCCCTGGCTTCACTTTCATTCTCCTCTTCATCATCACCATGAGCTTCATAATGACTATCATGAAACATTGTCTCGAGTGGAATTGCTTCCTCGTCCACCTGAGTCTCTAGATCGACGGTCTCTATTATCTTAAAATCAAACGTGAAGTTTCCATCAAATTGGAAGAAAATAGTAGAGCCACCAAGGTTAATATATTATTAATTTTTCTGGTTATTATTCAGCTTTTTATTTGGCTCTATATTTATTTTATTTACTTTTGGATCTCATATCTTATCTGAGTCCATCCAATCTAACTTATTTTTACCAAATTGGTGTCTTCTATGAAAAACGATTGATACTCAGAAGTACCGTCAAATTCAAAGCAGGAGAATACTTCATTTATTAACATGAACGATGTTTGTGGATGAGTGGAAGATTAAGAACTACATGCATCATTTACGACTATTCTGATGACTGATTTCTAACGTCTAGCACATGATCTAAGGGATGAGCAAGTCATAATGTTGTAAGATATAATGTATAGTACTCATCAGCCAATAGTAAAACCAATTATCCAACATCTTGGAGGTGACAATGAGAAGGAAGATGTCATAAAACGACTAATTTTGATAACACGTTAGCTATACTTAGTTAAACATAAGTTGATAACATATTCAAATCATAATAATTTTGAAACAACCCATCATAATAGATTAAACATAAGTTGATAATTTTGAAACAAACCATCCTAATAGATTAAACATAAGTTGATAACATGTTTCTGAAATCTTAAAGCAAATCATAATAATCTTCAAAGAAACTATCCTAATAAATTTAACATATTACTACCTAACTACTCTTATCTAATTATTACAACTAAACCTCACTCTGCTTGGTTTTTGATAGTGTGAATCTTGACCTTGCTCACTTTCGTATCCTGCTCTCGGAACAACTCACAAATAATTAAATCAGCTTTGCAAATTTCCTTTCTCATGGGAATGTTTTTGCGTTTCTTTACACAGATGCAACCGTCTTCCAAAGATTGAACTTTAGTTTTGAATTGTCCACCAGCATTGGCGAGGATTACTGTCTCACCAAATACCAATTTATGACGTTTGATAATCCTTTGTGGAATGTGCTGTAACATCAAAACATAATTTTAATAGCTATTGTTAAACATATTTTTAATAGTTATTGTTAATTCATCTGTTAGAAAAAAGATATGAACAAATATGTACCAAAAGAGGCCTCATCGAGTATTTTGTCTCGAAATAAAGATTATTCGGATGATCGAAGATCTCAGTCGCATCAAAGTTTTTTCGACCAGCGGAATGAGCTCTTCTACTTTGGGATCTAGATGAGTAGCCTACATATTAAAACATAAAAACAAACATAAACATCATAACAATCTGTTCAAGATCCAGTTTCAAAGTTTGTTTCTTCATCATAGAAATTGGGTTGGAGCCAAGCTCAAGTCATCTGAAATGAGCTAGACTACTCTAAAGATTGTCAAACTCATGAGAGGCACTTTGAGAGTCGATATTTAGAATCCTTTAGAGATCACAAAACCTCAACAATTTTTGTACAACTGAAAAGAACTAATGCACCTCAAAAAAATATATTCAAGTTATAACTAGCAAGAGACTCGATACGCAAACCCAAAGAAGCTTTAAGCATATATCAGAAGCACATCTCTTATTTTATAAATTTCGAGTCGAATAAGGTTTCATCAAAGTACTGAAGCTAAACAGCCAGCAAAACACAGTTGAATCTACTTATAGCCACTTTAGAATTCAAAGATCATAACTTTCTAAACCCAATAACTGCAATCTGGTCCGAGAAGAACAGCCAAACTATAAGAATTAAACACTTACTCAAAATATCATAGTTAAATTATGAACATAGTAGTAGTAATATGTGTGAGGGACCAACCTTATTAGCAATAAAAGCTTCATTTTTTAATGAATAATCAGACACAACTCATTCATTAAACCTATAACAATAACGTAAAACCAAACAATCATCAAATTTAACCTGCCATGGCTTCACTTTCATTCTCCTCTTCATCATCACCATGAGCTTCATAATAACTATCATGAAACATTGTCTCGAGTGGAATTGCTTCCTCGTCCACCTGAGTCTCTGGATCGACGGTCTCTATTATCTTAAAATCAAACGTGAAGTTTCCATCAAATTGAAAGAAAATCGTGTCGAACGGCTGTATGCAGTTGTTGAGGACAAATTTGTCAAATCCTCCCGTAAAGTAGATGATGTCGTCTTATTTTCTTGTTTTCATAATCCAAAGCTTGCCAGAAGTGTTCCTCGGAATAACAAGCTCATGAATTGGCTTACTCACCAGCTTCGAGTAAGCAAATGGAATAGGCTGCAATCTCTTAATAAGTGTTAAGGAGCTAACGGCTTACATATTTAACAATAAGAACCTTTTTTCCTCGGTGATCAAGACCATTAACACTAGAATCCTACCACATTATATGCTATAAAGAAGAAACTTTAACTAAGTTAGTCTGGTTTTAATTAAACAAACAAATTCGAGAAAGTTAACTGTTATACAGCTGAAACGGTTAAGATCCAATGATGTAAAAATAAAATATCGGAGAAAGAACAAAGCTATTACCAGTTCCATGGAGAACTTTTCAAGATAGATTTCGGAGAAATCCGTGTTCTTCATTGCTCTCAAAATGAAAAAAGAAAAGAAAAGAGAAATAAGGTCGAAGAGCTTAGGTTTGAGATCCAAGAGGAGAGAGAGAAACGCACCTAGTTCGCAGCAAGAGGAGACAAAACTCGGCAAGAGGAGACAAAACTCGGCAAGAGGAGGAAGAACCCAGCAAGAGGAGACAAAACTCGGCAAGAGGAGACAAAAGTCAGTGACACACTCCCAGGTAAAAGATATTGTGGTACGATGTTACAACCTCGTGAATATATTACTTGTGAATATATTACTTTGAATTATATTTCTAATAAGAGTGTTTTGGTTTTTGTGTTTAGTCATATTTTAGTAATTATTCAGGATGATAAGGTTTTTTTTTTATCTGAATTTAAAAAAAATATAGGAGTAGATGCAAACTGATTGGAATTGGTTGCTAACAAAATTATATGTTTGTAGTTTTTTATGTAGAAACACAAGAACTTATTAGAAAAAATAATATGCCTGTTGTTCAATTCGTGTAGAAAATCCAAAATCTCATTGAAATTAAGGGTTTATACAAGTAATATGTTTGTTGCTGTGAATGATACTAGATTTGATAGCTTCCTAAACGAGAAAGAATTATTATTAGGGCCAGGCTAGAAATATTACACATTTTTATAGATCTCTCACCCTACTCCCTTCTTTTTTCAAACTCAAAGTTAAAATTCCAAAATTGCCCTTTCTCTCTCTCTCTCTAGAAAACTCTCAAGCACCCGAAGCATCCATTTCAAAAACTCGATTTTTGAAGAATCTGAAGTGAAGAAAAGTTAAAGTTAAACGATACAAACATCATGGTGTAATTTGTTTTTGATTTCATTCGGTCTAAACTGTCGAATCTAGGTTTTTTAGTTTTTTAGGTTTCGATTTCAAAAGTTTGATTTTTGTATGATTTTAGGTGTTCTTTTGTTAGATTAGTGTTGTATTGTTGTTAGTATTGCTAGGATTTATGTTTTGGTGCTTGATTTTGTTAGAAATGAGGCTGTTTTGGTGTAGTTGTGTTTTTGGGTCGAGTTTGCTGTTGGTAGCACGAACATCGTGCTACCAGATGGGACCTGGTCGCAGGCTGTTTTTGCGAAGAAGAAAGGTTTCGGTCGCATGCCCAAAATGAGACGAGGCCCAAATGGCGTCTCATTTTGGGCCTGCGACAGAATATTAAGCTGTCTCATTTTGGGCCTGCGACAGAATATTAAGCTGTCTCATTTTGGGCTTGCGACAGAATATTAATGCCAAATGATGCTTCATTTTTTTTTATTTGTTGATTTGTGACTAATACATATTTTCTTGCGTTGTGTTTACAGGATGGGACGATTCAAGACTAAAGTTAAAAATCCGTTCAAGAAACTTAGGGCGGACAAGGAGGCAGCTTCTACGTCGCATCCACCTGACTATGAGTACGATGACGATGTAGATGCACTGAGTTGGAAGATCAGTATTTGATGAGGGCATCAGTTGAAGTTGGTAATATGCACATTCCAGAGGGTGGTAAAAGGTACTGTGAGGCATTAGTATGCCAAATGTACTTTCTGTACGGAAGGGATGGTGTTCAGCCGCCTTACATTTCAAGGCGTGTTGATGAAGTGCGAGCTAGGACATCCGGCTACAGGAAATCAGTGACTACAAAGATGCGAAAGAAGAAAGGAGGTTGATGAAATGGAACTGGCCTGATAGATAAGTATGAATGAGTGTGTGCTTCCGTTTTAGTATGAGTCTGTGTTTCATTTTAATTTTGAGTGTGTATTTATGTTTGAGTGTGAGTTTGTATTTCAGTTTAAGTATGAGTGTGTGTTTCAATTTACGTATGAGTGTCTATTTCAGATTTGTGTTTGAGTGTGAGTTTGTATTTGTGTTTTATTGGGAGTTTGTATGAGTGTGTGTTTGAATGGTACAAGCTCTAACTCTAATTCAAATGGAATCGAACCCATAAACATGATAAATTCAAAGCAATCATACAATAAATTAAAATACAAAAAATAAAAGCAGTCATACAATAAACCGATTACAAAATATAGTGTTGATGTCCAAAAATCTAACAGAGTTATGCTGAGAGTAATAATCAGTTTCGTCGGTACCTCTCAGCGATCCTACACATCATGAGGGCGGTCTCTACAAGATCATCGTGATCCATAGTAGGTATCGATGGAGCAAACCTAGCAATCTGCTTGTATCCTGAATAGTCAGCACCACCCTGCGGTTCCAACCGAGGACCTCTCTCCGGCGCAGAACGACTGACGATGTACCATAGCCTCTTCTTCACCCAAATGTAGTACATCGGGTCAGCACTCGCTCCACTACCACGGTACGCCGTGCCAGCAGGAGTAAACGCGTGGTTTTCCCATGTCTGCCACAAGTGATCGTCCCATTTTAAGCTACTGACCATCTTCTTCCCTGCTTTTTTCGACTTAGGAGGGCGTATATCCTTAGGAATCAGCTGTACATACCCCAACTGTCGAACGACACGGTCTGGGTAGTACGCCACAACCACGCCCTAAGTTTCTTGAACGGATTTTTAACTTTAGTCTTGAATCGTCCCATCCTGTAAACACAACGCAAGAAAATATGTATTAGTCACAAATCAACAAATAATAAAAAAAAATGAAGCACCATTTGGGCTTAATATTTTGTCGCAGGCCCAAAATGAGACAGCTTAATATTCTGTCGCAGGCCCAAAATGAGACAGCTTAATATTCTGTCGCATGCCCAAAATGAGACGCCATTTGGGCCTCGTCTCATTTTGGGCCTGCCACCGAAACCTTTCTTCTTCGCAAAAACAGCCTGCGACCAGGTCCCATCTGGTAGCACGATGTCCGTGCTACCAACAGCAAACTCGACCCAAAAACACAACTACACCAAAACAGCCTCATTTCTAACAAAATCAAGCACCAAAACATAGATCCTAGCAATACTAACAACAATACAACACTAATCTAACAAAACAACACCTAAAATCATACAAAAATCAAACTTTTGAAATGGAAACCTAAAAAACTAAAAAACCTAGATTCGACAGTTTAGACCGAATGAAATCAAAAACAAATTACACCATGATGTTTGTATCGTTTACCTTTAACTTTTCTTCACTTCAAATTCTTCAAAAATCGAGTTTTTGAAATGGATACTTTGGGTGCTTGAGAGTTTTCTAGAGAGAGAGAGAGAAAGAGAGGAAAAAAATGGTGAGAGATCTATCAAATGTTTTTATACCTAGGTTTTCTGAAAAGGGTAAAATGGTCACAAATTAGGTGCGAGATCTATCAATTAGGTATAAGATCTAGCGGTTTAAGATTTATAAAAATGTGTAATATTTCTAGCCTGGCCCTTATTATTAGTCGACAAAATCAGTTACCAATAAGTATAAAATTAAATTTAACCATAAGTTACAGGGCGGGCTTTCATTCACCATTTGGTCTGCACGGTTTTATCTTTGTTCCCCTCTCTCTAAAAGATCCTCCGCAACTTATATTCTTAACTAATACTCCCGTCCCTTAACGTTTGACTTTCTAAGTACGTACGCATTAATTAAGAAAAGGCAATTACTAATGGTAAATAGTAATTCCAATTGTCATAAATAACATTTTCAATTAATATGTATTTAAAATAAAAATAAATAATTAATATGGAAAAGGATATAAATAGTAAACGACCATCAATGCTTCTTTGAAATTTGCGAACGACAATTAATTTGGGACAAAACTTTTTTACTAGAATGTCAAATATTTATGGTCCGATGGAATATACTATTATTCTTTCTTTCGTGTGTAGTCGATGTGATATAGAATTTTAGTTGCCACTAACATTATCTATTGTTCAATACATCAGTCTACTCATCATCATAGATATCAGATCAATATCTTAATGTTTTTTTCTTTTCAAGACCTTTCTGGGTCATTCTCTCATTTTGGGACTTCCCCAAGAAAGCCCACTTTAATCTTGATTTATAAATCAAATCAATCTGACCCATCATCAAGTACTCTTTCTTATTTCGAGGAAAGCTCACTTCTTCACATCCAAATCAACCCTAGCCTCACGAATCATCTGAAATAAAAAAAACCTTTACTCACAAAAATCTTTAACCTTTGCTCACAAAAATTCTATACTCATCACAAAATCCATTCTGAAGTTTCATTTATTCATTCGAGAAGCATAATCGAACATAAAGCAAGATTCTCTTCTCGGTCTAATAATCCTCGGAACAAACACTCAAAACATCAGATTAAGCCCCCAATGGGGTAGTCGAGTTGGTTGAGTAAGGCATGCTTGTGACCAAAGGTCATGAGTTTGAGTCCCTCTAGATACGCTTTCTGAACTGAGCCTGTCACCTTGTGTGGTTTACCTTCTGGCGTTGGTTTGCAGGCTATTGCGTCAGACTGAGGGTTTACCGTATGCGCACTCATTGCACTCTGAGTAGCGGCTGTGGGTTCCCTCCGAAAAAAAAACATCAAATTAAGAGAAATCAGAATCAAGAAATTGGACACGATTTATCTAAAATAGAGCATAGTGAAGCTCATGCATGCCGAGGGTTTCAAATAATGGAAATAGAGGAAAATGATGGAAGACTTTTCATCTACCACTCACGGGAAGAATTTCCACCACTGAAGAAATCTAACTCAATGATGAAGAATGCATACCGACTGATGGTATCAAATGCAATTTTCGAGTCAAACCTTCCTGCTGGAGAAAGCAGCTCAAAAAACAGATATTTGCAGACGTGGTAGGCGAACGAACAAGGAATGAGTTCTTGCATAGCAATGTCAAGCATGAGGAACATGAAGACTATAAATGAAGACTATAAATCTGTGCAATTCCAGATTTCACATGTTTTCTTTAACTGCAATTTCTAAAACAACATTAATTGCCAAGTTTTCATTTGGGAGTCCTACTCTCAATGAAGTCAAGGCATACACAAAATCATTTAGATTCCTAGGTGCGTGTAGTATTTACAAATGGTATTACAGGAATTTTTTTGTAGAGTTAGAATTGTTAGAAGAGGTTAAAAATTTCAGGAAAAAAAACTATTAGAACAACATGAAACTTTACGTACAGAATACCAAAATGGACACCGGATTTTCACCCAAAAAAAAGTCTCTATTGACTCTTTTTTGGATTACATTGCCTAAAATACCTTAAATATTGTATAATCCAGACTCAATCGCCCATATTACTAAGGAAATTGGATTGCCCTTAGCAGTATGGGCTCCTAAAAACAATATTGCAAGTTATAATATTTGTAAACCATGGATCTTAACTGACATCTCTAATCCTCTTCCCCAAAGAATTTGGATAAAATTTGAGGAAAATGATGGTTACTGGCAATAAATTTCATACTCAAACAAACCCTTTTACTGTAAAAAAAACGAAAACACATTGGACACCAGGAAAACAATGTAAAAAGGAAGAATTTGAGCAAACGATGAATAAAAACAGAAACAACAAAGACAATAACAAAACCCAATCCAAACTTCCTTCAAAAGAAGTTTGGATCCCAAAAACAAATCTTAAGATTGATAAGGAATTACAAACAAAAGAACATGACAAAGAATCACCACAAATGACATTGAAAATGAAAAGAATAGTGAATTAGAAGGAGTAAGAAACAATGAAGAACAAACAAAACGTAATGAAGAAAATGTAACAAAGGAGAACATTCTAGTTTTTAATCAACTTAATGAACCACCTGAAGTTTCTGATAAAGATATAACTGAGGAAATACAAACAATAAACCTAAGAAACTCATTTAATATTCTTAATGAAGATGAATTAGAAGAATTAACTAGACACAGAGCACGATTCCCCATTGATTAGCGCACACCTTGGCCTCCCTTAATCATCTGCACATGAACAACTCAAAAAAGTCTTAATTAAGACTCTTCTAAGAAAGTCATCAAGAACTAAAATATTGAACAAAACATTGAAACCCAAAGGATCTTTGAGCACCTGAATTAATCATTTTAAATGACCACAGATATACTAAATTGGAACGCTAAAGGAATAGAGAACCAAAAAAACAATAAGAAGAATAAAAAATATTGTCACAAATTTTCAACCGATATCATAGCTCTACAGTAACCTATGATATTAGTTGATAACTTGCATTCAACATGTAAAAATCTTGGGTTTGAGTAACAAATTTCAAACCTTAACAATAAAATTTAGATTTTCTAATAACCATTTCTAACACAGACCTACCTTGGCTTGTTGTTGGAGATGTTAATACAATCTCCAATGCAAGTGAGCAGCTGCACTGCTCCATAATTTGCACTAAAAGTATGGATGATTTTAACAATATGACCTTAGACTGTAAACTAGAAGACCCTGGTTACGCTGGCTCAAATTTCACTTGGACAAACAAACATAAATCGAAACGCTTAGATATGACCTTACACAATGATAAATAGAGATTTCAAAACCATCCTTTAGATTTAAAAATATGTGGTTGAAGCATGGAGACTTCCTCAATATTGTAGAAAACAACTGGTCCAAACAGCTAATAGATTCCTCTCACATTTACACTTTCTGGTCTAAACTATAAAGACTTAAAAACACTTAAAAAGTTGGAATAAAAATGTTCATGGTAATTGTTTTGACTGTATAAACGAAATTGAAGAAGAGATTAAATTAGCTGAAACAAAAGTAGAAGAAAACGACAGCCCAAAGAATCAATCTAATCTGTCTAACCTAAATTCTATATATATATACTTACTTTAAAGAGAAGAAATATATTGGCAACAAAAGAGATATGTAAAGGGGTTAAAAGATGGGAATAACAACACTGTAATCTTCCATAATTATATCAAAAAAAGAAGAAATAGAAACAAAATAAATGGTATTCAAATTAATGATAAATGGATTGAAGATGATAATACAATTGACTTATATGCTGTACAATACTTTTCTACCATATTAAACAAACCTTCTACACATAATAATCTAACATTAATTAAGGATATCATCCCTCATATCATTTCTGATCAAAACAATAAAAGTATCCTAGAAATACCATCAATGGAAAAATTACATAATGTTATAAAAAACCTAAACTTTAACAGTGTTTCTCGAGTTGATGGCTTCAACTCCATATTTTACTTATCTTGTTGGTTTATAATAAAATATGATTTACTTAAAGCCATCTCTGACCACTTTACAATCTCAGACCTTCCCAAAGGTCTTTTTGCAACCCTTATATGCTTAATACCAAAGGTCAAATAACCTAAAACCTGGCTGCAATTTACACCTATAAGTTTATATTCTGTTTTCAATATAATTCTATCTAAAGTACTGAATAACAGTTTAGCTAAACTACTACCTTTAATCATTTCAAAAGAACAAGGTGCTTATATTGAAAAAAGATTTATACAAGAAAACATCTTAATTACACAAGAAATGACAACATAACTTAATAGAAAAACTAGATGTGACAACTTAATAATCAGTTTAGACATGTCAAAAGCATTTGACAAGTTAGAGTTTAATTTCATATATGAAGTAATGCCATCTTTTGGCTTCAACCATCAAGTAATTAAGCTAATTAAGAAAAATATTGAAAACATTACATATTCAGTAATAATCAATGGAAAATCATTTGGTTTCTTTAAATCTGTTAATGGTTTAAGGCAAAGGGACTCTCTGTCCCCAAACCTTATTATAATAGCTGAAGAATTTTTAATAAAAGGCATAAATAATCTAAATGGCCACCACAAATCAATGTCTTATAACATTAAAAGTTCTTTAAATACAAACTGTTTAGCATATATGCTGATGATATCATTCTATTACCTTTCTCAAGAAAGTGGTAAGAAGAAGTCGACTAAGAATACTGACCAACATAATGGAGGTGGCGTCACACCATGGTTCGATTGAGAAATCCACAACATGAGTAAATGAAATATAGTAAAAGCACATATTAATGGTGTAACATATTATACTGCGAGAAAATGACAGATATGCAATGCTAACAAGTGAAAATATGAAGACACATTAAAAATAATGGCGTGGAGTAACAATAACAATATTATAATGTAAATTTCCCCATATTACTTACCTACACTAAATTATAGTGTCCCCATTTACTGGCATTTCCTTACTTCCTAAAAATTTCCTACGGGGAGCATATAAAACATCCCAAAATTGGATATAGTCACATGGGGAATTTTGTTATACCACTTTAAAGTGGTTCCTTTAAAAGTCTGTGAGAAAGCTTAGTATAATAACTTATCGCCATTATCGAAATTCATCGTGTAATTCTTTAATTGTTTAATATGACTATCAAGATCTTGAGTTCCATCAAACTTCCCCATTTTTGCAATATAAAAAAAACTTCAGAAGCGCGATAGATCGAACCTCGACAGATAAAGTGAATGTCCTCAATCCACTTCATGTCTATATTGACCCTCCCATACACCATCATTCATAATCATATAAAATTCTTCATTCAAAAGGTTCATGAATTGATTAGTACCCTTGTTCTCAAATTTTGGGTCTTCAAATCTATTTCAAGATTCACTATTTTTTTAGACTTATGTTCCATTTGGTATCCTTAACCTCGACTATCTCGCCTTTTTTCAATAATACTTATTTCTAAAAATCACTCATTTTTAACCATCACCTTGTTCGGATGTGTAAGAATATCTATCAGAATTCGAAATAGGTGAATCACTAGAATCTGAAAGGACATACCTATGCTTCACTTTCTTTTCCCTCATGGAAGAACGATAGCTTTGATCCATTTGAAATTTTACTTCCCGCGGATTATCTTTTCCTCTAAGAATTTCACATTGTGTCTCATCGAAGCTTCCGACTAAATTTATACCCTCATTCACCCTCTGAACCTTAGATTAGACCCTTCATGGTTGAACCAATACAACTTGTACCTCCGGAATTAACTGACCATTTAATTAAGCTATTTGCTATAATATTTAATTTTTTCGATCTTCTAAAGCTAGCTGACTTCATTGCTCCTGAACCAATACTGCTTTTACAATTTATCCCTCTACAAAATACTGATAAATTTACTTGCACTATGAAATCCATATCTCATACTCATTCAAATGTATATTTTCAACGATTTTTTTAGTTTTAGATTAGATATTTAGGTACTGAGCGTACCTCCTACTATGATCGTCACTGATCACTTCTAATATTCTCGAGAGTGAACAGTGTATAATTGGTCCAGAAGTATTCTTATAAAAAGTAATCAAATTGTTAAACGTAGAGGGTGCAAATAATATTATAGAGAGAAAAAGTATGAATAGTCAAAGTCAAAAGTAATGATTTCTCATTTCCTTCAGAAAAAATACATATATTTATAGGCGTGGTAAAATCCAAAGAACAAACATGCACTATTCCATTAGATACTTCACTCCATTATTATACTAAGTAAAAACATATTTGTTACATATTGTACTTTAAGTCCTCTAAGCTTCCATTTTGCTAAAATCTTTCTTATACATTATTTGTTCATTATTTTACCCTTATAAACTAAATATATTGGCTCAAATTAATTTCATTCTTATCAATTTTTGATATCTATCATTACTCTTTTGACCTTTACTCCTATCACCTCTATGGTTATGAGTATGGCATCTTAGTGAAAGTTATAACCCCCTCACATGCTAGGTTATCATTTGTGAATCCTAACATTATATGAAAACTCATATATAAAGTGAAGTGATGTTTAACATGATGTTGCACCTCTATATCATTAATGTACCTCTTCATGGAGTTTATAGTGATTTCCAAAAAGAATCTGTTCCCACTATTATGCTAATTGTTTATATATTAAGATCTGCATCCAAATACTTTTATTCATCCATCTCAGATATGTAATTATCATCTAATATTTATTTCTCATCGTTTATAATCGCTAAAGATGATTTTTAGCCATAACTTATCTTAGATCATTCATGTTTCTCTTCCTTATATATTCTAAATTTACATGTGTTGAACTTCATCTTTTAAAGCCCAATAGTCCTTGGTTTACTACCCAATATTATTATCAAACTTTCAAAATTTTCCAATTATCTCTATGTTTTTTGAAATAATATATTTTTTCTACTTGTCGATACTCTTTCATATATTTTGTTGTATAATAAATAACCTCTAAGTTCTCAATTAAATTGGTGTAAGGACATTTAAAATAGTATTGTTCTCAGTTACTACCATAATTATTATTACAGTTTCCTCTAGGCTTATCTCTTGAACCTTGGTCTCAATTATAATGTTTTAGCATAACCGAGTATTTCCTATTATATCACGAAGTTGAGTCGTGTATAGATTTGGTATGTGCCATAATATATGGTTCATTAGTGATCACCAAATAATGGTAATATGGGTAAACATTTAAACTAATGATATCTTCATCCATCAGAACTTTGATCATCTCCTCTACTTTGATCTGCCTCTCAACATGTGCCAAAAGATCTTTAAAGTAGATTATATTATTCTTCATAATATGTTCAACCATAAGTTTTGGCAAGATCCCTTTCCTAAATGTTGTCACTGCCTCCAAAACGTGGAAGTCTTGCAACATATTCTTTGTTTACACAAACCTTCAAATATAATCCCTCAAACTCTCTTTTAACATTTGTTTGCAGTGAATGATGTACAATCCATATCTATTGATTACTTTGACGTCCATAAATTGGTTTTTGAATGTCTTCTGGAGTATTTATGAACCTCTTAATACAATAAGGGAGATGGATGACATACTATTTAACCAAGTCAAAACACTGCCCCTTAATGTCATAGATTACTTCTTGCACAAAACCTCGTTATCCCCACCAAAGTGTAACATCGCTTTTATGTGATGCTCATGATCCTTTTTGCCATTGTACTTGTTCATTTTGTTGTTATCAAACTTTGGATATAATTTACCATATAAGATCTTTAAGGCCAATAAAATTCACTTTCAAAGAGCTCAGCATCATCAATATGCATGATTTTTTTACTCTGGACTATTTGGACGAAGAAAATATATGATTGTTGTTGTTATTATTGTCCAGGTCACTACATAACGAAATACTTAATTTTGTTAGTTTGTTTGCTGCACTGATATATTAACATTGGAAAATTATGGTTGTGGTTGTGAGTGTGAAATCTAAATATTCGACTAAGCTCCATAAACTTTTGGTTGCGCTATTTAAGGAGCTCCATAAAGGTTTGATTACGCTATTTATTATGCTCTATAAATATTCGAATGCTTAATGTATACTAGAGAATGGTAGTTCCTTTGATTTTCACATGTTGTTTCTGGTTCCGAATAGTAGATTTGGTTCATCGCATCATAATATTAGAGAAAATGGTTGTAATTTTACTTTCTCGTTGCTTGTGCCTTAAGTATTTGGAGGGTCTATTGCAGGACCACTTCAATCATCGAAGGAGCATATTGTCCATTCACATAAGATTGATTTGAATATAAATATACAAAAAATTATTATAAAACTAAAATATGGTACTTTTTTAAAAAATCGATATCTATTTATAAAATTAAAAAAATAAAAAAATAAATAATATTTCATTTAATTTTAAGTATTATCTAATATTAACCAACTCATTCTAATATATTAATTTGAATTAATATTTGTATATATAATTTATAAATAAATATATAACTCACTCTATTTTTTATCCAAATCAAGTCTTGCTTTATTATTCATATAAATTTTAAAATTTTAAAATATACGTGATAATGAATAAATAGATAAACTAGAAAATTAAAATAAAAATGTTATATTTTAACAAATTTAAATTATGAAAATATTTTTTAGCATGAAGATAAGGGAATTATAATAATTGGGGTACAAAACGTCTACAATTTATCAATAAGCCAAGCGTGAGAGACCTCACCCATATTTTCTCTCGGTTTCAAGATCAGACCATCTTTATTTTAACGACGATAATGAACATTTTTACTCGACATTTATTTTTGCATTTTCACTATCGTTAGATCCTCTACTCTATTTTCATTGTCGCCGGTCGTCATATTCTTAATTTCAAAAGGTAAATTTTCTCTATTTCTTGCATTTTTGTCGTTCGTTTTCCTCTGGTTTCTCCTTCGATCTCAATATATGGAACTAGTACTTACTTATGTCTAATCTACAAACATCACTTATATGGAACTAGTACTTACTTATGTCTAATCTACAAACATCACTTATGTTTTCTACACAATAGACCTGTTTTCACTATAAATACTGGGTTAAAACGTATTCTCTATTTAAAAAGATAGTCATATATAATAGTAGTTAGTATAAGATAAGATGAAAATTTAGTTCATACATAGACTTAAATACTTTAAATGGTTACTGATGTGGTATAGTTTAGGCTGATATGTTTGGTGAAATCTACATGACAGTGCTTGTATGTATTATAATAAAGGCAAAATTTATTCCATAATGTATTACATAGATGAAAACTCATGATATATATTTGGATGATTTTGGATACAACATGACAGTGCATGTAACTAATAAGATATCTTTTTTTTTCATCGAATGATGTTGTTGTTCGCTCTTTAAAATCATTTCACAACTTAAACGGTATTATCGATTCTACAGTTGATAAATGAACCTCTTAAAGTAAAGATAGTATTACTATGAAGTATAATATTGGTCAGTTTATAGGTTGTTTATTGACTAGTGATGAGGAGTTTGCTGATATGGTTACAATTTCCGAGCAAAATGGTTCAGTTTATCTAGAAATCCAAGTTGAAGTTGTTACCGAATATATTTTGGCCCATAGATCAGAGTCTGTTGTAATTTCCCGTAATATGAATACCATAGCAGACTACTCTGTTGTTAGCTTCTCAAATAACAATTCAATAAGACCTTGCTACCATATCTTGGACTAAAGAAATTGAAGATGTAGATCAAAATTTTAAAACAAGTTCGGTTGGTTTTAAATAGTCTCTATCTAAATTTGCTATAGAACATGGTTTTAGAGTTAATTCCGAATTGAATAGTAAAGAACGTGTTTTTGCTTACTATTTTTTTTAAGGAGAGTAAAAGTTATGGTTGGAGAATCAATGTCGTTATTGATCATGAGACTAAAGTCATGATTATAAATAAATTTATCAAAAAACATAGTTGTGGGGTTTTCTCTAAGAATGTAGCTAGTAAACATCTATTCATTGATATTGTTGCTAAATAAATTTTAAGTAAGGTCAAAGGCAATAATAGTATCGGTGTTAGTGCTATTAAAAGTATGTTAAAAACCTAGCATGGGTTAGAAGTTTCATATCGAGTTGCATGGTGTGCTTTAGAGAAAGAAAGGTTTGAGGTATTTGGTGATAGCTCTTCTTCATCCAGTTTGATCAAATAATATTTTAGTGTTATGAAATCTTTGTATTCCACAAGTGATTTTGTGCTTGATTGTGAAGTAGAAACTAAGACGTTTAAGCGTTGTTTTGTTGCATTTGGTGCATGCGTTAATGGGTTTTCAAGCTGTATAATGTTATACATAGATGAGAATTTTCTTTTTGGAAAACATAAACGACATCCAATGTCTGTTATAGCCAAAGATGGAAACCAAGGTAATATTTTCTGTTTTTTTCTGTTTTGTTTATGATTTGTAAGAATTTATTTATTCCTGTTAGTTTTTTATATATAGTTTTGTTTGTGTGTAATAGTGTACTAAAACTGTTGATTTTTTCAGGTTTATTTCCAGTAGCATTCGATATTATTGGACTTGAAGACTGAGTTAACTGGTTTTGGTTTTTATTATCGTTGAAGGCACATATTGGTGATCGGAAAATTACTTTAATTTCTCATTGTCATAAAGGTATCATTAGCTTAGTAAGGTCTGTTTTTCCAGATTCCTATCATTCTTTTTGTCTCTGTCACATCCTTCTAAATTTGAAGGAATAAGATTAAGTTGATGCCTAAACGAATTAGAGATATGATATTTTCCAAATTTCTAGCATGTGGTTTTGCCCCTATAGAGTGGTGAGGATAATAATAGCCTGAGGGTAGGCTAGTAATTTGTTTTGGTGTTTTATAGTAGTGTGTGGGTGTTATGTATTTAGAGTAGAGAGTAAAGAGATAATTAAGCAGCCTGGTAGCAGTTAATTCTCATTACTTACATTTAATGCAGGTGGTTGGGTATTTATACCTTGATGTTTGGGCCCTTATGGGCTTTCGGGTCATGTTTAATGGACTCAGGTCATGTTCAAAGACCCATGAGCTCTAAGTAGGAGAGCAAGTAGCTTAGTCAAGAAGTGTTTAGGTTTTTTAGTACTTTTGTCATAGTTCGAACAGTCCTATGGTCATTGTGCTCAAAGTGATCTGTCCGGTCCGTGTGATCTGTCTGGTCCAGAGGCCTTGGACCGATCTGTCCTTGTCCGGGGAGTGTGCAGAATACGGACTCATCAGGAGCCCCTTTTTTAGGTGTTTGTGCAAATACTCTTGCCAAAGACCTGAAAAACAGTCTGACGTCAAGGGCAGTTTTAATCCGGACAAGTCTATGGGTTTATCCGGACAGAGAAAGCTTCACGAATTCAAAACGGTTTTTTCCAGAGTTCGTGGGACACGTGTCGCTTTCTAATTGGTTGCTTCAGCCGTTTTTTCACCTTGAATTTCGAACCCACCTTCTTTGAAAAGCAACCTCTTTGATTACAGGTGGTGACATCAGCGCCGTCTTTTAATCATTGCCAAACTTTTCGAATTCTCCTAGGAATCAACTTCCCTTTTCAGATTTACTATAAATATAAACTCATTTCTACTGTTTTACCATCTCCTTCAAATTTACTTCTGCAAAAACTCTCAAAGCTTTCTCTCTCTAAAGCAAAAGTTTAGTTCAATAGTTTATGTTTACAGCGAGGAACGCTCTTGTCAAAGGCGGGTGGCTCAACCTTTCTGAGTAAGAGAAAGCTCAAAAAGTTGAAAGAGAAAGACGGATTGCAGCAGGGTTACCCACCTCTCCTGTTGAGAGACTAAATACTTCTGCTACTGAGTCAGATCGAGGCTCGTCCTCTTCCAAAGGTACTAAGCCTAAAAAACTATTTCAAATCAACCTCTCCCCCATAATCTCTGGTTCCTCAGTTCAGGAATCGGTACCTGCTGTCGAGCCAGGAATTACAGTCACTAGCCTTAGAAAACCTTCTCCCTTTATTGCCATGGGATCGGATACGGAGCACTCTCCTGAGAAGCTGGTTGACAAGAGGAAAGGCCGGTTGGTTAAAGGCCTGGGGATAAAAAATACTCCCTCTAGGTCGGGGGAAAAGGACAACAGCCCCGGATCAGAGGTGCCTATTAAAGCCCCTAAGGACAGGATGTCCGGACCGGAGGGCTCCAATCCAAACCTTCAACCAGAAACTTCTGTTCAAAACACTCTGCCGGAGAGCAGAAATCAAAGGGGCACTGAGGCCCATCAGTCCGGAGATAAGGCTGAGTCAAGTTTGAACCCTCCCCCCACTACAGCTGCTGAAATCCCTTCAACAATCATGGAGGAAGTGATGGAGGACTCTGTTGAAGAGGCCCCGTTTGAGTCTGAGCCCTCCAGTCAGACCAGCAAAGAAATAGTTGCCAAGAAGGACAAGGGCAAGGAGAAGTTGTACTTGAGGCATCCGGATCTGCCGGAGAGCCTAGAAGGAAAAGTAGGGCCTTGTTTTCACAAGGTCAGCGTTAATTATCTACTTTCCTTACAAAAAATCAATTATGCATTCATCCACACTGCTGAGTTGGGCAGGATGCGTTCGAAATGGGGCATTCCAGAGAATGTAAAGATCAGGATTCCTATACATCCGGAGACCCCCATGGACTGCAAGTTGAGTGAGGTGGTCATGTTCACGGAGCTGTTCAACTGGGGGCTCAGGTTCCCACTAGACCCAGAGATTGTCAGATATTTCCATCTGATCAAAATCTGTCCGAGCCAGCTGAGCCCCAACGCTTGGTATACCCTTATGTCATGCATCATGGCATCAAGGCTGTCCGGGATTCCTCTGCCAATGGAGGAGTTCGCTGCAGTGGCCAGCTTGTGCAAAAACCACCACATCCCCTTTTACCATTTCAATATGGGGGATGGCTTCAAGGCTGTGGACGATCTGCTGGAGGCGGAGAGGAACTGGAGGACCCAGTTCCTATTTGTCAGTGGTGCTTGGGAGAATGGCAAGAAGATAAAATCCGGAGAGAACCCAAGCCTCCTCAGAAGAATATGGAGGAGTGACCGTAAGCATCTTTCCTTTATATTTTTGTCTCTCTTGTCATTATTTTTGGACTTAGCTTATACTAATTTGTCTTACTTTTGTCTTAGCAGAACTGCCCAAGGAGTTTAGTGACCACTTGAAAGCCGGACAGGTCACTTGTGGCAAGATTAATGCCTGGGCTGCTGAGAACTGGGGGAACCAATTCTACGATGCTTTCACCAGTGGAAATTTGGCAAGGTCTCACCTGTGGAACACCACAACTCGGAGAGACTTGACCTGGGAGGAGCTCACCACCCAGCCTTCTCCAGATGTTGTGCTCAAGAGGACCCATGAACCAGATGAGACACTCTTCCTGCCAGGCCGGGCCAAAGCCCCGAGCAAGATGAAAGGCAAGAAGAAGAAGGGAAAAAGGGTGGTGGGTGAAGCCAACCCTGCTGATGCTGAGAAGGATGCTCCAACAGTCCCGAAGGAGCCAGCCTAGAGCCAAATCGATGCCGCTCTCTTGCAAGTAGTGGAGCAAGAGACTGAAAGGCAGGAAACGAATCTCCCAAAACCTCCAAGGGCTTCCAAGAGAAATCGCAAACAGGGAAGCGAAGGGGCAGACCGGGAGGCGAAGAAGAAAAATACTTCTAAGGGAAACGAGCTTTCTATCCGGGCTCCGGAGCCTTCTTTCCAAGCTGAGCCTTCTGACCCAACGCATGCCGAAGAGATTCCGGGGGACTTTCACACTGATGAGGTTGAGGGAGGAGATCTCAACATTGATGGAGTAGACATCACCGGTCTTGGTGGGCTTGGTGAATACTTCCTCAATCTCCCAGAGATGACTTTGCAGGGCCTTGCATTCCTCCGAGCAGCTCCAATACAGTCAATTTTAATGGTAAGACTTTTATTGTCTCTAGTGAAAGAGATACTATAGCCCACTCCTTGTTAAGCAACGTGCAGCCTGTACTTACGTTGGAGAGACAAGTTCGGAGTCAGGCAGACATCATTAAAGACCTTAAGTCTGACAAGGAGAAGCTGTCCGAAGACCTCTGCACTGCCACTTCCAATGCTGACATGTTAAAGGAAGCAAACGAGGAGTTGAAGAGAAATCAGGAGGAAAGCACCACAAAATTCGCCACTTTAGAAGAAACCATCAGAGGTCTCCGGGAGAAGCTGTCCGGTGTAGAGAAAGACCTTACTGCCTCAAAGGAAGAAACCAAGGCAAAGGACAAAATCATCACCAACTTAACTACTGACAAGGTTGCTCTTGAGAATGCAGCTTCCAAGGCTGCCGAGGAGAAAAACACTTTGTTAAAGGAGCAAGAGGCCAAGATCCAAGCCAAGATCAATGCCTATGCCAACCAGATTTTCAAAAGCGAAGAGCAACTGCTTGAGAAAGTGAGGTCTGACATGGTTCTACTTTTCCATGAAAAGTTTCCGAAGAAGAACCTAGGGGACTTATGGCTTTATGTTGAGCCTGAAGACCTCCCATACCACACGATGGCCGAAGGCGATAGGTATGGCTACTCTAGTGATTCCTCAGGTGATGAAGAAAAGATTGGGGAGAACCCAAATGAAGAGAAAGACGATCCTAAGGGAAAGAAGGTAGATGAAGGTGAGCCATCTTCAAAGGCTCAACCTTAACTTATGATCTACTTTGTTTATTTTCTATCCAGACTAAAGTCCTTGGAAGGCCAAGGCACTCTTTTTTGTAATGGTGTCCGGTATCTGACCGTATAGGTTTTTTGTGTTCTACTTTGATCATTTAAAAGTCTTTGGAAGGCCATGGAAATTTTAAATTATTTATTTCAATGAATATTTCTGTTCTGTGCAACTATCATCTTCTTTCACTGTTTGTTTGTTTTAATTTTGACAGCCATAGTCTAAGTAGCCTTTAGTTGTTTCATAGTGAGAGTGTTTAAGCTCTCCGGCTAAAGTTTAAATAGCCCTTAGTTATTTCATAGTGAGAGTGTTTAAGTTCTCCTGCTAGATTTTAAATAGCCCTTAGTTATTTCAATCCGGATAGTATGACAAGGGACAAAACTTTAAAAATACTTAGAAAATTTTTAAGAAGACATCAAATTTCATTCAAAAGCCCGGACACCTCATTAAAACCTCCCCGTGCCACCGGGGAGGGAAGAGTATGCCCCCAAATATTTACATGGCTGCTTAAACAAGTAAATATTTACACAAGTGTTACTCCAAGTAGATCCGGAGATGCTCGATATTCCAAGGATGAGTTAAAACTCTGCCATCTTTGTCTTCTAACCAATATATTCCAGGTTTAATTCTTTCAACAACCATATACGGACCCTCCCAAGTTGGGGCCAGCTTCCCGAACAGCTTTTCTTTAGTGTGTAAGAAGACCTTCCTTAATACTTTGTCCCCTGGTTGGAAATCTCTTCTTTTAACTTTAGAAGCAAACCTGCTTCTCATCAGGCCTTGATAGTGTGCAACTCTAAGGTGAGCTTTAACTCGTTTTTCTTCTATCAGATCAAGTTGACCTCTGATTGCCACCTCGTTAGCGTGTTCGGAGAAGTTATGAACACGAAAGGAGGGGAGAGTTGCCTCTATGGGAGCTACTACATCCATCCCGTAGACCAAAGCAAAGGGTGATTCTTGTGTTGCAGCCCCATGAGTTGTCCGGTAGGCCCACAAGACCTCTTGTAGATAACTAGGCCACTTCCCAGTAGCCCCTTCCAAATTCTTCTTTAAACCGGACAATATAGTCCTATTAGCCACTTCAACCTGCCCATTTGCTTGTGGGTGGAAAGGTGAAGAAAAACAATGTTGTATACCCCTTGAGGCACAGAAGCTCTTCATTTCCCTATTGTCGAACTGTGGCCCATTGTCTGTGGTTATCTTTTGTGGGACACCAAATCTACAACAAATGTTGGATAGAATGAATTTTATAACAGCTTTTGATGTTGTCCCTGCTAAAGGGGCTGCTTCTATCCACTTCGAGAAGTAATCTATGGCCAGAATTATAGTTTTGCGTCCTCCGGACACCACAGGGAGAGGCCCTACTAAATCCAATCCCCATCGAGCAAAAGGAATAGGCTCAGAAATTGACTCTAAAGGAATGGCTGGCACATGAATTTCATTGCTGTACCTCTAGCATGGGTCACACCTTCTTACCAATTCCTTAGCATCTTTCATGATTGATGGCCAATAATAACCGGAGAGTAAAACTCTTATTGTCAAAGCTTTAAACCCACAATGGGCTGATCCCTCACCATCGTGCAATTCGGAGAGGACCACTTATGATTCTTCATCCCCCAAACAGCGCAGGAGAGGCTTACTGTAGGACTTTTTGTATAACACTTCTCTCAATATGATGAAACCACGAGCCTTGTGTTTCAATGTTCTGGCTAGTGACTTATCTGGAGGCACGACACCATCAGAGAGATATTGCAGGAGAGGAAGTCTCCAGTCTTGAGGTTGTTTTGCTTGTATCTCAAAAATTTCCTCTTCTTTACCTTTACAAAGTTGGATGGAGGGGCTTTCAAGCACATGGATCCATGGATATGACTCCGTATATGCTATGGTTGTCAGTGAGTCTGCTAGCTCATTTTCTGCCCGCGGAATATGTTCATAGACAACACCTTTAAACTTAAGTGCTTCATTTTTTAGGAGGAGTAAATATTTCACAAGTTGTTCATTCTTAGCCTCAGATTGGCCTTGGGCATGGTGGATAAGTAGTTGGGAGTCACTTAGCAGCTTGACCCTCTTAGCCCCACAAATGTAGGCTAACTTTAAACCAGCTATAGCTGCTTCGTATTCGGACTCATTATTAGATGCCCTGAAAGCAAAACAAATAGCCTAGTACATTTTGTCTCCATACGGGGAAGTCAAACATACCCCTGCACCACACCCCATAGTGCTAGATCCACCATCTGTTCGGACGACCCATACCTTTTTATCTTTTATGTCAGTAGTTTGCTCTAAATCCCTGTCGGAGTGGAATTCAACCAAAAATTCTGCCACAGCTTGGGCCTTGACTGCTATTGGGGGAGCAAAATCTATGTCGAAGTCCCCCAATTCTACTGACCACTTAGTCATCCTCCTTGAAATGTCTGCTTTTTGGAGGATATTCTTCAGGGAAAAAGAAGTCCGGACGATGATGGGATGAGCCAGTAGTTTGCTCTAAATCCCTGTCGGAGTGGAATTCAACCAAAAATTCTGCCACAGCTTGGGCCTTGACTGCTGTTGGGGGAGCAAAATCTATGTCGAAGTCCCCCAATTCTACTGACCACTTAGTCATCCTCCTTGAAATGTCTGCTTTTTGGAGGATATTCTTCAGGGAAAAAGAAGTCCGGACGATGATGGGATGAGCCTGGAAATAAGGCCTCATCTTCCTGGCTGCTATCACCAGGGCCAATGCTAACTTTTCGAGTTTCAAGTAACGCCTTTCTGCATCCATCAAACTTTTGCTGATGTAGTATACTGGATGGGGATGACCACCGACCTCTCTTACCAACACAGCACTGATGGCATAACTTGAAACTGCCAAATATACGAAGAGGGTCTCCCCATCAACTGGTTTAAACAAAGTCTTGGAAGAGGATAGATGCTTCTTGATCTCATTGAAAGCCTCATCACACTGTGAGGTCCAATTGAATCCCTTTGCACCCTTCAAAGTTTGAAAGAAAGGTACACACATGTCCGAAGACCTTGAGATAAATCTGTTTAAGGCAGCTAATCTCCCCGTTAACCGCTGTACTTCTTTAATGTTTCGAGGAGGCTCCATTTGGAAAAAAGCATTGAGTTGGTCCGAATCGGGCTGTATTCCATGCTCACTTATGATATAGCCTAGAAACTTCCCGGACTGCACTCCGAACACACACTTTTCTGGGTTTAATTTCAAATTCACCTTTACCAAGTTGGCAAAAGTTTCTCGGATATCGGATAAGTGAAACTGCTTATCCACACTCTTCACCATCATGTCATCAATGTACACTTTCATATTTCTTCCAATTTGATCAGCAAATGCCTTGTTGACTAATCTCTGATAAGTAGCCCCAGCATTTTTCAGACCAAATGGCATTACCTTGTAGCAATGAAGACCTCTGTCAGTGACAAATGTGGTATGCTCTTGATCCTTTGGATCTACTTGAATCTGATTGTATCCGGAGAAGGCATCCATAAAGGAAAGCAGCTTGTTCCCAGAGGTAGAGTCTACTAACTGATCAATCCGGGGGACCGGATACAAATCTTTTGGGCAGGCTCTATTGAGATCTGTGAAGTCAATGCACATGCGCCACTTGCCATTCTTCTTTTTCACCAAGACAGGATTGGCAGTCCACAAAGGGTATTGAGACTCCTTGATGTGCCCCATCTTTGTGAGCCTATCAACCTCTTGCATAATGACATCAGCCTTTTCTTTGGAAAAAGCTCTTCTTTTTTGAACCACTGGAGCTACGTCTCTCCGGACGGATATGTGATATGATATCAATTCTGATGGAACTCCAGTAACATCAGCATTGCACCAAGCAAAAACGTGCTGATGGTTCTTCAAAAACTTTAACATTTCATCTTTCAACACAGGTGGCATCTTAGACCCTATCTTGACACTTTTCCCATCTTCCAAACAATGTGTTTCTACTTCTTCGATCGGTATTAATACTCCAGGGGTCTCTCTGGGGTCATCAATTTCACCCTCACCCCTAGAAAGGCCCTCAAACTGCTATTGTTCATTAATACGGACTGCCCCCAGCGTTCGAGGAGCCAGGGCAGTGGCATAACATTCTCTTGCAATATTTTGGCTGCTCCGGACGACTCCAACCTGTCCCTGAACAGCATACTTCAAGCACTTGTGGACTGTTGAAGCCACTGCATGCATCCTAGAGAGCCAAGACCTCCCTAGAATAGCATTATAGCAAGTGGGACAATCCACCACAATAAAGAGTATTCTGACCATTTTCTTAAAAGGGCCATTGCCCAATAGAACTTCTTCTTCGAACTCTCCGATCACATCTGCTGAGCTGCCTGTAAAGCCCACAATTGATCTGTCCGAACTCTGAATTACAACTGGATTTTTCATTCTCTTGTATGTGGTTAGGAAAAGGATATTGCCTGAGCTTCCAGTATCCACCAGGATTCGTCTTATGTCATTGCCCCATATAGATGCTCCTATGACAACAACATCCTCATGAGGGCCAACAATGTTTCTTAAATCATCTTCATCAAAAACAATGAAGGGAAACGAGTTTTGTGACTGATAGGAAGTCATGCCTCCTTCTAGCTGGGAGGCTAAAGTATGAACATGCCTCTTCCTCGAAGAAGCAGTAGGAGCTGTCATAGTGTCCCCTCCGAAAATTGTAAGTGACTCGAAAAAATTAATGAGCCCGGAGACCGACCTAGAGCATTCCTCAATTGTACCCACTCTGTTTCGAGCTGGATCAGGATCCAAGTACTCAGATTCTACGTCAAACCTTTCAACTATAACCATGGCTCCCTCCGGAGCAGCATTACTTGGACCAACCCGGTGAGTGTTATCAGGCTTGTTACCCCCTCTTCTTTTCACGTAGGCCCCCAGCTTTCCCCTTTCAATCAAGTTTTGAACTTCTTGTTTCAATGCTATGCAGTCATCAGTGGTATGACCAATATCGTTGTGATATTGGCAAAAATAATTATTGCGATGTTCTCTGGGAGACTGCAGTGTCGCCGGTCTCCGGTAATGTACCTCTTCCTTCGTTTTATCAAAGATAGTGGCCACACTTTCTTTTAACACTGCGAACCACTCCGGTTGGACCCATGGCCCTCTCTTGTTTCTGGATTATTGACTTTGATCAGGAGCAGCTGGCTGAGACTGCGCTTTTGCCCTACCATGCCCCTGTCTGGTTTCTCTTGCTTTGTTCCCGGACTGATTCTGATTGGGATTTGGTGCCACCGGGGTAGACCTCACCTGCCTGTGCACCCTGGTTTTCTTTGTTTCATCGACGTTTATTTGTTTGCCAACCTGATTCAGCAACCCTCCCCGTGTCATGGCCTTCTTTCTGGTCACTGAATCAGCTAGATTGCCTGGGTTCAAACCCTGTCTCAGGGATGCTATTGCTACCTGTTCGAAGCAATCAGCCAACCCATTTGTGTTCACAAAACGGCTTATATATTCTTTCAATGACTCATTTGGCTCCTGGGCACAATGGATTATTGTGTCTCCATTGCCCTTTAGCTCTTTACTCCCTACGAACTGCCTTCGAAAGGCTACCCAAAAGGTATCAAAATCATTAATACAACCCTGAGGCAGGCTGTTGTACCATTTTAGAGCACTCCCCGTGAATGATTGGGAGAATGCCCTACAGAGTAGTTTATCGTCGTCGTCAAAGTTCATCATGAATTTCTTAAATTGCTCCAGATGGTTGTCCGGATCAGTACTGCCATCGTACTTCTCTATTTTGGTGCTATCAAACCTCTTAGGGAGGTTTCCGGACAGAATTTTAGAAGACAATGGAGATTGCCTCCAATTCCTTCCACGATTGAACACAATATCCTCATTGGGAGTTGCAAAGATACCTGGCTCATTGTGAAAAGCGAAGGGATCCATCAGCATCCGGTCTACATGCTTCTGGCTATGAGATGATCCCTTACCAATATGCCTTTTCATCTTTCCTTGTCTATCCCTTTTTCTTGAGTATTTTTTAATCTGCTTTTGCTTCTTTCTAGTTCGACCCTCATCGCTGCTAGAGGATAAGGATTTTTCAACTCCCTCACTGTCCGAAGAGCTATCGGAAGACTCTGAGCTTGAGTCAGAACTCTCCACTGGCTTAGACCGGTGAGACTTTTTAGAACTGGCATGAGTCTTTTTAGTGCTCACATGAGTCTTTGAAGACTCATGCTCTCTGGGGTTATCAGTGTGATGAGCAACCGATGCTTTAGACTTTTCTTTCACCCCCATCTTGGCCTTTTCAGCCCTTAGAGATTCTATTTCACCCTTGAGCCTATCACGCTCTTCGATAATGTACTCATCGTTCTCTCCCACCACTTCGAGCAGAGCTGGTGGTACTTCTGGATTGTCCGGATTCATAAGGACAGATTTTCTTAGCTGGTTTTGAATGTTTGATTCAGGCACCTTCGTGCTCCCACTGTGGTCGCCAATTTGGTGAGGATAATAATAGCCTGAGGGTAGGCTAGTAATTTGTTTTGGTGTTTTATAGTAGTGTGTGGGTGTTATGTATTTAGAGTAGAGAGTAGAGAGATAATTAAGCAGCCTGATAGCAGCTAATTCTCATTACCCACACTTAATGCAGGTGGTTGGGTATTTATACCCTGATGTTTGGGCCCTTATGGGCTTTCAGGTCATGTTTAATGGACCCGGGTCATGTTCAAAGACCCATGAGCTCTAAGTAGGAGAGCAAGTAGCTTAGTCAAGAAATGTTTAGGTTTTTTAATACTTTTGTCATAGTTCGAACAGTCCTATGGTCATTGTGCTCAAAGTGATCTGTCCGGTCCGTGTGATTTGTCCGGTCCGGAGGCCTTGGACCGATCTGTCCTTGTCCGGGGAGCGTGCAGAATACGGACTCATTATAGAGCAGGAGTTTTCTAACTGTATGAAAAAATTGTTAAAATTTTATGGAAATAATGTTTCTAACTTTTTAAATAATCTTTATCCAAAAACTACGTGAATACATTTTTACAGGAAAAAGGTTCGAGTGTATTTCTTCAAGTGTTGTTGAGTCGTTTAATGCACAGATTATGCTTAATTGCAATCTTCCCGTGATGAAATTGATTGATAGGATTCATAGTAAGCTTATCGTTCAACTATCTAATCACTGTGTAGCTACCAGTAAATGGACTAGTGTGTTATGTCCTAGAATGGATAAGATGTATATACATAATATTGAGGATGGGCGGTTTTGGCTTTTTAATGCATCTTCAGAATATGTTTTTGAAGTACATTTGATACAAAAAATGGTAGTTAATATTTTAGATTATACATGTTCATGTGGTCATTGGCAGTCTGAATGCTTTCTTTGTGCGCATGTTTTAACCGTCATAACAAAGACTCAAGAAAGTCCGTTTGCTTTTGTGGAGAAGTAATTTTATTCGACATCATATAAATCTTTCTATGCATTGTCCATCCATCCATATTCGTTTTTGGACGAACTTTGGCTATAGGTGGTTCTCCGGCTGTTTAACCACCTATGTTGAAAAGGCAACCTAGTAGGCCAAAAAAGAAAAGTATCCCATCAAGAGGTGAAGTTATTCTCAAGATGATCAAATGTAGCCAATGTAAAAGATTTGGAAACCACAACAAGAGGTCCTATAAGGAGACAAACATTTGAGTATTATTTTGTCATTGTTTTATCGATCTATTATATTTGTAAGGAGACTAATTTTCAATAATTTTTTATTTTCATTGTTTGATCAATTTGTAAATAAACATATATTTTGACTTCTAATATATATGATTTAGTTAATTTTGAAGAATGTTATTGTTTAGTTTTAATTTTGAATTTTTCTGTATTAATATGCCAGTTATGCTTCACAAATTACTGGACTTATAAGTTGTTTTCTAATATTCGGAAACTTTTTTCATGTATTTTTTCCTTGTTAATTTTTGTTCATGTTGAAATTTAAGAATTGTTTTCTTTTTGGTTTTTCATCTATTATTTTATGTATTTATAAGATGGGTAATTTATTTTCTTTATTTATAAGTTAATTTATACAAATTATGTTTGATATATTTCTTATTTCTAAGGTCTTTTGTTCTTGAGAAATTTACTCATGTGATTTTTGTTCATGTGATTAATCTTCCTTTGATTTATCTTCCTGTGATTTTACAAACCGTATACAAACATAAATGTATTTCTATGAATAATAAACATAACACTTAATACATTACACACAAAAATCAACTTAACAGCGAGAAACAACATACAAGTATACATTATGATATATCACAATGATAAACAATTAGAAAAAAAAACCAACAAAGTTTCATTAAATAAAACAAAATCAAACTTAAAAAAACAAATTAAGATATCCAATTTGCAATACTCCAAACAACTGCATTTATATTTTTTTAGAAACAATTATATTCATAATTTAATATTGTGTGGAATATTTTAGCTCTTTGTTTGCAAGATTTTTCTTCCTCGTATGATGAAGGTGGGCCTCTGATGCTGAAGAAGTCTTTTATGTATGCCCAAACTATAATCTCACTGTCATCAGAACCTAGCTTTTACTATGGACAATTGCACTCATTTATGAATTCTTCATCCCCCTTTAGAAACTTTATTGCTTCCAAATATTTTTGCTTCGATAGATAAATAAATAAATTATTTATGCATTAGAACTAATAGAATTTATTAATAATATTTATATATGGATAAACTTAGCATATATATTGTTGCATCTAGATATTTATCCACGGTTTTTGCATTATGTGGATGTAAGGGGTTGAAATGAATCAATACATATTCATCAATGTCAACCAGTAGTAACGTCCAGTGGTTGGAAGTTGCAACACCCACTAGCATGTGAATCAGTATAATAATCTACAAATTATTACCGATTTTGACGGTTTTGAGTCGGTCAGTTATCTATCTTTTTGCAAGTTTTTTGTTTTCTTTTAAGTATTGTTGTTAAACGAAAAAAATATAAAAATAAAGATATTCATGTGAATATCATTTATATATATAAAGGATTTAGTGTAGATAACGTTGCAATTGCTGACAATATGATATTTTGTGGTCTTTGTGAGTTACTTTCATTTAACGTTTGATTCTTCTTAGATGACATATGCATCAATTATCAGTAATATAAAAATCTCAAAGTAAATAAAAAAAATCTGATTACAAGTTGTACCATAAACTAGATTTCAGCACAACTAATCCATTTGGTTTGGCCAATCAACTAGATGAAGTGACAAACAAGTACTTCAAAATCATGTATCAACTAAGTAGTAGTATGTAAAACTCAGTAAAAATAGAGTATTTTAACATATATATATATA
Source organism: Limnanthes douglasii subsp. nivea (assembly GCA_036936605.1). NCBI lineage: Eukaryota > Viridiplantae > Streptophyta > Magnoliopsida > Brassicales > Limnanthaceae > Limnanthes > Limnanthes douglasii. The sequence continues at coordinate 215,757,423 of JAUPFV010000004.1, forward strand.
TATAGTAGCATAACAAGATATTAAAGATGTTTTTTAGGAGAGAGATCAAGGTTGCCTAGTAAAACAATATGCCTCCCTATGACATATTCCAGTAGTTAGGTATTAGGAGTGAAGTTTGGGGGGAGTATTGTTCAATGAGGTCTATGTAGGAGTGATTAATGTCTTGCTAGGAAAGGGTGCCAAGCAAGACATTATGGTGCTACCTTGACCCATTAAAGCATCAATCTAAATTTCTACTAACAATTAAGTTTGAAATAGATAAAAATTAAACCTCTTTACCTCTATGTTATTTCTCCATTGGTGATAATTTTATGGAGCTGATCTACAATGGCCCACGTTGAATCTTTTCTCCAGACAGTTGTGTTGTTTACATATTCATTTCAATTCATGAAGAATTATATTTTTTATTTAAGTAAATTAAAGGACATGAAATGTTTAAATTGATTACTTGATTTTATTTTTTTGGATAAGTGCATTGAATTTATAGATATTTTCATCGGTTAGATATGAAGTTGGTTATCCTTTTCCTTTTTTTTTTATAAATTTGATATTTTTTACCTTGACTTTTTGAAAATCATCATCAAAGTCGTCAATATGTATTGATGCAGCCTCTTTTCATTTTTTTTGTCTCTTCATGGGCTGGTATTCAAACTTGAGATCATTCTTCTTCATCCTTGGTGGGTTTTCTCGGACTCTTTTTACCAAGGAAGAATGCGAGCTGTTTTTCTTCTCTTTCACATATGTATCTTTTTGTTGATATAAAATTAGTTAGTAGTTTTTAAATAAAATAACAAGAATAATTTAAACTTTAATAACAGGGATAATTGTATATTTTCTTGCTCTTCTTTAGCTGGTTGTTGAAGCTCTATTTCCAGTTTCTTCATAGTATTTTCCAGCTCATTTATCCTTTGTTTTTATTTTACAAGTTAGTGATTTTTCACATAATAACATGAATATTATTAAAAATTGGATAATATAATAATTTTGTGGTTACTATATCTTGTTAAACATTTCTCTGACTTTGTGTAGTTCTTCAGTCACCTTGCTGATCCTTTCATACATATTAATATATTCGGTCATTAACAGACATTTAGTAAACTAATAACTTATTTCAAAATTATTGAATTAAATAATAGATCGACTTGTCTTATATTATGTTTTAGTTCTTATTGCTCATACAAGAGAACTGTGATCTCGCTCCAATCTTTATATTCATTTTCATCGCTTTCTTGTTGATTTTTTTATCACTCTCTTCTTTTTCCTTTTTCTCTTATTTTTTGCTTTTCTCAATAAACTCTTTTTATTTTATTTTCTCCATTTGTATAACAATCATTGTTACACTTCTGGTTCTTAATATATAGTCTGGAGTTTCACCTCTATCATTTTTTGTTTCTTCTTTATCATCTGGTTCCTCTTATTATTTTTATTTACTTCATTCTCCATCCTCCTTGTCACTTTATTCATCATCTTCTTATATATCTTTCTCATCTTTTTCATCAGTTGAAAAATACTCTCTAACCATCAGAGCCTCTTATTATGGATGAAGTTCTAGGTCACATTCAATTACTTAAACATCAACAAACAACATATTTGGTTATTGTTAGTAATGCTAACTTATTAGTAAGCGTAAACCATAGTAGTAACATCCTAACAAGCAAACATTTTAACACATATACACTATTTCACTCGGAACTACACTCCAAGTCGTATGATTTACACAACAAAATATCTATTTTGGAATTGGATTTGATCAATCTTCTAATTCAGTAATAAAAAAATTGTCATTTTAACATAGTAGTCTAAAAATTCATCCTCATATATTAAGTTCTAAAGCCTGTTAAAATGAGTAATTAAACAATTTAATACTATAATATACTAATATGCTTAATTTACTTTCCTAGACAGTGGTAGGAATGTATTCTTTTTATTAATAGATGTTCCTTATGGCTCATATATACATACAAATTACAAACTGATGTGCCATTTACCACAACCATCTTTTTAATAGTATTTTCAAAGCATCTCAATAATATCATAATCATCATATTACAATTAGCAGGAGTAATGTTAAAAAATGGTAACAATTTGATTTCTTTTACCTTTGATGGTTCCACCTCTCGTATCAACTCCTTGACTTTGTTTTGTTCTAGTAGCTCCCTCCTATCTCAAACACCGTGGAAACTCCAGCTTCGAGATTCCGACCCTCGTGTGCTCAAAGAAAAATGGTAGTAGAGGTTATTTTTTATAAAGTTAGTATAAACATTAGTATGAATAATTTTATTAATGTAACTTTAATTTTTAAAAAATTTAGTTACAATCAGCATCGTACACAACCCACAGTGTTTGACTGATTTTGTCTTTTCTTCTTGTCGATAGAGTTCATAAACTATTCCACAATGACCTGCGCCTAGTCATAATTGTAGAGTACTTTGAATTTCAAGTCGATGAACCTTGTTAAGATTTCAAACGAACAACCACTAAATGTAGACATAAATAATGATACACAAATGTACATTATTATCATTTTGTTACATTTTTTACCGTTTCAACATCGTCAATCTTTGAACCATCTTCTATCACATCTTTAAGACTCTTCTTTGTTACTTCTTTAAAGTATCTTGAAATGATACTTGACTCAGTTCTTCTACTCTCAACCTTATCGATATTTTTCGTGCCGCAGTTTATTCTAAAAATCACCATGACGTCAGCGATACATCTATCCGACCAAATGTGAAGCTCTTCTTTTCCTTATCGTACATATTTATTATTTCCATAGCGAGCTCCTAATACTTTCTCACTCTGAAGCTCTGTTTTAACTGAAACAACCTATTTACTAAGTTGTAAAATGATGTGGTTTGTAGAGCTTCAATGGGATCTTTTTTAATATCCGTTGTCCGTAGTAGTTTGATGACTGATTATATATTCGATTGGAATATAGAATGGCCATGGGACCCTAACTTTATTTATATTTTTTTGCCTAATTGATTTTCTTTTTATATTTCTCTTATCGACACAAGTCTTCACCATCTTTATTTTATTTTCTAACAAGAAAACAAACATATTATTAGTCATCCACATAATAGCTAATCCTCTTCACATGAGGATCATCGCTTAGAGCCTACAGTAAATCCAGATAATAAGTTGCTTCTATAGTATGGAAATATTAGCTTCTCCTAGTTAGTTATAGAGAGAGAGAAGAGATAATTGAGATGTATTTTTAACATGGAACAATGAAGTTAATACCTATATAAAAATAAAATGACCCATTTAAACCCTAATTAAACTTATGCATTCAGAATACATTCCTCAATAAACTTTAGCTTCACAACAACCTACTCACTCTATATACCTAATAAGTCACTTTCTAAACCCTAAGTAAGCATAGTTATAAGAAATTAGTCATAAATAGTCATCTAGAATTCCATTGTTATGATAAAAGCAATTTAAAATCTAAAATCTTGGTTTAAGAACCGCAAAAGCAAGAGAGAATAAGTCAGTGAAATGGAGTTGTAGCATGTATGAACAAATGCCATAATCATAGTATCTTAGTAGGACTCCTTAAACCCTAAGTAAGGGTAAGTTTGATAGAAATAAGCCTTAACAAAGTACTATGTATCCTATTTTAGGATAAAAGCAACTTGAAACCACAATTCTTTGGTTTAATTGTTCAATTATTGTATAAGAGGGATAAAAGGTTAGTTAAATGGATCTTTGACACATAACAACAAACTTCCTAACCCTATTGAATTAAAAATTGACCTTAAACACTTAATAAGCATAACACCAATATGAACCTAATTACCAAGTTAAAAGCAACACAAAACCTCCTTCACCACCATTAAAATAAATCTCACTTTGATTTTAATGAAACATATCTACTAAGTGCTAATTGCTAATTGCACACCTATTTTAAACTAAGCTACTTGTTCTTGGTCCTATTGGGAGGGTCGCACTGTTTTAGCGACTACGTTGATTCAACCAAGACATAAAAAGAAAAGAAAAAGGTAAATCACAACTTACCCATTTAGGTTTTCATCGACGGAGATAGTCTATCGGCGGAGACAAAGCGGATTTCACTTCCAGAAGATTCAGTTGAGAGAGAAATGCCGATGTTGCTGATCAGTAATCAATGTTGGGAAGACAGGGTTTCAGGAGTAGATAGAGTTGAGGATAAAAAGCTGAGTTAGGGCATGTTTTGATTTAGGGCTAAGTTGTTTTATTTTTAATTGTTATTTTTTTAGCAAAAAGACCTTTATTGATATAGAATAATTGAAAATTACAAAGTTTAGGACCAAATTTGAAAGAGCAACAAAATTTGGACAAAATTAAAATTTAAGCCAAAAAGAAGGCGCGCCAATAGAACTCCCGACCCTAAACTTTCTCTTTCCCATTCTTCATCTTCTATTTCAGGAGCTTCAAAACTAGAGATCTAAAATAACGACTCGAGCCAAAACATCCAAACACTACCCATACTTGAATTCGAAAGAAAATACAAGAACAAATTCAATCAGGGTTTATATAACCCAACCCTAAGCTCTCCATAAAAATGATGGACAGAAGAGCACTTGAAGCAGACATATGGTTGAACATGTGATTTTTTCTTTGGGAGAGCATCCATTTTACAATCCAATCGGAGGCTTGATTTTGAATGCATGAGATGTGTCTTAGAGTCATATTGGGATGACGAAACTTTCTGCAAATGATTATTAGAGATTCACTATACCAGTCAGCTTGACCTCTATCAACGCTCTGGTTTCAGTAAACAGAGGGTTGAGCTTTCCAAAAGTAGCACAAAAACCCACCATAATATCTCCTTCCCAATTTCTAAACAATATTCCTCCACATGATTCTCCTGAACGAAAACAAGCGCCGTTAACGTTCAGTTTGATTTGATCTTTCTCCAGAGGCAGCCATTATAGGTAAATCGGGATCTTGCTTCTGCTTTCAACCGAGTTGAAACCTAATGCAATTCCTGCATTAAAAGCTTTTGATCAATGTTTACTGGTTAACATATTAGACATATCAATACCTTTGATAACTTTGATTACTCTGTCAATAACATAGGAGACAGAGTCATGCTTTCCATTGATTTTCGATTTGTTCCTGTTATCCCATATGATCCAACAAATAACTTGAGGGGTTATATGAGATATATGAAATTTTCTTTTTGAAAACCAAAACCATATTCGAATTACATGAGTTATGATCATGTAACTCCCAATTTTGATGTTGAATAATGAACTAAAGTAGTTCCAAATATGTCAGGTGAAGCTACAACTTACAAAGAGATGATTTTTCTCTTCAAGGATGCTGTAAAACTGGCATTTTAAAATAATACTAAAATGTATTTTCTTTAAAATATCATCAGATGGAATGAAATTATTAACAAGTCTCCAACAAAAGAAAGAGAAATTCATGGGGATTTTATGATTCCAGATTTTCATGAAAATACCAGACTTGTTGTGTCTGATTGTGATGTTATCCTAGGTAAGGTTGGTGTTAAAGTTTTGAGAAATAGAAAGCTTCCATATCATTTTGCCATATTTGTTAGGATTGATCTTGAATTTATTGATCTGAGAAATCATGTCACATGAAATGAAACTTTGAAGGCAGTTGATTTCCCAGTCACTATCCTTCCAGAATGAATTAACCTTCGCTTTAAGAAACCAGTTACTTGAATCAGAGAACGAGTTTGATAAAGCAAGAAGATTATGCAGTCTTCTAGTTAGAAATCTATTTTTCCCTTTCCTATAATCCATTTAATGTTTTGCTCAGCTTGACCTTTAACTCCCATGAGTCTCTTCCAAACTAAGGAACCTGACTTATTACAGATGGTTCTAAGAGGATGATTAGTAGAACAATAAATACTGTGAAGAATTTTTGACCAAAGACGGCTCTTCTTCATGAAAAGGAACCAGAGATTTTGAAAGAAAGTGGCCTGAATATCAATCAATGATTTGATGTTCAGACCACCCTTCTCAAAAGGTTTGCAAATAAAACTCAATTTAGACCAGTGAATGGTTTTGCCATTAAAGTTTGATCTCCATAAAAATTTGTTAAAGGTAGATTCCAATCGCTTTAAAATGGTTTTAACTTTAGTATAGACATTAGTGAACAAAAAATTAGTCTCCAGACCATAATAGTGCACATCCATGTGAATGAATTGCTCATGGATATCAATGATATCAATAGTAACATCCTCGTGCCAGAAAACCCAAATTTTATTTGAACTATTGAAGGTGAAACTCTGAAACCCCAAAACATTAGCAATATTGTCAATATTCTCAGCATTTGACATAAGCTCCTGTATAGCCAAAATCTTAATTTTACGAGAATGGATCGTAGAATATATCCTTCTCAAAGTAGTATTGTTATTAATTCATCTAGCATTCCAATTAATTATCCTTATCATTATCAGATAAGGATCTTAGTTGCTACTTGTTCCCACTGTTCTTTAGGGAATTAATAACCAGTTTGTTGTTCTTTCTGTCTTTCATTGCAGCTTTTAATTTCCTGCTAATGATGGTGTTGAAGTCTTGTTCATTACTGCTTGTAGATGGAGAAACATTGCTGCTTCTTATGTTGTCACTATTAGGGTTTCTAGTGTTGTCATCATCCTTTGGGCTGATTTGTGTGTAGACATTATCCAACCTTTGCAAAGCTTCAATTATTTCCAGGTTATCCTTCTTAGTATTAGAATATATTTCTTGATTTTCAGTGAAGTTCTGGCCATTTTGACTAAGGCTTTGAGATTTTTGTATCTGATAGGATTGAGAATGACTGATATATTTATCTTTTTGAGTGACAACATATTTAATTTTTCTTCTATAAACTTTTCTGAAACTTTGAGTATGTTGGCTAGAGATTTTCCTTTCCTGCTGGTTCAAAGTCATATTCTGGTCCATGTTTTGATTGTCAATTCTGGTTTCTTCTGTTAAATCTTTGGGCTTGTCTTCATTATTCTTTTTTTATATTATCATTGTTGTTGGACTTTCATAATTTTTATTAAAACCAGGGCTCCATATGAGCAATCTCATCGTCGATCCATCCACATTTCACACATTTCTGGACCAGAGGCGACTTGCATCCTCTTTGAGACATAATTCCAGAAATATATGGTGAGCATCCAAAATCTCAAATTTGTAAGACCCTTTAAACTTTAACGAATTCAAGAATTCGTTCATTGCAGATCTTTTGGGAATTCCATTGCTAAACTTACCCACATGAGTAAATTTTATTAATAAGCAACAAATCTTTAACTTCTTTAGTATATTGAATCGAAAATTGATCATTTTTTTCTTTTGTGAACGCTGGTTCTATCTCAGCAACAAAGGTTCTGTTTTTTGGTTTTACAGTGTCATCGAAGGTTTTGCGCTGGGATTGCACGATTTCGACAGGGTTTTTTGTGGTTGTGGGAAGAGCATAGAATTCTTCCATGACACAGGCGAATATGTTGTTTGAATCCATGATAAGAAATCATGGACGAAAGAAAGTATAAGAGCAGGAGAAGTAAGTTAGAACAGAGTCCATGTATTTTCAATTATACCCTTTTGTTTTCGTCTGATATTTTACAATAATATAATCTAAAAAGATCGAGCTAAGTTGTTTTGTTTTAAGACAATTGAACCTTTTGTTAAATATGCTGAATCTATTTGTAAAATGAATCTTTTATGGTAGGACTGAATAAATAGAAACACATGTGAGATCCATTATATAACTTTTTAATAAAAATACTAATACGTCAAAAAAAAAAGTATTTATTAATAATTTTATATATCTTTTTAATCTATATGTAATTAGACACATAAATAAAAGTTTGAAATATATTCCTTATTTCATTTTTTGAATTAAATTTCTTAAAATTATTAGCCGGATCATTCAGTTTTGGACCGAATATTGTGTCATTTATAAAGTAGATTAAACAGACTCAATAGAAATTTTATGTCTGAATAGTCCAAACCAGCTTTTTAAAACCCAAAACAATCGCTATAAATATAATTTGTTGCACTTTAAATTCATAAAGACAACGTTATTCTACCTAATTTTTTTCACTAGACTTTCTTTAGACTCTCTAGTGGGAATAATAGTAATCGGATCCAATCCGGTGGCGAATAATAGAGGCGTTTATTTCACCCCTAAGTCCACATCCACTTGGTACCTTAGCTGACTGAATTGGTGCCACAACGACTCTGAATTTACACATCCCGCTATTCTTGTAGGTAATTTTCTTTTCTTCTCTGAGAAGCTTCACGATTTAAAAATATTAGCCATTAGCGCCTTCCGATGTTTTTTCGCTCTCCCTCAATCTAAATAACTACTTCATCCTCATCTTCATCTTCATCGTCTTCCTCCGAAGAAAATTGAACATGGCTTCTGCTAGAGAATCTGAACTTCTGTCTAAGCTTGAATCATCCGATTCCAAAACTATCTATACTCTATTCTCTGATTACCTTCGTCCATTTTCAAACAAGACGGAGACACTGCGTTCTCTCACTAAGCAGTATCTCCCTTTTCTCAACAAAGCCATCTCGATCCTCCCTAAACGACTCTCGAAACTTAAAGAGGCTAAAGAACCGGAAGAAACCGCTCTCGTACTTTTTCAAACGTATAATCTCTGCCTCGATTGTTTAGATTTGGTTTGTTCCGAGTTATCTTGTAAACCCTACACAATGCAGATACAGAGACTGAGGCTGATTTATTGGTTGGATACTTGGGAACAGTACACGGAAGGGGTCAAGGAAGGGTTTAGGGTTTTGGAGAGACTTAAAGCAATATATTCGGGATCAAGAAAGAAGGAAGTTAAAACACAGTATTTGCCGGGTGGTGAGGATGAAGATGAGGCATTGGCAAAGCTCGTCATTGAAGTTGTTGCTTATATTGTTATGCTTGTGGCTAAAGAGGCGGGTAAGGATGTTGATCAGTATAGGAGAGTGCTAGTGTTGCTAGAGGAAGTTCGGCCGTGGTTGAGGTTAGTGCTTTGATTCCCTTCTCAACTGGAATTGTGCAGAATTTGGTTTCATGTCAAAGTTGCATTGAATTGTATGTTTGAACAGTGTATAATTGCTTCTGTAATACTTAATGCATAGTTCAAAACCCAACTCTAAAGCAACTAATATCACAACAGTGGAGGTTTACAATACAAATACACAGTGTAGATATATAATATATACATGTTCATAAAGTCATTCTGGATTTTCAGGGCAGTAGATTGCAATGGATGTGATAAGTTGCACAAGCTGCTTGTTACCTACTTGGGTAAATGCACTCTGCTATTAGTTGGAGAAGTAATGAATTTTGATGGGGAACTAATATGTGCATTCTGTGTCGAGGCATTGAGAGAGTATGCCAATTCATCCATGAAAGATCAAATCTACCAGGTGACTTATAATTGTCTTGAACTTTGATTATCACTGTATTTATGGGTTTTACTCTAATTAATCTTTTTCTATGCAGTTTGGTCGCCGGATATGTTCCTCTCTGTTCTTATATGACGAAAGTAGAACTTCCCTTGCAGGTGATATCTTGGATTGTGTGTTACATTTTCTTGCCGATAAATGCAAGGTATGGCTAGTTTTTTTGCCAGTAATTTTAGTATTTTTTTCATAATCTCCAGCAACCGTATATCATTATGTAATATCCGGAAGGAATGTCATTCATTTTTGTATCTTATCAGTTTCATATTATTACAAGTGCTGGGTTCGGTGATGACGCAGCTTACTAACATATAAATCACTTTTTATAATAAAGGTAATAATATATAAGGCGGACCTCCAAGAATATTTATATGTTGGTTATATTGCCTTCTTTTTGCAGGCTGAGTTTGATAACAGTAGAACCGATTTTGTTGAACTCGTCTCTTACTGTGCTGACAAAAGTCGTATGGTGGGCAAACATTCTAGTAGTATTGTTGCTAAACATCTAAATGAGATAGCAGTTGACTCATGTCAGGTATCGGGCTTCTATTCTTATCCATGTAACCCATTAATAGATCTGGTTCACATCATTATTTAGCTGGGCACTATAAATTTTGTTTTTTGCAGATTCTGGTGCCCATTAATTTAATTTTGAAACTCTATTCCACCGGGTTGTATGTCACTGACAACCATACCTGTAGACAAACAAATAGTGAGCCTACAGTCAGGATTTTGGTTGATGATGAAAATACATGGCAGAATGTGTCTACTTTGCTGGGTTCACTGGAAAGTTTCTTTTGTACCGACAGCAAAGAGTTCACATCATTGGATTCAAAACATGAGTACCCAAAGGAGAGTAGGAAAGAGTATTTGCTGCATTACGTGAATGCTCTAAAGTTCCTGTGCCAACCACTTGCGGACTTCATCATACATTCAGAGAAAAAGAAGATACTAGCTGAAATGGATATTGCCTTACCTACTCTGATAGTCATACATGATGCATGTCTGCAATGCTGTGACGCCTTCCTTTTCCTTCAAAGGTAAGTCGTAGCTATTTGTTATAATTTATTTTATATCTTTATTTATCTATTTTTCTTTCTAAATTGAGAATGAAATGCTACAATGGTAGTTGCATTTGTAATATTTTACCCATGTTCTTTTAGCATATTTTTGTTATGCCACAGAACAGCATGAGAAACATATTGCAAAAGTCTTCATTGGTTGAAGTTGGAAATCTTACTCCATTTTCTTGTTTGCTTGGCTGATATGCTGCTAGTTGTAAATGATTTTTGAATCCTAAAATTTGAGTATGCTACTATTCTACCTCTTTATATTATCATGGCAATTTATATGTGATATCTAGACTTGTTATAGTCACTAGATTATCTACCTCATTATATTATCATGGCAATTTCTAGGTGATATCTAGACTTGTTGTCATTAGTACTAAGTTTTAATGGCTTGAATTATTGTCTTGCACTTTAATGAATTGATCTGCCATCTTTTTTTTATGTTGTTAGATCTGTGTCTGAAGGGAAAAGGGATTCATATGATGATGACAAAACCATACTCATTGTGGCTGTGACTGCTTTCATTCTTTCTATCAGAATACAACGTAAAATGAAGGTCTCCCATTTTCTTCTGTTATATAACATTGCTGGAGTTTCTTTCATTCACTTGTTGCATCCTCCAAACTCAATTTTAGCTGATTGGTTTGTTGCTTCTTATTTCAGAAGAGTGTGCATCTAGTAAAGCACATTATTGCCAGCAAATGGATTCAACCTCATGGGCTCAAGTATCTATTTAGTTCCCTTTTCAATATTGGCCTAAATTCGCACAGAAGTAAGCGCCTTGAAGAGGTTAACATCATTTCCTTTCCCTAGTTGGTTTTTTTTTTTCCAGTATCAACTGTATGCTGTTACAATGACTCAAGCATTTTCTTTCAGGAATGCTCATTTTATTAAGGCTGTGATAAAATTACTGATCCGTCAGCCTTTGATGTGCTAGAGTCACTAATAGTGACTAACAATTATCCATTAAATGCTTCGAATTCTCATAGCCAATTTTTTTTTTTGTGAATTTAGGCAATACAAGCCAGTATTTTTGAAACATTCTAATAAATTGATTACGTTGTCTAAGGGGACATTTAGAACTATTGCCAATTTCTTCACTCTGCAATGTTTTTTTGTTTTATATTATTTAGGATGATCAATTTTCTTTTAATTTTGCATTGGATTATGTGTTTCACAAAGAATTGCATCTTTGCAGGCATCAAGGGCATTAAACTTAAGTTGTAGAGCCTCTTGGGCTTGTGTTGGACTTCTGTGTCAAATGTTTGATCCCAAATCAAAATCATCTGATAAAGATATATCAGAGGAAGCTATAATTGAATTTGTTACCGACGCCTGTAGCAGATATGCATTCTTTTTTGATGTTCTTCAGCAGTGTGGCAACCAGAAGATAAACAAGTACATTATGAATAGTCTTGAAAGTTGGTCTGTGGCTGGACACTTATTCAAAAATTTGCCAGGTCCTATGCCTATAGTGAAACACTGGGTCAAGGTATCAATTATTCAACATGCATTTGCAATATGTTCTTCTTTTTGGCTTTCTGATTGTATTTATTTTCAGACAGGATGTAAACTTTATAAGAATATGAATCCCGGAGATACATATCCAACTTTATATGGGTTGATGGCTCCTTCTGTAACATTCTCAAAGGCTATGCTTAGAATACTTCTGGAGCAGGTTGGTCCCTCAAAATTTTGAGTTTTTCTTACTATGATTTCATTTTATTGTTCCTCTTTTAACTTTCAAGCGTTATGTTATACAAGTTCAATTAGCGTATGACAAACAACTATTTTCCATTTTCCATTATTGTGATTTTGCTACTAAACTTTTTGTTTCGTTGTGTTAAAGTTATGGCAATATTTGAACTACTGAAATGTTAGGATTATGGAAAGAACACAATTAGGAATTAGTTATGATTATTATATGTATCTTATATTATCTATTTGTATTAGGGTTATATATTTCCTATTATTAGAGGATTTATTTTGTAAGCCTTATGACTCTTAGAATGTGAGATCAATAATATATATTACTTTCTTAGACGTTGTTTCGTTTTTATTTTCTGCTTTGTATGCATGTAGGAGCTGCTTGCATATGATGAAATGGCGCCTCAGTACCCTGTTTTATGCCGACTAATGCAAGTGGAAATAACCGAAATCCTCTTGAAAGAGGTATATGTCACAATTGATTGTTCCTTAGAGAGATCAAGGATTTTGCTTAAAAAAGGAAGAGCAATAAGGGCCTTGGGATCTGAAAGGCTTAAAGACGGTATCCGGTGTCTATCAGAAGCAATATCTGTACTGGTAACATAGATCTATTCATGTGTTCTCTACACCTTCCCTTTCTACTTTTAAAGTCTTGCTTTGATGTATGCTTGTTTAAATTTAAAGAGTGCATGGTACAGATTGACGACACGCGTGGAGAAACACTTATCTATGAAGCTCCAATTTATCATCAACTAGCTGTCACATATTGCTTACGGGCACTTTGTATCCAGGAAGCTGAGCCTAGCTCAAAGGTGTAATTGCAAAAAAGCTAGTCTCTAAATTTAATACAGTCTAGTTATATAGGGGATGGCTATATAAAAAGCTTGTTTTACCAAAAAAAACCATTTCGTGCCCGAAACCAAAGTTGTCTTGTCTATTCCAAATGCTGGATGAGCGCCACTACGTTTAGTAAAATCAGTTTTTCCATAGCCGTTCCCGTAATTCAATTATTTTCAAAATGTTTTCAACATGTAACTAACATATTGTTGTCGCATAACATATTGGCTTTTCAAATAGCAGCAAGTCTTCCAAGATATTAGGGATGCTGTAAATCTGTGGTTAAAGATTCTGACAGCAGATCATTGTCATCCAGATGATCAATGCGCTATACTGTCAGACAATACTATGCAACTACTCGGCAATATATTTGATTTGTTATCACTGAAGGTATGTCTTGTGATATCTATAATTTGTCTTGGTTTGCTCGTAATGTAGGTCTTATATGGAACGTTTACTCTTGCTTTTTTACTTTACTAGGGCTGCATTGAGCTTCACCATCAAATATTCGAGGTTATTTTTAGATTACTTAAATGGAAGAATGTCCCACTTGAGAATGGCTTGACAAAACTGTGGGAGTCAAGAAGGCTAAGTCACGCCCTATGTGCTACACCCATAAATGAGGCAGTTATCTTTAACTTATCAGAGGATTGCGATCAGCATCCCAAGCATATTAGTTCTTGGATCTCTGGTATTAAGGATTTACACCTGTTAGTGGGATTCCAACAGAACTTCTCAGCTCCACCGACTAAAGCTTCCGCATCTTACAACCATCAAAGGCTTTTTCCGTCAGATTTAACTGTTAAATACGTCAAAGAGACGGCTGCTGAACTCCTTTCAGGTGTAAGAATTTTCAGCTAGCTAACTAGTTAATTTATCCCAAAATAACGTCTTATTTTTACGCTGTTGATGTGTTATTTTGTTGCTAAACACCTTATAGGCTCCTCTATCAAGTCGGTCTGCTTTCTTTGCTGGTTATATGTACCATGATCTATGTGAAAGACTTATTTCTCTCGGACAATTATGTGAGGTAAGTTCTTTTAGCTTTGGCTTCAATACTGTGTAATTAAGTCAAGATTATCAATCTATCATAATTGAATACCCTGCAAGAATTCTATTCAGATGACATTTTTCTTATTAGCACTGAACTCTGTTTGTTTTTATGAGTTTTACTTCTTTTAACACATCGTATATCAGTATATCATTTTCATTTGTTATACTTTCTTTCTTGTATATTAAAGGACAATCAAAGTACAAAATTAGTTTAAACTATGCAACTAAACTTTTAATAGGCTAAGCGGTATGATTCCACCAACGCCCCTTAGCTAGCTACTTTACACAACAGAAGACTTTATACAATTTGGTCTCTGTATTTATCATAATCTCATGTTTGCATAATCGATTTCTAATGATTTCTCTTCCTCTCTAGGCTCTTTCATATGCAAAAGAGGCACATCAATTGCGCACTAGACTTTTTAAAGAAACATTTAAGTACTCTGTTGAGAAGCAGGTTGAGAAATTCAATGACGAAGGGATTATCATTGAGAGGTCTACTTATTGTGTTGGAAATTTTGAAGTGTTCAAGTCCGCTGCTAGTAAAATGTGGCCCTCTGATTCAGTTCCAAGGGATGTGGATGACTTTTATCTCAGTCCATGGAGAGTATTGGAGTGTTACCTAGAAAGCACTCTCAAGGTTTGGCTTATTTATATTTTCTTGTCATTTACGGACCTCTTTTCTAAGGTTTAAAGCCACCTTACTAATACCTTACTGTTGTTAATTTTGTGGATTGGGTTTTTTTAACACCTTGTACAATGTAGGTTGGAATTGTGAATGAATTGACTGGAAATGGAGCCGAGGCAGAGACGTTATTGTTATGGGGAAAAAGCATCTCCAGCTCGCAGAACTTATTACTGTTTACAATTGCCTTTTGTTCTGCTTTGGGTATGGATGCAATTGCTTTTGAGCTCTATTCGGTTTTAATTACACTTTTAATTCGTCATTGTTTGGTTTAGAAGCCCCAATAGTTAGATTAATACTTTACCTTTGAGATCTTCAGGGAAAGTCTACCGCAAAAAAAAACTTTGGGATTCAGCAGAAAAAGAGCTCCAATGTGCCAAACAGTTATTGTTAGGAAGCCTGGGAGATTTTACTTGTTTCAGGTGTAGATTAGTGCTTGAAGCGACTGTTGATCAGCAACTTGGTGATCTAATACAAAATCGTCTTGGTAGCTTAGGGGCACATTTTGAAACAGAAAAATTAGCTGAGGCTGAAAGCCTGTATAAAACAGCCTTAGAAAAACTACATCTGCCAGTGTGGAAGAACCCTATTAGTTGTTCCCAAGAAACAAGTGAGGATGGCATAAATTTCGGACAAACTTGTCTGAAGAACTTTGAATATAATACATCCTATTCTTCATCTTGTTCTTCCTCAAATCAGTCAAGGGAGGGGCCAAAAGCAAAGATCAACACCCGGAAGGGTAGAAAAACAAAGAATGCACCAAAAGACTTATTGAAGGAGCAGCCTATGATACCTGAGCATACTCCAAGGATAACTCGTTCAAAGTGTCAATCTTCGAAAAGTCAAGATCTAAGCAGGTATATGTAGATATTAATTTTCGTTTTGAATAGATCAAGCCGCTGTGGTGAATCTTATTTTTCAAATATTTCTCTTCTAAGGGAATTGCGGAAAAGCTCAGTTGTTGACTCTTGCATTTGCGAGCAAAGGAAATGCTGGCAGTGTCTCCCAGAAGAAGTCATGGAATCTGGGTTACTAGAAAATTTCATTAGCCTCAGATGGGAGGTTTGTCGTAGACGACTTTTAATGAGGGTCCTCACAAGCCTAGGTATGATTCAACTGCATGTTATAACTTCATATCTCACAGGCATATGCTTGCACATATACAGTACTCTCATTGTTCTGCCCTTGTGGTCTTGTGGTGTCCTAGATATTGAACATGTGAACCTTGTTAGATTCCAAAAAAATTCCTTACACTCTTTAACTGTTTCCATTCTTGAGATTTTTTCTTAAGTTTCGTTTGGTGGATTTCAGTCATAAAAGGACATATAAATATGTACCTTTTTATATTTAATAATGCTCTTAATTTTCGATGCTATTTTTTTGTATGTTCCGTATTTCATGTTGACATGGCTATCAATATGTATTTCCCACCGAACATTTAAGTTGCATTTTTACTTATGATTGTTGGTTTTTGTTTTTGTAATTTAAGGAAAATGCTTGCAATCGTGTGGTCGGATTCAAGAGGCACATGAAATAATATGGCGGAGTATTTCCTGTCTATGTAGCAGAAACCCATTCTGTCTCAGTTATCCGTCAAGTCTAGCATTGCTTGATTTAATGGAGAAGGAATTTACAGGGGACATGTTCGCTGTTGAACGTGCAACAGTGATTTACACAGTATGTTGGTCGTCCCTAAAGGCCTACAGCTCAAAGAATACCCGGTACATGCTTTATGTTCTTAGTTTCATTCTAATCAAATTTTGCGGTTTTATATCCTTATAGTTGCTAATTATTTAAAATAAATTTCAGGTTAGCTTAAACTATATATAAGATATAGACTTGAAAAATTGTGCATGCGTGACTTATCTTAATAACCTTCCACAGGAGTGTTTGTTGTGATTTATCTCAAGTTCAACTCCCAAAACTCGTCTCTTGGTTGAAGCTAGCATTTGTACTCTGCCGTGAGGCTCCGATTCTTTTTCAGAAGGTAAACTTAATTATGATACGTGTTATTTGTGCGTTTGAATTCAAACATTCAGTGGCCTATAATTTGGGTCTATGTATGCAATTTTTTATGATATTAAATTCTCATTGTCAATAAGCACGAAAATTGTGTCCCGTCTAGTGCAACAATGCCTCTCCATTGAATCCAATAACTGTAAGGTTAATTTTATTGTCCTCTTTCTTCAATATGGTTATAGAGTTATCTGAATGTTGACTTTAATTACTATGGCAGGTTTCGAGATTGTTGGCTGCAATTTATATACTTTCTACCTCAAACAACAATTATTTTTCATTGCCATCTTCTTGCAATGAGCTCTCCGAAAGTCACTGGGCTTCATTTTTTCATCAAGCTTCGCTAGGGACTAATAGCAATCACCAATTCTATTCAAATTTGAGTAGTAGACGTAGTGCCCAATCTCTTAGTAATGATGAGGTTAGTCTTCCTTTTCACATCATGACATATCTTTGGTGTCTAAGTCTTCACTGTTGAAGCAAAACATAGTTCTGTACTTTTTTGGAACAAGAGAGAGTTATTCTTCTTGCCCTTGTCATTCATTTTTTTTTATGTTGAGGGTATTTATCAGACTTCACTACATAGTTTGATTTGGTAGTTTAATTTCAGTGCTCGGATCCAACAGATCCAATTTCCAGCTGCCCTGAAACATTGGACTTTCCTAGGTACTCATAAACTTGCTGGCTACTCCATTTATATTCAATTAATAATTTATTGAGCTTGTGTCATTTCCTTTCTTGTTGCAGGCTTGCTCCTAAAACTACTAAAGATCTTGAGAAGTTCATTATCAACTTTTTCATTGACCTTCCATCTTCTACCGTTGTTTGTATTAGTTTACTTGGTGGTGCATTTGCTAGCTTGTTACAAGAATTGTTACTCTGTTCTTCATCTGTTTGTGCGTGGATTCTTTTGTCACGTTTGAGTTCGCAGAGCCAACCAGTTGTTGTACTTCTTCCTGTGGATTCAATTACAGAAGGTAGTTTGTGTTATATACGAAGAAATCAACTTAAGAAAATATCTAATATTTGAATGTTAAGATTGGAACATACTCTCACGGTTTTCTATCAGAATCCTCAGATGATGATGTGAAGTCTGAATTTGGGAAAGTTACTCAGAGTAAGGCACCGGTTAAACAATGGCATTGTCCGTGGGGTTCAACGGTGGTTGATGATGTGGTTCCAGCTTTTAAACAAATATTGGAGGAGAATTACCTTTCGTCTTCATATGTACCCTCAGAAGATACCAAAAGCTATCGGTCTTTATGGTGGACGAGAAGAAAGAAGCTTGATCAGCGTCTTGGTAAGCTGCTGAGGTAAGATAATCGTTTATTCTAATAGCACATGTTTTCATCACTCATATGAATTTTCTTTTATACTGGGATGGTAACACTAGACATGTGAGCTCAATCATAGGATCTTCCTCGGTTGGAGCTTGTCGCGCGACATGAAGTACCCATTGCATTGGTTATTTAATGCTTCTTAAAGGGCAATATAATATTTATGAAAAAGTTCTATTTAAGAGGGATGCTAGTAATTTAATATCGTTAGTTGTTGATTTTGCTAACTGCTCCAACGGCTTTATGATTATGAGACTTTGTTTCCTATACCAGGGATCTAGAAGATTCATGGTTGGGTTCCTGGAGGTATGTGCTTTTAGGAGAACCAACCAAATGTAAAGTCCTTGACGCTGTACATAAAAAGCTGGTGCGTGATCTAAAGTCTAAATGCAAAATGGATGCAAATGGGACTCTTGTTAAAGTGATTCTTGGAGGTGGACTGGATGGTTTTGAAGGAGACGTATGCATTGCACAGCTTTGCATAAAGAATGGCTGTTACATTGGTGTAGTTGGGCATTGCGAGGACGATAGTTGCAGAACACCAACTAGCAAAATTGATGGAGCTGAAAATAAGTATTCATTGGCGTTGCAACTCATACACGATGCAGTATCTAAACTTGAAGAGGAGGACAAAGAAAATCGAGAAGCAATTATCCTTGTCCTGGATTGCGGGGTGCAGGTGGGACTTGCTTCATAATTTTTCTGACAATATAAATTTGTTCAAGAAACCGTATGTCCTCTACTTGAAATTACTATATTGTCTACTATCAGGACTTTAAATGTACATGCTAAGAAAATAGTTAAACATTAGTTTGGAATGACGTTAGCTCCCGGAAGAAAATGGATTTCCAGTATAATCAAGGACTCAGATTTTTTTAATGAAGCTTGGTCTTTGGTGGTTTTATCGAGCAGTTTGTGTCAATTGAATTGGCTAACTGTTTAGCAATGTATGTACAGATGCTTCCTTGGGAGAATATGCCTATACTAAGAAAGCAAGAAGTTTATCGCATGCCTTCTGTTGCCAGCATATTTGCAACTCTTAATCTGTGCTCCCCCCATCAAGATCGCATTGCTTCCTTACCCTTAGTAGATCCCTTGGATGCTTTTTATTTATTAAATCCCAGTGGTGATCTCAGAGATTCACAACTTCAGTTTGAGAGTTGGTTCCGAGATAAAAACTTGAAGGTACTGCTTTTTTCTTGCCTATCTTTTTGCTAACATCATCAATTATAAATGCTAATACTATATCTTAATATATTGCAGGGGAAAGCTGGAACTGTACCAACAGCTGAAGAGTTGGCTGTAGCACTGAAAAGTCATGACTTCTTCCTGTATTTTGGCCATGGAAGTGGTATGCTCAAATCTAACGTACATTATTGATCAAACTGTATTAAAAAGGAGTTGCATCCAATTTTAAAATTAAGCTATTAAGTATAGAATTTATATAATAATCAGAGAACTTTTCCCCTGCTCTTTTATTTATAGGGTGCGGTCTCTTCTCCAGTATTTTTATTTAGATTCAAAGTTTATCCTCATATACATTTGCAGGGGTCCAGTACATATCCACGCATGATATAGAGAAGTTAGAAAACTGTGCAGCTACTCTCCTAATGGGATGTAGTAGTGGTTCTCTGTCACTCAGCGGCTGTTATGCTCCACAAGGTACTCCACTTTCTTACCTGTTAGCTGGATCTCCCATCATTGTCGCAAATCTATGGGAAGTAACAGACAAAGATATCGATCGATTTGGAAAAGCCACGCTCGAAGCTTGGTTGAAAGAAAGATCCAATCCCGATAGTTGTGCTGAGTGCAATTGTGTCATCAAAGAATTTGCAGCTATGGATATAAACACCAAAAAGAAGGTATCGAGAAAAAAGACAGCTGATACTATAAGCATCAGTGGGTCTGGGTCGTCTAAAACTCAATGTGAGCATAATAATTATAAACGGAAAATAGGTTCATTCATGGCTCAGGCGAGGGAAGCTTGCACTCTACCTTTCTTGATAGGTGCTGCACCAGTTTGTTACGGCGTACCCACTGGTATTAGAACTAAGGATGACTTGTAATCAATTATTGGGCTGTAAAACTTATATATTTATACATGTAAATTTTGTCAAAGTGAATGTCAGTCCTGTATCATTTTACAGGCTCCAGACATGGTTGGTATATCTTTAATGGAAAGATTCATCAATCATGAAATGATAGAGAAATAAAAATTATATCTAGAGAGGAGGAAAACATTTTTCTGACATAAAAATAAGAAGACAAGTTCAGATTTTCGTTTCTTTCTTTCTTTTATTTGTTTTTACCAGATTTTTTATTGGTTTATCGGTAAAAGTATGTATGTTATTAATCTAATATTATATATATATATATATATATATATATATATATATATATATATATATATATATATAATTACATTTTATAAGTTTCTTTTTAATTACTTGTAAATGTGGTCGTCGTCAATATATAAAAGTGATGTTAAGGTTAGAATTATTTATAGGTTTTGAATAATAATTTGTCCCTATTATGATAGCATCAAATCTTTTTAGGTTACGTCAAAATGAAGATTTAAGGAGAAGACATGAAAAGGATAAGAAATGCCTACTTCTCCAAGAACCGAGGAAGCCTAGACTCTAATTATTAACTCGATCATTGGACAGCAATTGATGGAAGAATTTTCAGTTCTTCAAACTAAAATTTGTTGATCTATTCAAATCTGAGGATGATTCTACGACTTTGAACCCAGAATTTGTCAGGAAAATAGAGCACCATTATTTTGTGCAATGCAGTGATAAGGTTAAAGAAAATCTTACCAAGAAATCCAGAATCACGTTGATAGGAAAATTTAGCAATGGAGTGCCAAAGAAACTGAAACTTGAAAGCTTCTTGGCAACTTTGAAATTCAAGGTCCATTCAATTGCGAAGTATGAGATTCGCATCATATTTTCTTTGAGTTTGAATTAAAGGAAGATGTCTCAAGGTTCTGGTCAAGAAATGTATGGCGCTTTGATGATACAGTAATGAGAATCTTGAGATGGAATCAAGATTTCAACAAAAAAATCGAGAACCCTACTGTCTTAACCTGGGTTCGCTTTGAAAACTTACCAGAATGTTTATATGATTCTGGTTTGGTCAATGACATTGCTACTGCTATAGGGCCAACCTATAAGGTTATTGTTCCTCATATAAATCGTGCCCATGCTAATGCCTGTTATGCTCAAGTCGAGGTTGATAATTCCAGAAAGTTGCAAAGGAAGTTGTGGGTCAGTTTTGGAAGTAACGATGGGTATTGGGTAACAATCAGCTATAAAAATGTTCCATCGTACTGTAATGGTTGCTATCATATAGGGCACAATAAGTCTGAGTTCAAAAAATCATCAAAGAAAGTTGAAGGTTCTGATACCATACAAGAAAACAACAAAGTTAATGAAGCAAATGATGATAAAAAAGATAAACAAAATGAAAAGCCTTCTGTTGATACTACTTCTGTTGATACTGGATCAAGAAACATGAACATTATCAAAGTCTATAGAAGAAAACTTAAATCGATTATAACTCAAAAGGATCAAGAAGAGGAAAATAATGAAAGCAGTAAGGATGTGAATCTTGATATTCCGCCTAAATCATCACAAGTTCTATTGAACAATACTTTACAACAGAAGAATGAAAATATCAATCAAGACAGTAGCAAAGAAGTCTCCTGATCCCAACATTGGTAGCTGCTCTCCTTCTCCAACGCTTTCCCCACAACAAAGCTTTAATGAAATCATAACCTCCAAGTTGAAAACTGCAAAAAGAAGAAGATCTACTGGTAAGTTAACTATCAAGTCTCTCAGTTCAAGAGACAGAATTTACAAATCCTATTCTGAAAATGATCAGAGCGATTAGTTGGAATGCAAGAGGTTTTAATAACAAGCCTACCTTGAGAAGACTTAAATCTATGATTAAAACTGAATATATCAAGGTGCTTGCTATCCAAGAGCCTATGTCTAAGGGTGAGAAGATTAAAGCTGTTGCTGATGAGCTTGATTTGGTGGATGTGTAGCTAATGTTTCAAATAAGATTTGGGTTTTCTGGATGACTAATGTTAATATTAACATTGTTCTTAACGTTGATCCATGTATTCACATGGAGATTGATTATCCTGGAATCACTGATAAAATCTACTTAACATCTGTCTATGCTAAATGCAATCGAATTCAGAGGTTAGATCTTCGGGATTGTCTCAGAGCTATTAGTGACAATGATAAGGCTTGGATGTGTGTGGGGGACTTCAATATTATTTCCTCTCATGATGAGCAGCTGGGTTGTACTTCTTCTTGTCAAGCCAGTATGAATAATTTTAATGATACAATTAGAAGTTGCAGCCTTAATGATACTGGTTACAGTGGTTCGAAGTTTACTTGGTCTAGAAGTAACAAGTGGAGAAGGCTAGATCATGCTCTAATTAATGATAAATGGATGTCTACATTCACTGATACTCAGGTTTTTCACATGGTCAGAACATGTTCTGACCATGCCCCCTTCTAATCTCATCTAACTTACATAATACTAATGATGTTATCTGTAAAAAAATAATCTTAGGTTTCTTAACACTTGGTCCAATGATGCTTCTTTCTTAAGTATTGTTGAGAAAGATTGGAACCAACCTGTTGATAGTCAGCCAAGCAACACTTTTTGGTATAAACTTAGAAGACTCAAAAGCTGTCTCAAGAATTGGAACAAGGATCATTTCGGTAATGTATTTGACAGTGTTAAAGAAACTGAGTGCAAGGTCAAGGATATGGAGATTCTTCATTACACTAACAATAATCATTAGTCTGTTGCTAATTTAGCCATGGCTAATAGTAAGCACTTAAAAGCTCTCAGAAATGAAGATTTTACTTGAGACAGAAATGTTTCAACAACTGGTTACATGAAGGTGATGGCAACTCCAAGCTTTTCTATAATTATGTTGCTAAGAAAAGAAGAAAAAAATGAAATCAAGAGTGTTAAAGATGGTGATACCTGGATTATAGATAAGGAGGAGATAGGGAAATCTGCTGCTGATTACTTCAAGAGTATCCTAATGTCTGACCCTTACAAAAGCAAAGAAGAAGAGAATAAGTTACTTGATAGCAAGAATTTTGATTGCATTCCTGCTATTGTTTCTATGGATGACAATAATAAGTTGCTTGATAGAGTCTGAGAAGATGAGATATGGGACATCATTTGTAGCATGAAGAATGACAACTCTCCTGGTATAGATGGTTTCAACCTTTATTTCTTTAAACATTGTTGGTTTATCATTAAAAAAGACTTATGCAATGCCTTCAATGCTTATATTCAAGGCAGTTACATTCCAACTAGTCTTTTTGCTACTGGCATTTTCCTTGTCCCTAAGTCTACTAACCCTACTTGGTGGAATAGCTACAGACCTATTGGTTTGTGTACTTTTATCAACATAATATTTTCTGACCTTATAAATCATAGACTGTCCAGCATCTTACCTAAGATTGTAGCTCCTGCTCAGTCTGCTTTTGTCAAAGGCAGACTTATCCATGATAATATATTACTGGCTAAAGAGCTTCTCTATGATATTAACAAAAAGCCTAAAAAGGCCAATACTGTTGTCCAGTTAGACATGTCGAAAGCTTTCGACTGAATCTCTCATTCATTCATTCTCAAAGTTCTGCATTATTTTGGTTTCAACATTAAATTTGTTAATCTTATTAGGAAAATGATCACTGATGTTCACGTTTCTATGCTAATTAATGGTGAAACTTCTGATTATTTCAAAATGAAGAGAGGATTAAGGCAAGGGGTTCCCATTTCCCCTAGCCTTTTTATCCTTGGTGAAAAGTTTCTTAGTAGAGGTTTAAACATTCTGTTTAATGCTCATCCTAAAATGTGCTATGCTTCTAGATTTTCTTACATCATTCCTTGTATCATGTTTGCTGATGACATTTTAATTTTCAAAAACAGCATCCCTAACTCTATTGATATTCTTAGTTGCTATCTAGATTTATACCAGCAAACTTCTGGTCAGGCCATAAACAAGAGTAAAACTAAGCTTATTGTTTCTTCTAAGTCTAACTCTTCCAATGTGCAAAGTCTCAAGTTGCAAACTGGCTTTGATGTGGACTGTCTTCCTATCTCTCACTTGGGTGTTACTGTCTCAAATAACAACAAATCTAGGATCTTCAATCCTATCATGAACAAGATCAATGATAGAATCACTGAATGGGACAGTAAGTTGCTCTCTTATGGTGGCAGGTTATCTCTTATTACCAATGTCCTCCTCCCTATTACTTATCACTGGATTCAATGCTGTGAAATTCCTAAAACTATCATTTGCAAAATAGAATATACTTTAAACAGATTTCTTTGGAGAACTAAGTATAATCAAAAGGAAATTCACTAGTCCACTTGGTCTTATATATGTAAGCCCTTTGGAGAGGGAGGCCTCAATGTCAGAAAATTAATTGACATTCAGAATTCCTTCTCTCAGAAACTTTGGTACAAATTAAGGAAGAATAGATGTCTTTGGTCTAATGTCATGAATGATATATATTATAAGAATGCTCATCCTTTCTACAAGAGCATAAAGGGTTCTTCTGTTTGGAGTAGATTATGCAATATAAGAAAGCAAGCTGATAGAAATATCACCTGGATCCTTGGCAGAGGTAACATTGACTTCTGGAAAGATTCTTGGCACAACCTCCCTGCTATAGCTACTGAGCAAAGTATTAACTGGTACATTGATGTTAAGGCTAACTCATTTTGGCATAATAATTCTTGGTTTCTAAATGAAGTGCAGGCTAATATTAACAATGATAGAATTCAGATGATCAATAAAACTCAGATCACTAATAAGGATGATATGATTTATTGGAGGCTTTCTAAGAATGAGGAGTTCAACTTGAAGCTTACTTGGGAGAACATAAGAGCTAAGCACAACTTCTCGAGCTTATACATGAAGATTTGGAACTCTAAAACCCCTAGGAAGTTCTCTTTTATAACCTGGAAACTGATTCATAACTTTATTTCATTAGACTCCATTATGATGAAGAAGAATGTTAGTATGGCCTCTAAATGTATATTCTGTGATAATTGTGAGGAAAAGAATCACTTATTTGTTAGCTGTTCTTTTGCTTGGTAAATTTGGAATTGGTTTGCCTGTATTTTTAAAATCAAAGTCAGAAGATCTATGGTTCTCAGTCACCTGTTAAGATGTTGGTTCTGGTTTTCGAAATCTAAATTTCACATTACCCACCTTATTCCCCAAGCTATTTGCTGGGTGATTTGGAAAGCTAGAAACTCTATAAAGCATAAAGGAATTCATATTAATGCTAATAAAGCTATTGATAACATCATTAACATAATTAAAGGTGTTGAAGTTTCTGGAAATCTTAATCATAAACACTGGTTAAACTCTCAAAGTGCAGGTGTTATAATGAGGTGTAGTTCTATTGAAAAGAAAAGTAAGCTGCTATACATGAGATGGCTTCCTCCTGTTCAATCCCGTCTCAAGATGAATGTGGATGCTTCTTGTGCTTTCAATGGTGAAGATGCTACTGGTATCCTATTCAGAAACAACGATGGTGATATTACTCATGCTTACAGAAATCTGATTGGCAAAGCCACTCCTCTTCAAGCTGAAACAATGGCCATGCTTCAGGGCTTAACTGCTTGCTTCAAAAACAATTGGACTCAGGTGAACATAGAGTCTGACTCCTTAATTTTGATCAAGCAGCTCACTAACAAATCTTATTCAGACTTTGAAGATCCAAATGTAAGCTACTGCCGCAAGTTTCTTAATAAAAATATGAGTATCAATCACATTTCAAGGGTCCAAAATCAGGCTGCTGATTGGCTTGCCAAATGGACCCTTAAGTGTAAGCTTAAGATTCATTTTCAGCAGCACAATGCCCCTTCTCATCTTCTTGCAATTTCATTTCTTGAAAGCTTAGGGTTAGGGTATCTCCAATGTGATTAGTTTAGAATTTTCGTACTGCTAGATTTTTTTATTTTGTAGGATTGCAGTAGAGCTTAAGGAAATGATGGCTAAGGATGAAGAAGAAGAAGAAAAGGATGCTGGAGATAGAAGAAGATGCTTTGATTTTTGAAGTTTGATTAGATTAGAGTCACTGTGTTTCAATTTTGAATTTGGCGGCAAAATTTTAGCCCCAAATTTTCATTGTCTTAATTTTGGGTCAATTAGCTTGTGATCCCTCAATTTTTGTAATTCTCCAATTTGTTAAAAAAACAATACTGTCATTCGAATAGTTTTTTTTATCTATAATTTAAGCTACTAATTATTTTTCTAAATCACAATTTTTTTCAATCTAATTTTTTAAAACATCAAATTTTTCAAATTCAAGTCTACAATACAGTTAAGATATGTTTTCTGTACATATTGGTGTATTTTGTTTTTAATTTGGATAAATATTTTTAATGATATTTAGACTTCAAAGTTCAATTCAAAAAATCAAAATTTCTTATCATTATAGTCGTTTTATGAATTGTAGTTAGTTATATAGGTTAGGATACGTTAATACCTAATTGGATGTAGTTTTGTTGGATTTGAGCTTGTGTTTAGGGTTTTAATTTTGATTTTGCAGGTACCATCGTACGTGTGTGTGGTACTCCAAGGCACCCAAGTTGCATGGATTTACCAGCCGCATATGCATGGATTGTGTAAAATCATGCACGCATGTATGCTGATTTTGCACAATTCAAGCATATGGCACAATTCAAGCACACCATGTGCGCGCAAATGTTTGTTTCATGAAGTTGGCTTCTATTCTATTGTGTAAATGTCGACTTGCAATGCTAGAATACCATGTGACAATTAGATATACTTGTTAGATTGCTAGTTACTATTTTAGTGTTTATCGAATATTAGATAAAAATTGTGATTCTAACTTTGTGTGATTACAGGATTCCTACACGTCGTCGCTCACCTAGTCAATATTATAGCGAGACAATCCATGAAACATAACATGTTGAGTCCTCCCGTAGTTCAAGAGTACACCGTCGCTAAAACTTGCCTCTTGTGCTCGTGTTGTGCTCATGGCTTGTCAGCGTAGTTCGGATTAGTAGCTTCGTAGATTCAACTGACATGTCCACAATTTGTATTTGATTTTCAGCGGGTACAAGTCCACGATTCGTATAACGTCTTAAAAAATGATGTTTAGTGTTTTATGATCAAGTGTTTAAATTTGATTAAGTTATGTTAGAAAAACTTTAGGTTTAGCAGAATTAGACTTCTTAGTATAATTGTATTGGTTTTTATACTTCTGGGTTTAAGTTAGACTTTCATGCCAATAGACTGTAGTTAAGCAGAACTTATGGTTATCAGTTTATTTGCATTGGTTATTAGACTTCTTATTTTTTATTAGGATTTCATGCCAATGGTTGTTACATTTTTTTTACGTATTGGTGAAACGTGCATATTTAATACTTGTATATCGTATTTTGTTTGTAGGCTAGAGTACACATGCGTTGCTACGCTATATACCAAACACATCGTGCGTGGGATCTTACGAAGCAAACCCGTATTAGAGATGAGGTTACGTAAACCCCTTGTGGATTGTCTCGCACGTTGGTATACCAACGTCCACTTATTTGAGTGGTTCTTAGAGAGGTAGCATCCTGAAACCAATAATTTTCACTTTTATTTTGGTGAGATGATAGTGACACTTGATAATTTACATGTCATCACTGGTCTTCCATTGGTTGGGGTCAATCACAATATTATTGAGTGTACTAGTGCAGATCAAAGAAATGCGGCTTATGCTCGCCTATTAGGTGTCTCCAAAGAAGAATTGGAAATGGAAATTGGTCAAAACAAGGGGGGGGGGGGGGAGAGACAGAAGGCACGTTTGCCTCGTTTGGTTGAAAAATTAATTCGTTCGGCCACAGTTTTTTGATGATGCCATTAATGTTGGTGGTGTGCGCCAAACTACGATGAGTTATTTGTTGCACTTGTTTGGTTTTACCATTTTAGCCAACAAGTCAGACAACAATATAAATCTCTACTATTTACAGTTTATCAACGACTACAGTAGATTGGCTAGATAAAATTTGGGGTGCTTGATATTCGCCTAAATACTAACCAAACGAGAGGAATCCGAGATGGATGCATAGTGGGACTACAAATAAGCAGTCAACTTTTTTTCTTTAAGTTGTCGTTGTTAGATTTGGTTAAGTACTAAGTTTCTGTTGTGTAGTTATCTTATGTCGTTCGTCTATGTTGTTTGAGTCTCGCAAGTTGTATGCACCTGTTTGAAGTCAAATTTTACTTTTTACTTTTTAGTTTTATTTTCGATTGAAGTGTTTGTAAGGACATAACTTAATGATTACTTATTTTGAATTTTAATTTTACATGTCACAATTTAATAAAAAAACTCAATTTTAGACTTTCCAAAAGCTTTTACGCACTCATAATGACACATATGTACAAATCCACGCACATTTTTTCCGCGGATGCATATATCGGCACGAGCTCACTGTGCGATGCAAGTGTACACATCCACGCTCACTGGATGCGCGCGAAGTTCTGGAAATTTTTAAGAAACTCAATTTCAGTTTAAATTCTAAAAAAGATGTAAATAATACATGAAATAAAAAAACAATGGTGAAATGTCTTATAATATATTTTTACATCCAAAAGTTATGTAGCGAAATTAAACAAGTGGCGAAAATAAAACAAGTGATAAGTCGAACAAATCATAGATATCTACAGAAATCGTAAAAGTGTGTTGCTCCATCACACGTTGTAAATATTTGGATAGGTTTGATTTGGTAATATTTGTTGAAGCATTTGTCGAGCGGAATTGCAAAACTAGTAATTCCATCATTAGTGTGGAACGTTAACCAACTAACATATATTTATGGCAATGGTCCATCCAAGACAACTTGTAAATTTTGTAACAAAAAACAAAATACTATAAATTAATTATATTGATTTACTTACTTTAACGTAGTGGGTACCATGTACAAAACCTAGACCAACTTCTTATATAGGACACGATCGAAGGGGCACACCACGTAAAGGTAGATACGTGTAGAAAAGTTGAAGAGATATGTGGTATACTATACACTGATATCGAGTGGCTATCAGTAAGACGAAGTCGGGTAACGTCATCCAATGCCTATTAACACTAGCATACACTTGGAAACAATCTAACCTTTCTAATAGGTTGTGTACAAGTTGTGTACCATCAAACACTCTCTTCCATATATTACGTTGACCTTGCAATTCGGTGATCAAATCCCATCTAATTTTTTGCCATGAATAAGATTTACTGTATAAAGATAAAGCTACATCCTGGTATCTGCACTGACCGTCAAGAGCAACGTTTTCGACGTTGGTAATGTAGTCATGTAAGTATTTTGGAAACCAACTCTCGTAACTCTTAAATATAAGGCCTTACTCGATTTTTTGCTCGAGTCACGTTCTCTTTTTTTGGTTGAGCTTTGGATTTGGATTTGGATTTGGGTACTCAGAATTCTTTAGCTAGTGAGGCAACCGTGCTAGTTATCGTATCGAGAGTTCTAGCACTATTGCCTTGACTATCGTCATATTCGAACAAAGATTGATTCTGTGTAGTTGATTTATCCCGACCAATTTTTTTCTCCTTTTAGTGATAACTGACTCCTTAGGTTCCAACACATGACTTCTCGCAGGTGATAAGGAAGTAATTCGCCGAGCCCAATAGAAAATGAGTTAATTGCAAAAAGGAGAAGTGAAATATACCCATTAGTGTATTTATTGTTTATTAGAAGACAATGTGTAAATAAAGTAGTTTGTAAATGACTAATTGTGAAATAATCAAAGACTACATAGGACATAAATGGGTCCCACTTTCCCCACTATATAAGGGAGCCCCTTTATTCTTGGGTAGGGGGACATTCTTTAATACATTCTCTTTCTACTTTCTCTCTTTACACTTTTAGCTCTAGTCATATCAAGCACAAGATCCAAGATTCCTCATTCTTGTCATTTATTCTCTCATCATTGGCGCTGTCTGTGGGAACACATGATACCTAAAAGAAAACTTTTCTTCAAAAATCACGACTTAATCTTAAATAATGAATGACGAGGCAAGTGGGGAGAGGGTCGGGAGAGAGATGGCCCGAACCGTTTCGCTGTCCGAAGGCAAGGAGGTACCGGACCGTGAACGTTATGCGCATGGTCGGGATAAGCGATCAACTCTTATCATGATCATGAGACATTTAATGGAGGACATCGCGAAGCTGAACACTGAAAATGAGGGGGCTTTAGATGACAAAAGAGCCCGAGAAGGCAAAGGGAAATAATCGATGATTAAAAACCGCGGAGAAGGCTTTCCGGGTGTAAACCACCGTATCGGTGCCCGACCTGTTTGAAATTATCAAGAGCCACACCCAGACAGAGAGCGAGATGGAAAAACTGAGCGATATCAAAAGGATGACCGGGGCATTTCTGCTAATTATACTTCGGACGATTCGTCAGGAAGAGAATTCCGACGAAAGGAAAAATTAAACAAACGCACGCGAAAAAATAATTCCCGATGTAATAGGGGACCCCGTTCTAAGTAACCCTTGTTTAAGAAGGACAGTACCGAAAAAGAACGTCGATTTCACAAGAAAAAGAAGAAATGTTGACGGCCAATAGAGAGGAGCAGGTAATTCTACCCCAGGTTCAGTGGCAGCCGTCAAATAGCCAGACGCAAGGGTACAGGGTCAGTAGCCAGTTCATCAACCCGGGCAATGAAGGATTGTATGAAATTCCAACCGAGGGGCTCGACGGCGGTTCTTTCGGATTTGGAATGAATTGGAGAGCATCACCGTTATCAAATGAAATATTGTCAGGACACCTCCCGAAGAGGTTTGACATATCTAAATTAGAGAAGTACGACGGAAAAAGAGATCCGGACAACCATTTGGAAGCCTTTAAATATTTCATGTTAAGTTTCGATAATGACGATAAGTTGTTATGCCGAGCTTTTTCGATGACCTTCAAGGATCGGGCATCTAAGTGGTACAACCGGTTACCGCAGGGTTGTATAAATAATTTTGGGATGTTCTGGATGATGTTCTGTCAGCAATTTGTGGGAAGCAAGAGTTTCCGGGCCAACGGTGACACAATCGTTAACTGTAAAGAAATACTGGGAGAGAGCCTCAGGGACTACACCAGACGCTTTATTGATGCAAAGACCGAACTTGACCACTGTGAGGAGAACGTGGCTCTGACAACATACCGTTTAGGGCTACTCCCAAGACCGATGAAACAAGCAGTTACTAAGAAACAAGCTTTTACTTTTTCTGCCCTTTAGCTCAGGTGGAAAAACAAATATTGATAGAGGAAACCGAGGTGTCCGAGTTGGCTGCGCAGATTCAGCAAAGTGCACAAGCGTCGGTTGTTATAAATTAGGGTACTCAACCTTGCTACGCCCCGCAAGTTCCGCCAATCAACACTATACCATCGACCCAGTCCGCACTGGCCAAGCCTCTGGCGTCCCAGGGCCAAAGGACAGGACAGACCAACCAGGTGGTTGCACGACCTATGTCCAACAAATGGATTCGACCAGCTTACTTTGCTGACTTGACAGAATGCGTGTCCATAATTTATGAGAAGACTAAGAAAAGCGGGATTTATCGGAGGCCTTTTCCCATCCCAACGCCTCGGGATAACAGAAATAACTGATACTGCCGGTACCATGAAGATGTGGGGCACGATACCAAGGACTATATCGCCCTCAAAAAGAAAATGCAGATGCTGATAGTAACGGAAAATTACTCGAGTATGTGAAGAAGAAAGCACATCAGGGTGCGACTTCAAAAGAAATCGTGACAGTGCAAAAACCAGAGTCAACCATGGCAATTTATGAAGTAACCGATCTTTTTTACGTATCCGTCGAATATCTTGATCCCGATGTCAGTCGTAACCTCATCGGGGTCATTGAGGAAGAAGCTGTGGAAAGTAGAGGAAATGTAAGGAACCTCTGTCAATTTTTCGAATCATTGACTATTTTTGGGGGTGATTCTATGGCAGAGATCACGCGTTCTTCCCGGAAGCGACATATTGTGAACCTAGCAACTCAGTTGGAAGTTCAGACTTATCCCCATTCGAAAGGCAATCCTTCACCGATTCTATATTTTGACGACGACGACATGCGAGACATAGTCGGTCCTCACGAAGATGCCGTCGTTATCGGGGCGGCCATTGCGGGAGAAGAAGTCCAATTTATTCTTGTCGACACCGGAAGCTCAGCAAACATAATCTTTGCATCAACGTTCGCCAAGTTCAGGAAACCCCCAGTGATTACGCGTTCAGACCGAGCTATAGTAGGATTCACAGGATCGGCTGCAGAAGTGATAGGAGAGTTTGAAGGCATCGTCCAGCTAGGTCGTGGGCCTTTCAAGAAAGAGGTCACCGTTTTATTTGTCGTGGTAGATGCAACAACTTCTCATAGTGCGATCTTTGGCAGGTCATGGCTGTCACAAATGCACGCGGTAACGTCCACTATTCATCAATGCTTGAAATACGTGGTTGGGAACAATGTAGGAGTGGTGAGAAGCACCTAGAAAGCGGCAAGAGAATGCTACCGGGCGGCTTTAGCGCCAAAAAGGGACCAAGAAATGGAGTAAGTTCGAGACTAACAGTTAGCAGGACTTCTTTTGGGGTCGCTTCCTGTTGACGATCCCAGGGAAGCTCCTAGTTTTTTGACTACCGATGAAGAATGTGAAAAATACAAGTTTGCCAAAGGAAGAGTTTTACAGATTGGATCTAATTTATCGTCAGGTTTCAAGAAACAGTTGATTTTATTACTACAGGAGAATTTGAATTTGTTCGCTTGGTGTTCGAAGGACGTTACCGGAGTCCCAGAAGACCTGATAATTCACAAGTTAACCATCAACAAAAACGTCCCACCCATCTCACAAAAGCAGCGGGCCTTTTCACCAGAAAAGACGAAAATTATCATGGGTGAGTGGAAAGAATGCTCAGCATCGGTCATATCAAAGAGTCAAGTTACCCATTATGGACATCCAATCCCGTTCTGGTAAAAAAGAAAAATAGTGAGTGGATGATGTGCGTAGATTTTACTGATCTCAATAGAGCATGCCCTAAAGACCCCTTCCTGATGCCAAGAATCGACCAGTTGGTTGACTCGACGTCAGGTAACAGACTACTCTCTTTTATGGACGCATATGCAGGCCATAATCAAATCAAATTGAACCGAGAAGACCAAGAAAGCACGACGTTCGTTACTGGGCGAGGTTTATATTGTTATAGGGTTATGCCATTCGGGTTGAAAAACGCAGGAGCAACTTACCAAAGATTGGTGAACAAGTGTTTCGAAAGCCAAATAGGGAGAAACATGGAAGTTTATATCGACGACATGCTAGTGAAGAGTGGCACAAACAATGACCATCTCACTGATTTGAGAGAGACTTTTGGCAATCTAAGGAATATACTTTGTGAGCAAAAGCTTATTAGATGCGGAAACGAGGTATTTGAAATTGGAAAAAATGGCTTTGGCGTTGGTGACTGCGGCGCGAAAAATGCGACCATACTTTCAGGCCCACCCCATTGTCGTTCGAACCTCTTTTCCACTCAAGTATGTTCTTCAGCGACCGGACGTGTCGGGAAGAATGTCTAAATGTTCGGTCGAGCTAGGTGATTTTGATATCAATTTTGAGCCAATAACAGCCATTAAAGGCCAGGCCTTGGCTGATTTTTTAGTCGAATTTTATTCCGACCGACCAGATCAAGAAGAGCCGCCCAAGGAAGACAAGCAAGTCGAGTGGGTAATTCGAACCGATGGGGGATCAAATGTCAGTGGATGCGGCGTGGGTGTACAGATAGTCACTCCTACAGGCATAAGTATGCATCAGGCAATCCGATTTGGTTTTACCACCTCTAACAATGAAGCTGAATATGAGGCTGCCCTAGCTGGTTTGAGATTAGTGCAGGTGTGCGGGGCTAGGCATATACGTCTGGTTAGTGATTCTCAGTTTTTTATTAATCAAGCCTCGGGAGCATCAGAAGCTAGGAAAGAGCACGTGGTTCAATACTTAGCAGCGTTGCGCGTGTTAGCCGCGTTATTTGCCAAAATAACATATGACCACGTCCCCAGGACCGAAAAATGTGATTGCCGACTCCTTTGCGTCGGTATCCTGTTCAAGCAGCTACCCTTGGATAACAGTACAAGAAAACCCGTCGATTATAAAGAGGACAAAGCTGGACAATCGTCAAGAAATCGCCTGTCAGATATCCTCGGTAACTTTGTCGGACTGGAGAAGGGATATCATAGCTTTCATAGTCGAAGGGTTATTACCAGACGATAGCATCGCAGCTCGGAAAGTACGAAATAAGGCCCGGGGCTACCTTTTGTTGGGAGAAATACTGTACAAAAAGTATTTCAGCAGGCTTTTGCTGAGATGCTTGAGGAAGAATGAATCACAAATAATTATATTCGAGTTACATGACGGAGAAGGTGCAGCTCACTGCGGTTACAAAGCACTAATAAGGAGAATTTTTCTTGCCGGTTTTTATTGGCCGACGGTAACTGCCGATGCTCAGTAGATAGTGAAAACGTGCGACACTTGTCAAATATTCGCGAACGCAATCAATATACACGCGACTCCTCTAGAATCAATTTCTGAAGGTCTCCCTTTTGACCGATGGGGGATCGATCTAGTGGGGTTATTGTCGATGGCATCCAACGGAAGACAACTGATACTGGTGGTAGTAGACTACTTTTCAAAATGGGTTGAAGCCGAGCCACTATCGGGAACGAAAACTAAAGATATCATCAAATTCATTTGGTCAAACATCTGTTGTAGGTTCGGGGTACCTCAGAGGCTCACAATGGACAACGAATCTCAGTTCGACGGCAGCGAGATGAAATCCTTTTGTTCGACCCATAGAATCAGGCAATATTTTTTGACCCTTTTCCATCCTCAGGCGAACGGGCAAGTAGAAGTCACGAACCAGACCATCATAGACGGACTCAAAAAGAACTTAGAAGGAAAAGCCGGTAAGTGGCCGGATTATTTGCAAGAAGTATTATGGGCTTACAGTACCACCCCTCGAACGACGACTCAAGAATCGCCTTATATCTTGGTGTATGAAATGGATGCTGTCACCCCCGCAGAATCAATCTTCCCATCTTTTAGGGTCGGAAATTATGATGAAAGTAGAAACGGGGACGACAGACGACTAGCTCTGGACCTGGTAGAAGAAAAAAAAAGCCGAGCTCAACTGAATTCTTTACATTATCAAACCTTAATGAGGAGTCGGTACGCGTCAAAAGTACGTTGACGAGAGTTCAAGGTCGGAGACAGATTTTTTAGGAGAGTTTTTCTGCATACCAAAGACAAAAGCCTCGGAAAACTCGCCCCGAATCGGGAAGGCCCGTATAAATTAGTGGAAAGAATCAAGAGCGGGACGTATCGATTGCAGGACAAGCATGGACGCTTATTGAGGCTCTCTTGGAACATTGAACATTTGAAAATATATTTGAAGTGATTTTATTGATCTTTGAAATTCCTTTATAATTATTCTTGTTTATGTAAGAACCTTTGGTCGGGGATGCACTCTTTCCTACCTCGGTGGTGCGAGAAGGTTTTAATGAGGCATCCATGGCAACCGATCTTTTTAATCTAATCTTTTGCCTTTAAAATTCGGAAGCGTTAAAATGGAAGTCCATCAGCTGACGAGCTGATAGACAACTTTTGGCGATCTTAATTGATCAACAGAACCTTTAATAGGGTTTCCAGTGTTTAACTGATCTACATTTGGTTCCCGACCCTATGGGAAGATTTTCAATTAAATATTGATCAACGGAACCTTAATAGGTTTTTCAGTATTTAACTGATCTACATTTGGTTCCCGACCCTATGGGAAGATTTTCAATTAGATATTGATCAACAGAACCTTAATAGGTTTTTCAGTGTTTAACTGATCTACATTTGGTTCCCGACCCTATGAGAAAATTTTCAATTAGATATTGATCAACGGAACCTTAATAGGTTTTTCAGCTTTTAACTGATCCACATTTTATTCCCGACCCTATGGGAAAATTTTCAATATCAATCGACAAAACCTTAGTTTTTTTTTTCAGTTTTTAACTGATCTACATTTTTTATCCAGACCTTATGAAAATTTCTTAATTAAGATATCAATAAAAATTTCTACATTTGTGCCCGATCCTGCAAGAGGATTTTCAATCAAATATCGATTTGCAGAAGCATAATGGTGAACAACCGCAAAATTATGGGAAAGCTTAACATTTTAAAATCGTCGGTTACAAGGCATTCAAAAGGGTTCGACAGACCCCAAAGGTTACAAAAATGTCGATACAACAAAAAAGGGGATAATTTAAGAATCTTCATCCTCAGGATCGGTCTTCGTAGCATCCGACTCTTCATCTTCGCAGACCACACCGGATGGGCGATCTGCCTCGGGGACATCTAACCACATTGACCCAAGGGGAAGGTCGGGGAAACGATTGTGAAAGGTCAAAACATAAGCAACTTTAGCCTCGGCAGTTTCTTTATCCATCCATTTCGGACACTTGTCGGCAAACAAAGCATTGGCGTTTTTAAGGTCCGCAATCTCTTTCGTCTTTTTCACTGCGGAGTAACGAAAGAAACGACTTTGAAGTTTAGTCACCGCCGATTGCACGACTCGATCGTTGGGGTCTTTCTCACCCGCGCTAAGGTTTTTTTAGCCTTTTTAAGCTTTCCTTCCAAGAGCTTCTTTGCCGCTTCTCCCTTCTTGACTTCCTCCTCAAGCGCGACTATTTTCCCTTCCTCAACTATCAGCCTCTGGTTTAGCTCTCCTGCGCGCCTTTCTTTCATTGCCAGAGGCACAATCATTCTATATAAAGACAAGGATAACACATCATTTTCCCGCAAAGAAAAGGTATGAGGGCTCCCGGGAACGGACAGCACGGGCAATTTGGTACCACTTGATGAAGCCCCGTCAGTTTTTGCTGCCTTTGAGGGACCAACGTTTTTACCCCCGACCTCGTCATCGTTAGGAATCACCACTACCTGAGCTTTCTCAGACAATACTGCTGCGGGAGCAACAACATCCCCACCCTTAACTTCCTCATAATGTTCAAAAAGTGTCGCGATTGTCGCATTGTCGGCAAGGATTGGAGCGTCGACATGACTACTCTCCTTTTCCTTCTTTGAGCGTTTTGGTTTTTTGGCTTCGGCACCCTCGGCCACAGCCTTCTTCTTCCTTTTCTTTGTCAGTTCCTCAGACCGGTTGGCATCCTCAGCCTCAGCAATAACTCCAGCCCCTTGTCCTCGTCAGACCCGGTTGACATTCGCCAGCTCGACATCCTCGTCAGACTTTGAGCATTTGCTAGGCGCTTTATTCCGTTTGGGAAGGAACAAGTGCGCATCAGGTGCGTCTGTCTTTGCGACCAAATCCACCAAGCTGGGTGGTTAGCGCACCTGCTCTCAGGTGAGTGGTTCATCAGAGCAATGCCAGAGGTTGCTCATGATCAAGTTAGTATTCTTGAAGCCGCGGTGGAAAGCTCGACCCCAGTTCTTGCGGGCGAAGTCCTTCAAAATTTGAAAGGTAACTTTGGCAGCCTTGAAGTAGTCCTTTTCAGCCCCTGAATAAACTCCTTGGATACTAAACAAAGGGTCGGTCATAGAAAAATAATAATAATATGATTACCATCGGGAACCCATGTCCGCAGCAACTGCCTCGGGTTCTCCTTAGTGTATGGGCGACCATTCTCCCAATAGCCACTGAGGAAGACAAAACGATGCTTCCAGGACTTGTCGCCCTCAAGAAAATCATTTACAATTTTCCAAGTATTGGCTAAGGAAGAGTAGAATAAATGCGATTTGGATGATTTGGAGAGCCCAGACATGGCAATATACTCCTCCATCGGTATAATACGACCCGACAGTCGAGAGGTCATTATACACGAAATTAGTGTATACCACGCATTGGGCGTTAACTGTGAGGGATAGATACCAATTATCTGAAAGTAATGAGAAATCTCAAGGTCTAGAGGAAAACTGAGGCCCCAGTTGAAAAGCTCCGTAAAGACAACGATCTCCCGAGACCGAACGTGCACGGGCGTCTCCCCAGGAACAAGGAATCTTACTTTGAGGCATTCCGGGATTCCCCATCGGATCAGAAGCTTCGCATGTTCTGCAGCGGAGAAGTACAGATACTTGCCTTCAAAAAGGGAAATGACGCTGTCCCTTGGCAACAACCGATGATAGGTGGTAGTTATGACAACCTCTATCTCTAGAGGAAGGGGCTCTTCGGGAGGAGCAGCTGCATTACCGTCTGCATCAACGACACCTTCCCCCGCTTCATTTTCCTCTGCGGGGTTATTTCCTGAACCAGCTAAATTGATTGCTTCTGGCTCGGTAGTGCCTTCTATTGGGATAGCTTCGGCCAGATGGGAACCGACCACTTGAGGGTCGACCGATTGGGAAAGCGGATGCATAAATCTAGAGCTACTGCCGGTGGGCAAGCTTCGATTCATTTTCTCGCTGCTGACGAGCGCACTATATTTCCAAATTCTGGCGATCAAGATCCCTTCGGGAAACGCCCAAAAGGGTAGCAGCGGTATTGATACCCGTGCGAAACCCTTGGATCGTGGGAGTTAATTGGAGCATTTCGGGTGAGGCGCCCCCCACCGGCGAGGAAGAGGTGCTGGAGTCTCCCATTGTAAGGAACTTTGGTTTGCTTTGTTGTTTAGGAAGAAAATGAGGCAAGTTGGTAGGAGCGTTTACCGACGAAGGCATCAGGTGATTGGATTGAGCGATAGGGGAATTTGGAGAACTGCTACTGGAGGGAATAACGATGGCCTTGGGAGT
This sequence comes from Limnanthes douglasii subsp. nivea, assembly GCA_036936605.1. NCBI lineage: Eukaryota > Viridiplantae > Streptophyta > Magnoliopsida > Brassicales > Limnanthaceae > Limnanthes > Limnanthes douglasii. The sequence continues at coordinate 215,796,382 of JAUPFV010000004.1, forward strand.
TTGAGCGACAGCAGGCTCGGACACTAGGAATGATTATGCAGGAACAATATTAGGTAGAACGAGATCGTGGGGAAGAGGCACTGGTGCGAAAGGCTTTCTCTCAGAACTCCAGATTAATCCAGCAACTCGGTATTCTTCGGCTTGGTCACTAATACTAGCCCAGTCAATAAACCCAAACACAGATTCGCTTTTCTTTTTCGGGGTCTGTTTAAGATTTGGGTTCTTACTTTTCATAAACACTTCTTTCTCTCTCTAGAATGGTCAAAGGGAACTTTCTCTCTCTAGGATTTCTCTGAAAGCGATTTTGTGAATGAAGTATTTATAGGCAGCTTGCCTTAACCGTTTTACGCATGGGGGAGTCCAAACGACGAAAAGCAGTGGGAAGTTGAAGAGCCTTTTGGAGAGATGTGCAGACGAGCATGCTTCGAATGAGGAGATGACACGTGTAGACTCAACCCAACAAAGTACGCCATAGGCATTTGTCAGGCTAGCGTCGTAGACCTACACCGGCTAGTACTGGTGAGCATGCTAGATGGGCTCCACGTGTTCGGTGTTTCTTTCAAGACTTGAATATCCATTTGGGCCCATGGTGAATCCATTAGTCGGATTCGGTAGTAGGCCCATAACCAGTTCATTAGCGTCGGGGGTGCTTCACAGCCTTCCCTGAAGCTCTAAGAAACATAAGAGGTCGGTCGTCAGTTATGAGAAATCGTTCGGTCGAGGGGCTCATGCATAAGCCTCAGGCGATGTGATACCGAGGCATTATGGTCAGAGATGTTTTGACTGAATTATTTACAAGTCCTCATTCTTGACGCTCTTGAAGACTAGGGGGTTACTGATAATGAAGTAATTCGTCGATCCCAATAGAAAATGAGTTAATTGCAAAAAGGAGAAGTGAAATATACCCATTAGTGTATTTATTATTTATTAGAAGACAATGTGTAAATAAAGTAGTTTGTAAAGGACTAATTGTGAAATAATCAAAGACTACCTAGGACATAAATGGGTCCCACTTTCCCCACTATATAAGGGAGCCACTTTATTCTTGGGTAGAGGGACATTCTTTAATACATTCTCTTTCTACTTTCTCTCTCTACACTTTTAGCTCTAGTCACATCAAGCACAAGATCCAAGATTCCTCATTCTTGTCATTTATTCTCTCATCAGCAGGATCTAAGATTTGCATCATCCTATTTATAATATGATCTTGTATGTTTGGACCGTAAGCGCGGATGGTACTATCTATTATGGAGATTTTTCACGGAAGCTCATCTTCCATACCGACTTTATCCATAGGTTTGATATTTAAAGTACTCCAATAAATATCACATTCTTTAAGAAAAATTACCCTACCTTCTCACTCGATCATATCTAACTCACATGAACATGGTAAATTATGTGTTTTCCTAACAACACAACCACAAGTTACCCAATTGAAGCCTATTCGCGTAATATATTTTAGAGTATCATCAATATATTTTATGGCCGTACATAAAATTTTACCTTTTAATTCCTTATAGATAGAAAATCTTAATGCTTTAGGAAGATACTCGCTCCGTTCTAATGATTCATAAATTTTAGCCATTTTGAGTTTATGATATTATTATTTTTTGATTTGGAGGTCTCATTCTAACAATAAGTGATCTCATTTTAGCATAACCCAATTATTTTCTATTAGTGTAATTCAATATCCCAAAATCAATAATATCTATCTAAAATTTAACTTTCTACTTAATTCTTACTTAATATCAGACTATGACGATTATAGTTTTTTGAATTGAACCTAAATCAATAATAATCAGTCCAGATTCTGGTTTGGTTCTTACCTTATAATGCTGTCAATAAATATATAAAAATAAATTAAATAAAAAACAATCGATTTGGACGATTTATAGGTATGATTTTGTATCGATTCTATCAGTTTATTAGTTTTATCGGTTCAGTTCAGATCGGTTCAACCTGTTTACTGGATTTATTGATTTGGTTCCAAATTGGTTCTACCAATTTATCTGTTTTATCGGTTTGGCTCCGAACAAGTTTTACATGTTTGGTTTTTAATCAGTGTCATTTTTTAGATTGAAACCGCGAATCAGACCGTTAAGGTACGTTCCAGTGCTTGGTCGCTTCTTACCAGTTTGGTTTTGGTCCAGTTCTAAGTTTTTAAGAACCATTAAGAGTTATATATTTAACTTTCAAATAATACCCTAACTACCCTTAACCAACAATATAAGTTTTTTTAAAATATTTTAGAGAGAGAATCACATAGAAATCCTAAAACTATTTATCTTATTTTTAAACAATTACAGGTTTTCGAATATGGATTTCACCTTTCTTTCAGTATCGCGATTTTACTTTAGAAGCTAATATCACAGATTTCTTTCAGAGTTGGTGAAAATCCTATTTATATTCGGTTTCGATTTCAAGTATAAACCCGTATATACCCGATTTCTTAAAGTAAGTTTTCATATATTTTCTTTTGCCAATTAGTTATAAACTTATCGTTTTGTGTTTTTTCTTGAGTTAAGAGTTAATTTTCGGTTGTGAAATCAATGAATATTTGATTTTACATTTTGCAGGGATAGTTTAGGAAGATGCAAGACATTTATTTAAGTTTGTGTTGAAGATGTGGATGCGAGACCAAATTCCGTTTCTAAATGCTATACTTGCTACTAATTATTTTGAGTTGTGAATGCAAGTAAACAACGTCTAGACCTCGAGTGTGAATTTTTATATAGAATAGTCTAACTGCGATCATTCCTCTTTGTGAGTTTGAAGAATTTGAAAGTATTACGAGGTATGTTAAAGGTAGATGGGATATGTTGGTTAGAGGTAATTGTAATATAACCTATCGATGTGGTGATAAAAAGAATTATTTATTTACGAATGCTACCCATTTTGTGGATTTGCTAGCACTACTTGATGTTGAGAGTTTAAAAAATGTTAGTTTTGATATAGAACAATACACGGTTGATGTGTTTGCTAAAGAAAAACGTAAAGATTCTAACTTAAGTTTATTTGAAGCCTTAAATAATGATTTAATTATCGGAGAGAGCAGTTATATGTTAAGTTATTTTGGTAATAAGAATTGTTTTTTGCTACTATTGGTTGGGTTGATGCGATTACAGGTGTTGGGAAAGTTTTTTAGTAAGATACTGCAGCTATAAGGTTAGATTTATGTCGTTATGACTTAGACGATGGTTTTTGTTTCAAATATATGCATAATACAAGATTTAAAATAATTTTTTATTATGAAAAAAATTCTCAAATGGATGAAAATAGAGACTTTATGCATCACTTGAAATATCCACTGGCTGCATGATCGTTAATCGATTTGTTAATCTGCATACTTGTGGTACTAGCTTTTCTAAAGAAATTAGGATACATTTGACATCATATTCAATTAATAAAGATATTCAAGATTTTATTAGATAAAAAAAATAACTTTACAACGACGAGTATAAAATCATGTATTAAACATGACTATAATTTAGATATATCTTATCGTCTATTATGGAACGCTTAAGAGAAAGCTAAGAGAGTATTCTTTTTGGAGTAGTTCTAATTAGTTTAATTTAATTAAAACATACTTTAAAATATTAAAGAGTCATGATATTACGAGTGAGTATCATATATAATATACTCCGAGAAACAAAGGGGTGTTTCATAAAATTTGGGTATTGCCTTCAAGTTTTTCATTCTTACCGCCTACTTTTATTTATCGATGAAACATTTTTTATCGACAATAATAGAGGAGTATCGTTTTTTGTCATAGCAAAAGAGGGGGCTAAAAAGCACTGTTAGTCCCCCATGTTTACCACTTGTATCAACATAGTCCATTTCGTTCACTTCTGCATAAAACTCATCCCCTTCGTTTTAAAAATTTGCACGATTAGTCCCTTTGTATATTCTGGGGGACTAAAAGTGATACAAAACTTGGGATTTGGGGACCAAAAGTGATACAAAACTTAGAATTGAAGTGCCACGTGTCAGTTTTTGAATGGTTTATATGTGCGGGGGGACTATATTTGCAAATTTTTAAAACGAAGGGGATGATTTTTATGGAGAAGTGAACGAAAGGGACTAAGTTGATACAAGTGGTAAACATGGAGGACTAATTGTGTTTTTTACCCCAAAAGAGGGTAACAATAGTAAGTTTCATGTGCGATTACAATTATGTTTTTAATATTGTTTATTTAAAGATCAGAGGCTAGATGAATTTTCTTGTATTACATGCGAGACCATTTTTTTCTTTATATCTAAGAGATGCGAGACCAGTTTATTTGTTGTATCCGAGATATGCGAGACATCATAATTGTTGTATAGGATAAGTGCCATACCAAAATGTAACATACATGCGATATGTGAGACTATCATATAATATAAATGCGAGATACGAGACCTTTTTATTGCATAAATACTTCATACTGTACCAGTCGATAAAAGCATACGCGATCAACTATGTTATTATGAAGATATGTGAGACATGTTATAGGGTATTTTGATATTAAGGGTTTCTGAAAATAACCCTTATATAGTTAATAAAGGGTATTTGAGTTATTTGCTTAAGGGATATTAGCTCCATTTTTAATAGTAACAGTAGAGATGAGAGACCAGTTGTATCATGTATGGTTATTGTAGACTAGTTGTATATTTAAGACAAGATGCGAGACTACAATAAATACAAAGGAAAGATGCGAGACTGCTGCAAATATTACATGCAATACTATAATAAATACTAGACGCGAGACTACTAAAACTACGACATATGGGACCATAGTAAAATACTACATAATAGACTAATACACCTACAACATGTGGAGACAGAGTAAAAACTACATAAGAGACTAATACACGTAAAACATGCGAGACTACTGCAACTACAATAGGAAAGACTTGAGCAAATAAGATGCAAGACTGCAACAAATACAAAGGAGAGATGCGAGACTACTGCAAATCCTACATGCAATACTCGAACAAATATTACACGTGAGACTCCTGTAACTACAGCATACGAGACACATGCAAAAGTTAGTTTAAGTTACAAAATACTTAAATTTACAAAATATATCCTGTTTGTTAACTTACAAAATATATTATATTTGTTTACTAACAAAATGCTAAAGTGTATAAGATATTTAGGTTCTTACTTACAAAAAAATTACATAGCAAAATACTCATGTTTCCACTTCCAAAAAATGTTTGTTTAGTTATTATGAAGGAAAATATAAAACATTTATGCTCCTATCAACATACACATGTCTTCATCATATTGGTGAGAAACAAAAATATACTTGATAAAATCTTCTGCATATCCGCAGTCAATTGTTCAATTTTTTTATTGTGGGGTATCTTCGCGTGAAACTATTTTATATTTTTATCTTTTTGGTATGAAATCTTTTTCACGGGGTAGTGCACATGTAAACAAGATTAAAATAAGAAAAATAATAAATAGACACTCGTGTGAATTATTTTCAACTAAGGGTAATTTTATCTAGAGTTTTGTGATGTTTCAAGGGTATTTAATGTTTAGATAGATTGTAGTGAGAGATTTGAGCTGCCTGGTTGTATTAAATGTTCATTACCCTCATTAATGAAAGTGGTTGGGTATTTATACCCTTAATTGTGGGCCACATGGGATTTCGGGTCAATTTGTGAATTCGGGTCGAGTTCAATGACCTATTAATCTTTAAGCAAGTAAGTAATTAGCTTAGTCATGAAGTGATTAGGTTTTAATACATTTAGTCATGTTCGGATGGTTCAGTGGGTGGCTTTTGTCCGAATTGCCCCTGTCCGGTTCCCTCAGTGAGTGGTCAGAAAATCCGGACCAATCAGTAGCCCCTTTTTCAGGTTATGTTCGAAGGCCTTTGACAAGACCTAGAAAATAGTGGGACAGAGATAGTGGGACACGTGTCCTTCTCTGATTCGCCTCACCGGCCGTTTTCCTCCTAGATTGGCGCTTCCACTCGCTTCGAAAAGTAACCTCTTAATTAATGTTGGTGACATCAGCGCCGTCTTTAATCATTACACCTATCTTTCGTATTCTCATAGGTATCAAAGAATCATTTGTTCTTTTAGTATAAATTAGTCCACTTTTCACTGTTTTATCATCTTCATTATCTCTACTCTGTTAATCTTCAAAACTTTTACCTCTCAAAAAAACCCTTCTTTTGTTGTGAGTTTATGTTCACGGAAAGAAACACCATAGTAAAAGGTGGGTGGCTCAACTTATCGAAGTTAGAAAAAGCTCAAAAAGTCGAACGAGAAAAGCGCATTGCTGCGGGCCTCCCCGTTTTTCCTGTTGACAAGCCCGATACACCAAGCTCGGAGCCTGGTCGGGGTTCATCTTCTGCCAAAAGTTCTAAACCCAGAAGGTTATTCCAGCCCATCCTTTCTCCAATCGCTTCAGGCTCATCGGTTCAAGAATCAGAGCCCGTTGTTGAACCAGAACAGGTGGTTACAAGCCTTAGGAAACCTTCCACATTCCTTGCTATGGGATCAGACGCTAACATTTCCCCGGAGAAGCTAGTAGACCGGCAAAAGGGTCGTTTGGTGAAAGGTCTGGCTGCTACTGCACAACCTAAACCTCCAATATCAACGCCTTCTAAATCCGGGGCTAAGAGAAAGACTACATGGTCAGAAGCACCCATTAAAATTCCCAAGGACAAGCTGTCTGGTCCGGAGGCAACTAGTTCAAGCCTTTGGAAAGAGACCTCTAGATCTGAGCCCCAGCCGGACTCTAGACCACAAGAGGAAAAGAATGCTCAACAATCCGAAGGGCCTACTGAGCCAACCACTAGCTCTTCTCTCCCAAAAAACTGACAATCCCTCCATGGTAATGGAGGATGTAGTGGAGGACAGCATTGAAGAAGCCCCTTTTGAGACTGATGTCTCCGGGAAAACAAGTGAGACTGCCATCACCAAGAAGAGCAAAGGCAAAGAGAAAGTGTGTTTAAAGCATCCGGACCTGCCGGAGTGCCTTGTAGGAAACGTGGGGCCTTGTTTCCACAAAGTAAGTGTAAAATATATGCTAGCCATGCAGAAGATCAATTACGCTTTCATTCATACAACTGAACTTGTCCGGATGAGGACGAAGTGGGGGATTCCGGAAAATGTTAAAGTGAGGATACCAGTTGATCCGGAGACGCCCATGGACTACAAACTCAATGAGATAGTTTTCTACACTGAGTTATTTAAATGCGGGCTTAGGTTTCCCTTGGACCGAGAAATAGTCAGATAATTCCATCTGATAAAGCTTTGCCCAAGTCAACTAAGCCCTAATGCCTGGTTCACCATTATGGCATATATCATGGCTTCCAGGCTCTCCGGAATTCCTCTTTTGATGAAGCAATTCGCTGCTGTAGCAAGCCTCTGCAGAAACCATGTCATCCCTTTCTATCACTTTAATATGAGCGACGATTACAAGGCGGTGGATGACTTACTCGAGTTGGAGAAAAGCTGGAAGACTCAATTCTTGTTCATCAGCGGTGCCTGAGAGAATGAGAAAAAAATTAAAGCTGGTGTCAACCCAAGCATGCTTACCAGTAGATGGCGAAGTGATGGTAAAAATCTCATTACATAATTCTACTTTTACTTATAACATTTTTTTATCTAATTCCTCTTATTTTGTTTTTTGGTAGTGCTGCCCAAAAATTTCAATGATTACTTAGAGGCTGGGCAGACTACTTATGCCAAGCTAAATGCTTGGACTGCTGAGAAATGGGGAAACCGCTTCCAAAACTGTTTTACCGGAGGCAATTTAACAAGATCCTATCTTTGGAATAAAACTGATCGGAGGGACTTATCTTGGGAGGAATTAACCACTCCACCCCCTCCGGGAGTGATTCTCCGGAAGACAGAGGGAAAAGATGGGAAATTGGTCTTGTCGGGCAGAGCTAAAGCCCCAAGCAAGATGAAGGGCAAAAAAGTTAAGGCCAAGCAAGGTGTGGTTGAGGCCAATCCTACCGAGGTGGAGGAAGTTGTCCCAACAAACCCAGATGGACAAGATCAAGGGAAGATTGATGTTGCCTTATTGCAAGTGGTGGAACACGAAAGCACCAAGGATGTAGCTGGGTCTCCAAAACCCCAAAAAGGCTCCCAAAAAGGACAAAAAACGGGGAGCAGAAGGTGGAGACGGGGAGGTCAAGAAAAAGAAAACCTCCAAGGGAGATGAAGTTTCTCTCCGAGCTCCAGAGTCTCTACCTCCAGCTGACCCAGCTGACCCCACTCAAGTAGAAGAAATTCCAAGTGACTTTCACACTAGAGAGGGTGCCGGAGGGGATATCAACATTGATGGTGTCGACATCTCAGGGCTTCAAAAGATTGGTCTTTACTTTGAAGACTTGGCCAATGATGATTTTGCTGGACCCTACCTCCCCCCAAGCTCTTCGAACATCGTCACTTTCAATGGTAAGTCGTTTTCTGTTTCGAGTGAGAGAGACAGCATCACCCACTCCTTATTAAGCAATATCCAGCCAGTGCTTACCTTAGAGAAGCAAGTGCGCAATCAGTCAGCCATCATCAATATCCTCAACTCTGATAAAGAGAAGTTGTCTAGTGACCTTCTTAGTGCCAACCAAAATGTTAAGGTATTGAAGAAAGAGAATGAGGAGTTGAAGAAACGTCAGGAGGACTTGGCCACCAGGTTGGCCACTTCAGAGGGAGTTGTCAAAGATATCCAATTGAAGCAATCTGATCTAAAAAGAAACCTCTTTTCTTCAAAAGAAGAGGTGAAGGCCAAATATAGCACCATTCAGACCCTAACCAATGACAAGATCTCACTTGAAAACATTGTGTCCAAGGCTGAACAAGAAAAATCTGACTTGTTAAGGGAGCATGAGAAAACAATCCAGGTTAGGATTGATGGTTATACCAACAAGGTGATAGATTCTCAGGAGGAAAGGTATGCCGAAGTCAAGTCAGATATGGTCCTGCTCTTCCATGAAATTTTTTCGAAGAGGACACTGGGAGATTTATGGCGATTCGTGGAAGACGAAGACCTTCCCCACCATACCATGGCTGATGGCGATAAGTATAACTACTCCAGTGGCTGGGATGACACAACCGATGAAGAGGAAAAGACTGGGGAGAGTCCGGATGATGACCCAAAGAAGAAGAAGCCAAGTGAGGCTGAGCCATCTAAGAAAGCTCAGTCTTAAAGTATCAACTATTTTTTTTAATTTTCTGTGATTGAACCAAAGTCCTTGGATGGCCAAGGCATTTTTTGTAACCATGTCCGGCCCTTATCCGGAGAAACCTTTCTGTTTTGAGAATTCAAAGTCCTTGGATGGCCAAGGCATTTTTTGTAACCATGTCCGGCCCTTATCTGGATAAACCTTTCTGTTTTGAGAATTCAAAGTGCTTGGATGGCCAAGGCATTTCACACATTTTAATGGGTAGTTTCATTTTACACAACTCTTGCATTGTTTCATAGTTTTTAAATTTTGGTGGCTAATGTTTAAACAACCCTTAGTTATTTTACAAGTATTTTAAAGTGAGAGTGTTTAAATTCTCCGATGACAAATTTTTAAGTAGTCATCACTCCACCAATTCAATCTAGTCTACCATAAAAAATTTCAAAGAAAACTATAAACTGAAACACTCCGAATCTTTTAAGAAGGAATCATATTTTATAAAAAAGACCAGACACCTCATTAAAACCTCCCCGAGCCACCAGGGAGGAAAGAGTATACCCCCAAATATTTACATAAACTTTTAAACAAGTAAATATTTACATAGTTTTTATTCCAAGTACAACCGGAGGTGCTCAATGTTACAGGGGTGATTCAAAATCCTTCAATCTTTATCTTGGAGCCAGTATGTCCCAGGCTTAAGCTTTCCACTGACCACATAGGGTCCTTCCCAAGTTTGAGCTAACTTACCGAACTGCTTCTCCTTAGTATGTAGGAAGACTTTTCTCAATACCTTATCCCCTGGTTGAAAATCAATTCTCTTAATTTTAGAAGCAAACATGCTTCTCATCAAACCTTGATAGTATGTGGCTCTGAGATGAGCCTTGATTCTTATTTCTTCCATCAAGTCAAGCTGGCCTCTGACTACCACTTCGTTAGCGTGTTTGGAAAAATTATGAACTCGAAATGAAGGAAGAGTAGCTTCTATGGGAGCTATGGCATCCATCCCATATACTAAGGTAAATGGAGACTCTTGTGTTGCAGCCCCGGGAGTAGTCCGGTAAGCCCACAAGACTTCTTGTAAATAACTTGGCCATTTTCCAGCAGTTCCCTCTAAATTCTTCTTCAGACCGGACAATATTGTCTTGTTAGCCACTTCAACTTGACCGTTTTCCTGTGGGTGGAAAGGAGAAGAGAAGCAGTGTGGAATGCCTCTAGAGGGACATAAAGTCTCTATTTCCTTGTTGAAGAATTGGTTTTGATTTGGTGCAGCTGGAGCAGATCTCACCTGCCTGTGCACCCTAGTTTTCTTTGTTTCATCTACATTAATCTGTTTACCGACCTGATTCAGCAGACCTCCCAATGTCTTGGCCTTCTTCCTGGTTACCGAATCAGCCAAGTTCCCGGGGTTCAAGCTCTGCCTTAGAGAAGCTATTGCTACTTGTTCAAAGCAATCAGCCAATCCATTTTTGGTATTTACAAAACGACTTATGTATTCTTTTAAAGATTCGTTTGGTTCTTGGGCACAATGGATAATTGTGTCTCCATGCCTTTTACTTCCTTACTTCCAACAAATTGCCTTTGAAAGGCCACCCAAAAAATGTCGAAATTTCTAATGCAACCCTGCGACAAACTATTGTACCACTTCAGAGCACTCCCCGTAAAATATTGGGAGAATGCTCTACAAAGTAATTTGTCGTCATCATCAAAATTCATCATAATTTTTTTGAATTGTTCCAAGTGGTTATCCGGGACTTTACTACCATCATATCTTTCTATTTTCGTACTGTCAAACCTCTTAGGAAGGTTTCCGGACAGTATCTTGGAGGACAATGGAGATTGTCTCCGATTTCGGCCAGTTATAGTAGTGTTCAGATGGTTCAGTGTATGGCTTTTGTCCGAATTGCCCCTGTCTGGTTCCCTCAATGAGTGGTGAGAAAATCCGGACTCATCAGACACGAGAGCCGATAATAAAAGAATGCAAGACGCGATACTGTAACAATGATACAATGAGAGGCTTGTAATACTTATTAGCACAAGACATATTATACATTCACATGATGTAAGACAAGAAAGACAACAAGGAATTTCAAGACAACAAAGACTTTAATGACAATAATTGGCCTAGTTGGTCTTTGGAGGCTCCATTGATGTCGCATTTGATTTGGGGATGTCATCTACCATGTATGGTGGGAGATGAACTCAAGAATATTTGATTCCCTCTGCCACCCATGCCTCTGGTAGATACCATTATATGATTACTTACCTGTAGATCAGATTCCTTGGTATCAAGGTTCTCTAGCGTGTTTGATCCTCATTTTCTTAAGAATATTTAAGTTATATTTGTTTTATAATTTGCAAGTTTCCACTGTTTGTACTGCAGCTTTTAAGGTGTGGTTTGATTGAATATCCAACATGTTGTTATATTTGTCATCCTCCGGTTATTTTTTAAATTGTACTAGTCTTCTACTGTACAATTGGGTTGTTCCTCCACTTAACCTTAGTTTATGGCTATTATAATTGATTTTTTATATTCCCGTGCCTTTTGACGGGTTTCTTAGTCAAACCTCTCCTTTTGTGTTTTGGCACCTTTATTTTTCAGGCGGTTGGCCTTATTAGGGCATGCCATTCAAAAATGACCGAACCTTATTATTATTTAAAGTTGTTAGTTTCATAAAAAATTAGGACTCTTTAAAGAACAAACAAGATGAGGGTATATGGTCACTTAGTTGAGTAACTTAACATTAAGAGAAAAAGAGAGAGAATAATATGGTATCCCATTCTCATTCAGACTCTAAAATACATAAACTGGTTATTATTTTTTACATATAGCTTTGGCTTTTAACCAATAAAAAAATCATTCTACCACAACCTTTGAAGCACAAAAATATAAAAAGATCTGAGTTACTTATGTCTGGAAGAGAAAAATTTAGAGAAAATAATTGAAGTAATCATCATAGCATATTAGAGAGGATAAATTATAATTAGACTTAACAATGACTTCAAGTACTTTATTCATTTCAACAACAAAAATCTCTCAATTCTATAGGGATTTTCAAAATGTTAGTGAGATCACAAATCGATCTTAATATGTGGTATCAGCGTAACCATTAAGAGGTTGAGACAATAATTTTTTAAGTATGGATTAGATTCTAAAGGATGTTGATGTTTGATTCTATAAATGGTACATGCACTTGGGTTAATAATTGTTTTGCTTGATAACAATTTGTGCGCTATTAAAACCTTCTTACGCTCCAAGGATAAGAAAAAGCACACCGTTGAGAAGTCTGAATAACTACAAGAAGTCATAATTTACATAATAGATTACTTGCATCCAAATTTTTTTAAGTCAAGTAGAACTTCAAGTGATTTATGTTTTAGGGATCTAAAAGTGGTCTACCATCATCGTTCGCCAACTTATACATTCTAGATAACTTATACATTATAGACTTAATTATTTCATCCATAGTATGTGACCCTTCTTAATTAGGGTCGAGCTTTCTGTCTTTAAGGTCTTTTGTATGTTAGAAGATCTTCCTTAGACCCTTGTCTCCTATTTGGAAATTTCGTCCATAGACCTTTAAATTATATCGTTTTATCATCCAAATCTGATATTGTTGACCACACAAGTGTGCTTTAGTTCTTTTCTGTTTAACTACATCAAGTACAGCTCTATTTCCTTTATTATTTCTATCTTTGGTATAGTTTGAAACCATAAATTAGGTGAGAAAAATATATGTTAGGACAACTGCATTCATATCATAGACTAATGCAAACTGTGTCTCTTATGTGGTTGTCTGAGGCGTAGTCTAATAAGTCCAGATCACCTCTTGCAAGAACTCAGCCCATTTTGCATCTAAACCCTCAAAGATCTTTTTTAACCCATCTATTATGTTTCGATTTATAACATTGACCTGCCCTTTATCTTGAGGGTAAAAAAGTGTTGAAAAATATTGTTCGATGCCCCTTCTAAGGAAAATGAAAACATTTAGAATTGCATATTGCTGCGTGTAGTAATCACATTTGACATTCCAAACCAGCAACAAATGTCATTTTTATAATAAACTTGATTACCCCACTCGCTTTAATTTTTGTAAAAGGGCCATGCTTCAAATCATGTAGAACAATATTCTATCCCTACCAAAACATATTGTCGTCCCTTAAAGCCATGATAATGGGTCTGAACAAGTCTAACATCATTGTTCAAAAGGAAAAGGTTCATAAGTTATTTCCAATGGTACAACTAGCCTATATATAACATTAGCAAACCACTTACACATATCAAATTTTAAATAATGTTTTAGCCTCGACAGTTATAGTAGGCCAAAAATAGCATGCTAGCATGATCTTCCTTACTAAGGTTTTATGCCCATATTGAGCCGAACCCAAACCATTATGTAGTTCATCTAACACTATGTAAGACTTGTCCAGTCCCAGACGTCGTAGAAGGGGTTCATAAAATCTTGGGGTTACATTGCTTCTCCTATAAAAACATATTGTTTTAGACTTTTATCTCATAACATCAAATTTATCGCTTGGCAAGGCCCCAACCAGTAGATAATCTCGGATTGGTAATCAATGTTTCTCATTTATATCAATAGCACTAACTTCCGTTGTATCGTCATATGTGGGTCGGGATTTTCTAATATCGATGAGTACTTATGGAATACAATCCATGAGGCTGTATACAAATAGGCCACTAAAGCTAATGAGTCTTTCAAGAAGTTCTCAACCTTAGGTACTTGCTCAAAGTGTACTTCCTCAAATTTTCTTACTATATTTCTCAATACGTTAAGGTATTGTATGAGAGTTTCCTTCCTTTCCCACGTCTTCCTGAGGGAACGATGTAGAACGAGTCGTGACTTGCTAAGTAACTTTACCCTATTTACTTCAAAATCTAAGCCAAACGGTGTCCACAGAGTAATGTTTCATATTCAGCCTCATGGTTAATAAAATGGAAGTTTATATAAGCTATATTTGTACAATGTTCAAACCCAAACATATGTTGAGCCTTAGTATTTATGTATGTTTCGTAGCCGTGCCTTGATTTATAAAGTGCTCGACAACATACTTAAGTAGCAAACAACTGTAACCCCAATCAACATGTGATATTATGGCCATATTATTATGTAATAAATGTAACTTAATGCAACAATCACATACCATAGTCTATAATTAGAAGTCCACACAATTTGTTTTTAACATACTTGCATAATTTTGCAAAAAAACATTCTTATTCATACGATACATTCTAGTCTAAAATTGTCCATCTTCTCTTTCTAACTTCATCTCTTTCATATACTATCTCTTTTACATACATCTATTCATATATAATAAATAAATAGAAACATTATTAATCTTTGTTTAAAATCTACTGCATTAGCCCAAAAGAAAACCAAGCTTATCACTGGCGCCGTTTGTGAGAACCGAAAGATACCCAATAGAGTTATTCTTTATGAGTAAAATAAAAACTTCTCATGATCCGAAAAACAAAACATGTTGTTCGCCACGACGGGACCATTTAATCCGCGTAGTCCTACCACCACTGTGCATATTTTGACAAACAACACCGTTGAAGACCCTATTGTGACCGCCGCAATGCAAATCCTACCAACTACCGCGAAAAATCCTCTTGTTTCGTGCCACCAAGACAAAACATCCTTTCATCATAGTATCACATCTTTCCACCGCGTTCGTAACACAAAATCTTGCCACTACTTCCAGAGCATAATTTATCCCACACTAAGGAAGTAGGTACGTGATATGCATCAAACTTACATGAAATAATTTTTTGTTATAAAGAGATTTATTACCGCCGTCAGAAAGTTGGTAACGAGAAATCGCAGAACAATCATGATCATGGTCATAAATCAAACGTCCATATAACAAAGACAATTTATGCGAAGGAAAATATTTTTTCTCCATTTTAATCAGACACTACCAACCAGCGGATGACTGCTCTCTACGTCGTAAATACAAAAGTATCAATAGCAAGAGAAATATCTTTGAGATAAACACAAAAGAGCACGATTTGAAGAAAGGTCAACCAATAATCTTGTTGAAAGTTTTTCTTAAGACGAACAGTTTCCCAACAAAATATTTTTAATATAGTTTTGAAAGATTATTTCACCATTTTAATTTGATAAGAAAAAAAATTGTATAAGCTGAAATCCATCTTAATGCATTAATTATACTTTATAGCTTTTGGTTAGAGTTTAACACTATAAGGTTAAAACCTACAAAACTCATGCTGTAAAAATAATAGACTTAAGCCAAAAACAAAACTTTTGGCTTAAGTCTCTCTCTACAAATAACGAATCTCATATAGATAATTAGTTGATTCTTTAACAATTAGATTCTATTTTTAGATCTCTACAGTTCTCTCTTTGAATTTCAAACTCAATTAGCTTTCGTCATAACTAACTTTTTTTTCATGGTCCAACAACCAAAACAACATTCTTGTTTACTATCTAACAGCTTTTTGCTTCCCGCACCACATGTAAGTTTTTCCTAGCATCTCCCACCAAGTCTCGGCGAACCTCTACATAACCAATTATGGTAACCAATCTACCATCCACCATTTTTACCAAATTACATTCGAACGCATTTATAAAATATTCAAACGCATAAAGTATCGAATTACATGCTCAATAATTCAAGATCATTATTTGGTCGTTTGGCGGCGGGGGCTACTCTTATACATCGACAAGAAATCCAGAGCAATTGTATCAACATGTATCTCTCTATATTTTCTGCTAATGGAAAATTGAATAACATTTTTTCGTACGAGATAACCAACTACTAGTAAATCATAAATAAGAGAAATGTTACTTATTTTTATACTTTTGCTATGTCGGTAAGATAAATAATTTTATCCTTAAGGAAAATTAGACAAATTAAGAGTGTTTAAAAGATCTCAAGACTCTCGCGAGTCCAGATATAACTGACTCAGTATGTCACCTTGACGTATCATTGGTTATGCATGAACATTCAAATTCAAAATTACAAGACAAACAAAACTTCGAAAGAATCACAAATGATAAAGACAAGTAACAAAATAATAATTCAAAATTCTAGTCATTCCTCAATGCTCTCGTGCAAACTAGGAGATTACTTATAATACTATAAATTGTAGAAACTGAAACTTATTTTAATGTTTTAATTGTAATTTATAGCTTATAGTTTGAACTTAATATTATAATGTTAAAAACTACAAACCACAAAGCTCATTTTACAACGATAAAAGACTTAAATAAAAAACAGAAATATATTTTTGTTTCAAATCTTTGTCTATTGACATAAAAAGATTATCATCCAAAAAACACTTAGATTCTTTATAAATCAAACTCTTCTTTTAATTTTCTAGAGGATTTCAGATTTAATGATCCACATTCAAAATATTATTTGGCTACCTAGCATTTTATTTTCTCCCAAACAATCAAAACAATAATTTTGTTTATTCTCTGAGAGTTTTAGCATCTTGTATCACTATACAAACTTCAGCTATCATCTTTTAAAAATTTATTAGCTTCCCCACAACCAATTCCGATAATTTATTTATTAAATTATATCCAAAACTATTTATAGCTTACCAAAATTATCCACCTATCTATTAACCGAAAAATAATTAAAAATAAATATAACCTAACGATTAATTATTAAAAGTAATTTATATAATTTTATATTGATTAGAAATTAAAACAAATCAATTAAATAACAAAAATTAGAATAAATAAAGTAAGCGTTTAGTACCATCTAAGATCCAAAAGCAAAAGTAAAATCTACTTACTATCCATATTTTTATGTGTATCTCAGAAAGACTCATATCATTGAAGTTATTTACCATCTAAGACCCAATAATACCTTAAATAACCTTACTTAATTATATAAAAGGTTTTTTATTTATTTATTGAAGGTTTTCCCCTTGTTTCTTTCTCTCTTTATTACATGAAGCTACATTACCATAACAATAATATGCACTATCGAACTTTATTTTGATCTTTATTTTTCTTTTGTTTTCGTATGATTTTGATTGTATTTTTATTTGATTTCGATGTTTGATTTTGGATATTTGTTTATGTAAGTTGATTTTTTATTTCTTCGTGATTTTTGGTAACTCGGTTTCGGTTTTCTTCGTGTTTTTTTAGTATTCAGCTACTATTACTTTGATGTTGTAGTTGAATTGTTGTTTCGCAATAAGTTTTGATCATTTTTAGTGCATTTTTTGTTTCTGGAAAATATGGTTCGATAAAGGGTTTACAGCTTAAACGGAGAAAATAGAGTTTTGAAGATGCAAAACATGTTCACTTTAAGTACTCATAGAAGCGAAACACCTTTATTTTTTGAACTCGTATATGCAAAACTTGTATAATGGTAGTTGTGGAACGTTCGTATTCTTTTTGTATTGGTAGCTGTAAATAGTGTGTATTCTTTGTACTGATAGAATGCGTATTATATTTTTTGCTGTAATGATAGACACAAAATATGTTTATTTTTCTATCTAATGTAGGTACGTGGTGTATAGAAGTAAATTGTGTATTTTAAAACTAAATGAAAAACTTGAAATATGTGATCTTGGTCTGATGATTTTGAAGATATTGTTAAGTTTGTTTTAAGTAGATATGATTCATTGGTTTGAGGTAAATTCAGATTAAGATACTGTTGTCGTGACCAATATAACGTTATCTTAGGTTGTGATGGTGATTTATTTGCTTTGGTATCAGTTGTTGATACTTTGGGTGTTTCAACTGTTACTATTGATGCTGAAGGTGATGTTGTTGTTGGTGATAATGTTAGAGAAACTGCTCAAAGTATATTTGAAGCTTCAAATGAAGATATTATTTATGGATAAATTGGTCAAGGTTGTGGTGTTAATGGTCTTTGTCACAAAAACAAAGCACTTGCTACTGTTGGTTGGGTTAATGAAATTAGTGGTGTTAGGCAGGTTTTTGAAGAGGGCGCAATAAGTTTAAGATTAGTTGTTATTCCGTTGGCTTTACAAGAAGGTTTTACTTTCAAATATTTGCACACTAATAAACATAGTGTAATTGTTTATTGCACACAAAAAAGATTCAAAGGGCTTTCATCGGAGACTTTATGCTAAAAAAGATAAGTGATGGCGTGACGGAAGATTAGAAGAGAAAAAAAGGATAAGACCCTAACCCTAGGTTAGAGAAATAAGGAGACTCAGAGAAATAATTTCCAAAATTTAATTAATCAAAGTCTAAAGGCAAAATAGATTATAAGGTGTTTTATATAGCACTACCCAAAACCCCAATTCCAAATAATGGAAATTATATAAGTGTTTTAAAATAAAATAAATAAATAAAATTAATACTAAAATATTAAAACTGGTTTTCGAAGGCTTTACGGGTCGAATATGGGTATCAAACTTTGTGACATAGTCACAATTTTAAAATCTGACGCGCTCGTCGAAATCTTCGATTTGAGTACCTGTTGGACTCAATTGTGATACCTATGTTCGCAGTCTTCGTTACATCATCCTTCCCAGGTTGGGAAGAATGCGATCTCGAATTCAGAATACTGAAACATTGACAGAACTGCAAAAGCATTGGTGTGGTCACTACTGATTTCAACTGGTACCAACATAAGGGTGTAAGAGGTGAGAACCTGAATGTTGCAGCTCTTGTCAAGAAGTGGTTTCTCAGCTTTGTCCCTCCTTACCATGTCATCGGCATTAATGTGGTCAACAGTAGCAAGATATACTCCACCCACTTGTTCCATGTCTATTTTTCATCCTATTTACTAAGCACAACATCACCCTTGCGCGTGTAAAACGTTGTTGTCTTTCCAGTTCCAGACTGTGCTTATTGTATCACATCAAAACCCTTACAAAAATGAACAATTCCTCTTTGTTGAATAGTAGATAGCTTCTCAAGTTCTTCAGAGTATAATTCTGCCAGCAGATTCAAAACACTGCAATCTTCTACTTTTAACTTGTTACTCTTTCTTTTATTTCCCCAACCATCACCCAAAACTCCTCCAGTATCTATTACAAAACCTAATCTTTTATCTATTAAAACGCTATTATTTATATTTATCAATTTATTCATAATCTCAAACACAGAAAACCGAATCAAAGGTTTGATTTTAGGATAACATAAAATACCTAGAAGATACATCTCCACAATGAAAGCTGCTACTTTACTGTATTTCTTCAATAAAACTTCTGAAGCGATGTAGTATGGTGTACTGAAGCCTAAGACAATATCTCGACCTACAAGTTTCTCCTCCACATTAATTAGATCTTTACCATCCCAATCATCATCATACTCATCGTAGACTAGTTTGTCAAATACCGACCCAGATATATCTTCAAAAATATTTTTATCATAGACTGGCTTGTCAAACACGGAGTCAGACACAGTTTTAGCATCACAACTAAGATCGGCAGCTGGTGCAATTTAAACATGAAACTCCTTGACTGGTGGTGGTTTTGGAGACACTAATCTAGATGAAACTAATATAAACTTGATACCATATTTCACAAAACTATATCGATTTGTTCTACTATTATAAGTAGTATTTCTCTTAAATCGCCATGGACGTCCTAAAACTAGATGAAAAACGTCAATATGAACTACGTCACACCATGATGTATCTTTGTAATTACCAACAAAAAATGCAATGTGATAGCATTTAGAAACTGTTACCTCGGTGTACTCTATCAATCCTGACAGTATGTACCGGTATGGAAGAGCTTCACTCTTCAACGCTAGTTTCAGAACAGCCTCCTCTGAAATCATATTCTCATAGTTATCTGAATCAATTAAAAACTTACAAATTCTTCCTCCAATTGTGCAGGTATACTGGAATGTGTCGTTCTCTATTCTAGCCTTCAAATCAAGAGATACCCGGAATATGATTCCTGTATATGCGTAGCAGGAATTGCTGGGCTCTGATACCAACTCATGGCGTGACGAAAGAGTAGAAGAGAAAACAAGGATAAAACCCTAACCCTAAGTTAGAGAAATAAGGATATTCAGAGATATAATTCCTAGAATTTAATTAATCAAAGTCTGACGGTAAAATAGGGTATAGGATGCTTTATATAGCACTACCCAAAACCCTAATTCCAAATAAGGGAAATTACATAAATATTTTAAAATAAAATAAATGTATAAAATTAACGCTAAAATATTAAAACTGATTTTTGAAGGCTTTACAGGTCGAAAACCTATGCAAATGTGAAACCTATGGCAATGAGAAACCAGTGCAATAATATAAGAAAAGTTGGAATTAAATACCTTTATAATTTTATTTGTGATTGGTCTTGCTCGACTTTTATCAACTTTTCTTGATGTGTCATCAGAAAAGTATGTCTTGGTTATCCTGGGTTGTTCTTCTTTCTCTAAATCTGAATATATTGGTTCAAAGTGTTTGGATTATAGTGACATATGATGGTTTCTATGTTTTAAACCAAATATTATCTTGACATCATTGGTTGTAAGGCGTATAAACTTTTGCCCCAATTTTTCCTGTAAAGTAATAAAATAATAAAAACAGGGTAGCTTTGATAGATGCAAAATCAGTGGAAGTTTCATAAGTGATAGATGTGAAACATAAGAAAATGTTAAACCATTGTAAAAGTGATACATGTGAAACCTTTGTAAATGTTAACCCAATGGGCAATTTGATAGGTGCAAAACCTATGCTAATGTGTAACCAAAATAAATGGATAGATGCGAAACCTATATAAAACTGTAATCATGAAAAAAATTATAGTTGCAAAACCTATAAAAATGTAACAAAATTTGGTAGTAAGTATGCAGGGCTGTTATGCAGTTAGTATGAACGTCTCATGTCTCGCTTTAGCGAGACACGAGTAAGTAGTGTAACTGACTGAAAAATGAATTAAACGAAGAAGACGATGAAATAAGGGTATACTTGAAAATGAATAACTAACTGAATGAATCACGCAAAATTGATATACAGGAAGAAGATTATCACTACACTAACTGAAAAACTCGAAAATCCATGCCAATGAAACCCTAGGTTTATGAAAATTAGTAAAATTGAAGTGAATTTTCAAAAAAAACAAGATGACAAGACTTACTGCTTTTAGGGCCGATATTGTTCTGAAGTAGTTCAAAGGTGTATCGGAAAGTGAATGAAGAGAACATCAACGTTGATTTTTTGCTTGTAACCGTCGAAAAAAAACATTGAGAATGGTGAAGAAGATAGACACGTAGGAGTAGAGGAATGCCGTTTGACTTGTTTTAAAATTTGTATTTAAAATTTAAATACATTTAGAAAAATATAAAAAATTCCTAAATAAGATAAATGAATCAATATTCAAATGTTATTCATAAACACCAATCAAAACCCAATAAAATAAAATAATACATTTTATTTTTTATTTTTCAATGTGGAATTAATTTCAATCATAAAAAAGTATCAGTAAATACTCACTCAACTACCTAATTACCAGTCGGTACCCAAAATTAGGATAATGTCAATTGGTACCTCTATCTTAAATTTGGATAAAATACCTCCTGAATATATATACCCATTTTTCTCTTCAAAACCATTTTCCCCACATCTTACCTTTTTGGAAATTAGAAATAAATCGTTCGACTTCCCTCTTCACACTAGAAACCTTAAACTCCTCCACAAAATATTCTCCTGTTCTTCACCGATTCGCGATCGTCCACCTTCGTCTCCTCCCTGAAACAAGTAAGTACGAGTCGCTCGACTTCTTGCCGTTTACTTTACGCCATCCGATGAAGAAAGCACGAGTTACAATAACTAGGTACGTCTGGACTTTCGAAAATGTCTTTTGCGTTTTTGGTGATTTCCAAGTACATGTTATTGTTTATTTACGATTGACGTTGCTTATTTGTACTGAAATCATGTAGTTATGATCGTTAGCGGGTATTTTAGTTTCTGGGTTTATCTGAAAGTACTAGTACTAACGTGAGATTTGTTTGAAAAACATACATGAGAGTTTTTTGTGACTCTATAATCTGAGAGTTGTTTGCAACTATAATCTGAGAGTTGTTTGTGACTCTATAATCTGAAAGTTGTTTGCAACTATAAACTGAGACTTGTTTGAAAAACATATATGAGAGTTGTTTGCATCTATAAGGTAGTTTTGTTGTTTTTATTATGGAAGTTGTTTGTATATTATCTGAGAGTTGTTTGTGACTCTATAATGTGAGAGTTGTTTGCAACTGTAATCTGAGAATTTTTTGCAACTATAATCTGAGAGTTGTTTGCAACTCTATACTGAAAGTTGTTTGAAAAATATACCCGAGAGTTGTTTGTGACTCTATAATCTGAGAGTTGTCTGCAATTATAATCTGAGAGTTGTTTGTGACTCTATAATCTGAGAGTTGTTTGCAACTATAATCTCTGAGTTGTTTGGAAACCTATATGAGAGTTCTTTGCAACTATAAACTAAGAATTGTTTGAAAAATATATTTGAGAGTTGTTTGCAACTATAATTTGAGAGTTGTTTGCAGCTATAAGGTAGTTTTGTTGTTGTTCCCTTATGGAAGTTGTTTGTTTATTATCTAAGAGTTGTTTGTGACTCTATAATCTGAGAGTTGTTTGCAACTACATTATCTGAAAGTTGTTTGGAAACATATATGACAGTTGTTTGTAACTATAAGGTAGTTGTGTTGTTGTTCCCTTATGGGAGTTGTTTGTTATATACAACTGCTCATTTATATTTTTGCACGAAATATGACCACAAAACCAAGTATCTACAGGTCCGGATTTTTGAGCCTTGTGAAACTGCCGAGAAAGAAAAATATTACTTCTGCCTACATCGAAGCTACGAGAAACACACCATTCTACACGCTTTTGAAGGCGACATTCGACCTCCGGCAGGGCCAGTTAGCAAAGATGAACTTTTATGCGAACATTAAGTTTTAAACGCCTTCCGTTTTGGGTCAAAGCTTGTGAAGATAACGACGGACGATGTAAAGGTCATTTTTGGAAGTGTTTAGTGCATGAAGCATGTTATGGCTATGTAATCTCTTTTTTTGTATAAACTTTTGATCAGTGTAAAAATTTTATGGAGCATTGATATTTTACAAACAACTCTCAGTTCACAGTTACAAAGAACTCTCTTAATCTATTTTCAAACAACTATTAGGGGAGTAATATACAAACAATTCGCATTCCCTCGGTTGTAAAGACTCAGAGAAAAGGCATGCAAACAACTCCAATTTCATTACTGGGTATATAAATTCGCAATGTCAGCACCAGTACTAACTTGAGAGTTGTTTGAAAAACATACATGAGAGTTGTTTGAAAAATATACGTGAGATTTATTTGAAAAATATACTTGAGAGTTGTTAGTGACTCGATAATCTAAGAGTTGTTTGCAACTATAATTTGAGAGTTGTATGTGACTCTATAATCTGAGAATTATTTGCAACTATAATCCGAGAGTTGTTTGTGACTCTATAATCTGAGAGTTGTTTGCAACTATAATATGAGAGTTGTTTAGAAACATAACTGAGATTTGTTTGCAACTATAAACTGAGACTTGTTTGAAAAACATATTTGAGACTTGTTTGCAACTATAAGGTAGTTTTGTTGTTTGTAAACATATCTGAGAGTTGCTTGCAACTATAAATTGAGAGTTGTTGGTAACTATAAACTAAGAATTGTTTGAAAAACATATATGAGAGTTGTTTGCAACTATAATCTGAGAGTTGTTTGCATCTATAGGGTAGTTTTGTTGTTGTTCCTTTATAAAGTTGTTTGTTTATTATCTAAAATTAGGGTACCAACTAGTACCCAAAATTATGATAGTTTCAACTGGTACATTCACCTAAAATTTGGATAAAAATACCCCCGACTATATATACCCGTTGACACCTTCACCAGTACTAACCTGAGAGTTGTTGGAAAAACATACCTGAGAGTTGTTTGAAAAACATAACTGAGAGTTGTTTGAAAATCATACTTGAGAGCTGTTTGTGAGTCTATAATCTGGCAGTTGTTTACAACTCTCTCTATTTCTTGAGAGTTTGTGCAACTTTCTATATTTGTTGAGAGTTGTTTGCAACTCTATAATCTGGCAGTTGTTTACAACTCTATCTATTTTCTGAGAGTTGTTTGCAACTCTCTATGTATCTTGAGAGTTGTCTGCAACTCTATAATCCGGGAGTTGTTTACATCTCTCTCTATTTCTTGATAGTTGTGTGCAAAAGTGTTATCCAAGAGTTGATTGCAAGTCTATTATCCGACAGTTGTTTGCAACTCTATTATTTGACAATTGTTTGCAACTATAAGGTAGTTGTGTTGTTGTTCCCTTATGGGAGTTGTTTGTTATATACAATTGTTGATTTATGTTTTTGCAGGAAATATGACCACGAAACCAAGCATTTACAGGTCCGGATTGTTGAGCCTTGTGAAAATGCCGAGAAAGGACAATATTACTTCTTCCCTACATCAAATCTACGAGAAACACACCATTCTATACGCTTTTGAAGGCGTTATTCGACCTCCGGCAGGGCCAGTTAGCGAAGAGGAAGTTTTATGCGAACATACAGTTGATTAAACAGATGTTCTCGTTCGAGCAAGACGCCTTTCGTATTGGGTCAAAGGTGGTGAAGATAATGACGGACGATGTAAAGGTCCTTTTGGAAGTGTTTAGTGCATGAAGCATGTTATGGCTATGTAATCTCTTTTTTTGTATAAACTTTTGAT
Organism: Limnanthes douglasii subsp. nivea; assembly: GCA_036936605.1. Classification (NCBI taxonomy): domain Eukaryota; kingdom Viridiplantae; phylum Streptophyta; class Magnoliopsida; order Brassicales; family Limnanthaceae; genus Limnanthes; species Limnanthes douglasii. The sequence goes on from JAUPFV010000004.1 coordinate 215,821,197, forward strand.
CAGTGTAAAAAGTTTATGGAGCATTGATATTTTACAAACAACCCTCAGTTCACAGTTATAAAAAACTCTCTTAATCTATTTTCAAACAACTATTAGGGGATTAATATACAAACTATTCGCATTCCCTCGGTTGTAAAGACTCAAGGGAAGGACATGCAAAAAACTCTAATTTCATCGATGGTTAAATAAATTCGCAATGTCAGCACCAGTACTAACTTGAGAGTTGTTTGAAAAACATACCTGCGAGTTGTTTGAAAAACACACTTGAGAGTTGTTTGAAAAACATACTTGAGAGTTGTTTGAAAAACATACTTGAGAGTTATTTGAAAAACATACTTGAGAACTGTTTGTGACTCTATAATCTGGCAGTTGTTTACAACTCTCTCTATTTCCTAAGAGTTATGTGTAACTCTCTATGTTTCCTGAGAGTTGTATGCAAGTCTATAATCTGACAATTATTTACAACTCTATCTATTTCCTGAGAGTTGTTTGCGACTCTCTATATATCTTGAGAGTTGTCTGCAACTCTATAATTTAAGAGTTGTTTACAACTCTCTCTATTTCCTGATAGTTGTGTGCAATTCTGTTATCTGAGAGTTGTTTGCAACTCTCTCGATTTCCTGAAAGTTGTTTACAACTCTCTCTATTTCCCGAGAGTTGTATGCAAGTCTATAGTCTGGTAGTTGTTTACAACTCTCTATTTCCTGAAAGTTGTTTGCAACTCTCTCTATTTCCCGAAAGTTGTTTGCAACTCTCTCTATTTCCTGAGAGTTGTTTGCAACTCTATAATCTGGAAGTTGTCTACAACTCTCTCTATTTCCTGAGAGTTGTTTGAAACTCTATTATTGGAGAGTTGTTTACAGCTCTCTCTATTTCCTCAGATTTATTTGCAACTCTATAATCTTGGACTTGATTACAATTCTCATTATTTTATGAGAGTTGTTTGCAACTCTATTATCTGAGTGTTGTTCTCAATTAAAATAGCCACCACAATTCGCATCTTCTACATAAAAAAACAGTAAACAATTTGCATCTATTTCTTGAGAATTGTTTGCAACTATATTATCTGAGTGTTGTTCTCAATTAAAATAGCCACCACAATTCGCATCTTCTACATAAAAAAACAGCAAGCAATTCGTATCTCTTTCACATCTTCTACATAAAAAAAACAACAAACAATTCACATCCAGATTCGTTGTCTCTCTCTGAGTCGTAATTGTTTTGTTTTGTCTATTAGAGAAGAAGGAGGAGCTTGGGGTTTTCGTTCTCTCACCGGTTCTTTTTCTACATTTGAACAACGTAAACAAAAGTTTAGTAAAAGAGAAAGGAAAATAGATTTGGATTTTGAAGTCTAATTAATCAAGAAACAACTTCGAAATCACTTTCCTAACCTGTGTAATAGGGTATGAACGTATCTCAGTCGATCGGAAAATATAATGCTAGTACCGGTTGCACAATTGTTTTTTTGGTGGCTACCAGAATGATCACCCGAGAAGTTGTTTTTGGAAAAATGAGCTTCTCTTTCGAATACGAATATTTGGTTAGGTTAAGAGAGACGACCGAAAAAATATCATCATTTTTCTAAAAACAATGCCTTATATATATTTAGTTGAAGATAGTTAGGATATTAAAAAGAATTGTATATTGAAAGATAGTTATTTTTATGAAATGGATATTAAATAGGTATTAATCAATTTCAAAAAAAGAGAAATTATTTCAGTAACACTAAATATAGAAACAATTACCAAATAGTCTAATCATGAATAAAGTGATATATAATTCCGGTTTCAAATTTCAAGTAAAAATGGAATTACAATTAAAGAACTAAATAATTGACAACTTGTCACCATCTAATTGGTCGATTATCGTAGCTGCCGCCAATCAGAAGATAGAAATAGAGAGGGTGTCGAGAGAGAAAATAACAATACCCCGACTTCTTCCGTTCCTTCAGTCGTTAATCACCTACCTAATTACACTTCACAATCTCTCCCCTCTCTGAATGTCAGAGAGAGAAAGCTCTTCCCTATAGCTATGGCTTCCGTTAGATCCACCAACAGAAAGCTCTCCTTCGAGATTCTCAGGGAAACCAGCTTCTCCGGCGACGAAGATCCATCACTTTTACTCCAACGCTCAGTATCAGATCCAATCTGGGAAAACGGAGACGGAGACGGCACTAATAATAAGACGACGGCTCATCGAAAAAAAAAGAGATCGAAGAAAAAGAAGAAAACTGTGATAACCGACTTTTCGGTGATCCACGAAGATGATCGTCCTGTGACGATGGCGGATTCGAATTCCGTGACTGGCGTCGACGATTTCTGTACGATGAACAGATTCAGTTATAACGGCGGCGGTGAAGGAGGAGGAGGGAGCGTGGTCAGTGTGGTGGAGGAGGAGAGTGTGTCTCAGAATGTACGTAATATTCGTGAGCTGAGGCAGAGGAACGTAAATGCTAATCTCAGGAGCGTGAGTAGCGAGGAAGGGATTTCTGAATTGCGTATCAATAGGGATAGACGAATGGAGGAGAGCCAAGAGTTGAGTGAGGCGAAAAAGCCAAAGTCGCCACCACCACAGCTGCAGCAAGACGGGCCGAAGCAGCAAACGCCTCCACGGCCGCCGTGGATGAGTGAGCCAAATGGGAATACCTTGAAGAGACTGGAAACTGCGGAATCTTTAGATTGGAAGCGCCTTATGGCAGAAGATCCTAATTGTGAGTTGTTCTCTATCTTCTTTTTCGCTTCCATTGGTCTACTTCTGGTGTTGTTAGGAGCTGCAGTAGTGTGTGTTAGGGGGTTCACTATATAGTATAAAGATAGATTCGAAGCCAATACTGGGTTGCATTGCAAATATTTTAATAATTTTTGAAATCTTTTAGAATTATGGAGTTTGATGGTATATAATAGATATTACTGTTCAAATAAATTCGTTAAAGGTTCTATTTTATCCATTCAAAGGAAGGCACTTTAGAGCTATATTGCATCTTGTTTAGTTTGATTAAGTATATGGCATTGACACTTATCTAAATCGAAACTAACTTGGTGAATCAAAATTCGTTAACTAATATGAATAATCATAACGCCCTCCTTTCGGTTTTGGTTATTGTCAGGTTTGTGTATAGAAGAAACTTCACCATTGAAATACTTTATGGAAGAAATGTACCGTGGAAATTCATTGCGGAGTACGACGTCTCTTGGTGACGAGAAAGAACGTGAGAGTGTATATGACACTATTTTCCGCCTGCCCTGGAGATGTGAAGCAGTAAGCTTTTGCTTTCAGTTTTGTTTTTAGATTGAAGGAAATTGTATAAGTTTGCCAGTTCTATGTATCTGCTCTCAATGAAAATAGAGTTTCTTTCAACCATGTGCAGGCACCGTTATTAATTATATTCTATTCATTTCTAGATATTAAGTAAGCCATTTTTTTACTGAACAGGCTACCCTTATTATTAACTTCGTATGTATAAAAAAATATACTTAATGGAAGGATTCAAATGTTTTTATGAAAGACAGTCTCATGGCAGATGTTCTTGCAGCTTATAGATGTTGGCTTCTTCGTCTGCTTCAATTCATTTTTGTCTTTGTTAACCATCATGCCAATGAGAATCCTGACGACGATCTGGAAAATTCTTAAGACGAGGTTTGTACTCTCTTACTGATCTTTTTTCTCCTTTTGAAATAGGCTAGAGTTATGAGTACATAAACATTACATCCTTACATGCATCTATGGCCATTTCACTTTTCAGTAGCACGCTGATGTACATGCTTACATGAACAGGTGGCTAATTTAATGCGCACTTTGACTTACAGCTAAACTTACAACATGATAATGTGCATTTCGATTAGAAATTACTCATTGTGATTATATTTGCAGTGTTTACTGGACATGCTGACCTCATTAGCACGGTTGTAAAAAAACCAATTGATTCTTCAAGCCTATCAATTATGTTCACTAATAGAAACTGGAACATGTAGTTGTAGGTGAAATGGTGGTCAGTGTTTATTTAAATCAGATTACTACCACTGATTATACTTAATTACTGATCACATAGCTGATGCGTCAGATCTTTAAAGTAATTTCAGGCTAACTTATTGGTACATGGCAAGGATCGAGGATTCCTTGCTTGCCACTTAGTATGTACTGCATTTTATTTGTATCAGACTCTGGATATTACTGCATATTCCTTGAGGTTTTAATCACAGAGATGTTTCTGAAGTTTTTATAGCTATGATTTTTGGGATTCTGCCCTTGGAGCTATAAGTTGTCCTGAGATTTAATGACAGAAGTTTTAATTAATACTTCTAATGCTATCAAAACTTTCTGACTGTTAGAAGATGTCCCTTGTTATCATGTACCTCTTTTTTATACATATAATAGTTTGCCATCTTGTTATTATTTACAAATAACCTAATCATACTCGTGGCAGGCAGTTTAAAAGGCCTACTGCTATAGAGCTATCTGATTATGGGTGTTTTATTGTGCTGGCTTGTGGGGTTGCTCTCTTGGAGCAAACAGGTACCATAATAAAGTTTATTTTTGTGTTCTACGTACTAAGAATTACATTATATTCCATTAACTTTGACGAAGAGCTATATGTATAGTACTAATGCTCTTGTGTTTTACCACTTTTTTCTCTTGATTTTATCTGTCAGATATCAGCTTAATTTATCACATGATCCGCGGCCAAGGAACAATTAAACTCTATGTTTTGTACAACGTATTGGAGGTGAGAAAATAACTTAGTTTCCTAAGATTTATCTTATTTTCTTCCTTTGGTAATCACATAGCCTTTGTCTTTTACTAGTTTAAAATCATCTGTATATAGTATATATTGTAGCTGAATTTGCAATGTTAAGACAGTTTAGAATTATATTATCAATATCTCGAATGCAGCTCTATTTTTTTCTGATTTCATCACGCTTGCTTGTGTAAGAGTTTTTGATCGGTGGTACTGACATTCTCTTCTGCAACACAGATCTTTGATAAACTATGCCAAAGTTTTGGCGGAGATATATTTCAAACTCTATTTAATACTGCAGAAGGACTTGCAAATTGTTCAGATGATACCATGAGTTTCTGGATTTGGAGATTCATTTCTGACCATATATTAACGATGGTTGCCTCAAATATCCTTATGCTGGGAGACTATCTTCACACTATCCGTAGTTTATCCTTCAGTTTGCTTCCTTGACTCGTCTTACTTATTCATTCTTTCATTTTATTAGCTCAGGCGATTACTCTGTCGACTTGTATTGTTGCTCACAACAATGCTTTATTAGCTTTGTTGGTATCTAATAACTTTGCCGAGATCAAGAGTTCCGTGTTCAAACGATTTAGCAAAGATAATACTCACAACCTTGTATACGCTGGTAAGCCTTCTTTTTTATGCTATCCTGTTATTCTTCTTTTTAATCTCGGAAAAATGCGATACTCAATAGTTACTATCAATGGACAAGTTTTGCTCTCTTACAAACCAACTGAGGTGGGTAGGGTAGGAGGATATATTGTACATATCTGTAGTTGTAGATAACTTAATGAATATTGAGCTTAAGATGTACCTTGTGGCTTTGAAGATGATTTGAAAATGTCTTGATTTTCTGTGTATACATCCTTCTTTTGTTAATAGTTCAACTACTATTCATAACCATAGATGTTCCTTGCTAGTGATGACTTCATGATGTTGGTCAATATGAAATGTTTGATTATTAAGATGCAAGGTATCAAGCATCTTCAATAAGACTCTGCGCTTATGATGAAATGTTGTCTATTTTTTAATATACTGGAATTTTTATTATTTATGGGATTGATCTTTTGCATCGTATCTTTTTATTTATCTGGTCCCATTAAGTTTTCTGCTGGTTCTCTACTACCAGATTCTATAGAGAGATTCCACATTTCAGCATTTCTCCTATTCGTATTAGCTCAAAATATATTGGATTCGGATGGTCCTTGGTTAGAAAGTTTTGTACATGTAAGTATTTTTTATCCTGTTATGAATGGCCTGTTCTTCCACTTGGATCTGCAACTTTACTTTATACGCTTTTCTGTTTTTTCTATACTCTGCAGAATGCTCTTATGGTCTTTCTTTGTGAAGTGATGATTGATGTCATTAAACATTCATTTCTTGCAAAATTCAATGACATCAAGCCTATTGCATACTCTGAGTTTCTCGAGGAGCTTTGCAAGCAGGTAAGCTGATATTCATCTTCGTCGAATTTGGCTAGCAAGTGATCGTGTCGTGTGTGCTTTCATGTTATATTTTAATTTTGCTGCATAAGTAGCTTGAAGTGAGGTCTATAACATTATATATTGCTTTACGGTCAGGAACCTAATTCGAATCTTATATTTTTTGCAATCAATTTTCAGACTTTGAATATTCAAACCGAAGACAGCAAGAAAAATCTTACTTTCATTCCTCTAGGTCCAGCTTGTGTGGTATGCACCTTTTACTTTTTGCCATCCCTACTTAAATAATTTTTCCATTGCTTCGTGCGGTTTATAATGTTTTTGTTTAAGTGTGTTTTTGTTTAAGTGGGGTCGTACAACCCGTGTAAGTTGGCTTTAACATGTATATCATAAATATCAATCCACTTATAAGAGCTGTGCAGTGGGATTTGAATATTAAATGCGCACATATTAAACTAAAAGATTCTTTCTGAGATGTGAGAATATCTCCAGATGTGAGCATGGATGCGGATATAACATCTAAATGTAATCATAGCTTCTACTGAAGGCACCAATGTCTGCCGGAGTTCTCTATAATAAACAATTAAAATGCTAACTAGTATCCCATTCAATCTTTAGTTGCACATTTGGTTCTACTTGACTTGTAAAACTGTCTCATGTGTGATTTGTTTGACCAGCTTACCAGCTTACCAGCATACGTTTATAAAGGTGATTTCCTGATTCGTGTCAAGTGTACTTTCTTTTTCTGGGTTTCAGGTCATCCGGGTCATGTCTCCTGTTTATGCTGTGCATTTGCCGTCCAGTCCTTGCCTATGGAGATTATTATGGATTGTCATATTATCTTGCATGACCTTTATTATGCTCACGAGCCTAAAGGTGCTGATTGGTATGGGCTTACAAAAGCATGCCACTTGGTATGTCAATAGATGTCGGAAGCGGAAATTCCATCTTCACGCTGATTAATGTTTTTATCAATATCATGTCAATGTCTAGTTTAGTCCGATTGCCTGAAATTTCGGTGGAGAGCTGGCACGAAAGGAATTCAAGGCTACACCTATAGCCTTAGTTTCATTTTTTTTCCTGTTCTTTTAGATCACTAGGTCATTTCTGAAAGGAGTTGTCCATACCAAGTTTTGATAGCAACAAAGTGTTTCGGTATTAATGATGCCTCCTTTAGATCAAGGCTTCAATTTTGTAAGACAAACCTGAGTAATGTTGGGGTTAATCTTCACAGATCTATATCAAGTAATAACTCAACAATTTTGTAAGACAGACCCGAGTAGTGTCGCCCTTAATCTTCACAGATCTATATCAAAGTAATCACTCAATTAATCTGAAAACAAAGATGATAATTGTTTATTGAAAATCAATGTATATTTTTTACATTATTTCTTTCTTTTTATTTATACAAAAACTTTCTCTTTATTTATACAAAACCTTTTTAAAACGAAGCCATTATTTCGTTACATAACTTCTATTACAATTGACTTAATGATCCCTAATATGAGAAATATGACTACCGTGATATGTTCATCGTAGTCACACTGGTTAATCGTCTCTATCATCGATGTCTAATCTTGGGATGATGGTGTTGGTCTTAGGCTGATGATGTTTTTTTCTTTTCGTGCAACTGTTATCTGGTACTGATGACGCCTAGGGTTGAAAAACTATTCGTCATGACCCTTTCGGTTTAAGTTGTCACTGATTGGTAAGTTTACTTTCCTTATGATCCTATATGCTTAAATTGTCCTTACCGAGAGGAATCCATTATGATTGGCGTTGAACTAATTGATCATCGTTTTCTCTGGGTATCACCCAAGGGTAATGACAGTAATACATTACTTTACCACTTTACGAGCGTCATGACCTACCCGAGGGTTACAACGACATCATGGTTCCCCGTAGTAATACATTACTTTACCACTTTACGAGCGTCATGACCTACTCGAGGGATACAACGATCATGGTTCTCCCTAATCCTTTCAATAATTGTACACGTAGAGCATGATTATTTAAGGGAATGTTTCGAACAAACATGATAGACGATATGACTTTAGAGAGGAAAGTAGGTGATGTGATCCACGTTGTTGAGTTTTGAGCAGCTAATCATATTTTCGGTCGTCTCAAACGATTTGAGATGGAAGGTTGCAGAGGTTGTCTTACACGGGTCGAAAATGCAACGTCTGTCTTGTAGTACGTTAGATATCGAGGAGACATCATATACGTGAAGAGACTTTAGGATGCGTAGGATAGACACCAAAAGAGAGCGTTGGATAACAATCCAATGACTGATTAAAATCCTCCGTACATTTTCAAATGTGGATCTCAATCAAATTGTGCGGCTAATATTGGTCACATAGAGAGGTTAGTCTGTTGCATAGTGGAGATCCGGCTTTGAACGTCTCTGGACTATCGATTTTGGTGGCAGATAGTCCCTGGATTTTCAAAAGTCCGTTCGTAGTCCCTGGACTATCCAGTTTGGTGACATATAGTCCCTGGACTTTCAAAAGTCCGTTGGTAGTCCCTGGACTATCCAGTTTGGATAAAGTTAGTCCCATGTGCATGTTTATTAAGGGGACTAACTTTATCAAAAATAGTAAGTCAAAGGACTAAATTTATTGAAAATGAATAGTTGAAGGACTATCTTTTACAAAAATTGATAGTCAACACATGTAAGGGGATTAACTTTATCCAAACTGGATAGTCGAGGGACTACGAACGGACTTTTGAAAGTCCAGGGACTATCTGTCACCAAGTGCAATAGTCCAGGGACGAGTTACTGTTCAAAGCCGTGGAGATCCATTATATTCTTTTGTTGGAGAAGTCATTTTTCTACAGAGAACATTCAATACCACCGAGAATAACTCATATCTAAATTCAGTCCCGTTACCTCCGCTACTCCAGCAACCGCTTCCGCTGTTTTGTACTAGTTAAGGCTTTAGTTTTCCTTCTGTTTATCCACATTCTCTTATCCAGGTTGGGGGATGGAGGATATGTTGATTAGCTATGTTAAGCGTGATAAGAATAAACTTAACAAATTACCTAAATCATTCTGATATGAGAAGAGAGAAAAGAAACGAAATATAGATAGAAATAAAAGGAAAACTTGTAATTGTATTATTGTATAATTTTGAGATACTTTACAAATGGAGCTCGACTTCTATTTATAGGCCTTGTACGTGACATTTAGTCTCTCTTATTTATCCTTATTTATTACATAGATGTTTCTATTTATTTATTTATATTATTTACAGAATATAAATGATAAATATACAATAATAAAGCCTAATTAAATTACAAATAAATTGTATTTTTATCCGGATATTCTATACAGAATATTGCCTCATTAGGAGTCCCTCATAGTCCTTGAGTTCGAGCGTAGCAAAACTTAAGGACTATATAATGATCGTATATAATATCCATATAGTGTAATCTTCTTTGCTTTTGAGGAGCTTGCTCGCTTTTATTTTGTCAGTTGTCATAGCTCTGTCATCGTTTATCTTTCTCGCTAAGGCGCCGCTGATCATGTCAAAGAAACTATGCCACCCATGTCGGCTAGACTCCGAAAAGTCATCAGGCTTGGTTATATATATCAATTTTCCTAGCTGAACTGTTGTTGGAGACGAATCCAACTTGGTTCGTACTAAATTGTTCCTGCCTCGTTAAAAACCTTTGCCGGCCGAAACCTCTCTTGAGGATAAAAAGCTCTATTTTGACAAAGGAAAAGAGTACAACTAACAATTAGTAGGTTGCTAGGATGTTACCTGCTTCTTCGACATGCTTTGCTTTTTGTTGGATAAGGTTGATATAGATGTGTAACCCCCTTAGTCTTTGGTGAAAGATGAACTGAAGAATATATATGGATGTATGTTGTAGATGTCGTGGACGTGGTGATGGATAAAATACTTTGTATTTTTTGTGGTCGATGATATTGTTTTGCTGGTTTGTATTGATCGCTGAAGAATATTTTGTTGGAGATATGTATGGGAGGATGTGTGTTTATACTTTTTACTTGTTTACCTTTAAACTTTTTCTGCAAGATCGAGCACAGTGGGGCTCATTGCGTAACTTATGGTTAACAAAGTGGCCATAGTTGAGTTCGTAGAGCAACCAGTTCGGCCATTTGCGTAACCTAGTGGGCTTGGAGTAGTTCACATTTATTAATACTGAGTGCGGTATTGAACACAGTATGACCCGTTAACCTAGCCCAGCGGGCGTGGCCAATTCACCTGTTTGTCATTAGATCATGTCTAAAAATGGCACACTATGGCCCGATTGCCTAGCCTTTAGGTGTGGTCCGTGACCCTGTGACGGAGTTACAAAAATAAGTATAAACAAACACACGAAGATGGAGATCATTTGGCGTTCAACATCTTTTACTGTGGAGAGGGAGATCATTTTGGCTTATAGCCTTTTTTTTATCATGGAGATGGAGATTATTTTGGCTTATAACATTTTCCAACATGAAGATGAGATTTACTTAGCCTATAGCCATTTCTACCGTAAAGATGGAGATTATTTAACTTATAGATTTTTTTTATCATGGAGATGGAGATTAGTAGGATTATATCCATTTTGTAGTGGAGATAGAGTTCTATTTTGGAGATCACTTGGCATTCTAGTACGGAGAAGAACGCACTTGGCTTATAGCCTTTTTATATCATGGAGATGGAGTTTTATTTGACCTTCTATTTTGGAAATCACTTAGTCTATAGTCATTTCTATTATGGAGATTTTTTTACTTAAAGCTTTCTCCATCATGGAAATGGAGATTTTCTTTTATCTCACTATAATCTCATAGCAACTAAAAATATATTAATAATATTTGTTATTAATATAAATAATAGATTAATGCGGTTATGAATTTGAAAATATTTATACATAAATTAATATTTAATATATATTTTAAAATTAATTTAAATTTATAATCCATCTTGGTATTAAGTTAGTTGGACTAATGTTAGTTAAATATAACACAATATTTAATGAAGAATTAAATGCTTATTTATTAATTTGAAAATATTTATTTCAAATATACGTAAAACTTATTTAAAATTACTTTTTAACTTGATATGTCTATTCATGATTTATTTGATATATATATATATATAATTTAAATATTCTAAAATTTAATTTTGAGGATGCAACTTATAATAAATATTAATTGAGAGGTTGAATTATTTTTATGGGAGAGACTATTTATTAGTATAATTCTAATTGAATTTAAATATTAATAAATACTATTTTATTAGACTAATAATATATTCATCCTCTTAATATAAACGTAAGATTTTAAAATATATGCCATTTATAATTAATGTTTATTGGTGATATCTTGACTAATATTAAGATATTTATAAATTATATTTCCAGAATAATTTATTAATAAATATAGGAAACGATTTAAATGGAAACAATTTAAATGTTTGTTTAAATTATTTTTAATGTGTATTTTTAAATTCAATCATATTTACACCCAGTGATTTCCTGAACGACGATTTGAACTCCATTGATTTTAATCGATTATTCTAAAAGAAATGAATTTTTTTTTTAAAGATGAGAATGATTAGGTTTTTTTAAGTGAGAAACTTAGTTCCCACAAACGACAGAAATATAGAGAGAAATAAAAGGAAAAATTTTAATTGTATTATTGAATATATTTTGAGATACTTTACAAATGGAGCTCGACTCCTATTTATAGGTTTACTCTCCCTTATTTATCTCTATTTATTACATAGACGTTTCTATTTATTTATTTATATTCGTTACAAATATAAATAATAAATATACAATAATAAAGCCTAATTAAATTACAAAAAAAAATGTATTTTTATCCGGGTATTCTATACATAATATTGCCTTATCAAAGCGGTTGCCATTTTGACCGCATATGTGTTGCCCATATAGGTAACCCAGTGGTATGCCGACCTGGCAACCCCTTTTGCCCTATTCACTAATATCTTATCAAACCTCGTCATCCTTTGCAGCCTAGCTACCAAAGCAAGGCTTCATTGAAGACAAAGAAGAAAAAAATTGAAGGATGAGACTCCCGTTAGTAGTCCCACCGTTGATCAAGTCGAAAGCCAGTCATTTCTCGATCTATATTCGAGAGGCTGACTTCCAAGTACACTCATTTGACAAAAGAGAGCCATATAGAATTTAGGAAGAGGTATTGTTTTCCTATTGCGGTGGAAAATCGTATTCCAGACCCTAAAAAGCAACCGCATGAAGCCAGGGAGAATGAGACTTGCATGTACACGACTTTATTCAACTTGCGGTTGCGGTTGTCTTTTCCTGAGTTTATTTGAGACTTCTTTAGTTATGTTCATATATATGTCCCACACAGCTAATGAAGAATGGGTGGCACATGTCACTAAGTGTTTTTATTAGTTCGGAGATGCTCCAAATCCTAGGTTCCTTAGCAGATCGTTAGCCACAACCGACGTTACGAAGCTGATGAGGTCACCATTCTTTTACATACAGCTTGTTGGGTCAAAAAGCTTGTAGATTTTCCACAATCGGACAAAAAATGGAATAATTCATTTTTGTTTGTGTCGGAATTTTGGGAGCATAATGGTGCTCTACAAAACTTACAATTGGAACGCAAATGGCTAACAACATGTAAAACGATCATGCCGGGAATGTGAAATGCTAACTATTATATTTGATTTGGTAATGCAGGCTCCAAGAAGCATCAACAATATTTAAAAGACGAAGAAAGAAACGACGTAAACCCTCTGCACAAGTTATCAGCAATAGCATACGTTGTTTGGAAGTTGGAGGTCCCAAATTTTTTTACTCGAGTGAAGTACTTGTTGTCGAAGCTGTGGTCAATCCCTGAGCGAACAATGAAAAAAGAAAACAAGCTGATTAAAATCGTAACTAGCAAAGAGGAAATAAAATCACACATTTTGTGTCTGTTGCGCCAATGCTATACATATGGTAACTTTGTCGGTATCGATCTATACGTCTCTCAGAAGTGGAAAGGAAAATGAATGAAAGCTGATGCACCCCAAGGGAAATTAAAACGGGCCCGTTATGAGACTATGTTGTGCCTAAAGAAGACTAGTGAGGATAGCTAGCTCCAAGCAGAATAGACTATCAAGGGAGTGAAAAATGCACAAACGATTGATCATGAAAAGATAGGTAGAGGTCCCGTGGGGGGTGAAAATCTGAGAAGGCACATAATCCCGAAGTATGGGTGGAGGATGAAGAGAGTGATGAGCATATAGGGTCACTTCCCGATGGGAGGGGCTAGAGGCCACGCAAAGAAGATGTTTGACAAAAGATGGGCAACATGTGGGACAAAGATATTCGCTTATAGATGAGGAAGATGACGAAGATGAAATAAAACTCTTGGTGAGGAAAACTAGAGGGATAAAAACTACTAAGAGGGTGGATGCGTCATGAAAATTTAGTACTCCACCCGCCAGCTAAAGCATCTCCCCGATCTAAACTTTTATGACAACATGCCAATGTCAAATATTTTTTGGAGGCAGTCGGAATTGGCCACTGAGGTGTTGTGTATTTTATTGTTTTATGTATTGGAAATTTGGTAGTTCTGTGGTTTTATCTCTATTTTTTGCGTAACCCCACTCCAACTCAGAGGTCTTGGCTTGTCGATGAATGTTGCCTATAAAATACCAAGCAATAGAAATGCGGAAACTGAAGCACTATTTTTGGGTCTGTGAGGGGGCTGCCGACAGAGTTATCCTTATTCAAGCATGCTTATGGGTCAACACACACGAATCTGTAAAAAGTGGCGAAGGAGAATACCGAAACCGAGTGGTTGTTGCCGACGGTGTCGGTGAAGAGGGAAGCCTTCCGCAATGAGAGCCTGGAGCTAATCAGTGGGAAAATATTTTTAGTAGCTCAAAGCACAAAACTCTCTGCCCAGAATAATGACCTCATGACACAAAGGGCCTGTCTTATGACATAAAATATGGCACAACTGGAAATGGTGGAGGATTTAAGCGAAAATGTAGCTGCTTTAATGCTGTAGAATGCTAACCTAGGAGTAGAAGACTTAAAAGCGATAGCAGCCGCCGAGCGTGAGGAGTTGTATCGAGCGGAAGGACAAGAGTTGGTCGTAGAGGAAAATAAGAGGTATATACTTGATATTGCTTTGGGGATGTTGAATGATTTTCAAAAGAGGGTCATATTAGAGATATTGAGGAAAAACTAGGGGTTTACCTGGAGGATTTGGGAATCATGTGCCTACCGACGAAAGGCTAGAGGCGTCGGATGACGAAGATTATGAAGAATATGTTGGGCATGTAATTGATCTAGTGAAAGCCCAAAATGAAGACCACGTGATGGGAAACCCTGAGTAGAAAGACCTTCTCGACGTAAGGCAACAATCGTATGAAGATCCTTACGGGGGTGTTAATGATGACCAAAAGACACCACCTCCATATGTGAAGTTTAACTCTACTGGTGCTTAATTAAGTTAGATTAGGATTTCCATGATGCACAGTGCTAGTGATTCAACGTTTTTGGTGTAGTGGATGAGGCAAGTTGTATTTAATTTCCTTCATTTGTATGATACAATGCTTTCAAAACAACATTAAGTGTAATCTAATATTTTTTTAGTATGCCTTGTTTATGAAGTATGATACGTAGCTAACTGCATATCTTTAGTGAAATACATAGTATGTCCCACTGTGTAGCCTTGTAAGGCTGCCCTATTGGCCAATTGCACATGTGAGCTATCAGTTAGGGAACAATATGACCTATTGCGTATCCCTAAGGAATTATTATAGAACACGACCGCAGGATTACCCCTAAAGGTTAGGCTTAGTATAGCCTTTTGCGTAACCCGAAGGTGTGGCCACTTAGTCCCTTCGCAGTTCAACCATTTAGACTAGAGCTCAGTAGAGCTTGTTGCGTAGCCCTAAAGCATTTTCAATTGGTCAGTTTCTGAAATTAGTGGAGTTGGTTCTGGAGGAGTTAAAGACAAAAGGAAAAAACACAAGTCTTAACGAAAACAAAACATTTTATTAGTTACTTAGGAATGTGCCTCGTTAAAAAACCCTTATACGTTGTCCGAAGAGAAAAAGAGAACATACTTGTATTACACAGTGCATCAATCCAGTTTTAGGTGATTAATGTTTAATGGGTGCTTAATAAACTATCCTTCACTATTAGCCATGCGATATGCTCGATGATGTCCCTAGAGACTATATTATAGGTCCCGTCCAAGGGTGAGGCCTAGTTTGCCAGAATGTTTGTCCCTTGCGTCGTGTAATACCATTTTCATGACTAAATCTCCTACTTGAAGGGTATTTGGTTTGAGGTTTTAGTCAAAACGGCTCTGCATCAAGCTACAATAATGTTCAGTCTACACTCGGGCTTGCTCTCGGTGCTTTTTGAGTATGTCGATCTGCATGAGGCTCCCTTTTTCATTCGGGATGTCAGATTCGTTAGCAATCCGATGGTTGGGGATAATGATCTCAGCTGGGACAACGAACTTCATTCCATAGACCAAGGAAAGAGAGGTTTCACCGGTTGTTGCTCGCGGGGTCGTTCGGTATGCCAAAAGTACCTCAGTAGGCATATCAGGACATTTTCCTTATAGTGAAATTTTTCACCTCAACCTGACCATTCCTTTGCATGTGATATGGTATTGAAAAGTATTGCTCAATCTCGTATCGCCTACAGAATGTGGTCAGCACCGAGTTTTGGAACTAAAGTCTGTTGTCGATCATTAGGATTCGTGGGATTCCAAACCGAGACAATATATGATTGTGTATGGAATCACAAACTTCATGGGACCTTATGCAATAAAGTACTTGGCCTCCACCCACTTGGTAAAGTAACCCACTGCGACACTCATGTACTATATTATACCGATAGCCATAAGAAGTGGCCCCACCAGATCGATACCCCATTTATCAAAGGGGCAAGGGGTCAGAGTGACACTCATAGATTTGCTTGGTAGGTGTCGAGTTTTGGCGTACTGCTGGCATGATTGACACCCTTGTGCTAACCACTCGACATCAGTAGCCAACCTAGGCCAATAATAGCCTGAAAGCAGGAAGCTTCGAATCAGGCTACGGTGCCCACAATAGGCGCCGACCTCCACCCCATATAAATCTAGAAGGACGGGCCTCGCTATGATCAAGGCATCATAACAACGGTCTTGTGGTACTTTTCCGGTAGAAGATATCATTCAGAATGATGTACTTGGTGGCTCATAGCTGCAGAGTGCGGAAGGCAGCTTTATCTTTGGGTAGCACGTGGTCACGTAAGTAAGGCACATATTCTTGGAGCTAATCGTTACATGCAGAAATAGATAGAAAGAAGGTGTCGTTTATACTTGTGGGTGGCGTGTGGTATAGTTTTTCAATGATAAGTGGGCTGTCTCTAGACACTGCTTCCTTGGCCAACCTGCCAATTGTAGAGTTCTCTAGGCACGGTACCTGATTGTACGTGACATAAGCAAACCTAGCTTCTCATTCGTAAAGGGAATCCATGTATTCACGTCTAGTTGTCTACTTAGCTTCTTACAAGACCTTAGCTTGATTAAATAGAAGTTGTAAAGTGGAGTGGATGCATATAACTTTTGCTTTACAAATATATGTCAGCTTCATTCCACCAAAGACTCCCTCATATTCAGTGGTGTTGTTGGTTACAGGAAAACTAAAATTAATTGATTACTTAAACTCATCATCATTCGGTGTTTTCAATACGATGCCGACCTCTCCACCATTTTGTACTTAAGGCCCCATTGGCTTTGATTACCCATTTGATGGAAAGGGGTCCAGTTGAGGTAGATTCATCATCATCATCCTATACCATCGCGGTTGTAAACTCGGTTATAAAGTCCATCACTACCTGGCCTTTGATGGCGGTACGGAGTTCGTAGGAATATCATATTCACCAAGCTCGGTCGAGAACCATGTCAATCACCCCAAAATATACGATTTTTGGAAAACCCTCTTTAATGGGAAAAACGTGAGTAATACGATGGAATGCCCCTAAAAAAGACATTATCTTTTGCGCGATGACAACAATACTGAGGGTTAACATTTCCAAATTGAGGCACCTTGTTTCTACGACGAGAAGAGTTTTATTGACATAATAAAGTAGTCTATGCACCCCCTTTTTCAATAGGAAATACATTCCCACAGACGACGCCATATTTGTTGGGGTTAAATAATTAATCTACAAAGAAAGATGATAATTATTTACCCATAATCAATATATCTATTACATTATTTCTTTCATTCTATTTATATTAAACCTCTTTACCACGAAGCCCATCATTTTATTACATAACTTCCATTACAATACTGATTTAGTGGTCATTAATACGAGGAGTATGACTATTGTGGTTAATATCCACGTTCATTGGTCACACCCGTTCGTGGGAGTAGTGGTGATAACCACTCCTATTACTGATTGGTAAGTTTACAAGTTTTATGACCTTCTCGGTTTAAACTTTCCTTACGGAGAGGGGTCGCTCATGGTTGGCGTTAAACTGACTAGTCATCATTTTTTTGGTATCACCCGAATGGAAGTAATACGCTTTATCACTTATGAGGGTCATGACCTATCCGAGGTACCACGACAACAATTAGGAACCAACACAATTCCTTTTTAAAAAAAAGTAAATCCTTGACTTCTAGGATCAAGAAATAGAGGTTGGTTATGTAATTATTCGAACTGCGGAGTCAATACCAGATGTATCTTGCAAAAGAAATGTCATATTTTGATGTAAACATATCGAATGGTTTGTTTATAATTATGGTTTCGGTTTTGAAATTAATTGTTGGTGTGTAGAAATTTAAATTAGAGGAAGTAATAAAATAGGTGCCCAAATCATTTCTTGAATTTGTTGTCATTTGGATATTTATTGTTGAATTGTGAAATACAAAAAAATGGTTTCGTTAAAAAAAAGATAAATGGTTATAACTATCGATTTTATAAAATCGTTATGAACAAGATAAGTCTGAGGGAATTCGATCTGTATTTACTCGGAGGTGATGTGCCTCATAACTCGTAAAAAAGTATTAAACCGCACACTTGGATATTAGAAACAGAAAAATAACAAAATAATTCAAAAAATATTTAAATATTATTATTAACATTAACTTAAAAATACCATAGAATACTATATTATGCATATTACAACAAAATCAAAAGAAAATAATCTACTTCATAAAATCGTTATGAACAAAAATCGTTATGAATAAGATGAGGCACACAAAATTCGAACCACATTTACTTGGAGCATGCTCCACTGATTAGTGAAATAGTATCAAAGCATACAGTTGGATATAAGAATGACAAAAAATACCGAAACAATTTAAAAAATATTTAAATATTAATATTAACATTAAACTGATTATTTTACTTTACAAAAAAACATACAATACCATATTATGCATAAATAATTTTGCAAAAAATCAAAACATGACTATTTGTTTCATAAAATCGTTATAAACAAAATGATTTAGAAGGAATTCGATCTCACTTTATTTGGAGCTAATGTGTCTCACTAGCCAGTAAAAAATATATTAAAGCGTGTAATTTGATATCATAGACAAAAAAGACCAAAATAATTCGAAAAAAATTTAAATATGATTTTATTAACATTAAATTAAATAATTTACTTAAAAAATTATAAAATACTAGATGCATAAATGGTTTTGCAAAAAAGCAAAATACAACTATATATTCATAAAGTCGTTTTGAACAAGATTAATAGAGGGAATTTGATCTGGATTTTAGAGCTGATGTATCCCATACCCATTAAAAAAGCATCAAAACATGCAATTGGATATCATAAACAGAAAAAAACCAAAATAATTCAAAAAATATTTTAATACTATTATTAACATTAAATTGAATAATTTACATAAAAATCATAGAATGCTATATTAGGTATAAATGGTCTTATAAAAAATCAAAATTAAAGTATTTATTTCATAAAATCTCGTTATGAACAAGATTAGTTGAATTTTTTTTATCTTGATTGACTTGGAGCTGATGTATCCACTGACAAATAAAAAAAGGATTAAAGTGTGCAACTGGAGAAACAAGTTTTAATTTTAAATATTATTATTAACATTAAATTGAATAGTTTACTTAAAATATCATAGAATAATATACTGTGTATAAATGATTTTTCAAAAAATCAAACGACAACTATCTATTTCATAAAACCGGTACGAACAAGTTTAGTTAGAGAAATTCGATGTGGATTTACTTGGAACTGATTTGCCCCCCGATATGCCCCATAGTAAAAAAAAATATCAAAGCGTACATTTAGATATGAAAAAAAAACAAAAAACTATACTAATTTAACAAATATTTAAATGTTGTTAGTTACATTAAATTGAATAATTCACTTAAAAACTATAAAATACTATATTATGCATAAATGATTTTGTAAAAAATCAAAAGACAACTATCTATATCATAAAACCGTTATGAGGAAGATGAGTTAGAGATCTTGATCTAGATTTACTTGGAGATGATGTGTCCCAGCAAAAAGAAGTATTAAAATATGCAATTGGGCGTCAGAAAGACAAAGAGATCAAAATAATTTAAATAATATATAAATGTTATATTAACATTCAATTGAATAATTTACTTAAAAACTCCATATAATACTTTACTATACATAAACAGTTTTATGGAAAATAAAAACAACAACTATATATGTCATTAATTCTTATGAATAAGAACAATGGGAAGGAATTCGATCTGAATTTATTTGCTCTAATGGACCCGCATAGCCAGTAAAAAATACATAAAAGCGTGTAACTATATATATTAGAAACAGAAAAGATCAAAATAATTCAAAAAATATTTAAATACTATTATTAATATTAAATTTAATAATTTAGTTTTAAGACCCATAAAATACTATATTATGCATATATGGTTTTGATAATCAAAAGACAACTATCTATTTCATAAAATCGTTATGGACAAGATTAGTTGTATGAAATTCGATTTGGATATACTTGGAGTTGATGTGCCCTATGACCACTACAAACTATCAAAATGTGCAGTAAATATAAAAACAAGATTTTTTTTAAAATAATTCAAAAAATATATATAAATACTATTATTAACATTAAATTGAATAGATAATTAAAAACCATGGAATACTATATGATAAAGCATAACCTCATCACCGGTTTATACCTTTCAAACATGACAAGGTACCTTTGACTATATAACAGAAATAGAGTGGTATTATATAATAAATTGTAACCTTCGATTGATAAGACATAACCCTCCCATTGGATTATGCCCATTGACTGGAATAAGGATCCTTTAGTCATACACCGGAGCTGAAGGGGCATCGCTAAGCTTGACTTTTGGTGACGTCCGTGTAAAAACTGTACTATATCGCGACATATGTCCAAAGGGTCGCCAACCAAGGGCACTGGTCGATGACCGATTATTGTGTAGACGAGGTCACTAAAGATGATAACATAAAAACATAAATAATATGGAAACAGAGTATTAGACCCACGATCTAACACACCATGGACTGAAGAGTTATTAGAAGATAATGAGATAATTTATATAGTTTTGTAATATATAAAGGGATAAAAACCCAATTATAATGTAAGTTTTTTTATTAGAGCAATAAAAGAATTGAACGTTTATTCTTCTAATATTCATAGTTATTCACTATCACTAAAATCTCTCACCATATTTTGGTTTCGTCTTTGGGAACGAGTGTGATACGTTACTTTTTACATATTTGTGATGGTGCTAACTAGATCGGGAATAGAAAGGGAAAGCAAAAGAGTCCTCCATGGACACGATGGACAAAGAAACCAGATGGATGCTCAGTGAACCTTAGAAAACTCGCAAAGCGACGAAAGAATCTTGGGGTTGACAAGTAGGTCATCAGGCAGCTTACATAACACATGAGGAAAATCTTCTAAATCTAGGTATGTCTTACATCCCCTATAACGTGACAATTTTGTAAACTCAGATAGAGGAAATCAAGCGCGGGAAACATAAGGCTTCCCAACAACGTCCGGAGAGAGACAAAGATGGTAAGCAACGCTTCGATGCGATCACCGATACCATACGGTGTATGAGTGAGACAGTCCTTTATGAGGACACGGTCAAGCAGGATACGTACCAAGAAGCCGGTGAGACCGAGGGCACCAACGTGAATAAAGGTCGTGCCCACGGAGGAGAGCATATTGGCGAAAGCAAGAGCAATAAGCAGATAAAGCAAAGGATGGCAGACTCTAACGGGGATAACTTGTCCAACATCGGGGCATCTAGCATTGATAAAGGGCCTGATGTGGCATAATATGATCAGGTAAGGCCCACTATGACTGCATATATTTTGCAGGAGTCTCCCTTTTTCAACGCACTATGGAAGGAAAACTCCCATGGAAATTGGATCGGCACAAGATGGATTCATATGACAAATCGGGGGGACCCCGAGCACTACATGGAACTGTTTAGAAACATGATGATGGATTTCAATCCAGATGATGTGCTTCTTTGTAGAGCTTTCTTGATGGTATTTAAAAGAAACTCTCTCGATTGGTTCAATAAACTCCAAAAATGATTGATTAAGGATTTGAAGGCTTATAGGTCCTTTTTGAAACCACTTTATTAGGAAAAAGGAACAAAAACGTGAGGGAAATGCTATCATTGATATGTACCAGCAAAGGGGTGAAACGTTGAAGATTTATGTACAAAGGTTTTTCCAGGAAATGAACTCCCTCTCGTCCTATGTCGAGCAGGTGGCAGTAGCAGCTTTCAAAAGAGGATTAGACAAGAATAACCGCTCTTTATAAAAATCATCCAGTTTGCGGTAAAGATAATGGAAGACATCCTCGCTAGGTCAGATAAGTTTATCCGAGTAGATGACTCAAACAAGGGGGACCCGAAGCCCACCTCCCAACATAAGCTTCAAGAGCTTAAACCACTAAGCAGGCACATGAGACGTATTGAGGACACACCCCGATTTGATTCATCCATACCCCAAGTAAATCGTCTGCGCCCATCATATTACGATAAACGTGCCAGGAAATTCATATCTTTAACGGAGAATATATGAACGATCTATAAAAAACAAAAGGAATGGATAAATACTAGCCACCTATGGTATATTGGCAACACCATACAAAAGTTCCCCTCGCTAATTATGCGCGTATCATAATGACCATGGTCACTTAACTAATGAATATTGACAATTGAATGAAGAAATACAAAAGTTTATTGACAGTGGCAACCTCGTTCAGTTTTCAAACAAAGAGAGAGCGTGGTAATATAGGACGAGGATGTTGGCGTCACGGTCAGCAAGGCACCTAACAAATCCAAAGAGAAGCAAACGTGGTTGTGCACTATTTTTGGAAAGGGCACCCTCTCAGAGGCTGATCTAGTAACACAAAATTGACACCAGAAGGACTTGGACATCCATCTGGTGGGTGGCTCTTCATACCATAATTTTCTAGATCTAGTTGTAGACCTTATGTTCAAAGATACTGAGTTAAGAGCTATCATCACCCCTCATGAAGACGCCCTGACAATAAATTCCAACATCTCAGGGGTAATGGTTACTAGAGTACTTGTAGATAGTGGTAGCTCGACCAATGTTATTTTCAAGGCAAGCTACGAGAAGATTCTTGAAGTACCTTCATTCAAGGAAACACACAGGCAACTACTTAGTTACGGGGGAAGATCAACTAAATGCACTAGGAAGATCGAGCTCCCAATCAAAATTGGGCATGACAACACCAAGAAAGTGGTCCAAACCTTATGCTCGCTGAATCCTCGATCGTGGGACGA
Organism: Limnanthes douglasii subsp. nivea; assembly: GCA_036936605.1. NCBI lineage: Eukaryota > Viridiplantae > Streptophyta > Magnoliopsida > Brassicales > Limnanthaceae > Limnanthes > Limnanthes douglasii. The sequence goes on from JAUPFV010000004.1 coordinate 215,844,165, forward strand.
TCGTGGCTTTATAAGCTCGAATCCACTGTATGCTTGTTTAATCAGTGTATCAAAATACCCTATCAATAATCTAGTGAGATTAATCAGAGGTAATCAACGAACAACAAGATAATGTTATGCTACAACGTTTGACCTTTTTAAAGGGTCTCAATAGCCATTAACAAGCTCCAGGGTCTTGGATCATTGCAGGCAGATAGAGCAGCATAATTTCAAAATAAATGACCCTAGAGAGGATGAGAGGGAGGAATACCTCATACGAGAAGAAAATTGTGTAACATTGGAAGAGCGCAAGGTCATTCGAATAGGTAACAGGCTCGACCAAATATTCAAAGATACTCTAATAATATTTTTTTTGCAGAAAAATAAAGACATGTTCGCATGCCGAAAAGATAGTAAGAGTTGATCCAACCGTTATTTTTCATTCATTAGTCATTAACAGTAACGTCCGACTAGTACGACATAAATGACAAACTTTCTCCCCAGAAAAGTCAGAGGAGATATTCAAAGAAGTTGGCAAACTAACTAAGCTTGGGCACATCTAGCATGCCCATTATCCGACATCGATAGCGAACCCAGTGCTAGTTAAAAATAAAAACGGGCAGTGACATATGTGTGCTGACTTCACTGATCTTAGCCGAGCATGTCCCAATAACTCATTTCCTCTCGCGCGAATTGATCAATTGGTTGATGCCGCCTCGAGTAAGGGGTTTTTATCATTCATGGATGCATACTCCAGGTACAACCAGACATCCATGAACCCCATAGACAAAGAGCATACGACATTCCGAACAGAGCGAGGCCTCTATTGTTACAAAGTCATGTTATTCAGACTAAAAAACGCGATTCAACATACCAGACTTGATCAATAAAATATTTGAGGGTCAACTTGGAAAATATATACAAGCCTACATGGATGATACGACTTTCAAAAGTGAGTTTGGAGAGCGGAAACTTGAAGTCCTGAGGAAAATCTTCAAAACACTGCGGAGTTATTATCTTAAACTAAACCCTCTTAAATGTTCTTTTGGTGTGCGCAGTAGAAATGTTTTAAGTTTCATTCTTAGTTATCATCTTAAACTAAACCCTCTTAAATGTTTTTTTGGTGTGCGCAAGATAGTGGATGTCGAGACCATGCACCTGAACTTAGATAAACTAGCCCTCGGTTTAGTAGTCGCGGCCAGAAAAATGCGCTCATTTTTCCAGAGCCATACCATTATATTGCGCACTTCATTTCCGTTGCGAAATGTAATTCAAAAACCAGATATTTTGAGAAAGTTAACCAGATGTTCAGTTGAGATGGAATTATATTGAGAACACCTTTATGAGACGAAATTTGACGTGAAATAAAATTTTCCTTCAAGACAACGGACCTCAATTCCTAAATGCAATAATGACAACGTTCTGCAAATGTATGGAATTAACTAGTATTTTTATACACCGTAGTACTCGCAAGCTAACGGTCAGGTCAAGGTCAAAAGAAGAACTATTCTTCCATGGATAACGAAAAAACTAGAGAGTTCAAAGGAAAAATGGCTAGACAAATTAGTCGAGGTATTATTGGTTTACTGAACCACGCCTCGATCAACAACCGGAGACAACGCTTTCTCTTTAGTTTATGGAATGTAACTCATGGTACCTGTAAATATAATAATCCCAAGCCATCGAGTAGTGAATTATTCGGAGGAGGTAAACAACCAAGAGAAACAATCACTAATTTAACTGATCGAAGAAAGAAGGGATCAAACCAAGGTTCAATTTGAGCATTAGAAAAGTTTAATGATAAATAGGTTCAATTCCAAGCTAAAATCTAGAAGCTTCAAATTAGGTGACTTAATGTCAAAGAAACTCTTCTTTAGAAGTCAAGACAAGCATGCGGGAAAGCTGGCCCCTCATTAGGATGGTCCATACAAAGTAATTTCCAAAAGAAATCATATAGCGTACAGACTCAAAGAAGTGGATGAGAATGAATTTAAACATCCTTGTAATGTTAATCATTTGAAAATATATCATCATTCTAATTAAGAGCGATTGACCATTCTTTTCCCTTTTGACGACGCTTAAGGATTTTTAATAAGACACAGCGTAAGCCAAAGTTATTAATATAGTCACATTTTTCCAAACCTTTATTATTTTAGTCTGATATAATAGTAACAAGTACAAATCTCCATAACCAATAAGGAAAATTAGAAAAATTGGGGGGGGGGGGGATCCGCTATTAATATATAAGCGAAAGGGCATAAATATGGCATGCCTGATTGGCTACGCAATGGGCCACACTAAGCCTTGATAAAAAAGAGTCAATAAAAGCAAACTGATTTGCAAACTAATCCTTGAAGGCTACACGTGGACCATATTGAGGCCGAGCTATACAACTTAGTAAAGTAATCTGGCTCAAATGCCAAGTCTTTAAGACCATGCTACGAACCACACTTAGCCTAGGTTGTTGAAGCTAACAAATCTAACTAGCTTGTAAGCTAAGCCTTATTGGCCACACAAAAAGAAGAACTATGCTTAAATAACTAACAAAAATTTGCATGTCTCCAATCACCTTTAAATGCATAAAAATAAATTTTAAAACAATTGGTTAAGTTATTGCATGATGCATAAATAAAAAAACAAGTCCAAAAAACTTAGATGTGCACAACACAACAAAATACAAAACGTAGCAAGTTACCGGTATTAAGAAAAACCAGACACCCTCCACGCTATAATCACCTTCTTTGTCGAACCCTTTATATTCCAAAATGAGAGCAGAGCGCCCCTCAGTTTCAACCAACGTAACATCAATATTACCTAACCCACCAGCAGGAACATATGCAACCTCAACAGTTTTGGGTAACCTTTTCAATCACTTTTTCAACATCTTATTCTTCTTCTTCGTTGTCTGTTATTCATGGCCTCTCATCCTCACGTACCAATACTTTAAAATGTCCTAATTCCAAGTCATGGTTCATCCCCCACAGCTCGATAATGGTGTATTTTCAAATGTTTTCCAAGTTTTTTTGAGTAATTTTGGAATGCATCCCTCTTCCCATCATCATATACATTGGTAACACGATCCCCCTAATGCTTTTTCGCACGCTCTAGTTCTGACCTTAGTCGAGATAGCTCTTCCTGATAGTAGAACTCTCAATTCGGACGTTATAATTTACAATGGTGGACTCTTAAACCTTGACGTGCAACCCAAAATTTTGTGAGATTAATTCCGTGGATCGCTTGACAAGAGTGTCATTCTGTGCCACCAGTTCTGAAACCTTCTTATGTAAGACATCCATTTCAGAGCTTAAGGAAGCCAATTGATCACCAAAATCTGAATTTTATTTCATTAGATTCTCACAACAAATCTTGGAAGTACCATAGACTTGTTTATAGTTCAATAAATCAACATTAATGGACTTACCAGACCCAAATAATAATGGCTCAGGCTTGAAATCTTCATGGCCTTAGCATCGAAATGGGTCATCTTGCGGTACACCAATACCATTGAATTATAATGACTGTACAACAAATTATTCATAGAAGAAAGGTATATACGAAAAATAAAATAATTTTGAACTCACCAATAACCAATAAGTTCGTAAAGAAGTTTACCTCCACAACCAGATCCAATTGATGTTGTAAAATGTTTGTCATAAACATATTATTGTAGCACGTCATTCCTAGGCCTTGTTTCAATTGATGAAACATAAGAAGGGAGGGATTCAACATGCTAATTAATAGAGGGCGTTCACGTAACTCAGAGAATTGAGGATGCTCTATAGTCGAGGGGCGCAAAGGTGGAACTACGCCCATAAATCCGACGTTGTTCACATCACCAGAAGGGTCCCCCTTTTATCTACCATCATCAGTATGAGAAGAAGCCAATGGATTAGCATTGGATTTTTTAGCAGGAAGGTTATCTGAAATAACGCGACTATGGTTTGTTGATGTAAGAGGAGGATTCTACTCTCCAACATCAGTACTCGAGCCACCTTCTGTACAGTCTTTCGAAGACAAAAAGTTTTAATGAACAAAGAGGGGGCAACACTTACTACCATTTTCATCTTGTCCAAACTAGTATGGGAGTGGTCCTCAATCCTCCCTTGATTTTACACCAACTGTGGCTCAGTTCTTCATTAATAACCTCTTCTTCAGAATAAACCCACCAATAGAAGGACTATTTTGTCCCGTTCATTCATCACCATTTTTTCAAGGAGATAACACCATGCAGTCACTAGAGCCCATCTAGTTAGATGCAATAGCAGTCCTATAATGTCTGAAAGGCATGTATTGTTAAATACATAGGTTACCCTCTTTTTCCTTTTCGGTTTGGACTCCATAACATCATCGTCCCAGAAAATTTGTTTCAGTATCATTGGGGCTTCAAATGCCTCATCGTATTCCTTACTGACCTTTATTGGGGGAAGCTCTAATCCAACACATTCCGAATTCCTTTCATATACCTTTTTAAAAATATTGACCCCACGTTATCAACAATGGACAACTCTCTGGTGGGAGCAATAGTAATGTCTTTGTCTTGTGATATTGTGATCGTCGATATAGGCCACAAACCAGCTAGGATAAAATTGATTGGAGTGAACAAAAATGAGTACTCAAGCTGCCACTCAGGATATACAACACTAAATAATTGCTCTTATGGACTTACTTTGAGCTCATCATAAACCTTCCTCCAAAGTTCTTGATATTTTCCCGAATCTGTACTTTCAACGAAATAAAACAACGAGAGATCAACATATCGCAAAAGATACAATACCAACTTAATTTAAAATTAAAAACTAAATTTAGGATTACATGTACTCATTTATTTATGTTCTAACTAAAGATTTTTCTTTCCAACAGGATGCTTCTAGTCACCAGAAACAAAGATAAATAAATGCTTTTATTGTTTATCAGAGTCAATTACGTTAACAACTTTACAATTGCTACATGTAAATATGTAGTAATATGGGGTCTTCAATAACTTATAAACGTCAATGTTAGCTAAAAAATCCGTTAGGTTGATCTCGATGTTCAAAAGTGTAGAACTAACTAATATGCTAAGCAACAATCACCAATCGTTAGTTGTTAGACGTGTGGGATAAATCCTAATATATCTAAAGAACTCATCAATAAAGCTTGGTAGAGGTAATCAGCGCACCCAATCGAACAGATTTGTGTAAAAATAAGTTTCCCTCTCCCGAGCGTGATGGGGATGCTCAACAGGCTCTGGAAGTCTGGTCACTACTGCATTTGGGAAACCATAAACTATCCCGATTCTATGATGCCCTTCTGTGCTCATGCATTTATAAACGGGAGCCAAACGATAAAAATAACTATCCAAGAATCTTATATCTTCCATCTTCTCCACCGGTAAAAGAATTGGGAGAGATTTTGTAGCAACTTCCACCTTCTTCAAAGCTCATTTGCGAGGCATTTATAGGAGAAAATAGAGAAGTTGATGTCTAAAGATGGAAAACCCATAATAAAATAATTTAGGGTTTCCAGGAAAGAGGTTGGGACATTCTAAAGGTCACTACAATACTATTAATCAAAACAAAAACGACGTAGAATAAATAAACCAAACAGAGGAGCAAGGCTTTTTGATGTTTACCTTATTACCAATTCTGGAAATGAGAAGAGGGGGAACGAAGAAAAACTACAAACAATAACTTATTCTCTCTCCAAAAGTAATTTGAAACAACAAAAAAGATTTCATAAATATGTCTATTGCAACTTATAGTCTTTTTGACAAGAAAAAGGGGCCGATAAAACATATGGGCTCAAAAAAGGGTTATGGGAATCAAACGACAAAGAAGATATAAAGCGTTATTTTAGTTAACCACGCAACTAGTGACTGCGTTTGTCGAATATATGTGTACAATTTGTGACACATGGCGGTTGGTTGTTGACATCAACAAATGCACGCTTTACGTTACATATTTAATGTAATTCTTGTATAAGGCACGTGGCAGTCACATGGACAAGAAGAAAACTAACACCTCGTCCTGATTAGTATTGCACTCGTTTTAAAAGACGAACTCTTTCAGTAGTTTGCGTTCAAAAAAATTAGGGAGGGAGTCTTGATAAGGCATGCCCCTCCACCGGTTTATACCCTTCGACCAAGACGAGGTACATTCGACTATGTAACAAAAATGGAGTGGTATTCCTATCGACTGAAATTTAGATCTCTCAGTCATACAACAGAGTTGGATGAGCATCACTAAGCGCGACTTCTGACGACGTCCGTGTAAAAGACATACTATACCGCGACAAATGTCTAAATAGTCGCCAATCGAGGGCATTGGTCGATGATCGATTATTATGCAGACTAAGCCATTAATTATGATAACATAGGAACATAAAGAACATGGAAACAGAGCAAGAACATGGAAACAGAGCATTAGACCCGCGACCTAGGGCACCATATATTGGAGAATTATTAAGAGTTAATGGGATAATGATGTAATTGCACAAGCCCGTGGCTATGTGGCCCTTTTGGACAAAGGGAAAACGGGCTTTATTTGGGTCGAGAATCCCAACGATTTTCGAAAGCATCATGACAGCATCGTTTAGGCCCTTTTATGTTGTTTTCGTGAATTTTTTGTATTTTACTATTCTTATTGGATATAATTAAAATACTTAACCAACTCCAATCGCTCTGAAATTGGACTGAACTTTAGGAATTATTTGTAATTTTGGCGTAGGGTTTCGAACACTTCTATAAAAAAAACTCATAAAACCTACTTTTGCTGTCAAACCTTTTGGAATATAATATGAGTTTTCCTCTAATACTCTTCACTGTTTTGTTTTTCAGTATCTTGATTTCTTTCTACCGTAATTTTTAAATTCAAACGACACCAAATAATGTATAAAACTTTGTAATATATATAAAAAAAAAACTGAATAATAATTTAAAATTTTCAATTAGAATAATGAAAGAGCTTATTTTTCCAATATTTATAGCTATTCAGCATCATTAAAATTCCTGCATAAATGATATATTATTTAGATTTATTTAGAGCTCATTTATCTATTTCTTAGTAAAAATATCAAAGCGAGATATCAATAGTGAAAAAATAAAAATAATTCAAATAATATCTAAATATTATTTAAATTGAATAATTTATTTAAAAAAATATAAAATACTAACATTATATATAAATAATTTTGAAAATAAAATAAAAAATAACTAACCATTTCATAAAATCAACCGGAATTTGATTTGGATTTGTTTGGAAGGGAGGTACTATCAACCTGATACATTCCGATTAAATATAAAAAAGTAAAAATTATAATTATATTGGTAGCCAAACCACGGCGCGAGAAGAAAAAAAAACTTTTTTCTTCTAAGTTAAGATCCGATTACTCGGAAACTATTCCTTTTTCAAACTTTGAAACTATTTATATATATAAATTCACAGGTATACAAGTAAACTCCACACCATAATACTTCCGTAAATATAAATATATACCATTTTACTTTACTGGTTGTCAACTTTTTATTTATCTATGACGACATGATTTCATACTTTTTTTTGGTGTAATGATTTCATACTTACCATATTTCAAAAAGTAACTGAAATCATAAGTTAATTTATTATAACTCTTATTTTTTCTTTTCTAAATGCGTTGGTCTTGTTTTAATTGTATTAGGTAAATTACCATTTATTAATTTTCTTTATAATAATCCAATTATCCTATAGGAATCGCTAAAAAAAGATTAAAATTATACCGTGAAATAACATAAAACATAAATAAATAAAATTTTAAAATTTTAATTTTTTTTTTAAATATTAATTTAATATAATATGTAATAAAAATATATATAAAATTCTAAAAAATTATTTTTTAATAAATAATAATTTTATATATTTTTTTAAATACCACCTCCGTCGGAGTATTTTTTGCCGTTGTTTTGTAAAAAAAAGTAACTGTTTGCCATCCAAGAGGTTAATTAAAACTAGATAAGGTGCTATTTATTAGCGAATTAATTTAATAGATTGACTCATTTTGGATCATATATTCAACTAAATTTTCGTATAAATTTACAATTTATTTTTAAAAAAACACCTTGATTCTATCTGATTTACCAATTGGGCATTTTCAAATTATTTCTTTAATAATTCCTCAACTTAGTTTGTTACAAGATTTAAAAAGAAACAACTAAACGTGACAAAAAATAACTAGATCTACAAAATAATAATAAAAAAGTGTATATGAGAAAATGTATAATTGATTTTTTTTTTTAAATTATCATTTTAAATTAATTTGTTTCCTTAATAACAATAATAATAATAATAGTAATAATAATAATATTAATAATAATAAATACAGGATAGAACTACGATCATTATACACTGCAATTCTCTCTTTCTTTCTTGTTCACCCTTTTGGAGCCTCTGAGTTCTTTTAGCCAGTAAAAATGGTGAGTTTTTATTTTTTATTTTCTTAATTTATTGTATTTATAATAAAACTTGTACATGTAATTGGTTGATCTGGAAGTAACTTAGATTAAAATTGATGAGATTCTTGTTGATCCATAATCTTGAGATTCAAGTAGCCCAAATTTTAAAGTTTGATTTTTTAAAAAGGTTTAGTGCTTTCTTTTGAATTCTGTGTTGGTATTGTAGGGTGAATGCGGGCTTAAGATAAAGAAACGAAAGATAGAGAAATCAGAGTCAGAGTCAGAGTCAGACTGGCTTAGTACACTACTGAAATGCAAATTCTTTACTTTATGTGATCACCATCATAATCTTCCGAAAAATGAAATCAATTTATTCTGTCTAGATTGTAATCTAGGGTTTTGCAAACATTGTTTAAATGTTCATCGTCATCATAGGCGTTTCCGGATCTGCAAATACGTCTATCATGATGTTATTCGACTCCAAGATATCACCCAGTATCTTAATTGTTCTAAAATTCAGGTCTTTATTTTCTTTTTTATTTTCTTGAAGTTTCAATTTTTTGGATTTATTTTCAATCAGATGATATAATATGTGTGTTTTGATAGAGTTTTACTTTTGGATTTAGCAATTGGATGATGTTATGATTAAGTTTAGTTCAATGTGAAAGGTTTTATTTATTTTTTTTCTTCTGAAGTAGTGTATTTTTATGAGCAGACCTATAAAATCAATGGTGAAAAAGCTATTCACCTAAACCCTAGACCTTTCTTCAAGGATGTAAAACAATCAACCAAATCTAAAACCAAAACCGGACCTCATTGCGAAGCTTGTCACAAATACATTCAAGATCTGCCTAATCGCTTTTGCTCAATTGCCTGCAAGGTGAGTTACGCGTTACTTAGTTTTTTTTTGCATTTTTAATCGAATCCAAAGATAGAACAATCTTATGTGTTGTAATTGTCTATTGATGGAGAATATGAACCCCTCTCTAAGTGTACATCTGCGATAAGAATAGGGATCTTGGATAGGATTACTATATGTTTTAGTAACTATGAACAAATGTTTATTAATGTACTGAATTTTTGTTAAACTGTTAAGTTACTGCAATTTCTATCTTTACTCAATAATGAAAAATCTTTACAACTACCTTAGAATAATAGGTAGAGTTAGTGAGGTGTAATTCACCTTGATGTAAGTTGATTTTTATATCTTAAAACAACAAATGTATAGATTTGGGATTATCTTTCAGGTTGAGATTGAAGGAGCGGAGAAATTAGACAAAAACTCCGAAATGAAATACGTCATAGATGAGGTTTCAAAACTTGGGCAGTCGGAGGAAAGCTCCGATGCAAAGGTAACGATAGAAGAATCCGCATCCTCATCCGTATCCTCATCTACACACTTCTCAGGTGAATCATCGGTCCCAATCACAATCAATGTGCGGAAGCCAGGGAATCAAAACCACAAGCGAAAAGGAACCACCCCACGTCGTGCTCCTTTGTTCTAATCCTTTGTTCTAATCTTTTGTTCTAATCCTTAGCTTTTATGCAAGTTCGTTCATTCATTCTTCTTAGTTAAACTTGTGTATTTTCAATTTTTATTTTGGTTTGGTTCATAAAACATAGTCACTAGGGATAGGAATAACACATGCGAATAGTAAGTTTGCATATGAAAAATTTTCTGATTTTTTGTTGTTGTTGGTTATTTGCATAGTTTGGGTAAGAATGCAGTAACAATATTTAAGAAATTTTAACAACTTAGAATGAAAATTGTTTGTTTAATTTTTTGAATTCGTTTGTTTAATTTTTTGAATTTTGTATAAAAGAATGTTGTATTTTACTATTTTTTCATGGAAATAGTTATTATCAAGATTGATTGAAAATGTTATTTAAAGTTCGGAAAAAAAATTCTCACACATAATCAAGACAAGAAACCATATACTTTTAAAGACTTGTTTCGGAATTAGATGTTATTTGTTAAAAAAAAAAGTGCAAATAATATCAGAGACATTGTCAAGAATTACATTGCATGATTTTTTTCATTTAAAACTAAATATACTATACTCGAACTGACTTACTTAAATCCTATACAAACAAGTTTGAAATTGAACATTTACACACATGTGATGATTGGTGGATGATAAGACAGTAGCTAGGATGGTTATATCTTGTTCCATACTTATACCAACTAAATATATAGGATACTCATAGTAAGTAAAACACATCAAAGCTGTTTGAAAGTTTTAGAGAACAAACTTTGAGTGAGTGATTTGAAGAACAATTTTTAAGAGAGTAAGCTTGTGAATTTCTTAAGAACAAGAGTGAGTTTTGGCGTAGTGGTTTGAGAGTTTTTGAAGAACAATGGTGAGTTTGAGTTTAGTTGACACGACTGTTTAGGGAAATGAGAAAATGTTGTTTGAAATATGGATTTCTGAGTGTTTGATTTGAGGTTGAGTTTTATATATATATAGTTGCGTAGTTAATTGAAATAAGGAAAAAATAAAGTTATGACGAGGATATATATAATAAGGTAGATAATAGTCTTATCCTTCTTTAATTTTCCATCGAAAATAATATAAATTATTTTGATATAATTATTGAGTTTATTTATTCTAAGAATATTTATTCTCATAAACAGTCGTTATTTTGTTTTTCAATTTTATCAATGCGTATTTTTTTATACATTGAAGGTCTAAAGATCGGTACAAAAAAGTTATTAAACCTTCAAGGGGTGCACAACACAAATCTAAGAGTAGCTCATCTACACTTATCTTTTATAAGAAGATTTTTTTAATCCCTCTGACGTATCCACATACGGATTCAGATCCAATATCGAAGTCGTCTCCCATTTGGTCATCCAGTCATCACAATGATTAGTTTCTTTATAAGCGTGGTTGAATTTGAAGTTTGAATTATTCATAAAAATCTCTCTACATACCATAAGGGCATCCTCCCCATGCCCTCACGGCCATCACCACATTTGACTAGTGTGTGTAATGATAGCGAGTTCGTCTCTACAACAAGCACCCCATACTTACGGTCCTATGCCATATTAAACCCAAATTATAATGCATAAAGTTATGCCTGAAAAACTGATCTTACCAAGCTTGAGCCTGCAAATCGCCCTAAAAATGAGTCAATCACATCATAGATCACTCTCCTACACCCGTTTTCAAATGGTCCGACCACAAACACCCATTCACGTGGACTTTAACTCCTGCACTTGGCTTCGTCCATTTTAAAACTGTACTTCCCGATGAAATTATAACTCCCATATCAACCTCTTTACCCCAAACTCGAATATAACCTTTAATTGTGTTCCATACCGTAACCCGAATTTCTACTAGATTTTTTCCTCGCATTGGGTTCAAAAGATATTATATTATTATCAAACCATATATGTCATACTATAACCAAACCAATAGTTGAATTTTATAGGCTCTTAGATTTCTCCTGAAATCTTACTAATTTGCTCCACCATCTTAAATCTCTTACACCTGCTCGTTCATTTTGAGGTGCACAAATAGATTTGCTGGTGTCCCTTTGAAGTTCTGACATTTTTTAGTAGGTCCTACAGATTACATTATGTTCTCAAAGCTATTTTTAAATTTGTAAGGCCACTCCATCATTCTTAAATATCTGTGTATCTTTCACAATCTCAAAACAAGTGAATAGTCGTCTTCGAGGACTTACCACATCCACTATAAATAATCAGCACCCTGACTTCCTATCTCATCAAATTAACCATCATGAGATACCTATGACTTATGACACGCAACAATAGTGCTTGCATTTTTTTGCGGAAACTTGAGTTTCTAAAGATATATTTCACTTGAATACTTCCTTATCACTCGGTGAGATCAACAAAATAAAAGTTGTTTTTGTCGAAAATACACATGATAGCTCTAGATTCCATTTGTACCGCTCGTCATCATATTGCTGAATTATACTCAACTTTTTAATCAGCACGTCCCGCCCTTATAAGATGTTATTATACATTCTCGATGTATCTTCCTACCCTCCTCAGATGAACCCTAAATAAAATATCTAATAATTTGATTGATTTCATTGCACACATGCACGAGAAACTTTATTTTCTGCATAATATAAATTAGGATCATGCTCAAAACTGATTGTATATTTATTATCCAACCCATTAGAGAGAGATGTTACGCTTTATAATTCAGATTGTTTCCTTATCTTCGTAGTAATTTCCCAATAAAAGCTCATAATGAGGTTACTTGAAGAAATTAGCATACCCATAAAAGTTCCCATAGATTCACTAAAACAAAAACCAGTTGTAGACATCAAACATTTTTGTGAATTTGTTGTACATTCGCAAAAAATACTATTATAGACTTATCATTGGTTCCAGTTTAGTCATATTCATCGCAAATCATACTTAACATTCATTTAATCAAGACAACTTGTTCTTTCAAAGTCTCTGCAAATAATATTAAATCGTTTGCAAATAAGACGTGATAGACTAAGGGGTGGGGTGTGTGTGGGGGGGGGGGGTTGCCTATGGAGTTGGATTGTACTCCATTCGTCGTTAGTACAAAGGCATGAATGATAAGAGATAAGTTTTCAACACACATGATAAAAAGGTAAAAATACAACGAATCATTTTGCTTTATGCCTTGTTGCAGCGTGAAAGGCTCAAGTGAATATTATATTATGGACATTCGATATTTTAAGACACACATTAATCCTTAACACAAAATCTTTGACTATGTAATCTATTCAATCCAAAATTGCTTACCTTTTGAATTTTCGTGAAAATATTAAACTTATTGAATCATTACATTTTCTAGAAAAATAAAATCTAAAAAATATAAGATCGATGTTTGCTTCATGTTCGTATGAATTATATATATATATATATATATATTAAATTTAAAAAAGTTTGGATGGTTTATCAATAATAATATACAATTGGCATATATGCATGTTATAAAACAAAAATGATACAAAAAAATTATTGATTTTATATCATAGAAATAATATTATATATTAATGATTGTTTAGAATTGTTTCTCACTCATAATTGTTTAGATTTTTCTGAAAAATTCCTTCAGGATATAACAAGCCTTAACTTTCGATACAAGTTACGAGAAATTAAAAGTTTATCCAACAAATAAAATAAAATGAATGAAATATTTTAGATAATTTATAAAGTTGTAAAGATATTATATGTTGGTGTGTTTTATCGCTCATCGTTCTAGACTAGTTATAATATTTAGAAAAAAACTAAAAAATATACATATTTTAGGAAATTTTAAATTTGAAAATATGAGAACTAGAGAGGTTGTAAATTAATAATCTCTGCAACAAACAACATGGCTCGTAACAATGATTATGTTTCATTCGTCGTTGCAGCAATGCCCTTGGCCTTCTCGACAAAATGCCAATAACCTCGACAAGTAATCTCGTCGCAAATACGATTACGTTTCTTCGGTTTCCAGAAGATAAGCTTGTCTTGACTTATGAGATAAGAAAATTAGTTGACACAACAAAGGGATTTAAGATTTTTTGGCCCTGCCCATAAATTAGAGTAACGAGCTCTGCTCTTTGCTATGGTGAGCTATGTTTTCTTAGGTCTCCAATATCTTAGATTTCTAACTTTATGCCCCTAGTATCACTCATCCGATATGTTATTTACATCCAAAATCATCTTTGGACCAACCTTTCTAAGAACTTCATATGGTCAAAATTTCAATAATATCTCCCTTGATTATATGACATCTTTCATCTCCTCATTGCGACTTTTATGCATCAACTAAAATATCTTCATATTTAAATATTATCTTATTGTAATAACAACAAAGTTTGACTAAAATACTTAGTAGTCGTAAATTTGACCAACTATCTCGTGGGACGAATAAGCGATCTCACATACATACATACATATTTTTACTCTTTATCCTCGATTTTGCTGCATTGTAGTGGCCGTGTGCTTATCCGATTCAAGAAATTAATTGAAATAAACTCATTCTCTCACGAGCGGTGACACTACCCTCAAATCATCATAGGTACAATTAATATATTATGTTATTTTTATAATTGGTGTGGTTTATTTTCGTCTAAGGGTTAGTTTGTAATTTTTGTTTTTGTGTTGTGTGAAAGTTTGTGAGTATTTAATATTTGGGTAGAGTGTAGAGGGAGAATTAAGCAGCCTGGTTGTATTTAATTTTCATTACCCTCATTTAATGTTGGTGGTTGGGTATTTATACCCTTATATTCAGGCCTTATGGGCTTTCGGGTCGTGTTTAATGGACCCGGGTCGAGTTTAAGGACCCATAAGTTCTAAGTAGTAAAGCAGGCAGTTTAGTCAAGAAGTGATTATGTTTTAAGTACTTTAGTTCTGTTCGAACAGTCCAATGGATGAGGTGTCCGAATTGCCCCTGTCCAGTTAGGTAGTGATTGTCCAAACTGACCCTGTCCGAGGTGGTGACAGAATCCGGACTCATCAATAGCCTATTTTTTAGGTGGTGTTCAAAAACCTTTGGCAAGACCTAAAAAATAGTCTGTTGCTAATGACAGTTACATCCGGACAGGTCCTTCGAATTGTGTTATAGTTTTATCCGGACTGAAAAAAGTTTGGATCTAAACGGTTTTTTGCCAGAGTTCGTGGGACACGTGTCTCATTCTGGTTCGTTATTTCAACCGTTTTTTCACCTTGAATTTCGCTCCCACCTTCTCTGAAAAGTAACCTCTTCATTAAAGGAAGGTGACATCAGCGCCGTTTCTTAATCATTGCAAATCCTTTCGAATTCTCCTAGGAATCAAAGCACCTTTTTAAGGTTTACTATAAATTAAACACTTTTCCAATATTTTACCATCATCTTCATATTCACTTTGCTAATTCTCAGAGCTTTCTCTCTCAAACACAAGTTCTCATTTTCGGTTGTTTATGTTCACGGCTAGGAATGATTTAATCAGAGGCGGGTGGCTTAATCTATCAGAGCTAGAAAAAGCACAAAAAGTTGAAAGGGAAAGACGCATTGCAGCAGGGCTACCTACCTCCCCCATCAACAAACCAGCAACTTCAAACACAGAGCCTGACCAAGGTTCCTCCTCAACAAAAAGTGTCAAACCGAGGAGATTGTTTCAAACCAACCTTTCTCCCATTGTCTCAGGTTCATCGGTTCAAGAATCAGAACCCACTGTTGAACCAAGGTTAACAGTTACTAGCTTAAAAAAGCCTTCCCCATTTATAGCTATGGGGTCAGATGCAGATACCTCTCCCAACAAACTGGTCGATCGAAGAAGAGGCCGGTTGGTTAAATGGAAGGCTTCCAAAGGCACCCCTTCGAAATCAGGGGCCAAGGATAGCAATAGAGGGTCAGAGGCACCCATAAAAGTACCCAAGGACAGGCTGTCCGGACCGGAGGCCACTAGCTCAAGCCCCCAAAGAGAAACCACCACATCAGAGCCCCAGCCGGAGGCCAGAGTCTAGGAGAATATTGAAGCTCAACAGTCCGGAGGTCAGACTGAGCCAACTCCAAACTCCCCCCTCACAAAGACAACTGAAAACCCTTCCTCGGTAATGGAGGAAATAATGGAGGATTCCATCGAAGAGGATCCATTCGAGTCCGAGCCCTCCGGACAGACTAGTGATGCTGCTGCTGCCAAGAAGGACAAAGGCAAAGAAAAACTATGCCTCAGGCATCCAGATCTGCCAGAGGTCCTAAAGGGAAAAGTTGGACCTTGTTTACACAAGTTCAGTGCCAAGTATTTACTTGCCTTGCAAAAAATTAATCATGCCTTTATCCACACAGCCGAACTGGGTCGGATGTGAACGAAGTGGGGGATTCCGGAGAATGTGAAAATAAGGATCCCAATAGACCCTGAAACCTTAATGGACTGCAAAATTAGTGAAGTAGTCATCTTTACTGAGCTCTTTAACTGGGGGTTAAGGTTTCCCTTGGATCCGGAGATAGTTAGGTACCTCCATCTCATCAAGCTTTGTCCAAGCCAACTGAGCCCTAACGCCTGGTATACTCTCATGGCCTGTATCATGACCTCCAGGCTCTCCGGAATTCCTCTCCTTATGGAAGAATTCGCTACTGTGGTCGGTCTCTACAGAAACCCTCATATCCCCTTTTATCACTTCAACATGGATGATAACTATAAGGCAGTGGATGACCTGCTCGAAGCGGAGAGAAATTGGAGGATTCACTTCTTGTTCGTGAGTGGCGCTTGGGAGAATGAGAGGAAGATCAAAGCTGGAATCAACCCGAGTCTTCTCACCAGCAGATGGAGAAGTGATCGTAAGGATCCTACCTTATCTTCTCATTTTTACTTTTACCGAATTTGTTTAAACTGACTGTTTTTGTCTTTTTTCTTGACAGAGCTGCCCAAAGACTTTAATGACTATTTAAAGGCCGGGCAGACCACTTGTACCAAGATCAACGCTTGGGCTGCTGAGAAGTGGGGGAACCGCTTCCACGATGCCTTTACCGGAGGCAATCTTGCAAGGTCTCACCTTTGGAACACTACTAGCCGGAGAGACTTGACCTGTGAAGAGCTCACCACTCCACCCCTCCGGATGTAGTCCTCAAGAGAACACACGAACCGGACGGGTCTCTATACTTTCCAGGTAGAGCCAAAGCCCCAAGTAAAATGAAAGGCAAGAAAGGGAAGGGCAAGAAAGCTGCAAGTGAGGCTAAACCTGCCGAGGTGGAGGAGGCTGCTCCAACCAACCCAGAGGGGCCAGCCCCAAGCCAGATCGATGCTGCTCTCTTAGAAATGGTGGAGCAGGAGAGTTCTAGGGAAGAGGTAGGATCTCCCAAACCTCCAAGGGTTCCCAAGAGAGACCGAAAACATGGAGCAGCGAACAAGGAGAGGGAGGCCAAAAAGAAAAAGACCTCCAGGGTTGATGAACTTTTTTCTCCGCCTCCGGAACCCCTCTCCCTTGTTGAACCTACTGATCCGACAAGAGTAGAGGAGATCCCTGGTGACTTTCAAACTGACGAGGTTGGAGGAGGAGACCTCAGTATTGACGGTGTGGACATCACATGGCTTGATGGACTTGGTGACTATTTTGCAAACCTTCCCAGAGACGACTTTGCTGGGCCTTACCTCCCTCCAAGCACTTCGAACACTATTACCTTTAGTCGTAAAACTTTCACTGTTTCAAGTGAAAATGAAGCTATAACTCACTCCATACTGAGTACTGTTCATCCAGTGTTGGTCCTAGAGAAGCAAGTACGAGGTCAAGCAGCAATCATTGCCTCCCTTAACTCTGACAAGGGAAAATTATCCAACGACCTCCTCACTGCCACTCAAAATGCTGGGTTTTGAAGGGGGAAAACGAGGAGCTAAAGAATAGTCAAGAGGGGTGGACCACAAAGGTTGCCACTTTAGAAGACACTATCAAAGACCTCCGGGAAAAGCTGTCCGGATTAGAGAAAGATCTCACCTCTTCAAAAGAGGGGGCGAAGGCCAAGGACCAAGTCATCCATAACTTGACAAATGACAAGATTGCACTCGAGAACTCAGTGTCCAAGGCTGCAGAGGAGAAAGCAGATCTGCTAAGGGAGCAAGAGGCCAAAATTCAGGCCAAGATCGATGCTTATGCCAACAATGTAATAGATACTCAAGAGCAGATGTATGCCAAGGTGAGGTCAGAAATGGTCTTGCTCTTTCATGAGAAGTTCCCGAAGAGTCACCTGGGAGATTTGTGGCTTCATGTAGAGTATGAAGACCTTCCCTTCCACACTATGGCTGATGGAGACTTGCATGATTATTCTAGTGCTTCCTCCTCTAACGAAGAAGAGAACACCGGGGAGAGCCCAAATGAGGAGGAGGACGATCCCAAGAAGAAGAAGACAAATGAGGCTGAGCCATCTTCAAAGGCTCAGTCTTAGATTATGAATTATCTTTTCACTTTTTATGTTATCTGAACTAAAGTCCTTAGAAGGCCAAGGCATTTTTGTAATTGTGTCCGGTATTTGACCGGATAGATCTTTTGTTTTGTCTGATAGTTTAAAAGTCCTTGGAAGGCCAATGCACTTAGGTTATTTCAATGAATATCTTTGTTTTGCACAACTCTTGCATTCTTTCATAGTTTGTTTCAATTTTGGTGGCTAGTGTTTAAACAACCCTTAGTTATTTCATAAATATTCCAAGGGGAGAGTGTGTAAATTCTCCGATGACAAATATTTAAGTAGTCATCATTCCTTTAATTCAATCTGGATGGTATGACAAGAAACAAAGTAAGAACATTTCGAATTTTTAAAAAGGCATCAAATTTTATAAAAAAGCGCGGACACCTCATTAAAACCTCCCCGCGCCACCAGGGTAGGAAAGAGTATGCCCCCAAATATTTACATGGATTTTTAAACAAGTAAATATTTACATAGCTTCTATTCCAAGTACATTCGGAGATGCTCAATATTCCAAGGGTGATTCAAAACCCTTCCATCCTTGTCTTCTAGCCAGTATGTTCCAGGTTTGAGCCTTTCAATGACCATATAATGTCCTTCCCAAGTTGGGGCTAGTTTGCCAAAAAGCTTCTCTTTAGTGTGTAAGAAGACTTTCCTTAACACCTTGTCCCCCGGTTGAATCTCTTCTTTTAACTCTGGAAGCAAACCTGCTTCTCATCAAACCATGATAGTGTGCAGTTCTAAGGTGAGCCTTAACTCGTCTTTCTTCTATTAGGTCAAGCTGACCCCTGATTGCCACTTCGTTAGCGTGTTTAGAGAAATTGTGAACTCGAAAGGAAGGGAGAGTTGCCTCTATGGGATCTATGACATCCATCCCATAGACCAAGGCAAAATATGACTCTTGTGTTGCAGCCCCAGGAGTAGTCCAGTAGGCCCACAAAACCTCTTGTAAATAGCTAGGCCATTTTCCAGCAGTCCCTTGTAAATTTTTCTTCAAACCGGACAGTATAGTTCTGTTAGCCACTTCAACTTGACCGTTTGCTTATGAGTGGAAAAGTGAAGAGAAACAATGTTGTATACCCCTAGAGGCACAGAAACTCTCCATTTCCATGTTGTCGAACTGTGGCTCATTGTCTGTCGTTATCTTCCGTGGAACACCAAATCTGCAACAGATATTGGATAAATGGAATTTTATGACAGCTTTTGATGTTGTACCTGCCAACGGGGCTGCTTCAACCCACTTTGAAAAATAATCAATTGCAACAATTATTGTCCTGCGTCCTCCGGATGCCATAGGGAGAGGTCCCACCAAATCCAATCCCCATCGAGCAAAAGGTATAGGCTCAGAAATTGACTCTAAAGGGATGGCTGGGACATGAATTTCATTGTTATATCTCTGGCATGGGTTACACCTTCTCACCAGCTCCTTAGCATCTTGCATTATAGAGGGCCAGTAATAGCCAGCCAGTAAAACTCTCCTTGTTAGAGCCCTGAATCCAAAGTGAGCTAACCCCTCACCATCATGTAATTCAGAGAGGACTACTTGAGACTCATCATCCCCCAAGCATCGCAAAAGAGGTTTACTGTAAGATTTTTTTATATAGAACGTCTCTTAGTATGATAAAACCACGAGCCTTGTGCTTCATTTTTCTTGCTAGTGATTTATCCGGAGGCAAGATGCCATCGGAGAGATACTGCAGGAGGGAAAATCTCCAATCTTGAGGTTGTTTTATTTGTACATCGAAAATTTCTTCCTCTTTACCCATACTGAGTTAAATGGAAGGGCACTCCAGCACATGGATCCAAGGATATGACGCAGTATAGGCTATGGTTGCTAAGGAATCTGCTAGTTCATTTTCTGTTCGGGGTATGTGCTTATAAATGATGCTTTTGAACTTAAGTGCCTCATTTTTAAGGAGAAGTAAGTACTTCACTAATTGCTCCTTTTTAGCTTCGGATTGACCCTGTACATGATGGATAAGAAGCTAGGAATCGCTCATTAACTTGACCCTTTTGACTCCACAAATGGAAGCCAACTTCAAACCAGCTATAGCAGCTTCATATTCGGACTCATTGTTAGAAGCCCTAAAAGCGAAGCATATAGCCTGATACATTTTGTCACCATACGGAGAGGTCAAGCATACCCCTGCACCACATCCCATAGTACTTGATCCACAATCCGTCCGGACGATTCAGACCTTTTTATCTTTCATCTCAGTAGTTTGCTCCGTATCTCTATCAGAGTGAAATTCAACTAAAAAATCAGCCACAACTTGGGCTTTGATTGCTGTTCGAGGAGCAAAATCAATATCAAAGTCCCCTAACTCCACTGACCACTTAGTCATTCTACTTGAAATGTTTGCCTTTTGAAGAACATTATTTAAGGGAGAAGATGTCCGGACGATAATAGGATGAGCCTGAAAATAAGGCCTCATCTTCCTTGTAGCAACTACCAAGGCTAATGCTAATTTTTCGAGCTTTAAATAGCGTTTTTCTGCATCTATCAAGCTCTTGCTGATGTAGTACACCGGATGAGGGTAATTATCCACCTCTCTTACCAATACAGCACTGATGGCACAACTGGAAACTGCCAAGTATACGAAGAGCGTCTCTCCATCAACAAGTTTAAATAAAGTCTTGGGGGAGGACAAATGTTTCTTGATTTCATTGAAGGCCTCATCACACTATGAAGTCCAGTCAAATCCCTTTGCACCCTTTAAAGTTTGAAAAATGGGGCACATCTGTCCGAAGACCTTGAGATGAATCGATTTAAAGCAGCCAACATCCCAGTCAACCGTTGTACTTCTTTATATTTCGAGGAGGCTCCATTTGGAATAAAGCATTAAGCTGGTCCGGATCGGGCTGTATCCCTTGCTCACTTATTATATAACCCAGGAATTTCCCGGACTGTACTCCGAACACACACGTTTATGGATTTAGCTTCAAATTTACTTTTACTAAGTTAGCAAAAGTTTCTTGGAGGTCTGCCAAGTGTAGTTGTTCATCCACATTTTTTACCATCATGTCATCAATGTATACTTCCATATTTCTTCCAATTTGATCAGCAAATGCTCGGTTCACCAATCTCTGATAAGTAGCCCCAGCATTTTTTAACCCAAATGGCATCACCTTGTAGCAATGAAGACCCATATCAGTGAAAAATGTGGTATGCTCCTGATCCTTCAGATCTACTTGAATCTGATTGTACCTGGAGAAGGCATCCATGAAAGACAGTAGCTTATTCCCAGAAGTGGAATCCACCAGCTGATCAATCCGGGGTACTGGGTATAAATCTTTTGGGCAAGCCCTATTGAGATCTGTGAAATCAATGCACATACACCACTTGCCATTTTTCGTTTTTACCAAGACCGGATTGGCTGTCCATAAAGGATACTGAGACTCCTTTATATGCCCCATTTTAGTGAGCCTGTCAACTTCTTGGACAATAACATCAGTCTTTTCCTTAGAAAAAGCCCTTCTCTTCTGTACCACAGGTGCTATGTCTCTTCAAATGGATATGTGATGTGATATAATATCTGCTGGAACCCTAGTAAGATCAGCATTGCACCAAGCAAAAACATGCTGATGGTCTTTTAGAAACTTCAACATTTTACTCTTCAGTTCGGATGGCATTTTGGACCCTATCTTAACACTTTTTCCTTCTTCCAAAGAATATGTTTCAACTTCTTTAACCGGTATCAACACTCCAGGGGTCTCTCTGGGGTCATCAATTTCACCCTCACCCCCAGAAAGCCCTCAAACTGCTATTCTTCGTTGATACGAACTGCCCCAACATCCGTGGAGCCAATGATGTGGCATAACACTCTCTTGCAATCTTTTGGCTGCTCCGAACAACTCCCACTTGTCCTTGAAAAACATATTTCAAACATTGGTGGACGGTTGAGGCCACTGCATGCATCCTAGAGAGCCAAGACCTCCCTAAAATAGCATTATAACAAGTGGGACAATCCACCACAATAAAAAGTATTCTAACCATCTTTTTTGTAAGAGGTTAAAAAGAGGATATTGGCTGAACTCCCAGTATCCACCAAGATTCGTCTTATATCATTGCCCCCAATGGATGCTCCTTTGACAACAACATCTTCATGAGGGCCAGCTATATCCCTTAAGTCATCTTCATCGAAAACAATGAAGGGAAATGGAATTTGTGATTGATAGGAGGTCATGCCTCCTTTCTAGCTAGGTAGCTAAAGTATGAACGTACCTCTTCCTTGAAGAAGGAGTAGGAGCTGTCATAGTATCATCTCCGAAAATTGTAAGTGACTCAAAAAAGTTAATAAGCTCGAAGAATGTTCAACAACGTTCCTCAATGGCACCCACTCTATTTCGAGTTGGATCAGGATCCAAGTACTCTGATTCTACATCGAATATTTCGATTATAACCATAGCTCCCTCCGGAGCAGCATTGCTCGGACCAGCCTGATGAGCATTATCAGGCCTATTTCCTCCTCTTCTTTTGACATATGCCCCCAGCTTTCCTCTTTCGATTAAATTCTGAACTTCTTGTTTCAAATCTATACAATCGTCAGTGGTATGGCCAGTATCATTATGGTACTGACAGAAGAAATTGTTACGATGTTCCCTAGGAGATTGTAGTGCGACCGACCTTCTATAGTGTACTTCTTCCTTTGTTTTTTCATAAATGGTGGCCACACTTTCTTTTAACTCTGCAAACCACTCCGGTTGAACCCAAGGCCCTCTCTTATTTCTAGATTGTTGACTCTGGGCAGGCCCAGCTGGCTGAGATTGAGCTTTAGCCCTGTTATGTCCTTGTTCGGTCTCCCTTGCCTTGTTCCCGGACTGATTTTGGTTGGGGTTTGGTGCAACCGGGGCAGACCTCACCTGCCGGTGCACCCTAGTTTTCTTTGTTTCATCAACGTTGATATGTTTTCCGACCTGATTCAGTAGACCTCCCCAAGTCATGGCTTTCTTTCTGGTTATTGAATCAACCAAATTCCAGGGTTTAAGCCCTGCCTCAAAGACGCTATTGCTACTTGCTCGAAGCAATCAACCAACCCGTTTTTTGTGTTTACGAAGTGACTTATGTATTCTTTTAGTGATTCGTTTGGTTCTTGGGTACAATGGATTATTGTGTCCCCGTTGCCCTTCAATTCCTTACTCCCAACAAATTGCCTTCGAAAGGCCACCCAAAAGGTATCGAAATTTCTGATGGAGCCTTGTGGTAGGCTGTTATACCACTTCAGAGCACTCCCCGTAAAGGATTGGGAGAATGCTCTACAGAGCAACTTGTCGTCATCATCGAAATTCATCATGAAGTTTTTAAATTGTTCCAAGTGGTTGTCCGGATCTTTACTGCCATCGTATTTCTCAATTTTTGTGCTATCGAACCTCTTAGGGAGGTTTCCGGACAGAATCTTGGAAGACAATGGAGATTGTCTTCAATTCCGGCCACGACTGAAAAAAGTATCCTCATTGGGAGTTGCAAAGATACCTGGTTCATCGTGGAAGGAAAAAGGATCCACCAGCATCCGGTCTACATGCCTCTAGCTGTGAGATGATCCTTTGCATATATTCCTCTTTAATTTCCCATGTCTATCCTTTTTTCTTGAATACTTTTTAATCAACTTTTGCTTCTTTTTGGATCGGCCCTCATCACTGCTGGAGGATAAGGACTCTTCAACTCCATCCTCGCCCGAGGAGCTACAAGAAGATTCTGAGTCTGATTCAGAACTCTCCACTGGCTTAGACCAGTGAGACTTTTTGGAGCTAGCATGAGTCTTCTTGGTACACGCATGGGTCTTTGAAGGCTCATGCTCTCTAGGGTTGTCGGTGTGATGAGCAACTGATACCTTTGACTTCTCTTTTAGGCCCATCTTTTCCTTCTTTGCCCTCAGAGCTTCTATCTCGCCCTTTAATCTATCATGCTCCTCGATGGTATATTCATCATTTTCACCCACAACTTCAAGCAAAGCTGGTGGTACTTCCGGGGCGTTCGGATTCATTCTGACTGATTTTTCCTGATGGTTTCGAATGCTTGATTCAGGCACCGTCGTGCTCCCACTGTGGTCGCCAATTTGGTGTGGTTTATTTTCATCTGAGGGTTAGTTTGTAATTTTTGTTTTTGTGTTGTGTGGAAGTTTGTGAGTATTTAATATTTGGGTAGAGTGTAGAGGGAGAATTAAGCAGCCTGGTTGTATTTAATTTTCATTACCCTCATTTAATGTTGGTGGTTGGGTATTTATACCCTTATATTCGGGCCTTATGGGCTTTCGGGTTGTGTTTAATGGACCCGGGTCGAGTTTAAAGACCCATAAGTTCTAAGTAGGAGAGCAGGCAGTTTAGTCAAGAAGTGATTATGTTTTAAGTACTTTAGTTCTGTTCGAACAGTCCAATGGATGAGGTGTCCGAACTGCCCCTGTCCGGTTAGGTAGTGATTGTCCAAATTGACCCTGTCCGAGGTGGTGACAGAATCCGGACTCATCAATAATCACATATAAGATATAACAAATTATAATATTAGTTTACATCTATATTTCCACGATAATGACCAACATATATCACATAACTTATATGCAGTTTTTGTTATCTATATGTTTATTTTTGTCGAATTCGGTGGACATCATTTGCAAAATATAAATTTAATAATTTTGTCTCATCCTTCTATATGTAGAGTTTGACAATTTTTGAGATACTGCTTTGGTAAACGGATCTATCATGTTTTTAATTGAATGCACATATGTGACATATATGATTCCATCTTCAATATATTTTCTAATGTACTCATGTATAATACTTATATGTCTAGACTTACCCTTGTAGATTCCACTATGGACTATACCAAGATTGTTTTGACTATCACATTATGGTTAGATTGTCCAATTCCATTTTAAAGTGAATTATTTCCAACAATAGATATCTCAACCATTCAGCTTTCTTTTATATTTCTGTTGATGCTATGCAATTAGACTTAAGATTTGAATGGTGTATATATGTATCTTTCTTTGATCCTAAAAAAATCCTCACTTGAAACAGGTAAATACTTATCTCGTAGTCAATTTGTCATCGGCTAGGCTGGTGATCTAGCATGTATCCGTGTATCGCTCAAATATTTCAGTAAAATTTGAATATTGAACAAAACGTATTTCCAACAGTATTCTAGTATTGTATACTTTAATTAAATTAACTTAATTCACTCACAAGAAATAATATATCAGTTATAGTGCATAAAACCGTATATATGAGATTTTATATAACACTAGCGTATTTCAACAGAACCACCTCTTATCATGCATTGTTTATGAGTTTTAAAATAAAATCAAATGTAAATTATTCTTCGAATTTTAGGTGTTTAAATTTATCAAGTATATTTTTAATGTAGGACCTCTTCATCGATATCAATATTTATGAATATTGTTTTAACATCCATTTAATAAATATTATGATTATATAAAGAAAAAATGGTAAAAATAATTGTAACGCACATGGGTATCACAACCATAGTATATATGTCAAAATAATATTTATTTTTTCTCGAGAACATTTAGCTCCAAATCTATGCTTGAATGGTATATTCCTAGTGATTTTTATCTCAAAACATCCACTTTAAACCAATAGGTTTTAAAGTCGGAGATAAATCAACCAAGTATGATTTGACATTATCGAATCCATTATATTGTTTGCGATCTCTTTACAAACCGTAGAAACTCTTGAAAACATTGTTTCTTTATAAGATTTAGTCTTGTCTTCTATAGAATGACTACCATAATTTTCCATATTTGTTCTCATAATTTCTTCCACAAGATAGAAACTGATAATCCATATTATTTACAAATATTTGAAATTTTTCTCCCTTTGAGTACTATAAGGCTTATAAGGTATTGCTAATTAAATGTGTTTCTTGTAAAGTTTTTTTTTCTTTTTTTTTCAACAAAAGTTTGAATCTCATTATCATCATATAATTTGGAGTAAACAACTCTACTTTTTTTATATTTAATTACAGACTTCAATTTAATAATCTATAATCTTTATTATTTGATGTGTATCAAACAAAGAAATTTTATAGTTTTTTAGCCAACTTCAACCTTTGTGGATTTAAGATTTTAAAAGATATTATGCACCTCTAAATTTTGAAGTAACCAACATCAAAATTTTCCCTTTTTAATTCTGTAAATCAAATTGTGATATCTCAGTTGTCTTGAGAAAATTATTTATAATCTGACACATCGTAAAAATGTTATTATCAAACTGATTAATATGAAACCTACAATTAACTAGCATGAAATTTCACATTTGAATAAAACAATTATTTTACGTTCAACGAATTCATTTTAGCGTGGCCTAAACAACGAAAAATATTGATGGATAATATTTTTCTCTTCATTAAAAATATAAAAATACGCAATCTTAGTATTTAATCGGTTTTTAAAGTCAACCTCAAAAATCTTAAACATGCTAAAAGATTCATCTTTGTATTCAAATAAATATACATTAATGTGTATAAGTGTGTATGTAGTATTTATCTATTAAAATTATAAAGTATTCTTTATTCCTACATGTCAAGATATTATTTAACTCACATACGTCTCAAGTCTTTCAAAGTTTTTATGAAGTTTTTTAATCATTCTTTATTCTAAATATAATTTTCATTTCTCATATAAACCAATATCACATATTACAAGTCCAAGTTTAATAATTCACTTAATCATGATATGTCATATATACCTAAGGTTACCGTACAAAGTAATATTTTTACGAATAATAATAAATATAATTTTTTATTTATTCATAACAACTTAGGAAGTAAGAGTTTGATATTTTCGTCTCAAAAATATCTTTTGCCGAAAAAAATATCCACTTTAAACAAAACAAGTTTGTTGAATTCGTTTACCAAACAAATTTAGGCTATATCCAAAAGATCACCAAAGACATTGTATTTTTTTTATCAGAAACATAAATAATACTTGTATATGATCATTTGTACACTTGTAAACGCTAAATCGATGGTACGACATCTTTCCATTTTGGATATGTTGGTGTTGTCCATCGATACCTCATGTGTATTGATATTTTCTTTAATATATTTGACTAGATTTTTGTCATGGATAACATATATTAGTTTGTTGCAACATCATTATTATAATTTCATGTTCCATATTTTAATTTTTTGCAAAAATGTAGTCTACAAAAAACATTACAACTAGTTACACTCATATGAAAACTTGTTTTGTTTTAAGTTCTGGGCATATATATATATATATATATATCTTTTTCTCAATCGCGTTGATGCTCCAAGAAATTCCACTTTTGAATCGGTTGATTGATTCATTCGATCAAGGAGATAGCTGATACAAGGAAATGAGCTATCAATAATATGCGATTCTCCCGTTCAGGCTCATGTGAGGCAATATGAATCATCACATGCCTCAGATCCTGAACGAGCGTGTGGAATAACTAATCTTAATTCGTTTTATCTTAATACGCGATTCTTTTTTAATCTTTTTTTTGAATTTGTTCCATGTTATATTTTTTGATTTTGTGAAAAATATTACTCTGATAATATTTCGTCGAATGAGGCAATTACTGTAATTTTTCCAGTTTAGAATTTGTTTGGAGTGTTAACTATATTTTAATAAACCTTCTAACTAATTTTTCAAGTCTATGAATTTGAGAGAGAGAAAGTTGTCTATTTACGCATTTGTAATCAAATTATTGAGATGTTTATTTTTTTAAAATATCTATTTTTCTACTCAAAGGAGATAAAAAATTGGAATGTTGGAAACAAGATTCCAACTTGTCTTGTTACTTTATGAAATTTGTTCCATCAGACCGATCTAATCAAACTAAAGTCTTGGTTCATCATTTTGATATTAGTCATTTTCGTCTTTATAAATATAAAAATATATAATTTTTGTTTAATGTTAGAAAATGAGAATGACATAAATAACTTACAGAGGTTAAATCGAAAAACATAACCAAATCTATTGTGTATTCGTTATTTTTTTTAATAATAAGCATGAGACACCTTAGATACGCTGACTAAAATAATTATTTGTGTCTCACAATAGTATATAAAACTTTGGCTTTTGATAAAAAAAAACAAAGAGAAATAAAAAAAAAATTAATCGAGAAACGTTTATAAAATTTTAGACAAATTATATATTGGTGTGTTTAGTCTTCTAGTTTTGGATGTTTAAGTATAAATAAACCCTTCAAAAATATTTTATTGGAAACTACATAACTTTAGAAAATGTTTAAATTAAACATATAAACTGTCATCATGTCAAGAGATGGTTAGCTATCCATTGAATTTGCTACAATAAACATCACCGTGCATTTTATCAGGGTCCGTCACAATAAAATGTTATATTATCGCGGTACAAAATTTTAATATATAAAAATTATACTAAAACAAACTTTTTTATTAACGTAAATGCAATGGGACGCACTAAAAACTCTATAATTCAAATTTGTGAATTTTATCCAGAAGTTATTATGATGATACTGCTACGAATTGAGTCATTTAATTTTAAATTATTTTTTCAATCTAAACCATTCTATTTTGTTTTAAATTTGGATGGTTATAAAAATAAAATAAAATAAATTTTTTGATGGTAATATCACTTTTCCGATCCTAAAACGTTCTCTCGTTTGAACTCGAATCAAATTTATCTTGCGGATAATCTATTTAATCAAAATCTTAGACTTAAAATCGATAAATATAATCAATTAGGTATTACTTTTGTTAGTGTTTTACTATACCAAATTTGCATGGTTAGTACTAAAACAACCTTACTCTTACCTCCACCAAACTTAATAACATCTTAATTTTGCATGGATAATGCTAGACTCGTTGTTTTGGACAAATCCCAACAAAACATATACTTTTGCAGCTAATACACCAAAAACAGAACACATTCTAAAACTACATCCCTGACTTTGCTCTTGAAATGTATAGAAGCTCTGCAGTTACTCACCAAAAGATTTTTTACGAGTGTCATCCATTAGTGGCTCGATTTTGTTTTTATGATGCATTGATAGTACAGTTTCCATAATCCTCTATACGATAATCAAAATATCAAACTATAGCGTCATGAAGATTCCTAAATATGTCTAAACACTTTGAGAAGAGAAGAGAGGGCAACGGATCAGAACAATATACTAAGATCGTTCGTGTTGGTTGAAGAATTTGGGCGATGTTTACAAATATCTGCATTGGAGTAGAAGACTTTAAGGATATTCAAAGTGTTAAACATTTAGAAAATGAAATAGTCCACAAATCTAATTAAAATAATAAAAGAAAACCAA
Source organism: Limnanthes douglasii subsp. nivea (assembly GCA_036936605.1). NCBI lineage: Eukaryota > Viridiplantae > Streptophyta > Magnoliopsida > Brassicales > Limnanthaceae > Limnanthes > Limnanthes douglasii. The sequence goes on from JAUPFV010000004.1 coordinate 215,873,721, forward strand.
CCAAACTATCTATTATATACTTTAGCATCTATTAAAAATAGGGAAATTATACATAAAGTAACCACTCAACTATTTTATTGTCATCTAATACCCAAGGTTTTATCAATTATCTCTTAATACCCATCTCAACTACCTAATTACCACATAGTACCTAACATTATTTTAATACCCTAATTCCCCTCACCATTCATTAACAACCACGTAACCGAAATTTATCTTTCATACTTTTTATTTTTATTTTATTTTTTAAAGATCCGTATCTTTCAAACCGGAGCTCGAAAAAAATAAATGAAAGTACCATCGCTTTTGTTTTTTAAAAATGAACAAAACTAGATCCATTGATGATATTTTTTGATTTTTTTAAATAATAAAATCTCACCAGTAAAAGAGTTGCAAACAATTCGCATCATATCATGAGAATTGTTCAGGAATTCCTGAGAGTTGCAAACAATTCGCATCATATCATGAGAATTGTTCAGGAAATCCTGAGAGTTGCAAACAATTCGCATCATATCATGAGAATTGTTCAGGAAATCCTGAGAGTTGCAAACAATTCGCATCATATCATGAGAATTGTTCAGGAAATCCTGAGAGTTGCAAACAATTCGCATCCTATCATGAGAATTGTTCAGGAAATCCTGAGAGTTGCAAACAATTCGCATCCTATCATGAGAATTGTTCAGGAAATCCTGAGAGTTGCAAACAATTCGCATCCTATTATGAGAATTGTTCAGAAAATTCTGAGAGTTGCAGTCAATTCGCATCCTATCATGAGAATTGTTCAGGAAATCCTTAGAGTTGCAAACAATTCGCATCCTATCATGAGAATTGTTCAGGAAATCCTGAGAGTTGCAAACAATTCGCATCCTATCATGAGAATTGTTCAGAAAATTCTGAGAGTTGCAAACAATTCGCATCCTATCATGAAATTTTGTTCAGGAAACCCAGAGTTGCAAACAATTCGCATCCTATCATGAGAATTATTGAGGAAATCCTGAGAGTTGCAAACAATTCGCATCCTATCATGAGAATTGTTCAGAAAACCCAGAGTTGCAAACAATTCACATCCTATCATGAGAACTACAAACACCTTGAGGTACCAGCGCGTATATTTGGTCGGGGGTATTTTTATCCAAATTTCAATTCGAGGTACCAAGTGACACTATCCAAAAAGTGGATACCACTGGGTAATTACATAGTTGAGAAGGTATTTACTGGTAACTTTCTCTTAAAAATATGTGTAATACTTGTAAAAACAATAAAAAGAGTTTTAAATTCTTTAATGTTTGGCCTACTGATGATATTTTTCTTAGAATTGTTGAACATGACTAGAAGCTGAATATAAATGTTCCGCCTAATGAAGTTTTCTAGTTTAAGTTGAAAAGGCTAAAGAATTGTTTGAAGGCTTGTAATAGATGTCATTTTGGGAATATTTTCAGAAAAGTTAAAGAGACTGAGGCAAATGTTGAGAGTATAGGTGCAATTCATCTGAGAGAAAATGATCATATCTCTAATGCCAATCTCAAGAAAGCTATTGCTATGCATTTAAAAGCCTTGAGAACTCATGAGGCTTTTTGGAGACATAAGTGTTTTAATACCTGGCTTAAAGAGGCTGACTGCAATTCTAAGTTTTATTATGCTTATGTTGGCTAAGAACCTTGGTTAGTCACCAAATTTTATCATGTGTATAAAAAATGCCACTGATATTTTTTTTGTATCAAAACAGTTATTTTTGTTGGTTTCATTTTGCATATGTGGTCACTTTTGTTTGTCTTGATTTTCATCTGTGGTCATCCGTGAGTGACCGCAGATGTAACAAAAATCCAACAAAAGTGACTGTTTTGATACAAAAAACATCAGTGGCATATTTGATACACATGACAAAGTCTGGTGACTAACCAAGATTCTTATCCTGCTTATGTTGATAAAAATAAGAAGAAGAAATGTTATTAAGGGTATTAAAGATGAGGGTTGCTGGTATTATGATGATGCTAGCGTCGATAAATTTGTTGTTAATTTTTTTTTTACATCATACCTGTCTTGTGATTCTTTCAGTCGCAAGGAGGAAGAGGAGATCATGATGGCCAATGGCATCTTTGATTATATTCCAAAGTTGGTGTCTGATGAAGAAAATGATCTTCTTATGAAACCTGCAAAAGAGGAGGAAATATGGGATATTTTCATAAGTATGAAGACTGACACTGCTGCAGGGTTATATGGTTATAACATTTCTTTTTATAAAATTTACTGGAATATTATTAAGGGTGATCTCTGCACCACCAATAACTCTTTTATTCAAGGTAATAACATGCCAAATGACATGTTTTCTACTGGAATCAGTTTAACTCCTAAGTGTTCCAATCCTATAAATTGGAGTAACTATAGACCAATTAGCATGTGTTCTATGTTAAATAAAATCTTCTCTAAACTTATAAACACTAGGCTGTCAAATATTCTTCCTAATATTATTTCTAACAACCAGACTGCATTTGTTAAGAACAGGTCAATACACGAAAGTATTTGTATTGCAAAGGAAATCGCTTATGATATTAATCGAAAGCCTAGTAAAGGGAATATTATGATGCAGTTGGATATGTCAAAAGCATTTGACAGAATGTCCTTGTCTTTCATAATTAAAGTCTTATCTTTATTTGGCTTTTTTACTAGTTTTATAAATTTGATTTTAATTTGATTAAGAAGGTAAACTTATCTATTTTAATTAATGGAAATAATTATGGTTATTTTCAATCTAAAAGGGGTTTGAGACAAGGTGGTCCCTTGTCTCCAAGTCTCTTTATTTTAGATGAAGAAGTCCTAATTAGAGGTATGTCAAGGCTTTTAAGTTCTAATTAGTCTTTGTAGTATGCTTCAAGGACCAGAATTCTGGTCCCTTGTACAGCTTTTGCAGATGGCATCATCATTTATACTAATAGTTTACCCAATACTATTGATCTTTTAAGTTGCTTCTTAGACAGGTATCGATTAGTTTCTGGACAGATAATAAACAAAGGGAAAACAAAAATCATTACCTCCAAAAAGCTTAACCAATGGAGAATTAGTAGCTTGGAGAGTACTACTGGATTTAGTACTGATTACCTTCCAATTTGTTATCTTGGTATCACCTTGCACAACAACAATAAGGTAAAGAATTATGATCCATTACTTGACAAGATTAACTCTAAGGTCATGAAATGGGACTTTAAATTCTTATCTTATGGAGGAAGGTTTTCTTTAATATCTACTATTCTAATGTTTATATTTTATTTTTGGATGTAAAACTCTGTCATTCCTAGCCGTGACAATGAAAGGATTTAAAAAAAAATTAACATAATTTTTATGGAGGTCAAAGTTTAATGAAAAATCTGTTCATTGGTCTTCTTGGGACAAGATTTGCTTCCCTTTTGATGAAAGTGGACTAAACATTAGAAAACTAACTGATATTAAGGACACCTTCTCTCAAAAGCTTTGGTTTGTTAACAGAAAGAATTATAGTCTATGGTCTAGAATCATGCATGAAATCTATAACAGAAACTCTCATCCTTTGAAAGCTAAATTTAAAAAGAAAGGATCTCTAACCTGGAATCGCCTTGTAGGAATTAAGGATGTGGCTGATAAGAATATTAGGTGGCTTTTTGGTCGTGGTGATATGGATTTCTGGTCTGAGAATTGGCACAACTGGAATCCTATATTGGATCGCAGGTTGTCTGAAAACAACTGGTTTATTGAGGCCAATGTAAACTCTTTCTGGAAGTCTGGTTCTTGGGACTTGGAAGCTCTAAATGATGCTGTTCCTGAAAGCAGATTAAATCAAATTAGAAAGTTCAGAATTGATGCTTCTAAAAAAGATGTTATGATCTCGGATTTATCTCCTGATCATCTTTTTTTATATGAAATGCACTTGGAATTCTATAAGGGAAAGCAGAAGATCATCAAACTTCTACAGAAAAATCTGGTCAATCATCACACCAAGGAACTTTTATTTCTTACTTTCAAAACTTATTCACAATTTTATTCCTATAGATTCTGTTTTACAAAAAAGACATTTGCAGTTGGTATCGAAATGTCAATTTTGTTCTAACTGTGAAGATGTAAATCATCATTTTGTAAACTGTTTTTATGCCTGGAGTCTTTGGAGTCATTTTAGTAATATTTTTAATATAAGAATTGAAAGATACATGACTATAAAGCATGTGGTATATAATTGGTTTTGGTCTTCGAATCTTAAAGTTCATATTACCCATTCTTTGCGAGCAATAATTTGCTGGGTGATATGGAAGAGTAGAAACTGATATGGGAGTAATTTGCCGATGTCAATGGAAAATGAGTTAATTGCTAAAAGGAGAAAGGAAATATGCCCATTATTTTATTTATTGTTTATTAGGAAACAATTTGTAAATAAAATAGTTTGTAAAGGACTAGTGGTGTAATAATACAAGACCACCAAGGACATAAATGGGACCCACCTTCCCCACTATAAAAGGAAGCCCATTTATTCTTGGTAGGTGGAAAATTCTATATTATATTCTCTTTCTACTTTCTCTCTCTAGACTTTGAGCTTTAGTCACATCAGGTCAAAGATCCAAGATCCATTATCCTAGTCATTTATTCTCTCATCATTGGCGTCGTCTGTGGGAATCCGTGATACCAAAAAGAAATCTTTTGCTTTGAAAATCGCGATCCGATCTTAAAGAATAAATGATGAAGCGATTGGGGAGAGGGTCGGGAGAGAGGCTGCCCGAGCCGTTTTGCTGTCTGAGGTCGAGGAAGCTCCAGGTCGGGAGTATTATGCGCAGGTTCGGGATAAGCGATAGAATCTCATCACGACCAGGAGACAGTTGCTGGAAGACATTGTGAAACTAAACGCTGAGAAAGAGCGGGCACTAGAGGATAAAAGAGTTAGAGAAGGCAAAAGAAAAGAACAGGTCGTAGACAACCACAGAGAAGGCTACCCAACTATTGACCATCGTATCGATGCCCGACCTGTTCGATATTATTGGGAGTCTTTCCCTGACGGAGGGCAGGATGGAAGAACGGAGCGATACCAAAGGGATGACCGGGGAATATCTGTCAATTACTCTTCGGATGATTCGTCGGGAAGAGAATACCGACGCAAGGACAGGCTAAACAAACGCGCACAGAAGAGAAATTCTCGACAAAATAGGGCGCCCCGTTCTGACTCTCCCAAGTTCAAGAAAGGTAGCGCAGAAAAAAGAACGTCGGTTTCATTCGAGAGAGAAGAGATGCTGACGGGAAGCAGAGAGGAATGGGTAGTCCTACCCCAGGTCCAGTGGCAACCATCGAATAGCCAGACTCAGGGGTACAGGGTCAACAGCCAGTTCATTAACCCGGGAGACGGAGGATTGTATGGGGTTCAGACCGAGGGGCTCGGTGGGGGATCTTTCGGATTCAGAATGAATTGGAGAGCCTCACCGTTGTCCGAAAAAATATTTTCAAGACACCTCCCGAAGCGGTTTGACATTTCCAAGTTGGAAAAGTATGATGGCAAAAGAGATCCGGATAACCATTTGGAAGCCTTTAAAAACTTTATGTTGAGTTTTGATAATGACGATAAGTTGTTATGCCAGGCATTTTCGATGAGTTTCAAGGATCAGTCGTCTAAGTGGTACAACCGGCTACCGCAGGGTTGTATAAAAAACTTTGGAATGTTTTGGATGATGTTCCTTCAGCACTTTGTGGGCAGGAAAAGTTTCCGGGCCAACGGTGATACGATTGTCAACAGTAAACAAAGGTTGGGAAAGAGCCTCCGGGATTACACCAGGCGCTTTATTGATGCGAAGACTGATCTCGATCATTGCGAAGAGAACGTGGCTCTGACAGTATATCGCCTAGGTCTACTCCCAAGACCGATGAAGCAAGCAGTCACCAAAAAGCAGGCTTTTACTTTTTCCGCTCTTCTAGCTCAGGTAGAAAAGCAGATACTGATAGAAGAAACCAAGGCGTCTGAGTTGGCAGCACAAATTCAGCAGAGCGCACAAGCATCGGTCGTTATAAAGCAGGGTGTCCAATCTGGCTATGCTCAGCAAGTCCAACCAGTTAACACAATACCACCGACCCAATCCGCACCGATCAAGCCTCTGGCATCCCGGGGCCAAAGACCAAAATAGACCAACCAGGTGGTTTCACGACCGATGTCTAATAAGTGGATTCGACCTGCTTACTTCGCTGATTTGACAGAATGTGTATCCACCATATATGAAAAGACTAAGAAAAACGGGATGTATCGGAGACCCTTCCCCATACCAACGCCTCGGGAACATAGGAACAATCGATATTGCGGATACCATGAAGACGTGGGACATGACACCAAGGATTGTATCGCTCTCAAGAAGGAGATACAGATGCTGATATAGCATGGAAACCTACTCGAATATGTGAAAAAGAAGACGCAGCAGGGCGCAACCTCGAAAGAAATCGTGGCAGTGCAGAAGCCAGAGACGACCATGGAAATATCTGATGTAACCGATCTCTTTGACGTCTCAATCGGATATCTCGATCCCGACGTAAGCCGTAACCTCATCGGGGTCATTGAAGAAGAAGCTGCGGAGAGTAAAGGAAACGTAAGGAACCTCTGTCAGTTTTTCGAATCATTGACTATCTTTGAGGGTGATACTATGACAGGGGTCACTCACTCTTCCCGAAAGCAACACATTGTCAACCTTGCTACTCAGTTGGAAGCCCGACCTGATCCCCACTCAAAAGGCATCCCGTCACCAATTTTGTAGTTTGACGACGACGACATGCGCGACATAGCCGGTCCTCACGACGATGTTTTCGTTATCGGGGCAGCCATTGCGGGGGAAGAAGTCCGACGCATCTTGGTAGACACCGACATCTCAGCAAACATAATCTTTGCGTCGAGATTTGCTAAGTTCAGGACACCCCCAGTGATTACACGTTCGGATCGAACTATCGTAGGGTTCACAAGATTGACCGCAGATGTGGTTGGGGAGTTCGAAGGCATTGTTCAGTTGGGCTGCGGACCCTTTAAGAAGGAGGTCACCGTCTTATTCGTAGTGGTAGACACTCCAGCCTCGCATAATGCAATCTTTGGCAGGTCGTGGCTATCACGAATGCACGCGGTAACATCCATCATTCACCAATGCGTGAAATACTTGGTCGGGAACAATGTAGGGTGGTCCGAAGCAGCCAGAAAGCAACGAGAGAGTGCTACAGAGCGGCTTTAGCGCCAAAAAGGTATCAAGAGATGGAGCAAGCGCGGGACTAGCAATTAGTGGGACTTCCCTTGGGGTCGCTACCTGTCGACGATCCCATGGAAGCTCCCAGTTTTTTTATCACCGACGAAGAATGCGAAAAACACCAGTTTACCGAAGGAAGAATGTTACAGATAGGAATTAACTTGGCGCCAGGCTTCAAGAGGCAATTGGTATCGTTACTACATGAGAATTTAAATATGTTCGTATGGTACTCGAAGGACGTGACCGGAGTCCCAGAGAACCATGTAATTCACGAGCTGACTATCAATAAGAATGTCAGACCCATCTCACAAAAGCGTCGGGCCTTTTCCCCAAAAAAGGCAGAGATCATTCTGAGAGAGGTTGAAAGAATGCTCAGCATCGGGCACATCAAAGAATAAAGTTACCCACTCTGGACTTCCAATCCCGTCCTGATAAAAAAGAAGAACGAGAAGTGGAGGATGTGCGTAGACTTTACCGACCTTAATCGAGCATGCCCGAAAGATCCCTTTCCGATGCCAAGAATTGACCAGTTGGTGGACTCGACGCCGGGAAACAGATTACTCTCTTTTATGGATGCATATGCAGGTACAATCAAATCAAGTTGCACCCAGCCGATGAGAAAAGCACAACGTTTGTCACCGGCCGAGGCTTATATTGTTATAAGGTTATGCCGTTCGGGTTAAAAAACGTAGGAGCAACTTACCAAAGATTGATGAACAAGACCTTTGAATGCCAGATAGGGAGAAATGTGAAAGTTTACATCGATGACATGCTAGTGAAGAGCGGTACAGATGAAGACCCTCTCGCCGATCTGAGGGAAATCTTTAACAATCTAAGGGGTATAAATCTCAAGTTAAACTCGGAGAAATGTTCTTTTGGGGTAAGGTCGGGCAAGTTCATGGGATTCTTTGTCAGCAAAAAAGGAATCGAGGCAGATCCGATCCAATTGCAAGCTCTTACCAACATTTCACCACCTAAGAATATCAAGGAGGTCCAGATATTAACCGGGCGCCTAGCGGCCCTGAATCGATGTATCTCTCGTTCATCTGACAAGTGTGCTCCTTTCTTTCAGGTCTTGAGAAACGCTAAGACTTTTGTTTGGACTCCCGCTTGTGATAAGGCATTTTTAGGGATCAAGACTTACTTATCATCCCCGAACCTTCTAACGAAGCCCCTGACAGGGGATACTTTTTTTCTTTACATAGCAGTTTCAGATTTTGTGGTAAGTGCGGTACTGATTAGTGAATCGGGAACGGCTCCCAAAGCGGTGTACTTTGTGAGCAAAAGCCTGTTGGACGCGGAGACGCAGTATTTGAAGCTGGAAAAAATGGCCTTGGCCTTGGTGATCGCGGCGTGAAAAATGCGACCGTATTTTCAGGCCCATTACATCGTTGTTCGAACCTCGTTTCCACTAAAGTATGTTCTTCAGCGACCGGACTTGTCATGAAGAATGTCTAAGTGGTCAGTCGAGTTAGGCGATTTTGATATTAATTTTGAGCCACAGACAGCTATCAAAGGCCAGGTCCTAGCTGATTTTCTAGTTGAATTCTATTCTGACCGACTAGACCAAGAAGAGCCACCCGAGAAAGACGGGCTAGTTGAGTGGGTTATCCGAACCGATGGTGGGTCGAACGTCCATGGGTGCGGTGCGGGCGTCCAAATGATCACCCCAACGGGTGTAAGTATGCATCAAGCAATCCGATTTGGTGTTACAAATTCGAACAATGAAGCAGAGTACGAGGCAGCCTTGGCCGGTTTGAGACTCGTACAGGTGTGCAGAGCTAAGCACGTACGTTTAATTAGTGATTCTCAGCTTTTGATTAATCAAGCCTCGGGAGCGTCGGAGGCTAGGAAAGAGCACCTGGTTCAATACTTAGCAGCATTATGAGTGTTAGTGGCGTTATTTGCCAAAGTAACATATGAGCACGTCCTCAGGGCCGAAAATGTGATCGCCGACTCCCTAGCATCAGCATCCTGTTCAAACAGTTACCCTGGGTAACCGAACAAGAAAACCCATCGATTACAAAGAGGGCAGAACTGGACAATCGACCAGAATTCGTTTGTCAACTATCCTCGGGATATCATAGCTTTCCTAGCTGAAGGGTTACTACCAGAGGATAGCATCGTAGCTAGAAAGATACGAAATAAGGCCTGGGGCTACATTTTGTTGGGGGACGTACTGTACAAAAAATCTTTTAGCCGACCTTTATTGAGATGCTTGGGATCAAACGAGTCACAGATAATTGTATCCGAGTTGCATGACGGCGAAGGCGTGGCTCATTGTGGTTACAAAGCATTGATAAGAATAATGTTTCTCACCAGATTTTATTGGCCAACGATAACTGCTGATGCTCAGCAGATAGTGAAAACCTGCGACACTTGTCAAAGATTCTGAAATGCGATCAACATATCCGCGGCCCCTTTAGAATCGATATCCGAAGGCCTACCATTTGACCGATGGGGAATCGATCTAGTTAGGCCATTACCAATGGCATCCGGTGGTAGACAAATGATCGTAGTGGCCGTGGATTACTTTTCCAAATGGGTAGAAGCCAAGCCTTTATCGGGAACGAGAACCAAGGATATCATCAAATTCATTCAGTAGAATATCTTCTATAGGTTCGGGGTACCTCAGAAGCTCACCATGGATAACGTACCACAGTTTGACAATGGTGAGATGAAATCTTTTTGTGCGACCCACCGAATTAGGCAATGCTTTTCTGCCCCTTTTCATCCTCAGGCGAACGGGAAAATCGAAGTTACGAACCGAACCATCTTGGACGGACTCAAAAAGAACCTAGAAGGAAAGGCTGGCAAATGGCCGGATTACTTGCAAGAAGTATTGTGGGCTTACCGAACTACACCTCGAACGGCGACTAAAGAATCACCTTATGCCGTGGTATATGGAATGGATTTTGTCACCCCAGCAGAGTCAATCTTCCCGTCTTTTCGAGTCGGGAACTATGATAGGCATAAAAATGAGGAGGACAGACGCCTAGCTCTAGACCTAATCGAAGAAAAAATCAGTCGAGCTCAACTGAATTCCTTACACTATCAGACTTTAATGAGGAGCCGGTATGCGTCAAAAGTGCGTCGGCGAGAGTTCAAAGTCGGGGATAAGGTTCTGAGAAGAGTTTTTCTGCATACCAAAGACAAAAGCCTCGACAAACTCGCCCCAAACTAGGAAGGACCGTACAAAGTGATGGAAAGAGTTAAGAGCGGGACGTATCGATTACAGGACAAGCACAGACGTTTGTTGAGGCTCCCGTGGAACATTGAACATTGAACATTTAAAGCTATATTTAGAGTAATTTTGTTAGTCTTTGTAATCATTGGTTATGTAAAAACTTTGGTCGGGGATGTACTATTTCCTACCTCGGTGGCGCGAGAAGTATTAAAAGGGAGTCCGTTAGCTGACGAGCTGATGGACAACTTTTGGCGATCTTAATTGATCAATAGAACCTTAACAAGTTTTTCAGTATTTGACTGATCCACATTTTATTCCCGACCCTATGGGAAAATTTTCATTTCAACATTGATCAACAAAACCTTAACAGGTTTTTCAGTGTTTAAATGATCCACATTTGATTCCCGACCCTATGGGAAAATTTTCAATTCAACATTGATCAACAGAACCTTAACAGGTTTTTCGGTGTTTAAACTGATCCATATTTTATTCCCGACCCTATGGGAAAATTTTCAATTCAACATTGATCAACAGAACCTTAACAGGTTTTTCAGTGTTTGACTGATCCACATTTTATTCCCGCCCTATGGGAACATTTTTTTTAAACAATGGAAACATTCATGCCAAACCGGATACCGAGTCACGAAAACGTATTAAAGAACACGTCAAGACTCTGAAAATTTATAAACTAATCAATTACAACACAAGTCAAACGGGTTTTACCGACCCGGAGATTACAAAATTTCGATAAAAAAACAAAGGGGGGCAGTTTAAGCGTTTTCATCCTCAGGCTCAGTCTCGGTATCCTCCAACTCTTCATCCTCGCAGATCACACCGGATGGGCGATCGACTCTGAATCTTTGACACTAGCAACTGCCTAGCTCGGTCGTCGCGGTCTTTTCTGACCCGCGCAAAGGTTTTTTCAACTTTCTTCAGCTTTTCCTCCAAGAGCCTTTGTGCTGCCTCCCCCTTCAATACTTCCTCTTCAAGCGCAGCAACTTTCGACTTTGCTTCCGTCAGCTTCTGGCTTAGCTCCCCTGCCCGCCGATATTTCATCGCCAAAGGCACGTTCATATTATATAAAGACAAAGACAACCCGTCTGTTATCCGCAAAGGAAAGGTATGAGGACCTCCAGGCACTGACAGCACATGCAGTTTAGTACCACTAGATGACGCCACGGTACCTTTTGATTTCTTCGAGGCACCAGCATTGTCACCATCAGGGATCACCACTACTGGATCACTTTCGACCGGTGCTGCTGCGGGATCGGCTACATCACCACCCTTGACCTCCCATATTGCTAAAAAAGCGCCGGGATGGTCGCATTATCGACAAGGGCAGGAGCGGCGGCAGCTCCGCTCTCCTTCGCGCGTTTTGATCTTTTGGCTTGAGAGTCATCCGTCTCGGCCTTTCCCTTCCACTTCTTGGCCAACTCCTCGAACCGACGGGCCTCGCCATCCTCAGCAACAACTTCATTTTTTTCCCCACCGCGTCGACCCCTTCAGCCTCGGCATTTTCCTGCTCGGCCTCTTCGTCCGATTTGGAGCGCTTGCTGGGAGCCTTATTGCGCTTCGGAAGGAACAAGTGTGCATCGGGCGCGTCTATCTTCGCGACCAAATCCACCGAGCTAGGTGGTTGGCGCAGCTGCTCCAAGGTGAGCGGTTCAGACGAGCAACGTCAGAGGTTACTCGTGATCAGTTGCCTCTGGTTCTCATTGGAATAGGGGCGGCCGTTTTCTCAACAACTGCTAAGGAAGACGAACCGATGCTTCCAGCCTTTGTCGCCTTCAAGGAAATCATTCACAATCTTCCAAGTATTGGCCAAGGAAGAATAGAAGAAGGGTGACTTGGGAGATTTCGAGAGTCATGACATGGCTATATACTCATTCATCGGCATAACCCGACCCGATAGGCGTGAGACCATTATGCATGACATCAGCGTATACCACGCGTTGGGCGTTAGCTGTGAGGGGCAGATGATAAGGGTCTTGAAATACAGAGAAATCTTAGGATCCAGAGGAAACCTGAGGCCCTAGTTGAAGAGCTCTATGAAAATGATGATCCCCCGCGACCGAACATGCACTAGCGTCTCTCCAGGAGCGGGGAATCGTACAGTGACGCACTCCGGGATTCCCCACCGGATTAGAAGCTTTGCCTGTTCTGCGACAAATAAGTAAAGGTATTTGCCTTCAAAGAGGGAAATGACGTTGTCCCCGGGAAACCGACGATGGTAAGTTGTAGTCATGACCGCCTCAATCTATGCGGGAAGAGGCTCTTCGGGAGGAGCAACAACATTGCCAACAGCGTAAACACCTTCCCTAGTAGCCAAGACGTCCGCCTCTGGCTCTTCAGCATTTCCTTCCGGGACCGCATCGGTTTTAGGGGGTTGGCCACCGGAGGGTCGACCGTAGAGCTGTTAGGGGGCCTCCCAACCCGTTAACCCGCCCGGGACCGGATCGGTAAGGCCCGCCCGAGACCGGTCCGGATAACTTAGAGAGCGGGTTGGGAGCCAAAATTTTGGACCGATTTACTTACCGGTCTGGACCGGTCCGCCCGGTAACCAGCCCGGTAAGGGAGATATATAATATTTTTTCCTAACCTATGTATATTTTTTACTAAAACCATAAAAAAAAAATTGTGATAAACTAACAAACCCGCCCGTTAAGAGTCGGACCGGACTGACTCGACTCTTAACGAGCCGGTCCCGGTCCATCATATTTGGCTCCCTTCGCTTAGCGGTCCGGCTCGACCCGCCCGGTAGCTTAACGAGTCGGTCTCGGTCCCGTCCAAACCCGGACCGACCCGACCCGATAACAGGTCTAGTCGACCGGTCGGGCAAGAGATTCTATAAAACTGGAGCTACTTCCGGTGCGGACGAGCATCAATTCTCTTTGCTGTTGACGAGCACGCTCGACCTCCAGATCTTGACGGTCCAGATCTTGTTGGGTAACGCCCAGATGGGTACGCGTGGTATTAACGTCGGTCCGGTACCCTTGTATGGAGGGTATGAGTTGGACTATATCGGGAGAATTACCTCCCGTAGGCGAAGTCGAGGTGGTTGAGTCACCCATAGAAAGAAACCTAGATTTGCCTTGACGTCTGGGAAGAAAAGGGGTCGGGATAGTATGAGAATTTACCTTCGATGGCGTTGGGCGGTCGAATTGAGTAATAGGGGAGTGTGAAGAAAAGGGGTCGGTACTCTTCAGCTCGGTCGCTAATACTGGCCCAGTCGACAAACCCAAATACAAGCTCTTTCTTCTTTTTCGGTTTTTGTTTTAGCTTCGGGTTCTTACTTTTCATAAACCTTGCTCTCTCTCTCTCTAGAAAAATCCGGGCAGCACTTTATAAATCCGGAATTCCTCTAAGAGCGATTCTTGCGAGTAAGGTATTTATATGCAACACCACTTAACCGCTTTACGTATGGGGGAGTCCAAACGATGAAAAGCAGCGGGAAGTCGAAGGGTCTTTTGGAAAGATGTGCAGACCAGCATGCTTCGAATAATCGGACGACACGTGTAGTTTTAGCTCAGGTTATCGTCGTAGGCCTGCACCAGCTAGCTAAGATTGATACGCTAGATGGGCTTCGTATGCCCGATTTATTTTCCAAAACCTAATTACCCGTTTAGGCCCATGAGGGATCTGTCAATCAGGGTCACTGGCAGGCCCATGATGATGGAGTTAGTGTATGGACACTTCGTAGCCGTCCCAGAAGCTTTAACAGGGTATAACGGGACATGCATCGTTCGGGAGAGAGCGGTCAATCGGGGAACGCTTCTTCAATCCATGCCAATACCGAGGTATTCTGCTCAATTGATACCGAGGCTACCTAGTCATTCGATACAGGGAGATAGAGGACAGAGGCATCTCGGGCTAATACATATACAAGTCTTCATTCCCGGCGCTCTTGAAGACTGGGGGCTACTGATAAGGGAGTAATTTGCCGATCTCAATAAAAAATGAGTTAATTGCAAAAAGGAGAAATGAAATATGCCCATTATTGTATTTATTGTTTATTAAGAAACAATTTGTAAATAAAATAGTTTGTAAAGGTCTAATGGTGAAATAATACAAGACCACCAAGGACATAAATGGGACCCACCTTCCCCACTATAAAAGGAAGCCCATTTATTCTTTAGACTTTGAGCTTTAGTCACATCAGGTCCAAGATCCAAGATCCATTATCCTAGTCATTTATTCTCTCATCGTTGGCATTTATTCTCTCATCAGAAACAACGAAAAATTTAAAGGGGCTGGTATTAGTGTTTATGCTTTGATAAAATTAATTACAAAAAATTATTCAGGGATTGGACATCTCTAATGTTCTTACCAGCAAATACTGGGCAAAAGTCAGTGATGCTGGTCTAACATTAGGATGTCTGTCCCAGCAAAACGTTGACGCCTCTTGCCTCAGCAATGAAGAATCCTGTGGTGCTATGATCTTTAGGAACTATGAAGGAACTATCATCAACAACTCAAGCAATTGTTTTGGAAATCTAACACCTCTGGTTGCTGAAACCAGAGCGTTTCTTGAAGGTCTTATGATCTGCAGACAAAGGAACTAGTTTAATGTTGACATAGAGACAAATTGTTTGGCTCTGATTGATATATTAGAGAAAAAGAAAAACCCTTGGTATCTCAAGTCTATAATCCCTATATGCAGAAACCTTCTCTTACCTTCAATGTCGATTTGTTTTGTCTCTCGTGTGCAGAAGAGGGCTGTTGACTGGCTCACTAAGAGGACATTGAAATGTAAAGAGAAAACATATTTCTCTCATTTAATGCCCCTAAACCTCTGTTGTCGATTGTACTTCTTGAAAGTCTCGGTTTATGCTACATAAGTTCTCCTTCTACTTTGTAGTCGCGGCGTTTATCGAGTGGATAAAATCAAAGCTTATATAAGGATTTATTTGATAAGAAGTGCTGATTTGCAGAAGATTGAGAAATGATTAAAGCTGGAAGTTTTCTAGGGTTTCGTAGAACATAATTTGGGGATTTTCCTTCTGAGGAGTGGATTTGAAGATAAAATGAAATAAATTTTCGAGCTGAATAAGCCTCAAGCTCATGCAGTGATGGGAATGTTTGTCGCAGAGTGTTTTTTTTTACTTTTATTTAATAATAACTTTTGCTGGATAATGAGCGGTTTGTCACCATCCATGTTGGTTTATTTAAAATAAAATATATGATAGTAGCTTTTATTGGATGATAGTCAAGTTGGTATGACAGAATTCAAGTATTTTAATTTTAAATAATATCAAATCTCGATTTAGTCCGATTTAAAGATTGGCATTTGATCTATGTATTTGGTTTTTTGCTTATTGATATTCAAAAAGTTTATTCATGTAAGCTCTATATTAAATTTAGAGAGAATAATATTCTTTGGTCTAATTTCATTTGTTGTATTTATTGCAAAGACAAGCATCCTCCTTCAATTAAACTATTTTAAGCAAGGTTTTCATATTTGGAAGAGACTATCTAAAATCAAGATCTATGTTGAGAGTCATATCATCTGGAAGATAGGCCAAGGAAATATGGATTTTTGGAAGGACAAGTGGTTTGATAAATTCCCCCTCATTCAGTTCGAAGTTAACATAGACAACAGCTGGTTCAAGGGTGCTAAAGTCAACTATTATTGGAACAACAACGAATGGAATCTGAACATAATAAGTCATCTTCTTTCTCCTAATAACTATAACCTAATCTCTACACTATCTATTAATAATCAGGAGAATGATTCATTTGTTTGGAACCTATCTAAAGATGGATGCTTTAACATTAAAGATGCTATTAACAACATTAGGATTAGATACAACCATTCTTCCTTATATGCTATGATATGGAACCAAATAACTTCTAAAAATGCTCATTTTTACAAAGGAGGTTGATTAAAAGTCTTTTACCTACTAATTATATTATGCAACTTAAGCATATCTCTATTGTGTCCAAGTGCCAATTTTGCAGAAACTCTGACACAACCATCTATTCATATCATGTTCTTTTGCTTGGAGCCTTTGGTATTATTTTGCAGAATTATTCAAGATAATAATCAACAAGTTTATGACTTCTATACATTTACTAAGGTGTTGGTTCTCATCTTCTCCAATCAAGGTCCATATTAAAACTATCTTGTCTATCATCATAAATTGGACTATCTGGCAAACCAAAAACAAAGTAAAGATAAAAATGGGTGCATTTTCTCCTATTCAATCTATTAATCACATTAAATACATGATATCTAGCCTTGATAATTCTAACATCTTAAGAAAAAACATTGGAAAGAATTTGAAAATACAACTATTGTGATGGACTGTATCAACCACATCAAATTAAGCAAGAAAGTTACCTACCTAACTTGGAAGCCTCCTATCCCTAGCAGATGGAAGCTTAGCACCGATACTAGCTACCTTCCCTCTGGTGAATCCAGTGGTAGCATCACCATTCGTGATAACAATGGCAGCATCACTCATGGTTACAACAATCTCTATGGAAAACTATCTCCAATCCAAGATGCGGCCAGGTCTTTACATGACGATCTTCTCATTTGCAAATTATGGGTCTCAATACAATTGGCATAAAATCAGATTCAAAATTTCTTGTTAACTTTCTCTTCTGGCCAATATCCTTTGTTTTTGGATTTTATTCTTAAGAATACTAGAAAACTGATTTCTCCTTCTATGAATCTAAATCATATCTACAGAGAGAAAAACCAAGCAGCCGACTGGCTTGTAAGGTGGACTCTAAAGTGTAAGACGAAGATGGATTACCATAACTTCTAGGCTTCTAATATGCTCGAATCTATATGTTTTCTTGAGAGTATAGGATTGTGTTACTTTAGAAGAAACTAATTTCGGAAATATCTTTCAATCTCTCAGTGATCTAATTTCTATTTTATGCATGAATAGTTGGAAATATTTTACTCTTTCATAATTTATCTAGTTTAAAGAAGAGTATCTTACCTTATTTTGGGTCTCGGGCTTCCAATCACATCAATTTTCTCATCTTCTTCAATTTATCTCCAACAAAATTTGCTTCTGTTTTATGATTTCGATAGTAACAGTCATCAATTCCTACTCGAGATGAGTAATACTATATTTTCTGCTTGATTTACCAAGATTGATCGTATTGAGATTCTTTCCAAAGATAATTCAAGTTTTCAACCAAGATTCTGATTTCCAAAGCTAAGCCTTACCGATTCTTCTTTGTGATGCGATAAGTCATCCCCTTCAGACTCTGTTTCTCTCTAAAATCATTTCTATCTTAGTCAATTTTGTTTAAATTGAAGATTTGGGGATCTTTCATCTCCTTTCCTACATGTCTTTCAATCTAGAATGGATATTCTTTAAGGAAGCTTTCATTTGGTCTCCTCAATTAGGAGGGCATTTTAGGTTGATTTTTTTTCCCCTTTATACTTTCCGTCAAATTTAGTGTGTGGGTCATATTCTTTGTTTTCATATAGTTATATTTGTTCTTCAATCAATAGAAGTGTGTTAGCTTGAAAAAAAATACCGGGCCAAAACTATTTTTATTTGGGAAAATCATAGTGAAGTCCAAACCGAAATTATTTGACTATTTTTATAATATCCTTTTGTTATTATATAATATTTATGTTTAAGATTTTGTTAGATTTTTTATGGTTAGAGTTTGCTGATAATTTATTAAAGTTTACATCATTAATTTTTTTTAATAACGAAATAGTTATATAATCATATTTTTTTCATAGGTTAATTTTCATGTTTGCAATTAGATAAGAAAATAATAAAAAAATATTAAAACATTTTTGTTATAAATTTTATTAACCGTCAAACTTCTCTAATGAGTTTGTTGTTTCTAAAAGATAATGAAACATATCAAAGAAGTGACTGTAAAATTTCCAAATCCTATTAAGTTTTCATATACCTTTTTATATTTTGTTTTTTTTGTTTTAGTGACTGATCAATAGAATTAAAGTCAATGTACCAATGGACTGAAAACCAATGTGGAATTGTGAATTCAACGATAGGCCATTTCAAAAATCTTCTCAATAGTCATGTCAATTATCCTAACATTTCTAAAATCAAGGTCATTCCCAAACTCATCAATGATCAGGATAACATCAATTTCCTCACCATTCCTAATGAAGAGGAAATTCTTCAAGCTATTAAATCTCTAAACAAAAATAGCATATATGGAGTTGATGGATTCAACTCCAGATTATCAATTTTTTTGTCCATCATTAAAGATAATCTTTGCAATTCTATCAAAGCTTATTACAATGGCTTTTATGCTCCTGGTGGAATGTTTTCCACTGATATTTGCTTGATTCTAAAAAAAAGCTCTCTCTAACTGGCAAAACTATAGACCTATTGGTCTTTACTCAGTTTTCAACATACTATTTCTAAAGTTATAAACAATGGATTAGTCAAGATTCTTCCCAAAATCATCTCTCTTAAGCAAAGTGGTTTTGTGGATTATGGGCAGATTAATGATCATTCTCTTATAACTCAAGATATGGCTCATAATATTAATAAAAAATTAGAGGAAATAATATTATCTGTAAGTTGGACATGTCAAAAGCATTTCACATAATAAGCTTCCAATTTATATCTTGTCCTTGAATGTTTTGGTTTCAACCAACAATTAATAAAATTAATCAAAAAAAGTATTTAATATGTTAACTTTTATATCATAAAAAATGGGTATGCTCGTGGTTATTTTAAGTCTAGTAATAGTGTTAGGCTATGTGATCCTTTATCACCTAGCCTTTTCATCATTGCTGATGAATTTCTTGTTAGAGGTTTTAAAAATCTTTTTCTTGCCAATCAAGCAATACATTATCATTGTAGAAGCAACCTTCACATACATGTTCTTGCATATGCTGATTATGTAATCATTTTTATGAATGGTTCCATCATAAACATTAAAAAGTATGTAACTTCCTTGAATATTACCAAAACATTCATGGCCAAATTATTAATAAAGATTTTTTTTTCATTATTTATAATAAATGTGCATAGTCAACAATATCAGTCACACGTCTGGTTTCAATCATAGCCTTCTCCTTTTTAAATACCTTGGCATTGGTATTCCATCTTTTAGCTGCTAGTCATCTTTATGGTAAAAATACATCTATTATTTCGGAAATATGAGTTCTTTTAGATAGGCTTATCTTATGTTCTACCAATAACTTTACCTATGTTAATATAGAGTCAGATTCACACACCTTAATTGAAATGTTAGGATCACGAAAATGTCCTTGATTTCCCTCTCCTATTATGTATTGTTGTAGATCTCTTATTACTTCCAATATGAGTATAAAACATATATATCATGAGAAAAACGTGGCTGCGGATTGGATTGCTAAGTAGGTTTCAAACTCTAAATCAAATTATAATTTCTAAAACTTCAACACTCCAGCCAAGTGAAAATCTATTAGTTATTTGGAAAGTATCGACATGGGCTACCTTAGGTTAGCCAAATAACTTTTGAATCTAAATGTGGAATTTTTTTGCTACTAACCTCAAGACGGGATCTTTCCTGATTAATACTATTTTATATTTTTTCATATAACTTACAGGTTATTACAGTACCAAAAGGAAGTCTTTGAAGGGATCGATATAAAGATGTATCATGGACTGCTTCTTGAGTTGATTTTTTTTTATTTTGATTCTTGCATTGTAAATCATAGTACTATTAATTACTTGTTGTAAGGACTTTGGACTATGTTACTTTTCCTCAAGTTACATCTATGTAACTTTAAATTCAATAGAATTTGAATTTTTCCAAAAAAATATATTTGTTTGTTATAGTTTAGCACACTCCTATTATGAACATCTGGCATTCTCGATTTGAAAGAAAAAGTTGTGTGATATTAAAAGAATATGACATTGCTATAAACATTATCAAAATTGATTTGACTCGCCGAAGATATAATCCTTTGAAAGGTGTGGAATTGATTTGTCATTGTTTATTTTATATTTTTTTAATTTATATACTTATCCTATTATTTTTTATTTTTAAAATTAACATTTTTAAGATATCGAAGTTCGGCTATTCTAACATTATTTTTTATAAATTTTGTATAGTATATTGGCTGGAATATATTTGATATTGTGCGTGAAATATATTATAAGTTTTACGCTCTTGGCTAGGAAGTAACGAGTATGTAATGAAGTTTTCTTTGGTTTAAACGATGGTTAAAAATGACCTCGTTTATATTGACGATTGTGATGCAATTGGTTATATTCGGTGAAGTACATGACAAAATTCTTTGATCTATAGCGAATTCATCAAGAATCATCGCTCGAGTTTAGCGAAATCGTATTAAACAGTAACTGAGAGTGATTCATTACTATCATTATTGTGTCATGGTTCTCTTCGAAGTGTCACATGTTGCGGTTTCAATTTATAGCTTGCAATTCAAAAAAAAGTTGTTACTTCAAGAGTTGTCGTTCAATGTTAGGTTTTAAAGAGTTATGGTTTAATATTTTTTTTATGAGGTAGAGCTTATTGTTTTGGTTTATTAGTTATATTTTTTTCTCTTTTGTAGAGATTAATGTTAAAAGATAGACAGGGGTGTGCGGGAAAAAAATAATAATTTTATGAACTCATATGTAAGAGATTCAAAAAAAATTAACGACATATAGAAAGCTAATATAAAATAAGATTTTTTACTGAGCAACTTTTGTATCTAAAACTTGATTTTTTAAACCTTGTTGGCCTAATTTTATCTCTAGCAAACAAAACACAAATTTTGTAAGATAATTTTTTTTTCCGAATCCATTAGTATGTAAATACTAAATTGTCAACATTCTCTTCAATAAAAAAATCATTACGCATCCATATTTGATAAACTCGTGATTTGTTGGGAAATTAAAAGTTATTTTTTGAGTTATTGGTAACTATAATTTTATTTAAATATTGTTTATTTTATATGAACCAATGTTTCTTTTTTTATTCGCATTTGATAAAAATTAAAATTAAAATTAAAATTAAAATTAAAATTAGATTTTGTGGGAGCTAGAGATAACATTCTTGTGTATTTGTTAAAATCTAAATTATTTTTTGATTTTTTTGAAATGGAAAAAAGATAATCGAAACAGTTAAATGAATTGTGAGTTAAATGTATTTTTTTTCCAAAATACAAAATATGAAATAATAGTAAAGTCTAAGATGCAAAATGCAAAATAAAGGTTAAATGAGAAATAAAGGTGAAATGAATTGCGAAATAAATGTTAAATTTATTTATTTTCAAAACATTACAATAAGGGCTAAATAATTTTTTTTTTTCCGGAAGGAACCCGCAATAGCTACTCAGAGTGCAATGTGTGCGCACAGGCTAAACCCTCAGTCTGACGCGATAGCCTGCAAACCAACGCCAGAAGGTAAACCACACAAGGTGACAGGCTCAGCCGAGAAAGCGTATATAGAGGGACTCGAACTCATGACCGTTTGGTTATAAGAATGCCATACTCAACCAACTCGGCTACCCCCTTGGAGGCGGGCTAAATAAATTGTAAAATACACAATAAGGATTTAATAAATTGAAAAAATAAGGGTGAAATAAGAAATATGAAATAAAAGTTAAATAAATTGCGAAATACAAAATAAAGATTAAATGTGATTTTTTCTCTTCTAAAATACAAAACATGAAATAATGCTAAAATAAAAGACAAAATGTGAAATAAGTGTTAAATTCAATTTTTGTTCAAAATACAAAATATACGAAGGATAGAATGGATGGCCAAATACAAAATCAAACACATATTACAACTTATTTTAACCATTATTTTGCAATTTGGTAGGACGAACAAATAAAATAAAATATATTATTTATAGATAGGGATGGCAATGGGTCGAGATAAGTGCGGGTATAGCTAAACCCGTAACCCATCTCGTCTATATTTTTTCAAACCCATATCCTAACTCGTACCCGTCGGGTAATAATATTTTTTTCCCACACCCGAATCCGCCGGGTTCGGGTAGCCATTGAAGTTATTTTTTTATTAAAAAAACTAACCACTGGTTTCTAGATTTAAACCAATTTTATTAAAAAAAACACTCTAACCTAATGCTAATTGTTATCTATTAATAATTAATACATAGTTTTGGTATATGTTATTAAATCAATTTCTTCTAATTTAATTAGTTATATTATTAGTTCGTCTTAAGTTTGATACTAATGGCAGAAAAAAGAAAAAATGTTTAAAAAGTATAAATCATCAAATTTAATATTTAAATCTAGAATATTATTTTGTGATCTATTAATAATTAATATACGATTTTGGTATATGTTAGTAATTTTTTTATTTAATAAATAATAATATTATTAGAACAGAACAAAAAAAATTTAAAAGAATAAATTGAAAAATCAAATTTAATATTTATATGATGAAAGATATCTTTTAAAATATAACGTATCTAGTAACAGTTAACAAATAGTTTTTATTTTTATAATATTATTAATAATTAATATATCGTTTTGGTATATGTTAGTATCTTATAAATTTAACTAATAATATTAATAATATTAGACCGATAGTATCAGTTTTTTTTGAGAAAAATAAAAATTATTAATTTTTTTTGAAAAACTACTTTTAATGTTTAAATAGAATAATATTTTTCAAAAATATATTATATATATTAGTAGATAATATATGGTTTCTGTATTAAAGAATACAAATATTAATATTAATAAATTTATTTTAAAGCTTGATAAATAATATTAAATAATATAATATTTTATATAATATTAATTTAACGGGTACTCATCGAGTATTACTCAGTGGGTCGGGTTCGGGTTGGGTACCCGTGAGAAATTTCTTAAACCCATAACTCATCCCATACCCGGCGGGTAGTAAATTTTCAAACCCACAACCCATCAGTGGGAAATTTTTTAACCCATAACTCATCCCATCGGATCGGCTCGGGTCGCGTACCCGCGGGTTCGAAAAAATTATCATCCCTATTTATAGATCTAGTTTGGTTCGTTTAAAAAAACAAAACCAATAATATTTTCAGATATTATTTCCGAATTAGAGTTAGAAAGACATGTGCTTTAAAAATTTAAAACACAAAATAAAATGATATTTTTTAAATTCCTACTTGAATATAATAAAAATTATCATATAAATACATTGGGCATACCGAGGCTAAAACAATGGTATAACTATCAAATCTCCAAAATAAGTGTCTTACAAAGAATCACTATAAAAACATTATTATTTTCTATGTTTACAAAAAAAGTTCATAAGCTGTAATTTATATGCGTAAACAATTATATAAACATGTGTTTTGATAGTGTGAGTGGTGTGTCGATAGAGG
The DNA here is from genome assembly GCA_036936605.1 of Limnanthes douglasii subsp. nivea. Classification (NCBI taxonomy): domain Eukaryota; kingdom Viridiplantae; phylum Streptophyta; class Magnoliopsida; order Brassicales; family Limnanthaceae; genus Limnanthes; species Limnanthes douglasii. Next base: position 215,897,421 of record JAUPFV010000004.1, read on the forward strand.
AGTCATTTGATTAAAATTAGTCATATATGATAAACTCTGCAAGTAAATGCCACATTTTTTGCTTTATTCCTCCAGGAAGTTCATTTTGCATCCTTGTTAAGTCCTGCACTTTCCAACGTAGTTGTTTTTATTCTAATATCCATATATCCCCGTATTTCGCTCCCAATCGTATTACTAAATGAACATGTAAATAATAGATTTCAGGTTGTTTCGAGATGATCTCCGGACATGTGTCACGCTTGGTCATTCTTAATATATATGATTATTTCCCTCGTTCGAAGCATACTTTCCATGTCAAGCCACCACAAAGATATATGTTTTGATGTGATATACGAGCTCCATATGTATTTATCCATGGCCTATGAACAACCCTGGTCTAAAGAAATTGTATGCACTCTTATTTTCTCCTAAATATTTTGAATTCCACGTTTATAACTTTGCATGGACTGCTTGAAAAATGGTGAGTGTATGTTGCATACTGCTTAATCCCAAACATATTCTCGTGCAATATAGACTTGGTTAACCCATTAGATCCGTAGAGAGTCCTTATGGGAAACAATGTTCTAAGAAACTAAGAAATAAGGAAACAATTTTAATGATTTCAAATCTGTAAGGCCAAGTTCACCTTCGGTCTTTGGTAGACATATTTCATCCCAAGCAATCAAATATTTTTTTGAACCTCAAAGGAACGTTTGACACAATTTAAGAATGGGTATGGCTAAATTGGGGCCCAATTGGCTGACCAGCCCCAATTTTAACCATACCCATCAAAAATATAAGTAGCCCCAAACTAATACCCAAAAAACCCTTCGTTTTTTTACTAAGTCAAAACCCTAAACACTAACCATTCCCACTTCTAAAACAGCCCCAACCCAAAATCAGCCCCAAAACCCTAAAACCTCTCCAAACTCCAAACTTCTACAATCTTGCAAAATCAGCCCCAAATTCAAATCCGAAGATCTCTACACATTAACAACAACTCAAGAACTACAATGGACAAAGGAAAAGAGTAAGTTTTTACTCTTAAATGTACTTTCTTTCTATATTTGGTTTAGGTTAGGTTTTTTGATTTTGATGCTAGGTTAGGTTTGTTTGTGGCTGATTTGGTGTTATATGTTGTTTATAGTTGTCTAGTAATGCTAGGGTATGCTAGGTTAGGTTGTTTGTGGCTGATTTAGGTAGTTTTTCGAGCTTTTGGTTTGTCTTCAATGGCTGTATCGGGGTTCCCCCGCCGGGTGAATGGCCTAATACCCGGCGGGGGAACCTTTTTTTTTTGCACGTGTTCTTGTTCACCCGCCGGAGTGTAGGCCATTCACCCGGCGGGGACCAAGAACAACTGGGTTTGCCCAGGTTCCCCCGCCGGATGAATGCCCTACACCCCGGCGGGGGACACCTGGGAAAACCCAGGTGTTCTTGATCCCCGCCGGGTGGACCACGATTCACCCGGCGGGTGAAAACTAAATTATTTAGTTTTTAGTTTTCACCCGCCGGGTGAATAATTGTCACCCGGCGGGTGAAAACTCAAAATTAAATTATTTAGTTTTCACCCGCCGGGTGAAAATATCTTACCCGGCGGGGAAGACCTGTTGGGAGAAATTTTTGCCTATATTTTTATGTATATTTTATAAGTTCTTCTAACTTTTTTCTCTAATGTTTTGCAGACAACACGAAGCACCTCGCCTAACCAAGGAGAAGGCGGCCAAGGCGGCAAGAAAAGGTGAAGGTAGTAGCTGACGGCCGGTGGTCGCCGCTAGGCCGGAACGTGGGGAACGGACAGAGCGTGTTCGCCCCCACCGCGAGGTGCGCGAGGAGGGCGAGGACCCGACCGAGCGATCGTTGCGGCATCGGAAATTCGATGCCACCAGGGATGCCCCACATCGATGATCTTCTCCTCCACGAGAGGTGCTCCCCATCCGACGGCGTGCCCTAGTGGACGAGGAGGAGGAGGATACGGAGGAGGAAGAAGCGGAGGTCCCGTTGCCACCACCTCGAAGAGAGGTCCGTGCCGAAGGGCCTCCAACCGATGCGGAGGGATGGAAAAATCTTTTCCTATCCCAAAATAGTGTGCTTCTCTTCCCCGAGTATGCGCAGCACGAGGCGTACTACGCCTTCAAAAACGATGTAAGTTAATTAATTTATTATTTTTTTGTTTACTTAAATTCATTTTTTAACATTGTAGTTATTTTTGAATTTTTTTACAGGCGCGCTAGGGCATTACGGTGCAGTCGAAGTATGGTTTGCTTGGTCAGTGGGACCTTAGCAAACAACTGGGGGTTAGGGCCTACCTAGAGGAGACACCATTTTGGCCCTTGATGCGGCATTTACCGAGGTTCAACAACCACGTCCAGTTGGCGGAGGTCTTCGGTGAGAGGTGGCACCAGGAGACGAACACGTTCCAGTTCTCCTTTGGGGAGATGACGATGACACTGGACGACGTGTATGTGATTACGGGCCTCCCGGATGAGGGGAGAATTATTGACCTCTTCAGGCCTGATCCGATAGAGGCGACGTATGCACGGTATGGGGAGCTATTGGGAGTTTCGGCTGCTGATGTGCAGCAGGAAATGGAGGCGCATGACGGGAGCGGATTCGGCCTCCGATGACTTAGGACCACATTCTTGGGGGAAGCATACTTAGATTCCAACGCCGCCTGAACTCCGGAGATGAAGCAGGCAGCAGCTCGGGCATATATCCTGTTCTTCCTCGGGTGTACGATCTTCACCAACACGAGCCAGAAGAACATCCAGTGCGATTTCCTCCACCACCTCGAGGACTTAGAGAAGGTTGGTGAGTACGCATGGGGGACTTGTGCGTTGGTGTGGCTGTACAAGAGTTTGGGAGGCATCTCGAAGCACTCCTTGAAGACCTTGGTCGGCTTCTCGGCCTTGTTCGAGTGTTGGGTCTATGACCACTTCCCCGTCTTCCGCGCGCCAGTGAACAATGGTTATAGCCCGACGGATCCGAAGATGCTGGCGTGGTTGCCGAAAAAGATCCCGGTATCATTAGCTCGGGGGAAGCCGTACTACCGTGAGATCCTTGCGGCTCAAGGAGAAAAGGATGTAAGTTATCTTTTTTACGTTTACTTAAATACATCTACTTTATATAAAATGTTTGACGTGGAAATAATTTTTTTTGTAGGTTATTTTCCGACCTTACGAGGATGTCCGTGAGGTATGGCCGGAGCAGGCAATAGGGTTGTACCGAAACCCTATTCGCTTAATGATGGTGAGCGAGGCATATCACCCCGACCGAGTGATGCGCCAGTTTGGTTGGATCCAAGAAAAACCGCTCGACCCCCTCGTTGCTAGAACCGGTCTTGGTAGAGGAGACCATCTTCGGTATCCGGTTCAGGTTAGGCATTGGACGCAGTGGAGGGAGCACCTATACGTGATCGATAGGTATTCGAGGCCTTTGGAAGGGAGTACTCACACCTCGTCCCCCCAGTACAAGGCGTACGTGAAGAAATATGGGTGGTTTAATATCACACCTCGGGTTCTTACGGAGACGTCGGCGGTCGATGTGGTGAATACGATGAATCGTATTCGGCCGTTAGACGACTCGAATGACGAGATAGTGGCTTTTGGGAGGAAGGTTATGGAGCTTACGGCACCGTGGCTTCTTATTATTATGCTTGGATTTTTTATATGCTTGTTGTTCTAGTTGTGAACATTACCTTACGTTTAAACTTGTTGACATTTGGGTTAGTTTTTTTCTTTAAAAACTTTGTTGTTGTATTTTAGTTTGAAGTTAAGAAAATATTGAGTTTGTTTAATTATAGTTCGTTCTTGCCGTTTAATTTAAGTTATCTAATTCAATCAATATACTCATTCACTTTCTAGTCTTAAACAAACAAAACATGTTATAAGTTGGTACTTTTTTTTAAAAAAAAATGAACCCTTCCCCGCCGGTTCAACAATTTTCACCCGCCGGTTGAATACTTCCCCAACGGATGAAAATTACTCCGCCGGCGGTGTTGAATTGTCAACCGGCGGGGCTAGACCCTAACCCCGCCGGTTGACATCGAGTGGAAATTCTGAAATTTCCACTCGATCCCCCGCCGGTTGATAAATATTCAACCGCCGGGGAAGTATTCACCCGGCGGGTGAATATTGTTGACCCGGCGGGGAAGGGAACCACAACCCATCCTCAATGTTTTTTGAGGATGGGTCACCCGCCCGCCGGTGTGAAAATTCGGCACCGGCGGGGTGAAAATTCCCCCCGGCGGGGTAAGTGTGATTTTTTTTTAAATTTTTTTTGAAGTATTTTATTTGGTGAACCGGCTGGTGACAAGTCATGGACCGGCGGGGACCTAATACATTTGTTGCCCTCGCCAAAAAATAATTCGCGCCATATGACTCTCCCGCCAAATGAAACTCCCGCCAACGATATACTTCCATTATAAATATACAAGTGTTAACGAGCAACATGGCATCCATCAAACACTTAGAAACAAATGGAGTTTACCGCTAATGACGACTACTATATGTTTGTAGCAGTCAAGGATTCCCAGGCCGAGTTGGGTGAAGATAGGAGTGATGCATTTTTTGAAAGGGTTTTGTGTCATATGTATTACAACTACGGCTATTTAGAAACTGGAGGTGTCGTTGTGCGCAGCCGTGACGAAATCAAGGCACGGTACCTCTTTGTGCAGCCCCTCACGAAGTTGTTGTTCATGCCGCGAAGAATTAAAGAGGAGGCGGTAAAGGTCTGGGACATGACCGTCTGCGACTATATCACTAGGGATATGGTAGCATATGTGGAGGATATGGTTATGGCAAGGGAGGATGGCGACGATGTTTTAAACAGCTTGCGTTACGACTACTAATAGTGCAATGTGTCGTATTCGAACGTGTTATTATAATTTATGTTGCGTAATGTTGTTGTTTATGTAATGCTAAGTTGTTTATGTAATGCTAAGTTGTTTATGTAATGTTAAGTTGTTATGTTTGAGTTGATATTCGAACTCGTTCCAGAGACACGTTATTTTAGGGTTTATCTTGTTGTGTGGGCAGGACATTTATTTTATAGATATTAAACTCCCGTCAAATACTTTGCCACATAAACTCCCGCCAATGATACTCCCGCCAATAAACAAATAATAAGCGGGGTAAACAACACCATTTCCCGCCCAGTATTTTTATGATTGCGCCACCTATGAACTCTATAAATATTGTAACCCATCGATGAAACTAAACACTTAAGTTAAAACAATGGATGATTCCGGCTGGAATGTGTACGAAGATGCAAGCCTACTATGCGCATTCGACTACGTCAAAACTACGATGCAAGAGGAGTTTCCTGGTTTCGTCGATGCGGTTCTGTGCAGAATGTTCTTCAACCACGGTAGGGAGGCATCGTGTGCAGGATGTTTAATGCCCCGACCACGTGCCCGCGAAGAAGTCGCCGATAGGTTAGATTATCTTAAAACAGTGACTTTCAATATCGAGTCACTTCCTTGGGAAGACCGAACCAAAGTCCGAAGGGTATTCGACATGGGATTGCAGACTACAATTACGCAGGAGATGGTGTCGGAAGCGATAGAGCGGGTGGAGAACGAAATAGCCGATGCAATAGCCAGCGCCGTTCAAACGTACTCAACTCCCGAGGAAAGTAGTGACTCTGATGGATTCGGGATGAACTATCCGACCCCGTAAAACTGAACGTGCAATGCTAACCCGGAGTTAGCTTATCTATCATTTGGTTTTCGTTATGTGCTTATGTATTTCTAATTATGCAATGCTTTAAATTAAAGTGTAATGTTTTAATGCAATGTTTTCAATGTTGTAATGCAATCATCATATTAAGAATGGAAAAGAGTTATTGTTTTCAACATAAAAAACATCCAAACATAAAAACCATAAAAACCATCCAGGGTTTACATTCGTTACAATCGTCTAGTCATCAAGCAAAAGCGGATAAATTGGTTACTTCGGGGTAATTATTTTTAAGCTCTTCGTATTTCTTGCAATGAGATGCAATCGGCAATGCCCAACCTTCAGCTTCTGGTGAACGCAACTTTAAGCAACAAGGATGTATCCTAGCACATGGGGCCTCCGCCTTAATCCCAAGCTACAAAACGAAAACCCGATAAAATAAATTTCTTGAAACTAAAATTACCATTAACGTACCCCTTGTATGAATACTAACGTTCACGAAATGGTTGGTGTTGACCCAACCCAATCCGATTTCCAACCGGTTTGGCATCGGAGGAGGTGCACCTCTTAGCGGAAGAAAAGTGAAGCCGACATCCATATTTTGGAATACCCCAACAAAATGGAGTATGCAGTTAAACGCAGATGCAATTGCCACTCCCATCTCGGGCATGGACATCCAATGGTCCTTAGTTCCCACATCGCTAGAACATTTCACATGCTCCGCAACATCAATCAAATCCTCCATGCTAGTAAAAATCTTTACGTAGACCGATGCGTAATCCATAAGCTCGTTGTAAAGGGCATCCCTTATCAACCTCCACCCATCTTGTTTCCCGTTCAAGGCGTACGCTATCGAGCGGTACCCGCAATGCCCAGCGGATTTAACATCGGTAATGGACTCTACGAAAGGCGTAAAATATGTCGGGAATTGGTTCATGTATCCTTTGGGGTCTACAAAACTTGCCTTCACCGGTATCGTAGAGCTTGACCTACAACCCACCGTTCCACTACTAAGCATTATACCACTTGCTTGCGTTGGAATAGCGCTACCTTTCGTACGAGCGGGGGTGGTACCCAAACCACGTTTAGGCTCCTTCTTTTTTTCCCTTTCCTCGAGGTTTCGGTCGGAAGTTTGAAGTCTCCAAGTAAGGATGGCGTACTATCATTTTCTTCCTTAAGCACATGTTCGTGCCAACTTTTGTCGCGTTTGGTGGATGTATCATCGGCGGCAATAGATAACTTACGTTTGTTAGGTGGACGACCGCGCGCTTTTTGCTTAACCAACGGCTCCAAAATGTTAGTTGTTTCGGGATGGACGACGGCAAACCATTGTTTATAAATGTGCACTATCCGTGCTTCGTCATTGGACGCCATGACATCGGATACTAGTTTTTCAAGCTTTTCTTTAAGTTGCTCATTCGTCGAGAGGTTGGTACGAACTAGGATGTCTAACCTCTTCCAATGTTCATGAAACAACGCAAGCGGCACCTCTATCCCTTTTGCAACAAACTCATAGATTTCGTGAGCGCAAGGCATGCCGTGCGTAGTTCGTATGGCACAACCGCAAGGCATATCCGGTGCGATTGTCATGTTCCGGGCACATTCGACTTCGTCGGCCAAAATTTCCATTGCATGGTGGGAGATGTTGTTTTTTAGTTGACTGTACACAATGTTTGTGAATTTATGTAGGGCCTACAACCGGCTCTTTTCGAAGGAAGCCTTGATGTCCCCGTGTTGCAATTCAATCAAAGTATGCAACTTCAACCAAAAAGATTCAAAGTTACCTTTGCTCGTACTGATGAAACGCTTGAGGCTCGAATGAGCGCTCTCCACGCGGTTTGTGGTTTGGTTACCAAAATGCATCCACTTGTTAGTTCTCCACGTGACAAACTTGTCACCGTACGACCCTACCCAACTTTCGGTATACTCAACCGCTTTCGGATAGTCTTTGAAATCGCGGTGCAATTCCGACCGGTAGTTCTCGTACGCTAACTCCGTTTCCGCCAACATCATTCTGTTCCACACTTTCAAAAAGGCATTGGACACTACCTTCTCCTTTATGATCGTTTTTGTTTTTCCTAGGACGTTCATGTTGATGTGCCATCGACACAACATGTGCGTCGCATTGGGGAACACTTCCTCCACCGCATTCACAAGCGCCAAGTCTCTATCCGTCAAAATAATGGATGGTAATTCGATGGAGTGAGTTACCATCAACGAATGTAAGCATCCTAACACCCACTTGTAGGCCTCGATTTTTTCACTCGACATAAAAGCAAATCCAATGTAGAATGTTTTCCCCTTACAAGTCGCACCCACGACCTCGTACAACGGCATCCCGTATTTGATCACCTTGTACGTGTTATCCATTATAATGACGTTCGGAAATGTCCGTAACAAATCCAAACTAACCGGGTGCGCAAAAAAAAGCTCGCCTATGATATCGCTTCCGTCTTCGGACTTTCTATGGAATTCGTAGTAGTTTAGTCGCTTTAGTTCACCCAACAAGTATTGGAATTGCGACCGACCGCCTTTCTCGAGCTTCCGGTGTTTTAGTATTGCGTTGTACACGGTGCGGATTGTAGAAGAATTCTTAGGGTTCAATTTCTTCACTCCACCAAGAATATCACGAGGACGGGATCCCATTTTATTCGAACTAACCACGAAATCCATCTCTTGTTTTTGAAACCGTCCCACGTAGGAATGACCTTCTTTGTAGGATGTAGTATCGTGATTGTGAACGCCGCACACAACCTCTATTCCCCACAAATCATCACCCATCTTCTTTCTTTTAAGGGCGAACGGGCATCCGCATTTTTTCGTTCCGGTAGACTTCCTCTTTAGATCCTTGGGGTCTACCAGTTTTGTGTAAACACCGGATCTTTCGCACACAAACTCTACTCTCGAAGTTTTAGGATCGTGTCTATCGCATCAGCGTAAAATAATCACAAACCCGTTATCCGATGCGGTTTCCTTAACGTATTCAATAAGGTCTGCCCGGGAGTAGTACTGTCCTTTGGTGTTGAACAACTCGCTATAATCGATGGAGCAAGGCACCGGTATTTCCTCCTCCTCTCCCTTCGCCATGCACAAACTAGTCAAATAATCCTTTGACTCATCACCCTATACATGTTAAAAAAGAAGCATCAAATACGAGCATAGATAAATTAAGCCAAAACCCCAACACAACGGATAGACAAGGCACACGAAATGAAGGTTCGTTCCCCGCCGGTTGGACGTGGTCTGAACCGCCGGGGACATTGTCAACCGGCGGTTGACAATTCCCACACCGGAGGGGATGTAGTCAACCGGCGGTTGACAATTCCCCACCCGCCGGGGGTCAGGGTCTAAAACAAACTCCATGGGAGTTTAAAGACAGGTGTTGACCCCGGCGGTTGAGGTTGCCATCCCCGACGGTTGAGGATGCCAACCCCGCCGGTTGAAGTCTCTGACCCCGGCGGGGACACTACTCTACTTCAATATTGGATTATGGGAAAAACAAAACGAGGTGCCCCGCCGGTATGCATGGACACAACCCCGCCGGGCATGGCTGTCTCACCCGGCGGGTGGACATGGCGTCCCCCGGCGGTGGGACACGGCCTCCCCTGGCGGGGAATCTTCATCTCCTACATATGTCTGTTCTTCATCCCCGCCGGTTTGGAGGGTTGAAACCGGCGGGGTAGTTCGGGGTCTACCTTTCTAAATGTAGAAGGTCTACCAAAATAGAAACTTTTATAAAAAAGTTGGTTAGAACAACTACCATATTTGGAGTCCCATGCTCCTCAGCAAGCTTCTCACGTCCAGAGTCCATCCTTCGATTATTCCGAATTTATAAAAAAAAGTAGTGATTTTTTGGAGCTTCAAGTGTTTATTTGTGAGTTTTTGAATTTTTTGAAATTTTAGGAGTTTTGAATTTTTGGGAGTTTTTGAAATTTTTGTTAAGACTAGAGTATAAGAGGGTTGTTTGGAGGAGAAATTTTGTGTTCTTCCACAATTGGCTAACCATACCCACATTCCACTACAAGACAAAAATAAAGATTCTAGGTCAAAGGGTAAAATCGTCTTTGACTACTGAATTAAAAAGATTCTCCAATTTTTGGGAATGCTTAACATTATTTGGGCCCTAATTTAGCGTATCCCTTTAAGAATATACTACTTTTTTGTTGTCGAGATGAGAAAAATGGACTACCAAAATTCTTCGATACCTTAGAGGACATATCAAGTCAACTCAACTCTATCGATATCGGACAAGGATGATCCAATCTATTTAGAAATTTTTGAACTGATTTTGTCAAAGAGGAGATCAAAATGCATAACCGTTAAAGAGACATAAGCTAATAAAATATCAAGGTATCAAAATGATGTTGGTCTTTGTACTAGATGTATGCTTTGTTCGATATCCATTGTTTGTACCTGGATTCTAGCCATATAAATGTTAGATTTAAGAATGTTTAAATACAACCCTGACTTTAAACCAAAATCATCAAGGCAAGTCATATGAATCCTAATCGACGGTTCATCACTCCGTGTTATCAACAACAATTCCTTTGCAAAAGCAAGAGGCATAATTTTGAGGCTACTTCATTTCTGATGGAACTTAAAGGTTGAATTTTTGGTTACCTTCTTAAGAAGTCTAGATAGGTACTCAAAATAAATTATTAAAATATAAAGATAAATGATCACCTTATCGCAACAGCTTATTCCAATTATAGAAGCCATGGATGCTTCCACTAATTGAAATCGAAAAAAATAAGTTGTGACACACTCCATTACCCATAAAGTAAATTGATCAGAGAATTTTAGCCCTCCAACATTAGTTTTAATAAATCTTAAGTTATTGTATCATATGGTTCACGAAGGTTGATCTTAAAGATACATCTTGATAAACTTTTCTTTCGATTGTACCCACACATCAACTCTTGCACAAAGGTCGATTGAGCTTTATTAACTAATAATTCCAGAATTAGTGACATGTTTATAACTAATATCTTATGGATTAACGTATACAACATATTTTACAAAGACATCGGTCTATAATCCATCATCAAAGTAGCATGGCTTGACTACCATATTAAAGTAGTAACCCACTGATTAAGTTGATTTAAAAAGGATAAATATGTGACAAATTCCCTAACAACAGCAATAAGGTCCACGTCAATAACATCCTAAACATATTGAAAGAGATGAAAAACCATCGGTATCTACGATTTTTCTCTCCTGATATCTTTAAGAGAAAATCGAACTTCATCTTCGATAATGTCAACACATATTAGTTATTCTTGCTTTTCTCCAATGCAAGGACCATACCAAAAGACATCGTTGTTTAACGGTTCATTATTTGTTCAGGTACTTAGTCAATACTTTAAAATATCCAACAAATGTATTCACCATTTGGTCTCCCAACGTAGACAAAATCCTATCGACTAACACACTGCTAGAACAAAATTATTTGATACTGGTGTAAAGCTTTATTTGGCGGTGTGAAAATACCATGCTAGATCATCAAATGGCATGAGAGGTTGATGTTTTAAGGAAACAAATGGATATCTATATATACTTTCATCAAATATGATATGACAAGAGAGGTGAATTTGTAGGTTTTATGATCAAAGAAAAAATAGTCAATTTTTTTTCAAAAAGTTGCCTACAAATAAACAAGGAATAGACTTTGGATCCATGTTTTTGGAATTGTATTATTTGAGTCTTATGAAACATAAACTACCAAAATATTTGAACTTTTTATAATTTGATTTTTTTTGCAAAATAAATGAAGTTAAATATTAAAGTATATGCGTACGAATACAATTAATTAAGTAAACAATTATTTTAAAAACGAGTAACCATAGTTGAGTAGAAGTACCAAAATGTGTTATTAAAAAAAATCACACGATGCCTAAAAAGCTATTATGTTGAGAAATTTGGGCAGTTGTAAAATGTCTGATCCAAAAAAACACTAGAAAATAAGCAAGACAAATATACTCACGAGTATTGCCAATATATTTGATTTTTATTTTGCTTTGAAAGTATTTTTCAACTATGGATTTAAATTTAGTAAATATAAGATAATAAAACCATATGTATTCAATAAAATGATGAAGAATGGTTTTATAGTAGTGAAAATTTATTTTGTGATATAATTGGAAATGTACATACATAAGAAAAAATTATGATTTCTAATCGAGAGTTTGATTTGATTGTTTGTAAATAAAATGTTATATGATGACTTTTATAAATGAAATTTGAATTACAAGAATCAAACAAAGATTTAGAGCTATCTAGATGAAATGTATGTAGTATGAATTTTAAAATTAGTAATGAATGATGATATATAGTGATTGAGTATAGATAATGTAAGAGTAGATATTGATGAGTCCGGATTTTCGCACCACTCACTGAGGGAACCAGACAGGGGTAATTCGGACAAAAGCCACCTATTGAACCATCCGAACAGGACTAAATGTATTAAAACTTAAATCACTTCATGACTAAACTAATTACCTACTTGCTTAAAGATTAATGGGTCATTGAACTCGACCCGAATCCATAAGTTGACCCGAAAGCCCATGTGGCCCACAATTAAGGGTATAAATACCCAACCACTTTCATTAATGAGGGTAATGAACATTTAATACAACCAGGCAGCTCAAGTCTCTCACTACAATCTATCCAAACATTAAATACCTTTGAAACACCACAAAACTCTGGACAAAATTACTCTCAACCGAAAATAAACCACACCAGATATCATTGGCACACCGACCTTTAAGAAGGTTTATTCATGTTTTTAGATCTTTCACTAGACAACAACTGGGTAGTAATTTACAAGAAATATTATTTTAAGATTTAAATTGTGAGATGTAAATGATAGTTTTTTTCGAAATTTGAAAAACATAAAAGGTATTATAAAAAAATAAAGGTATTATTGTTAGTTTTTAAATCAATTTTTCCAATACAAGAAAATCTTATACCTTAACTATTTCTAACAATCATTTCATATGGAACTTTATACAGATAATGTAGGTTTAGGTTTTCCAGGTCAGCGCTAATATGATGAGTGGCTTAATTGTCAACTGTCAACAAGTCACTGGTTTTTTATATAGTTGTGGTGTGAACTTATGGTTGTTTTCATAGGTGTTGTGTTCTAGTTGCAAGTAGCCTAAGGTTGGGAGTTGTTTGTCAAAATAGTGGATAATAAATAACAACATGAACAATTTTTTGATACTAATGACATTTACTTCAGAATGGTCTATTAGAATGTTGATCGGTGTTAGACGTACTAGGATATGATTGGTATATATTGTCTGAGTGTTCGTTCTAGTGATGATAAGACTAAGTTGGTTTACTCAAGATAGACAATCGTTGATTGAGATGAAGTAGTTCATTTTTAATTTACATTAGTATCTCAGATGTTGGTTTTATATATATTTTAGATTCTTGATTTTAGTTCCTTTATTGGTGAATTTTTCATGAAGTGATTCAAATATAATGGTGTCATCTTTGGCTTTAATGTCATCAACGGCATAATGGTAAAATGAAGTGATACCATTAAAAACACATGTAACAATGTCGTCTGGATTTTTTGAATTTCCAAGTGAATAAAACAAATCAATAGCATCCTTGATTTGCTGTATAAACTGAGTTAGTGTGAGAGTTTATTTTCAGCTTGTTGAGTTTGTTCTTAAAGTAATTGATATGACCCTAAGATGGTTTTCCATATGTTTCTTTTATAATATATCATGATATTTGAGTTGTTTCCGTTTGTGTAATCAAAGATGCCACATTTATGGTCTAGATTCCAGCAAACGCTTGAAATAATAGTTGGTTTTGATGCATCTATGTGGATAAGGTTTGGTGTTTTTGAGTATTGTCGACACGTACCACCTTAAGAGTTGTTTAGGTATCATCGATAAATTTAAACAAGTCATAGTCTATGAGAATGAAATTTGACTTTTCGGATGATGTAAATTGTTGATAATAAAGTTATAATTGAAATTAATAAAAAAAAGGAAAACTTTGGTTCAAACGTATCAGATTTTAGTTTTAAAATATAAAATTCGAATGTATCGGATTTCATCTATTGATACGAATGTATCATATTTGAGTTTTAAAATATAATAATTCAAAACAACTCAGGCTAGGTTTAGATTCAACTAAAAAGAGCAAACTCAAACGAATCGGTTCAAATTAGGTCCAAACCTCACCCATTATCATCTCTAAACAATATTGACTAATTTTAATTATAAATAATAGTAATAATTTATATGCTTCAAAATTATTAATATAAATTAATATTTAAGTATATAATTAAAAGTAATAATTATTAACAAGGTGTATTTAGTGATTAATATTATTATTATTATTATTATTATTATTATTATTATATATATATATATATATATATTAAGAAAAAAAATAAATTAAAATTCCAAGATGGTTTACACCATATGAGTGCATTCCCTAGAAAAGATATACCCTCATAAAGATTATTAGAAAAGAATAAGTCTACAATATTCAAAATTGAAGAGTACAATGATAAAAAAAGATGTAGTAAAATGTAAAATTAGGATGCAACATCTGATGAAGTAAGATGTATCCAACCAAAATGGGGTGATAAAAGAATGAATTCATGGTGGTAGCATGCCATAAAACCAACATAAACGAGGAGACCTGAGATAACACACAAAAGAAATTGAAAATAGTAAAGTTGAACACAACCAAAGGATATTTAAGTCTTGGAATCTGCAACGGAGGTTTGAGAAGGTACGATGAAATATTGTAGATGCCAATGAAAAAGATTTTGAAAAAATCCTACTATTCTTCTTATGCTATATATGGTAAACAATCGTGCAAATAGAGGCGCGCCAAAGATAACCAAGGTCGTAAGGTGAGATGGTCAAAGCATAGGTAGTATGTACCGAGGAAGGCCAATTAGAGGTTGAGGGCGAGAACTTAAGATTCCTGGAACAAGCATCTCAAAATATGCGTCATCGAACGTTTTTTAAGGCTTTCATATCGTCAATCTTAAGAGCTGCTCAAGGACATTTCTTTTGGTTCGGTGGCATGGAACATATCATGGAAAATGATAATGTTATCGAAGATACTAAGACCTGGGATAAATACCAATTCGGATAGGTCGATTAGAGAGGGAACGAAGTCTTTAATTATGTTGTAAGGATTTTGAAATGACTTTATAGATAGCATTGCAATAGGAAATGGTCTATAATCGGAGGGGGAGGAAAGGTTGTCTGATTTTGGGATAACAACGATGAGGGTCTTATTCCATCATGGGTCCATGTTACTTGAGAGGATTGCTCTATCATTTTTTTTAAATATGTTTCACCATTTTTTATTCGAATGTATAAAATTTAATATATTATTTTTAAATAAAAAGTTAAACAAGTAAATAAATATGTATAACTAATTACAATATAACATATAAAACCGTTCAAACAAAAATAACAAACAAATATGACTTGCATTTTGTACTAAAAATACAAATAATAATATAATTAAACCGAAATATTTATTAACTTTATTTAATAATTTTATAATAGTTTTAATTTTAATTAATTTATTTTAGAAAATAGAGATTGGCAATTTATAAAATTCGATAAAAAAAAGTCCATCCGATATTCGTCTGAAAATCGATGAAAAAGATGAAAGGATAGATTTCACGTAAGATAAAATTTGCTAGATTTGTAAAGAATATGATTTAGTTATTGCAAGGATTACCTATTTATAGACATTACCTAGCTCTTCCAAAGGGTTATAATCAACCTGAAAACCATAGGTGAAGTCATAACCCTTCAAGATGTATCTTTTTCAGAAAATCTATTTTTCAAAAGAACACACATGTACTATCTTTGTCGCGACCAACCCTGCTTTGGTCACATAATAGGTATTGTTGTTTTAGTTATTTAAAGAACAACTAGAATTTTACAAAGTTTACCACAACCAAACTAATATTGATCACGGTAAATACTAGAAAATGACTTCCAAAAATATGGTTCGTGTCAGTTCTCAAAATTTGGTCACACTCAACCTTGTGTTTGATGAGGACTAGATTATTCAAAGGGTAAATTGGACAAATATATTATTTTTCTAATGTTTATTTTATGTATATTGATATAATAAAGTGTAATAATTAGATATATTTAACATGATAATGGATTTTGTAGGTATAAATGAGCTTGAATTACCAAATGGGCCGATGGACCATACAAACCAATTAGGCTAATTTGCCTATAAATAGGCTTTGGAAGCATTTGATAAATTTATGAATTATATTTCCTACTTTAACCTAACATGTTATGTTTCTAAATTATATTAGAAGCATCTCAATTATCTCTATATCGTCCATCATAGAATTAATGGTTTCTTTTATTTTTATTTAGCTACCCTCTAACAATCTTTGATAAGATCAGTGTTGATCGTGACAAACCTATGTTGAACTTTTGGAGTATGCTTATTATCTTACTTTTACGCGACCAACTTTATGTTGATCGCAACAAAGTCCTCTGTTTAGCCCAACGTTCATTTGTTTCTTCACGAACTTTAATGCTCTGAATTCTTCTTACAATCATCCGTATTTAATCAACATTTCCAACAATCACCTACTTGATTTAATTTCCTCTCTTATCTATTTTTTGAGATAATTCTTTTGCATAAATAAAAATATCGTTCGATTTATATTTTACCTTAGTGCAAATATAACAAAGTTAAGTTGGAAAATATTTGTATTCGTAACTTTGAACCAACCTCCCATGTGACTTAACCGACGATCTTACACACAAAATTGTTTTATCAAACATCTGTTTACATTATATTTTAGTACTATTTTGGCCATGTGCTCTATCCAATTTAAGAATCATAACTTGAGAATGACTCATTCTTTTATGAGAGACGACACCAACTCTAGATTCTCGTAGGTATAATTCTTGCATTGATTCCGTTATCTTTAGAAACACATGTCAACCTAGAATCAATTATGTTAATAGTTCATTTGAACTTATCCTTCTACGGTAATGACCAACATATCTCACACTCATCACAAATAAATCTAATTTATTTATATGTTAAACTTTTCATAAATAACTCGTTGTTACCCATTGTAAATTCAATGTTTAGGTTCTCTATAGTCGAATTAGGTTGCCATTATTTGCAAAATAATTATTTAAAGAGTTTAAATCCCATTCATTTTAGATGTAAAGTTTACCAATTCTCAAGATAATGGTTTGGTAAAATGAGGAGTTAAGTTCTTACCAGAACATGTGTATGAGACCGATTTAATTTGAAGTTAAATTAGTTATCTAACATACTTATGTTTTAGACTTATTGATACGACATAAAATATCATATAAGTGGCGTACGACCAAATCCAAAGAAGGATCTAAAACTTGAGTATTGTATGATTGATTTAATCAAGAGTGACCCTAACATTTCCTAATAGCCAAACAAAACTCAACCTAGCTTCATGTCCAAGTTCCTGTTTAACCAATTGGTCACTTAAGGACAGGCTACATGAAATTGTCTTGATGGTCTTAAGTGACTAGTCGGTCGCTTAAGGCTAGGTTGGCCAAAATTTTCGCGATGGCCAAAATTATCCCGATCCCCCTAAGTGGTCAGCTGGTCGCTTAAGGCTAAGCTAGCCAAAATTGGCTATATGAGGAGGAATACTCCTTTAGAAGCCTAACCAACTTAGCCAAGCCTCATCTGGCTCCTTGGTTCAATTTGAAATGAGTGGCTTGCGAATCAACACAATAAGTTCGCCACGAGCATGTGCTTGGCACCCTCACAATCATGAGCCAACAAACATTTAGCCTTCATCATTTCTTCCTCTCCCGAGTATCGGTGAAGTGTATAGAAACCGTGTCTGATAACATATGGGAGCTTTATCTAACATTGTATAATAAACCAACTCCCAAGGATGTACCTCCGTCTGATAAAGCATCTCGAGATCCAGAAAAACTTGCATCGATGAAGAGGCAACAACCAAATATCCCTCCAAATCAAGACTACTATATAAGAAGATAATATATCACTTTTAATGTTAAGTGAAAGCTAGAGAGAATGGTAGCAAGAGAAAAAGATATTATTTTGTAATTCATATCATAAATAAAATACAAGTTCTCTTCACACATTCATTTAAAGTTCTTCCAATATTTTACTATTGATCTTTATTTGTCAAAAATTTCCTAGTGTGATAAGTTTAGGTGAATTTCCCCATACCATTTAGTTCCGTTGTCGGGAACAAAATCAACCAATATCAAAATCTAATCAAGATCTTAAACTTCTACTTTCGACATCATGAATCTAAGATTGAGAAAAATATCCACAACCAAACACAGAGTAACGGTCCTGCAGCTCACCTCACCTCAAGAGGAAAGCATTTATGATAAGTCAATCCATCATACCGAGGTGGAAAGTGATCCGCATGAAATACATCTCCTTTATTCTCCCAGACAATTATGAGGGCACGCGGATCCCGTCATTCTCAATAACGAGAGAATCGACCACCTAGCTCAGCAAGTGAGTGAGCTTGTACAAGTCGTCCAGATTATTGCGGTGACCTTAGAAGCAACTGAACGATCGTGTTCCTCAACTGTACACTCAACAGAGACGCGCCTGGTTCTTACCCAGAATGACATTGTTCGGGAGGAACAATGAAGTCACTTCATAATGGCAGATCATCAAGCATTAGGAATAACCCCTTTTTTGTCAATCAGAAGTCGAAAACCAGAGAACGAACCCAAGAAGGAGGGACACCCAACAATAAGTAGAAAGAAAACCTCGATCTACGAGTGGGCCAACTTCGTAATGCGGTGATCACATGTGATGGTATGGAATGGCTATAGCTCCATTGAAAATCAACCATTTATCCTCACCAGTTATCCCTGACACCCTATAGTCTCCCATTACACTACACTAGGAGACATAAACGGAAGAATTCCTTATATTAAGTTTGACACCCCCCTTATAACCTCATTTTGGGATGACATGGTTGCTTCACTTCAAGGAAGCACCATCAAATTACCAGCAAATCATGCAATACATGATAGAGGACAAAATGAGGGTCATAAAAGAATACCCCATGATAATTTATGAATAATAGACAGAAGCTCGCAGCACTTGGCCAACCTTACCTTGAGACCTGGCTAAGCTTGCCTCGAGACATGGCCAAGTTTACCTTAATACATGAACAAGTTGGCCCAAGAAGGAATTCATCAGTCATCTAACGATAGAATCCCTCTCATTATGGACTACCCCCGAGAGCAATAATTGGAAGTCGAATGCAATTAAGAAGTTGGAGAAGGCATCTATAGAAGAAATGTTTGACCTCGTAATAAGCATTAAGACAAATTTGAGTGAAAGCATACCTAATTTTCCTACAGCCCAAGAAGGTGAAGAACCATCCAAATAATTCTGTAAAAGAGAAGTGGTACAGACCTGAGAAGAAAGGTCCAAAAGACTATGCATTTAGTTTATATATACAAATTTGCAGAGTGGGTAGCCCTCAACAAAACATACTACTAACAATAAGTTGATACTATCCAGTGATGCCAAAGAACAACCTATGGAAGCTACAAACACAAGAACAATGGCAGCTTAATGGTTGGACATGCACAACATGTTAAAAGAAAATTTGTTTCATAATTGATCACACGCAGTATGCTCCTTCATTAAATGTGGACTATCCAATATAGTAAGTGACTGCGAAGCACTTAAGATAAGTATGGGCTGCTCCACTGTTGGCTTTGATATAGTCCCAATCTCGAAGGAAAAACATGAGAAAACGCAAGAGTTTCTTATCTTACCACTCAAGGGAAACTTCAGATAAAGATCCATACAAGTTAGATAGTTATTCTTTAAAAGATTGCTTAGAGGGTGGATAAAAACACCAAAGTGGAGCCCCTCATCGTGGACGACCTAATATCCTGACCTATAAAAAACTCAACCTCAAGGAACATGTTGCTCAAAATGGGTACGTAGGAGGAGATGCCCCTCAAAAGGCAAGAGTGATGCTATTATCCAAAAATATTCCAAGATCCAAACATTTCTGGAGTTATTCCAACCCGGACAAGAAAACCAACCATCTACCGTTAACCGTGTCTGATGCCTACCTCTACGACCTAAACATAGACACCGACCTTCTAGCCCATCCGGGAAATATGCTCACACAACCAGCAACATAAAATTACAGCAAATTATGAAAATATCATCGACACCACGGGTATATCATGATGGAAAGTCGACTCCTAAAAATAGAGATTCAACGACTGATCAAGAGAGAGCATCTGAGAGAGTTCGTCAAGCAACTTGATGGACCCTAGCAAGAGTGGTCACACAACCTTCAAAATTCATACCATGGCCCACAAGCCTAGGGTAAGGAAGCATGAGATAAGATACACCTACCTAAGAGTCATCCTGAGGGAGAATAAGATAGAGGCGAGAAACCTTAAACCTAAATCCTAGCTTTCCATAGAGGCACCAGCCAGACGATTATGTACATAACTTCCACAAACGCTACATCCATGGGTTGATTTATGCCATCGACACACCATTAGTTAACTTGATTAAAACCACATGCCCTCGACACATCCACCCGTGATATATTCTTCACAGGAAAATATCTCGAGTTCATCGTCGTTCCACACAAAGATGCCCTCTTGCTCACGACCAAAATTATGGGTGTACAGCTCGACGGGTTTGGGTGAACATGAGAGCAATGAGAAACTTGATATTCATCATAGCCACGAAACGAAAAACTTGATATTCATCATAGCCACGAAACAAATCTCCTTCGAGACCCTTCTACATCCAACATTATATTCTATAATAGATTTCAATGGCCAAGCCTCTATGCTTGTGGAAATGCCACAAAATTGGGGAAGAGAGATTCCTAGAAATTTTTGACAAGCAGATGGTCAAATTTTGAAGAGATGGGGTTGTCAATTTGCTTGTTATACCAAAAAAATTGGAATCCACTAGAACAAAGTTCATTTAGTTTATTCTGGTAACAACGGTTGTTAAAATCATTTGTGGATGAGCTTCAATGGCCAAGCCTCTATGCTTGTGGAAATGCCACCGCTGGAGGTGTCAATTGAGATAGAACCTCCTGCTTGTGGCTAATGGTATGCGCATTATATCACTTAAAATGTTTAGACTAGAAAATGATCTATGTATCCTGAAATGTCATGAGTTTAACAATATTAATAAAAAGATCTTTACTCTGCCCAATGTAACTTAGCCACCGACCTTTCTAATCATGTTATTGTTTCTAAAGAGATTGAAGCCTCATAGGCTTTCATCTTCCTTAGAATAGCATAAGTATGTTTTTTGCATAAAAAATTCAAAAGATTAATGGCTTAAGCTTGGAGATCGTAACACTAAGTGTTTCTATAACAATCTCAAAACTAGAATTCTACCTAATAAATTTTTTATATATCTCTAACACTCGAGGGGAACTCAAAAACACTCCCTCTAGTGTTTCTAATATAGACTTTTTCTTTAATATTTTTAGCTTTAATAATCTTGTTGCATACTCGGTCCTTTCTTAGGTTTCCTACCTTGTTACCTACAAAGTCAATCACATGGGAAAAAAACATAACCCATCCAATTTAAAATGATAAAATCAAGAACGTCCTCCTTAATCTTTTCAACAAACCATAGTTTATCTTTGTCGCGGGGAGGAGAGTCTCTAACAACATTCACTTATCTCAAAAAAAATTCAAATACTATCAAAGGAATCACAAAGGTGCGAGGGTCTCCCTTAAAATCTACCGTATGAAAGGATTTGTTAATATTTGCTAACACTTTGTCATGAATATTCTTGTAGCCATTGGTTTTTCCTCACAAAATGATTTCATAGATTGTATAATATATCTCTTCTTTCACATATAATATTAATAGAAATGGTTAATTTTATAGAAACTTTCGCGGGAAAAAAAAGCCTTCATCAAGGGTATCGTCTTCTTTTTTTTGCCGTCGTAATGGAATTTCTCTTAGGTTGTTTAAGGAAAAAAACTGACAAAAACATCAAATTACATTGAAGTGTTAAAATCTCAATATCTTTAACCTCAATTTTTCGGATAGTCTTATAAAATTCCACTGAGGAGAATCTCATAAACTTAATCTTATTAAAGATGGTCTTGCATAATTATCCTACCAATTGGGCCTCCAAGCTAACCCGAATAAGAGATGCATCTTTCTCTCTGGGTAGGAACCACTTTTAGGAATGAGTTGGTCAACATTATTGGTTATGGCATTGGTAATCTCCTTGTTAAGTATATGGGTGTGTTCCCCTAATCACGGGTCAAATTTCATTTACTGGGTGTTATTTCATTCTTTATATGATCTCCTCCAAAATAGGTTCTTCAGCCTACAAACATATCTCCTACTCTGGTATGCTCCAACTTATTACTTGGTTTTTTTTTTGGCTAAGTTTACTAATTCTATGTTTATCCTCTTGGGAAAGGTCCTTAAGCATTGGGCCCAATACATTTATTGGAGCCTTTGGTATGTTCATGAGATGAAGATATTTTGTGCTAAAATAGCTTGGAATAAGGTAACTTTATCCACCTAAGAGGGAGATCTTAGGATCATAGCTATAAAGGTTTGGAATCAGGTGGTCTCCTTTAAATATCTATGATACATTATAAGTGGAATAAACTATTCCACCTTGGTTTCTCTCCTGCGTGGGCCTGTTGGAAAGTTCTTCGGCTTGGGCCTCTTGCTATGAAAATGTATAATTTGTCGATCAGTAATGGGGAATCTACTTCATTATGGCACGATCTTTGGTTTTTCTTGATCACCATTCTAGTATGCCATTACATGAAAAGTATTATTCATAATTCAAGGTTTCATAATAATTTAAAGGCTTCTGACATCTTTATAGATGATTGTTGGTATTGGCCTTCCCGTATCAGGTTAGGATGTGCTAGAAATTGCTATAATTTTTTAGATATCCGTAATTGAATTCTCTTTCTCTCTCATCGATATTTGCTGATATGGATGATATTAAATGTTGGATTATCAAAAGATAAGTGTGAAGTTTACAATCAAGATATGTCTATTAGTTCCATGTGTCAATGTGTTAGGTTGGTATGACATAAATATAATATTTCTTGTCATTTCTTCCTTCTCTAGTTCGTCATTCTCGAGAAATTAACTATTATAGATAAGCTTCTAAGTTAGGGCCTCAACTCTCTTCCTAACTATATCCTTTGTAACTTTTGTACTCCACAAATCATCTACAATATGACTGTATTTTCACACGTTGTATTTGAAATGCTTATAGTACCAAATTTGAGTCTATCTTAATTGACCACGATTGATCTAGTTGATTCCAGATGATTGAATGTCGGCCACCCCTACCATCACCACCTTTAGTGTCGTGATTGGGAGTTTTGATTTATCACGTTTAACAGAAGAAAAACACAAAAATATTTGACTTTGTTACTTCTCTAACCTCTGGATCAAATCGTCTTTCACATTCATTTTCAAATTTTTCGACACTAAAATTACTGAACTGACTTAACACTTATTTTTTTAATATGCTTTTGTTTATTGTGCTTTTCATTTTTTTTGTAAATAAAAATATAGTAAACATATTAAATTGTTTACAACTACTTCGGGGAATTTCCCAGATAATAAACAAATTGTATTGTTATACATTCCAAAGGGGAGCATTCCCCACAAAATTAAATAATGGAGTCCGACACAAAAACCATAAGTAATACTCATAGATGGAGGACTAATTCGTAACATCCAAGATAGAATTTTTCCCGAATCCGTTAATGAGCCAAAACATATGGATAATACCTGGAAAATAATAATAAACTTAGTTTTGTTTTTAAAATGGACAAAGGATTTTGATTTCATAGAATTTGTAACACATGTCAAAGAAGATCTGATAGGATAATAGAAAACCTAAAAAACTGGTATCCGTGAAAAATCTCGCATTTCTTTCTCGCTAAATGTAGTAGACCACCATAAAGAAGGTCGTGCACCAATTTCATCTTTGGGTCAGACCATAAAAATCAGTGGAAGAGTTAGCATGGAAGGAGAATAACTCTGGTAAGTTGTAATATGCCGGCATAAGAAAGGTATTTGGACGTCCAAGAATTAATGCAGCTCATATTCTTATGGAATATCAATCTATATTTATTATATGTTAGGTGTGTGGTTATGAAGGGAACTCCCAAGTATCACATAAGGAAGGAGCCGTCCTCGAAGCCAAAAATAGTGATTATGGACTGACAGATAAGGTCTGAAATGCCAGATAGATATATGTGGCTTTAAGAGGGATTGGGACGAAGGCCGGAGAGGGAATAAAAATCTTCAAAGCCATTTTTTATTAAATTTATTGACTTAGGTTTTGCACGACAAAAGATTTTTAAATCGTTTACAAAGCCAACAATAATGATTTCAAGCTTTTGGTATTTCTAGTGGAAGATAAAGTCTGGGTTTTGATATTATTCCAGAAGGATACTAGTGAGGACTTGCATGATAAGAACAAAAAGAGATGGTGACATAGGGCCACCTTGTGTGAGTCCTCTTTTGCTTTTGAATGATCTAAAAGTATTATTATCGATCTTAATTGAATGGGTGGTGGTGTATAAGTACTGTATAATCCATCCAATCATTTGGTTTGTAAATTTCATTACATAGAGGATATCTAAAAGGAGGTGCCATCGAAATTTGTCAAATGCTTTCATTAGATCAATTTGCATGGTAGCGTTATGGGCCTTTCTGGTCGGTGTGGGAACACGTGGAGTAATTCTTGGGGTAGAAGGATATTATCTGAAATACTACCTCCTTAAATGAAAGTCAATTGCAAGGAGTGGATGAGCTGGTGGACGGCTCATTTTATTATATTGGCTATAAGTTTTAAAATGAACTTTTAAATGACATTACAACATGTTATAGGTCTGAAGTCCGAAATAATGCTTGGTTTTTCCTTTTTTTGGAACAGGGGTTATAAGGGTTTTTTATAATTAGGGTTTATCTTGTTAAAGCAAAAAAATAGTAAATCACTACGGTGAAATTTGGCATGATCTTGTCCCATGAGGATTTAAAGAAGTCCTCATTGAAACCATCGGAGTTGAGAGCTTTGGAGTTGTCGGATTTTATCTCGTTATCAGAGATGGGACGGGTCATATTGGTCTTATCTGCTTCACTAAGTATGGTGAGGATACGATCACGAATACTATGCAAGCCTAGATAAGGGGAGTGGTTTTTTATTCCAAGAAGGTTTTGGAAATGATTGACGAATACCAGCCATTGCTTTAGGGTTAAAACAAGACATGCCTAAATGATCGTTGATTGTAACAATTTTATTCATAACAATACGATTTTTTATGCTCGTGTGGAAGAACTTAGTATTATGATCTCCTAAGCCATTTTTCTCTCGAGTTTTTCTTGAAGAATGATTCGTATACCATGCTAAAGAAAATATATTCTTTAGAGGCGTTAATCTCGGCTGTAATAAGGGCGATGATATTGGTGTTAATTGTTAAGGAAAGTTAGGCTTGGTTAAGGTTTAGTCATGCCTTGTAAAATATTAAAAATGTTGCTAAATTATCTCTTGTTTAAGTTGGTCAGGGAATGTTGGAGACGATTAAGCTTGATTGAGATGATAGACATAGACGAACATAGACCTGGATCAAACCAGCTATTAGATAAAGTCTACTTTTATTCAGCATGGGATCACCATATGCTAAAGAATTGGAAAGGATTTTAAGAATAGAATTTGGGGGTTTGGAGTAATAAAGTGATGAGAGTATGGTCTAAGATGCGAGAGAAGTCAAAGTGGGAAACAAAGTTGGGGAAGAGAGATTCCTAGAAATTTTTAATAAGCAGATGGTCAAATTTTGAAGAGATGGGGTTGTCAATTTGCTTGTTATACCAAAAAATGGAATCCACTAGAACAAAGTTCATTTAGTTTATTCTGGTAACAACGGTTGTTAAAATCATTTGTGTATGAGCTTCATAAGTCTGAGTTACATGCTCAATCCTCTAGTTTTTTGGATTGCATTAAAGTCACAAAGGGAACCCAAATGTTGCCTTAGTGGTTGGATAACATGTTATTTATGTTATTCCAAAGGAGAATACAGTCTAATGGTTCATTGAAACCATAAATAGCGGATAGGTCGAAGGTGAAGTTATCGACTTTATAGCAAATGATACAATCAATTATTTGATCAGATATGTGAATGGTGGTCAGCCTAAATACACTAGGGTTCCGAGCTATGCAGATTCTACCTAAAGGGTGGGAATGATAATTAGTTATGTAGTGCCAGAAGAGAAATGTGGTTTGTATGATTCTTCTTGTGATATCTAAATCAACTTTTGTTTCGATAAGAAAAATCAGTGTTATGTGATTCAAGAACATGTATTCAGTCACATACTTTTGATGGATGATGTCGTTTAATCCCCTAACATTACACACAGAAATTATCATGTATCATTAGATCTTGGAGACTTACAATGATTATTGATCGATGATCATATTATCCTTATGTTGCTCAGAGCTAACTAGAGCTATTTCATCAAATTCTGGGATTATTGATCAATGAGAGATTTTTTTTCTGGTGTTTTCAAAGATTGGCAATGCATTGATGATTGCTTGGGCAGTGGTTTCCTCATGGCTTTTGTTCAGGTTGAGTCTGCTCGTATGGTTCCTCAACTTATATGATGGTTCGATTTAGAGTGTTATAGTTGAAGGAGGTTGGGTAACAGTCGCTAGTTCGTCATCATCCAGGTAGCAACTATCGTTAATCATTGGCTCCTTACCCGAGGGACAAGGTGGGAGGTTTGTATTATTGGAGTGTGAGGAGCCAGTGGGCGGAATGCAGTTGATAAAAGAATGTCCAAATGATTAAGATATGATGTAAATAGACGAGAGAGATTGGTATTTTATGTGCATATTGATAGTTTTTCACATGAATTTAATTGCAATTACCCTCTGGAAACTGTGGTAGCATGCATCACAATACAAATTCTTGTGTAATTTAACCTTATACGATTGGCTATGTACGTATCCACATAAATTGGTGTGCCAAGATAGCAGCAGAAGGTGTTAAGGACTTACTCAAACCATAATTCATACGGGAGCCATGGAGTTTAACTCATATTGGTATTGATTGTAAGGGGCCATTAACTGTGGAGGATATTGGTTCCCAACGTTTTAGGATGATCGGGTTGTTGTTGAAGAACCATGGGAATAGTTCGAGGATAGTAGTGGCATTAGAGAACTTGAAGTAATGTTGGCCAGATGCACTAGCTTTGTATTTTTACAGGTCATGCCTGCTCCAGATTCTTGTGGTAATTTTTTGAACATAGTCGGGTGGGAGCTTTTTTCCAAGGAATTAATCATATAAACACTTAACTCACTCATTTTTATCGCCTCCAATAGCTTCAGGTGAAAGGACAAGAATACTATTTTTCATGTAGAGAGATTGTATCTTTTTCATAATCAGAGTCGAACATTTATCGTATGTAGTAGTGACAATGCTCGCATATCTTGGAGATATTCAAATCGAAATGGGTGAGGGTATTCAATAAGAAGTTAGGGGTGGATGAACTGAACTGGCTAAGGGATTACTATATAGCATGATTGGAGTTAGAATGGTTGTTGAAGTAATATGAGGGGCATGAGCATAGTAGCTGGGTCTTGAAGAGAAGGCTAGGGTGACAGTGTAGCCATGATAACTTCGAGAATAGTACAAGAATATGTCGTGACTATTACGACTATGTTAAAATTGAGGGAAATCAGTAGTTTGCTGTATAATTAGGCTTAGCAGTAGGCCATTGATGGTATTGGATTTGGCAACAAGGAAATGGAATTTATGTGGATGATACTTAAACCAATAGTTTTTAGAGTTGGTGTGGGTAGGGTTTGGATATTGGTTTGGGCTGTGATGGGTTTCCAGATCAGGGTTGGGTAAGATTTGATGGTAGTGGATTTAGGTTTGGCAGCATTCACTTGCCTTAGGATATGGTTTAGGGTTTTTCGATTTTGGGTGGTTGTGGGTATGGGTTTTATAGACTAATTTTAGTCCCAAAAGGTAAGGTCATTTCTTGTATGGTTGTGATGGGTTTCCAGATCAGGGTTGGGTATGATTGGATGGTAGTGGATTTGGGTTTGGCAGCATTCACTTGCCTTAGGAGATGGTTTAGGGTTTTTTGATTTTGGGTGGTTGTGGGTATGGGTTTGATAGACTAATTTTAGTCCCAAAAGGTAAGGTCATAGCTTGTATGGTTGTTTGGCTTAGGCTGGTTGTCATAGATTTTGCATGTATGATGGTTGGGAGAGCCAACGAAGTTCCAATACCTAGGTTATTGATATTATTGGCAACAGTTGATATTGAGAAGAGCTCGGGGGGGGGGGGGGGGAGAATACTGTTATAGGTGCGAGGTTTTAAGGTGGAGCTCGGATTTAGACAAGATATAATGGGGCCAGAAGCAATGCTGTTTGATTCTACATGAGATGTACGAGGAGTTTTACCTATGTTTAGGCCTTCAGAGTTGTGCGGACGAAGAGCTTGACAGTCTTCCTAGAATAGACACGGATCACTAAAGAAGATAGTTGCCAAACGATCAAGCTTGGAGTTAGGTGTACTATAATCTTTCTCCGAAGGGTCTTCCTCCTTCTCGTAAGTTTACATGTTGGCTTGGACAGTGGAGATGTTCTTCTCCATTAGGTTGCAAGCTTTCGCAAGTTTAATATGATATGCCAGGTCTTGTTCGATAGTGTGACTTGCAGAGGGTGGAGGACCAACATACACGGTGATATGGAGCCCACGCATGGTGACTGGAGTGATAGAGAAATAAACCTGGTGGGGGAGGAGATCTGTAATTTCCTGGCTACTAGTGATAGAGAACTACCAAATGGTCTGGTTTCTAGTGAAAAGAAAGTTTCACATGAGCTTAGTTCCAGGAACGAAGACACCATTGGAATGAGTTCATCATTGTGTATGTTTGTTTGGTTGAAGCGGGGGTGATTTCATTTTTGGACGCGTATTTTTGAAAGTGGAAGGACCTATGAGCTTAGACTTCAAGCTTTTTCTTGTGTTTATCCTGGTGGTAGTACTGGGTGAGTGAGTTTTGGTTGCAGATCTTTTGATCTAGTGTAAGATTTTGTGTAAGTGTTTAATAGAAAAAATATTTAGGATAAGTCTAGGTAATATAAATATTGGCATTGGGCTTAGAGAGGTAGGAAATTATTGATTAAGAGAACAAAAAATAAGGGTCCAAAATCTCCATCAAAGAGCTGCCTATTGCGGTTTCAATGTGTTAATTAGAAGAGTCGTGCTATCAGGTTTCTACTGGCCAACGATAACGGCCGACGCTAAAAGTATGGTGAAAACATGCGATACTTGTCAGAGATTCGCAAACATAATTCACACCCCGGCTGCCCCACTATAATCCATCTCAACAAGACTCATGTTTGACAGATGAGGGATCGATTTGTAGGACCACTTCCTATGGCATCTGGCGAAGGGAAAAGACTTATTTGGAACAAAAACTAAAGATGTGATCAAGTTTATTTGGTCTAATATTTGTTATCAGTATGGGATTCTGTAGTGACTAACTATGGATAATGGTCCTCAGTTTGACAGCAGCGAAATGAGAAATTTTTATTTGTCTAATGGCATCCAACAATGTTTTTCGGCACCTTCCCGCCCACAAGCTAACGAGCAGGTCGACGTTATAAAGAGGATAATCGTTGATGGCCTCAAGAAGAATTTGGAAAGAAAGGTTGTAAATGGCCAGACTACCTCCCGGAAATTCGATGTGCATACCGAACGACGCCCTGGACGGCAACCCAAGAATCACCCTACGCCCTTGTTTACGGTATGGATGCGGTAACCCCTGCGGAAATAAAGAAGAAAAACAAAAAAGACATCCGGTAACCCCTTATTTCGAAGGCCTTGCGAAAAAATTTCTTCACACCAAAGACAAGGCCCTCGAAAAGTTATCTACAAATTGGGAATGACCTTACCAAGTAATAGAAAAAATAACACCAGGCACTTACATACTGAAAGATAAACACGACCGACCTTTGCGACTCCCGTGGACATCGGACATCTCAAATTGTATTTAGAACAGTTTTTATACACCGTCCGTTTACTTATCTTCTTGTAAATACATTTGATCGGGAAATACTCTTTCCTTCCCTAGTGACACGGGGAGGTTTTAACGAGGTGTCTATGGAAACCAGTCTATTTAATTCCTAGTTAGCCTTTATTAAAATGTGTGTAGGACGGTCCCAAATAGTAAACGTTATTTTTTAACTACGGTTGATCTACAAAAAAAACCAAAATTCAAGCCTAGAGCATGTTTTAACTGACGAGTTGTTATATATTGTTCTTAGATTCGATATTTTAAATTTTTTAACTACGGTTAATCAACGCAATCCAGCAAAGTCCGAACCTTAAAGGTTTTTGAGTCACAACTAATCTACATTATTAAGCTCGAACCTTAAAGATTTTTCAGTTACAACTAATCTACATTATTCAGCTCGAACCTTCAAGGTTTTTCAATTACAATGATCTACATTATTTAGCCCAAAACTTAATGTTTTTTTTCAGTCACAACTGATTTACCTTATTCAGCTCGAACCTTAAAAGTTTTTCAGTTACAACTAATCTACATTTTTTAGCCCGAACCTTAAAGGATTTTCAGTTACAACTGATCTACATTATTTGATGACTATGATATATACAAATTTTGTGAAATTTGTTCTACATCTTAAGATATTTCTTGATAAATCGCGTCACCTTAGTCATAAGATGATTACTTCTTGTGTTTGGAAATGCAATAAATTGGATTTTTGACCCGTGAGGGGCAGAATTCATAAAAAGTACTATAAATAACAACATATTAAACAAATTAAACTACATCATCATCGGTATCATCATCAGAGGGTCCTGCATTGATGGGCTCATCATCTTCACACACAACTCCAACAGAGCGATCTTCCTCTGGAACATACAACCACATCGAGTCTAGTGCTAACCGGGGATATTGGTTGTGCAAGACACAACCAACTTTCGCATCGGCCACCTTTTGTTTCATAATTGTTTTACAAGAAGCGGAAAATCGATTGTTCTCTTCCTTGCTCTTTCCCGGAGTTCGCAAAGATTTGTGTTCTTTTTCGCAATCAACCAATGGAGGAACTGATTTTGAATTCTTTGTGCAACCAAAGTACGAGCCATATCATCTCGATCATTCTTCATTTTTTTAAGGATCTATGCAGAGATTGATTAAGTTTATTTTGTTGGCTCTGGGTTTCTGCCACTCTTTTTCTTTCTCCTGAATATTTTGTAGATTAGCCTCGGCTGACGCCGCCCAGGTTTTGGGCTCTTTGGTTTCTTGTTCTAGTTTTTTCTGACGATCGTTTTGTTCTGATAATTTATTTTCCAAATTAGACAAGCATTTCTTTCTTTCATCGCTAGAGATGTTACCATGTTTTATAAAGAAAGATCTAGAACATCTAAACTCAACAAAGGGAAGCCTTTCGCGCCCCCTGGCATAGTGAGTATAGGTAGGCGGACTCTACCCGACGAGGCACCTACAATAATATTTGTATAAGTAGGAAAACTTGGACAAGACTTTTCTGGAACAAACTCGCCAACTTCCTCTTTGTCCGGATTTTTCGATTGCACCATTACTACATTTGCGTTCCCCGCAGAATTCTGGGCTTCTACATTAAGTTGTTCTCCAGGTTCTCTGACAGGCGCAGCCATTTTGGCGTATTCTTCATACTGTTCGAATAAAGTCGGGATGGTTGTTTGTTCAACCACGGGCAGATCAATCATCTTCTCCCCGATTTCTTAGTTATTCTTTCTTTTCACTACTTTGGACCTCTTGATTCCATCATCATCGGTCGCGGATTTGTTTCTCTTCTTCTCACAATTATCGTTTCATCTTCTTTCATTACTTCGGGATTTTATACCGTTGGCTGCCAGATCGCTAAGGACCATGGTATGTTTTGCTTTCACGGCAACAATAGCTTCGTGCTCATTAACCGCAGCCTCTTCTTTTGCTTATTGGTCAGATAGTTCTTTGGATTTAGTGCGTTTGTTGGCCACTCAGTTACGTTTTGGAAGAAATAGATGGGCATCACGAGCATCAGTTTTTAACACCAAATCAACAAGATTGGGAGGTTTCCGTAATTGTTCAGAAGTTAGTGGTTGGTTCGAGCACCGCCATAGATTACTATTAATCAGGTTGGTATCCTTGAAGCAACGATAGAACGTGTGTCCCCAATTCTTCCTGCCATATTCTTTGAGTTTCTGAAAAGTCATCTTGGCAGATTTTATATGATCATTCTTCAGCACTTGTACTTTCCCCTTCGACACTAGAAGTAACACTTGTGCTAAAAAAAAGGGATGTACGTATACTACGAACCTTTATGGACCCATTTACAGGTCAAGCGCCTTGGGTTATCTGGTGAGTGAGGCCGACCATTTTCCCAGGGTCCACCAAGAAAAACAAAACGATGTTTCTGCGTTTTGTCTCCCTCTAACAAGTCGATCACGATTTTCATATTAGTTTCCAAGGAAGAGTAAAAGAAGGGCATCTTAGGTGAATTAGAAAGGTCGGTTACCATCACATACTCCTCCATCGGCATTGGAACGTGAGCCAGTTTAGATATACAAGACATCAACGTTCACCAAGCATTGGGAGTGAGCTGGGACGGGCAAAATCCAAGAATTTCAAAATACCTTACGATTTCGGGATCCAGTGGGAATCTAAGACCCCAGTTGAAGAGGTCGGTGAAAATAACTATCTCCCTCCGCCTTGTGGTCACTGGCGTTTCCCCAGGTGTTGGAAAATAGATTGTCACGCCTTCTGGAATCCCCCATGTGATTTTTAGCTTGGGAATTTCCTTGGGACTGTAGTACAGATATTTTCCATTGAACAAAGTAATAATATTGTCTCTCGACAATTCATTGTGGTAGCCGGTTAGAATTACGTTTATTTTGGGCATAAGGGGTTCCTTAACCACTACAACGTTGGCAGCACCTTCCCTTGCGACCATAACTTGTTTTCCATCTCGTTTTTCCATCTCATTTTCTTCGATGATAGTCTGATCTATAGCACATTCATTGATAGTTTGAATGTTATCAACGCCATAAACTTTCGGTCCTTGGAGAGCACTGGTCCCCTCAACAGTACTCGACAAGGCTATCCCAGTATTAGTAATAGTCAGATCGGCCAGAGAAAGCTCCTCCAAACGATCTGAAATATCTTTTCTCTTCAAGAGAGTAATTTATTTTGCAATTGTTTTTTACATAGGAACAATGGGGATCCCTTCTTTTTTACTTTTGTTCTCTGTAAGAGCTTTAATGGAAGCATCCAACTCTTTAGTCACGGGAGCAGAGTTAACAAAGCTAGAGTTGCTACCTACGTGTTTGTGACCAGGTTTAGTTCATATGAGAGTCTTTGATGCGGCCTCCTCTTTTTTCTGACGTTCAGTGGTGCGTTGAACGACACCTCGGGGAGTAGCTTCGGTATTAGGACCGGTATGAACGCCCACAATGGTTTTAGTTAATTGAACCAACGCCGGATAAGAAGAATTACTGGAGTCCCCCATAACGAGAAATTGGGGTATAGGTTTTTGTGAAGGCGAAGCATCGGTATTCAAGGTCGAAGGCCTGACGATAACAACGGTATGGCAGTCGTTTGGTTAAAGATTTCCCGATAAGAGGGAACAGGGACAGGTTTGGGATTTCTTTCACTAGAAGAAATAAAGGTTGGGTTATGCGCCGATTCAGGAATAGAGGTTGGAGCTGGCTTACTTTTTATAATGGAAAATGGGAACGGTCGAGGTTATAAGGCACGAGCGTATTTGTTTCCAAATGAGTTGATTGAGAAACCAAATTAAGCATGTTGCTCGGTACTCAACTTCCCTCTCAGTAATACTAAAGTAGTCAATTATCCCGAAGGCGGGTTTCTTTTTCTGGTTAGGTTTGCGTTTATGTCTCGAGGCAGGTCTTCTCATAAATAATGATCGTTTCTCTCTCTAGAAAAGTTAAGACCAAGACTCTCTCTCTATTTCTCTAGATATCACTCTAATAGCATATAGTTAAAATAAGAGAGGTATTTATAGGGGAGTTTCTCTTTCGATGGATCCTTTCATAAAGAAGAGCAACCGAAAAGAGCCTTGGGAAGTCATAGAGTCATTTTGACAGGTTCACGAGTAGACATGCTTCAAGTAATTGGATGATGCATGTTCGTTTCTAACAGTTTTTGCAGGGCTAGAGGGCTAGGAACATGACTAATGGCAGACGAAGAGGTTGAGCCGCAAGCGGCGCTTAAACGAAATTAGACACGTGGACAAGATGAAAAACTAATTTATATAACCAAATCCTTGGGCCATAAACAATAGATGGATTGGGAATAAGGCCCATCATAGTCAAGCCTAAAAAAATATAGCGTCATAAATACAAAAATAGCAAACAGAGTCAAAGGTAGCCAAGCTAGGGGCGGGCATAGCCCCATCTGTTTAATGAAGATGTTGGAAAGGCCCGACCACGCCAATTAGGGTTTGATGACAAAGAAAATTCCCAATCAAATTTCAACAAATAACTCCCGACGGGAAGCTTATGACGAGCTAAGGATGGGAAATTGCGGTGTCGTTTTTGTTCCTGATCTCGATTCAAACTCTACAAGAACTGATCGAATCAAAGCAATAAAGTTTCCCAACCCAAAAGTTTAACATTCCTCACACCCACGTTTGTGAAGACGGGGGGGGGGGGGGGGGGGGTTCCTGATAAGGTTGCGGATCGTTAGGGTTTTTTTTGAGCTGATAATAATTATATAAATCAATCATTTGTAATCAACTGGAAATCACAATGTACGATCAAGAAAAGACGATGACTAAATTGACAAGTGGAAGAAGAATGGAGGACTTAGGATGTAAACGAATAATAATGTAACTAGGGGACCAATAATATAAAATATGGGTCCACCATATTGACTATATAAGAAAGATCTCTCTTTGGGAAAGGGGACACAATATAATAATACTTTCTCTCTCTCTACATTTCCACATTTCGTTCTTTCAATTTACTAACAAACCAGATTAGGCTCCAAACATTTCTGGAAATACCAGACCTACAAGGGAATTACTTGTTTATGCAAATAGGGCCTGAAACTTCAAGTTTCCGATTTCACCTAGATATCTCTTCGACGAGCAATGTTCATTATTCGCGGTGAATGGAGCCTTATAGGCCTCAAATGATGTCTCTAGTTTCCCTCTTTGTAATTAGAGTTATTTTCCCGTTTGAACTTATTTTCGAATATGTTCTATTGTTATTTTATTTTATCAAAATTTTAACAATTACTAATTTGATTAAATAATATTTTTTAGTTTTTTTCTAAGATAAATTTTATATATCATGTAATATATTTTTAGATTTTAGTTTGGGTGATCCCAATTATCACATTGTGATAAATGACTATTTTTGGATAATCATTTAGTATTCCGAAATACCCTTTAACTATTTTTCTATCATGTTTTTTTAAATGTCATATCTTTCAAATCATATCTCCAAAAAAATCAAAAATATCATTGGTTTTATTTTTTTAAGACGAACAAACTAGATCTTGAATTCTTTTAGTACATATAATCGACTTGCAAAATAAGTCTGGAAAAAATAATTGTGTTCAAGTTGCGGAATTATGTGTAATTTGTTGTCAAAAATAAATTATATTCTAATTTTGAAATTACGTGTGATTTGGTTACCAAAAATAATTATGTTCCAGTTGCGGGAGGAATTACATACATTACATACAAATGTATTGAAAATAAGAAGAATATAGTTGCAGAAATAGAACTTTGGTTGCTAAATAAGTTTAATTGTGTGAAAAAATAAAATAAAACTGGTTTGTTAAAATTAGAGTAAATTGGGTATGAAACAACTAATTTTTTTGTATTTGCGAAAATATGTGCATTTTTGTGTTGAAAAACTTTTTAAATTTAGAATTTTTCTAGTTGCAGAAATACACGCAAATTGGTTGTGAAATTAGTCTGGAAAAAAAATGCATTCAAGTTACGGAATTACGTGTAATCTGGTTGCTAAAAACAAATGTGTTGCACTTACGAAATTAGGTGTAATTTTCTTGAGGAATTAGATGTAATTTGGTTGCGGAATTAGGTCTAATTTGGTTGCGAAAATAAGAAGAACAAATCTCAAGAAATATCACTCATGAATTTTATTTTGTTCATCTTTAAAAAATAGAAATATACATGTTTTTAAATTTCTTTTTAAGTTTGGATTTGAAAGGATATAGAATTTTGAATGCTAAAAATAACTAATTGTTGAAGGTTTTACGTGTTTCTGAATTCAAGGTATCGATAATTTAATTTCTAATCGGGTGGTTATCAGCAATTCTCATTTTTAATTATTCCTTACTTTTAAAACAATAAAGTTTGACCAAAATATTTAGTAATGGTAAATTCAAACCAACTGTTATATGTGGCGAAGCTGATGATCTAACACATGTTAATGTTATATTAAATTTATTTATCTTAAGCTTTGTTTAACATTTTGGTCATATACAATTCATGAATTTTACATAAAAAGCATTCATTTTCTCACGAGAGGTAAAACCTATATCCATATTTGCATGTGTCATTTTTTAAAATCATGTTGTCAAAGAGTTGAACAATGAAAATAGATGTAAGAACAAGAGGAGGCCACCTTGTCCAAACCATAAAATAGTAGAACTGCCTGAAGCATTGACCCTTAGTTCTTACTAACCTCCGGTGTGTAATCAACATGTTGCATCATCTGCGGACAAATCAAATCCGGATCTTCTTTTCTTTCATCATTAGCTTGGAGTGCATAAGCCCCTTTAGAGATAGGGGCGAGCAGCAAGCAGCCACCTCGCGGGATGGTAAATCTGGTAACCCTCTAAGCCTAAGCTCGTATATCGAAACAACTTCGGGCATCACCGGAAGGATATAAACCACGGAGAATACGCACGGGGAAATAGCAAGCGTATAATCAGATCAATCAAGAGACCAATTATTTTTATTATCTTTCAAAATACTGATCATACATAGATCGAATTGTATTAAAAATTCTCTAACCTTATCTTTCAATGATAGTGACTAATTTATACTACATATCTCACATGAACCTCATTTTAATATGTTAGATCTTTTCTAATATCTTGTTTTTATCCATGTTAGGGTGGCGACCAAAATCCCCCCCCCCTTATATTGGTTAGATATGGGAAGGATCAATGTTGTATAAGTGAGAGCATATCTCAACTAGTATGAGGCTTTTTGGAAGTGGACCAAAAGCAAAGCGTGCGGGTCTTCGGGTGCCTAAAGCGGACAATATCATATTACTGTTGGTATCGGATTGTACATACTTATATACGAATAACGAATATGCGATACCATATTTCTAAAAAATGGTATCAGAGGTCCAGGCCTAGACCGATGTGGTGAAATTCTCACAAGTCAAACATGATAAACCAATGGCTATGCTCAAGGTGAATGATCTGCTCTAAACATCCTAGTTCATAGCGTTTCTGGCTCATCAAGCGGTAGTACTTGATTGGAATGGGGAGTGGCACTAAGGAACAAGATAGAGTGGTCTAATAGGAGGTGAGCATCTACATCCGTAGTGCATCTACAATTCAGGTAGTCTACAACCTGATTAAAGTGAGCAGATGGAAGTCAATTGAGAGGAGGTTCAAGTGATACTTTGTTCGAAATGAGGATTTGTTAGGATGGCGAAAAACGTCTCACATCCCATATTGGTTAGATATGGGAAGGGTCAATGGTATATAAGTGAGAGTATATCTCAACTAGAATGAGACCTTTTGGAAGTGGACCAAAAGCAAAGACGTGTGGGCCTTCAGGTGCCTAAAGCGGACAATATCATACTAGTGTTGAGATCGGATTGTTCATATCTATATATGGAGGCGGAATATGTGGTACCTATATTCTCAAAAAATTATATCACAGCGCCAGAACCAGACGGAATACAATATGTTGAAATTCTCGAAGGATGTCGAACATGATGAATAAATAGTCATGCTCAAGGTGAATAATCTGCTCTATACAGCGTAGTCCGAAGTCCTCATGACTCTTTGGATCAAGACGAGGCATACTTCTACGGAGTGGCGCTAAGGAACAGGTGGTCGAGTGACCAAATAGATCCGTTGTAAATCTATATAACTCACGTGGAGCAACATTTGATTAGAGTGAGTGGATGTAAGTCAATTGAGAGGAGGCTAAAATGGTACTTTGTTCAAGAGGAGATTGGTTAGAGTGGTGACCCAAGTCTCACATCCCATATCGGTTAAACATGGGAAAGATCAGTGATATATGACTAAAGAGCAGTTATCAACTAGTATGAGGTCTTTTGGAAGTGGACCAAAAGCAAACCTGTGCGGGTCTTCAGACTCAAAGCGGACAATATCATACTATTGTAGAGATCGGTTATTCTTAATTATATACGGAGATGGAATATGTGGTACCCATATTCCCAACAAATGGTATCATAGCTCTAGACTTGGACCGATGTGGTGAAATTATCACAAGTCGAACATGATGAACTAGTGGTCAAGGTGAACGATTTGCTCTAGAGATCCTAGTTTAAAGAAATTGTGGCTCATCAAGCGGTGGTACTTGATCGGAGTGGGGATTGGCGCTAAGGAACAAAACATAATGGTATAATAGGAGGTGAGCAACTACATATGTAGTGTCTCTACGATTCAGGTCATCTGTAACCTGATTAGAGTGGGTGGATGGAAGTCAATTGGGATGAGATTAAAATAGTACTTTATTCGAGAGGAGTTTTTATTAGGGTGGCGACCAAAGTCACACATCCCATATTGGTTAGATGTGGAAAGGATCAATTATATCTAAGTGAGAGCATATCTCAATTAGTATGAGGCTTTTTGGAAGTGGACCAAAAGCAAAGTTGTGCGGGCCTTCGGGTGCCTAAAATGGACAATATCATACTAATGTTGAGATTAAATTATATGTACTTATATACAGAGGCAGAATATGTGGTACCCATATTCCCACAAATGGTATCAGAGCTACAGACCCAAACGGAATACGGTATGGTGAAATTCTCGAAGGATACAGAACATGATGAACCAATAGTCATGCTCAAGGTGAATGATCTACTTTATGTAACCTAGTTCTTTGGTAAAGGTGTTCGCAATAAAAACGGTAATACACCGATGCAACAAGACTGGAAATATATCTTGCACAAGAGAACAAAGACCAAAAAACGTTGGTTGATGAAGGCTATACCGGAAACACATCGGCGCAAGAGGAACAAGACTGGAAATACGTCGATCACGAGAGAAAAAAGCGGAAAAATATCGGCTGATGAAGGCTATGTCGGTAACACGTCAGCGTAGGAATAACAGAAACAAAAATACGTCGGTCACGAGAGAACAAAGGCTAGAAAAATGTCGGTTGATGAAGGTTATGCCACAAACACGTCGGTGCAAGATGAACAAGACCGGAAATACGTTGGTCATGAAAGAATTGTGAATGTGTTATATGTATAGAGCAAATAATGATAGGATCTGAAGATGTTGAGAGAATTGTGAATGTTTCCCAAAGTTCAAACTCTATTTGGGATATCTCCATCTAAAGGTACTGAAGGACTAAGATTCAAGACATGTACCATTGTATTCAAATTTCCACCTCCAAAGTATTTATGGAGTTGTAATTGTGAAAGAATACATCTCACTCAGTCAATTAATATTCAGTTTAGTCTCTCAGCTACGTCATTCAAGTTAGGGGTCTTGGGAAGTGTCCTTTGATGTCAAATACCTTGTTTCCTACAATGATCATCAAAGGGACCAATGTATTCTTCCTCATTGTCACTTCTAACACACTTCAATTGTTTCATAGTCTGTCTCTCAACTGAATCCTGAAACTGCTTAAAGACATCTAACACTTGATCTTTTGTTTGCAAAGTATAAGCCCAAACTTTCCTACAATGATCATTAACGAATGATCATCAATGATATCTTGGCTCTCACATCAATGAAGAACGTAGCGAAATGCGATACATAGTGTGAATTGCAGAATCCCGTGAACCATCGATTTTTGAATGCAAGTTGTGCCCCAAGACGTTAGGCTGAGGGTACGTCTGCCTGGGTGTCACGCAATATAAGGCCTAGCCCTATTAGCCCATATAATTTGTCTATGAATAAGAGCTTTATACTCTATGTAATTGATACGCTTTCTAAATAATAAACCCTAGTTGTCTTTTTGTTTCTCTAGTCGTCTTTCTTTGTTAATCTATTTTTACATGGTATCAGATTGTAGGTTTACATCTTGAAGTTTTCGTTTCTTCCGTTATGCGGCGGGCAGTGATTTTAGCTGTTGGCCGAAAGAAAAAAAGGGAATTTTTTTGGTTTTCGGATCTGGTGTGTTGAGCCACAATTCAACAAACTTGATCGAGAGGAAACCGATGTCGATTTTTCCTGAATTTTGGACACTTTGTTTGAGACATCTAATAGTTCAATTTGACTGGTTCGATTATGATTCATTGCTACAATACAGGATAAATCGCTACTGGAATAGTATAGATTTTTGTTCATAAAATTGTAGATTCGATTTTGATTTTGATTTTGACTTTGATTTTGATTTTGATTTTGAATTTAATTTTGATTTTGATTTTTATTTTTATTGGAAATTAGATTTGAATTTGGATTTGGTATTTGGATTTAGTATCAAATTTAATTTTTGATTTGGTATCCGGTTTGGCATTCAGATTACGTTTAGATTTTGATTGGGTATTTGGTGTTGAAATTTCATTTGGATTTTATTTGGTGTTTAGATTTGTTTGACATTTGGAATTATCTAACGTTTTCTTAGATCGATGTTTGTCATTTTGATTTTATTTTGGTGTTTAGATTTTGTTTGAAATTTGGATTATGTCTTGATTTTTCTTAGATCGGCGTATGTCTTTTTGATTCATTTTGATCTGTTTGGTATTTAGATTTTGTTCTTCGTGTGGATTTAAACTTTATATAGATTTAGTTTGGATTCGTTTGGATTTTTTTGGATTTGTTTGGCTTCGTTTGGATTTGTTTAGCTTTGTTTGGATTTGTTTGGTGTTTATATTTTTTTGGATTAGTTTGAAGTTTGGATTTTGAAAAATGGAGAATGGAGATTGGAGTTTAGAGTTTTGATATTGGAGTTTTGATATTTGAGATTAGAGATTGAAGATTCGAGACCAAATATTAGAGACTCGAGATTAAAGTGTGGAGATTAGAGATTGATTTTGAAGATTGGAGTTTGGAGATTGGAGTTCGATTTTGGGTTTTGACGTTTCGATTTCGATTTTGGCGTTTTCTTTTTATTTTGGCATTGATTATGGTTTTTTTACGTTTGGTGTTCCGTATTTGTTGCAATTTTGGTTTATATTTTGTGTAACAAACTCACAATGTAAAAATAAGAATTGCGACTTTGAGGGAGGGTGTTTGAGATATAAAGCCTAGGCCCATTAACCCATATAGTTTTTCTATAAATAAGAGCTTTATACTCTATATAATTGATACGCTTTCAAAATAATAAACCCTAGTCGTCTTTTTGCTTCTCTAGTCGTCTTTCTTTGTTTTACCTTTTCTACAATCTATTCGTAAAATTTTATGTTAAATATGAACTATAAACGAATTGGATTACCATCATTTATAGAATATTATTTTGAAAATTTTAGTCATATCTCTCCAAATGTTGAGTTTACCAATTCTTGAGAAATGTGTTCAATAAATGGATATACCAATGTATCACTTGAATGCACGTACAAGAGTAATATAATTCCATCTTGAATCAATGACGTACTAATATCAGAAACTTATGTGTCTAAATCTCATTGTAGATGCCACTATAATCTCTACCAGAAGTTACTCTATTATCATAATGTATTTGAATAATCAATTTTCTCTTTGAAAGGAATAGTATACCCATCAATAGGTCTCTCAATCATTCCACTTCATTTCTCATTATGGCTAATTTTATGAGCTCGAACTCCATAGTTGAATACGATATATATTTTGTTTTACTTGATCCCAAGAAATAAATCTACCTACATAAATAAATTTGCATCCCGTACTTAATTTATAATCGACTATATTGGTGATCCAACTTTCATATTTGTATTCCTAGATTATCCGAGGAAAGTTAGAATATTAAAAAGTAATGTCCATGGTCATTTTTAAGTACCAAAAAATCACCTAATAACATTGGATTTCAAATTATTACAAATAAAATATTAACTATAGTGCATAAAACGCATATATGAGACTTCATATAGCAGTTCCATACTCCAACTGACCCACGCACTCATCTCTCATTACTTGTAAGTTTTGAATTATGATTGGATGACGTACATACTTTTTCAGATGATTAAATAGTTATATTGAGTAAGCGCACAACTACTATTATTTTATAATAACTTTATTCCTAAAATAATATCTACATCTTTAAGATCATTCATCTTAAAGGTAAAATAAATAAACTTCCATCTTTCAATACTCGTTTCCATGTCATTGCATTCTAGAATTAAGTTATTTATGTGTAAGCACACTATGGTCACCATGTCACCATGTCACAAATATAGATAAAAGAAGAAGTAGTCTTCATAAGCGGCTAGGGTTTCTGATTATTAGAAAGTGTGTATTACATAGAGTATAAAGCTATTATATAGATAAACTATTTGGGCTAATGGGCCTAGGCCTTAATCTTAAATAAAATTAAAACAAAACAAAACGTCAAAATCGAAATCATTTCTCCAAACTTCAAACTTCAAACTTCAATCTCCAAGCTCCAATCTCCAAGCTCCAAACTCCAAACTCCAAACTCCAAACTCCAAACTCCAAACTCCAAACTCCAAACTCCAAACTCCAAACTCCAAACTCCAAACTCCAAACTCCAAACTCCAAACTCCAAACTCCAAACTCCAAACTCCAAACTCAAAACTCAAAACTCAAAACTCAAAACTCAAAACTCAAAACTCCAAACTCCAAACTCCAAACTCCAAACTCCAAACTCCAAACTCCAAACTCCAAACTCCAAACTCCAAACTCCAAACTCCAAACTCCAAACTCCAAACTCCAAACTCCAAACTCCAAACTCCAAACTCCAAACTCCAAACTCCAAACTCCAAAATCCAAACTCCAAACTCCAAACTCCAAACTCTAAACTCCAAACTCCAAACTCCAAAATCGAAATCATTTCTCCAAACTCCAAAAATAAATCAAAATACCAAATCCAAATCAAAGCTAAACAAATCTACCGAA
This sequence comes from Limnanthes douglasii subsp. nivea, assembly GCA_036936605.1. Classification (NCBI taxonomy): domain Eukaryota; kingdom Viridiplantae; phylum Streptophyta; class Magnoliopsida; order Brassicales; family Limnanthaceae; genus Limnanthes; species Limnanthes douglasii. The sequence goes on from JAUPFV010000004.1 coordinate 215,940,383, forward strand.
ACCGTGGCTTCCAAACCAAAATCCAATGCTACTACGAAATTGAATACCTGGTAGATCTACAAAAATTCCGGCGGACAGCTAAAAATACTGCCCGCCGGCACAGCGGAAGATGCGAAAACTTCAAGACATACCTTACTCTTTTTGTGTTTCACTCAGACACACATACCTCACTCTTTTTGTGTTTCACTCAGACACACATACCTCACTTTTTGTGTTTCACTAAGACACACATACCTCTCACTCAGATTGGAAATTTTTTTACTCAGACACACATACCTCTAACTCAGATTGTTTTACTCAGACACACATACCTCTCACTCAAATTGTTTTACTCAAACGCACATACCTCTCAAACACACATACCTCAAACACACATACCTCTAAAACACACATACCTTGCTCTAATACCATGTTAAGAAACAAATATAGATAAAAGAAGAAGTAGTCGCCATAAGCGGCTAGGGTTTCTGATTATTAGAAAGTGTGTATTACATAGAGTATAAAGGTATTATATAGATAAACTATATGAGCTAATGGGCCTAGGCCTTATATCTCTAACATCCCTTTCCTCACAACATTGGTTTTTCAACAAAATATTTCCATCAAACGAGAATAAATACATTAGAATCCATATCATTTGATACCAAAAGTGTAGGCCTTTTGGCCCCTATTGGGTCACACGGTTACTCTACAACCAAAGTTCTCCTTACAAAGTTTATTTTTTATTTTTAGTAAATATTTGAGTTATATTATTATCATATAATATAAATTCAAAAAACCCCGCGTTTTTATATTTGTTAACCATGGTTGAATATGAGTATAATTAATTATAAATTTTGTTTATTTATTATGTATCCAATAAGCATAGATCTTATGAATTTTAAAGGAAGACTTTGAGATTTTTCAGAGTGATTTCTTCACAACTTCATTCCAGTCAGTAAAAATATTATTTATACTTTATGACCAAACTTAAAGAAAAATAATAACATATAAAATATAAAAATGAAAAACATCAATAAATCTAGTTGAGGAAGGGTTTGACTTTTGAGTTAATTTTTACAAGTGCAAAAAATATAACTCTCACAATATTCTATTGTGTTACCAACATGAAGATAAATTTAATATCAATAATTTTGTGTGTAGCTATGTTATCTTTTGCACAAGTCTCACAACTTTTTCATATTAAAAAAGTGTTGCAGAATGATACACTTGTGGCAGATGGTTACGTATGTACTTCTAATTTATGTATTAATAAAGTAACAAAATCTATATACTATTGATCGCTTAATGATTATTTATTATGACATGTTAGACTTTCTCATATTAAACATAACATGATTAATAGAATGGCTAAACCTGGACTTATAAATTATTATATATATTCATATGTGAAATGTGAATTATGTGTATAATCAAAGATATTTAAAAAAACCTTATAAAGTGATATATATATATATATATATATATTAAATATCTTAGATTATAGACATAGTTCACATGTCTCATATGAATTTCTATCATAAATATATTATTCGATCATAAGTTAAATTTACAAAGATGGTAGAATGATTAGTGGCTCAGTTGGAACATTTAAACTCTATCAAATTTGTATGTATATGGTTTTATGCATCCGAGATGATTTTTCAGTTGTGGTTAGTGAATTGAACTAATTTACTATTAATCCAAGAACGAAATATCAAAATTTCATTATGATGGTTTTTAATTAGCTTAAAAAGACTAAGCCAGTACTAGAGTTATAGGAAGTCGCGTGTCTGTGGTTTTATGCACTAAGTTGATAATTCATTTATGGTTAGCAAATTGAGTATATTCACATGTAATCTAAGAACAAAATGTTTCGATTTTATTGAGAGGGTTCTTAATTACTTGAAAATTACAATGACATGCATTTCCAATACTATGTTATACTTAAGAAATATATATAGTCAAGTTGGATCACCATCATAGTCGATAACAAGTTTACTATGATATGGATATTTATTTTTATTAGTCTGGTCACTACGATATGGGTGTTTAATTTTGTTAGTTTGGTTGGTTTTAGGATATGATCAATGGGTATTATGTTTGATTTATACATTATTTTATATTAGTTTATTGTTTAGTTTGGTTTATAAAAGAATAATATACTTTCGCCATAGTTTTATTTTCTATTTTGGTTTAATAGGTATTGAGAGTATTAGGGACTGATTTGTTGCATTTTTTGAAACTTTGAGGAATATTTTATTATAAAGGTAAATGATGAGATTCAACGTGAGAAAAATCCCAAACGCGAGGACTAACCATGTTTTTAGTCATCAAACTATTGAGTAAATTGAGTAGTTTTGTTATAAATCATTTTTATTACACTAATATTAAAATATATTCATTTGGCTTCGATATACAAGTTCAAATATTAATTATTGTTTCAACAATATTTCTAAGCTTGCAAAAATAAAAAAATCAAGATGAAAGATACATAATATATATGTCAGTTAATTATGGAGTATGTGATCATACCATTAGTCGCAAAGGATAAGTAAGTTGAATTATTGAGATACCTATTGTTGAATATACTATTCACTGTAAAAAAAAGAAAATGACAATCCAAATATATTATGATAGTAAAAACTTGTCGGTAAAGAATTTAATGAAATTTTGAAAGGAATGTTTAGGCATGTAAGTTTGGGACATGAGTACGTTAAATAATTGATTCAAGATTTAATCACATCAATATTGTATCTACCTTTTAATGAGAACCTGACAAATCCAGTTAACAACCATTATCTCAAGAACTGGTAACTTCGCATATGGAGGAATGCGATGAGAAATCTTAAAATGATATTTTGAAAATTGTGATAACCAAATTTGATTATTGGTAAACATATAAACATCAAATTTTACAACTGAAAACAAGTTATTTGACAAAATATTCAGTATATAAACACGAGTTTCATCTGACATGTGTGGTGTATGGTTATTGTTATCATAGATGAATACATCTAGAGACATTTTAATACAATTTCGTTTATGTGTAACATATATTTCTAAAGACAACGAAAACATTATATGATTTAATTTATGAAATATGGAGGTATGTTTCCTTTTATGAGAGAATGAGTTTTTCTGAAGTAAAAGTATTATATCAGATAAGGACATAACCAAAGTAGTGTTAATCAAAAGTGAGGACAATATTTTTTAGTGAAATATTTATGTTTGTGAGATGAGTGATTTAAACACATGGGACAATTGATTTAAAATACAGCTACCAAAAATTATGATCAAGCTTTCATGTATTTACACTAAGGTAAAATTTAAATCGAAAGATATTTTACTTTATAGATAAAATTTATTTTACTGATAAAATGAAATATGTCATTTAATCAAGTGGAAGATTGTCATGATTTTAACTAAATAAAATGATCAAAAAACAAAGTTGAAGATAATTTCAGATTAAGGAATAACCTATAATTGGAAGAGAAATATTAAAGGCGTTAAAGTATAATTGGAGGCTTAGGATTGCTTAGTTTGATGTAACAGCATACATGGCTCGTCGTGGTGATTTATGACCATAGCCTAAATATCTAAAGTTTGATGTTGACATCGATACAACGAGATGTGCTCACTACGGTGACTTATGCCTAATACCTACTAATTATTTCAAAAAGTTGATTATCGCCGTAAAATAGGGTGCGCATCGGGGAAATATAACAATTTTTCACGGCAACCTGGCCTATTATCATGGCAGAGGCAATAACCAGTATTGCAATGATTGCTAAACATTACTCGCACAGGTTTAGTTATTTATCACATAAAATAAATAAAAACACTTTACATATCTGTATTTCTACTTTCAAGTTACTTTTTACAAATTGTGTGTCTCTTTAAAGGGTTTTTTAAGCCTTATAATTAGTTCAAATGTGTGCTAATTTGTGATATTGGATGGGCATCCAATGTGTATATGCTTGTGAATTTAATGTATGGAATTAAACAAGTAGTATAGGTACAATACAATCGATAAGTTTTTATACATAAATACTTACAGTGGCACATTGGTCATTATGCTTCTATGTATAGATGGTTAAATTTTATTAAGTAATGATATAAGATAATTATCGAAATATAGAGTTTGTTTCTTCTACCTCTAAGATGAAGAGTATTGAAAGGTAGATAGATTTTAGGAATAAAGGTATTAAAGAATGGTGGATGTTGTGTTTTTAGTCAATATAACTACATTGAATAGTTTAAAATAACATGGACGTTATTTTGTCATATTTTAAAACTATAATATAATACAGGACATGTGTGGTGGCGTAGTTGTTATTCATTGCCAATATCTGGCTATCATTATTCTTTCTATCAATCCTACTGTCTTTGTCCCTCGGAAAAACTTGCATGCATCAAGTTAAAACTTTTTACAAAATGTGGGTTACTTTAAAGGGTTTTTTAAGTCTTATAATCAGTTCAAAACGTGTGCTACTTTGTGCTCCCGGATGAGGAATCCAGTGTGTGTGGGCTTGTGAAGTTATTGTATAGAATTAAACAAGTAGTATACAATGCCTTGAGGCACAATACAATGGACAAGTTTTTATACATAAATATTTACAGTGACACATTGGTCAGTATGCTTCCATGTGTGGATGGTTCATTTTTATTAAGTAATGATATGATATAGTTATCAAAATATAGAGTTTGTTTATTCTACCTTTAAGATGAAGATTATTAAAATGTAGATAAATTTTAGGAATAAAGGTATTAAATAATAGTGGATGTTATGTCTATAGTCATTATAACTACATTGAATAGTTTAAAATAACATGCACGTTATTTGATCATATTTTAAAACTAGAATATGATACAAGACATGTGTGGTGGCGTAGTTGCCGTTATTCATTGCTAAGATCCGGCTATCGTTATTCTTTTCATCACAATTATTATCTTTGTCCCTCGGCAAAACTTACATGCGTCATCGTTCACGTGTAATTGTCTGACTTTTATGTATTTATAAAGATGAAGAGGATGCAAAATGTGATAATAATTTTTAAACCGTTAACAATTATTAACAGTTATTTTATAGCTTATTTTCTTATACATACAATTATAATAATCGTATGTGGAAATATTCTTAGAAGCTCGATGGTTTTTAGATATGTACAAATAAATTTGTGATAATTAATCATTCATCCATTCCCTTCATCATCTTCAATAAATAATTTATGTATGACTAACTAAATTTCTCTAAGCTATGGTGGTTTTGTGTAATATGTTAAGTATTGCATAAGTTCCATACATTATTGATATTTGAATTCTTCAAAACACGGAATATTCCGATGAACCGACTAAACATAACGGTTTGTACTAAGAGAGAAGTACCAGTAAATACCCACTCAACTACCTAATTACCCACTAATACCCGAAATTAGGATAGTGTCACTTGGTACTTCCACCTAAAATTTGGACAAAAATACCCCCGATTATATATACCCGATGGTACCTTCACCAGTACAAACCTGAGAGTTGTTTGAAAAACATACCTGAGAGTTGTTTGTGACTTTATTTCCTGAGAGTTTTGTGCAACTCTGTTATCTGAGAGTTGTTTGCAACTCGCTCCATTTCCTGAGAGATTTTTGCAACTCTCTTTGTTTCCTGAGAGTTGTTTGCAACTCTAAAATCTGGAAGTTGTCTACAACTCTCTCTATTTCCTGAGAGTCGTTTTCAAAGAACTCGCATGTTACTGGTGAAATTTTATTTTAAAAATAATAAAAAAATATCATCAATAGATCTAGTTTTGTTCATTTTAAAAAAACAAAAGCGGTGGTACTTTCATATATTTTTCCAAGCTCCGGTTTGAAAGATATGGATCTATTAAAAAATAAAATAAAAAAAGAAAGTAAGAAAGAGAAATTTTGGTTACGTGGTTGTTGATGAAGGATGAGGGTAGTTAGGGTATTAAAATAATGTTAGGTATTAAGTGTGAGTTTAATAGTTGAGATGGTTATTAAGAAGTAATAAAACGAAACTTAGATATTAGATAGTCATATAATAGTTGAGTGGGTATTTAGGTGCAATTTCTCATTGTACTAATTCTTCTTCGTAATTCTTAACTTTTATATTTAAAATTTAATCAACTTCTTTTGTTTGAAGGTTTGTAATTATGTTTTCCATGTATAATTTTCAAAAAGCATAGTTCATGTATAAGACTTAAAGTCTAAATGACAATCAATTTCACGGTGTCCATCAATTTTTGCATTGCAAGCGTACAAAAATTTAGAACTTTTTTCATGGTTTCCATTTTGTTAAAAAACTTATCAAAATCACATCACCTAATAATTTATATATGCGTTCAATATATTTGTTAGGCTTGTTGTGATGCACTTGCGAATTTAATACATATTGTAATATTCGAAAATATTAATTTCAATAACATTTTTTTATCTTATAAGAATTCAAACTAAAATTACTAATCGATTATCATAAAAAGGTTTAACAACGCATTATAGTATAAATTCAATTATCTAATACTAATAAATTCACAAAACAAATGATGTAATAAAAGACTAATCTTGTTCAATTATAATAAAATTGATATTTTTTATATTTTTTTAAAACGTAGTTATAATAATTACCATGAGTAAAAACAAAGTCTTTTAAGATAATAATAATAATTATTATTATTCATGTTCAACAAAGAGAAAATAATTATGAATCCCGCACTACTAAAGTGAAGTGTGCAAATCTAGTTTGAGAAAAAATAAAATTAGAAACAAAATTGTTTTTACTATTTTTAAATTTATTGCTTCTACTTTTTTAAGAAAAATAAGCGACTTATATTAATAATAGGGCTAAATGTGAAGATTACAGAAAGATAGTACCCACATTAGAAACTTAAAACAAAAAGAGGGGCTACGTTTTAAAAGCCCTAAAGAAACAAAACCAGAAAAATGGCTTCGACTTCGTCTTCTTCGATGAGATCAGACCAGACCATGAGCTAACCGGAATCAATGTATCCGACTCTTAGGCTTTCAAGCATTGTGATTGCCAGAAGAGGATTCAGAGCATTGAAACCTTTGAAGGTGCGATCTTGTCTGACGGTAAACATCCACTTCGCGATCCAATCGGTGGCCTGGTTTTGAGTTCTGGAAATGTGGCAGAGGGACATACAAGGGTGAATAAGACTGCGACAAACATAAATCGTAGATTCAAGAAGAGGAGTAGCAATGCCAATAGCTAGATTATTGATTAGGGTTAAACAATCAGACTCTACATCAACACTCTACCATTGGTTACGCTTACAAAGGATGAGACCCTCAATTAGGGGTTTGCATTCAGCTAAGAATGTGTTCAGCTTGCCAAACAAGCATCTAATCCCAAAGACAATGTCGCCTTTGTCATCTCTGACCAAGATATCACCACTGGACTCTCCAGTTGAGCTACAAGCATCGTCTACATTGATTTTCAGCCTGCCACGATTAGGAGCCATCCATTTCAGGTAAGTTGGCTTGTTCTTTCTATTATTAATGGTTCTACACCCCAATGATGAACATGCGCCAATGACATGAGACCAGTGTTTAGTAAGAAGTATATTTCTAGAATCTATTCACATAATGATTTTGGTTACTCTATCAATAGCGCTCTTGAAATCATCATGAGTGTTATTAAATTTGGAGCAGTTCTTATTATACCAAATTGTCCAACAGATTATTTATGGGACAAGATGAGTAATGTGGAACTTTCTCTTAGTAAACCAGAACCAGCAATGAAGCATATGATTAAGAGTCATACAAATCTTAAAAGGAATTTTGAAGAGACACCCAAAATAGTTCCAAATGGTCCAGGCAAAGTTGCAGTTGACGAAGAGATGATTTTTCTCTTCACAACTGCAACAGAACTAGCATTTGGAGACAGTGATCATGTGTTTGTTGGAAAGAATATTGTCAATGGGAATATATTTTTTAACAATCTTCCAACATAAGAAAGAGAAATTTTTTAGGAATGATATAATTTCAAAAAAAATTAAAAAAAATTGATTTGTTGTTCTTCTTTCTTATACTGTCCCCAGTTAATTTGGTGTTAAAATTATTATCATTGGGCAACTTCCAAACAATCTTGTTTTCCTGGTCAGGATTGAGTTTAAAACAATTTATATGTTTAACTCTGTCTTGAGGCATGAAGTTCAAGAGAGTGGGGTTGTCCCACCTATTGTCTTTCCAAAAAGTCTTGACTTTAGCAGATATGAACCATCTATCAGAACTATTGTTATTGAGAAAATAAGGCATATCATGCCACTCGTCAAACCATAAATCAATTGAACCATTGCCAATAATCCACTTCAAGTTTTTATCAGCATCCTCTTTAATGGAGTGGAGCCTTTTCCAAACAATAGAGTCAGTAGAATTGTAGTTTGTTTCAAGAGGATGGGTGTTAGGGCAATAGGTGAGATGCATAATCTCAGCCCAAAGACAATTGTTCCTTCTAAATAAGAACCAGAGCTTATGGGAGAAAGTGTGTTGAATATCAATAACCTTTTTGATATTCAATCCACCTTCTTCAAAAGGCTTGCACAGCTGGTTCCAGGAGGTCCAGTGCATGGATTTATTGTTAAAATTAGACCTCCAAAGAAATTTATTGAAGCATAACTCAATTTTATTGATAATAGAGTTAGGGATGTCAGTGTTGTGCATCCAGTAGTAAATAATGGGGTGTAAGACATTGGTGATAAGAGACATTCTGCCCCCAAAGGGCCAATGTTTCATATCCCATTCATTAATTTTGTTATGAATTTTTTCAAGTAAGGAGATGCAATTCTTCCCTTCGTTGTTTGCAGAGATTGTGATGCCAAGATAGGTAAAGGGAGTAGTATCCACGTTGAAGCTAGTAGTGATGTTAAGTCTTGCAGTGCTAGATTGAGGAGATCTGGATGAGGTAATAATTTTAGTTATTTCCTTGTTGATAACTTGCCTAGAGACTGACTGATATTTATCAAGCAGACAGCTTAGTTTGTCAATGGTGGAGGGGAGGCTATTGGTGAATATGAGGGTATCATCTGCAAACGCCAAGCTTGGTAAAAGGTATCCTGATTTCACATAAAATTTCATACTGTTATTATCTTTGAAAAGATTAAACAGACCACAAATGAGAGCTTCCTCAGCAAGAATGAATAAACAGGGAGACAATGGATTTCCATGTCTTAAACCTTTCTTCTGAGGGAAGTAACCCACACTGGTGCCATTAATAAGAATATATATCATAACATTAGAGACCATATTTCCAATAATGGAAATTAGCTCCTTAGAAAAACCAAAACAGTTCAAAACTTTTAGAACAAAGGTATGAGATAATCTCCCAACAGGTTTTAAGAAAGTAAGAGTTAAATCCATCAGTGCCAACAGCACTATCATTCTTCATGGAGCTGATGATAGTCCAGACTTCTTCCTTGGTAGTAGGCTTAAGGATTGCATAGTTATCAATGTCGGTAACAAGATTAGGAATGTTGTCAAAGAGAGAATCCTGCATTTTCAAGTTTAGATCATCATAGCTAATGTAGGAATCGGTAGATAAAACATTTTTAAAATAGGATTCAACAGACTTAGTTATTTCATTTTGACTTTAGAGCCAAACACCATTCTTTTTAATGCCATTAATTAAGTTTTTCTTTATTTTCTTAGACACATAACTATGGTACAGCTTTTTGTTACCATCAATTTCTTTTAACCAAGTGTTAAAACACTTTTGCCTCCAGTAACGCTCCCCATTCCTAAGAGCCTGTATAAGAGAACTGTTAGCTTTAGAGAGGTTTGCCTTAGACATGCTGTTATGCTCAATTTGATGAGTGATCTCCTTGCTGTTAACATCTTCAGTGACAGATTTTACTTTGTTGAATATGTTGCAAAAGTGTTTAGTGTTCCAGTCTTTAAGAAACTTTTTAAATCTCTTAAGCTTGAACCAGAAAACATTATTGTTGTCACATTTACAGTAGAGGTTCCAATTCTGCTTAACTAAACCAAGAAAGTTAGAGTCATTAGTCCAAGCAGTAATAAATTTAAAGTTGCATTTGTTATACTTGAAAGTAACATTAGGATTATTAGAGAGCGATATGAGAAGAGGAGCATGGTCAGAACAGGTTCCGACCATGTGAAAAACCTGAATACAGCCCATTGATTATATCATGTTGTTATTTACTAAGGCCCTGTCTAATCTTTTCCAGCATTTGTTGTTACTCCAGGTATATCTTGAACCGATATAACCCCTCGAGGCTGCAAAGTCTGATGGCTTCATTGAAGTTATCAGAACTAATATCATTGAAGGTAGAACATCCAAACTGGTTTTCAGAGCTAGTGATAGCATTGAAGTCACCAGCAGCCATCCAAGAAATGTCTTCACTAGCAATTGAAGTCATCTGGATCAGAGATATTTCCTAAGGGATCTTTGGTTCTTAGCATAAACAGTGGTAAAGTGGAAAATAAAGTTAGTATAGTTGATCTCCATATGAAGGAATTGGTCATGATCAACATTGACTTTAATGTTAATGTCCTCAGACCAGAAAACCCAAACTTTGTTGGAGCAGTTGGCCACAAAGTTACACAAACCAATTCTCTTAGCAACATTATCAATCTTGTCAAGCTTAGACATAGGCTCCTGAATAGCAAACACCTTGAGCTTTTCAGTTTGAATTATGGAATTAAGCCTTGACAATGTTGGATTGTTGTTAACTCCACGAGCATTCTAGCTAACATTCTTTATCATTATCATATAAAGATTTGTTATAGTTCCTCTCTCTTTTAAGCAGAGAGTTGATAGACAACCTTTGACGCTTTTGTTTCTGTGTGCAGATTTGATTTTACGACTAATAATGGTATTGAAGTCATGGCCATGGGAGGTAATACGAGGTGATACATTGCAGTTACCAATATTGTTACGTTGAGGAGACAGAGAGGTGTTAACAAGCTGAAGAGTTGTCTGAAGAGCTCCAATCTTTGAAGAGCTCCAATAATTTCAGGCTCGTTTTTTGAAGAGTTGTCTTCCTCTTGAAGACCAAGGATAGGGTCATCATTTCCAGAAGTTCTAGATTCATAATCTTTATCTTTAGCTGTAATCACAGATTTAATTTTTCTTCTGTAGACTTTACTAAACGTTTGTAACTGAGTTGTTTTTTGTATATGTAAACTTGTAGAGCTTTCTTGAATTGAATTAGATTGAATAATAACATCATCTTTTTAACAATGTCATTGCTTCTTTCTTTATCTTTACCTTTCGATTCAGTATTTCTACATTCATCAGAGTTGTGACCCAAATGGTAGCAGATGTAGCAGTAACTAGGAACGTTCCTATAACTAATACTAATCCAGCACCCATCGTTCTCACCGAATCAAACCCACATTCTTCTTTTAAGCTTTTTAGAGACGTCGATTTCGACATAGGCATAGCAAGCATTGTTGTTGGCCCTATACTTATCAGGGACAATAGTACAATAAACTATGCCTAGAGAAGAGGCAAGATCCATAATCACAGAACTGTTGTACATATACTCAGGAAGTTTTTCAAGTCTGATCCATAACAAAACAGTAAGGTTCTCGAAACTTTTGTTAAAACCAGGGCACCACTTGAGTAATCTCATGGTTTTGTCGTCGACACTCACACACTTTTGGACCAAAGGTTACTGATGTCTTCTTTTAAGCAAAACTACATTAGAACATGACGAGAGTCAATGGTGATAAAGGTGTATGAAACTTTGAATTTGAAAAATTCAAGGAAGCTGTGTAACGACACTCTCTTCGGTATTCCATTACTGAACTTACCAATTACGGTAGTTCTCGATTGTTGTAGGAGGAAATCCTTTGTTTCTTTCGAATATTGTATCGAAATGTGGTCCTTTGTTTCTTTAATGAACTCAGGGACAGTTTCGTGAAGCAAAGATTTTGGTTTCAAGATATCGGCAAAGATTTTCTTAAACTGATTTTGGTTATTGGGTTCGACATTGGGAAAAAGAGCGGGAAACTCTTCATTGTTTAACGCCCCATACGTCATCGGAATCTCCATGAGAAACCACTGAAAAAAAAACAGAAGAAACGGAAACAGAAGAAGGAAAAATTGTTCGGAGACACTCGAGAATCGACGAAACTCAGGGAAGCAGTCTAAATTTAATCAGAAGTAAGCATTTCCCGACGACTAAACCGACGAAACTTACCGAAGAACCCCGGTCTTGCAACCAAATCTTGGAGAAGACTACTCTGTTATTTCGGTCATTAGTATCATACTCATAAAAAAACGTTTTGGCAGGAACTATTGATTAAACTATAATGGCGTCGGGTTTTCGGTCAAATTTATTGCTACTACTTAAATAGGCTATATCACATGTAGTTTGTCGGTGGAGGTTCTATGTCATTTGGTTTGGATTTTTTTATTTTAAAAAAAAAATAAAACTTTGATTTTAATTTTCTTTAAGGTTTGAATTTAAAATATATTTTTAAACGGTTATGATTAAATTAAATTATGATCATTTTTGTGCGTGAGAAGTGGATGAATTATACAATTTTATTTTGCATCAAAGATTTATTCTCTAACTAGCTTATTATTCAAATTTTTCATTTCTTGGAATAATCTTGGAACGATCGACTCTAAAAACGAAAAAGGTATATTTTCTAAAAGGTTATTAATTGAAAAAGATTTTGCTAATATATAGTTAGTTAAGAATAATGAATTTTGCTTATGATGTTTTTGGGGAAAGTTATAATAGAAAAATAGGGACCTTTATAATAATATATATGGTATTCATTAGTTAATATAAAGGAAATTAGGGAGGACAATTTTTCCTAAACCCGTGGGTACCCGACCCGAGCCGACCCGATGGGATGGGTTATGGGTTTATAAAAATTTCCGCGGATGGGTCGTGGGTTTGAAAATTTACTACCCGCCGGGTTTGGAATGGGTTATGGGTTTAAAAAAATTCCCACGGGTACCCAACCCAAATCCGACCCATTGGGTAATACCCGACGGGTACCCATAAAATTAATATTATATAAAAAATAACTTATCTAATATTATTTAACAAACTTTAAAATAAAATTACTGATATTAGTATTTGTATTATGTACTAACTGGACCAAAATAATTTATTATTTGTTAATGTATATAATATATTTTGAAAAATATTATTTTATATTTAAACATTTAATTTAGTTTTTTCAAAAACAAAATTTCAAATATTTTGTTTTTTCTCTCCACAAAAACTCAGAATAATCAGTATATTTTAAAAAATATCATCCTAAATTTGTTAATTAAACAAAATATCATGCTACATTTAAAAAAAATATTTGCTACTTATAATGATTATAGTATATTTTGACGAATATCATTCTACATTTGAATATTGAATTTGATTTTTCAATATGAAAATATTTTTCATTTTTCTGTCCAATAAAAATATTATTAATTAAATTAAAAAAATATTTACTAACATATAACGAAACCATATATTAATTATTAAAAAGGATTTACTAACATATTTAAATTTGATATTTTTAAATATGTTTCCTTTATTTTTTTGAATTAATATCAAATTCTAGAAAATTTAATAATATTTTTAATCAAATTAAAAGAAAAAACTTCTCTGGGTACCAGCAGATGGGTACCCGAACCCGGCGGGTTTGGGTGTGGGAAAAAAATATTACTACCCGACGGGTACGGGTTAGGGTATGGGTTTTGAAAAACATAGGCGGGAAGGGTTACGGGTTTAGCTATACCCGCACCCATCCCGACCCATTGCTATCCCTAAAGGAGATATCAAAATTTTGAATTTTGAATCGTTATAGATGTGAGTTTAGAATTAATGTTTGAATTCAAAAAATTTAAATTTAAATTTAAATTAAAAAGAAAAATTAAAATATATATGGAAAAGTACCCATAAATACCTTTTCAAGTATCTAATCCCAAATAAGTACTCAAATATGAGACCCTTACTCTAGTATTAAGAGGACAATATTTTTACCAAATTAGCCCTAATACTAGAAGAAAGAGAAAGTAGGTTATTATTTTTTTCAATTTTTACTTTCCCCCAAATCCCAAAAACTTTTAGATACCGAAAAAACATAAGGAGAAAGTCAGAGAAGAAGTCGAACCCAAAAGAAGTCTGTCCACCGTCTCGTTTTTTGCGAACAAAGTCCGGCGAGTGTGAGAATAGAAACTCCGTCGAGGGTAGCAGAAGTGTGGTTCGAAGCGATCGACGTGCTTCGTATACGTTGTGCAGACTGTCTCTCGTTTTTTCGTCGTCTGAAGCAAGAAACATCGGTGCCGGTGAAGTTTGAACTGTGGAAACTACAGCGAAGGTTAGGTCAAACATTTTTTCTTAATCGTGTTTAGTAGATTGCATGTTTGATGATATCGATAAGAACCGTTTTCGTTCGGTAACTGGCTTATCGGTTCAATAGTTTGGTTAGATTTCCCGGCCGTTGAATGCAAGGTAAGTTTTTTGGGAAGACGAAACATGGATTCGGAGGTGGTTAATTGTAAGCCGGTTATAGTCTCGCGCGATGGCGTGAACTGTGTGAAGTTGTAGGTGTTTTGACCATATCTTGATCAGTGTCTCGCGTCAGTGGGTGGTTTAGGGGTAGTATGTGGGTTGTTGTTAGCAGTTTCTTATTGTGTCTCGCGTCAGGCCCGAGGTGGTTTTAGGTGGTTTGCAGCAGTTTGGTTAACTTTGGGTAGCTTTTAGTTGGTCTATAGTAGTTCATGGGGGTGTATCGCGTTTGTTCTCTGAATCTATTGTCAGGGCAGTAGTACGCGTATTATGTTTTAGTATGGTTTGAAGCGTTATAAGGCGCGTATTAGGTTGACTTTTTAAAACCGATCTCGCGTAGGTTATGTAGCCTAGGTAGTATTTAGGTGGGTTGAAGTAGTGTGTGTCAGTGAATCGGGTCTCGCGGACGTGTCTCGCTATATTGGGGAATCCTTTCAAACTTTGAATGTCGCTTGAGTCTATGTCTTGTCTCGCGTTAGGGAGTACGACAATTAGAAGTATGCATTTCAGGATTATAGTTAAACACGAGTATTACGTTGATATCGTAAAACTGACCTCGCGTCGGTTATGTAGCCTTGGTGATATTTAGGTGGGTTGAAGTAGTGTGTGTCAGGGAATCGGTTCTCGCGTAAGGGTCTTGCTATATTAGGAAATCCTTTCAAAAAATGGATCTCGCTTGAGTCTATGTCTTGTCTCGCAGGAGGGAGTAAGACAGTTAGAAGTATACATTTCAGTAATAGATTAACACGCACGATGTGTATATCGTGTGTCGCGTAACGTAGTCGTTGTGGCCAGTACATATGTCGTTGTCTTGTAATTCGAGGAATATTGAAGGCATAACACGCATTATGTTCGATGCATGATTAAAGTTTGCTTTATAATAAGTTGTAGTAGGACATAGTTCTGCGATGAGCTATGCATTGCTAAAATCTTACGTGGGTGTTGTTTTGTGCAAACAGGTTCTGCTATGGGCAAAGATACTTTTACAGGTCTAGTTTGGTAAGCATATTAAATTTACTGCAGAAAGATATGGTGACCGAGGAGCATATCGAGGCTACAAAGAACACGCCCTTCTATACTTTGCTGAAAACTTCTTTCAAGACAAGGAACGAAGACCTGCTGAAGAAGAGGTTTAACAAAGTTATAGAGGAGATTATAAAGAGATATTCTGTTAAGAATGAGTGTTTTAGAATAGGTTCGAAACTGGTTAAGCTGACAACGAACGATATTAAAGCCATCTTCGGTCTTAAACACGGGACGGAGGAAATGCCGATGAACAGAGCAGGGGCTTTCACTGGAAGATTTGCAGATGGTGCGGAGAACGAGTCTCCACTGGTGCATAAATATTTTTTGCGTCCAAAGGCGATGAAAAGTGGACCGTCAAACCAAAAGGTTGTTTCAAATGCGATGATAAAGGTAGAAATAACATATTATTAGACTTAGGGATATTTTGTCATATACAATTAAATAACTACTGTCCGTTTGGATACCAGAAGCAATGGAAATAGCAGCAAAGGATGGGAGTGAGGAATCCGTAACCGACGTTGCGAAGCTTTTGATACTCTTCATTTGTTTTACCATGTTCTACTCTGTGTCTGGAGATATCATGGGCTGGATGATGGTTTTCTACGTAGAAGACATGCTCAAAATTAATGACTATGATTGGTCCCGAGCAATTGTTGAGAAGCTGATGAAGTCTATGGTTAACTGTTTGGAGAAAGGGACACCCGATCACATCATCGACTGCGTAGCAGTGTTATTGGTTTGTATTGAACTATTAGTTTGTTATTTTGTTATCTTATAAAAAAGTGATACGAGTGTGCCTTTTTTTCGCAGCCCTTCATAATGGAGCAAACCACGCTAGGGGCAGATTTGGTAAGGCCAAACATGATACCTAGGTACTACAAATGGTGGGGGCTGGAATGCAAGGAGTCCACTATTGCCGTTGTTAAAAGGGTGAGGAAGTTGGCAGATGACGAGGTAATATATGGCTGTTTAAAGCTGTTTTTATAGTGATTCGCGCCAAGTAGCAGTAATGTATCGCGCGGTATGTTAGATAATAAGCTATATCGCGCGCGAGATGTAGTTATAACCGAACGCGAATCTGGTAAGCGAATCGCGCACAGCACGCGCGCGTTATGTTATACCTTATTAAAAACCAACATCAACGTCTACACTACCTGTATCGCATCAGATGTTGTTGTAGGGGGGTCCAATAGCATTGCAGGTACAATGTGACTCGCCTGTGGAGCGAATAATGTTATAACTCGCTCCGCGATATGTGTACTGAGGACAACAAACGATTCGCGTCAGACTGATGCTTCTTTCCATTAATACGCGTTTTATACGTGCGTGTGCGCTGTTCGTTTAAACATTAATGTTGTGTTGCAGGTGTTGGATGGAGAGGTCGAACTAACGGAAGCTGAAGAACTGGCATTCGGGTCGGGGGAGTCTGGGGCAGGGTCTGTTAGCAAGTTAACAAGAAAAAGGAAAAAAAACGGTGATCACTTGAAGAGGGAAGCGGGCCAAGTATTGTAGTGGAGGGGAAACAAATAAGATGGAGATTGGACAGGGATCTGGTACAGTTGATTACCAGATAGGGGACGAGGATTACGGGCAGCAGCTGCAGGGGTGGATGGATCAGAAAAAAATACACCCGCGAAAGAAGGCAGCTCAAGTACTCGGACGAAGAGGATGAAAGTTTACAAGGCAAGCGCTTGTAATATTTTATTTAGGAAAATGGAGTCTGTTAAGAAGAGAACCAGTGGAAAATACAGATACTCCGTAGAAAACAAGATGCTTAAGATTTCTCTTGCACGAAAGAATAGACAAGTAAGTCGTTTAATAGGTTTTAATTTTTAATTATGCATTTTCATTAATTTGCTTAATAGTTGTTCAATTTCACCACAGATTGAAGAACTCCAAAGGGAGGTTGCTTTGTTGACTTCGAAGCTTCAAGAACAAGCTGAAAAAGGTGACGAAGATGATGAAGAAGCTGGGGTTAATGAATCAGTAGATAAGGTTTGTGTACTACCGTTCTGTTCGGTAGAAGAGGAGTCACCAAAGAAAGGAGTCGATGTATCAGTAACAGTGGATGAGGTTCCTAAAACCATTTTTTATATCTCAAGAAAATATGGGTTCAGAAAGTTAGGAGAAGGACAAAAAAAATCTGACAAAGAAGTACTTGTAGAGGGTTCTACACCTGATGACAGTGAAGAAGACACACACGAGGGGGTAGAAGATGAAGGTGAAACGGATGAGGAGAATGATGCATCTGGAGCTTCTGATGGACCGAATGATGTTACGGAGACATCGGCGGAGGGGCAGGTAAATGAAAAAACTTTGTATGTTTTGGGAGTTGACAAATGCAGGCTTGTCTAGTCCACAATTGAGGCAAAGACTGGTGGGGGTGCAGTAAGAGCGGATGCTGAGGAGTAAATTGGTATTGTACCCATAGAAGAAGAACCGAATGTTCTCTTAGCTGAAATTGCAAAAGAGTTTGAAGACAAAACTGAGCAGCATGAGCCAAAACCCATCGAAACAGAAGCAATTAATGTAACCTCCGAAACTGCTCAAGAGTTTCCAGACCAAGCAGTGCAATATGCTATAGTGGCAGCAGCACCTGAACCAATACCAATAGAAGCAGAACCTCTTGAGGTCGTAGCTGAAACTGCACCAGAGTTACTGGCAGATGTTATAGAAAAAGGGAGTACGTATGAGACTTCAGGAGAACAGAATCGCGCAGAAGCTGTAGTTGATACAGTTTGTGGTGATGTTGATTCAAAAGGCACGGTGGCAGATTTGGCAATTGCAAATGTTGGTGAGCAAACAAGTGGGACTGAAATGAATAGTAGTGGGACACATGAAACTCCTCGTAGCGTACCCAAGACCATGGAGCAAGGACATGAAGATGTAAGTGGATCTTAAATTATTAAGATTCAACTTCTTATAGGTATGTTAAAGTTGATTTGTTTTTAATTTGGCCACGCTGTTGTTTTTCAAACTTCGGATTTAAACAAGGGATTTTAACGTTTGTTTAAGACAATAGGGAATGTTTTTGAATTTTCAAGTTCAGCAAATATTATGTTATAGATATTATGTGATTAGGGTTGCAGATTCAAAACTTGACATCTTCTTAATTCACAGTAAGCAACCAGAATGTTATAGCATATATACTTTGTATATCGCGTCATATTATAAGATTATAACCCCAGCTGAAACGATGGAGTCAAAGTAATATTTACTGTCTAAAGGAACCCATGGGGCTTCGAAGTCGCGCAAGGGAAAGATGTAATGTATAACTCGCGTTGGGGGATAAATATTGTATGAGGTCACCGCAATGTATCTAGCGTCGTATATCATATAAGAATGGTATTAATCGCGTGGTGTGGATCGCGTGATGTGAACTTTATTACTTCGTATCGTCGAGACGTAACTCGCGCATGTTGATAACTAATTCGCGCATGATAATACCTAACTCGCGCATCATGATAGTGTATAAGGCTAATGTCTGTTTCGTATCACGCGATGTGCCCCGACAGGTTTTGGGTAACTCGCGTGGTATGCCTGCAAACAAGTCTCGAGTCCCTTTATACTATAACACGCACCGTTGGTTACATTTCCCCAGGTATGTCATGTGAAAAAAATAAGGTTACATAAAGGAATAGTTCCATGCGGAAGACCTATTACTTAAAAACCAAAAACTGAAACCGGCGTGGAATTGGGAGCTGCTATAAAATCAACAAATGAGTCGCAAACGAAGTTGGAAGTGCAGCGCAAAGCAAAGGTGGAAGTACTAACACAGCCTGAGATAATAGAACAACTACAACCAGTAGTGGAAGTGGAAGCATATTTTTTTGATCTTCCAAACCTCGATGATGCATTCCTATTGTGTACACAATCATTTTTTGACGAAGTCCATAGGGCGGCGGCTATACACTCGAGTAGAGGAAAGTCGGAGGGCATTAGTGCGTCGAAAAGTGTGTTACGAAATGCACCTACAATGGTAAGTTCTAAACTATGCTAACAGTCAGATACTGAGTTGTAACTTGGTGATGGTTATTTAACACAATTTATGTCGTTTTACAGGTACTAGATAATATAAATCCAAATTTGTATTTACTTACACAGTCGCAACAGACGGGAGCTATTGAACGAACTTGGGAAACATAAACAACAACTACTAAGTTAATAGACGTTAGTCAGTACCGCAAGGTCGTTCGAATACAAGAAAACGAAGATCAACTAGACTCTGAAGTATGGTATTTTCCAGAGCACGAATTCACATACCAGCTAAGTGTTAGTGTGACAGAGCTAATGGCCGTAGCATACGAAGGGGAGCTAGATTTCAAGGTAAAGTTTAGAAACTTGATATAACACAAATAATTGAAAACCACTCTAGATATAACTATGTTTTTTACGTGCTGTAGATCATCGATGCCTGGATATATAAGATGCTTCAAGATTCAAACTGGACTGTACCTTTTAAAGGGCTCGATGACGAGTACAACTGTAGATATATAGCTATTCAAATTTCAGGTGTCACAACGGTTAGTATCTAATTAATAAATAGCCATTTAAAGTGAACAAGAAGTTTGATATTTTTATGGTGTACACTGGTTCTATTACAGACATTACTAGCCAAAAAAACAGATGTTACAAACGTTATTGACGCAGTATTTGAAAACTCGAAAGACACATTTATCGCATTCATTCCGGTATGCACCGTAAATGAAAATGGTACTAACCACTGGACATTGTTGGTAATAGACATGGAGAACGGTTTGGCCAAAAACTACAATCCCCATGCCCCTCTTAGCAAATTCACTCCAGACGACACTAGGAAAACGGGCGACGCCTTAGTAAGTCGTATGAAACCTTTAACTAACATTACGAGCACACAATAACTTCAAAAATATAAACTAATATTTTTCTTATTTGACAAGCTGAACTATTGTATGAAGAAGAGATACATACCACGTGTGAAGAATGGATACAAAGTTAGAGCAGCTAGAGAAATTCCACAGCAAGAAAAATATTCGCTTGACTGCGGAGTGTTCGTCTGTTAATATGTGAAAGATATTATCCAGTACGGGTTTGTAAGAAAGAAATATACCAAGTGTATGCCCGCTAAAGCGCGCGCAGAAATCTTCAACCACTTCATGAATGATAAGAACACTAATTTAAGCGCCTTTGATGTCTAGCACTGTGTTTTGTACGTAAATTGCATCAGATATGTACGTTAAGTAGGACTGTACGTTCGACGTTTATCGCGCATAATATGTTATGTTTGGCAGATTCGCGTGAGAGTTTTTGTTTAACTTTGATTTTTAAATATACTATATATTATGTATTATATTTTTAATTATTTCAATTTTATAGTTTTTATTTGTAAAGAAAATATATTATGTTAATTTAAAAAAATTATTTATTTTAATATATATAATTTTAATGTAAATATATAGTAAATAATAAGAAAGATAAATAAAAATATATGGTAGGATATTGTATGATAGAATGATGTGGAAGAGATAGAAATATGGTGGGGTATGCTGAAAGATGAAATATGCACTACTGTGGAGAGTGAGAATTTTTGCAGAATTATTTGGAGAGTATGTTGATATGGCGCTGATGTGGCGCGCTTTTGGGAGATGAAATATCCCCACTGCTGTGGATGGTCTAAGAGTATTAACGGTTTTGTTAGCCGTCATGTATTTTTTTCCAGTTCCGTCACAAACATCCGTCTCATCAATTAGCATCGTTGAGAAATTGCTTTTGTGAATTGTGAATTTAATCAAGTTGAGTTGGATTTGGGTGTTTTCTGAAACAGAGAATCGTTGAAAAGTTGTAATTGTGTATAATAATTATCTACTATTATATGAAAATAAAGTTGGCTTTTACTTTTATTTAGAAAAATGATAAATGAATGTTAAGAGAATTTGGTTCACGCCACATCTCACTTGTCATACGGATAAACATTCCTTTTTTAATGTGAATTCTAGATTATTATTTTTGGTGTTTAAAAGCTTTAATTAATTAAAATAAGGTTCATACAATCGATTGGGGCATTCCCCTTGAAATACATCATCAAATGACTAAAAAGGAGTCTTTGTGGTACAATAAGAAATAACATAAAGAACAATCAATACGATTTCGAAAGGTAGAACTTTCATGACTGATAAACTATTGGATGAATCAGATTGGCAGACATCCACACTCGCATCCTCACTTGCTCCATCCAGCCTAGAAGTGTCAGGTCCCGATATGAGTGCTGCATAGGATCGCTGCAAAAAACAAAAGATAGTAATTAATAATAACACTTAGTAAGGCCAGCCAATCTTGGTGCCTTGGAATCTAAACCGAAGATCTGAGAAAATTCGGTGAGAAACCATAGAGGCTATGGCCGGAGGGGAACCAAATGATCTTTGGTTCCTCTCCTTCCAGACGTGGTATACTACCGCGGCGAAGCAAGACTTCCAAATTGAGTGGTTTCGAGATTGAGACCAATTTGACGCTTCGGTAACCCAAGATTGCCAACACGTAACAGTGAAGGGGAAACCAAGTCTATTGCTAGCATTTGCCCAGATACTCTGCGTGAAACTACAATCATAGAGGAGATGAGGGGTAGTTTCGATAACATAGTTGCAAAGAGTACAGTGGGCAGGGATATTAATATCCCAGCTGAGAAGCTTGTCTTTAGTGACGAGCTTGCCAGAAATAGCCAGCCAGAGAATGAAAGAATGTCGAGGAATATTGGATTTATTCCAAACTAACCCTGCCCACCCTATTTTAGGGTGGGTCTCGCGAATGGCGTGGTACGTGTCGTTGATGGAAAAAGAAGAGCATCATTCTTTCGCGCTCCAAAAAGGGACATCCACAGAGGATAAGTTGGGTGGAGGGAGGGAGCTTATGAGGTGTTGGATCTCCAACAGACAATCTCTACTATGGGAATTCGTTGTTTTGATGTTGGTAGGCCAGCTCCATCTACCATTGGTGATTATATCCACAACCTTGAGGTTTTTCCCTAGTCTTGAATCCTTGATGATCTGTTCTCCGTAGTGTGAGGCAAGCGATTTAGGTATAAGCCAGGCATCGTACCAGAAAGAGGTACTCTCACCATTTCCAATTGCAATCCTGCACAAATTACAAGCCAGAGGATGAAGGCAAATAATTTTCCTCCAGATCCAAGAAGGAGAAGACCCCAACTGAAGGTTCCAAAAAAATTTATTTTTAATTTTTTTCTGACTTAACCCAATCACACCAAAGAGATTGGGAATTATTACTTACTATCGACCAGAGATGTTTTAGGACAGCCGCCTGATTCCAAATTTTGAGGTCTAGAATCCCAAGGCCGCCCTCCACTATGGGCAAAGTTATTGTGTTCCAAGCAACTTTTGCACCGTGGATTTTCAAGGCCGGGTCTGACCAGAGAAATCGACGAAGGTACTGGGTCAATTCTTTTAAGATCCGAGAGGGGAGGATAAAGATTGAGGACCAGTAGACCTGGCCCGCAAAAAGAACTGACTTTATGAGCTGTAGCCTACCAGCATAAGAAAGGTGCTTGGTGGTCCACGAGTCAATTCTAGAAGTAAGATTGTGGATGAGGGGGCGACAATCATAGTGAAGGAGACGACTGGTGAGCAGGGGAACTCCCAAGTATTTAACTGGGAGGGATCCTTCAGGGTAATTCAGGATGAGCCTGAGTTCAAGACGAAGAGTCTCATCAATTCCAGAAAAGAAAATATGACTTTTAGAGGGATTGACTTCAAAACCAGAGAGTGTATAAAACTCGTCTAGGGCCTCTTTGATGAGATGAAGGGATTTCGCGTCACCATGACAGAAAACCAAGAGATCATCAGCGAAACAAAGATTGATGATTTTAAGCTTTTGACATTTCCAGTGAAATATAAAGTTCTTATCAGTACTTTTCCTCTTAAGAATGCTAGAGAGGACTTGCATGACAAGGACAAAGAGAAAAGGGGAGAGCGGGTCTCCTTGCCTGAGGCCCTTTCGTCCTTTGAAATTGCCATGGGGATCTCCATTAATATTAATGGAATAAGAAGGAGAAGAAATACAAGCGACGATCCAGGTGATCATCTTGATAGGGAATTGCATGGCTACAAGAATGTCAAGGATCAGACGCCATCTGATATTGTCAAAAGCTTTCATTAAGTCAATTTTAAGCGCGACTTTTTTATCCCTTCCATTAGAGTGATATCCCTTTAGAAGCTCCTGAGAAAGAAGGATGTTATCAGAGATATTCCTTCCCTTGACGAAAGCCGATTGGGAACCATCAATCAGATAAGGAAAAGAGTCCTTAATCCGATTAGCTAAGATCTTGGAGATGATCTTATAACTAACATTACAAAGCGCGATTGGGTGAAAATCGGTAGGGTGAGAAGGAGATTCTTTTTTTGGAATGAGAGCAATAGAGGTAGAACTCCAAGATTCGGCCAGGAAATTAGAGTGAAAGAATTCGAGGACACCATTACAGATGTCATTTCCAACAATGCTCCAATTGGATTTGAAAAAGCAAGAGTTGAAACCATCCGGACCCGAAGCTTTGTTACTGTCAATACTGAATAAGGCCGATTTTATTTCCTCACGAGTTACCTCACGAGTCATAGAATCCCTATCCATATTGTTAACCTTAGAAGAGAAAAGAGAAGTTATAGTTTCAAGACCATGGTATTCATCAGAATGCCTGGTCCCAAGGGAGTTTTCAAAGAATTTCACAAAAACTTTGGAAACACTGGCAGGAGAGGAGACAGTTGCTCCAAACTCATTGGAGATAGAAATGATGGCTTAAATCGCTGCTTCGTCCCTCGACTATCACGTTTTGTGTCATTTAGTCCCTCGACAAAAAAATCACGGTTGAGGGTCCCTCTTCTATCAAAAATCTATAAATTCAGTCCATGCGCGTGGTTTTTGCTGTAATGCTGCCACGTGTCACTATAGTTAAATGGTTTGTGTTCTACATATAGTCTTTCGACTTTTAATTCCATTTTTACCCTTCAAATTTAATATTTTTTAAATATTTTTTTTTTTTTATTTTTTTTATTTTTCTGAAAAACAGAGTAGCAAACAGCGATATTGTGTACTCAAGCAGTCTACAATTTAACAGCAAACGAGACGATAGTAGCAAACAGCGACGTTGCCCTAATAAGCCTACTCCCATTATCTTTCTCCTTCTCTTTCTCTCTCTAGATAGCAACCAATCGTAGAAGGGATAGTAGAATGGGAAGCTCTGGAAACGGCATGTTTGGCGGTCGAGGTAGCAACCTTGGAGGAGGGGGAAGAGGAGGAGCTGAGGTGGACAAGAAAGTTGATTTCGCCAACTATTTCTGCACTTACGCTTTTCTCTACCACCAAAAAGACATGCTTTCTGATCGAATTCGCATGGACGCTTATGTCGTACTATTTTGAATTCTATACGCAAAACAAAATAACATATTCCTTTATATATTAGTTCATATGATATATTATATATGTATGCAACCTAACCTACTCTCTCTTCACCTCACCCACCATCACATTCACACCACCACAACAACAATAGAATGGACGGGGATCACGCCAACGATGACACAGAAACTCCACTCCTCCCCCTTCATGACCACATCAACCGGCCAGAAACCACCACCACGATTCTCTCCCTTTTCAAATCAGTGTTCACACCCAACAACTGTTACATCGCACTAGGCCCTCTGCTCTGCGCCATCGCCTGCATATGGGTCGACTTCGGCGACGGAACTCCGGCAACGGCGCGTGACATGTTAGGGATCTTGGCTTGGATGTTCGCGTGGTGGTTAACGGGAGCTGTACCGATGCCGGTGACGTCGATGACGCCGTTGTTTCTATTTCCCCTGTTCGGCATTGCTTCGGGTTGATGAGGTGGCGTCGTCGTATATGGATGACAAGGCCTCACTCTGTTTTACAACAATCTGTCACAAAACTCTGTTTTCCAAAACAAACACCACTTCCCGAGAAAGGTATAGGATT
Source organism: Limnanthes douglasii subsp. nivea (assembly GCA_036936605.1). Classification (NCBI taxonomy): domain Eukaryota; kingdom Viridiplantae; phylum Streptophyta; class Magnoliopsida; order Brassicales; family Limnanthaceae; genus Limnanthes; species Limnanthes douglasii. Next base: position 215,965,890 of record JAUPFV010000004.1, read on the forward strand.
TTTTGATTTTATACTTGAGTTAATTTATTTGTATTATTATTGTTGAATATATGTATTAGTATGGCTTTAGCTTAACGGAAGAGTGATTGATCTGTAAAGCTTAGATTTTTTAAGCTTGGAAGATCTTGTACTGCAGATTCTTGCTCCCAATGTAAATTGTAGACTGCTTGCGTATACAATATCTGCTATTTTAGTTGAACCATCACCGTCTCAAGTAGTTTGTGTTTTTTGAGGAACTAGTATGGACCGTGACTTTGTAATTCACGTTTTGTAATTCAAAAACAGAGTAAAAAACGAAAGTAAAAAAACATAGTATTGTAATTTTTGCTATACTCTATATATATATTTAAAAAATATTAAATTCGAAGGGTAAAAATGGAATTAAAAGTCGAAGGACTATATGTGGAACACAAACCATTTAACTATAGTGACACGTGGCAGCATTACAGCAAAAACCACGCGCAAGGACTGAATTTATAGATTTTTGATAGACGAAGGACCCTCAACCGTGATTTTTTTGTCGAGGGACTAAATGACACAAAACGTGATAGTCGAGGGACGAAGCAGCGATTTAAGCCTAGAAATGATCTTATTTTTAAAAAGGCGGGATTTAATGCTATTATGGAAGAATTTTGAATTTTTGTCACCTAGCTTGATCCAATTCTCTCTAGATTTTTGTTTAAGGAATGTTTGTCATTCTAACTACTTCCTCTGTCCCAAAATGTTTGTCATTCTAAAAAATATTTTTTGTTCTAAAATGTTTTTGTCATTTTAGAAAATATTTTTTGTTCCAAAATGTCTGTCATTCTCGTTTATCGATGCAAATTTAAATATTATTTATAATCAAGTACCAATTAAAACTCTTACCTTTCCTATTTTTTATCAAAAAAAAGCAATTATTATGTTCCTTAATATATTTGCATAACTTTAAAACCGACAAATATTTGAGAACGAAAGGAGTAATATACTTTAACGTAATAGATTACTATTTACTACTAATATCTGATTTTACAGTTATATATTTGTTAGGACTTTTTAAGGTAATTTTATCATTTAATAAAGGTGACCTACTAAATAAGTAAATATAGAAAATATTTGTTTTATGCGACTTTTATTTAATATCATCTTTTTCTTTTTTAATTCCGAACCCTATGCTCACAATAAATAATGGTTTATTACTAAATGGAATTCATGAAAGAGCGGTGTATTTTTTTACTAAAATATCGGATGAAAATGTGTGGTCTGAAAGCTTTATAGCTGTTTTTTTATGTTAATAGTCGTACAAAGACTTGTGTTTTTGAAATTGGAAAAAGCATTCAAACCTAAATATTAGGCAATGGAATTATTTTTTGGCAAAATTAATGTTTCGATAATATGTATACGATTTCAGAACCTAGCCTTTTTTAATTTGATTTTTAATTCCGCCAATTCGAATCTGAAATATACTTAATATGTTTTTTTAAGGCTCCGTAAATATTTCAATAAATGGAGATCGTGCATCAAAAAAGTTTTGTTTTCCTAAAATTATTATTAGGATCTTTTATCTGGAATTCATATATTTTGTATGCAATACCTACTTGCAAAATAAAAGTTCAGGTGTATCGATCATATATTTATCCCAAAATCATATCGACTTCTTTTTTTTAATATCATATCGCAACATTACATGGTAAGTAACGAAATCGAAATTATAATATAGAATCAAACATTTAATATTCGCCAGAAGTAATCTCAATTTATTTCTACAAAATCATTTGACATAAACACTTCTATTCATTTTACACCGTTATCCGTTAATGCTGGGAGGTTTACCGCAAACACATAAATGCAGGCCTCGTATACACGTAGGTACCTGGAGGACACGTAGGAACCCCCGGACCTGTGCAGTCATCAACTGTGTCGCATACACGTGCCTCTCCTAGAGGTGTCAAACGGTTTGAACCAGCACCAACCCGCACCGTTTAAGTCTGAACCACGGGTTGCAGTCCTGGCGGGTTGCGGTCTCGGCGGGTTGCGGTCTCGGCGGGTTGCGGTCTCGGCGGGTTGCGGTCCTGGCGGGTTGCGGTCCTGGCGGGTTGCGGTCCTGCCAGGTTGCGGTCCTGGCGGGTTGCTCTTATGCGGTCCTGACGGTCTGGCGGTCCTGCCATGTTGCAGTCGTAATGGGCCAGTTTCCCAGTTAAACCGCCAGTTCAAACCACCAGACGAACCATTTAAGAGCCGTTTACCAGTTCAAACCATCAGCCAAACCATTTAACCATTTAAGAACCGTTTATGAGAATATATTATAATGTTATTTAAAATTAATTTGTAAGTGTTAATTGAATCTAATTTCAATAATTGAGTTAATTATTCTATTTCATGTATTTTAATTTAAATATGTTATCATTTTAATCGAAATTTTATGATCATCAATTATATTTTAAAAAAATAATTGTAATTTGATTTTGATACGTTTGAATAATATATTACTATTAAATAATATATACCTATTAGACATATAATTGTATTAAAATTTTAAATTATTAGGTGATTCTTTAGATTCTTTCAAGCTTGAAGTGTTTATGGTTAGATGAATTATATAGTTTATTGTATTTTCGAACTATTCAATATTAGAAGTTTATATGCATAAACATAAATTACTTGTAAGTTGTAAAGAACAAAATAAAAATTGAAAGCTAGGTAAGTGATTTAAATAACATTTAATAAAAAATAGAAGCAAAACAAACAATTCATTAAAAATAAAAACCAAACAAGTAACATAGTTGTTCAATCAAATAAAAAAGATAAACATTACAACGATAATGAAAATAAATTGCGAAAAACTAAGGAGCTTCATCGTTGTTGTTGTTAGGTGGTTGACCTTGCAAATGCATGTTCTCCATCATCTGTCGCATATACTCCGACTGTTGGGCTTGAGAGTTTGCAAATCGCTCATTCCATTGATCTTGTCCATGATGCCACTGCTCGTATTGACCATGCCACTGCTCGTATTGACCATACCACTGCTGGAGGTGACCAAGTTGATCATTCACCCCTACTTGTCACTGCTGTATCTGGCTAAGCTGGTCATTTACCCCCCCTGCCAATTTTGAAATTCACCTTGCCATTTTGTAAAATCATCATGCCAAACCTTTTGTTGAGTATGCGCAAATTGCATATGATTCATTTGTTGAGTATGCGCAAACTCAGCAAATTCGCGATCGGTTCGTCTTTGTTGTGGCGGTACTCGCGAAGAACCACTAGCATTTGGATCGAAAGACACTTCAGCCTCAACTCGATACTGAGTAGGTGGATTTGGCGGTTTTGTAAGACCGTTCGCAATATATATCTGATTCAAGTCTTCTCTATGGTGGTTCCATGCCTCTAATTTCGAAATCAACTCTCCATCCCAAGAGTATATTTCCTGCAAACGCAAAGAGTTTCTACCTATAGCACTAGTCGGCCTCACCTTCACCGGAGTGTACATACTCACATCAGCTCCTTTCGAAACAAGCAATTTACTCAATATCATCCCATAAGGTAGTTTATCCATACCACACCTCGCAGCCATATTTCGAATCATCAAGCTGGGTAAATTAATTATTCCCTGATTTCGAATCATAAAAGCAGTAACAAATGTTTGAATATATGAAAGCTGCGAATCATTGTTACTAGGTGGAAGAAATATACTATTTACCAATTTCAAAGCTAATTTCCCAATACCATCCAAATTACCCCGCATGGCTCGAAATTTACCGCTAATTTCCGGAGCTTCCGCACCAGGACAAGTAAGAATCTCTACCGCTTCTTCGTAAGACAAAGGCCAATCAGCACTCCATATCGTAGGGCGATAACTAATGGGAGGTAATTTATTACCGGTATAGATATCATGGGTTGGAACGGAAAAAAGATCGTAGAAATCAGTTTCAAAAAAACTAATGTCTTTACCATCAATCAAACAATTCATTCCTAAACCTCTTGGATCATTTTCGATTAATCTAGCCGTGGAATAAAACTTTCGCACTAGTTCTATATACCAATCACATTTGAATCTAGCTAGATTCATCCAACCTTGGCCATTAGTAGGCTCAATAAGTTTGAAAATTTTTTGCATACCCTCTATTTGGATCAGTTCCTCGTAGTTCAGAAACATACCGGACCAAATTTTTGTTACACCTCGACCTCCTTGCTGATTACTACGGATGCGAATCTCCCCCTCGGGGCGATGTTCGATAGTCTCGCTCTCCGTTACCTCCTGCTCCATGGTTTGAAACAACATTTCTTCCACCTCTCTCAATTCGGAAGTGGTTGGTTCACTACATCCACCTTTACGAGCATTCTTTTTTGTTTTCGAATACATTTGCGAAACCTGAAATTTAAATAGAGTTTGAAAAATATAAAAAAAATTTAGAGAAGTGTAGTAGAGAGAGGGGATAGATTTGTAGTGGAGAGGGAGAGATTTGTAGTGAAAAATATAGGAGGATGTAGGGTGTATTTATAGGGTAATTTTGTGTTTTTTTTTATTTTCTACTAGCCGTTTGATGACGTCAGCATGACGTCATCAAGCGGACCATCCGGCCACGCGTGCGGATGGTCCGCTTTTGGCCGTTGCCAACGGCTAGTTCGTTTGAACTAGCCGTTGGTTGAACCGGGGCATCCGGACGATCGTCCGGATGCCCCGGTTCCAATTCGGACCATCCGGATCGATATCCGGATGGTCCGAATTGTCTGTCCGGGCGTCCGGGCGAAACTGTCCGGATGCCCCGGATCATGTGTTCGGACCATCCGGACGCCCATCCGGATGGTCCGGGCGATTATTTTTTTTTTGTTTTTTCGGTTTTTTTTTGGGTCTCCCCTATAAGTAGAGGAGACCCCAACACCAATACTCACACCTCTCAAACAACTCTCTACTTCTCTCTAAATCTATCTATTTGTTCGATAAGTTCTAGAAAACTACAATTAGTTATTTTACTTATTCTACTCCTACGTTCGAAATTGTTTGATTTTTGTTTTTCTGCAAATTGTTTCTTAGTTGTTATTAGTCTAAATTTAGTTGTTCTATCTTGTTATTAGTCTAAATTTACTTGATCTATCTTGTTATTAGTCTAAATTGTGATTTTATTATTAGTATTTTATTGCATATTTGAAAACAAAACTGTTATTAGTTTTAAAATGAATTCAAAACGTAGAAATACTGGGATAAACCCACCATCTAATGTGGATCTCAATACCATGGATGATTTTTCTACAGAATTCCCTCACGTTGACACACTCTCCTCCCGCGAAAGTGGTGGTGGAAGTACTAGTGGGGGGAGATCTCGTAAGAAAACATCTTGGATTTGGAAACACTATACTCTATCAGAAGATGGTTTGTTTTGTATTTGTAAAGAGTGCAATAAACGTTATCTTCACGTAAGTGGATCTAGAAATATGGGCACTAGCACTATGGTAAAACATTTATCGAAACATGAAATATATGATCCTACAAAACCTAACCCAACTAATGTTTGCACGAACCCTCAAACAGGTCTTCCTTTTGAGTTTAACCACGATACGTATAGGGAAGCAACAATGATTTATGCAGTCGGTAGTTTACAACCATTTAGTTTTGGGGATTCTTGGAGATACGAAAATTGGATGCAAGTTGGGGTAAACCCACAGGCAACACGCATTCCACGTACCTCTTTGCGATCGCTAGCCTTTAAATATTATTTACAAAGAAAAAAAGAGATTATTCAAACTATGCAGACTTTGCCATGGAATGTTTCGATTACTAGTGACATAGCTACTTTTACTGATTTAGATATGATATGTGTTACCCTCCATTGGATGGACGCCCAATGGGTCCTCCAAAGGAGAATTATATGGTTTGAATCAATTGGGAAGCATACCGCACAAATAATTAGGGAGAGTATGACTGAATGCATGAATGTTTATGGCATTAAAAACAAGATTATGTCTATTTCGTTGGATAATGCATCTTCTAATATTAGTGCTATAACATTTCTTGTACAAGATTGCAATCCCCATTTTCCAAAATTGTTTCACACCAAATGTTTATGCCACGTACTTCAATTAATTGCGAAAGAAGGAATACGTAAGGTTCAGGGTGATTATATTACCCCTATAAAAAATGGGATCCTATTTTGCTCGACATTCGCTGCTAAAAAAGAGCTTTTAAAACACTTGTTCTTTCAAATGGGAAAAAATATAAGAAACTTTTATTAGATGTCGAAACTAGATGGAATTCTACTTACAACAATGCTTGCACGTGCGCATGTTTTTAAAGAAGAGATATCGACGCTTTATAATACATATCGTGAAACACCAATTGAACCAGATCATTGGAAATTTTGTGCACACATGTTAAGATTTTTAAGACTTTTTAAAGAAAACACCCTAACCTTTTCTTCACAAAATCAACCTAATGCTCATTTGGCCCTTTTCACGATTGCTAATCTTGCCATGCATATGGATGAATTTAGATCACATTATGCATGCGTAGACATGGTGCTTGGAATGGAATATAAGTTCACAAAGTATTTTCATCCAAACCCTGATAGTTATTCATTTGCTTGCCTTTTAGATCCTTTTTCACGAAAAGAAAAATTTGAATTGCTAGTTGATTGCTTTTATAAATCTGTACGGTTTCCTACAGATATACCACCGACCGAACCAATTGACCCTCAAGGGTATATTAGCGGTATATATGATAGTTTGTATAATATCTATGATAAGTATGCTGCAAGATATAGATCAAATACATCTACAAATGTAAGCAGTAGTAACAATATGGGTAGAGGGAGAAGTACTAACTATGTTCAATTGGCAATGTTACGAAACAATGTTACAGAAACCCCTCAATCTGATAATGAGTTGTATAGATATTGGACCACTAGGTTTGATTTTACGAATTATCAACACCAAGGTATTGAAGATATCATACGATGGTGGGGTACCAAAACTGAAGAGTTTCCTATTCTTTGCAGGATTGTTAAAGAGATTTATGCTATACCTATGTCTACAGTTGCAAGTGAGTGTGCTTTCAGCCAAGCGAGGTTGCAATACACGACTAAGAGAACAAGATTGACGGGCAAAGCACTTGGAGTGCTTGTGGCAGTTAAAGATTGGACAGCGGCGGATAAAAGGATGCAAGACATAGAGTTCAGAGACGAAGTGAACGTAGACGACATCTTCGAAGATTATCCGGATGATTACGAAGATATACTTGAACAAGAAATTGCGGAAGAAAACGAAGATGATGACGAAGATTTTACTTACGAAGAAGACGAAGCTGGAGATGAATGATGTTTGTAATAGTTTTTTGCTATTTTGTATTGTAATTTGAAAACATTTGTACAACTCCTGGCCCGCACGAGTATAAACTGTGAACGGCTTAATTATCCAAATATGACTTTACCTTTTATTATAATAACAACAACTGTATTATGAAATACTTATAACTTCATAAGATCTAATTTTGGTTTAAAAAATAATAACAAACACTTGTAAAATTTAAAACCAAATCACAATAGTAATCAAAATGTAATATTAAAATTATAACCATAGAATTTGTAATATTTTAACATGATAAGATATAGTTTTGGTTTGTATTAAATATAGAAACATAATAATAATATTCAAAATATGATAATAACATAAGTAATATTTAAAATTTTGGACTATATAATAATTACAACACTTAAAATATTAATAACTAAAACAAATTAATATTAACAAAAATGTAATAATAATTCTATAATAATATTCAATCTCAATATTTTTTAAATATAACATTTTGGTTATAAAATAAATAAAATCACCATAATATTTACCAATAAACCGCCGGTTTTTTACAAATAAACCGTGGTTTCGCAGTCCTGTCAGGTTGCGGTCCTGCCGGATTGCGGTCCTGCCGGGTTGCGGTCCTGCCGGGTTGCGGTCCTGGCGGGTTGCTCCTTATGCGGTCCTGGCGGGTTGCGGTCCTGCCAGGTTGCAGTCCTAATGGGCCAGTTTCGCAGGTAGACCGCCAGTTCTTAAGCGGATTGTCAGCTTTGAACCGTGGTTCCTGAACCATTAGACACCTCTAGCCTCTCATGTCCAAGATACAGTACCTTTCCATAACAATTATAAATCGTTACTCGTCGTCGTTAGGAAAATAAATATAATTCTCTTAATTTAATTACAATATAAATAGTAAAAGCATTTTATTTCTTATAAGAAATGGATATAGTTTTTCTTGGAATAAAATAATCCACTATTTGTGTAAATTTCACGTACATTTTTAATAAAACAATTTAATTAATAATTAATTATGGGTTTAAAAATAGAATAGTATTACTGAGAAATTGAAAGAAATTGCAGTCTATATATGTAAAGAAGAAAACATAGAGTGAAAGACTTACAGAGCACAAGTGCAATGAAAAAGATGGGCTTGAAAGACAATGTTGACATTTCTTATATTTGGAGTTTGGTTTATTATATTTGAGTAGGGCATACTTCACCCTTTATATAGGAGTACATATGTTAGATAAATTAGGAAATAAATTTTTTAAGTTAGCTAAAATTAAAAGTTATAAAAATATTGTTATAAAATGGTGATTTAATAATTAAAACCCTCCAAAAATAATTATTATTGATTAAGATACAAAAGATTTAATAAACATTGCATTTATGACCTTCAATTATATAAAATTATTGAATATATGTATATTTGTTTTATATTTATATTTTTTAAATGGTAATTCGGAAAAAAAAATTAGAAGTATTATCGATTTTGTTTTTTTTAAAACGAACAAAATTAAATTTATAAATAATTTTGTTTGATTTTTTTTATAAATAGTGTGAGTTTAGCTAACTCTAATCTCGCATTTAGATTTCTTCTCGCATCTATCACCTAGCGATTACATTTTATATTGGTCACGCAACTAGTAGTTTTTTGTATTTGCGTCTCTCATCTATGGGTCTCTCGTCCGGTAACTAGCGGTATTTCGTCTTGACATCTCTCATCTATCGGTCTTTCATCATGTAACTAAAAGTCCATCGTCTCTACATCTCTCTGTTGATCTTTCGTCCCGCAACTAACGATTTATCTTCTCTCGTCTATGAGTTTGTTCCGCAACTAGCGGTCTCTCATCTATCGGTCTATCATCCCGCAACTAACGGTCTCGCCTCTGCATCTTTTATATATCGGTCTCCCGTCTCTACATCTTTTATATATATATATATCATGTCCCGCAACTAGCAGACTTTCGTCTTTGCATCTTTCATTTATCGGTCTCTCGTCTCTGCATCTCTCATTTAGCGTTTTCATCTTTCATCTCATACGTTTGTAAATTCTCATTTCTCGTCAAATAATATTTTTAATCACTAATATATCTAGTTTTGTTCATCTTAAAATAAGAAATTAATTGTAGTTTTGGATTATTATTTTTGAATTACGGATACAAAGATACATACTTGGAAAAAATTAAAGTTAAAAAAAATAAAAGAGAGAGAAATGTACGCATGTCTTATGATTTTGTATAACATGATATTTGGGTTGTCATAAAAAATAATTGTGTGTTAGATAGTAAATAAAAAGGCTAAATGGAACTTTCTTATAGATATAAGAAAATAAGGGATTAAGTTGATTATAGTTTGGTTTTGAAGTCTTAACCAGTATTTGATCCTCCACAAAATCCTAAAATAGGATGAAATTATAATTATAATAATAATATCAATAAAATGGAAACTTATTCCATTAATGGTGTAGATTGTGTAGATAATATAGGAAAATAAATACTTTTGAAACAACTAGATAATAAATATCAATATGAACCCGATTGTAGAAGATATCAAAATTATTTTCATGTAGTCGTATTTATTTTAATTTAATTTAATCGAAAATTGTAAGATTTATAAAAAAAACTAAAAGTTAAGATTATATAAGAACTTTAATGGGTTTATATTTTTTTATAATTACTGAACACAAATTTTTTGATCAAAATTTCAATAAAATATTACAACTTTACTCCTTATATAAAAGAGTAAAATAAGTTACACAATGAAACTAACTTCTAATACCCAATAAACTCGTAAACTAATTCTCAATGACTCAATGTTTTCAGAAACTGACTCCAACATACATTCCTTAAAACTGAATGTGGCTAATGCATTGCAGTTTACTTTTTATCTTTTTGAATCTCATGAACTTCAAGCATCCTCCTTAATTTGACAAAAGTTTTGAGCTTTAAAGGTTTTGTCATGATGTCTACAACTAGATCTTGAGTTCCACAATGAACTAAATCTACTTCTTATTCTTTCACCAACTCACACAAGAAATAAAATATGACTTTGATATGCTTAGTGCTTCCATGTGAAACTAGATTTGTTAACAACTTGATTGAGGAACTGTTATCACACAAAATTATCACACACATTTTTTTCAACTTGATTCATATTACTAAGAATTATCTTCATCCAGAGACATTGAGCTGAACAAAAGGATGCAGCAACATACCTTGCCTCCATTGTGGTTATAATTGGTCGCTTCTTCGAACTCTAAGCAACAACTGTATTACTCATGAGAAACACATATTCATAGATGATTTTCCCACTCCATATAACATCCGCAAATCGTTGTATGTATAGGCTTTCAAAATCCATTCCTTGTCACTTGTATACAACAACCTCGTTTTCAAAGTTCGTTTGATGTACCTCGACACTCTTTTCACAGCCAAAAGAAGAGCAGTTTTTGGTTGCATCATGAATCTGCTCAAAAAACAAATAATGAACATAATATAGAGCCTTGTTTTTGTTAAGTACATCAAGCTACCAAACAATTGCTTGTATGGTAACGGGTTTGCATCATCTTCCTTCATGTCCTTTAAAATATTTATACCTTGAACCATCATTTTATTTACGTGATTAGAATCTTCCATTCTATAACTTGACAACACTTCAGCAGCATATTTCTTTTGACATTTAAATATTCTATTCTCACTCTAATTGATTTCACACCAAGAAAATAACACATCTTCCCTAGATCTGTCATTTCGAACACTATTTTTGTTGAAGACCATAAATTTCCTTATGAAGCTTGTACACCTTATGATCTTCACTGATATTCTCATATCCCTCCGTATATTCCAATAACACCGTTTTGACATCCAACTGCTACACACTCCACTTACTTTTAATGGATTCTACTAATAACATTATGATGGTATTACAACGTCTTACCAGTGTAAAGAATTTATCATATTCCATTGGAAGATGTTGTTTAAAAAAAACAATAATTTTTAATTAAAGTAAATTTAAAGTGTTGGACAAAAGTTTTGAAGAAATGAAAAAAATTTAGTGAAAGAGGAGAGTTTCTTTTAGTATAGAGCCGCTTTTTTTGTCTTTTTCTAATAGTTATCTTTTATATTCCGACAGTAATCCACTCGATATACCTGGATATACTTTTTAGACTACAGCAGTTGATTGACCGGGTGTAAAACCGATCGACTGGATATACCTGGATGTGTTTTTTCAGACTACAATAGTTGATTAAGTGGATGTACCTGGCTACTAAACCGGTACTATTTTATTATATGTTTTGAATCCGATCTAGCCTATCTTTACCGGAATAACAGATAGTATAAAACGTATGGTTTTTCTCCTGAAATATATCCGTAAATTTCTATGGAGCTCTTTCAACCTATCTATTTAATGTTTTTATTTTGGAAATAAAAATTTATCCTGCAAGATGTATAACATATTAGCAAAATGGACTCTATATAACTAAAAGGTTTAAAATTGAAGCTTTTTACAATATCAAATCAAGATGTGAATTTGATAGCACGAACCAAATTTCATAAGGTTTAGTAACTTATTTTATTATAAGGTCCGCAGAAATACAAATAAAAGCAAAAGCAAATCTTCCCAAGTAATTCGAAATATCATGTCGAATGATGTCCCTTTTAAACCAGGCGCCGGCATAGAGTAACACCATCACCAATCGAAACTTGTGAAACATCGACTCGAGGATCAGAAGCCAATCGAACATTAAATTCCGAAATGTAGCCCGTAGCTTCTCTTCTAGGCTCTGGAACATCTTCCTCTTTTTGAGCCACAAAACCAGACCACAACGTGTTGTCGTAAGCTATAGCACCTCCTACTCTAACAAGCTTTAGTAAAAGATCGTGGTAGTGGGTATAATTCTCTTTGTCCGCATCCACAAATGCGAAGTCGAACTGTTCATAGAGCTCTGTCTGCACGGCATGTTTAAAACGGTAATATTCTGACAAAGTTAGTTTGTAATATGATAATACCATAACTCGATGTTGCGTAAACACTTACAGTTTCAGACATTTTGGTCAAGACAGAAAGAGCATCTGACTCTATAAAATTGATCTTATGTTCCACACCAGCTTTTTGTATAAACGGCAATCCAACTTCGTAGTATTCTCGATTTATGTCTATGGCCGTGATCTATCCTAACAAAAAATTTAAACAAACATAATATTCTTATTTTAGAAAATAAAACTCGAAAGTAAACAAAATAATAATAGACACCTGACCTGGCCATCATCAGGCAATGCAAGAGCAGTAGACAGTAAAGAGTAGCCAGTGAAGACCCCAAGCTCTATTGTTCTTTTGGCATTCATTAATTTCAGCAACATTGATATGAACTGCCCTTCATCTACTGGTACACTTATCACGCTTCTGCAGTACAAAGATTCAAAATTTTACTATATATCAATTAGTAATTTGAAAATTGAGTCCAAATCCGGCTCCGGTTTAAAACTTAAAACTCGTTTAGTTTAAGCAGAAACCTTTACAGTTCAAATTTAATTTTCGAACTGAGCTCCAACTTCATATTCAAGTTCCAAAAAAAACAAGCTTACAAATTCTTATATTTGTCTTCTGTGGCTTCTCTTAGCTCTTTAAGCTGCTCGTGTTCTCTGTGATATGCGAGTCCATAGATGTACTGACAACCAATCAAATCACAAATTATGAGTTAATTACTGAAATAATCGTTTCATTTATATGAATATTAGAAAATTTATTTGGAATTTTATATTACATTAACTTACATCTTGAAGCGCAACACTTTGGAGGATACACTTTTCTACTCCGGCAGCCATAGATCTTTCTTCGCAGACCTTGTTTTTTCTTTTCCCTATCAAACTCAATTACTTTGTGAATACAGAGAAACCAAGTGACGGTCTTTAAATAGTTTGATCAGGAATAGGTCCCGAGCTAAAGACGTATTTGAATTTACTACGTCCAAACAATTATTGTTTACTGTAATAATAGAATAAAATTTTAACATAATAATACATGGCCAATTAGTTATAAATATAATTATTTTTAATATTTTGACTAATTTTATTAAGCTTAATATATTTGATTCTCTTTTTTTATAATATTTTTTGATTTTTTTTATTCTTTTTTTTTTTTATTATTTATTAGTTTTTTTAAAATGGAAATTGTATTTAATAATTCTATTATATTTGATGTCCAAATTTTTTATTTTTTTGGAATTCAAAATATTTAAAGTGTTGATGGACCAATAAATTATGGTTAGAATATTTACAAGTCATTGACGAGTATCAAAAAAGGACTAACGTAGGTTTGTCCAAAACATTTTAACATTGGCTCGAATATTAGACGCCTTTTTGAAGCACTCATTGCCTTTGTCGAAGCACTTGTTAGTATTTGTTGAAGACTATTTTTTATCTTTCTTGCTTGTCTGGAGTTTTATCTTTGCATCTGAAATGGTTTTAGAATGTTTCAATTTTTGTTGATTGTAGTTGAGTAACTCTTTTAGTCTTTGGTGTCTGTGGTCAACGATGAAGTAAAGACTCATCATATTCTATGAAGTGTTGCTATTGTTTTAGCTTTTGAGGTGGTTAGAGTCTGCATCAGTCGATGTACTTTATTTTATTTTTTTGGTTTTGATTTATTTATTGAAATTCCTTAAGTAGCTTATTTAGTCTTTATTGAAGACTAATGTTAAAGGCTAAATAGGTATATAAAATTATGTTTGGATCTGTTAGTCACTGATAGTCAATGTATATGTTTTGTCGAACCTATATTGGTGTGTATAGTTTATAAGTGAAACATTTTATGGTAATGTGGTCTTTGGATTTAATTTTGTTTGCAATTGGTCATATTTTTGAAGATGGATAATGTGTTTGCATTATTTGGTTCAAAATTCAAGTATCTGTCAAAACTTTACACGTGTTGGAAGCGGTCTCTTATAAGAATATGAGTGCACCCTCTTTGGCTTATACAATCTTGACCTTTCATAATTCTCCAAATCCAAACCGTTCATCCTCCAAATCAATGTACACCATAAAATACAAAAATATGGTTTCAATTAAATCATATCTTATATATAAATACATCATTCCTTCCTATCTAATTTATTTTCTTCATATCTTCATACAACGTTTTCTTCTCATTCTTTCTCCGTCTTTTTATTTTACTAAGGCTATTCACTCGTTTGTGAAGTTGTAATTTCTAATTTAACAATATTTAATTTTTTTCCTTATAAAATGGGTAGAATAAGCGAAGGTAGTGAGATTTCTGATAGTGAGCATGATCGGACTATTTGTTCATGTGGGGTCAGTTCCTCTAGATTTTTCGTCCACTTCGCCTACAAACTCAAAAAAAAGTTATAGTAAAAAAAACAATAACCGTTAAAAGTTGTAATTCAATTTTCTTATCACTTTACCCTTTTGATCAAGAAGGAATGAGTTTTTTAGTTGCAAGAGTGGTAATAAATATGATCATATTGCTAGTCGATATATTTTGTTGGTAAACTAAGCATCTTTGAATTATTTGCAAAAGAAAAACATTATTGGTTTTCCGTATCGGTATCTTACCCCAAAGAAATGTGACAAAAAACTTGATTGGAAAATTTATCTTTGTGTCAAAGTTAAGTTTTTAATAAACGAGAAAAATCTTTGTTCATGGGCTTTGATTTCTTCTTGTTGAGTTCTTTCTAGGAGACAAATATTTTCCCAAGCCATCTTGATCCAAACTCTTATAATCTAGTACTTACATGATTTTTGGGCAAGTGAATTCATTATTGTTTACAAAATTTTTGGGAGAAAGACCAATGTGTCTTTCTATTTTGTGACCGAATCGTTCCCAAGACTATCAGTGATCTTCTCACTTATAACAAAGTATGGAAGGATTAATTTGTTTTTATCTCTTGCAATTTGGAGACCAAATATGGATATGAAAAGCCTCATGTTAGCTGAAGTTGAGGTCTCAAGCGTAAGGTTTCAATTTTTTGCCTCTTTTCTATTTTGTTTTTTCATTTTTTTTGTTTGACTTTGTTGTCATCTTCTCCGTTTCAGTCCCCATTCTAGAGATATCATTTGATAGAAAATTATTGGCATATACTCAACAAAAGTATGTTATTTAGTGGAGTAGGCCGCCAAATGTTCTTACATTTACATCTTTAAATCATTGCTTGAAAATTTTGTTCATATCGGGTTATGGTTTAACCTTTATGTACTGTGAGGTTTCTCTGTTTGTGCATTTTCAAATGATGATGCTATGGATAATTCTTCTTTTCTAAATATGAAATTCGTGAAGCAATCACGGAAGAATACATATATGAAGAAGAAGCATGTCAAGGACAAGGCAGTTGGGAAGAGTTTGACAACGAAACTGCGCAACACAACCAAAATCTAAGGCTTATAGAAGATGTCTTCTACTTTTTCGAAGGCCAAAATCACTTTTTCAAAAGCTTTCCATAAAATTGTAGTAAAAATTCTCATCTTGGATAGTAAAATAGGACTTTTTCTTTCTAGTTTCAAAGAGACCAAGGTTGAAGATTATAAAGAGGCCCGTAAAAGTGAAAGACATCGAGGAAGGGTAATACTTCCCTAAGTATTATTAGTATTACTAAGTCAAGTATTGCGGGTAAAAATGATATACCTTTGGCTCCCGTAGCAGAGTAGGAAAATACTCTTTCGATAACTGCACATGTTTTCATTCTCCAATTCTCTTTTATTGTAAAGACTATCTTTGAACTAGGAATTATCGATGTTTTTATTCCTGCACTCTTGTCTCCTAGTCCTCTAGAGTCAATTGTTCCTGGTTTTGAAAAAGATGTAGATGCCCTAGTGATATTTCTATTGTATCCTGGTTTAGGGGATTTGATAAACAAAACAACGAATGAAACTAAAGCAACCCTCAAACGAGATCATAATGAGTTCATTCTCTTTCATCGTGAATAGATAAAAAATCTAATCCTATAGTTTTAAGATCTTGAGCTGCAAAACTTCCTTTTCTTATTCACAAATAAATTAGGGCAGAATAATCCAAATTAGTTGATGTCATAATTTTGTTCCTACTTAATCCATCATCACTTTGGTTGTTGAATCTATCGATCGAAAATCAGGTTTGGAAGAAGATGTGTTTGCTACCACTGAGGCTCTTGTTGACCCTTTGAAAATTATATACCCTTATGTTATTTATGATGAAATTTCTTCATATGTCACTAAAGATATTCTATCAATGCTTTTATTATGGCTGATAATGCCTCTTCCAAGGCTGTTGAAGATGAACTGCCTCTTGTTTTGGCTAATATTACATCTTTATATGATTTAACTACTATTATTATGAACCCAATTATTAGTTTATCATTCAAGTTAAATCTCTGGATAAAGCTACAACTTCATCAACCTTTACGTTTTATTTGGACCGGATTTCTAAGATTGTTACTTAGTTTGATGCACTGGCTAGAAACAATGCTCATTATTCATCTTTCTCCACTGAAAATGGGTAAGAGATATTCGAGTTTAGACTTAAAGGTAAGATATTGTTGATTTCTTTATTTGTGTTTGACATCTTGTTTATGTTGTAGTGTAGAAACTTATTATACGTAATATATGTTTTAACTTGTGCTTCAGGTTATCTTGAATAGCTTAAACATTCTTTAACAAGAAAATATTTATCCGTTAACTCGTATTTCTGACCTTCATATTCTTTTTTATGGTGTTGTTGAACTATGGAAGAAAATTTTGCTATTAAAACTGCTCTTGAGGAAAAAACTGAGATTAAAAATCAAATAAGTGTGGAGATTGAAACTAGCCGTGAGGAGAAAAAGATTTTAAATCTCCACCCACAGTTTCAAGCTAAAGAATTGAAGACCATTTATTTTATCAATTCTTAGTTTAGTAGTGAATTTTTATATGGCTACAAGCCTTTTTCAGCGAGTTACCAATTTGGTAGATATTTAAATAATATGAACTCGATTCAAAGTGAAGTTTTGGCCTCATGTAAAGAAAATATGAATGCATCTTAATATGCTTCTGTTGCTGGTGAGGATCGTTGGTCTTCTGTTGATAAATAACTTATTGATACAAAAGCTAAGGTCGAGGCTGCAAGATTGAGCCTACAAAATTAGTTGGATGTTATGACATCAAGGTTTTTCTCTATTTCAGATATTATGCTTATTATAAAAAATAAAAGCTTGTTTCCTCTCACAAAGTATTTAAAGAGGTTTGTTCGCAGTTAGTTCTTGACTTTCAGTAGGAACATCCTCATTTTGACTTGATAGCTTTTGGTATTTTTTTCCTAAGGCTGAAAGAAACAGATTGTTTGGACTTAAATTGTTTCGAGGAAGCTATTAGTGGGATTAACATTGCTAAAGCCATTAGTGTCAGGTCTGAGAATGTTAAGAGTATTGATTTTCCAACAATTGATCGTGTTCCAACCGAAAATATCTCTCCTTCATATTTAAGATTGATTTTTTATTATTTTTTGTTGTTTTTTCAATGCTGAAACCATTATGCTGTAATTTTTGTACTTATGAATTTTTTAATTTTTATGAGTACTATTGTTTTTTATCTTTTGACGAGTTTTTGTGTGTTTATTAAAACACTTAATTTTCACTATTTTTTATTTTAATTGATTAATTTCAATATGCTGAGACTTGTATAATATGGACTTATGTTCTCTGCGTGGAGTTTTTAGAATTTTCCAAATATAGTTATAGTGCGTAACTTTCGTTAGGGTGTTTCCCTTTTTTTAAGACAATCAAAGCTTGCCTTTTGTTTAAGGATTGATTGTTAGTCATCTGAGACTTCCTATGTGTTATAGCATTTGTTAAGCCTAATGTTTCTAATGGAAGTATTTGTTTCCCGAGGATTCATTCTTGGTTATCTGAGGCTTATTGATTGTAGACTTAAAAAGTGTTAGTTTTCTTGATGGAGAACTTCAATATTGAGTACTTTTTGTTAGTTGTCTAACACATATAGTAGGCTTTTTCTAAGCCTTTGGTTTTTCTGAAAGGATACCATGCTTTGACCTTTTTTCCTATGTAATGTTTAACTTGTGTTTATATGAAAATAAGAAATAAGACTTATTGTTTTGGCAAGAAAAAATATTTTATAAATGTTGAATACCTTTTTTAAAAAAATGGTAAAGGTCCCCAAATATTAGAACTTCGTCTCTTAAATGTGATTGCCTCGACTATTATCTCTAGTACTAATGGGACTTGTATTAAATTGGAAAATAGTTAGCAAATGTCATACTTCTTGACTTTTTTATTCGCATCTTCCATAATGTTTGCCCAATGTAGATTTGGAGTGGGAACTTTCTATAGAGTGCTTTAAATCCACAATGAACGATTCATTCTCCTTCCTGTAACTCTTCTACGGGGAATGATGTTTCTTATGATCTTAATCACTAAAGTATAGAATTGACTAGACCTCTTTTATACAGTATGCCTGAAGTCTAAACAAATATTTTTTACTCACTTCTTACTATTCATGCTTTTTGGTTACCTCTGTCTAGCACTCTTTAGATATTTGTTGATTGGAGTTCTCCAATCTTATTCTTCTTCACCTTATATTTTTATTACTTTTATGGATGTGCATGTTGAGTATAAGTGGTTAAGAAATGTAATAGAATGATTTCCTTGGAGGATTATTACACGTGCTGAAGATGTACACGCTGAAGATGTAAGTGCATCAACTACTGAATTCTCGTCTCTTGTGACTTATTTGACTACCTCATGTACAAATGAGTAACTAAACATTGTAAATATTTAAAGTATTAAGTTGTGCTTTCCTTTTTTATCTAGGTATTCCTGATGCATGGTTGAAAATTAATTGTGAGTAAATATTTTGTGATTGCGACTTTATATTCAGGTTCATTTTTGGATCCTGGAAATCTGAATTTTATGGATTGGTCTAGGATATCCCTTGTTGGATATATGAGTTGATACTCTTCTTCTAATCCTTGGTTGTCGCTTCTTACATCGGTTTTGACTCTCCAAGTATCTTCTGAATCATTTTCTTGGAGAAATAGTTCTCTCGGACTAAAGCTCAATTTAAAAGCCTACCCATGCATGCGTTTTAATCCACATTTTTTTCTCAAATTAGATATTATAATCCCATAACTCTGACCATTTCGTAAATATTTCTGACACGTAACACTTTTGCAATATGTTTCTTAGAAGGAATAAAATTCTAACTATTATAGTATGTCCTTGAAACTATGGCCTCATTTTCTTAGTCGCAATGACTAATGCTAAATCAAGTTCTCTAATTGTAAATGCATAGCTTCAATTGATAATAGAGATCCACTTATATAGTATAATATTTTAGAGTTATTTCCTTTCTTCCTTATTATTACTACACTGATGTGTAGTCCGAGGCTGCAAGACATATGTCCAAGCTTTCTCTTTGCGGAGGTTTAGTTAACACTTTTAGGGAAACCAAAAAATTGTTTATGTATTTAACGTTTCAACACATGATGGAGTCCATTCAAACTTTCCCATTTTTCGAAATACTTGGAATAATAGTTAGCACTTGTCTAATGATCTTGACAATAACTTGTTAAGAACTACTAACCTTCCATTCAGAAATTGAATTTTCTTGGTATTTCCCGATGGCTCCATTGCTGTCAGATTGGCTAGTTGTGTTGGATATGTTTTCATTCTTTTTTCACTCACTATGTAGCCTAAAACCTTGTCATAACGTACATTGAATATATATTTTTCTAGATTAAAATTAAGGTTTACTCGCCTAAGGTTTCCAAATGTCTCAGACAGTTATGCTGAGTAATCTTATTTATGAAGGCTTATTACCAATGTGTCATCATTGTAGGCTTGTATGTTTTGGCCCAATTAAGTTGAAAATACCTTTTTTATTAGCTTTTGGTAAGTTTCTCTAGCAATATTAAATCTATAAAGCATTACTCGATAGAAATGTAACCCTATTTCGATGACAAAATTTATATATTACTGGTCATTTCTCTCATTTGTATTTGATTGTATCCTAGAAAAGCATTCATAAAGGATATCATTTAATTTCATAATATTACATCTATAAGTTTGTCAATCCTCGAGAGTAGAAAAGGGGTCATTCAGACATGTTTTATTTGAATCTATGAACTCTACGCACATCTTTCACTTGTTCTTATTCTTTTTGAAAAATTGAAGGTTAGTTGTCCACACTGGATAATGGGATTCTCGTATGTGTATAACGACTATTAATATGTATATTTTTTCAACTATCGTCTATGTATTTTATTTGGAGTAAGATCTTATTTTTATATGATTGGTCGCATGTTATTATCGATGTCCATAACAGACGACATCTGTCCGGACTCCTATTACGTCATGTGTACTTCTGTATACCTGAGAATGGTTGGGATATATCTACTGATCTTCATGGTTTTTCATGTTTCTATTATTATGTCTTTTTCACTTTCTATCGGGTACACCAGGCGAGGTACTTCTCTGGGGTCATCTATTGATTCCAAGACAATCCATTCATGTTCTGGTTACTATGACATGAATGTTTTGTAGCCCTTTATGTTTGATTTTTTATCTTCTATGATCACAGTCACTTTGTTGTTTATAGGGTATCTTGGGAACTTGTGGGCCGTAGATACTACGACATGCATCTCTTCGAGCCAAGATTTATCTAATATAATATTATAAGAAGAAGGTGCATCTACCACCATGGAAAAAAAATGTACATTTATTTTAAATTCTTTCTTTCGTAGAGCAACATCTAAAGTTAGCTCATTTAGGACAATTGTATTTTCTCCATAAATTCAGTAAGGACTCTTTGACTCGGGGTCAATACTAGAGCTTCACTCATTCTTTTATAAGTAACTTTGTACAAAATGTTCATCAGCATGTTAGTGTCGATCATTTTCCTCTTGATCTCTACTCCTACCAGCTCCACTGTTATTAGTACTACATCATTGTGTGGAGACATCACTCCTCTTAGATCGTGATCCCAGAATGATAGGTTTGCATACGGGTTTTGGTATAAGTGTAAGGTCGTTTTCTCTTGACACGTTATCTCGAAATCTTCTGCATACCTCTTTCTTGACTTTTTAGAGACCCTGTAGTATGGATCTCCTCTAGAAATCACTCTTATAATACGTAT
Organism: Limnanthes douglasii subsp. nivea; assembly: GCA_036936605.1. Taxonomy (NCBI): domain Eukaryota; kingdom Viridiplantae; phylum Streptophyta; class Magnoliopsida; order Brassicales; family Limnanthaceae; genus Limnanthes; species Limnanthes douglasii. The sequence continues at coordinate 215,987,270 of JAUPFV010000004.1, forward strand.
GTTTGGAACTGGATCCAAATATTATTCTTTTTTATTTATCTTAGCTATGTGTTTAAGGCCCTTTTTTCTTTGGTCGGGGCCAAGGCTTATTTCAAAAAAATCTCTGGAACCTTGTCTGGTTTCTCTATTTCTTTATTCTTAACAAAATCATTGAGTTTGCCACCATCAACTAAATTCTAGACTTGATCTTGTAAAGTCCACCAGTCTCTAGTAAAATGACTTATATCACTTTACAGCTTACAATCATTACTTTTGTTCGGTTCTCATTTACTCAATGCAAGTTTACAGGCCCATTTTACGTGATTATATCATTAGTTTTTTCATAAATCACTGCTGATATCTCGGTCGACTTGGTAAATGGTCCTCTCAGTGATTACTCAACTATTTTCCTACTGTTGGTGTTGTAGCCGTTATTAGACTTCCCTTTATAACCCCCCGACTGATATGTTCTTGGTCTGAGAAAAGTTGAAGCATCGTTCTTCCTCAACGTGTTATATTTTGTGTTGATATGCGCAATTATATATGTGTTGTTGGTTGAAGGGCATGTGGCCGGAATATCGAAATCCCCTACTTTATTTGATTAGGAACTTCATATACTTTGATATATCGCTCCACCTGAGCTACCAAATCTCTTAAGTTCATAGATTTTATATTCATTATAGCATTTGAGAAAGAACTTTATCATATTATTTGTCTGAATGCTGCTACGACTATCAGATTGTGGTGATCTTGTAACTGGAACTTTGTTTACCTGAGACGTTGGTGTACTCCTTCAAACTTTTATTAGCTCTCTATTTTTTTAGCCTAAAAAGTAATTTATTAATATCGTATGAAGCATCCTCTCAGAAGATTATTGAATCACTGCATTTCACTTGCTCGGAGGGTCATGGAAAAAGCTTGGCACATTATTCTATCATCACCTTTATATTGTAGGCATCCTGTTGTTGAACTATTAGATGTGGTGCTCTGATCTCCTTTATTGTAGTACTTGTTCATCTTGTCGTTGTCATAAAATGATGGTATTATGCGATATAAATAATTGAGGGCCACTGGAGACTCTTCATCGGATGGACATCAGCATCCTTATAGTGATCCTTTAAAGTGTTTATAAATGAGTATACAAGTTGAAACTCTGGTCATTGATACATTTCAAGCGAAGGATTTGTATTTTGTCTCGATTTATTTTGTTGATAGACTGGATTTTGATGGATATATTATGGTTGGTATTACAGATAACCTTGACCCTAACCAAGTACACCATTCGGTTTTTGTCTTTACGCATGGTTTAACGGATACACTAGTTGATCTTCAATGATATTTTGGGACCTCAAAAACTGGGATGTCGGGATTTATCGTTGGTTGGATAAAAATTTTGATTTGACAACTTGATTCGGTTAAAGTGATGGATGATATCCAACGAACTTGTAATACCTAATATCCAAATAAACGCGACAAATACCTTATTAATATTCATGTCGATGTCGATGGTGGTACATTAATATTCACGTTCTAGTGAAATTATTTGTATACCAATTTGATGTTGAGATTTTTTAATAATATATTTAAGTCCAAACCAAAATAAAATTATGAATGAGTTCAAATAAATCAACAATTTTTTTTAATTAAATACAAATAAAATCATAACATAAATTTTAAACAGCTAAATAGGAGAAATAAAATTTCTAAGTCTGCAATTTTTTTACGATTTAGTGTGAATATTCAAAATTTCAATATAGGATCAACCGATTTCGAAGCAAATATGTATTGCATGAAAAGACACGTTTCTAGTTCACCTTTAATTATGACACACATTTTGTTTTTGGTATACAAGTTGTTTTATAATTGGACCGCTTTTAAATCACAGTTCATTTTATGACAGGTGCATTTACATTAGAACGAGTAGTTTTATAATTCGACCGGTTTTATTATAATAGGTCGTTCCTATGACAGGTGGATTTACATTAGGACTAGGCGTTTTACTACTGGACCGCTTTTATTACAACATGTCATTTATGTGGCAGGTGGATATACATCAGGACTACACGTTTTAGAATCGGACTGATTTTTTAAGCCCATGGTTAGAAAAAAACAGACATAAAAGTTTAAAAAATGTTTTTTTTTTTTTTTTTCGGAGGGAACCCGCAGCCGCTACTCAGAGTGCAATGAGTGCGCACAGGGTAAACCCTCAGTCTGACGCGATAGCCTGCAAACCAACGCCAGAAGGTAAACCACACAAGGTGACAGGCTCAGCCGAGAAAGCGTATGTAGAGGGACTCGAACTCATGACCTTTTTAGTCATAAGAATGCCATACTCAACCAACTCGGCTACCCCCTTGGAGCTAAAAAAAAAATGTTTTTTTTTATTTAGTTTTGGAGTGGATTCTTTTTACCACGTTCAAGAGGCTTCCGCTGGACTAGACTAAAGGCAGATGAAAATGGTTTTCGCAGTGGGCGGTCCAACAAAATCTGAAACAAAATATTAAAAATCAAAAGTGTTTTATTTTTGGAGTTATTTATAGCTTGATGGACAAAATTTAGCAAAAAAGAAATTTAATTAGTTCCGTTATAATTAAAATTTAGTCTTGGTTTATGTATCGTTAAATTTTGGTTTCGTTGCGAGTTGTGATCGAGTGCAAGTTAACTGATTTAACTTTTTTTTCGGAAGGAACCCGCATCCGCTACTCAGAGTGCAGTGAGTGTGCACAGGGTAAACCGTCAGAAGGTAAACCACACAATGTGACAGGTTCAGCTGAAAAAGCGTATATAGAGGGACTCGAACTCATGACCTTTGATCACAAACATACCTTACTCAACCAACTCGGTTTTAATAGTTTTTAGTTACGTTATAGTTAATTTAACTTATTGAAATGTATTTTTTAATATTTTTAATTGTTTAAATAGTTTATTAACTTTTTAATAAAAAAAAATATGATTAAAATATAAACATAAAATATTGGTTAACCAGTATTTCAATATAATAATATATATAATAATATATATATATATATATATAATTTTTTAATTAAAGTATAATCATAAAATATAAACGAAGAACTTAAAATGTAAAAAATAGATAAAATTATTCTTTTAATAAAATATATAATTAATTAAATAAATATGATTAAAACTTAAATTTTTAATCAAAAAAGACAAAACTAAATTATTTATCGTACTATCAAATACTAAACATGGAACATACCGTGTGTACATATGTATATAATTTAATTCTTGATATTTGATATTCATACAATAAAATACATATACAATAATATATATATATGTATATAAAGCTAAATCTTGAAGTCATCTTTCTTCGCCTACATTTGTGGGAGCTTTGAATACTTTAGGTGCTGGAGGTGGAGGATGACCCCTAGATATCCAGAAAAAATATAAGTACGAGTCAAATCCGTATGTTAACTTATTTCATGATATATGATTCAAGTGTCATTTTATATAATTATTTTGGAACATTTGTTGTCTCTCAACAATTGAGCATGTATATCATACAATTGAACCTGTATATGATGCAATTGATCATATCTTTTCATGCATTTCATCCACCATTTCATGTATATCTTCCGACATTTTACGATCAATCAATCTCGTATCAGGTTCAGGTGTTGGTTCCGAAGTAATACTACCACCGTTCTCAAATTGAATCATAGTATGCCTACATAATACCCACTCTTAAGGTAGAAGACGTGGCACGCACTTTTCTTTCATCCATATATCATTCCAAGATGACTCAAAATATTTAAACAACTCTCACTTGGAGTAGATGTTTCCATCATGGGTATATATCTCTTGAGTTACAAGAGATAACTTTACTATACTATAATCTTTTGAAATTGGTAAGTTATGATATGAACTAACATCTACCCTGTTTCATAAAGCAAATGAGACACGATTATTCTATAATATATAACTCATTTATTACGTGAATAGTTCATATGCATAATTATCAAAATTGGTAATTTTACTTCTCGTACCAATAGTATGGTAATGGTTCCACATGTTTGAAGATTGTTCATGCATGGATGTTATTATTAACCTAAAGAAAACAATCATTGACCAATTTTGATGTCAATCTTTGAACTTTTTTCAAGTTTAATTTAATAGAAGTTTGTTTAACTATTCATTTGGCATCGTTAACTGGACAAGGTCTACCATTATTTAATAGTCAACTAATTTTTCTAATTTAAAGGTCAACTCTCATGCTAATTATGATTAGAATACTATAATGCTGGAAGTGGAGTATCAAAGTCATATGTAAGCACATCAATTTTGTTTTCTATGTTCGAGGCGTAAATTATACATGATAAACCATTAACAAAAAATTCTAGACCAAGATTGTGTGGATTAAACTTAATATTAGCATACAATTTATCAAGTAACCCATTATATCAACCGCAACAATGCGACATTAATCTCATCCATTATAAGGTAATAAAAGTTCCAATAGTAAATTTGGTACTTCGAGTGTCCATCGTCTGAGTGGATTCTTAAATCATACCATGGTATATTGTTTTTCCACTTCCACCAATAATTAGATTATTCTTTAGTTTTGGTGCCAGTTGTTATTGTTCATGTTGTTCGGCGCTGGTTTTTCGAAGTTGATAAAGATAATTCTTCTTTTTAAATCCATTTTCACTTTGATCACCGTTTTAGGATGAAATATCTCAACTTTGAAGATTATGTAATATGGTTAAGAGATGGGGGTGATTGTAATAGTTGGGTGAGAGATTTTTGAGAGACGAATGATTGTAAATAAGGATAATAGTTATTTATTAGTTGAAAACGACTAATCGTACCCAAACGAGCGCTTGTTTGCGTAACGACTAGTCTAACGGGTAGTCGTTTCTAGCCCAACGGTTAGGCTTTTTTAGTTGTTAGACCGTAACGGGTACCCAACGGCTCACATTTCCTCATTGTTGGATCCTAACAAGTACCCGATAATTTAGTCGTTGGACACGAACAGGTACCAATTGGCCTTTCGGGTACCCGGTCGTATCTCGTTGTCAAACATTATAGTCATTAAACCATAGTGGCTACCCGAAGGGCCTGGTAGGTATTTATTTGGGTTTAGAAATTTCAAAAACAAATAGTAGTTGGACCTGAATGGGTACTCGGCTGACCAACCAGGTACCCGTTTGGGCCCGACGACTAAAACAACTACAGTTTACTTTCTCTATAAATATAGAAGGCCTCACTCATTTTTCATTCATCATCTTTCAAATAAATTTATTCTATAATCTTCAAAAATAATTTATTTTTTAATCAATGTTTGATCAAAGTATCAAAATTATACCAAAGTTCCAGATTCGATTAAAATTTTAAATTCGATCAAAATTTTAAATTTTTACTAAAGTTTTGAATTCTATCAAAAGTTCAAATTTCGACCAACGCATTCATCTACTCAAGAGCTTTACTGGAAAAAAAATTCCGTGGTGGATTGTTGGTGATTAAAGGGTTGATATACTCTACACATTCTTTTAATTATGTTATTGTTTGATTTGTTTCATATTAATAGTGTTTTAATGGCATACAAATGGGACATAATTTCAATACTAGTGACCTACTTACCTATTCATGTCCTATGAAACTAAATTATGCTATTAATAATTATGAAAACATAGAGATACATGATCCTTTAGATATTTGTCAACACAATCTAGGGGTGAGATTCGGTCGGTTCAGTCGGTTTTTTTATAAATATTTAATCTGAACCGAAATAATTCGGTTTATAAATTATTAAACCGATTTATTAAAAAAAATCGGTTTTTTTTCGGTTTCGGTTTGTTCGGTTTCGGTCGGTTTCGGTTCGGTTTTTCGGTTTCAACATCAGTGCGGTTCGGTGTGGTTCATGTTAATTTTTTAAATTTTTTTGATATTTAATAAAAAAATTAATTTTTTTTAATAATAAATCCATTAAACAAATAATTAATTTTTTCCTTTTATAATAACATAATATTAATAATAAAATTTAAAAACCAATTTATAAATTTCATTAACAGTAAAAATTATATAAAAAAACATATATAATCAAAACACGTTATTAGTATATATTAATTTAAGTTGACAGTAAAAATTATATAAAAAACATATATATTCGAAACACGTTATTAGTATATATTAATTTAAGTTATATTAATATTTAATTTTATGGACAGAAATCATATATACGAAACACAGAAATCATGTATAGATATAATGTAAATCATGTTAATATTTAATTTTATATACCAAACACAGAAATCATGTATAGATATAATGTAAAAATTTCATTGAAAGAAAACAAAAGTTATAAATTTCATTAACAGTAAAAATTATATAAAAAAACATATATAATCAAAACACGTTATTAGTATATATTAATTTATTGACAGTAAAAATTATATAAAAAACATATATATTCGAAACACGTTATTAGTATATATTAATTTAAGTTATATTAATATTTAGCAGGTGGGTTTGAACCCGCGTCCAGGTTTGTGGAAAGCACTTAAATAGATAGAGTTAACCACTCGGCCAACATATGGTCAAAGTTATAATGTACTTTGTAAACTATGTATTGATTCGGTCGGTTTCGGTTCAATTCGGTTTCACATACGAACAAACCGAAAACCGACCGAACTTAGTTCGGTTTGGAAAATAAAAACCGAAACCGAAATTTATTTTTTTTAAACCGACCAAACCGACTTTTTTCAGTTTGGTTCGGTCGGTTAGTTCGGTTTTTTTCGGTTTTTGCTCACCCCTAACACAATCTCACCCCCAAAACAAATTCTTTCCATCTTAGCGCTACCGCCACTACTAGTCCAAATTTTAAAAAACAACATATTGGGTATGGAAACGTTTTACTATGTGTATTGACTTAGATAAGTCTAAGTAGATACATTATGATAAACTTCTATCTTATAATCCTAGTGAAAATCATAGCGGCACCAACGGTATGGAAAGATACTTAGCAAGAAAACACCAAGTTATAGATAATTCTAGAGTTGAACTTGGGGATGGGGTTCAAAAGACCATAGATCTGGATATCAATAATGTATTATTTTCGATAAGATTCAATATAAGAAATAAACGATTAAATTTATCCTTGGAATTGTACTTCTTTTTTCTTTTACCGACGGATGGAGATAAAAGAAATGGATTAGTGGATCGGTCAACCCAAAACCCGATTACATCGCTTGTAGCTCTATGAGAATAATTATTATGCAATATTTTATGAACTAAAAACAATTTATTACTATTATGATTTTTAGTTTTCCACATAAAGTTTCTTTGACTAGATTATTATGGAAACATTTATTGACTTTGATATTATGTGTGTTACTTTATATTGGATTCAACTTGAATGGATATTCCAAAGAAGAATTATGTATTATCGTTCTATTACCAATTACATTTCTCAACAAACTCCAGAAGATCTTATATAGTGTATGATTAATTTTAATTCTAAAGATAAAATCATGTCAATTTTTTTTTAATAAAATCCAGATTAAAAATTAAATACACCTCAATTATTGATAGACTTAAAATTAAATACAAAAATAAATTCAATAGTCACGGATTTATCGGGCCTATTAGAGATATGGTTCTACTAGTTATGAACTCGGGTCATAAAAACATGAATATAAATAACTTGTTTTGGTTAGTGGAAAGAAATTCAAAACAATTAATTTTTGATGTAAAACTAGATGGAACTCTACTTATGATCGTATTCTACGTGATTATTGTTTAGGTAATATGTCACGGTGTTTTATAGAAAGCATAAACCAAAAAACTTTGATGACCATTCTCAATCTTTTACCATATACATTGGTTATATTATCATGAACTGATAGGTTTTATTTCCACTTATAAAGAGTATATTGATAAATTTTAACGCAATATACTAACATCCATTTTGATCAGATTAGATATTGTTGGAGGCATATCATAGTGATTCTAATTTTATCTGAAGGGAATTTCAGATAGGTTGAATGAAACTCAATGATTGAATAGTAACTTGAGTGGACCAATGACTCAGCTGAGTGCCTAACACATTGATTCTTGGGCTTAGGGGCTCATAGGATTGATCTGAATATAAGATCCGACTTGAATGGCCCATGGATTCGAGAAAAAAGTATAAATACCCCAACCAAAAACATTAAATAGGTTGGAATTTTTCTAGAAACATTAAACACAAGCATACACCTCATTTCTCTCACTACTCTTTAGAAAAATAATTAATATCAACCAACTAAAAGATCTTTATTTTTACCCCTAACCCATATTTTTTCATCACCAAATTGATGACCACAGTTGGAGCGAAGGGTACCGTAATAGCTCTATTCAAAACCTTACTTGTAATTTGAAGTTCGAAAATATTTGGGATATGGATCTCGATATGCAAGACGTACTAACTCGAGAAAATGAAGAAATAAGATATGAGAATGAGCATGCTACTATGTCTCATGTTAATCACGACACAGAGGAAATACTATTCATGCAAGATGAACGTGATCAGTTGAGGGCTGAAATTAAAGCTTTGAGAGCTCAAAGGCAAGCTAAAAAAAACATTGAAATAAAATTCTGATGCGGGAGGTATATCTATAGATGAGCCTGAGGACAATAACAAACAAGGTGAAAATGATCAGTCCCCAAAGGCTCATATTAACTCTAAAAATAAGCATCGAAAAAACAAGTAATGAGTGCATCAGATTCTTCTAATACTTCAACCACTGCTTTTGAATCAGATGGGTCTTCTTCATCCACTAGAGAGCAGGTTAGTTAGAAAATAAATAAGGTTAACCAAGAAACATTCAACGAAAAGGGATATGAAGTAAAAAATAAAAAAGAATAAATATCAAAGAAAACTAAAAGGGTCGGCAGATCACGGTATTGATCATCTACTGAGTGATCAATTTGCTACCCAGTCTGAAGCAGGTATATTTCCCACTCCTAATGAAGATACAGTCTTTCGTCGTAACTATAATTGTAGGCAATCACCTTTGTCCTAAAAAATACTCTCCAGATACTTGCCCAGGCGGTTTGACAGTTCCAAAATAAAAAAGTATGATGGAAGTAAAGACCCTGATAACCACATCGAGTAGTTTAAAAAAAATATGATGAACTTCAATGATGATGATAAACTTTTATGTCGATCTTTCTCATAAACGTTCAAATGGAGTGCCTTAAAATTGTATTATAGTTTACCACAGGGATCTATAAAGAAGTTTGATGTGTTCTATATGGCATTCCGAAGACAATTCATAGGGGTGATTGTAATATGGTTAGGATGGGGGTGATTGTAATAGTTGGGTGAGAGATTTTTGAGAGACGAATGATTGTAAATAAGGATAACTGTTATTTATTAGCTGAAAACGACTAATCGTACCCAAACGGGCGCTTGTTTGCGTAACGACTAGTCTAACGGGTAGTCGTTTCTAGCCCAACGGTTAGGCTTTTTTAGTTGTTGGACCGTAACGGGTACCCAACGCCTCACATTTCGTCGTTGTTGGATCCTGACGAGTACCCGATGATTTAGTCGTTGGACACGAACAGGTACCCAATTGGCATTTTGGGTACTCGGTCGTATCTCGTTGTCAAACATTATAGTCATTAAACCATGGTGGCTACCCGGCGGGCCTGGTAGGTACTTATTTGGGTTTAGAAATTTCAAAAACAAATAGTAGTTGGACCCGAATGGGTACTCGGCTGACCAACCAGGTACCCGTTTGGGTCGACGACTAAAACAACTATACCTTACTTTCTCTATAAATATAGAAGGCCTTACTCATTTTTCATTCATCATCTTTCAAATAAATTTATTCTATAATCTTCAAAAATACTTTATTTTTTTATCAATGTTTGATCAAAGTATCAAAATTATACCAAAGTTCCAGATTCGATTAAAATTTTAAATTTGATCAAAATTTTAAATTTTTACCAAAGTTCTGAATTCTATCAAAGTTCAAATTTCGACCAACGCATTCATCTACTTAAGAGCTTTACTGACAATTTTTTCCATGGTGGATTGTTGGTGATTAAAGGGTTGATATACTCTACACATTCTTTTTATTATGTTATTGTTTGATTTGTTTCATATTAATAGTGTTTTAATGGCATACAACCCGTATAGTATTAGCAACTGATCCATGGCAAAGTATAGGAGAATTTAAACAAGAAGATAATATGGTGATTATGGAAAGGTTTGATGTGGATTTGGAATATCTAGATCCTGACCCTGACCGGAATCAAGTTGGGATGAGAGTATAAAAGATTTCAATAGTATCTGATATGTGTAACGTTTTTTAATCTCTAACCATTTTTTGGGGAGATACCGTGACTGCACCTTCAAGTTGTTCAACAAAAAGACATGTTAATAGTATAAAGAATCAATTAGATGGACAAATGTATACAGATTTTTATCAAAACCCTGCTCCATTCATTATCTTTGATGGAGATGATTTGAAGGACATTATGGGCCCACACGAAGATGTTGTGGTGATAGGGGCATTCGTTGGAGGAAATTATCTACGTCGGATTTTAATTGATACAAGAAGTTTGGAACATATATTGTTCCTATCAACTTACAAGAAAATGAAGAATCCTTCGGTCATCCAGCGTTCAAACATGACCATAGTAGGGTTTACTGGAAGTACAGCTGATGTAATTGGAGAATTTGAAGAAGAAGTCTTGTTGGGAAAATAACCATTAGAAAGATGGTAAGAGTTTTGTTTGTAATAGTTGATTGTTCGGCATCTTACAACGTCATATTTGGTAGATCTTGGTTATCTAGGATGCATGTAGTAGCTTCTACTGTCTACCAATGTTTGAAATATGTTGTGGGAGGACAAGTGGGCATCGTCCAAAGTAGCCAAAAGGTAGCTCACAAATGTTATGTCTCTGCTCTTGCTTCAAAATCATTAGAAGCATTAAATACTGACAAAGAATAGCAGTTAGTGGAGCCTTCTGCTAGACAAAATGAGATAGATGATCCATGGGAGGCTCCTAGTGCGGTAATCACAGTTGAAGAAGTTGAAATTCATTGTTTGGCAGAAGGCAAAATTGCCAGGGTCGGATCTAAACTCCCATTAAAGGTAAAAGAAATATTATTGTATTTTTTATCTAATAATCTACATGTGTTTGTATGGTGCAATGATAATGTGACTAGGGTGTCAGCCACTGTAATTAATCACAAATTATCTATCAAATTTGATGTTGGGCTAGTGGTGCAGAAAAAAAGAGCTTTTTCCAGAGAAATATCTGAACCGATTGTTCAAGAAGTGGATTGGTCAACCAAAATAGGGAATATCAAAGAATCTCAATAGCCTCTTTGGACAGCTAACCCGATATTAGTCAAGAAAAATAATGGAAAATCATTTCCCAGTGCCCCGGATAGATCAGTTGGTGGACTCTACATTAGGAAACAAGTTGTTGTCTTTCATGGATGCTTTTCTTAGGTATAATCAAATACATATGAATTTGAATTATTAAGATCACACTACGATTATGACATAGGCTAAATATTTGGTAAAAGAATGTGATCTTTTTCAAAGATATAAAATGCAATTCATGTGTCAGCAATCCTCATGGATTGTTCAAGAAGTGGATCGGTTAACCAAAATAACTTATGTGCATTGACTTCATAGATCTTAATAAAGCTTGCCCTAAATATCCTTTCCCAGTTCCTCGGATAGATCAGTTGGTGGACTCTACATCAAGAAACAAGTTGTTATCTTTTATGGATGTCTTTTTGGGTATAATCAAATACAAATAAATCTGAATAATCAAGATCACACTACCTCTATAACTAATCAGGGGCTCCATTGTTATTAGGTAATGTCATTTAGGTTCAAGAAGTGGATCGGTTAACCAAAATGGTGTATGTGCATTGACTTCACAGATCTTAATAGAGTTTGCCCTAAATATCATTTCTCGGTGCCCCGGATAGATCAGCTGGTAGACTGTACATCAGGAAATAAGTTGTTGTCTTTCATGGATGCTTTTTCTGGGTATAGTCAAATACAAATGAATCTGAATGATCAATATCACACTACTTTTATAATTGATATGGGGCTCCATTGTTATAAGGTAATGCCATTTGGGTCGAAGAATGTTGGAGCTACGTATCAACGATTGGTGAATAAGGCATTTGTTAATCAGATCGGCAGGAATTTAGAAGTTTACATTGATGACATAATGGTGAAAATCCCTAAGGAAGAATATCACATATCTGATCTCTAATAAACCTTATTCTAACATAGAAGCCATCAACTTGAAGTTAAATCCATAGAAATATACCTTCGAAGTCCGCTCTAGTAAGTTTCTGTGGTATATTATAAGTGAGAAAGGGATTGAAGTTGATCCAGATTCGTTAAATGCCGTGTTAGCTATAGATCCACCTCGAAATACCAAAAAATTCCATATATTAACTGGAAGATTGGCTGCATTAAAACGGTTTATTTCAAGATCATCGGACAAATGTGCTCAATTTTTCCAAGTTTTAAGGAATGCTAAAAACTATAATCGGTATCCTCACTATGATTTAGCTTTCCTCGAAATCAAGAAACACTTATTTTCATATCCCCATATCGGAAAACGTCATGGCAGATTATTTAGCCACTATATCATATTCTGAAGCATATGCTTGGATTCTTATGCAAGAATGTCCTTGCATAGATACAATCACATGAAACAAGGGTAAAGTATGAGAAACTCTTCACGTATCCGATGTACTTTCTAAAGATTGGAGAAGTGCAATCCAAGAATTTATCACTAATGGATTTTTACCTTCACACAAGATTGTGGCCAAGAAAACAAACAAAGCTCGTGGTTTTCTAGTTCTTCGGGCGGTTCTTTTTAAAAAATATTTCAGCAGGCCTTTACTATGTTTTCTCGGGCCCAATGAATCTTAAAATGTTCTATCAAGAATTACATGATGGTGATGGGTCAACACATTGTGACTATAAAGTTTTGACTATAAGAGTTTTACAAACATGATATTATTGGCCTACGATTATGGCATATGCTAAAGATTTGGTAAAAAGATGTGATCCTTGTCAAAGATATAGAAATACAATTCATGTGCCAGCAGTCCCCATGGAATCAATATCCGAACTTATACCTTTTGATAGATAGGGACTTAATCTAGTTGGGGCCCTTCCAATGGCTTTAGGGGGTTTTCGTACCATAATTGTGGCAATAGATTACTTCTTCAAATGGGTAGAAGTTGTACCTTTGTCTGGAACAACATCTGGTGAGGATAATAATCGCCTGGGGGTAGGCTGGTAATTTCAATTGGTGTTTTAAGGTGGTGTGTGGGTGTTGAACGGTGGTGTGTGGGTGTTAAACGGTGGTGTGTGGGTGTTGAACGGTTTAGAGTAGGGAGTAGAGAGATAATTAAGCAACTTGGTAGCAGTTAATTCTCATTACCCATAGTTAATGCAGGTGGTTGTGTATTTATAGTGTGATGTTTGGGCCCTTATGGGCTTTCGGGTCATGTTTAAAGAACCCGGGTCATGTTCAAAGACCCATGAGCTCTAAGTAGGAGAGCAAGTAACTTAGTCAAGGAGTGTTTAGGTTTTTTAGTACTTTTGTCATAGTTTGAAAAGTCCTATGGTCATAGTGTTCGAAGTGATCTGTCCGGTCCATGTGATTTGTCCGATCTGTCCGGTCCGGAGGCTTTGGACCGATCTGTCCTTGTCCGGGGAGCGTGCTGAATTCAGACTCATCAGGAGCCCCTTTTTTAGGTGTTTGAACAAGTATTCTTGTCAGAGACCTGAAAAACAGTCCGATGCTAGAAGTAGTTTTCAATCAGGACAGGTTTATGGGTTTACCCGGACAGATAAAGCTTCACGAATTCAAAATGGTTTTTGCCAGAGTTTGTGGGACACGTGTCGCTCTCTGATTGGTCACTCCAGCCGTTTTTTCACCTTGAATTTCACACCACCTTCTTCGAAAAGCAACCTCTTTAATTACAAATGGTGACATCAGCGCCGTCTTTTAATCATGGCCAAACTTTTCGAATTCTCCTAGGAATCAACTCCTCTTTTCAGATCTACTATAAATTGAAACTTACTTTCTTCTGTTTTCACTATCTCTTTCATATTTACTCTGCAAATTTACTCAGAGCTTTCTCTTTCTAAAGCAAAGGTTTCCTTGGTAGTTTATGTTTACAGCACGGACAGCATTGATCAAAGGCGGCTGGCTCAATCTTTCAGAGTTGGAGAGAGCACAAAAAGTTGAGAAAGAGAAACGAATAGCAGCAGGGCTACCTTCATCACCCGTTGACAGACCAGTCGCCTCCGTTACAGAGTCAGATCGAGGATCGTCCTCCTCTAAAGGTACTAAGCCCAAAAAACTATTTCAATCCACCCTCTCGCCTATAGTCTCTGGTTCCTCAGTTCAGGAGTCAGTACCTGCTGTTGAGCCAGGAGTTACAGTCACAAGTGTTAGGAAACATTCTCCTTTTATCGCCATGGGGTCTGACACAGAGCACTCTCCGGAGAAGTTGGTAGTTAAGAGGACAAGCCGGCTAGTTAAAGGGCTAGCCTCCAAGAATACTCCCTCCAAATCGGGGGCAAAAAACAGTAGTTCTGGGTCTGGGGTGCCCATCAGAGCTCCCCGGGAAAGGCCATCTGATCCGGAGGCCAGCAGCCCGGTACTTCCAAGAGAGACTTCTGCCTCAGAGCCCCAGCCTGAGACTAGAAGTCTAAGAAACACAGAAGGCCAGCAGTCCGGAAGCCAGGCTGAGCCAAGCTTTAATCCTCCCCGGACCACTACCACAGATATCCCCCCAACAATCATGGAGGAAAGAATGGAGGACTCTGCTGAAGAAGTCCCTTTTGAGTCTGAGTCCTCCGGCCAGACTGAAAATGTTGCTGCCAAAAAAGGCAAGGAAAAACTGTTCTTGAGGCATCCGGACCTGCCGGAGTGCCTCGAAGAGAAGGTGGGGCCGTGTTTTCACAGAGTTGAGCTCAAATACCTCTTGGCCTTACAGAAGACCAAGTATGCATTCATCCATACTGCTGAACTGGGTCGAATGCGCACAAAATGGGGGATCCCAGAAAACATAAAGATAAGGATTCCCATAGATTCGGAGACCCCAGTGGATTGTAAACGGAACGAAATAGTCTTTTTTACAGAGCTATTTAATTGGGGACTCAGGTTCCCATTGGACCCGGAGATCGTTAGGTACTTCCACCTGGTCAAGCTCTGCCCGAGCCAGCTGAGCCCCAACGGCTGGTATACTCTGATGTCATGTATCATGGCATCTAGGTTGTCCGGGATCCCTCTCCCTATGGAAGAGTTCGCAACAGTGGCCAACCTTTGCAAACATCACCAATTCCCCTTCTACCACTTCAATATGGGGAATGACCTTAAAGCTGTTGATGATCTGTTGGAGTCCGAAAGCAAATGGAGGGCCCAATTTTTATTTTTCAGTGGTGCTTGGTAAAACGGTAAAAAGATCAAGGCCGGAGAGAACCCAAGCCTCCTCAGAAGCAGGTGGAGGAGTGATCGTAAGTTTCACACTTCAAATCTTTGACCATTTCTTCTTTTCTTTTTTTAAGTCGGTTTAAATTAATTGGTCTCTCTTTTGTCTTAATAGAACTGCCTAAGGAGTTCGGGGACTACTTGAAGGCCGGACAGGTTACCTGTGGCAAAATCAATGCTTGGGCCGCAGAGAACTGGGGGAATCGATTCCACAATGCTTTTACCAGTGGAAATATGGCAAGGTCTCATCTGTGGAACACCACAGGTCGGAGGGACCTGACTTGGGAGGAGCTCACCACCCAACCTTCTGCAGACACTGTGCTTAAGAGGTCCCACGAACCAGATGGGACACTCTTCCTGCATGGCCGGGCTAAAGCCCCAAGCAAAATGAAGGGCAAGAAGAGAGGTAAAAAGGTGGCAAGCGATGCCGAGAAGGATGTCCCAACCGCCCCGGAGGGGCCGGCCCAGAGCCAAATTGACGCTGCTCTCTTGCAAGTGGTGGAGCAAGAGACCGAAAGGCAGGAAGCAGACCCTCCAAGACCTCCAAGAGATCCCAAGAGGACTCGCAAACAAGAAGGTGAAGGCACTGACCGGGAAGCCAAAAAGAAAAAGGCATCACAGGGAGATGAGCTTGCTCTCCGGGATCCGGAGCCTTCATTCCCAGCTGACCCTTCTGACCCAACGCAGGCCGAAGAGATCCCAAGAGACTTTCATACCGATGAGGTGGAAGGGGGAGATCTCAACCTTGATGAAGTGGACATTACTGGTCTAGGTGGGCTTGGTGAATACTTCCTTAGCCTCCCTAGAGATGAATTCGCAGGGCCCTATATTCCTCCGAGCAGCTCCAATACGGTCAACTTCAATGGTAAGATTTTCATTGTTTCTAGTGAAAAAGACACCATAGCCCATTCCTTTCTTAGCAATGTGCAGCCAGTTCTCACGCTGGAAAGACAAGTTCGGGGTCAAGCAGACATCATCAAAGACCTCAATTCTGAGAAGGAAAAGCTGTCCGAAGACCTTCGCACTGCTACTGCCAATGCTGACATGCTAAAGGAGGCAAATGTGAAGCTGAAAAAGAGTCAAGAGGAAAGCACCACAAAGGTTGCCACTCTAGAGGAAACCATTAAAGACCTCCGGGAGAAGCTGTCCGGTGTGGAGAAAGACCTTACTGTCTCAAAGGGAGAGACCACGGCAAAGGAGAAGATTATCACCAACTTGACCACTGACAAGATTGCTCTTGAGAATGCAGTGACCAAGGCTGCTGAGGAGAAAACTGCCTTGTTACAGGAGCAGGATGCTAAGATCCAAGCCAGGATCAATAATTATGCCAACCAGATGCTCAAGAGCGAAGAGCTGCTGCTTGAAAAGGTGAGGTCTGACATGGTCCTACTTTTCCATGAAAAGTTTCCGCAGAGGAACCTAGGGGAGTTGTGGCTTTATGTTGAGCCCGAAAACCTCCCATACCATACTATGGCCGAAGGTGACAGGTATGGCTACTCTAGTGGCTCCTCGGATGATGAGGAACATACTGGGGAGAGCCCAGATGACAAGAAAGATGATCCCAAAGGCAAGAAGGTAGATGAAGGGAAAGATGACCCTAAGGGTAAGAAGGCAGATGAGGGTGAGCCATCTTCAAAGGCTCAACCTTAACCCACAATTTACTTTGTTTATTTTTTATTCAAACTAAAGTCCTTGGAAGGCCAAGGCACTCTTTTTGTAATGGTGTCCGGTGCTCGACCGGACAGGATTTTTGTGTTGTACCTTGACTATTAAAAGTCCTTGGAAGGCCAAGGCAATTTTTAGTTCTTTTTCTCAATGAATATCTCTACTTTGTATAACCATCGTCTTCTTTCATTGTTCGTTTTAGTTTTGACAGCCAGAGTTTAAGTAGCTTTTAATTGTCGCATTATGAGAGTGTTTAAATTCTCCGGCTAGAGTTTAAATAGCCTTTAGATATTTCAGTCCGGATAGTATGATAAGGGATTGGATTTTAAAAACACTTAGAAAATTTTGAAGAAGGCATCGAATTTTATTTAACAACCCGGACACCTCATTAAAACCTCTCCGCGCCACCGGGGAGGAAAGAGTATGCCCCCAAATATTTACATGGATGTTTAAACAAGTAAATATTTACACAAGTGCTATTCCAAGTACATCCGGAGATGCTCAATTTTCCAAGGATGAGTTAGAACTCTGCCATCTTTGTCTTCCAACCAATAAGTTCCAGGCTTGATTCTTTCAACCACTATATACGGACCCTCCCAGGTTGGGGCCAGCTTTCCGAAGAGCTTTTCTTTAGTGTGTAAGAAGACCTTCCTTAATACTTTATCCCCTGGTTGGAAATCTCTTCTTTTAACTTTGGAAGCAAACCTGCTCCTCATCAAGCCCTGATAGTGTGCAACTCTAAGGTGAGCCTTAACCCGTCTTTCTTCTATCAAATCAAGTTGATTTCTGATTGCCATCTCATTAGCGTGTTCGGAGAAGTAGTGAACATGAAAGGAAGGGAGTGTCTTCTCTATGGGGGCTACTGCATCCATCCCATAGACCAAGGAAAAGGGTGACTCTTGTGTTGCAGTCCCAGGTGTTGTCTGGTAGGCCCACAAGACTTCTTGCAAATAATTAGGCCATTTCCCAGCAGCCCCTTCTAAATTCTTTTTTAACCCGGAGAGTATAGTTCTATTAGCCACTTTGACTTGCCCATTTTCTTGTGGGTGGAAAGGTGAAGAAAAACAATGCTGTATACCCATTGAGGCATAAAAGCTCTCCATTTCTCTATTGTCGAACTGTGGCCCGTTGTCTGTTGTTATTTTCTGTGGGACACCAAATCTGCAACATATGTTGGACAGAATGAATTTTATGACAGCTTTTGACGTTGTCCCTGCCAGGGGGGTTGCTTCTATCCACTTCGAGAAGTAGTCTATGGCCACAATTATAGTTTTGCGCCCTCCGGACGCCACGGGGAGAGGCCCTACTAAATCCAACCCCCATCGAGTGAATGGAATGGGCTCAGAAATGGATTCTAGAGGAATGGCTGGTACATGAATTTCATTGCTGTACCTCTGGCATGGGTCACACCTCCTTACCAACTCCTTAGCATCTTTCATGATTGATGGCCAATAGTATCCGGAGAGTAATACTCTTCTTGTTAGAGCTCTAAATCCACAATGGGCTGATCCCTCACCATCATGTAATTCGGAGAGGACCACTTGTGACTCATCATCCCCCAAACAACGCAGGAGAGGTTTACTACAGGATTTTTTGTACAGCACTTCTCTTAATATAATGAAACCACGAGCCTTGTGTTTCAATGTTCTGGCTTGTGACTTATCTGAAGGCACAATACCATCGGACATATATTGTATGAGAGGAGATCTCCAGTCTTGAGGCTGTTTCACTTGCATTTCAAAAATTTCCTCTTCTACACCCTTACTTAGTTGAATAGAAGGGCTTTCAAGCACATGGATCCATGGGTATGACTCCGTATATGCTAAGGTTGCCAATGAGTCTGCTAGCTCATTTTCTGCCTGGGGAACGTGCTCATAGACAACAGCTTTAAATTTTAGTGCTTCATTCTTGAGGAGGAGTAAATACTTCACAAGCTGCTCCTTTCTAGCCTCAGATTGGCCTAAGGCATGGTGGATAAGCAATTGGGAGTCACTTAGCAGCTTGACCCTCTTAGCCCCACAAATGTAGGCTAACCTTAACCCAGCTATAGCTGCTTCATATTCGGACTCGTTATTCGATGCTCTGAAAGCAAAGCAAATGGCTTGGTACATATTGTCTCCATATGGGGAAGTTAAACATATTCCTGCACCACATCCCATAGTGCTAGATCCACCGTCTGTTCGGACGATCCACATTTTCTTGTCTTTTATATCAGTAGCTTGCTCTGAATCCCTATCGGAGTGGAATTCAACCAGAAAGTCAGCCACAGCTTGGGCTTTCACTGCTGTCCGGGGAGCAAAGTCTATGTCGAAGTCCCCCAACTCTACTGACCATTTAGTCATTTTGCTCGAAAATGTCTGCTTTTTGAAGGACATTTTTAAGGGAAAAGAGATCCGGACGATGATAGGATGAGCCTGGAAATAAGGCCTCATCTTCCTTGCAGCTATTACCAGGGCTAATGCCAATTTTTCAAGTTTCAAGTAACGTCTCTCAGCATCTATTAAGCTCTTGCTGATGTAGTACACTGGGTGGGGATGTCTATCGATCTCTCTTACCAGCACAGTACTGATGGCACAACTTGAAACTGCTAAATACACGAAGAGAGTCTCCCCATCGACTGGTTTGAACAAAGTTTTGGGGGAGGACATGTGTTTTTTGATTTCATTGAAAGCCTCATCACACTGTAGGGTCCACTCAAACTCCTTTGCACCCTTTAAAGTTTGAAAGAAAGGGGCACACCTGTCCGAAGACCTGGAGATAAATCTGTTTAAGGCTGCTAATCTCCTCGTTAACCGTTGTACTTCTTTGATGTTTCGAGGAGGTTCCATCTGGAAAAGAGCATTCAACTGGTCCGGATCAGGCTGTATTCCATGCTCACTTATGATATAGCCTAGAAACTTCCCGGACTGCACTCCGAAGACACACTTTTCAGGGTTTAACTTTAAATTTACTTTTACCAAGTTGGCAAAAGTTTCTTGGAGATCGGACAAGTGTAACTGCTCATCTACACTTTTCACCATCATATCGTCAATGTAAACCTCCATATTTCTTCCAATTTGATCAGCAAATGCCTTGTTGACTAATCTTTGATAAGTAGCCCCAGCATTTTTCAAACCAAACGGCATCACCTTGTAGCAATGAAGCCCTCTGTCAGTTACAAATGTGGTAAGCTCTTGATCCTTAGGATCCACTTGAATCTGTGTATCCGGAGAAAGCATCCATAAAGGAAAACAGCTTGTTTCCAGAGGTGGAGTCTACTAACTGATCGATCCGGGGGACCGGATACAAGTCTTTTGGGCAAGCCCTATTGAGGTCTATGAAGTCAATGCACATGCGCCACTTGTCATTCTTCTTTTTCACCAGGACAGGATTGGCAGTCCACAAAGGGTACTGAGATTCCTTAATGTGCCCCATCTTTGTGAGTCTGTCAATCTCATGCACTATGACATCAGCCTTTTCTTTAGAAAAAGCTCTTCTTTTCTGAACCACTGGAGCTACGTCCCTCAAGACGGACAGGTGATGGGATATTGGCAAAAAAGAGTTATTGTGATGCTCTCTGGGGGACTGCAATGTTGCCGGTCTCCGGTAATGCACCTCATCCTTTGTTTTATCAAAGATAGTGGCCACGCTTTCTTTTAACTCTGCGAACCACTCCGGTTGGACCCATGGCCCTCTCTTGTTTCTGGATTGTTGACTTTGAGCAGGAGCAGCTGGCTGAGACTGAGCTTTTGCCCTACCATGCCCTTGTCCGGTTTCTCTTGCTTTGTTCCCGGACTGATTCTGATTTGGAGTTGGTGTCACAGGGGTGGATCTCACCTGCCTGTACACCCTGGTTTTCTTTGTTTCATCGACGTTTATTTGTTTGCCAACCTGATTCAGCAACCCTCCCCATGTCATTGCCTTCTTTCTGGTCACCGAATCAGCTAGATTGCCCGGGTTCAAACCCTGTCTCAGGGATGCTATTGCTACCTGTTCGAAGCAATCAGCCAACCCATTTTTTGTGTTCACAAAACGACTTATGTATTCTTTCAAGGACTCATTTGGCTCCTGGGCACAATGGATTATGGTGTCTCCATTGCCCTTCAGCTCTTTACTCCCTACGAACTGCCTTCGAAAGGCCACCCAAAACGTATCGAAATCTTTAATACAACCCTGATGCAGGCTGTTGTACCATTTCAGAGCACTCCCCGTAAATGATTGGGAGAATGCCCTACAAAGTAGTTTATCATCGTCATCAAAGTTCATCATGAAGTTCTTGAATTGCTCCAGATGGTTGTTCGGATCAGTACTGCCATCGTACTTCTCCATTTTAGTGCTGTCAAACCTCTTGGGGAGGTTTCCGGACAGGATTTTAGAAGACAGTGGAGACTGCCTCCAATTCCTTCCACGAGTGAACACAGTATCCTCATTGGGAGTTGCAAAGATACCTGGCTCATCGTGGAAAGCAAAGGGATCCATCAGCATCTTATTCGTATACCTCCGGTGGTGAGATGATCCTTTGCCAATATGCCTTTTCATTCTTCCATGCTTGTCTCTTTTTCTTGAATATTTCTTAACCTGTTTTTTCTTTTTCCTGGTTCGACCCTCATCGCTGCTAGAGGACAAGGATTTTTCATTTCCCTCACTGTCCGAAGAGCTACCTGAAGATTCTGAGCTCGAGTCAGAACTCTCCATAGGCTTGGACCGGTGAGACTTTTTGGAACTAGCATGAGTCTTTTTGGTGCTCACATGAGTTTTGGAAGCCTCATGCTCTCTGGGGTTATCGGTATGATGAGCAACCGATGCTTTGGATTTTTCTTTCACGCCCATCTTGGCCTTCTTAGCCCTCAGAGCTTCTATTTCACACTTTAACCTGTCACGCTCTTCGACAGTGTATTCATCGTTCTCTTCCACCACTTTGAGTAAAGCCGGTGGAAGCTCTGGATTGTCCGGATTCATACGGACAGAATTTTTTGGCAGGTTTTGAATGCTTGATTCTGGTACCCTTTCCTCCCACTGTGGTCGCCAATTTGGTGAGGATAATAATCGCCTGGGGTAGGCTGGTAATTTCAATTGGTGTTTTAAGGTGGTGTGTGGGTGTTGAACGGTGGTGTGTGGGTGTTAAACGGTGGTGTGTGGGTGTTGAACGGTTTAGAGTAGGGAGTAGAGAGATAATTAAGCAACTTGGTAGCAGTTAATTCTCATTACCCATAGTTAATGCAGGTGGTTGTGTATTTATAGTGTGATGTTTGGGCCCTTATGGGCTTTCGGGTCATGTTTAAAGAACTCGGGTCATGTTCAAAGACCCATGAGCTCTAAGTAGGAGAGAAAGTAGCTTAGTCAAGGAGTGTTTAGGTTTTTTAGTACTTTTGTCATAGTTCGAACAGTCCTATGGTCATAGTGTTCGAAGTGATCTGTCCGGTCCATGTGATCTGTCCGATCTGTCCGGTCCGGAGGCTTTGGACCGATTTGTCCTTGTCCGGAGAGCGTGCTGAATTCGGACTCATCAACATTTAAGGCAGTTATTAAATTTATTCTCTCTAACATATGCTGCCGGTTTGGTATTCCCAAACGCATCACCGCGGACAACGGTCCTCATTTTGATAACAAAGACATGGATATATTCAGCACAACATATTCAGCACTGTTTTTCTCCTCCTTTTCATCCCCAAGCCAATGGACAAGTTGAAGTGGAAAATCGGAAAATTCTATCAGAATTAAAAAAGAATTTAGAATGAGCTGCTAGAAAATTATCGAGTTACTTACAAGAAGTATTAAGGGCATACTGAACCACTCCTCATACAGCCACATAAAAGTCTTTATTTGCTCTAGTTTATGGGATGGATGCGGTCACACCTATGAAAGCTACTCTTCTTTCCTTCAGATTTCAAAATTATTCTCAAAGAGAGAATAAGATAGCTATGCGGGCTCAGTTGGATTTAGTTGAAGAAATATGAGTGAAAGCACATTTAAGAACTGCACATTATCAAGGCTTGATGAGGAGCAGATTTGCATCTAAAGTAAAAAAAATGAAATTTTCAATTTGGAGATAAAATGTTGAGAAAAATGTTCATCCACACCAAGGAGAAGTAGTTCAGAAAGTTGGCTCCGAATTGGGAAGGACCATACATCATATGTGAAAGAGTTAAGCGAGGAACATACAACCTCTAAGACAAAGAAGGCAACCTTCTGAAGCATTTTTGGAATATGAAGCATCTCAAGTTATACTTAGAATAAACTTATCTTGTAAATATTTACTTTGCCTTACTTCATTGTAAATATTTGGGGGCATACTCTTTCCTACCCTGGTGGCACACAGAGGTTTTAATTAGGTGTCTCGATCTTAATCAATATACTATCCATTGTTTTGGTTGTGATCGGATGGATTAAAGTCTTATTAAACATCGAATGGATTAAAGACTTATTAAACACCTGATAAATTGAAGATTTATTAAACATTTATTTCCTTCAAATGGACTACCTTTGAATGGTTTGGATGGATTAAAGATTTATGAAACACATTTGCCTTCAAATGGACTATCTTTAAATGGCTCGGATGGATTGAAGAATTATCAAATACTTATTTCCTTCAAATGGATTACCTTTGAATGACTCGAATAGATGCAAGATTGATTAAGTGTTTAATTCATTTAAGAAAAATATTGTTTTAATGCATTGATCAGATTTAATATACGTATATGGTTTTACCATATTCAAATACGATTGGATATTAATGGATGTGTCAAATAAGACGAGGAAAGATACAAAGTGAATTATCATAAATAATAATCTCATCCACATTACAAAAATACTTTGTAAACTACGAGGACTTGTACGAATGAAGTTTTTAGAAAATCCGATATGAAAATGACAAAATGTCTTGCAGACTCTAAGGAATCTGATTCAAAATACCAACACAGTAAAAATTGTTAACCTTAGGTCCCGTTCCCTTTAGTTTTCTTTTAGCATCACCTGAATCCTCCTCAACTTCGTCATCATATTCGATTTCATCTGAGGAGATCTTGACTTTATCACTTTGTGCCATAGTATGAAATGGAATTTATCTATATGGAACAAAACTCAACAGCTTACCAATAGACCGTTTAGGAAACGTTTCATTAAACAATAGGACCATATCTGATTTAACAAACTTTTCCCTCTGATCTATAGAATTTAACACTAATTAGCATACTCGTTCCTCGCAGCGGCTATGTCTTGCACTTTTGTCTATTTCAAATAAGTAATCGCGTCATCTATTTTCTTAAGAAGATCTTACAATTATCTTTTCTCCTTGGATAATTGGTCGTTAGAACGCTTCTCATTGGTCAGTTTTTCCTTCAAGGAATCAATTTTTATGGAAGTGGTAGATTGCAATTCGGTGTAGCTAGCCTGTGAATTTTCATGATCGGACTTAACTTATACCAAATCATCACTAAGTTGTTTATTTTCCTTGCCAAAGTCTCAACGTTGCTCTGTTCGGCCGTGATGGAATCCTTCAGGCCTTGATTTTCAGTACTAAGGGAAACAATACCACTGGTTTGAGATCTGACTTATCTCTCCAAGTCAACGATTGGCCTTATATAACCTAAAACCGCATAGCCCAGAGTATCATGCTCACTGGAAAATTCAAAGGATTCTCCATCATAAGTCACCGCATTGGCAATGATAGTGAATTGGGGGAAAGTCTTGTTAAAATCATCTTTATCAAACTCGTTTATATACAAATTTCTGATGTCATCTAAATTCACTTCGCCTACAGTAGAAGGCTAATCAGCAGCAAGAAATGTTGGAGATGGAGGATCGACATGTACCTCTTCTTGGCAAGGAATTCCGATGGGAGTAATGGAGGGAAATACTTCGGCTCGGAGTATGATATTTGAACTGATGGCAACTTTATTCTTTTTTCCGCTCTCTTATCAATACCCTTCATACTCCTCTTCTGACCTTTATTCCTCTTAACCCTTGGTGAGTATGGTGGCTCTTTAGCCTCACCTACAGTAACCGCAATAGCATCTAACAATGGAGCATCAATCTCTCATAGAAGTCCCGAACTACCCACATTGGGAAGCCTTTGAGAGGGATCATTACTTTTTTCATCTTCTTCTTAATTTTATCAAGATGGCTAGGAGCTTTGTCTCTAGCTGGTAAATAAATCTTACCATATTTTTCCTCTGTCCTTTTGAAGATATCAACAGCTTCAGGAGGACTGGTAAACTGTTCCCATGATAGTTGTTGCATAGCTTCTGAGAACATCTTTGAAAACACTAAAAGACAAATCTGATGTGAAATTTAATATCAACAATATCAACATCCGATGTGAAGTTCAATATCAATACACAGTAAAGAAAGTCGTAAAGTGTTTAATTGAATGTCTCCAATATCTGGTTAACAAACTTGGGTTTTCCTTAGCCCTGATTTTCTTGCCATTTTCCCAAGCATCACTAATGTAGAAGAATTGGGTCCTCCAAGGCTTGTTAGCCTCTAGCAGGTCATCAATAATTTTATAATTATTCCCCATGTTGAAATAATAAAATGGGATATGATGGTTCTGATGTAAAGTGTCCATAGCAGCAAACTGCTCTATAGACATCAGAATTTTAGACAACCTTGAAGTTGTGATGCTGGCTATTAATGTATATAAGGCATTGGGACTTAACTAACTTGGGTATAACTTCACGAAATGGAATTATCTCACAATCTCTTGGTCCAAACGGAACCAAAGGCCCCAGTTAAGCACTTTGGTATATACCACTAGTTCCCCAATTTTACTATTCATCGAAGTCTCATCGGGGATAGGAATCCTTACCTTGACAGACTCTAGAAAACCCCAAGTTTTCCTGATTTTGTCCAATTCACCTGTATGGGTATACACATAGTATTTTTTTAACGACCAGCAGATATTTAACACTGATCTTGGAGAAGTTAGGCCACATTCTCCCCATAAGGCACTCCAGAAGCGGTTCGACATCTTAAGGTCTTACTTTCTCCTTCTTTTCTCGAACTATACTAGTGTCGCCAGTATGATCATATGTCTCTAATAGGGTATCTTGCTCGCTATCCTCCATTTTCTCATCTATTATTTTTGGTAGTTGATCAGCCAACTTGAGTCTAGTATCCTCTTTTTTAATACGAGAATAATCGATTTGTGAAAATTAATGGATTCGGATCCGAAGTATGCATCGCTGGAAGCTCTACCATTATGACACATTCATTGAGTTTTTCTGTATCCATGACAGATGAAGTTACAGTTTTATCTTTAGAAATCCTGGTAATCCTTCGAGGTATGTTTCTCCTACACCCGACCCCGTAGAAATGAAAGGTAATGGAGCTTTATGACTGGTAACGGTTTTAGTTTTAGTGAAAGAGTTTTCGATTAACTGAATTAGTGGTTCAAGATTTATTAAATATAGAGAAAGAGAAGTTTTTCTGAAAACTATTGATGGTCTATGGGATGATGAACTCATGTCTACTTCTGGTATCTATTGTATGATTAATTCACCAGGAGAAACAGGTAGTCCGACAATGATTTTTGCCTCTCCTTTTTCTTTCTTTAACTCAGACAGGTTGAGCCAGCCTCCTTTGATTAAGGAAGTTCTTTCTGTGAATATACAAACTTTAAATAAAATATAAAAACTGAGAAAAGTTGAAAGATTAGGGTGTTTTTCTCTATGTAGAATTAGAGTTTGAATTTTTTTCTCATACTAGAAATGAAAACAATGAAAAATCACACTTATGTAGTTTAAAAAGTAATTTAATGTTTTACCTAGGGGACATGAACCTCTACCCATGATTAAAGGCTAGTAAATGTAGCTCTTTTAATGTTTAAACACAAATACCCAGAAAAAATAACGGCTAAAGGGTCCAATTACCACTTGGCACGTGTAAAAGAGAACTGATTATAAAGTTGTGATCTTTGAGTTGTTCGATTGACTATTTTAATTCACTTTGAATGTCGATCGGACATTATCTACCATGGTTAGCTCTTCCAAATATTTTTTGAAAGAGCTAAGGGGGTTATATGATAAGATCAAATATCGCTGGAGCCATATCATAGTGATTTTGATTTTATCTGAAAGGCATTTCGGACAGGTTGAATGAAACTCAATGATTGAACAGTAACTTGAGTGACCAATGAATCAGCTGTGCACCTAGAACATCAATTCTTGGGCTTGGGGGCTCATAGGATTGACCCGAATATAAAATCTGGCCCGAATGACCCATGGATCTGATAAAAAGTATAAATACCTATAAACCAGATTTTTCTAATCACCATATTTTTTCTTTGAATGCGTTGTTAATCTTATCATGCATTTAAATTCAAATATGAAGAAACATGTGTGTCATGATATGATGTACGATATGGAATAAAAAATTATTAAGTATTTTTATTCCATCTCACACGCTTATGCTATTGGGTACATTGTTAATCATTGTCTCAAACTTAATTCATTTCGCATATATGTTGAAATGTTTTATGATAGTATCATACTTGATCATGATTATAATTATAATAAATAGTTTCAAGGTATTCAAACTGATTTGTTTAAAATGTATAATCCTTATGTTATCAAATACAGGAACAATAATCGTAGTTCATCGTCAACTCTAACTGGTAGTAGTCGCGGGAGAAGCATAATTATGTCTCCCTATAACTACTTGAGAAATGTTATACAAACTAAAATTATGATATTAACATCTACCAAATTTGTTAATGATCTAAAATATATTTACAAACTCGGTTCGATTTGAGTATGTATAATGATACTCTGATTGATCTCTTAATGTCGTGGAAGTCCAATGAACTATTTTTTTCCTATTCTTTCAAAGTTAGTAATGAGGTTCTTGTTATACCTATATTTGTAGTAGAAAGTAAATATGCATTTAGTGTGGCCAATCTGTAATACAAAGCTAGACGATCGAGACTGGCTAACCAAGATATTAAAGTATGTGTCATAATCGATGACTAGACTATGGAAAAACATACGATGTAAGACAATGAATATGCAATTGAAGAGCGTCAAAATGACATGTTTGATGAACTAAGTGATATGAATAAGATCTTACAGATGGAGCTGGTGAGGATGAATAAATTATCTAAATCGGAAAATAAAATTTCAGATGAACATAATTTGTAATAGAAATTTATTAGTGAATTTGTAATAAGGTAGTTCATACTAAGAATATTTTTTCAACTCCTCGCCCGCAAGAGTATAAATTATGAGATGACTAAATCAATAAAATTTATGTTTTTTCTTTCAATCTTATAATGAACCCCACTTACGTATAAAATTATATTATAATTAAAGTATACAATAATTAAAGTATATTATAATTAAAGTATACTATCAACCAACATTTATCAAATTTGTTTTTATCATTTATAACAATCAAACTATAACGACACTTGTACTACTTATAGTCAAACTATATTTGGTGTGGATTATTTTCGACTGAGGGTAATTTGGTCAGATGTTTTGTGGTATTTCAAAGGTATTGAATGTTTGGGTGTTTTGTAGTGAGAGATTTAAGCTGCCTGATTGTATTAAATGTCCATTACCCTCATTAACGAAAGTGGTTGGGTATTTATATCCTTAATTATGGGTCATATGGGCTTTTGGGTCAAACTTATGAAACCGAGTCGAGTTCAAAACCTCATTAGTTTATTAAGCAGATTAGCAATTAGCTTAGTCAAAAAGTGATTAGATATTTAGTACTTTTGTCCTGTTCGGATGGTTCAGTGGGTGACTTTATTCCAAATTTCCCCTGTCCGGTTTCTACAGTGAGTGGTGAAAATTTCCGGACTTATCAATATTAAACTTATACGACTTATAGTAATAAAATTATAACAACTTATACTATAATCACACTATAACAATCATTTTATCATTTATAATAATAAAATTATAACAACAATTGTTTTACTTACGATTAAACCATAATAATCAAACTATAATAACCTATAATTACTTATAAATTATATTACACAAACTAAATAATCAAATTATAATATTCTTTTTGTCAAACAATATAAAGTGAAAATTACTTACAACATTTTTTATGGTGTCGTGACTTTACTGTTTCCGTGTTTGTCATGTGATGAAAATCACATTGTGCTTCATCATTCCCATAACGAGGCCGTCGTTTGGCTTTATCATGATGGGACGAGACAAAAAAATCCTTGTGCCCAAATATGCAGTGCTTTTACCATTCCTGTGACGGTACCATATCAGTAAAATTATGAGATAATCATGAATTCCGCTATGTCCATCCCATTTATCCACATGTACTGATAAGGTATCGAATGGTAAATGTTTATTTCATTAATTATGAACTTATTAAATAAAATAACAAGAATAGCTGAGTACATTATAAATGACTTTTTTGTTGCAATTTGCATTAAATAAATATAAAAATGGTTCTTACAAATACATGAGGAATGCCCCCAATGAGTGGCATAAGAGATGAGAATGAAGGAATTAAATAATATTGATCTACATTTGTCCAAATAAGTACAAAGCAAAGCGAAAGTGCTATGGCTGAAATGATCAGAGAGACTCAATGGTAACGACGTAAGCGATCAAAGATAACAGACCAGTATGGATAGATGACTGCAACAATTTAAAATAAAAAAAATTAAGTTAGAGATTAAAGGGTTGGATTGGTCAGACCATATTAGTACTAAGAAATCTAAAACGGAGGTCCAAAAGTATGTTGTTAGATATCACAGAAGCAATGGTAGCAGAAGAGCTAAAAATTCTAGTATTCCTCTCACACTAGACATGGTAGACAATGGCGTCAAAGCAGACACGCCAAAGGTGTCGTAAACTTGATGGAGTCCACTTGGACGTCTCATAGATCCAAGATACTTAATTGTTATTATACCTTAAAGAAAAACCAAGCTTGGAGCTTGCAAACTCTTGATTCTCTGAGTATAACTACAATCATAGAGAATATAATTAATTGTCTCGGGCAGAATTGCAAAAGATATAATTCGGGAAGTATTTAAACCCTAAATCATAATAATAATAATAATAATAATAATAATAATTTAGACCAATAGACAGACTAATAATAATTTAGGAATTAATTATGAAATCAATAAAAGATTAAGATCAAAGGGCTTGTGTTCAATATAATATGTGTTTTTATCTGGGGGTTCCTAACTTTTTTGTAAGAATCATTTTTCTTTCAAATCTAATTGTTTATTTTTATATTTTACAAGTTTCTAAATTTGTGGGTACACGTTTTACATTATATGTGTTTCTCCTCCACTATTTAATGTCGCATTATCTCTATTTTTATCACTTTTATACATCACTCCACTAGCTTTTTTCACAATGTTCAATACTTTAACCACTCACTCATTCATACGAGTTTGGCGCATTGGCACCATTGCCATGGTCGCCCTGGAACTATTTTGACTATTTTTAGTTTTGCTTCACCGGGGAGAACTTTACTAGTTTTAGTTTTGCTTCTTCGGGGAGAACTTTTTCAATATCACAGTAAACTCTTCCGCTTTTGGTTTTTTTCTTGATATAACCCCATCTATGTGTTTATATTATATATTAGTGACGATGGGAATGTTTTGTTTGTATTTGGATGCATAATATGTTGTCCTACATATCCAATTATTATTGGATTTTTTATGCATTGTGTGATGTTTTAGTATGCCAAAAGATTGTTTGCTTTAATTTTGAAGATTGAATATTGTTCATATTTCCTCATAAATTTTGAGTCTTTAATATGATGTATGCCCCGTTAATTTATCGATGGTATTTATATATGTTAGTGTTTTTATTTCTAGATATTTTTTAGATGTTCATTGTGTGATAAAATGCAGACATCGCCATCATATCATTGAAGATCGGTGTTGTGCATAAATAATACGTGGACACTTTAGATGATCTTACGTTATAAATTTACCAATAAACTAAATAGATCATCAAAGTGATACTTACTGGCACACTGTACATGAAAGAAGTTTGGATGCTTATATAAAAAAGTATTATTGTGTGCATAAGTCAGTCTAATAAAATCTTAGGCATATAATTGTTGAGGCTGAAGTAACCATTTTCATAAATTATGATATTTACATATTATATATTCATTCACAGCTAGAAGTCAATCCACTAAGGATATCACCAATTATTCAAACTGAACCAATAGAATATTTAATTATATTTATATAATGATTAAAAACAAACGTTGTTTCCGTATGTAATATATAGTGTTATGACCTAAATTTATCCCGTACTAATTAGAAAATTCTAGTTTATATGGACGTCTATCTAATCTTAAAACTTGACAAAATTTAGATTATATGTCAATTGATTTCCTTAGTTTATTTAAGTTATTTTTATCGATATTAGTGTTTTGGAATGGTTGTTATATTCTTTTTTTTGGTATTGGAAAACTAACTAAGGAAGACTATTGATGTTCTGATATGATCTCTGACAAATTTTAAAGAGGAAAAGCACATTATAATAGTCTGGTGGGTTTTAATAATATAGATCATTGGACTATAATCGATCCACGATATTTTATCTTAGACAAACTTACTTCTGAAGAAAAGTCACGGGGTAAGAGAGGGAATCAGTCCAATCATTTAAGCTAATAATATAACATAAAAAGACATCACAAGTGTTTATGAGTTTTCTACCGATAACGTCAGTGCATATGTAGAGAAAAGCTTCACTGAGCCCATTCATGTTGAAATTAAGGCATATATCAAAAAGATCTCCACCATAAAGTGTAAGAGGTAAGGGAAGCTCTACGATAAGATCATATTGATGCCTTTGTTACATACAAAATTAAAAATATTAAAATTTGATTGTTATGTTATATATCTTTATGTTACTCCTCACACACCTAAGTGTATTTGAGACCACTTATGAGTATCAAGTAGTGAAATGTGATATGAGCACTTTTGATTTCTAACCTTGTAGATAAGAAATAAAAATATATACAGTTATTAATAAACCTCACATGCTAATTGTAGGTCGTAGTAGTTGCGAGAACAAGATTAAGAAGAGTTCAATTTTAGCTACATAGATTACATATTATGGTTTATACTTTAAGGGTCATAACTCAAAGAAGGAAAATTCAAAAGCAAATATAGGTGTGTTACCATTAAGATAAGCCACTATATCAAAAACATTGTAAAAATGGAAGGTTTGGATAGATACACACAATAACTTAACATATGTGGTATGTATATAAGTAAAATTAACTTCAATTCTAACATATACTTTGTGGGTTTATACACCATCAACATCTCATATGTGTGTTTATTTTCAAGATACCCCAAATTATAATACTTAGAGATGGAAATATCTAGATTTATAAAATATAGGAGAGTGCAAGTCCAGACAAAGCTATATGTTTTTTTCAGTTGCTTTTGACTGTCATACATTTTTTGTTTTGATAGGATATTTTGTTTGTACTTGAATTTAGAAGAAACTTACTAAAGCTTTCATTATTAGAAATATTTTGTTGTGTTTGTTCGCTTGGATATAAAGCTCTATATTTTCTATGAAAATTGTTGTGTTTGCACTATCGTGTTAGAGCGTAATGATAATTTACATAAGTTGAATAATATATTCAATTAAAATATAATTATGCAAGAATATACTAAATTAACTTCTCAAAGTTCAACTTATCTTTGACATAAGTGTTTAGTTTATATCTTTAAAAGATGAATTTTTAAGCTTGTTGTTTAATATCTTTTAACTCATTATTACGCAGACATTGAGACATGTAATGGTGTATATAAGATAAACATACCAAGTCTTCTCTGCATAACAATTTCAAACAACTCAAAGATCCCTAAGACTTCATTCAAGTTTCAAAACATGTGGTTATTTCATCCAGACTTTAATATCATGCTAGCATCTAGCTGGAAAGAATCTATGCAAGGAAACCCTATTCGATTTCTATGGCAGAAACTAAAAAGACCAAAATTAAGCTGAAATCCTGGAACAAAAACATTTTTTGTAATATTTTCAGTGCAATCAAGCAAGCAGAATAAGGGGTTCAATACTTTGAAAATTGTTGTGAAGACTCAAATACAATTCAGAATAAAATCAACCAATCAAAAGCAAAAGATTCTCACCTCCAATTTCTAGCCAGAGAAGAGATGTTCTGGGAGCAAAATTGTAGTGTCAATTGGACACGAAATGAGGACAAGAATACATCTGTATTTTAAAATTTTGTTAAAAATAGAAGAAGGAATAACAAAATTAACATAATTCTATATGGTAATACCTGGATTGATCAGCAAGAAGACCTTGAAAAATCAGCAGTTCATCACTTTTCTAGAAATTCTATCAAATCATCCAGCAAACATAAATATCCCAGACTTCACATACATTTTACCAAACCTAATTAAAAATGAAGAAAATGTTGAATTAATGCTCCTCTCCTCTGATGAAGAGATAATAAACGCTTTAAATTCATCAACTGGTACAGGTTTGGATGGATTTAACTCCACTTTTTTTAAAAAAAATACTGGTCAATTATAACCAATGACTTATGTGAAGCAGTCGGGGCTTTCTTCAGAGGTCACAAAGTTCCTCAGGGTGTTTTTTCTACTGCAATCTGCCTGATCCCAAAAATAGATCAACCAAAGAGGTGGCAAGACTACAGACCTATCAACTTATGCTCACTCTTCAACAGAATTATTTCTAGGATTCTAAATGGCAAGCTCTGTAATCTCTTTGCTAAGCTTATTTCACAGAGAAAAGTGGTTTTATCTCAGGCAGAAATATTCAGGATAATATATTCCTTACTCATGAAATAGCTAATTAACTTAATTAGAAAATCAAGAGGAAACAACCTTATTATCAAACTAGATGTGTTCAAAGCCTTTAATTAGTTATCATTTATATTCATTCTAAAGATTCTAAAAGCATTTGGCTTCTCTCTGATTTATAAGCCTAGTCATGAGCTTAATTTCATCCGTTTGGTACACGGTTATCATAAATAGAGAAGAAAAATGATACTTCACATCTAATAGAGGAGTTAGAAAATGAGATCCTCTCTCATCAAGCCTATTTATCCTCTCTGAATAATTTCTGATAAGAAGTCTAAAAGAGTTATACCATGCTAATCCAGCAATCAAATACCAATCAGCAAGCCCAATTCAAGTACCTTGTCATGCCTATGTTGATTACATGATGATCTTCTTAAATAATTTATCTACAATAATCTCCAAGGTACTCAACTCCTTGCAAATTTATCAAGATTATTCATAACAGGTGATAAACAAACAGAAAACAAATTTTATTCCTCCAAAAAGCATTTCATCTACAAGGATATCACTAATAAAGGAGATGATTGGATCTGAAGCTAGCTTCCTCCCAATGAAATACCTGGGTCTAACTTTAGATCCATAAAATAAAGTAATTCACTTTGAAGATTTGATCAATAAAATAAGGAAGAAAATTCAAGAATGGGACAGTTTTCTCCTCTCTTGTGGTATGAGACTTACTCATATTTAGGTTGTCTTGCTAGCCATTCCTAACTACCATATTCAATGTTTCTCAATACTTAAAATTGTCATTCAAATAATTGAAAGAATACTTAACAAGTTCCTATGGGGTTCCAACAAAAATCATTAGAAAATCCATTGGACAAGTTGGAAAACCCTTTGTAAGTCATATATAGAAGGAGCAGTCAATCTAAGAAGCTTAGAAGACTCTCAATTTACCTACTCACACAAACTATGGTATAAATTTAGAGAGGATAAGACTCTATGGGCACACTACATGCACTCAGCCTACTGCAAAAACCAACACCCTATGCAAGTTCAAACTACTATGAAGATAGCTAAAACATGGAGAAAATCAATGGATTTCAGATCAACAGTTGAGGAAAATATCTATTGGAAGTTAGGTAGACGGGCAATATAGGTTTGGTTGGACAAATGGACTCATCAACTTTCTCTAATATCTTTGAATTTAGAAAAATCTAACACATGGTATCATCAATATCGGGTTAAGGATTTTTGGTCAAATATAACATGGAACCTTAATAAGCTTCAACAAGCAGTTCTACCATTAGACATAACAAGAATCAAAATGTTGGCTATTAAAGAATCATAAGCAGCATATCAGACAGGTATATTCTTAACTAAAGACACATGGAATAAAGTAACAGTTCATGGAACTAAATCAGAACTTTTCAAACAAATTTAGAATAAAATCTCCCCAAAGAAAGGCTCTTTATTTATTTGGATATTATTACAAAATTGGGTCTCGGTTGATTCTATAATTCAGAATAGAAATATTCACCTAGCTTCTAAGTGCAGGTTTTGTAACAACTGCGAAACTATCAATCACTACTTTGTTCAATGTAAAAATTCATTGGTAGTATGGACTTACTTTAGAAGCATCTTCACTGTAAGTATAGCACACTACATGACTCTGCAGCATATAATCAAGCGTTGGTTTTGGTCTTTCCCAAAAGACACACATATTCGCACCACATTACCATCTATAATTTGTTGGACCCTATAAAATCATAGAAACAAAAGCAACTTTAATCAACAGACATTCACAGCCTCAACTATCATACAACAAATAATATATCAAATTCAAAAGCTGGATATTTATAATCTATTGAATCGAGGGCATTGGTCTCCTGAAATGAACTCAACATACACAATGGGTTGCTTTAACCATATCAAGAATCCAAAGAGGATAATATTCGCAAAATGGAATCCTCTTGAGGCTTAAAGACATGATTTAGAATCAAGTGGAGTATTAATTATAAAAAATCATCATGGAGAACTAATAATATCAGCTGGAAGAATATA
The DNA here is from genome assembly GCA_036936605.1 of Limnanthes douglasii subsp. nivea. Classification (NCBI taxonomy): domain Eukaryota; kingdom Viridiplantae; phylum Streptophyta; class Magnoliopsida; order Brassicales; family Limnanthaceae; genus Limnanthes; species Limnanthes douglasii. Next base: position 216,023,211 of record JAUPFV010000004.1, read on the forward strand.
TAGCAAACAGAGCCCTTTGATTAGTGAAAGTAGAGCTCTTTTAGATGACTTAATGATCTAACACAACTTGAAAACTACAAACATAGACATTGAAATAAACTTCCTGACTTTGATAGTTATTCTAAATCATTCTAATACCCCTGGTACCTCTCTCCTCTAATTGATTGTTGTAGAAAACTAATTGTTTGCGGCATGAAATTCTCTCACATCTATAGAGAACAAAATGAAGCAGAAGACTGGCTAGCCAAATGGACATATAAATGCAAATTTAAGAAATACCTACATGCTAATCAACTCAAAGCAATACTACTTTTGGACACTATCGAAGTTGGATATATCAGAGGGCTCTCTAACTAAGCAAGATATATCCTTTAACGACTATTATACTACTCTTTATTATCAAAATCCACTAACAATCACTATGCACTAATAGTCATTATGCAAGTAGAAATACCTGACAAGATTCTCTATGTAGAGTACGGTCTAGATGGTTGTCGATCGAACTCCGGAAGCATCATTGGAATCAAAATTCAACAAAAGGCACAAGGTTGAAGATAGGGAAATCGAAAGTCTAATAAGCAAGAAATAATAAATGGATTGATACAAGAATATAATTACTTACCCAATCCTATTATAGAGAGAGAAAAAAAACTCAGACAACCTAGTCTGAGAAGATGGAAAAATTTGATCCACAACCTAAATTCATCTTCAAGTTGGGTAGTTTAAATATTCAAAGAGTAGCCGAAATGGCATCTCCATCATAAAGCTTCTCTATGTTGAATTGAAGGCGGGATAAATAAAGAACTAGCGCCAAAGTTTTATTTTCATTTGATATGTATCTCCAGACTTACTACAAATTGGTACCAAAACTCTCCTAAAATGCAGGATCCTTCTGTAATTTCCCCAATTTTAATATAATTTCTTTATCAAAAAAATAAGATAAACATACCAAACAAAGAAAAAAATGATACTTATCATGTAAAAATGTCTTATAATTGATTGATACACATACGTTGTCCATTGCCTATAGTATTATGGGATGACCAAAATTATTTCATTTAATTCATAGACGATTAGTTATGATATATATATATATATCATTCTGCTTCTTAATAAATCTAAATCAATTGGTAAGTTTAATTATATTAAGCCCATATTGAGTTATAGTTTAATAAAATTATTAAAGTCTTTAGATCCAACTATTGTGGTGAATGTTATGGTTGTTATTATAGGTCTGAAAAACAATATTATGGCATGTTATCAGTGCATTATGTTATATTAACCTATAATCAATGGTGTGTTTGAGGGGTAAAATATACATTATAAGAGATGATTTGGAGTATGATAGATCATATATCCTTACCTACTTTATTTTGAGGGCTAGTAAGTGTATATCATATCATTTAATTTGAGTACTTACTAAAGAAATAGTGAAGATATTATATGAGATGATTATTAAGTAAACTCCACTTTTGAAACACTTACACATTTGTGGATCTTTGATAAAAAAAAAAGTCGTATAAGTCAAGCGGGAAGAAGCTAAAATCTAAAATAGTAAGTTGTTACTTTTATAATATACTTAGACCACTCAATATATTAATAGTTTTACACTCATAGTAACTATATATTTTTTAGATTGAAACTATAGAAAAATTCAAGAATATTAAGTTTAATAGGAATAATTCGGATAACATCATTTTTGGAAGAATTAGGACCATTTTGTTTAGTCTTTAACATTGACGTCTTAATTATTGTTAGTTTTTAGAACATCTCCTACGTACAAAGAGTGTATTACCTGAAAAATATGTACCACCTTGTACTCAAAAATAAAGATTTGGCGTTGTTAACGATAAACAAATGCAATAGCTTTTAAAAATGTAATCTAATTAGCTTAAATTACGCGCATCCAATGGAAACAAAAAAAATATGTTATAAATTTATATTATGTTATATTTCGTAATGAGCTTAAAGATATTTGTAGGATCGTTGATGATGATATAAATAACTTTTAAGATGTCATGAAAGCTTATAACTTTATATCCTATATTAAGGCAATAAATGGGGAGTATTAATCAATGTAAGACATTTTATTTTGGAATTATGTCTCTTTACTTGAAAGAAATAAATCGATTGGTTATAGGTGAATATTAAAAACCCAGCAAAATTCTAAAGGTAGTATGAAAAATATAAAGCACATTTTGTAGTGAAAGATTATACTAAATATAAAAGTATTGATTATCATGAAATCATTTCTCCAATTTAATTAGATGGTGTATTTATGGCAATCATGACTCTAATTTCCTATATTGATTATGTGATTTATGAAATTGATATTAAGACATCAATTATTAATGAAAATATTGAGGAAAATATTTTTATGATGAACATGAAAATACTTTTCTAGGGATCTAAAATTGATGGTCTACAAACTTTAAAAAATATTCAAAGGCTCATGAAAACATCTCATCGATGGTATGAAAAGTTCTTGAACATTATCATTTTTTTATTTTGATTTGAATTTCATGAAAGATTGTGTGTTATATAAATTCAATGAGAACACGATAATATATTTAGTGACGTATATTGATGGCATACTCATTATCATTATGTCAGAGAAAATTGATATGAAAGATCTCGGTATCGCCTTTTGTTTTAGGATCTAAATTGTTTGAAATCTCCCTTAAAGCATTATGAGTGTATCACCAAATGAATACATTGATATCATGTTATAACTTTAAGTCATAGAAAGTAACATGACTATTAATACGAGAATAATCGATTGGTGAAAATTAATGGATTCGGATCCGAAGTATACATCGCTGGAAGCTCTACCATTGTGACACCTTCATTGAGTTTTTCTGTATCCATGGCAGATGAAGTTACAGTTTTATCTTTAGAAATCCTGGTAATCCTTCGAGGTATGTTTCTCCTACACCCGACCCCGTAGAAATGAAAGGTAATAGAGCTTTATGACTGGTAACGGTTTTAGTTTTAGTGAAAGAGTTTTCGATTAACTGAATTAGTGGTTCAAGATTTATTAAATATAGAGAAAGAGAAGTTTTTCTGAAAACTATTGATGGTCTATGGGATGATGAACTCATGTCTACTTCTGGTATCTATTGTATGATTAATTCACCAAGAGAAACAGGTAGTCCGACAATGATTTTTGCCTCTCTTTTTTCTTTCTTTAACTCAGACAGGTTGAGCCAGCCTCCTTTGATTAAGGAAGTTCTTTCTGTGAATATACAAACTTTAAATAAAATATAAAAACTGAGAAAAGTTGAAAGATTAGGGTGTTTTTCTCTATGTAGAATTAGAGTTTGAATTTTTTTCTCATACTAGAAATGAAAACAATGAAAAATCACACTTATGTAGTTTAAAAAGTACTTTAATGTTTTACCTAGGGGAGATGAACCTCTACCCATGATTAAAGGCTAGTAAATGTAGCTCTTTTAATGTTTAAACACAAATACCCAGAAAAAAACGGCTAAAGGGTCCAATTACCACTTGGCACGTGTAAAAGAGAACTGATTATAAAGTTGTGATCTTTGAGTTGTTCGATTGACTATTTGAATTCACTTTGAATGTCGATCGGACATTATCTACCATGGTTAGCTCTTCCAAATATTTTTTGAAAGAGCTAAGGGGGCTATATGATAAGATCAAATATCGCTGGAGCCATATCATAGTGATTTTGATTTTATCTGAAAGGCATTTCGGACAGGTTGAATGAAACTCAATGATTGAACAGTAACTTGAGTGACCAATGAATCAGATGTGCACCTAGAACATCAATTCTTGGGCTTGGGGGCTCATAGGATTGACCCGAATATAAAATCTGGCCCGAATGACCCATGGATCTGATAAAAAGTATAAATACCTATAAACCAGATTTTTCTATCACCATATTTTTTCTTTGAATGCGTTGTTAATCTTATCATGCATTTAAATTCAAATATGAAGAAACATGTGTGTCATGATATGATGTACGATATGGAATAAAAAATTATTAAGTATTTTTATTCCATCTCACACGCTTATGCTATTGGGTACATTATTAATCATTGTCTCAAACTTAATTCATTTCGCATATATGTTGAAATGTTTTATGATAGTATCATACTTGATCATGATTATAATTATAATAAATAGTTTCAAGGTATTCAAACTGATTTGTTTAAAATGTATAATCCTTATGTTATCAAATACAGGAACAATAATCGTAGTTCATCGTCAACTCTAACTGGTAGTAGTCGTGGGAGAAGCATAATTATGTCTCCCTATAACTACTTGAGAAATGTTATACAAACTAAAATTATGATATTAACATCTACCAAATTTGTTAATGATCTAAAATATATTTACAAACTCGGTTCGATTTGAGTATGTATAATGATACCCTGATTGATCTCTTAATGTCGTGGAAGTCCAATGAACTATTTTTTTCCTATTCTTTCAAAGTTAGTAATGAGGTTCTTGTTATACCTATATTTGTAGTAGAAAGTAAATATGCATTTAGTGTGGCCAATCTGTAATACAAAGCTAGACGATCGAGATTGGCTAACCAAGATATTAAAGTATGTGTCATAATCGATGACTAGACTATGGAAAAACATACGATGTAAGACAATGAATATGCAATTGAAGAGCGTCAAAATGACATGTTTGATGAACTAATTGATATGAATAAGATCTTACAGATGGAGCTGGTGAGGATGAATAAATTATCTAAATCGGAAAATAAAATTTCAGATGAACATAATTTGTAATAGAAATTTATTAGTGAATTTGTAATAAGGTAGTTCATACTAAGAATATTTTTTCAACTCCTCGCCCGCAAGAGTATAAATTATGAGATGACTAAATCAATAAAATTTATGTTTTTTCTTTCAATCTTATAATGAACCCCACTTACGTATAAAATTATATTATAATTAAAGTATACAATAATTAAAGTATATTATAATTAAAGTATACTATCAACCAACATTTATCAAATTTGTTTTTATCATTTATAACAATCAAACTATAACGACACTTGTACTACTTATAGTCAAACTATATTTGGTGTGGATTATTTTCGACTGAGGGTAATTTGGTCAGATGTTTTGTGGTATTTCAAAGGTATTAAATGTTTGGGTGTTTTGTAGTGAGAGATTTAAGCTGCCTGATTGTATTAAATGTTCATTACCCTCATTAATGAAAGTGGTTGGGTATTTATATCCTTAATTATGGGTCATATGGGCTTTCGGGTCAAACTTATGAAACCGAGTCGAGTTCAAAACCCCATTAGTTTATTAAGCAGATTAGCAATTAGCTTAGTCAAAAAGTGATTAGATATTTAATACTTTTGTCCTGTTCGGATGGTTCAGTGGGTGACTTTTGTCCAAATTTCCCCTGTCCGGTTTCTACAGTGAGTGGTGAAAATATCCGGACTTATCAATATTAAACTTATACGACTTATAGTAATAAAATTATAACAACTTATACTATAATCACACTATAACAATCATTTTATCATTTATAATAATAAAATTATAACAACAATTGTTTTACTTACGATTAAACCATAATAATCAAACTATAATAACCTATAATTACTTATAAATTATATTACATAAACTAAATAATCAAATTATAATATTCTTTTTGTCAAACAATATAAAGTGAAAATTACTTACAACATTTTTTATGGTGTCGTGACTTTACTGTTTCCGTGTTTGTCATGTGATGAAAATCACATTGTGCTTCATCATTCCCATAACGAGGCCGTCGTTTGGCTTTATCATGATGGGACGAGACAAAAAAATCCTTGTGCCCAAATATGCAGTGCTTTTACCATTCCTGTGACGGTACCATATCAGTAAAATTATGAGATAATCATGAATTCCGCTATGTCCATCCCATTTATCCACATGTACTGATAAGGTCTCGAATGGTAAATGTTTATTTCATTAATTATGAACTTATTAAATAAAATAACAAGAATAGCTGAGTACATTATAAATGACTTTTTTGTTGCAATTTGCATTAAATAAATATAAAAATGGTTCTTACAAATACATGAGGAATGCCCCCAATGAGTGGCATAAGAGATGAGAATGAAGGAATTAAATAATATTGATCTACATTTGTCCAAATAAGTACAAAGCAAAGCGAAAGTGCTATGGATGATATGATCAGAGAGACTCAATGGTAACGACGTAAGCGATCAAAGATAACAGACCAGTATGGATAGATGACTGCAACAATTTAAAATAAAAAAAATTAAGTTAGAGATTAAAGGGTTGGATTGGCCAGACCATATTAGTACTAAGAAATCTAAAACGGAGGTCCAAAAGTATGTCGTTAGATATCACAGAAGCAATGGTAGCAGAAGAGCTAAAAATTCTAGTATTCCTCTCACACTAGACATGGTAGACAATGGCTTCAAATCAGACACGCCAAAGGTGTCGTAAACTTGATGGAGTCCACTTGGACGTCTCATAGATCCAAGATACTTAATTGTTATTATACCTTAAAGAAAAACCAAGCTTGGAGCTTGCAAAACTCTTGATTCTCTGAGTATAACTACAATCATAGAGAATATAATTAATTGTCTCAGGCAGAATTGCATAAGATATAATTCGGGAAGTATTTAAACCCTAACTCATAATAATAATAATAATAATAATAATAATTTAGACCAATAGACAGACTAATAATAATTTAGGAATTAATTATGAAATCAATAAAAGATTAAGATCAAAGGGCTTGTGTTCAATATAATATGTGTTTTTATCTGGGGGTTCCTAACTTTTTTGTAAGAATCATTTTTCTTTCAAATCTAATTGTTTATTTTTATATTTTACAAGTTTCTAAATTTGTGGGTACACGTTTTACATTATATGTGTTTCTCCTCCACTATTTAATGTCGCATTATCTCTATTTTTTATCACTTTTATACATCACTCCACTAGCTTTTTTCACAATGTTCAATACTTTAACCACTCACTCATTCATACGAGTTTGGCGCATTGGCACCATTGCCATGGTCGCCCTGGAACTATTTTGACTATTTTTAGTTTTGCTTCACCGGGGAGAACTTTACTAGTTTTAGTTTTGCTTCTTCGCGGAGAACTTTTTCAATATCACAGTAAACTCTTCCGCTTTTGGTTTTTTTCTTGATATAACCCCATCTATGTGTTTATATTATATATTAGTGACGATGGGAATGTTTTGTTTGTATTTGGATGCATAATATGTTGTCCTACATATCCAATTATTATTGGATTTTTTTATGCATTGTGTGATGTTTTAGTATGCCAAAAGATTGTTTGCTTTAATTTTGAAGATTGAATATTGTTCATATTTCTTCATAAATTTTGAGTCTTTAATATGATGTATGCCCCGTTAATTTATCGATGGTATTTATATATGTTAGTGTTTTTATTTCTAGATATTTTTTAGATGTTCATTGTGTGATAAAATGCAGACATCGCCATCATATCATTGAAGATCGGTGTTGTGCATAAATAATACGTGGACACTTTAGATGATCTTACGTTATAAATTTACCAATAAACTAAATATATCATCAAAGTGATCCTTACTGGCACACTGTACATGAAAGAAGTTTGGATGCTTATATAAAAAAGTATTATTGTGTGCATAAGTCAGTCTAAAGAAATCTTAGGCATATAATTGTTGAGGCTGAAGTAACCATTTTCATAAATTATGATATTTACATATTATATATTCATTCACAGCTAGAAGTCAATCCACTAAGGATATCACCAATTATTCAAACTGAGCCAATAGAATATTTAATTATATTTATATAATGATTAAAAACAAACGTTGTTTCCGTATGTAATATATAGTGTTATGACCTAAATTTATCCCGTACTAATTAGAAAATTCTAGTTTATATGGACGTCTATCTAATCTTAAAACTTGACAAAATTTAGATTATATGTCAATTGATTTCCTTAGTTTATTTAAGTTATTTTTATCGATATTAGTGTTTTGGAATGGTTGTTATATTCTTTTTTTGGTATTGGAAAACTAACTAAGGAAGACTATTGATGTTCCGATATGATCTCTGACAAATTTTAAAGAGGAAAAGCACATTATAATAGTATGGTGGGTTTTAATAATATAGATCATTGGACTATAATCGATCCACGATATTTTATCTTAGACAAACTTACTTCTGAAGAAAATTCACGGGGTAAGAGAGGGAATCAGTCCAATCATTTAAGCTAATAATATAACATAAAAAGACATCGCACGTGTTTATGAGTTTTCTACCGATAACGTCAGTGCATATGTAGAGAAAAGCTTCACTGAGCCCATTCATGTTGAAATTAAGGCATATATCAAAAATATCTCCACCATAAAGTGTAAGAGGTAAGGGAAGCTCTACGATAAGATCATATTGATGGCTTTGTTACATACAAAATTAAAAATATTAAAATTTGATTGTTATGTTATATATCTTTATGTTACTCCTCACACACCTAAGTGTATTTGAGACCACTTATGAGTATCAAGTAGTGAAATGTGATATGAGCACTTTTGATTTCTAACATTGTAGATAAGAAATAAAAATATATACAGTTATTAATAAACCTCACATGCTAATTGTAGGTCGTAGTAGTTGCGAGAACAAGATTAAGAAGAGTTCAATTTTAGCTACATAGATTACATATTATGGTTTATACTTTAAGGGTCATAACTCAAAGAAGGAAAATTCAAAAGAAAATATAGGTGTGTTACCATTAAGATAAGCCACTATATCAAAAACATTGTAAAAAATAGAAGGTTTGGATAGATAAACACAATAACTTAACATATGTGGTATGTATATAAGTAAAATTAACTTCAATTCTAACATATACTTTGTGGGTTTATACACCATCAACATCTCATATGTGTGTTTCTTTTCAAGATACCCCAAATTATAATACTTAGAGATGGAAATATCTAGATTTATAAAATATAGGAGAGTGCAAGTCCAGACAAAGCTATATGTTTTTTTCAGTTGCTTTTGACTGTCATACATTTTTTGTTTTGATAGGATATTTTATTTGTACTTGAATTTAGAAGAAACTTACTAAAGCTTTCATTATTAGAAATATTTTGTTGTGTTTGTTCGCTTGGATATAAAGCTCTATATTTTCTATGAAAATTGTTGTGTTTGCACTATCGTGTTAGAGCGTAATGATAATTTACATAAGTTGAATAATATATTCAATTAAAATATAATTATGCAAGAATATACTAAATTAACTTCTCAAAGTTCAACTTATCTTTGACATAAGTGTTTAGTTTATATCTTTAAAAGATGAATTTTTAAGCTTGTTGTTTAATATCTTTTAACTCATTATTACGCAGACATTGAGACATGTAATGGTGTATATAAGATAAACATACCAAGTCTTCTCTGCATAACAATTTCAAACAACTCAAAGATCCCTAAGACTTCATTCAAGTTTCAAAACATGTGGTTATTGCATCCAGACTTTAATATCATGCTAGCATCTAGCTGGAAAGAATCTATGCAAGGAAACCCTATTCGATTTCTATGGCAGAAACTAAAAAGACCAAAATTAAGCTGAAATCCTGGAACAAAAACATTTTTTGTAATATTTTCAGTGCAATCAAGCAAGCAGAATAAGGGGTTCAATACTTTGAAAAATGTTGTGAAGACTCAAATACAATTCAAAATAAAATCAACCAATCAAAAGCAAAAGATTCTCACCTCCAATTTCTAGCCAGAGAAGAGATGTTCTGGGAGCAAAATTGTAGTGTCAATTGGACACGAAATGAGGACAAGAATACATCTGTATTTTAAAATTTTGTTAAAATAGAAGAAGGAATAACAAAATTAACATAATTCTAGATGGTAATACCTGGATTGATCAGCAAGAAGACCTTGAAAAATCAGCAGTTCATCACTTTTCTAGAAATTCTATCAAATCATCCAGCAGACATAAATATCCCAGACTTCACATACATTTTACCAAACCTAATTAAAAATGAAGAAAATGTTGAATTAATGCTCCTCTCCTCTGATGAAGAGATAATAAACGCTTTAAATTCATCAACTGGTACAGGTTTGGATGGATTTAACTCCACTTTTTTAAAAAAAAATACTGGTCAATTATAACCAATGACTTATGTGAAGCAGTCGGGGCTTTCTTCAGAGGTTACAAAGTTCCTCAGGGTGTTTTTTCTACTGCAATCTGCCTGATCCCAAAAATAGATCAACCAAAGAGGTGGCAAGACTACAGACCTATCAACTTATGCTCACTCTTCAACAGAATTCTTTCTAGGATTCTAAATGGCAAGCTCTGTAATCTCTTTGCTAAGCTTATTTCACAGAGAAAAGTGGTTTTATCTCACGCAGAAATATTCAGGATAATATATTCCTTACTCATGAAATAGCTAATTAACTTAATTAGAAAATCAAGAGGAGACAACCTTATTATCAAACTAGATGTGTTCAAAGCCTTCAACTAGTTATCATTTATATTCATTCTAAAGATTCTAAAAGCATTTGGCTTCTCTCTGATTTATAAGCCTAGTCATGAGCTTAATTTCATCCGTTTGGTACCCGGTTATCATAAATAGAGAAGAAAAATGATACTTCACATCTAATAGAGGAGTTAGAAAATGAGATCCTCTCTCATCAAGCCTATTTATCCTCTCTGAATAATTTCTGATAAGAAGTCTAAAAGAGTTATACCATGCTAATCCAGCAATCAAATACCAATCAGCAAGCCCAATTCAAGTACCTTGTCATGCCTATGTTGATTACATGGTGATCTTCTTAAATAATTTATCTACAATAATCTCCAAGGTACTCAACTCCTTGCAAATTTATCAAGATTATTCATAACAGGTGATAAACAAAGAGAAAACAAATTTTATTCCTCCAAAAAGCATTTCATCTACAAGGATATCACTAATAAAGGAGATGATTGGATCTGAAGCTAGCTTCCTCCCAATGAAATACCTGGGTCTAACTTTAGATCCATAAAATAAAGTAATTCACTTTGAAGATTTGATCAATAAAATAAGGAAGAAAATTCAAGAATGGGACAGTTTTCTCCTCTCTTGTGGTATAAGACTTACTCATATTTAGGTTGTCTTGCTAGCCATTACTAACTACCATATTCAATGTTTCTCAATACTTAAAATTGTCATTCAAATAATTGAAAGAATACTTAACAAGTTCCTTTGGGGTTCCAACAAAAATCATTAGAAAATCCATTGGACAAGTTGGAAAACCCTTTGTAAGTCATATACAGAAGGAGCAGTCAATCTAAGAAGCTTAGAAGACTCTCAATTTACCTACTCACACAAACTATGGTATAAATTTAGAGAGGATAAGACTCTATGGGCACACTACATGCACTCAGCCTACTGCAAAAACCAACACCCTATGCAAGTTCAAACTACTAAGAAGATAGCTAAAACATGGAGAAAATCAATGGATTTCAGATCAACAGCTGAGGAAAATATCTATTGGAAGCTAGGTAGACGGGCAATATAGGTTTGGTTGGACAAATGGACTCATCAACTTTCTCTAATATCTTTGAATTTAGAAAAATCTAACACATGGTATCATCAATATCGGGTTAAGGATTTTTGGTCAAATATAACATGGAACCTTAATAAGCTTCAACAAGCAGTTCTGCCATTAGACATAACAAGAATCAAAATGTTGGCTATTAAAGAATCATAAGCAGCATATCAGACAGGTATATTCTTAACTAAAGACACATGGAATAAAGTAACAGTTCATGGAACTAAATCAGAACTTTTCAAACAAATTTAGAATAAAATCTCCCCAAAGAAAGGCTCTTTATTTATTTGGATATTATTACAAAATTGGGTCTCGGTTGATTCTATAATTCAGAATAGAAATATTCACCTAGCTTCTAAGTGCAGGTTTTGTAACAACTGCGAAACTATCAATCACTACTTTGTTCAATGTTAAAATTCATTGGTAGTATGGACTTACTTTAGAAGCATCTTCACTGTAAGTATAACACACTACATGACTCTGCATCATATAATCAAGCGTTGGTTTTGGTCTTTCCCAAAAGACACACATATTCGCACCACATTACCATCTATAATTTGTTGGACCCTATGAAATCATAGAAATAAAAGCAACTTTAATCAACAGACATTCACAGCCTCAACTATCATACAACAAATAATATATCAAATTCAAAGCTGGATATTTCTAATCTATTGAATCGAGGGCATTGGTCTCCTGAAATGAACTCAACATACACAATGGGTTGTTTTAACCATATCAAGAATCCAAAGAGGATAATATTCGCAAAATGGAATCCTCTTGAGGCTTAAAGACATGATTTAGAATCAAGTGGAGTATTAATTATAAAAAATCATCATGGAGAACTAATAATATCAGCTGGAAGAATATATGGCAAACAGAGCCCTTTGATTAGTGAAAGTAGAGCTCTTTTAGATGACTTAATGATCTAACACAACTTGAAAACTACAAACATAGACATTGAAATAAACTTCCTGACTTTGATAGTTATTCTAAATCATTCTAATACCCCTGGTACCTCTCTCCTCTAATTGATTGTTGTAGAAAACTAATTGTTTGCGGCATGAAATTCTCTCACATCTATAGAGAACAAAATGAAGCAGAAGACTGGCTAGCCAAATGGACATATAAATGCAAATTTAAGAAATACCTACATGCTAATCAACTCAAAGCAATACTACTTTTGGACACTATCGAAGTTGGATATATCAGAGGGCTCTCTAACTAAGCAAGATATATCCTTTAACGACTATTATACTACTCTTTATTATCAAAATCCACTAACAATCACTATGTACTAATAGTCATTATGCAAGTAGAAATACCTGACAAGATTCTCTATGTAGAGTACGGTCTAGATGGTTGTCGATCGAACTCCGGAAGCATCATTGGAATCAAAATTCAACAAAAGGCACAAGGTTGAAGATAGGGAAATCGAAAGTCTAATAAGCAAGAAATAATAAATGGATTGATACAAGAATATAATTACTTACCCAATCCTATTATAGAGATAGAAAAAAAACTCAGACAACCTAGTCTGAGAAGATGGAAAAATTTGATCCACAACCTAAATTCATCTTCAAGTTGGGTAGTGATAATATTCAAGGAGTAGCCGAAATGGCATCTCCATCATAAAGCTTCTCTATGTTGAATTGAAGGCGGGATAAATAAAGAACTAGCGCCAAAGGTTTATTTTCATTTGATATGTATCTCCAGACTTACTACAAATTGGTACCAAAACTCTCCTAAAATGCAGGATCCTTCTGTAATTTCCCCAATTTTAATATAATTTCTTTATCAAAAAAATAAGATAAACATACCAAACAAAGAAAAAAATGATACTTATCATGTAAAAATGTCTTATAATTGATTGATACACATACGTTGTCCATTGCATATAGTATTATGGGATGACCAAAATTATTTCATTTAATTCATAGACGATTAGTTATGATATATATATATCATTCTGCTTCTTAATAAATCTAAATCAATTGGTAAGTTTAATTATATTAAGCCCATATTGAGTTATAGTTTAATAAAATTATTAAAGTCTTTAGATCCAACTATTGTGGTGAATGTTATGGTTGTTATTATAGGTCTGAAAAACAATATTATGGCATGTTATCAGTGCATTATGTTATATTAACCTATAATCAATGGTGTGTTTGAGGGGTAAAATATACATTATAAGAGATGATTTGGAGTATGATAGATCATATATCCTTACCTACTTTATTTTGAGGGCTAGTAAGTGTATATCATATCATTTAATTTGATTACTTACTAAAGAAATAGTGAAGATATTATATGAGATGATTATTAAGTAAACTCCACTTTTGAAACACTTACACATTTGTGGATCTTTGATAAAAAAAACTCTTATAAGTCAAGCGGGAAGAAGCTAAAATCTAAAATAGTAAGTTGTTACTTTTAGAAAATACTTAGACCACTCAATATATTAATAGTTTTACACTCATAGTAACTATATATTTTTTAGATTGAAACTATAGAAAAATTCAAGAATATTAAGTTTAGGAATAATTCGGATAACATCATTTTTGGAAGAATTAGGACCATTTTGTTTAGTCTTTAACATTGACGTCTTAATTATTGTTAGTTTTTAGAACATCTCCTACGTACAAAGAGTGTATTACCTGAAAAATATGTACCACCTTGTACTCAAAAATAAAGATTTGGTGTTGTTAACGATAAACAAATGCAATAGCTTTTAAAAATGTAATCCAATGAGCTTAAATTACGCGCATCCAATGGAAACAAAAAAAATATGTTATAAATTTATATTATGTTATATTTCGTAATGAGCTTAAAGATATTTGTAGGATCGTTGATGATGATATAAATAACTTTTAAGATGTCATGAAAGCTTATAACTTTATATCCTATATTAAGGCAATAAATGGGGAGTATTAATCAATGTAAGATATTTTATTTTGGAATTATGTCTCTTTACTTGAAAGAAATAAATCGATTGGTTATAGGTGGATATTAAAAACCCAGCAAAATTCTAAAGGTAGTATGAAAAATATAAAGCACATTTTGTAGTGAAAGATTATACTAAATATAAAAGTATTGATTATCATGAAATCATTTCTCCAATTTAATTAGATGGTGTATTTATGGCAATCATGACTCTAATTTCCTATATTGATTATGTGATTTATGAAATTGATATTAAGACATCAATTATTAATGAAAATATTGAGGAAGATATTTTTATGATGAACATGAAAATACTTTTATAGGGATCTAAAATTGATGATCTACAAACTTTAAAAAATATTCAAAGGCTCATGAAAACATCTCATCGATGGTATGAAAAGTTCTTGAACATTATCATTTTTTTATTTTTATTTGAATTTCATGAAAGATTGTGTGTTATATAAATTCAATGAGAACACGATAATATATTTAGTGACGTATATTGATGGCATACTCATTATCATTATGTCAGAGAAAATTGATATGAAAGATCTCGGTATCGCCTTTTGTTTTAGGATCTAAATTGTTTGAAATATCCCTTAAAGCATTATGAGTGTATCACCAAATGAATACATTGATATCATGTTATAACTTTAAGTCATAGAAAGTAACATGACTATTAATATATATATATATATAACTAAAGCTGACAAGTTTTCTTTAAGTCAGGATCTAAAGATATAATTTGGAATTGTAATTGATGCATACGTAACAATATGTGTGCTTGTTTGATGTCTCATATATTCTAAAGTATGTACCAAACTAACTATATTGTTCCTAATGAGCTGATTTTGTTACATATTTGGAGAGGGCTACCAATCAAACCCTTAACCGCTAGGCTATTTTAATATTGTGCGACATATTTTTTACCTCAAACATACACTTGTTCAAATGTAATTCTAAATACTTTATTATGTTTGTAGATATTTTAGTTAAATATTCAAAATGTTAGCCATGACTTCTACTCTTTATAACATATCATTTTTATAAACTTTTATATTTCTACCAACATGATGGATGAATATATTATTAAACATCATATAAAGGTGAAGAGTATACCAGTGGTGGCTTATTTTTTAAGCACCAAAAGTATAATCATCTTTGATAATGTGGGGAAAGTATCATCATTTTGATCTTTTTTTCATATTTTAATGATCATCCCGAATTACATATAGAGTACTTATATCTTTGTTTCCACTAGGGGTTACCAATTGTAGAAGGGGTCACCAGCTGTAGGAGGGGTCTGCCCCTCCGGAACGTTGGTTCGGTAACTAATCAAATGTGTCCCGGAAGAGGAAAGTATCGAATCCTCATCGCCCTTACTGTCAATCTCAAGCGTAATATTTTGTAATCCTTATTCTTTTTTAATGGATTTTAATTTTTACCACCCATCAAACTATACAAGGAAAAATGTAGCAAACGAGTGTACCTAATAATAGGATGAAGGTCGAGCATGTGTTTTAGCAATAAGAGAGTGTGACTGAGGGATGCTAACAGAATAGATATTGGCGAATCGGAGAACACATGATGAATGATCTGAATGATATTCGAAGGTGGGTTTTATATTGCCGGAAAAGGGTATATAATGTTTCAATTTATCGGCAAAACTGTTTATGATGGCATGAGTAGCTATTGAGTGTGAGTTTCTCTCACTAGACTTGTTCTCTTTAGAACCAGGAGGAGAGAGGAGTTTCAATTTGTCATTTATAAAATCTCCAATAATTTGTATGTCTTCATTGATCTGACATAAGTGACACTCACCTCGATTCTAGTGAAAAACATAGAATCCTACACACAACATAATCTTTAGACCAACTGAATGAATGACATGTGGCGGTCAGACGGCTAGCATGGTTAAAGAGATATTTCGTATTATAATTTGATTTTTTTAGTTTTTTAGGACACCATTTCACATCCGATATGATCTTCCGATGCACTTGTCCAAAAAAATTGGGTTGGTGATGTGGAAGCTTGGATCAGTAAGCAAGTTAGTCCTTCAAATATCATTTATTAGTTTTTCTTTTTTTAGATTTACTCTCTCTTTTACCTACCTACTAAATATTCTGATATATTCGGATGAGTTAGTCATGCAATTATAAGGAGCTTTCTTAGTACTCCAAAATAATCTTATCAAACATAAGGATATATTCATATATATATATATATGGTAATCTTGAATTTGTATCTTATTTTTCTCTTGTAAGAACAATTATGGTTGTATGTTTATCCGGTTATATGCTTAGTAATTTGGTGTAAACTGGTTTTAAAAATACTTCCAGTGAGGCCAAATAGCTCGTGATCTATACAAAAATTTCTATCATATTTTTCATTATGATGAAATTTATGGAATTTTCTACAACCTAAAAGATAAAATGGCTTTATCCACAAACTTAATACAAATTTGTTAGAACCTTTTTGGACGAATTTATATTGATGAGGGCTTATAACACAAAATAATTTATAGATAATAAAACCCAAAAACTTTTTAACCTTATCCAAAACACAAACTTGCAAAAATGCAGTTCTAAATTTTATTTCATTAGGTTTTCTATTAAAGAAGTCATATGCTAACCCTAATTTTATTATATTTACTAACATGCACTATATATCAAACCTTTTGTTTGTACTTACCTACTTGATGAATATATTATTGATTGAAGAAACATCTTCAAAAGCTATGCAAAGCTATTATGGCAATGCACGCATAAGATGTACCTATGTAAACTAAATAATAATTACATAATAAAATCATTAGTTGGTGTAGTTAAGATTGTTAGCTAGGGTTTGGAGTATGATGTATTAGTATATATAGAGCCTATGATGGTACTTTACAACTACTGGATATACATATGAAAGATATACGTTATTTTTCTCACATTTTTTTCTATACTCTGAGATCTGATAATGGCACTGAGTTTATCAACCGAAATATGTCATTTTTTCTGTCCAATCTTGGTATTGTCCATCAAAGGAGTTGTCCTTATACTCCTCAAAAAAATGGCAATATGGAAATAAAACATAAACACTTACTTGGAACTGTCAGGTCCCTCGTGTTTCAATCTAACCTTTCTAAATGCTTCTTTGGGGGAATAAATACTCACAGCTACACATTTTATTAACTGGAAATCATCTATGGATATGTAGACATGAATACTACCTAATATATATAACCTTAAGGTTTTTGGATGTTTGTGTTTTTCTTTTATCAAACCGAGAATTCATGATAAGTTTTCCCATATAGCTTATCAAAATTATTTTTGTAGGATACAATCCACACAAAGGGGTTATAGGTTATATAATTACAAAATCATAAACTATTAGTGTCTAGAGATGTTCCCTTTAGAGATGATATATTTCCTTATAAAACTAGTGTTGAACATGATTGTATCCTTACTCCTGTTATAGGCTATTTTAATGAACATAACAATGTACAGTCTAAACCAACAATGTTACCTAGTGACACTTTGTCATGTGATCATAGTCCCACAAATGGTAAATCTAATCCTTATAATACAAATGAAATATAATCCTGAATATTTTGGATGATAATGTTGTGCATATTAGAACTAGCACAAGAATTAAAGAAATGTCAATATGGGTTAAATATTTATTTTCAAACATCTGATGACAAACATATACTTTCGAAACAACTTCATTTTCCGCACATTCTTCCAACTTTCCCTTACCTACACAATATTTCCTTACATGTATCACATATAAATTCTTTGGAAAATGTGTCACATATCCAATCTCAATCTTATAAACATCATCCTAGATGGATCATAACCATGGAGAAGGAATTATCAGCTTTAAACTATAATGATAAAGGGGAGTTAAATGTTTTACCCAATGAAAAGGAGTCAATAAAAACTATACGGTGTTCAAAGGTAAAAGAAACACTAATAGTACTACGGAAGTATTAAAGCCATGACTTGCCGCCAAAAGATAGACGCAAGTAGAAAGATAAGATTACAGTGACAATTTGTTTTTAAATGTTAAGACTGTCACGGTAAGAATTTTTGCTTTAGTAGCTTCAAAAGGAATGTTAGTAAATCAACTAGATAGTAACAATCCATTCCTACATAGATCTTTAGAAGAGACTGAAGTCACGACCAGGTTTGCAAGAAAGATGAGATAATATGGTGTACACAATAGTAAAATCAATCTATGATTTGAAGTAAGCTTCAAAACAATGGAATCAAGCCTTGACAGAACCTCTAAGCATACAATCATCTTTTCACTATGACACAATCTAATGTTGAAATGTTCATATATATCTATATACATAACATATTACAAATCAGCAATTCTTCAGAACAAGTTGCGAAAGTAAATGTGTACTTGGATAATTTGTTTACTCTAAAAGATCTGGGAATTGCTAGGTTCTTCGTTGGTACGAGAAAGAAGATATCTATTTAAATCAATGCAAATATGTTTTGGATATGCTTGCAGAGGACGACCTTTGATGCAAGCCTGCTAAGACACCAATGATTACTGGTGTAAGCTTAGATGAAACAAAATCTGATTGCTTGAGAACAAAAAAGGATAAAGTGATTGATT
Source organism: Limnanthes douglasii subsp. nivea (assembly GCA_036936605.1). NCBI lineage: Eukaryota > Viridiplantae > Streptophyta > Magnoliopsida > Brassicales > Limnanthaceae > Limnanthes > Limnanthes douglasii. The sequence goes on from JAUPFV010000004.1 coordinate 216,042,349, forward strand.
GAAAAATTGTTATATCTGAATTTCATAAGATATGATATTACAACTACGGTTGAGCAACTTAGCCAGTTCGTTATGCCTACCAAACTACAAGTAGATGAAAGTAGATGACAACTTCACATTCGCATTGCCCAGCTGTTGCTATTTGTATCAAAATCTCATGTTCAAAATGAGACTTTGCAACTTCTTTAGATCAGGTTGTTATATATTATTCAATATCGCATCAAATAATATATAACAAATCGCGGAAAAATAATTACCTTTTTTAGATTCACTTAATGAATCAACCAAAAACCAAGAACACTTACGGGTTTGGCTGCTGCTCTCCATCGAGTATTCTCTTCTGTTCCTTTATAATCTTCAGCAATTCCACGTTCCCCAGAGATCCCGTTTATGAAATTGAGAAACCTGCAGAATCAAATTAGAGAAGAAGGAAAAGGTTTCCAGACACTAAAAGAAGCAGCCGTATTTCAGATTAGAGTTTAGAGTGATGAAATACCTAAACCTAACCCCTTATTTATAGACTTTACAATGTGAAGCCCAACATTGTAAAGCCCATCCTTTATTACTTTCTTGTGTCCGGGACCAAAACCCGATAAATTGATAATTCAATTTATATCCCTGATTTATTAATTAAGGCTTAAGTGTTGAGATTTGGTCCCTCTTCATCACAGTACCCAAATTCAACTCGGTTACCATACTTGAGCCCATAACGCCTTTTTACTCATAGGTCTAATTTAGTTAATTAAATAATTAACTCGACTACTTTTAATTTAGACTTCCTTAAGACAATAATCGAATATGTTTATTTAGCATGTCGGTCCAAATTATTGTTAGTCTATAAATATATTAAATAAATATATTCCAACAATCTCCCACTTGGACCGTCATATGCTACTCAAGAATACATATTCAACTTTAATGGGATCCCTATATTCATTGTCAATGGGCAAATGGTACAACCCCGTACATGACTGATAACAATGAAGGACTAAAGACCTCTTTCTCGTAATGTGAACAGTATGATGCAACATTAATCACATTACCATTATCAATCAATTACTTGGGCCAATTATGGAGCGTGGCCTAAGAGTAATATGGCTTGTAATCGTACACATCTGCTCTTAAATGGTTCCTACCTTTGGAGATCCAATACAGTACAGATATCAATAAATATTTCCAAGCATATATATTGCAATAAACTTTAATGTGCACAATACTGCAAAATATAACATCGAATCCTATTACAAACTCTCCCACTGAAACTAACAATCCTCTAAATCAACTACACCCATAGTGAAGGTGTGTCCCTGGAAAACCTTAGGAAAAACCGCCTTTGTTAGGGGATTTGCTATCATGGAGTTTGTTCTGATGTGCTCTATACTTATCTGACTCATCTGTACTCTTTCTTTAACAGACATAAACTTTATGTCTATGTGTTTGGATTTAGACGAGCTCTTGTTGTTATTAGAGTACTGCACTGCGGAATTGTTATTGCAATATATCCTCATAGGGCCTTTTATCCCTTGTACAATGCGTAATCCAGTAACAAAATTCTGCAGCCACAATGCCTGGTTTCATGCCTCGAAGCATGCAACAAATTCTGCTGCCATGGTGGACGATGCAATAAGTGTTTGCTTTACACTTTTCCAGGATATTGCACCTCCAGCCAATAAGAATATGTTGTCTGACGTGCTTTTTAATGTGTCTGCGCATCCACCAAAATCCGAGTCGGAATACCCAATGATCTCCAGTTTATCTGACTTCCTATATGTCAACATGTGCCCCTTTGTTCCTTGCAGATATCGGAGTACTCTTTTCACTGCTTTCCAGTGATCCATTCCTGGGTTACTAACATATCTCCCCAACATGTTTACAGCAAAGGAAATGTCCGGCCTAGTACAAACTTGAACATACATTAAACTCCTAACTGCTGAAGCATAAGGGACCGTTTTCATTTCCTCAATCTCAAGTTTTGTCTTAGGACATTGACTCAGACTAAGTCTGTCACCCTTTGCTATAGGGGTTTGCAATCTTCCAATCTGTAACGTTGTAACACACTTTTAATGTATGCCATTTGTAGTAATCCAAGAATACCACGAGAACGATCTCGATGTATCTGGATTCCTAACACAAAACTGGCATCACCAAGATCCTTCATATCAAACTTGTCTGATAGAAATCTTTTTATAGTGTGATTCCGAGATACCCTCTCGGAATCAACTGTGTTTGCTAAGAACAACTGATTCCGAGACATTCTCTCAGAATCAGTTGTTATGTTTCAGTAGACAACTGCAAAATCATCAACACATTACTTTTTAATCATGCAGGAATTTCATATGTCTTCGGAACCTGAAATTGCATCCCCTTATCATTCTAACGATGATGTTATATATCCGGATCTCACCGACGCATTCACTACGCAAGCGTACTACACTAAATCTGAACTTACGGAATGGGTATTAACAAAGGGTCGAGAGTTGAAATATTCTATGATGGTAAGTAGGTATGACTCTGGAAATTATGGGAATACTCCTCGATTGTTTTATTCTTGTGAAAAATATGGGAAACCAAGGTTAAAACAAAAGGCACCTAATGTGAAGAGAAGAAAGTCAAGTACAAAAAAAAACAGATTGTCCGTTTCTACTAAGAGCTCATCCTTTTGACAATGATCTATGGTATTTGGTAGTTGCATGTGGTAGGCATAACCAAACTATATCGGAATATTTAGAAGGTTGTCCTCAGGCAGGAAACTAACTTCAGCCGAAGAAGATTTGGTGAAGAAATTATCAATACACGGTGCCACTCCTCATAACATTTTACCCGCCTTAAAGGATATTAATCCTCATAACGTGTCTAACATGCGTAACATTTACAATGCTAGACAAAAACATCGTACATTGGAAAAGTGTGGTCAATCACAACTTCAATATGTGTTGGGTAAGAGGAAGGAGAAAAATTGCATTGAATGGCATAGAACGGGAAGTGAAGGGTCTCAAATAATCACCGAATTATTTTTTGCACACCCGACGTCTATCGATCTTCTTAGGACATTTCCGGAGGTCCTTATTATGGATAGTACGTATAAGACGACGAGATACAAGATGCCATTGTTCGAAATAGTTGGAGTTACGTCAACAAACATCACATTTGCGATTGCTTTTGTTTTTTTGAGTCACGAAAAGGTCAAAAATTACATGTGGACGTTGGAACGCTTGCGATTGCTCATGTCGGAAAACCATTGTGCTTTACCTAATATTATGGTGACTGGTAGGGAATTGGCATTAATGAAAGCAACTGACATTATATTTCCGAAAGTAACACACATGCTATGTAAATGGCACATTGAAAATAACATCGTAATGAAGACTAAAAAATATTTTACGGACGAAAATGTGTTCAACGGATTTCAAGCATCTTGGAATAAAATTGTTTATTCGGACACCGTAAGCAAGTTGAACTCAAACATTGAGTGTGTTAAAGAAGAGTACAAGGCATACCCCGGAGCCCTGGATTACACTCAAACATGGCTTAAACCTCCTTACGGTGAAAAGTTTCTCTATGCATACACTAACAAATTGAAGCATTTCGGCAACAACACAACGAATCGGTAAGCTAAAATAGTTTAATGTAATGCAATTATGATAATATTTACTCATTTTAAATAAACATATGTTGTCATAAATAATAGGGCGGAGAGTTAGCATTCGACCTTGAAACGGTACCTCGGGACGGGTTTGCTAACATTTGATGCATTTTGGTGTAAAGTCGATTCCTTACTAGAGATGCAACACACGAACATAAAAGCATCGCTTGAAAATGTACGTTTTTCTCCCAATTTGAGTATGATGGATATTCGAGGTTATTAGACGTTCCACAATGGAATTTGCTCTTAAAATTATGAAAGAGCAAAACGAGAGGGCGAAACAAATAGGGAGTGATAAAGCGGAATGCGGTTGTGTTATTAGAAGCACTCATGGTTTGTCATGCGCATGCGAGGTCGGTTCATTAATAATGCAACACAGTATGTTTGATCTAAGTATGGTCGACAAGAGGTGGACAACGTTAAGGATTATGAAGCACAATGCGTATATAGAAGATGATTTCATCGAGGAAGAAATAACATCTGTGGGTACGATCGCGATCGTCGACTACATATCATAAGGAAAATCCGAGAAGTTCTAGAACCTAGAAGATCCGACGCCATTCCCCCTGTAGAGAAAGCTAAGACTAAAGGTAGAGATAGTAAACGTGCTAAAGACAATTCAACGAAGAGTGAATTATTGGGATTCGAACATGCGAAGCTAGAAAACAGTTTGAACACACCGTCATATGTAAGTGATATTTCCTCGGCTTCAATCCAAAACACTATTCGATCAATACTGAGTCAAACAAAAAGTACACCAAAGCTTCCAAAGAAGGCTACACCAAGTGCACCAAAGGGTACCAAGACTCGTAATACTCCTACAAATATCAAGTCTCGGAAGGCAAAAACCCCAAATGATACGACAATATTTTTCCAACATCTCCCCAAATATTTACGTACATTCATCTCTGAATGCAAAAATGTAGGCTCAGATGGTCATTGTGGTTTTAGAGCCGTCGCCCATGGACTTTTTGACGACGAAAATGTCTGGCCGTATGTTAGGATCTCACTAAAAGAAGAAATATTATCGGACCTACCTCTCTATGACAAACTTTACGGTGGACGTGAAAGGGTTGATGCTTTACTACGTTTCCTAGATTGCTATGCCCTGATTGCCCCTTATAGAAATTGGATGACGATTCCGGATATTTGTTATGTGATTGCTAATGCTTTCAAATGCATCATATATACAATTTCTGACGGTATTACGTATACGTTTCTACCGCTAAAAGGTGTTCCGCCCCATATGAACGAAAGAAAAGAGATTGGCATCGCACATGTCCATGGCAATCATTACATTAGCGTACGAGTGTCTTTCAATCTACTACTATTTTTGCAAACATAATTCCATACTAGTATACTAATTGATTTTATTTTTAAATGTTACCATATCTCTCGGTGGACCGTTACCATTAGTTTATCCAACTTATATGAAACACGTTTCCGAAGAAGCTAAAGTGTGGTTTCCTCCCTTGCAAAAAAGGATTGCGTCCTTTGTTGGTATCCAACCTCCAAAACCTCCTACTACGTGAGAACCACAAGTGGTGGATTTAACGATTGATTGAATCTAGGTACAAATATGTTATGTTAATGTTTGTAATATATTCATCTTCAATATCATTCAACACGAAGTCCAAGTATGGTTGTTATGTTGTTGTTGTTCAAGTAGAGTGCCTCTATTATTGTGTAATTCATAGCATCTTGTTCTTATCCAACCAACAAATTTTTTTTAAGTGTTTAAGCATTACGAAACAATCAAATTTTAATATAAACTGGGGTTTTGCACTTGATTCCGAGAGGGCCACTCTGAACCAGGTGCAGTGTTTTTTTTACAAAGTTATAACCAAAATTTGGACACAGAGAGTTTACAGCTGATTCCGAGTGACCATCTCGGAATCAGTTGGAAACAAGTTCGAACCAAGTTACGTCTGATTCCGAGTGCCCGGCTCAGAATCAGTTGCAAACTCTTTGTCCCGTTATTTAATGGGATAATTTGTTCACTGGGACATTGCACCTGATTCTGAGTGACCATCTCGGAATCAAGTGCAAAACACCAGTTTATATTAAAATTCGATTGTTACATAAAGTCTAAACACTTAAAACAAAGCTAAATAACAACGATAGCATAGATCATCCGATAAACAAAAAACAACATCCGATAAACAAAGAAACAACATCCGATAAACAAAAAACATCAACCGATAAACAAAAAACAACATTCGTTAAACAAAACAACAACGTCCGATGTTAAACTAAGCAACAGCATACGATAATGTCATGTTGTATACGTCTTGCATACATGAATGCAATGTCTTAAGGCCGCACGACACTCTTCGTCGGTCATATCTTCCACATGATCTTCGTAGGTGTCTAGAATTTTAGCATAACCTCCGGTGATGTTATCTTGGTGGGTTGAATGTTGTGGTTCTTCCCCTATAGGAAAATCTTCCTCTCGAGGTGCATTAGGAACTACATACCATAGAGTTTGACGAACCCGATCATCGTAATTCGGTACAGTCGTACTTATTCCATTACCTTCCTCGATAAGAGTTCCTCTATTGTCCGGTGGTATTATGTGTTGGTACCGATTTTCCCACACATCATTTTTAAAGTCAATTATCGTATTTGACAAGCGACCGCGCCTAGGAGCAAGTTTTACAAATAGATCTCCAAATTGTTGGATGTATCCAAACTGACGGGCAACTCTAAGTGATTGGTACGGCTCAGTTTTGTCCATGAATTTCAATCCACCGGTAAACCACACAAGCTCATAAAGGGGTTTCAAAATACGGCAATACTCGTACGGCTGAAAAATAACCTGAAATAAAATACAACCGAACACGATATATGAAAATATATTCAAAAATATAATCTGATAAATTAAGTTAGGATATAAACGTACCGTGTATATATCTAATCGGTCAAGTGTCAATCTATATGATTGAAGTAGATCTCCAAACTCTTCTATCGAGTGGCACCGTTTGGGTATTGCCCACATACGAATGTGCGGCATATAGGGATAAAATCCCTCCGAATGATGTGGCTGAAAGCGAGTGAAATGGTCAAAAATCCAGCATTCGAGTAGTTGTACGAATTCACTCATCGTCTTCGTAGAATGTTTGGAAGCCATATGTAACCCACTATAAAGCTCTGCAAGGATATGCATCCCCCACGCATATGATCCCAACGAATCAAGGTCATCGAGCACGTGTAACCAATCTGCTTTCACGTAATATCCGCTTTTGTCTACAAATAGACAAGACCCGAAGAGATAAAGTAAGTAGGCTTTCGCACAACGTTGAACATCGATCCTCCTTAATCGACCTACGTCTTGAAAACGCTTGTTGGAGAAGCGATCCCTTAGCCAAGTTAACCGTAGACCGATACCTTTACACGGTTTGAACTCCACTAAAGCTTCCCCGTATGGCACACCGAGAACATCATGTATCAGCTTCGCACGTTCCTCTACATTGTTGCTTCTACGCACCTCCAACAATCTACCGCATATCGGTAACGTGGTAATGATGGTCACATCGTCTAAAGTGACGGTCATCTCACCAAAAGAAAAGTGAAATGATATCGTCTCATGATGCCACCGTTCTACGAAAGCGGCTACCAAAGGTACCTCGGTACTCCAACGATGGAGGGCAACCAACAATGGTCCAAAAGGGGTGGACTCGACAACCTCACGCACACTGGTTTGGTTGATCAGCTTCCAACGATTGACCGCATTTCCCGTGGCGAAAAACCGCAAAGGACGTCCCCCTCTTTCCTAATACATTAAAGTGCAACGTTATTATAGAAAAACAAAATTAACCCATTATATTTAAAATAACTTACTCGGTCATTGTAAACATGGTACGATGTATGGTTTGTAAAACCTTTGTAGAAGCGTATGTGCAGAAAGCGTGCTAAAAAGGACTCTTTCTCGGCTGCTAACGTTGATTCGTCATCGCCTTGCCTGGTTTCTTCGTCCTCCGATTCCGATTGAGGTATAGCAGCAGGAGATGGTTCCCTCTTTGCATCGCGCCGATTATGTCTCACCGAAAAGGACGTAGGATCGGGGGAACAATTTGAAGAGGTTGTGGCGTCTCAACAATATTAGAATCGTTTGCGGCATTTGAAGCGGATGATGAAGAGCCGCGCAAAAATCTCTTGCGTAGCTTTCTTGGTCTCATACTACAAACATAAAACAATATCTACAATGTAAAACATTTCAAACCACAAAAATCTCTTTAGTAGCTTTCCAACATCATTGTTCTTCACTAACTTACTATGCATACTGTAGTAGCGTCCGTCGTATTAGTTGCTGCATGATGGAATGTTCCTTCATCTTGTTAACAGTATCTTCATGTCGTGTGGCACGACCTCTAACGGTTACTATCATCGAATCTTCGATCGTTCGTTTGTTGGATGCTAGAACTAATTTTTTTGACATTTTCCAAGAAGCATATTTTGTGTCACTATGCTTGGTCGTATGCTGTGGCGCTATAGTCGGTTTAAGAAATAATGATTGTTATTACTTTGGACATTTGCAAACCTAAATATGTATAATTACAACCTGAATCGTGGGTATAGCTTTGTTTTTTTTAGGTTTTGTTGTCTGATTTTATTTACTATCTCATTGGAAAGGATTTTGTCAATGGCTTTCTTTTTTGGTCTTGCATGTAATTCATCTCTTGTGTGGATAGCTATAATATTCTTGGCCTTTTTTAAAAGACCAAAGCTATTTCCCGTATGAAAATTATTATTTCCTCCATAATTTAAAAAAACCTCATCTTCTTTCCTCCATAAAGGAAAATACACATTTACCTTTCAACCCATTTATACTACCTTCATTCGCCTATTATACTACCTTTCTTTAACCTAAAAGCCCAAAACGTCCAAACCCATTTCTTTAACCTAAAAGCCCAAAACGTCCAAACCTATATAAAAACTCATCCGCCGCAGGCTTACTTCCACTCTCTCTCACGCGCTCATATAGAGGCTCACTTCCACTCGCTCTCACGCGCTCAGTATATAATATGGCCATGTTTTGTAGGTGCGTTTTCTTTATATTATTCTTTTACACCTTTAGGTTTATGTTGTTTTCTTTATATTATTCTTTTACACCTTTCGAGGTTTATGTTCGCAATCCCGCCAAAAAAATTCACAACCAACTTCTTCTGTAGCAGTTGTATTTGACCAGCTGAAGAACATATTTCAGCTCTTCGCTGATCTAATCGAAGATATCCGCTTAGAGCTTAGAGCTGAAATATGTCCTTCAGCTGGTCAAATACAACGACTACAGAAGAAGTTGGTTGGGAATTTTTTTGACGGGGTTGCGAACATAAACCTCAAAAGGTTTAAAAGAATAATATAAAGAAAACAACATAAACCTTGAAAGGTGTCAAAGAATAATATAAAGAAAACGCACCTCCAAAACATGGCCATATTATATATAGGTTAAAGAAATGGGTTGGAACATTTTAGGCTTTTAGGTTAAAAAAATGGGTTTGGACGTTTTCGACTTTTAGGTTAAAGAAATGGGTTTGGACGCTTTCTATTATCTCTACCCATTAACAAATTAAAAAAAAAAACCCTACCAAAACCAAATGTTTTTTCAGTCCTGTACAAAACAACATCAAAGAGAAAAGAAACCTTTGGAAAAAGTAAAATTTCTTCAGTTTCTCCAGGTATTGTTGTTAGATGTTGTTATTAGATTCAATTAGAGTTACGATTGTGATTAGGTTTTGCTATTATCTTCGATTAGGGTTTTGGGCAAAATCAAACCCTAATCGAAACTCTAATCAAATCTAATTGCAAAATCCAACGACAACAAAACCTTAACCGAATCTAACAACAAAACCTTAACCGAATCTAACAACAATATCACCCTAATCATGTTGGAAAAACTGAAGAAATTTTAACTTCTCCAATGAATGTTCTCTCTTTTCGATGTTATTTTGTAAAGTACGGAAAAAACTTAGTGAAAAATGAAAGATAGAAACTGTTTGTTATGAGTTTTTTTCTTTTAATTTGTTAATAGATAAAGATAACAGAATGGGTGGGTAAAAGAAAGTAGAATAATGGACGAAGAAAGATAGAATAAATAGATAGAAGGGTAAATGTGTATTTTCCTTAACCGATAATGGTTTGTTTGGACAAATGTGTAAGGATTACAAGCTCAGTAAGACAAATCCGAATTTAGAAATTTCATTTAAGATGCACAAAAGGATTAAACGCCCGAACTTTACAAACCAACCCGATTGATAAAAAAAGAAAACAAAAATATCGGGAAATATTGAGTAACAGCTAAATCTACCTCTAGACGAATACATAAAAGTAGAAGCAGCTTACCAAACGCAGGATGAAGCAAAGAATTGCAGGCGATCAGTTAAATTTGTGCTTCAAACCAATTAACCTGGCTAATAATACTACTACAATCGATAGGTAAACAGCCAACAAAGATGGATCAGAATTCTGGCTTAAGCTCTCTTTGAAAGAGAGAAATATAGCTAAGTATAATCATCTTCGATAATTTGGGGAAAGTATCATCACCTCCATCTTTGTGTATCAACACCATTAACAATGTCAATACTAACTGAACTCCGAATCATGAAGCACATACAGAGTACACTTACCTCCGTTTCAAGCAGTAAAATAGAGGCATAAACAATGAAATCACAACATTATGAAATTTATAGCTTTTATGAGCCAATGAACCAAATCTCATGAAAATCTAAACAAACATCTACTAAACTAAACATGGATTATATAAAATCAATCGGAAGAACGAAAGTTATAAAACTAAATACATCATTAGAGACAAAATGAAAAATTTGAATCCGAAATCATATTTGAAACAAAAATAAAAGAAGGAAAACACTACTAACGGATCAAGCAGATATGGCTTCGTTCGAGGAACCCTGCGGAAGATGGGATCGATTTATAGAGTCACTGCAAACCCTAGATTAACTTTGTAGTTTGGGCTTCACGTATTTGGGCCTAACTTATCACTTTACGGGTCTGATTCGCCCTATTTAGTTTGTCTTTCTTTTTCAAATGCTGTTATATTTTATTTTGTTAACTTTTCTTCAATATTGGTCAACAAAAACAGTATTTGAAAGAAAAAGACAATATTTGTGTCTTACCACTTTAAATTAAAAATTTCATACGAAAAAAAGCAAAATTGCTCTAGAAAATTAACGACCAAAATATACATATTCGCAACCGTTTTTAGATATAACTAAAGTTATATTTATAATTTTATAAAAATATCAAATGATATCAAAATTATTTTAGTATCTGTTTAAACTTGGTAGGTTATTGATGACAATTTAGTATATTGGTTAGTAACAAAATATTTATGTTTTTATTAATTGGAAATAATAATTAGAAAAATGATAACTATATTTTAAGAAAAATAGTTAGATAAAAACCATAATTATCTGAAATTAATTAGTCAATTAAAATATATGAACTACAATGTTAATTATAATATAAAACAAAATGTTTGTGCAATAGATATTATCTAGTGTGTCTCTTCAACCTTTGGTAGGTGCACATCCACTTAATTCGAGAGCTCCCATCGTGCTCGAAGCCAATTACATGAAATCAAGTATTTGTGCTCGATATTTTAGAAATTGGGCTCGACTACCTCGGGTTTCAAATAAGGTAATTCAACATTTACTATATATTCTCCCTTATATATTTGGGATTTATGATTCCCTTTCAACGTTTCCACTTAATTAGCCTCACACACCAACAGGTGACATCACATTAGTGGGTGTATCTGCCTAATCGACTAACATATAGGGTTGTCTCCATAAGTTAGCAATCTTCTTCAAGACCCATCGTGCTATGTAAAGTGAAGGGTAGCAGCATCGCCCTAGTTGATTACTTTAGGGGTGTATCTTGTTGGAGCATTTTTTGCTTATTTATTCTTTTTGCATAACGATCATAAGAATGCTTCTTTTTTTAGAGTTGTTTCTCATTGTTCCATTAGATAAATATTTTCATCACCTGCACACCTCATGGCAATAAAGCGTGACCGACATCCGTTACAAGTGATTTCTTGGGATCCTCTGGAAAGGTAAGTTTTTTGCGCTGAATGATGAGGGGTAAAGGAAAGGGATAAGCCGATTCACACTACCTCCTTAAGGAAAACTTGCCTCCGACAGTCCAATCTTTGAAACAATGAGTTTGTGTCATTCGTCTTCGTCTGGAAGCCTAACAGCTCTTTTAGCATCTCTTCACACTTTGGCTTTGGTTTAGATAAATACAAACCATCTAGGGCGTTGTCGATACGAAACATGCAATTTTGAAGATGATGTATAAAATCAGAAGTAATGAAATATTTGAATCGTTTTCATTATACTTTTTATGATGGTTATAATATTAAAAATTAAGGAATACATTGGCTGTAATTAAGATTTTCTCTCCATAGAAATTATTCATGAATGAAATAGTAATGAGATAATGGTGAATTACATGACAAACCATATAATTCATTTTTTTATCATTAATAAACCAAATACGTGCAATTTCAAGCCTTAAATCTTATTAAATGAGCAAATAATTCATAAAATAGATTATATACTAATAATTGAATCACATGTTCTCTATTTGATTATATAAAAATAATATAACATTCATAAAAAAATTTATCTTCTCGTTCTCTCTTTTCGATGTTCTCTCTTTTCGATGTTCTCTCTTTTCGATGTTCTCTCTTTTCGATGTTATTTTGTAAAGTACGGAAAAAATTTAGTGAAAAATAGAAAATAGAAACTGTTTGTTATGAGTTTTTTTTTCTTTTAATTTGTTAATAGATAAAGATAACAGAATGGGTAAAAGAAGGTAGAATAATGGACGAAGAAAGATAGAAAAAATAGATAGAAGGGTAAATGTGTATTCTCCTTAACCATAATGGTTTTGTTTCATACAAACTATATAGAAGAATCATTACAGAAAATAGGGAAAACAAAATTAGAATTGTATTTTCTTTATCAGTCAAATACGATAAACTCAACTAAAGTCTCTTCAGTATAAAAGGGTTCCACATAGATTATATAAAATCAATCGGAAGAACGAAAGTTATAAAACTAAATACATCATTAGAGACAAAATGAAAATTTTGAATTTGAAATTATATTTGAAACAAAAAAGAAGAAGAGAAATACTACTAACGGATCAAGCAGCTATGGCTTCATTCGAGGAACCCTGTGGAAGATGGGATCGATTTATAGAGTCAGTGCAAACCCTAGATTAACTTTGTAGTTTGGGCTTCACGTATTTGGGCTTCACGTATTTGGGCCTAACTTATCACTTTACGGGTCTTTTTTTTTTAATTGGTAATTGTATTAATGATAAACAAAGTCTACAATAAGGCCCAATTGAATTAGGCTAAAAGAGAAAAACAAGGTCCAACACAATTGGACTACAATTATCAGACTAGGCTCCAATCATTAAGAGGGCACCCGATTCAGATCAAACGACTAGACCCAAATCATAAACCCAATTGAAAACCCTAGCACGAGCTTCACCAAATTGACCTCTCTCCTTCTTCAAGAGCCACCATTAACACAGCAACAGCAAACCCTAAATCAATAATTGTCACACAACCATCATTCCGTTCCTTCAAACCAAATTCAACTTCATTCTTCCTTTGCCACTGATTCAAACCACAAAACCCCAAAACTCTATCCTGGGTCTATATACCCCACTCCGATACTTTCAAGCACAAGAATCGCCCTAAGCTGGTTTGGAATATCGTGGATTGAAAAGGAGTGGCTTGCTTTTTTCTCTAGAGTCCACTTCGATATGTAATCAGCCGCAGCGTTTTCCATTCTGGAAATGTGGCTGATTTTCATATCGGGGCAGATTAGGGAACGGCAAATCTTCTCTTCCTCCGAGTTTGTTGCGTTAACCATGGCATTGAGTCTACTGACCAAAGTCCAACAGTCAGACTCAATGTCCACACAGCTCCATCCTCTTCTGTTGCAAAGGAGGAGCGCCTCAAATAATGCCCTCCTTTCAGCTTGGAGAGGACTGAGCTTTCCAAAGAGGAAACCAGCACCTTCAACCCAGTTTCCAAGTTCATCTCGCACAATCAACCCACCAGCAGCTTCTCCGGTATAGCAGCAAGCAGCATCAGTATTTATCTTCATTCTGCCCACAGTTGGAGTCCTCCACATACGGTAAGTTGTCTTGCTCAGACTTATAGACATAACTCCTATAGTCACACCTGCATCAATTGCATTTCGCCAGTGCTTAGTCTTTAATTTCATATCCACAGCCAAAATCAGTCTTTTGATTCTGCATATTGCATTATAAAAATTGTCAATTGGCTTGCTGAACTTAGAGTGATTCCTATTAAACCATATTGTCCACAAAATCAATTGTGGAACAATGTGATTAATATGGAACTTATTAGAAGTTGAATTAAACCATATAGTTAGCATATGTCAAATAGTCATAAAACGTCTCACTGGTACTTTGAATAAAATCCCAAAGTAATTCCATAGCTGCCAAGCATAACTACAACTGATGAAGAGATGCACTGTCTCTTCACAGTTACAGCAGAACTGGCATTTAGATACGATTGTTAAATGTTTCTTTTTTAGTTCGCTATCTGTAGACACAAAGTTCATAAGTATCTTCCAAGTTAAGAATGAAAATTTAGCTGGTATAAAGCTATGCCATACTTTTTTGAAAATTAAAGAGCAGTTGTTTTTAACTCTTATGTTTTCCCAAGTGGTTTTTGAGCAGAACTTTTTATTTTTTGAAATGCTCCACTCAATGCAATCATCCTGCTCATGATTGAGTTTAACACAACACACTTGTTGGTATCTTTCATGAGACAGAAATGATTCAATTGATGGATCCCAACAATTCTGTCTCCAAAAAGTTTTAACCTTAGCTGGAAGATACCATGAATTAGGGTCAGAAAGAATAGGACCAGACTTTAACCAAGAGTCCCTCCAAAAGTCGACATTACCACAACCAACTTTCCAGTTAATTAACTGATCAGCCTTCTCTCTAACAGAGCAAAGGCCTTTCCAAACAATAGAGTCATTATTGCCACACTTAGCATAAAGAGGATGTTTATCTTTACAGTAAGTGTTAGTAATTAGGTCAGCCCATAGTGTACCACCTTTTCTAAATAAAAATCAGAGTTTATAGGCAAATGTAAGTTGAATATCATACAAAAGTTTGATATTCAACCCACCCTCTTTAAATGGTTTGCATAGATTCCCCCACCTAGACCAATGTATAGCTTTTTCTTCAACTTTATGTCTCCAAAGGAATTTGTTGAAACAAAGTTCAAGTTTGTTAAGTATTGATTTTGGTATGAAACAGCTTTGCATCCAGAATGATACAATGGGATAAAGAACATGTCTAACTAGGGAAAGCCTTCCACTAAAGGACAAGTTCTTTAAATCCCATTCACTAATTTTGTTATAAATTTTACTTAAAAGAGAGATGTAGTTCTTCCCTGTATTGTTTGAGGCTATTGTGATGCCTAAGTAGCTGAAAGGTGCATTTTCAGTCTTGTATCCCCATGTTGCATTGATTCTGGCTGATTTTGCATTCGAGCATCTAGAAGATGTTATAACCTTTGTCTTCTCAGTATTGATCATTTGTCCTGACTCAGCTTGGTACTGGTTCAACAGGTTGCTTAAGCATTTGATGGAAGAAGAATCACTATTAGAAAAGATGATCACATCATCTGCAAAAGCCAAGCAAGGTAAGACACTTCCAGATTTAACATAGAACTGAATTTTTTTATTTTGCACATAAAGGTTTTCAAGCCCCCTTAAAAGGGCTTCTTCTGCTAAAATAAACAGACAAGGAGATAATGGATCTCCTTGTCTTAAGCCTGTTTTCTGTGGGAAGTACCCATTACAAGTCCCATTAAGTAAGACAGTTATCATCACATTTGAGATGAGCCTATGGATTAATGATACAATACATTCTGAAAACCCAAAGCTTTTTAGTATCTTAATGACAAATGTATGAGATAGCCTATCAAAGGCCTTTGTCATGTCTAGTTGTAGGATAATATTGCCTTTAGAAGGCTTTCTTCTTATGTTATGCATCATCTCTTTTAAAGTCAAGATGTTATCATGTATCAGTCTGTCCTTTACAAATGCAGCTTGCCCCTTAGATATAATTCTAGGCAAAATAAGAGACATTCTCCTGTTAATAAGAGCAGAAAACAACCTATTTAGTATAGTACACATACTCAATGGTCTATAGTTGTTCCAAGATATTGGATTTGCCATTTTAGGGATTAGTACAATCCCTGTGGCAAACACACCTTTAGGGATAGCTTTACCAGAAAGAAATGCATTTAAAGAGTTACATAAATCAGTACTAATTATATTCCAGCACTGATTAAGAAAGAAAACATTGAACCCATCTGTGCCAGGGGCACTATCTTTCTTCATGCTCCATAAAACTGCTTTAACTTCCTCAATACATGTTGGCTTTGCAATTTCAGTGTTGTCACTATCCAAGACAATCTTAGGAATGTTTTTCAGTATAGACTCATTATTGTTTACATTGTTTAAAATGTCAGGTTCAATCGAAAGTATCTTCTTGAAATGCTCAACAAGTTCTGACCATGTGGCAAACCTGTATGCTTAAGTTTATAAGCAACTGCTGATTTGTGAGCACCCAATCCAGCCTTTTCCATATTTTGCTATTGCTCCAAGTGTAACGAGTTCCTATATGTGCAGGTACATCCAAATTGCAATTCCTTATGAGACTATCAAAATCCTCTGCACTGGCAGCATCATAGTTCACACAGTTTAGTTGATCGTCAGGGCATCTAACTGAATTGAAATCCCCTGCTAATATCCAAGGTATGTTACAAGTAACATTACTAAGCTGTCTCCACAAGATTGATCTCTGAGCTCTGGTATTTTTTGCATAGACTGAAGTAAAGCAGCATTTAAACGAAATATAATTGATCTCTGTGTGCAGATACTGGTCTTGATCAGCAATAATTGAAACCCCAACCTCATTAGACCAAAAAAGCCAAATTTTATTAGTTACATTAGACACCCAATTCTCAAAGCCAATTCTTTTAGCCACTAACTCCAACTTGTCCAACCTAGCCATTGGTTCTTGTATGGTTACTAATTTGACATTCTCACTTTTAATCATAAACTGAAGCCTAGCTAATGTAGGGTTATTATAGGCTCCTTTTGCATTCCAGCTAATGAACTTAATCATTATCTGATGCATAGTATTTAGTATCTAATTCTCTCTTCCTAAGAGAGTTTATAGACAATCTTCTGGAGATTATGTTTGCAGACTTGATCTTCCTTGCAATAATGGATTCAAATTCTTTTTCAGGATTATTAAAGCTTGCTTTTGGAGAAGGATTGAGGCTACCAGCACCTCTTCTAGGAGAAGACTGCTCCATACTTCTGTCCATGAGATTCTCCTCCTCTTCAAGATTTTGAAGGGCGCTGATTAATACAGGGACATTCGAATCAGTTCTCTCATTTGTAGGACTACCGACACTGGTTGATGGACAGGACATAAATTGTCTGTCTTTTTTTGTAATGATCGACTTTAGCTTTCTCCTATACACATGAGTGAAGGTTTTAACCTTTGTAGGCAGAGTACCAATCTTGTTTTTGTCTTGTAAATTCTGTATAGTTTCTTGTTGAACATCCTTTTCTCCAATAACATTATTCTTTTCCTTATGTTTCTTATCTTTCATTTCCAAATGCTTCTTGCATACATCAGAATTGTGTCCAATGTGACGGCAAACACTACAATAATCAGGAACGTTTTTGTAGCTAACCATTATAGAATACTCATTTCCAACACCAAAATCCACACACACCATTCTCTTAAGCGGTCGAGATACATCGACTTCAACTAAAGCAAAACACGCATTCCATTTAGCTCTGTTCATTTCTGGTACAACAACATGATGAACCTTACCAATAGTTAAAGCCAGTTCTTGAATCACTGAGGTATCATACATGAATTCCTATTTAGTTTGTCTTTCTTTTTCAAATGCTGTTATATTTTATTTTGTTAACTTTTCTTCAATATTGGTCAACAAAAACAGTATTTGAAAGAAAAAGACAATATTTGTGTCTTACCACTTTAAATTAAAATTTTCATACGAAAAAAAGCAAAATTGCTCTAGAAAATTAACGACCAAAATATACATATTCGCAACCGTTTTTAGATATAACTAAAGTTATATTTATAATTTTATAAAAATATCAAATGATATCAAAATTATTTTAGTATCTGTTTAAACTTTGTAGGTTATTGATGACAACTTAGTATATTGGTTAGTAACAAAATATTTATATTTTTATTAATTGGAAATAATAATTAGAAAAATGATAACTATATTTTAAGAAAAATAGTTAGATAAAAACCATAATTATCTGAAATTAATTAGTCAATTAAAATATATGAACTACAATGTTAATTATAATATAAAAGAAAATGTTTGTGCAATAGATATTATCTAGTGTGTCTCTTCAACCTTTGGTAGGTGCACATCCACTTAATTCGAGATCCCCCATCGTGCTCGAAGCTAATTACATGAAATCAAGTATTTGTGCTCGATATTTTAGAAATTGGGCTCGACTACCTCATGTATCAAATAAGGTAATTCAACATTTACTATATATTCTCCCTTATATATTTGGGATTTATGATTCCCTTTCAACGTTTCCACTTAATTAGTCTCACACACCAACAGGTGACATCACATTAGTGGGTGTATCTGCCTAATCGACTAACATATAGGGTTGTCTTCATAAGTTAGCAATCTTCTTCAAGACCCATCGTGCTATGTAAAGTGAAGGGTAGCAGCATCGCCATAGTTGATTACTTTAGGGGTGTATCTTGTTGGAGCATTTTTTTGCTTATTTATTCTTTTTGCATAACGATCATAAGAATGCTTCTTTTTCTTAGAGTTGTTTCTCATTGTTCCATTGGATAAATATTTTCATTACCTGCACACCTCATGGCAATAAAGCGTGACCGACATCCGTTACAAGTGCTTTATTGGGACCCTCTGGAAAGGTAAGTTTTTTGCGCTGAATGATGAAGGGTAGAGGAAAGGGATAAGCCGATTCACACTACCTCCTTAAGGAAAACTTGCCTACGACAGTCCAATCTTTGAAACAATGAGTTTGTGTCATTCGTCTTCGTCTGGAAGCCTAACAGCTCTTTTAGCATCTCTTCTCACTTTGGCTTTGGTTTAGATAAATAACAAACCATCTAGGGCGTTGTCGATACGAAACATGCAATTTTGAAGATGATGTATAAAATCAGAAGTAATGAAATATTTGAATTGTTTTCATAGTACTTTTTATGATGGTTATAATATTAAAAATTAAAGAATACATTGGCTGTAATTAAGATCTTCTCTTCATAGAAATTATTGATGAATGAAATAGTAATGAAATAATGGTGAATTACATGACAAACCATATAATTCTAATATATATTTTTATCATTAATAAATCAAATACTCGTGCAATTTCAAGCGTTAAATCTTATTAAATGAGCAAATAATTCATAAAATGGATTATATACTAATAATTGAATCACATGTTCTCTATTTGATTATATAAAAATAATCTAACATTCACTCTCAAAAGAGTATGCCTTTAATACTACTTTATAAAGTTTATATCGTATAATAAAATACATACATATAAATGTATACATAGTGTCTTTTTGTTTTGTTATTGTTGTTTCCTATAGTTTTAGATTTTTATCGTTACTTATGATTCTGTATGTAAGTGATATTAATAAATATTTAAATTTTTTCATATTTTTATAGGATTTTAATTAAGGTTTTAACATAATTATTCTTACAATTTCATCTTTAAGTTCTACTATTCTCATCAGAGATCATAATCATGACTAATTATTTCTTTACAAAATAATACATAAATTTTATTGTTTGGACTTAAGTGTCAATATTCATATTTAATCATTCACAAAATATGAATTTGACTTGGTATCTACATAATTACCTCCACAATGATTTTTTATATATTAGTTTAATTCCTACGTATTCATATTTACATGATTACTTATTAATCGGAACATTTGTCAATAATAAACAATACAACACTAAACATGTTATAGTTTATCTTAATATAAAAGTCCAACATTTTAACATTAATGAACACAAATAATCGTATTCCAATACAAAAACTAGTCCAGTGGTGTCGAAATATAATGTTACGAATAATAGATAGCTTGATTAGTGTTCTTTGTTTTGTTTAATTTTTAACTTGAATCCTATTTCTTCATATTATCAGGCACAGTTAAATTAAATAAACTTTTATATTTGATCTTCTGTTTGGAGACACACAATTAACATTTCTTGTTCGAGATGTTGGTAAAAATTGGGACCATGTGTTTTGTTTTTTCTTCAAAAATCATATCAGTTTGCGTCTTTCCCATTGAAGAACGCGACTATTACAAATTTTAAGGAGGCTAAAAAATACCATTATATTTGTTTGTTTCATGTTTTCACGGTTTGGTCTATCGTGTTAATATGTGTACCATTTTGGTATTTTATGTACATAATACTACACGTTTTAATCTTCAATGCATGGGATCAATAATAATTCACAATATGGCCGCCAAAATCGTGTCGAAACATTTTATACTTTCAATAATTCAAACGTATTTTCTTATTACATTTCACTCATTCCACACCAACTTTGACATCAAACTCCATCTTAGATCAAATTAAATTATATATTATTTAAATTGAATTATCTAAATTCTTAATCCTAAATTTCATATATATATATTATTTTGTATTTTAGACAAAGAAAAAGTTTTTTTGGCAATTTTTTTTATTTATTAATAAAACCAATTGTAATATATTACACAAAGGCCAAAAGTTTTGGCCAACAATAATTACAAAATTGAGTCCATGCACGTGGCCTAAAGGTATAAATAACTCATAACTTGATTAAATGTTGTTGATTTGCTTCCATTACATGATTTTGATGTTGATCTTCATGTTTATGAAAATATCTTTAAAATGATAAAACTCTATTATCCTTTATTGTTTTGAAGATTCACCTTCGAGTTTGATAATAAACTATACATACGATATATAATGTATTGGTTATGTGTTATCATGTCATAAAAAATTAGTAATGCAATAGATACCCAAATTGATGCTTTCGAGAAGTATAATTTCCTTTAAAGGTGTTGGAAAGGTAAATGAATTGAAAAAAAAAATTAAAATTATAGCTAAGAGCTCATTTGGCCGCCCAATTAGCAACATGATTATACTGCACGAAAAATATTTTATAACAATTGCCAAAAATACCAATGAGATTTTCCAGAACTAAGTACAAATAGAAACAATAAATTAATCTTAATATATAAGTATGTGATATGATTTATATTGCAATCTCTGTTAGATATATAAGGCCTAAGCCCATTAGCCCATATAGTTTATCTATAAATAATAGATTTAGACTCTATGTAATACACACTTTCTAAATAATACAAAACCCTAGCCGTTCTCTTGTCTCTCTTTTGTTCACTATTTAACATGGTATCAGAGCCAGGTTAATCTGATCGGGGAACCGTCGCGATCCCCCCATTTTGTAGATCTACCAGGTATTGGATTTCGGTTTGGAATTGGATTTCGGTTTGGAATTGGATTTATTTAGAAATCTTGGATCTGTTCGACAATTTTTGGATTATGTAGTGGTATTGATCTTGACAGAGCATGTTAAAATCCGATAGAGAGTTATATTATTTGTTGGACTTTGATATTGTTTTGGATCTGCTTTTATGTGATTTCCATTTTTTTTATCTTGTTTTTCGATTGGATTTGTATTGGAAATTTTGATTTACCTTTCGTCAGAAAAGATATAGTTTTCGGTTTTTGGATCTGCTGTGTGCAGCTCCAATAAAACGATCCGATCGAAAGGCAAACAATGTCCGTTTTTATTGAATTTTGGAGAGCATGTTCGGGACATCCAACCCTTCAATATTACCGGTCGGATTATGATTCGGTGCTACGGTTTGGGAGAAATCGCAACTAGAACAGTGCAGCAGTCTTGTTGGTAAAACCGTGAATTCAAATTGATTTTGATTTTGGAAATTTAAAATTGGCAATCAGAAATTGGAAATTGAATTTAGTTTGTTTTGTTTGGATATTAGTTTGGTATTTGGATTTGAGATTGGATTTGTTTGGGTATTTGGAATTGAGATTTCGTCTGGATTTCGTTTTGGTGTTTAGATGTCGTTCTTCGTTTATAGATTTCGTTTAGCTTCGTTTGAAGTTGTTTGGATTCGTTTGGCTTGGTTGGATTGCTTTGGATTCGTTTGGATTTGTTTAACTTTGTTTTGGATTTGTTTAGCTTTGTTTTGGATTTGTTTGGCTTTGTTTGGCTTTGTTTGGATTCGTTTGGTTTTTTTGGATTAGTTTGGCTTCGTTTGGATTCGTTTTGACTTCGTTTGGACTTGTTTGGCTTTGTTTTGGATTCGTTTGGATTTGTTTGGCTTTGTTCTGGCTTCGTTTGGCTTGGTTCGGCTTCGTTTGGATTCATTTGGCTTCGTTTGGACTTGTTTGGTTTTGTTTTGGCTTTGTTTGGCTTTTCTTGACTTCGTTTAGATTCGTGTGGTGTTTGGATTTCGTTTGGATTAGTTTTTAGTTTTGGAGTTTGGAGATTGGAGCTTGACGATTGGAGTTTGAAGATTGGAGCTTGAAGATTGCAGTTTGATTTTTGGGTTTTGATGTTTCTGATGAGGGCGGAATTCGCCGATATAAATCGTAAGGGGCCAAAGTGCAATAAACGATAGTTGATGTAGTTAACAAAGTGTTTTAGTCCTTCAATGACCAATATGTAAAGATCGAGATAGTTGAGGGACCCTGTTTGGAGTAGTAACGACCCACTAAGAGCCTTAAATGGGTCCGCCTTATTCTAGTATAAAAGGGTGACCCACTTGCCTAAAATGAGGTATTAAATATTAATTTTACTAGATCTACTTTATCTCTCTACACTTTCTCTCTCTAGTCACATCTGGCACAAGATCCCAAATATATTCCCCAAACCACTATTGACTCATCATTGGCGCCGTCTGTGGGAAACAGTGATACCAAAAAGGAATCTTTTGTTCTTTGAAAATCACATTTTTCGGGATGAACAGCGAAGCAGCAATAGAGAGGGACGGTAGAGAAGTCGTCCGAGCCGTCTCAGGTTCGGGAGGCACGGTAGTCCCCGGCCGAGAATGGCACGGCAGACGGGACAAGCGGTCAACTTTGATAATGACCCGAAAGCAACTCCTCGAGGACATTGCTCGGTTAGAAGAAGAAAGGGAGCGAGCATTGGGCGAGAAAAGAGCCCGGGAAGGAAAGGGCAAAGAGCCCCTCCTGGAGGATCGGGGGGCAGCTGGCCATGGCAATGATCCGCGAATAGAGGCCCGACCTGTTAGGTACTACAGGGATTCTCTCCCCGATGACGAAGAAGCTGTTAGGACTCATCGGAACCTTGAGAACCATCGGGCCATGACATCAGACTACCCCTCAGACGATTCGTCGGGCAAAGAATACCTACGGCGGGAAAGAGTTCAGCGAGCGCAAAAGAATCGATCCCGACGCCTTCGAGGGTCCAGGGGAGACCCTCTGCAGTATAAGAAGGGCGGCACCAATAAGCCGACCCCGGTATCCTTTGAGAAAGAAGAAATGCATACCGCCAGCCGCGGAGAGCGGGAAATATTGCCACCGGTTCTGTGGCAACCATCGAATAGCCAGAACCATGGTTACAGAACCAGTAGCCTATTCGTCAGCCCGGGAGTCGAGGGGCTCTATGGAGTTAGGACCGAGGGTCTTGGGGGAGGAGCATGTGAGCTCGGAGTCAACCGGAGGGCCTCTCCATTGTCCGATGAGATATTAGCGGGACAGCTCCCGAGGAGATTTGACATTTCTAAGCTAGAAAATAACGACGGGAAAAAGGACCCGGATAACCATTTGGAGGCTCTCAAAAACTTCATGTTAAGCTTCGACAACGATGACAAGCTCCTGTGTAGAGCATTTTCTATGACTTTCAAAGACAGAGCTTCTAAGTGGTACAACCGCTTGCCGCAGGGTTGTATTCGGAACTTCGGAACTTTCTGGACGATATTCAGGCAACACTTCGTCGGAAGTAAGAGTTTCCGTGTAAATGGAGATACCATCATGAATTGTAGACAGAAGCTGGGGGAGAGCCTCAGGGAATACACAAGGCGGTTCATCGACGCAAAAACCGACCTGGACCATTGGGAAAGGGCCCCAAGCCTTTTGACAACAGACGAGGAATGTGAGCTACATCATTTTGCAGCAGGGCAATATCTGCGGGTCGGGGTAAACCTTTCGCCGACCCTAAGGGAACAGCTATTGATCCTCCTACGAGAGAACCTAGACTTGTTTGCATGGTGCTCGGGGGATGTCACGGGGGTACCAGAATCCTTCGCGATTCACAAGTTGACTATCAACAGAAACGTCAGACTGATCGTTCAAAAGCGTCGGGCTTTTTCCCCCGAAAAGGCAGATGTAATTCTACGGGTAGTTGAGAGAATGACCAGCGTCGGGCATATCAAGGAAGCAAAATACCCTTTATGGATCTCTAACCCCGTGCTAGTTAAAAAGAAAAGCGGGAAATGGAGGATGTGCGTGGACTTTACTGATCTTAATCGGGCATGCCCGAAGGACCCTTTCCCAATGCCGAGGATCGACCAGCTGGTGGATTCGACGTCGGGTAACAAGCTACTCTCATTTATGGACGCCTATGCCGGTTACAATCAAATTAAGCTACACTCCGCGGATCAGGAGAATACTACGTTCATTACGGGTCAGGGACTATATTGCTACAAAGTGATGCCCTTCGGGCTGAAGAACGCTGGCGCGACATACCAAAGGCTAGTAAACATGACATTCGAAGGCCAGATCGGGAGAAACATGGAGGTTTACATCGATGACATATTGGTCAAAAGTGGGACCGATGAAGCCCATCTCGCCGATCTTAGGGAAACCTTTGGTAACCTACGAGGGATCAACCTTAAGCTAAACCCGGAGAAATGTTCCTTCGGGGTCCGATCAGGGAAATTCTTGGGATTCTTCGTCAGTGAGAAAGGGATTGAAGCAGACCCTGTCCAGCTGCGAGTCCTGGCCGACATGACTCCTCCCCGAAGTGTCAAAGAAGTCCAGATCCTGACCGGGCGTCTGGCCGCCCTAAACCGATTCATTTATCGCTCATCTGATAAGTGCGCTCCATTTTTTCAGGTCTTACGACAAGCGAAAAATTTTGTGTGGACTCCCGAGTGTAACGAGGAATTTTTAGGGATCAAAGAATACATGTCGTCCCCAAACCGTCTCACGAAGCCCACCATGGGCGAGGCTCTCTTCCTTTATATCGCGATACAAATCGTGACTCTGTCGGGCGTGAGCATGCTCCAAGCCATCCGTTTTGGCTTTCATACTTCAAACAACGAAGCAGAATATGAAGCCGCTTTGGCGGGATTACGGTTGGCACAGGTGTGCGGGGCGAAACAAGTACGCCTCATAAGCGACTCCCAACTTTTGATAAACCAAGCCTCGGGGAATGCAGAGGCACGGAAGGAACATCTGGTACAATATCTGGCGGCACTAAGAGTTTTAGCTGCTTCTTTTGACAAAATCACCTATGAACATGTCCCCCAAAATGAAAACACGACAGCGGATTCCTTGGCAACGATTTCCTGCTCTAACAGCTATCCATGGGTGACAGAGCAAGAGAGCCCGTCCATCATCAGACGCCGTGAATTGGACAACCGACCTGAAATTGCTTGTCAGATCTCTTCGATCGCGACCTCTGATTGGCGACGAGATATTATCTCTTTCCTCGCTGAGGGTCGGCTCCCCGACGACACCGCTGCAGCACGAAAATTGCGTAACAAAGCACGGGGCTACGTCCTTTTAGGGGATGTGCTATACAAGAAATCTTTTAGCCGACCTCTACTTCGATGTCTAGGTTTCTATGAATCTCAAGTAATTGTGTCCGAAATGCATGATGGTGAGGGCGCGGCCCACTGTGGGTACAAGGCTCTGATTAGGAGGATTTTTCTCGCGGGGTTCTATTGGCCGACAGTAACGGCAGATGCGCGGCTCATAGTAAAAACCTGCGATACATGTCAACGGTTCGGGAACGCCATCAACTTACCTGCATCTCCCCTGGAATCCATATCCGAAGGACTGCCTTTTGACCGATGGGGAATCGACCTCGTCGGACCACTACCAATGGCATCAGGAGGAAGGCAGACGATTGCCGTGGCGGTAGATTACTTCTCCAAGTGGGTCGAAGCCGAACCACTGTCTGCCACAAAGACCAAAGATATTGTCAAATTCATCTGGGCCAACATATGTTGCCGGTTCGGAGTACCGCAGAGACTAACCATGGATAACGGGCCACAGTTTGATAGTGCAGAGATGAAAGCGTTCTGCACCACTCATAACATCCGACAGTGTTTTTCTGCTCCCTTCCACCCCCAAGCAAATGGCCAGGTCGAAGTAACGAACAGAACCATTCTGGATGGCCTCAGAAAGAACCTCGAGGGAAAGGCCGGAAAATGGCCTCACTACTTGCAAGAAGTGTTATGGGCTTACCGAACTACACCCCGAACGGCGACCCAAGAGTCCGGGAATTTGGGGCCACTTGACGAGGACGCGTCCGGATTTGAAGCCTCGAGGGGCTCAGCATCGTCGGGAATTGACACGACGTCAGCACTTGGAAGATCTCCGGCGTCAACAACCTCATCCAGAAGTTTAGGACCTGAAATACCCTCCCCCGCGCTAACATCCGCCAGACCCTCTTTCGAAGTTTTGGTTTTCTTCACCTTGGATCCCCCCGTCTCCGCACGGTTTTTCCTTTTCTGCACCACGGCCGGATTCTGACTTACATCCGGTCGTACTGCCACGGGCCCCTCCATCCTGATCGGTTCACCAACCACCTCGGCTACAACCTCCTGTCCTCCCTCTTCGTCGTCTGACTTTGGACGCTTGCTGGGCGCCTTGTTACGTTTAGGCAGGTACAATATGTACCCGGGAGGCCCGGTTCGAGCAACCACGTCGTCCAAATTCGGAGGCACCCGCAGCTGTTCGATGGTAAGAACCTCGGATGAGCAACGCCAGAGGTTGCTCATGAACAAGTTTTTATCCATGAAGGTGCGGTGCATACCACGACCCCAGTGCCTGCGGGAGTAGCTTTTCAACACCTCGAAAGTGGCCTCGGCAGCTTTCGAGTAGTCCTTCTTCACCCCCTGCAGCCAGTCCTTCGACACTACGTAAAGGATCGGCAAATAAATGTGTATTTAAAAATAAAAAAAAATAAAAAAAAGGGGAAGGGTAGTACCATCATGGACCCAGGTCCGCAGCAGCTGCCTCGGGTTCTCCGAAGTGTACGGAAGACCGTTTTCCTAACACCCGCTCAGGAATACGAACCGATGCTTCCACCTTTGTCTCCTTCCAAGAAATCGTTGACAATTTTCCACTTGTTTCCAAGAGAAGAGTAGAAGAATAGGGACTTTGGGGATTTGGACAGACCCGACATGGCAATGTACTCCTCCATCGGCATGACCCGACCTGAAAGGCGAGAAGCCATGACGCAGGACATCAGGGTATACCAAGCGTTTTG
Source organism: Limnanthes douglasii subsp. nivea (assembly GCA_036936605.1). Lineage (NCBI taxonomy): Eukaryota > Viridiplantae > Streptophyta > Magnoliopsida > Brassicales > Limnanthaceae > Limnanthes > Limnanthes douglasii. The sequence continues at coordinate 216,069,658 of JAUPFV010000004.1, forward strand.
CGTCAGCTGTGACGCGCAGATTTGGAGGGTGCGGAAATAGAGCGCGATCTCAGGGTCTAAGGGGAAACGCAACCCCCAGTTGAACAGTTCGGTAAACACAATGATCTCCCTGGGTCTAACATGAACAGGGGTCTCCCCGGGGAGCGGGAACCGAACATTGACACACTCGGGAATTCCCCAGCGGATCAGCAGTTCTCTATGATCGGGCTCGGGGAAGTATAGGTACTTCCCTTCGAAAAGAGAAACCACGTCCCTTGTTCGAAGCCAGCTGAAATACTTGGTGGTGATGGCTGCCGCAACTGCTTCGGGCAAGGGGTCGTCTGGGGGGTTAGCCGCGTGGCCAGCGGCAGCAACGCAGACTTCTGATGGTGCCACATCGACTTCCGACTCTCCAGCTTCTTGGGTCAGAACTTGATTAGAGCTTCGGGCGGTGGCAGCATCTGGTTCTGATGGTCTGACCCGAGAGGTAGAAGCATCGGCAATACCGCTCGCCATGGCCCTATGAGCCGCTTCCACTTCCTCGGGAGTCAGCTGAAGTTTGGGCAAACCTAAAAAAGTGACCGCAGTGTTAATACCGGTCCGATACCCTCTAATCGAGGGCGTAAGTTGAACCATTTCGAAATCATTACCTCCTACGGGGGACTTAGAGGGACCGTCTTCTCCCATTATCAAGAATTTGGATTTGCGAGCAGGTCGGGAAGCGTGCGAGTTGACGGGAGATAAGGTCGGATTTTTCGACCCAACTACCGGGGAATGAGAAGAGCTGCCGCTGGACGAAAGGATAACGGTTTCTGGGGAAAGGCTAGCCCTGGGATATGGAGAAACTGGAGGGTCGGTTACCAAGAATATCGGGGTGGCAAGAACGGGATCGTGAGGAAGCGGAGCGGGAACAAAAGGTTTGGAGTTAGACCCCCAGATCAGACCAGCGCGTCGGTATTCCTCTGCTCGATCTCCGATGCTGGACCACTCTTCGAAACTCCACTCAGGCCTTTTCTTTTTCTTGTTTGATTTTTGCGTCGAGTGTCCGGGTTTCATACAACAAACATGCCAGAACAAAGAAGGGACGGACGAGCTATTTCTCTCTCTAGAAATGGTCTGACAGCGTTTTCTCTCTCTAAAATGCCTCTGAGAGATACCAAGGATCTTGGGGTATTTATAGGCGAGGTGGAAAGATCGGGGGATACCAATCGTCGAAAGCGCAGCGGGAAGATGAAGAGTCTCCCTAAGAACCTAGCCTGGCAGAGAGGAGACCCGTTAGCTGGTGACACGTGCTGACCACTGACTGACAAGGGCTGACCTAAGCAGATCATCATGAATCCACCCTCGATATGGGCCGTCGCGACCACGATCAGTAGAGACAAGCCCATCACGAGAGGCCTGGTGGGACCGATGAAGAAGCCTCGAGCATCGGGAAAATAGAACTAAACAGAACCTGAAGGGTCGGACATAAATCAGACGATCGGTGATGGCTCACTGACTAGTCTCCGCTCATGAAACTCCCGAAGACTGGGGGGCTACTGATGAGGGCGGAATTCGCCGATATAAATCGTAAGGGGCCAAAGTGCAATAAACGATAGTTGATGTAGTTAACAAAGTGTTTTAGTCCTTCAAGGACCAATATGTAAAGATAGAGATAGTTGAGGGACCCTGTTTGGAGTAGTAACAGCCCACTAAGAGCCTTAAATGGGTCCGCCTTATTCTAGTATAAAAGGGTGGCCCACTTGCCTGAAATGGGGTATTGAATATTAATTTTACTAGATTTACTTTATCTCTCTACACTTTCTCTCTCTAGTCACATCTGGCACAAGATCCCAAATATATTCCCCAAACCACTATTGACTCATCAGTTTCGATTTTGGTTTTGATGTTTTGTTTTGATTCGTTGATGTTTCAATTTTTTTTTATTTTGTGTAACAAACTCACAATGCAAGAATAAGCATTGCGAGTTTGAGAGAGGGTGTTAGAGATATAAGGCCTAAACCCATTAGCCCATATAATTTATCTATAAATAATAGATTTAGACTCTATGTAATACACACTTTCTAAATAATACAAAACCCTAGTCGTTCTCTTTTCTCTCTTTTGTTCACTATTTAACAGCAATATACCAAACCTTATAATAAAGCTAACGATTCAACAATCAAATCAGTATTTTTTCCAAAAATATACCATTTGCATGCATTAGTTCCCTTTTGTGATTCCTAATGACGAATCAATCACCGGATTTATCATTAGTTAAACATGAAATGACAATTTAACTTAAGTATACCAAGGCCATAAGGGATCCATTTCAGATATGCGATGTTTCCAGAAGTAGCAAATTAATTATAACAACCAAGTATATTTGATATTTTTAAATCTCCATTCCAATGCTTAGGTTTTAACAGGCCAACACCATTAAGGTTTAAGACAATATAAATGATGTTGTTTATTATATTTTTGGAATATGAATTAATATTATTGTGTTTATGGTTGATTCCAGAATCTTAATGTTCATTCTAATCTAATTGATAGCCATAACTCTTCCATACTATTTAACCAAGACATATTCATTATTGATGAGTTCGAATTCAGCATGCTCCCCGGAAGGGAAAATCAGTCTAAATCTCTCCGAATACCGGACACGCTACAAGGACATAAATCGGACAGATCATTTGGACCGGACAGATCACTTTGAACACTGTAAACTTAAGGTTGTTCGAACTATGACTAAAGTACTAAAAATCTAAACACTTCTTGACTAAGCTACCTGCCCTCCTGCTTAGAACTCATGGGTCTTTAAACATGACTCGGGTCCATTAAACATGACCCGAAAGCCCATAAGGGCCCAAACATCAGACTATAAATACCCAACCATCAGCATTAACTATGGGTAATGAGAATTAACTGCTACCAAGCTGCTTAATCATCTCTCTACTCTCTACACTACCGTTAAAACACCCATACACTACCGTTAAACACCCATACACTACCGTTAAACACCCATACGCCACCTTGAAACTCCACTTGAAATTACTAGCCTACCCTCATGCAACTTTTATCCTCACCAAATTGGCGACCACAGTGGGAGGCGACGGTGCCTGAATCAAGCATTCGAAACCAGCAAAAAAAAACTCTGTCCGAATGAATCCGGACAATCCAGAAGTGCCACCAGCTTTGCTCGAGATGGTGGGAGAGAATGACGAGTACACTATCGAAGAGCGTGACAGGCTGAGGGCTGAAATAGAAGCTCTGAGGGCTGAAAAGGCCAAGATAGGCGTGAAAGAAAAATCCAAAGCATCAGCTGCTCATCATATTGACAACCCTAAAGAGCCTGAGGCTTCGAAAACTCATGTGAGCACCAAAAAGACACATGCTAGTTCTAAGAAGTCTCACCGGTCCAAGCCTGTGGAGAGTTCTGAATCGAGTTCAGAATCTTCGGGCAGCTCTTCGGACAGTGAGGGAAATGAAAAATCCTTGTCCTCTAGCAGTGATGAGGGTCGAACCAAGAAAAAGCAAAAGCAGGTTAAGAAATATTCAAGAAAAATAGATCACCATGGAAGAATGAAAAGGCATATTGGAAAGGGGTCATCTCACCACCGGAGATATACGGACAAGATGCTGATGGATCCTTTTGCTTTCCATGATGAACCAGGTATCTTTGCCACTCCAAATGAGGATACTGTGTTCATTCGTGGAAGGAATTAGAGGCAGTCTCCACTGTCTTCTAAAATCCTGTCCGGAAACCTCCCCTAGAGGTTTGACAGTACTAAGATGGAGAAGTACGACGGCAGTACTGATCCGGACAATCATCTGGAGCAATTCAAGAACTTCATGATGAACTTTGATGATGAAGATAAACTACTGTGTAGGGCATTCTCCCAATCTTTTACGGGGAGTGCTCTGAAATGGTACAACAGCCTTCCTCAAGGTTGTATTAAAGATTTTGATACGTTTTGGGTGGCCTTTCGAAGGCAGTTTGTAGGGAGTAAGGAGCTGAAGGGCAATGGAGACACAATAATCCATTGTGCCCAGGAGCCAAATGAGTCATTGAAGGAATACATAAGTCGTTTTGTGAACACCAAGAATGGGTTGGCTGATTGCTTCGAACAGGTGGCAATAGCATCCCTAAGGCAAGGTTTGAACCCAGGCAATCTGGCTGATTCGGTGACTAGAAAGAAGGCCATGACCTGGAGGGGATTGCTGAATCAAGTTGGCAAGCAAATAAACGTTGATGAAACAAAGAAAACCAGGGTGCACAGACAGGTGAGATCCACTCCGGTGGCACCAACTCCAAATCAAAACCAGTCTGGGAACAAAGTAAGAGAAACCGGACAGGGGCATGGTAGGGCAAAAGCTCAGTCTCAGCCAGCTGCTCCTGCCCAAAGTCAGCAATCCAGAAACAAAAGAGGGCCATGGGTCCAACCGAAGTGGTTTGCAGAACTCAAAGAAAGTGTGGCCACCATTTTCGATAAAACAAAAGATGAGGTGCATTACCGGAGACCGGCAACCTTGCAGTCTCCCAGAGAGCATCGTAACTGGTGAGGATAAAAGTTGCCTGAGGGTAGGCTAGTAATTTCAAGTGGAGTTTCAAGGTGGCGTATGGGTGTTTAACGATAGTGTATGGGTGTTTAACGGTAGTGTATGGGTGTTTAACGGTAGTGTATGGGTGTTTAACGGTAGTGTAGAGAGTAGAGAGATGATTAAGCAGCTTGGTAGCAGTTAATTCTCATTACCCATAGTTAATGCTGGTGGTTGGGTATTTATAGTATGATGTTTGGGCCCTTATGGGCTTTCGGGTCATGTTTAATGGACCCGGGTCATGTTTAAAGACCCATGAGTTCTAAGCAGGAGGGCAGGTAGCTTAGTCAAGAAGTGTTTAGGTTTTTAAGTACTTTAGTCATAGTTCGAACAGCCTTAAGTTTACAGTGTTCGAAGTGATCTTTCCAGTCCAAATGATCTGTCCGATTTATGTCCTTGTAGCATGTCCGGTATTCGGAGAGATTTAGACTGATTTGCCCTTCCGGGGAGCATGCTGAATTCAAACTCATCGGTAACAACTCATTTTGCCAATATCACAATGATATTGGCCACACCACTGATGATTGCATAGCGTTGAAGCAAGAGGTTCAGAACTTGATTGAAAGGGGAAAGTTGGGAGCATACGTTAAGAGAAGAGGAGGCAACAGGCCTGACAACACTCACCGGGTTGGTCCAAGTAATGCTGCCCCGGAGGGGGCCATGGTCATAGTTGAAAGGTTTGATGTGGATTCTGAGTACCTGGATCCTGATCCAACTCGAAACAGGGTGGGTGCTATAGAGGAATGTTCTAGGTCGGTCTCCGGGCTCATTAAATTCTTTGAGTCACTTACAATTTTCGGAGGGGACTCTATGACAGCTCCTACTGCTTCTTCGAGGAAGAGGCATGTTCATAATTTAGCCTCCCAGCTAGAAGGAGGCATGACATCTTATCAGTCACCAAACTCATTCCCATTTATAGTCTTTGATGAGGATGATTTGAGAGACATTGCTGGCCCTCATGAGGATGTTGTTGTCATGGGAGCATCTATAGGGGGCAATGAGATAAGGCGAATTCTGGTGGATACTGGAAGCACTGCCAATATCCTTTTCCTAACCACTTACAAGAAAATGAAAAATCCAGCTGTGATTCAAAAGTCGGACAGATCAATCGTGGGCTTCACGGGCAGCTCAGCCGATGTGATCGGAGAATTTGAAGAAGAGGTGTTATTGGGCAGGGGCCCTTTCAAGAAAATGGTTAGAATACTTTTTATCGTGGTGGATTGTCCCACTTGCTACAATGCTATACTAGGGAGATCTTGGCTCTCTAGGATGCATGCAGTGGCTTCAACAGTCCATCAGTGCTTAAAGTATGCTGTTCAGGGACAGGTTGGGGTTGTCCGGAGCAGCCAGAAGATTGTAAGAGAATGCTATGCCACTGCCTTGGCTCCTCGAACGCTGGGGGCAGTCCGTATAAACGATCAATAGCAGTTTTAGGGTCTTTCTGGGGGTGAGGGTGAAATCGATGACCCCAGAGAGACCCCTGGAGTGTTGATTCCAATTGAAGAAGTTGAAACACACTGTTTGGAAGAAGGCAAAAGTGTCAAGATAGGGTCCAAGATGCCACCAATGTTGAAAGAAGAGATGTTGAAATTCTTGAAAGACCATCAGCACGTTTTTTCTTGGTGCAATGCAGATGTTACTGGAGTTCCATCAGAGGTGATATCCCATCACCTATCTGTCCGGAGAGATGTGGCACCAGTGGTTCAAAAGAGAAGAGCTTTCTCAAAAGAAAAGGCTGATGTCATAGTACAAGAGGTTGACAGACTCACGAAGATGGGGCACATCAAAGAATCTCAATACCCTTTGTGGACTGCTAATCCAGTCCTGGTAAAAAAGAAAAATGGCAAATGGCGCATGTGCATTGACTTCACAGATTTTAATAGAGCTTGCCCAAAAGATTTGTATCCGGTCCCCCGAATAGATCAGTTAGTAGACTCTAATTCTGGGAACAAGCTGCTCTCCTTTATGGATACTTTCTTCGGGTACAATCAGATTCAAGTAGATCCAAAAGATCAAGAGCATACCACGTTTGTCACTGATATGGGTCTACATTGCTACAAGGTTATGCCTTTTGGCTTGAAAAATGCTGGGGCTACTTATCAAAGGTTAGTCAACAAGGCATTTGCTGATCAAATTGGAAGAAATATGGAGGTTTACATTGACGATATGATGGTGAAAAGCGTGGATGAGCAGTTGCACTTGTCCGATCTCCAAGAAACTTTTGCCAACTTGGCAAAAGTGAATTTAAAACTAAACCCTGAAAAGTGTGTATTCGGAGTGCAGTCCGGGAAGTTCTTAGGGTATATCATAAGTGAGCATGGAATACAGCCCGACCCGGACCAACTCAATGCCTTATTCCAGATGGAGCCTCCTCGAAACATTAAAGAAGTACAGCAATTAACGGGGAGATTAGCTGCCTTGAACAGATTCATCTCCAGGTCTTCGGACAGGTGTGCTCCATTCTTTCAAACTTTGAAGGGTGCCAAAGGGTTCGAATGTACCCCACAGTGTGGTGAGGCATTCAATGAAATCAAGAAACATCTCTCCTCTCTCAAAACTTTGTTCAAACCCGTTGACGGGGAGACTCTTATTGTGTATCTGGCCGTTTCAAGTTGTGCCATCAGTGCTGTGTTGGTAAGAGAGGTCGATGGTTGTCCCTACTCAGTGTACTACATCAGCAAAAGCTTGATTGATGCTGAGAGGCGTTACTTGAAACTCGAAAAACTAGCATTAGCTCTGGTGATAGCTACAAGAAAAATGAGGCCTTACTTTCAGGCTCATCCTATCATCGTCCGGACATCTTTCCCTTTAAATAATATCCTTCAAAAAGCAGACATTTCAAGCAGAATGACGAAGTGGTCAGTGGAGTTGGGGGACTTCGACATAGACTTTGCTCCCCGAACAGCAGCAAAAGCCCAAGCTGTGGCTGATTTTCTGGTTGAATTCCACTCCAATAGGGATTCAGAGCAACCTACTGATTCAAAAGACAAGAAAGTGTGGATTGTCCGAACAGATGGAGGGTCTAGCACCATGGGATGTGGTGCAGGAATATGTCTCACTTCCCCATATGGGGACAACATGTACCAAGCTATTTGTTTTTCTTTCAGGGCGTCTAATAACGAGTCCGAATACGAAGCAGCTATAGCTGGGTTAAAGTTGGCCCACATCTGTGGGGCTAAAAGGGTCAAGCTTCTAAGTGACTCCCAGTTACTTGTCCACCATGCCTTAGGCCAATCTGAGGCTAGAAAGGAGCAGTTGGTAAAATATTTACTCCTTCTCAAAAATGAAGCACTAAAGTTTAAAGCTGTTGTCTATGAGCACATTCCCCGGGCAGAAAATGAGCTAGCAGACTCATTGGCAACAATAGCATATACGGAGTCCTACCCATGGATCCATGTGCTTGAAAGCCCTTCTATTCAACTTAGTAAGGGTGGAAAAGAGGAAGTTTTTGAAATACAAGCGAGTCGACCTCAAGACTGGAGATCTCCTCTCATACAATATATGTCCGATGGTATTATACCTTCAGATAAGTCACAAACCAGAACATTGAAAAACAAGGCTCGTGGTTTCATTATGTTGAGAGAAGTGTTGTACAAAAAATCCTATAGTAAACCTCTCCTACGTTGTTTAGGGGATAATGAGTCACAAATGGTCCTCTCCGAATTGCATGATGGTGAGGGATCAGCCCATTGTGGGTTCAGAGCTTTAACAAGAAGAGTGTTACTCTCCGGATACTATTGGCCATCAATCATGAAAGATGCTAAGGAGCTGGTAAGAAGGTGTGACCCATGCCAGAGGTACAGCAATGAAATTCATGTACCAACCATTCCTTTGGAGTCAATTTCTGAGCCCATCCCTTTTGCTCGATGGGGATTGGACTTGGTTGGGCCTCTCCCTGTGGCGTCCGGAGGGCGTAAAACTATAATTGTGGTCATTGACTACTTCTCAAAGTGGATAGAAGCAGCTTCCCTGGGAGGGACGACTTCGAGATCTGTCATAAAATTCATTCTGTCCAACATATGTTGCAGATTCGGTGTCCCACAGAAGATAACAACAGACAATGGGCCACAGTTTGACAATAGAGAAATGGAAAGCTTATGTGCCTCAAGGGGTATACAGTACTCCTTTTCTTCACCTTTCCACCCACAAGCCAATGGGCAGGTTGAAGTGGCTAATAGAACTATACTGTCCGGTTTAAGGAAGAATCTAGAAGGGGCTGCTGGGAAGTGGCCTAGTTATCTACAAGAGGTCTTGTGGGCCTACCGGACGACGCCTGGGGCTGCAACACAAGAGTCTCCCTTTGCCTTGGTCTATGGAATGGATGCAGTAGCCCCCATAGAGTAGACACTCCCTTCCTTTCGTATTCATAACTTCTCCGGACATGCTAATGAGATGGCCATCAGAAATCAACTTGATTTTATAGAAGAAAGACGGGTTAAAGCTCATCTTAGAGTGGCACACTATCAGGGCTTGATGAGAAGCAGGTTTGCTTCTAAGGTTAAAAGAAGAGATTTCCAACCAGGGGACAAAGTATTAAGGAAGTTCTTCTTGCATACTAAGGAAAAGCTCTTCGGAAAGCTGGCCCCAACCTGGGAGGGTCCGTACACTGTAGTTGAAAGAATCAAGCCTGGGACTTATTGGTTGGAAGACAAAGATGGCAGGGTTTTAACTCACCCTTGGAATATTGAACACCTTCGAATATACTTGGAATAACACTTGTGTAAATATTTACTTGTTTAAACATCCATGTAAATATTTGGGGGCATACCTTCCCCTCTTCGATGGCACGGAGAGCTTTCAATGAAATTCGATGCCTTCTTCAAAATTTTCTAAGTATTTTCAAAATTCTATCTCTTGTCATACTACCCGGACTAAAAGGTCTAAGGGCTATTTAAACTCTAGCCGGAGAATCTTAACACTCTCGCAATGCAATAACTCAAAGCTACTTAAATTCCAGCTGTCTAAACTAAAACAAATAATGAAAAAAGATGATGGTTGAGCAAAATAGAAACATTCATTCAACAACTTAAAATTGCCTTGGCCTTCCAAGGACTTTTTGAACAAGTTAGGGCACAGTACAAAAAAATCTGTCTGAATAATACCGGACACCACAACAAAAATAGTGCCTTGGCCTTCCAAGGACTTTAGTTTGAGTAAAGGATAAATAAAGTACACCATAAATTAAGTTTGAGCCTTTGAAGATGGCTCACCCTCGTCTACTTTCTTGCCTTTGATGTCGCTCCCTCCTTTGACCACTTTTTTGCCCTTGGGATCATTCTCCTCTTCACCTGGGCTCTCTCCGGTTTTCTCTTCATTATCAGAAGAGGACTCACCGGAAAATCCCTCATCAACCATAGTATAATATGGAAGGTCATCATCATCCACATAGAGCCATAAGTCCCCCAGTCTCCTCTTCGGGAATTTTTCGTGAAAAAGGGGAACCATATCAGACTTCACCCTTTGAATCATTAGCTCTTCGCTTTGTATCATCTCCCTGGCATAGGCGTTGATCTTGGCCTTGATTGTGGCCTCTTGGTCCCTTACCAAAGCAGCCTTCTCTTCAGCAGCCTGAGTCACTGCATTTTCCAAAGCAATCTTGTCAGTGGTCAGGTTGGTGATGAGCTTCTCCTTTGCAGTGGTCTCTCCCCGTGAGACCGTGAGATCTTTCTCCATACCAGACAACTTCTCCTGGAGATCTTTTATGGTTTGTTCTAGGGTGGCAACTTTTGTGTTACTCTCATCATGACTCCTCTTCAGCTCCTCATTTGCTTCCTTGAGCAAATCAGCGTTGGTGGTAGCAGTGCGGAGGTCTCCGGACAGCTTTTCCTTCTTAGACTTGAGGTCTTTGATGGCGTCTGCCTGACTCCGGACTTGCCTCTCCAATGTAAGAACTGGCTGCACATTACTAAGCAAGGAATGGGCTATAGTGTCCTTCTCACTAGAAACCATGAAAGTCTTACCGTTGAAATTGACTGTGTTGGAGCTGCTCGGAGGGATGTAAGGCCCCGCGAACTCGTCTCTAGGGAGGCCAAGAAAATATTCTCCAAGTCCACCCAGACCGGTGATGTCCACTTCATCCAAGTTGAGCACTCCCCCCTCAACTTCATCAGTGTGAAACTCTCTTGGGATCTCTTCGGCCAGCGTTGGGTCAGAGGGGCCAGTAGGAAAAGAGGGCTCCGGATCCCGAAGAGCAAGCTCATCTCCTTGTGAAGTCTTTTTCTTCTTGACTTCCCGGTCAGCGCTCTCACTTGCTTGCTTGTGAGTCCTCTTAGGGGCCCTTGGAGGTTTTGGAAGGTCTACTTCCGGCCTCTCGGTCTCCTGCTCCACCACCTGCAAGAGGGTTGCATCAATTTGAACTTGGGCTAGCCCCTCTGGATCTGTTGGGGCATCCTTCTCAGCACCGCCACCAACTTTTTGCCTCTTCTTCTACCCTTCATTTTGCTTGGGGCTTTAGCCCGGGCAGGCAGGTAGAGTGTCCCGTCTGGTTCGTGGGACCTTCTAAGCACAATATCTTCATCAAGCTGGGTGGTGAGCTCCTCCCAAGTTAGGTCTCTCCGGCCTGTGGTGTTCTACAGGTGAGACCTTGCTAGATTCCCAGGGGTGAAGGCCTTGTGGAATCGATTCTCCCAGTTCTCTGCGGCCCAAGCGTTGATTTTTCCACAAGTAGTCTGTCTGGCCTTCAAGTAGTCTCCGAACTTCTTTGGCAGCTCTGCTAAAACAAAAAAGAAATTGGTTAGTTCAAATTTAACTTGAAAAGAAAAAGGGAAAGAGAGAAACGGACAGAAACTTAAAGTAAGAAACTTACGGTCACTCCTCCACCTACTCCTGAGGAGGCTTGGGTTCTCTCCGACCTTGATTTTCTTGCCATTTTCCCATGAGTCACTGACAAACAGGAATTGGCTTCTCCACTTACTCTCCGATTCTAGGAGATCATCAACAGCCTTGAGATCTTTCCCCATGTTGAAATGGTAGAAGGGGAACTGATGATGCTTGCACAGGTTGGCCACTACTGCGAACTCTTCCATAGGAAGAGGGATCCCAGATAACCTAGACGCCATGATACATGACATTAAGGTGAACCAACCATTGGGGCTTAGCTGTGTTGGGCAGAGCTTGACCAGGTGGAAGTAGCGCACGATCTCCGGGTCTAGTGGGAACCTGAGCCCCCAGTTAAATAGCTCTGTAAAGAAGACTATCTCATTTCGTTTACAGTCGATTGGGGTCTCCGGATCAATGGGGATCCTTATCTTCACGTTTTCAGGGATCCCCCATTTGGTGCGCATTCTACCCAGATCAGAGGTATGGATGAATGCATACTTGGTCTTATGCAAGGCCAAGAGGTAGTTAAACTCGACTTTGTGGAAGCACGGCCCCACTCTCCCCTCAAGGCACTCCGGCAGGTCCGGATGCCTCAGATACAAATTTTCTTTGCCCTTTTTGGCAGCAACAGCAGTGGTATCAGCCTGTCCGGAGGACTCAGACTCAAAGGGGACCTCTTCAGTAGAGTCCTCCATTCTTTCCTCCATAATTGTTGGAGGGACTTCTGTGGAAGTGGTTCGGGGAGGATTGAAGCTTGGCATAGCCTGCCCTTCGGACTGCTGACTGCCCATATTCATCTGACTTCTCACCTCAAGTTGGGTTTCTGAGGCAGAAGATTTTCTAGGGGGTACTGGGCTGCTAGCCTCCGGACCGGACGGCCTCTCCCGGGGAGCTCTAAAGGGCACTCCAGGCCCAGAGTCACTATTTTTTGCCCCCGATTTTGAGGGAGTATTCTTCGAGGTTAGTCATTTGACTAACCAGCTAGGCCTCTTAACGACTAGCTTCTCCGGGGAGTGGTCAGAATCAGACCCCATATCTATAAAAGGTGAGGTTTTCCTAACGCTTGTAGCGGTGACTCCTGGTTCAACAGTAGGTATTGACTCCTGAACTGAGGAACCAGATACTATGGGAGAAAGGGTGGATTGAAAGAGCTTTTGGGGCTTGGTACCTTTGGAGGAGGATGAGCCTCGATCAGATTCTGTAACAGAAGCAACCGGTCTATCAACTGGTGATGATGGTAGCCCTGCTGCTATTCGCCTTTCTTTTTCGACCTTCTGCGCTTTCTCCAACTCTGAAAGGTTGAGCCAACCACCTTTGATCAATGCTGTTCTTGCTGTAAACATAAAACAGCCAAGGAAATTTTTGTTCTAGAGAGAGAAAGCTCTGAGTAAAATTGCAGAGTAAGATTTGAGAGAGATAGTAAAACAGTGAAAAATGAATGTGAATTTATAGTAGATTTGAAAAAAAGGAGTTGATTCCTAGGAGAATCCGAAAAGTTGGGTAATGATTAAAAGACGGCGCTGATGTTACTATTGGCAATTAAAGATGTTACTTGTTAAAGAAGGTGGTGCGAAATTCAAGGTGAAAAAACGGCTGGAGTGGCCAATCAGAGAGCGACACGTGTCCCATTAACTCTGGCAAAAACCGTTTGAAATTCGTAAAGCTTAACCTGTCCGGGTATACCCACAGCTCTGTCCGGATTAAGAACCACTTCATACATCGGACTGTTTTTCAGTTCTTTGACAAGGACACTTGCTCAAACACCTAAAAAAGGGGCTCTTGATGAGTCCGAATTCAGCATGCTCCCCGGAAGGGCAAATCAGTCTAAATCTCTCAGAATACCGGACAGGCTACAAGGACATAAATCGGACAGATCATTTGGACCGGACAGATTACTTTGAACACTGTAAACTTAAGGCTGTTCGAACTATGACTAAAGTACTAAAAACCTAAACACTTCTTGACTAAGCTACCTGTCCTCCTGCTTAGAACTCATGGGTCTTTAAACATGACCCGAAAGCCCATAAGGGCCCAAACATCAGACTATAAATACCCAACCACCAGCATTAACTATGGGTAATGAGAATTAACTGCTACCAAGCTGCTTAATCATCTCTCTACTCTCTACACTACCGTTAAAACACCCATACACTACCGTTAAACACCCATACATTACCGTTAAACACCCATACGCCACTTTGAAACTCCACTTGAAATTACTAGCCTACCCTCAGGCAACTTTTATCCTCACCAATTATCTTTGCCTATTTTTCATATCCAACAACGTCGTTCTTACCCAAATAAAAAATAAAATTAATATTCATTTTTACCAAAGTGATTTTTTATTCGTCAGATATCGACGGGATTACCCGTATGACTTTTATTGATTGACCCATCTCTTTTTTTCCTTATTTGACCAAAAAATAAAGAGTCACATAAGATAAATTAATAATTATCTTCATTTATAAATTGAATGTTGTTGTTTTTAATTATTAGAGTATCTTTAATAGCCTTTTATAATATTGATAAATTTACATAATTTTTTTATACTTTATAATTTTAGATTACAAACTCTTCCACCAAATGATATATAATTAAGACGATTTATTTTGTGTTTAAGATAGTGAAAGAAAAACAAATAAAGTTATAGATGATATGGTTTATTTCTGGCTGAGGGTAATTTGGTAAAGTGTTAAAAAAGTGTTTTGATAATTTTGTGGTGTTTTGTGTTTAATGCGTAGAGTAGAGAGACAATTAAGCTGCATAATCGTATTAAATTATGATCACCATCATTAATGAAAGTAGTTGGGGTATTTATACTTAATTACTAACCCATGGGTTTATTGGGTCGGGTTGTGAAACCGGGTCGAGTTTAAGGACACATTAGTCATATAGTTTTAAGTTGATTAGCAACTAGCTTAGTCAAAATTTAATACATTTGTCATGTTCTGATATTTGGTGTGGTAGTATAGTCCGAATTGACCTTCAGATTTATTTGTGGCATAGTGAATAAAAAATATGAACTCATCAGTAGCCCCTTTCAGGTATTGCAAAAGATCTTTGGAAGAGCTAAAACTCAAAAAATTAACACCAACTTTGTCTGATCTACTTGTGTTGTTGGAACTGCAAAAAAAATTATTTACAAGTGACTTTGTTTGAACTTTATCATAACTGATTTCTCATCTTAGAATTCTAAGAACTTTTCTTGAATCGTTTGACACATGTCAAGATCTAGTTCGACCTCCCAACCGTTTTTTCTCCTATATTGTCGCACCCACTAGGCCTAGAAAGTTACCTATGTTTCAATTTTTCACACGTTGTGAAGCCTTTAATCATTGCAAAAATTCGATCCATCTTATCCTAGGAAGCTGCTACTTTTACTGTTATATATAAACCTTTATACTGTTTCATTGTCTTCCACAATCAAAGTTTCTTAGGGAGAAAGCTCAGTTCATCTTTAAACTTGTTCTTGAGACATATATGTTCACAACCAGAAACACCTTAGTTAAATGAGGTTGGTTGAACTTGTCTGAATTAGAGAGAGTACAGAAAGTTGCGAAGGATAAACACATTGTTGCTGGTCTTCCCGTTTCTCCAAGTGAGAATGGTAATCAGCCAAACCAAAACGTCGATCAAGGGTCTTCTTCTTCAAAAAACCATAGAACTATAAATTTTGTGTTCACAACTGGCCTTTCACCTCTCCCATCTGGTTCCTCAATCCAAGAATCCCAAAACTCTTTACCCACGGAAAAAGTCGTTTTCGGTGTCAAGAAACCCTCGCCGTTTATTGCAATGGGATCAGACATAGAAAAAACATTATATAAGCTAATTCATCGCAGGGTTACGCGTCAATCCAAACCAAATCCACACCCACATCTTCAAAACCCTCAACTTCAAAGGTAACAAAAGTTGTTCCACAAGTTAAAACATCCGGACAGCAACCTCCACCAGATACCAGAATATCAGAAGCGTCATTTACACAACTTTCTAAATAACCATTTATAAAACCAACCAAACAACCACCATCAAATGAGTCAGATCAATCTCCTTTAAAAACATTTGAACATTCTTCCACAATGATGGAAGAGAACATGTAGGACAACATCCGGACGCTCTTCCGGATAGTTTGGAGGGCAAAGTGAGTCCTTGTTTTAAGAAGGTAAGTGTCAAATACCTGACAGCCCTTCAGAATATCAACTATGTGTATACCCACACAACTGAGTTGGATCGGATCTGTACTAAATGGGGGATCCTAGAGTCAGTAAAGGTGAGGATCCCTGCTACTTTGGAGACCCCAATGGACTGTAAGTTGAATGAGGTGGTTATTTACACCGAAGTATTGAACTGGGGACTTTGGTTCCCCTTGGATCCAGAATTTGTCACATATTTTCATCTGATCAAGTTATGTCCTAGCCAACTGAGCCCCAACGCTTGGTACACCCTCATATCCTGCATCATGTTGTCCATGCTATTTCAGATTCTACTCCCGATGGAGCAGTTTGCTGTTGTGGCAAACTTATGCAAGAACCATCAAATCCCCTTCTACCATTACAACATGAAAAATGACTTTAAAGTGGTGGATGACCTCCTGGAGTCCGAAAAACCTTGAAAGACGTAGCTTCTTTTTATTAGTAGGACTTGGGAGACCAACATGAAAATCAAGGCTCATACAAACCCAAGCCTTCTAACCACTCGTTAGAAGAGCACTAGTGATTTTTTCTTACCTTTTTCTTTTATCTTCTAAGTTATAATTTTTCTATTTTGACTAACTAATATTCATTCTCAGTTATTTCGAAGGAGTTTTTGGGCTCTCTAGAGGCGGGGCAGAATATTTGTGCCAAGCCGATAGCTTGAGATTCAGAGAACTGGGGGAATATATTTCACAATTGCTTCAAGTCATGCAATTTTGTAAGGTCTCACCTGTGGAACACCACAGACAGAAGAGATCTTACATATGAAGAGTTAACCACCCCCTACTAATGTGATCCTGAAGAGTACAGAGGCAAAGGATGCTAAGTTGTATCTTCCTTCCAGGGCCAAAGCCCTTAGCAAAATGAAGATTAAGAAAATGAAGGCCACAACAGACTTAGCCCAAACAAATATAGAGGGGACCGATTCGGAGAATCAAGGAGATATCAATGCGGCTTTGCTAAAAGAAGTGGAGGTAACTGTAAAGGAAGACGAAGGGTCAAAGAACCCACAAAGGCCTCCTAAAAAAGACAAGAAACGCAAGGCCAACAGTGATGTGAAGGCTGCTAAGAAAAAGAAGGTCACTCTGGGAGCATAGATAATCCTTCGTCCAACAGAAGTCCCTCCTCCAGCTCCTGCCGACCCCATTTTACAAGAGGAAATTCCAACAGATCTCTAGTTCAGACAGGTTGTCGATGATGGAAATGATGAGGTGGACCTTGAAGACTTTCAAGACATTAGTATTTACTTTAATGATCTGGAGAAAGATGATTTTGCAGGTCCATACCGTCCTCCCAACTCCTCTAACATGGTAACTTATAATGGTAAATCCTACTCTATATCTGGAGAACAAGACACCTTGAGTCATGCTCTCTTAGGCTATATCCGACCAGTACTCGACCTGGAGAGGCGGGTAAAAACTCAAACTGGAATTATTAATTCTCTAACAACTAACAAACAAAGCTTGTCAGATAATCTTCCTAGTGCTCAACAAAGCATAGAGGTGCTGAAGAAAGAAAAAGAAGATTTGGTGGCCAAGCTGATTGCATCGGAGGCTGTCAATACTGAGCTACAAACCAAATACTCCAACCTGGAGACCTCTTCTTCACAAAACCTCACAGCCTAAATGAGAAATTGAAGAATAGGGATGATATTATCCAAACTTTATCCAACGAGAAAACCAAGTTGGAGAGCACTGTTCAAGAGAAGATTGAAGAGAATGAAGCCATGGTACGCCAACAAAAACAAGTTGTTACCATGGTGGACTCCCCAGGGAAGAGAGATGACGGGATCAATCCGATATTGGTGTTGCTGTTTCATGAGACCTTTCCTAAGCGGACCCTTAGTCCCTTATGAAAATATGTGAAGTATGAGGACATCCCATTCCATACTCTTGCAGATGGAAACAAGCGCAACTACTCTAGTGGAATAGATTCTACAATTGATGATGATGAAGGAACGAGTGGGAGTTCAAGTGCTGAACTCAAAATCCCCGAGAAAGATTGTGGTGAAGCAAAATCTGAAGGGAACAAATCTTAAGGTTTTATTATGTAATTTTTACTTTTTGAAATACTAAAATCCTTGGATGGCCAAGGAATTTTTTGTACAACTGATTGGTTTGAGTCCGACCAGGTTTAGTTATTCAATTTTCCTTTTGTTTAATACTTTTTTAAATATTTCATGGCTAATATTTAAGTAGCCCCTAGAATTTTAGAAGTGTTGAATCGAGAGCATTCAATATATGCGATCACATGTGTTTAATAATTGTGACCGAGTGTTAAACATATCCGACCTACTCAAGAAAAATTGAGAACCGGGGTGTTGAATAAGCAATTTATATTCGAGTTGAACTGAAATAAAATCACACCATACTTTTGAAGAAAACATCATGTATTATTGAAAAAATCTGGACACCTCATTAAAATCTCTTTGCGCCACCAGGGTAGGGTATGCCCCATAATATTTACATTGGTAATTAATAAGTAAATATTTACAAATGAACATTATTCTAAATATAACCTCGGATTCTCAATATTCCATGGATTCTTTAGAGATTTTCCTTCTGTGTCTTGAAGCCTATATGTCCGTGATTTGACAATTTTACAGACCACATAAGGGCCTTCCCAGTTCGGAGCCAATTTACCGAACTACTTCTCCATTGTATGCAATAAGACTTTTCTTAAAACCTTATCTCATGTTTGAAAATATCTTCTTTTGAATTATGAAGCAAATTTGATTCTCATCAAGCCTTGGTAGTGTGTGTTCTCGAATGCGCTTTAGCCATTTTTTCCTCTATTTAAGTCCAACGGATTCCTAATTGTTACATTATTAGCCTATTCGGAATAGTTTTGGACCATGTGTGATGGTAAATTAGCCTATATGGGAGTAATTGCATCCATGCCATATACCAAAGCAAAAAGATATTCTTGTGTAGCAACTAGATGAGTAGTTCGGTAGACCCACAATACTTCTTGTAAATAACGTAGCCATTTTCCTGCAGCTCCCTCCAAATTCTTCTTTAATCCGGAAAAGATGGTTATATTTGTAACCTCAACTTGGCCATTTGCTTGAGGGTATAAGGGAGAGGAAAAACAATGTTGAATGCCTGTGGAGGTATAAAAGGCTTCCATGGCTTTGTTATCAAACGGTGGCCCGTTGCCTGTAGTAATCTTTTGAGCAACTCCAAACTGACAGCATATGTTGGATATGATGAATTTAAGAATGGCTTTCAAATTGGTTCCTGTTAAAGGAGTTGCCTCTATCCATTTAAAAAAATAATCAATAGCGACTATAATAGTTCTACATCCACCGGATGTCATGGGAAGGTGCCTAACTAAATTTATTCCCTACCTGGCAAATAGTATTGGTTCAAAAATAGATTCGATAGGTACTATTGGCACATGAATTTCATTCCCATATTTTTGACAAGGATCATATTTCTTCACCATTTCTTTAGCATTTACCATTATGGATGGCCAGTAGTATCCGGCTAATAAGACTCTTCGGGTGAGCACCCTATAGTGATAGTGTGCTGAGCCTTCCCCATCATGTAGTTCAGACAATACAATATGGGATTCCTCAAACCCTAAACAGCGTATGAGAGGCATGATGAAAAAATTTCTGTAAAAAACTTCTCTTATTATTAAGAAACCATGAGCCTTGTACTTCATCTTGCTTGTCACAACTTTGTCCGAAGACAATATCTCATCGGGAATATATTGGAAAATGGTGTATCTCCAGTCTTTAAGTTGAATAATAAGTATGCTCATATTCTCTTCATTCTCTTTCTTATGATCTATCTGTATAGATGGACATTCTTGTACTAGAATCCAGGGGTAAGATTCAGAATAGGCTATGGTTGCCAATGAGTCTGCCAAAGTATTCTCTGATCTGGGAATGTGCTCATAGCAAACACCCTCAAAGTTGGCTGCCACTTCTTTTAACATAAGCAAATACTTGATCAACTGTTCTTTCTTAGATTCAGACCGTCCTTGAGCATGGTGGATGAGTAATTGAGAGTCACTCATTAACCGGACTCTCTTAGCGCCACATAAAAGAGCTAGCTTAAAACCTGCTATGGCTGTTTCATACTCAGACTCATTGTTGGACGCCCTGAACCCAAATATATAGCTTGCCCTTCTGAATTAGGTTTTGGACCTCTTGTTTCAATGTTATGCAATCTTGAGTATCACGTCCTATGTTATTGTGATATTGGCAAAAACAAGTGTTTCGGTTCTCTATGGGGACTACCATACTGTCGGATTTCGAAAGTGTACTTTATTCTTGGGTTTATCATAGATTATAGTTATATTCTTCCTCAATTCAGCGAACCATTCAGGCTGGACCCATGGACCCCTCTTACTTCTGGTTTGTTGGCTCTGAGTTTGGTTGGACTGACTTTTCTTGGACGGGTTAGACCCTTGTCTGGTCTCCTTTTCCTTGTAACCGGATTGGTTAGTAACTGGAAGAGTTGTTGTAGTGGTGGACCTCACCTGACGGTGCACCTTTGTTTTCTTTGTTTCTTCAACATTGATCTATTTTCCCACTTTGTTAAATAAACCACCCCAGCTCATAACCTTTTTCCGAGTCACAGAATCAGCTAAATTCCCCGGATTCAATCCTTGCCTAAGGAAAGAAATTGCCACCTGTTCAAAGCAATCTGATAGCCCATTATCTGTATTCACAAAACGACCTATGTAATCTTTCAAAGACTCATTTGGTTCATGTGCGCAATGGATAATGGTGTCCCCATTATCCTTCAGTTTCTTACTCCAAACAAATTGCATCCGGAAGGCAACCCAAAATATATAAAAGTTTATAATACATCCATGGGGTAAACTATTATACGATTTAAGAGCACTCCCTGTAAAATTTTGGAAGAAAGCTCTGCACAAAAGCTTATCATCGTCATCAAATTTCATCTTTGAGCTATCAAACCTTTTAGGAGGATGTTCGGAGAGTATTTTTGCGAACAAAGGCGATTACCTCCAGTTCTTATTGCGATTGAAAACAATATCTTCATTAGGAGTTGCAAAATACATGGTTCGGACTGGAAGGCAAAGAGAGTAATCAACAATTGGTCAACATGCTTGTGGGATGATCTTTTACCTTGGTGTCTCTTGAGCCTACCATGTTTGTCCCTCTTGCTCGAGTGCTTTTTAGTTAACCTTATATTTTTTCTAGATCTCCCTTCATCACAGCTTGAAGATAGTGATTCTTTAAGTTCTGTCTCATTTGAGGAGCTGCTAGAGGATTCAGATCCAGAACTTTCAACAAGATTAGATCGGTGTGTTTTCTTTGAACTGAGGCGAGTCTTCAAATATGGCTCATTTTCCCCAGGATCATCAGTGTGATGAAGTATTGACGCTCCAGATTTCTCATCAATACATTTTTCTGCTTGTTTTATGGCTCTTAACACCTCTATTTCAGCCTTCAACTGGTTTCGCTCCTCGATGGTGTACTCCTTATTTTCCTTTGCCCGTTCCACCTTCCACATATGCTAACCCTAATTTTATTATATTTACTAACATGCACTATATATCAAGCCTTTTGTTTTTACTTACCTACTTGATGAATATATTATTGAGTGAAGAAACATCTTCAAAAGCTATGCAAAGCTATTATGGCAATGTACGCATGAGATGTACCTATGTAAACTAAATTATAATTACATAATAAAATCATTAGTTGATGTGGTTAAGATTGTTAGCTAGGGTTTGGAGTATGATGTATTAGCATATATAGAGCCTATGGTACTTTACAACTACTGAATATACATATGAAAGATATACGTTATTTTCCTCACACTTTTTTCATTACTCTGAGATCTGATAATGGCACTGAGTGTATCAACCGAAACATGTCATTTTTTCTGTCCAATCTTGGTATTGTCCATCAAAGGAGTTGTCCTTATACTTCTCAACAAAATGTCAATATGGAAAGAAAACATAAACACCTACTTGGAACTGCCAGGTCCCTCGTGTTTCAATCTAACCTTCCTAAATGCTTTTTTGGGGGAATAAATACTCACAGCTACACATTTTATTAACTGGAAATCATCTATGGAGATGTAAACATGAATACTACCTAATATATATAACCTTAAGGTTTTTGGATGTTTGTGTTTTGCTTTTATCAAACCGAGAATTCATGATAAGTTTTCCCCTATAGCTTATCAAAATTATTTTTGTAGGATACAATCCACACAAAGGGGTTATAGGTTATATAATTTACAGAATCATAAACTATTATTGTCTAGAGATGTTCCCTTTAGAGATGATATATTTCCTTATAAAACTAATGTTGAACATGATTGTATCCTTACTCCTGTTATAGGCTATTTTAATTAACAGAAAAAATGTACAGTCTAAACCAACAATGTTACCTAGTGACACTTTGTCATGTGATCATAGTCCCACAAATGGTAAATCTAATCCTTATAATACAAATGACAATATAATCCTGAATATTTTGGATGATAATGTTGTGCATATTAGAACTAGCACAAGAATTAAAGAAATGTCAATATGGGTTAAATAGTTATTTTCAAACATCTGATGACAAACATATACTTTCGAAACAACTTCATTTTCTGCACATTCTTCCAACTTTCCCTTACCTAAACAATATTGCCTTACATGCATCACATATAAATTATTTGGAAATGTGTCACATATCCAATCTCAATCTTATAAACATCATCCTAGATGGATCATAACCATGGAGAAAGAATTATCAGCTTTAAACTATAATGATAAAGGGGAGTTAAATGCTTTACCCAATGAAAAGGAGTCAATAGAAACTATACGGTGTTTAAAGGTAAAAGAAACGCTAATAGTACTACGGAAGTATTAAAGACATGACTTGCCGCCAAAAGATAGACGAAAGTAGAAAAAGAAGATTACAGTGACAATTTATTTTTAAATGTTAAGACTGTCACGGTAAGAATGTTTGCATTAGCAGCTTCAAAAGGAATGTTAGTAAATCAACTAGATATTAACAATCCATTCCTACATAGATCTTTAGAAGAGACTGAAGTCACGACCAGGTTTGCAAGAAAGATTAGATAATATGGTGTACACAATAGTAAAATCAATCTATGATTTGAAGTAAGCTTCAAAACAATGGAATCAAGCCTTGACAAAACCTCTAAGCAGACAATCATCTTTTCACTATGACACAATCTAATGTTGAAATGTTCATATTTATCTATATACATAACATATTACAAATCAGCAATTCTTCAGAACAAGTTGCGAAAGTAAATGTGTACTTGGATATTTTGTTTACTCTAAAAGATCTGGGAATTGCTAGGTTCTTCATTGGTACGAGAAAGAAGATATCTATTTAAATTAATGCAAATATGTTTTGGATATGCTTGCAGAGGACGACCTTTGATGCAAGCCTGCTAAGACACCAATGATTACTTGTGTAAGCTTTGATGAAACAAAATCTGATTGCTTGAGAACAAAGAAGGATAAAGAGATTGATTGAAAAATTGTTATATTTGAATTTAATAAGATCTGATATTACAACTACGGTTGAGCAACTTAGCCAGTTCGTTATGCCTACCAAACTACAAGTAGATGAAAGTAGATGACAACTTCACATTCGCATTGCCCAGCTGTTGCTATTTGTATCAAAATCTCATGTTCAAAATGAGTCTTTGCAACTTCTTTAGATCAGGTTGTTATATATTATTCAATATCGCATCAAATAATATATAACAAATCGCGGAAAAATAATTACCTTTTGTAGATTCATTTAATGAATCAACCGAAAACCAAGAACACTTACGGGTTTTCCTGCTGCTCTCCATCTAGTATTCTCTTCTGTTCCTTTGTAATCTTCAGCAATTCCACATTCCCCATAGATCCATTTATGAAATTGAGAAACCTGCAGAATCAAATTAGAGTAGAAGGAAAAGATTTCCAGACACTGAAGGAAGCAGCCGTATTTCAGATTAGAGTTTAGAGTGATGAAATACCTAAACCTAACCCCTTATTTATAGACTTTACAATGTGAAGCCCAACATTGTAAAGCCCATCATTTATTACTTCCTTGTGTCCCGGACAATAACCCGATAAATTAATAATTCAATTTATATCCCTGATTTACTAATTCATACTTAAGTGTTGAGATTTGGGCCCTCTTCATCACAGTGCCCAAATTCAACCCGGTTACCACATTTAAGCCCATAACTCCTTTTTACTCATAGGTCCAATTTAGTTAATTAAATAATTAACACGACTACTTTTAATTTGGACTTTCTTAAGACAATAATCGAATATGTTTATTTAGTATGTCGGTCCAAATTATTATTAGTCTATAAATATATTAAATAAATATATTCCAACAATCTCCCACTTGGACCGTCATATGCTACTCAAGAATACATATTCAACTTTAATGGGATCCATATATTCATTGTCAATGGGCAAATGGTACAACCCCGTACATGACTGATAACAATAAAGGACTAAAGACCTCTTTCTCGTAATGTGAACAATAGGATGCAACAGTAATCACATTACCATTATCAATCAATTACTTGGGCCAATTATGGAGCGTGGCCTAAGAGTAATACGGCTTGTAATCGTACATATCTACTATTAAATGGTTCCTACCTTTGGAGATCCAATACAGTACAGATATCAATAAATATTTCCAAGCATATATATATATATATATATATATATATATATATATATATTGCAATAAACTTTAATGTGCACAATACTGCAAAATATAACATCAGATCCTATTACAAACTCTCCCACTGAAACTAACAATCCTCTAAATCAACTACACTCATACTGAAGGTGTGTCCCTGGAAAACCTTAGGAAAAACCGCCTTTTTTAGGGGATTTGCTATCATGGAGTTTGTTCTGATGTGCTCTATACTTATCTGACCCATCTGTACTCTTTCTTTAACAGACATAAACTTTATGTCTATGTGTTTGGATTTAGACGAGCTCTTGTTGTTATTAGAGTACTGCACTGCGGAATTGTTATTGCAATATATCCTCATAGGGCCTTTTATCCCTTGTACAATGTGTAATCCAGTAACAAAACTCTGCAGCCACAGTGCCTGGTTTCATGCCTCAAAGCATGCAACAAATTCTGCTGCCATGGTGGACGATGCAATAAGTGTTTGTTTTACACTTTTCCAGGATATTGCACCTCCAGCCAATGAGAATATGTTGTCTGACGTGCTTTTTAATGTGTCTGCGCATCCACCAAAATCCGAGTCGGAATACCCAATGATCTCCAGTTTATCCGACTTCCTATATGTCAACATGTGCCCCTTTGTTCCTTGCAGATATCAGAGTACTCTTTTCACTGCTTTCCAGTGATCCTTCCCAGGTTACTAACATATCTCCCCAACATGTTTACAGCAAAGGCAATATTCGGCCTAGTACAAACTTGAGCATACGTTAAACTCCCAATTTCTGAAGCATAAGGGACCGTTTTCATTTCCTCAATCTCAAGTTTTGTCTTAGGATATCGACTCAGACTAAGTTTGTCACCCTTTGCTATAGGCGTTTGCAATCTGCCAATCTGTAACGTTGTAACACACTTTAATGTATGCCATTTATGGTAATCCAAGAATACCACGAGAACAATCTCGATGTATCCGGATTCCTAACACAAAACTGGCATCACCAAGATCCTTCATATCAAACTTGTCTGATAGAAATCTTTTTGTAGTGTGTAACAATTCCTTATTGTTCGAGGCAAGCAATATGTTATCCACATATAATATAAGAAATATGAAATTACTCCCACTGAACTTGTGATACACATAATCCTCAACCGAGTTGATCTCAAATTCATAACTGACTATCACCTCAAGGAATTTGTGATACCATTGACGAGAAGCTTGTTTAAGCCCATGAATGGATTTCTTAAGCCTGCAAACCAGATCTTTTGAGTTACTTTCTACAAAGTGTTCTGGTTGCATCACATAGATCGTTTCCTCAATATTACCATTGAGAAAAGCGGTCTTAACATCCATCTGATGAAGCTCAAGGTCAAAATGTGCAACTAATGCCATGATTGTTCTAAAGGAATCCTTCGTCGATACTGGAGCGAAGGTTTCTTTAAAATTAATCCCCTCACGCTGAGTATAACCTTTCGCTACAAGACGTTCTTTATGTCTTTCCACATTACCCAGGGAATCGCGTTTGGTTTTGTAAACCCATTTACAACCAATTGTCGTTTTCCCTTCAGGTAATGGGACAAGATCCCATACCGCATTATCCTGCATTGATTTATACTCTTCTTTCATAGTGTCAATCCACTTTTGAGATTCAGAGCTTGCCATGGCCTGTTTGTAGGATGAGGGATCATCTACAGTTCCAGCACATAACTCATCATGCTCCTGAAGATATACTATAAATTTTGGACCTATAGTACTCTTCCTTTCTCTAGTGGACCTTCTTAATGGCACTATTTCCTCCTATTTTACTTCTTGAAGAGGTAGAGTTTGATCATTATGAACGATGTCATTTTGATTCCCTCGTGGAAGATTATTTTGAGGTTCCTCTTGTTCTACCTGAATCATATTTGTATCCTTGTTAGAACCCTCAAATAGAGCATCAGTGTTAATGTGAGGATTACCTTGTTCTAATGGGATCGAAATGATTGGCATTACTGCCCAATCTTCAGATATTTCAGTATCTCTATTAAAACCTTCATGAATCTTTATGGATTCTTCCTCAAAATCCATATATGTTGCCTTATTGTTCCCCCCAAACTCAACATCCTCTAGAAACTTGGTCGTTCCTGTCTCAAATATTGTACCACTGAGAGAATCATAAAACTTAAACCCTCTGGAATGTTCGGAATAACCTATGAAGAAACAACTAATTGTTTTTGGGTCCAGTTTTTTTTCTTGAGGTTTGTAAGGCCTCGCCTCAGCTGGACAACCCCACACATGCAGATGCTTTAAATTAGGTTTACACCCGTTCCAAAGCTCATATGGAGTCCTAATAGTAGCCTTTGTGGGTACTCAATTGAGTATATAAGCGGCACATTTGATGGCTTCCCTCAGAGAGATAATGGTAGAGATGAGTGACTTATCATGCTTCTAACCATATCTTTTAGTGTTCGGTTCCGTCTCTCAGATACACCGTTCATGCGAAGTGAACCGGGCATAGTGTATTGAGGGACTATTCCACACTTCTCTAGGTACTGTGCAAAGGGTCGTGGATGTTGTTCACCCGATCCGTCATATCTACCATAGTATTCACCATCACGGTTAGATATAACGGTCTTAATGCTCTTACCAAGTTGTTTCTCAACCTCGGTCTTAGAAGTTATGAGCTTGTCCAAGGCCTCAAACTTTTCATGAAGAAGATATAGGTAACCAAAACGAGAGTAGTCGTCGATGTATGATATGAAGTACCGCTGCCCGTTCCACGATTCCTGTGGAAACGGTCCACAGATGTCGGTATGTATCAACTCTAGGACTTCTTTTGCTCTATATGCTCCTAACCTTTTAACTTTGGTTTGTTTCCCTTTGATACACTCGACGCATATACCGAAGTCAGAGTAATCAAAGGGGCCTAATAAACCTTCAATAACAAGCTTGTCCATCATAACTTTGGATATGTGACCTAATCGCTTGTGCCCAGTTTAGAAGATCTTTCAGTTTAGTAATTTTGTTTGGTGTACGTTGTGTATTCATAGAAATATTTTCATTATTAATAGTATTCAATAAATACAAATTATCCTCTTTAATCAAATTTTCATTTCCAACAATCATATTATTTAGAGAGAATATAAAACAATTTTTCCCATCAAGCAAGAGTAACCTTGCAAGTCTAAAACTAGAAAAGAAATTAAGTTCCTTCGAAAAGTGGGAACATACATTACATCCTCTAAAAATAATACATGTCGAGTGGAAAGTTTTAAAGAAAAATCACAAATAGCTAAAACATCACATTAGCTCATGTTTGCCGTGAAATTGATCTTTCATCATCACTTAGCATCCTGCTCTTTGACGTACCCTGCAAAGAAACACAAATATGAGTTGTTGCAGCCGAATCAACCCACCAAGTATTCCTTTTCACGGAAATTATATTACTTTCTGAAACAACCAAAGATGTGGGAGTATTTTTGCTTATCATGTAAGCCCGGCGTTTCTCACAATCCTTCTTCAGATGTCCTTTCTCTTTGCAGAAAAAGCATCAACCTACAGTCGATTCCTCAAGATTTTTCTTCTTTACCGGACCTTGACCTGGTCCTTTGCCATCTGATTTCCTCTTAGGTCCTGCCTTATTTGGTGATATAATCACATTAGCCTCAGGCGTTGTGCCTTTAAGTATTTCCTCCTCCTGTGCAGCGTGGGAAATCAACTCATTGATATTCCACTTTTCTCGCATGCAGTTATAGGTGGACTGGAAATACTTAAACCAGTCTGGCAGCGAATGAAATGTGAATCCCACGATGCATTCCTCAGGTAAGTCTAAACCGATCACCTTTAACTTTTGGCCAATCATCAACATTCCCAGAATGTGCTCCTGGATTTTACCTTTGTCATTATACTTTTTGGTAGCTAGCTCGATGAGCAAACGCTGCATCTCTACATTTTCATTTTTGGCAAAGGATTTCTCAATCTCCGTGAGAAAGACCGAGGCAGTGATAACACCTTTAGGGACATCCTCACGCAATGCTACTGGTATCCCCTGTAACAAGAGCGCCATGCATAACTTATTTGACCTTTCCCACTTTTCATCAGCCTTAGTTTCATCCGGTATACTTTCCGGACTAAGGGGAGATGGTTTGGGAGTTGATAATGCATAGTCGTAATCATGTACAGATAAAAACAACAACATTTCTTCCTTCCACAATTGGAAGTCCGAACAATCCAACGTCGGTGGATGATTCCCCAATAAATTGTAACCAATGGATACTATAATAAGAACAAACAACACAAAGCACATTTAGCATATTGACATATATCTGAAAACATATGCATGAACATGACAAATACATGTAAAACATAAAATTCATTGATAATAGCTACCGGAGGGCAAATCATACTAACATGCAATTTTATGAGTTTGAGAAAAAAATAGCATGATCATTATTTTAATTTTCTAAGTACCAATGAGACCTTCCGGAGGGCCGATGTCATTTACTTAAAATTAAAATCAACACAACAACTATTATCTGTTATTTTCTCTCGTTCATAATTAATTTAAATCCAAACGTGAACCTTCTGGAAGGTCGGTAATACTTGAATTTAAATTAATCCCCGAATATTTCGAAGCCTATGACCCTTAAGAAAATTAATTTTAACCTTCTGGATGGCCGATTAAATTAATTTCTTAATTTCACTTACCAGTCTACGAAACCTTAGTCATGCATTGTCATTTAAGCATTCACACACATACAATTTAATTCACAAACAAATATACAAAAAAATATGTCAAATGCATCATATTTGTGAAATATCTTGCTTCAAATATTTTTAAATTAATAATACTATTAATTTAAAAATAAAAATAAAAAAATTAATTTCGGAAAAGAAAAAAAAATTATTTATTGAACTTAACAACAGCAGCAGCCTGCACGTGCAGCAGGCTGCTGCAAATATTAAGCCCTGCTGCAATTTGCAGCAGCTTACTTACCTGCTGCAATTTCCAGCAGTGCTGCAAGTCCTGGGCGGGCCCGGCTTGCAGCGTCCATTGCTGCAAATTTATTTGCAGTAGTGCTGCACGTCCTGGGCGGATCCATCATGTATTCATCATACTGTTATTATTGTTTGGATATGTTTGATGTCCCTATTCTTGGGCAGGTTACGGTGTTTATCGCCGGACAGCCTTCGATCAACGTTAACATCAGGGCTTAAACTGTCGATGAGTCACTGTCCCAATAGTTTTGATTTTAATCGTCATTTTAGGGTTGATTGGATGCTAATTTTGGGAGAAAATTTCCAGACATCAATAAACCCTAATTTTACCCGGAAAAAAAAACCCTAAACTATCAAAATTGCAATTTACTCATTATAAAATATGTGTTTCAATACAACTAAATCACATAACATGCTTTTCATACAACCCCTAAATCCATGCCCTATTAATTCAATTCACACATAATCCCAATGACATAGATTCTTTACGATTAAGAAAAACATGCATCTTTACCTATCAATACATAATTCGATTATTCTACCGAATCCAAAAAAAAGGTTAACTTGGCTCTGATACCAATTGTTATATATTATTCAATATCGAATCAAATAATATATAACAAATCGCGAAAAAATAATTACATTTTGTAGATTCACTTAATGAATAAACCGAAAACCAAGAACACTTACGGGTTTGCCTGCTGCTCTCCATCTAGTATTCTCTTCTGTTCCTTTGTAATCTTCAGCAATTCCACGTTCCCCCAGAGATCCCGTTTATGAAACTGAGAAACCTGCATAATCAAATTAGAGAAGAAGGAAAAGGTTTCCGGACACTGAAGGAAGCAGCCGTATTTCAGATTAGAGTTTAGAGTGATGAAATACCGAAACCTAACCCCTTATTTATAGACTTTACAATGTGAAGCCCAAAATTGATAATTCAATTTATATCCCTGATTTATTAATTCAGGCTTAAGTGTTGACATTTGGATCATCTTCATCACAGTGCCCAAATTCAATCTGGTTACCACACTTGAGCCCATAACGCTTTTTTACCCATAGGTCTAATTTAGTTAATTAAATAATTAACTCGACTACTTTTAATTTGGACTTTCTTAAGACAAAAATCGAATATATTTATTTAGCATGTCGGTCCAAATTATTGTTAATCTATAAATATATTAAATATATATATTCCAACACACATCTTTAAAAAGGCCAAAGCTATTTCCCCCATGAAAATTATCATTTCTTCCATAATTTGAGATCTCTAAAACACTTGAAACATGATATTACTAGTTTACCTTTGTTTTGTATTCAAATTTAATATTATGTACCATTAGTGAAATAGATTGCCCTACTCTGTAAAAACATAACATTAAACCCTTTTTAATCCTACATATCTAATTTTGGCAACTTAAATTAACCCTAAACCCAAAAAACATCAGTTTTATTGAAGATTGAACGGCGTTCGACCAAGGAAAATCAAGAATCTCATTCCATGAAGGAGAACAACACTGAAGCGCCGAATAAGGTATTTTAATGTCATTTTTTCGTTTTAGAATACAGTAATTTGAGCACTTCCCGATTTCAGCATTCCCGATTTCAGCATTTCTGGGCATAACACAACTGATTCCGAGTCAGTATCTCAGAATCAGTTGTTTTATGCAAACGCAACTGATTCCGAGATAATGTCTCGGAATCATTATCTTACACAAACAATTGATTCCGAGATACCCTCTCGGAATCAGTTGTTATGTTTCAGTAGACAACTGCAAAATCATCAACACATTACTTTTTAATCATGCAGGAATTTCATATATCTTCGGAACCTGAAATTGCATCCCCTTATCATTCTAACGATGATGTTATATATCCGGATCTCACCGACGCATTCACTACGCAAGCGTTCTACACTAAAGCTGAACTTACGGAAGGGGTATTAACAAAGGGTCGAGAGTTGAAATATTCTATGATAGTAAGTAGGTACGACTCTGGAAATTATGGGAATACTTCTCGATTGTTTTATTCTTGTGAAAAATATGGGAAACAAAGGTTAAAACAAAAGGCACCTAATGTGAAGAGAAGAAAGTCAAGTACGAAAAAATAGATTGTCCTTTTATACTAAGAGCTCATCCTTTTGACAATGATCTATGGTATTTGGTAGTTGCATGTGGTAGGCATAATCACCCTCCATCGGAATATTTAGAAGGTTGTCCTCAGGCAGGAAACTAACTTCGGCCGAAGAAGATTTGGTGAAGAAATTATCAATACGCGGTGCCACTCTTCGTAACATTTTACCCGCCTTAAAGGATATTAATCCTCATAACGTGTCTAACATGCGTAACATTTACGATGCTAGACAAAAACATCGAACATTGGAAAAGTGTGGTCAATTACAACTTCAATATTTGTTGGGTAAGATGAAGGAGAAAAATTACATTGAATGGCATAGAACGGGAAGTGAAGGGTCTCAAATAATCACCGAATTATTTTTTGCACACCCGACGTCTATCGATCTTCTTAGGACATTTCCGGAGGTCCTTATTATGGATAGTACGTATAAGACGACGAGATACAAGATGCCATTGTTCGAAATAGTTGGAGTTACGTCAACCAACATCATATTTGCGATTGCTTTTGTTTTTTTGAGTCACGAAAAGGTCGAAAATTACATGTGGGCGTTGGAACGTTTGCGATTGCTCATGTCGGAAAACCATTGTGCTTTACCTAATATTATGGTGACGGGTAGGGAATTGGAATTAATGAAAGCAACTGACATTATATTTCCGAAAGTGACACACATGCTATGTAGATGGCACATTGAAAAAAACATCGCAATGAAGACTAAAAAATATTTTACGAATGAAAATGTATTCAACGGATTTCAAGCATCTTGGAATAAAATTGTTTATTCGGACATCGTAACAAAGTTGAACTCAAACATTGAGTGTATCAAAGAAGAGTACAAGGCATACCCCGGAGCCCTGGATTACACTTAAACATGGCTCAAACCTCCTTACGGTGAAAAGTTTATCTATGCATACACTAACAAATCGAAGCATTTCGGCAACAACACAACGAATCGGTAAGCTAAAATAGTTTAATGTAATGCAATTATGATAATATTTACTCATTTTAAATAAACATATGTTGTCATAAATAATAGGGCGGAGAGTTAGCATTCGACCTTGAAACGGTACCTCGGGACAGGTTTGCTAACATTTGATGCATTTGGGGTAGAGTCGATTCCTTACTAGAGATGCAACACATGAACATAAAAGCATCGCTTGAAAAATGTACGTTTTTCTCCCAGTTTGAGTATGATGCTTGGATATTCGAGGTTATTAGTAGTTCCACAACGGAATTTGCTCTTAAAATTATGAAAGAGCGATACGAGAGGGAGAAACAAATAGGGAGTGATAAAGCGGAATGCGGTTGTGTTATTAGAAGCACTCATGGTTTGCCATGCGCATGCGAGGTCGGTTTATTAATAATGCAGCACTGTATGTTTGATCCAAGTATGGTCGACAAGAGGTGGACAACGTTAAGGATTATGAAGCACAATGCGTATATAGAAGATGATTTCGTCGAGGAAGAAATAACAACTATTGGTTCTCTAATCCGTGGGTACGATCGCGATCGTCGACTACATATCATAAGGAAAATCCGAGAAGTTCTAGAACCTAGAAGATCCAGCGCCATTCCACCCGTAGAGAAAGCTAAGACTAAAGGTAGAGATAGTAAACGTACTAAAGACAATTCAACGAAGAGTGAATTATCGGGATTCGAACATGCGAAGCTAGGAAACAGTTTGAACACACCGTCGTATGTAAGTGATATTTCCCCAGCTTCAATCCAAAACACTGTTCGATCAATACTGAGTCAAACAAAAAGTACACCATGATAAGTCCAAATTCTACATGCTCCCCGGACAAGGACAGATCGGTCCAAGCTCTCCGGACCGGACAGATCACTTCGAACACTTAGCCCAAAGGACTGTTCGAACTATGACAAAAGTATTAAAAAACCTAAACACTACTTGACTAAGCTACTTGCTCTCCTACTTAGAGCTCATGGGTCTTTTAACATGACCCGGGTCCATTTAACATGACCCGAAAGCCCATAAGGGCCCAAACATGAGGGTATAAATACCCAACCACCTGCATTAAGTGTGGGTAATGAGAATTAACTGCTACCAGCCAGCTTAATTATCTCTCTACTCTCTACACTAAAAATAAAACACTCACATACTACTATTAAACACCAAACAAATTACAAGTGTTTTAAGTTTTGTCTTTTGTCACACTATCCGGATTGAAATAACTAAGGGCTATTTAAACTCTAACCGGAGAACTTAAACACTCTCACTATGAAATAACTAAAGGCTATTTAAACTCTAGCCAACAAAATTGGAACAGACTATGAAAGAATATGAGAATTGCATGAAACAAATATATTCATTAAAATAACTTAAAGTGCCGTGGCCTTCCAAGGACTTTTCAAATTGTCAAAAACAGAACAGAAAACCTATCCGGTCAGTTGCCGGACACGATTACAAAAAATAATGCCTTGGCCTTCCAAGGACTTTAGTTTGGATAACTAAGTAAAAACTGAATCATGAATTAAGGCTGAGCCTTAGAAGATGGCTCACCTTCATCTGTCTTTTCCTTCCCTTTGAAATCACTCTTCTCTTCGCAGGTTTCTCCCCGGTGTGTTCTTCGTCATCTGAGGAATCGCTAGAGTAGCCATACCCGTCGCCTTCAGCCATCGTATGATACAGGAGGTCTTCAGGCTCAACATGAAGCCATAAATCCCCCAGGTTCTTCTTCGGAAACTTCTCATGGAAGAGTAGGACCATGCCAGAATTCACCTTGGCATACATCTCCTCCTGAGTGTCGATCACATTATTGGCATAAGCATCGATCTTGGCTTGAATCTTGGCCTCCTGCTCCTTTAGCAAAGTCGCTTTCTCCTCGGCAGCCTTAGACACTGTATTCTCAAGAGCGATTTTATCATTGGTCAGGTTGGTGATGATTTGATCCATAGCTTTGGATTCTCCCTTTGAGGTGGTAAGGTCTTTCTCCATACCGGACAGCTTCTCCCGGAGCTCTCTAATGGTGTCCTCTAAATTAGAGACTTTTTTGGTGCTTGCCTCTTGCTTTCTCTTCAACTCCTCGGTTTCCTCCTTTAAAATGTCAGCATTGGAAGTGGCAGTGCGAAGGTCATCGGACAGCCTCTCTTTGTCAGACTTGAGATCTTTGATGATATCGGCCTGGTTTCGGACTTGTTTCTCCAACACAAGTACAGGCTGAACGTTGCTTAACAAAGAGTGGGCTATGGGATCCCTTTCACTAGAAACGATAAAAGTCTTACCATTAAAAGTGACCGTGTTGGAGGTGCTTGGAGGAAGGTAAGGCCCGACAAAGTCATCTCTGGGAAGATTGAGGAAGTATTCACCAAGCTCACCAAGACCGGTGATGTCTACTCCATCAATATTGATACCTCCCCCCTCAACCTCATCGGTATGAAAGTTACCCGGAATCTCCTCGGCATGCGTTGGGTCAGTATGATCAGCTTGGAGAGAAGGCTCCGGAGCCCGGAGAGAAAGCTCGTCTCCCTTAGAAGTCTTTTTCTTCTTGACCTCCCGGTCTGTGCTTTCACTTCCTTGTTTACGATTTCTCTTGGAAGCCCTTAGAGGTTTTGGGAGGTTCGCTTCTTGCTTTTCAGCCTCTTGCTCCACCACTTCTAAGAGAGCAGCATCGATTTGGCTCTGCGATGGCCCCTCCGGGTCTATTGGAGCATCCTTCTCTGCATTAGCAGGGTTAGCACCACCCACCACCTTCTTGCCCTTCTTCTTCTTGCCTTTCATTTTTCTCGGGGCTTTGGCCCGGCTTGGCAGGAAGAGTGTCCCATCTGGTTCATGGGTCCTCTTAAGCACAACATCCGGAGGGGGCTGAGTGGTGAGCTCCTCCCAAGTCAAATCTCTCCGACTTGTGGTGTTCCACAAGTCAGACCTTGCCAAGTTGCCACTGGTAAAAGCAGCATGGAATCGGTTCCCCCACTTCTCCGCAGCCCAAGCATTGATATTGGAGCAAGTAGCCTGCCCGGCTTTCTCATAGTCACTGAACTCCTTGGGCAGTACTTCCAAGGCAAAAGTGAGACCCATTAGTTCGAACTACTTTAAAAAAAAAGAAACAAAAGAATAAAGGGGAAGACTTACAATCACTCCTCCACCTGCTTCCGAGAAGGCTTGGGTTCTCTCCAGACTTGATTTTTCTTCCATTCTCCCAAGCACCACTAACGAATAGGAACTGGGTCCTCCAATTCCTCTTCACCTCCAACAAATCATCAACAGCCTTGAAGTCATCCCCCATATTGAAATGGTAAAATGGGATGTTGAGGTTTCTGCACAGACTGGCCACAGCAGCGAACTCCTCCATTGGCAGAGGAATCCCGGAGAGCCTTGAGGCCATAATGGAGGCCATGAGGGTATGCCAGGCGTTGGGGCTCAGCTGGCTCGGACAGAGTTTTATCAGATGGAAGTATCTGACAATCTCTGGGTCTAAAGGGAATCTGATTCCCCAGTTGAATAGCTCCGTGAACATGACAACTTCGCTCAGTTTGCAGTCCATAGGAGTCTCCGGGTGTATGGGGATCCTGATCTTCACATTCTCCAGTATTCCCCATTTTGTACGCATCCGGCCCAGCTCAGCTGTGTGGATGAACACATAGTTGATTTTCTGCAGGGTGAGGAGATAATTAACGCTGACCTTGTGAAAACAAGGCCCCACTCTTCCCTCGAGGCTCTCCGGCAGATCCGGATGCCTCAAATACAATTTTTATTTGCCTTTGTCCTTCTTGGCAACTATTGCACTACTAGTCTGACCGGAGGGCTCAGACTCAAATGGAGCCTCTTCAATAATGTGTCCTCTATCTTACTCAAAAATTTTGAAAAACTTTCAGAATATTTTCAATGACTATAATCATTATAACCACTACATTCAGTGTCCATTTATCTTACTCAAAAAATTTGAAAAATTTTGAGAATATTTTCAATGGTTATAATCGTTACAACCAGCAAATTCGGAGTTTGTTGCTTCGTTTATGTGCGAAGGTATTAGTAACGACAATTATTTTTGGAAAACTCCTTTTCAATAGTTCTTTTGTTGTAAAATTTTAAAATGATATTTAGAATATGTTTTCTCTTCTTCAAACAAGTTGTAATGCTTGTAAAGGGAAGAAAATACCATTGAAAGATGTGGTTTAAAAAAAACAATAATTTTTAATTAGAGTAAATTTAAAGTGTTGGACAAAAGTTTTGAAGAAATGGAAAAATTTTAGTGAAAAAGGAGAATTTCTTTTAGTAGAGAGCCGCTTTTTTTTGTCTTTTTCTAATAGTTATCTTTTATATTCCGACAGTAATCCACTCGATATACCTGGATATACTTTTTAGACTACAGCAGTTGATTGAGCGGGTGTACCTGGCTACTAAACCGATCGACTGGATATACCTTGATGTGTTTTTTTTAGACTACAATAGTTGATTATGTGGATGTACCTGGCTACTAAACCGGTACTATTTTATTATATGTTTTGAATCCGATCAACCCATCTTTACCGGAATAACAGATAGTATAAAACGTATGGTTTTTCTCCTGAAATATATCCGTAAATTTCTATGGAGCTCTTTCAACCTATCTATTTAATGTTTTTATTTTGGAAATAAAAATTTATCCTGCGAGATGTATAACATATTAGCAAAATGGAGCTCCCAAGAGGGTAGCCGAGTTGGTTGAGTATGGCATTCTTATGACCAAAAGGTCATGAGTTCGAGTCCCTCTACATACGCTTTCTCGGCTGAGCCTGTCACCTTGTGTGGTTTACCTTCTGGCGTTGGTTTGCAGGCTATCGCGTCAGACTGAGGGTTTACCCTGTGCGCACTCATTGCACTCTGAGTAGCGGCTGCGGGTTCCCTCCGAAAAAAAAAAAAAAGAAAAATATTAGCAAAATGGACTCTATATAACTAAAAGGTTTAAAATTGAAGCTTTTTACAATATCAAATCAAGATGTGAATTTGATAGCACGAAACAAATTTCATAAGGTTTAGTAACTTATTTTATTATAAGGTCCGGAGAAATACAAATAAAAGCAAAAGCAAATCTTCCCAAGTAATTCGAAATATCATGTCGAATGATGTCCCTTTTAAACCAGGCGCCGGCATAGAGTAACACCATCACCAATCGAAACTTGTGAAACATCGACTCGAGGATCAGAAGCCAATCGAGCATTAAATTCCGAAATGTAGACCGTAGCTTCTCTTCTAGGCTCTGGAACATCTTCCTCTTTTTGAGCCACAAGACCAGACCACAACGTGTTGTCGTAAGCAATAGCACCTCCTACTTTAACAAGCTTTAGTAAAAGATCGTGGTAGTGGGTATAATTCTCTTTGTCCGCATCCACAAATGCGAAGTCGAACTGTTCATAGAGCTCTGTCTGCACGGCATGTTTAAAACGGTAATATTCTGACAAAGTTAGTTTGTAATATGATAATACCATAACTCGATGTTGCGTAAACACTTACAGTTTCAGACATTTTGGTCAAGACATAAAGAGCATCTGACTCTATAAAATTGATCTTATGTTCCACACCAGCTTTTTGTATAAACGGCAATCCAACTTCGTAGTATTCTCGATTTATGTCTATGGCCGTGATCTATCCTAACAAAAAATTTAAACAAACATAATATTCTTATTTTAGAAAATAAAACTCGAAAGTAAACAAAATAATAATAGACACCTGACCTGGCCATCATCAGGCAATGCAAGAGCAGTAGACAGTAAAGAGTAGCCAGTGAAGACCCCAAGCTCTATTGTTCTTTTGGCATTCATTAATTTCAGCAACATTGATATGAACTGCCCTTCGTCTACTGGTACACTTATCACGCTTCTGCAGTACAAAGATTCAAAATTTTACTATATATCAATTAGTAATTTGAAAATTGAGTCCAAATCCGGCTCGGGTTTAAAACTTAAAACTCGTTTAGTTTAAGCAGAAACCAATATAGTTCAAATTTAATTTTCGAACTGAGCTCCAACTTCATATTCAAGTTCCAAAAAAAACAAGCTTACAAATTCTTATATTTGTCTTCTGTGGCTTCTCTTAGCTCTTTAAGCTGCTCGTGTTCTCTGTGATATGCGAGTCCATAGATGTACTGACAACCAATCAAATCACAAATTATGAGTTAATCACTGAAATAATCATTTCATTTCATTTATATTAGAAAATTTATTTGGAAATTTTATATTACATTAACTTACATCTTGAAGAGCAACACTTTGGAGGATACACTTTTCTACTCCGGCAGCCATAGATCTTTCTTCGCAGACCTTGTTTTTTCTTTTCCCTATCAAACTCAATTACTTTGTGAATACAGAGAAACCAAGTGACGGTCTTTAAATAGTTTGATCAGGAATAGATCCCGAGCTAAAGACGTATTTGAATTTACTACGTCCAAACAATTATTGTTTACTGTAATAATAGAATAAAATTTTAAAATAATAATACATGGCCAATTAGTTATAAATATAATTATTTTTAATATTTTGACTAATTTTATTAAGCTTAATATATTTGATTCTCTTTTTTTATAATATTTTTTGATATTTTTTATTCTTTTTTTTATTATTTATTAGTTTTTTTAAAATGGAAATTGTATTTAATAATTCTATTATATTTGATGTCCAAATTTTTTATTTTTTTGGAATTCAAAATATTTGAAGTGTTGATGGACCAATAAATTATGGTTAGAATATTTACAAGTCATTGACGAGTATCAAAAAAGGACTAACGTAGGTTTGTCCAAAACA
This sequence comes from Limnanthes douglasii subsp. nivea, assembly GCA_036936605.1. NCBI lineage: Eukaryota > Viridiplantae > Streptophyta > Magnoliopsida > Brassicales > Limnanthaceae > Limnanthes > Limnanthes douglasii. The sequence continues at coordinate 216,108,734 of JAUPFV010000004.1, forward strand.
TTTTAACATTGGCTCGAATATTAGACGCCTTTTTGAAGCACTCATTGCCTTTGTCGAAGCATTTGTTAGTATTTGTTGAAGACTATTTTTTATCTTTCTTGCTTGTCTGGAGTTTTATCTTTGCATCTGAAATGGTTTTAGAATGTTTCAATTTTTGTTGATTGTAGTTGAGTAACTCTTTTAGTCTTTGGTGTCTGTGGTCAACGATGAAGTAAAGACTCATCATATTCTATGAAGTGTTGCTATTGTTTTAGCTTTTGAGGTGGTTAGAGTCTGCATCAGTCGATGTACTTTATTTTATTTTTTTGGTTTTGATTTATTTATTGAAATTCCTTAAGTAGCTTATTTAGTCTTTATTGAAGACTAATGTTAAAGGCTAAATAGGTATATAAAATTATGTTTGGATCTGTTAGTCACTGATAGTCAATGTATATGTTTTGTCGAACCTATATTGGTGTGTATAGTTTATAAGTGAAACATTTTATGGTAATGTGGTCTTTGGATTTAATTTTGTTTGCAATTGGTCATATTTTTGAAGATGGATAATATGTTTGCATTATTTGGTTCAAAATTCAAGTATCTGTCAAAACTTTACACGTGTTGGAAGCGGTCTCTTATAAGAATGTGAGTGCACCCTCTTTGGCTTATACAATCTTGACCTTTCATAATTCTTCAAATCCAAACCGTTCATCCTCCAAATCAATGTACACCATAAAATACAAAAATATGGTTTCAATTAAATCATATCTTATATATAAATACATCATTCCTTCCTATCTAATTTATTTTCTTCATATCTTCATACAACATTTTCTTCTCATTCTTTCTCCGTCTTTTTATTTTACTAAGGCTATTCACTCGTTTGTGAAGTTGTAATTTCTAATTTAACAATATTTAATTTTTTTCCTTATAAAATGGGTAGAATAAGCGAAGGTAGTGAGATTTCTGATAGTGAGCATGATCGGACTATTTGTTCATGTGGGGTCAGTTCCTCTAGTTTTTTCGTCCACTTCGCCTACAAACTCAAAAAAAAGTTATAGTAAAAAAAACAATAACCGTTAAAAGTTGTAATTCAATTTTCTTATCACTTTACCCTTTTGATCAAGAAGGAATGAGTTTTTTAGTTGCAAGAGTGGTAATAAATATGATCATATTGCTAGCCGATATATTTTGTTGGTAAACTAAGCATCTTTGAATTATTTGCAAAAGAAAAACATTATTGGTTTTCCGTATCGGTATCTTACCCCAAAGAAATGTGACAAAAAACTTGATTGGAAAATTTATCTTTGTGTCAAAGTTAAGTTTTTAATAAACGAGAAAAATCCTTGTTCATGGGCTTTGATTTCTTCTTGTTGAGTTCTTTCTAGGAGACAAATATTTTCCTAAGCCATCTTGATCCAAACTCTTATAATCTAGTACTTACATGATTTTTGGGCAAGTGAATTCATTATTGTTTACAAAAATTTTGGGAGAAAGACCAATGTGTCTTTCTATTTTGTGACCGAATCGTTCCCAAGACTATCAGTGATCTTCTCACTTATAACAAAGTATGGAAGGATAAATTTGTTTTTATCTCTTGCAATTTGGAGACCAAATATGGATATGAAAAGCCTCATGTTAGCTGAAGTTGAGGTCTCAAGCGTAAGGTTTCAATTTTTTGCCTCTTTTCTATTTTGTTTTTTCATTTTTTTGTTTGACTTTGTTGTCATCTTCTCCGTTTCAGCCCCCATTCTAGAGATATCATTTGATAGAAAATTATTGGCATATACTCAACAAAAGTATGTTATTTAGTGGAGGAGGCCGCCAAATGTTCTTACATTTACATCTTTAAATCATTGCTTGAAAATTTTGTTCATATCGGGTTATGGTTTAACCTTTATGTACTGTGAGGTTTCTCTGTTTGTGCATTTTCAAATGATGATGCTATGGATAATTCTTATTTTCTAAATATGAAATTCGTGAAGCAATCACGGAAGAATACATATATGAAGAAGAAGCATGTCAAGGACAAGGTAGTTGGGAAGAGTTTGACAACGAAACTGCGCAACACAACCAAAATCTAAGGCTTATAGAAGATGTCTTCTAATTTTTCGAAGGCCAAAATCACTTTTTCAAAAGCTTTCCATAAAATTGTAGTAAAAATTCTCATCTTGGATAGTAAAATAGGACTTTTTCTTTCTAGTTTCAAAGAGACCAAGGTTGAAGATTATAAAGAGGCCCGTAAAAGTGAAAGACATCGAGGAAGGGTAATACTTCCCTAAGTATTATTAGTATTACTAAGTCAAGTATTGCGGGTAAAAATGATATACCTTTGGCTCCCGTAGCAGAGTAGGAAAATACTCTTTCGATAATTGCACATGTTTTCATTCTCCAATTCTCTTTTATTGTAAAGACTATCGTTGAACTAGGAATTATCGATGTTTTTATTCCTGCACTCTTGTCTCCTAGTCCTCTAGAGTCAATTGTTCCTGGTTTTGAAAAAGATGTAGATGCCCTAGTGATATTTCTATTGTATCCTGGTTTAGGGGATTTGATAAACAAAACAACGAATGAAACTAAAGCAACCCTCAAACGAGATCATAATGAGTTCATTCTCTTTCATCGTGAATAGATAAAAAATCTAATCCTATAGTTTTAAGATCTTGAGCTGCAAAACTTCCTTTTCTTATTCACAAATAAATTAGGGCAGAATAATCCAAATTAGTTGATGTCATAATTTTGTTCCTACTTAATCCATCATCACTTTGGTTGTTGAATCTATCGATCGAAAATCAGGTTTGGAAGAAGATGTGTTTGCTACCACTGAGGCTCTTGTTGACCCTTTGAAAATTATATACCCTTATGTTATTTATGATGAAATTTCTTCATATGTCACTAAAGATATTCTATCAATGCTTTTATTATGGCTGATAATGCCTCTTCCAAGGCTGTTGAAGATGAACTGCCTCTTGTTTTGGCTAATATTACATCTTTATATGATTTAACTACTATTATTATGAACCCAATTATTAGTTTATCATTCAAGTTAAATCTCTGGATAAAGCTACAACTTCATCAACCTTTACGTTTTATTTGGACCGGATTTCTAAGATTGTTACTTAGTTTGATGCACTGGCTAGAAACAATGCTCATTATTCATCTTTCTCCACTGAAAATGGGTAAGAGATATTCGAGTTTAGACTTAAAGGTAAGATATTGTTGATTTCTTTATTTGTGTTTGACATCTTGTTTATGTTGTAGTGTAGAAACTTATTATACGTAATATATGTTTTAACTTGTGCTTCAGGTTATCTTGAATAGCTTAAACATTCTTTAACAAGAAAATATTTATCCGTTAACTCATATTTCTGACCTTCATATTCTTTTTTATGGTGTTGTTGAACTATGGAAGAAAATTTTGCTATTAAAACTGCTCTTGAGGAAAAAACTGAGATTAAAAATCAAATAAGTGTGGAGATTGAAACTAGCCGTGAGGAGAAAAAGATTTTAAATCTCCACCCACAGTTTCAAGCTAAAGAATTGAAGACCATTTATTTTATCAATTCTTAGTTTAGTAGTGAATTTTTATATGGCTACAAGCCTTTTTCAGCGAGTTACCAATTTGGTAGATATTTAAATAATATGAACTCGATTCAAAGTGAAGTTTTGGCCTCATGTAAAGAAAATATGAATGCATCTTAATATGCTTCTGTTGCTGGTGAGGATCGTTGGTCTTCTGTTGATAAATAACTTATTGATACAAAAGCTAAGGTCGAGGCTGCAAGATTGAGCCTACAAAATTAGTTGGATGTTATGACATCAAGGTTTTTCTCTATTTCAGATATTATGCTTATTATAAAAAATAAAAGCTTGTTTCCTCTCACAAAGTATTTAAAGAGGTTTGTTCGCAGTTAGTTCTTGACTTTCAGTAGGAACATCCTCATTTTGACTTGATAGTTTTTGGTATTTTTTTCCTAAGGCTGAAAGAAACAGATTGTTTGGACTTAAATTGTTTCGAGGAAGCTATTAGTGGGATTAACATTGCTAAAGCCATTAGTGTCGGGTCTGAGAATGTTAAGAGTATTGATTTTCCAACAATTGATCGTGTTCCAACCGAAAATATCTCTCCTTCATATTTAAGATTGATTTTTTATTATTTTTTGTTGTTTTTTCAATGCTGAAACCATTATGCTGTAATTTTTGTACTTATGAATTTTTTAATTTTTATGAGTACTATTGTTTTTTATCTTTTGACGAGTTTTTGTGTGCTTATTAAAACACTTAATTTTCACTATTTTTTTATTTTAATTGATTAATTTCAATATGCTGAGACTTGTATAATATGGACTTATGTTCTCTGCGTGGAGTTTTTAGAATTTTCCAAATATAGTTATAGTGCGTAACTTTCGTTAGGGTGTTTCCTTTTTTTTAAGACAATCAAAGTTTGCCTTTTGTTTAAGGATTGATTGTTAGTCATCTGAGACTTCCTATGTGTTATAGCATTTGTTAAGCCTAATGTTTCTAATGGAAGTATTTGTTTCCCGAGGATTCATTCTTGGTTATCTGAGGCTTATTGATTGTAGACTTAAAAAGTGTTAGTGTTCTTGATGGAGAACTTCAATATTGAGTACTTTTTGTTAGTTGTCTAACACATATAGTAGGCTTTTTCTAAGCCTTTGGTTTTTCTGAAAGGATACCATGCTTTGACTTTTTTTCCTATGTAATGTTTAACTTGTGTTTATATGAAAATAAGAAATAAGACTTATTGTTTTGGCAAGAAAAAATATTTTATAAATGTTGAATACCTTTTTAAAAAAAATGGTAAAGGTCCCCAAATATTAGAACTTCGTCTCTTAAATGTGATTGCCTCGACTATTATCTCTAGTACTAATGGGACTTGTATTAAATTGGAAAATAGTTAGCAAATGTCATACTTCTTGACTTTTTTATTCGCATCTTCCATAATGTTTGCCCAATGTAGATTTGGAGTGGGAACTTTCTATAGAGTGCTTTAAATCCACAATGAACGATTCATTCTCCTTCCTGTAACTCTTCTACGGGGAATGATGTTTCTTATGATCTTAATCACTAAAGTATAGAATTGACTAGACCTCTTTTATACAGTATGCCTGAAGTCTAAACAAATATTTTTTACTCACTTCTTACTATTCATGCTTTTTGGTTACCTCTATCTAGCACTCTTTAGATATTTGTTGATTGGAGTTCTCCAATCTTATTCTTCTTCACCTTATATTTTTATTACTTTTATGGATGTGCATGTTGAGTATAAGTGGTTAAGAAATGTAATAGAATGATTTCCTTGGAGGATTATTACACGTGCTGAAGATGTACACGCTGAAGATGTAAGTGCATCAACTACTGAATTCTCGTCTCTTGTGACTTATTTGACTACCTCATGTACAAATGAGTAACTAACCATTGTAAATATTTAAAGTATTAAGTTGTGCTTTCCTTTTTTATCTAGGTATTCCTGATGCATGGTTGAAAATTAATTGTGAGTAAATATTTTGTGATTGCGACTTTATATTCAGGTTCATTTTTGGATCCTGGAAATCTGAATTTTATGGATTGGTCTAGGATATCCCTTGTTGGATATATGAGTTGATACTCTTCTTCTAATCCTTGGTTGTCGCTTCTTACATCGGTTTTGACTCTCCAAGTATCTTCTGAATCATTTTCTTGGAGAAATAGTTCTCTCGGACTAAAGCTCAATTTAAAATCCTACCCATGCATGCGTTTTAATCCACATTTTTTTCTCAAATTAGATATTATAATCCCATAACTTTGACCATTTCGTAAATATTTCTGACACGTAACACTTTTTCAATATGTTTCTTAGAAGGAATAAAATTCTAACTATTATAGTATGCCCTTGAAACTATGGCCTCATTTTCTTAGTCGCAATGACTAATGCTAAATCAAGTTCTCTAATTGTAAATGCATAGCTTCAATTGATAATAGAGATCCACTTATATAGTATAATATTTTAGAGTTATTTCCTTTCTTCCTTATTATTACTACACTGATGTGTAGTCCGAGGCTGCAAGACATATGTCCAAGCTTTCTCTTTGCGGAGGTTTAGTTAACACTTTTAGGGAAACCAAAAAATTGTTTATGTATTTAACGTTTCAACACATGATGGAGTCCATTCAAACTTTCCCATTTTTCGAAATACTTGGAATAATAGTTAGCACTTGTCTAATGATCTTGACAATAACTTGTTAAGAACTACTAACCTTCCATTCAGAATTTGAATTTTCTTGGTATTTCCCGATGGCTCCATTGCTGTCAGATTGGCTAGTTGTGTTGGATATGTTTTCATTCTTTTTTCACTCACTATGTAGCCTAAAACCTTGTCATAACGTACATTGAATATATATTTTTCTAGATTAAAATTAAGGTTTACTCGCCTAAGGTTTCCAAATGTCTCAGACAGTTATGCTGAGTAATCTTATTTATGAAGGCTTATTACCAATGTGTCATCATTGTAGGCTTGTATGTTTTGGCCCAATTAAGTTGAAAATACCTTTTTTATTAGCTTTTGGTAAGTTTCTCTAGCAATATTCAATCTATAAAGCATTACTCGATAGAAATGTAACCCTATTTCGATGACAAAATTTATATATTACTGGTCATTTCTCTCATTTGTATTTGATTGTATCCTAGAAAAGCATTCATAAAGGATATCATTTAATTTCATAATATTACATCTATAAGTTTGTCAATCCTCGAGAGTAGAAAAGGGGTCATTCAGACATGTTTTATTTGAATCTATGAACTCTACGCACATCTTTCACTTGTTCTTATTCTTTTTGAAAAATTGAAGGTTAGTTGTCCACACTGGATAATGGGATTCTCGTATGTGTATAACGACTATTAATATGTATATTTTTTCAACTATCGTCTATGTATTTTATTTGGATTAAGATCTTATTTTTATATGATTGGTCGCATGTTATTATCGATGTCCATAACAGACGACATCTGTCCGGACTCCTATTACGTCATGTGTACTTCTGTATACCTGAGAATGGTTGGGATATATCTACCGATCTTCATGGTTTTTCATGTTTCTATTATTATGTCTTTTTCACTTTCTATCGGGTACACCAGGCGAGGTACTTCTCTGGGGTCATCTATTGATTCCAAGACAATCCATTCATGTTCTGGTTACTATGACATGAATGTTTTGTAGCCCTTTATGTTTGCTTTTTTATCTTCTATGATCACAGTCACTTTGTTGTTTATAGGGTATCTTGGGAACTTGTGGGCCGTAGATACTACGACATGCATCTCTTCGAGCCAAGATTTATCTAATATAATATTATAAGAAGAAGGTGCATCTACCACCATGGAAAAAAAATGTACATTTATTTTAAATTCTTTCTTTCGTAGAGCAACATCTAAAGTTAGCTCATTTAGGACAATTGTATTTTCTCCATAAATTCAGTAAGGACTCTTTGACTCGGGGTCAATACTAGAGCTTCACTCATTCTTTTATAAGTAACTTTGTACAAAATGTTCATCAACATGTTAGTGTCGATCATTTTCTTCTTGATCTCTACTCCTACCAGCTCCACTGTTATTAGTACTACATCATTGTGTGGAGACATCACTCCTCTTAGATCGTGATCCCAGAATGATAGGTTTGCATACGGGTTTTGGTATAAGTGTAAGGTCGTTTTCTCTTGACACGTTATCTCGAAATCTTCTGCATACCTCTTTCTTGACTTTTTAGAGACCCTGTAGTATGGATCTCCTCTAGAAATCACTTTTATAATACGTATGTTTGGATCTGGATCCAAATATTATTCTTTTTTATTTATCTTAGCTATGTGTTTAAGGCCCTTTTTTCTTTGGTCGGGGCCAAGGCTTATTTCAAAAAAATCACTGGAACCTTGTCTGGTTTCTCTATTTCTTTATTCTTAACAAAATCATTGAGTTTGCCACCATCAACTAAATTCTAGACTTGATCTTGTAAAGTCCACCAGTCTCTAGTAAAATGACTTATATCACTTTACAACTTACAATCATTACTTTTGTTCGGTTCTCATTTACTCAATGCAAGTTTACAGGCCCATTTTACGTGATTGTATCATTAGTTTTTTCATAAATCACTGCTGATATCTCGGTCGACTTGGTAAATGGTCCTCTCAGTGATTACTCAACTATTTTCCTACTGTTGGTGTTGTAGCCGTTATTAGACTTCCCTTTATAACCCCCCGACTGATATGTTCTTGGTCTGAGAAAAGTTGAAGCATCGTTCTTCCTCAACGTGTTATATTTTGTGTTGATATGCGCAATTATATATGTGTTGTTGGTTGAAGGGCATGTGGCCGGAATATCGAAATCCCCTACTTTATTTGATTAGGAACTTCATATACTTTGATATATCGCTCCACCTGAGCTACCAAATCTCTTAAGTTCATAGATTTTATATTCATTATAGCATTTGAGAAAGAACTTTATCATATTATTTGTCTGAATGCTGCTACGACTATCAGATTGTGGTGATCTTGTAACTGGAACTTTGTTTACCTGAGACGTTGGTGTACTCCTTCAAACTTTTATTAGCTCTCTATTTTTTTAGCCTAAAAAGTAATTTATTAATATCGTATGAAGCATCCTCTCAGAAGATTATTGAATCACTGCAACTTGCTCGGAGGGTCATGGAAAAAGCTTGGCACATTATTCTATCATCACCTTTATATTGTAGGCATCCTGTTGTTGAACTATTAGATGTGGTGCTCTGATCTCCTTTATTGTAGTACTTGTTCATCTTGTCGTTGTCATAAAATGATGGTATTATGCGATATAAATAATTGAGGGCCACTGGAGACTCTTCATCGGATGGACATCAGCATCCTTATAGTGATCCTTTAAAGTGTTTATAAATGAGTATACAAGTTGAAACTCTGGTCATTGATACATTTCAAGCGAAGGATTTGTATTTTGTCTCGATTTATTTTGTTGATAGACTGGATTTTGATGGATATATTATGGTTGGTATTACAGATAACCTTGACCCTAACCAAGTACACCATTCGGTTTTTGTCTTTACGCATGGTTTAACGGATACACTAGTTGATCTTCAATGATATTTTGGGACCTCAAAAACTGGGATGTCGGGATTTATCGTTGGTTGGATAAAAATTTTGATTTGACAACTTGATTCGGTTAAAGTGATGGATGATATCCAACGAACTTGTAATACCTAATATCCAAATAAACGCGACAAATACCTTATTAATATTACTGTCGATGTCGATGGTGGTACATTAATATTCACGTTCTAGTGAAATTATTTGTATACCAATTTGATGTTGAGATTTTTTAATAATATATTTAAGTCCAAACCAAAATAAAATTATGAATGAGTTCAAATAAATCAACAATTTTTTTTAATTAAATACAAATAAAATCATAACATAAATTTTAAACAGCTAAATAGGAGAAATAAAATTTCTAAGTCTGCAATTTTTTTACGATTTAGTGTGAATATTCAAAATTTCAATATAGGATCAACCGATTTCGAAGCAAATATGTATTGCATGAAAAGACACGTTTCTAGTTCACCTTTAATTATGACACACATTTTGTTTTTGGTATACAAGTTGTTTTATAATTGGACCGCTTTTAAATCACAGTTCATTTTATGACAGGTGCATTTACATTAGAACGAGTAGTTTTATAATTCGACCGGTTTTATTATAATAGGTCGTTCCTATGACAGGTGGATTTACATTAGGACTAGGCGTTTTACTACTGGACCGCTTTTATTACAACATGTCATTTATGTGGCAGGTGGATATACATCAGGACTACACGTTTTAGAATCGGACTGATTTTTTAAGCCCATGGTTAGAAAAAAACAGACATAAAAGTTTAAAAAATGTTTTTTTTTTTTTTTTTTCGGAGGGAACCCGCAGCCGCTACTCAGAGTGCAATGAGTGCGCACAGGGTAAACCCTCAGTCTGACGCGATAGCCTGCAAACCAATGCCAGAAGGTAAACCACACAAGGTGACAGGCTCAGTCGAGAAAGCGTATGTAGAGGGACTCGAACTCATGACCTTTTTAGTCATAAGAATGCCATACTCAACCAACTCGGCTACCCCCTTGGGGCTAAAAAAAAAAATGTTTTTTTTTATTTAGTTTTGGAGTGGATTCTTTTTACCACGTTCAAGAGGCTTCCGCTGGACTAGACTAAACAGTCCGGCAGATGAAAATGGTTTTCGCAGTGGACGGTCCAACAAAATCTGAAACAAAATATTAAAAATCAAAAGTGTTTTATTTTTGGAGTTATTTATAGCTTGATGGACAAAATTTAGCAAAAAAGAAATTTAATTAGTTCCGTTATAATTAAAATTTAGTCTTGGTTTATGTATCGTTAAATTTTGGTTTCGTTGCGAGTTGTGATCGAGTGCAAGTTAACTGATTTAACTTTTTTTCGGAAGGAATCCGCATCCGCTACTCAAAGTGCAGTGAGTGTGCACAGGGTAAACCGTCAGAAGGTAAACCACACAATGTGACAGGTTCAGCTGAAAAAACGTATATAGAGGGACTCGAACTCATGACCTTTGATCACAAACATACCTTACTCAACCAACTCGGTTTTAATAGTTTTTAGTTACGTTATAGTTAATTTAACTTATTGAAATGTATTTTTTAATATTTTTAATTGTTTAAATAGTTTATTAACTTTTTAATAAAAAAAATATGATTAAAATATAAACATAAAATATTGGTTAACCAGTATTTCAATATAATAATATATATAATAATATATATATAATTTTTTAATTAAAGTATAATCATAAAATATAAACGAAGAACTTAAAATGTAAAAAATAGATAAAATTATTCTTTTAATAAAATATATAATTAATTAAATAAATATGATTAAAACTTAAACTTTTAATCAAAAAAGACAAAACTAAATTATTTATCGTACTATCAAATACTAAACATGGAACATACCGTGTGTACATATGTATATAATTTAACTCTTGATATTTGATATTCATACAATAAAATACATATACAATAATATATATATATATATAAAGCTAAATCTTGAAGTCATCTTTCTTCGCCTACATTTGTGGGAGCTTTGAATACTTTAGGTGCTGGAGGTGGAGGATGACCCCTAGATATCCAGAAAAAATATAAGTACGAGTCAAATCCGTATGTTAACTTATTTCATGATATATGATTCAAGTGTCATTTTATATAATTATTTTGGAACATTTGTTGTCTCTCAACAATTGAGCATGTATATCATACAATTGAACCTGTATATGATGCAATTGATCATATCTTTTCATGCATTTCATCCACCATTTCATGTATATCTTCCGACATTTTACGATCAATCAATCTCGTATCAGGTTCAGGTGTTGGTTCTGAAGTAATACTACCACCGTTCTCAAATTGAATCATAGTATGCCTACATAATACCCACTCTTAAGGTAGAAGATGTGGCACGCACTTTTCTTTCATCCATATATCATTCCAAGATGACTCAAAAATTTTAAACAACTCTCACTTGGAGTAGATGTTTCCATCATGGGTATATATCTCTTGAGTTACAAGAGATAACTTTACTATACTATAATCTTTTGAAATTGGTAAGTTATGATATGAACTAACATCTACCCTGTTTCATAAAGCAAATGAGACACGATTATTCTATAATATATAACTCATTTATTACGTGAATAGTTCATATGCATAATTATCAAAATTGGTAATTTTACTTCTCGTACCAATAGTATGGTAATGGTTCCACATGTTTGAAGATTGTTCATGCATGGATGTTATTATTAACCTAAAGAAAACAATCATTGACCAATTTTGATGTTAATCTTTGAACTTTTTTCAAGTTTAATTTAATAGAAGTTTGTTTAACTATTCATTTGGCATCGTTAACTGGACAAGGTCTACCATTATTTAATAGTCAACTAATTTTTCTAATTTAAAGGTCAACTCTCATGCTAATTATGATTAGAATACTATAATGCTGGAAGTGGAGTATCAAAGTCATATGTAAGCACATCAATTTTGTTTTCTATGTTCGAGGCGTAAATTATACATGATAAACCATTAACAAAAAATTCTAGACCAAGATTGTGTGGATTAAACTTAATATTAGCATACAATTTATCAAGTAACCCATTATATCAACCGCAACAATGCGACATTAATCTCATCCATTATAAGGTAATAAAAGTTCAAATAGTAAATTTGGTACTTCGAGTGTCCATCGTCTGAGTGGATTCTTAAATCATACCATGGTATATTTTTTTTCCACTTCCACCAATAATTAGATTATTCTTTAGTTTTGGTGCCAGTTGTTATTGTTCATGTTGTTCGGCGCTGGTTTTTCGAAGTTGATAAAGATAATTCTTCTTTTTAAATCCATTTTTCACTTTGATCACCGTTTTAGGATGAAATATCTCAACTTTGAAGATTATGTAATATGGTTAAGAGATGGGGGTGATTGTAATAGTTGGGTGAGAGATTTTTTAGAGACGAATGATTGTAAATAAGGATAATAGTTATTTATTAGCTGAAAACGACTAATCGTACCCAAACGGGCGCTTGTTTGCGTAACGACTAGTCTAACGGGTAGTCGTTTCTAGCCCAACGGTTAGGCTTTTTTAGTTGTTAGACCGTAACGGGTACCCAACGGCTCACATTTCCTCATTGTTGGATCCTAACAAGTACCCGATAATTTAGTCGTTGGACACGAACAGGTACCAATTGGCCTTTCGGGTACCCGGTCGTATCTCGTTGTCAAACATTATAGTCATTAAACCATAGTGGCTACCCGAAGGGCCTGGTAGGTATTTATTTGGGTTTAGAAATTTCAAAAACAAATAGTAGTTGGACCTGAATGGGTACTCGGCTGACCAACCAGGTACCCGTTTGGGTCCGACGACTAAAACAACTACAGTTTACTTTCTCTATAAATATAGAAGGCCTCACTCATTTTTCATTCATCATCTTTCAAATAAATTTATTCTATAATCTTCGAAAATAATTTATTTTTTAATCAATGTTTGATCAAAGTATCAAAATTATACCAAAGTTCCAGATTCGATTAAAATTTTAAATTCGATCAAAATTTTAAATTTTTACTAAAGTTTTGAATTCTATCAAAAGTTCAAATTTCGACCAACGCATTCATCTACTCAAGAGCTTTACTGGAAAAAAAATTCCGTGGTGGATTGTTGGTGATTAAAGGGTTGATATACTCTACCCATTCTTTTAATTATGTTATTGTTTGATTTGTTTCATATTAATAGTATTTTAATGGCATACAAATGGGACATAATTTCAATACTAGTGACCTACTTACCTATTCATGTCCTATGAACCTAAATTATGCTATTAATAATTATGAAAACATAGAGATACATGATCCTTTAGATATTTGTCAACACAATCTAGGTGTGAGATTCGGTCGGTTCGGTCGGTTTTTTTTATAAATATTTAATCTGAACCGAAATAATTCGGTTTATAAATTATTAAACCGATTTATTAAAAAAAATCGGTTTTTTTTCGGTTTCGGTTTGTTCGGTTTCGGTCGGTTTCGGTTCGGTTTTTCGGTTTCAACATCAGTGCGGTTCGGTGCGGTTCATGTTAATTTTTTAAATTTTTTTGATATTTAATAAAAAAATTAATTTTTTTTAATAATAAATCCATTAAACAAATAATTAATCTTTTCCTTTTATAATAACATAATATTAATAATAAAATTTAAAAACCAATTTATAAATTTCATTAACAGTAAAAATTATATAAAAAAACATATATAATCAAAACACGTTATTAGTATATATTAATTTAAGTTGACAGTAAAAATTTTATATTAATTTAAGTTGACAGTAAAAATTATATAAAAAACATATATATTCGAAACACGTTATTAGTATATATTGATTTAAGTTATATTTACGAAACACAGAAATCATGTATAGATATAATGTAATAATTTCATTGAAAGAATACAAAAGTTTACACGCAGGTGGGTTTGAACCCGCGTCCAGGTTTGTGGAAAGGACTTAAATAGATAGAGTTAACCACTCGGCCAACATATGGTCAAAGTTATAATGTACTTTGTAAACTATGTATTGATTCGGTCGGTTTCGGTTCAATTCGGTTTCACATACGAACAAACCGAAAACCGACCGAACTTAGTTCGGTTTGGAAAATAAAAACCGAAACCGAAATTTATTTTTTTTAAACCGACCAAACCGACTTTTTTCAGTTTGGTTCGGTCGGTCAGTTCGGTTTTTTTCGGTTTTTGCTCACCCCTAACACAATCTCACCCCCAAAACAAATTCTTTCCATCTTAGCGCTACCGCCACTACTAGTCCAAATTTTAAAAAACAACATATTGGGTATGGAAACGTTTTACTATGTGTATTGACTTAGATAAGTCTAAGTAGATACATTATGATAAACTTATATCTTATAATCCTAGTGAAAATCATAGCGGCACCAACGGTATGGAAAGATACTTAGCAAGAAAACACCAAGTTATAGATAATTCTAGAGTTGAACTTGGGGATGGGGTTCAAAAGACCATAGATCTGGATATCAATAATGTATTATTTTCGATAAGATTCAATATAAGAAATAAACGATTAAATTTATCCTTGGAATTGTACTTCTTTTTTCTTTTACCGACGGATGGAGATAAAAGAAATGGATTAGTGGATCGGTCAACCCAAAACCCGATTACATCGCTTGTAGCTCTATGAGAATAATTATTATGCAATATTTTATGAACTAAAAACAATTTATTACTATTATGATTTTTAGTTTTCCACATAAAGTTTCTTTGACTAGATTATTATGGAAACATTTATTGACTTTGATATTATGTGTGTTACTTTATATTGGATTCAACTTGAATGGATATTCCAAAGAAGAATTATGTATTATCGTTCTATTACCAATTACATTTCTCAACAAACTCCAGAAGATCTTATATAGTGTATGATTGATTTTAATTCTAAAGATAAAATCATGTCAATTTTTTTTTAATAAAATCCAGATTAAAAATTAAATACACCTCAATTATTAATAGACTTAAAATTAAATACAAAAATAAAGTCAATAGTCACGGATTTATCGGGCCTATTAGAGATATGGTTCTACTAGTTATGAACTCGGGTCATAAAAACATGAATATAAATAACTTGTTTTGGTTAGTGGAAAGAAATTCAAAACAATTAATTTTTGATGTAAAACTAGATGGAACTCTACTTATGATCGTATTCTACGTGATTATTGTTTAGGTAATATGTCACGGTGTTTTATAGAAAGCATAAACCAAAAAACTTTGATGACCATTCTCAATCTTTTACCATATACATTGGTTATATTATCATGAACTGATAGGTTTTATTTCCACTTATAAAGAGTATATTGATAAATTTTAACGCAATATACTAACATCCATTTTGATAAGATTAGATATTGTTGGAGGCATATCATAGTGATTCTAATTTTATCTGAAGGGAATTTCAGATAGGTTGAATGAAACTCAATGATTGAATAGTAACTTGAGTGGACCAATGACTCAGCTGAGTGCCTAACACATTGATTCTTGGGCTTAGGGGCTCATAGGATTGATCTGAATATAAGATCCGACTTGAATGGCCCATGGATTCGAGAAAAAAGTATAAATACCCCAACCAAAAACATTAAATGGGTTGGAATTTTTCTGGAAACATTAAACACAAGCATACACCTCATTTCTCTCACTACTCTTTAGCAAAATAATTAATATCAACCAACTAAAAGATCTTTATTTTTACCCCTAACCCATATTTTTTCATCACCAAATTGATGACCACAGTTGGAGCGAAGGGTACCGTAATAGCTCTATTCAAAACCTTACTTGTAATTTGAAGTTCGAAAATATTTGGGATATGGATCTCGATATGCAAGAAGTACTAACTCGAGAAAATGAAGAAATAAGATATGAGAATGAGCATGCTACTATGTCTCATGTTAATCACGACACAGAGGAAATACTATTCATGCAAGATGAACGTGATCAGTTGAGGGCTGAAATTAAAGCTTTGAGAGCTCAAAGGCAAGCTAAAAAAAACATTGAAATAAAATTCTGATGCGGGAGGTATATCTATAGATGAGCCTGAGGACAATAACAAACAAGGTGAAAATGATCAGTCCCCAAAGGCTCATATTAACTCTTAAAATAAGCATCGAAAAAACAAGTAATGAGTGCATCAGATTCTTCTAATACTTCAACCACTGCTTTTGAATCAGATGGGTCTTCTTCATCCACTAGAGAGCAGGTTAGTTAGAAAATAAATAAGGTTAACCAAGAAACATTCAACGAAAAGGGATATGAAGTAAAAAATAAAAAAAGAATAAATATCAAAGAAAACTAAAAGGGTCGGCAGATCACGGTATTGATCATCTACTGAGTGATCAATTTGCTACCCAGTCTGAAGCAGGTATATTTCCTACTCCTAATGAAGATACAGTCTTTCGTCGTAACTATAATTGTAGGCAATCACCTTTGTCCTAAAAAATACTCTCCAGATACTTGCCCAGGCGGTTTGACAGTTCCAAAATAAAAAAGTATGATGGAAGTAAAGACCCTGATAACCACATCGAGTAGTTTAAAAAAAAATATGATGAACTTCAATGATGATGATAAACTTTTATGTCGATCTTTCTCATAAACGTTCAAATGGAGTGCCTTAAAATTGTATTATAGTTTACCACAGGGATCTATAAAGAAGTTTGATGTGTTCTATATGGCATTCCGAAGAAAATTCATAGGGGTGATTGTAATATGGTTAGGATGGGGGTGATTGTAATAGTTGGGTGAGAGATTTTTGAGAGACGAATGATTGTAAATAAGGATAACTGTTATTTATTAGCTGAAAACGACTAATCGTACCCAAACGGGCGCTTGTTTGCGTAACGACTAGTCTAACGGGTAGTCGTTTCTAGCCCAACGGTTAGGCTTTTTTAGTTGTTGGACCGTAACGGGTACCCAACGCCTCACATTTCCTCGTTGTTGGATCCTGACGAGTACCCGATGATTTAGTCGTTGGACACGAACAGGTACCCAATTGGCATTTCGGGTACTCGGTCGTATCTCGTTGTCAAACATTATAGTCATTAAACCATGGTGGCTACCCGGCGGGCCTGGTAGGTACTTATTTGGGTTTAGAAATTTCAAAAACAAATAGTAGTTGGACCCGAATGGGTACTCGGCTGACCAACCAGGTACCCGTTTGGGTCGACGACTAAAACAACTACAGTTTACTTTCTCTATAAATATAGAAGGCCTTACTCATTTTTCATTCATCATCTTTCAAATAAATTTATTCTATAATCTTCAAAAATACTTTATTTTTTAATCAATGTTTGATCAAAGTATCAAAATTATACCAAAGTTCCAGATTCGATTAAAATTTTAAATTCGATCAAAATTTTAAATTTTTACCAAAGTTCTGAATTCTATCAAAGTTCAAATTTCGACCAACGCATTCATCTACTTAAGAGCTTTACTGACAATTTTTTCCGTGGTGGATTGTTGGTGATTAAAGGGTTGATATACTCTACACATTCTTTTTATTATGTTATTGTTTGATTTGTTTCATATTAATAGTGTTTTAATGGCATACAACCCGTATAGTATTAGCAACTGGTCCATGGCAAAGTATAGGAGAATTTAAACAAGAAGATAATATGGTGATTATGGAAAGGTTTGATGTGGATTTGGAATATCTAGATCCTGACCCTGACCGGAATCAAGTTGGGATGAGAGTATAAAAGATTTCAATAGTATCTGATATGTGTAACGTTTTTTAATCTCTAACCATTTTTTGGGGAGATACCGTGACTGCACCTTCAAGTTGTTCAACAAAAAGACATGTTAATAGTATAAAGAACAATTAGATGGACAAATGTATACAGATTTTTATCAAAACCCTGCTCCATTCATTATCTTTGATGGAGATGATTTGAAGGACATTATGGGCCCACACGAAGATGTTGTGGTGATAGGGGCATTCGTTGGAGGAAATTATCTACGTCGGATTTTAATTGATACATGAAGTTTGGAACATATATTGTTCCTATCAACTTACAAGAAAATGAAGAATCCTTCGGTCATCCAGCGTTCAAACATGACCATAGTAGGGTTTACTGGAAGTACAGCTGATGTAATTGGAGAATTTGAAGAAGAAGTCTTGTTGGGAAAATAACCATTAGAAAGATGGTAAGAGTTTTGTTTGTAATAGTTGATTGTTCGGCATCTTACAACGTCATATTTGGTAGATCTTGGTTATCTAGGATGCATGTAGTAGCTTCTACTGTCTACCAATGTTTGAAATATGTTGTGGGAGGACAAGTGGGCATCGTCCAAAGTAGCCAAAAGGTAGCTCACAAATGTTATGTCTCTGCTCTTGCTTCAAAATCATTAGAAGCATTAAATACTGACAAAGAATAGCAGTTAGTGGAGCCTTCTGCTAGATAAAATGAGATAGATGATCCATGGGAGGCTCCTAGTGCGGTAATCACAGTTGAAGAAGTTGAAATTCATTGTTTGGCAGAAGGCAAAAGTGCTAGGGTCGGATCTAAACTCCCATTAAAGGTAAAAGAAATATTATTGTATTTTTTATCTAATTATCTACATGTGTTTGTATGGTGCAATGAGAATGTGACTAGGGTGTCAGCCACTGTAATTAATCACAAATTATCTATCAAATTTGATGTTGGGCTAGTGGTGCAGAAAAAAAGAGCTTTTTCCAGAGAAATATCTGAACCGATTGTTCAAGAAGTGGATTGGTCAACCAAAATAGGGAATATCAAAGAATCTCAATAGCCTCTTTGGACAGCTAACCCGATATTAGTCAAGAAAAATAATGGAAAATCCTTTCCCAGTGCCCCGGATAGATCAGTTGGTGGACTCTACATTAGGAAACAAGTTGTTGTCTTTCATGGATGCTTTTCTTAGGTATAATTATTAAGATCACACTACGATTATGACAGAGGCTAAATATTTGGTAAAAGAATGTGATCTTTTTCAAAGATATAAAATGCAATTCATGTGTCAGCAATCCTCATGGATTGTTCAAGAAGTGGATCGGTTAACCAAAATAACTTATGTGCATTGACTTCATAGATCTTAATAAAGCTTGCCCTAAATATCCTTTCCCAGTTCCTCGGATAGATCAGTTGGTGGACTCTACATCAAGAAACAAGTTGTTATCTTTTATGGATGTCTTTTTGGGTATAATCAAATACAAATAAATCTGAATAATCAAGATCACACTACCTCTATAACTAATCAGGGGCTCCATTGTTATTAGGCAATGTAATTTAGGTTCAAGAAGTGGATCGGTTAACCAAAATGGTGTATGTGCATTGACTTCACAGATCTTAATAGAGTTTGCCCTAAATATCATTTCTCGGTGCCCCGGATAGATCAGCTGGTAGACTGTACATCAGGAAATAAGTTGTTGTCTTTCATGGATGCTTTTTCTGGGTATAGTCAAATACAAATGAATCTGAATGATCAATATCACACTACTTTTATAATTGATATGGGGCTCCATTGTTATAAGGTAATGCCATTTGGGTCGAAGAATGTTGGAGCTACGTATCAACGATTGGTGAATAAGGCATTTGTTAATCAGATCGGCAGGAATTTAGAAGTTTACATTGATGACATAATGGTGAAAATCCCTAAGGAAGAATATCACATATCTGATCTCTAATAAACCTTATTCTAACATAGAAGCCATCAACTTGAAGTTAAATCCATAGAAATATACCTTTGAAGTCCGCTCTAGTAAGTTTCTGTGGTATATTATAAGTGAGAAAGGGATTGAAGTTGATCCAGATTCGTTAAATGCTGTGTTAGCTATAGATCCACCTCGAAATACCAAAAAATTCCATATATTAACTGGAAGATTGGCTGCATTAAAACGGTTTATTTCAAGATCATCGGACAAATGTGCTCAATTTTTCCAAGTTTTAAGGAATGCTAAAAACTATAATCGGTATCCTCACTATGATTTAGCTTTCCTCGAAATCAAGAAACACTTATTTTCATATCCCCATATCGGAAAATGTCATGGCAGATTATTTAGCCACTATATCATATTCTGAAGCATATGCTTGGATTCTTATGCAAGAATGTCCTTGCATAGATGCAACCACATAAAACAAGGGTAAAGTATGAGAAACTCTTCACGTATCCGATGTACTTTCTAAAGATTGGAGAAGTGCAATCCAAGAATTTATCACTAATGGATTTTTACCTTCACACAAGATTGTGGCCAAGAAAACAAACAAAGCTCGTGGTTTTCTAGTTCTTCGGGCGGTTCTTTTTAAAAAATATTTCAGCAGGCCTTTACTATGTTTTCTCGGGCCCAATGAATCTTAAAATGTTCTATCAAGAATTACATGATGGTGATGGGTCAGCACATTGTGACTATAAAGTTTTGACTATAAGAGTTTTACAAACATGATATTATTGGCCTACGATTATGGCATATGCTAAAGATTTGGTAAAAAGATGTGATCCTTGTCAAAGATATAGAAATACAATTCATGTGCCAGCAGTCCCCATGGAATCAATATCCGAACTTATACCTTTTGATAGATAGGGACTTAATCTAGTTGGGGCCCTTCCAATGGCTTTAGGGGGTTTTCGTACCATAATTGTGGCAATAGATTACTTCTTCAAATGGGTAGAAGTTGCACCTTTGTCTGGAACAACATCTGGTGAGGATAATAATCGCCTGGGGGTAGGCTGGTAATTTCAATTGGTGTTTTAAGGTGGTGTGTGGGTGTTGAACGGTGGTGTGTGGGTGTTAAACGGTGGTGTGTGGGTGTTGAACGGTTTAGAGTAGGGAGTAGAGAGATAATTAAGCAACTTGGTAGCAGTTAATTCTCATTACCCATAGTTAATGCAGGTGGTTGTGTATTTATAGTGTGATGTTTGGGCCCTTATGGGCTTTCGGGTCATGTTTAAAGAACCCGGGTCATGTTCAAAGACCCATGAGCTCTAAGTAGGAGAGCAAGTAACTTAGTCAAGGAGTGTTTAGGTTTTTTAGTACTTTTGTCATAGTTCGAACAGTCCTATGGTCATAGTGTTCGAAGTGATCTGTCCGGTCCATGTGATTTGTCCGATCTGTCCGGTCCGGAGGCTTTGGACCGATCTGTCCTTGTCCGGGGAGCGTGCTGAATTCAGACTCATCAGGAGCCCCTTTTTTAGGTGTTTGAACAAGTATTCTTGTCAGAGACCTGAAAAACAGTCCGATGCTAGAAGTAGTTTTCAATCAGGACAGGTTTATGGGTTTACCCGGACAGATAAAGCTTCACGAATTCAAAATGGTTTTTGCCAGAGTTTGTGGGACACGTGTCGCTCTCTGATTGGTCACTCCAGCCGTTTTTTCACCTTGAATTTCACACCACCTTCTTCGAAAAGCAACCTCTTTAATTACAAATGGTGACATCAGCGCCGTCTTTTAATCATGGCCAAACTTTTCGAATTCTCCTAGGAATCAACTCCTCTTTTCAGATCTACTATAAATTGAAACTTACTTTCTTCTGTTTTCACTATCTCTTTCATATTTACTCTGCAAATTTACTCAGAGCTTTCTCTTTCTAAAGCAAAGGTTTCCTTGGTAGTTTATGTTTACAGCAAGGACAGCATTGATCAAAGGCGGCTGGCTCAATCTTTCAGAGTTGGAGAGAGCACAAAAAGTTGAGAAAGAGAAACGAATAGCAGCAGGGCTACCTTCATCACCCGTTGACAGACCAGTCGCCTCCGTTACAGAGTCAGATCGAGGATCGTCCTCCTCTAAAGGTACTAAGCCCAAAAAACTATTTCAATCCACCCTCTCGCCTATAGTCTCTGGTTCCTCAGTTCAGGAGTCAGTACCTGCTATTGAGCCAGGAGTTACAGTCACAAGTGTTAGGAAACATTCTCCTTTTATCGCCATGGGGTCTGACACAGAGCACTCTCCGGAGAAGCTGGTAGTTAAGAGGACAAGCCGGCTAGTTAAAGGGCTAGCCTCCAAGAATACTCCCTCCAAATCGGGGGCAAAAAACAGTAGTTCTGGGTCTGGGGTGCCCATCAGAGCTCCCCGGGAAAGGCCATCTGATCCGGAGGCCAGCAACCCGGTACTTCCAAGAGAGACTTCTGCCTCAGAGCCCCAGCCTGAGACTAGAAGTCTAAGAAACACAGAAGGCCAGCAGTCCGGAAGCCAGGCTGAGCCAAGCTTTAATCCTCCCCGGACCACTACCACAGATATCCCCCCAACAATCATGGAGGAAAGAATGGAGGACTCTGCTGAAGAAGTCCCTTTTGAGTCTGAGTCCTCCGGCCAGACTGAAATGCTGCTGCCAAAAAAGGCAAGGAAAAACTGTTCTTGAGGCATCCGGACCTGCCGGAGTGCCTCGAAGAGAAGGTGGGGCCGTGTTTTCACAGAGTTGAGCTCAAATACCTCTTGGCCTTACAGAAGACCAAGTATGCATTCATCCATACTGCTGAACTGGGTCGAATGCGCACAAAATGGGGGATCCCAGAAAACATAAAGATAAGGATTCCCATAGATTCGGAGACCCCAGTGGATTGTAAACGGAACGAAATAGTCTTTTTTACAGAGCTATTTAATTGGGGACTCAGGTTCCCATTGGACCCGGAGATCGTTAGGTACTTCCACCTGGTCAAGCTCTGCCCGAGCCAGCTGAGCCCCAACGGCTGGTATACTCTGATGTCATGTATCATGGCATCTAGGTTGTCCGGGATCCCTCTCCCTATGGAAGAGTTCGCAACAGTGGCCAACCTTTGCAAACATCACCAATTCCCCTTCTACCACTTCAATATGGGGAATGACCTTAAAGCTGTTGATGATCTGTTGGAGTCCGAAAGCAAATGGAGGGCCCAATTTTTATTTTTCAGTGGTGCTTGGTAAAACGGTAAAAAGATCAAGGCCGGAGAGAACCGAAGCCTCCTCAGAAGCAGGTGGAGGAGTGATCGTAAGTTTCACACTTCAAATCTTTGACCATTTCTTCTTTTCTTTTTTTAAGTCGGTTTAAATTAATTGGTCTCTCTTTTGTCTTAATAGAACTGCATAAGGAGTTCGGGGACTACTTGAAGGCCGGACAGGTTACCTGTGGCAAAATCAATGCTTGGGCCGCAGAGAACTCGGGGAATCGATTCCACAATGCTTTTACCAGTGGAAATATGGCAAGGTCTCATCTGTGGAACACCACAGGTCGGAGGGACCTGACTTGGGAGGAGCTCACCACCCAACCTTCTGCAGACACTGTGCTTAAGAGGTCCCACGAACCAGATGGGACACTCTTCCTGCATGGCCGGGCTAAAGCCCCAAGCAAAATGAAGGGCAAGAAGAGAGGTAAAAAGGTGGCAAGCGATGCCGAGAAGGATGTCCCAACCGCCCCGGAGGGGCCGGCCCAGAGCCAAATTGACGCTGCTCTCTTGCAAGTGGTGGAGCAAGAGACCGAAAGGCAGGAAGCAGACCCTCCAAGACCTCCAAGGGATCCCAAGAGGACTCGCAAACAAGAAGGTGAAGGCACTGACCGGGAAGCCAAAAAGAAAAAGGCATCACAGGGAGATGAGCTTGCTCTCCGGGATCCGGAGCCTTCATTCCCAGCTGACCCTTCTGACCCAACGCAGGCCGAAGAGATCCCAAGAGACTTTCATACCGATGAGGTGGAAGGGGGAGATCTCAACCTTGATGAAGTGGATATTACTGGTCTAGGTGGGCTTGGTGAATACTTCCTTAGCCTCCCTAGAGATGAATTCGCAGGGCCCTATATTCCTCCGAGCAGCTCCAATACAGTCAACTTCAATGGTAAGATTTTCATTGTTTCTAGTGAAAAAGACACCATAGCCCATTCCTTTCTTAGCAATGTGCAGCCAGTTCTCACGCTGGAAAGACAAGTTCGGGGTCAAGCAGACATCATCAAAGACCTCAATTCTGAGAAGGAAAAGCTGTCCGAAGACCTTCGCACTGCTACTGCCAATGCTGACATGCTAAAGGAGGCAAATGTGAAGCTGAAAAAGAGTCAAGAGGAAAGCACCACAAAGGTTGCCACTCTAGAGGAAACCATTAAAGACCTCCGGGAGAAGCTGTCCGGTGTGGAGAAAGACCTTACTGTCTCAAAGGGAGAGACCACGGCAAAGGAGAAGATTATCACCAACTTGACCACTGACAAGATTGCTCTTGAGAATGCAGTGACCAAGGCTGCTGAGGAGAAAACTGCCTTGTTACAGGAGCAGGATGCTAAGATCCAAGCCAGGATCAATAATTATGCCAACCAGATGCTCAAGAGCGAAGAGCTGCTGCTTGAAAAGGTGAGGTCTGACATGGTCCTACTTTTCCATGAAAAGTTTCCGCAGAGGAACCTAGGGGAGTTGTGGCTTTATGTTGAGCCCGAAAACCTCCGATACCATACTATGGCCGAAGGTGACAGGTATGGCTACTCTAGTGGCTCCTCGGATGATGAGGAACATACTGGGGAGAGCCCAGATGACAAGAAAGATGATCCCAAAGGCAAGAAGGTAGATGAAGGGAAAGATGACCCTAAGGGTAAGAAGGCAGATGAGGGTGAGCCATCTTCAAAGGCTCAACCTTAACCCACAATTTACTTTTTTTATTTTTTATTCAAACTAAAGTCCTTGGAAGGCCAAGGCACTCTTTTTGTAATGGTGTCCGGTGCTCGACCGGACAGGATTTTTGTGTTGTACCTTGACTATTAAAAGTCCTTGGAAGGCCAAGGCAATTTTTACTTGTTTTTCTCAATGAATATCTCTACTTTGTATAACCATCGTCTTCTTTCATTGTTCGTTTTAGTTTTGACAGCCAGAGTTTAAGTAGCTTTTAATTGTCGCATTATGAGAGTGTTTAAATTCTCCGGCTAGAGTTTAAATAGCCTTTAGATATTTCAGTCCGGATAGTATGATAAGGGATTGGATTTTAAAAACACTTAGAAAATTTTGAAGAAGGCATCGAATTTTATTTAACAACCCGGACACCTCATTAAAACCTCTCCGCGCCACCGGGGAGGAAAGAGTATGCCCCCAAATATTTACATGGATGTTTAAACAAGTAAATATTTACACAAGTGCTATTCCAAGTACATCCGGAGATGCTCAATATTCCAAGGATGAGTTAGAACTCTGCCATCTTTGTCTTCCAACCAATAAGTTCCAGGCTTGATTCTTTCAACCACTATATACGGACCCTCCCAGGTTGGGGCCAGCTTTCCGAAGAGCTTTTCTTTAGTGTGTAAGAAGACCTTCCTTAATACTTTATCCCCTGGTTGGAAATCTCTTCTTTTAACTTTGGAAGCAAACCTGCTCCTCATCAAGCCCTGATAGTGTGCAACTCTAAGGTGAGCCTTAACCCGTCTTTCTTCTATCAAATCAAGTTGATTTCTGATTGCCATCTCATTAGCGTGTTCGGAGAAGTAGTGAACACGAAAGGAAGGGAGTGTCTTCTCTATGGGGGCTACTGCATCCATCCCATAGACCAAGGAAAAGGGTGACTCTTGTGTTGCAGTCCCAGGTGTTGTCTGGTAGGCCCACAAGACTTCTTGCAAATAACTAGGCCATTTCCCAGCAGCCCCTTCTAAATTCTTTTTTAACCCAGAGAGTATAGTTCTATTAGCCACTTTGACTTGCCCATTTTCTTGTGGGTGGAAAGGTGAAGAAAAACAATGCTGTATACCCATTGAGGCATAGAAGCTCTCCATTTCTCTATTATCGAACTGTGGCCCGTTGTCAGTTGTTATTTTCTGTGGGACACCAAATCTGCAACATATGTTGGACAGAATGAATTTTATGACAGCTTTTGACGTTGTCCCTGCCAGGGGGGTTGCTTCTATCCACTTCGAGAAGTAGTCTATGGCCACAATTATAGTTTTGCGCCCTCCGGACGCCACGGGGAGAGGCCCTACTAAATCCAACCCCCATCGAGTGAATGGAATGGGCTCAGAAATGGATTTTAGAGGAATGGCTGGTACATGAATTTCATTGCTGTACCTCTGGCATGGGTCACACCTCCTTACCAACTCCTTAGCATCTTTCATGATTGATGGCCAATAGTATCCGGAGAGTAATACTCTTCTTGTTAGAGCTCTAAATCCACAATGGGCTGATCCCTCACCATCATGTAATTCGGAGAGGACCACTTGTGACTCATCATCCCCCAAACAACGCAGGAGAGGTTTACTACAGGATTTTTTGTACAACATTTCTCTTAATATAATGAAACCACGAGCCTTGTGTTTCAATGTTCTGGCTTGTGACTTATCTGAAGGCACAATACCATCGGACATATATTGTATGAGAGGAGATCTCCAGTCTTGAGGCTGTTTCACTTGCATTTCAAAAATTTCCTCTTCTACACCCTTACTAAGTTGAATAGATGGGATTTCAAGCACATGGATCCATGGGTATGACTCCGTATATGCTAAGGTTGCCAATGAGTCTGCTAGCTCATTTTCTGCCCGGGGAACGTGCTCATAGACAACAGCTTTAAATTTTAGTGCTTCATTCTTGAGGAGGAGTAAATACTTCACAAGCTGCTCCTTTCTAGCCTCAGATTGGCCTAAGGCATGGTGGATAAGCAATTGGGAGTCACTTAGCAGCTTGACCCTCTTAGCCCCACAAATGTAGGCTAACCTTAACCCAGCTATAGCTGCTTCATATTCGGACTCGTTATTCGATGCTCTGAAAGCAAAGCAAATGGCTTGGTACATATTGTCTCCATATGGGGAAGTTAAACATATTCCTGCACCACATCCCATAGTGCTAGATCCACCGTCTGTTCGGACGATCCACATTTTCTTGTCTTTTATATCAGTAGCTTGCTCTGAATCCCTATCGGAGTGGAATTCAACTAGAAAGTCAGCCACAGCTTGGGCTTTCACTGCTGTCCGGGGAGCAAAGTCTATGTCGAAGTCCCCCAACTCTACTGACCATTTAGTCATTTTGCTCGAAAATGTCTGCTTTTTGAAGGACATTTTTTAAGGGAAAAGATATCCGGACGATGATAGGATGAGCCTGGAAATAAGGCCTCATCTTCCTTGCAGCTATTACCAGGGCTAATGCCAATTTTTCAAGTTTCAAGTAACGTCTCTCAGCATCTATTAAGCTCTTGCTGATGTAGTACACTGGGTGGGGATGTCTATCGATCTCTCTTACCAGCACAGTACTGATGGCACAACTTGAAACTGCCAAATACACGAAGAGAGTCTCCCCCATCGACTGGTTTGAACAAAGTTTTGGAGGAGGACATGTGTTTTTTGATTTCATTGAAAGCCTCATCACACTGTAGGGTCCACTCAAACTCCTTTGCACCCTTTAAATTTTGAAAGAAAGGGGCACACCTGTCCGAAGACCTGGAGATAAATCTGTTTAAGGCTGCTAATCTCCTCGTTAACCGCTGTACTTCTTTGATGTTTCGAGGAGGTTCCATCTGGAAAAGAGCATTCAACTGGTCCGGATCAGGCTGTATTCCATGCTCACTTATGATATAGCCTAGAAACTTCCCGGACTGCACTCCGAAGACACACTTTTCAGGGTTTAACTTTAAATTTACTTTTACCAAGTTGGCAAAAGTTTCTTGGAGATCGGACAAGTGTAACTGCTCATCTACACTTTTCACCATCATATCGTCAATGTAAACCTCCATATTTCTTCCAATTTGATCAGCAAATGCCTTGTTGACTAATCTTTGATAAGTAGCCCCAGCATTTTTCAAACCAAACGGCATCACCTTGTAGCAATGAAGCCCTCTGTCAGTTACAAATGTGGTAAGCTCTTGATCCTTAGGATCCACTTGAATCTGATTGTATCCGGAGAAAGCATCCATAAAGGAAAACAGCTTGTTTCCAGAGGTGGAGTCTACTAACTGATCGATCCGGGGGACCGGATACAAGTCTTTTGGGCAAGCCCTATTGAGGTCTATGAAGTCAATGCACATGCGCCACTTGTCATTCTTCTTTTTCACCAGGACAGGATTGGCAGTCCACAAAGGGTACTGAGATTCCTTAATGTGCCCCATCTTTGTGAGTCTGTCAATCTCATGCACTATGACATCAGCCTTTTCTTTAGAAAAAGCTCTTCTTTTCTGAACCACTGGAGCTACGTCCCTCAAGACGGACAGGTGATGGGATATTGGCAAAAAAGAGTTATTGCGATGCTCTCTGGGGGACTGCAATGTTGCCGGTCTCCGGTAATGCACCTCATCCTTTGTTTTATCGAAGATAGTGGCCACGCTTTCTTTTAACTCTGCGAACCACTTCGATTGGACCCATGGCCCTCTCTTGTTTCTGGATTGTTGACTTTGAGCAGGAGCAGCTGGCTGAGACTGAGCTTTTTCCCTACCATGCCCTTGTCCGGTTTCTCTTGCTTTGTTCCCGGACTATTCTGATTTGGAGTTGGTGTCACAGGGGTGGATCTCACCTGCCTGTACACCCTGGTTTTCTTTGTTTCATCGACGTTTATTTGTTTGCCAACCTGATTCAGCAACCCTCCACATGTCATTGCCTTCTTTCTGGTCACCGAATCAGCTAGATTGCCCGGGTTCAAACCCTGTCTCAGGGATGCTATTGCTACCTGTTCGAAGCAATCAGCCAACCCATTTTTTGTGTTCACAAAACGACTTATGTATTCTTTCAAGGACTCATTTGGCTCCTGGGCACAATGGATTATGGTGTCTCCATTGCCCTTCATCTCTTTACTCCCTACGAACTGCCTTCAAAAGGCCACCCAAAACGTATCGAAATCTTTAATACAACCCTGAGGCAGGCTGTTGTACCATTTCAGAGCACTCCCCGTAAATGATTGGGAGAATGCCCTACAAAGTAGTTTATCATCGTCATCAAAGTTCATCATGAAGTTCTTGAATTGCTCCAGATGGTTGTCCGGATCAGTACTGCCATCGTACTTCTCCATTTTAGTGCTGTCAAACCTCTTGGGGAGGTTTCCGGACAGGATTTTAGAAGACAGTGGAGACTGCCTCCAATTCCTTCCACGACTGAACACAGTATCCTCATTGGGAGTTGCAAAGATACCTGGCTCATCGTGGAAAGCAAAGGGATCCATCAGCATCTTATCCGTATACCTCCGGTGGTGAGATGATCCTTTGCCAATATGCCTTTTCATTCTTCCATGCCTGTCTCTTTTTCTTGAATATTTCTTAACCTGTTTTTTCTTTTTCCTGGTTCGACCCTCATCGCTGCTAGAGGACAAGGATTTTTCATTTCCCTCACTGTCCGAAGAGCTACCTGAAGATTCTGAGCTCGAGTCAGAACTCTCCATAGGCTTGGACCGGTGAGACTTTTTGGAACTAGCATGAGTCTTTTTGGTGCTCACATGAGTTTTGGAAGCCTCATGCTCTCTGGGGTTATCGGTATGATGAGCAACCGATGCTTTGGATTTTTCTTTCACGCCCATCTTGGCCTTTTTAGCCCTGAGAGCTTCTATTTCACACTTTAACCTGTCACGCTCTTTGACGGTGTATTCATCGTTCTCTTCCACCACTTCGAGTAAAGCCGGTGGAAGCTCTGGATTGTCCGGATTCATACGGACAGAATTTTTTGGCAGGTTTTGAATGCTTGATTCTGGTACCCTTTCCTCCCACTGTGGTCGCCAATTTGGTGAGGATAATAATCGCCTGGGGTAGGCTGGTAATTTCAATTGGTGTTTTAAGGTGGTGTGTGGGTGTTGAACGGTGGTGTGTGGGTGTTAAACGGTGGTGTGTGGGTGTTGAACGGTTTAGAGTAGGGAGTAGAGAGATAATTAAGCAACTTGGTAGCAGTTAATTCTCATTACCCATAGTTAATGCAGGTGGTTGTGTATTTATAGTGTGATGTTTGGGCCCTTATGGGCTTTCGGGTCATGTTTAAAGAACTCGGGTCATGTTCAAAGACCCATGAGCTCTAAGTAGGAGAGCAAGTAGCTTAGTCAAGGAGTGTTTAGGTTTTTTAGTACTTTTGTCATAGTTCGAACAGTCCTATGGTCATAGTGTTCGAAGTGATCTGTCCGGTCCATGTGATCTGTCCGATCTGTCCGGTCCGGAGGCTTTGGACCAATTTGTCTTTGTCCGGAGAGCGTGCTGAATTCGGACTCATCAACATTTAAGGCAGTTATTAAATTTATTCTCTCTAACATATGCTGCCGGTTTGGTATTCCCAAACGCATCACCGCGGACAACGGTCCTCAGTTTGATAACAAAGACATGGATATATTCAGCACAACATATTCAACACTGTTTTTCTCCTCCTTTTCATCCCCAAGCCAATGGACAAGTTGAAGTGGAAAATCGGAAAATTCTATCAGAATTAAAAAAGAATTTAGAATGAGCTGCTAGAAAATTATCGAGTTACTTACAAGAAGTATTATGGGCATACTGAACCACTCCTCATACAGCCACATAAAAGTCTTTATTTGCTCTAGTTTATGGGATGGATGCGGTCACACCTATGAAAGCTACTCTTCTTTCCTTCAGATTTCAAAATTATTCTCAAAGAGAGAATAAGATAGCTATGCGGGCTCAGTTGGATTTAGTTGAAGAAATATGAGTGAAAGCACATTTAAGAACTGCACATTATCAAGGCTTGATGAGGAGCGGATTTGCATCTAAAGTAAAAAAATGAAATTTTCAATTTGGAGATAAAATGTTGAGAAAAATGTTCATCCACACCAAGGAGAAGTAGTTCAGAAAGTTGGCTCCGAATTGGGAAGGACCATACATCATATGTGAAAGAGTTAAGCAAGGAACATACAACCTCTAAGACAAAGAAGGCAACCTTCTGAAGCATTTTTGGAATATGAAGCATCTCAAGTTATACTTAGAATAAACTTATCTTGTAAATATTTACTTTGCCTTACTTCATTGTAAATATTTGGGGGCATACTCTTTCCTACCCTGGTGGCACACAGAGGTTTTAATTAGGTGTCTGGATCTTAATCAATATACTATCCATTGTTTTGGTTGTGATCGGATGGATTAAAGTCTTATTAAACATCGAATGGATTAAAGACTTATTAAACACCTGATAAATTGAAGATTTATTAAACATTTATTTCCTTCAAATGGACTACCTTTGAATGGTTTGGATGGATTAAAGATTTATGAAACACATTTGCCTTCAAATGGACTATCTTTAAATGGCTCGGATGGATTGAAGAATTATCAAATACTTATTTCCTTCAAATGGATTACCTTTGAATGACTCGAATAGATGCAAGATTGATTAAGTGTTTAATTCATTTAAGAAAAATATTGTTTTAATGCATTGATCAGATTTAATATACGTATATGGTTTTACCATATTCAAATACGATTGGATATTAATGGATGTGTCAAATAAGACGAGGAAAGATACAAAGTGAATTATCATAAATAATAATCTCATCCACATTACAAAAATACTTTGTAAACTACGAGGACTTGTACGAATGAAGTTTTTAGAAAATCCGATATGAAAATGACAAAATGTCTTGCGGACTCTAAGGAATCTGATTCAAAATACCAACACAGTAAAAATTGTTAACCTTAGGGCCCGTTCCCTTTAGTTTTCTTTTAGCATCACCTGAATCCTCCTCAACTTCGTCATCATATTCGATTTCATCTGAGGAGATCTTGACTTTATCACTTTGTGCCATAGTATGAAATGGAATTTATCTATATGGAACAAAACTCAACAGATTACCAATAGACCGTTTAGGAAACGTTTCATTAAACAATAGGACCATATCTGATTTAACAAACTTTTCCCTCTGATCCATAGAATTTACACTAATTAGCATACTCGTTCCTCGCAGCGGCTATGTCTTACACTTTTGTCTATTTCAAATAAGTAATCGCGTCATCCATTTTCTTAAGAAGATCTTGCAATTATCTTTTCTCCTTGGATAATTGGTCGTTAGAACTCTTCTCATTGGTCAGTTTTTCCTTCAATGAATCAATTTTTATGGAAGTAGTAGATTGCAATTCGGTGTAGCTAGCCTGTGAATTTTCATGATCGGACTTAACTTATACCAAATCATCACTAAGTTGTTTATTTTCCTTGCCAAAGTCTCAACGTTGCTCTGTTCGGCCGTGATGGAATCCTTCAGGCCTTGATTTTCAGTACTAAGGGAAACAATACCACTGGTTTGAGATCTGACTTATCTCTCCAAGTCAACGATTGGCCTTATATAACCTAAAACCGCATAGCCCAGAGTATCATGCTCACTGGAAAATTCAAAGGATTCTTCATCATAAGTCACCGCATTGGCAACGATAGTGAATTGGGGGAAAGTCTTGTTAAAATCATCTTTATCAAACTCGTTTATATACAAATTTCTGATGTCATCTAAATTCACTTCGCCTACAGTAGAAGGCTAATCAGCAGCAAGAAATGTTGGAGATGGAGGATCGACATGTACCTCTTCTTGTCAAGGAATTCCGATGGGAGTAATGGAGGGAAATACTTCGGCTCGGAGTATGATATTTGAACTGATGGCAACTTTATTCTTTTTTCCGCTCTCTTATCAATACCCTTCATACTCCTCTTCTGACCTTTATTCCTCTTAACCCTTGGTGAGTATGGTGGCTCTTTAGCCTCACCTACAGTAACCGCAATAGCATCTAACAATGGAGCATCAATCTCTCATAGAAGTCCCGAACTACCCACATTGGGAAGCCTTTGAGAGGGATCATTACTTTTTTCATCTTCTTCTTAATTTTATCAAGATGGCTAGGAGCTTTGTCTCTAGCTGGTAAATAAATCTTACCATATTTTTCCTCTGTCCTTTTGAAGATATCAACAGCTTCAGGAGGACTGGTAAACTGTTCCCATGATAGTTGTTGCATAGCTTCTGAGAACATCTTTGAAAACACTAAAAGACAAATCCGATGTGAAATTTAATATCAACAATATCAACATCCGATGTGAAGTTCAATATCAATACACAGTAAAGAAAGTCGTAAAGTGTTTAATTGAATGTCTCCAATATCTGGTTAACAAACTTGGGTTTTCCTTAGCCCTGATTTTCTTGCCATTTTCCCAAGCATCACTAATGTAGAAGAATTGGGTCCTCCAAGGCTTGTTAGCCTCTAGCAGGTCATCAATAATTTTATAATTATTCCCCATGTTGAAATAATAAAATGGGATATGATGGTTCTGATGTAAAGTGTCCATAGCAGCAAACTGCTCTATAGACATCAGAATTTTAGACAACCTTGAAGTTGTGATGCTGGCTATTAATGTATATAAGGCATTGGGACTTAACTAACTTGGGTATAACTTCACGAAATGGAATTATCTCACAATCTCTTGGTCCAAACGGAACCAAAGGCCCCAGTTAAGCACTTTGGTATATACCACTAGTTCCCCAATTTTACTATTCATCGAAGTCTCATCGGGGATAGGAATCCTTACCTTGACAGACTCTAGAAAACCCCAAGTTTTCCTGATTTTGTCCAATTCACCTGTATGGGTATACACATAGTATTTTTTTAACGACCAGCAGATATTTAACACTGATCTTGGAGAAGTTAGGCCACATTCTCCCCATAAGGCACTCCAGAAGCGGTTCGACATCTTAAGGTCTTACTTTCTCCTTCTTTTCTCGAACTATACTAGTGTCGCCAGTATGATCATATGTCTCTAATAGGGTATCTTGCTCGCTATCCTCCATTTTCTCATCTATTATTTTTGGTAGTTGATCAGCCAACTTGAGTCTAGTATCCTCTTTTTTAATACGAGAATAATCGATTGGTGAAAATTAATGGATTCGGATCCGAAGTATGCATCGCTGGAAGCTCTACCATTGTGACACATTCATTGAGTTTTTCTGTATCCATGACAGATGAAGTTACAGTTTTATCTTTAGAAATCCTGGTAATCCTTCGAGGTATGTTTCTCCTACACCCGACCCCGTAGAAATGAAAGGTAATGGAGCTTTATGACTGGTAACGGTTTTAGTTTTAGTGAAAGAGTTTTCGATTAACTGAATTAGTGGTTCAAGATTTATTAAATATAGAGAAAGAGAAGTTTTTCTGAAAACTATTGATGGTCTATGGGATGATGAACTCATGTCTACTTCTGGTATCTATTGTATGATTAATTCACCAGGAGAAACAGGTAGTCCGACAATGATTTTTGCCTCTCTTTTTTCTTTCTTTAACTCAGACAGGTTGAGCCAGCCTCCTTTGATTAAGGAAGTTCTTTCTGTGAATATACAAACTTTAAATAAAATATAAAAACTGAGAAAAGTTGAAAGATTAGGGTGTTTTTCTCTATGTAGAATTAGAGTTTGAATTTTTTTCTCATACTAGAAATGAAAACAATGAAAAATCACACTTATGTAGTTTAAAAAGTAATTTAATGTTTTACCTAGGGGAGATGAACCTCTACCCATGATTAAAGGCTAGTAAATGTAGCTCTTTTAGTGTTTAAACACAAATACCCAGAAAAAAAACGGCTAAAGGGTCCAATTACCACTTGGCACGTGTAAAAGAGAACTGATTATAAAGTTGTGATCTTTGAGTTGTTCGATTGACTATTTGAATTCACTTTGAATGTCGATCGGACATTATCTACCATGGTTAGCTCTTCCAAATATTTTTTGAAAGAGCTAAGGGGGTTATATGATAAGATCAAATATCGCTGGAGCCATATCATAGTGATTTTGATTTAATCTGAAAGGCATTTCGGACAGGTTGAATGAAACTCAATGATTGAACAGTAACTTGAGTGACCAATGAATCAGCTGTGCACCTAGAACATCAATTCTTGGGCTTGGGGGCTCATAGGATTGACCCGAATATAAAATCTGGCTCGAATGACCCATGGATCTGATAAAAAGTATAAATACCTATAAACCAGATTTTTCTATCACCATATTTTTTCTTTGAATGCGTTGTTAATCTTATCATGCATTTAAATTCAAATATGAAGAAACATGTGTGTCATGATATGATGTACGATATGGAATAAAAAATTATTAAGTATTTTTATTCCATCTCACACGCTTATGCTATTGGGTACATTGTTAATCATTGTCTCAAACTTAATTCATTTCGCATATATGTTGAAATGTTTTATGATAGTATCATACTTGATCATGATTATAATTATAATAAATAGTTTCAAGGTATTCAAACTGATTTGTTTAAAATGTATAATCCTTATGTTATCAAATACAGGAACAATAATCGTAGTTCATCGTCAACTCTAACTGGTAGTAGTCGCGGGAGAAGCATAATTATGTCTCCCTATAACTACTTGAGAAATGTTATACAAACTAAAATTATGATATTAACATCTACCAAATTTGTTAATGATCTAAAATATATTTACAAACTCGGTTCGATTTGAGTATGTATAATGATACCCTGATTGATCTCTTAATGTCGTGGAAGTCCAATGAACTATTTTTTTCCTATTCTTTCAAAGTTAGTAATGAGGTTCTTGTTATACCTATATTTGTAGTAGAAAGTAAATATGCATTTAGTGTGGCCAATCTGTAATACAAAGCTAGACGATCGAGACTGGCTAACCAAGATATTAAAGTATGTGTCATAATCGATGACTAGACTATGGAAAAACATACGATGTAAGACAATGAATATGCAATTGAAGAGCGTCAAAATGACATGTTTGATGAACTAAGTGATATGAATAAGATCTTACAGATGGAGCTGGTGAGGATGAATAAATTATCTAAATCGGAAAATAAAATTTCAGATGAACATAATTTGTAATAGAAATTTATTAGTGAATTTGTAATAAGGTAGTTCATATTAAGAATATTTTTTCAACTCCTCGCCCGCAAGAGTATAAATTATGAGATGACTAAATCAATAAAATTTATGTTTTTTCTTTCAATCTTATAATGAACCCCACTTACGTATAAAATTATATTATAATTAAAGTATACAATAATTAAAGTATATTATAATTAAAGTATACTATCAACCAACATTTATCAAATTTGTTTTTATCATTTATAACAATCAAACTATAACGACACTTGTACTACTTATAGTCAAACTATATTTGGTGTGGATTATTTTCGACTGAGGGTAATTTGGTCAGATGTTTTGTGGTATTTCAAAGGTATTAAATGTTTGGGTGTTTTGTAGTGAGAGATTTAAGCTGCCTGATTGTATTAAATGTTCATTACCCTCATTAATGAAAGTGGTTGGGTATTTATATCCTTAATTATGGGTCATATGGGCTTTTGGGTCAAACTTATGAAACCGAGTCGAGTTCAAAACCTCATTAGTTTATTAAGCAGATTAGCAATTAGCTTAGTCAAAAAGTGATTAGATATTTAGTACTTTTGTCCTGTTCGGATGGTTCAGTGGGTGACTTTATTCCAAATTTCCCCTGTCCG
The DNA here is from genome assembly GCA_036936605.1 of Limnanthes douglasii subsp. nivea. Taxonomy (NCBI): domain Eukaryota; kingdom Viridiplantae; phylum Streptophyta; class Magnoliopsida; order Brassicales; family Limnanthaceae; genus Limnanthes; species Limnanthes douglasii. The sequence continues at coordinate 216,145,174 of JAUPFV010000004.1, forward strand.
GTTTCTACAGTGAGTGGTGAAAATTTCCGGACTTATCAATATTAAACTTATACGACTTATAGTAATAAAATTATAACAACTTATACTATAATCACACTATAACAATCATTTTATCATTTATAATAATAAAATTATAACAACAATTGTTTTACTTACGATTAAACCATAATAATCAAACTATAATAACCTATAATTACTTATAAATTATATTACACAAACTAAATAATCAAATTATAATATTCTTTTTGTCAAACAATATAAAGTGAAAATTACTTACAACATTTTTTATGGTGTCGTGACTTTACTGTTTCCGTGTTTGTCATGTGATGAAAATCACATTGTGCTTCATCATTCCCATAACGAGGCCGTCGTTTGGCTTTATCATGATGGGACGAGACAAAAAAATCCTTGTGCCCAAATATGCAGTGCTTTTACCATTCCTGTGACGGTACCATATCAGTAAAATTATGAGATAATCATGAATTCCGCTATGTCCATCCCATTTATCCACATGTACTGATAAGGTCTCGAATGGTAAATGTTTATTTCATTAATTATGAACTTATTAAATAAAATAACAAGAATAGCTGAGTACATTATAAATGACTTTTTTGTTGCAATTTGCATTAAATAAATATAAAAATGGTTCTTACAAATACATGAGGAATGCCCCCAATGAGTGGCATAAGAGATGAGAATGAAGGAATTAAATAATATTGATCTACATTTGTCCAAATAAGTACAAAGCAAAGCGAAAGTGCTATGGCTGAAATGATCAGAGAGACTCAATGGTAACGACGTAAGCGATCAAAGATAACAGACCAGTATGGATAGATGACTGCAACAATTTAAAATAAAAAAAAATTAAGTTAGAGATTAAAGGGTTGGATTGGCCAGACCATATTAGTACTAAGAAATCTAAAACGGAGGTCCAAAAGTATGTCGTTAGATATCACAGAAGCAATGGTAGCAGAAGAGCTAAAAATTCTAGTATTCCTCTAACACTAGACATGGTAGACAATGGCGTCAAAGCAGACACGCCAAAGGTGTCGTAAACTTGATGGAGTCCACTTGGACGTCTCATAGATCCAAGATACTTAATTGTTATTATACCTTAAAGAAAAACCAAGCTTGGAGCTTGCAAACTCTTGATTCTCTGAGTATAACTACAATCATAGAGAATATAATTAATTGTCTCGGGCAGAATTGCAAAAGATATAATTCGGGAAGTATTTAAACCCTAACTCATAATAATAATAATAATAATAATAATAATAATAATAATAATAATAATAATAATTTAGACCAATAGACAGACTAATAATAATTTAGGAATTAATTATGAAATCAATAAAAGATTAAGATCAAAGGGCTTGTGTTCAATATAATATGTGTTTTTATCTGGGGGGTTCCTAACTTTTTTGTAAGAATCATTTTTCTTTCAAATCTAATTGTTTATTTTTATATTTTACAAGTTTCTAAATTTGTGGGTACACGTTTTACATTATATGTGTTTCTCCTCCACTATTTAATGTCGCATTATCTCTATTTTTATCACTTTTATACATCACTCCACTAGCTTTTTTCACAATGTTCAATACTTTAACCACTCACTCATTCATACGAGTTTGGCGCATTGGCACCATTGCCATGGTCGCCCTGGAACTATTTTGACTATTTTTAGTTTTGCTTCACCGGGGAGAACTTTACTAGTTTTAGTTTTGCTTCTTCGGGGATAACTTTTTCAATATCACAGTAAACTCTTCCGTTTTTGGTTTTTTTCTTGATATAACCCCATCTATGTGTTTATATTATATATTAGTGACGATGGGAATGTTTTGTTTGTATTTGGATGCATAATCTGTTGTCCTACATATCCAATTATTATTGGATTTTTTATGCATTGTGTGATGTTTTAGTATGCCAAAAGATTGTTTGCTTTAATTTTGAAGATTGAATATTGTTCATATTTCCTAATAAATTTTGAGTCTTTAATATGATGTATGCCCCGTTAATTTATCGATGGTATTTATATATGTTAGTGTTTTTATTTCTAGATATTTTTTAGATGTTCATTGTGTGATAAAATGCAGACATCGCGATCATATCATTGAAGATCGGTGTTGTGCATAAATAATACGTGGACACTTTAGATGATCTTACGTTATAAATTTACCAATAAACTAAATATATCATCAAAGTGATCCTTACTGGCACACTGTACATGAAAGAAGTTTGGATGCTTATATAAAAAAGTATTATTGTGTGCATAAGTGAGTCTAAAGAAATCTTAGGCATATAATTGTTGAGGCTGAAGTAACCATTTTCATAAATTATGATATTTACATATTATATATTCATTCACAGCTAGAAGTCAATCCACTAAGGATATCACCAATTATTCAAACTGAACCAATAGAATATTTAATTATATTTATATAATGATTAAAAACAAACGTTGTTTCCGTATGTAATATATAGTGTTATGACCTAAATTTATCCCGTACTAATTAGAAAATTCTAGTTTATATGGACGTCTATCTAATCTTAAAACTTGACAAAATTTAGATTATATGTCAATTGATTTCCTTAGTTTATTTAAGTTATTTTTATCGATATTAGTGTTTTGGAATGGTTGTTATATTCTTTTTTTGGTATTGGAAAACTAACTAAGGAAGACTATTGATGTTCCGATATGATCTCTGACAAATTTTAAAGAGGAAAAGCACATTATAATAGTCTGGTGGGTTTTAATAATATAGATCATTGGACTATAATCGATCCACGATATTTTATCTTAGACAAACTTACTTCTGAAGAAAAGTCACGGGGTAAGAGAGGGAATCAGTCCAATCATTTAAGCTAATAATATAACATAAAAAGACATCACAAGTGTTTATGAGTTTTCTACCGATAATGTCAGTGCATATGTAGAGAAAAGCTTCACTGAGCCCATTCATGTTGAAATTAAGGCATATATCAAAAAGATCTCCACCATAAAGTATAAGAGGTAAGGGAAGCTCTACGATAAGATCATATTGATGGCTTTGTTACATACAAAATTAAAAATATTAAAATTTGATTGTTATGTTATATATCTTTATGTTACTCCTCACACACCTAAGTGTATTTGAGACCACTTATGAGTATCAAGTAGTGAAATGTGATATGAGCACTTTTGATTTCTAACCTTGTAGATAAGAAATAAAAATATATACAGTTATTAATAAACCTCACATGCTAATTGTAGGTCGTAGTAGTTGCGAGAACAAGATTAAGAAGAGTTCAATTTTAGCTACATAGATTACATATTATGGTTTATACTTTAAGGGTCATAACTCAAAGAAGGAAAATTCAAAAGCGAATATAGGTGTGTTACCATTAAGATAAGCCACTATATCAAAAACATTGTAAAAATGGAAGGTTTGGATAGATAAACACAATAACTTAACATATGTGGTATGTATATAAGTAAAATTAACTTCAATTCTAACATATACTTTGTGGGTTTATACACCATCAACATCTCATATGTGTGTTTATTTTCAAGATACCCCAAATTATAATACTTAGAGATGGAAATATCTAGATTTATAAAATATAGGAGAGTGCAAGTCCAGACAAAGCTATATGTTTTTTTCAGTTGCTTTTGACTGTCATACATTTTTTGTTTTGATAGGATATTTTGTTTGTACTTGAATTTAGAAGAAACTTACTAAAGCTTTCATTATTAGAAATATTTTGTTGTGTTTGTTCGCTTGGATATAAAGCTCTATATTTTCTATGAAAATTGTTGTGTTTGCACTATCGTGTTAGAGCGTAATGATAATTTACATAAGTTGAATAATATATTCAATTAAAATATAATTATGCAAGAATATACTAAATTAACTTCTCAAAGTTCAACTTATCTTTGACATAAGTGTTTAGTTTATATCTTTAAAAGATGAATTTTTAAGCTTGTTGTTTAATATCTTTTAACTCATTATTACGCAGACATTGAGACATGTAATGGTGTATATAAGATAAACATACCAAGTCTTCTCTGCATAACAATTTCAAACAACTCAAAGATCCCTAAGACTTCATTCAAGTTTCAAAACATGTGGTTATTGCATCCAGACTTTAATATCATGCTAGCATCTAGCTGGAAAGAATCTATGCAAGGAAACCCTATTCGATTTCTATGGCAGAAACTAAAAAGACCAAAATTAAGCTGAAATCCTGGAACAAAAACATTTTTTGTAATATTTTCAGTGCAATCAAGCAAGCAGAATAAGGGGTTCAATACTTTGAAAATTGTTGTGAAGACTCAAATACAATTCAGAATAAAATCAACCAATCAAAAGCAAAAGATTCTCACCTCCAATTTCTAGCCAGAGAAGAGATGTTCTGGGAGCAAAATTGTAGTGTCAATTGGACACGAAATGAGGACAAGAATACATCTGTATTTTAAAATTTTGTTAAAAATAGAAGAAGGAATAACAAAATTAACATAATTCTAGATGGTAATACCTGGATTGATCAGCAAGAAGACCTTGAAAAATCAGCAGTTCATCACTTTTCTAGAAATTCTATCAAATCATCCAGCAAACATAAATATCCCAGACTTCACATACATTTTACCAAACCTAATTAAAAATGAAGAAAATGTTGAATTAATGCTCCTTTCCTCTGATGAAGAGATAATAAACGCTTTAAATTCATCAACTGGTACAGGTTTGGATGGATTTAACTCCACTTTTTTTAAAAAAAATACTGGTCAATTATAACCAATGACTTATGTGAAGCAGTCGGGGCTTTCTTCAGAGGATACAAAGTTCCTCAGGGTGTTTTTTCTACTGCAATCTGCCTGATCCCAAAAATAGATCAACCAAAGAGGTGGCAAGACTACAGACCTATCAACTTATGCTCACTCTTCAACAGAATTCTTTCTAGGATTCTAAATGGCAAGCTCTGTAATCTCTTTGCTAAGCTTATTTCACAGAGAAAAGTGGTTTTATCTCAGGCAGAAATATTCAGGATAATATATTCCTTACTCATGAAATAGCTAATTAACTTAATTAGAAAATCAAGAGGAGACAACCTTATTATCAAACTAGATGTGTTCAAAGCCTTTAACTAATTATCATTTATATTCATTCTAAAGATTCTAAAAGCATTTGGCTTCTCTCTGATTTATAAGCCTAGTCATGAGCTTAATTTCATCCGTTTGGTACACGGTTATCATAAATAGAGAAGAAAAATGATACTTCACATCTAATAGAGGAGTTAGAAAATGAGATCCTCTCTCATCAAGCCTATTTATCCTCTCTGAATAATTTCTGATAAGAAGTCTAAAAGAGTTATACCATGCTAATCCAGCAATCAAATACCAATCAGCAAGCCCAATTCAAGTACCTTGTCATGCCTATGTTGATTACATGATGATCTTCTTAAATAATTTATCTACAATAATCTCCAAGGTACTCAACTCCTTGCAAATTTATCAAGATTATTCATAACAGGTGATAAACAAACAGAAAACAAATTTTATTCCTCCAAAAAGCATTTCATCTACAAGGATATCACTAATAAAGGAGATGATTGGATCTGAAGCTAGCTTCCTCCCAATGAAATACCTGGGTCTAACTTTAGATCCATAAAATAAAGTAATTCACTTTGAAGATTTGATCAATAAAATAAGGAAGAAAATTCAAGAATGGGACAGTTTTCTCCTCTCTTGTGGTATGAGACTTACTCATATTTAGGTTGTCTTGCTAGCCATTCCTAACTACCATATTCAATGTTTCTCAATACTTAAAATTGTCATTCAAATAATTGAAAGAATACTTAACAAGTTCCTATGGGGTTCCAACAAAAATCATTAGAAAATCCATTGGACAAGTTGGAAAACCCTTTGTAAGTCATATATAGAAGGAGCAGTCAATCTAAGAAGCTTAGAAGACTCTCAATTTACCTACTCACACAAACTATGGTATAAATTTAGAGAGGATAAGACTCTATGGGCACACTACATGCACTCAGCCTACTGCAAAAACCAACACCCTATGCAAGTTCAAACTACTATGAAGATAGCTAAAACATGGAGAAAATCAATGGATTTCAGATCAACAGCTGAGGAAAATATCTATTGGAAGTTAGGTAGACGGGCAATATAGGTTTGGTTGGACAAATGGACTCATCAACTTTCTCTAATATCTTTGAATTTAGAAAAATCTAACACATGGTATCATCAATATCGGGTTAAGGATTTTTGGTCAAATATAACATGGAACCTTAATAAGCTTCAACAAGCAGTTCTACCATTAGACATAACAAGAATCAAAATGTTGGCTATTAAAGAATCATAAGCAGCATATCAGACAGGTATATTATTAACTAAAGACACATGGAATAAAGTAACAGTTCATGGAACTAAATCAGAACTTTTCAAACAAATTTAGAATAAAATCTCCCCAAAGAAAGGCTCTTTATTTATTTGGATATTATTACAAAATTGGGTCTCGGTTGATTCTATAATTCAGAATAGAAATATTCACCTAGCTTCTAAGTGCAGGTTTTGTAACAACTGCGAAAAACTATCAATCACTACTTTGTTCAATGTAAAAATTCATTGGTAGTATGGACTTACTTTAGAAGCATCTTCACTGTAAGTATAGCACACTACATGACTCTGCAGCATATAATCAAGCGTTGGTTTTGGTCTTTCCCAAAAGACACACATATTCGCACCACATTACCATCTATAATTTGTTGGACCCTATGAAATCATAGAAACAAAAGCAACTTTAATCAACAGACATTCACAGCCTCAACTATCATACAACAAATAATATATCAAATTCAAAAGCTGGATATTTATAATCTATTGAATCGAGGGCATTGGTCTCCTGAAATGAACTCAACATACACAATGGGTTGCTTTAACCATATCAAGAATCCAAAGAGGATAATATTCGCAAAATGGAATCCTCTTGAGGCTTAAAGACATGATTTAGAATCAAGTGGAGTATTAATTATAAAAAATCATCATGGAGAACTAATAATATCAGCTGGAAGAATATATGGCAAACAGAGCCCTTTGATTAGTGAAAGTAGAGCTCTTTTAGATGACTTAATGATCTAACACAACTTGAAAACTACAAACATAGACATTGAAATAAACTTCCTGACTTTGATAGTTATTCTAAATCATTCTAATACCCCTGGTACCTCTCTCCTCTAATTGATTGTTGTAGAAAACTAATTGTTTGCGGCATGAAATTCTCTCACATCTATAGAGAACAAAATGAAGCAGAAGACTGGCTAGCCAAATGGACATATAAATGCAAATTTAAGAAATACCTACATGCTAATCAACTCAAAGCAATACTACTTTTGGACACTATCGAAGTTGGATATATCAGAGGGCTCTCTAACTAAGCAAGATATATCCTTTAACGACTATTATACTACTCTTTATTATCAAAATCCACTAACAATCACTATGCACTAATAGTCATTATGCAAGTAGAAATACCTGACAAGATTCTCTATGTAGAGTACGGTCTAGATGGTTGTCGATCGAACTCCGGAAGCATCATTGGAATCAAAATTCAACAAAAGGCACAAGGTTGAAGATAGGGAAATCGAAAGTCTAATAAGCAAGAAATAATAAATGGATTGATACAAGAATATAATTACTTACCCAATCCTATTATAGAGATAGAAAAAAAACTCAGACAACCTAGTCTGAGAAGATGGAAAAATTTGATCCACAACCTAAATTCATCTTCAAGTTGGGTAGTTTAAATATTCAAAGAGTAGCCGAAATGGCATCTCCATCATAAAGCTTCTCTATGTTGAATTGAAGGCGGGATAAATAAAGAACTAGCGCCAAAGTTTTATTTTCATTTGATATGTATCTCCAGACTTACTACAAATTGGTACCAAAACTCTCCTAAAATGCAGGATCCTTCTGTAATTTCCCCAATTTTAATATAATTTCTTTATCAAAAAAAAATAAGATAAACATACCAAACAAAGAAAAAAATGATACTTATCATGTAAAAATGTCTTATAATTGATTGATACACATACGCTGTCCATTGCCTATAGTATTATGGGATGACCAAAATTATTTCATTTAATTCATAGACGATTAGTTATGATATATATATATATATATATATATATATATATATATATATATATATCATTCTGCTTCTTAATAAATCTAAATCAATTGGTAAGTTTAATTATATTAAGCCCATATTGAGTTATAGTTTAATAAAATTATTAAAGTCTTTAGATCCAACTATTGTGGTGAATGTTATGGTTGTTATTATAGGTCTGAAAAACAATATTATGGCATGTTATCAGTGCATTATGTTATATTAACCTATAATCAATGGTGTGTTTGAGGGGTAAAATATACATTATAAGAGATGATTTGGAGTATGATAGATCATATATCCTTACCTACTTTATTTTGAGGGCTAGTAAGTGTATATCATATCATTTAATTTGAGTACTTACTAAAGAAATAGTGAAGATATTATATGAGATGATTATTAAGTAAACTCCACTTTTGAAACACTTACACATTTGTGGATCTTTGATAAAAAAAAGTCTTATAAGTCAAGCGGGAAGAAGCTAAAATCTAAAATAGTAAGTTGTTACTTTTATAAAATACTTAGACCACTCAATATATTAATAGTTTTACACTCATAGTAACTATATATTTTTTAGATTGAAACTATAGAAAAATTCAAGAATATTAAGTTTAATAGGAATAATTCGGATAACATCATTTTTGGAAGAATTAGGACCATTTTGTTTAGTCTTTAACATTGACGTCTTAATTATTGTTAGGTTTTAGAACATCTCCTACGTACAAAGAGTGTATTACCTGAAAAATATGTACCACCTTGTACTCAAAAATAAAGATTTGGCGTTGTTAACGATAAACAAATGCAATAGCTTTTAAAAATGTAATCCAATGAGCTTAAATTACGCGCATCCAATGGAAACAAAAAAAAATATGTTATAAATTTATATTATGTTATATTTCGTAATGAGCTTAAAGATATTTGTAGGATCGTTGATGATGATATAAATAACTTTTAAGATGTCATGAAAGCTTATAACTTTATATCCTATATTAAGGCAATAAATAGGGAGTATTAATCAATGTAAGACATTTTATTTTGGAATTATGTCTCTTTACTTGAAAGAAATAAATCGATTGGTTATAGGTGAATATTAAAAACCCAGCAAAATTCTAAAGGTAGTATGAAAAATATAAAGCACATTTTGTAGTGAAAGATTATACTAAATATAAAAGTATTGATTATCATGAAATCATTTCTCCAATTTAATTAGATGGTGTATTTATGGCAATCATGACTCTAATTTCCTATATTGATTATGTGATTTATGAAATTGATATTAAGACATCAATTATTAATGAAAATATTGAGGAAAATATTTTTATGATGAACATGAAAATACTTTTCTAGGGATCTAAAATTGATGGTCTACAAACTTTAAAAAATATTCAAAGGCTCATGAAAACATCTCATCGATGGTATGAAAAGTTCTTGAACATTATCATTTTTTTATTTTGATTTGAATTTCATGAAAGATTGTGTGTTATATAAATTCAATGAGAACACGATAATATATTTAGTGACGTATATTGATGGCATACTCATTATCATTATGTCAGAGAAAATTGATATGAAAGATCTCGGTATCGCCTTTTGTTTTAGGATCTAAATTGTTTGAAATCTCCCTTAAAGCATTATGAGTGTATCACCAAATGAATACATTGATATCATGTTATAACTTTAAGTCATAGAAAGTAACATGACTATTAATATATATATATATAACTAAAGTTGACAAGTTTTCTTTAAGTCAGGATCTAAAGATATAATTTGGAATTGTAATTGATGCATACGTAACAATATGTGTGCTTGTTTGATGTCTCATATATTCTAAAGTATGTACCAAACTAACTATATTGTTCCTAATGAGCTGATTTTGTTACATATTTGGAGAGGGCTACCAATCAAACCCTTAACCGCTAGGCTATTTTAATATTGTGCGACATATTTTTTACCTCAAACATACACTTGTTCAAATGTAATTCTAAATACTTTATTATGTTTGTAGATATTTTAGTTAAATATTCCAAATGTTAGCCATGACTTCTACTCTTTATAACATATCATTTTTATAAACTTTTATATTTCTACCAACATGATGGATGAATATATTATTAAACATCATATAAAGGTGAAGAGTATACCAGTGGTGGCTTATTTTTTAAGCACCAAAAGTATAATCATCTTTGATAATGTGGGGAAAGTATCATCATTTTGATCTTTTTTTCATATTTTAATGATCATCCCGAATTACATATAGAGTACTTATATCTTTGTTTCCACTAGGGGTTACCAATTGTAGAAGGGGTCACCAGCTGTAGGAGGGGTCTGCCCCTCCGGAACGTTGGTTCGGTAACTAATCAAATGTGTCCCGGAAGAGGAAAGTATCGAATCCTCATCGCCCTTACTGTCAATCTCAAGTGTAATATTTTGTAATCCTCATTCTTTTTTAATGGATTTTAATTTTTACCACCCATCAAACTATACAAGGAAAAATGTAGCAAACGAGTGTACCTAATAATAGGATGAAGGTCGAGCATGTGTTTTAGCAATAAGAGAGTGTGACTGAGGGATGCTAACAGAATAGATATTGGCGAATCGGAGAACACATGATGAATGATCTGAATGATATTCGAAGGTGGGTTTTATATTGCCGGAAAATGGTATATAATGTTTCAATTTATCGGCAAAACTATTTATGATGGCATGAGTAGCTATTGAGTGTGAGTTTCTCTCACTAGACTTGTTCTCTTTGGAACCAGGAGGAGAGAGGAGTTTCAATTTGTCATTTATAAAATCTCCAATAATTTGTATGTCTTCATTGATCTGACGACACTCACCTCGATTCTAGTGAAAAACATAGAATCCTACACACAACATAATCTTTAGACCAACTGAATGAATGACATGTGGCGGTCAGACGGCTAGCATGGTTAAAGAGATATTTCGTATTATAATTTGATTTTTTTAGTTTTTTAGGACACCATTTCACATCCGATATGATCTTCCGATGCACTTGTCCAAAAAAATTGGGTTGGTGATGTGGAAGCTTGGATCAGTAAGCAAGTTAGTCCTTCAAATATCATTTATTAGTTTTTCTTTTTTTAGATTTACTCTCTCTTTTACCTACCTACTAAATATTCTGATATATTCGGATGAGTTAGTCATGCAATTATAAGGAGCTTTCTTAGTACTCCAAAATAATCTTATCAAACATAAGGATATATTCATATATATATATATATATGGTAATCTTGAATTTGTATCTTATTTTTCTCTTGTAAGAACAATTATGGTTGTATGTTTATCCGGTTATATGCTTAGTAATTTGGTGTAAACTGGTTTTAAAAATAGTTCCAGTGAGGCCAAATAGCTCGTGATCTATACAAAAATTTCTATCATATTTTTCATTATGATGAAATTTATGGAATTTTCTACAACCTAAAAGATAAAATGGCTTTATCCACAAACTTAATACAAATTTGTTAGAACCTTTTTGGACGAATTTATATTGATGAGGGCTTATAACACAAAATAATTTATAGATAATAAAACCCAAAAACTTTTTAACCTTATCCAAAACACAAACTTGCAAAAATGCAGTTCTAAATTTTATTTCATTAGGTTTTCTATTAAAGAAGTCATATGCTAACCCTAATTTTATTATATTTACTAACATGTACTATATATCAAGCCTTTTGTTTGTACTTACCTACTTGATGAATATATTATTGATTGAAGAAACATCTTCAAAAGCTATGCAAAGCTATTATGGCAATGCACGCATAAGATGTACCTATGTAAACTAAATAATAATTACATAATAAAATCATTAGTTGGTGTAGTTAAGATTGTTAGCTAGGGTTTGGAGTATGATGTATTAGTATATATAGAGCCTATGATGGTACTTTACAACTACTGGATATACATATGAAAGATATACGTTATTTTCCTCACATTTTTTACTATACTCTGAGATCTGATAATGGCACTGAGTTTATCAACCGAAATATGTCATTTTTTCTGTCCAATCTTGGTATTGTCCATCAAAGGAGTTGTCCTTATACTCCTCAAAAAAATGGCAATATGGAAATAAAACATAAACACTTACTTGGAACTGTCAGGTCCCTCGTGTTTCAATCTAACCTTCCTAAATGCTTCTTTGGGGGAATAAATACTCACAGCTACACATTTTATTAACTGGAAATCATCTATGGATATGTAGACATGAATACTACCTAATATATATAACCTTAAGGTTTTTGGATGTTTGTGTTTTTCTTTTATCAAACCGAGAATTCATGATAAGTTTTCCCATATAGCTTATCAAAATTATTTTTGTAGGATACAATCCACACAAAGGGGTTATAGGTTATATAATTACAAAATCATAAACTATTAGTGTCTAGAGATGTTCCCTTTAGAGATGATATATTTCCGTATAAAACTAGTGTTGAACATGATTGTATCCTTACTCCTGTTATAGGCTATTTTAATGAACAGAACAATGTACAGTCTAAACCAACAATGTTACCTAGTGACACTTTGTCATGTGATCATAGTCCCACAAATGGTAAATCTAATCCTTATAATACAAATGAAATATAATCCTGAATATTTTGGATGATAATGTTGTGCATATTAGAACTAGCACAAGAATTAAAGAAATGTCAATATGGGTTAAATATTTATTTTCAAACATCTGATGACAAACATATACTTTCGAAACAACTTCATTTTCCGCACATTCTTCCAACTTTCCCTTACCTACACAATATTTCCTTACATGTATCACATATAAATTCTTTGGAAAATGTGTCACATATCCAATCTCAATCTTATAAACATCATCCTAGATGGATCATAACCATGGAGAAGGAATTATCAGCTTTAAACTATAATGATAAAGGGGAGTTAAATGTTTTACCCAATGAAAAGGAGTCAATAAAAACTATACGGTGTTCAAAGGTAAAAGAAACGCTAATAGTACTACGGAAGTATTAAAGCCATGACTTGCCGCCAAAAGATAGACGCAAGTAGAAAGATAAGACTACAGTGACAATTTGTTTTTAAATGTTAAGACTGTCACGGTAAGAATTTTTGCTTTAGTAGCTTCAAAAGGAATGTTAGTAAATCAACTAGATAGTAACAATCCATTCCTACATAGATCTTTAGAAGAGACTGAAGTCACGACCAGGTTTGCAAGAAAGATGAGATAATATGGTGTACACAATAGTAAAATCAATCTATGATTTGAAGTAAGCTTCAAAACAATGGAATCAAGCCTTGACAGAACCTCTAAGCATACAATCATCTTTTCACTATGACACAATCTAATGTTGAAATGTTCATATATATCTATATACATAACATATTACAAATCAGCAATTCTTCAGAACAAGTTGCGAAAGTAAATGTGTACTTGGATAATTTGTTTACTCTAAAAGATCTGGGAATTGCTAGGTTCTTCGTTGGTACGAGAAAGAAGATATCTATTTAAATCAATGCAAATATGTTTTGGATATGCTTGCAGAGGACGACCTTTGATGCAAGCCTGCTAAGACACCAATGATTACTGGTGTAAGCTTAGATGAAACAAAATCTGATTGCTTGAGAACAAAAAAGGATAAAGTGATTGATTGAAAAATTGTTATATCTGAATTTCATAAGATATGATATTACAACTACGGTTGAGCAACTTAGCCAGTTCGTTATGCCTACCAAACTACAAGTAGATGAAAGTAGATGACAACTTCACATTCGCATTGCCCAGCTGTTGCTATTTGTATCAAAATCTCATGTTCAAAATGAGACTTTGCAACTTCTTTAGATCAGGTTGTTATATATTATTCAATATCGCATCAAATAATATATAACAAATCGCGGAAAAATAATTACCTTTTTTAGATTCACTTAATGAATCAACCAAAAACCAAGAACACTTACGGGTTTGGCTGCTGCTCTCCATCGAGTATTCTCTTCTGTTCCTTTATAATCTTCAGCAATTCCACGTTCCCCAGAGATCCCGTTTATGAAATTGAGAAACCTGCAGAATCAAATTAGAGAAGAAGGAAAAGGTTTCCAGACACTAAAAGAAGCAGCCGTATTTCAGATTAGAGTTTAGAGTGATGAAATACCTAAACCTAACCCCTTATTTATAGACTTTACAATGTGAAGCCCAACATTGTAAAGCCCATCCTTTATTACTTTCTTGTGTCCGGGACCAAAACCCGATAAATTGATAATTTAATTTATATCCCTGATTTATTAATTAAGGCTTAAGTGTTGAGATTTGGTCCCTCTTCATCACAGTACCCAAATTCAACTCGGTTACCATACTTGAGCCCATAACGCCTTTTTACTCATAGGTCTAATTTAGTTAATTAAATAATTAACTCGACTACTTTTAATTTAGACTTCCTTAAGACAATAATCGAATATGTTTATTTAGCATGTCGGTCCAAATTATTGTTAGTCTATAAATATATTAAATAAATATATTCCAACAATCTCCCACTTGGACCGTCATATGCTACTCAAGAATACATATTCAACTTTAATAGGATCCCTATATTCATTGTCAATGGGCAAATGGTACAACCCCGTACATGACTGATAACAATGAAGGACTACAGACCTCTTTCTCGTAATGTGAACAATATGATGCAACATTAATCACATTACCATTATCAATCAATTACTTGGGCCAATTATGGAGCGTGGCCTAAGAGTAATATGGCTTGTAATCGTACACATCTGCTCTTAAATGGTTCCTACCTTTGGAGATCCAATACAGTACAGATATCAATAAATATTTCCAAGCATATATATTGCAATAAACTTTAATGTGCACAATACTGCAAAATATAACATCGAATCCTATTACAAACTCTCCCACTGAAACTAACAATCCTCTAAATCAACTACACCCATAGTGAAGGTGTGTCCATGGAAAACCTTAGGAAAAATCGCCTTTGTTAGGGGATTTGCTATCATGGAGTTTGTTCTGATGTGCTCTATACTTATCTGACTCATCTGTACTCTTTCTTTAACAGACATAAACTTTATGTCTATGTGTTTGGATTTAGACGAGCTCTTGTTGTTATTAGAGTACTGCACTGCGGAATTGTTATTGCAATATATCCTCATAGGGCCTTTTATCCCTTGTACAATGCGTAATCCAGTAACAAAATTCTGCAGCCACAATGCCTGGTTTCATGCCTCGAAGCATGCAACAAATTCTGCTGCCATGGTGGACGATGCAATAAGTGTTTGCTTTACACTTTTCCAGGATATTGCACCTCCAGCCAATAAGAATATGTTGTCTGACGTGCTTTTTAATGTGTCTGCGCATCCACCAAAATCCGAGTCGGAATACCCAATGATCTCCATTTTATCAGACTTCCTATATGTCAACATGTGCCCCTTTGTTCCTTGCAGATATCGGAGTACTCTTTTCACTGCTTTCCAGTGATCCATTCATGGGTTACTAACATATCTCCCCAACATGTTTACAGCAAAGGAAATGTCCGGCCTAGTACAAACTTGAACATACATTAAACTCCTAACTGCTGAAGCATAAGGGACCGTTTTCATTTCCTCAATCTCAAGTTTTGTCTTAGGACATTGACTCAGAGTAAGTCTGTCACCCTTTGCTATAGGGGTTTGCAATCTTCCAATCTGTAACGTTGTAACACACTTTTAATGTATGCCATTTGTGGTAATCCAAGAATACCACGAGAACGATCTCGATGTATCTGGATTCCTAACACAAAACTGGCATCACCAAGATCCTTCATATCAAACTTGTCTGATAGAAATCTTTTTATAGTGTGATTCTGAGATACCCTCTCGGAATCAACTGCGTTTGCTAAGAACAACTGATTCCGAGACATTCTCTCGGAATCAGTTGTTATGTTTCAGTAGACAACTGCAAAATCATCAACACATTACTTTTTAATCATGCAGGAATTTCATATGTCTTCGGAACCTGAAATTGCATCCCATTATCATTCTAACGATGATGTTATATATCCGGATCTCACCGACGCATTCACTACGCAAGCGTACTACACTAAATCTGAACTTACGGAATGGGTATTAACAAAGGGTCGAGAGTTGAAATATTCTATGATGGTAAGTAGGTATGACTCTGGAAAATATGGGAATACTCCTCGATTGTTTTATTCTTGTGAAAAATATGGGAAACCAAGGTTAAAACAAAAGGCACCTAATGTGAAGAGAAGAAAGTCAAGTACAAAAAAAAACAGATTGTCCGTTTCTACTAAGAGCTCATCCTTTTGACAATGATCTATGGTATTTGGTAGTTGCATGTGGTAGGCATAACCAAACTATATCGGAATATTTAGAAGGTTGTCCTCAGGCAGGAAACTAACTTCAGCCGAAGAAGATTTGGTGAAGAAATTATCAATACACGGTGCCACTCCTCATAACATTTTACCCGCCTTAAAGGATATTAATCCTCATAACGTGTCTAACATGCGTAACATTTACAATGCTAGACAAAAACATCGTACATTGGAAAAGTGTGGTCAATCACAACTTCAATATGTGTTGGGTAAGAGGAAGGAGAAAAATTTCATTGAATGGCATAGAACGGGAAGTGAAGGGTCTCAAATAATCACCGAATTATTTTTTGCACACCCGACGTCTATCGATCTTCTTAGGACATTTACGGAGGTCCTTATTATGGATAGTACGTATAAGACGACGAGATACAAGATGCCATTATTCGAAATAGTTGGAGTTACGTCAACAAACATCACATTTGCGATTGCTTTTGTTTTTTTGAGTCACGAAAAGGTCAAAAATTACATGTGGACGTTGGAACGCTTGTGATTGCTCATGTCGGAAAACCATTGTGCTTTACCTAATATTATGGTGACTGGTAGGGAATTGGCATTAATGAAAGCAACTGACATTATATTTCCGAAAGTAACACACATGCTATGTAAATGGCACATTGAAAATAACATCGTAATGAAGACTAAAAAATATTTTACGGACGAAAATGTGTTCAACGGATTTCAAGCATCTTGGAATAAAATTGTTTATTCGGACACCGTAAGCAAGTTGAACTCAAACATTGAGTGTGTTAAAGAAGAGTACAAGGCATACCCCGGAGCCCTGGATTACACTCAAACATGGCTTAAACCTCCTTACGGTGAAAAGTTTCTCTATGCATACACTAACAAATTGAAGCATTTCGGTAACAACACAACGAATCGGTAAGCTAAAATAGTTTAATGTAATGCAATTATGAAAATATTTACTCATTTTAAATAAACATATGTTGTCATAAATAATAGGGCGGAGAGTTAGCATTCGACCTTGAAACGGTACCTCGGGACGGGTTTGCTAACATTTGATGCATTTTGGTGTAAAGTCGATTCCTTACTAGAGATGCAACACACGAACATAAAAGCATCGCTTGAAAATGTACGTTTTTCTCCCAATTTGAGTATGATGGATATTCGAGGTTATTAGACGTTCCACAATGGAATTTGCTCTTAAAATTATGAAAGAGCAAAACGAGAGGGCGAAACAAATAGGGAGTGATAAAGCGTAATGCGGTTGTGTTATTAGAAGCACTCATGGTTTGTCATGCGCATGCGAGGTCGGTTCATTAATAATGCAACACAGTATGTTTGATCTAAGTATGGTCGACAAGAGGTGGACAACGTTAAGGATTATGAAGCACAATGCGTATATAGAAGATGATTTCATCGAGGAAGAAATAACATATGTGGGTACGATCGCGATCGTCGACTACATATCATAAGGAAAATCCGAGAAGTTCTAGAACCTAGAAGATCCGACGCCATTCCCCTGTAGAGAAAGCTAAGACTAAAGGTAGAGATAGTAAACGTGCTAAAGACAATTCAACGAAGAGTGAATTATTGGGATTCGAACATGCGAAGCTAGAAAACAGTTTGAACACACCGTCGTATGTAAGTGATATTTCCTCGGCTTCAATCCAAAACACTATTCGATCAATACTGAGTCAAACAAAAAGTACACCAAAGCTTCCAAAGAAGGCTACACCAAGTGCACCAAAGGGTACCAAGACTCGTAATACTCCTACAAATATCAAGTCTCGGAAGGCAAAAACCCCAAATGATACGACAATATTTTTCCAACATCTCCCCAAATATTTACGTACATTCATCTCTGAATGCAAAAATGTAGGCTCAAATGGTCATTGTGGTTTTAGAGCCGTCGCCCATGGACTTTTTGACGACGAAAATGTCTGGCCGTATGTTAGGATCTCACTAAAAGAAGAAATATTATCGGACCTACCTCTCTATGACAAACTTTACGGTGGACGTGAAAGGGTTGATGCTTTACTACGTTTCCTAGATTGATATGCCCTGATTGCCCCTTATAGAAATTGGATGACGATTCCGGATATTTGTTATGTGATTGCTAATGCTTTCAAATGCATCATATATACAATTTCTGACGGTATTACGTATACGTTTCTACCGCTAAAAGGTGTTCCGCCCCATATGAACGAAAGAAAAGAGATTGGCATCGCACATGTCCATGGCAATCATTACATTAGCGTACGAGTGTCTTTCAATCTACTACTATTTTTGCAAACATAATTCCATACTAGTATACTAATTGATTTTCTTTTTAAATGTTACCATATCTCTCGGTGGACCGTTACCATTAGTTTATCCAACTTATATGAAACACGTTTCCGAAGAAGCTAAAGTGTGGTTTCCTCCCTTGCAAAAAAGGATTGCGTCCTTTGTTGGTATCCAACCTCCAAAACCTCCTACTACGTGAGAACCACAAGTGGTGGATTTAACGATTGATTGAATCTAGGTACAAATATGTTATGTTAATGTTTGTAATATATTCATCTTCAATATCATTCAACACGAAGTCCAAGTATGGTTGTTATGTTGTTGTTGTTGTTCAAGTAGAGTGCCTCTATTATTGTGTAATTCATAGCATCTTGTTCTTATCCAACCAACAAAAAAATTTGAAGTGTTTAAACATTACGAAACAATCAAATTTTAATATAAACTGGGGTTTTGCACTTGATTCCGAGAGGGCCACTCTGAACCAGGTGCAGTGTTTTTTTTACAAAGTTATAACCAAAATTTGGACACAGAGAGTTTACAACTGATTCCGAGTGACCATCTCGGAATCAGTTGGAAACAAGTTCGAACCAAGTTACGTCTGATTCCGAGTGCCCGGCTCGGAATCAGTTGCAAATTTTTAAAATAAAAATTGCACCTGATTCTGAGTCGGGCACTCGGAATCAGTTGCAAACTCTTTGTCCCGTTATTTAATGGGATAATTTGTTCACTGGGACATTGCACCTGATTCTGAGTGACCATCTCGGAATCAAGTGCAAAACACCAGTTTATATTAAAATTCGATTGTTACATAAAGTCTAAACACTTAAAACAAAGCTAAATAACAACGATAGCATAGATCATCCGATAAACAAAAAACAACATCCGATAAACAAAGAAACAACATCCGATAAACAAAAAACATCAACTGATAAACAAAAAACAACATTCGTTAAACAAAACAACAACGTCCGATGTTAAACTAAGCAACAGCATACGATAATGTCATGTTGTATACGTCTTGCATACATGAATGCAATGTCTTAAGGCCGCACGACACTCTTCGTCGGTCATATCTTCCACATGATCTTCGTAGGTGTCTAGAATTTTAGCATAACCTCCGGTGATGTTATCTTGGTGGGTTGAATGTTGTGGTTCTTCCCCTATAGGAAAATCTTCCTCTCGAGGTGCATTAGGAACTACATACCATAGAGTTTGACGAACCCGATCATCGTAATTCGGTACAGTCGTACTTATTCCATTACCTTCCTCGATAAGAGTTCCTCTATTGTCCGGTGGTATTATGTGTTGGTACCGATTTTCCCACACATCATTTTTAAAGTCAATTATCGTATTTGACAAGCGATCGCGCCTAGGAGCAAGTTTTGCAAATAGATCTCCAAATTGTTGGATGTATCCAAACTGACGGGCAACTCTAAGTGATTGGTACGGCTCAGTTTTGTCCATGAATTTCAATCCACCGGTAAACCACACAAGCTCATAAAGGGGTTTCAAAATACGGCAATACTCGTACGGCTGAAAAATAACCTGAAATAGAATACAACCGAACACGATATATGAAAATATATTTAAAAATATAATCTGATAAATTAAGTTAGGATATAAACGTACCGTGTATATATCTAATCGGTCAAGTGTCAATCTATATGATTGAAGTAGATCTCCAAACTCTTCTATCGAGTGGCACCGTTTGGGTATTGCCCACATACGAATGTGCGGCATATAGGGATAAAATCCCTCCGAATGATGTGGCTGAAAGCGAGTGAAATGGTCAAAAATCCAGCATTCGAGTAGTTGTACGAATTCACTCATCGTCTTCGTAGAATGTTTGGAAGCCATATGTAACCCACTATAAAGCTCTGCAAGGATATGCATCCCCCACGCATATGATCCCAACGAATCAAGGTCATCGAGCACGTGTAACCAATCTGCTTTCACGTAATATCCGCTTTTGTCTACAAATAGACAAGACCCGAAGAGATAAAGTAAGTAGGCTTTCGCACAACGTTGAACATCGATCCTCCTTAATCGACCTACGTCTTGAAAACGCTTGTTGGAGAAGCGATCCCTTAGCCAAGTTAACCGTAGACCGATACCTTTACACGGTTTGAACTCCACTAAAGCTTCCCCGTATGGCACACCGAGAACATCATGTATCAG
Source organism: Limnanthes douglasii subsp. nivea (assembly GCA_036936605.1). Lineage (NCBI taxonomy): Eukaryota > Viridiplantae > Streptophyta > Magnoliopsida > Brassicales > Limnanthaceae > Limnanthes > Limnanthes douglasii. The sequence continues at coordinate 216,166,121 of JAUPFV010000004.1, forward strand.
CTTCGCACGTTCCTCTACATTGTTGCTTCTACGCACCTCCAACAATCTACCGCATATCGGTAACGTGGTAATGATGGTCACATCGTCTAAAGTGACGGTCATCTCACCAAAAGAAAAGTGAAATGATATCGTCTCATGATGCCACCGTTCTACGAAAGCGGCTACCAAAGGTACCTCGGTACTCCAACGATGGAGGGCAACCAACAATGGTCCAAAAGGGGTGGACTCGACAACCTCACGCACACTGGTTTGGTTGATCAACTTCCAACGATTGACCGCATTTCCCGTGGCGAAAAACCGCAAAGGACGTCCCCCTCTTTCCTAATACATTAAAGTGCAACGTTATTATAGAAAAACAAAATTAACCCATTATATTCAAAATAACTTACTCGGTCATTGTAAACATGGTACGATGTATGGTTTGTAAAACCTTTGTAGAAGCGTATGTGCAGAAAGCGTGCTAAAAAGGACTCTTTCTCGGCTGCTAACGTTGATTCGTCATCGCCTTGCCTGGTTTCTTCGTCCTCCGATTCCGATTGAGGTATAGCAGCAGGAGATGGTTCCCTCTTTGCATCGCGCCGATTATGTCTCACCGAAAAGGACGTAGGATCGGGGGAACAATTTGAAGAGGTTGTGGCATCTCAACAATATTAGAATCGTTTGCGGCATTTGAAGCAGATGATGAAGAGCCGCGCAAAAATCTCTTGCGTAGCTTTCTTGGTCTCATACTACAAACATAAAACAATATCTACAATGTAAAACATTTCAAACCACAAAAATCTCTTTAGTAGCTTTCCAACATCATTGTTCTTCACTAACTTACTATGCATACTGTAGTAGCGTCCGTCGTATTAGTTGCTGCATGATGGAATGTTCCTTCATCTTGTTAACAGTATCTTCATGTCGTGTGGCACGACCTCTAACGGTTACTATCATCGAATCTTCGATCGTTCGTTTGTTGGATGCTAGAACTAATTTTTTTGACATTTTCCAAGAAGCATATTTTGTGTCACTATGCTTGGTCGTATGTTGTGGCGCTATAGTCGGTTTAAGAAATAATGATTGTTATTACTTTGGACATTTGCAAACCTAAATATGTATAATTACAACCTGAATCGTGGGTATAGCTCGTTTTTTTTAGGTTTTGTTGTCCGATTTTATTTACTATCTCGTTGGAAAGGATTTTGTCAATGGCTTTCTTTTTTGGTCTTGCATGTAATTTCATCTCTTGTGTGGATAGCTATAATATTCTTGGCATTTTTTAAAAGACCAAAGCTATTTCCCGTATGAAAATTATTATTTCCTCCATAATTTAAAAAAACCTCATCTTCTTTCCTCCATAAAGGAAAATACACATTTACCTTTCAACCCATTTATACTACCTTCAATACTACCTTCATTCGCCTATTATACTACCTTTCTTTAACCTCAAAGCCCAAAACGTCCAAACCCATTTCTTTAACCTAAAAGCCCAAAACGTCCAAACCTATATAAAAACTCATCCGCCGCAGGCTTACTTCCACTCTCTCTCACGCGCTCATATAGAGGCTCACTTCCACTCGCTCTCACGCGCTCAGTATATAATATGGCCATGTTTTGTAGGTGCGCTTTCTTTATATTATTCTTTTACACCTTTCGAGGTTTATGTTGTTTTCTTTATATTATTCTTTTACACCTTTCGAGGTTTATGTTCGCAACCCCGCCAAAAAAATTCGCAACCAACTTCTTCTGTAGCCGTTCTATTTGACCAGCTGAAGAACATATTTCAGCTCTTCGCTGATCTAATCGAAGATATCCGCTTAGAGCTTAGAGCTGAAATATGTCCTTCATCTGGTCAAATACAACGACTACAAAAGAAGTTGGTTTGGAATTTTTTTGGTGGGGTTGCGCACAAAAACTTCGAAAGGTTTAAAAGAATAATATAAAGAAAACGCACCTCCAAAACATGGCCATATTATATATAGGTTAAAGAAATGGGTTTGAACGTTTTGGGCTTGTAGGTTAAAGAAATGGGTTTGGACGTTTTCGGCTTTTAGGTTAAAGAAATGGGTTTGGACGCTTTCTATTATCCATACCCATTAACAAATTAAAAAAAAAAATCCTACCAAAACCAAATGTTTCTTCAGTTTCTCCAACTCAATTAGGAAGGTATTGTTGTTAGATGTTGTTGTTAGATTCCATTAGGTTACGATTGTGATTAGGTTTTGCTATTATCTTCGATTAGGGTTTTGGGCAAATAATCAAATCTAATTGCAAAATCCAACGATAACAAAACCTTAACCGAATCTAACAACAAAACCTTAACCGAATCTAACAACAATATCAACCTAATCATGTTGGAAAAACTGAAAAAAATTTACCTTCTCGTTCTCTCTTTTCGATGTTATTTTGTAGAGTACGGAAAAACTTAGTGAAAAATAGAAAATAGAAACTGTTTGTTATGAGTTTTTTTTCTTTTAATTTGTTAATAGATAAAGATAACAGAATGGGTAAAAGAAGATAGAATAATGGACGAAGAAAGATAGAATAAATAGATAGAAGGGTAAATGTGTATTCTCCTTAACTGATAATGGTTTTGTTTGGACAAATGTGTATTTTGTTTTGTTAGGACAAATGTGTATTTTCCTTGTACCTAAGGATCACAAGCTCAGTAAGACAAATCCGAATTTAGAAATTTCATTTAAGATGCACAAAAGGATTAAACGCCCGAACTTACAAACCAACCCGATTGATAAAGAAAGAAAACAAAAATATCGGGAAATATTGAGTAACAGCTAAATCTACCTCTAGATGAATACATAAAAGTAGAAGGAGCTTATCAAACGCATGAAAGTAGAAGCAGCTTACCAAACGCAGGATGAAGCAAAGAATTGCAGGCGATCAGTTAAATTTGTACTTCAAACCAATTAACCTGGCTAATAATACTACTACAATCGATAGGTAAACAGCCAACAAAGATGGATCAGAATTCTGGCTTAAGCTCTCTTTGAAAGAGAGAAATATAGCAAAGTATAATCATCTTCGATAATTTGGGGAAAGTATCATCACCTCCATCTTTGTGTATCAACACCATTAACAATGTCAATACTAACTGAACTACGAATCATGAAGCACATACAGAGTACACTTACCTCCGTTTCAAGCAGTAAAATAGAGGCATAAACAATGAAATCACAACATTATGAAATTTATAGCTTTTATGAGCCAATGAACCAAATCTCATGAAAATCTAAACAAACATCTACTAAACTAAGTTGAAGACGGATCAGAATTCTGGCTTAAACTCTCTTGCGAAAGAGAGTAAATTAATAGCATAGTATAATCATCTTCGATCATTTGGGGAAATTGTCATCACCTCCATCTTCAACGTTTTTATTTTTAAATGCTAAACGAATTTAAATCTCTTCAGTTCAGGTCTCCATGATTTATCCGCATAAACCATCTCGGATTTTAACACGATCTATCACCATTAGAGATCCAACTATATACAAGAATCCGTACAGAAAATAGAGAACACAATGAAAAGCTAATCAACTCAACTGAAGTCTCTTCAGTTCAAAACTATTCCACATGGATTATATAAAATCAATCGGAAGAACGAAAGTTATAAAACTAAATACATCATTAGAGACAAAATGAAAAATTTGAATTCGAAATTATATTTGAAACAAAAATAAAAGAAGGGAAACACTACTAACGGATCAAGCAGCTATGGCTTCATTCGAGAAACCCCGTGGAAGATGGGATCGATTTATAGAGTCAGTGCAAACCCTAGATTAACTTTGTAGTTTGGGCTTCACGTATTTGGGCTTCACGTATTTGGGCCTAACTTATCACTTTACGGGTCTGATTCGCCCTATTTAGTTTGTCTTTCTTTTTCCAATGCTGTTATATTTTATTTTGTTAACAAAAACAGTATTTGAAAGAAAAAGACAATATTTGTGTCTTACCACTTTAAATTAAAATTTTCATACGAAAAAAAGCAAAATTGCTCTAGAAAATTAACGACCAAAATATACATATTCGCAACCGTTTTTACATATAACTATAAGTTATATTTATAATTTTATAAAAATATCAAATGATATCAAAATTATTTTAGTATCTGTTTAAACTTTGTAGGTTATTGATGACAACTTAGTATATTGGTTAGTAACAAAATATTTATGTTTTTATTAACTGGAAATAATAATCAAAGAAACTATAACTATATTTTAAGAAAAATAGTCATATATAAGTGATCGGGATCCGAAATTAATTACTAAATCAAAATATATGAACCACGTATATCGTAATATTAATTACAGTTTATGAAACAAAATATTTTTCGAACATTAAAATTTTAATGTCATCTCAAAAATGTAATTTTTAAGTGCTATTTAAAAAATCTATTTGTAAGAGAATACAGATTGTTTTTTATGATCAATTATATATTTTTAGTGTTCGCGATATAGATAATTTTTAAGTCAGTCTTTAATTATTATTTTTCTCACTTTTGTTTTTGTGATCATTTGATGTGCATGGTGTCTTTTTTATTTTCAAAGTTAGAATTTTTTTTTTTGGCTCACTATAACTTCTTTTGTTAACTCATCAGTTCGTTTCGCCTCCGAAATACTAATAGCTATTTTTTTAATGCTCGAACCCCCAATATCATCTTTTTTTACCTTGTGGCTTGGAGTCATTTTTGTGGTCGGAATATATACTTTTTCATCGACAAGTTCTATTCGTTTGAGGACTTCTAACGTATGAGGCGGAGTCGTGAATTTCTCTCATGATAAATCAAGCTTCGACTGTGTTCGGCAAAAGTGACTTCGGGCTTGGTTGGTCAGAGTGAAGCAATTGTAAAACCGATTCGACTAGTTCTCTTCACCCAATTGGTATAGTTGCGTGAAAGTCCCTTCGGCATCTTCCAAATATTGTTGTTGGGACTTGGGTATAGCTGCAAAAAGGATAAAAACATAAGCTTTAAGAGTTGAAAGTCAATAGTTATTTAAGTTGTAATAAAAAAATAAGATGAACTTTCTACACTTTGCCACTCATCTGACACTCGTAAAAGGATTGTTGCTTCGAAGTTATATGAGGCTCTAAAGATCACTTACTACTTTATATTAATTATAGTAATAAAGTATAAGGGGATGCGAAGATTCCTTTGTAGCATGGTGATCTTTACGAACTGGTTCATGATGCACGAAATCAACGTGAATCAAATATTTAGGCTTGCTTGACTTGGATACCTGTAAACTAGCTTGAAATATATAACTATCTCGAGATCCAACAGAAACGAGAGCTCTCACTTTAGCATGTCTTGGTAGACTACCAATTACTTTTGTACAATAGATAAGTAGGTGCACATCCACTTAATTTAAGATTCTCCATCGTGCTCAAAGCCAATTCCCCCCCCCCTCTCAGAATATAGTTATACTTTATCTCGCATAGAGAAATCAAGTATTTGTGCTTGATATTTTAGAAATGGGGCCCGACTACCTCAGCTATCAAATAAGGTAATTCAACATTTACTATTTTTTATCAATTTTTTACCTTAATATTCTCCCTTATATCTATTTGGAATTTATGATTCTGTCTCAACGTTTCCATTTAATTAGCCTCACACACTAACAACTGACATCACATTAGTGGGTGCGTCTGCTTAATCGACTAACGTATAAGATTGTCTCCATAAGTTAGAAATATCATTCGAGACCCCTTGTGCTGTGTAAAGTGAAGGGTAGTAACATTGCCCTAGTTGATTGTTTTGTGGGTGTATCTTGTTGGACCATGTTTTGCTTATTTATTCTTCTTTGCATAACAATCAGAAGAATGTTTCTTTTTCTTAGAGTTTTTACTCATTTCTTCATTGGATAAATCTTTTCGTTACCCGCACGCCTCATGGAAATAAAGCGTGACCGACATTCGTTACACGTATTTTCTTGGGACCCTCTGGAAAGGTAAGTTTTTTGCGTTGAAGGATGAGGGGTAGAGGAAATGGATGAGTCAATTCAAACTACCTCCTAAAGGGAAACTTGCATCCGATAGTCCAATCTTTGAAACAATGAGTTTGTGACATTCGTCTTTGTCCGGAAGCCTAACAGCTCTTTTAGCATCTCTTCTCACTTCGGCTTTGGTGTAGATAAATAACCAACCATCTAAGGCGTTGTCGATACAAAACATGCAATTTTGAAGATGATGTATAACATCATAAATAATAAAATATTTGAATTGTTGTTAGAGTACTTTTATGATGGTTATAATATTAAAAATTAAGGATTACAACGGTTGTAATTAAGATCTTCTCTCTATAGAAATTATTGATGAATGAAATAGTAATGAGATAGTGGTGAATTACATGACAAAATATATAAATCTAACATTTTTTAATCCTTAATAAACCAAATACTCGTGCAATTTCAAGCCTTAAATCCTACTAAACTAGCAAATAATTCATAAAATGGATTATTTACTAGTAATTGAATCACATGCTCTATATTTGATTATATAAAAATAATCTAACATTCACTCTCAAAAGAGTAGGACTCTATTATTATGTAATAAAGTTTATATCGTATAATGAAGTACATACATCGAAATGTATTCATAGTGTCTTTTTGTTTTGTTCTTGTTGTTTCCTATAGTTTTACATATTTTTTATCGTTACTTATGATTTTGTATGTAAGTGATATTAATAAATATTTAGATTTTTTTCATATCAGTTTGTGTGTTTGCAATTGAAGAACGCGGCTATTACAAATTTTAAGGAGGCTAGAAAATACCATTAAATTTGTTTGTTTCATGTTTTGCACGTTTTGGTCTATCCTGTTAATATGTGTACCATTTTGGTATTTTATGTACATAATATTACACGTTTACTCCATCTTAGATCAAATTAAATCATATATTATTTAAATGGAATTATCTAAATCTTAATCTTAAATTTAATAGATATATTATTTTTTGTATTTCATACAAAAAAAAAGTTTTTTTGGAATTTTTTTTATTGTTAATAAAACCAATTGTAAAATATTACACAAAGGCCAAAAGTTTTGGCCAACAATAATTACAAAAATTAAGTCCATGCACATGGCCTAAAGGCATAAATAACCCATAACTTGATTCAATGCTGTTGATTTGCTTCCATTACATGATTTTGATGTTGATCTTCATGTCCATGCAGACATCTTTAAAATGATAGAACTCCATTATCCTTTATTATCTTAAAGATTCACCTTCCAGTTTGATAATAAACCGTACCTACGGTATATAATGTATTGGTCATGTGTTATCCTGTCATAAAAAAATTAGTAATGCGATAAATACCCAAATTGATGCTTTCGAGAAGTATAATTTCCTTTAAAAGTGTCACAAAGGTAAATGAATTGAAAAAAAATTATAACTAAGAGCCCACTTGGCCGCCCAATTAGTAACATGATTATACTGCATGGAAAATGTTTTATAACAATTGCCAAAAATACCAACAGGATTTTCTAGAACTAAGTATTTCAAACAAAAACAATAAATAAATCTTTAATATCTAAGTATGTGATATGATTTATATTGCAATATAATAAACCTTATGACAAAGCTAATGATTCAAGAATTAGATCAGTATTTTTTCCAAAAATATACCATTTGCATGCATTAGTTCCCTTTTGTGATTCATAATGACGAATCCATCACTGGATTAACCATTAGTTAAACATGAAATGAAAATTTAACTTAAGTATATTAAGGCCATAAGGGATCCATTTGAGATATGCAATGTTTCTAGAAGTAGGAAAGTGATGATAACAATCAAGTATATTGGCTATTTTCAAATCTCCACTCCAATGCTTAAGTTTTAACAGGCCAACACCATCAAGGTTTAAGACAATATAAATGATGTTGTTTATTATATTTTTGGAATATGAATTAATATTGTTGTGTTTATGGTTGTTTTTGGAATCTTAAATGACCCATCAAATAATATGAGGTAATATAACCTTAATGTTCATTTTAATCTAATTGATATCCAAAACTCTTCCATACTATTTAAATAAGACATATTCATTATATTTGCCTATTCTTTATATCCAAAACCTTGTTCTTACCGAAATAAAAAATAAAATCAATATTTATTTTTTACCAAAGTGATTTTTTTTATTTGTTTATTCGTCAAATATCGACGAGATTACTCGTATGACTGTTATTGATTGACCCATCTATTTTTTTCCTTATTTGACAAAAAAAAGAGTCACATAAGATAAATTAATAATTATCTTCATTTATAAATTGAATGTTGTTGTTTTTAATTCTTAGAGCATCTCTATTAGCTTTTTATAATATTGGTAAATGTACATAATTTTTTTATAATTTATAATTTTAGATTACAAACTCTTCCACCAAATGATATATAATTAAGACGAGTTATTTTGTGTTTAAAATAGTGAAAGAAAAACAAATAAAGTTATAGATGGTATGGTTTTGTTCTGGCTGAGGGTAATCTGGTAAAGTGTTCAAAAAGTGTTTTGATAATTTTATGGTGTTTTGTGTTTAGTGTGTAGAGTAGAGAGATAATTAAGTTGCCTACTCGTATTAAATTATGGTCACCCTCATTAATGAAAAATAGTTTGGGTATTTATACTTAATTACTGACTCATGGGCTTATTGGTTCGGGTTGTGAAACTGGGTCTAGTTTAAGGACACATTAGTCATATAGTTTTAAGTTGATTAACAACTAGCTTAATCAAAAGTTAATACATTTGTCTTATTCTGATATTTAGTGTGGTAGTATAGTTCGTTTGCCCTTTGGATTTATTTGTGGCATAGTGACTGAAAAATACGAACTCATCAGTAGCCCCTTTTAGGTCTTGCAAAAGATTTTTGGAAAAGCTAAAACTAAAAAAATTAACACCAACTTTGTCCGATTTGTTTGTGGTGTTGGAACTGCAAAAAAATTCTTACAAGTGACTTTGTTCGAACTTTATCAGAACTGATTTCTCATCTCAGAATTCAAAGAGTTTTTCTTGAATCATGGGACACGTGTCAAGATCTAGTTCGACCTCTCAGCCGTTTTTTCTCCTAGATTGTCACACCCACTAGGCCTATAAAGTTACCTAGGTTTCAATCTTTCACACGTTGTGCAGCCTTTAATCATTGCGAAAATTCGATCCATCTTAACATAAGTAATTGCTACTTTTATTGTTATATATAAACCTCTATACTATTTCATTGTCTCCCACAATAAAATTTTCTTAGAGAGAAAGCTCAGTTTATCTTTAAACTTGTTCTTGAGACATATATGTTCACAACCAGAAACGCCTTAGTTAAAGGATGTTGGTTGAACTTGTCTGAATTAGAGAGAGCACAAAATATAGTGAGGGATAAACGCATTGCTGCTGGTCTTCCCGCTTCTCAAAGCGAAAAAGGTAATCACCCAAACCTAAAAGCCGATCAAGGGTCTTCTTCTTCAAAAAAACCCTATAACTAGAAAACTTCTATTCATAACAGGCATTTCACCTCTCCCATCTGGTTCCTCAGTCAAAGAATCCCAAAATAATTTACCAAAAAAAAATTGTTTCCAATGCCAGGAAACCCTCACCGTTTATTGCAATGGGATCAGACACAGAAAAATCACCAGATAAGTTAACTCCTCGTAGGATTACACGTCAATCCAAAACCAAATCCACACCCACATCTTCAAAACCCTCTAGTTCGAAGGTAACAAAGGTTGTTTCACAAGGTAAAACATCCGGACAACAGCCTCCACCAGATACCAGAATATCAGAAATGTCATCTCCACAACCTTCTAACAACAATTTACAAAACCAACCGAACAAACACCATCAAAGAAGTCAGAGCAACCTCATTCAAAAACATCTGAACAACCTTACACATTGATGGAAGAGAACATGAAGGACAACATAGAGGAAGCTCCTTGCGAGGCTGAGACGTCTGGTCAAACACGGCATACAACCTTATACCGAAAAAGCAAAACCAAAGTGGGCATGACTCATCCGGACGCTCTTCCGGAGAGTTTGGAGGGCAAAGTGGGTCCTTGTTTCAAGAAGGTAAGTGTCAAATACCTCATAGCCCCGTATAATATCAACTATGTGCATACCCACCTAACTGAGTTGGGTCAGATCCATATTAAATGAGGGATCCTAAAGTCAGTAAATGTGAGGATCACTGCTACTCCGGAGACCGTAAAGGACTGCAAGTTGAATGAGGTGGTTGTCTACACCGAAGTATTCAACTATGGACTTCGGTTCCCCTTGGATCTAGAGATTGTCAGATATTTTCATCTGATCAAGTTATATCCTAGCCAACTGAGCCCCAACGCTTGGTACAACCTCCTAGCCTGCATCATGGTGTCCAGGTTATCTAAGATTCCACTCCTGATAGAGCAGTTTGCTGCTGTGGCAAGCTTATGCAAGAATCATCAAATCCCCTTCTACCATTACAACATGGGAAATGGCTTTAAAGTGGTGGATGACCTCCTGGAGTCCGAAAAACCTTAGAGGACGTAGTTCCTCTTTATTAGTGGGAATTGGGAGAACGAAAGGAAACCCAAGCCGTCTAACCATTCGTTGGAAGAGCACTAATGATTTCTTTTTACCTTTTTATTTTATCTTTAAAGTTATAATTTTTCTATTTTGACTAACTAATATTCCTTCTCGGTTCTTCCGAAAGAGTTTTTGGGCTATCTGGAGGCGGGGCAGAATACTTGTGCCAAGTTGATAGCTTGGGCTTTAGAGAACTGGGGGAATGCCTTTCACAATTGCTTCAAGTTAGGAAATTTTGTAAGGTCTCACCTATGAAACACCACATGCAGAAGATATCTTACATGGGAAGATAACTTAACATATACCTTGGTTTTCTTTATTAGGTTGTATGGGTACAAGTCAATATGTATAAGTTGCGCTTTTCTGATGCTCTCTAATTTGCTTGCTTTGGAATTATTTTCGTTGGTGAGGATATTAATGGTATGATATTGGTTATGCGATTTCTTGAGACTGGCAAACTGAATTTGAACACAGGTTTCGAGAACTGCAACATATTTGACACGTTGCGACTGTTTGGCTTCAAACGGGTCATTTACTTCTCGAGGTATTCATTTAGTCTTACAACAACAAAAGAGAGATGAGTATGTTCAGAATATTTTCAATGTAATCATTACAACCAGTATATTCAGTGTCCATTTATCTTACTCAAAGATTTTGAGAAATTTTCAGAATATTTTCAATGGCTATAATCATTACAACCAACAAATTCGGAGTTTGTTGCTTCGTTCATATACGAGGGTATTAATAACGACAATTATTTTTTGAAAACTCCATTTCAATAGTTTTTTTGTTGTAAAATTTTAAAATGGTATTTAGAATACGCTTTCTTTTCTTCAAACAAGTTGTAATGCTTGTATAGGAAAAAAAATACCATTGGAAGATGTTTAAAAAAAACAATAATTTTTAATTAGAGTAAATTTAAAGTGTTGGACAAAAGTTTTGAAGAAATGAAAAAAATTTAGTGAAAGAGGAGAACTTCTTTTAGTATAGAGCCGTTTTTTTTGTCTTTTTCTAATAGTTATCTTTTATATTCCGACAGTAATCCACTCGATATACCTGGATATACTTTTTAGACTAAAGCAGTTGATTGACCGGGTGTACCTGGCTACTAAACCGATCGACTGGATATATTTGGATGTGTTTTTTTAGACTACAATAGTTGATTAAGTGGATGTACCTGGCTACTAAATCGGTACTATATAATTTATTATATGTTTTGAATCCGATCTAGCCTATCTTTATATCCTGAAATATATCCGTAAATTTATATGGAGCTCTTTCAACCTATCTATTTAATGTTTTTATTTTGGAAATAAAAATTTATCCTGCGAGATGTATAACATATTAGCAAAATGGACTCTATATAACTAAAAGGTTTAAAATTGAAGCTTTTTACAATATCAAATCAAGATGTGAATTTGATAGCACGAAACAAATTTCATAAGGTTTAGTAACTTATTTTACTATAAGGTCCGGAGGAATACAAATAAAAGCAAAAGCAAATCTTCCCAACTAATTCGAAATATCACGTCGAATGATGTCCCTTCTAAACCAGGCGCCGGCATAAAGTAACACCGTCACCAATCGAAACTTGTGAAACATCGACTCGAGGATCAGAAGCCAATCGAACATTAAATTCCGAAATGTAGCCCGTAACTTCTCTTCTAGGCTCTGGAACATCTTCCTCTTTTTGAGCCACAAGACCAGACCACAACGTGTTGTCGTAAGCTATAGCACCTCCTACTCTAACAAGCTTTAGTAAAAGATCGTGGTAGTGGGTATAATTCTCTTTGTCCGCATCCACAAATGCGAAGTCGAACTGTTCATAGAGCTCTGTCTGCACGGCATGTTTAAAACGGTAATATTCTGACAAAGTTAGTTTGTAATATGATAATACCATAACTCGATGTTGCGTAAACACTTACAGTTTCAGACATTTTGGTCAAGACAGAAAGAGCATCTGACTCTATAAAATTGATCTTATGTTCCACACCAGCTTTTTGTATAAACGGCAATCCAACTTCGTAGGATTCTCGATTTATGTCTATGGCCGTGATCTATCCTAACAAAAAATTTAAACAAACATAATATTTTTATTTTAGATAAAAAAACTCGAAAGTAAACAAAATAATAATAGACACCTGACCTGGCCATCATCAGGCAATGCAAGAGCAGTAGACAGTAAAGAGTAGCCAGTGAAGACCCCAAGCTCTATTGTTCTTTTGGCATTCATTAATTTCAGCAACATTGATATGAATTGCCCTTCATCTACTGGTACACTTATCACGCTTCTGCAGTACAAAGATTCAAAATTTTACTATATATCAATTAGTAATTTGAAAATTGAGTCCAAATCCGGCTCGGGTTTAAAACTTAAAACTCGTTTAGTTTAAGCAGAAACCAATATAGTTCAAATTTAATTTTCGAACTGAGCTCCAACTTCATATTCAAGTTCCAAAAGAAACAAGCTTACAAATTCTTATATTTGTCTTCTGTGGCTTCTCTTAGCTCTTTAAGCTGCTCGTGTTCTCTGTGATATGCGAGTCCATAGATGTACTGACAACCAATCAAATCACAAATTATGAGTTAATCACTGAAATAATCATTTCATTTCATTTATATTAGAAAATTTATTTGGAAATTTTATATTACATTAACTTACATCTTGAAGAGCAACACTTTGGAGGATACACTTTTCTACTCCGGCAGCCATAGATCTTTCTTCGCAGACCTTGTTTTTTCTTTTCCCTATCGAACTCAATTACTTTGTGAATACAGAGAAACCAAGTGACGGTCTTTAAATAGTTTGATCAGGAATAGATCCCGAGCTAAAGACGTATTTGAATTTACTACGTCCAAACAATTATTGTTTACTGTAATAATAGAATAAAATTTTAAAATAATAATACATGGCCAATTAGTTATAAATATAATTATTTTTAATATTTTGACTAATTTTATTAAGCTTAATATATTTGATTCTCTTTTTTTATAATATTTTTTGATATTTTTTATTCTTTTTTTTATTATTTATTAGTTTTTTTAAAATGGAAATTGTATTTAATAATTCTATTATATTTGATGTCCAAATTTTTTATTTTTTTGGAATTCAAAATATTTGAAGTGTTGATGGACCAATAAATTATGGTTAGAATATTTACAAGTCATTGACGAGTATCAAAAAAGGACTAACGTAGGTTTGTCCAAAACATTTTAACATTGGCTCGAATATTAGACGCCTTTTTGAAGCACTCATTGCCTTTGTCGAAGCATTTGTTAGTATTTGTTGAAGACTATTTTTTATCTTTCTTGCTTGTCTGGAGTTTTATCTTTGCATCTGAAATGGTTTTAGAATGTTTCAATTTTTGTTGATTGTAGTTGAGTAACTCTTTTAGTCTTTGGTGTCTGTGGTCAACGATGAAGTAAAGACTCATCATATTCTATAAAGTGTTGCTATTGTTTTAGCTTTTGAGGTGGTTAGAGTCTGCATCAGTCGATGCACTTTATTTTATTTTTTTGGTTTTGATTTATTTATTGAAATTCCTTAAGTAGCTTATTTAGTCTTTATTGAAGACTAATGTTAAAGGCTAAATAGGTATATAAAATTATGTTTGGATCTGTTAGTCACTGATAGTCAATGTATATGTTTTGTCGAACCTATATTGGTGTGTATAGTTTATAAGTGAAACATTTTATGGTAATGTGGTCTTTGGATTTAATTTTGTTTGCAATTGGTCATATTTTTTAAGATGGATAATATGTTTGCATTATTTGGTTCAAAATTCAAGTATCTGTCAAAACTTTACACGTGTTGGAAGCGGTCTCTTATAAGAATGTGAGTGCACCATCTTTGGCTTATACAATCTTGACCTTTCATAATTCTTCAAATCCAACCCGTTCATCCTCCAAATCAATGTAAACCATAAAATACAAAAATATGGTTTCAATTAAATCATATCTTATATATAAATACATCATTCCTTCCTATCTAATTTATTTTCTTCATATCTTCATACAACATTTTCTTCTCATTCTTTCTCCGTCTTTTTATTTTACTAAGGCTATTCACTCGTTTGTGAAGTTGTAATTTCTAATTTAACAATATTTAATTTTTTTCCTTATAAAATGGGTAGAATAAGCGAAGGTAGTGAGATTTCTCATAGTGAGCATGATCGGACTATTTGTTCATGTGGGGTCAGTTCCTCTAGATATTTCGTCCACTTCGCCTACAAACTCAAAAAAAAGTTATAGTAAAAAAAACAATAACCGTTAAAAGTTGTAATTCAATTTTCTTATCACTTTACCCTTTTGATCTAGAAGGAATGAGTTTTTTAGTTGCAAGAGTGGTAATAAATATGATCATATTGCTAGCCGATATATTTTGTTGGTAAACTAAGCATCTTTAAATTATTTGCAAAAGAAAAACATTATTGGTTTTCCGTATCGGTATCTTACCCCAAAGAAATGTGACAAAAAACTTAATTGGAAAATTTATCTTTGTGTCAAAGTTAAGTTTTTAATAAATGAGAAAAATCCTTGTTCATGGGCTTTGATTTCTTCTTGTTGAGTTCTTTCTAGGAGACAAATATTTTCCCAAGCCATCTTGATCCAAACTCTTATAATCTAGTACTTACATGATTTTTGGGCAAGTGAATTCATTATTGTTTGCAAAAAATTTGGGAGAAAGACCAATGTGTCTTTTTATTTTGTGACCGAATCGTTCCCAAGACTATCATTGATCTTCTCACTTATAACAAAGTATGGAAGGATAAATTTATTTTTATCTCCTGCAATTTGGAGACCAAATATGGATATGAAAAGCCTCATGTTAGCTGAAGTTGAGGTCTCAAGCGTAAGGTTTCAATTTTTTGCCTCTTTTCTATTTTGTTTTTTCATTTTTTTTGTTTGACTTTGTTGTCATCTTCTCCGTTTCAGCCCCCATTCTAGAGATATCATTTGATAGAAAATTATTGGCATATACTCAACAAAAGTATGTTATTTATTGGAGGAGGCCGCCAAATATTCTTACATTTACATCTTTAAATCATTGCTTGAAAATTTTGTTCATATCGGGTTATGGTTTAACCTTTATGTACTCTGAGGTTTCTCTGTTTGTGCATTTTCAAATGATGATGCTATGGATAATTCTTCTTTTCTAAATATGAAATTCGTGAAGCAATCACGGAAGAATACATATATGAAGAAGAAGCATGTCAAGGACAAGGCAGTTGGGAAGAGTTTGACAACGAAACTGCGCAACACAACCAAAATCTAAGGCTTATAGAAGATGTCTTCTACTTTTTCGAAGGCCAAAATCACTTTTTCAAAAGCTTTCCATAAAATTGTAGTAAAAATTCTCATCTTGGATAGTAAAATAGGACTTTTTCTTTCTAGTTTCAAAGAGACCAAGGTTGAAGATTATAAAGAGACCCGTAAAAGTGAAAGACATCGAGGAAGGGTAATACTTCCCTAAGTATTATTAGTATTACTAAGTCAAGTATTGCGGGTAAAAATGATATACTTTTGGCTCCCGTAGCAGAGTAGGAAAATACTCTTTCGATAACTGCACATGTTTTCATTCTTCAATTCTCTTTTATTGTAAAGACTATCGTTGAACTAGGAATTATCGATGTTTTTATTCCTGCACTCTTGTCTCCTAGTCCTCTAGAGTCAATTGTTCCTGGTTTTGAAAAAGATGTAGATGCCCTAGTGATATTTCTATTGTATCTTGGTTTAGGGGATTTGATAAACAAAACAATGAATGAAACTAAAGCAACCCTCAAACGAGATCATAATGAGTTCATTCTCTTTCATCGTGAATAGATAAAAAATCCAATCCTATAGTTTTAAGATCTTGAGCTGCAAAACTTCCTTTTCTTATTCACAAATAAATTAGGGCAGAATAATCCAAATTAGTTGATGTCATAATTTTGTTCCTACTTAATCAATCATCACTTTGGTTGTTGAATCTATCGATCGAAAAGCAGGTTTGGAAGAAGATGTGTTTGCTACCACTGAGGCCCTTGTTGACCCTTTGAAAATTATATACCCTTATGTTATTTATGATTAAATTTCTTCATATGTCACTAAAGATATTCTATCAATGCTTTTATTATGGCTGATAATGCCTCTTCCAAGGCTGTTGAAGATGAACTGCCTCTTGTTTTGGCTAATATTACATCTTTATATGATTTAACTACTATTATTATGAACCCAATTATTAGTTTATCATTCAAGTTAAATCTCTGGATAAAGCTACAACTTCATCAACCTTTACGTTTTATTTGGACCGGATTTCTAAGATTGTTACTTAGTTTGATGCACTGGCTAGAAACAATGCTCATTATTCATCTTTCTCCACTGAAAATGGGTAAGAGATATTCGAGTTTAGACTTAAAGGTAAGATATTGTTGATTTCTTTATTTGTGTTTGACATCTTGTTTATGTTGTAGTGTAGAAACTTATTATACGTAATATATGTTTTAACTTGTGCTTCAGGTTATCTTGAATAGCTTAAACATTCTTTAACAAGAAAATATTTATCCGTTAACTCATATTTCTGACCTTCATATTCTTTTTTATGGTGTTGTTGAACTATGGAAGAAAATTTTGCTATTAAAACTGCTCTTGAGGAAAAAACTGAGATTAAAAATCAAATAAGTGTGGAGATTGAAACTAGCCGTGAGGAGAAAAATATTTTAAATCTCCACCCACAGTTTCAAGCTAAAGAATTGAAGACCATTTATTTTATCAATTCTTAGTTTAGTAGTGAATTTTTATATGGCTACAAGCCTTTTTCAGCGAGTTACCAATTTGGTAGATATTTAAATAATATGAACTCGATTCAGAGTGAAGTTTTGGCCTCATGTAAAGAAAATATGAATGCATCTTAATATGCTTCTGTTGCTGGTGAGGATCGTTGGTCTTCTGTTGATAAATAACTTATTGATACAAAAGCTAAGGTCGAGGCTGCAAGATTGAGCCTACAAAATTAGTTGGATGTTATGACATCAAGGTTTTTCTTTATTTCAGATATTATGCTTATTATAAAAAATAAAAGCTTGTTTCCTCTCACAAAGTATTTAAAGAGGTTTGTTCGCAGTTAGTTCTTGACTTTCAGTAGGAACATCCTCATTTTGACTTGATAGCTTTTGGTATTTTTTTCCTAAGGCTGAAAGAAACAGATTGTTTGGACTTAAGTTGTTTCGAGGAAGCTATTAGTGGGATTAACATTGCTAAAGCCATTAGTGTCGGGTCTGAGAATGTTAAGAGTATTGATTTTCCAACAATTGATCGTGTTCCAACCGAAAATATCTCTCCTTCATATTTAAGATTGATTTTTTATTATTTTTTGTTGTTTTTTCAATGCTGAAACCATTATGCTGTAATTTTTGTACTTATGAATTTTTTAATTTTTATGAGTACTATTGTTTTTTATCTTTTGACGAGTTTTTGTGTGTTTATTAAAACACTTAATTTTCACTATTTTTTATTTTAATTGATTAATTTCAATATGCTGAGACTTGTATAATATGGACTTATGTTCTCTGCGTGGAGTTTTTAGAATTTTCCAAATATAGTTATAGTGCGTGACTTTCGTTAGGGTGTTTCCCTTTTTTTAAGACAATCAAAGCTTGCCTTTTGTTTAAGGATTGATTGTTAGTCATCTGAGACTTCCTATGTGTTATAGCATTTGTTAAGCCTAATGTTTCTAATGGAAGTATTTGTTTCCCGAGGATTCATTCTTGGTTATCTGAGGCTTATTGATTGTAGACTTAAAAAGTGTTAGTGTTCTTGATGGAGAACTTCAATATTGAGTACTTTGTGTTAGTTGTCTAACACATATAGTAGGCTTTTTCTAAGCCTTTGGTTTTTCTGAAAGGATACCATGCTTTGACCTTTTTTCCTATGTAATGTTTAACTTGTGTTTATATGAAAATAAGAAATAAGACTTATTGTTTTGGCAAGAAAAAATATTTTATAAATGTTGAATACCTTTTTAAAAAAAATGGTAAAGGTCCCCAAATATTAGAACTTCGTCTCTTAAATGTGATTGCCTCGACTATTATCTCTAGTACTAATGGGACTTGTATTAAATTGGAAAATAGTTAGCAAATGTCATACTTCTTGACTTTTTTATTCGCATCTTCCATAATGTTCGCCCAATGTAGATTTGGAGTGGGAACTTTCTATAGAGTGCTTTAAATCCACAATGAACGATTCATTCTCCTTCCTGTAACTCTTCTACGGGGAATGATGTTTCTTATGATCTTAATCACTAAAGTATAGAATTGACTAGACCTCTTTTATACAGTATGCCTGAAGTCTAAACAAATATTTTTTACTCACTTCTTACTATTCATGCTTTTTGGTTACCTCTGTCTAGCACTCTTTAGATATTTGTTGATTGGAGTTCTCCAATCTTATTCTTCTTCACCTTATATTTTTATTACTTTTGTGGATGTGCATGTTGAGTATAAGTGGTTAAGAAATGTAATAGAATGATTTCCTTGGAGGATTATTACACGTGCTGAAGATGTACACGCTGAAGATGTAAGTGCATCAACTACTGAATTCTCGTCTCTTGTGACTTATTTGACTACCTCATGTACAAATGAGTAACTAACCATTGTAAATATTTAAAGTATTAAGTTGTGCTTTCCTTTTTTATCTAGGTCTTCCTGATGCATGGTTGAAAATTAATTGTGAGTAAATATTTTGTGATTGCGACTTTATATTCAGGTTCATTTTTGGATCCTGGAAATCTGAATTTTATGGATTGGTCTAGGATATCCCTTGTTGGATATATGAGTTGATACTCTTCTTCTAATCCTTGGTTGTCGCTTCTTACATCGGTTTTGACTCTCCAAGTATCTTCTGAATCATTTTCTTGGAGAAATAGTTCTCTCGGACTAAAGCTCAATTTAAAAGCCTACCCATGCATGCGTTTTAATCCACATTTTTTTCTCAAATTAGATATTATAATCCCATAACTCTGACCATTTCGTAAATATTTCTGACACGTAACACTTTTGCAATATGTTTCTTAGAAGGAATAAAATTCTAACTATTATAGTATGTCCTTGAAACTATGGCCTCATTTTCTTAGTCGCAATGACTAATGTTAAATCAAGTTCTCTAATTGTAAATGCATAGCTTCAATTGATAATAGAGATCCACTTATATAGTATAATATTTTAGAGTTATTTCCTTTCTTCCTTATTATTACTACACTGATGTGTAGTCCGAGGCTGCAAGACATATGTCCAAGCTTTCTCTTTGCGGAGGTTTAGTTAACACTTTTAGGGAAACCAAAAAATTGTTTATGTATTTAACGTTTCAACACATGATGGAGTCCATTCAAACTTTCCCATTTTTCGAAATACTTGGAATAATAGTTAGCACTTGTCTAATGATCTTGACAATAACTTGTTAAGAACTACTAACCTTCATTCAGAATTTGAATTTTCTTGGTATTTCCCGATGGCTCCATTGCTGTCAAATTGGCTAGTTGTGTTGGATATGTTTTTATTCTTTTTTCACTCACTATGTAGCCTAAAACCTTGTCATAACGTACATTGAATATATATTTTTCTAGATTAAAATTAAGGTTTACTCGCCTAAGGTTTCCAAATGTCTCAGACAGTTATGCTGAGTAATCTTATTTATGGAGGCTTATTACCAATGTGTCATCATTGTAGGCTTGTATGTTTTGGCCCAATTAAGTTGAAAATACCTTTTTATTAGCTTTTGGTAAGTTTCTCTAGCAATATTCAATCTATAAAGCATTACTCGATAGAAATGTAACCCTATTTCGATGACAAAATTTATATATTACTGGTCATTTCTCTCATTTGTATTTGATTGTATCCTAGAAAAGCATTCATAAAGGATATCATTTAATTTCATAATATTACATCTATAAGTTTGTCAATCCTCGAGAGTAGAAAAGGGGTCATTCAGACATGTTTTATTTGAATCTATGAACTCTACGCACATCTTTCACTTGTTCTTATTCTTTTTGAAAAATTGAAGGTTAGTTGTCCACACTGGATAATGGGATTCTCGTATGTGTATCACGACTATTAATATGTATATTTTTTCAACTATCGTCTATGTATTTTATTTGGAGTAAGATCTTATTTTTATATGATTGGTCGCATGTTATTATCGATGTCCATGACAGACGACATCTGTCCGGACTCCTATTACGTCATGTGTACTTCTGTATACCTGAGAATGGTTGGGATATATCTACCGATCTTCATGGTTTTTCATGTTTCTATTATTATGTCTTTTTCACTTTCTATCGGGTACACCAGGCGAGGTACTTCTCTGGGGTCATCTATTGATTCCAAGACAATCCATTCATGTTCTGGTTACTATGACATGAATGTTTTGTAGCCCTTTATGTTTGCTTTTTTATCTTCTATGATCACAGTCACTTTGTTGTTTATAGGGTATCTTGGGAACTTGTGGGCCGTAGATACTACGACATGCATCTCTTCGAGCCAAGATTTATCTAATATAATATTATAAGAAGAATGTGCATCTACCACCATGGAAAAAAAATGTACATTTATTTTAAATTCTTTCTTTCGTAGAGCAACATCTAAAGTTAGCTCATTTAGGACAATTGTATTTTCTCCATAAATTCAGTAAGGACTCTTTGACTCGGGGTCAATACTAGAGCTTCACTCATTCTTTTATAAGTAACTTTGTACAAAATGTTCATCAACATGTTAGTGTCGATCATTTTCCTCTTGATCTCTACTCCTACCAGCTCCACTGTTATTAGTACTACATCATTGTGTGGAGACATCACTCCTCTTAGATCGTGATCCCAGAATGATAGGTTTGCATACGGGTTTTGGTATAAGTGTAAGGTCGTTTTCTCTTGACACGTTATCTCGAAATCTTCTGCATACCTCTTTCTTGACTTTTTAGAGACCCTGTAGTATGGATCTCCTCTAGAAATCACTCTTATAATACGTATGTTTGGATCTGGATCCAAATATTATTCTTTTTTATTTATCTTAGTTATGTGTTTAAGGCCCTTTTTTCTTTGGTCGGGGCCAAGGCTTATTTCAAAAAAATCACTGGAACCTTGTCTGGTTTCTCTATTTCTTTATTCTTAACAAAATCATTGAGTTTGCCACCATCAACTAAATTCTAGACTTGATCTTGTAAAGTCCACCAGTCTCTAGTAAAATGACTTATATCACTTTACAGCTTACAATCATTACTTTTGTTCGGTTCTCATTTACTCAATGCAAGTTTACAGGCCCATTTTACGTGATTGTATCATTAGTTTTTTCATAAATCACTGCCGATATCTCGGTCGACTTGGTAAATGGTCCTCTCAGTGATTACTCAACTATTTTCCTACTGTTGGTGTTGTAGCCGTTATTAGACTTCCCTTTATAACCCCCCGACTGATATGTTCTTGGTCTGAGAAAAGTTGAAGCATCGTTCTTCCTCAACGTGTTATATTTTGTGTTGATATGCGCAATTATATATGTGTTGTTGGTTGAAGGGCATGTGGCCGGAATATCGAAATCCCCTACTTTATTTGATTAGGAACTTCATATACTTTGATATATCGTTCCACCTGAGCTACCAAATCTCTTAAGTTCATAGATTTTATATTCATTATAGCATTTGAGAAAGAACTTTATCATATTATTTGTCTGAATGCTGCTACGACTATCAGATTGTGGTGATCTTGTAACTGGAACTTTGTTTACCTGAGACGTTGGTGTACTCCTTCAAACTTTTATTAGCTCTCTATTTTTTTAGCCTAAAAAGTAATTTATTAATATCGTATGAAGCATCCTCTCAGAAGATTATTGAATCACTGCATTTCACTTGCTCGGAGGGTCATGGAAAAAGCTTGGCACATTATTCTATCATCACCTTTATATTGTAGGCATCCTGTTGTTGAACTATTAGATGTGGTGCTCTGATCTCCTTTATTGTAGTACTTGTTCATCTTGTCGTTGTCATAAAATGATGGTATTATGCGATATAAATAATTGAGGGCCACTGGAGACTCTTCATCGGATGGACATCAGCATCCTTATAGTGATCCTTTAAATTGTTTATAAATGAGTATACAAGTTGAAACTCTGGTCATTGATACATTTCAAGCGAAGGATTTGTATTTTGTCTCGATTTATTTGGTTGATAGACTGGATTTTGATGGATATATTATGGTTGGTATTACAGATAACCTTGACCCTAACCAAGTACACCATTCGGTTGTTGTCTTTACGCATGGTTTAACGGATACACTAGTTGATCTTCAATGATATTTTGGGACCTCAAAAACTGGGATGTCGGGATTTATCGTTGGTTGGATAAAAAATTTGATTTGACAACTTGATTCGGTTAAAGTGATGGATGATATCCAACGAACTTGTAATACCTAATATCCAAATAAACGCGACAAATACCTTATTAATATTCCTGTCGATGTCGATGGTGGTACATTAATATTCACGTTCTAGTGAAATTATTTGTATACCAATTTGATGTTGAGATTTTTTAATAATATATTTAAGTCCAAACCAAAATAAAATTATGAATGAGTTCAAATAAATCAACAATTTTTTTTAATTAAATACAAATAAAATCATAACATAAATTTTAAACAGCTAAATAGGAGAAATAAAATTTCTAAGTCTGCAATTTTTTTACGATTTAGTGTGAATATTCAAAATTTCAATATAGGATCAACCGATTTCGAAGCAAATATGTATTGCATGAAAAAACACGTTTCTAGTTCACCTTTAATTATGACACACATTTTGTTTTTGGTATACAAGTTGTTTTATAATTGGACCGCTTTTAAATCACAGTTCATTTTATGACAGGTGCATTTACATTAGAACGAGTAGTTTTATAATTCGACCGGTTTTATTATAATAGGTCGTTCCTATGACAGGTGGATTTACATTAGGACTAGGCGTTTTACTACTGGACCGCTTTTATTACAACATGTCATTTATGTGGCAGGTGGATATACATCAGGACTACACGTTTTAGAATCGGACTGATTTTTTAAGCCCATGGTTAGAAAAAAACAGACATAAAAGTTTAAAAAATGTTTTTTTTTTCTTTTTTCGGAGGGAACCCGCAGCCGCTACTCAGAGTGCAATGAGTGCGCACAGGGTAAACCCTCAGTCTGACGCGATAGCCTGCAAACCAACGCCAGAAGGTAAACCACACAAGGTGACAGGCTCAGCCGAGAAAGCGTATGTAGAGGGACTCGAACTCATGACCTTTTTAGTCATAAGAATTTCATACTCAACCAACTCGGCTACCCCCTTGGGACTAAAAAAAATATTTTCTTTTATTTAGTTTTGGAGTGGATTCTTTTTACCACGTTCAAGAGGCTTCCGCTGGACTAGACTAAACAGTCCGGCAGATGAAAATGGTTTTCGCAGTGGGCAGTCCAACAAAATCTGAAACAAAATATTAAAAATCAAAAGTGTTTTATTTTTGGAGTTATTTATAGCTTGATGGACAAAATTTAGCAAAAAAGAAATTTAATTAGTTCCGTTATAATTAAAATTTAGTCTTTGTTTATGTATCGTTAAATTTTGGTTTCGTTGCGAGTTGTGATCGAGTGCAAGTTAACTGATTTAACTTTTTTTTCGGAAGGAACCCGCATCCGCTATTCGGAGTGCAGTGAGTGTGTACAGGGTAAATCGTCAGAAGGTAAACCACACAATGTGACAGGTTCAGCTGAAAAAGCGTATATAGAGGGACTCGAACTCATGACCTTTGATCACAAACATACCTTACTCAACCAACTCGGTTTTAATAGTTTTTAGTTACGTTATAGTTAATTTAACTTATTGAAATGTATTTTTTAATATTTTTAATTGTTTAAATAGTTTATTAGCTTTTTAATAAAAAAATATGATTAAAATATAAACATAAAATATTGGTTAACCAGTATTCCAATATAATATATATATATATATATAATTTTTTAATTAAAGTATAATCATAAAATATAAACGAAGAACTTAAAATGTAAAAAATAGATAAAATTATTCTTTTAATAAAATATATAATTAATTAAATAAATATGATTAAAACTTAAATTTTTAATCAAAAAAGACAAAACTAAATTATTTATCGTACTATCAAATACTAAACATGGAACATACCGTGTGTACATATGTATATAATTTAATTCTTGATATTTGATATTCATACAATAAAATACATATACAATAATATATATATATAAAGCTAAATCTTGAAGTCATCTTTCTTCGCCTACATTTGTGGGAGCTTTGAATACTTTAGGTGCTGGAGGTGGAGGATGACCCCTAGATATCCAGAAAAAATATAAGTACGATTCAAATCCGTATGTTAACTTATTTCATGATATATGATTCAAGTGTCATTTTATATAATTATTTTGGAACATTTGTTGTCTCTCAACAATTGAGCATGTATATCATACAATTGAACCTGTATATGATGCAATTGATCATATCTTTTCATGCATTTCATCCACCATTTCATGTATATCTTCCGACATTTTACGATCAATCAATCTCGTATCAGGTTCAGGTGTTGGTTCCGAAGTAATACTACCACCGTTCTCAAATTGAATCATAGTATGCCTACATAATACCCACTCTTAAGGTAGAAGATGTGGCACGCACTTTTCTTTCATCCATATATCATTCCAAGATGACTCAAAATATTTAAACAACTCTCACTTGGAGTAGATGTTTCCATCATGGGTATATATCTCTTGAGTTACAAGAGATAACTTTACTATACTATAATACTTTGAAATTGGTAAGTTATGATATGAACTAACATCTACCCTGTTTCATAAAGCAAATGAGACACGATCATTCTATAATATATAACTCGTTTATTACGTGAATAGTTCATATGCATAATTATCAAAATTGGTCATGCATGGATGTTATTATTAACCTAAAGAAAACAATCATTGACCAATTTTGATGTCAATCTTTGAATTTCTTTCAAGTTTAATTTAATAGAAGTTTGTTTAACTATTCATTTGGCATCGTTAACTGGACAAGGTCTACCATTATTTAATAGTCAACTGAGTAGTTTAAAAAAATATATGATGAACTTCAATGATGATGATAAACTTTTATGTCGATCTTTCTCATAAACGTTCAAATGGAGTGCCTTAAAATTGTATTATAGTTTACCACACGGATCTATAAAGAAGTTTGATGTGTTCTATATGGCATTCCGAAGACAATTCATAGGGGTGATTGTAATATGGTTAGGATGGGGGTGATTGTAATAGTTGGGTGAGAGATTTTTGAGAGACGAATTATTGTAAATAAGGATAACTGTTATTTATTAGCTGAAAACGACTAATCGTACCCAAACGGGCGCTTGTTTGCGTAACGACTAGTCTAACGGGTAGTCGTTTCTAGCCCAACGGTTAGGCTTTTTTAGTTGTTAGACCGTAACGGGTACCCAACGCCTCACATTTCCTCGTTGTTGGATCCTAACAAGTACCCGATAATTTAGTCGTTGGACACGAACAGGTACCAATTGGCCTTTCGGGTACCCGGTCGTATCTCGTTGTCAAACATTATAGTCATTAAACCATAGTGGCAACCCGACGGGCCTGGTAGGTATTTATTTGGGTTTATAAATTTCAAAAACAAATAGTAGTTGGACCTGAATGGGTACTCGGCTGACCAACCAGGTACCCGTTTGGGTCCGACGACTAAAACAACTACAGTTTACTTTCTCTATAAATATAGAAGGCCTCACTCATTTTTCATTCATCATCTTTCAAATAAATTTATTCTATAATCTTCGAAAATAATTTATTTTTTAATCAATGTTTGATCAAAGTATCAAAATTATACCAAAGTTCCAGATTCGATTAAAATTTTAAATTCGATCAAAATTTTAAATTTTTACCAAAGTTTTGAATTCTATCAAAAGTTCAAATTTCGACCAACGCATTCATCTACTCAAGAGCTTTACTGGAAAAAAAATTCCGTGGTGGATTGTTGGTGATTAAAGGGTTGATATACTCTACACATTCTTTTAATTATGTTATTGTTTGATTTGTTTCATATTAATAGTGTTTTAATGGCATACAAATGGGACATAATTTCAATACTAGTGACCTACTTACCTATTCATGACCTATGAACCTAAATTATGCTATTAATAATTATGAAAACATAGAGATACATGATCCTTTAGATATTTGTCAACACAATCTAGGGGTGAGATTCGGTCGGTTCGGTCGGTTTTTTTATAAATATTTAATCCGAACCGAAATAATTCGGGTTTATAAATTATTAAACCAATTTATTAAAAAAAAATCGGTTTTTTTTTTGTTTCGGTTTGTTCGGTTTCGGTCGGTTTCGGTTCGGTTTTTCGGTTTCAACATCAGTGCGGTTCGGTGCGGTTCATGTTAATTTTTTAAATTTTTTTGATATTTAATAAAAAAATTAATTTTTTTTAATAATAAATCCATTAAACAAATAATTAATCTTTTCCTTTTATAATAACATAATATTAATAATAAAATTTAAAAACCAATTTATAAATTTCATTAACAGTAAAAATTATATAAAAAAACATATATAATCAAAACACGTTATTAGTATATATTAATTTAAGTTGACAGTAAAAATTATATAAAATCCATATATATTCGAAACACGTTATTAGTATATATATTTTTTTTTTTTTTTTCGGAGGGAACCCGCAGCCGCTACTCAGAGTGCAATGAGTGCGCACAGGGTAAACCCTCAGTCTGACGCGATAGCCTGCAAACCAACGCCAGAAGGTAAACCACACAAGGTGACAGGCTCAGCCGAGAAAGCGTATGTAGAGGGACTCGAACTCATGACCTTTTGGTTAAAAAAAAAAAAAAAAAAAAAAAAAAAAAAAAACGTTATTAGTATATATTGATTTAAATTATATTAATATTTAATTTTATGGACGGAAATCATAAACACAGAAATCATGTATAGATATAATGTAAATCATGTTAATATTTAATGTAAAAATTTCATTGAAAGAAAACAAAAGTTTACACGCAGGTGGGTTTGAACCCGCGTCCAGGTTTGTGGAAAGCACTTAATAGATAGAGTTAACCACTCGGCCAACATCTGGTCAAAGTTATAATGTACTTTGTAAACTATGTATTGATTCGGTCAGTTTCGGTTCAATTCGGTTTCACATACGAACAAACCGAAAACCGACCGAACTTAGTTCGGTTTGGAAAATAAAAACCGAAACCGAAATTTATTTTTTTTAAACCGACCAAACCGACTTTTTTCGGTTTGGTTCGGTCGGTCGGTTCGGTTTTTTTCGGTTTTTGCTCACCCCTAACACAATCTCACCCCCAAAACAAATTCTTCCCATCTTAGCGCTACCGCCACTACTAGTCCAAATTTTAAAAAACAACATATTGGGTATGGAAACGTTTTACTATGTGTATTGACTTAGATAAGTCTAAGTAGATACATTATGATAAACTTCTATCTTATAATCCTAGTGAAAATCATAGCGGCACCAACGGTATGGAAAGATACTTAGCAAAAAAACACCAAGTTATAGATAATTCTAGAGTTGAACTTGGGGATGGGGTCCAAAAGACCATAGATCTGGATATCAATAATGTATTATTTTCGATAAGATTCAATATAAGAAATAAACGATTAAATTTATCCTTGGAATTGTACTTCTTTTTTCTTTTACCGACGGATGGAGATAAAAGAAATGGATTAGTGGATCGGTCAACCCAAAACCCGATTACATCGCTTGTAGCTCTATGAGAATAATTATTATGCAATATTTTATGAACTAAAAACAATTTATTACTATTATGATTTTTAGTTTTCCACATAAAGTTTCTTTGACTAGATTATTATGGAAACATTTATTGACTTTGATATTATGTGTGTTACTTTATATTGGATTCAACTTGAATGGATATTCCAAAGAAGAATTATGTATTATCGTTCTATTACCAATTACATTTCTCAACAAACTCCAGAAGATCTTATATAGTGTATGATTGATTTTAATTCTAAAGATAAAATCATGTCAATTTTTTTTAATAAAATCCAGATTAAAAATTAAATACACCACAACTATTGATAGACTTAAAATTAAATACAAAAATAAAGTCAATAGTCACGGATTTATCGGGCCTATTAGAGATATGGTTCTACTAGTTATGAACTCGGGTCATAAAAACATGAATATAAATAACTTGTTTTGGTTAGTGGAAAGAAATTCAAAACAATTAATTTTTGATGTAAAACTAGATGGAACTCTACTTATGATCGTATTCTACGTGATTATTGTTTAGGTAATATGTCACGGTGTTTTATAGAAAGCATAAACCAAAAAACTTTGATGACCATTCTCAATCTTTTACCATATACATTGGTTATATTATCATGAACTGATAGGTTTTATTTCCACTTATAAAGAGTATATTGATAAATTTTAACACAATATACTAACATCCATTTTGATCAGATTAGATATTGTTGGAGGCATATCATAGTGATTCTAATTTTATCTGAAGGGAATTTCAGATAGGTTGAATGAAACTCAATGATTGAATAGTAACTTGAGTGGACCAATGACTCAGCTGAGTGCCTAACACATTGATTCTTGGGCTTAGGGGCTCATAGGATTGATCTGAATATAAGATCCGACTTGAATGGCCCATGGATTCGAGAAAAAAGTATAAATACCCCAACCAAAAACATTAAATGGGTTGGAATTTTTCTGGAAACATTAAACACAAGCATACACCCCATTTCTCTCACTACTCTTTAGAAAAATAATTAATATCAACCAACTAAAAGATCTTTATTTTTACCCCTAACCCATATTTTTTCATCACCAAATTGATGACCACAGTTGGAGCTAAGGGTACCGTAATAGCTCTATTCAAAACCTTACTTGTAATTTGAAGTTCGAAAATATTTGGGATATGGATCTCGATATGCAAGAAGTACTACCTCGAGAAAATGAAGAAATAAGATATGAGAATGAGCATGCTACTATGTCTCATGTTAATCACGACACAGAGGAAATACTATTCATGCAAGATGAACGTGATCAGTTGAGGGCTGAAATTAAAGCTTTGAGAGCTCAAAGGCAAGCTAAAAAAAACATTGAAATAAAATTCTGATGCGGGAGGTATATCTATAGATGAGCCTGAGGACAATAACAAACAAGGTGAAAATGATCAGTCCCCAAAGGCTCATATTAACTCTAAAAATAAGCATCGAAAAAACAAGTAATGAGTGCATCAGATTCTTCTAATACTTCAACCACTGCTTTTGAATCAGATGGGTCTTCTTCATCCACTAGAGAGCAGGTTAGTTAGAAAATAAATAAGGTTAACCAAGAAACATTCAACGAAAAGGGATATGAAGTAAAAAATAAAAAAGAATAAATATCAAAGAAAACTAAAAGGGTCGGCAGATCACGGTATTGATCATCTACTGAGTGATCAATTTGCTACCCAGTCTGAAGCAGGTATATTTCCCACTCCTAATGAAGATACAGTCTTTCGTCGTAACTATAATTGTAGGCAATCACCTTTGTCCTAAAAAATACTCTCCAGATACTTGCCCAGGCGGTTTGACAGTTCCAAAATAAAAAAGTATGATGGAAGTAAAGACCCTGATAACCACATCGAGTAGTTTAAAAAAAATATGATGAACTTCAATGATGATGATAAACTTTTATGTCGATCTTTCTCATAAACGTTCAAATGGAGTGCCTTAAAATTGTATTATAGTTTACCACACGGATCTATAAAGAAGTTTGATGTGTTCTATATGGCATTCCGAAGACAATTCATAGGGGTGATTGTAATATGGTTAGGATGGGGGTGATTGTAATAGTTGGGTGAGAGATTTTTGAGAGACGAATGATTGTAAATAAGGATAACTGTTATTTATTAGCTGAAAACGACTAATCGTACCCAAACGGGCGCTTGTTTGCGTAACGACTAGTCTAACGGGTAGTCGTTTCTAGCCCAACGGTTAGGCTTTTTTAGTTGTTGGACCGTAACGGGTACCCAACACCTCACATTTCCTCGTTGTTGGATCCTGACGAGTACCCGATGATTTAGTCGTTGGACACGAACAGGTACCCAATTGGCATTTCGGGTACTCGGTCGTATCTCGTTGTCAAACATTATAGTCATTAAACCATGGTGGCTACCCGGCGGGCCTGGTAGGTACTTATTTGGGTTTAGAAATTTCAAAAACAAATAGTAGTTGGACCCGAATGGGTACTCGGCTGACCAACCAGGTACCCGTTTGGGTCGACGACTAAAACAACTACAGTTTACTTTCTCTATAAATATAGAAGGCCTTACTCATTTTTCATTCATCATCTTTCAAATAAATTTATTCTATAATCTTCGAAAATACTTTAATTTTTAATCAATGTTTGATCAAAGTATCAAAATTATACCAAAGTTCCAGATTCGATTAAAATTTTAAATTCGATCAAAATTTTAAATTTTTACCAAAGTTCTGAATTCTATCAAAGTTCAAATTTCGACCAACGCATTCATCTACTTAAGAGCTTTACTGACAATTTTTTCCGTGGTGGATTGTTGGTGATTAAAGGGTTGATATACTCTACACATTCTTTTTATTATGTTATTGTTTGATTTGTTTCATATTAATAGTGTTTTAATGGCATACAACCCGTATAGTATTAGCAACTGGTCCATGGCAAAGTATAGGAGAATTTAAACAAGAAGATGATATGGTGATGATGGAAAGGTTTGATGTGGATTTGGAATATCTAGATCCTGACCCTGACCGGAATCAAGTTGGGATGAGAGTATAAAAGATTTCAATAGTATCTGATATGTGTAACGTTTTTTAATCTCTAACCATTTTTTGGGGAGATACCTTGACTGCACCTTCAAGTTGTTCAACAAAAAGACATGTTAATAGTATAAAGAATCAATTAGATGGAAAAATGTATACAGATTTTTATCAAAACCCTGCTCCATTCATTATCTTTGATGGAGATGATTTGAAGGATATTATGGGCCCACACGAAGATGTTGTGGTGATAGGGGCATTCGTTGGAGGAAATTATCTACGTTGGATTTTAATTGATACAGGAAGTTTGGAACATATATTGTTCCTATCAACTTACAAGCAAATGAAGAATCCTTCGGTCATCCAGCGTTCAAACATGACCATAGTAGGGTTTACTGGAAGTACAGCTGATGTAATTGGAGAATTTGAAGAAGAAGTCTTGTTGGGAAAATAACCATTAGAAAGATGGTACGAGTTTTGTTTGTAATAGTTGATTGTTCGACATCTTACAACGCCATATTTGGTAGATCTTGGTTATCTAGGATGCATGTAGTAGCTTCTACTGTCTACCAATGTTTGAAATATGTTGTGGGAGGACAAGTGGGCATCGTCCAAAGTAGCCAAAAGGTAGCTCACAAATGTTATGTCTCTGCTCTTGCTTCAAAATCATTAGAAGCATTAAATACTGACAAAGAATAGCAGTTAGTGGAGCCTTCTGCTAGACAAAATGAGATAGATGATCCATGGGAGGCTCCTAGTGCGGTAATCACAGTTGAAGAAGTTGAAATTCATTGTTTGGTAGAAGGCAAAAGTGCCAGGGTCGGATCTAAACTCCCATTAAAGGTAAAAGAAATATTATTGTATTTTTTATCTAATAATCTACATGTGTTTGTATGGTGCAATGAGAATGTGACTAGGGTGTCAGCCACTGTAATTAATCACAAATTATCTATCAAATTTGATGTTGGGCTAGTGGTGCAGAAAAAAAGAGCTTTTTCCAGAGAAATATCTGAACCGATTGTTCAAGAAGTGGATTGGTCAACCAAAATAGGGAATATCAAAGAATCTCAATAGCCTCTTTGGACAGCTAACCCGATATTAGTCAAGAAAAATAATGGAAAATCCTTTCCCAGTGCCCCGGATAGATCAGTTGGTGGACTCTACATTAGGAAACAAGTTGTTGTCTTTCATGGATGCTTTTCTTAGGTATAATCAAATACATATGAATTTGAATTATTAAGATCACACTACGATTATGACAGAGGCTAAATATTTGGTAAAAGAATGTGATCTTTTTCAAAGATATAAAATGCAATTTTATGTGTCAGCAATCCTCATGGATTGTTCAAGAAGTGGATCGGTTAACCAAAATAACTTATGTGCATTGACTTCATAGATCTTAATAAAGCTTGCCCTAAATATCCTTTCCCAGTTCCTCGGATAGATCAGTTGGTGGACTCTACATCAAGAAACAAGTTGTTATCTTTTATGGATGTCTTTTTGGGTATAATCAAATACAAATAAATCTGAATAATCAAGATCACACTACCTCTATAACTAATCAGGGGCTCCATTGTTATAAGGCAATGTCATTTAGGTTCAAGAAGTGGATCGGTTAACCAAAATGGTGTATGTGCATTGACTTCACAGATCTTAATAGAGTTTGCCCTAAATATCATTTCTCGGTGCCCCGGATGGATCAGCTGGTAGACTGTACATTAGGAAATAAGTTGTTGTCTTTCATGGATGCTTTTTCTGGGTATAGTCAAATACAAATGAATCTGAATGATCAATATCACACTACTTTTATAATTGATATGGGGCTCCATTGTTATAAGGTAATGCCATTTGGGTCGAAGAATGTTGGAGCTACGTATCAACGATTGGTGAATAAGGCATTTGTTAATCAGATCGGCAGGAATTTAGAAGTTTACATTGATGACATAATGGTGAAAATCCCTAAGGAAGAATATCACATATCTGATCTCTAATAAACCTTATTCTAACATAGAAGCCATCAACTTGAAGTTAAATCCATAGAAATATACCTTCGAAGTCCGCTCTAGTAAGTTTCTGTGGTATATTATAAGTGAGAAAGGGATTGAAGTTGATCCAGATTCGTTAAATGCTGTGTTAGCTATAGATCCACCTCGAAATACCAAAAAATTCCATATATTAACTGGAAGATTGGCTGCATTAAAACGGTTTATTTCAAGATCATCGGACAAATGTGCTCAATTTTTCCAAGTTTTAAGGAATGCTAAAAACTATAATCGGTATCCTCACTATGATTTAGCTTTCCTCGAAATCAAGAAACACTTATTTTCATATCCCCATATCGGAAAACGTCATGGCAGATTATTTAGCCACTATATCATATTCTGAAGCATATGCTTGGATTCTTATGCAAGAATGTCCTTGCATAGATGCAACCACATGAAACAAGGGTAAAGTATGAGAAACTCTTCACGTATCCGATGTACTTTCTAAAGATTGGAGAAGTGCAATCCAAGAATTTATCACTAATGGATTTTTACCTTCACACAAGATTGTGGCCAAGAAAACAAACAAAGCTCGTGGTTTTCTAGTTCTTCGGGCGGTTCTTTTTAAAAAAATATTTCAGCAGGCCTTTACTATGTTTTCTCGGGCCCAATGAATCTTAAAATGTTCTATCAAGAATTACATGATGGTGATGGGTCAGCACATTGTGACTATAAAGTTTTGACTATAAGAGTTTTACAAACATGATATTATTGGCCTACGATTATGGCATATGCTAAAGATTTGGTAAAAAGATGTGATCCTTGTCAAAGATATAGAAATACAATTCATGTGCCAACAGTCCCCATGGAATCAATATCCGAACTTATACCTTTTGATAGATAGGGACTTAATCTAGTTGGGGCCCTTCCAATGGCTTTAGGGGGTTTTCGTACCATAATTGTGGCAATAGATTACTTCTTCAAATGGGTAGAAGTTGCACCTTTGTCTGGAACAACATCTGGTGAGGATAATAATCGCCTGGGGGTAGGCTGGTAATTTCAATTGGTGTTTTAAGGTGGTGTGTGGGTGTTGAACGGTGGTGTGTGGGTGTTAAACGGTGGTGTGTGGGTGTTGAACGGTTTAGAGTAGGGAGTAGAGAGATAATTAAGCAACTTGGTAGCAGTTAATTCTCATTACCCATAGTTAATGCAGGTGGTTGTGTATTTATAGTGTGATGTTTGGGCCCTTATGGGCTTTCGGGTCATGTTTAAAGAACCCGGGTCATGTTCAAAGACCCATGAGCTCTAAGTAGGAGAGCAAGTAGCTTAGTCAAGGATTGTTTAGGTTTTTTAGTACTTTTGTCATAGTTCAAACAGTCCTATGGTCATAGTGTTCGAAGTGATCTGTCCGGTCCATGTGATTTGTCCGATCTGTCCGGTCCGGAGGCTTTGGACCGATCTGTCCTTGTCCGGGGAGCGTGCTGAATTCAGACTCATCAGGAGCCCCTTTTTTAGGTGTTTGAACAAGTATTCTTGTCAGAGACCTGAAAAACAGTCCGATGCTAGAAGTAGTTTTCAATCAGGACAGGTTTATGGGTTTACCCGGACAGATAAAGCTTCACGAATTCAAACTGGTTTTTGCCAGAGTTTGTGGGACACGTGTCGCTCTCTGATTGGTCACTCCAGCCGTTTTTTCACCTTGAATTTCGCACCACCTTCTTCGAAAAGCAACCTCTTTAATTACAAATGGTGACATCAGCGCCGTCTTTTAATCATGGCCAAACTTTTCGAATTCTCCTAGGAATCAACTCCTCTTTTCAGATCTACTATAAATTGAAACTTACTTTCTTCTGTTTTCACTATCTCTTTCATATTTACTCTGCAAATTTACTCAGAGCTTTCTCTTTCTAAAGCAAAGGTTTCCTTGATAGTTTATGTTTACAGCAAGGACATCATTGATCAAAGGCGGCTGGCTCAATCTTTCAGAGTTGGAGAGAGCACAAAAAGTTGAGAAAGAGAAACGAATAGCAGCAGGGCTACCTTCATCACCCGTTGACAGACCAGTCGCCTCCGTTACAGAGTCAGATCGAGGATCGTCCTCCTCTAAATGTACTAAGCCCAAAAAACTATTTCAATCCACCCTCTCGCCTATAGTCTCTGGTTCCTCAGTTCAGGAGTCAGTACCTGCTGTTGAGCCAGGAGTTACAGTCACAAGTGTTAGGAAACATTCTCCTTTTATCGCCATGGGGTCTGACACAGAGCACTCTCCGGAGAAGCTGGTAGTTAAGAGGACAAGCCGGCTAGTTAAAGGGCTAGCCTCCAAGAATACTCCCTCCAAATCAGGGGCAAAAAACAGTAGTTCTGGGTCTGGGGTGCCCATCAGAGCTCCCCGGGAAAGGCCATCTGATCCGGAGGCCAGCAGCCCGGTACTTCCAAGAGAGACTTCTGCCTCAGAGCCCCAGCCTGAGACTAGAAGTCTAAGAAACACAGAAGGCCAGCAGTCCGGAAGCCAGGCTGAGCCAAGCTTTAATCCTCCCCGGACCACTACCACGGATATCCCCCCAACAATCATGGAGGAAAGAATGGAGGACTCTGCTGAAGAAGTCCCTTTTGAGTCTGAGTCCTCCGGCCAGACTGAAAATGCTGCTGCCAAAAAAGGCAAGGAAAAACTGTTCTTGAGGCATCCGGACCTGCCGGAGTGCCTCGAAGAGAAGGTGGGGCCGTGTTTTCACAGAGTTGAGCTCAAATACCTCTTGGCCTTACAGAAGACCAAGTATGCATTCATCCATACTGCTGAACTGGGTCGAATACGCACAAAATGGGGGATCCCAGAAAACATAAAGATAAGGATTTCCATAGATTCGGAGACCCCAATGGATTGTAAACGGAACGAAATAGTCTTTTTTACAGAGCTATTTAATTGGGGACTCAGGTTCCCATTGGACCCGGAGATCGTTAGGTACTTCCACCTGGTCAAGCTCTGCCCAAGCCAGCTGAGCCCCAACGGCTGGTATACTCTGATGTCATGTATCATGGCATCTAGGCTGTCCGGGATCCCTCTCCCTATGGAAGAGTTCGCAACAGTGGCCAACCTTTGCAAACATCACCAATTCCCCTTCTACCACTTCAATATGGGGAATGACCTTAAAGCTGTTGATGATCTGTTGGAGTCCGAAAGCAAATGGAGGGGCCAATTTTTATTTTTCAGTGGTGCTTGGTAAAACGGTAAAAGGATCAAGGCCGGAGAGAACCCAAGCCTCCTCAGAAGCAGGTGGAGGAGTGATCGTAAGTTTCACACTTCAAATCTTTGACCATTTCTTCTTTTCTTTTTTTAAGTCGGTTTAAATTAATTGGTCTCTCTTTTGTCTTAATAGAACTGCTTAAGGAGTTCGGGGACTACTTGAAGGCCGGACAGGTTACCTGTGGCAAAATCAATGCTTGGGCCGCAGAGAACTGGGGGAATCGATTCCACAATGCTTTTACCAGTGGAAATGTGGCAAGG
The DNA here is from genome assembly GCA_036936605.1 of Limnanthes douglasii subsp. nivea. Classification (NCBI taxonomy): domain Eukaryota; kingdom Viridiplantae; phylum Streptophyta; class Magnoliopsida; order Brassicales; family Limnanthaceae; genus Limnanthes; species Limnanthes douglasii. The sequence continues at coordinate 216,203,004 of JAUPFV010000004.1, forward strand.
GCTCATCTGTGGAACACCACAGGTCGGAGGGACCTGACTTGGGAGGAGCTCACCACCCAATCTTCTGCAGACACTGTGCTTAAGAGGTCCCACGAACCAGATGGGACACTCTTCCTGCATGGCCGGGCTAAAGCCCCAGCAAAATGAAGGGCAAGAAGAGAGGTAAAAAGGTGGCAAGCGATGCCGAGAAGGATGTCCCAACCGCCCCGGAGGGGCCGGCCCAGAGCCAAATTGACGCTGCTCTCTTGCAAGTGGTGGAGCAAGAGACCGAAAGGCAGGAAGCAGACCCTCCAAGACCTCCAAGGGCTCCCAAGAGGACTCACAAACAAGAAGGTGAAGGCACTCACCGGGAAGCCAAAAAGAAAAAGGCATCACAGGGAGATGAGCTTGCTCTCCGGGATCCGGAGCCTTCATTCCCAGCTGACCCTTCTGACCCAACGCAGGCCGAAGAGATCCCAAGAGACTTTCATACCGATGAGGTGGAAGGGGGAGATCTCAACCTTGATGAAGTGGACATTACTGGTCTAGGTGGGCTTGGTGAATACTTCCTTAGCCTCCCTAGAGATGAATTCGCAGGGCCCTATATTCCTCCGAGCAGCTCCAATACGGTCAACTTCAATGGTAAGACTTTCATTGTTTCTAGTGAAAAAGACACCATAGCCCATTCCTTGCTTAGCAATGTGCAGCCAGTTCTCACGCTGGAAAGACAAGTTCGGGGTCAAGCAGACATCATCAAAGACCTCAATTCTGAGAAGGAAAAGCTGTCTGAAGATCTTCGCACTGCTACTGCCAATGCTGACATGCTAAAGGAGGCAAATGAGAAGCTAAAAAAGAGTCAAGAGGAAAGCACCACAAAGGTTGCCACTCTAGAGGAAACCATTAAAGACCTCTGGGAGAAGCTGTCCGGTGTGGAGAAAGACCTTACCGTCTCAAAGGGAGAGACCACGGCAAAGGAGAAGATTATCACCAACTTGACCACTGACAAGATTGCTCTTGAGAATGCAGTGACCAAGGCTGGTGAGGAGAAAACTGCCTTGTTACAGGAGCAGGATGCTAAGATCCAAGCCAGGATCAATAATTATGCCAACCAGATGCTCAAGAGCGAAGAGCTGCTGCTTGAAAAGGTGAGGTCTGACATGGTCCTACTTTTCCATGAAAAGTTTCCGCAGAGGAACCTAGGGGAGTTGTGGCTTTATGTTGAGCCCGAAAACCTCCCATACCATACTATGGCCGAAGGTGACAGGTATGGCTACTCTAGTGGCTCCTCGGATGATGAGGAACATACTGGGGAGAGCCCAGATGACAAGAAAGATGATCCCAAAGGCAAGAAGGTAGATGAAGGGAAAGATGACCCTAAGGGTAAGAAGGCAGATGAGGGTGAGCCATCTTCAAAGGCTCAACCTTAACCCACAATTTACTTTGTTTATTTTTTATTCAAACTAAAGTCCTTGGAAGGCCAAGGCACTCTTTTTGTAATGGTGTCCGGTGCTCGACCGGATAGGATTTTTGTGTTGTACCTTGACTATTAAAAGTCATTGGAAGGCCAAGGCAATTTTTAGTTGTTTTTCTCAATGAATATCTCTACTTTGTATAACTATCGTCTTCTTTCATTGTTCGTTTTAGTTTTGACAGCCAGAGTTTAAGTAGCTTTTAATTGTCGCATTATGAGAGTGTTTAAATTCTTCGGCTAGAGTTTAAATAGCCTTTAGATATTTCAGTCCGGATAGTATGATAAGGGATTGGATTTTAAAAACACTTAGAAAATTTTGAAGAAGGCATCGAATTTTATTTAACAACCCGGACACCTCATTAAAACCTCTCCGCGCCACCGGGGAGGAAAGAGTATGCCCCCAAATATTTACATGGATGTTTAAACAAGTAAATATTTACACAAGTGCTATTCCAAGTACATCCGGAGATGCTCAATATTCCAAGGATGAGTTAGAACTCTGCCATCTTTGTCTTCCAACCAATAAGTTCCAGGCTTGATTCTTTCAACCACTATATACGGACCCTCCCAGGTTGGGGCCAGCTTTCCGAAGAGCTTTTCTTTAGTGTGTAAGAAGACCTTCCTTAATACTTTATCCCCTGGTTGGAAATCTCTTCTTTTAACTTTGGAAGCAAACCTGCTCCTCATCAAGCCCTGATAGTGTGCAACTCTAAGGTGAGCCTTAACCCGTCTTTCTTCTATCAAATCAAGTTTATTTCTGATTGCCATCTCATTAGCGTGTTCGGAGAAGTAGTGAACACGAAAGGAAGGGAGTGTCTTCTCTATGGGGGCTACTGCATCCATCCCATAGACCAAGGCAAAGGGTGACTCTTGTGTTGCAGTCCCAGGTGTTGTCTGGTAGGCCTACAAGACTTCTTGCAAATAACTAGGCCATTTCCCAACAGCCCCTTCCAAATTCTTTTTTAACCCGGAGAGTATAGTTCTATTAGCCACTTTGACTTGCCCATTTTCTTGTGGGTGGAAAGGTGAAGAAAAACAATGTTGTATACCCATTGAGGCATAGAAGCTCTCCATTTCTCTATTGTCGAACTGTGGCTCGTTGTCTGTTGTTATTTTCTGTGGGACACCAAATCTGCAACATATGTTGGACAGAATGAATTTTATGACAGCTTTTGACGTTGTCCCTGCCAGGGGGGTTGCTTCTATCCACTTCGAGAAGTAGTCTATGGCCACAATTATAGTTTTGCGCCCTCCGGACGCCACGGGGAGAGGCCCTACTAAATCCAACCCCCATCGAGCGAATGGAATGGGCTCAGAAATGGATTCTAGAGGAATGGCTGGTACATGAATTTCATTGCTGTACCTCTGGCATGGGTCACACCTCCTTACCAACTCCTTAGCATCTTTCATGATTGACGGCCAATAGTATCCGGAGAGTAATACTATTCTTGTTAGAGCTCTAAATCCACAATGGGCTGATCCCTCACCATTATGTAATTCGGAGAGGACCACTTGTGACTCATCATCCCCCAAACAACGCAGGAGAGGTTTACTATAGGATTTTTTGTACAACACTTCTCTTAATATAATGAAACCACGAGCCTTGTGTTTCAATGTTCTGGCTTGTGACTTATCTGAAGGCACAATACCATCGGACAGATATTATATGAGAGGAGATCTCCAGTCTTGAGGCTGTTTCACTTGCATTTCAAAAATTTCCTCTTCTACACCCTTACTAAGTTGAATAGAAGGGCTTTCAAGCACATGGATCCATGGGTATGACTCTGTATATGCTAAGGTTGCCAATGAGTCTGCTAGCTCATTTTCTGCCCGGGGAACGTGCTCATAGACAACAGCTTTAAATTTTAGTGCTTCATTCTTGAGGAGGAGTAAATACTTCACAAGCTGCTCCTTTCTAGCCTCAGATTGGCCTAAGGCATGGTGGATAAGCAATTGGGCGTCACTTAGCAGCTTGACCCTCTTAGCCCCACAAATGTAGGCTAACCTTAACCCAGCTATAGCTGCTTCATATTCGGACTCGTTATTCGATGCTCTGAAAGCAAAGCAAATGGCTTGGTACATATTGTCTCCATATGGGGAAGTTAAACATATTCCTGCACCACATCCCATAGTGCTAGATCCACCGTCTGTTCGGACGATCCACATTTTCTTGTCTTTTATATCAGTAGCTTGCTCTGAATCCCTATCGGAGTGGAATTCAACCAGAATGGCAGCCACAGCTTGGGCTTTCACTGCTGTCCGGGGAGCAAAGTCTATGTCGAAGTCCCCCAACTCTACTGACCATTTAGTCATTTTGCTCGAAATGTCTGCTTTTTGAAGGACATTTTTTAAGGGAAAAGAGATCCGGACGATGATAGGATGAGCCTGGAAATAAGGCCTCATCTTCCTTGCAGCTATTACCAGGGCTAATGCCAATTTTTCAAGTTTCAAGTAACGTCTCTCAGCATCTATTAAGCTCTTGCTGATGTAGTACACTGGGTGGGGATGTCTATCGATCTCTCTTACCAGCACAGCACTGATGGCACAACTTGAAACTGCCAAATACACGAAGAGAGTCTCCCCATCGACTGGTTTGAACAAAGTTTTGGGGGAGGACAGGTGTTTTTTGATTTCATTGAAAGCCTCATCACACTGTAGGGTCCACTCAAACCCCTTTGCACCCTTTAAAGTTTGAAAGAAAGGGGCACACCTGTCCGAAGACCTGGAGATAAATCTGTTTAAGGCTGCTAATCTCCCCGTTAACCGCTGTACTTCTTTGATGTTTCGAGGAGGTTCCATCTGGAAAAGAGCATTCAACTGGTCCGGATCAGGCTGTATTCCATGCTCACTTATGATATAGCCTAGAAACTTCCCGGACTGCACTCCGAAGACACACTTTTCAGGGTTTAACTTTAAATTCACTTTTACCAAGTTGGCAAAAGTTTCTTGGAGATCGGACAAGTGTAACTGCTCATCTACATTTTTCATCATCATATCGTCAATGTAAACCTCCATATTTCTTCCAATTTGATCAGCAAATGCCTTGTTGACTAATCTTTGATAAGTAGCCCCAGCATTTTTCAAACCAAACGGCATCACCTTGTAGCAATGAAGCCCTCTGTCAGTTACAAATGTGGTAAGCTCTTGATCCTTAGGATCCACTTGAATCTGATTGTATCCGGAGAAAGCATCCATAAAGGAAAGCAGCTTGTTTCCAGAGGTGGAGTCTACTAACTGATCGATCCGGGGGGACCGGATACAAGTCTTTTGGGCAAGCTCTATTGAGGTCTATGAAGTCAATGCACATGCGCCACTTGTCATTCTTCTTTTTCACCAGGACATGATTGGCAGTCCACAAAGGGTACTGAGATTCCTTAATGTGCCCCATCTTTGTGAGTCTGTCAATCTCATGCACTATGACATCAGCCTTTTCTTTAGAAAAAGCTCTTCTTTTCTGAACCACTGGAGCTACGTCCCTCCGGACGGACAGGTGATGGGATATTGGCAAAAAAGAGTTGTTGCGATGCTCTCTGGGGGACTGCAATGTTGTCGGTCTCCGGTAATGCACCTCATCCTTTGTTTTATCGAAGATAGTGGCCACGCTTTCTTTTAACTCTGCGAACCACTCCGGTTGGACCCATGGCCCTCTCTTGTTTCTGGATTGTTGACTTTGAGCAGGAGCAGCTGGCTGAGACTGAGCTTTTGCCCTACCATGCCCTTGTCCGGTTTCTCTTGCTTTGTTCCCGGACTGATTCTGATTTGGAGTTGGTGTCACAGGGGTGGATCTCACCTGCCTGTACACCCTGGTTTTCTTTGTTTCATCGACGTTTATTTGTTTGCCAACCTGATTCAGCAACCCTCCCCATGTCATTGCCTTCTTTCTGGTCACCGAATCAGCTAGATTGCCCGGGTTCAAACCCTGTCTCAGGGATGCTATTGCTACCTGTTCGAAGCAATCAGCCAACCCATTTTTTGTGTTCACAAAACGACTTATGTATTCTTTCAAGGACACATTTGGCTCCTGGGCACAATGGATTATGGTGTCTCCATTGCCCTTCAGCTCTTTACTCCCTACGAACTGCCTTCGAAAGGCCACCCAAAACGTATCGAAATCTTTAATACAACCCTGAGGTAGGCTGGTGTACCATTTCAGAGCACTCCCCGTAAATGATTGGGAGAATGCCCTACAAAGTAGTTTATCATCGTCATCAAAGTTCATCATGAAGTTCTTGAATTGCTCCAGATGGTTGTCCGGATCAGTACTGCCATCGTACTTCTCCATTTTAGTGCTGTCAAACCTCTTGGGGAGGTTTCCGGACAGGATTTTAGAAGACAGTGGAGACTGCCTCCAATTCCTTCCACGACTGAACACAGTATCCTCATTGGGAGTTGCAAAGATACCTGGCTCATCATGGAAAGCAAAGGGATCCATCAGCATCTTATCCGTATACCTCCGGTGGTGAGATGATCCTTTGCAAATATGCCTTTTCATTCTTCCATGCTTGTCTCTTTTTCTTGAATATTTCTTAACCTGTTTTTTCTTTTTCCTGGTTCGACCCTCATCGCTGCTAGAGGACAAAGATTTTTCATTTCCCTCACTGTCCGAAGAGCTACCTGAAGATTCTGAGCTCGAGTCAGAACTCTCCATAGGCTTGGACCGGTGAGACTTTTTGGAACTAGCATGAGTCTTTTTGGTGCTCACATGAGTTTTGGAAGCCTCATGCTCTCTGGGGTTATCGGTATGATGAGCAACCGATGCTTTGGATTTTTCTTTCACACCCATCTTGGCCTTCTCAGCCCTCAGAGCTTCTATTTCACACTTTAACCTGTCACGCTCTTCGACAGTGTATTCATCGTTCTCTTCCACCACTTCGAGTAAATCCGGTGGAAGCTCTGGATTGTCCGGATTCATACGGATAGAATTTTTTGGCAGGTTTTGAATGCTTGATTCCGGTACCCTTTCCTCCCACTGTGGTCGCCAATTTGGTGAGGATAATAATCGCCTGGGGGTAGGCTGGTAATTTCAATTGGTGTTTTAAGGTGGTGTGGGGGTATTGAACGGTGGTGTGTGGGTGTTAAACAGTGGTGTGTGGGTGTTGAACGGTTTAGAGTAGGGAGTAGAGAGATAATTAAGCAACTTGGTAGCAGTTAATTCTCATTACCCATAGTTAATGCAGGTGGTTGTGTATTTATAGTGTGATGTTTGGGCCCTTATGGGCTTTCGGGTCATGTTTAAAGAACTCGGGTCATGTTCAAAGACCCATGAGCTCTAAGTAGGAGAGCAAGTAGCTTAGTCAAGGAGTGTTTAGGTTTTTTAGTACTTTTGTCATAGTTCGAACAGTCCTATGGTCATAGTGTTCGAAGTGATCTGTCCGGTCCATGTGATCTGTCCGATCTGTCCGGTCCGGAGGCTTTGGACCGATTTGTCCTTGTCCGGAGAGCGTGCTGAATTCGGACTCATCAACATTTAAGGCAGTTATTAAATTTATTCTCTCTAACATATGCTGTCGGTTTGGTATTCCCAAACGCATCACCGCGGACAACGGTCCTCAGTTTGATAACAAAGACATGGATATATTCAGTACAACATATTCAGCACTGTTTTTCTCCTCCTTTTCATCCCCAAGCCAATGGACAAGTTGAAGTGGAAAATCTGAAAATTCTATCAGAATTAAAAAAGAATTTAGAATGAGCTGCTAGAAAATTATCGAGTTACTTACAAGAAGTATTATGGGCATACTGAACCACTCCTCATACAGCCACATAAAAGTCTTCATTTGCTCTAGTTTATGGGATGGATGCGGTCACACCTATGAAAGCTACTCTTCTTTCCTTCAGATTTCAAAATTAGTCTCAAAGAGAGAATAAGATAGCTATGCGGGCTCAGTTGGATTTAGTTGAAGAAATATGAGTGAAAGCACATTTAAGAACTGCACATTATCAAGGCTTGATGAGGAGCAGATTTGCATCTAAAGTAAAAAAATGAAATTTTCAATTTGGAGATAAAATGTTGAGAAAAATGTTCATCCACACCAAGGAGAAGTAGTTCGGAAAGTTGGCTCCGAATTGGGAAGGACCATACATCATATGTGAAAGAGTTAAGCAAGGAACATACAACCTCTAAGACAAAGAAGGCAACCTTCTGAAGCATTTTTGGAATATGAAGCATCTCAAGTTATACTTAGAATAAACTTATCTTGTAAATATTTACTTTGCCTTACTTCATTGTAAATATTTGGGGGCATACTCTTTCCTACCCCGGTGGCACGCAGAGGTTTTAATTAGGTGTCTGGATCTTAATCAATATACTATCCATTGTTTTGGTTGTGATCGGATGGATTAAAGTCTTATTAAACATCGAATGGATTAAAGACTTATTAAACACCTGATAAATTGAAGATTTATTAAACATTTATTTCCTTCAAATGGACTACCTTTGAATGGTTTGGATGGATTAAATATTTATGAAACACATTTGCCTTCAAATGGACTATCTTTAAATGGCTCGGATGGATTGAAGAATTATCAAATACTTATTTCCTTCAAATGGATTACCTTTGAATGACTCGAATAGATGCAAGATTGATTAAGTGTTTAATTCATTTAAGAAAAATATTGTTTTAATGCATTGATCAGATTTAATATACGTATATGGTTTTACCATATTCAAATACGATTGGATATTAATGGATGTGTCAAATAAGACGAGGAAAGATACAAAGTGAATTATCATAAATAATAATCTCATCCACATTACAAAAATACTTTGTGAACTACGAGGACTTGTACGAATGAAGTTTTTAGAAAATCTGATATGAAAATGACAAAATGTCTTGCAGACTCTAAGGACTCTGATTCAAAATACCAACACAGTAAAAATTGTTAACCTTAGGGCCCGTTCCCTTTAGTTTTCTTTTAGCATCACCTGAATCCTCCTCAACTTCGTCATCATATTCGATTTCATCTGAGGAGATCTTGACTTTATCACTTTGTGCCATAGTATGAAATGGAATTTATTTATATGGAACAAAACTCAACAGCTTACCAATAGACCGTTTAGGAAACGTTTCATTAAACAATAGGACCATATCTGATTTAACAAACTTTTCCCTCTGATCCATAGAATTTAACACTAATTAGCATACTCGTTCCTCGCAGCGGCTATGTCTTGCACTTTTGTCTATTTCAAATAAGTAATCGCGTCATCCATTTTCTGAAGAAGATCTTGCAATTATCTTTTCTCCTTGGATAATTGGTCGTTAGAACTCTTCTCATTGGTCAGTTTTTCCTTCAAGGAATCAATTTTTATGGAAGTGGTAGATTGCAATTCGGTGTAGCTAGCCTGTGAATTTTCATGATCGGACTTAACTTATACCAAATCATCACTAAGTTGTTTATTTTCCTTGCCAAAGTCTCAACGTTGCTCTGTTCGACCGTGATGGAATCCTTCAGGCCTTGATTTTCAGTACTAAGGGAAACAATACCACTGGTTTGAGATTTGACTTATCTCTCCAAGTCAACGATTGGCCTTATATAACCTAAAACCGCATAGCCCAGAGTATCATGCTCACTGGAAAATTCAAAGGATTCTCCATCATAAGTCACCGCATTGGCAATGATAGTGGATTGGGGAAAGTCTTGTTAAAATCATCTTTATCAAACTCGTTTATATACAAATTTCTGATGTCATCTAAATTCACTTCGCCTACAGTAGAAGGCTAATCAGCAGCAGGAAATGTTGGAGATGGAGGCTCGACATGTACCTCTTCTTGGCAAGGAATTCCGATGGGAGTAATGGAGGGAAATACTTCGGCTCGGAGTATGATATTTGAACTGATGGCAACTTTATTCGTTTTTCCGCTCTCTTATCAATACCCTTCATACTCCTCTTCTGACCTTTATTCCTCTTAACCCTTGGTGAGTATGGTGGCTCTTTAGCCTCACCTACAGTAACCGCAATAGCATCTAACAATGGAGCATCAATCTCTCATAGAAGTCCCGAACTACCCACATTGGGAAGCCTTTGAGAGGGATCATTACTTTTTTCATCTTCTTCTTAATTTTATCAAGATGGCTAGGAGCTTTGTCCCTAGCTGGTAAATAAATCTTACCATATTTTTCCTCTGTCCTTTTGAAGATATCAACAGCTTCAGGAGGACTGGTAAACTGTTCCCATGATAGTTGTTGCATAGCTTCTGAGAACATCTTTGAAAACACTAAAAGACAAATCCGATGTGAAATTTAATATCAACAATATCAACATCCGATGTGAAGTTCAATATCAATACACAGTAAAGAAAGTCGTAAAGTGTTTAATTGAATGTCTCCAATATCTGGTTAACAAACTTGGGTTTTCCTTAGCCCTGATTTTCTTGCCATTTTCCCAAGCATCACTAATGTAGAAGAATTGGGTCCTCCAAGGCTTGTTAGCCTCTAGCAGGTCATCAATAATTTTATAATTATTCCCCATGTTGAAATAATAAAATGGGATATGATGGTTCTGATGTAAAGTGTCCATAGCAGCAAACTGCTCTATAGACATCAGAATTTTAGACAACCTTGAAGTTGTGATGCTGGCTATTAATGTATACAAGGCATTGGGACTTAACTAACTTGGGTATAACTTCACGAAATGGAATTATCTCACAATCTCTTGGTCCAAACGGAACCAAAGGCCCCAGTTAAGCACTTTGGTATATACCACTAGTTCCCCAATTTTACTATTCATCGAAGTCTCATCGGGGATAAGAATCCTTACCTTGACAGACTCTAGAAAACCCCAAGTTTTCCTGATTTTGTCCAATTCACCTGTATGGGTATACACATAGTATTTTTTTAACGACCAGCAGATATTTAACACTGATTTTGGAGAAGTTAGGCCACATTCTCCCCATAAGGCACTCCAGAAGCGGTTCGACATCTTAAGGTCTTACTTTCTCCTTCTTTTCTCGAACTATACTAGTGTCGCCAGTATGATCATATGTCTCTAATAGGGTATCTTGCTCGCTATCCTCCATTTTCTCATCTATTATTTTTGGTAGTTGATCAGCCAACTTGAGTCTAGTATCCTCTTTTTTAATACGAGAATAATCGATTGGTGAAAATTAATGGATTCGGATCCGAAGTATGCATCGCTGGAAGCTCTACCATTGTGACACCTTCATTGAGTTTTTCTGTATCCATGGCATATGAAGTTACAGTTTTATCTTTAGAAATCCTGGTAATCCTTCGAGGTATGTTTCTCCTACACCCGACCCCGTAGAAATGAAAGGTAATGGAGCTTTATGACTGGTAACGGTTTTAGTTTTAGTGAAAGAGTTTTCGATTAACTGATTTAGTGGTTCAAGATTTATTAAATATAGAGAAAGAGAAGTTTTTCTGAAAACTATTGATGGTCTATGGGATGATGAACTCATGACTACTTCTGGTATCTATTGTATGATTAATTCACCAGGAGAAACAGGTAGTCCGACAATGATTTTTGCCTCTCTTTTTTCTTTCTTTAACTCAGACAGGTTGAGCCAGCCTCCTTTGATTAAGGAGGTTCTTTCTGTGAATATACAAACTTTAAATAAAATATAAAAACTGAGAAAAGTTGAAAGATTAGGGTGTTTTTCTCTATGTAGAATTAGAGTTTGAATTTTTTTCTTATACTAGAAATGAAAACAATGAAAAATCACACTTATGTAGTATAAAAAGTACTTTAATGTTTTACCTAGGGGAGATGAACCTCTACCCATGATTAAAGGCTAGTAAATGTAGCTCTTTTAATGTTTAAACACAAATACCCAGAAAAAAACGGCTAAAGGGTCCAATTACCACTTGGCACGTGTAAAAGAGAACTGATTATAAAGTTGTGATCTTTGAGTTGTTCGATTGACTATTTGAATTCACTTTGAATGTCGATCGGACATTATCTACCATGGTTAGCTCTTCCAAATATTTTTTGAAAGAGCTAAGGGGGCTATATAATAAGATCAAATATCGCTGGAGCCATATCATAGTGATTTTGATTTTATCTGAAAGGCATTTCGGACAGGTTGAATGAAACTCAATGATTGAACAGTAACTTGAGTGACCAATGAATCAGCTGTGCACCTAGAACATCAATTCTTGGGCTTGGGGGCTCATAGGATTGACCCGAATATAAAATCTGGCCCGAATGACCCATGGATCTGATAAAAAGTATAAATACCTATAAACCAGATTTTTCTATCACCATATTTTTTCTTTGAATGCGTTGTTAATCTTATCATGCATTTAAATTCAAATATGAAGAAACATGTGTGTCATGATATGATGTACGATATGGAATAAAAAATTATTAAGTATTTTTATTCCATCTCACACGCTTATGCTATTGGGTACATTGTTAATCATTGTCTCAAACTTAATTCATTTCGCATATATGTTGAAATGTTTTATGATAGTATCATACTTGATCATGATTTTAATTATAATAAATAGTTTCAAGGTATTCAAACTGATTTGTTTAAAATGTATAATCCTTATGTTATCAAATACAGGAACAATAATCGTAGTTCATCGTCAACTCTAACTGGTAGTAGTCGTGGGAGAAGCATAATTATGTCTCCCTATAACTACTTGAGAAATGTTATACAAACTAAAATTATGATATTAACATCTACCAAATTTGTTAATGATCTAAAATATATTTACAAACTCGGTTCGATTTGAGTATGTATAATGATACCCTGATTGATCTCTTAATGTCGTGGAAGTCCAATGAACTATTTTTTTCCTATTCTTTCAAAGTTAGTAATGAGGTTCTTGTTATACCTATATTTGTAGTAGAAAGTAAATATGCATTTAGTGTGGCCAATCTGTAATACAAAGCTAGACGATCGAGACTGGCTAACCAAGATATTAAAGTATGTGTCATAATCGATGACTAGACTATGGAAAAACATACGATGTAAGACAATGAATATGCAATGGAAGAGCGTCAAAATGACATGTTTGATGAACTAAGTGATATGAATAAGATCTTACAGATGGAGCTGGTGAGGATGAATAAATGATCTAAATCGGAAAATAAAATTTCAGATGAACATAATTTGTAATAGAAATTTATTAGTGAATTTGTAATAAGGTAGTTCATACTAAGAATATTTTTTCAACTCCTCGCCCGCAAGAGTATAAATTATGAGATGACTAAATCAATAAAATTTATGTTTTTTCTTCCAATCTTATAATGAACCCCACTTACGTATAAAATTATATTATAATTAAAGTATACAATAATTAAAGTATATTATAATTAAAGTATACTATCAACCAACATTTATCAAATTTGTTTTTATCATTTATAACAATCAAACTATAACGACACTTGTACTACTTATAGTCAAACTATAGTTGGTGTGGATTATTTTCGACTGAGGGTAATTTGGTCAGATGTTTTGTGGTATTTCAAAGGTATTAAATGTTTGGGTGTTTTGTAGTGAGAGATTTAAGCTGCCTGATTGTATTAAATGTTCATTACCCTCATTAATGAAAGTGGTTGGGTATTTATATCCTTAATTATGGGTCATATGGGCTTTCGGGTCAAACTTATGAAACCGAGTCGAGTTCAAAACCCCATTAGTTTATTAAGCAGATTAGCAATTAGCTTAGTCAAAAAGTGATTAGATATTTAGTACTTTTGTCATGTTCGGATGGTTCAGTGGGTGACTTTTGTCCAAATTTCCCCTGTCCGGTTTCTACAGTGAGTGGTGAAAATTTCCGGACTTATCAATATTAAACTTATACGACTTATAGTAATAAAATTATAACAACTTATACTATAATCACACTATAACAATCATTTTATCATTTATAATAATAAAATTATAACAACAATTGTTTTACTTACGATTAAACCATAATAATCAAACTATAATAACCTATAATTACTTATAAATTATATTACACAAACTAAATAATCAAATTATAATATTCTTTTTGTCAAACAATATAAAGTGAAAATTACTTACAACATTTTTTATGGTGTCGTGACTTTACTGTTTCCGTGTTTGTCATGTGATGAAAATCACATTGTGCTTCATCATTCCCATAACGAGGCCGTCGTTTGGCTTTATCATGATGGGACGAGACAAAAAAATCCTTGTGCCCAAATATGCAGTGCTTTTACCATTCTTGTGACGGTACCATATCAGTAAAATTATGAGATAATCATGAATTCCGCTATGTCCATCCCATTTATCCACATGTACTGATAAGGTCTCGAATGGTAAATGTTTATTTCATTAATTATGAACTTATTAAATAAAATAACAAGAATAGCTGAGTACATTATAAATGACTTTTTTGTTGCAATTTACATTAAATAAATATAAAAATGGTTCTTACAAATACATGAGGAATGCCCCCAATGAGTGGCATAAGAGATGAGAATGAAGGAATTAAATAATATTGATCTACATTTGTCCAAATAAGTACAAAGCAAAGTGAAAGTGCTATGGCTGATATGATCAGAGAGACTCAATGGTAACGACGTAAGCGATCAAAGATAACAGACCAGTATGGATAGATGACTGCAACAATTTAAAATAAAAAAAATTAAGTTAGAGATTAAAGGGTTGGATTGGCCAGACCATATTAGTACTAAGAAATCTAAAACGGAGGTCCAAAAGTATGTCGTTAGATATCACAGAAGCAATGGTAGCAGAAGAGCTAAAAATTCTAGTATTCCTCTCACACTAGACATGGTAGACAATGGCGTCAAAGCAGACACGCCAAAGGTGTCGTAAACTTGATAGAGTCCACTTGGACGTCTCATAGATCCAAGATACTTAATTGTTATTATACCTTAAAGAAAAACCAAGCTTGGAGCTTGCAAAACTCTTGATTCTCTGAGTATAACTACAATCATAGAGAATATAATTAATTGTCTCAGGCAGAATTGCATAAGATATAATTCGGGAAGTATTTAAACCCTAACTCATAATAATAATAATAATAATAATAATAATAATAATAATTTAGACCAATAGACAGACTAATAATAATTTAGGAATTAATTATGAAATCAATAAAAGATTAAGATCAAAGGGCTTGTGTTCAATATAATATGTGTTTTTATCTGGGGGGTTCCTAACTTTTTTGTAAGAATCATTTTTCTTTCAAATCTAATTGTTTATTTTTATATTTTACAAGTTTCTAAATTTGTGGGTACACGTTTTACATTATATGTGTTTCTCCTCCACTATTTAATGTCGCATTATCTCTATTTTTTATCACTTTTATACATCACTTCACTAGCTTTTTTCACAATGTTCAATACTTTAACCACTCACTCATTCATACGAGTTTGGCGCATTGGCACCATTGCCATGGTCGCCCTGGAACTATTTTGACTATTTTTAGTTTTGCTTCACCGGGGAGAACTTTACTAGTTTTAGTTTTGCTTCTTCGGGGAGAACTTTTTCAATATCACAGTAAACTCTTCCACTTTTGGTTTTTTTCTTGATATAACCCCATCTATGTGGTTATATTATATATTAGTGACGATGGGAATGTTTTGTTTGTATTTGGATGCATAATATGTTGTCCTACATATCCAATTATTATTGGATTTTTTTATGCATTGTGTGATGTTTTAGTATGCCAAAAGATTGTTTGCTTTAATTTTGAAGATTGAATATTGTTCATATTTCCTCATAAATTTTGAGTCTTTAATATGATGTATGCCCCGTTAATTTATCGATGGTATTTATATATGTTAGTGTTTTTATTTCTAGATATTTTTTAGATGTTCATTGTGTGATAAAATGCAGACATCGCCATCATATCATTGAAGATCGGTGTTGTGCATAAATAATACGTGGACACTTTAGATGATCTTACGTTATAAATTTACCAATAAACTAAATATATCATCAAAGTGATCCTTACTGGCACACTGTACATGAAAGAAGTTTGGATGCTTATATAAAAAAGTATTATTGTGTGCATAAGTCAGTCTAAAGAAATCTTAGGCATATAATTGTTGAGGCTGAAGTAACCATTTTCATAAATTATGATATTTACATATTATATATTCATTCACAGCTAGAAGTCAATCCACTAAGGATATCACCAATTATTCAAACTGAACCAATAGAATATTTAATTATATTTATATAATGATTAAAAACAAACGTTGTTTCCGTATGTAATATATAGTGTTATGACCTAAATTTATCCCGTACTAATTAGAAAATTCTAGTTTATATGGACGTCTATCTAATCTTAAAACTTGACAAAATTTAGATTATATGTCAATTGATTTCCTTAGTTTATTTAAGTTATTTTTATCGATATTAGTGTTTTGGAATGGTTGTTATATTCTTTTTTTGGTATTGGAAAACTAACTAAGGAAGACTATTGATGTTCCGATATGATCTCTGACAAATTTTAAAGAGGAAAAGCACATTATAATAGTCTGGTGGGTTTTAATAATATAGATCATTGGACTATAATCGATCCACGATATTTTATCTTAGACAAACTTACTTCTGAAGAAAAGTCACGGGGTAAGAGAGGGAATCAGTCCAATCATTTAAGCTAATAATATAACATAAAAAGACATCACAAGTGTTTATGAGTTTTCTACCGATAACGTCAGTGCATATGTAGAGAAAAGCTTCACTGAGCCCATTCATGTTGAAATTAAGGCATATATCAAAAAGATCTCCACCATAAAGTGTAATAGGTAAGGGAAGCTCTACGATAAGATCATATTGATGGCTTTGTTACATACAAAATTAAAAATATTAAAATTTGATTGTTATGTTATATATCTTTATGTTACTCCTCACACACCTAAGTGTATTTGAGACCACTTATGAGTATCAAGTAGTGAAATGTGATATGAGCACTTTTGATTTCTAACCTTGTAGATAAGAAATAAAAATATATACAGTTATTAATAAACCTCACATGCTAATTGTAGGTCGTAGTAGTTGCGAGAACAAGATTAAGAAGAGTTCAATTTTAGCTACATAGATTACATATTATGGTTTATACTTTAAGGGTCATAACTCAAAGAAGGAAAATTCAAAAGCAAATATAGGTGTGTTACCATTAAGATAAGCCACTATATCAAAAACATTGTAAAAAATGGAAGGTTTGGATAGATAAACACAATAACTTAACATATATGGTATGTATATAAGTAAAATTAACTTCAATTCTAACATATACTTTGTGGGTTTATACACCATCAACATCTCATATGTGTGTTTCTTTTCAAGATACCCCAAATTATAATACTTAGAGATGGAAATATCTAGATTTATAAAATATAGGAGAGTGCAAGTCCAGACAAAGCTATATGTTTTTTTCAGTTGCTTTTGACTGTCATACATTTTTTGTTTTGATAGGATATTTTGTTTGTACTTGAATTTAGAAGAAACTTACTAAAGCTTTCATTATTAGAAATATTTTGTTGTGTTTGTTCGCTTGGATATAAAGCTCTATATTTTCTATGAAAATTGTTGTGTTTGCACTATCGTGTTAGAGCGTAATGATAATTTACATAAGTTGAATAATATATTCAATTAAAATATAATTATGCAAGAATATACTAAATTAACTTCTCAAAGTTCAACTTATCTTTGACATAAGTGTTTAGTTTATATCTTTAAAAGATGAATTTTTAAGCTTGTTGTTTAATATCTTTTAACTCATTATTACGCGGACATTGAGACATGTAATGGTGTATATAAGATAAACATACCAAGTCTTCTCTGCATAACAATTTTAAACAACTCAAAGATCCCTAAGACTTCATTCAAGTTTCAAAACATGTGGTTATTGCATCCAGACTTTAATATCATGCTAGCATCTAGCTGGAAAGAATCTATGCAAGGAAACCCTATTCGATTTCTATGGCAGAAACTAAAAAGACCAAAATTAAGCTGAAATCCTGGAACAAAAACATTTTTTGTAATATTTTCAGTGCAATCAAGCAAGCAGAATAAGGGGTTCAATACTTTGAAAAATGTTGTGAAGACTCAAATACAATTCAGAATAAAATCAACCAATCAAAAGCAAAAGATTCTCACCTCCAATTTTTTAGCCAGAGAAGAGATGTTCTGGGAGCAAAATTGTAGTGTCAATTGGACACGAAATGAGGACAAGAATACATCTGTATTTTAAAATTTTGTTAAAAATAGAAGAAGGAATAACAAAATTAGCATAATTCTAGATGGTAAAACCTGGATTGATCAGCAAGAAGACCTTGAAAAATCAGCAGTTCATCACTTTTCTAGAAATTCTATCAAATCATCCAGCAAACATAAATATCCCAGACTTCACATACATTTTACCAAACCTAATTAAAAATGAAGAAAATGTTGAATTAATGCTCCTCTCCTCTGATGAAGAGATAATAAACGCTTTAAATTCATCAACTGGTACAGGTTTGGATGGATTTAACTCCACTTTTTTTAAAAAAAATACTGGTCAATTATAACCAATGACTTATGTGAAGCAGTCGGGGCTTTCTTCAGAGGTTACAAAGTTCCTCAGGGTGTTTTTTCTACTGCAATCTGCCTGATCCCAAAAATAGATCAACCAAAGAGGTGGCAAGACTACAGACCTATCAACTTATGCTCACTCTTCAACAGAATTCTTTCTAGGATTCTAAATGGCAAGCTCTGTAATCTCTTTGCTAAGCTTATTTCACAGAGAAAAGTGGTTTTATCTCAGGCAGAAATATTCAGGATAATATATTCCTTACTCATGAAATAGCTAATTAACTTAATTAGAAAATCAAGAGGAGACAACCTTATTATCAAACTAGATGTGTTCAAAGCCTTCAACTAGTTATCATTTATATTCATTCTAAAGATTCT
The DNA here is from genome assembly GCA_036936605.1 of Limnanthes douglasii subsp. nivea. Taxonomy (NCBI): domain Eukaryota; kingdom Viridiplantae; phylum Streptophyta; class Magnoliopsida; order Brassicales; family Limnanthaceae; genus Limnanthes; species Limnanthes douglasii. The sequence goes on from JAUPFV010000004.1 coordinate 216,221,316, forward strand.
AAAAGCATTTGGCTTCTCTCTGATTTATAAGCCTAGTCATGAGCTTAATTTCATCCGTTTGGTACCCGGTTATCATAAATAGAGAAGAAAAATGATACTTCACATCTAATAGAGGAGTTAGAGAATGAGATCCTCTCTCATCAAGCCTATTTATCCTCTCTGAATAATTTCTGATAAGAAGTCTAAAAGAGTTATACCATGCTAATCCAGCAATCAAATACCAATCAGCAAGCCCAATTCAAGTACCTTGTCATGCCTATGTTGATTACATGGTGATCTTCTTAAATAATTTATCTACAATCATCTCCAAGGTACTCAACTCCTTGCAAATTTATCAAGATTATTCATAACAGGTGATAAACAAACAGAAAACAAATTTTATTCCTCCAAAAAGCATTTCATCTACAAGGATATCACTAATAAAGGAGATGATTGGATCTGAAGCTAGCTTCCTCCCAATGAAATACCTGGGTCTAACTTTAGATCCATAAAATAAAGTAATTCACTTTGAAGATTTGATCAATAAAATAAGGAAGAAAATTCAAGAATGGGACAGTTTTCTCCTCTCTTGTGGTATGAGACTTACTCATATTTAGGTTGTCTTGCTAGCCATTCCTAACTACCATATTCAATGTTTCTCAATACTTAAAATTGTCATTCAAATAATTGAAAGAATACTTAACAAGTTCCTATGGGGTTCCAACAAAAATCATTAGAAAATCCATTGGACAAGTTGGAAAACCCTTTGTAAGTCATATACAGAAGGAGCAGTCAATCTAAGAAGCTTAGAAGACTCTCAATTTACCTACTCACACAAACTATGGTATAAATTTAGAGAGGATAAGACTCTATGGGCACACTACATGCACTCAGCCTACTGCAAAAACCAACACCCTATGCAAGTTCAAACTACTAAGAAGATAGCTAAAACATGGAGAAAATCAATGGATTTCAGATCAACAGCTGAGGAAAATATCTATTGGAAGCTAGGTAGACGGGCAATATAGGTTTGGTTGGACAAATAGACTCATCAACTTTCTCTAATATCTTTGAATTTAGAAAAATCTAACACATGGTATCATCAATATCGGGTTAAGGATTTTTGGTCAAATATAACATGGAACCTTAATAAGCTTCAACAAGCAGTTCTACCATTAGACATAACAAGAATCAAAATGTTGGCTATTAAAGAATCATAAGCAGCATATCAGACAGGTATATTCTTAACTAAAGACACATGGAATAAAGTGACAGTTCATGGAACTAAATCAGAACTTTTCAAATAAATTTAGAATAAAATCTCCCCAAAGAAAGGCTCTTTATTTATTTGGATATTATTACAAAATTGGGTCTCGGTTGATTCTATAATTCAGAATAGAAATATTCACCTAGCTTCTAAGTGCAGGTTTTGTAACAACTGCGAAACTATCAATCACTACTTTGTTCAATGTAAAAATTCATTGGTAGTATGGACTTACTTTAGAAGCATCCTCACTGTAAGTATAGCACACTACATGACTCTGCAGCATATAATCAAGCGTTGGTTTTGGTCTTTCCAAAAAGACACACATATTCGCACCACATTACCATCTATAATTTGTTGGACCCTATGAAATCATAGAAACAAAAGCAACTTTAATCAACAGACATTCACAGCCTCAACTATCATACAACAAATAATATATCAAATTCAAAAGCTGGATATTTCTAATCTATTGAATCGAGGGCATTGGTCTCCTGAAATGAACTCAACATACACAATGGGTTGCTTTAACCATATCAAGAATCCAAAGAGGATAATATTCGCAAAATGGAATCCTCTTGAGGCTTAAAGACATGATTTAGAATCAAGTGGAGTATTAATTATAAAAAATCATCATGGAGAACTAATAATATCAGCTAGAAGAATATATGGCAAACAAAGCCCTTTGATTAGTGAAAGTAGAGCTCTTTTAGATGACTTAATGATCTAACACAACTTGAAAACTACAAACATAGACATTGAAATAAACTTCCTGACTTTGATAGTTATTCTAAATCATTCTAATACCCCTGGTACCTCTCTCCTCTAATTGATTGTTGTAGAAAACTAATTGTTTGCGGCATGAAATTCTCTCAGATCTATAGAGAACAAAATGAAGCAGAAGACTGGCTAGCCAAATGGACATATAAATGCAAATTTAAGAAATACCTACATGCTAATCAACTCAAAGCAATACTACTTTTGGACACTATCGAAGTTGGATATATCAGAGGGCTCTCTAACTAACCAAGATATATCCTTTAACGACTATTATACTACTCTTTATTATCAAAATCCACTAACAATCACTATGCACTAATAGTCATTATGCAAGAAGAAATACCTGACAAGATTCTCTATGTAGAGTACGGTCTAGATGGTTGTCGATCGAACTCCGGAAGCATCATTGGAATCAAAATTCAACAAAAGGCACAAGGTTGAAGATAGGGAAATCGAAACTCTAATAAGCAAGAAATAATAAATGGATTGATACAAGAATATAATTACTTACCCAATCCTATTATAGAGATAGAAAAAAAACTCAGACAACCTAGTCTGAGAATATGGAAAAATTTGATCCACAACCTAAATTCATCTTCAAGTTGGGTAGTGATAATATTCAAGGAGTAGCCGAAATGGCATCTCCATCATAAAGCTTCTCTATGTTGAATTGAAGGCGGGATAAATAAAGAACTAGCGCCAAAGGTTTATTTTCATTTGATATGTATCTCCAGACTTACTAAAAATTGGTACCAAAACTCTCCTAAAATGCAGGATCCTTCCGTAATTTCCCCAATTTTAATATAATTTCTTTATCAAAAAAATAAGATAAACATACCAAACAAAGAAAAAAATGATACTTATCATGTAAAAATGTCTTATAATTGATTGATACACATACGTTGTCCATTGCCTATAGTATTATGGGATGACCAAAATTATTTCATTTAATTCATAGACGATTAGTTATGATATATATATATATCATTCTGCTTCTTAATAAATCTAAATCAATTGGTAAGTTTAATTATATTAAGCCCATATTGAGTTATAGTTTAATAAAATTATTAAAGTCTTTAGATCCAACTATTGTGGTGAATGTTATGGTTGTTATTATAGGTCTGAAAAACAATATTATGGCATGTTATCAGTGCATTATGTTATATTAACCTATAATCAATGGTGTGTTTGAGGGGTAAAATATACATTATAAGAGATGATTTGGAGTATGATAGACCATATATCCTTACCTACTTTATTTTGAGGGCTAGTAAGTGTATATCATATCATTTAATTTGAGTACTTACTAAAGAAATAGTGAAGATATTATATGAGATGATTATTAAGTAAACTCCACTTTTGAAACACTTACACATTTGTGGATCTTTGATAAAAAAAGTCTTATAAGTCAAGTGGGAAGAAGCTAAAATCTAAAATAGTAAGTTGTTACTTTTATAAAATACTTAGACCACTCAATATATTAATAGTTTTACACTCATAGTAACTATATATTTTTTAGATTGAAACTATAAAAAAATTCAAGAATATTAAGTTTAATAGGAATAATTCGGATAACACCATTTTTGGAAGAATTAGGACCATTTTGTTTAGTCTTTAACATTGACGTCTTAATTATTGTTAGTTTTTAGAACATCTCCTACGTACAAAGAGTGTATTACCTGAAAAATATGTACCACCTTGTACTCAAAAATAAAGATTTGGCGTTGTTAACGATAAACAAATGCAATAGCTTTTAAAAATGTAATCCAATGAGCTTAAATTACGCGCATCCAATGGAAACAAAAAAAATATGTTATAAATTTATATTATGTTATATTTCGTAATGAGCTTAAAGATATTTGTAGGATCGTTGATGATGATATAAATAACTTTTAAGATGTCATGAAAGCTTATAACTTTATATCCTATATTAAGGCAATAAATGGGGAGTATTAATCAATGTAAGACATTTTATTTTGGAATTATGTCTCTTTACTTGAAAGAAATAAATCGATTGGTTATAGGTGGATATTAAAAACCCAGCAAAATTCTAAAGGTAGTATGAAAAATATAAAGCACATTTTGTAGTGAAAGATTATACTAAATATAAAAGTATTGATTATCATGAAATCATTTCTCCAATTTAATTAGATGGTGTATTTATGGCAATCATGACTCTAATTTCCTATATTGATTATGTGATTTATGAAATTGATATTAAGACATCAATTATTAATGAAAATATTGAGGAAAATATTTTTATGATGAACATGAAAATACTTTTCTAGGGATCTAAAATTGATGGTCTACAAACTTTAAAAAATATTCAAAGGCTCATGAAAACATCTCATCGATGGTATGAAAAGTTCTTGAACATTATCATTTTTTTATTTTGATTTGAATTTCATGAAAGATTGTGTGTTATATAAATTTAATGAGAACACGATCATATATTTAGTGACGTATATTGATGGCATACTCATTATCATTATGTCAGAGAAAATTGATATGAAAGGTCTCGGTATCGCCTTTTGTTTTAGGATCTAAATTGTTTGAAATCTCCCTTAAAGCATTATGAGTGTATCACCAAATGAATACATTGATATCATGTTATAACTTTAAGTCATAGAAAGTAACATGACTATTAATATATATATATATAACTAAAGCTGACAAGTTTTCTTTAAGTCAGGATCTAAAGATATAATTTGGAATTGTAATTGATGCATACGTAACAATATGTGTGCTTGTTTGATGTCTCATATATTCTAAAGTATGTACCAAACTAACTATATTGTTCCTAATGAGCTGATTTTGTTACATATTTGGAGAGGGCTACCAATCAAACCCTTAACCGCTAGGCTATTTTAATATTGTGCGACATATTTTTTACCTCAAACATACACTTGTTCAAATGTAATTCTAAATACTTTATTATGTTTGTAGATATTTTAGTTAAATATTCCAAATGTTAGCCATGACTTCTACTCTTTATAACATATCATTTTTATAAACTTTTATATTTCTACCAACATGATGGATGAATATATTATTAAACATCATATAAAGGTGAAGAGTATACCAGTGGTGGCTTATTTTTTAAGCACCAAAAGTATAATCATCTTTGATAATGTGGGGAAAGTATCATCATTTTGATCTTTTTTTTCATATTTTAATGATCATCCCGAATTACATATAGAGTACTTATATCTTTGTTTCCACTATGGGTTACCAATTGTAGAAGGGGTCACCAGCTGTAGGAGGGGTCTGCCCCTCCGGAACGTTGGTTCGGTAACTAATCAAATGTGTCCCAGAAGAGGAAAGTATCGAATCCTCATCGCCCTTACTGTCAATCTCAAGCGTAATATTTTGTAATACTCATTCTTTTTTAATGGATTTTAATTTTTACCACCCATCAAACTATACAAGGAAAAATGTAGCAAACGAGTGTACCTAATAATAGGATGAAGGTCGAGCATGTGTTTTAGCAATAAGAGAGTGTGACTGAGGGATGCTAACAGAATAGATATTGGCGAATCAGAGAACACATGACGAATGATCTGAATGATATTCGAAGGTGGGTTTTATATTGCCGGAAAAGGGTATATAATGTTTCAATTTATCGGCAAAACTGTTTATGATGGCAGGAGTAGCTATTGAGTGTGAGTTTCTCTCACTAGACTCGTTCTCTTTGGAACCAGGAGGAGAGAGGAGTTTCAATTTGTCATTTATAAAATCTCCAATAATTTGTATGTCTTCATTGATCTGACATAAGTGACACTCACCTCGATTCTAGTGAAAAACATAGAATCCTACACACAACATAATCTTTAGACCAACTGAATGAATGACATGTGGCGGTCAGACGGCTAGCATGGTTAAAGAGATATTTCGTATTATAATTTGATTTTTTTAGTTTTTTAGGACACCATTTCACATTCGATATGATCTTCCGATGCACTTGTCCAAAAAAATTGGGTTGGTGATGTGGAAGCTTGGATCAGTAAGCAAGTTAGTCCTTCAAATATCATTTATTAGTTTTTCTTTTTTTAGATTTACTCTCTCTTTTACCTACCTACTAAATATTCTGATATATTCGGATGAGTTAGTCATGCAATTATAAGGAGCTTTCTTAGTACTCCAAAATAATCTTATCAAACATAAGGATATATTCATATATATATATATATGGTAATCTTGAATTTGTATCTTATTTTTCTCTTGTAAGAACAATTATGGTTGTATGTTTATCCGGTTATATGCTTAGTAATTTGGTGTAAACTGGTTTTAAAAATACTTCCAGTGAGGCCAAATAGCTCGCGATCTATACAAAAATTTCTATCATATTTTTCATTATGATGAAATTTATGGAATTTTCTACAACCTAAAAGATAAAATGGCTTTATCCACAAACTTAATACAAATTTGTTAGAACCTTTTTGGACGAATTTATATTGATGAGGGCTTATAACACAAAATAATTTATAGATAATAAAACCCAAAAACTTTTTAACCTTATCCAAAACACAAACTTGCAAAAATGCAGTTCTAAATTTTATTTCATTAGGTTTTCTATTAAAGAAGTCATATGCTAACCCTAATTTTATTATATTTACTAACATGCACTATATATCAAGCCTTTTGTTTGTACTTACCTACTTGATGAATATATTATTGATTGAAGAAACATCTTCAAAAGCTATGCAAAGCTATTATGGCAATGCACGCATGAGATGTACCTATGTAAACTAAATAATAATTACATAATAAAATCATTAGTTGGTGTAGTTAAGATTGTTAGCTAGGGTTTGGAGTATGATGTATTAGTATATATAGAGCCTATGATGGTACTTTACAACTACTGGATATACATATGAAAGATATACGTTATTTTCCTCACACTTTTTTCTATACTCTGAGATCTGATAATGGCACTGAGTTTATCAACCGAAATATGTCATTTTTTCTGTCCAATCTTGGTATTGTCCATCAAAGGAGTTGTCCTTATACTCCTCAAAAAAATGGCAATATGGAAAGAAAACATAAACACTTACTTGGAACTGTCAGGTCCCTCGTGTTTTAATCTAACCTTCCTAAATGCTTCTTTGGGGGAATAAATACTCACAGCTACACATTTTATTAACTGGAAATCATCTATGGATATGTAGACATGAATACTACCTAATATATATAACCTTAAGGTTTTTGGATGTTTGTGTTTTTCTTTTATCAAACCGAGAATTCATGATAAGTTTTCCCATATAGCTTATCAAAATTATTTTTGTAGGATACAATCCACACAAAGGGGTTATAGGTTATATAATTACAAAATCATAAACTATTAGTGTCTAGAGATGTTCCCTTTAGAGATGATATATTTCCTTATAAAACTAGTGTTGAACATGATTGTATCCTTACTCCTGTTATATGCTATTTTAATGAACAGAACAATGTACAGTCTAAACCAACAATGTTACCTAGTGACACTTTGTCATGTGATCATAGTCCCACAAATGGTAAATCTAATCCTTATAATACAAATGAAATATAATCCTGAATATTTTGGATGATAATGTTGTGCATATTAGAACTAGCACAAGAATTAAAGAAATGCCAATATGGGTTAAATATTTATTTTCAAACATCTGATGACAAACATATACTTTCGAAACAACTTCATTTTCCGCACATTCTTCCAACTTTCCCTTACCTACACAATATTTCCTTACATGTATCACATATAAATTCTTTGGAAAATATGTCACATATCCAATCTCAATCTTATAAACATCATCCTAGATGGATCATAACCATGGAGAAGGAATTATCAGCTTTAAACTATAATGATAAAGGGGAGTTAAATGTTTTACCCAATGAAAAGGAGTCAATAAAAACTATACGGTGTTCAAAGGTAAAAGAAACGCTAATAGTACTACGGAAGTATTAAAGCCATGACTTGCCGCCAAAAGATAGACGCAAGTAAAAAGATAAGATTACAGTGACAATTTGTTTTTAAATGTTAAGACTGTCACGGTAAGAATTTTTGATTTAGTAGCTTCAAAAGGAATGTTAGTAAATCAACTAGATAGTAACAATCCATTCCTACATAGATCTTTAGAAGAGACTGAAGTCACGACCAAGTTTGCAAGAAAGATGAGATAATATGGTGTACACAATAGTAAAATCAATCTATGATTTGAAGTAAGCTTCAAAACAATGGAATCAAGCCTTGACAGAACCTCTAAGCATACAATCATCTTTTCACTATGACACAATCTAATGTTGAAATGTTCATATATATCTATATACATAACATATTACAAATCAGCAATTCTTCAGAACAAGTTGCGAAAGTAAATGTGTACTTGGATAATTTGTTTACTCTAAAAGATCTGGGAATTGCTAGGTTCTTCGTTGGTACGAGAAAGAAGATATCTATTTAAATCAATGCAAATATGTTTTGGATATGCTTGCAGAGGACGACCTTTGATGCAAGCCTGCTAAGACACCAATGATTACTGGTGTAAGCTTAGATGAAACAAAATCTGATTGCTTGAGAACAAAAAAGGATAAAGTGATTGATTGAAAAATTGTTATATCTGAATTTCATAAGATATGATATTACAACTACGGTTGAGCAACTTAGCCAGTTCGTTATGCCTACCAAACTACAAGTAGATGAAAGTAGATGACAACTTCACATTCGCATTGCCCAGTTGATGCTATTTGTATCAAAATCTCATGTTCAAAATGAGACTTTGCAACTTCTTTAGATCAGGTTGTTATATATTATTCAATATCGCATCAAATAATATATAACAAATCGCGGAAAAATAATTACCTTTTGTAGATTCACTTAATGAATCAACCAAAAACCAAGAACACTTACGGGTTTGGCTGCTGCTCTCCATCGAGTATTCTCTTCTGTTCCTTTATAATCTTCAGCAATTCCACGTTCCCCAGAGATCCTGTTTATGAAATTGAGAAACCTGCAGAATCAAATTAGAGAAGAAGGAAAAGGTTTCCAGACACTGAAAGAAGCAGCCGTATTTCAGATTAGAGTTTAGAGTGATGAAATACCTAAACCTAACCCCTTATTTATAGACTTTACAATGTGAAGCCCAACATTGTAAAGCCCATCCTTTATTACTTTCTTGTGTCCGGGACCAAAACCCGATAAATTGATAATTCAATTTATATCCCTGATTTATTAATTCAGGCTTAAGTGTTGAGATTTGGTCCCTCTTCATCACAGTACCCAAATTCAAATTGGTTACCATACTTGAGCCCATAACGCCTTTTTACTCATAGGTCTAATTTAGTTAATTAAATAATTAACTCGACTACTTTTAATTTAGACTTCCTTAAGACAATAATCGAATATGTTTATTTAGCATGTCGGTCCAAATTATTGTTAGTCTATAAATATATTAAATAAATATATTCCAACAATCTCCCACTTGGACCGTCATATGCTACTCAAGAATACATATTCAACTTTAATGGGATCCCTATATTCATTGTCAATGGGCAAATGGTACAACCCCGTACATGACTGATAACAATGAAGGACTAAAGACCTCTTTCTCGTAATGTGAACAATATGATGCAACATTAATCACATTACCATTATCAATCAATTACTTGGGCCAATTATGGAGCGTGGCCTAAGAGTAATATGGCTTGTAATCGTACACATCTGCTCTTAAATGGTTCCTACCTTTGGAGATCCAATACAGTACAGATATCAATAAATATTTCCAAGCATATATATATTGCAATAAACTTTAATGTGCACAATACTGCAAAATATAACATCGAATCCTATTACAAACTCTCCCACTGAAACTAACAATCCTCTAAATCAACTACACCCATACTGAAGGTGTGTCCCTGGAAAACCTTAGGAAAAAACGCCTTTGTTAGGGGATTTGCTATCATGGAGTTTGTTCTGATGTGCTCTATACTTATCTGACTCATCTGTACTCTTTCTTTAACAGACATAAACTTTATGTCTATGTGTTTGGATTTAGACGAGCTCTTGTTGTTATTAGAGTACTGCACTGCGGAATTGTTATTGCAATATATCCTCATAGGGCCTTTTATCCCTTGTACAATGCGTAATCCAGTAACAAAATTCTGCAGCCACAATGCATGGTTTCATGCCTCGAAGCATGCAACAAATTCTGCTGCCATGGTGGACGATGCAATAAGTGTTTCCTTTACACTTTTCCAGGATATTGCACCTCCAGCCAATAAGAATATGTTGTCTGACGTGCTTTTTAATGTGTCTGCGCATCCACCAAAATCCGAGTCGGAATACCCAATGATCTCCAGTTTATCCGACTTCCTATATGTCAACATGTGCCCCTTTGTTCCTTGCAGATATCGGAGTACTCTTTTCACTGCTTTCCAGTGATCCATTCCTGGGTTACTAACATATCTCCCCAACATGTTTACAGCAAAGGAAATGTCCGGCCTAGTACAAACTTGAACATACATTAAACTCCTAACTGCTGAAGCATAAGGGACCGTTTTCGTTTCCTCAATCTCAAGTTTTGTCTTAGGACATTGACTCAGACTAAGTCTGTCACCCTTTGCTATAGGGGTTTGCAATCTTCCAATCTGTAACGTTGTAACACACTTTTAATGTATGCCATTTGTGGTAATCCAAGAATACCACGAGAACGATCTCGATGTATCTGGATTCCTAACACAAAACTGGCATCACCAAGATCCTTCATATCAAACTTGTCTGATAGAAATCTTTTTGTAGTGTGATTCCGAGATACCCTCTCGGAATCAACTGCGTTTGCTGAGAACAACTGATTCCGAGACATTCTCTCGGAATCAGTTGTTATGTTTCAGTAGACAACTGCAAAATTATCAACACATTACTTTTTAATCATGCAGGAATTTCATGTCTTCGGAACCTGAAATTTCATCCCCTTATCATTCTAACGATGATGTTATATATCCGGATCTCACCGACGCATTCACTACGCAAGCGTACTACACTAAATCTGAACTTACGGAATGGGTATTAACAAAGGGTCGAGAGTTGAAATATTTTATGATGGTAAGTAGGTATGACTCTGGAAATTATGGGAATACTCCTCGATTGTTTTATTCTTGTGAAAAATATGGGAAACCAAGGTTAAAACAAAAGGCACCTAATGTGAAGAGAAGAAAGTCAAGTACAAAAAAAACAGATTGTCCGTTTCTACTAAGAGCTCATCCTTTTGACAATGATCTATGGTATTTGGTAGTTGCATGTGGTAGGCATAACCAAACTATATCGGAATATTTAGAAGGTTGTCCTCAGGCAGGAAACTAACTTCAGCCGAAGAAGATTTGGTGAAGAAATTATCAATACGCGGTGCCACTCCTCATATCATTTTACCCGCCTTAAAGGATATTAATCCTCATAACGTGTCTAACATGCGTAACATTTACAATGCTAGACAAAAACATCGTACATTGGAAAAGTGTGGTCAATCACAACTTCAATATGTGTTGGGTAAGAGGAAGGAGAAAAATTACATTGAATGGCATAGAACGGGAAGTGAAGGGTCTCAAATAATCACCGAATTATTTTTTGCACACCCGACGTCTATCGATCTTCTTAGGACATTTCCGGAGGTCCTTATTATGGATAGTACGTATAAGACGACGAGATACAAGATGCCATTGTTCGAAATAGTTGGAGTTACGTCAACAAACATCACATTTGCGATTGCTTTTGTTTTTTTGAGTCACGAAAAGGTCAAAAATTACATGTGGACGTTGGAACGCTTGCGATTGCTCATGTCGGAAAACCATTGTGCTTTACCTAATATTATGGTGACTGGTAGGGAATTGGCATTAATGAAAGCAACTGACATTATATTTCCGAAAGTAACACACATGCTATGTAAATGGCACATTGAAAATAACATCGTAATGAAGACTAAAAAATATTTTACGGACGAAAATGTGTTCAACGGATTTCAAGCATCTTGGAATAAAATTGTTTATTCGGACAACGTAAGCAAGTTGAACTCAAACATTGAGTGTGTTAAAGAAGAGTACAAGGCATAACCCGGAGCCCTGGATTACACTCAAACATGGCTTAAACCTCCTTACGGTGAAAAGTTTCTCTATGGATACACTAACAAATTGAAGCATTTCGGCAACAACACAACGAATCGGTATGCTAAAATAGTTTAATGTAATGCAATTATGATAATATTTACTCATTTTAAATAAACATATGTTGTCATAAATAATAGGGCGGAGAGTTAGCATTCGACCTTGAAACGGTACCTCGGGACGGGTTTGCTAACATTTGATGCATTTTGGTGTAAAGTCGATTCCTTACTAGAGATGCAACACACGAACATAAAAGCATCGCTTGAAAATGTACGTTTTTCTCCCAATTTGAGTATGATGGATATTCGAGGTTATTAGACGTTCCACAATGGAATTTGCTCTTAAAATTATAAAAGAGCAAAACGAGAGGGCGAAACAAATAGGGAGTGATAAAGCGGAATGCGGTTGTGTTATTAGAAGCACTCATGGTTTGTCATGCGCATGCGAGGTCGGTTCATTAATAGTGCAACACAGTATGTTTGATCTAAGTATGGTCGACAAGAGGTGGACAACGTTAAGGATTATGAAGCACAATGCGTATATAGAAGATGATTTCATCGAGGAAGAAATAACATCTGTGGGTACGATCGCGATCGTCGACTACATATCATAAGGAAAATCCGAGAAGTTCTAGAACCTAGAAGATCTGACGTCATTCCCCCTGTAGAGAAAGCTAAGACTAAAGGTAGAGATAGTAAACGTGCTAAAGAAAATTCAACGAAGAGTGAATTATTGGGATTCGAACATGCGAAGCTAGAAAACAGTTTGAACACACCGTCGTATGTAAGTGATATTTCCTCGGCTTCAATCCAAAACACTATTCGATCAATACTGAGTCAAACAAAAAGTACACCAAAGCTTCCAAAGAAGGCTACACCAAGTGCACCAAAGGGTACCAAGACTCGTAATACTCCTACAAATATCAAGTCTCGGAAGGCAAAAACCCCAAATGATACGACAATATTTTTGCAACATCTCCCCAAATATTTACGTACATTCATCTCTGAATGCAAAAATGTAGGCTCAGATGGTCATTGTGGTTTTAGAGCCGTCGCCCATGGACTTTTTGACGACGAAAATGTCTGGCCGTATGTTAGGATCTCACTAAAAAAGAAGAAATATTATCGGACCTACCTCTCTATGACAAACTTTACGGTGGACGTGAAAGGGTTGATGCTTTACTACGTTTCCTAGATTGCTATGCCCTGATTGCCCCTTATATAAATTGGATGACGATTCCGGATATTTGTTATGTGATTGCTAATGCTTTCAAATGCATCATATATACAATTTTTGACGGCATTACGTATACGTTTCTACCGCTAAAAGGTGTTCCGCCCCATATGAACGAAAGAAAAGAGATTGGCATCGCACACGTCCATGGCAATCATTACATTAGCGTACGAGTGTCTTTCAATCTACTACTATTTTTGCAAACATAATTCCATACTAGTATACTAATTGATTTTGTTTTTAAATGTTACCATATCTCTCGGTGGACCGTTACCATTAGTTTATCCAACTTATATGAAACACGTTTCCGAAGAAGCTAAAGTGTGGTTTCCTCCCTTGCAAAAAAGGATTGCGTCCTTTGTTGGTATCCAACCTCCAAAACCTCCTACTACGCGAGAACCACAAGTGGTGGATTTAACGATTGATTGAATCTAGGTACAAATATGTTATGTTAATGTTTGTAATATATTCATCTTCAATATCATTCAACACGAAGTCCAAGTATGGTTGTTATGTTGTTGTTGTTCAAGTAGAGTGCCTCTATTATTGTGTAATTCATAGCATCTTGTTCTTATCCAACCAACAAAATTTTTTTAAGTGTTTAAACATTACGAAACAATCAAATTTTAATATAAACTGGGTTTTGCACTTGATTCCGAGAGGGCCACTCTGAACCAGGTGCAGTGTTTTTTTTACAAAGTTATAACCAAAATTTGGACACAGAGAGTTTGCAACTGATTCCGAGTGACCATCTCGGAATCAGTTGCAAACAAGTACGAACCAAGTTACGTCTGATTCCGAGTGCCCGGCTCGGAATCAGTTGCAAATTTTTAAAATAAAAATTGCACCTGATTCTGAGCCGGGCACTCGGAATCAGTTGCAAACTCTTTGTCCCGTTATTTAATGGGATAATTTGTTCACTGGGACATTGCACCTGATTCCGAGTGATCATCTCGGAATCAAGTGCAAAACACCAGTTTATATTAAAATTTGATTGTTACATAAATTCTAAACACTTAAAACAAAGCTAAATAACAACGATAGCATAGATCATCCGATAAACAAAAAACAACATCCGATAAACAAAGAAACAACATCCGATAAACAAAAAACATCAACCGATAAACAAAAAACAACATTCGTTAAACAAAACAACGACGTCCGACGTTAAACAAAGCAACAGCATACGATAATGTCATGTTGTATACGTCTTGCATACATGAATGCAATGTCTTAAGGCCGCACGACACTCTTCGTCGGTCATATCTTCCACATGATCTTCGTAGGTGTCTAGAATTTTAGCATAACCTCCGGTGATGTTATCTTGGTGGGTTGAATGTTGTGGTTCTTCCCCTATAGGAAAATCTTCCTCTCGAGGTGCATTAGGAACTACATACCATAGAGTTTGACGAACCCGATCATCGTAATTCGGTACAGTCGTACTTATTCCATTACCTTCCTCGATAAGAGTTCCTCTATTGTCCGGTGGTATTATGTGTTGGTACCGATTTTCCCACACATCATTTTTAAAGTCAATTATCGTATTTGACAAGCGACCGCGCCTAGGAGCAAGTTTTGCAAATAGATCTCCAAATTGTTGGATGTATCCAAACTGACGGGCAACTCTAAGTGATTGGTACGGCTCAGTTTTGTCCATGAATTTCAATCCACCGGTAAACCACGCAAGCTCATAAAGGGGTTTCAAAATACGGCAATACTCGTACGGCTGAAAAATAACCTGAAATAGAATACAACCGAACACGATATATGAAAATATATTCAAAAATATAATCTGATAAATTAAGTTAGGATATAAACGTACCGTGTATATATCTAATCGGTCAAGTGTCAATCTATATGATTGAAGTAGATCTCCAAACTCTTCTATCGAGTGGCACCGTTTGGGTATTGCCCACATACGAATGTGCGGCATATAAGAATAAAATCCCTCCGAATGATGTGGCTGAAAGCGAGTGAAATGGTCAAAAATCCAGCATTCGAGTAGTTGTACGAATCCACTCATCGTCTTCGTAGAATGTTTGGAAGCCATATGTAACCCACTATAAAGCTCTGCAAGGATATGCATCCCCCACGCATATGATCCCAACGAATCAAGGTCATCGAGCACGTGTAACCAATCTGCTTTCACGTAATATCCGCTTTTGTCTACAAATAGACAAGACCCGAAGAGATAAAGTAAGTAGGCTTTCGCACAACGTTGAACATCGATCCTCCTTAATCGACCTACGTCTTGAAAACGCTTGTTGGAGAAGCGATCCCTTAGCCAAGTTAACCGTAGACCAATACCTTTACACGGTTTGAACTCCACTAAAGCTTCCCCGTATGGCACACCGAGAACATCATGTATCAGCTTCGCACGTTCCTCTACATTGTTGCTTCTACGCACCTCCAACAATCTACCGCATATCGGTAACGTGGTAATGATGGTCACATCGTCTAAAGTGACGGTCATCTCACCAAAAGAAAAGTGAAATGATGTCGTCTCATGATGTCACCGTTCTACGAAAGCGGCTACCAAAGGTACCTCGGTACTCCAACGATGGAGGGCAACCAACAATGGTCCAAAAGGGGTGGACTCGACAACCTCACTGGTTTGGTTGATCAGCTTCCAACGATTGACCGCATTTCCCGTGGCGAAAAACCGCAAAGGACGTCCCCCTCTTTCCTAATACATTAAAGTGCAACGTTATTATAGAAAAACAAAATTAACCCATTATATTCAAAATAACTTACTCGGTCATTGTAAACATGGTACGATGTATGGTTTGTAAAACCTTTGTAGAAGCGTATGTGCAGAAAGCGTGCTAAAAAGGACTCTTTCTCGGCTGCTAACGTTGATTCGTCATCGCCTTGCCCGGTTTCTTCGTCCTCCGATTCCGATTGAGGTATAGCAACAGGAGATGGTTCCCTCTTTGGATCGCGCCGATTATGTCTCACCGAAAAGGACGTAGGATCGGGGGAACAATTTGAAGAGGTTGCGGCGTCTCAACAATATTAGAATCGTTTGCGGCATTTGAAGCGGATGATGAAGAGCCGCGCAAAAATCTCTTGCGTAGCTTTCTTGGTCTCATACTACAAACATAAAATAATATCTACAATGTAAAACATTTCAAACCACAAAAATCTCTTGAGTAGCTTTCCAACATCATTGTTCTTCACTAACTTACTATGCATACTGTAATAGCGTTCGTCGTATTAGTTGCTGCATGATGGAATGTTCCTTCATCTTGTTAACAGTATCTTCATGTCGTGTGGCACGACCTCTAACGGTTACTATCATCGAATCTTCAATCGTTCGTTTGTTGGATGCTAGAACTAATTTTTTTGACATTTTCCAAGAAGCATATTTTGTGTCACTATGCTTGGTCGTATGCCGTGGCGCTATAGTCGGTTTAAGAAATAATGATTGTTATTACTTTGGACATTTGCAAACCTAAATATGTATAATTACAACCTGAATCGTGGGTATAGCTCTGTTTTTTTTAGGTTTTGTTGTCCGATTTTATTTACTATCTCATTGGAAAGGATTTTGTCAATGGCTTTCTTTTTTGGTCTTGCATGTAATTTCATCTCTTATGTGGATAGCTATAATATTCTTGGCTTTTTTAAGACCAAAGCTATTTCCCGTATGAAAATTATTATTTCCTCCATAATTTAAAAAAAACCTCATCTTCTTTCCTCCATAAAGGAAAATACACATTTGCCTTTCCTCCATAAAGGAAAATACACATTTGCCTTTCTACCCATTTATACTACCTTCATTCGCCTATTATACTACCTTTCTTTAACCTAAAAGCCCAAAACGTCCAAACCCATTTCTTTAACCTAAAAGCCCAAAACGTCCAAACCTATATAAAAACCCATCCGCCGCAAGCTTACTTCCACTCTCTCTCACGCGCTCATATAGAGGCTCACTTCCACTCGCTCTCACGCCCTCAGTATATAATATGGCCATGTTTTGGAGGTGCGTTTTCTTTATATTATTCTTTTACATCTTTCGAGGTTTATGTTGTTCTTTATATTATCCTTTTACACCTTTCGAGGTTTATGTTCGCAACCCCGTCAAAAAAATCCCAAACCAACTTCTTCTGTACCGTCGTATTTGACCAAAATGCGGTTATCTTCGATTAGATCAGCGAAGAGCTGAAATATGTCCTTCAGCTGGTCAAATACAACGGCTACAGAAAAAGTTGTTTGCGAATTTTTTTGGCGGGGTTGCGAACATAAACCTCGAAAGGTGTAAAAGAATAATATAAAGAAAACACACCTCGAAAAATAGCCATATTATATATAGGTTAAAGAAATGGGTTTGGACGTTTTGGGCTTTTAGGTTAAAGATGGGTTTGGACGCTTTCTATTATCCCTACCCATTAACAAATTAAAAAAAAAAAACCCTACCAAAACAACATCAAAAAGAAAAGAAGCCTTTGAAAAAAATAAAATTTCTTCAGTTTATCCAACTCAATTAGAAAGGTATTGTTGTTAGATGTTGTTGTTAGATTCAATTAGGGTTTCGATTGTGATTAGGTTTTGCTATTATCTTCGATTAGGGTTTTGGGCAAAATCAAACCCTAATCAAAACTCTAATCAAATCTAATTGCAAAATCTAACGACAACAAAACCTTAACCGAATCTAACAACAATATCACCCTAATCATGTTGGAAAAACTGAAAAAAAATTTACCTAAAATTTACCTTCTCGTTCTCTCTTTTCGATGTTCTCTCTTTTCGATGTTCTCTCTTTTCGATGTTATTTTGTATAGTACGGAAAAAACTTAGTGAAAAATAGAAAATAGAAGCTGTTTGTTATGAGTTTTTTTTCTTTTAATTTGTAAATAGATAAAGATAACAGAATGGATAAAAGAAGGTAGAATAATGGACGAAGAAAGATAGAAAAAATAGATAGAAGGGTAAATGTGTATTCTCCTTAACCGATAATGGTTTTGTTTGGACAAATGTGTATTTTGTTTTGTTAGGACAAATGTGTATTTTCCTTGTACCTAAGGATCACAAGCTCAGTAAGACAAATCCGAATTTAAAAATTTCATTTAAGATGCACAAAAGGATTAAACGCCCGAACTTACAAACCAACCCGATTGATAAAGAAAGAAAACAAAAATATCGGGAAATATTGAGTAACAGCTAAATCTACCTCTAGACGAATAGAGGACAGTAGAAGGAGCTTATCAAACGCATGAAAGTAGAAGCAGCTTACCAAACGCAGGATGAAGCAAAGAATTGCAGGCGATCAGTTAAATTTGTGCTTCAAACCAATTAACCTGGCTAATAATACTACTACAATCGATAGGTAAACAGCCAACAAAGATGGATCAGAATTCTGGCTTAAGCTCTCTTTGAAAGAGAGAAATATAGCAAAGTATAATCATCTTCGATAATTTGGGGAAAGCATCATCACCTCCATCTTTGTATATCAACACCATTAACAATGTCAATACTAAATGAACTCCGAATCATGAAGCACATACAGAGTACACTTACCTCCGTTTCAAGCAGTAAAATAGAGGCATAAACAATGAAATCACAACATTATGAAATTTATAGCTTTTATGAGCCAATGAACCAAATCTCATGAAAATCTAAACAAACATCTACTAAACTAAGTTGAAGACGGATCAGAATTCTGGCTTAAACTCTCTTGCGAAAGAGAGTAAATTAATAGCATAGAATAATCATCTTCGATAATTTGGGGAAATTGTCATCACCTCCATCTTCAACGTTTTTATTTTTAAATGCTAAAAGAATTGAAATCTCTTCAGTTCAGGTCTCCATGATTTATCCGCATAAACCATCTCGGATTTTAACACGATCTATCATCATTAGAGATCCAACTATATACAAACTAAATAGAAGAATCGTTACAAAAAAATAGGGAAAACAAAATTAAAATTGGATTTTCTTCATCAACCAAAATACAATAAACTCGACTAAAGTCTCTTCAGTATAAAAGGGTTCCACATAGATTATATAAAATCAATCGGAAGAACGAAAGTTATAAAACTAAATACATCATTAGAGACAAAATGAAAATTTTGAATTTGAAATCATATTTGAAACAAAAATAAAAGAAGGAAAACACTACTAACGGATCAAGCAGATATGGCTTCGTTCGAGGAACCCTGCGGAAGATGGGATCGATTTATAGAGTCACTGCAAACCCTAGATTAACTTTGTAGTTTGGGCTTCACGTATTTGGGCCTAACTTATCACTTTACGGGTCTGATTCGCCCTATTTAGTTTGTCTTTCTTTTTCAAATGCTGTTATATTTTATTTTGTTAACTTTTCTTCAATATTGGTCAACAAAAACAGTATTTGAAAGAAAAAGACAATATTTGTGTCTTACCACTTTAAATTAAAAATTTCATACGAAAAAAAGCAAAATTGCTCTAGAAAATTAACGACCAAAATATACATATTCGCAACCGTTTTTAGATATAACTAAAGTTATATTTATAATTTTATAAAAATATCAAATGATATCAAAATTATTTTAGTATCTGTTTAAACTTTGTAGGTTATTGATGACAACTTAGTATATTGGTTAGTAACAAAATATTTATGTTTTTATTAATTGGAAATAATAATTAGAAAAATGATAACTATATTTTAAGAAAAATAGTTAGATAAAAATCATAATTATCTGAAATTAATTAGTCAATTAAAATATATGAACTACAATGTTAATTATAATATAAAACAAAATGTTTGTGCAATAGATATTATCTAGTGTGTCTCTTCAACCTTTGGTAGGTGCACATCCACTTAATTCGAGATCTCCCATCGTGCTCGAAGCCAATTACATGAAATCAAGTATTTGTGCTCGATATTTTAGAAATTGGGCTCGACTACCTCAGGTATCAAATAAGGTAATTCAACATTTACTATATATTCTCCCTTATATATTTGGGATTTATGATTCCCTTTCAACGTTTCCACTTAATTAGCCTCACACACCAACAGGTGACATCACATTAGTGGGTGTATCTGCCTAATCGACTAACATATAGGGTTGTCTCCATAAGTTAGCAATCTTCTTCAAGACCCATCGTGCTATGTAAAGTGAAGGGTAGCAGCATCGCCCTAGTTGATTACTTTAGGGGTGTATCTTGTTGGAGCATTTTTTGCTTATTTATTCTTTTTGCATAACGATCATAAGAATGCTTCTTTTTTTAGAGTTGTTTCTCATTGTTCCATTGGATAAATATTTTCATCACCTGCACACCTCATGGCAATAAAGCGTGACCGACATCCGTTACAAGTGATTTCTTGGGATCCTCTGGAAAGGTAAGTTTTTTGCGCTGAATGATGAGGGGTAAAGGAAAGGGATAAGCCGATTCACACTACCTCCTTAAGGAAAACTTGCCTCCGACAGTCCAATCTTTGAAACAATGAGTTTGTGTCATTCGTCTTCGTCTGGAAGCCTAACAGCTCTTTTAGCATCTCTTCATACTTTGGCTTTGGTTTAGATAAATACAAACCATCTAGGGCGTTGTCGATACGAAACATGCAATTTTGAAGATGATGTATAAAATCAGAAGTAATAAAATATTTGAATCGTTTTCATAGTACTTTTTATGATGGTTATAATATTAAAAATTAAGGAATACATTGGCTGTAATTAAGATTTTCTCTCCATAGAAATTATTCATGAATGAAATAGTAATGAGATAATGGTGAATTACATGACAAACCATATAATTCATTTTTTTATCATTAATAAACCAAATACGTGCAATTTCAAGCCTTAAATCTTATTAAATGAGCAAATAATTCATAAAATAGATTATATACTAATAATTGAATCACATGTTCTCTATTTGATTATATAAAAATAATCTAACATTCACTCTCAAAAGAGTATGCCTTTAATATTACTTTATAAAGTTTATATCGTATAATAAAGTACATACATATAAATGTATACATAGTGTCTTTTTGTTTTGTTATTGTTGTTTCCTATAGTTTTAGATTTTTTTATCGTTACTTATGATTCTGTATGTAAGTGATATTAATAAATATTCAATTTTTTTCATATTTTTATAGGATTTGAATTAAGGTTTTAAAATAATTATTCTTACAATTTCATCTTTAAGTTCTACTATTCTCATGAGAGATCATAATCATGACTAATTATTTTTTTACAAAATAATACATAAATTTTATTGTTTGGACTTAAGTGTCAATATTCATATTTAATCATTCTAAAAATATGAATTTGACTTGGTATCTACATAATTACCTCCACAATGATTTTTTATATATTAGTTTAATTCCTACGTATTCATATTTACATGATTACTTATTAATCGGAACATTTGTCAATAATAAACAATACAACACTAAACATGTTATAGTTTATCTTAATATAAAAGTCCAACATTTTAACATTAATGAACACTAATAATCGTATTCCAATACAAAAACTAGTCAAGTGGTGTCGAAATATAATGTTACGAATAATAGATAGCTTGATTAGTGTTCTTTTTTTTAATTTTTAACTTGAATCATATTTCTTCATATTTTCAAGCACAGTTAAATTAAATAAACTTTTATATTTGATCTTCTGTTTGGAGACACACAATTAACATTTTTTGTTCGAGATGTTGGTAAAAATTGGGATTATATGTTTTGTTTTTTCTTCAAAAATCATATCAGTTTGCGTATTTGCCATTGAAGAACGCGACTATTACAAATTTTAAGGAGGCTAAAAAATACCATTATATTTGTTTGTTTCATGTTTTCACGGTTTGGTCTATCGTGTTAATATGTGTACCATTTTGGTATTTTATGTACATAATACTACACGTTTTAATCTTCAATGCATGAGATCAATAATAATTCACAATATGGCCGTCAAAATCGTGTCGAAACATTTTATAATTTCAATAATTCAAACGTATTTTCTTATTACATTTCACTCATTCCACACCAACTTTGACATCAAACTCCATCTTAGATCAAATTAAATTATATATTATTTAAATTGAATTATCTAAATTCTTAATCCTAAATTTCATATATATATTATTTTGTATTTTAGACAAAGAAAAAGTTTTTTTGGCAATTTGTTTTATTTATTAATAAAACCAATTGTAATATATTACACAAAGGCCAAAAGTTTTGGCCAACAATAATTACAAAATTGAGTCCATGCACGTGGCCTAAAGGTATAAATAACTCATAACTTGATTAAATGTTGTTGAATTTGCTTCCATTACATGATTTTGATGTTGATCTTCATGTTTATTAAAATATCTTTAAAATGATAAAGCTCTATTATCCTTTATTGTTTTGAAGATTCACCTTCGGGTTTGATAATAAACTATACCTACGATATATAATGTATTGGTTATGTGTTATCATGTCATAAAAATTAGTAATGCAATATATACCCAAATTGATGCTTTCGAGAAGTATAATTTTCTTTAAAGGTGCTGGAAAGGTAAATGAATTGAAAAAACAATTAAATTTATAGCTAAGAGCCCATTTGGCCGCCCAATTAGCAACATGATTATACTGCACGAAAAATATTTTATAATAATTGCCAAAAATACCAATGAGATTTTCCAGAACTAAGTAGTTCAAATAGAAACAATAAATTAATCTTAATATATAAGTATGTGATATGATTTATATTGCAATCTCTGTTAGAGATATAATGCCTAAGCCCATTAGCCCATATAGTTTATCTATAAATAATAGATTTAGACTCTATGTAATACACACTTTCTAAATAATACAAAACCCTAACCGTTCTCTTTTCTCTCTTTTGTTCACTATTTAACATGGTATCAGAGCCAGGTTGATCTGATCGGAGAACCGTCGCGATCCCCCTATTTTGTAGATCTACCAGGTATTGGATTTCGGTTTGGAATTGGATTTCGGTTTGGAATTGGATTTATTTGGAAATCTTGGATCTGTTTGATAATTTTTGGATTATGTAGTGGTATTGATCTTGACAGAGTATGTTAAAATCTGATAGAGAGTTATATTATTGTTGGACTTTGATATTGTTTTGGATCTGCTTTTATGCGATTTCCAATTATTTTTTTATCTTGTTTTTCGATTGGATTTGTATTGGAAATTTTGATTTGCCTTTCGTCAGAATAGATATAGTTTTAGGTTTTCGGATCTACTGTGTGCAGCTCCAATAAAACGGTCCGATCGAAAGGCAAACAATGTCTGTTTTTACTGAATTTTGGAGAGCATGTTCGGGACATCCAACCCTTCAATATTACCGGTCGGATTATGATTTAGTGCTACGGTTTGGGAGAAATCGCAACTAGAACAGTGCAGCAGTCTTGTTGGTAAAACCGTGAATTCAAATTGATTTTGATTTTGGAAATTTAAAATTGGCAATCAGAAATTGGAAATTGAATTTAGTTTGTTTTTTTTATATTAGTTTTGTATTTGGATTTGAGATTGGATTTGTTTAGGTATTTGGAATTGAGATTTCGTCTGGATTTCGTTTTGGTGTTTAGATGTCGTTCTTCGTTTATAGATTTCGTTTAGCTTCGTTTGAAGTTGTTTGGATTCGTTTGGCTTGGTTGGATTGCTTTGGATTCGTTTGGATTTCATTAGCTTTGTTTTGGATTTGTTTGGCTTTGTTTGGCTTTGTTTGGATTCGTTTGGTTTTGTTTGGATTAGTTTGGCTTCGTTTGGATTCGTTTTGACTTCGTTTGGACTTGTTTGGCTTTGTTTTGGATTCATTTGGATTTGTTTGGCTTTGTTCTGGCTTCGTTTGGCTTGGTTCGGCTTCGTTTGGATTCATTTGGCTTCGTTTGGACTTGTTTGGTTTTGTTTTGGCTTTGTTTGGCTTTGCTTGACTTCGTTTAGATTCGTTTGGTGTTTGGATTTCGTTTGGATTAGTTTTTAGTTTTGGAGTTTGGAGATTGGAGCTTGACGATTGGAGTTTGAAGATTGGAGCTTGATAATTGGAGTTTGATGTTTGGGTTTTGACGTTTCGATTTTGGTTTTGATGTTTTGTTTTGATTCGTTGATGTTTCAATTTTTTTTTATTTTGTGTAACAAACTCACAATGCAAAAATAAGCATTGCGAGTTTGAGAGAGGGTGTTAGAGATATAAGGCCTAAGTCCATTAGCCCATGTAGTTTATCTATAAACAATAGATTTAGACTCTATGTAATACACACTTTCTAAATAATACAAAACCCTAGCCGTTCTTTTTTCTCTCTTTTGTTCACTATTTAACAACAATATACCAAACCTTATAATAAAGCTAACGATTCAACAATCAAATCAGTATTTTTGCCAAAAATATACCATTTGCATGCATTAGTTCCCTTTTGTGATTCCTAATGACGAATCAATCACCGGATTTATCATTAGTTAAACATGAAATGACAATTTAACTTAAGTATACCAAGGCCATAAGGGATCCATTTGAGATATGTGATGTTTCCAGAAGTAGCAAATTAATGATAACAACCAAGTATATTTGATATTTTTAAATCTCCATTCCAATGCTTAGGTTTTAACAGGCCAACACCATTAAGGTTTAAGACAATATAAATGATGTTGTTTATTATATTTTTGGAATATGAATTAATATTTTTGTGTTTATGGTTGATTCCGGAATCTTAATGTTCATTCTAATCTAATTGATAGCCATAACTCTTACATACTATTTAACCAAGACATATTCATTATCTTTGCCTATTTTTCATATCCAACAACGTCGTTCTTACCCAAATAAAAAGTAAAATTAATATTCATTTTTACCAAAGTGATTTTTTATTCGTCAGATATCGGGATTACCCGTATGACTTTTATTGATTGACCCATCTCTTTTTTTCCTTATTTGACCAAAAAATAAAGAGTCACATAAGATAAATTAATAATTATCTTCATTTATAAATTGAATGTTGTTGTTTTTAATTATTAGAGTATCTTTAATAGCCTTTTATAATATTGATAAATTTACATAACTTTTTTATACTTTATAATTTTAGATTACAAACTCTTCCACTAAATGATATATAATTAAGATGAGTTATTTTGTGTTTAAGATAGTGAAAGAAAAACAAATAAAGTTATAGATGATATGGTTTATTTCTGGCTGAGGGTAATTTGGTAAAGTGTTAAAAAAGTGTTTTGATAATTTTGTGGTGTTTTGTGTTTAATCTGTAGAGTAGAGAGACAATTAAGTTGCATAATCGTATTAAATGATGATCACCATCATTAATGAAAGTAGTTGGGGTATTTATACTTAATTACTGACCCATGGGCTTATTGGGTCGGGTTGTGAAACCGGTCGAGTTTAAGGACACATTAGTCATATAGTTTTAAGTTGATTAGCAACTAGCTTAGTCAAAAGTTAATGCATTTGTCATGTTCTGATATTTGGTGTGGTAGTATAGTCCGAATTGCCCTTCAGATTTATTTGTGGCATAGTGACTAAAAAATATGAACTCATCAGTAGCCTCTTTCAGGTATTGCAAAAGATCTTTGGAAGAGCTAAAACTCAAAAAATTAACACCAACTTTGTCTGATCTACTTGTGTTGTTGGAACTGCAAAAAAAATTATTTACAAGTGACTTTGTTTGAACTTTATCATAACTGATTTCTCATCTTAGAATTCTAAGAACTTTTCTTGAATCGTTGGACACGTGTCAAGATCTAGTTCGACCTCCCAACCGTTTTTTCTCCTATATTGTCGCACCCACTAGGCCTCGAAAGTTACCTATGTTTCAATTTTTCACACGTTGTGAAGCCTTTAATCATTGCAAAAATTCGATCCATCTTATCCTAGGAAACTGCTACTTTTACTGTTATATATAAACCTTTATACTGTTTCATTGTCTTCCACAATCAAAGTTTCTTAGAGAGAAAGCTCAGTTCATCTTTAAACTTGTTCTTGAGACATATATGTTCACAGCCAGAAACACCTTAGTTAAATGAGGTTGGTTGAACTTGTCTGAATTAGAGAGAGTACAGAAAGTAGCGAAGGATAAACACATTGTTGCTGGTCTTCCCGTTTCTCCAAGTGAGAATGGTAATCAGCCAAACCAAAACGTCGATCAAGGGTCTTCTTCTTCAAAAAACCATAGAACTATAAAAAATTTGTTCACAACTGGCCTTTCACCTCTCCTATCTGGTTCATCAATCCAAGAATCCCAAAACTCTTTATCCACGGAAAAAGTCGTTTCCGGTGTCAAGAAACCCTCGCCGTTTATTGCAATGGGATCGGACATAGAAAAAACATTATATAAGCTAATTCATCGCAAGGTTACGCGTCAATCCAAACCAAATCCACACCCACATCTTCAAAACCCTTAACTTCAAAGGTAACAAAAGTTGTTCCACACGTTAAAACATCTGGACAGCAACCTCCACCAGATACCAGAATATCAGAAGCGTCATCTACACAACTTTCTAAACAACCATTCATAAAACCAACTAAACAACCACCATCAAATGAGTCAGATCAGCCTCCTTTAAAAACATTTGAACATCTTTCCACAATGATGGAAGAGAACATGTAGGGTAACATCCGGACGCTCTTCCGGATAGTTTGGAGGGCAAAGTGAGTCCTTGTTTTAAGAAGGTAAGTGTCAAATACCTGACAGCCCTTCAGAACATCAACTATGTGTATAACCACACAACTGAGTTGGGTCGGATCTGTACTAAATGGGGGATCCTAGAGTCGGTAAAGGTGAGGATCCCTGCTACTTTGGAGACCCCAATGGACTGCAAGTTGAATGAGGTGATTGTTTACACCGAAGTATTGAAATGGGGACTTTGGTTCCCCTTGGATCCAGAATTTGTCAGATATTTTCATCTGATCAAGTTATGTCCTAGCCAACTGAGACCCAACGCTTGGTACACCCTCATATCCTGCATCATGTTGTCCAGGCTATTTCAGATTCTATTCCCGATGGAGCAGTTTTCTGTTGTGGCAAACTTATGCAAGAACCATCCAATCCCCTTCTACCATTACAACATGAAAAATGACTTTAAAGTGGTGGATGACCTCCTGGAGTCCGAAAAACCTTGAAAGACGTAGCTTCTTTTTATTAGTAGGACTTGGGAGACCAACATGAAAATCAAGGCTCATACAAACCCAAGCCTTCTAACCACTCGCTAGAAGAGCACTAGTGATTTTTTCTTACCTTTTTCTTTTATCTTCTAAGTTATAATTTTTCTATTTTGACTAACTAATATTCCTTCTCAGTTATTTCGAAGGATTTTTTGGGCTCTCTGGAGGCGGGGCAGAATATTTGTGCCAAGCTGATAGCTTGAGATTCAGAGAACTGGGGGAATATCTTTCACAATTGCTTCAAGTCATGCAATTTTGTAAGGTCTCACCTGTGGAACACCACATACAGAAGAGATCTTACATGTGAAGAGTTAACCACCCCCTACTGATGTGATCCTGAAGAGTACAGAGGCAAAGGATGTTAAGTTGTATCTTCCTTCCAGGGCCAAAGCCCTTAGCAAAATAAAGAATAAGAAAATGAAGGCCACAGCAGACTTAGCCCAAACAAATATAGAGGGGACCGATTAGGAGAATCAAGGAGATATCAATGCGGATTTTCTAAAAGAAGTGGAGGTAACTGTAAAGGAAGACGAAGGGTCAAAGAACCCACAAAGGCCTCCTAAAAAGGACAAGAAACGCAAGGCCAACAGTGATGTGAAGGCTGCCAAGAAAAAGAAGGTCACTCTGGGAGCATAGATAATCCTTCGTCCAACAGAAGTCCCTCCTCCAGCTCCTGCCGGCCCCATTTTACAAGAGGAAATTCCAACAGATCTCTAGTTCAGACAGGTTGTCGATGATGGAAATGATAAGGTGGACCTTGAAGACTTTCAAGACATTAGTATTTACTTTAATGATCTGGAGAAAGATGATTTTGCAGGTCCATACCGTCCTCCGAGCTCCTCTAACATGGTAACTTATAATGGTAAATCTTACTCTATATCTAGAGAACAAGACACCTTGAGTCATGCTCTCTTAGGCTA
Source organism: Limnanthes douglasii subsp. nivea (assembly GCA_036936605.1). NCBI lineage: Eukaryota > Viridiplantae > Streptophyta > Magnoliopsida > Brassicales > Limnanthaceae > Limnanthes > Limnanthes douglasii. Next base: position 216,249,722 of record JAUPFV010000004.1, read on the forward strand.
TATCCAACCAGTACTCAACCTGGAGAGGCAGGTAAAAACTCAAACTGGAATTATTAATTCTCTAACAACTAACAAACAAAGCTTGTCAGATAATCTTCATAGTGCTCAACAAAGCATAGAGGTGCTGAAGAAAGAAAAAGAAGATTTGGCGGCCAAGCTGATTGCATCGGAGGCTGTCAATACTGAGCTACAAACCAAATACTCCAACCTGGAGACCTTTTCTTCACAAAAACTCACAGCCTAAATGAGAAATTGAAGAATAAGGATGATGTTATTCAAACTTTATCCAATGAGAAAACCAAGTTGGAGAGCACTGTTCAAGAGAAGATTGAAGAGAATGAAGCCATGGTACGCCAACAAAAAACAAGTTGTTACCGTGGTGGACTCCCCAGAGAAGAGAGATGACGGGATCAATCCGATATGGTGTTGCTGTTTCATGAGACCTTTCCTAAGCGGACCCTTAGTCCCTTATGAAAATATGTGAAGTATGAGGACATCCCATTCCATACTCTTGCAGATGGAAACAAGCGCAACTACTCTAGTGGAATAGATTCTACAATTGATGATGATGAAGGAACGAGGGGGAGTTCAAGTGCTGAACTCAAAATCCCCGAGAAAGATTGTGGTGAAGCAAAATCTGAAGGGAACAAATCTTAAGGTTTTATTATGTAATTTTTACTTTTTGAAATACTAAAATCCTTGGATGGCCAAGGCATTTTTGTACAACTGATTGGTTTGAGTCCGACCAGGTTTAGTTATTCAATTTTCCTTTTGTTTAATACTTTTTTAAATCTTTCATGGCTAATATTTAAGTAGCCCTTGGAATTTTAGAAGTGTTGAATCGAGAGCATTCAATATATGCGATCACATGTGTTTAATAATTGTGACCGAGTGTTAAACATATCCGACCTACTCAAGAAAACTTGAGAACCGGGGTGTTGAATAAGCAATTTATATTCGAGTTGAACTGAAATAAAATCACCCCATACTTTTGAAGAAAACATCATGTATTATTGAAAAAATCTGGACACCTCATTAAAATCTCTTTGCGCCACCAGGGTAGGGTATGCCCCATAATATTTACATTGGTAATTAATAAGTAAATATTTACAAAAGAACGTTATTCTAAATATAACCTCGGATGCTCAATATTCCATGGATTCTTTAGAGATTTTCCTTTTGTGTGTTGAAGCCTATATGTCCGTGATTTGACAATTTTACAGACCACATAAGGGCATTCCCAGTTCGGAGCCAATTTACCGAAATACTTCTCCATGGTATGCAATAAGAATTTTCTTAAAACCTTATCTAATGTTTGAAAATATATTCTTTTGAATTATGAAGCAAATTTGATTCTCATCAAGCCTTGGTAGTGTGTGTTCTCGAATGCGCTTTAGCCATTTTTTCCTCTATTTAAGTACAACTGATTCCTAATTGTTACATCATTAGCCTATTCGGAATAGTTTTGGACCGTGTGTGATGGTAAATTAGCCTATATGGGAGTAATTGCATCCATGCCATATACCAAAGCAAAAAGATATTCTTGTGTAGCAACCCGATGAGTAGTTCGGTAGACCCACAATACTTCTTGTAAATAACGTGGCCATTTTCCTGCAACTCCCTCCAAATTCTTCTTTAATCCAGACAAGATGGTTCTATTTGTAACCTCAACATGGCCATTTGATTGAGGGTATAAGGGAGAGGAAAAACAATGTTGAATGCCTCTAGAGGTATAAAAGGCTTCCGTGGCTTTGTTATCAAACGGTGGCCCGTTGCCTGTAGTAATCTTCTGAGCAACTCCAAACTGACAGCATATGTTGGATATGATGAATTTAATAATGACTTTTAAATTAGTTCCTGTTAAAGGAGCTGCCTCTATCCATTTAAAAAAATAATCAATAGCGACTATAATAGTTCTACATCCACCGGATGTCATGGGAAGGTGCCTAACTAAATTCATTCCTTACCTGGCAAATGGTATTAGTTCAAAAATAGATTCGATAGGTACTATTGGCACATGAATTTCATTCCCATATTTTTGACATGGATCATATTTCTTCACCATTTCTTTAGCATCTACCATTATGGATGGCCAATAGTATCCGGCTAATAAGACTCTTCGGGTGAGCACCCTATAGCGACAGTGTGCTGAGCCTTCCCCATCATGTAGTTCAAACAATACAATATGGGATTCCTCAAACCCTAAACAGCGTATGAGAGGCATGCTGAAAAAATTTATGTAAAAAACTTCTTTTATTATTAAGAAACCATGAGCCTTGTACTTCATCTTGCTTGTCACAACTTTGTCCGAAGACAATATCTCATCGGGAATATATTGGAAAATGGTGTATCTCCAGTCTTTAGGTTGAATAACAAGTATGCTCATATTCTCTTCATTCTCTTTCTTATGATTTATCTGTATAGATGGAAATTCTTGTACTAGAATCCAGGGATAAGATTCAGAATAGGCTATGGTTGCCAATGAGTCTGCCAAAGTATTCTCCGATCTGGGAATGTGCTCATAGCAAACACCCTCAAAGTTGGCTGCCACTTCTTTTAACATAAGCAAATACTTGATCAACTGTTCTTTCTTAAATTCAGACTGTCCTTGAGCATGGTGGATGAGTAATTGAGAGTCACTCATTAACCGGACTCTCTTAGCCCCACATAAAAGAGCTAACTTAAGACCTGCTATGGCTGTTTCATACTCAGACTCATTGTTGGACGCCATGAACCCAAATATATAGCTTGCCCTTCTGAATAAGGTTTTGGACCTCTTGTTTTAATGCTATGCAATCTTGAGTATCATGTCCTATGTTATTGTGATATTGGCAAAAACAAGTGTTTCGGTTCTCTATGGGGACTGCAATACTGTCGGATTTTGAAAGTGTACTTTATTCTAGGTTTTATCATAGATTATAACTATATTCTTCTTCAATTCAGCGAACCATTCAGGCTGGACCCATGGACCCCTCTTACTTCTGGTTTGTTGGCTCTGAGTTTGGTTGGACTGACTTTTCTTGGACCGGTTAGACCCTTGTCTGGTTTCCTTTTCCCTGTAACCGGATTGGTTAGTAACTGGAAGAGTTGTTGTAGTGGTGGACCTCACCTGACGGTGCACCTTTGTTTTTTTGTTTCTTCAACATTAATCTGTTTTCCCACTTTGTTGAATAAACCACCCCAGCTCATAACCTTTTTCCGAGTCACAGAATCAGCTAAATTCCCCGGATTCAATCCTTGCCTAAGAAAAGCAATTGCCACCTATTCAAAGCAATATGGTAGCCCATTATTTGTATTCACAAAACGACCTATGTAATCTTTCAAAGACTCATTTGGTTCATGTGCGCAATGGATAATGGTGTCACCATTATCCTTCAGTTTCTTACTCCAAACAAATTGCATCCGGAAGGCAACCCAAAATGTATAAAAGTTTATAATACATCCATGGGGTAAACTATTATACGATTTAAGAGCGCTCCCTGTAAAAGTTTGGGAGAAAGCTCTGCACAAAAGCTTATTATCGTCATCAAAGTTCATCTTTGAGCTATCAAGCCTTTTGGGAAGATGTTCGGAGAGTATTTTTGCGAACAAAGGCGATTACCTCCAGTTCTTATTGCGATTGAAAACAATATCTTCATTAGGAGTTGCAAAATACATGGTTCGGACTGGAAGGCAAAGAGAGTAATCAACAATTGGTCAACATGCTTGTGGGATGATCTTTTACCTTGGTGTCTCTTGAGCCTACCATGTTTGTCCCTCTTGCTCGAGTGCTTTTTAGTTAACCTTATATTTTTTCTAGATCTCCCTTCATCACAGCTTGAAGATAGTGATTCTTTAAGTTCTGTCTCATTCGAGGAGCTGCTAGAGGATTCAGATCCATAACTTTCAACAAGATTAGATCGGTGTGTTTTCTTTGAACTGAGGTGAGTCTTCAAATATGCCTCCTTTTCCCCAGGATCATCAGTGTGATGAAGTATTGACGCTCCAGATTTCTCATCAATACATTTTTCTGCTTGTTTTATGGCTCTTAACACCTCTATTTCAGCCTTCAACTGGTCTCACTCCTCAATGGTGTACTCCTTATTTTCCTTTTGCACCTTCCACCTATGGGGGTGGAGTATTTTGCCCGTTCGGATCAATCCAAACTACTTTACTTACTGGTTTTGAATATAAAATTCAGGCACCGTCGCCTCTCGCTATGGTCACCAATTTGGTGTGGTTTATTTCTAGCTGAGGGTAATCTGGTAAAGTGTTCAAAAAGTGTTTTGATAATTTTGTGGTGTTTTGTGTTTAGTGTGTAGAGTAGAGTTAAGCTGTCTACTCGTATTAAGTCCTGATCACCCTCATTAATAAAAGTAATTGGGGTATTTATACTTAATTAATGACCCATGGGCTTATTGGGTGGGGTTGTGAAACCGAATTGAGTTTAAGGTTCCATTAGTCATATAGTTTTAAGTTGATTAGCAACTACCTTAGTCAAAAGTTAATATATTTGTCATGTTCGGATATTTGGTGTGGTAGTATAGTCTGAATTGTCCTTCAGATTTATTTGTGGCATAGTGACTAAAAACTCCGAACTCATCAATAGATAAGATAAAATCGTATGGTTAAATATATATATATATATATATATATATATATACTAGTTTATACATAAAACTTTGCACCATTAATACATATATTTATCATATAGTTTAAAATAATAAAAAGTGTTAAAATGCTATAATAGAAATTGATTTAGAGTTTGTAAATCTTTCATATTCATTTGTTTTGGGGTATTAGTGTAGGATAATCCTTTTATATGTTTTATGTTATCTTAGTAAAAACACTAGTATTTTTTCATGTTTTGGGTTTGTCATATAACGATTCCATATACAAACCTTTCTTGGTTGAGCATGTCACCTTGTATGGTTTACCTTCTGGTATTGGTTTGCAAGCTATTGTGTCAGATCGAGGATTTATCCTGTACACACTCGTTAAGTAGCGACTGCGAGTTTCCTCAGGAAAAAAACGATTCCCATGTATATAAAAAGAAACATATAAATCTCAAAACGTGAGATTAATTTAAAATCTACACCATGATATTTCAAAAAGTACAAATTTTATTGGTCGTTCGGTCATTCTAATTTATAATCCTAGTTTATTCTTCTCGTACCCGACTCCATCTAGTTAGAAACTACCACGTGATAGTTTAAACATTACATATTTTGTTGTTTGGTCATTCTAATTTATTCTCATAGTTTATCTTTCTCGTACGAGACTCCACCTATGTGTGAGGTTACTACGAAAAATATTCTACCAATTTCGAATTTATCATCTCCTATTTTATTTTACTCCAAATCTAACAATCCATATGGATCAATTAATAATAAAATCCATCCAAAATTAATTCAATCCATTCATATATTACATTATGAGATTTTTTTGGAAACCAACCTTATTTTAAAGCCATTATTTTTAGATTTGGATAAATTATATAATATATTCCATTTTAATTATTAAATTATATTTCATATCATAATATGTATGTTTTTTAGTGGGACTTGCTAAAAAAATTATACTTCGTGATATAGTACTAAAAACCGAATTTAACTTGTGAAGTTATTATTTTTAGCATTTTACCATTGTTCTCATATAAATATAACTATTGTGTGAAGTTTTCATTATTTTTTTGGGGATTTTTTTTATTCTCCTATCCATCTAATTTTTTTATTTAAACATAAATTTTCACCTAAAACTAAAATAATTAAAACTAAAACTAATAAAAATAAAAATAAATACATATGACTATATTAAAAACAACAACAACATATATAACTTACTTCGAGGAATAAACAAAGACACATAAATTAACCTTGTTTTATTTTAAAGAGTTTTACAAGTAAAAGTTATTAAACAAAACACTAATTTCATACAAAAAGATAAAATAGCACCAGTAGTATAATAAAAATATAAAAAACATAAATAGCTAGGGATCATAAAAGCTTATTGCATCTTTTTAATCTAGAAAATAATCTAACAAAATACAAGTTAAAGAGCTTAAGAGTTTTTAGGTTTCTTACCTCCTTAAAGTAAATTTATAACAAGAATTCATGTATGATCTCCACTTTACAAGATGATAATTTTTATATTAAAACGAGTTTATTTGTCCAAAAGCCATGCTTTAATAAAATAATATATTAATCTTAGAATCAATTCCCAATCCACCAATGTCATACGTCCAGATCATTATGTTTATCATCGGTTTGACGGAATATATCATCTTTTTTGTTAAGACAATGACGACAAACACTACCTCGACGTCATTGTCAGGTGAAATTTAACGTTTTTAAAACTTTTTTTAAAACACAGAAAAAAGAATAGTGCTTACTTTTCCACGTCTATAATGGTTTGTAAATGAACATGTTTTTATTTTATTTTGACCATTATTTGTAAATTTTAAAAAGTGGTAAAAATGAAAGTTTTGGGTGAGTTTTGGTTTTGAGTTTTGCTGATTTTAATAAGTTTTAAGAAATAACACGTTAAGTTTTATTTATATTTGTGTTATTTATATTTGTGTTACATAACTCCATAAAACAAACAATGACATAAAATATATATAAATAAAGTTTGATTTTTTTAATAAATTATAGTTTTTATATATATTAAAAATATTTTAAAATGCCATTTTTTAACAATTTCATTTTTATTATCATTCACATCCATATTGTGGTTTATGATGAAATTTAGGATGATAATATGCAATACATGGATAGATACTAATGCCTTAATCAACTACTTATTATTATTTTAGATAAAAAAATAGTATACCGATTATTTATTTACCTATGATTTTAATTTAATTTCAGTTACCGAAAATCAAACCAGTAGTTGAATTAAAAAAATTAACTTGAATCGAATTAGGAAAAAAATTAGACTGTACATATCCAAAACACATCTAAGTTTACCCAAAAAATACAGTTGACTTTAGTTTGATTTTTTTACCAAATTACCTTCTTACTTCTATTTAATTACAGAACTACAATCAAGTAACAAAAAATACTAAACATATTCTAAATATACTCAAATAAAAATAACAATCTATTTAGATAGCTTAACAAAAAAACACTTTGATTTAGGAATCAAACCTCATATTGCTATAGTTTTATGAAGTTTTTCAAAATATTCTTGAACACTCTAAGTTGTCTTAATAATATTCATACTCTCTTCAATTTTTTAAACACAAAATCAAACATGAGCCAATCAGAAAGTAAAAATTAACAGGGAGGAGTTACTAGTAGATATCTCGCTAGAGAAAGAGATTGTGTCAGTTGGAAAATGTAACAAAGTTGTTTTTTTGGTTATAGTACACCTTCACACTAAAATCGGTTTTGGTGCTTTTGGGCCATACACACCACCGGTGCACAAGCACCAGAACTGGTATTACACACTAAAGTTTATATTAAAAAAAACATTGTGAGGTTTTATTAATTAAATTAAATAATAACCTGCTGCCAAAAGGTGTTTGTAGAGGAACTTGAACTCACGACACCAACTCGGCTACTCATTGGGGCTTAATTCATATATTGTGTATATTGAAATTTAGATTTAAAAAAAAATGTGACTAACATTAATATTTTTATTAATAAAGTTTAAATGTAATTGTTGTTTTAGATTTTGATAAAGTTTATTATAATTGACATGCGAAAAGTTTATAATTAAAATTTATGATTATTATTTTAATGAGTTTTATTAATATATATATTTTAAAAATTAATTCCATCATTTATTTAGAAATTTTAAAAAATAAAATTTAAATATGATTTTTTTTATAACTTAAGAAAATGTTATTTTTTAAAAATATAGTGTTTTTTAAAATTAAAAAAATAATTTTTTTGGATGTGCTTTACCAATTTCTCGACGATTCACGAAGAAAATGACCAAATTCAGCATCGAAACATTTGAATCGAAACATTGGAATGTTGCCGGATTTTAAAAAATAGAGAGTAAAAAAGAAAATGAAGTGTAGATGTTTAAATATCCAAAACAATGTTATACACCCATACTAAATAGAAATAAACTCAAAATTTAGTAAGCTTACACTCCTTTTGAATATGTATAGCATGACTAATGAGAAAAATTGACATGTTTTTACATATACTAATGTGATGTTTTAATTATTATTTTCTTATTGTGCGATGCGATAATTATGTAACTACTAGAAAGATTGCACTTTACCATCTATAAAATTGACGAAACATCGGACAAATCAATGTTTAGCCGCTGCTATAAATGGGTTTACAGAAGCCCAACGGTTCAGGCCCATTAAGCAAACAAAAAACAAACAAGGAAAAGGCGGGATATTGACAAAACACAAAACCCATAGGCGGGAGGCGCATTTTTCTCTACGGTCGCATCTCTCCGCCAAAAGGTATCTACATCACTACATCCATTTTTATAACCTCCTTTTTTTACAGTTTCATTTTCATCAATCTTCAATCTTAAAACCTAACTAACATTCTTCCGTCTTTCTTCTCCTTCTTCTTCTTCAGTTTCAAAAACTTAACTGACATTTCTTCATTACCTCTCACATTTCTTAATCTTTATCAATATCTATCACCAGACTTCCATTACTCTATAGAATCAATTCTTATAAATTCTCACTAATTATTATTTGCTTACCATGGCTATCACTAGAGGACAAGATTCTTTACCATCTAAAGGAACAGTCGCCGCCAGATCCGGCGGCGATGCTTCTCTAAGGAAGAGGAAGTTGAGATTCGATGTTACCGCGACGACAACGAAGACGACGCCGGAGGAGTCTCCGGCAAAGTGGAAATCCCCTCGTGGATTAACCGATCCCAGCCCCAGATCTCATGAAAGTAGTTGCGAAGATTCTAGGACGAAACCGGCGAGTCCTTCCAAAGTAGTAGTTGCGAATAAACTGTTCGAATCTCGTAATAAATTGGATTGGAATCCTACAGGTATTGTAAATTTATTCAACTATGGTTTGATAATGGATAATTGATGATTGTTAATCTTAAACTGTATTTATTATCAATGAATGAATGAGTGATTAGCGATTAATAATGGTGACATTAGGATTGATAATGCTTTTGTTTTCCTCTAATGTATAGACAATGAACAAATAAATACTGTGAAGAAAGCGTTGCACGTATCGGAAGCACCTCCTTCCATTGTTTGCCGTGAGGATGAGCAAAAGAGGGTGTTGGACTTTGTTAAAGATTGCGTGACGGAGCAGAAGGGTGGGAGTTTATACATATGTGGATGCCCTGGCACTGGTAAATCACTGCTGATGGATAAAGTGAAGCAGCAAGTGGTTGGTTGGACCAAAGATGTAAGCACATTTGGTCATTTTTATGATTATTAATTTTCATAATTCAATTGTAGATTGAATTACTGGTTTAGGAGAGAGTTAAAATCGCAGTAATCTAGTTCCTATTCTACGACCTTTAATGTTTTTGGCTCATGTGGGATTCTCCATGCTTAATGAATTCATGATCTTTGTGCTATAGATATGATTATTAATGACTCAATATTTGTTGTTTTCGATATCAGTCTGATTTGCAGTCACCGGATATTCTAGCCTTGAATTGCACTTTGCTAACAGACACATCAGAGATTTTTAGTAAGGTACTAATTGTTGGAATAATTCTCCCTGGTTTCAACACTTTAAAACTGTAAACATCATGTTTGGTAACCGGCTGATTACATTTTTCTCAGATACTTGGTCAAAACCAATCAAAGAAGAAACAAAACTGCTCACCTTCTCCTCTGAAACAACTTCAGACATTGTATTCTCCAAGGCAGAAGGCGTCCCGATCAAAAATGATGTAAACTATGGCCCCTTTAACTAATTTATTTCCCCCTTTTAAGTATTAGGAATGATATATGATTGTTCTTAACTTGTTTCTTCTTTTTCCAGGCTATTAATTGTTGATGAGATGGATTATCTGATTACTAGAGACCGGCAGGTTCTTCACGACCTTTTCATGCTGACTACTTTACCATTTTCAAGATGCATACTTATAGGTACTTTGCTGAAGATAGATGTTGTCTCTTATACGACCTTATGCATATATGTTGTTTGTTGTTGCTTATAAGCTTATTGTGTCATAATTTTGTCGTGCAGGAATTGCGAATGCAATAGATTTGGCAGATCGTTTTCTTCCAAAACTTAAGTCTATGAATTGTGAGCTCACAACTTTTTGTTGCATATGTTTTTTTTGTATGTATTACTGCATATATGGGTTAATATTAGCTTAATTATTATGTTATTCTCGTGTATAGGTACACCTGTGGTTATAACTTTCAGGGCATATTCTGTACATCAAATCTTGAAGATACTACAGGAAAGACTTATGGTAATTCATTTCACCTATTTTTGATTCTTTACTATAGATCTTGTAATAAAGACACAATAGCTGCATATCTGTAGAATTTACGAAAACTATAGGTTGCCATTATTAAAAAATAAAGACCTACGATATTGCATATCCATAGAATTTATGAAAACTATATTTAGTTTTTTTTTTTGTAAAAAATAATTGAAATTAAATGCATGCGATAAATAAGCATACATATGGTGTGTACATGCTCAGTTTGATTCTAGCATCATGTTACTTTAGCACAGCTTCATTACTTAAACAATTGTTTTGTTCCAACAGGCACTACCTTACATCGTCTTTCAACCTCAAGCCTTGGAGCTCTGTGCCAGAGTAAGTAATTTACACTTTCTCAGTTTGATTTAGTCATTTGCTTGTCTGCATATACTGACTATTGGATATGTACCAGAAAGTTGCAGCTGCGTCTGGAGACATGCGAAAAGCTCTTCGTGTCTGCTGGTTAGTGCTTTTAACTGTCCTTTTTGGCTCATGAAGTGCGAGTCTAATGCACACCATTGTGGTAACTTTGTCTGTTATTCAGGAGTGCAGTGGAGATTTTGGAAGGAGAGCTTAAAGATTTAACAAGTGACCCAAGTTCTAAATTGGATGAAGGAGAATCTTTTAGTCAACATACAGCTCCTGCAACAAATATGGTAAGGAACCAATTCTCATGCTGCCTTACTTATTTGACGCAGCAGCCTCTCAAATAGTAAAAAAGGAGTAAAATATGCAGTACATTGTACAAGGTTGAATTGTAACCAGTAAATGTATCACAAGGGTCTTCTTTGACTGACCAATACTCAACATTTTACAGGTAAGGATTGATCATATGGCTGCTGCTTTGTCAAAAACATTTAAATCTCCAGTCGTCGACACTATACAGTCTCTTCCTCAACATCAACAAATAGTAGTTTGTGCTGCTGTGAAGGCCTTTCGGGGAGGAAAGAAGGATGCAACAGTTGTAGAGGTTTGCAGCGTTTGCTACTTAATTTATGCCACTCTTTTGGCAAAACATTGACACGAAGCATGAAGTTAGCTCATATATAATTGTTGTTGTTTGTATTAATGCAGTTGAGCAAGTCTTACACAGAGATATGCAAATCTTCGATGGTACCCCCACAAGGAATTTCAGAATTTGTAGATATGTGCAAAGTACTAAGTGACCAGGTACATGCACTGTATAGTTGCAAACTCAAGTTTCTTGTCATTAGATTTATTTCTAATAACTAAAATGAATTTGTGCACATTAATTCGCAGTGCCTACTCAAACTTGGTCCTGGTCGTCAAGATAAGTTAAAAAGAGTGACTCTAAATGCTGACGAATCGGACATAACATTCGCTTTGCAGGTATTAATTATATTAAGAACATGTTCATCATTTTGTTTTATCCGCCTAAACTTGTTAGCCTTATTAAGTTTTTGTGTCGTGACAGGGAATTCGTTTTTTCCGGAACTGTCTCCAGTGATGTTTCATGTTTGTAATGACTGGCACTCCAATTAGAATCGGCACTGGGTTATACATGCAAAACATTAAATTTACAGATGTGTTAAGTAAATATAATTTTTTATTTTATGTTATGTCTTGCGAATAACATATTGTAACTCAAGTTGGCTCAAAATATATCAATAAAAGGTAATTTGAATCCTCTATCTATAATATATTATAAGTACCATTGATTTTATCTTGTATGATCGTCTAGTTACTGCAGTGAATCAAAATATTCAAATTTCAAATTAAACTCTGAGCAGTATATAGTTAGTTCAACTATGTTGGCTTTATCACCGGCATTTGACAGTGGTTGTGGTTATATAGTTTAAATACAAAATCTTTTCAGACATGATACTTTATGAAAAACTATTGTTATAGGACCTGAGTTACTTTATAATTATTACATAACGATGATACTTATTGTTATCTGAAAATAAAATTACAAAAACTGACAACTAAGATCCTATAATAATAGTTTGGTACTTTCATGTCTTTTATTTAATCCTTTTTATCCATATACATTAGAAGAAAAGTACCGGAAAATATCCACTCAACTATCTTATTACCCGGCACTACTCAAATTTTGGATAATGTTATTTAATACCTCGACTAATAAATTGGACAAAAATACCCCTCGACTATATATACCAATTTTTCAGTTCAAACCCACTTTTTCCACCTTCCTATCACGCTAAACAAACCCAAACATCTAATTTTAGAAACCACCAGAAACCGTTCGACTTCGTGATACTCTCTCTCTCAAACCCAAAACCCCTACAGCTTCTCACCGTTCGCACCTTCAATGCAATCGTATCGGTCACCGTCTTTTACTCAGTCCAACTCCACACCTACTGTTCGACAAAGTTGTCGTGAAGTCGTCTCCGACCGGTGAATTTTACAGTGTTTAGAAGTAAACAGGTATGCATTATCGTGGAAAGTGTATTTTTTTTTGCGTTTTTGACGAATTCGAACCACTATTTTCTGTTATTTTACGATAGGCGTTGCTTTTTAACCTGGAATGAAGTATCTACTGACGATAGTTGCTCAGTTTCTGGGTTTATCGTCGAAGGCATGGTAGAAGTTTAGTTGCATGTAATGCTAATACTTTCCTGAGAACTATTATCTATGTTAGATGTGCATTAGGTAGTTGATTGTTGATTTTGGTGTTTGTTCAATAATTCCCAAATCCCTGCAACGTGCATGTAAAAAGTAGAACAGTTCACGAGATAGGCGCGCATTATAGCAATCACGCCTTAATCGATTCATATATCCTTATATTATAGACTCCATAAAACCTATTTTCATATTGCAGGTATTTTTCCAGTTGCTTTTGGTATTTTCGGTGGTGAAGATTCCGATAACTGGATGTGGTTTATGGAATGTCTTAAACCTCATTTGTTAAACCGTCAAATCATTTTTATTTCCGACAGACATTTTGGTATTATTAATGCTGTTTCCATCGTTTACCCAAACTACTTTCATGCTTATTGTATATATCATCTGCTTAATAATTTGAAGACAGCTTTTGACTGCACCAACCGCGAGTTTAAGAAGAAAATGTTGAAGTGATTCAAAAGTTGTGCTTACGCTCCCACAATTGAACTTTTTAATGAGAGACTTTCCAAGTTTTTAAGTAGAGGTAGTAAAAAGATTGAGGCTTTCATCGTGAATTTACCTCCCGATAAGTACGCCCAGCCATTCGTCATTGGCAAACTTTACGGGGCAATGGCATCATCTGCTGCTGAATCCTTTAACAATCAGATTAAAAAGTTTTGCAATCTACCGATTGTTGAAATGATAGACAATATTAGAGTTATGCTAATGACTCAGATTTCTAGACGTTATTCAAAAGGGCTAAGTTGGAACATTTATTTATGCCCCGAATATGAGAAGCAATTAAGGAGAATGTTCTAATGGGTCAAACCTAGGTGGTATCTAAGTCTTCTGCAGGTTCATTCGAAGTTTATTCTGAACCAGTTATGGTTGTCAACATACTTGATTTTAAGTGTTCATGTGGTTCATGGCAGCAAGAGTGTTTTGCATGTGCTCACTCATTGGCTGCAATAACATCCGTGAACGAAGATCCTATGACGTTGGTAGAACCATTCTACACTGTAAGTAATTATAGATCCACCTATTCGTTTAGCATACCTGCAATAACCGGCTATGGTGAAAGTTCATCATCTAACGAATCTGAAGAACCTTTTGTTCTACCTCCTATCGTAAAAAGGCGAGCTGGAAGGCCAAGGAAGAAGAGAATTCCATCTAGAGGAGAAGTATCATCTACCCACTTGCGCTGTGGCCGTTGCTTTAAATTTGGACACAACCGAAGGACATGCGATATCACAATATGAGCTCCCCGTCGAAATCTTATTTTGTTTTTATTTGTTTTATTTAGTATGTATTAACTTGATTCCACTTGTTCTGTATCTTTCTCGCATCATTTGCCCAAACTTTTCTAGTTGATACGCTTTAATAACATAGAAGTTTTCATCTGATATGCTAGATTAGTTGGACTTTGCTTAAATCACGCTAGACGTTATTGTACTATGACGCTAGACGCGTTGAACTTTCGTACATAACGCGAGATGTTAGTATTATACGACGCTAGATTAGTTGTGCCTGGCCATCATCACGCGAGATGCTCGTGTAATATGACGCTAGACACGTTTCACTTTCACATAGTGCGCGAGATATTATTGTGATATGACGCTAGATGAGTTGACGTTGTGAAAATCATGCTAGAATTACGTGCACTACGATAGATGTAACTATGCTATGACGCGAGATGTAACTATGCTACGACGCTAGACACGATGCACTTGCTTGAGACACGCGAGATGTTCGTCTGCTATGATGCTAGATTAGTTGCACTTCTACTCTCAAGCGAGGTATATCTTACAAATCCTATTACCGATGCAAGATCAGTATTACAATATTAACGTAATACGCGCCAAATAAGGCGACAAACGGTACCAAATAACGCTACGATGCAATAGAAGTGTGCATCCCTCTGATTATGGATTGGGTGATTAACATTATGGTGTCAATGTTACGCGAGTCATTGAGGATACATACTGCGTGACAAGTCACCTTCCTATTCATCTCTACCGTTTTTTGTGTTAATTAGTTTTACAATTCCTCTGCGGCGAGTCATTTAGGATTTACAACGCGTGACAAATGAATTTACTATGCATCTCTATTGTATTCTGTCTTTCAATTGGAGGCTATCACATACACTATCAAACTATCAAAATCAGACAATCAAATCCATTCATAATTTTAACATTGCAAAAGGAAGGAAGAAAGACGAACTTAATACATATGGATAACAAATGGCCTACCCATGCCCAGATACTAAACCCTAATAAAAAACAACCACATACGACAGGGTTTAACAATTAAAAGCACAAAAAACCACTACAGTTTGAAACTACACAAACATATTTTAATAATCTGAAGAGTTACCCTCCTCTTCAGTGTCTTCCTCATCCTCAGACTCCTCGTCTGTCTCTTCATCCTCCTCCTCTTCATCCTCCTCGTCGGTTTCCTCGCCCCAGTAAGAATCTTCCGATGAGTCCTTTGAATAATTCCTAGGAGTTATCTTCCTCTTGGCCGTTTTCGTCTTCTTGTTCTTCAGTATCCTTCGTCGTTTATGATACCAGTTGATGTCGGAATCCTCATCCGGCCACGACAGAGAGTATTCAGAGTCATACTCAGTCGTAGGTGAAAGTGAGGGAGAGAAAGGATCTGACTCAGCGTCAGAAGAGTACTTGGTGGTAGTCTCGCGCTTGTAGTTCGAGTACCTAGAACTCACGTCGGAAAACGTACTGTCGGAACCGTGATTGCCGTAGGAGTCGTCTGAACCGCTCATGGTGGAGTTTTGATTTTCGAAAGAATATCAACAGTTTTTAGAAGTTTAATAGTCTGATGGATACCCATGTAAGCAAACGCGAGACGCCTATTTATATAATTTCGAAAACAACGAGTACCCTAGTGAGCATTTAATGCACATGTAATGAGTGCTTTAACTACCCAAGTCACATTGTCATTAATAAATCCAATACAATTAGTGAAAAAACATCCCATTGTCTTTTCACTAGCCATTAATTATGACGCGATTTGAATTTCAATCACGATAACCAACGCGTACTACTACCATCGTATTTTACAACTCTCGTCTTATTGATTGATTCTAATTAATTTTTTTAAGTTTATTATTATTTAATTTATGATTAACTAAATAATATATAGTTAAGTACATAATACAAATGAATATTTGAACTTGGTTAGCTGAATAATGTAACTTGGTCTAGTTTATTAGTTTAATTAAATATACATAAATATACATAAATATGTCCATTACCCCGCCTGTTGCGACTGTGTATGTAAATCATAATTTGGATTTATATTATCTACTAACTGTAAAATGATATAAATCGTGTTAAATAACCATCACCAAGTTACAACTCAGTATATGAATGTTAGCATAGTTTAGAACTTACCATTGTAGGTGCATCTTGTAAAAAACTTTTCGACGCACTAATGCCACCCGACTTTCCTCAACTCGAGTGTATAGCCGCCGCCTTATCAACTTCGTCAAAAAATGATTGTGTACATAATAGGAATGCATCATCAAGGTTTGGAAGATCAAAACAATCTGCTTCCACTTCCACTGCTGGTTGTAGTTGTTCTTTTATCTCAGGTTGTGTTAGTACTTCCACCTTTGCTTTGCGTTGCACTTCTAACTTCGGTTGTAACTCATTTGTTGATTTTATAGTAGCTCCCAATTCCACTGCGGTTTCAGTTTTTGGTTTTTGATTAATAGTTCGTTGTGCGCATTGAAGTATTCCTTTCTTTAACCTTCTTTTTTTCATATTACATACCTGGGAAAACGTAACCAACGATGCGTGTTATATTATCCAGTGACGCGTGACATGTTTCATATGGCTTACCACGCGAGGTACGCAATATATAGGAGTCTTACTATACTGGCTCACAACACGTGTTACGCAATAAACATTAGTCTTAGTAGACTTTCATGATGCGCGAGTTACGCTATGATGTTTAGACTTACTAAATTTTGACACCACGCGATGCAGGCAAGTAAATATTACACTGACGTGACTTATACCACGCGATTCAGGAAGGTAAGTATTACACATACGCGAAGTAGATAAGAAATAGTGAATTCACCCAATCTTTCTTTTACAACGCGAGTTAGACAGTAAATATTACACTTACGCGACTTAGAAGACACTAGGGTTTCGTTAGACAATAAATATTAATCTAACTGCTTTGTTTCACATAAGTACAACATGCGATTCACATAGAACAAAAAATTGTTTAGCTGGGGTTTTGATCTTTTACTATGAAGCGATATAAAAATGAGATATTGTATAACATTCCGCTTTCTTAATGCGAGTTAGGAAGATGTCAAGTTTTGAAACTGCAAAACTACTCACATAATAGCTATAACATAAGATTTGCGGTACTTGAAAATTTAAAAACATTCCCTAATGTAATAAACAACCGTTAAAACCCCCTATTAAAATCCGAAGTTTCAAAAACAACAACTTGGCCAAATTAAAAACAAAGCAACTATAAGATAGCTATAAGAGGTTGAATCTTAATAATTTAAGATCCACTTACATCTTTATGTCCTTGCTCCATGGGCTTGGGTACGCTACGAGGAGTTTCATATAGCCCAGTTGTATTCATTTCCGTATCACGTGTTTGCTCACCAACATTTGCAATTGCCAAATATGCCTCAGTGTTTTTTGAAGCAACCTCACCACAAACTGTATTAACTGCAGCCTCTACGCGATTTTGTTCTCATGCAATCTCATTCGTACTCCATTTTTCTACAACATCTGGTTGTAACGCTTGTGCAGTTTCAGCTACGACCTCAAAAGGTTCTACTTCTATTGGTATTGGTTCAGGTGTTGCTGCCATAATATCATGTTGTTCAGCTTGCTCTTGAAACTCTTGAGCAATTTCGGCTACAACAACATTTGCTTCTGCTTCTATGGGTTTTGGCTCATGCTGCTCAGCTTGGTCTTCAAACTCTTGTGCAGTTTCAGCTACGACAACATTCGGTTCTTCTTCTATGGGTACAATAGCAATTTTCACCTCAGGATCCGCTCCTACTACATCCCCACCAATATCTACCTCATCAGTGGCCGCGACAAGCCTGCATTTGTCAACTCCCAAAACATACAAAGTTTTTTCATTTACCTGTCCCTCCCCCGATGTCTCAGTAACATCGTTCGGTCCATCAGCAGCTCCAGATTCATTATTCTCCTCATCCGTTTCATCTCCATCTTCTACCCCATCGTGTGTGTCTTCTTCATTGTCGTCAGGTGTAGAACCCTCTACAACTTGTTCTTCTTTATCATGTTTTTTGTGTCCTGCTTATAACTTTTTGAGCCCATATTTTCTTGAGACATAAACTATGGTTTTAGGAACCTCATTCACTGTTACTGATACATATACTATTTTCTCTAGTGACTCCTCTTCTACCGAACAGAATGGGAGTACACAATCCTTCTATGGTGCTTCATTAACCCCAGCATCTTCATCATCTTCGTTACCTTTATCAGCTTGTTCTTGAAGCTTCAAAGTCAACAAAGCAACCTCCCTTTGGAGTTTTTCAATCTGTGGTGAAATTCAACAAGAATTAGCTAAAGTAATGAAAATGCATCATTAAAATTGAAAACCTATTAAACGACTTACTTGTCGATTCTTTCGTGCAAGAGAAATCTTAAGCCTTTTGTTTTCTACCGAGTATCTGTATTTTCCACTGGTTATTTTCTTAACAGATTCCATCCTCTTAAATAAAAAATTACAAGCGCTTGCCTTGTAAACTTTCATCCTCTTCGTCCGAGTACTTGAGCTGCCCTCTTTCTCGGGTGTATTTTTATTCTGATCCATCCACCCCTGCAGTTGTTGCACGTAATCCTCATCTACTCCCCGGTAATCAAATGTTCCAAATCCCTGCCCAATCTCCATCTTATTTGTTTTCCCTCCACTACAATACTTGGCCCGCTTCCATACTGATCATCGTCTTTTTCCTTTTGCTTGTCAACTTCCTACCAGACCCTGCCCCAGTCTCCCCCGACCTGAAGGCCATTTCTTCAGCTTCTGTTAACTTTACCTCTCCTTCCAATACCTGCAACACGCAAGATGTATGTTCAAATAAACAGTGCACACGCACGTATAAGACGCGTATTATTCGAATGAAGTATTACTATGATGCGAATCATGTAATGACTGAGTACTCATCTCGTGATGGGAGTCATAGAACCGTTTGCTTCACACGCGAGTTACTTTGTACCTTCAACGCAATTCGATCTCCCATCAACAACATCTGACGCGATGCATGCAGTGCATACGTTGTTGTTGGTTTTTTTACCTGTTGCAACATATGGCGCGAGTCTCTTAAAAGAATCGCGCACCATAAACGTGATTGGATGAAAATACCTCTCCAGTGATAGAGCACTTAATAATTAATATACATCCCACTACGTCACTTATGCCTCACGCGATTCACTACATAAATAACATGAAACGGCCATATATTACCTCATCATCTGCCAGCTTCCTCAACCTTTTAACAAGCACAATAGTGGACTCCTTGCACTCGATCCCCCACCATTTGTAGCACCTAGGTATCATGTTTGGCCTTAACAAATCTTCCCCTAGCGTGGTGTGCTCCATTATGAAGGGCTGGGAAAAAACAGGTCACACTCGTATCACTTTTATAAGAGAACAAAATAATACAAACAACGAGTTCAATACTCACCAATAACACTGCTACGCAGTCAATGACGTGATCTGAGGTCCATTTCTCCAAACAATTAACCATAGACTTCGTCAGCTTCTCAACAATTGCTCCCGACCAATCATAGTCATTAATTTTGAGCATGTTTTCTACGTAGAAAAACCATTGTCCATCCCATGATATCTCAAGATACAGAGTAGAACAGGGTAAAACAAATGAAGAGTATCAAAAACTTCACAACGTCGGTTACTGATTCCTCACTCCCATCATTTGCTGCTATTTCTATTGCTTCCTGTATCAAAACAGACAGTAGTTATTTAATTGTATATGCTAAAACATCCCTACGTTTCATAATCTGTTATTTCTACCTTTATCATCGCATTTGAAACAACATTTTGGTTTGATGGTCCAGTTTTCCTCGCCCTTGGACGCAAGAAATATTTCTGCATCAGTGAAGACTGGTTCTCCGCACCATTGGAAAATCTTCCAGTGAAAGCCCATGTTCTGTTCATTGGTATTTCCTCCGTTCCGTGTTTAAGACCGAAGATGGCTTTAACATCCCTCGTTGTCAGTTTAACCCTCTTTGAACCTATTCTAAAACACCCATTCTTTACAGAATATCTCTTTATAATCTCCTCTATAACTTTGTTAAACTTCTTCTTTGGCAGACTTCGTTCCTTTGCATGAATGAAGTTTTCAGCAACATATAGAATGACGTGTTCTTCGTAGCCTCGATATGCTCCTCAGCCAGTATGTCTTTCTGCAGCAAATTTAATATGCTTACCAAACCAGACCTATAAAAAGTACCTTTGCCCATAACAGAACCTGTAAGCACAAAAGAACACCCATGTGAGATTTTAGTAATGCATATCTCCTTGTAGAACTATCTCCTTGTAGAACTGATTATAAACCCAACATAAATGAGTCAACATTCACAACGCGTGATAGACCAAACATGTTGCGCGAGATACACGACAACGACCCATGCTCTAGCCACAACGACCAACCTTACAACGCGACATACTCTAGTTACAACTCCCATCACACACCACGCTAGACACGACAACGATTCGCGAGCGATGCAAAATTCCAAAATGTATCCCGACGCGAGATATACCTTACAAAATCTAGTTACCGACGCGAGATAAGTATTACAATATCAACGTAATACGCGCCAAATAAGGCGAAAAATGGTACTAAAACAGCAGACCCGTCTTCCAATCTAGCACCCATCATACGCGAGACACACGCCACAACTACTGCCAACATGATGCATTAAAACACCAGGCGCGATACACACATTCAAACTACTGTAAACCACCTATAAAACTACCCAGAGTTCAGTCCCAGACGCGAGACACGCGCACAGACTACTGTAAACCACCTCAGAACTACCCAGGTTTCAGTTATCAAACAACACACATTTGTCTTTTTAAAACAACACACCGTACAATCAACGACCGGAAAATGTAAACACAGTACTGAACCGATAAGGCAGTTATCGAACAAAAACGGTCCATAGGGATATCATCCAACAAGCAGTTGACTAAACACGATTAAGAAAAAAAGTAAGCCCGCACCTTAACTGTAGTTCCGACAGTACGAAGTTCGTCGAACCCGGTGGTTCTTGCTTCACACCACGAAAAAACGAGACAGTCGACGAAGGATTATGGAGTTGGTCGATCGCTTCGCACGACAGTTCTGCTACACTCAGCGGAGTTTGTTCGGTCAAAACAAGACGGTGGACAGAGTTCTTTTAGGGTTGAACCTCTTCTCTGACTTTCTCTTATTGGCTTTTCTGTTTCTAAAATTTATTGGGATTTGGGGGAAAGTAAAAATTAAAATAATAATAACCTACTTTCTCTTTCTTCTAGTATTAGGGCTAATTTGGTAAAAATATTGGCTTCTTACTACTAGTGTAAGGGTCTCATATTTGAGTACTTATTTGGGATTACATACTTGAAAAGGTATTTAGGGGTATTTTTCTCTTTTATTTTTATCAAATCGATAAAAATCCTAAATTGCATAGTATTTTTTAAAAATTATTATTATTTTTAAATATTTCTTTTGGATCTCATATTAATTTCAGAATTAGAATATTTGGATTATTTATTTATAAATATATTATAAATTTATATATAAATATAGATGATCAAAATAATAATAGTCCAATGAAACAATATATCGTTTTTGGTATGAGTAAATACCGTAGTCATTGGTATATTTTTGTTATTTATTATATTGTTTTCTTAATGTTATGGACATTTATGCTTTATGTTAAAGAGACACATAAGAAATACATAATATTATTCGATTTTTATTTTCTTGTCTAACGATTGAAGATTTGATGACGAAAGTTTAAACTAACAGAGAGATTCCATTGGTTCGTACGACAGATCATCCCATAACAAGACTAGGGTTAATTGGAAATATGTATTCCTAAGGATAAAAAGTAGAGTTTAGAGGTTCTTGATGGAGTACCAATAAATAACGAAAGGAAACACAAAATGCGTGATCGAAGATTTTCTTAGATATTCACATCAATATGTTTATGATTTTTGGTATGGTTTATTTATGTCTGAGGGTAATTTTGTAAAGTGTTTTGGATGTTTTGTGGAATTTAATGTTTAGGGTAGTGAGTAGTGAGATAATTAAGTTGCGTGCTAGTAATAAATTCTGATTACCCTCATTAATGAAAATGGTTGGGGTATTTATACTTAATTACTGACCCATGGGCTTAATGGGTCGGATCGTGAAGTCGGGTCAAGTTTAAGGATCCATTAGTAATATGGTTTGAAATGACCAGCAATTAGCTTAGTCTACATTTATTACATTTTTCCTGTTCAGAGTTTTATAATAGTGGTAATGGTCCGAATTACCCATCAGATTAAGTCAAGACACAGTAGCTCAAATATTCAAACTCATCAGTAGCCCCTTTAAGTCTTGCAAAGGATCTTTGGAAGAGCTAACTCTAAAAAATCAATACCAACATTGTCCGATCTGTTGTTTTGTTCGAATTGTAACATTTTTCTTTTTGTTCGAATTTTGATTGAACTCGTTTGCCAATTCAGAATTCTAAGAGTCTTCTTTCAATTGTAGGACACATGCCAAGTTCTGGTTCGACCTCTCAGCCATTTTTATCCTAGATTCTCGTACCTACTAGGCTAGAAAGTTACCTAGTTTTTTGTTCCCACACCTTGCAGCTTTTAATCATTACCCAAATCGATTTACCTCCTCTTAGGTAACTACCATTTTTCACTGCTATATATAAACCTTATTAATGTTTCATTGTCTTCAAAAATCACAAATATTCATAGAGAGAAAGCTTACTTCATCTTCAAATTCGTGCTTGAATCATATATGTTCACAGCCAGAAACGCCTTAGTAAAATGAGGTTGGTTGAACTTATCTGAGTTAGAGAAAGCACAAAACGTTGCAAGAGACAAAGGCATTGCTGCTGGCCTTCCTGTTTTACCTGGTGAAGGAAATAATAAACCACAATTGAATACATACCAGGGCTCATCATCTTCAAAAACTTCCAAGGTTAGGAAATTTCCATTTGTAGCAAACCTTTCACCTCTTCCATCAGGGTCCTCTATTCAGGAGTCCCAAGATGATCTACCTAAGGAGAAAGTTGTATCTAGTATAAGAAAGCCCTCACCTTTCATCGCAATGTGGTCAGATGCAGGGAAATATCCAGATAAATTAACCCCACGCTGAGTCACACGTCAATACAAGTCAAAATACACCCCAACATCTTCAAAGCTATTCTAGTTCGTAGGCAATAAAAACTGCGCCAAAGGCTAAACTATATGGGCAACAACCCCTAGCAGAACCCAGACTATCCGAACAACCATCCAAACATCCATCTGTAAAACCATCCGAATAGCCTTCCACAGTAATGGAAGAAACTATGGAGGACAATCTAGATGACACTCCTTTTGCGGCCGGTCAAACATAAGATATAACTGCAGATCGGAAGGGAAAAACCAAGATGGGTATGACTCATCCCGATGCGCTTCCCGAGAGTCTGGAAGGTAGAGTTGGGACATGCTTTAAGAAGGTCAGCGTGAAGTATTTGCTGTCTCTACAAAACATAGCCTACGTATATACCCACACTGCTGAGCTGGGTCAGATTTGCACTAACACTGGAATCCCAGAGTCTGTGAAAGTGAGAATTCTGATCACTCCAGAAACCCCGATGGACTGCAAGCTCAATGAAATGGTGGTTTATACAAAAGTGCTGAATCGGGGACTCCAGTTTCCTTTGGATCCGGAGATAGTCAGATACTTCCATCTAACCAAGCTATGTCCCAGCCAAATGAGCCCTAATACTTGGTATACTCTACTGGCCTGCATCATGGCATCCAAGCTGTCAAAGATTCCACTACCAATGGAACAGTTTGTTGTTGTGCCAAACTTGTGTAAAAATCATCACATCCCCTACTACCATTACAACATGGGGAATGACTACAATGTAGTGAAAGATCTCCTGGTGTCTGAAAAGTCGTGGAGGACGCAGTTCTTACTCATTAGTGGGGCTTGGAAGAATGGCAAGAAGATCAAGGCTGACTCAAACCCAAGACAACTGACCAATCGCTGGAAAAGAATTGATGAGTTTCTCTTATTTCTTCTTTTATCTTTTAAGCGTTAAGTTTTTAATCCAAACTGACTCATACTTATTCCCAGTGTTTTCGAAGGATTTTTCGGTCTATGTGGAGGCATGTCAGGATACTTGTGTCAAGCTGAACGCATGGGCCTTAGAAAAGTGGGACAATGCTTTCCATAACCGCTTCACATCGGGGAATTATGTGAGGTCTCATTTGTAGAACACCACAAGAAAAAGCAACCGCACTTGGAAAGAACTGACCACTCCTCATCCTGTAGATATCATCCTGAGGAGGACAGAGGCCAAAGATACTAAGCTTTACCAGCCTGCCAGAGCCAAAGCCCCTAGTCATCTGAATAAGATAAAGAACAAAAGGAAGAAGAAAAATGCAACAGACCCACCCCAAACAACTACTGAAGAAACCGGTTCGGAGAACCAATGAGGTATTAATGCTGCTTTACTAGAAGCAGTAGAAGTCACTGTGAAGGAGGCTGGTGGGTCAGAAAACCCACCAAATATTTTGAAGAAGGACAAGAATCGTAAGGCCAACAGTGATGAGAAAACTGCCAAAAAGAAGAAAGTTACTCTGGGATCAGAGATAATCCTTCGTCCTTCTGAAATCCCTCCCCCAACTCCTGCCGATCTCATATTGCAAGAAGAAACTCCAGCCAATCTCCATTCCGAACAGGTTACTGGTGATGGCAACGAGGAGGTAGACCTTGACACTTTTCAGAACATCAACATCTATTTCAATGACTTAGAAAAAGATGATTTTGCGGGGCCTTACCATCCTCCTAGCTCTTCCAACGTAGTGACTCATAATGACCAGACTTATGCGATATCCAGTGAGCAAGATACTTTGAGCCATGCCCTTTTGTGTTATATCTGACTAGTGCTTGATCTAGAGAGACAAGTAAGGGATCAAACTGTTACCATCAATTCCCTAACCACATACAAGCAAAACCTGTCGAACGATCTTCTTAGTGCTCAACAAAGCATAAAATTGTTGATGAAGGAAAAAGAGGATTTAGCTGCCAAACTGCTCAAGTCAGAAACAACCAACAAAGAGCTTCAAACTAAGTACACTGATCTGGAGACTTCTTCCTCAAATGACATCACAGCTTTGAAGGAGCAACTTCGAATTAAGGATAATACTATCCAGACTTTATCCGACGACAAGGTCAAGTTGGAGAATACTGTTCAATAGAAGACCAAATAGAAATATGTCCTGGAATGCCAATAAGCTCAAACAATAGCTAAGGGGATAGGGAATGTGCTAATGTAGTAGTGTATTCTCTGGAGAAGAGGGATGAAGGAATTAAGTCCGATATCGTCTTACTGTTCCATGAGACCTTTTCTAAGAGGACTCTTGGTCCTTTGTGGAAATATGTGGACTATGATGACATCCCATTCTATACCTTGGTAGATGGTGACAAGCACAACTACTCTAGCGGGATAGACTCTGATGATGATGATGTAGAAATGGGTGAGAGTTCAATTGCTGAACTCAAAATTCCCAAAAAATATGATGGTGAAGAAAAATCCGAAGGGAACAAGCCCTAAGGTTATATTATGCACTTCTTGTTTTGAAAGACTAAAGTCCTTGGATGTCCAAGGCATTTTGTTTGCAATGTTTGTTTAACCTATATGCTCTAAAACTTTAAATTCCTTGAATAGTCAAGGCATTTTTTGTGTATCAGAGATCAGTTTGAGTCCGATCAAATTCTAATCATCATATTCCCCTTTGTTTAACTTTTTTATGGACAATATTTCAATAGCCTTTAATATTTCAGATGTGTTGAACAAAAGTATCCAACATCTTTGACCACATGTGTTTAATAAATGTGATCAAGTGCTTAACATATTCGATCAACTCAAGAACACTTGAGAGCCAGAGTGTTGAATAATTATTTAATATTCGAATTGAAATAAAATTATACCAGACTTTTGAAGAAGGTATCATTTATTATTGAAAAACCCGGACACCTCATTAAAACCTCCTAGCGCCACCAGGGTAGGAAAGAGTATGCCCCCTAATATTTACATTGATATTTAAAAAGTAAATATTTACAAAAGAGTTTTATTCTAAGTATAACCTGAGACGCTCAACGTTCCATGAGTGCTTTAGAGCTCTCCCTTCTTTGTCTTGGAGCCTGTATGTTCCTAGTTTAACCTTTTCACAGACCACATAGGGGCCTTCCCAGTTTGGAGCCAGCTTACCGAACTGCTTTTCCTTGGTGTGTAATTTTTTTTCTTAAGACTTTGTCTCCTGTTTGAAAATCCCTTATTTTAACTTTGGAAGGAAATCTGCTCGTCATCAAGCCTTGGTAATGTGCTGTTCTTAGATGTGCTTTAACTCTTTTCTCTTCAATCAAGTCCAACTGATTCCTAACTGCTATATTATTAGACTATTCAGAGTAGTTCTAGACTCTGTGAGATGGTAAAGTAGCTTCTATAGGAGTGATTGCATCCATCCCATATACTAGAGCAAAATGAGATTTTTGTGTGGAAGCCCGAGGAGTAGTTCAGTAGGCCCATATACGTCTTGTAAATAACTTGGCCACTTTCCTGCAAATCCTCTCAAATGTTTCTTCAACCCGAACAGAATAGTTCTATTTGCAACCTCAACCTGGCCATTTGCTTGAGGGTGGAAATGAGAAGAAAAAAATATTGAATTTCTCTTGAGGTACATAAAGCTTCCATGTCTTTATTATCAAACGGTGGCCCATTATCTGTAGTAATCTTCCGGTAAACCCCAAATTTGCAGCATATGTTAGATAAAATAAATTTAATAACTGCCTTTGAAGTGGTTCCAGCCAAAGAGCTGCCTCTATCCACTTAGAAAAATAGTCAATAATGACTATGATTGTTATACATCCACTGGATGCCATAGGAAGAGGCCCAACTAGATCCATACCCCATCTGACAAAAGGTACTAGTAAAATATAGGCTCCATAGGAACTGTTGGCACATGAATTTTATTCCCATATTTTGGTCAAGGATCACACTTTTTCACAATTTCTTTAGCATCTGCCATTATGGTTGGCCAGTGGTATCCTACTAAGAGAACCCTTCTGGTTAAGGCTTTATAGCCACAGGGTGCAAAACCTTCTCCATCCTGTAGCTCAGATTATACAACTTGGGATTCTTCAAACCCTAAACAACGTAGGAGAGGTCTGCTAAAATATTTTTTTATAAAGAACCTCTCTCAGTATCAAGAAACCACGAGCCTTGTATTTGATCGTTTTCATCACAACTTTATCCAAATGCAATATCCCATCGAAGATGTATTGGAGAAGATCATATCTCCAATCTTTAGGTTAAATAACGAGTATATTCATATTTTCTTCACTCTATTTTTCTCGATCTGTCTGTACGGATGGACAATCATGTACAAGAATCCATGGGTATGATTCAGAATACGCTATAGTTGCCAAATAGTCTGCCAGAGTGTTTTCTGATCTAGGAATGTGCTCATAGAAAATATTTTTAAAGTTTGCGGAAACTGCTTTCAACATAAGAAAGTAATTAATCAAGCGTTCTTTCTTTGCTTCAGATTGTCCCTGAGCATGGTGAATGAGAAATTGAGAATCACTAATTAACTGGACTCTCTTAGCCCCACATAGATGAGCCAACTTAAGACCAGCTATAGCTGCTTCATATTCAAACTCATTGTTAGAAGCTCTGAACCCAAAACATATGGCCTGATACATCTTGTCACCATATGGAGAATTTAAGCAAATGCAATCTCCACAACCCATAGTACTTGATTCACCATTAGTTCGAACTACCCATTCTTTCTTAGATCTATCTTCTAATTCATGTCCGGAGGATCTATCAGCATGAAATTCTACCAAGAAATTAGCCACTGACTGGGCTTTAATTGTTGTTCGAGGGGAAAAATCAATATCGTAATCACCCACCTCCACTGAACACTTGGTCATTGTGTTTGATACATCAACTTTATGAAGAACGCTTTTCAAAGGGAAAGATGTTCGAACAATAATGGAATGAGATTGGAAGTATGCTCTCATTTTTCTTGCTGCAATTACTAAGACCAACATCAATTTTTCCAATTTCAAGTATCTTCTTTCAGCAAACAACAAGCTCTTACAGATGTAATACACCGGTCGAGGGTAATTATCCACCTCTCTCACTAACACAACACTTATTGCATATTCTGATATAGCTAAATACACATAGAGCTTTCCCTCCCGAACAAGTTTGAAAAGAGTTTTGGGTGAGGATAACTGGTTTTTTATTTCAATAAAAGCCTGGTAACATTGTGGAGACCAATTGAAGTCTTTAGCATTTCTCGATACTTGGAATAATGGAGCACACTTGTCTGATGATCTTGAGATAAACCTATTAAACACAACCAATTGTCCTGTCAGCCTTTGAACTTCTTTAATATTCCGAGGAGCGTCCATTGCTAGTAAGGCATTAAGTTGATCTGGATCAGGCTGAATTCCATTTTCACTTATTCTGTACTCCAAGAACTTTCAAGATCAGACCCCAAATACACACTTCTCAGGATTCAAATTTAAATTCACAGTTTCTAATTGGAGAATGTCTCTTGAAGGTGATATATATGTGAATTTTCCTCCAAGCTTTTAACCATCATATCATCTATGTAAACCTCCATGTTTATGCCAATCTGATTAACAAAATATTTATTCACTAAACTATGATAAGTGGCCCCAAAAATTTTCAATCCGAACCACATCACCTTTTAGCAATGAAGACCTTTGTCTGTAATGAAAGTAATGTGATCTTGATCCTTCAGATCTACTTGTATCTGGTTGTACCTTGAGAAGGCATCCATGAAGGACAATAGTTTGTTTCCAGAGGTAGAATCCACCAACTGATCTATCCAAGAAACATGATAAAGATCCTTAGGGTATGCCTTATTGAGGTCAGTGAAATCAATGCACATACACCACTTACCATTATTTTTCTTGACTAACACAAGGTTGACAGTCCACAAAGGGTACTGAGATTCTTTTATATGACCCATCTTGGTTAAACGGTAAACTTCTTGGACAATCAAATCGGTTTTTTCCTTAGAATCTGTACAATTGGTGCAATAATACTACAGATTGACAACTTATGAGAAATAATATCTGCTGGCACTCCAGTGACATCACTGTTACACTATGCAAAAATATGCTGATTTTTCATTAAAAAGGATAATAACATGTGTTTTAATTCCGGTGCCAACTTAAAACCAATCTTAACGATCTTGCCTTCTGCAAGAGGGTGGGTTTCAACCCCCTCAATCGATATTATAACACTGGGAGCCTCCCTAAGGTAATCAATTTTATTCTCCTTGGCTGAAGGCTCCAATAGCTGCTAATCTTTATTAATTCTGATTGCCCAAAGAGTCTTAAGGGAAAGGGCAGTTGTATAGCATTCCCTGGCTATCTTCTGACTGCTACAGAAAACACCTACTTGTCCCTAGATAGCATACTTCAAAAATTTGTGGACCATAAAGGCCACAACATGAATTCTGGAGAGCTTAGACCTCCAAAGTATTGCATGGTAAGATGTTGGGAAATCCACCATAACAAACAGTACTCTTACCATCTTTTTAAAAGGCCCCTTGCCCATCAATACTTCTTTTTCGAACTCCTCAATCACATATGAAAAACTTCATGCGAAACCTATAATGGTTCTGTTCAAATGTTGTATAACCGAAGGGTTTCTCATCTGTTTGTAGGAGCTCAAAAACAAGATGTTTGTCAAACTACATCTATCAATCAAAATCCAGCATATATCGTTTCCCCCTATTAAAGCCCTTTTAACACCGCATCTTCATGAGGTCCTGCAATATCCCTTAGGTAATCTTTATAAACAAACTATTAATGAGGATGGGGATTAAAACTGGTAGGTAGACATTCCACCATCCAATTCGGTGGGCAAATTGTGAACATGCCTCTTCTTTGATGAAGTGGAAGGTGCAATCACTGTATCTCCTCCGAAAATAGTCAGTGATTCAAAAATGATGATTAGTCCGGAAAATGTCTTGGTTTTGTCTGTTATCACTTCGACCTGATTTCGACTCGGATCTAGATCCAGATACTCAGAGTCTACGCCAAATCTCTCAACAATTACCATTGTATCCTCTTGTGCAGACGTCCTAAGATTGTTCGAAGGACCTGACCGGGGAGTATTGGTTTGCGCATTATCCGGTTTTCTTCCCCCTTGCTTTTTAACGTAGGCCCCCAACGTGCCCCTTTCAAAGTGGTTTTGGACCACATGTTTTAAGGCTATGGAATCTTAAGTATCACAGCATATGTCATTGTGATATTGGCGGAAACGAGTGCTCCGGTTTTCTCTGGGAGACTACAACGCCTCCACGATTTCTCATTGTCTCCAGGATTGTCAGTGTGGTGAAGTACTGATGCTCCATATTTTTCCTTAACTTCTTTTTCTGCTTGTTTTATCGCTCTCAATTTGTGTTTTGGTATTGGACCGGGTCGGTGCTCAAGGCCTGGTCTAGAAGGTGGTAGTAGACTATCTATGGTCCATGTCCAGCAAGTCACTAATACTTGGTCTTATTATATCATTGTAACCAAACAAATATAACAGAATAGTATTCATGTAACCAAACAAAGTCTGTAAATCACTAACAACCTCACATTCCCAAGGTTGTTAGTGATTGTGCTTGTATATAAGCAGCAATATTCTATGTTGCTCTTTAAGGAATTGAAGAAAGCTTTACAATTACAAATTATTTGTCTTTCTCCTTCAATCTGACTTGGTATCAGAGCCACCTTCAAGCCTTCAATGACAACTTCAAATGATTCCCCATATTTTAGCTCAGACTCAATTGGATCTATCTTCTCGAACAACTCATCTTTCTTCGAAAAACATATGCACATGCATTCAATTAGCAGTGTCAATAACATTTGTCTTGATAGAAGTAACTATCTCTTATGGAAAACCATTGTTTTGCCTATGATTAAAGGTAATAAACTATGTAACTTTATCAATGGAGAAAAGATCTGTCCTCCTAAGTTTGTTACAGACACTGAGGGTACTGTCACTGACAATCCAGAGTTTGAAGAATGGATGACTAAAGATCAGCTGCTACTTGGGTGGTTGTACTCCATTATGAGCCCTAAGATAGCAACTCAGTTGATGGAAGAACAATTAGCTAAAGCTCTTTGGGAGGCTGCTGGCAAGTTGTCTGACTCACAGAATAGAGCCAAGATTACATACTACAAGTATGAGTTTCAAAGAACTCGTAAAGGAGCCTCAACAATGTTTGAGTACTTAAATAAGATGAAAATGATATATGGACATTTAATCCTAGCTGGTTGTCTAACTTCTATTGATGACTTGTTAACACAAGTTCTTGTAGGTCTTGATTCAGAATATACGCCCATTATGGTCAGTCTCGCTGATAAGGAAAGGTTGGGCTGGCTTGACTTACAAACAAGCTTGCTAACATATGAAATCAGGCTTGAGAAACTCATTAGATTACAAAATTCAGTATCTAATATCAACATCTCTAGTGCAAATGTTGCTCACATAAGTGACTCAAAGAAGCAACTCACTAACTCTAGTCAGAGAGGGTTTTTTCCTAACAACAGAGGTGCTAACAGAGGTTACAAAGACAGATCTGGGTTTAATCCTAACTATGTCACTAGAGGAAGGAGTAATTTCTACATGGGCAGAGGAGGAAGTTCTCACATAAGAAGCCAACATGTCAGATTTGGAGCAGATATGGTCATTCTGCTGTTGTTTGTTATTACAGGGATGATCCCCCAGTTATGGGCTCTACATCCTCATAGCAGTCTAGATTTGAGAGAGATCATAGTGCTCTTTTAGCCACACAAGACACTACAAGTGAATGGGTCTGGTATGCATGCAGTGATGCTAGTCACCATGTCACAGGGAGCACCAGTCAGATGACCCAGAAGTCTGAGTACTCACGTAAAAAATCCATACTTGTTGGTAGTGGTGAGAGACTTCCCATTTCCCACATTGGTCAGTCTACATTACACTCTTTAACCAGGAAACCTATTTGTTTAAAACCTATCCTTCATGTTCCTAGGATTAACAAAAATCTACTATCTGTTTTTTAACTAACCAATCACAACAATGTTTTTATAGAGTTTCATAAAAGTTTCTGTCTTGTGAAGGACAAGGCAACGTGGAGTATCCTGCTCAGAGGGAGGTCTGAAGATGAACTCTACAAGATGGATACCTTCTCTAAGTCACAACCTGATCTATATCTAGGTGTCTCCAGTGTTTTCTCTACTGTTGTATCTCATTCTGTCAAAGATGGATGGCATATGAAGCTTGGCCATCCATCTCAGAGTGTCTTAGCTACAATTCTTAGTTCATATAAGTTGAACTCTGTGTTGAGCAATACAATCACCTTTTGTGAGGCTTTCCAGTTAGGCAAGTCTCACAGTCTACCTTATTTTATTTCTGGTTCTCATGCTACAAATGTCCTTAATCTAATACATACTGATGTATGGGGCCCTCCTCATATTCAATCTATTGGTGAGTGTAAGTACTATGTGTTGTTCTTGGATGATTTCTCCAGGTACACTTGGCTATATCCCATCAGGGATAAAAGCCAAGTGTTTGAAGTATTCAAAATTTTAAAGCTCTAGTTGAAACTCAGTTTGAAAGGTCTATCAAAGCCGTTCAAAGTGACTCGGGGTGAGTTTAGGCCCTTGCTCTCACTAGCTAGGGAAAGTGGTTTCTTGCTACATAGGTCATGTCCTCATACCTCAGCCCAGAATGGCAAGGTTGAGAGAAAACATAGACATATTATGGAAATTGGGTTAACTCTTTTAGCTAAAGCTCACCTACCTTACAAATACTGGGTTGGAGCTTTTGAAACAAGTGCTTACTTAATAAACAGACTTCCTACACCTATTCTTCACAATAAGTCTCCCTTTGAAACACTTTTTCACAAAACACCTAACTACCTAATTCTGAAAACTTTTGGGTGCTCTTGTTTTCCCTGCCTAAGGCCCTACCAAACACATAAGTTTTAATTCCATTCTATAAAATGTGTCTTTCTTGGTTATACCCAAAATCATAAAGGATATAAGTGTCTCAGTTCTAGTGGTAGGGTGTTTGTCTCGAGAAATGTTGTGTTTAATGAGGAAGACTTTCCCTTTAACACTGGTTTCCTAAACACACATTAAAATGAGTCAGTTTCTAGACCCTCTGTCAATCTTTGGTTACCTAGTCTTCCTACAGGTCTTGTGACAAATGAAAAAGTATATTTTGAGGAGTCTAACTCTGAAGCTCCAACTGAACATCACACCTCATTGTGCCCTGCTCACTAGCAACAACAAAGCTCTACTCCAAGACCTTTAACTGCATATCCTAAGGTAACTAGTCTATCACACTCACAGTCTCTATCAATAGCTACTCATTGACACTCAAATCCCACAAATATTAGCAATAAACTACATTCAAAGTCTACACCTACACTGACCATGGACTTACCCTTTCCCAACCCTAATCCTTCTCCCACTTCCTACACATTACAAAAAACTCATAGCATGAAAACTAGACAGAAAAGTGGCATATCTAAACCTAAGTTACCATATGTGGGGTCTCTTGTTACTACTAATAAAGGTGTTTTTGAACCTACTCGATTCTCTGAGGCTGTTGGGCATCCTAAGTGGCAAAAGGCTATGGTGAGTGAGTATAAAGCCTTGTTGGCCAACAACACATGGTCCTTAGTACCAATGTCTGATTGTATACTTTCATTGAATGTAAGTGGGTTTATAAGGTAAAATATGGTATGGATGACTCTATTCAGAGATACAAAGCACGTTTGGTGGCTAAGGACTTTCACCAAACACCTGGTGTTGACTTCTATGAGACCTTCAATCCAGTCATTAAGGCTTCTACTGTCAAGTTAATACTCACTATTTTTGTTTCTAAGGGTTGGACAGTGAGACAACTTGATATAAACAATGCCTTCCTCAATGGAGTGTTACAAGAAACTATGTACATGACACAACCTCAGGGTTTTGTGGATTCTGATCATCCTACACATGTTTGCAAGTTACACAAAGCCATCTATGGTCTAAAACAAGCTCCTAGAGCTTGGTATTCTAAGCTAAGGGATAAACTTCTGAGTTGGGGTTTCTGCAATTCAAAAGCTGATTGCTCCTTGTTTTACTTGGTCTCCAAGGCAACTATTCTACTTATTCTGGTCTATGTAGATGATATAGTTGTGACTGGGAATGACACAGCCTGTTTAACTCAGTTCATTCACAATCTCAATGCTATCTTTGCTCTCAAAGACATGGGGCCACTCCATCTATTCCTGGGAATAGAAGTTCATCGTGACCAAAGAGGCTTCTACCTAACACAGCACAAGTACGTAGAGAACTTACTGCTTGCACAAAGGTTTTCCATGTCCAAGCTTTATCCCTTTCCCATGGTAGCTGGTACCCAGCACTCTACTCATGATGGTTCGCCTCTGGTTTGTCCTACACAGTACAGAAGCCTATTAGGAGCTTTACAGTACTTGACACACACACACACACGAACTGACATAGCAAACTTATCAGCTGAATTGATATGGTTGAAATCATTACTTACCGAGTTTCAGATTCCCCTCATTCCACCATCAATCATGTGGTGCGACAATTTAGGGGCCAGTTCTCTCGCTTCAAATTTCGTCTTTCACGCTTGCACCAACCACATCGAATTAGATGTGCACTTTCTCAGGGATCAGGTACTACAAGGCTTGGTTCAAATCCGGTATGTACCCTCGCTCGATCAAATCACCGATTCTCTCACCAAAGCTTTGCCTTCCTCTCGTTTTCTTTATATCCGCGACAAACTTGGGATTTCGGAGTCGCCGTTGCGTTTGAGGGGGGATGTTGGAGATCATGGTTTTCACAAGATCACCATTGAAGAGGTCAAGAAAGAAGAAGATGAGCTGGTCGAAGACAACTCTAAACTCAGCTCCTCACTTAGGGACTAACCCTAAACGATGCATTTGTTTGTGTTTTGGTATTGGACCGGATCGGTGCTCAAGGCCTGGTCTAGAAGGTGGTAGTAGAATATCTATGGTCCATGTCCTGCAAGTCACTAATACTTGGTCTTATTATATCATTGTAACCAAACAAATGTAACAAAATAGTATTCATGTAACCAAACAAAGTTTGTAAATCACTAACAACCTCACATGGGAATATTCCAAAGATTGTTAGTGATTGTGCTTATATATAAGTAGCAGTGTTCTATACTGCTCGGAATTGAAGAAAGCTTTACCATTACAAATTATTTGTCTTTCTCATTCTTCAATCTGACTTGGATGCATAACGAAGTACAAAAGTTATTTATAATATTTTATTTATGAATAAACAAAACTAAAATGATTAAATAATAATATAATAAAACAAAAAGAAAATGATGGCAAAATTAGCATATATATATATAGGGAATTGCTAAAAAACGGCCAAAACTGCTCCACGAAGTCGCTTATTTTCGATTTTAAAAATTACTCTGCGAAGTTATTTTTTTTGGCGATTTTACCCTTCACGAAATCCTTTAAATAGAAGAAATTACTCCGTGAAGTTATCATAATCTCTAAAAAAAATTTTGTTTTCTCTACCTTCTCTCTAGAAAAAATCACCAATTTTGGAAAACTCTAACCAATTTTCAAAATCCTAACATGTAACTTAAAATCTAAACTAAGTACAAAATTAAAACTATATTAAAATCAATTTAAACTAAGAAGGTATAAACTAAACTAATAATTTTATTTAATTAAACCTAAAGTGCAAAAGAGAAAACCCATTGCTTTCTCTCTCACCCATCTGGCTTTCTCTCAGAACCCACAAAGAAGCATGGTTTCTGTGTTTCGAATTTATTCTACTGTGTTGAGAGAAAGTAATGGGTTATGGCGACAGAAAACCCATTGCTTTCTCTCAACACAGTGGAATAAATTCGAAACACAGAAACCATGCTTTCTCTCACCTTCAACTCCTTACCCAGAAACAAAAAAAAGTAACTACACCACCACAAAGAAACGAAATCGTCGATTAACACACTAGTGTTTCGAATAATATTTTTTCAGTTCATTAATTTTTTATGTTACTGTGCACGTTCTTCGCCAAGTTATGGCGAAGAACAGGTTGTTTTCGCCAACCTGTGGCGGAAACGTAGGTCCATACGCCATCTGTATGGATTTACGGCGTGTATGCTCTTTTCTACGCCATTTAGTGGCGTACCAGAGCGTCTACACGCCACATGCGTGGCGTAGACAAGGGTTGTCACGCCAATATGTGGCGTGCGTAGTGTTTTCTTCGCCAACTTATAACGAAGAACACACAAAAACGGGTTTTTTTTTTTAAAAACTCATTTTTTTTCCAAAAATAGAGGTGAAAAGTAATGTATCTCCCCAGCATTCATGCTGGTCTGTAAGGGAACTGGTTCCGACTCAATTTTAGTCATGTTATGAAAGTTTTTAAAGAATGGGTTTATATGGTTAGAGTTTTGAGGTTTTTGGTAGTTTGGAGAAGATGATTATAGTTGGTGTTTGAAATTGTGTTTGCAACTTCATGGAGTAGTTAGAAGTCCTCAATGGCATGGGTTGTAATTAAATAAAGTTTCAAGGATCTTTTGGGCTTTTTGCCTAATGACAATTTTGTAAATATTGAAAAACAGAAACAGACAACTTCGCAGAGTAGTTTTGGCTTTTTTTAGCAATTCCCATATATATATATAAACAAAGATTCAAAATTAATTTGAAAATATGACTGAGAGTTACACAAGGTATAGAAAACTAACTATAAAATATGACCTATGTTATTAGTATATGAAACCGACATCAGACAATTCGAGTATGACCTAAAACTAGACGAGGATAATATCGGTTTATGAATATACATATAACATTCACTTGACTTTATAACATGTAAACTATAGCATGATAATCAATAATATAATATATTTTATACTAATAAATGTGTATATAATAGATTAGGACATATCATTAATATCATTAATGGATTATAAATCTTTGTATCAAAATTATGTTTTTTATTAAAAGTATTTGTAATTATTATTATAATCTATTAAAGAATAATCACCAACTAAGATATTAAAATACTTAATATTTTTAAATTTTATGATCAATATTTTCATAAAACAGATTTGATGTCATCGAATCGAATGAACCCAAATACATGATGATTATTTTATTTTTTGTAAAACTAAGTAAATAACATAACAATCTCTATTTATTGAAAAAGGATCATGATACGATTTATTGGAAAATGATTATGTATGATATACAATAATTTTTTTTATGTTATAATTAAAATCTTATATAAAATTAATACTTACATTGAAATATGATGTTGATTACAAAATGATGAAAATCAAACTCAAATTAAACATAATCGAAAAGTTTTATGTGTGTAATTTTAGGTGTTGTTCCTAATATTTTTCCTAGGGTTAGTAAATAAACACAATTTATTAAAAATTCAAATATAATTGGTTTCAATATCTAAAAAATATAAAAAAACAAATATCTTGAATATGTTAATAGTTTGGGATACTTAACTAATTATCCATATGTGTGTAATTTTAGGTGTTGTTCCTAATATTTTTTTATGTTATTAGTTAGCGATAACAAGATGACTATATATGGAAATCCCATTACACGGTTGGTGTTGTTTCTTTATATTAGATAAAAAAACTTCTATATCTCATTCAAATAAATATTATAGTTTATTAAGACATAGATGTTCGTATAAATAACATAATGGTTAAAGACGTTTACTTAAAAATTGAAAATGACAATAAAATATAGTGTTGTCGGGGAAACAACTTCCGTTCGACCGAGGAAATAACATATATAAAATTAAACGAACCTATAGAAGAACGATCTAATTACCATATCCAATACGAGCAATACATAAAATAAAACATAATAAAATCAAGCCCAAAATATATATGTAATGTGGTTCAGATCATAAAGAAAATCATAAATCCACGAGCAATAAATATTCTTTTTTAAAAAAATTGGTTACATAAAGACTCTCAAACACAATGACTCAATCATTCTTTATAACAAAAGATGACATGATTCATAAAACCCTTTATTTAGTGTTTATCTTCATCTTACTTTTCTCCTAAAAGATCATGATCTATTTGAGTATTCTACGAAATATATTGCTCACACAATTGCATTGCCATAGTCACGTCACACATTGTATAACAATGTCTTCTCTTATTTATAGATTTTGGGAAAACTCTAATTCTTCGTCAAACGCCAAAGATTAAATCCCATTAACCAATGTATGAAATAACTCATAACCCATTAATATAAAAAAATCTCATTAATAGCAAATCATAATTAATATATGTAATATAATTAATATAGAAATACCAAAATAAAAGACCCAATTAATATTGAAAACCTAACAAATAAACAACTATGCTTCGGTTCAGCCATGGTGCTACAATACAACTCGCTTCAGATTAAAGTTATGTTTCAAATCAGCTCATTTTGGGCCATCCTATTTTGGAAAACCTGCCTTGGCTCAACAACTGTCTCATTTGACACAATAGTCACAAGTATTTGACAACTTGTCTAAACCTTTAGTATCAATATACGTCTCTACAACTTCGTCATAACCCAAGCTTCAAAGAGTTTCAATAGTTCTTGCCCAGTACATGTCTTTGACATATCCAATAATGCTTATACAGTCCTATAGTAGTACATCTATTGACGAGTTACTTCTAGGCTACACCTAATAATAATTCACCTAGTCTTATAGGTAACTCCAGTATCTATTACACCCAATGTTATACTCTTTAGAGACCAGCTCACTTGCATCCCAGACTTACACAAGTTGATGTAGTTCGTGAGCTTTGAAATCAGTAATATATTAGTTAG
Organism: Limnanthes douglasii subsp. nivea; assembly: GCA_036936605.1. Lineage (NCBI taxonomy): Eukaryota > Viridiplantae > Streptophyta > Magnoliopsida > Brassicales > Limnanthaceae > Limnanthes > Limnanthes douglasii. The sequence goes on from JAUPFV010000004.1 coordinate 216,288,892, forward strand.
ATAATCTGAAATGTTTCACTCTCTCGCAATCTTAGCCTCTCATTTATCCTTCATCTTAAACTCTCATTTCAGCCGAGTTTTTACCACTTCCATCGTCCTTCTAACTTCTCCAACTATTACTATATCATCAACATAGAATACTAATATGACTTATCTCTCCATATGTGTTTCCTCATTCTAATAGACACAATTATTGTGACAAATACAAAAATATTAAATACATCTCATAAAATAATCAAATATTTTATTCAACTACCTCAACGATTGCTTGAGCCCTAAAATGGGTATTTCAACAAACACACATAATCGTCATTCCCTTCTTCAAAAATATTTTGGTTAACACATGTAAAGTGACTCTTCCAATTCATCATGCATGAAGGAACTAGTAACATTCATTTGATGACTCCAGATAAAATCTAGCAAAAATTGACAATATAACCACAATGGAGGTTTTTTCACAACCAGCAAAAATATCTCATCAAAATCGACACCTTTATTTTGCGTAATTCCCTTAGCCATGAGTTTAGCCTTGTATATGGGTAAATCAACATCAAGAATACCTGAAGTCCTCTTGAATATCCATATAGCAACCAACTAGCTTATGATCCTTTGACTACTTCATAAGAATCCAAGCGTTCAACTTCTTGAGAGATTTGAGTTCTTCTTTCATGGTTGTAAGTTTTTTATCACTGCTCTTAAGAGAATCATGATATGTTTCAGGTTCAAGAACAACTCCTTGCATTTTAATCAATAAATCATAAACAATTACATCGGCAAAACCAGACCTCTGCGGTTGTTTGCTTGGGCTTTGTGCTCTATCCATATCTAGTTGATAACTATCAAGTTTATGTTGAGTTCCCATTTAATAATCCTAAAGACCTTGAAAAACAAACCATTGGTCTGCTTCATAGTCATGCAATGGTCGAACTTCTTCTGTCTGAGCTGAAGCGGAACCAAGCCCATAATCGTTTTTAGAAAAACATCACGAGCTTCACTTTATAGAATAGATCCATCATTAACATCACATCTCTTCCCAAAAGTACTAAGTTGAGTCTCCACGACCATCTTCAATGATATTTCCTATTTACTGAAAACTGCATCTCTACTTATCAAAGAATTCTGACGTCCATATTTAAGGTACCACAAGCTATACCTTTTTAGTCTTTCTAAATAACTGAAGAACATATATTTTAACGCTCTTGTACTAAGTTTATCTTGCTTCATATGTACATAGGAAACACATCTAAATAATCTCAAATGCTCTATATTAGGTTTCTCTCCAGTCTAGGCCTCTTGAGAATAAAAAAATCACACATTGTAGATGGACTCTTGTTTATGATATATGCATCCGTTGTCAGGACTTCCCCCTAAAAACTTTGACCCATTCTAGTTGTATGAAGCATACATCTAACTCGTTCAAGTAAGGTTTGATTCACTCTCTCAACAAACTCATATTTTGGGAGTCTCACTTACAGTTTGTTGTCTAACAATGCCAAAATTTGCATAATAGCTAGTGAACTCATTATTCACATATTCCAAGCCATTATTAGTCCGAAGCTTCTTCAACATTTTTCCGGTTTGATTATGCACCAAAGTGTTCCAGTTCATAAAAGCAACAAACAATTCATATTTAGTCTTCAAAAGTATAACCTATACGTTCTTAAAATAATCATCAATTATCGACATAAAGTACCTTGCACCACCTATGATAGGCTCCCATGCTAGACTCCAAAGGTTTTAATATATCATTAGATGTCTAGTTGCTGGGCAAAAACTTCACCCTCTTGCTCTCACCGAATATATAACTTTTACAAAAGCATAGCTTCTAAACTTTCATATCATATAACAAACCTTGTTTACTTAGTTCACTAAATACTTTCTCACTTAAATGCATCAGTCAATGATGCCACAACCTGGTAAAATCATTCACAATACTAGACACTTCACTTACCATTAAAGAGCCCTCGATAACTAACAACTCATTATTTTTATTGAATTCCATAACAACAAATATAAGTAAAATATTCTTCATCTAATTACCCAATATAAATAAGGTTATGTTTAATGTTAGGTATATACCTTATAAATAAGTCATGTAGATAACTTAAGTCGTACCATTCCAATCCCTTTGACATTGTAGGACTCGTCATTCCCGATGTTGACCCTTCCACCATCACATATTCACATGTCTTCAAACTAATTATTATTAGAAGTCATGTGAAATGACGTACTCGAATTCAACACTCATTTATCATTGTACCTATTTATGCTTCCAATTATATCCAAAGGGTACTTTTGTATAACTAATTAGTAATAACAAAGAACATTGTTTAAGGATATAATTGAGAAGCTTAAGTATTAATATATATATATATATATATATAGAGAGAGAGAGAGAATAATTGGAAAACCAAAATTGCATTAACCTCTCTAAAGCTTAAAGAAGGTTTTTTTATCGTGAGATTGGACCCTTATGGGGTTATATTGTTAATATGCCAATATAGATAACCCAAGACAAAATGGATAACCCATTATGCAATATTCTACCCTATTAATTTATTAATATTAAATATACTTATGCCTTATTACATAAAATACCCTAATTATTACATATTTATTACATTGGTATTACAAAGGAAATTCCAGTATATTGGCTTATCAGTATGACTCGCGGGTCTGATAATTGAGTCATTATTAGTAACCAACTTAGTCCTAGTGGAAGTCCTTTGGGATGACTAATTTTAGAATTACTTTGGATTTAACCATCCATGGTTGATCCGAAATACCTCTGGTTGGATAGCCTTGCTTCTATCCATTATCACTTTAGAGAATGCTATTCGCTTGCACTTTACGAGGGATTTTGTTCTTGTACATGTGTCATAAAAACACTCATCCCATGAACTATGTTTTGAGTGGTGAAACATGAAACCTTTTTTAAACTGTTCCACTTCCTCATGCAAGTATCTGTTGTGGGCAACCTTTGTACTCCCCCATGTGGGTAACCGCTAGGCATGAGAGAAATTTTTATTGGGCTTTACCATCTATTCCTATAAATACACCTCCCTCTCTTACTAGTTGTTCATCCTGTAAAATTTCTACAGATATAAAGAGAAGCTCATATTTTAAGCCACCGTAAACTTTGTTTCTCATCTCAGTCACCACCATAAAAACTTTCATGGTAACAACCTCAAACCTGGTGCTACACATCCTATTCAAAGTTGTATGTTTCATATCAATAATTCCCTAGATGATTGGTTATCTATCTCAGATAAAGACGTGGCGATAAGAGAAGCTAGAAGAGTTGTTAGACTTCTAGACAAACACGAAGGGCCCAAACTCATTGTTTAAACCTTCGACTATGGAGGCAAGTTTTATTTAAAAAAGAACTCCAAATCAACTAATCCAACATCTTCTAATGTTCATTCAATGTAAAAACTTACATGTCTATACTGATTCGGTCTCAAGGAAACAACCATAACGTATATGAGAGCCATTCTATTATGATAGATTGTTCGAATAATGAAGAAAGTTCACTCATGAAGAAACCCTTGGTAGATTTGGAGAAAATAATGCACTCTCTCAATCATCAGTAGAAGAGAAAGAAAAAGTCAAACAAAAGTGCTACACCCCAGGTCATAACACCTAAACAATCGGATATAAGCGATGTTGATGTTGTTGAAAGGGTTTATGCTCATGAAACTACACACTCAGAGTTCTGGAATTAGACTACTAACCCCCGGAGAAAAATCCATGCAGCTAATTGATGAGCTAAAAAGGATGGTTAGATAAAATAAAGGCTAGTATTTCAGGCCGAAGAAGACACCAAATCTGAAAAGTGGCAAAAGTAAAGAATCAGTAGTGGAGTTACCTTCTACAGTAGAAGATATTCTAGAGCCTAATATGCAGACTATTAAGAATACATACTTGATTTCTCTTCATGAGAACAAGTATAAATATTATTATGAAGAGTAAGAATCATAGCTTTGGGCATGTTGGGAAATACCCAACATAGTAGATATACGCCTATCAAAGGCAGCGAAGATACCTCTTTATGTTTTCCGCTAGACCCTGCCATAGTTTGATATCTAAAACTAGTGAACCTGTGTCCAAGCCAGAAAAGTTCAAACTTGTGCTTCATGTTGATGGTATGAATCATCGTATCAAGGTTTTCCAAGATCGAGATGCCAATAAAACATTTTGTGACAATTACCTCGCTATAAAGGAACCCTCATATTTCCTTCAACTTTATTATTTTAGAGAACGCGTATGAAATGATGACCAACCTATTTGAGTCTGAGAAGACTCGGAAGCAACATATCTTCTTTGTGAGTGGCTGTTGGGAGAATGACAACGATATTTTGAGGACGGATAACCCAAGCTGAATCCCGAAGGAGTGGTAAAGCACAAGTAAGTTTATTTTCTTGTTGATCAGCACTGTAATTAACAATATCAACTTTCACCAACTAACACTTATTATTCCTTTGTTTTTGCAGTCATCTCGAAATTGCAACAACAACACTTGAATGCTGCAAAAGAGACTTCAAAAATTTACACCAATGAGCCAAAAAATGGTCAAATGGGTTCCATAAATGCTACACTCCAACCAACCTATTTCACAGCCATTTTAGCGCACAAAACCAGAAATCAATCTATCTTGGGAGCACCTGGTGACTCCACCGCGAACATCAGATATTGTCAAACGACTGAAGGTCTCAAATACCCAAGTTCCTATTCTCACTAGGGAAAAAGACCTAAGACATATAGTGAAAAAAATAAATCATCGGGGATGTGATGCCAAAAGAGCCAACTACAAGCGTGACAGAAAAAGAACGAACCAACAAGGCAGTATAGGAAGCAACAAATCCAATAACAGCCTAAACACAAATAACAACGCTGCCCTCGAAAATAAAAATATCATTGCATGCCTTAAAAGGTAAGCATGCTCTAAATGGTAAGCATGAGAGAAAGAAAAGTGAAAAAAGAGAGAAAGAATTTAATACAGGTTATGAAATTTTCCGAGCTGGGGTGTAACCCACCATCCATTCTATGGTTGATCAGTTTAAATTTAAATATCCGAAGAACCAGTCCCAACCCTGTCAGGAGGATTGCCGATTTAAAATCCTTGGTGAAAGAGCAAGCTCATAAAGTTTAAGATCCAGACGGGAACATGCAAAACGTATAGTTTTCTTTCAGAAGTTGTTAAAGAAGAAGAAAGCAACAAAAAAGAAAGCCGAGGCAAATACTAGGAAAATCCTTGAGGAACTGGCTTTGATAAAGAAGCAAACCGCAGTAAACAAGGAGGGTATGAGTGATGCTTATGCCGATAAATTCCTAAATTCTCTAAACTGGAGGGAAGCTAAGGTAAAATCCAATTTGGTTTTGATCTTAATTCAAGATTTCCTAAAGTTAAGCCTTGGTTCTTTTTGTGATATGGTTTCTGGAGTAGAATGCCCAGCTAAACACTCATTTGAAAATGAATTAGAATTAATGTTAGATACAGAGAGTGAATACGTTGAGTCAGATGGAAAAGAAGCTGAAGGCTAAAGTTCCAGGAGAACCATGACTAAAATAATAAAGATAAACCCAGGGATAATATGCCTTCATGGCTAATGTTATGAACCTCCTTTTTTATGTATCTCGTATTTATCTTGTATTTTTTACAAATTTCAAGTCCTTGGTCAGGGTGTTTTGTGTACTTATTCGGAATTGATAAAGATCATATTTGGTTATTTACTTTGCTTACTATATTCATTTGATGTTTTTCACTATGTCTCTGGAATATTCCTATTTAAGGGTGACCCTACCGATTCCTCATCGACCTTGACCTGTTGGTGTTGGAACCTCTTTAGATGTGACCAACTAGTGTTGGAACCATTAAACTTGACCAACCAGTGTTGGAACCATTACACTTGACCAACTAATGTTGTAACATTTTTAGATGTGACCAACTAATATTGGAACCTTTTTAAATGTGATAAACTAATGCTAGAACCTTTTTAAATGTAACCAACTAATATTGGAATATTTACATTTGACAAACTAATGTTGGAACCTTTTTAAATATGACTAGATAATGTTGGAACCTTTTAAATATGAATTTTGGGTCTGTAATATCCGGACCGATTAATAGTGAGACAAGAATATAAAAGGAAAAAATATTTTTGGAAGCCAGCTATTGCGGACACCTCATTAAAACCTCCCTGCACCACCGGAAGAAAAGATTACGTTTTCGGTTTTTACAAGTTAAAATTAACTAATTTACACATTTGTTAAACAATCATTCCAAATACAGCCTCAAATGCTCAATGTTCCAAGAGTGCCAAAATGGGTTGCTTTCTCGATCTGACAGTCGGTATGTTCTCGATCTGAAGATTCTTAAGTTGCTGACACATGGGGTAGTTCAGTAAGCCTACAATACTTAATGTAAATAATTTAACCATTTTTCGGTGGCCCCTTCCAATTATTTTCTCAACCCGTCTACTAATTCTATTTGTAACCTCTACTTGCCTGTTTTCTCGAGGACGAAAAAGGTGATGAAAAACAATGATAAATACCTCGGTAAGAACAAACTGCCTAATGCTTTTGTTTTTAAATTGAGGGCCATTATCGGTAGTAATTATTTATAGAATTCTGAATCTGTAACATATGTTAGATAAGATAAATTTGATAACGTATTTTATCTTAGTTTTGGATAACGACTCAACTTTCATCCATTTAGAAAAATAATCTACCACGAAAATAATGGTTTGGCGTCCCCTCAATGTCATAGGTAAAGGTCCGATGAGGTCTAAACCTCATCTATCGAAAGGTAATGCCTAAGATATGAATCAACTAGCATAGCTGCCACATGTATCGCATTTGCAAATCATTGGCATGTATCATATCGTCTTACTCGGTCTTTTGCATCATCCATAATAGAAGGCCAACAATACCCGACCAATAAAACCTTTTTTGTCAATGTTTTAAAGCCACAATGGGCGGAACCATCTTCATCATGCAATTTGGATACCATCATTTGGGATTTGCAAGTTTTGAGGGACCACAATAGTGTCTGGCTTAAATAATTTTTTATAAAGTATGAAACCATACGCCTCAAAGATTTGCATTTATCCAAGACTTTATCGACTAAAAATTCCCTCTGATGAGAAGATCTTTAAACTCATATCTCCAATCTTTCTCCAAACTCATTGAAATTTCAAATGCTTCTTCAATGTCTATCGTTTTCTCAGAAATTGATGTTGTTGAAGGGTTCTCTTATTCAACTATTAATGCATACCCTTAAGTATATGCAATAATATCCATAGAATCAACCAACGAATTTTTGGCTCAATGAAGATGTTTGTACTTGATGCAGTAAAAAAAGGTTGTTAATTCTACGGTTTTAGATATTTTACCAAAACTATATTTCCTTGCATCGTCCTAGCCCAATGCATGGTTAATAAAAAGGCGCGAAGCACGTATCATTCAACACAATAGATTTGAGCAAGTTGTAACCCTAACATGGCTGCTTTGTATTCTTCCTCCTTGTTAGTTGCTTTGAAACAAAAATATATTGCTTGGAAAATTACGTCTCCGATAGGGGTTACTAACTGAACCCCCGCTCCACAGCCTGAAATGCTTGAACCTCTATATGTTTGAATTATCTATTCATTTTTAGACATATCAATTTTAGAGTGAAACTCACACCAGAAATCTGCCAAGGCATGCGCTTTAATTGTTGTCTGAGGCTCAAAATAAATTTCGTAGTCTCCTAATTCCATTGACCATTTAGTCATTCTCCCAAATACATCTAGATTTTACAGCATATGTTTAGTGGAAATGAGGTTCATACCATAAGTGAATAATCATGGAAATATGGCCTCATTTTTATGCTACCACCACTAAAGCCAATGCTTAATTTTCCAACTTTAAATATATTTTTAGCATCCAATAGACTTTTACTTACGTAATAAACTAGACATGGATAATTTTTGACCTCTCTGACCAAAATTTCATTTATTACATAATCTTACACAACAATGTAAACGAATAAATTTGACCTTACTATAGGTTTAGTCAAAACTTTCGGAGAAGATAAATGTTCTTTTATTTTAGTAAAAACCTTGTAACAATCCAAAGTCCAGTTAAACCGATTTAATGTTCTTAGAATTTGAAAAAATAGTGCACATTTGTCTGAAGACCTTGATATGAACCTGTTTAAAGCCACTAACCTGCTAGTTAAAATTTGTACTTACGCGACAGACCTCAGAGGATTCATGGTAGTTAGAAGATTAAAATTTACTGGGTCAACGTTTTGTTTAATATATAACCCAATAATTTTGTGAATCGAACTGTGAAAGTATATTTTTCTAGATTCAAATTTAAGTTTATGGTCTTAAGGTGGTGAAAAGTTTTTTCTAAATTGGAGATTTTATTTTTATCTTGCATGATTTTTACTAACATATCATCATATAAAATTCAACATCCCTTATGATATGGCTAGTAAAAGCTTTGTTTAGTTTAAGATGATAAGTAGCCCCAAAATTCTTTAATCCAAATGACATCACTTTGTAACAATGCAGCCTCCCTACCCGTTATGAATATGGTGTTGTCTTGCTCCCTTAGATCCATCTGTAATTGGTTATACCGAACAAATGCATTCATAAATGATAAGAGTTTATTACCCGACGTTGAGTATATTAGCTGGTCAATTCTAGGGAAAAGGAAATGATCCTTTGGACAAGCCCTGTTTTAATCTGTAAATCCACACACATGCATTATTTTCCGTTCTTCTTCTTGAAGAGTACCGAGTTTACTGTTCACAAAGGGTATTGAGATTCTCGAATATGCCTTACTTTTGTTAGCCAATCTACCTCTTTCACAATTGCTTAGGTTGTACTGTAAGTTTATGAAAAATGACACTGAGAGGCTCCCTTATTACGTCGTTGGTACACCTGGAAAACATATGTAAATTTTTTATAATAAGGATATCAATTGTTCACTTATGATCGATGGTAATCGGGATCCAATCTTCAGAGTTTTACCACTTGGAAAAGTATAAGTTTCAATGTCCTCATCGTGTGAGAGCCCCTTTTTTAGGTGTTTGAGCAAGTATTCTTGTCAGAGACCTGAAAAACAGTCCGATGTTAGAAGTAGTTTTCAATCCGGACAGGTCTATGGGTTTACCCGGACAGATTAAGCTTCACGAATTCAAAACGGTTTTTGCCAGAGTTCGTGGGACACATGTCGTTTTCTGATTGGTTGCTCCAGCCGTTTTTTACCTTGAATTTCGAACCCACCTTCTTCGAAAAGCAACCTCTTTAATTACAAATGGTGACATCAGCGCCGTCTTTTAATCATTGCCAAACTTTTCGAATTCTCCTAGGAATCAACTTCTTTTTTCAGATTCACTATAAATTGAAACTCACTTTCTTCTGTTTTTACAATCTCTTTCATATTTACTCTGCAAATTTACTTAGAGCTTTCTCTCTCTAAAGCAAAGATTTCCTTGGTAGTTTATGTTTACAGCAAGGACTGCATTGATTAAAGGTGGTTGGCTCAACCTTTCAGAGTTGGAGAAAGCACAGAAAGTTGAGAAGGAGAGACGAATCGCAGCAGGGCTACCTTCATCACCTGTTGACAGACCAGCCGCCTCCGTTACAGAGTCAGATCGAGGTTCGTCCTCCTCTAAAGGTACTAAGCCCAAAAAGCTATTTCAATCCACCCTCTCGCCTATAGTCTCTGGTTCCTCAGTTCAGGAGTCAGCACCTGCTGTTGAGCCAGGAGTTACAGTCACAAGTGTTAGGAAACCTTCTCCTTTTATCGCTATGGGATCAGACACAGAGCACTCTCCGGAGAAGCTGGTGGTTAAGAGGACAAGCCGGTTGGTAAAAGGGAAAGCCTCCAAGAATACTCCCTCAAAATCGGGGGCAAAAAATAGCAGCTCTGGGTCCGGAGTGCCCCTCAGATCTCCCCGGGAAAGGCCATCCGGTCTAGAGGCGAGCAACCCAGTACCCCCAAGAGAGACCTCTGCCTCAGAGCCCCAGCCTGAGACTAGAGGTCAAGAAGACATTGAAAAACAGCAGTCCGGAAGCCAGGCTGTGCCAAGTTTGAGCCCTCCCCGGACCACTGCCACTGACATTCCTCCAACGATCATGGAGGAAAGAATGGAGGACTCAGTTGAAGAAGTCCCTTTTGAGTCTGAGCCATCCGGCCAGACTAGTAACACTGCTGCTGCCAGAAAAGACAAGGGTAAAGAGAAACTATGCTTGAGGCATCCGGATCTGCCGGAGTGTCTCGAAGGGAAGGTAGGGCCCTGTTTTCACAGGGTCGAACTTAAATATCTCTTGGCCTTACAGAAGACCAAGTATGATTTTATCCACACGGCCGAACTAGGTCGAATGCGCACAAAATGGGGGATCCCAGAAAACGTGAAGATAAGGATTCCCATAGATCCTGAAACCCCTATGGATTGCAAGCTAAATGAGCTGGTCATCTTCACAGAGCTCTTTAACTGGGGACTCAGATTCCCATTGGACCCGGAGATCGTCAGATATTTTCACCTGGTCAAGCTCTGCCCGAGCCAACTGAGCCCCAACGGTTGGTATACTCTGATGTCATGTATCATGGCATCTAGGCTGTCCGGGATCCCTCTCCCTATGGAAGAGTTTGCAGCAGTGGCCAACCTTTGCAAACATCACCAATTCCCCTTCTACCACTTCAATATGGGGAATGATCTCAAAGCTGTTAATGACCTGTTGGAGTCTGAAAGCAAATGGAGGAGCCAGTTTTTGTTTGTCAGTGGCGCATGGGAAAACGGACAGAAGATCAAGTCCGGAGTGAACCCAAGCCTCCTCAGAAGCAGGTGGAGGAGTGACCGTAAGTTTCATACTTCAAATCTTTGTCCATTTCTCCCTCTTTTAAGTTGGTTTAAATTAACTGGTTTCTCTTTTGTTTTAACAGAACTGCCTAAGGAGTTCGGGGACTACTTGAAGGCCGGACAGGTCACTTGTGGCAAACTCAATGCCTGGGCCGCAGAGAACTGGGGGAACCGATTCCACAGTGCCTTCACAAGTGGAAATCTGGCAAGGTCTCACCTGTGGAACACCACAGGTCGAAGAGACCTGACTTGGGAGGAGCTCACCACCCAACCTTCTCCGGACACAGTGCTCAAGAGGTCCCATGAAGCAGATGGGACACTCTTCCTGCCAGGCCGGGCCAGAGCCCCAAGTAAAATGAAGGGCAAGAAGAAAGGCCAAAAGGTGGCGAGCAGTGCTAATCCTGCTGATGCTGAGAAAGATACTCCAACAGACCCGGAGGGACCGGCTCAGAGCCAAATTGATGCTGCCCTTTTGCAGGTAGTGGAGCAAGAGTCCAAGAGGCAAGAAGCAGATATCCCAAGACCTCCAAGGGCTTCCAAGAGGAATCGCAAGCAGGAGAGTGAAGGGGTAGACCGGGCAGCCAAGAAGAAAAAGACGACTAAGGGAGATGAGCTTGCTCTCCGGGATCTGGAGCCTTCTGTCGAGGCTGACCCTTCTGACCCAACACAAGCTGAAGAGATCCCAAGAGAGTTTCATACTGATGAAGTTGAGGGGGGAGATCTCAACCTTGATGAAGTGGACATCATCGGTCTAGGTGGACTTGGTGAATATTTCCTTAGCCTTCCAAGAGATGAATTCGCAGGGCCTTACATTCCTCCGAGCAGCTCCAATACGGTCAACTTCAATGGTATGACTTTCATTGTTTCTAGTGAAAAGGACACCATAGCCCATTCCTTGCTTAGAAATGTGCAGCCAGTACTCACACTGGAGAGACAAGTCCGGGGCCAAGCAGACATCATTAAAGACCTCAATTCTGAGAAGGAAAAGCTGTCCGGAGACCTTCGCACTGCTATTGCCAACGCTGACAAGCTAAAGGAGGAAAACGAGGAGCTGAAAAAGAGTCAAGAGGAAAGCACCAAAAAGGTTGCCACTCTAGAGGAAACCGTTAAAGACCTCCAGGAGAAGCTATCCGGTGTGGAAAAAGATCTTACTGCCTCGAAAGAAGAGACCAAGGCAAAGGACAAGATCATCACCAACCTTCCTACAAACAAGATTGCTCTTGAAAATGCAGCATCCAAGGCTGCTGAGGAGAAAACTACCCTGTTAAGAGATCAAGAGGCTACGATCCAAGCCAAGATCAATGCCTATGCCAACCGGATGATCAAAAGTGAAGAGCTATTTCTTGAGAAGGTGAGGTCTGACATGGTGCTGCTTTTCCATGAAAAATTTCCGGGCAGGAACCGAGGGGACTTATGGCTTTATGTTGAGCCCGACGAGGTTCCATACCACACGATGGCTGAAGGTGACAGGTTTGGCTACTCTAGTGGCTCTTCAGTTGATGAAGAACACACTGGGGAGAGCCCAGACGAAGAGAAGGACGATCCCAAAGGCAAAAAGGTAGTCGAAGGGAAAAGCGACTTAGAGAGCAAGAAGACAGATGAAGGTGAGCCATCTTCAAAGGCTCAACCTTAACCCACAATCTTCTTTGTTTATTTTTCATTCAAACTAAAGTCCTTGGAAGGCAAAGGCACTCTTTTTGTAATAGTGTCCGGAATTTGACCGGACAGGTTTTTTGTGTTCTACTTTGACTTGTTTAAAAGTCCTTGGAAGGCCAAGACAAGTTTAAGTTATTTCATTTAATGAATATCTCTGTTTTGTGCAACCATCATCTTCTTTTATTTTAGTTTTGACAACCAGAGTTTAAGTAGCCTTTAGTTGTTGCATGGTGAGAGTTTTTATATTCTCCGGCTAGAGTTTAAATAGCCCTTAGATATTTCAGTCCGTATAGTATGACAAGGAACAAAACTTTAAACAACACTTAGAATTTTTTTTTAAGAAAGCATTGAATCTTATTTAAAAACCCGGACACCTCATTAAAACCTCTCCGTGCCACCGGGGAGGGAGGAGTATGCCCCCAAATATTTACATGGATGTTTAAACAAGTAAATATTTACACAAGTGCTATTCCAGGTACATCCGTAGATGCTCAATATTCCAAGGATGAGTTAGAACTCTGCCATCTTTGTCTTCCAACCAATAAGTTCCAGGTTTGATTCTTTCAACCACCATATACGGACCCTCCAAGGTTGGGGCCAGCTTTCCGAAGAGCTTTTCTTTAGTGTGTAAGAAGACCTTCCTTAATACTTTGTCCCCTGGTTGGAAATCCCTTCTTTTAACTTTGGAAGCAAACCTGCTCCTCATCAAGCCCTGATAGTGTGCAACTCTGAGGTGAGCCTTAACCCGTCTTTCTTCTATCAAATCAAGTTGATTTCTGATTGCCATCTCATTAGCGTGTTTGGAGAAGTTGTGAACACGAAAGGACGGGAGTGTCTTCTCTATGGGGGCTACTGCATCCATCCCATAGACCAAGGCGAAGGGTGATTCTTGTGTTGCAGCCCCAGGTGTTGTCCGGTAGGCCCACAAGACTTCTTGCAAATAACTAGGCCACTTCCCAGCAGCCCCTTCCAAATTCTTCTTTAAGCCGGACAGTATAGTTCGATTAGCCACTTCAACTTGTCCATTTGCTTGTGGGTGGAAAGGTGAAGAAAAACAATGCTGCATACCCCTCGAGGCACAGAAGCTCTCCATTTCTCTATTGTCGAACTGTGGCCCATTGTCCGTTGTTATTTTCTGTGGGACACCAAATCTGCAACATATGTTGGATATAATGAATTTTATGACAGCTTTTGACATTGTCCCTGCCAGGGGGCTGCTTCTATCCACTTCGAGAAGTAGTCTATGCCCACAATTATAGTTTTGCGCCCTCCGGACGCCACGGGGAGAGGCCCTACTAAGTCCAATCCCCATCGAGCAAAATGAATAGGCTCAGAAATTGATTATAAAGGAATGGCTGGTACGTGAATTTCATTGCTGTACCTCTGACATGGGTCACACCTCCTCACCAACTCCTTAGCATCTTTCATGATTGATGGACAATAGTAACCGGAGAGTAAAACTCTTCTTGTCAAAGCTCTAAACCCACAATGGGCTGATCCCTCACCATCATGCAATTCGGAGAGGATCATTTGTGATTCTTCATCCCCCAAGCAGCGTAGGAGAGGTTTACTGTAAGATTTCTTGTATAACACTTCTCTCAATATGATGAAACCACGAGCCTTGTGTTTCAATGTCCTGGCTTGTGACTTATCCGGGGGCACAACACCATCAGAGAGGTACTGCATAAGAGGAAATCTCCAATCTTGAGGTTGTTTTGCTTGTATTTCAAAAATCTCCTCTTCTTTACCGTTACAAAGTTGAATGGAGGGGCTTTCAAGCACATGGATCCATGGATATGACTCCGTATATGCTATGGTTGCCAATGAGTCTGCTAGCTCATTTTCTTCCCGGGGAATGTGTTCATAGACAATACTTTTAAACTTAAGCGCTTCATTTTTGAGGAGGAGTAAATATTTCACAAGTTGCTCCTTCTTGTCCTCAGACTGGCCTTGTGCATGGTGGATAATCAGTTGGGAGTCGTTTAGCAGCTTGACCCTCTTAGCCCCACAAATATAGGCCAATTTTAACCCAGCTATAGCTGCTTCATATTCGGACTCGTTATTAGATGCCTTGAAAGCAAAACAAATAGCCTGGTACATCTTGTCTCCATATGGGAAGTCAAACATACCCCTGCACCACACCCCATAGTGCTAGATCCACCATCTGTTCGGACAACCCATACTTTGTTTATCTTTTATATCAGTAGCTTGCTCCGAATCTCTGTCAGAGTGGAATTCGACCAGAAAATCAGCCACAGCTTGGGCTTTGACTGCTGTTCGGGGAGCAAAGTCTATGTCGAAGTCCCCCAACTCTACTGACCACTTAGTCATTCTGCTCGAAATGTCTGCTTTTTGAAGGACATTCTTCAAGGGAAAAGAAGTCCGGACGACGATAGGATGAGCTTGGAAATAAGGCCTCATTTTTCTGGCTGCTATCACCAAGGCCAATGCCAATTTTTCAAGTTTCAAGTAACGCTTCTCTGCATCTATCAAGCTTTTGCTGATGTAGTACACTGGATGGGGATGACTATCGACCTCTCTTACCAGCACAGCACTGATGGCACAACTTGAAACTGCCAAATATACAAAGAGAGTCTCCCCATCGACTGGTTTGAACAAAGTTTTGGGGGAGGACAGGTGTTTCTTTATTTCATTGAAAGCTTCATCACACTGCGGAGTCCAATCAAAGCCCTTTGCACCCTTCAAAGTTTGAAAGAAAGGAGCACATCTATCCGAAGACCTTGAGATAAATCTGTTTAAGGCAGCTAATCTCCCCGTTAACCGTTGTAGTTCTTTGATGTTTCGAGGAGGTTCCATCTGGAAAAGAGCATTCAGCTGGTCCGGATCGGGTTGTATTCCATGCTCACTTATGATATAGCCTAGAAACTTCCCGGACTGCACTCCGAAGACACACTTTTCAGGGTTTAACTTTAGATTTACTTTCACCAAGTTGGCAAAAGTTTCTTGGAGATCGGACAAGTGCAACTGCTCATCCATAATTTTCACCATCATATCGTCAATGTATACCTCCATATTTCTTCCAATTTGATCAGCAAATGCCTTGTTGACTAACCTCTGATAAGTAGCCCCAGCATTTTTAACCAAAGGGCATAACTTTGTAGCAATGAAGACCTCTGTCTGTGACAAATGTGGTATGCTCTTGATCCCTTGGATCTACTTGAATCTGATTGTATCCGGAGAAAGCATCCATGAAGGAAAGCAGCTTGTTCCCAGAGGTAGAGTCTACTAACTGATCAATCCGGGGGACCGGATACAAGTCTTTTGGGCAAGCTCTATTGAGGTCTGTGAAGTCAATGCACATGCGCCACTTGCCATTCTTCTTTTTCACCAAGACCGGATTGGCAGTTCACAAAGGGTATTGAGATTCCTTAATGTGCCCCATCTTCGTGAGTCTGTCAACCTCTTGTACAATGACATCAGCCTTTTCTTTGGAAAAAGCTCTTCTTTTTTGAACCACTGGAGCTACATCTCTCCGGACGGATAAGTGGTGGGATATCACCTCTGATGGAACCCCAGTTACATCAGCATTGCACCAAGCAAAAACGTGCTGATGGTCTTTCAAAAACTTCAACACCTCCTTTTTCAACACTGGTGGCATCTTGGACCCTATCTTGACACTTTTACCATCTTCCAGACAGTGCGTTTCAACCTCTTCGATTGGTATTAATACTCCGGGGGTCTCTCTGGGGTCATCAATTTCACCCTCACCCCCAGAAAGGCCCTCAAACTGCTATTGTTCATTAATACGGACTGCCCCCAGCGTTCGAGGAGCCAGGGCAGTAGCATAGCATTCTCTTGCAATCTTTTGGCTGCTCCGGACGACTCCAACCTGTCCCTGAACAGCATACTTCAAGCACTGGTGGACTGTTGAGGCCACAGCATGCATCCTAGAGAGCCAAGACCTCCCCAGAATGGCATTATAGCAAGTGGGACAATCCACCACAATAAAGAGTATTTTGACCATTTTCTTGAAAGGGCCCCTGCCCAATAACACCTCTTCTTCGAACTCTCCGATCACATCTGCTGAGCTGCCCGTGAAGCCCACAATTGACCTGTCCGAATTCTGAATTACAGCTGGGTTTTTCATTTTCTTGTAAGTGGTTAGGAAAAAGATATTGGCTGAGCTTCCAGTATCCACCAGGATTCGTCTTATGTCATTGCCCCCAATAGATGCTCCTATGACAACAGCATCCTCATGAGGACCATCAATGTTTCTTAAATCATCTTCATCAAACACAATGAAGGGAAATGAGTTTGGTGATTGATAAGATGTCATGCCTCCTTCTAGCTGGGAGGCCAAAGTATGAACATGCCTCTTCCTCGAAGAAGCAGTAGGGGCTGTCATAGTGTCCCCTCCGAAAATTGTAAGTGACTCAAAAAACGTAATGAGTCCGGAGACCGGCCTAGAACACTCCTCTATAGCACCCACTCTGTTCCGAGTTGGATCGGGATCCAAGTACTCAGATTCCATGTCAAACCTTTCAACTATAACCATGGCTCCTTCCGGAGCAGCATTACTTGGACCAACCCGGTGAGCGTTATCAGGCCTGTTACCCCCTCTTCTTTTCACATAGGCCCCCCAACTTTCCCCTTTCAATCAATTCTGAACTTCTTGTTTCAATGCTATGCAATCATCAGTGGTATGACCAATATCATTGTGATATTGGCAAAAAGAGTTGTTGCGATGCTCTCTGGGAGACTGCTGTGTTGCCGGTCTCCGGTAATGCACCTCATCTTTTGTTTTATCAAAGATAGTGGCCACGCTTTCTTTTAACTCAGCGAACCACTCCGGTTGGACCCATGGCCCTCTCTTGTTTCTGGATTGTTGACTTTGAGCTGGAGCAGCTGGCTGAGACTGAGCTTTTGCCCTACCATGCCCCTGTCCGGTTTCTCTTGCTTTGTTCCCGGACTGATTCTGATTTGGAGTTGGTGCCACTGGGGTGGATATCACCTGCCTGTGCACCCTGGTTTTCTTTGTTTCATCGACGTTTATTTGTTTGCCAACCTGATTCAGCAACCCTCCCCATGTCATGGCCTTCTTTCTGGTCACCGAATCAGCTAGATTGCCTGGGTTCAAACCCTGTCTCAGGGATGCTATTGCTACATGTTTGAAGCAATCAGCCAACCCATTCTTTGTGTTCACAAAACGGCTTATGTATTCTTTCAAGGACTCATTTGGCTCCTGGGCACAATGGATTATGGTGTCTCCATTGCCCTTCAGCTCTTTACTCCCTACAAACTGTCTTCGAAAGGCCACCCAAAACGTATCGAAATCTTTAATACAACCCTGAGGCAGGCTGTTGTACCATTTCAGAGCACTCCCCGTAAATGATTGGGAGAATGCCCTACAGAGTAGTTTATCATCGTCATCAAATTTCATCATGAAGTTCTTGAATTGCTCCAGATGGTTGTCCGGATCATTACTGTCATCGTACTTCTCTATTTTGGTGCTGTCAAACCTCTTGGGGAGGTTCCCGGACAGAATTTTAGAAGACAATGGAGATTGCCTCCAATTCCTTCCACGACTGAACACGGTACCGTCATTGGGAGTTGCAAAAATACCTGGCTCATCGTGAAAAGCGAAGGGATCCATCAACATCTTGTCCACATGCTTGCGACTATGAGATGATCCCTTCCCAATATGTCTTTTCATCTTGCCTTGTCTATCCCTTTTTCTTGAGTATTTTTTAATTTTCCTTTGCTTTTTCATGGTTCGACCCTCATCGCTGCTAGAGGATAAGGATTTTTCAACTCCATCACTATCCGAAGAGCTATCAGAAGACTCTGAGCTTGAGTCAGAACTCTCCACTGGCTTAGACCGGTGAGACTTTTTAGAACTGGCATGAGTCTTTTTAGTGCTCACTTGAGTTTTTGAAGCCTCATGCTCTCTGGGGTTATCGGTGTGATGAGCAACTGATGCTTTGGATTTTTATTTCATGCCCATCTTGGCCTTCTCAGCCCTCAGAGCTTCTATTTCACCTTTGAGCCTATCACGCTCTTCGATAGTGTACTCATCGTTCTCTCCCACAACTTCGAGCATAGCTGGTGGCACTTCTGGATTGTCCGGATTCATACGGACAGATTTTCTTAACTGGTTTTGAATGCTTGATTCAGGCACCTTCGTGCTCCCACTGTGGTCGCCAATTTGGTGTGGATAATAATCGCCTGAGGGTAGGCTAGTAATTTCAGTTGATGTTTTAAGGAAGTATGTGGGTGTTTTAAGTGTTTAGAGAGTAGAGAGATAATTAAGCAGCTTGGTAGCAGTTAATTCTCATTACCCATAGTTAATGCAGGTGGTTGGGTATTTATGATCTGATATTTGGGCCCTTATGGGCTTTCGGGTCATGTTTAATGGACCCGGGTCATGTTCAAAGACCCATGAGCTCTAAGTAGGACAACAAGTAGCTTAGTCAAGAAGTGTTTAGGTTTTTTAGTACTTTTGTCATAGTTCGAACAGTCCTATGGTCATAGTGCTCGAAGGGATCTGTCCGGTCCATGTGACCTGTCCGATCTGTCCGGTCCGGAGGCTTTGGACTGATCTGTCCCTGTCCGGGGAGCATGCTGAATTCGGACTCATCAGATATTCTTCTCTCTAAATGAGTTGTTAAACATACCACATTCTTCTTTCTTGAGTAACCAGAGGCTTCTAATATAATATCCCCATTAAAAATAGTCAACAATTCAAAGAAGTCACACAATCTCTTAACCCTTCTTTTCTTGATGGGTTCATTAATCACCAGAATACTTCTTCGGTTAGGATCAAGGTCTAAATACTCAACATCCACATCAAACTCGCTACAAGGTCCGACTATGACAATTATATTTTCTTGCTTTAGTAAAACCTCGATTATCTCTCTTAGGACCGTAGTCTAATTGCCAACTAGTACCTGCTGCCAAGCCATAAATTATGCTTTAACAAAAGTGGTCAACTTTATGTTCTTAATCAAGGTTTGGATTTCCTGCTTCAAAGCTATAAAATCCATTGTGTCATGGCCTACATCATTATGATACTTAAAAAATTGGGTATTCCGCCCTTTCTCAAACTTTTAATCGAAAGTGGTTTTTAAACTGAACAAATTTCCGCATCCAATCGAAAATATTAGCGATGATTTCCGTCAATTCAACATAGTTATTGAGTCGGGTCCATTGATCTATCATAGCTATATACTTGTGTTGATTTATGCTAGGTAGGGGATACGTTTTATTTTTTCCCTTCAAATGTAAAGTACAAGCCGTATGAGGCTGAAAGTTTTTGAACTGTTGCTGTTGATAAACCAGGGCGGAAGGCTTTGTGATCTATCTTTGTAGATGGATCAATTTTAATCTTTTTCCCTCTTTGATCTGATTCTCAACATGAGCTAGTAGATCCCTGAATGTTACAGATTGTTTCCCGGTTACCTCATCAGCCAACTATCTAAGGAGAAGCCCTTGCCTGAAAAAAGCAACATTCACTTGCTCATAACAATCATCTAGGTTATTCTTTGTTAGAACAAAATGTTTACTTTAATCTATCAAACTTTCCCCAACTAACTAGTGAGACTAGATTATTGAGTCTCTCTTCCCCACATTTCCTTACTTCCCACAAACTACCATCTAAATGTTGTTATGAATATATAATATTTTTTGATCGAATTTTGCGGAAGTTGACTATACCACTTTAGAGAACTATCTTTAAAAGTTTGAGATAAAGCTCGACACAACAACTTATCATCGTTGTCATAATTTATCATAAAGTTTTTAAACTAATTTAGATCGTTAAATAGATCTCTATTCCCATAAAACTTTCCATTTTGTATATATCAAACCGCTCTGAAAGGTGTCTGGAAAGAA
The DNA here is from genome assembly GCA_036936605.1 of Limnanthes douglasii subsp. nivea. Lineage (NCBI taxonomy): Eukaryota > Viridiplantae > Streptophyta > Magnoliopsida > Brassicales > Limnanthaceae > Limnanthes > Limnanthes douglasii. The sequence continues at coordinate 216,309,257 of JAUPFV010000004.1, forward strand.
TTACAATAGATAGTGGAGAATGCCTCTAATTATGTCCCTAACTATACATGTGGCCATCGTAGTGATTGTATAAAAACCCTGCTCGGACTAAAACACAAATTAACTGTTTTCATGGTAATTAAAACTCTGGTTCCTCGAGCCTCTTTGTAACAAAGCTGGACTTTCCCGTATTTGTACCATATTTTGCTATAATCTGGCCCTTCTTTCAACTACTAATTTATCTTTGCCCTTTGGACGCTCATGTTTATCCGATAAGTTGCGTTATTTTTTTACTCTCACTCTCGTTCCAGGATTTGGTATTGATTGACATGTCTCTTCTAATAATGCTTATCATCATACTTTATTTTATTTTTGTGATCCCTATTCAGAGATGATCCTTATTTAGAGAAGAAGAAAATCTCTTGGAATCGAACATAGAATACTCACTAGTTTATGAAGGACTATAGCGATACCTCGCCCTTTGTTCTTTTTTCAGAGAATGGTGGCTTTTGTTCAACATAAACTTCTTTTTTCATAGTTTTTCACGGTTTCATAAAGAATCATACTCGATATTTTCTCCCTTAGAACCCTCTTCTTCCCCAAGATTTTGAGTTTACGAATACACATTTCTTGGTTAAATCTCTATAGCAACTACCAGAATCTATCCCTCGATAGATTCCAACGAGGAGCTTGAAATTATTAAAGTTTTAGATGTTTGTATCTGGGTACCTGTCTAAGCTCCTGCTGTGGTGACTACATGATCCTTCCAATTATATCCGAAGAGGATTTTTGTATAACTAATTACTATAACACAATAATAGTATTTAAAGAGATAATTGGGCAGCTTGAGTATTGATGTAGAGAGATAAAGTAGTTGGAAAACCAAAATTGCATTAATTTCTCTTAAGCCTAGAAAAATGCTTTATATAATGAGTTTATGACCTTATGGGCTTATATTATTAATGAGACCATATGGATAATCCAAGCCCATATGATAACCTATTATATGATATTCTATCATATTAGTTTATTAATATTAAATATACTCAATCCTTATTACATAAGATACCGTCACTATTATTATTTATTATATTGGTATTATAAAGTAAATTTTGGTTTATTGGCTTATCAGTCTAACTCGCAGGTTGGATAATTGAGTCATTATTGGTGAGATTTATTTTCGTCTGAGGGTAAGTTTGTAATTTTTGTTTAGAGTTTTGTGGAGTTTTGTGAGTATTTAATGTTTGGATAGAATGTAGAGGGAGAATTAAGCTGCCTGGTTGTGTTTAATTTTCAGTATCCTCATTTAATGTTGGTGGTTGGGTATTTATACCCTCACATTTGGGCCTTATGGGCTTTCGGGTCGTGTTTAATAGATTTGGGTCGAGTTTGAAGACCAATTAGTTTTAAGTAAGTAAATAGGCAGCTTAGTCAAAAAGTGATTAGTGTTTTAAGTACTTTAGTTCTGTTCGGACATTGTCCGAACTGACCCTGCCCGATTCCCATTAAAGGTGGTGACTGAATCCGGACTCATCAATTATCACCTACAAGAATAAGAATTCATTTACCAATCCGCGTACTGACAATCAACAAACATTATTGCAATTTTTTTAGCTTTGGTCTTCTAATAGTTTTTGTTATTTCCCTTCTTTGGGCAATTCCCAATGATATTATCTTTCTTATTACGTACCATATAAGTTTTGAACATGTTGCAACCTCTTTGGACTTTAACTGAGAGTTTTCTCTCCTTTCTTTGAATCTTTTTTACCCAAACAATCCTTCATAGTCAGTTCGTGCCCTTTAGAATCACCTTTTAAACAGTATTCTTTCGAAAATATTTGAAGTTCAATACATTATTGAGTTCGATCATCGTAAGTTTGTCTTCACCATAGAGCATGGTCTTCATGAAGTGTTTATACTCATTTAACATAGAAATTAAAAGGATAATATCTTGGTTCTCCTCCTCCATATTCACACCAATTACATTCAAGTCAAGTTCGATTCAGTTGTAATCATATAGATTCCTTTTGATCTTTGTGTTCCTATCAATATACAACGTGTAATGATGTTGTTTTATATACAATCTGTTCGCAAGGAAATTTCCATGTAAATCACCTTCCGTCGATTCCATATCTCCAGCGTTGTAGGATCTTGTGATATCTCCAACGTGTTCGCAATTCATCTCCAAAAATCAATATGAGGGAACTATAAGCTTTATACGGTATCATAACATCAATATTTTTAGATTTATCATCGATACCAGTATCCAATATCTTATGTAATATGTAAACCTTAACCTTAATTCTCCAAAGATTAAAATAATTAGATTCATCAAACTTTTCTAGACTAAGCTTCATGAAACTCATCTTTCATGGGTTTCAGGTTTCTAGACGAGATATACTTATCTAACGTTCAAATTGACCACTAATATACTTATTTGAATATCGCTACACACTCGCTGCACCACTTGTTAGGGAAATCACTACTATTTAGTTGAGACAAGAACTGATATGAGATTAAACAAACCTATAAAAGAACAATCCAATTATCTTATCTAAGATGATGAACAAATAAAAAAAGCGTAATGAAATCAAACGATAATGTGACTGATTTAGATAACCCTTTATTCACGGGAAACATACATTTTTTTATAAATAAATAGGTTACACAAATACTCTCAAACATAAATAACTCAATCACTCTTTGTAACAAAAGATAATGTGATTCACAAAACCCTTTATTCAATGTTTGTCTCTCATCCCACTTATCTCTCAAAATACCTAAAGCTATTTCACTCTTCTACGAAATATGATGCTCACATAATTACACCGCCACAATCACACTACACATTGTATACAATATCCTATATTATTTATTGGTTTCGAGAAAATATTAATTCTACATCATATGCTCCATATTAAAGTTCATTAATTAATAATTGAAATAGCCTATACTCCATTAATATAGAAAATCTCATAAATAAAAAATCTTAATTAATATAGATAGTGTAATTAATATCAGAATTCCAAAATAAGAGGGCTATTAATATAAGAGACCTATAAAATATAGAAATTTTCTTCAGATCTAGTTGTGGTGCTACGATTCACCTTGTTTCGGAAGAGAGTGGTGCTTTAGATCATTAGCTACAAATAGTTTCAGATAGTTTTAAAATTTCTTGACTTATACATGGTGAGGTTTATTTTTGTTTCATGGTAATTTTGTCCAGAGTTTTGTGGTATTTTAAAGGTATTTAATGTTTGGATAGAGTGTAGAGGGAGAATTGAGCTGTCTGGTTGTATTTAATTTTCATTACCCTCATTTAATGTAGGTGGTTGGGTATTTATACCTTTATCTTTGGGCCACATGGGCTTTCGGGTTGTGTTAAATGGATTCGGGTCGAGTTTAAAGACCCATTAGTTTTAAGTAAACAAGTAATCAGCTTAGTCATGAAGTGATTAAGTTTTTAATACTTTAGTTCTGTTCAGACGGTCTAGTAAGTGAAGGTTGTCCGAATCGTCCCTGTCCGGTTGGGAGGATGATGTCCGAATTGCCCTTGTCCGGTTCTTATAAAGAGTGGTGACCAAATCCGGACTCATCATCCATGACAACCGATCTATTTAATCTACTTGTTTTTCCTTTATTAAAAATGACAAGCGCAGTACCAAATTATGAGATCTTCGGGAAAGTTCATCAACTGACGAGTTGGTAGACACGATACTTAAGCTCAGCAGTACAAAATTTTCAGTTTTAAACTGATCTACATACTTATCCCGGCCCTTGATGTATTTTTCAGTTCTAAACCGATCTACACACTTATACTGACCCTTGATGGGTTTTTTCAGTTTCAAACTGATCTACATACTTATACCAAACCTTGATGGGCTTTTCAGTTTTAAACTGATCTACATATTTTTCCCAAACCTTAAGGGTTTTTCAGTTTTGAACCGGTCTACATATTTGTCCCGAACTCTAAGGGATTATTCAGTTCTAAACTGATCTACACATTTATCCCAAACTCTATGGGATTTTTCAGTGCTAAACTAATCTACATTTTTATCCCGAACATTAAGAGATTTTTCAGTTCTAAGCCAGCCTACATATTATCTCAAGCTTTAAGGGAATTCATAGCAAACAAAAATACAGTAAAAGCCCCAATAATTGCGAATTAATGCACTAAAGAACCGCGGTCTACATAATCGCCTTTGAGATACGCAGTGATAATAGTCATTTGGGACACAGATTACAAAAATAGCTTAAAATTATAAACAAGCATGCCTACAAAGGCGGCAGATACCAAAATCACATAAAACACAACTCCGTTGAGATTGTCATACGTCTTCACCCTCAGGATCATTGCCAGACATACTCGCATCATCATTTTCTTCATCTTCACAAATAACATCGGGTGGACGATCTTCTTCGGGAACATCCAATCACATCGACCCCAAAGGAAGGTCGGGAAATTGACTAAGGAATTTTAGAACGTAGGTGGCCTTATCATTAGCCACTTCTCGTTCCATCATCTTTTTGCAAGAGGCATCAAAACGGCTGTTTTCCTCTTTGCTTTGGACCCGAAGTTCGTCAATATCCTTTGTCTTCTTTACCACAAAGTGGAGGATAAATTGGTTCTGGAGTTTCTGAGCAGCAAGGTTACGACCTTTATCATCGCGATCCTTCTTGACTTGTGAAAGGGAATTACTCATGGATACAAATTTTGCCCAAAGGGCTGTCGACTCCGCCTCAGATTTTGTCGCCCTTTCTTCAACATCTTTGGCCTTCTTCTCCAGATGCTTTTGATTATCATCTTGTTCCTTTAGCTTTTTATCCAAATCAACTAGACGTTTGTCAGCCTCTGACAAGTCGTGGCTCAGCTGTCCTGACCGCCTCTCTTTCATAGTTAGCGACACAATCATACTATACAATGACAAAGAAAGGACATCAGAACATTCTAAAATAAAATACTTTGTGCTCCCGGGCACAAAGAGCATAGGCACACCTACCCCACTCGATGAAGCTCTTGGTACAACATTTTCTCCACCAAAAGGGTTAGCTAGCATCTTCTCTAGAGCAAACTCTCCCATTTCCTCTTCATCAACAATCACCACGATAATTGTGTTTTCCGATGTGGGCAGCTCTGGTACAATAGGGTCAGCAAATTTAGCACCCTCTTTGTATTGTTCAAAGAAATACAACCTGGGGGATTTAGAAAGACCGGTCATTGCAATGTACTCATCCATTGGCATACGATGAGCGGATAGTTTAGAGGACATTATGCAGGACATCAGCGTATACCAAACGTTGGGGGTCAGTCGGGATAGACAAAGGACAAGAATTTCAAAATATCTCACAATGTTGGGATCCAGAGGAAGTCTAAGACCCCAATTGAAGAGGTCGGTAAAGATAATTATCTCTTGACTTCAGACATACAATGACGTCTCCCCAGGAATGGGAAAACGGACAGTCACATTATTTGGTATGCCCCATCTAACCTCTCGCTCATGCATTTACTTCTGGTTGTAGTACAGATATTTACCAGTGAACTTGAGTAATAATATTGTCCCTGGATAAACCGTTTAGTAACTGGTTGTAACCGCATCAATCTCGGGCGGAAGAGGCTCTTCGTTTTGAGTGGCATTGACAACAACTTCACCTTCAACAATAACCTCTTCTCTTTCCCAATAACCTTGTTCGATGTCATTATCAAGTAACAAACCCGGAGCTTGATCGTCAACAACCAATTATTTTTCAACGCCAACAAGATCGTTTTTCTCTAGAATGGTTGGCCGGGCTGTAATAGTAGCCTTTGCTATATCAGTACCCTTTTGCCACAGGAGGGCATCTTCATTGGCACAAATTTTAGTGAGAGATGTAGGGATTCTCTCTTTATGCATCGTGTCCTCCATTGGAACTCCGACATGATCGACCGCAACCAAAGCCGAGTTGACAAAGCTTGAAGTACTACCGAAGCTTTTTTTTTGACGCTCAACGTCCCGTTGAACGACCCCCTGATGAAGGGCAGCAGTATTGCAATCGGTTCGAATGCCAACTATTTTGTAAAGAAAGATATAACATTTCTTATGATGACCTGGTCGAGAGAGTACGATACATCGGTGTAAAAGATTGAGTGAGATCTTTTTATTTATTGTCTTAAAATAAGTCCCTTATTAAATTAAGACATTCTAACGCCTTTAATTTAGAAGACCAGATTTTTTTTAACATTGATGATAACCCAGTGGAGGGAACTTTCACGAGCAATCAAACTAGGAATTTCTAAGGATTCCCAGCTCCCAGCCCTAATAAATAAGGAGAAGGCTTGGATTACTTAGTGTTGCGCGCCTAAGAGGGCAACGCGCTTGGAGATGCAGATGAGCTATTATCGCCCAACCTCCTAACCTAATGTGGCACCGGATTCAGACCGGGACTGAGTTCATAATGGGGCAAAGTTGCTCCAGGTAAAGATTTATGTCGATCGAACGACCCTTTACACTTATAAGCTTCAACTCAAAATGAGAAGGAAAGCTTCAGGATCAGGGGCTGAGAGATGAAAGAATAAGTGCCACAGCTCGAGTTGATAGACTGAGGAGGTGCTGGGATATCAAACAGATTGGACCGGGTTAGGATTTGACACTCGCCCGACCCTAATGTAAGAAGTAGGAGCATGCATTTCCCTCTCGATGAAAATGGCGGGTTTTTTGCTCGATGAGTGAAAGAAAGATAGCTACATCTTTCCCTGGAGGTCATCATTTTTTCACGCAATTCAGAATGTTTATGATTTTGATCTATCAAAGAATCATCCAAACGTTTGATTCACACATGATAAACTTTTGATAAAAAATATTTTGAAACTCGCTTACACCCGGAGAGACTAGATTTACTTATTGCTTACTCACTTTAGGACTGAATTGCGATACGTTTTGCCAATCATTAAATCCTATAAAAGAGCGTTCGGATGTATTATGTAAATTCTTTTTGTTTTGGTTCGTTGGACCAATTTAGGCAAAGAGGAAGCACTAGAATCACCTATGACAAGAAATTGAGATCTAGAATTTTTTGACAAAAGAGCGTCAGTACCAGAAGGGCCGAAAATATCACCAGCGGGAGTCGCTAAATTAGATGACACCTTTCCTGAAGGGATGGGTGAAGTACTAGGAGTAGGCAAACTTAAAAAAATAAGGATTGGATCCTGGGCCTGATCGGAAAGGAATTCATGATTTGGAGGGTTTTCTCTGTGTAACAGTGGAGACCGAACATGGCCGTGAGGAACGAGAATGGCCGATTGAAGGTCTTTGGCAGAATCCCAAATCAATTTGCAGCTCTGTACTCCGCAGCTCGTTCAGTAATACTCGCGTAATCTATAAACCCAAAACAAATTTCTTTTTCGGTTTGGGCTTTCGATTTCTCTTCAGGACGTTTTTTCTCATAAACACAAGGCTGATTCTCTCCCGAGAACTGGCAAAGTTGGGACTTTCTGTCACTAAAATTATTTTTAGAACTAGATAGTGAATGAGAGGAGAAGGTATAACTAGAGAACATTTGCGTGGAAATATGCGCGGTCAGACACGCTTCGAATAAAAGGATGACACATGGCAATTCTCAACAGCTACGATGGGGCTAGAAAATGATTAGTGTAGTTCAGTAGGCGTGCGAGGGTGTCGAAGTATACGTGGCACTAAAAAAAATCGACACATGTACCAACACGAAGAAACACGACATATCACCGTTTGAGTGGGCTGGAAAGGCGTTTTAAAATTGGATAAGGCCCATCAGAATAAAAACTCAGTGAAGTAGAGGCCTAGAGGTAAAAACCAAAAAATTGACAATAAAGAGTTGTCAAACACCATGAGTAAAGCGATAGGGTCTGACGAAGATTCAACACCCGTGCGGGCCATTAGCCACGGGAATGTGAGACCAAAACCCACTTATGTAGAATAGACAAACCCGAAGCTCTTCCTATACTAAGTCAGACCCGACGGGATAACAAATCAAAAGTGACTCCATCCAAGGTATAACAGTTCTCACTCCCACGCTCGTGAAGACTGGGGGGCTACTTATGAGGTAATAAACTGCGATGCTCGCTTATTGGGTCGACAATGAATAAATAAAATAAATGTATTTAACTAACTATTAATTTGTAACAATAATTGGAGGAAAATAAAACCCCAAATATTAAATCGGCGGTAAGTAAGAGACTAAAATATAAAAATAAATGTTGAAATAAAAGGACCACAAAGAAATATGGGAGGGAGACCACCTCACCTACTATACAAGCAACCCCTTTTTTCCAGGGAATATGGGCATTAAATAATATACTTTCTCTTTCTATATTCTCTCTATACTCTTTATCCATCAGTCACATCAAACCCTAAATCCAAGATTCCAACTTTATCCACTTTTAGTTTTATCACCTATTACATTAAATATTTTTTTACATGAGTAAATGGGCATAAAGTCACGGCATATACAAAGTTTCTTACATGATCTTCTTTATAATACTAGGGCTCAAACATATTAAATACCGAGCTCAATATATGTTATGGTTCGGGCCTGATAAAAATCTAGCCCATACCGTATCAAACCTTGTTTATGGAAAATCTATATTTTATCAAAATTAAAATAGTACAACGAACAAGTAGCGTACTACTAGATTTCATGGTGCATTTTTCTGAATAAATATTTTAGTGTTGTTAAGTCGACCTGAGCACACGGAACCCCCATATATGCATGTAGGAAATCATGACCCTAAATATGCATGAGCCTGTTAATACGAGCTAAATTTGTACCATGCCCGACCTCGAATATATGCTGAGCTCATCATATACTAGGCCTGACCCCTAATAGTATTAAGGAGCTCGTTCAAACACCTCTATATGTACCGCGATCGAGCCTTGGTTTATAAAAGGTTTAGGAACGGGTTTAGTGCAATTAACTGTACCAATCCTAAATGTAATATAAAATACAAACATAAATCAACACGAGGAACTCGGGGAGATACAACTCTTGTACACAAACACATCCATTTATACACATGAACTAGCTTAGAATAATAGTAATAATTGTTTGGATTTCATTCAAGTAGCCCAAATAATATTCAACACAATCATTGGTGTCGTACGTAGAAAACGAAAGCTTCCCACAATACTTTTTATCCAAAAACCAAACCAAAACTCTTTCTAACCATCATAAGATAAATACAATGTGATATTTACCATGTGAGGGCCATCGACCCTTCACAACCCGTTCATTGTGCATATTTTACCGAACGTTGTCGTTGCCACCGTGCTAAAACTTATCGCAGATTCAATAACGTGAACTTCACTATCCATCAACTAACTCTAAGCTAAGACCTTCACATGCTTTGGTCATGTCGCCGTATCAGAACCATATTCAGCCATTACAAAACCGCCGCACAAAACCTTACCACTACCACCGCAGTGCAAATTCTGATTCATTCCACCACCGTAGTCGCTCAAACTCCCACGGTTGATGCACCGCACGCAGCCACCGCCTCTCGGGTGGAATATATAGTGACTTCAAACAACAAGTGCATGATATGCACCAAACTCACGTGAGAATATTCGGCCATCAAATGACTTATCATTGTCATAAGAACGACAGAGATGTCTCGTCCATTTTCATTATGTGCTACAATCCAACGACTGATCCCTTGTCACATGCTTAATACTTGTCATACTGCGAACCCAAAGAACATCACTTGCGAGAGAAACTAGTTGAGATAAACGTGCAATGTCGTGATACGAGGAAAAATCAAGTGATAACCGTGTTTGTCGTCAGTTCATCCACAAAGTCGATCTTTTGTGTGTCATCTATTAAAATCAGGATTTTTGGTAATTCAAGCCAGACATGTAAGTGGGAAAGAGCCGATCAGGTGACGCGGCCGAATACCCAAACATCTCAAGCAAGGGAAGCAGGGTTTGAGGTATCATCTGGCAGCACCGGCGTGCAATGTTACTCAAAAACCAATTGGAAGCATTTATTTACGAATTCTGAGCCAACCAAAGCTAAGATCCGCAACAGTTTGTCTAATTGGGAAGGGAACTAAATATCAGAGGCTCAAGATTATCCGAGGCGATCGTTTTTCCCTTGGCAACTAAGGCTTTTTTCGCATTTCTCGAAGCTCGTCTTTGGTAATGGTATTCCTTCTTGGAGAAAATCAAGGACTCCTGGTTGCTGTTATCGAAGGAGTGGCTGGAAGGCTTGATCCAGAGTTGTCGATTTTTAGAAGAGGAATTTCCACTATTACAGCCAAAGGGGGCTCTAGGGTTGCTGAGGGAGTTCCTTTGGCGCGCTTGCGCTCTTCGGATTTTTCTTGTCCTTATGGTGCATTTTCCTCTTCCTAGACGAATGTTTATGATGTTTATCTTTACCCATTGGTTCGAGGGTGTTGAGATCAGACACTTGGTGTTGTTGCGAAATTTCGAAGGGTATGATAGCAACAAAGTTTTCCGATAGGGGCCAAGAACCGTAAAACATGGTGACAAATGGTTGGGGTTGAGGCTCAATGTATTCACCAGCAGCAAATCTCTCTTGGAATTTTTTACTAATCAAAAGCCACTCTGGAATCCGACGAGGTTTATAAGCCAGCTTTATCTCTCTAGAGTTTTTGGAATGAAAAGTTTGGAATGATAGTGAATGAGATCAATATTTATAGAGGGAGATGGGCTTTTAGGGTAAGTTAGGCCTGGGGACATTTTCCTTTGTTTGCCTAGGGGCATTATAGGTAATATAAGTTTAATTCTTTTGAGTCACAAAACGAGGGAGAAGATGAAGAGGCAATCCAATGATGAAAAATGTTAGGAACTGGGAAAAGATATCTCAAGAGATTTGCTGATAAATAATTACGACTATTGACGTCATAAATTATTGGATCCAATCCTTGCAATTTATTAGCCTAATATGGGAGGCTATATTCTGTTGTTACAGTTAATTCCGATGAACGATATTAATGAGGCATGGTTCAAGTTTTGCTAAAACATTACAAGGATTGGGGGGCTACTGATTAGTATGGCAGTCCCAAATATTCCAAACAACGTAGGAAACATCCAAGTTGATTATTACAAAAATTCATGATCTATTAGGTCATGCAACTCTGTGACAACGAAAAGTCAAAATTGTTGTTGATGAGGAAGAATAAAAGACAAGGGCCAAATTGTAAAGAAGAAACTTGACAGGAGAAAATAACAAAGGAAAAGCATGATAGGAGGAAAATGTATAGAAATAAATGTGTAAGGGCGAAAATGTATATATCATAAAGACATAGCCAAAATAGGAAGAAAGCAAAAAGCAGAGACCAAAAGATGTAATTAGACCATATTAAAGCGTGTGGGGTCCGCAATTGTACTATAAAAGGACCACACACGCTTCACAAATCCCGAGATGAATAGTACGAGACTTTCTCTCTCTACGTTGTTTAGCAAGTAACACTTTCTCTCTCTAGATCTCACACTGAAACAAATCTCTATCACAAAATCCTCTATCAACAAATCTTCGCATAACAAAATCACCATTGGACTACCTTTTAACTCTTCAGTGGCGCCGTCTGTGGGAAACAAAAATCGCTCTGTCGATAATCACTCCCTGGAAATAATTCCTGTTCCGAGAAGAACCATGGAAGGTCGAGGGGATGATTTGATCAATCATTGCGAGGAAAACATGGAGGCGGATGATTTTCAGAACGACTTGGAATCCGAAGGAGAAGGAGGTCGGCGAGTCGAGAACATTTTCGATGACTCCGCCCTCTTGGCTCAGAGGAATGAACTGCTGTTGGAAATCGAGAGGTTGAAGGCGGAGAAGGAAGCCGCAGAGAAAAATGTTCGATCTGAGATAAGGAGAGAACCCGTCGATGAAAGGGAGGAGCGCGGCGTTGAAATTCGTCCCAGAAAGAGAGATGACAGATATCGGAGGCGTGAGCGCCGTCTCCGAGGAGGAGAGAGAAATACCGTTCGAACTCGGCTACTTCAAGCGACTACTCGCGGTATAGTATTTCTGAATCATCTCCTCGGAGATACCACAGGAGGAAAAAGCGTGATCATAGGCAAACTGATCTCCGACGGGGAAGGAGTTCGGAGAGGAAATCCTCGCGGGAAAAAAGTCGCCACGATCGAGTTGGCGATCGATCTCATGAACAAGCAAAGGGCCCTGGAAAGAATGACATGGGCCCTCAAAATTCAGAATGGCAGCAGCAATATACTTTGCCCTCCGAGGAGGGGTTGTACTTCTCAAATAAGGACAATCTGAGATCCAACATTTATCGTACGAGACACAATTGGAGGGCTTCTCCGCTCTCCTCGGAGATTCTAGTGGGGAACCTCCCAAAGCATTTTGACATTTCGAAGCTAGAAAAGTTCGACGGGACACAGGACCCGGACAATCACATCGAGCAGTTTAAGAATTTTATCATCAATTTCGACGACGATGATAAGCTTCTCTGCAGAGCATTCTCTCAGACCTTCAAGGGAGTGGCATCTAAGTGGTACAACAGGCTACCTCAGGGCTCTATTAAAAACTTTGACATGTTCTGGAACATCTTCAAACAACACTTCGTGGGGAGCAAGAAGTTCCGGGCCAACGGAGACACCATAATCTACTGTCGACAAAAAGTGGGGGAGAGCCTAAAAAATTATACCAATCGCTTTGTCAAGACCAAAACGGATATGGACTGTAAGGACTCGGTGGCGCTTGCAGCGTTCAGGATGGGTTTGCTCCCCGGGTTGTTAAAAGATACAGTGGCAGAAAGTCAGGCGATGACCTTCGGAGCATTATTAGATCAAGTTGAGAAGAGAATCTCGGTGGAAGAAACCCAGGCCTCGGAGAAGGGGTCAGGAGAGCAGCTGGACCATAACCAATTCCAAAGGACTGAGCCAAGCGCCCAGGGCCCTCGGTCGAATGTTCAAGCTAAAAACACGGGTCAGTACCCTCCGAGACAAAAGTCGAACCAACAATACTATGGCAATCAACAAAACTACAACCAAGGAGGAAGATTCATGTCGAACAAATGGGTTCGACCAGATTATTTTGCGGAGTTGACGGAGAATGTTGCTGCAATATTTGATAAAGCTAAATCGTCGGTCACGTTCAGAAAGCCATTTCCCATACAGACGCCGAGGGAAAGCAGAAGCGTCAACAAATATTGCAAGTATCATGAGGATGTAGGGCATGACACCAAAGATTGCATAGCTTTGAAGAAGGAGGTGCAGGCCCTGATCGAGAATGGAATGTTGTTGGAGTACGTCAAAAAGCACTCCCAAAAAAATGCCGTGGTGAAAGCTGTCACAAAGAATACTGACACAGCCATGGTAATTTCCGAGGGCGTCGACGATTTCGACATCGAGCAAGAATATTTGGACCCTAAAGTGGGGAAGAACAATGTCAACCTGGTAGAGGAAGAAATTCCGAAGGGAAGAGTGGACAGTCTGTGTGCATTTTTCGATTCTCTGGCAATTTTTGGGGGAGACACTATCGCGGGAAATTCTAACAGTTCTCGCAAAAGGCACATGGTCAACTTGACCACCGAGATTGAAGCGGGAGTCTCCGCGCAAATGCATCGCTCGCCTTCTCCAATTATTTGTTTCGATGATGATGACATGCAGAATGTTGCAGGCCCTCACGAGGACGCTGTAGTGATCGCGGCGGGTATCGCGGGGGATCAGCTTCAGAAAATACTCATCGATACTGGGAGCTCGGCGAACATCTTGTTTATGAGTACTTACCGCCGCATCTCTGACCCACCGGTTATCCGAAGGTCCGACCGGACAATAGTGGGCTTTACTGGTGCCACAGCAGTTGTAGTGGGAGAATTTCAGTGTATGGTTGAGCTGGGCCGTGGACCGTTCAAAAAGGAGGTAGAGGTACTCTTTATTGTGGTTGACGCGCCGACATCCTATAATGCTATCTTGGGTCGCTCTTGGTTATCCCGGATGCACGGCGTAATCTCTACGGTGCATCAATGCCTAAAATACGTGATCGGAAACAATATTGGGACAGCCCGAAGTAGCCAGAAGATGGCACGAGAATGTTACCAGGTCGCCCTATCCTCTAAGGGGGTTCGAGGGGGGTTATCTGACCCAGCATAGCAATTAAAGGGGGCCCTCCCCGAGGTCATCCCATGTGATGATCCAAGGGAGGCCCCCGGATTTCAGGTCCCAGAGGACGACTCTGCGACACACGAATTTGAGACTGGCAAAGTTCTAAAAATAGGGGTCCACCTCTCTCCGGAATTTAAAGAAAAGTTAATTGCTTTCTTATCTGATAAACTTGATATGTTTGCTTGGTGTGCACAGGATGTCACTGGTGTGCCGGCGGAAATCATGTGTCACAAACTCGCGATACGATTAGATGTCCGACCAATAGTCCAGAAAAGAAGGCCTGTCTCTCCGGAAAAGGCCTCAGCGATTTTGTTGGAGGTCGAACGACTGTTGAGCATAGGTCATATTCGCGAGTCGCATTATCCCATATGGGCGTCCAATCCGGTGTTGGTGAGAAAGAAAAATGGCAAGTGGAGAATGTGTATTGACTTTACAGATTTGAACAGAGCTTGCCCTAAGGATCCGTTTCCTGTGCCTCGCATTGATCAATTAGTGGACTCTACCTCCGGAAATCGATTGTTATCTTTTATGGACGCTTATTCGGGGTACAACCAAATTTGATTGGCTGCCAACGATGAGGAAAACACTTCTTTTATTACTAGATGAGGTTTATATTGCTATAAGGTCATGCCGTTCGGGTTGAAAAACGCGGGGGCAACTTATCAGCGTCTGGTTAATAAGACTTTCGAAGGACAGATTGGGCGAAACATGGAAGCATATATCGACGATATGTTAGTCAAAAGTGAGCGAGACGAAGATCATTTTGCTGACTTAGCAGAGACATTCCACAATTTAAGCAGGGTCAATCTCAAACTCAATCCGGAGAAGTGCATTTTTGGGGTAAGGTCAGGGAAATTCCTCGAATACATGATCAGCGAAAAAGGCATCGAGGCTGACCCCGAGCAGCTAAAAGTCCTGATCTCCATGAATCCCCCCCGAAATATTAAAGAAGTCCAAATTCTGACAGAACGATTGGCTGCTCTGAATTGGTTCATTTCCCGCTCGTCGGATAAGTGTGCCCCGTTCTTTAAAGTATTGCGGAATGCGAAGCATTTTTGTTGGACTGAAGAATGTTCGACCTCTTTTCGAAAAATTCAAGAGTATCTGGCCTCTCTGGAAATCTTAACTAAACCTGTGGTCGGGGAGACATTAATTGTCTACGTGGCAGTATCCGAATGTGCTGTCAGTGCCATTCTCCTCCGCGAAGATGATTCTCTTCTAAGGCCAATTTATTATGTCAGTAAGAGTTTGCTGGACGCCGAGAAGCGATATCTTACTTTGGAGAAGGTAGCTTTAGCGTTGGTGACGGCGGCGCGAAAGATGAGGCCTTATTTCCAAGCTCATCTAATTGTTGTTTGGACGACTTTTCCTTTGAAGAGTCTATTACAGAGGCCAGACATCTCTGGTAGGATGACTAAGTGGTCCGTGGAGCTGGGAGACTTCGACATAACGTTTGAGCCTCGAACGGCGATAAAGGCACAAGTTTTAGCGGATTTTCTGGTTGAGTTCCATTCAGACAGAGAAGAGCAGGAAGAACATAACGCGGTTGTCGAAAAGGAATGGGTAATACAGACGGATGGCGGGTCAAATATTTCAGGCAGTGGGGCAGGCGTCCAGTTGATAGCCCCGCAAGGGGTAGCTATGTTCCAAGCCATTCGTTTCGGTTTCAAGGCTACGAATAATGAAGCTGAGTATGAAGCTGCTTTAGCGGGCTTACGATTGGCTCAAATATGTGGTGCTCGACGAGTAAAATTGATCAGTGACTCTCAGTTGGTGATAAATCAAGCTTCCGGGGAGTCCGAGGCCAGGAAGGAATCGCTGATACAGTATTTGAAGCTGATGAAAAATTTGGCATCTGAATTTGAGGGAGTTAAGTTCGAGCATGTTCGAAGAGAATTAAATGTCGTCCCGGATTCTCTCGCCTCCGCTTCACGAACAGAAGGATATCCGTGGGTGTTGGTTCAGGCATGCCCTTCGATCTCGATTGGCGAAGAGCATGCAGTTAATATCTCGGAGGAAAGCCATGTGGTTACGCCTGATTGGAGAGCCGCTCTCATTGATTTTTTAGCTCATAACATTTTGCCCGTCGACAAACATGAAGCCAGAAAAGTTAGATTCAAATCTCACGGTTATATTTTGTTGGGAGGATTATTATATAAAAGATCTTTGAGTCGGCCCTTATTAAGGTGTTAGAGTTGCTTTGAATCACAAATTATCCTCTCCGAGTTACACGATGGTGAAGGGTCTGCTCATTGTGGATATAAGGCTCTAATCCGTAGGGTATTCTTGGCAGGCTATTATTGGCCAACTATCACGGCCGACGCAAAAGATTTGGTCAAACGTTGCGACACGTGCCAACGCTATACCAATGTAATTCACAAACCTGGGGTATTGATGGAAAGCATATTGGAGGCAGTTCCGTTTGACAGGTGGGGCATTGATTTGGTTGGGCCTTTACCCATGGCTTCTGGGGGTAGGCAGACAATAATTGTGGCCGTCGACTATTTTTCTAAGTGGGTGGAAGCTGAGCCGCTCGCGGGAACAAAGGCGAAAGACGTAATCAAATTTGTTCTATCTAATATTTGTTGTCGTTTTGGTGTACCATTGCAGATTACCACGGACAACGGGCCTCAATTTGATAACAAAGAATTCCAGAGCTTCGGTGTATCAAGGGGCATACGACAATGTTTTTCGGCACCATTTCATCCTCAGGAAAATGGGCAGGTGGAAGTAACTAATCGTACTATCCTCGACGGTTTGAAAAAGAATTTGGAAGGCAAAGCGGGGAAATGGCCCGACTATTTACAGGAGGTGTTGTGGGCATACCGAACAACCCCCCGAACGGCCACCGCTGTGTCTCCATTTGCCTTAGTCTATGGGATGGATGCCGTGGTCCCTCCGGAGATCCTTTTCCCTTCACATCGAATAGCAACTTATGACTCAGACACAAATGACCAGAGCAGAGCATTGGCTTTAGACTTGGTTGAGGAAAAGAGACAGCGGGCACAGCTGACTTCCCTCCACTATCAAACTCTTATGAGGAGTCGATATGCATCAAAAGTAAAACATAGAGACTTTCAGGAGGGAGACAAGGTCCTACGGAAAGTTTTCTTGCACACTAAAGACAAGAGTTTGGGGAAGTTGGGACCTAACTGGGAATGCCCTTATGAGGTCACCGAACGGATAAAGCCAGGCACATATCGATTGAAAGATAAAGACGGGCGCTATCTCCGCTTACCTTGGAATATTGAGCATTTAAAGTTGTACCTTGATTAGCAGAGCCAGATACCATTGTGTATCCCTTGGAACAAATTTTGGTGAGGACACACTCTTTCCTACCCTGTTAGGCACAAGAAGGTTTTAATGAGGTGTTTCGATGATCCCCTTAAATACAAAGTTTCTTTGCCTTAACTATTTTTTGAGTCACAGTAACATGTGCCTCGAATTATTGTCCCTTCGAACCATTTTTTGAGTCACAGTAACATGTGCCTCGAATTGTTGTCCCTCGCACTATTTTTTGGGTCACAGTAAAATGTGCCTCGATTAGTTGTCTCTTTGAATTATTCTTTGAGGTCGCAATAACGTATGCCTCCATTTTATTGTTAATTTATTTTTCGGGTTACATTAAGGTGTGCCTCGATGTTTTGGGACCTTCAAACTATTCTTCGGATCACATTACGGTGTGCCTCGATGTTTTGGGACCTTCAAACTATTCTTCGGATCACATTACGGTGTGCCTCGATGTTTTGGGACCTTCAAATTATCCTTCGGATCATATGATAGTGTGCCTCGAATCCACTCTCGGTTGTGAATTAAAATATCATCTCCTAATTTTTTTTGGAGAACCTATAGTTGTTCGCAGGCCAGTGCCATGGGGATTCGAAGGCCTCATTGCAAGCGCAATACTTGCGAACTTGTCCAAGTAAAAGTCCTTCGAAGACCAATCAAATTGGGATTCGAAGACCTCATTGCAAGAATAATATTTGTCAATTTATCCAAGTAGAAATTGTTCGAAGACCAAGGAAATTGGGATTCGAAGGCCTCATTACAAACATAAAACCTGATGGATTTATCCAAGTAAAAATTGTTCGAAGGCCAAGGAAATTGGAACTCGAAGGCTTTATTGCAAACATAATACTAATGAATATATCAAAGTCAAAATTGTTCGAAGGCCAATAAAATTAGAGTTCGAAGGCCTTATTTCGTAATATGTGTGAGTATTAACTAACTAATAATCTTTCGAAGGACAACACAGTTGGATGTTGGCAGACCTTGTTCCAAACATAATATATATAGAAGTGAATATTCATTTTTCTTACAAAACTTACCCTATCTCAGATAAATGGAACAATACAACATGTTCAGGTCATTACAAAAACAGGCCTTATTGGGCCATGGACAAAAAACAAACTGACTCAATCTACATTTTTCGAGGAGTCACTCCCCTCACCATCTGAGTCTTCACTCTCACTTACGACTATTTGGGGAGGGCGAAGTTCTGGGGGACAAGCTTCCAAAAAGGCCCCAGGTTATATTCAGGGTGCTCAGCATATATCTGGGTCAATAAGCCAGCTCGAGTAGCAGCATCACGGGCCTGTAAGGTCTTCGAACATGTTGCTGCATAAGCATCCATAGCCTTTTCCTTCGCCTCCTCGACCTCTACAGGGAAACCTTTGATCTGTCTCTCCAACTGATCACGCTCTGCAACTACCATTCCAAGAGCTTCAGTACATTGGTTGAATCCATCGCAAGCCAGACGATGCCCTTTTTTGTATTCAGCTATCATTAGCTCCTGGGAATCAGTCTTCTCCTTGTACAAATCCCTCTCCTTCTGACAACAGTTCTCCAACATTATCACATAACTCTCAGAGGCAGAAAGACGCTCGTACAAGGCGTCAGCTTGGCCCTCGATCACTGCATATTCCTTCTTGGCCTCCTCGAGCTGAGAGGCAGCTAGTGATGCCTTGAACTTGTAATAATTTTTGCGTTTTTCAAGATGACACATCTTCTTTCCTCTATTCACTGAAGTGTGTAGCAGTCTCCGAAGACTCATTGAGAACTCATCATCCAAGGGTACCTCGAAGGAGCTCGAAGGGGACCCCAACGCTGTAGAATCAAATTCGGAAAAATTACCACAAGCAACATCTGGATGAATGAGTAGTGGAGGATTGGTTCGAGGAGCAGGGATAGGAGCCAGTCTTGGGCTATCTTCGAGGGAAGCTGGGTGAGAAGCCTCAGTGAGAGGAGAGTGCAAGGATTGATACGAAGTTTCCCTGGGCGACTGACCACCCCTATTTTCAGCATCATTTGCACTCCCATGGACTTCTCTTTCAAGATTAGTCTCTTCATTGTTGTCAGGGGTTTCTCCTCCCTCGGATTGTTCCTCGATGGGCTCAAGAAGAATGCCCTTCCCCTTCAAATCTTTTTTCTTGCCATCTTTCCTTGGAGGGAGGATGGGAGCAGGGGGAGGAGGAATGGAATTTCTTTGAGCAACAACACTTGGTGGAGGGGCTTCAGAGTTCGACGTCCCCGCGTTGTCCGAAGAGTGAGGCCTTTGAGTGTTAGTGGGCATCTTGGGATTCAGTGGTTGGGTTGGCACTACTTCATCTTCTGGAGGTTCCCCCAGGTGACTCTGCGAACGGGAGCGCTTGGGCAGATAGATTGTGACATCCTTTTGGCTACACCGCTCCAACACTTCCCGTTCCGAAGGCAGAGTCATTAATCCTCTCATGCTAATACGATCGAGGGGATTCAGCCTCCATAGTCGACTCCTCGCCAGATTTTCATCGGTAAAGCAAAGACGAAACCGGTTATCCCACTGCTCTTTTGCCCACAGGCGAAGATTGGTGAACACAGTAGTAGCTCCCTCGACATAGTCAGTATAAGGTTTGGATATGCCGGTCATAGCTGAAACAAATAACTAAGTTTTAGCATGTTTACAACGAGCATGTTATTCAAAGACAAATGTGAATTCGAGGGAGCATATTGTTCGAAGACAATTATGTTTTCGAAGAAGCAATCTACTTAGAGAAATATAAATTTTGAAGCAAGTTTACAATTCGAAGGAACATATTGTTCGGGGACTATAAAATTCGCGGAGTAAAAAATAGAGCCAGCACTTACATTTCATGGTCCACTTCAAAGAAAGTTTGTGAGGATTTGAAGGAGTGGCTTCTGATCCGGTCTCCCAGCAACCAGAGAAGAAGAGAAACTGCTGCCTCCATTTTTTATCAGCTTCAAGTAAATCTTTCAATACCTTTTGCCCTCGGTTGAATGTCAACGAGTAAAATGGAAAGTATGGATTTCGAGCCAAGCCAGCAAGACCAATGAGTTGCTCTAGCAAGAACTCTTGACCTGAGAGCCTCGAGGCCATTATGCAGGCCATTAAGGTAAACCACATATTGGGCCCGACTTGTAAGGGGCAAATATCTATCTTCGAGAAATATTCAATAAAGAAGGGGTCTAAGGGATACCTTAACCCCCAGTTCATGATCTCTGTGTAGACCACCACCTCGTTGTCCCTCACAGATAAGGGTGTCTCCCCCTTGGCAGGAAATCTGATATTGATGTAAGTGGGGATGCCCCATCGAGCCCTCAACATCGTCTCCTCCTCCCTCGAAAAGTACTTATACTTAATATTGGCAAGGGCCACCATGTGTTTATTTTCAATGCCCCGAATATTATTGCCGGCAATGTTGTCTAACTCCAAGGGTAGCACAATATCCCCCTTCAATTTTGGAGCAATCCGGCGAGCTTGCTCCTCGGATATTGTCGTGGAAGAAGAGGTTGCATCGTTCGCAGGGCCCGAGGAAGAGGTGATTGGCAATCTTTGTTCGAGGGGCTTGTTAAGAGGCTTTGTGACTTTGGGGTCTAAAGTTTCCTCATGTCTAATACGCATGTCTTCCTCGGTAATAAGCGTTCTCGAGGGGGAGAACTGAGTTCCATGAATGGTCATGGATGGAGTGGAAGGTAGACTAGACACATCTGTTCCTTGTCTTCGAGGAGGACTACCAGAAGTACGTTGGGGGTCTCGGTTTCGAGGAGGACTACCAGAAGTACGTTGAGGGTCTAGGTTTCGAGGAGGGCTACCAGAGTTTCGAGGAGGGCTCCTCGAAGTCCTTCGAGGACTTGCAGATCTTTGGGGGAGGTTTTCAACATCGGTTGGGACAGTTGGTTCTCGAATAATTAGGGGAGCTTCCCTGGCCCGTTTTCGCTCATGAGAGCTTTTCTGTCTCTGTGGGATTTCTTCCTCTTCGAACCTGAAGAATGTTTGTGTGATCTCTCTTTACCCATTTCTCGGGGGGGGGGGGGGGGTTCGATTCGCTGAGCAAGCTTTGTTGAGCTATTTCGCGGGGGATAATGGGCGGTCGAGTTGTTCGAAGGAGGCCAGGGACCAAAAAAGGTTGTCGTCGATGGTGGGGGATGAGGCCTTACGTCTTCACCAGCGACAACCCTCTCTTCGAACCGTTTACTAATCAGCAACCACTCAGGAATTCGACGGGGCTTGTTCGCCAGCTTTATCTCTCTAGAAATAATTGAACGGAAGTTGCATTAATGAAGAAAGATGCTTGGTATTTATAGAGACTAGTGGGCTTTTTTGCCGAGTGAAGCCCGGGGACATTTTCATGATGTTTGCCTAGGGGTACGATGGTCCACATAGGTGGACATTGTTCTGCCAACTAGCTATAGAAGAAGGTGAAGAGTTTTGTGTCAGAGACGGTCAGGGGAAGGGGAAGAGTTTTCTGACAAAAATGTCAGAAGAATTGGTAACGTTTCTTAAGAAGTGTGCTGACACAGGTGTTTATGCAATGACGTCATCAATCCTAGCACCCTTTTTTCGCCTAAGTATGTAATTATCCGAAGATCACTTTGCTTAAAACGTTGCAAGGATTGAGGGGGCTACCCGGTTAATAACAGAAGTTCGAAGAGGCCTTGTAGATCTTCGAGGAGGTTTACAAATTAGTCGAAGAGGCTTGTAGATATTCGAAGAATTCGAAGAAGTGGTTTATGGCCCTGACAGTTCGAAGGGTTTTGTGGAGCGACCTTTCGAGGAAGGACTTATGAAGTTCGGAGAAGAAACGATTTTGGCCTGTCAGGAGAATTATTCAGTCTTAGCAAAACGATTTTTACTAAGACTGGGGGGCTACTGATGAGGAAGAATAAAAGACAAGGGCCAAATTGTAAAGAAAAAACTTGACAAGAGAAAATAACAAAGGAAAAACCTGATAGGAGGAAAATGTATAGAAATAAATGTGTAAGGGCGAAAATGTATATATCATAAAAACATAGCCAAAATAGGAAGAAAGCAAAAAGCAGGGACCAAAAGATGTAATTAAACCATATTAAAGCGTGTGGGGTCCGCAATTGTACTATAAAAGGACCACACACGCTTCACAAATCCCGAGATGAATAGTACGAGACTTTCTCTCTCTACGTTGTTTAGCAAGTAACACTTTCTCTCTCTAGATCTCACACTGAAACAAATCTCTATCACAAAATCCTCTATCAACAAATCTTCGCATAACAAAATCACCCTTGGACTACCTTTTAACTCTTCAGTTGTTGTTAACCAGGATTACGGTTTAGACATATCTTAATGTCTCCCATAGAATACTTTAGACAAGGTTATGAGGAATTTTTTGGATATAGTTCAACTTTGTTCAATTAAATTAAGGTATACTTCAAAATATTGAAGAGTCGTGATATTACGACTGACTGTGATTTCGAATATACTCCCGAAAACAACTTCAAACGGTGTATTATAGCATTCGATTCTTGTCTTCAAGGTTTTTATTTTTGTTGTCCGTTTTTATTTGTCGATGGAATAATTTTTGATTGGCAAGCATAGAAGAGTATTGCTTTTTTCCATAACAAAAGATGATAAGTATAATGCTTTTATGTTTCTTATTTTATACAAGTTACATGCGAGACTTTAATATCTCAGCAGTATTTCATGCGAAACCTGTATGTAATAGTCACACATACCAACATACGAGATAAACTATATGAAACATACATGACAAGTTACATATCTAATAGTCTTACGTGCAAACGTGGGAGATATAATATATAAAATATGCGAGTAAAGACTAGATGGTTCTGCAAGACATGTGCAACGATTATTGCGAGACTATATCTATATGCTTGGACGGATAGACATGCAAGAAAAAAATCACGATCCTAAATATGCGTTACTCAACATATGACTTTATGATCACTTATTCACGTAATAAGTGGAATTTAATATACTATTCACAAATGTAACATAAAATATAAATAAAAATCAAGACAACCAATTCAAAATACTTATATTTGCGTATAATTCAAAATACTTATATTTGCGTATAATTATTCATTTATATACATTTGAGATCTAATACCTAAAACTTTATCTCTTATATACCATCATTTCTACCCAAACAATTCATTTATATACATGGACTATCTTAAAACACTAATAACCCTTGCTTGAATTCTATTACATCAGTTCAAATAAAATTTATCCACATCCATGGTGTGGTATGTAGAAACGGATAAAGTTCATCATGCCAGGACCATCAACTCCTATCAAGCCGTTTGTCATTGTGAATACTTTACCGCACCGTGAAAAATACTATTACCAGCATCGTAAAGCAAGCTTCGACAACTGTTGCGCAAACCCTAATTACGGTAATCGCATCGCAAGCCTTGCAAACCGCCGCACAAAACCTTACCACTACCACGGCAGTGCAAATTCTGATTCATTCCACCACCGTAGTCGCTCAAACTCCCACGGTTGATGCGCCGCACGCAGCCACCGCCTCTGGGGTGGAAGATATAGTGACATTCAAACAACAGGTGCATGATATGCACCAAACTCACGTGAGAATATTCGGCCATCAAATGACTTATCATTGTCATAAGAACGACGGAGATGCCTCGTCCATTTTCATTATGCGCTACAATCCAACGACTGATCCCTTGCCACATGCTTAATACTCGTCATACTGTGAACGCAAAGAGCATCACTTGCGAGAGAAACTAGTTGAGATAAACGTGCAATGTCGTGATACGAGGAAAAATCAAGTGATAATCGTGTTTGTCGTCAGTTCATCCACGGAGTCGATCTTTTGTGTGTCATCTATTAAAATCAGGATTTTTGGTAATTCAAGCCAGACATGTAAGTGGGAAAGAGCCGATTAGGTGACGCGGCCGAATACCCAAACATCTCAAGCAAGGGAAGCAGGGTTTGAGGTATCATCTGGCAGCACCGTCGTGCAATATTACTCAAAAACCAATTGGAAGCATTTATTTACGAATTCTGAGCCAACCAAAGCTAAGATCCGCAACAGTTTGTCTAATTGGGCAGGGAACCTGGTAGCCTTCCAGATCTCTTGCTGTCCAGTGCATCCTTTAGTTTCCGACCTAGAGCATAAGCAAGCGGAGGGGGAACAGCATTACCGATCTGCCGGTGCTTGTGCTGAATGGTACCAGAAAACTGATAGCTGTCCGGAAAACCCTGCATTTAAAATATAATAGATTTGATCAGTATACAATTCCAACTCTTTATTTTTTTATCAAATAGAAGAGAGGTATCCAACTTACTTGGGACCTAGCACATTCCCGGACAGAAAGGATCCTGTCCTGATCAGGATGGAAGCACATCCCGACTTTTCCCATTGGCTGAGGGTCTGTAATTGATGTTGGAAAGTTTCCTTCCCAGTCTAGCCTACCAAACAAACCCTTCCACTGGTTATGGCGTTCAGCAGTGTTAGGCAAGCACCAGGGAATTAGATCCACCAGGTGACCATTTGACAGTTTAACCTGTAATTATAAGAATCCATAATAAGCAAATGGACACAAATATCTAAATGGAGAGTAAAATAAGAATGAATGCCTATTGGTATCTATGTACTATGTACGTACCTTTTCCTCAGGAAGGTCACGCCAATCTGCACCGGGACGCTTTGGTATTTTCTGGCAACGAATTAAATTGAGTTCATTCATCTCTTTGGAGATGTGGTCCGTCAAAACTACCATATCACCTCTAATTTTCTTCTGAAACCAAGAGATTGAATCGCTTTCAAACTCCATATTTATCTTGGAGGCCCCATTGTCAATAGGTGGAAGATCACCGATCGTATCCCTCACAGTTATTGCACGGAAAGGAGCTCCATTTGCAGTACTGCGAACAGCAGCATAGTGCAACCCTTCTGACAGTGAAACTTTTAACTCTGGGGCATTAAAAACATGCATCGGCTCTGGCCATTCTGGAAGAATATCATCAGGGGAGGCTGCCCATATGAATGCTCGTTTACGTGTCTGAGAAACTCCATAGGATCCAGCTTCTAGAATCCCAAATCTCACCTAAAGAGAGAAGCATTTATATAAATAATTCAGCATGTGGATTTAGCTGTAATTGATATAGTTTTAGTTTAAACCACTTTCAAATGAGTAACACAAGTGCGAGATGTCTACCTGGTAACCCATTTCCAGAAGTGAAGCCACGGTTAAACGGAACGTCTGTCCTTTGTTAAAGGACACGAAGTTCCTCACGTTTTCTAGGAGGAAGTATCTTGGGCGGAAGTAGTCAGCAAAGGACAGGAACGCTAAGATCATCTCACACTGAACTTTACTCCAGGTACTTTGGTTGAACCTATTCATACCAGAAAAACCCTGCAAACCGCAATTGCTGTCACTATCTTATCTTTAACAGACAAGTAATATCATATGTTATATGTTTTACAGAAGACAGGCACAAATATATCATACCTGGCATGGAGGGCCTCCATTTATAAAGTCCACTTGCCCTGGAAGTGGCAGATCATTTATCACGCTCTCCCCCAGTTTAGCAGCTAATTCAGCAGCCTCTGGAGTTGAGATACAGTCATCTACATCCCCGCATTTCTCCATTATAGCCCTACAAAGTCAGATTATGATTATCTGAGTTACAGCCATGCAAAGAGAGCTGATCCAGATGAAGAGTTATAAATGCATTGCATATTCACCTGAGAATAACATTGCAGTTGTTGACAAACATCAATGCATCGGGGTGATTTCTTCTAAAGGCATCTCCGGCTGGTTCTTCATATTCAATTGCCCACTTGGTTGATGTTGCACCTGACAAAAAGAAAATACAAATAGCCAGAGCACAAGTATTAGGCGATATGCCTTCAGCAGGATTCTATCTTTGATGGGAAACAGCAGAAATTAAACATACCTGCATGTTGCAAACCCTCCGACAAACCACCACAGCCTCCAAATATATCTAATGTCGCTAAACAATGATCTTGACTAACATCTTGTATCTTGCTTGCAAGACTATCTCCTCCCTCTATACATTTTCCTTTTTTACTTCTCACGGCATCATCATTCCCATTTATATTTGCTTGTGAGTATTTCAATTTGATATTTGCCGATAACTAACATGAAAGAGAAAAATATAATCATAAGCCTGATTCAACTGCTATGAGTTAGGAACTATTCTAGCGTACAAAATAAAACCACTTACCTGCTTAAGGGAACCGGTAGACGGGTCATAAAGACGTTCACAAAAGAAGATGTGGTCAAAGATTACAACAGTACTACAAGCAGGTACATCTTTCTTCTTTCTGACTTCACATTTGCCCTGTATTGCCTCAACAGATAGTAGATGTGTTTCCTCACAGTAGTAGATCTGTAAATGCAGAGTTGTACACCCAATACAAATTTTAAGAAGTATGCTCTAGAAGTAAGCCACTCTAGGAGTGGGCATGATGACAGACAGATAAAATTTGTACTAAATAAAACTTACCTCTCGAATGTCCGAACTATACGCCTTCTCAGAAGAAATATCCTCAGGCCTATAGAACCTTCGGACTTTAATCTCTGAAGATTTCATGTCAGCTTTTCTGGATTGCTTTAGGGCAATGATTTCCAGAAGTTGGCAAACAACATAAGCCCTCAATCCCACATTTCTCCCACCCTTGAATAGAGCCGCATTCTTTGTACTCTCAGCAGGAAAATAGCAGGGAGTGACGTAGACAAAATCTCCGACAGAATACTCAATTCCCTTTGACACAACAGTAGTCCTGGAGGGATTGATCTCAACAGAATCCTTGAGTTTTTGGTCGTCATTTAATTTGCACGAGTTGCATAACCCAGAACCAAGACCCAAATCACTCGAAGGAAGACTGACAAAAGCACCCCTTTCAGGCCAATACAAACTTTTGCAGTAGTATTCTACTGGTAGTACTTTCCTTTTTCTTTCTTCTGCCCTAGTTTTATCTAACTTATCCGCATTAGCATTCTCTTTTCTGTGCTGATACCCCCAAGGCCTTGAACGGATGTCTACAGTGACTGTTTCTTTAACTTCCTCCAAGCTAAAATCCATGCATTCATTGGTCAAAAATACCTCCCTCTCGTTTGCAGCATTGCCCAGAACAGTCTGTGATCCTCTTTGCAGCATCCTTCCATGAAATAGTTTACTTCCATCCGATTTTTCAAACATATATTCTACAAAGTAGATACTTTGTAGCTCATCGGACTCATCAGCTTCCAACAAGACTGCACCACCCACAGCTACAGCTAGCCCTCGGACAATGGCTCGCTTGTAAAGAACAGCATCATGAAATGCTTTCCCTGCAGGCTCTGCATCCCAGATTATGTCCTTCTTTCCAAAACGCAATTTGCTTTTCCTTGAAGCTGAGGATGATTTTGGAGCTCGTTCAGATGTCGGTAGATTTTCATCCAGGTCATCATCATTTTCCTCAACCTCGTCTTGCTCTTCTGTCTCCTCCTTGACATCATCAGCACCTTCAATTGCATGCTCAGGAGTGTAATTTGAGTAGAACTCCCCCCAAATTCTGCTAATCAGCCTAGTCGCTGTTGCTTGCATGACTTTCCTCTTAGATGTTGCAGGTGCCATACCTGCCCTAGGGTTCGGATTTTGATCATTCATTGGGACAACTTTCTTTTTCTTCACTAACCACTTCGTATGGTGCCTCTCCTGCATTTTGTTTGCAAGACCAATGACAAAAGGGCATTTTCTAACCTCAGCCTCTGGAAACTCTGCAAAAATCTGCAGTATGATTTGTCCATGAACCACCACAAATCTCTCCAGAACCGCTGGATCAGATGAAATGTAAGCTTCGTTATCCTTCGTTAATTCAGACATTCTTTTCAGAACATCTGTGAAGGAGAGCCGTGCTATTCGACTTTGCTCCTTCAATAATTTGATGATGCCGACTGCGACCTTTGCTGTTCGCAAAACAGGTGCGTACCACTGTGAATACTGCTTTGATGGCTTGCCAAGTCTATACCTGAAATAGAAACAGCAATGAACTCATATTATCATCAAAAGCTTAAGCATAACAATTAGGATCTTAATCATAAGTATAATTTATTCTGTACCATGCCACATCTGTCCTGATAGATATGAAAATCATATTAGCCCCAAACTCGATCATCCATTCCTTTATTGCACTCAAGCAAGTTGGAACACCATCGGTATTCTGCTCTTGCAAACCACTTGATGACGACTGGCTAGTATCAGTTTCAAGGCAGAATCCACTTCCGTCATCAGTAGTTGTTCTCCCAGACCCAAAGATGGTGGCATCAATGTCAGCACATGGCTTCATAGGGAGAAGCTCCAGTGACATGAATCTCGAATCAGAGTTGTAGAGTGCCCAATCGTGAAGCATACTTCACGGAAGTTCATCCAGGTGCACCATGCCAAAGTCATTACCAAAGAGCAAGAACTCATCCACTTCTTCAATAGAATTCTTGTAATAGGCAGGAAGAGGATAGTCATTGGCAATTTCATCTTCATTAATCTTGATATAGAATTTATTTGAGGTAGAAGCTGAACCACGAGTTTTCTTCGCCTTCATAGACTTCCATTCCTCCGCTTCTTGCAAAAGTCTAGCTACTTTTACATCTCCATCTTCATCAGCTAAGGGACTAGCAGAGACAGATCCTTTGATTTTGTCATATTTACCGTCAGTGCTAATACCAATTTTCAAAGTCTTATTGGAGGATGGGGCTCTGTCATGTTCTTGTCTTTCCCGTTTGCTCTCATCTCTAAGTGCAAGTAAAGCAGGCATTTCCAAAAATGTAGTTCCCTTCATCTTTGATGTCTCATCCAAACCCACCAATTGGTTATAGATAAACTCACCCTGAGAGACAATAAAATCCTTGAGAGCCGCTCTCCCAGAGAGTCCCTTGCTTCCACTCATTGATCGAACAATTCCAGCCAATAGCTCATCAAGACTGATATCAGGATTCCCACCAGAAGATGTAGACAATTTTTTATAAACCTCCACACAAGCACGAGCCTTTTCAAAGAAAAGTTCGTAGTAATTCTTATATTTGCTGGCAGGTTTCATACAATCATAATCTGCAATGTCAGTTGAAAGCCAAATGACAGGGGAGCCATCTTCATAGCCAGAGATGGCCCATGATTCTATCCGTCCAAAAGCTGAACATTTAACACCATTCTCCTTTTCCTTCTCAAAAGGTCCTTCGTGAGGAATGATAAGACCTGTAATATAAAGGTCATCTAACTCCATCATCTCTAGAGCCTTCGGGACACCAAGGTCGTCGTGCAAAACAAAATCAGTCAGCCTTCTGTTTGGCCGAACCTCGTCAGGTTGTACAGATGTTTCGCGTATGGCAAAGATCTCCACTTCAGCAACTTTCATCTGTTTTCGTGCTACAAGGGAAGATTTTCTAGAAACAGATACAGATCGTTCCTTGAAATCTGTACAGGCAGCAGCCCGCTTCGGCCTTTTCGATGACCTAACAGCCTCTTCAATGCTCTCCTTAGAAGTTCGCTTCAATCCCTTAGGAATCATAGTAGTTTGCTTCTTGGAGTTAATTGCAACACATCTTTGTTTGCCTTTTCCGTTCCTTGTTCCTATCAGAAAACCAAAATTCAAAACTAATGAACCTGATTTCATAAGAATTATTATGACAAATCAGTCTTCTCTACGTGACTGATTATCATGAACCTAATTCACATAATATATTACAGATTGCCTTATAGGAATTACATAATTCTGTCAATAAAGGTTACATTATATGAATCATACTTGATTCAATATTATTGAACGGAATCCATTGTAAATACGATCAGTCTAGTCACAAATTACGCGTAAAACTCGAAATCAAACCCTAAATTTTAAAGAAGAAAAAAACTGGAAATCAAACCCTAAATGTTAACTAAAATAATCTCAGTTGCACATGCGAAAAAACAAAAACAAAAACGAGATCTATATGGACAAGTTATAATTAAATGAAGATAAACCAGAAAAATATTAAACTTAAAAGTAACAATCCAACCCTAAATCTTAACAGAAATGATCTTACTTGCACGAAACAAGTTCTACATTGTCACATTCAAAATGAAGATACACACTGAAATCTAATAAAGCACAGTTCGTTAACAGTTTAAAAAAGAAACGAGCAAGTTATCATGAAATCAAAGTTCAAGAGGCGCCATGCAAAAAGGAAAACAAAGCTGGTCATCAATCTAAAATCTAAAATGTAAACATGCTAGGTTACTTAACATCTATGTAGGCATCAGGCATGATATATTGTATAAATGTCAATCGAGTTACAAAAACTACACATCACATGTATCGCCGGATCAAAGTTCAACTCCTAGCTTCAGTTTCGGTTCAATTGCATAAATCATATAGAATCAAATCTTACCGATCAGACGCTAAAATGTAGAGAAATTACATTTTGTAACTTCATAATCAACTTCCGGAACAAAAATTCAAAAAATAAACAAAAACAAAATGTAGAAAAACAAGAAGCGGTAGGGGTAGGGGTAGGGGTAGGAGGAACAGGATCAGGATTGATGGCCTGAGCAACCCCGGCACCGGCACCATTAACATCGGCATTCGAACCAACAGCAGCAAGCAATGCCATTTCCGATTAGCCAACAAAAAGAGAGAAGCAAATAAACGTGGTAATCAGAAAATCGGAATTGCTGCCTTAAGTAGGAAGCGAAGTGGCCAAACAAAACTAGTGAACGTTGTACTATTTCGTAAATCGGAATTGCTGCCTTAAGTAGGAAGCGAAGTGGCCAAACAAAACTAGTGAACGTTGTACTATTTCGTTTCCCGCCACCTCCATTATTGTTCACTTTGAAAACTATTAATGTTTTGTTGCGTATAAATGAAACAATAATGAGATCAATGGTTTGTCCATGTGTTTGGGGTAATAATAAGTTTGTAAATTTTGGGTTTTAATAGACGGGTAAATGTACTGCCAAATCAATTTTATATACTATTTTTAATTAAACTGAGTAGAATTTATGTTTGGTTTTAAAAAATGATAGTCAACATTTTTTAGATAGGTATTTGGTAAATTTTATAAAAATAAACTTATATATATTAACTCTTACGAATAAAAATAATTGTCAATATTGTTTATTTAATATCCATTTTTTTTTATTTAATTCCAACTCAATATCCAATTTTTATATTAATATCGACTAATATCATCCATCACTTATATAAGTTTTATATTTTATTTTAAAAAGCTATTTTCTTTTTCCTTTTTTACAATTCAAAATTAGAAATTAGACTCACTTTACCATATTTTACGGTCTATCCATTTGAACTGGACAATCAGATTTGTTGTGTTTTTAAATAATACTAACACGTTATGGCCTACCCATTCCAATAGATTTTTACTCGACATACCTATTCATACGAACCAGATTCATTAGAGTATCTTTTAAAAGTGAGCTAGTTGTTGTGTATCGTTAGTTTTAATCTCTTTTTCTTTTGTTATAGCTTATACACTAGTTGTAGTATTTATTTCCTTGAGTTTGTTTAGGTTATGAAATATTTGGAGAGTCGATTTTAGAGTTTGCAGGTATTTTATGTTGAAGATGCAACTTGACGAGGAAGAATATGCAAGACTTGTGACGGTATACCATGCGAGACGTTTAGAATTATCATACTATTGGACCATGCGATTCGTGTGCGTATATATCATGCGAGACGTTTAAAAATATCATAAGTCTCGCACATGCGAGACTATAACCTTTTTTTATTTGAAGTGTGTGAGACTTCACAATGTCCGATATGCGAGATTAGGCATGTATATTATGCGAGATGCATTGATTCTTCCTAATTGTTTTTGAATTGTTCAATGCATGTAAAGTTCCTAAAGCTCGAGTGCGATTGTTCCTTTTAGCGAGTTTGAAGACTTCCAAAGTATTTAAAAATACATTGGAAGTATATGGGATGTGTTGGTTATAGTTAATTACAGTTTGACCTACTGTTTCGGTGATAATATGAATTGTTTATTTTGAAAAGAGACGTATTAGGTCTATCCACAGCTATAAAATGTACTTTTTCCATTTATTAAGGCTCATCGACCTAGCAACACCTTCTCCTTAAATTCTCTGATTACATCCGCAAAGATCCTAGTGAATCCCACTATTGAATATCTGATCAGAGTGTGGCAAGAGGTTTCCCATTTTATTATAAGTATACATAAACAATATGTTTCTCAAACTTCCCGTATCAATCAGGATCCTCCAGATATCATTTTTTTTAATAGTTATTCTGATTACTAGGATACCCCCGCTAGGTCCAACTTAAATAATCAAAATGATAAAATATGGGTTCACATTCTTCCCTATAACTAAGTTTTTAAACTTACCACATTACTCTTTCATGAATAGCATGAGTATCTCAGTTTAAACCTTTATAGATTCACCTCTAATAATTTTTACTAACATATCAACAATATAAACTTCAGCATTTCTTCCGATATGGCTAGCGAAAGCTTTGTTTAGTAGAAAATGACAAGTAGCCCAAACATTATTTAATCCAAATGACATCACTTTATAGCAATGCATCTCCACACTTATTATGAATAGGGTTTAGTCTTGGTCTCTCAGGTCTATATATAACTGGTTGTACCCATCAAATGCATCCATAAAAGATATGATTTTATTTCCCGACGTCGAGTCTATCGGTTGGTTAATTCTAAGGGCAATGAATCAATTATTTGGACGTGACTAGTTTAAATTTGTAAAGTCCACACAAATGTACTATTTCTCATTGTTTTTCTTGACGAGTACCGGGTTTGCTGTTCACAAAGGGTGTATTGGGATTCTTGATCATGTCCTATGTTTGTAAGCTGATATACCTCTACCACAATTTCTTCTGTATTTTCTAGTGTGGTTATTTTCTGTCTAAGGGTAATTTTATAAAGTGTTTTGAGTGTTTTGGGGAATTTAATGTTTAGAGTAGAAAGTAGTAAGATAATTAAGCTGTGTAGTAGTAGTAGTAAATTCTAATCACCCCCATTAATTAAAGTAGATGGGATATTTATACTTAATTACTAACCCATGGGCCTATCGGGTCGAATAGTAAAGTCGGGTCAAGTTTAAGCACCCATTAGTAAATAGATGTGAAGTGACCATCATCGAGCTTAGTCACCATTTATTACGTTTGTCCTGTTCGGTTTTTTACAATAGTCGTTATGGTCCAAAATTCCCATCGGATTAAGTCAAGAGTCAATGGCTAAAATATTTTGTCTCATCAGTAGCCCCTTTAGGTCTTGCAAATAATTTTTAGAAAAGCTAACTCTTAAAAAATCAATTTCAACATCCTTCAATCCGTTGTTATATCCGAACTGTAAACGTTTCCCTCAAGAATGACTTTGTTCGAATTTTAGTAAAATTGATTTTTTAGTTCAAAATTCTAAGAGTCTTTTCCCAACCGTGGGACACGTGTCAGGTTCTGGTTCGACCCCCCAGTCACGTTTCTCCTATAATCTCGTACACATTAGGCTAGAAAGTTACTTAGGATTGAACTCCCATACTTTGCAGCTTTTAATCATTACTCAGATCATTTTACCTTCTCCTAGGCAACTGCCACTTTTCACTGCTATATATAAACCTTCTTATTGTTTCATTGTCTTAAAAAATTACAAGCATTTCTAATGAGAGAAAGCTCAGTATACCTTCAAATTTGTGTTCAAGTCATATATGTTCACAGCCAGAAATGCTATAGTAAAAGGAGGTTGGTTAAACTTGTCCAAGTTAGAGAGAGCGATAAAAGTTATAAGAGACGAACGAATTGCTGCTGGTCTCCCTGTCTCTCCTGGTGAAGGAACCAATCAATCACAACCGAACAAAGACCAGGGTTCATCATCTTCAAAAGCATCCAAGGTTAGAAAGCTACCCTCTGTTTCAAGCCTTTCTCCTCTTCCATCAGGGTCCTTTCTTCAAGATTCCAAAAACCCTCTCCCTAAGGATAAAGTTGTTTCTAGTATTAGAAAACCCTCACCTTTTTGCAACGGGATCATATACAAAGAAGTTTCCAGATTGAAGTTGGTTAGACACATCCAGATGCGTTTCCAGAGAGTCTGAGGGTAGCGTGGGGCCAAAATTGAAGAAGGTTAGTGCGAAGTATTTGCTGTCCATTCAAAATATAGCCACGTACACACCCATACTGCTGAACTGGGTCGTATAAGTACTAAATCGGGAATCCCAGAGTCTGTGAAAGTGAGAATCCAGTCACTCCGGAAACTCCGTTGGACTGCAAACCCAATAAGCTGGTGGTCTATACAAAGATGCTGAACTAGGGACTCCGGTTTCCTTTGGATCCGGAGATAGTCAAGTACTTCCACTTGACCAAGATATGTCCCAGGAAGCTAAGCCTCAACGCTTGGTATACCCAACTGTCCTGCATCATGGCATCTAGGCTATCTAAGATTCCACTGCCAATGGAAAAGTTTGCTATTGTGGCAAACTTGTGTAAGAATCATCATATCCCCTTCTACCCCAAACATGGGCAATGACTACAAGGTAGTAAATGATATTCTGGAGTCATAAAAGTCGTGGAGGACGCAGTTTTTATTCATTAATATCGACTAATATCATCGATCACTTATATAAGTTTTATATTTTATTTTAAAAAGCTATTTTATTTTTCCTTTTTTACAATTCAAAAGTAGAAATTAGACTCACTTTACCATATTTTACGGTCTATCCATTTGAACTGGACAATCAGATTTGTTGTGTTTTTAAATAATACCAACACGTTATGGCCTACCCATTCCAATAGATTTTTACTCGACATACCTATTCATACGAACCAGATTCATTAGAGTATCTTTTAAAAGTGAGCTACTTGTTGTGTATCGTTAGTTTTAATCTCTTTTTCTTTTGTTATAGCTTATACACTAGTTGTAGTGTTTATTTCCTTGAGTTTGTTTAGGTTATGAAATATTTGGAGGTCGATTTTAGAGTTTGCAGGTATTTTATGTTGAAGATGCAACTTGACGAGGAAGAATATGCAAGACTTGTGACGGTACACCATGCGAGACGTTTAGGATTATCATACTATTGGACTATGCGATTCGTGTGGGTATATATCATGCGAGACGTTTAGAAATATCATAAGTCTCGCACATGCTTTTTTTGTTTGAAGTGTGTGAGACTTCACAATGTCCGATATGCGAGATTAGGCATGTATATTATGCGAGATGCATTGATTCTTCCTAATTGTTTTTGAGTTGTTCAATGCATGTAAAGTTCCTAAAGCTCGAGTGTGCATACTGCGATTGTTCCTTTTGACAAGTTTGAAGACTTCCAAAGTATTTAAAAATATATTGGAAGTATATGGGATGTGTTTGTTATAGTTAATTAGAGTATGACCTACTGTTTCGGTGATAATATGAATTGTTTATTAAAAAAAGAGACGTATTTTGTGGGTATGCTAATATTTTTCTGATGTTGAGCGTTTAAAAAGTGTTGGTTGTCTTATAAGGTTGCTGAAGAGATGCGTAAAGTGTCTATCTTAAGTTTACTTTGGAGCCTCAATTAATTAATTAATTAATTAATGGAGGGTGTGGGTAGTACTCGTTTCAGTTGGTCAATTCTAAGGGTAATGAAACAATCATTTGGACGTGACTAGTTTAAATTTGTAAAGTCCACACAAATTTACTATTTCTCATTCTTTTTCTTAACGAGTACCGGCTTTTCTGTTCACAAAAAGGTATTAGAATTCTTGATCATGCCCTATTTTTGTAAGCTAATATACCTCTGCCACAATTTCTTCTGCATTTTCAACAGAGAGAGTTCTTCATTTATAAATAATGGGATACAAATTAGGTCTTAATGCAAGTTTATGTAAATTGACAGTCGTAGGGACCCTTATTATGTCCTCGGTACACCAGGAAAACATATGTAAATTCTTTGATAAGAATGATATTATTTGTTTCTTTATGATCGATGGTAATCGGTATACAACCTTCAAAAAAATTCTACTTTGAAAAGTATAAGTTTCAATGTCCTCATCGGGGGTTATCGAACTGGGAGTCTCCCTCATATCGTCCACAATATCAAAATCTAATATGAACACAAGTAATTGATATACTCTATTAATTTTAGCTCTTCAAATTGCGTTCAGGGCCACAACTATAATATATCATTTTTTGCCACTTTCTGGTTGCTGCAGAGAACTCCCACCTGATTCTCGATTGCAAATTTCAGAAGTTGATAGGAAATTGAGTATGTTTCTTAAACTTCTCGTATCAATCAGTATCCTCCGGATATCAGTTTTTTTAATAGTCATTCTGTTTACTAGGATATCCCCGCGAGGTCCAACTTAAATAATCAAACTCATAAAAGATGGGTTCACATTCTTCCCTATAACTAAGTTTTTAAACTTACCGCATTACTCTTTCATGAATAGCCTGAGTATCTCAGTTTAAACCTTTATGAACCTTTATAGATTCACCTCTAATAATTTTTACTAACATATCAACAATATAAACTTCAGCATTTCTTCCGATATGGTTGGGGAAAGATTTGTTTAGTAGAAAATGACAAGTAGCCCAAAGATATTTAATCCAAATGACATCACTTTGTAGCAATGCACCTCCACACTTATTATGAATAGGGTTTAGTCTTGGTCACTCAGGTCTATATATAACTGGTTATACCCATCAAATGCATCCATAAAAGATATGCATTTTGTTTCCCGACGTCGAGTCTATCAGTTGGTCAATTCTAAGGGTAATGAATCAATTATTTGGACGTGACTAGTTTAAATTTGTAAAGTCCACACACATGTACTATTTCTCATTGTTTTTCTTGACGAGTACCGGGTTTGGTGTTCACAAAGGGTGTATTGGGATTCTTGATCATGTCCTATGTTTGTAAGCTGATATACCTCTACCACAATTTCTTCTACATTTTCTAATGTGGTTATTTTCTGTCTAAGGGTAATTTTATAAAGTGTTTTGAGTGTTTTTGGGAATTTAATGTTTAGAGTAGAAAGTAGTGAGATACTTAAGCTGTGCAGTAGTAGTAGTAAATTCTAATTACCCCCATTAATTAAAGTAGATGAGATATTTATACTTAATTACTAACCCATGGGCCTATCGGGTCGAATAGTGAAGTCGGGTCAAGTTTAAGCACCCATTAGTAAATAGTGAAGTCGGGTCAAGTTTAAGCACCCATTAGTACAGCTTTTAATCATTACTCAGATCATTTTACCTTCTCCTAGGCAACTGCCACTTTTCACTGCTATATATAAACCTTCTTATTGTTTCATTGTCTTAAAAAATTACAAACATTTCTAATGAGAGAAAGCTCACTATACCTTCAAATTTGTGTTCAATTCATATATGTTCACAGCCAGAAATGCTCTAGTATAAGGAGGTTGGTTAAACTTGTCCAAGTTAGAGAGAGCGATAAAAGTTATAAGAGACGAACGAATTGCTGCTGGTCTCCCCGTCTCTCCTGGTGAAGGAACCAATCAATCACAACCGAATAAAGACCAGGGTTCATCATCTTCAAAAGCATCCAAGGTTAGAAAGCTACCCTCTGTTTCAAGCCTTTCTCCTCTTCCATCAGGGTCCTTTGTTCAAGATTCCAAAAACCCTCTCCATAAGGATAAAGTTGTTTCTAGTATTAGAAAACCCTCACCTTTTTGCAACGGGATCATATACAAAGAAGTTTCGAGAGAAATTAACCCCACACCGAGTCACCCGTCAATCTAAATCGAAATCCCATCCTACCTCTTCAAAACCCTCCAGTTCAGAGGCAATAAAACTTGTGCAAAAAACCAAACCATCTGGATAGAAGCCCCTAGCAGAAACCATACCATTCGAACAACCTTCCACTATAATGGAAGAAAACATGGAGGATAGTTTAGATGAAGCGCATTTTGAGGTGTCCGGTCAAACTGAGGACACAACTGCAGATCGAAGTTGGTTAGACACATCCAGATGCGTTTCCAGAGAGTCTGAGGGTAGCGTGGGGCCAAAATTGAAGAAGGTTAGTGCGAAGTATTTGCTGTCCATTCAAAATATAGCCACGTATACTTCCAGAGAGTCTGAGGGTAGCGTGGGGCCAAAATTGAAGAAGGTTAGTGCGAAGTATTTGCTGTCCATTCAAAATATAGGCACGTATACACCCATACTGCTGAACTGGGTCGTATAAGTACTAAATCGGGAATCCTAGAGTCTGTGAAGGTGAGAATCCCAGTCACTCCGGAAACTCCGTTGGACTGCAAACCCAATAAGCTGGTGGTCTATACAAAGATGCTGAACTGGGGACTCCGGTTTCCTTTGGATTCGGAGATAGTCAAGTACTTCCACTTGACCAAGCTATGTCCCAGGAAGCTAAGCCTCAACGCTTGGTATACCCAACTGTCCTGCATCATGGCATCTAGGCTATCTAAGATTCCACTACCAATGGAAAAGTTTGCTATTGTGGCAAACTTGTGTAAGAATCATCATATCCCCTTCTACCCCAAACATGGGCAATATCTACAAGGTAGTAAATGATATTCTGGAGTCATAAAAGTCGTGGAGGACGCAGTTATTATTCATTAGTGGGTACTGAGAGAATGGGAAAAAAATCAAGGTTGACTCAAACCCAAACCAGCTGACCAGTCGCTGGAAGAGTATTAGTGAGTTCTTTTTATATACTCTTTAATCTTTCAAGTATTAAGTTACTACTTCGAACTGATTTATTTCTCCTCTTAGTGTTTCTGAAGGATTTTTCGAATTATGTAGAGGCAGGTCAGGATACCTGTGCCAAGCTGAACGATTGGGCCGTGGAGAAATAGGATAACGCTTTCCACAACTGGTTCACATCGGGGAACTTTGTGAGGTCTCATCTGTGGAACACCACAGGAACAAGATATATCTCTTAGGAAGAGCTGACCACCCCTCCTCCTGTAGATGTCATCCTGAGGAGGACATAGGCTAAAGATGCTAAACTTTACCTACCTTCCAGGGACAAAACCCCCAGTCATATGAACAAGATGAAGAACAAAAGAAAAAAGAAAACCACAACAGACCCAACTCAAACAACCACTGAAGGGACTGGTTCAAAGAACCAAAGAGGCATTAATGCTGCTTTATTACAAGCAGTAGAAGTTACTGTGAAGGATACTGGTGGGTTAGACAACCCACCAAAGATTTTGAAGAAGGATAACAAACGTAAGGCCAGCAGTGATGAAAAAGCTGCAAAGAAGAAGAAAGTTAATTATGCGATCAGAGATAATTCTTCGTCCTTCTGAAATCCCTCCTCCAGCTCCTGCTAATCCTACCTTACAAGAAGAAATTCCACCCAATCTCTATTCCGAGCAGGCTACTGGTGATGGTAACGAAGATGTACACCTTAACGCTTTTTTATACACATTAATATATATATATATATATATATATTAATGATTTTAAAAATATGATTTCACAGGGCCTTGCTGTCCTCCCAACTCGTCCAAAGTTGTAACCCACAATGGTGAGACTTACGCGATATCGAGCGAGCAAGACACCTTGAGCCATGCCCTCTTGGGTTATATTCTTCTAGTGCATGATCTGGAGCGACAAGTAAGGGATCAAACTGTTACCATCAACTCCCCGACTACAGAATAGCAAAGCTTGACAAATGATCTTCTTAGTGCTCAACAAAGCTTAGAATTGTTGAGGAAGGAAAAAGAGGATTTAGCTGCCAAACTGCTTGAGTCAGAAAAGAACAACAAAGAGTTCCAAACCAAGTACTCCAATCTGGAGATTTATTCCTCAAATGATATCACATCTTTGAAAGAGAATACTATACATATTTTATCCGATGATAAAGTCAAGTTAGAGAATACTATCCGAGAGAAGAACGAAGATAAAACTGCCTTAAAACGCCAACAAGCTCAAGCAGTAGCTGCATGGATAGATAAATATACCAGTGAAGTAGTGGATTCTCTAGAGAAGAGGGATGATGGAATTAAGTTCGATATGGTCTTATTGTTCAATGAGACTTTTCCTAAGAGAACTATTGGTCCTTTGTGGAATATGTGAACTATGATGATCTTCCTTTCCATACGATGGCTGATGTTGACAAACGCAACTACTCCAGTGGGATAGACTCCGAAGACGATGAAGAAGTGGGTAAGAATTCAAGTGCTGAACTCAAAATTCACAAAAACGATGGTGGTGAAGAAAATACCGAAGGTAACAAACCCTAAGGTTACATGGTGTACTTTTGTTTTAAAGACTAAAATCATTGGATGGCCAATGCATTTTGTTGTATTGTTTGTTTGTTTTTTATGCTGTAAAACTTTAAAGTCCTTGAATAGTCAACACATTTCGAATATCATAGATCGGTTTTAGTCCGATCAGATTTTAATATCATATTCCTCTTTGTTAAAATTCATTTTAGCTCTTTGTGGCCATTGTTTAAATAGCCTTTAATATTTCAGATGTGTTGAAAAAAAATATCAAACATCCTCAACCATATGTGTTTAATTAATCCGATCATGTGTTTAATGAATACGATCATCTCAAAAATACTGGAGAGCCGGGGTGTTTAATTAGTATTTAATACCCAAACCAAAACAAAATTGCACCAGACTTTTGAAGAAGGCATAATATATTATTGAAAAAAAAACTCGAAATTAAACCCTAAATGTTAATTAAAATAATCTCAGTTGCACAAAAAAAAAAGTTGTAGTATTTATTTCCTTGAGTTTGTTTATGTTATGAAATATTAGGAGACTCGATTTTAGAGTTTGTAGGTATTTTATGTTAAATATGCAACTTGACGAGGAAGAATATGCAAGACTTGTGATGGTATACCATGCGAGACGTTTGGAATTATCATACTATTGGACCATGCAATTCATGTGGGTATATATCATGCGAGACGTTTAGAAATATCATAAGTCTCGAATATGCGAGACTATAACCTTTTTTTTATTTGAAGTGTGTGAGACTTCACAATGTCCGATATGCGAGATTAGGCATGTATATTATGCGAGATACATTGATTGTTCCTAATTTTTTTGAATTGTTTAATGCATGTAAAAATTCCTAAAGCTCGAGTGTGCATACTGCGATTGTTCGTTTTAGCGAGTTTGAAGACTTCCAAAGTATTCAAAAATACGTTGGAAGTATATGAGATGTGTTGGTTATAGGTAATTACAGTATGACCTACTATTTCGGTGATAATATGAATTGTTTATTTAAAAAAGAGACGTATTTTGTGGGTATGATAATATTTTTCTGATGTTGAGCGTTTAAAAACTGTTGGTTTTCTTATAAGGTCGCTGAAGAGATGCGTAACGTGTCTATCTTAAGTTTACTTTGAAGCCTCAAATAATTAATCAATTAGTGATAATATGAATTGTTTAATTATGAAAAAGACGTACTTTGTGGGTATGCTAATATTTTTCTGATGTTGAGGGTTTAAAAAGTATTGGTTTTCTTATAAGGTT
Organism: Limnanthes douglasii subsp. nivea; assembly: GCA_036936605.1. NCBI lineage: Eukaryota > Viridiplantae > Streptophyta > Magnoliopsida > Brassicales > Limnanthaceae > Limnanthes > Limnanthes douglasii. The sequence continues at coordinate 216,351,057 of JAUPFV010000004.1, forward strand.
GCTGAAGATAAAAGTGTTGGTTTAAAAAGTGTTGGGGCCCATAATTGTACTATAAAAGGACCACACATGCGTTATAGATTCCAGGATTATGATAATGACACTTTCTCTCTCTAATTAGTCTAACTCTCACTTTCTCTCTCTAAAAACGGCTCCTTAAAAAAGAACTTAAGACTATTTTGACTCTAAAAGATTCTCGTAACACAAATTTACCCTAGAGCTATTTCTGAATTCTTTAGTGGACCGTCTTTGGAAAGCGAAGATTGTTCTGACGATAATCGCTTTCGGAAATAATTCCTAATCTTAGCAGAATCATGGAAGAGCAAGGGGATGATTTCGTTAACGACTGCGAGGAGAATCTGGTAGGGGACACTTATCGGCACGATATGGAATACGAGGCGCATGGCGCCCCGCGCGTCGGAGACACCTTTGATGACTCAGATCTGTTAGCTCGAAGGAATGAGTTGTTTCTGGAAATTGAGAGGTTGAGGACGGAAAAAGAAACGGTTCACGAAAATCTTCGCTCCGAGGTGAGGAGAGAGCTGGATAGTGAAAAAGAAGAGCATGAAAACAAATTTCGTCCTAAAAATAAGGATGATAGATATAGAGGTTATGAGCGACGTTCTTCGAGGAAGAAAGAAAAGCGCCGCTTGGAATATTCCGACTCAAGCGATTATTCCCGTTACAGCTCACCAGAATCGTCTCCTAGGAGAAGTCACAGAAAGAAAAAGCATGAACGAAGGCGAGTGGAGCACCGGAGGGGAAGGAGTTTGGAGAGGAAATCTCCGAGGGAAAAACCTGGTCATGCTCGTGCTTATGAGCAGGGTTATGGCCAAGCAAATTTCCCCTATGGAAACCAAAATGCTGACTTGGGGAATTCGGAGTGGCAGAATCAGTACACTCTACCGACCGAGGAGGGGTTATATTTTTCGAGCCACGAAAACTTGAGAGCAAATGTTTATAGGACGGGTCATAACTGGAGAGCTTCTCCTTTGTCCTCGGAAATTTTAGTTGGCAACCTTCCAAAATATTTTTATATCTCGAAGTTAGAAACGTTCGACGGGATGCAAGACCCTGACAACCATATCGAACAGTTCAAGAATTTCATGATTAATTTCGATGACGATGATATATTGCCTTTAATATTTCAGATATGTTGAAAAAAATATCAAACATCCTCAACCATATGTGTTTAATTAATCCGATCATGTGTTTAATGAATCCGATCACCTCAAAAATACTGGAGAGCCGGGGTGTTTAATAAGTATTTAATATCCAAACCAAAACAAAATTGCACCAGACTTTTGAAGAAGGCATAATATATTATTGAAAAAAAAAACTCGAAATTAAACCATAAATGTTAATTAAAATAATCTCAGTTGCACAAAAAAAAGTTGTAGTATTTATTTCCTTGAGTTTGTTTAGGTTATGAAATATTTGGAGAGTCGATTTTAGAGTTTGTAGGTATTTTATGTTAAATATGCAACTTGACGAGGAAGAATATGCAAGACTTGTGATGGTATACCATGCGAGACGTTTAGAATTATCATACTATTGGACCATGCAATTCATGTGGGTATATATCATGCGAGACGTTTAGAAATATCATAAGTCTCGAATATGCGAGACTATAACCTTTTTTTTATTTGAAGTGTGTGAGACTTCACAATGTCCGATATGCGAGATTAGGCATGTATATTATGCGAGATACATTGATTGTTCCTAATTTTTTTGAATTGTTTAATGCATGTAAAAATTCCTAAAGCTCGAGTGTGCATACTGCGATTGTTCGTTTTAGCGAGTTTGAAGACTTCCAAAGTATTTAAAAATACGTTGGAAGTATATGAGATGTGTTGGTTATAGGTAATTACAGTATGACCTACTATTTCGGTGATAATATGAATTGTTTATTTAAAAAAGAGACGTATTTTGTGGGTATGATAATATTTTTCCAATGTTGAGCGTTTAAAAACTGTTGGTTTTCTTATAAGGTTGCTGAAGAGATGCGTAACGTGTCTATCTTAAGTTTACTTTGAAGCCTCAAATAATTAATCAATTAGTGATAATATGAATTGTTTATTTATGAAAAAGACGTACTTTGTGGGTATGATAATATTTTTCTGATGTTGAGGGTTTAAAAAGTATTGGTTTTCTTATAAGGTTGCTGAAGATAAAAGTGTTGGTTTAAAAAGTGTTGGGGCCCATAATTGTACTATAAAAGGACCACGCATGCGTTATAGATTCCAGGATTATGATAATGACACTTTCTCTCTCTAATTAGTCTAACTCTCACTTTCTCTCTCTAAAAACGGCTCCTTAAAAAAGAACTTAAGACTATTTTGACTCTAAAAGATTCTCGTAACACAAATTTACCCTAGAGCTATTTCTGAATTCTTTAGTGGACCGTCTTTGGAAAGCGAAGATTGTTCTGACGATAATCGCTTTCGGAAATAATTCCTAATCTTAGCAGAATCATGGAAGAGCAAGGGGATGATTTCGTTAACGACTGCGAGGAGAATCTGGTAGGGGAAACTTATCGGCACGATATGGAATACGAGGCGCATGGCGCCCCGCGCGTCGGAGACACCTTTGATGACTCAGATCTGTTAGCTCGAAGGAATGAGTTGTTTCTGGAAATTGAGAGGTTGAGGACGGAAAAAGAAACGGTTCACGAAAATCTTCGCTCCGAGGTGATGAGAGAGCTGGATAGTGGAAAAGAAGAGCATGAAAACAAATTTCGTCCTAAAAATAGGGATGATAGATATAGAGGTTATGAACGACGTTCTTCGAGGAAGAAAGAAAAGCGCCGCTTGGAATATTCCGACTCAAGCGATTATTCCCGTTACAGCTCACCAGAATCTTCTCCTAGGAGAAGTCACAGAAAGAAAAAGCATGAACGAAGGCGAGTGGAGCACCGGAGGGGAAGGAGTTTGGAGAGGAAATCTCCGAGGGAAAAAACTGGTCATGCTCGTGCTTATGAGCAGGGTTATGGCCAAGCAAATTTCCCCTATGGAAACCAAAATGCTGACTTGGGGAATTCGGAGTGGCAGAATCAGTACACTCTACCGACCGAGGAGGGGTTATATTTTTCGAGCCACGAAAACTTGAGAGCAAATTTTTATAGGACGGGTCATAACTGGAGAGCTTCTCCTTTGTCCTCGGAAATTTTAGTTGGCAACCTTCCAAAATATTTTTATATCTCGAAGTTAGAAACGTTCGACGGGATGCAAGACCCTGACAACCATATCGAACAGTTCAAGAATTTCATGATTAATTTCGATGACGATGATATATTGCCTTTAATATTTCAGATGTGTTGAAAAAAATATCAAACATCCTCAACCATATGTGTTTAATTAATCCGATCATGTGTTTAATGAATCCGATCACCTCAAAAATACTGGAGAGCCGGGGTGTTTAATAAGTATTTAATATCCAAACCAAAACAAAATTGCACCAGACTTTTGAAGAAGGCATAATATATTATTGAAAAAAAAAGTCGAAATTAAACCCTAAATGTTAATTAAAATAATCTCAGTTGCACAAAAAAAAAGTTGTAGTATTTATTTCCTTGAGTTTGTTTAGGTTATGAAATATTTGGAGAGTCGATTTTAGAGTTTGTAGGTATTTTATGTTAAATATGCAACTTGACGAGGAAGAATATGCAAGACTTGTGATGGTATACCATGCGAGACGTTTAGAATTATCATACTATTGGACCATGCAATTCATGTGGGTATATATCATGCGAGACGTTTAGAAATATCATAAGTCTCGAATATGCGAGACTATAACCTTTTTTTTATTTGAAGTGTGTGAGACTTCACAATGTCCGATATGCGAGATTAGGCATGTATATTATGCGAGATACATTGATTGTTCCTAATTTTTTTGAATTGTTTAATGCATGTAAAAATTCCTAAAGCTCGAGTGTGCATACTGCGATTGTTCGTTTTAGCGAGTTTGAAGACTTCCAAAGTATTTAAAAATACGTTGGAAGTATATGAGATGTGTTGGTTATAGGTAATTACAGTATGACCTACTATTTCGGTGATAATATGAATTGTTTATTTAAAAAAGAGACGTATTTTGTGGGTATGATAATATTTTTCTGATGTTGAGCGTTTAAAAACTGTTGGTTTTCTTATAAGGTTGCTGAAGAGATGCGTAACGTGTCTATCTTAAGTTTACTTTGAAGCCTCAAATAATTAATCAATTAGTGATAATATGAATTGTTTATTTATGAAAAAGACGTACTTTGTGGGTATGCTAATATTTTTCTGATGTTGAGGGTTTAAAAAGTATTGGTTTTCTTATAAGGTTGCTGAAGATAAAAGTGTTGGTTTAAAAAGTGTTGGGGCCCATAATTGTACTATAAAAGGACCACACATGCGTTATAGATTCCAGGATTATGATAATGACACTTTCTCTCTCTAATTAGTCTAACTCTCACTTTCTCTCTCTAAAAACGGCTCCTTAAAAAAGAACTTAAGACTATTTTGACTCTAAAAGATTCTCGTAACACAAATTTACCCTAGAGCTATTTCTGAATTCTTTAGTGGATCGTCTTTGGAAAGCGAAGATTGTTCTGACGATAATCGCTTTCGGAAATAATTCCTAATCTTAGCAGAATCATGGAAGAGCAAGGCGATGATTTCGTTAACGACTGCGAGGAGAATCTGGTAGGGGACACTTATCGGCACGATATGGAATACGAGGCGCGTGGCGCCCCGCGCGTCGGAGACACCTTTGATGACTCAGATCTGTTAGCTCGAAGGAATGAGCTGTTTCTGGAAATTGAGAGGTTGAGGACGGAAAAAGAAACGGTTCACGAAATATTCGCTCCGAGGTGAGGAGAGAGCTGGATAGTGGAAAAGAAGAGCATGAAAACAAATTTCGTCCTAAAAATTGGGATGATAGATATAGAGGTTATGAACGACGTTCTTCGAGGAATAAAGAAAAGCGCCGCTTGGAATATTCCGACTCAAGCGATTATTCCCGTTACAGCTCACCAGAATCGTCTCCTAGGAGAAGTCACAGAAAGAAAAAGCATGAACGAAGGCGAGTGGAGCACCGGAGGGGAAGGAGTTTGGAGAGGAAATCTCCGAGGGAAAAAACTGGTCATGCTCGTGCTTATGAGCAGGGTTATGGCCAAGCAAATGTCCCCTATGGAAACCAAAATGATGACTTGGGGAATTCGGAGTGGCATAATCAGTACACTCTACCGACCGAGGAGGGGTTATATTTTTCGAGCCACAAAAACTTGAGAGCAAATTTTTATTGGACGGGTCATAACTGGAGAGCTTCTCCTTTGTCCTCGGAAATTTTAGTTGGCAACCTTCCAATACATTTTTATATCTCGAAGTTAGAAAAGTTCGACGGGATGCAAGACCCTGACAACCATATCGAACAGTTCAAGAATTTCATGATTAATTTCGATGACGGTGATAAATTGCTGTGTAGAGCGTTTTCTCAGACTTTCAAAGGGGTGGCATCCAAGTGGTACAACCGGCTTCCACAGGGCTCGATAAAGAATTTCGACATGTTCTGGAATATCTTTAGACAACATTTTGTGGGGAGCAAAAAGCTTCGAGCTAATGGAGATACGATAATTTACTGTAGGCAAAAACTTGGAGAAAGCTTGAAGAATTACACCAATCGATTCGTCAAAACAAAAACGGACATGGAATATTGCAAAGACTCTGTGGCACTTGCAGCTTTCCAGATGGGTCTCCTCCTTGTATTCGTATAGGATGAGGTGGCGGAGAGTCAGGCCATGACTTTTGGGGCATTATTGGATCAAGTTGAGAAGCGAATTTTAGTTGAAGAGAATCATGCATCAGAGAAAGGATCAAGCGATCAGCTGGATCAGAACCAATTTCAAAGGTCCGAGTCCAGCAATCAAGGGCCACGAACCAACTCCCAAGCCAAAGGTACGGGTCGGTATCTGCCGAGGCAAAAATCAAATCCACAGAAAACATTATCTTAAGTTGGAAAAGGTAGCTTTGGCTTTGGTAACAGCTGCCCAAAAACTGAGACCGTACTTCCAAGCACATCCTATTGTTGTTCGAACGACATTCCCCCTGAAAGGTTTGTTACAGAGACCCGATATATCTGGAAGAATGACTAAATGGTCAGTTGAACTGGGAGATTTGACATAACATTCGAGCCTCGGACGGTAATAAAAGCTCAGGTTTTGGCTGATTTTTTGGTCGAATTCCATTCAGAAAGAAGTGACATAGAGATTGTTGACCCTTCGGATCAGACGAAATGGTTGGTTCGAACGGATGGGCGGTCGAATAATTCTGGAAGTGGTGCAGGCGTATAATTAATTTCTTCAGAAGGAATAACCATGTTTCATGCTATTCGATTCCGTTTCAAGACAACCAATAATGAGGCAGAGTATGAGGCAGCGTTGGCAGGTTTACGGTTGGCTCGCATATGTGGGGCTAGAAAGATTAAATTGATCAGTGATTCACAGTTGGCGATAAATCAAGCTTTGGGCGAGTCTGAGGCGAGAAAAGATAAACTGATCCAGTACTTAAAAGTGTTAAAAGATTTGGTTGCTGAATTTGATAGGGTTCAATACGAGCATGTTCAGAGGGAGGCAAATGTTGTCCCTGACTCTCTGGCTACAGCATCAGAGTGAATTGTTTTTCTAAGTGGGTGGAAGCGGAACCTCAAGCAGGGGAAAAATCAAAATATGTTATCAAATTCGTTGTCTCGAATATTTGTTGTCGTTTTGGGGTACTGATACGAATCACAATGGATAATGGACCTCAATTCGATAACAAAGAGTTTAAAACCTTTTGCCTTTCCAGGGACATACAACAATGCTTTTCCACCCCATTCCATCCCAGGCTAACGTTCAGGTGGAAGAAACCAATCGAACAATCTTGGATGGGTTGAAAAATAATTTGGAAGGTAAGGCTAGAAAATTGCCCGATTATTTACAAGAAATATTGTGGGCCTATAGGACAACGCCTCGAACTGCAACTGCCACATCTCCAGGTACCTTAGTGTATTGTATGGATGCAGTTGTCCCTTCGGAGATTGTCTTCCCATCATATCGAGTGGCAACTTATACAAAAAATTTGAACGATCAAAGGAGAGCCCTGGAATTGGATTTGGTTGAAGAGAAAAGATGACGCGCACAGTTGAAGTCCTTGCACTATCAGATGTTAATGAGGAGTAGGTATGCCTCTACACTAAAGCAAAGAGATTTCAAAGTGGAGGACAAAGTGTTACACAAAGTTTTTCTGCACACTAAAGAAAGAATCTTGGAAAGTTGGGGCCAAATTGGGAGGGCCCTTATGAAATAACGGAGAAAGTAAAGCCGAGAACGTATCGATTAAAAGACAAGGAATGGCGAAGTCTTAGACATCCATGGGATATCGAACACTTAAAATTGTATCTTGAATGAGGAATAAGTTAGCATATAACATTTGTTTTTTTGTTTATTTCCAAGTTTACAAAAACAGCGAGGGCGTACTCTTTCCTATCCTGTTAGGCACACAAAGGTTTTAACGAGGTGTCACTATGAGCTAATTAATACAACTGCATTTTTGCCTTGAACTATTCTTTTATAGACAATATTTTGTGCCTCGAACTATTCTTTCTGAGGCAATATCTCATGCCTTGGATTATTCTTTGTGAAACGATATTTCTTGCTTCACAATTCTTTTGTGAATTTTTTTTGGTGCCTCAAATTATTTTTTCTAAGCTAGCCTTAGCGCAGCATATAATGAATATTACGATGCAAATCGATACAGAAGAAACCATTCAACGCAAGTTGGCACACACTTATTTTTTTCATATGAGAAATATGGAGTGACATACACAAAAATTATAAGAGTCATTTCAACGAAGTGGCATACACAAAAATTCAAGGAGTTGCAAGTTATAAGACGCTCCTCGGAGAACATTAGATGTGTTACAAAAATTTCCTTACAAGGACTTATACACAAAAATTTCCAAACAGACTAACATTTTTTAACTAATCTGAATTTTTCGAGGAGTTACTCTCTTCTGAATCTGACTCTTCATTATCACTCACCACAATGTTAGGAGGGCGAAGGTCGGGGGAGACAAGCTTCCAAAAACTCCCTAAGTCATACTCTGGGTGTTCTACATGAATTTGGGTGATCAGCCTTGCTCGAATTGTAGCATCTCGAGCGTTGAGGTTAATTGTACACTTAGCCGCATACACATTCACGGCTGTTTCTTTCTCCTCCTCAACTTGCCGAGGAAAATCTTCGATTCGTTTCACCAACTTCTTTCTGTCCTCCGTAACTCTCTCATAATCATCACATCAGTCTTTAAGATATACGAAGGAATGCACCACCGGGTCCTCCGTAACTCTCTCATAATCATCACTTCTTTCTGTTCTCCATGAAGGAAACCTAATGTCAATATACGAAGGAATGCACCACCGGGTCCTCAGCATCGTTTCCTCCGAAGGTAAAAAGTACTTATAAGATATGTTGTACAACGCAACCATATGTTTGTTCTCGATCCCTTGAATATTGTTTCGTGCAATGGCATCAAGTTCAAGGGGAAGCGTGATGTCTCCTTTCGACTTGGGGGAAATTCGGCTAGCTTGCTCTTCAGATATTGTTGGAGGAGCGATGAAATTTTGACTAGATGACTCCGAGGGAGTCTCGATGACCTTGCTCTGATTTGCAATAGGAATCGATTGAGTCGATGGCTCAAGATTATCCGAGGCGATCGCTTTTCCCTTGGCAGCTAAGGCTTTTTTTCCGCATTTCTCGAAGCTCGAGTTTGGTAATGGTATTCCTTCATGGAGAAAATCGAGGACTCCCGGTTGCTGTTATCGAAGGAGTGGCTGGAAGGCTTGATCCAGAGTTGTCGGTTTTTAGAAGAGGATTTTCCACTGTTACAGCCAAAGGGGGCTCTAGGGTTGCTGAGGGAGTTCCTTTGGCGCGCTTGCACTCTTCAGATTTTTTCTTGTCTTTATGGTGCCTTTTCCTCTTCCTAAACGAATGTTTATGATGTTTATCTTTACTCATTGGTTCGAGGGTGTTGAGATCGGACACTTGGTGTTGTTGCAAAATTTCGAAGGGTATGATAACAGCAGAGTTTTCCGGTGGGGGCCAAGAACCGTAAAACATGGTGAAAAATGGTTGGGGTTGAGGCTCAATGTATTCACCAGCAGCAACTCTCTCTTGGAATTTTTTACTAATAAAGCCACTCTGGAATCCGACGAGGTTTATAAGCCAGCTTTATCTCTCTAGAATTTTTGGAATGAAAAGTTTGGAATGAGAGTTAATGAGATCAATATTTATAGAGGGATATGGGCTTTTAGTGTAAGTTAGGCCTGGAGACATTTTCCTTTGTTTGCCTAGGGGCATTATGGGTAATATAGGTGTAATTCTTTTGAGTCACAAAACGAGGGAGAAGATGAAGAGGCAATCCAATGATGAAAAATGTTGGGAACTCGGAAAAGATCTCTCAAGAGATTTGCTGATAAAGAATTACGACTATTGACGTCATAAATTATTGGATCCAATACTTGCAATTTATTAGCCTAATATGGGAGGTTATATTCTGCTGATACAGTTAATTCCGATGAACGATATTGATGAGGCATGGTGCAAGCTTTGCTAAGATATTGCAAGGATTGGGGGGCTACTGATTAGTATGGCAGTACCAATTATTCCAAACAACGTAGGAAACATCCAAGTTGATTACTACAAAAAATCATGATCTATTAGGTCATGCAACTCTGTGACAGCGAAAAGTGAAATTGTTGTTGTTAACCAAGATTACGGTTTAGACATATCTTAATGTCTCCCATAGAATACTTTAGACAAGGTTATGAGGAAAGTTTTTGGATATAGTTCAACTTTGTTCAATTAAATTAAGGGATACTTCAAAATATTGAAGAGTCGTGATATTACGACTGACTGTGATTTCGAATATACTCCCGAAAACAACTTCAAACGGTGTTTTATAGCATTCGATTATTGTCTTCAAGGTTTTTATTTTTGTTGTCCGTTTTTATTTGTCGATGGAATAATTTTTTATTGGCAAGCATGGAAGAGCATTTCTTTTTTCCATAACAAAAGATGATAAAAATGATAAGTTTAATCCTTTTATGTTTCTTATTTTATACATGTTACATGCGAGGCTTTAATATCTCAGCAGTATTTCATGCGAAACCTGTATGTAATAGTCACACATACCAACATACGAGATAAACTATATGAAACATACATGACAAGTTAGATATCTAATAGTCTTACCTCCAAACATGGGAGATATAATATATAAAATATGCAAGTAGAGACTAGATGGTTCTGCAAGACATGTGCAACGATTATTGCGAGGCTATATCTATATGCTTGGAGTGCTAGGCAGGTAAAAAAAAATCACGATCTTAAATATGCGTTACTCAACATATGACTTTATGATCACTTATTTACGTAATAAGTGAAATTTAATATACTATTTACAAATGTAACATAAAATATAAATAAAAATCAAGACAACCAACTCGAAATACTTATATTTGCGTATAATTATTCATTTATATACATTTGAGATCTAATACCTTCGTCTTCTTCTTCAAAACTTTATCTCTTATATACAATCTTTTCTACACAAACAATTCATTTATATACATGGACTATCTTAAAACACTAATAACCCTTACTTGAATTCTATTACATCAGTTCAAATAAAATTTAACCACATCCATGGTGTGGTATGTAGAAACAGATAAAGTTCATCATGCCAGGACCATCAACTCCTATCAAGCCGTTTGTCATTGTGAATATTTTACCGCACCGTGAAAAATACTATTACCAGCATCGTAAAGCAAGCTTCGACAACTGTTGCGCAAAGCCTAATTACGGTAATCGCATCACAAGCTTTGCAAACCGCAGCACAAAACCTTACCACTACCACCGCAGTGCAAATTCTGATTCATTCCACCACCGTAGTCGCTCAAACTCCCACGGTTGATGCGCCGCACGCAGCCACCGCCTCTGGGGTGGAATATATAGTGACATCCAAACAACAGGTGCATGATATGCACCAAACTCACGTGAGAATATTCGGCCATCAAATGACTTATCATTGTCATAAGAACGACGGAGATGTCTCGTCCATTTTCATTATGCGCTACAATCCAACGACTGATCCCTTGCCACATGCTTAATACTTGTCATACTTCGAACGCAAAGAGCATCACTTGCGAGAGAATCTAGTTGAGATAAACGTGCAATGTCGTGATACGAGGAAAAATCAAGTGCTAATCGTGTTTGTCGTCAGTTCATCCACGGAGTCGATCTTTTGTGTGTCATCTATTAAAATCAGGATTTTTGGTAATTCAAGCCAGACATGTAAGTGGGAAAGAGCCGATCAGCAAGGGAAGCAGGGTTTGAGGTATCATCTGGCAGCACCGTCGTGCAATATTACTCAAAAACCAATTGGAAGCATTTATTTACGAATTCTGAGCCAACCAAAGCTAAGATCCGCAACAGTTTGTCTAATTGGGCAGGGAACCTGGTAGCCTTCCAGATCTCTTGCTGTCCAGTGCATCCTTTAGTTTCCGACCTAGAGCATAAGCAAGCGGAGGGGGAACAGCATTACCGATCTGCCGGTGCTTGTGCTGAATGGTACCAGAAAACTGATAGCTGTCCGGAAAACCCTGCATTTAAAATATAATAGATTTGATCAGTATACAATTCCAACTCTTTATTTTTTTATCAAATAGAAGAGAGGTATCCAACTTACTTGGGACCTAGCACATTCCCGGACAGAAAGGATCCTGTCCTGATCAGGATGGAAGCACATCCCGACTTTTCCCATTGGCTGAGGGTCTGTAATTGATGTTGGAAAGTTTCCTTCCCAGTCTAGCCTACCAAACAAACCCTTCCACTGGTTATGGCGTTCAGCAGTGTTAGGCAAGCACCAGGGAATTAGATCCACCAGGTGACCATTTGACAGTTTAACCTGTAATTATAAGAATCCATAATAAGCAAATGGACACAAATATCTAAATGGAGAGTAAAATAAGAATGAATGCCTATTGGTATCTATGTACTATGTACGTACCTTTTCCTCAGGAAGGTCACGCCAATCTGCACCGGGACGCTTTGGTATTTTCTGGCAACGAATTAAATTGAGTTCATTCATCTCTTTGGAGATGTGGTCCGTCAAAACTACCATGTCACCTCTAATTTTCTTCTGAAACCAAGAGATTGAATCGCTTTCAAACTCCATATTTATCTTGGAGGCCCCATTGTCAATAGGTGGAAGATCACCGATCGTATCCCTCACAGTTATTGCACGGAAAGGAGCTCCATTTGCAGTACTGCGAACAGCAGCATAGTGCAACCCTTCTGACAGTGAAACTTTTAACTCTGGGGCATTAAAAACATGCATCGGCTCTGGCCATTCTGGAAGAATATCATCAGGGGAGGCTGCCCATATGAATGCTCGTTTACGTGACTGAGAAACTCCATAGGATCCAGCTTCTAGAATCCCAAATCTCACCTAAAGAGAGAAGCATTTATATAAATAATTCAGCATGTGGATTTAGTGGTAATTGATATAGTTTTAGTTTAAACCACTTTCAAATGAGTAACACAAGTGCGAGATGTCTACCTGGTAACCCATTTCCAGAAGTGAAGCCACGGTTAAACGGAACGTCTGTCCTTTGTTAAAGGACACGAAGTTCCTCACGTTTTCTAGGAGGAAGTATCTTGGGCGGAAGTAGTCAGCAAAGGACAGGAACGCTAAGATCATCTCACACTGAACTTTACTCCAGGTACTTTGGTTGAACCTATTCATACCAGAAAAACCCTGCAAACCGCAATTGCTGTCACTATCTTATCTTTAACAGACAAGTAATATCATATGTTATATGTTTTAAAGAAGACAGGCACAAATATATCATACCTGGCATGGAGGGCCTCCATTTATAAAGTCCACTTGCCCTGGAAGTGGCAGATCATTTATCACGCTCTCCCCCAGTTTAGCAGCTAATTCAGCAGCCTCTGGAGTTGAGATACAGTCATCTACATCCCCGCATTTCTCCATTATAGCCCTACAAAGTCAGATTATGATTATCTGAGTTACAGCCATGCAAAGAGAGCTGATCCAGATGAAGAGTTATAAATGCATTGCATATTCACCTGAGAATAACATTGCAGTTGTTGACAAACATCAATGCATCGGGGTGATTTCTTCTAAAGGCATCTCCGGCTGGTTCTTCATATTCAATTGCCCACTTGGTTGATGTTGCACCTGACAAAAAGAAAATACAAATAGCCAGAGCACAAGTATTAGGCGATATGCCTTCAGCAGGATTCTATCTTTGATGGGAAACAGCAGAAATTAAACATACCTGCATGTTGCAAACCCTCCGACAAACCACCACAGCCTCCAAATATATCTAATGTCGCTAAACAATGATCTTGACTAACATCTTGTATCTCGCTTGCAAGACTATCTCCTCCCTCTATACATTTTCCTTTTTTACTTCTCACGGCATCATCATTCCCATTTATATTTGCTTGTGAGTATTTCAATTTGATATTTGCCGATAACTAACATGAAAGAGAAAAATATAATCATAAGCCTGATTCAACTGCTATGAGTTAGGAACTATTCTAGCGTACAAAATAAAACCACTTACCTGCTTAAGGGAACCGGTAGACGGGTCATAAAGACGTTCACAAAAGAAGATGTGGTCAAAGATTACAACAGTACTACAAGCAGGTACATCTTTCTTCTTTCTGACTTCACATTTGCCCTGTATTGCCTCAACAGATAGTAGATGTGTTTCCTCACAGTAGTAGATCTGTAAATGCAGAGTTGTACACCCAATACAAATTTTAAGAAGTATGCTCTAGAAGTAAGCCACTCTAGGAGTGGGCATGATGACAGACAGATAAAATTTGTACTAAATAAAACTTACCTCTCGAATGTCCGAACTATACGCCTTCTCAGAAGAAATATCCTCAGGCCTATAGAACCTTCGGACTTTAATCTCTGAAGATTTCATGTCAGCTTTTCTGGATTGCTTTAGGGCAATGATTTCCAGAAGTTGGCAAACAACATAAGCCCTCAATCCCACATTTCTCCCACCCTTGAATAGAGCCGCATTCTTTGTACTCTCAGCAGGAAAATAGCAGGGAGTGACGTAGACAAAATCTCCGACAGAATACTCAATTCCCTTTGACACAACAGCAGTCCTGGAGGGATTGATCTCAACAGAATCCTTGAGTTTTTGGTCGTCATTTAATTTGCACGAGTTGCATAACCCAGAACCAAGACCCAAATCACTCGAAGGAAGACTGACAAAAGCACCCCTTTCAGGCCAATACAAACTTCTGCAGTAGTATTCTACTGGTAGTTCTTTCCTTTTTCTTTCTTCTGCCCTAGTTTTATCTAACTTATCCGCATTAGCATTCTCTTTTCTGTGCTGATGCCCCCAAGGCCTTGAACGGATGTCTACAGTGACTGTTTCTTTAACTTCCTCCAAGCTAAAATCCATGCATTCATTGGTCAAAAATACCTCCCTCTCGTTTGCAGCATTGCCCAGAACAGTCTGTGATCCTCTTTGCAGCATCCTTCCATGAAATAGTTTACTTCCATCCGATTTTTCAAACATATATTCTACAAAGTAGATACTTTGTAGCTCATCGGACTCATCAGCTTCCAACAAGACTGCACCACCCACAGCTACAGCTAGCCCTCGGACAATGGCTCGCTTGTAAAGAACAGCATCATGAAATGCTTTCCCTGCAGGCTCTCCATCCCAGATTATGTCCTTCTTTCCAAAACGCAATTTGCTTTTCCTTGAAGCTGAGGATGATTTTGGAGCTCGTTCAGATGTCGGTAGATTTTCATCCAGGTCATCATCATTTTCCTCAACCTCGTCTTGCTCTTCTGTCTCTTCCTTGACATCATCAGCACCTTCAATTGCATGCTCAGGAGTGTAATTTGAGTAGAACTCCCCCCAAATTCTGCTAATCAGCCTAGTCGCTGTTGCTTGCATGACTTTCCTCTTAGATGTTGCAGGTGCCATACCTGCCCTAGGGTTCGGATTTTGATCGTTCATTGGGACAACTTTCTTTTTCTTCACTAACCACTTCGTATGGTGCCTCTCCTGCATTTTGTTTGCAAGACCAATGACAAAAGGGCATTTTCTAACCTCAGCCTCTGGAAACTCTGCAAAAATCTGCAGTACGATTTGTCCATGAACCACCACATATCTCTCCAGAACCTCTGGATCAGATGAAATGTAAGCTTCGTTATCCTTCGTTAATTCAGACATTCTTTTCAGAACATCTGTGAAGGAGAGCCGTGCTATTCGACTTTGCTGCTTCAACAATTTGATGATGCCGACTGCGACTTTTGCTGTTCGCAAAACAGGTGCGTACCACTGTGAATACTGCTTTGATGGCTTGCCAAGTCTATACCTGAAATAGAAACAGCAATGAACTCATATTATCATCAAAAGCTTAAGCATAACAATTAGGATCTTAATCATAAGTATAATTTATTCTGTACCATGCCACATCTGTCCTGATAGATATGAAAATCATATTAGCCCCAAACTCGATCATCCATTCCTTTATTGCACTCAAGCAAGTTGGAACACCATCGGTATTCTGCTCTTGCAAACCACTTGATGACGACTGGCTAGTATCAGTTTCAAGGCAGAATCCACTTCCGTCATCAGTAGTTGTTCTCCCAGACCCAAAGATGGTGGCATCAATGTCAGCACATGGCTTCATAGGGAGAAGCTCCAGTGACATGAATCTCGAATCAGAGTTGTAGAGTGCCCAATCGTGAAGCATACTTCGCGGAAGTTCATCCAGGTGCACCATGTCAAAGTCATTACCAAAGAGCAAGAACTCATCCACTTCTTGAATAGAATTCTTGTAATAGGCAGGAAGAGGATAGTCATTGGCAATTTCATCTTCATTAATCTTGATATAGAATTTATTTGAGGTAGAAGCTGAACCACGAGTTTTCTTCGCCTTCATAGACTTCCATTCCTCCGCTTCTTGCAAAAGTCTAGCTACTTTTACATCTCCATCTTCATCAGCTAAGGGACTAGCAGAGACAGATCCTTTGATTTTGTCATATTTACCGTCAGTGCTAATACCAATTTTCAAAGTCTTATTGGAGGATGGGGCTCTGTCATGTTCTTGTCTTTCCCGTTTGCTCTCATCTCTAAGTGCAAGTAAAGCAGGCATTTCCAAAAATGTAGTTCCCTTCATCTTTGATGTCTCATCCAAACCCACCAATTGGTTATAGATAAACTCACCCTGAGAGACAATAAAATCCTTGAGAGCCGCTCTCCCAGAGAGTCCCTTGCTTCCACTCATTGATCGAACAATTCCAGCCAATAGCTCATCAAGACTGATATCAGGATTCCCACCAGAAGATGTAGACAATTTTTTATAAACCTCCACACAAGCACGAGCCTTTTCAAAGAAAAGTTCGTAGTAATTCTTATATTTGCTGGCAGGTTTCATACAATCATAATCTGCAATGTCAGTTGAAAGCCAAATGACAGGGGAGCCATCTTCATAGCCAGAGATGGCCCATGATTCTATCCGTCCAAAAGCTGAACATTTAACACCATTCTCCTTTTCCTTCTCAAAAGGTCCTTCGTGAGGAATGATAAGACCTGTAATATAAAGGTCATCTAACTCCATCATCTCTAGAGCCTTCGGGACACCAAGGTCGTCGTGCAAAACAAAATCAGTCAGCCTTCTGTTTGGCCGAACCTCGTCAGGTTGTACAGATGTTTCGCGTATGGCAAAGATCTCCACTTCAGCAACTTTCATCTGTTTTCGTGCTACAAGGGAAGATTTTCTAGAAACAGATACAGATCGTTCCTTGAAATCTGTACAGGCAGCAGCCCGCTTCGGCCTTTTCGATGACCTAACAGCCTCTTCAATGCTCTCCTTAGAAGTTCGCTTCAACCCCTTAGGAATCATAGTAGTTTGCTTCTTGGAGTTAATTGCAACACATCTTTGTTTGCCTTTTCCGTTCCTTGTTCCTATCAGAAAACCAAAATTCAAAACTAATGAACCTGATTTCATAAGAATTATTATGACAAATCAGACTGATTATCATGAACCTAATTCACATAATATATTACAGATTGCCTTATAGGAATTACATAATTCTGTCAATAAAGGTTACATTATATGAATCATACTTGATTCAATATTATTGAACGGAATCCATTGTAAATACGATCAGTCTAGTCACAAATTACGCATAAAACTCGAAATCAAACCCTAAATTTTAAAGAAAAAAAAACTCGAAATCAAACCCTAAATGTTAACTAAAATAATCTCAGTTGCACATGCAAAAAAACAAAAACAAAAACAAAAACAAAAACAAAAACAAAAACAAAAACAAAAACGAGATCTATATGGACAAGTTATAATTAAATGAAGATAAACCAGAAAAATATTAAACTTAAAAGTAACAATCCAACCCTCAATCTTAACAGAAATGATCTTACTTGCACGAAACAAGTTCTGCATTGTCACATTCAAAATGAAGATACACACTGAAATCTAATAAAGCACAGTTCGTTAACAGTTTAAAAAAAAAACGAGCAAGTTATCATGAAATCAAAGTTCAAGAGGCGCCATGCAAAAAGGAAAACAAAGCTGGTCATCAATCTAAAATCTAAAATGTAAACATGCTAGGTTACTTAACATCTATGTAGGCATGATATATTGTATAAATGTCAATCCAGTTACCAAAACTACACATGTATCGCCGGATCAAAGTTCAACTCCTAGCTTCAGTTTCGGTTCAATTGCATAAATCATATAGAATCAAATCTTACCCATCAGACGCTAAAATGTAGAGAAATTACATTTTGTAACTTGATAATCAACTTCCAGAACAAAAATTCAAAAAATAAACAAAAACGTCGAATGTACCTGAAGAAGCGGTAGGGGTAGGGGTAGGGGTAGGAGGAACAGGATCAGGATTGATGGCCTGAGCAACCCCGGCACCGGCACCATTAACATCGGCATTCGAACCAACAGCAGCAAGCAATGCCATTTTCGATTAGCGAACAAAAAGAGAGAAGCAAATAAATGTGGTAATCAGAAAATCGGAATTAAGTGTGGGTAATGAGAATTAACTGCTACCAGGCTGCTTAATTATCTCTCACTCTCTACTCTAAACACATAACACCCACACACTACTATAAAACACCAACGAAATTACTAAGACTACCCTCAGGTGATAATTATCCACACCAAATTGGCGACCATAGTGGGAGCAGAGGGTGCCTGAATCAAGCATTCAAAACCAGCTAAGAAAATCTGTCCGAATGAATCCGGACAATCCAGAAGTACCACCAGCTTTGCTCGAAGTGGTGGGAGAGAACGATGAATACACTATCGAAGAGCGTGATAGGCTAAAGGGTGAAATAGAAGCTCTGAGGGCAGAAAAGGCCAAGATGGGCGTGAAAGAAAAGTCCAAAGCATCAGCTGCTCATCACACCGATAACCCCAGAGAGCATGAGTCTTCGAAGACTCATGTGAGCACCAAAAAGACTCATGCCAGTTCCAAAAAGTCTCACCGGTCTAAGCCAGTGGAGAGTTCTGACTCAAGCTCAGAGTCTTCTGATAGCTCTTCGGACACTGAGGGAGTTGAAAAATCCTTGTCCTCTAGCAGCGATGAGGGTCGAACTAGAAAGAAGCAAAAGCAGATAAAAAATATTCAAGAAAAAAGGGATAGACAAGGAAAGATGAAGAGGCATATTGGTAAAGGATCATCTCATAGCCGGAAGCATGTGGATTTAGTTCTCTTACGAATATAGTTCTCTTACGAATAAAAATAATTGTAATGTCAATTTAGTCAATATAATCATCGATCACTTATATAAGTTTTATATTTTATTTTGAAAAGCTATTTTCTTTTTCCTTTTTTACAATTCAAAATTAGAAATTAGACTCACTGTACCATATTTTACGGCCTATCCATTTGAACCAGACAATCAGATTTGTTGTGTTTTTAAATAATACCGACACGTTATAGCCTACCCATTCGAATAGATTTTTACTGGACATACCTATTCATACGAACAAGATTCATTAGAGTATCTTTTAAAGGTGAGCTAGTTGTTGTGTATCGTTGTCTTGATTATAACATATTTGCATATTAATATAAGAGAAACTCTATTGCTTATGATACAAATTTGGTAAAAGTGTAAAAACCATTTTTGACGAACATATTTTAGAGATTAATTTAATAATAGTAAGTTTTAATCTCTTTTTCTTTTGTTATAGGTTATACACCAGTTGTAGTATTTATTTCCTTGAGTTTGTTTAGATTATGAAATATTTGGAGAGTCGATTTTAGAGTTTGCAGGTATTTTATGTTGAAGATGCAACTTGACGATGAAGAATATGCAAGACTTGTGACGGTATACCATGCGAGACGTTTAGAATTATCATACTATTGGACCATACGATTCGTGTGGGTATATATCATGCGAGACGTTTAGAAATATCATAAGTCTCGCACATGCGAGACTATAACCTTTTTTTATTTGAAGTGTGTGAGACTTCACAATGTCCGATATGTGAGATTAGGCATGTATATTATGCGAGATGCATTGATTGTTCATAATTGGAAGTATATGGGATGTGTTGGTTATAGTTAATTACAGTATGACCTACTGTTTCGGTGATAATATGAATTGTTTGTTTAAAAAAAAGACGTATTTTGTGGGTATGCTAATATTTTTCTGATGTTGAGCGTTGAAAAAGTGTTGGTTGTCTTATAAGGTTGCTGAAGAGATGCGTAAAGTGTCTATCTTAAGTTTACTTTGGAGCCTTAATTAATTAATTAATTAGTGGAGGGTGGGGGTAGTACTCGTTTCAATTGGTCAATTCTAAGGGTAATGAAACAATCATTTGGACGTGACTAGTTTAAATTTGTAAAGTCCACACAAATGTACTATTTCTCATTCTTTTTCTTAACGAGTACCGGGTTTTCTGTTCACAAAAAGGTATTAGAATTCTTGATCATGCCCTATTTTTGTAAGCTGATATACCTCTGCCACGATTTCTTCTGCATTTTCAACAGAGAGAGTTCTTCATTTGTAAATAATGGGATACAAATTAGGTCTTAATGCAAGTTTATGTAAATTGACAGCCGTAGGGACCCTTATTATGTCCTCGGTACACCAGGAAAACATATGTAAATTCTTTGATAAGAATGATATCATTTATTTCTTTATGATCGATGGTAATCGGTATACAATCTTCAAAAAAATTCCACTTTGAAAAGTATAAGTTTCAATGTCCTCATCGGGGGTTATCGAACTGGGAGTCTCCCTCATATCGTCCACAATATCAAAATCTGATATGAACACAAGTAATTGATATACTCTCTTCATTTTAGCTCTTCAAATTACGTTCGGGGCCACAACTATAATGTATCATTTTTTTGCCACTTTCTGGTTGTTGCAGAGAACTCCCACCTGATTCTCGATTGCATATTTCAGAAGTTGATAGAAAATTGAGACGATAACATGCATTTTTGACAACCATGACGTAAAACAATTACATTATTAAAATTAGGTCAATCCACAGCTATAAAATGTACTTTTGCCATTTATTAAGGCTCATCGACCTAGCAACACCTCCTCCTTAAATTTTCTGATTACACCCGCAATGATCCTAGTGAATCCCAATATTGAATATCAGATCAGAGTGTGGCAAGAGATTTCCCATTTTATTGTAAGTATACATAAACAATATGTTTCTCAAACTTCCCGTATCAATCAGGATCCTCCGGATATCAGTTTTTTTTAATAGTCATTCTGTTTACTAGGATATCCCCGCGAGGTCCAACTTAAATAATCAAACTGATAAAAGATGGGTTCACATTCTTCCCTATAACTAAGTTTTTAAACTTACCACATTACTCTTTCATGAATAGCCTGAGTATCTCAGTTTAAACCTTTATGAACCTTTATAGATTCACCTTTAATAATTTTTACTAACATATCGACAATATAAACTTCAGCATTTCTTCCGATATGGCTGGCGAAAGCTTTGTTTAGTAGAAAATGACAAGTAGCTTAAAGATTATTTAATCCAAATGACATCACTTTGTAGCAATGCACCTCCACACTTATTATGAATAGGGTTTAGTCTTGGTCACTCAGGTGTATATATAACTGGTTATACCCATCAAATGCATCCATAAAAGATATGCATTTTATTTCCCGACGTCGAGTCTATCAGTTGGTCAATTCTAAGGGTAATGAATCAATTATTTGGACGTGACTAGTTTAAATTTGTAAAGTCCACACAAATGTACTATTTCTCATTGTTTTTCTTGACGAGTACCGGGTTTGCTGTTCACAAAGGGTGTATTGGGATTCTTGATCATGTCCTATGTTTGTAAGCTGATATACCTCTACCACAATTTCTTCTGCATTTTCTAGTGTGGTTACTTTCTGTCTAAGGGTAATTTTATAAATTGTTTTGAATGTTTTGGGGAATTTAATGTTTAGAGTAGAAAGTAGTGAGATAATTTAGCTGTGTAGTAGTAGTAAATTCTGATTACCCCCATTAATTAAAGTAGATGGGATATTTATACTTAATTACTGACCCATGGGCCTATCGGGTCGAATAGTGAAGTCGGGTCAAGTTTAAGCACCCATTAGTAAATAGATGTGAAGTGACCAACATCCAACTTAGTCACCATTTATTACGTTTGTCCTGTTCGGTTTTTTACAATAGTCGTTATGGTCCAAAATTCCCATCGGATTAAGTCAAGACTCAATGGCTAATATATTATATCTCATCAGTAGCCCCTTTAGGTCTTGCAAAGAATTTTTAGAAAAGCTAACTCTTAAAAAATCAATATCAACATCCTCCAATCCGTTGTTATATCCGAACTGTAAACGTTTCCCTCAAGAATGACTTTGTTTGAATTTTAGTAAAATTGATTTTTCAGTTCAAAATTCTAAGAGTCTTTTCCCAACCGCGGGACACGTGTCAGGTTCTGGTTCGACCCCTCAGTCATGTTTCTCCTATAATCTCGTACACATTAGGCTAGAAAGTTACTTAGGATTGAACTCCCATACTTTGCAGCTTTTAATCATTACTCAGATCATTTTACCTTCTCCTAGGCAACTGCCACTTTTTACTGCTATATATAAACCTTCTTATTATTTCATTGTCTTAAAAAATTACAAGCATTTCTAATGAGAGAAAGCTCAGTATACCTTCAAATTTATGTTCAAGTCATATATGTTCACAGCCAGAAATTCTCTAGTAAAAGGAGGTTGGTTAAACTTGTCCAAGTTAGAGAGAGCGAGAAACGTTATAAGAGACGAACGAATTGCTGTTGGTCTCCCTGTCTCTCCTAGTGAAGGAACCAATCAATCACAAGAGAATAAAGACCAGGGTTCATCATCTTCAAAAGCATCCAAGGTTAGAAAGCTACCCTCTGTTTCAAGCCTTTCTCCTCTTCTATCAGGGTCCTCTGTTCAAGATTCCAAAAACCCTCTCCCTAAGGAGAAAGTTGTTTCTAGTATTAGAAAACCCTCACCTTTTATTGCAACGGGATCATATACAAAGAAGTTTCCAGAGAAATTAACCCCACACCGAGTCACCCGTCAATCTAAATCGAAATCCCCTCCTACCTCTTCAAAACCCTCTAGTTCAGAGGCAGTAAACTTGTGCAAAAAACCAAACCATCTGGATAGAAGCCTCTGGCAGAAACCATACCATTCGAACAGCCATCCGAACAACCTTCCACTATAATGGAAGAAAACATGGAGGATAGTTTAGATGAACCCCCTTTTGAGGCGTCCGGTCAAATTGAGGACACAACTGCAGATCGAAGTAGGTTAGACACATCCAGATGCGTTTCCAGAGAGTCTGAGGGTAGAATGAGGCCAAAATTGAAGAAGGTTAGTGCGAAGTATTTGCTGTCCCTTCAAAATATAGCCACATATACACCCATACTGCTGAGCTGGGTCGTATACGTACTAAATTGGGTATCCTAGAGTCTGTGAATGCGAGAATCCCAGTCACTCTGGGAAACTCCGTTGGACTGCAAACCCAATAAGCTGGTGGTCTATACAAAGATGCTGAACTGGGGACTCCGGTTTCCTTTTGATCCCAGGAAGCTAAGCCCCAACGCTTGGTATACCCAACTGTCCCGCATCATGGCATCTAGGCTATCTAAGATTCCACTACCAATGGAAAAGTTTGTTATTGTGGCAAACTTTTGTAAGAATCATCATATCTCTTTCTACCCCAAACATGGGCAATGACTACAAGGTAGTAAATGATATTCTGGAGTCATAAAAGTCGTGGAGGACGCAGTTCTTATTCATTAGTAGGGCCTGGGAGAATGGGAAAAAAAATCAAGGTTGACTCAAAACCAAACCAGCTGACTAGTCGCTGGAAGAGTATTAGTGAGTTCCTTTTATATACTCTTTAATCTTTCAAGTATTAAGTTACTACTTCGAACTGATTTATTTCTCCTCTTAGTGTTTCTAAAGGATTTTTTGGATTACGTAGAGGCAGATCAGGATACCTGTGCCAAGCTGAACGCTTGGGCCGTGGAGAAATAGGATAACGCTTTCCACAACTGCTTCACATCAAGGAACTTTGTGAGGTCTCATCTGTGGAACACCACAGGAACAAGATATATCTACTAGGAAGAGCTGACCACCCCTCCTGCTGTAGATGTCATCCTGAGGAGGACGTAGGCTAAAGATGCTAAACTTTACCTACCTTCCAGGGCCAAAAACTCCAGTCATCTGAACAAAATGAAGAACAATAGAAAAAAGAAAACCACAGCAGACCCAACTCAAACAACCACTGAAGGGACTGGTTCAGAGAACCAAAGAGGCATTAATGCTGCTTTATTGGAAGCAGTAGAAGTTACTGTGAATGACGCTGGTGGGTTAGACAACCCGCCAAAGATTTTGAAGAAGGATAAGAAACGTAAGGCCAACAATGATGAAAAAGCTGCAAAGAAGAAGAAAGTTAATTATGCGATCAAAGATAATTCTTCGTCCTTCTGAAATCCCTCCTCCAGCTCCTGCCGATCCTACCTTACAAGAAGAAATTCCACCCAATCTTTATTCCGAGCAGGCTACTGGTGATGGTAACGAAGATGTACACCTTAACGCTTTTTTATACACATTAATATATATATATATATATATATATTTTAATGATTCTAAAAATATGATTTCACAGGGCCTTGATGTCCTCCCAACTCGTCCAAAGTTGTAACCCACAATGGTGAGACTTACGCGATATCGAGCGAGCAAGACACCTTGAGCCATGCCCTCTTGGGTTATATTCGTCCAGTGCATGATCTGGAGCGACAAGTAAGGGATCAAACTGTTACCATCAACTCCCTGACTACAGAATAATAAAGCTTGACAAACGATCTTCTTAGCGCTCAGCAAAGCTTAGAATTATTGGGGAAGGAAAAAGAGGATTTAGCTGCCAAACTGCTTGAGTCAGAAAAGAACAACAAAGAGTTCCAAACCAAGTACTCCAATCTGGAGATTTATTCCTCAAATGATATCACATCTTTGAAAGAGAATACTATACAGATTTTATCTGATGATAAAGTCAAGTTAGAGAATACTATCCGAGAGAAGACCGAAGACAAAACTGCCTTAAAACGCCAACAAGCTCAAGCAGTACCTGCATGGATAGAGAAATATGCCAGTGAAGTAGTGGATTCTCTAGAGAAGAGGGATGATGGAATTAAGTTCGATATGGTCTTATTGTTCAATGAGACTTTTCCTAAGAGAACTATTGGTCCTTTGTGGAATATGTGAACTATGATGATCTTCCTTTCCATACGATGGCTGATGTTGACAAACGCAACTACTCCAGTGGGATAGACTCCGAAGACGATGAAGAAGTGGGTAAGAATTCAAGTTCTGAACTCAAAATTCACAAAAACGATGGTGGTGAAGAAAATACCGAAGGGAACAAACCCTAAGGTTACATGGTGTACTTTTGTTTGAAAGACTAAAATCATTGGATGGCCAATGCATTTTGTTGTATTGTTTGTTTGTTTTTTATGCTGTAAAACTTTAAAGTCCTTGAATAGTCAACACATTTCGAATATCATAGATCGGTTTTAGTCCGATCAGATTTTAATATCATATTCCTCTTTGTTAAAATTCATTTTAGCTCTTTGTGGCCATTGTTTAAATAGCCTTTAATATTTCAGATGTGTTGAAAAAAAATATCAAACATCCTCAACCATATGTGTTTAATTAATCCGATCATGTGTTTAATGAATCTGATCATCTCAAAAATACTGGAGAGCCGGGGTGTTTAATAAGTATTTAATACCCAAACCAAAACAAAATTGCACCAGACTTTTGAAGAAGGCATAATATATTATTGAAAAAAAAAACTCGAAATTAAACCCTAAATGTTAATTAAAATAATCTCAGTTGCACAAAAAAAAAAGTTGTAGTATTTATTTCCTTGAGTTTGTTTAGGTTATGAAATATTAGGAGACTCGATTTTAGAGTTTGTAGGTATTTTATGTTAAATATGCAACTTGACGAGGAAGAATATGCAAGACTTGTGATGGTATACCATGCGAGACGTTTGGAATTATCATACTATTGGACCATGCAATTCATGTGGGTATATATCATGCGAGACGTTTAGAAATATCATAAGTCTCGAATATGCGAGACTATAACCTTTTTTTTATTTGAAGTGTGTGAGACTTCACAATGTCCGATATGCGAGATTAGGCATGTATATTATGCGAGATACATTGATTGTTCCTAATTTTTTTGAATTGTTTAATGCATGTAAAAATTCCTAAAGCTCGAGTGTGCATACTGCGATTGTTCGTTTTAGCGAGTTTGAAGACTTCCAAAGTATTTAAAAATACGTTGGAAGTATATGAGATGTGTTGGTTATAGGTAATTACAGTATGACCTACTATTTCGGTGATAATATAAATTGTTTATTTAAAAAAGAGACGTATTTTGTGGGTATGATAATATTTTTCTGATGTTGAGCGTTTAAAAACTGTTGGTTTTCTTATAAGGTTGCTGAAGATATGCGTAACGTGTCTATCTTAAGTTTACTTTGAAGCCTCAAATAATTAATCAATTAGTGATAATATGAATTGTTTATTTATGAAAAAGACGTACTTTGTGGGTATGCTAATATTTTTCTGATGTTGAGGGTTTAAAAAGTATTGGTTTTCTTATAAGGTTGCTGAAGATAAAAGTGTTGGTTTAAAAAGTGTTGGGGCCCATAAAAGTACTATAAAAGGACCACACATGCGTTATAGATTCCAGGATTATGATAATGACACTTTCTCTCTCTAATTAGTCTAACTCTCACTTTCTCTCTCTAAAAACGGCTCCTTAAAAAAGAACTTAAGACTATTTTGACTCTAAAAGATTCTCGTAACACAAATTTACCCTAGAGCTATTTCTGAATTCTTTAGTGGACCGTCTTTGGAAAGCGAAGATTGTTCTGACGATAATCGCTTTCGGAAATAATTCCTAATCTTAGCAGAATCATGGAAGAGCAAGGCGATGATTTCGTTAACGACTGCGAGGAGAATCTGGTAGGGGACACTTATCGGCACGATATGGAATACGAGGCGCATGGCGCCCCGCGCGTCGGAGACACCTTTGATGACTCAGATCTGTTAGCTCGAAGGAATAAGCTGTTTCTGGAAATTGAGAGGTTGAGGACGGAAAAAGAAACGGTTCACGAAAATCTTCGCTCCGAGGTGAGGAGAGAGCTGGATAGTGGAAAAGAAGAGCATGAAAACAAATTTCGTCCTAAAAATAGGGATGATAGATATAGAGGTTATGAACGACGTTCTTCGAGGAAGAAAGAAAAGCGCCGCTTGGAATATTCCGACTCAAGCGATTATTCCCGTTACAGCTCACCAGAATCGTCTCCTAGGAGAAGTCACAGAAAGAAAAAGCATGAACGAAGGCGAGTGGAGCACCGGAGGGGAAGGAGTTTGGAGAGGAAATCTCCGAGGGAAAAAACTGGTCATGCTCGTGCTTATGAGCAGGGTTATGGCCAAGCAAATTTCCCCTATGGAAACCAAAATGCTGACTTGGGGAATTCGGAGTGGCAGAATCAGTACACTCTACCGACCGAGGAGGGGTTATATTTTTCGAGCCACGAAAACTTGAAAGCAAATTTTTATAGGACGGGTCATAACTGGAGAGCTTCTCCTTTGTCCTCGGAAATTTTAGTTGGCAACCTTCCAAAATATTTTTATATCTCGAAGTTAGAAACGTTCGACGGGATGCAAGACCCTGACAACCATATCGAACAGTTCAAGAATTTCATGATTAATTTCGATGACGATGATATATTGTCTTTAATATTTCAGATGTGTTGAAAAAAATATCAAACATCCTCAACCATATGTGTTTAATTAATCCGATCATGTGTTTAATGAATCCGATCACCTCAAAAATACTGGAGAGCCGGGGTGTTTAATAAGTATTTAATACCCAAACCAAAACAAAATTGCACCAGAATTTTGAAGAAGGCATAATATATTATTGAAAAAAAAAACTCGAAATTAAACCCTAAATGTTAATTAAAATAATCTCAGTTGCACAAAAAAAAAAGTTGTAGTATTTATTTCCTTGAGTTTGTTTAGGTTATGAAATATTAGGAGACTCGATTTTAGAGTTTGTAGGTATTTTATGTTAAATATGCAACTTGACGAGGAAGAATATGCAAGACTTGTGATGGTATACCATGCGAGACGTTTGGAATTATCATACTATTGGACCATGCAATTCATGTGGGTATATATCATGCGAGACGTTTAGAAATATCATAAGTCTCGAATATGCGAGACTATAACCTTTTTTTTATTTGAAGTGTGTGAGACTTCACAATGTCCGATATGCGAGATTAGGCATGTATATTATGCGAGATACATTGATTGTTCCTAATTTTTTTGAATTGTTTAATGCATGTAAAAATTCCTAAAGCTCGAGTGTGCATACTGCGATTGTTCGTTTTAGCGAGTTTGAAGACTTCCAAAGTATTTAAAAATACGTTGGAAGTATATGAGATGTGTTGGTTATAGGTAATTACAGTATGACCTACTATTTCGGTGATAATATAAATTGTTTATTTAAAAAAGAGACGTATTTTGTGGGTATGATAATATTTTTCTGATGTTGAGCGTTTAAAAACTGTTGGTTTTCTTATAAGGTTGCTGAAGATATGCGTAACGTGTCTATCTTAAGTTTACTTTGAAGCCTCAAATAATTAATCAATTAGTGATAATATGAATTGTTTATTTATGAAAAAGACGTACTTTGTGGGTATGCTAATATTTTTCTGATGTTGAGGGTTTAAAAAGTATTGGTTTTCTTATAAGGTTGCTGAAGATAAAAGTGTTGGTTTAAAAAGTGTTGGGGCCCATAATTGTACTATAAAAGGACCACACATGCGTTATAGATTCCAGGATTATGATAATGACACTTTCTCTCTCTAATTAGTCTAACTCTCACTTTCTCTCTCTAAAAACGGCTCCTTAAAAAAGAACTTAAGACTATTTTGACTCTAAAAGATTCTCGTAACACAAATTTACCCTAGAGCTATTTCTGAATTCTTTAGTGGACCGTCTTTGGAAAGCGAAGATTGTTCTGACGATAATCGCTTTCGGAAATAATTCCTAATCTTAGCAGAATCATGGAAGAGCAAGGCGATGATTTCGTTAACGACTGCGAGGAGAATCTGGTAGGGGACACTTATCGGCACGATATGGAATACGAGGCGCATGGCGCCCCGCGCGTCGGAGACACCTTTGATGACTCAGATCTGTTAGCTCGAAGGAATGAGCTGTTTCTGGAAATTGAGAGGTTGAGGACGGAAAAAGAAACGGTTCACGAAAATCTTCGCTCCGAGGTGAGGAGAGAGCTGGATAGTGGAAAAGAAGAGCATGAAAACAAATTTCGTCCTAAAAATAGGGATGATAGATATAGAGGTTATGAACGACGTTCTTCGAGGAAGAAAGAAAAGCGCCGCTTGGAATATTCCGACTCAAGCGATTATTCCCGTTACAGCTCACCAGAATCGTCTCCTAGGAGAAGTCACAGAAAGAAAAAGCATGAACGAAGGCGAGTGGAGCACCGGAGGGGAAGGAGTTTGGAGAGGAAATCTCCGAGGGAAAAAACTGGTCATGCTCGTGCTTATGAGCAGGGTTATGGCCAAGCAAATTTCCCCTATGGAAACCAAAATGCTGACTTGGGGAATTCGGAGTGGCAGAATCAGTACACTCTACCGACCGAGGAGGGGTTATATTTTTCGAGCCACGAAAACTTGAGAGCAAATTTTTATAGGACGGGTCATAACTGGAGAGCTTCTCCTTTGTCCTCGGAAATTTTAGTTGGCAACCTTCCAAAATATTTTTATATCTCGAAGTTAGAAACGTTCGACGGGATGCAAGACCCTGACAACCATATCGAACAGTTCAAGAATTTCATGATTAATTTCGATGACGATGATATATTGTCTTTAATATTTCAGATGTGTTGAAAAAAATATCAAACATCCTCAACCATATGTGTTTAATTAATCCGATCATGTGTTTAATGAATCCGATCACCTCAAAAATACTGGAGAGCCGGGGTGTTTAATAAGTATTTAATATCCAAACCAAAACAAAATTGCACCAGACTTTTGAAGAAGGCATAATATATTATTGAAAAAAAAAACTCGAAATTAAACCCTAAATGTTAATTAAAATAATCTCAGTTGCACAAAAAAAAAGTTGTAGTATTTATTTCCTTGAGTTTGTTTAGGTTATGAAATATTTGGAGAGTCGATTTTAGAGTTTGTAGGTATTTTATGTTAAATATGCAACTTGACGAGGAAGAATATGCAAGACTTGTGATGGTATACCATGCGAGACGTTTAGAATTATCATACTATTGGACCATGCAATTCATGTGGGTATATATCATGCGAGACGTTTAGAAATATCATAAGTCTCGAATATGCGAGACTATAACCTTTTTTTTATTTGAAGTGTGTGAGACTTCACAATGTCCGATATGCGAGATTAGGCATGTATATTATGCGAGATACATTGATTGTTCCTAATTTTTTTGAATTGTTTAATGCATGTAAAAATTCCTAAAGCTCGAGTGTGCATACTGCGATTGTTCGTTTTAGCGAGTTTGAAGACTTCCAAAGTATTTAAAAATACGTTGGAAGTATATGAGATGTGTTGGTTATAGGTAATTACAATATGACCTACTATTTCGGTGATAATATAAATTGTTTATTTAAAAAAGAGACGTATTTTGTGGGTATGATAATATTTTTCTGATGTTGAGCGTTTAAAAACTGTTGGTTTTCTTATAAGGTTGCTGAAGAGATGCGTAACGTGTCTATCTTAAGTTTACTTTGAAGCCTCAAATAATTAATCAATTAGTGATAATATGAATTGTTTATTTATGAAAAAGACGTACTTTGTGGGTATGCTAATATTTTTCTGATGTTGAGGGTTTAAAAAGTATTGGTTTTCTTATAAGGTTGCTGAAGATAAAAGTGTTGGTTTAAAAAGTGTTGGGGCCCATAATTGTACTATAAAAGGACCACACATGCGTTATAGATTCCAGGATTATGATAATGACACTTTCTCTCTCTAATTAGTCTAACTCTCACTTTCTCTCTCTAAAAACGGCTCCTTAAAAAAGAACTTAAGACTATTTTGACTCTAAAAGATTCTCGTAACACAAATTTACCCTAGAGCTATTTCTGAATTCTTTAGTGGACCGTCTTTGGAAAGCGAAGATTGTTCTGACGATAATCGCTTTCGGAAATAATTCCTAATCTTAGCAGAATCATGGAAGAGCAAGGCGATGATTTCGTTAACGACTGCGAGGAGAATCTGGTAGGGGACACTTATCGGCACGATATGGAATACGAGGCGCATGGCGCCCCGCGCGTCGGAGACACCTTTGATGACTCAGATCTGTTAGCTCGAAGGAATGAGCTGTTTCTGGAAATTGAGAGGTTGAGGACGGAAAAAGAAACGGTTCACGAAAATCTTCGCTCCGAGGTGAGGAGAGAGCTGGATAGTGGAAAAGAAGAGCATGAAAACAAATTTCGTCCTAAAGATAGGGATGATAGATATAGAGGTTATGAACGACGTTCTTCGAGGAAGAAAGAAAAGCGCCGCTTGGAATATTCCGACTCAAGCGATTATTCCCGTTACAGCTCACCAGAATCGTCTCCTAGGAGAAGTCACAGAAAGAAAAAGCATGAACGAAGGCGAGTGGAGCACCGGAGGGGAAGGAGTTTGGAGAGGAAATCTCCGAGGGAAAAAACTGGTCATGCTCGTGCTTATGAGCAGGGTTATGGCCAAGCAAATTTCCCCTATGGAAACCAAAATGCTGACTTGGGGAATTCAGAGTGGCAGAATCAGTACACTCTACCGACCGAGGAGGGGTTATATTTTTCGAGCCACGAAAACTTGAGAGCAAATTTTTATAGGACGGGTCATAACTGGAGAGCTTCTCCTTTGTCCTCGGAAATTTTAGTTGGCAACCTTCCAAAATATTTTTATATCTCGAAGTTAGAAACGTTCGACGGGATGCAAGACCCTGACAACCATATCGAATAGTTCAAGAATTTCATGATTAATTTCGATGACGATGATATATTGTCTTTAATATTTCAGATGTGTTGAAAAAAATATCAAACATCCTCAACCATATGTGTTTAATTAATCCGATCATGTGTTTAATGAATCCGATCACCTCAAAAATACTGGAGAGCCGGGGTGTTTAATAAGTATTTAATATCCAAACCAAAACAAAATTGCACCAGACTTTTGAAGAAGGCATAATATATTATTGAAAAAAAAACTCGAAATTAAACCCTAAATGTTAATTAAAATAATCTCAGTTGCACAAAAAAGAAGTTGTAGTATTTATTTCCTTGAGTTTGTTTAGGTTATGAAATATTTGGAGAGTCGATTTTAGAGTTTGTAGGTATTTTATGTTAAATATGCAACTTGACGAGGAAGAATATGCAAGACTTGTGATGGTATACCATGCGAGACGTTTAGAATTATCATACTATTGGACCATGCAATTCATGTGGGTATATATCATGCGAGACGTTTAGAAATATCATAAGTCTCGAATATGCGAGACTATAACCTTTTTTTTATTTGAAGTGTGTGAGACTTCACAATGTCCGATATGCGAGATTAGGCATGTATATTATGCGAGATACATTGATTGTTCCTAATTTTTTTGAATTGTTTAATGCATGTAAAAATTCCTAAAGCTCGAGTGTGCATACTGCGATTGTTAGTTTTAGCGAGTTTGAAGACTTCCAAAGTATTTAAAAATACGTTGGAAGTATATGAGATGTGTTGGTTATAGGTAATTACAGTATGACCTACTATTTCGGTGATAATATAAATTGTTTATTTAAAAAAGAGACGTATTTTGTGGGTATGATAATATTTTTCTGATGTTGAGCGTTTAAAAACTGTTGGTTTTCTTATAAGGTTGCTGAAGAGATGCGTAACGTGTCTATCTTAAGTTTACTTTGAAGCCTCAAATAATTAATCAATTAGTGATAATATGAATTGTTTATTTATGAAAAAGACGTACTTTGTGGGTATGCTAATATTTTTCTGATGTTGAGGGTTTAAAAAGTATTGGTTTTCTTATAAGGTTGCTGAAGATAAAAGTGTTGGTTTAAAAAGTGTTGGGGCCCATAATTGTACTATAAAAGGACCACACATGCGTTATAGATTCCAGGATTATGATAATGACACTTTCTCTCTCTAATTAGTCTAACTCTCACTTTCTCTCTCTAAAAACGGCTCCTTAAAAAAGAACTTAAGACTATTTTGACTCTAAAAGATTCTCGTAACACAAATTTACCCTAGAGCTATTTCTGAATTCTTTAGTGGACCGTCTTTGGAAAGCGAAGATTGTTCTGACGATAATCGCTTTCGGAAATAATTCCTAATCTTAGCAGAATCATGGAAGAGCAAGGCGATGATTTCGTTAACGACTGCGAGGAGAATCTGGTAGGGGACACTTATCGGCACGATATGGAATACGAGGCGCATGGCGCCCCGCGCGTCGGAGACACCTTTGATGACTCAGATCTGTTAGCTCGAAGGAATGAGCTGTTTCTGGAAATTGAGAGGTTGAGGACGGAAAAAGAAACGGTTCACGAAATATTCGCTCCGAGGTGAGGAGAGAGCTGGATAGTGGAAAAGAAGAGCATGAAAACAAATTTCGTCCTAAAAATTGGGATGATAGATATAGAGGTTATGAACGACGTTCTTCGAGGAATAAAGAAAAGCGCCGCTTGGAATATTCCGACTCAAGCGATTATTCCCGTTACAGCTCACCAGAATCGTCTCCTAGGAGAAGTCACAGAAAGAAAAAGCATGAACGAAGGCGAGTGGAGCACCGGAGGGGAAGGAGTTTGGAGAGGAAATCTCCGAGGGAAAAAACTGGTCATGCTCGTGCTTATGAGCAGGGTTATGGCCAAGCAAATGTCCCCTATGGAAACCAAAATGATGACTTGGGGAATTCGGAGTGGCATAATCAGTACACTCTACCGACCGAGGAGGGGTTATATTTTTCGAGCCACGAAAACTTGAGAGCAAATTTTTATTGGACGGGTCATAACTGGAGAGCTTCTCCTTTGTCCTCGGAAATTTTAGTTGGCAACCTTCCAATACATTTTTATATCTCGAAGTTAGAAAAGTTCGACGGGATGCAAGACCCTGACAACCATATCGAACAGTTCAAGAATTTCATGATTAATTTCGATGACGGTGATAAATTGCTGTGTAGAGCGTTTTCTCAGACTTTCAAAGGGGTGGCATCCAAGCGGTACAACCGGCTTCCACAGGGCTCGATAAAGAATTTCGACATGTTCTGGAATATCTTTAGACAACATTTTGTGGGGAGCAAAAAGCTTCGAGCTAATGGAGATACGATAATTTACTGTAGGCAAAAACTTGGAGAAAGCTTGAAGAATTACACCAATCGATTCGTCAAAACAAAAACGAACATGGAATATTGCAAAGACTCTGTGGCACTTGCAGCTTTCCAGATGGGTCTCCTCCTTGTATTCGTATAGGATGAGGTGGCGGAGAGTCAGGCCATGACTTTTGGGGCATTATTGGATCAAGTTGAGAAGCGAATTTTAGTGGAAGAGAATCATGCATCAGAGAAAGGATCAAGCGATCAGCTGGATCAGAACCAATTTCAAAGGTCCGAGTCCAGCAATCAAGGGCCACGAACCAACTCCCAAGCCAAAGGTACGGGTCGGTATCTGCCGAGGCAAAAATCAAATCCACAGAAAACATTATCTTAAGTTGGAAAAGGTAGCTTTGGCTTTGGTAACAGCTGCCCGAAAACTGAGACCGTACTTCCAAGCACATCCTATTGTTGTTCGAACGACATTCCCCCTGAAAGGTTTGTTACAGAGACCCGATATATCTGGAAGAATGACTAAATGGTCAGTTGAACTGGGAGATTTGACATAACATTCGAGCCTCGGACGGTAATAAAAGCTCAGGTTTTGGCTGATTTTTTGGTCGAATTCCATTCAGAAAGAAGTGACATAGAGATTGTTGACCCTTCGGATCAGACGAAATGGTTGGTTCGAACGGATGGGCGGTCGAATAATTCTGGAAGTGGTGCAGGCGTATAATTAATTTCTTCAGAAGGAATAACCATGTTTCATGCTATTCGATTCCGTTTCAAGACAACCAATAATGAGGCAGAGTATGAGGCAGCGTTGGCAGGTTTACGGTTGGCTCGCATATGTGGGGCTAGAAAGATTAAATTGATCAGTGATTCACAGTTGGCGATAAATCAAGCTTTGGGCGAGTCTGAGGCGAGAAAAGATAAACTGATCCAGTACTTAAAAGTGTTAAAAGATTTGGTTGCTGAATTTGATAGGGTTCAATACGAGCATGTTCAGAGGGAGGCAAATGTTGTCCCTGACTCTCTGGCTACAGCATCAGAGTGAATTGTTTTTCTAAGTGGGTGGAAGCGGAACCTCAAGCAGGGGAAAAATCAAAATATGTTATCAAATTCGTTGTCTCGAATATTTGTTGTCGTTTTGGGGTACTGATACGAATCACAATGGATAATGGACCTCAATTCGATAACAAAGAGTTTAAAACCTTTTGCCTTTCCAGGGACATACAACAATGCTTTTCCACCCCATTCCATCCCAGGCTAACGTTCAGGTGGAAGAAACCAATCGAACAATCTTGGATGGGTTGAAAAATAATTTGGAAGGTAAGGCTAGAAAATTGCCCGATTATTTACAAGAAATATTGTGGGCCTATAGGACAACGCCTCGAACTGCAACTGCCACATCTCCAGGTACCTTAGTGTATTGTATGGATGCAGTTGTCCCTTCGGAGATTGTCTTCCCATCATATCGAGTGGCAACTTATACAAAAAATTTGAACGATCAAAGGAGAGCCCTGGAATTGGATTTGGTTGAAGAGAAAAGATGACGCGCACAGTTGAAGTCCTTGCACTATCAGATGTTAATGAGGAGTATGTATGCCTCTACACTAAAGCAAAGAGATTTCAAAGTGGAGGACAAAGTGTTACACAAAGTTTTTCTGCACACTAAAGAAAGAATCTTGGAAAGTTGGGGCCAAATTGGGAGGGCCCTTATGAAATAACGGAGAAAGTAAAGCCGAGAATGTATCGATTACAAGACAAGGAAGGGCGAAGTCTTAGACATCCATGGGATATCGAACACTTAAAATTGTATCTTGAATGAGGAATAAGTTAGCATATAACATTTGTTTTTTTGTTTATTTCCAAGTTTACAAAAACAGCGAGGGCATACTCTTTCCTATCCTGTTAGGCACACAAAGGTTTTAACGAGGTGTCACTATGAGCTAATTAATACAACTGCATTTTTGCCTTGAACTATTCTTTTAGAGACAATATTTTGTGCCTCGAACTATTCTTTCTGAGGCAATATCTCATGCCTTGGATTATTCTTTGTGAAACGATATTTCTTGCTTCACAATTCTTTTGTGAATTTTTTTTGGTGCCTCAAATTATTTTTTCTAAGCTAGCCTTAGCGCAGCATATAATGAATATTACGATGCAAATCGATACAGAAGAAACCATTCAACGCAAGTTGGCACACACTTATTTTTTTCATATGAGAAATATGGAGTGACATACACAAAAATTATAAGAGTCATTTCAACGAAGTGGCATACACAAAAATTCAAGGAGTTGCAAGTTATAAGACGCTCCTCGGAGAACATTAGATGTGTTACAAAAATTTCCTTATAAGGACTTATACACAAAAATTTCCAAACAGACTAACATTTTTTAACTAATCTGAATTTTTCGAGGAGTTACTCTCTTCTGAATCTGACTCTTCATTATCACTCACCACAATGTTAGGAGGGCGAAGGTCGGGGGCGACAAGCTTCCAAAAACTCCCTAAGTCATACTCTGGGTGTTCTACATGAATTTGGGTGATCAGCCTTGCTCGAATTGTAGCATCTCGAGCGTTGAGGTTAATTTTACACTTAGCCGCATACACATTCACGGCTGTTTCTTTCTCCTCCTCAACTTGCCGAGGAAAATCTTCGATTCGTTTCACCAACTTCTTTCTGTCCTCCGTAACTCTCTCATAATCATCACATCAGTCTTTAAAACCTTTGAATTCTAGTTGGTGAGCCTTTTGAAGTTCCGTCAAGAGTTTTTCTTGAGCCCCAATTTCTTTTGGTAGAGGTCTCTTTCTTCCTGGCAGCATCTTTCGAGCATAATGACGTAATTTTCCGTGGCTGACAGTCTTTCATAAAGTGCATTTGTTTGACTTTCCACAATGGAATATTGTTTCTTTGCCTCTTGAAGTTGCGAGGAGACAAGAGATGCCTTGAACTTGTAATGATTTTTTTGTCTTCTAGATGTTGCAACCTGCTTCCCATGATGACAGAAGAGTGAAGAAGGCTGCGAAAACTTAATGAGAATTCATCGTGCTGAGGAATTTCGAAAGAGTTGGAGGGTGAGCCTAGTACTGTGGGATCATAATCCGAAGACTCCCCAGTTAGAACACAAAGATCAACATTCTGAGGAGGATTGCTTCGGGGAATTAGGAGTGGTGCTACTGTAGGAGTGTTTTCAATACGAGAGGGATTTGAAGCTTGGGTAAGAGGAGAATTTGGGTGTTTGACTTGAATTTTCTTTGATTTCTTTTTCGGGCTCACTTGATATCTCCTGGGGCTCTGTACCTTGGACAGCTTCTTGGACATCATTCTGTGTTTTGCCATCCTCGGATAGTTCTTGGATGGAATCCAAGACAATTTTTTCTTGTTTTCTTAGGACTTGGTATCTTTCTTCTTGCAAGGGTTGACTCATTTATTTGGAGGGGAAATTGAACTAGGGGCAACAGTGTTAGCCGATCACGATGGCTCTTTATTGGTAACTAACCCTTCAGTGTCTGACTGAAGGTATTTTGTGGAAACCTCGTCGTCGGATCCACCCAGATGACTTTTAGCACGAGAACGCTTCGGAAGATAAATTACTATATCTTTCTTAGTCACTCACTCTAGAACTTCTTCTTGAGAGGGAGGGGTCATCAGTTCTTTCAGGGTCAACCGGTCAAGGGGGTTTAACCTCCAGAGTCGACTTATGGCTAAGTTGTTATTCATAAAGCACAAGCAGAATCTGTTTTCCCAATGTTCTTTGGCCCATTCGCTAAGTTTGGTGAAGATGGTGGTGGCACTCTCCACATAGTCTGAGTATGGTTTCGAGACACCAATCATAGCTACAAAGACCTTAAGTTAGTACCTCATTATCCTAGGAGACAATGTAAATGAAAAAATTAGTGGACTTACATTTGTTGGTCCATAAGAGGGATAGCTCGTGAGGATTCGAAGGAGTTGACTCTGAACCTGTCTCCCAATGGCCTGAAAAGTAAATAAATTGCTGCCTCCATCTCTTATCAGCTTCTAGCAAGTCCTTTAAAACTTTTTGTCTTCGGCCAAAGGTCAATGAGTAAAAAGGGAAGAACGGATTCCTTGCTAAGCCAGATAGTCCGATGAGCTCTTCCAAGGAAAATTCGTTGCCTTAAATCCTCGAAGCCATGATGCATGCCATCAGTGTGAACCACATATTTAGACCGGCTTGCGAAGGGCAGAGGTCAATCTTGTTAAAATATTGAATAAAAAATGGGTCTAGAGGAAATCTTAATCCCCAGTTCATAATTTCAGTATACACAACTAGCTCATTATCCCTCACTGATAAATGAGTCTCACCTTCCGAGGGAAACCTAATGTCAATATACGAAGGAATGCACCACCGGGTCCTCAGCATCGTTTCCTCCGAAGGTAAAAAGTACTTATAAGATATGTTGTACAACGCAGCCATATGTTTGTTCTCGATCCCTTGAATATTGTTTCGTGCAATGGCATCAAGTTCAAGGGGAAGCGTGATGTCTCCTTTAGACTTGGGGGAAATTCGGCTAGCTTGCTCTTCAGATATTGATGGAGGAGCGATGCAATTTTGACTAGATGACTCCGAGGGAGTCTCGATGACATTGCTCTGATTTGCAATAGGAATCGATTGAGTCGATGGCTCAAGATTATCCGAGGCGATCGCTTTTCCCTTGGCAGCTAAGGCTTTTTTTCCGCATTTCTCGAAGCTCGAGTTTGGTAATGGTATTCCTTCATGGAGAAAATCGAGGACTCCCGGTTGCTGTTATCGAAGGAATGGCTGGAAGGCTTGATCCAGAGTTGTCGGTTTTTAGAAGAGGATTTTCCACTGTTACAGCCAAAGGGGGCTCTAGGGTTGCTGAGGGAGTTCCTTTGGCGCGCTTGCACTCTTCAGATTTTTTCTTGTCTTTATGGTGCCTTTTCCTCTTCCTAAACGAATGTTTATGATGTTTATCTTTACTCATTGGTTCGAGGGTGTTGAGATCGGACACTTGGTGTTGTTGCAAAATTTCGAAGGGTATGATAACAGCAGAGTTTTCCGGTGGGGGCCAAGAACCGTAAAACATGGTGA
Source organism: Limnanthes douglasii subsp. nivea (assembly GCA_036936605.1). Lineage (NCBI taxonomy): Eukaryota > Viridiplantae > Streptophyta > Magnoliopsida > Brassicales > Limnanthaceae > Limnanthes > Limnanthes douglasii. The sequence continues at coordinate 216,390,163 of JAUPFV010000004.1, forward strand.
AAAATGGTTGGGGTTGAGGTTCAATGTATTCACCAGCAGCAACTCTCTCTTGGAATTTTTTACTAATAAAGCCACTCTGGAATCCGACGAGGTTTATAAGCCAGCTTTATCTCTCTAGAATTTTTGGAATGAAAAGTTTGGAATGAGAGTTAATGAGATCAATATTTATAGAGGGATATGGGCTTTTAGGGTAAGTTAGGCCTGGAGACATTTTCCTTTGTTTGCCTAGAGGCATTATGGGTAATATAGGTGTAATTCTTTTGAGTCACAAAACGAGGGAGAAGATGAAGAGGCAATCCAATGATGAAAAATGTTGGGAACTCGGAAAAGATCTCTCAAGAGATTTGCTGATAAAGAATTACGACTATTGACGTCATAAATTATTGGATCCAATACTTGCAATTTATTAGCCTAATATGGGAGGTTATATTCTGCTGATACAGTTAATTCCGATGAACGATATTGATGAGGCATGGTGCAAGCTTTGCTAAGATATTGCAAGGATTGGGGGGCTACTGATTAGTATGGCAGTACCAATTATTCCAAACAACGTAGGAAACATCCAAGTTGATTACTACAAAAAATCATGATCTATTAGGTCATGCAACTCTGTGACAACGAAAAGTGAAATTGTTGTTGTTAACCAAGATTACGGTTTAGACATATCTTAATGTCTCCCATAGAATACTTTAGACAAGGTTATGAGGAAAGTTTTTGGATATAGTTCAACTTTGTTCAATTAAATTAAGGGATACTTCAAAATATTGAAGAGTCGTGATATTACGACTGACTGTGATTTCGAATATACTCCCGAAAACAACTTCAAACGGTGTTTTATAGCATTCAATTATTGTCTTCAAGGTTTTTATTTTTGTTGTCCGTTTTTATTTGTCGATGGAATAATTTTTTATTGGCAAGCATGGAAGAGCATTTCTTTTTTCCATAACAAAAGATGATAAAAATGATAAGTTTAATCCTTTTATGTTTCTTATTTTATACATGTTACATGCGAGGCTTTAATATCTCAGCAGTATTTCATGCGAAATCTGTATGTAATAGTCACACATACCAACATACGAGATAAACTATATGAAACATACATGACAAGTTAGATATCTAATAGTCTTACCTCCAAACATGGGAGATATAATATATAAAATATGCGAGTAGAGACTAGATGGTTCTGCAAGACATGTGCAACGATTATTGCGAGGCTATATCTATATGCTTGGAGTGCTAGGCAGGTAAAAAAAAATCACGATCTTAAATATGCGTTACTCAACATATGACTTTATGATCACTAATTTACGTAATAAGTGAAATTTAATATACTATTTACAAATGTAACATAAAATATAAATAAAAATCAAGACAACATAATTATTCATTTATATACATTTGAGATCTAATACCTTCGTCTTCTTCTTCAAAACTTTATCTCTTATATACAATCTTTTCTACACAAACAATTCATTTATATACATGGACTATCTTAAAACACTAATAACCCTTACTTGAATTCTATTACATCAGTTCAAATAAAATTTAACCACATCCATGGTGTGGTATGTAGAAACAGATAAAGTTCATCATGCCAGGACCATCAACTCCTATCAAGCCGTTTGTCATTGTGAATATTTTACCGCACCGTGAAAAATACTATTACCAGCATCGTAAAGCAAGCTTCGACAACTGTTGCGCAAAGCCTAATTACGGTAATCGCATCACAAGCTTTGCAAACCGCAGCACAAAACCTTACCACTACCACCGCAGTGCAAATTCTGATTCATTCCACCACCGTAGTCGCTCAAACTCCCACGGTTGATGCGCCGCACGCAGCCACCGCCTCTGGGGTGGAATATATAGTGACATCCAAACAACAGGTGCATGATATGCACCAAACTCACGTGAGAATATTCGGCCATCAAATGACTTATCATTGTCATAAGAACGACGGAGATGTCTCGTCCATTTTCATTATGCGCTACAATCCAACGACTGATCCCTTGCCACATGCTTAATACTTGTCATACTTCGAACGCAAAGAGCATCACTTGCGAGAGAATCTAGTTGAGATAAACGTGCAATGTCGTGATACGAGGAAAAATCAAGTGATAATCGTGTTTGTCGTCAGTTCATCCACGGAGTCGATCTTTTGTGTGTCATCTATTAAAATCAGGATTTTTGGTAATTCAAGCCAGACATGTAAGTGGGAAAGAGCCGATCAGCAAGGGAAGCAGGGTTTGAGGTATCATCTGGCAGCACCTTCGTGCAATATTACTCAAAAACCAATTGGAAGCATTTATTTACGAATTCTGAGCCAACCAAAGCTAAGATCCGCAACAGTTTGTCTAATTGGGCAGGGAACCTGGTAGCCTTCCAGATCTCTTGCTGTCCAGTGCATCCTTTAGTTTCCGACCTAGAGCATAAGCAAGCGGAGGGGGAACAGCATTACCGATCTGCCGGTGCTTGTGCTGAATGGTACCAGAAAACTGATAGCTGTCCGGAAAACCCTGCATTTAAAATATAATAGATTTGATCAGTATACAATTCCAACTCTTTATTGTTTTATCAAATAGAAGAGAGGTATCCAACTTACTTGGGACCTAGCACATTCCCGGACAGAAAGGATCCTGTCCTGATCAGGATGGAAGCACATCCCGACTTTTCCCATTGGCTGAGGGTCTGTAATTGATGTTGGAAAGTTTCCTTCCCAGTCTAGCCTACCAAACAAACCCTTCCACTGGTTATGGCGTTCAGCAGTGTTAGGCAAGCACCAGGGAATTAGATCCACCAGGTGACCATTTGACAGTTTAACCTGTAATTATAAGAATCCATAATAAGCAAATGGACACAAATATCTAAATGGAGAGTAAAATAAGAATGAATGCCTATTGGTATCTATGTACTATGTACGTACCTTTTCCTCAGGAAGGTCACGCCAATCTGCACCGGGACGCTTTGGTATTTTCTGGCAACGAATTAAATTGAGTTCATTCATCTCTTTGGAGATGTGGTCCGTCAAAACTACCATGTCACCTCTAATTTTCTTCTGAAACCAAGAGATTGAATCGCTTTCAAACTCCATATTTATCTTGGAGGCCCCATTGTCAATAGGTGGAAGATCACCGATCGTATCCCTCACAGTTATTGCACGGAAAGGAGCTCCATTTGCAGTACTGCGAACAGCAGCATAGTGCAACCCTTCTGACAGTGAAACTTTTAACTCTGGGGCATTAAAAACATGCATCGGCTCTGGCCATTCTGGAAGAATATCATCAGGGGAGGCTGCCCATATGAATGCTCGTTTACGTGACTGAGAAACTCCATAGGATCCAGCTTCTAGAATCCCAAATCTCACCTAAAGAGAGAAGCATTTATATAAATAATTCAGCATGTGGATTTAGTGGTAATTGATATAGTTTTAGTTTAAACCACTTTCAAATGAGTAACACAAGTGCGAGATGTCTACCTGGTAACCCATTTCCAGAAGTGAAGCCACGGTTAAACGGAACGTCTGTCCTTTGTTAAAGGACACGAAGTTCCTCACGTTTTCTAGGAGGAAGTATCTTGGGCGGAAGTAGTCAGCAAAGGACAGGAACGCTAAGATCATCTCACACTGAACTTTACTCCAGGTACTTTGGTTGAACCTATTCATACCAGAAAAACCCTGCAAACCGCAATTGCTGTCACTATCTTATCTTTAACAGACAAGTAATATCATATGTTATATGTTTTAAAGAAGACAGGCACAAATATATCATACCTGGCATGGAGGGCCTCCATTTATAAAGTCCACTTGCCCTGGAAGTGGCAGATCATTTATCACGCTCTCCCCCAGTTTAGCAGCTAATTCAGCAGCCTCTGGAGTTGAGATACAGTCATCTACATCCCCGCATTTCTCCATTATAGCCCTACAAAGTCAGATTATGATTATCTGAGTTACAGCCATGCAAAGAGAGCTGATCCAGATGAAGAGTTATAAATGCATTGCATATTCACCTGAGAATAACATTGCAGTTGTTGACAAACATCAATGCATCGGGGTGATTTCTTCTAAAGGCATCTCCGGCTGGTTCTTCATATTCAATTGCCCACTTGGTTGATGTTGCACCTGACAAAAAGAAAATACAAATAGCCAGAGCACAAGTATTAGGCGATATGCCTTCAGCAGGATTCTATCTTTGATGGGAAACAGCAGAAATTAAACATACCTGCATGTTGCAAACCCTCCGACAAACCACCACAGCCTCCAAATATATCTAATGTCGCTAAACAATGATCTTGACTAACATCTTGTATCTTGCTTGCAAGACTATCTCCTCCCTCTATACATTTTCCTTTTTTACTTCTCACAGCATCATCATTCCCATTTATATTTGCTTGTGAGTATTTCAATTTGATATTTGCCGATAACTAACATGAAAGAGAAAAATATAATCATAAGCCTGATTCAACTGCTATGAGTTAGGAACTATTCTAGCGTACAAAATAAAACCACTTACCTGCTTAAGGGAACCGGTAGACGGGTCATAAAGACGTTCACAAAAGAAGATGTGGTCAAAGATTACAACAGTACTACAAGCAGGTACATCTTTCTTCTTTCTGACTTCACATTTGCCCTGTATTGCCTCAACAGATAGTAGATGTGTTTCCTCACAGTAGTAGATCTGTAAATGCAGAGTTGTACACCCAATACAAATTTTAAGAAGTATGCTCTAGAAGTAAGCCACTCTAGGAGTGGGCATGATGACAGACAGATAAAATTTGTACTAAATAAAACTTACCTCTCGAATGTCCGAACTATACGCCTTCTCAGAAGAAATATCCTCAGGCCTATAGAACCTTCGGACTTTAATCTCTGAAGATTTCATGTCAGCTTTTCTGGATTGCTTTAGGGCAATGATTTCCAGAAGTTGGCAAACAACATAAGCCCTCAATCCCACATTTCTCCCACCCTTGAATAGAGCCGCATTCTTTGTACTCTCAGCAGGAAAATAGCAGGGAGTGACGTAGACAAAATCTCCGACAGAATACTCAATTCCCTTTGACACAACAGCAGTCCTGGAGGGATTGATCTCAACAGAATCCTTGAGTTTTTGGTCGTCATTTAATTTGCACGAGTTGCATAACCCAGAACCAAGACCCAAATCACTCGAAGGAAGACTGACAAAAGCACCCCTTTCAGGCCAATACAAACTTCTGCAGTAGTATTCTACTGGTAGTTCTTTCCTTTTTCTTTCTTCTGCCCTAGTTTTATCTAACTTATCCGCATTAGCATTCTCTTTTCTGTGCTGATGCCCCCAAGGCCTTGAACGGATGTCTACAGTGACTGTTTCTTTAACTTCCTCCAAGCTAAAATCCATGCATTCATTGGTCAAAAATACCTCCCTCTCGTTTGCAGCATTGCCCAGAACAGTCTGTGATCCTCTTTGCAGCATCCTTCCATGAAATAGTTTACTTCCATCCGATTTTTCAAACATATATTCTACAAAGTAGATACTTTGTAGCTCATCGGACTCATCAGCTTCCAACAAGACTGCACCACCCACAGCTACAGCTAGCCCTCGGACAATGGCTCGCTTGTAAAGAACAGCATCATGAAATGCTTTCCCTGCAGGCTCTCCATCCCAGATTATGTCCTTCTTTCCAAAACGCAATTTGCTTTTCCTTGAAGCTGAGGATGATTTTGGAGCTCGTTCAGATGTCGGTAGATTTTCATCCAGGTCATCATCATTTTCCTCAACCTCGTCTTGCTCTTCTGTCTCTTCCTTGACATCATCAGCACCTTCAATTGCATGCTCAGGAGTGTAATTTGAGTAGAACTCCCCCCAAATTCTGCTAATCAGCCTAGTCGCTGTTGCTTGCATGACTTTCCTCTTAGATGTTGCAGGTGCCATACCTGCCCTAGGGTTCGGATTTTGATCGTTCATTGGGACAACTTTCTTTTTCTTCACTAACCACTTCGTATGGGGCCTCTCCTGCATTTTGTTTGCAAGACCAATGACAAAAGGGCATTTTCTAACCTCAGCCTCTGGAAACTCTGCAAAAATCTGCAGTACGATTTGTCCATGAACCACCACATATCTCTCCAGAACCTCTGGATCAGATGAAATGTAAGCTTCGTTATCCTTCGTTAATTCAGACATTCTTTTCAGAACATCTGTGAAGGAGAGCCGTGCTATTCGACTTTGCTGCTTCAACAATTTGATGATGCCGACTGCGACTTTTGCTGTTCGCAAAACAGGTGCGTACCACTGTGAATACTGCTTTGATGGCTTGCCAAGTCTATACCTGAAATAGAAACAGCAATGAACTCATATTATCATCAAAAGCTTAAGCATAACAATTAGGATCTTAATCATAAGTATAATTTATTCTGTACCATGCCACATCTGTCCTGATAGATATGAAAATCATATTAGCCCCAAACTCGATCATCCATTCCTTTATTGCACTCAAGCAAGTTGGAACACCATCGGTATTCTGCTCTTGCAAACCACTTGATGACGACTGGCTAGTATCAGTTTCAAGGCAGAATCCACTTCCGTCATCAGTAGTTGTTCTCCCAGACCCAAAGATGGTGGCATCAATGTCAGCACATGGCTTCATAGGGAGAAGCTCCAGTGACATGAATCTCGAATCAGAGTTGTAGAGTGCCCAATCGTGAAGCATACTTCGCGGAAGTTCATCCAGGTGCACCATGTCAAAGTCATTACCAAAGAGCAAGAACTCATCCACTTCTTGAATAGAATTCTTGTAATAGGCAGGAAGAGGATAGTCATTGGCAATTTCATCTTCATTAATCTTGATATAGAATTTATTTGAGGTAGAAGCTGAACCACGAGTTTTCTTCGCCTTCATAGACTTCCATTCCTCCGCTTCTTGCAAAAGTCTAGCTACTTTTACATCTCCATCTTCATCAGCTAAGGGACTAGCAGAGACAGATCCTTTGATTTTGTCATATTTACCGTCAGTGCTAATACCAATTTTCAAAGTCTTATTGGAGGATGGGGCTCTGTCATGTTCTTGTCTTTCCCGTTTGCTCTCATCTCTAAGTGCAAGTAAAGCAGGCATTTCCAAAAATGTAGTTCCCTTCATCTTTGATGTCTCATCCAAACCCACCAATTGGTTATAGATAAACTCACCCTGAGAGACAATAAAATCCTTGAGAGCCGCTCTCCCAGAGAGTCCCTTGCTTCCACTCATTGATCGAACAATTCCAGCCAATAGCTCATCAAGACTGATATCAGGATTCCCACCAGAAGATGTAGACAATTTTTTATAAACCTCCACACAAGCACGAGCCTTTTCAAAGAAAAGTTCGTAGTAATTCTTATATTTGCTGGCAGGTTTCATACAATCATAATCTGCAATGTCAGTTGAAAGCCAAATGACAGGGGAGCCATCTTCATAGCCAGAGATGGCCCATGATTCTATCCGTCCAAAAGCTGAACATTTAACACCATTCTCCTTTTCCTTCTCAAAAGGTCCTTCGTGAGGAATGATAAGACCTGTAATATAAAGGTCATCTAACTCCATCATCTCTAGAGCCTTCGGGACACCAAGGTCGTCGTGCAAAACAAAATCAGTCAGCCTTCTGTTTGGCCGAACCTCGTCAGGTTGTACAGATGTTTCGCGTATGGCAAAGATCTCCACTTCAGCAACTTTCATCTGTTTTCGTGCTACAAGGGAAGATTTTCTAGAAACAGATACAGATCGTTCCTTGAAATCTGTACAGGCAGCAGCCCGCTTCGGCCTTTTCGATGACCTAACAGCCTCTTCAATGCTCTCCTTAGAAGTTCGCTTCAACCCCTTAGGAATCATAGTAGTTTGCTTCTTGGAGTTAATTGCAACACATCTTTGTTTGCCTTTTCCGTTCCTTGTTCCTATCAGAAAACCAAAATTCAAAACTAATGAACCTGATTTCATAAGAATTATTATGACAAATCAGACTGATTATCATGAACCTAATTCACATAATATATTACAGATTGCCTTATAGGAATTACATAATTCTGTCAATAAAGGTTACATTATATGAATCATACTTGATTCAATATTATTGAACGGAATCCATTGTAAATACGATCAGTCTAGTCACAAATTACGCATAAAACTCGAAATCAAACCCTAAATTTTAAAGAAAAAAAAACTCGAAATCAAACCCTAAATGTTAACTAAAATAATCTCAGTTGCACATGCAAAAAAACAAAAACAAAAACAAAAACAAAAACAAAAACAAAAACAAAAACAAAAACAAAAACAAAAACGAGATCTATATGGACAAGTTATAATTAAATGAAGATAAACCAGAAAAATATTAAACTTAAAAGTAACAATCCAACCCTCAATCTTAACAGAAATGATCTTACTTGCACGAAACAAGTTCTGCATTGTCACATTCAAAATGAAGATACACACTGAAATCTAATAAAGCACAGTTCGTTAACAGTTTAAAAAAAAAACGAGCAAGTTATCATGAAATCAAAGTTCAAGAGGCGCCATGCAAAAAGGAAAACAAAGCTGGTCATCAATCTAAAATCTAAAATGTAAACATGCTAGCTTACTTAACATCTATGTAGGCATGATATATTGTATAAATGTCAATCCAGTTACCAAAACTACACATGTATCGCCGGATCAAAGTTCAACTCCTAGCTTCAGTTTCGGTTCAATTGCATAAATCATATAGAATCAAATCTTACCCATCAGACGCTAAAATGTAGAGAAATTACATTTTGTAACTTGATAATCAACTTCCAGAACAAAAATTCAAAAAATAAACAAAAACGTCGAATGTACCTGAAGAAGCGGTAGGGGTAGGGGTAGGAGGAACAGGATCAGGATTGATGGCCTGAGCAACCCCGGCACCGGCACCATTAACATCGGCATTCGAACCAACAGCAGCAAGCAATGCCATTTTCGATTAGCGAACAAAAAGAGAGAAGCAAATAAATGTGGTAATCAGAAAATCGGAATTGCTGCCTTAAGTAGGAAGCGAAGTGGCCAAACAAAACTAGTGAACGTTGTACTATTTCGTTTCCCGCCACGTCCATAATTGTTCACTTTGAAAACTATTAATGTTTTGTTCCGTATAAATGAAACTATAATCAGATCAATGGTTTGTCCATGTGTTTGGGGTAATAATAAGTTTGTAAATTTTCGGTTTTAATAGACGGTAAATGTACTGCCAAATCAATTTTATATACTATTTTTAATTAAACTGAGTAGAATTTATGTTTGGTTTTAAAAAATGATAGTGAACATTTTTTAGATAGGTATTTGGTAAATTTAATAAAAATAAACTTATATAGTTCTCTTACGAATAAAAATAATTGTAATGTCAATTTAGTCAATATAATCATCGATCACTTATATAAGTTTTATATTTTATTTTGAAAAGCTATTTTCTTTTTCCTTTTTTACAATTCAAAATTAGAAATTAGACTCACTGTACCATATTTTACGGCCTATCCATTTGAACCAGACAATCAGATTTGTTGTGTTTTTAAATAATACCGACACGTTATAGCCTACCCATTCGAATAGATTTTTACTGGACATACCTATTCATACGAACAAGATTCATTAGAGTATCTTTTAAAGGTGAGCTAGTTGTTGTGTATCGTTGTCTTGATTATAACATATTTGCATATTAATATAAGAGAAACTCTATTGCTTATGATACAAATTTGGTAAAAGTGTAAAAACCATTTTTGACGAACATATTTTAGAGATTAATTTAATAATAGTAAGTTTTAATCTCTTTTTCTTTTGTTATAGGTTATACACCAGTTGTAGTATTTATTTCCTTGAGTTTGTTTAGATTATGAAATATTTGGAGAGTCGATTTTAGAGTTTGCAGGTATTTTATGTTGAAGATGCAACTTGACGATGAAGAATATGCAAGACTTGTGACGGTATACCATGCGAGACGTTTAGAATTATCATACTATTGGACCATGCGATTCGTGTGGGTATATATCATGCGAGACGTTTAGAAATATCATAAGTCTCGCACATGCGAGACTATAACCTTTTTTTATTTGAAGTGTGTGAGACTTCACAATGTCCGATATGTGAGATTAGGCATGTATATTATGCGAGATGCATTGATTGTTCATAATTGGAAGTATATGGGATGTGTTGGTTATAGTTAATTACAGTATGACCTACTGTTTCGGTGATAATATGAATTGTTTGTTTAAAAAAAAGACGTATTTTGTGGGTATGCTAATATTTTTCTGATGTTGAGCGTTGAAAAAGTGTTGGTTGTCTTATAAGGTTGCTGAAGAGATGCGTAAAGTGTCTATCTTAAGTTTACTTTGGAGCCTTAATTAATTAATTAATTAGTGGAGGGTGGGGGTAGTACTCGTTTCAATTGGTCAATTCTAAGGGTAATGAAACAATCATTTGGACGTGACTAGTTTAAATTTGTAAAGTCCACACAAATGTACTATTTCTCATTCTTTTTCTTAACGAGTACCGGGTTTTCTGTTCACAAAAAGGTATTAGAATTCTTGATCATGCCCTATTTTTGTAAGCTGATATACCTCTGCCACGATTTCTTCTGCATTTTCAACAGAGAGAGTTCTTCATTTGTAAATAATGGGATACAAATTAGGTCTTAATGCAAGTTTATGTAAATTGACAGCCGTAGGGACCCTTATTATGTCCTCGGTACACCAGGAAAACATATGTAAATTCTTTGATAAGAATGATATCATTTATTTCTTTATGATCGATGGTAATCGGTATACAATCTTCAAAAAAATTCCACTTTGAAAAGTATAAGTTTCAATGTCCTCATCGGGGGTTATCGAACTGGGAGTCTCCCTCATATCGTCCACAATATCAAAATCTGATATGAACACAAGTAATTGATATACTCTCTTCATTTTAGCTCTTCAAATTACGTTCGGGGCCACAACTATAATGTATCATTTTTTTGCCACTTTCTGGTTGTTGCAGAGAACTCCCACCTGATTCTCGATTGCATATTTCAGAAGTTGATAGAAAATTGAGACGATAACATGCATTTTTGACAACCATGACGTAAAACAATTACATTATTAAAATTAGGTCAATCCACAGCTATAAAATGTACTTTTGCCATTTATTAAGGCTCATCGACCTAGCAACACCTCCTCCTTAAATTTTCTGATTACATCCGCAATGATCCTAGTGAATCCCAATATTGAATATCAGATCAGAGTGTGGCAAGAGATTTCCCATTTTATTGTAAGTATACATAAACAATATGTTTCTCAAACTTCCCGTATCAATCAGGATCCTCCGGATATCAGTTTTTTTTAATAGTCATTCTGTTTACTAGGATATCCCCGCGAGGTCCAACTTAAATAATCAAACTGATAAAAGATGGGTTCACATTCTTCCCTATAACTAAGTTTTTAAACTTACCACATTACTCTTTCATGAATAGCCTGAGTATCTCAGTTTAAACCTTTATGAACCTTTATAGATTCACCTTTAATAATTTTTACTAACATATCGACAATATAAACTTCAGCATTTCTTCCGATATGGCTGGCGAAAGCTTTGTTTAGTAGAAAATGACAAGTAGCTTAAAGATTATTTAATCCAAATGACATCACTTTGTAGCAATGCACCTCCACACTTATTATGAATAGGGTTTAGTCTTGGTCACTCAGGTGTATATATAACTGGTTATACCCATCAAATGCATCCATAAAAGATATGCATTTTATTTCCCGACGTCGAGTCTATCAGTTGGTCAATTCTAAGGGTAATGAATCAATTATTTGGACGTGACTAGTTTAAATTTGTAAAGTCCACACAAATGTACTATTTCTCATTGTTTTTCTTGACGAGTACCGGGTTTGCCGTTCACAAAGGGTGTATTGGGATTCTTGATCATGTCCTATGTTTGTAAGCTGATATACCTCTACCACAATTTCTTCTGCATTTTCTAGTGTGGTTACTTTCTGTCTAAGGGTAATTTTATAAATTGTTTTGAATGTTTTGGGGAATTTAATGTTTAGAGTAGAAAGTAGTGAGATAATTTAGCTGTGTAGTAGTAGTAAATTCTGATTACCCCCATTAATTAAAGTAGATGGGATATTTATACTTAATTACTGACCCATGGGCCTATCGGGTCGAATAGTGAAGTCGGGTCAAGTTTAAGCACCCATTAGTAAATAGATGTGAAGTGACCAACATCCAACTTAGTCACCATTTATTACGTTTGTCCTGTTCGGTTTTTTACAATAGTCGTTATGGTCCAAAATTCCCATCGGATTAAGTCAAGACTCAATGGCTAATATATTATATCTCATCAGTAGCCCCTTTAGGTCTTGCAAAGAATTTTTAGAAAAGCTAACTCTTAAAAAATCAATATCAACATCCTCCAATCCGTTGTTATATCCGAACTGTAAACGTTTCCCTCAAGAATGACTTTGTTTGAATTTTAGTAAAATTGATTTTTCAGTTCAAAATTCTAAGAGTCTTTTCCCAACCGCGGGACACGTGTCAGGTTCTGGTTCGACCCCTCAGTCATGTTTCTCCTATAATCTCGTACACATTAGGCTAGAAAGTTACTTAGGATTGAACTCCCATACTTTGCAGCTTTTAATCATTACTCAGATCATTTTACCTTCTCCTAGGCAACTGCCACTTTTTACTGCTATATATAAACCTTCTTATTATTTCATTGTCTTAAAAAAATACAAGCATTTCTAATGAGAGAAAGCTCAGTATACCTTCAAATTTGTGTTCAAGTCATATATGTTCACAGCCAGAAATTCTCTAGTAAAAGGAGGTTGGTTAAACTTGTCCAAGTTAGAGAGAGCGAGAAACGTTATAAGAGACGAACGAATTGCTGTTGGTCTCCCTGTCTCTCCTAGTGAAGGAACCAATCAATCACAAGAGAATAAAGACCAGGGTTCATCATCTTCAAAAGCATCCAAGGTTAGAAAGCTACCCTCTGTTTCAAGCCTTTCTCCTCTTCTATCAGGGTCCTCTGTTCAAGATTCCAAAAACCCTCTCCCTAAGGAGAAAGTTGTTTCTAGTATTAGAAAACCCTCACCTTTTATTGCAACGGGATCATATACAAAGAAGTTTCCAGAGAAATTAACCCCACACCGAGTCACCCGTCAATCTAAATCGAAATCCCCTCCTACCTCTTCAAAACCCTCTAGTTCAGAGGCAGTAAAACTTGTGCAAAAAACCAAACCATCTGGATAGAAGCCTCTGGCAGAAACCATACCATTCGAACAGCCATCCGAACAACCTTCCACTATAATGGAAGAAAACATGGAGGATAGTTTAGATGAACCCCCTTTTGAGGCGTCCGGTCAAATTGAGGACACAACTGCAGATCGAAGTAGGTTAGACACATCCAGATGCGTTTCCAGAGAGTCTGAGGGTAGAATGAGGCCAAAATTGAAGAAGGTTAGTGCGAAGTATTTGCTGTCCCTTAAAAATATAGCCACATATACACCCATACTGCTGAGCTGGGTCGTATACGTACTAAATCGGGTATCCTAGAGTCTGTGAATGCGAGAATCCCAGTCACTCTGGGAAACTCCGTTGGACTGCAAACCCAATAAGCTGGTGGTCTATACAAAGATGCTGAACTGGGGACTCCGGTTTCCTTTTGATCCCAGGAAGCTAAGCCCCAACGCTTGGTATACCCAACTGTCCCGCATCATGGCATCTAGGCTATCTAAGATTCCACTACCAATGGAAAAGTTTGTTATTGTGGCAAACTTTTGTAAGAATCATCATATCTCTTTCTACCCCAAACATGGGCAATGACTACAAGGTAGTAAATGATATTCTGGAGTCATAAAAGTCGTGGAGGACGCAGTTCTTATTCATTAGTAGGGCCTGGGAGAATGGGAAAAAAAATCAAGGTTGACTCAAAACCAAACCAGCTGACTAGTCGCTGGAAGAGTATTAGTGAGTTCCTTTTATATACTCTTTAATCTTTCAAGTATTAAGTTACTACTTCGAACTGATTTATTTCTCCTCTTAGTGTTTCTAAAGGATTTTTTGGATTACGTAGAGGCAGATCAGGATACCTGTGCCAAGCTGAACGCTTGGGCCGTGGAGAAATAGGATAACGCTTTCCACAACTGCTTCACATCGAGGAACTTTGTGAGGTCTCATCTGTGGAACACCACAGGAACAAGATATATCTACTAGGAAGAGCTGACCACCCCTCCTGCTGTAGATGTCATCCTGAGGAGGACGTAGGCTAATGATGCTAAACTTTACCTACCTTCCAGGGCCAAAAACTCCAGTCATCTGAACAAAATGAAGAACAATAGAAAAAAGAAAACCACAGCAGACCCAACTCAAACAACCACTGAAGGGACTGGTTCAGAGAACCAAAGAGGCATTAATGCTGCTTTATTGGAAGCAGTAGAAGTTACTGTGAATGACGCTGGTGGGTTAGACAACCCGCCAAAGATTTTGAAGAAGGATAAGAAACGTAAGGCCAACAATGATGAAAAAGCTGCAAAGAAGAAGAAAGTTAATTATGCGATCAAAGATAATTCTTCGTCCTTCTGAAATCCCTCCTCCAGCTCCTGTCGATCCTACCTTACAAGAAGAAATTCCACCCAATCTTTATTCCGAGCAGGCTACTGGTGATGGTAACGAAGATGTACACCTTAACGCTTTTTTATACACATTAATATATATATATATATATATATTTTAATGATTCTAAAAATATGATTTCACAGGGCCTTGATGTCCTCCCAACTCGTCCAAAGTTGTAACCCACAATGGTGAGACTTACGCGATATCGAGCGAGCAAGACACCTTGAGCCATGCCCTCTTGGGTTATATTCGTCCAGTGCATGATCTGGAGCGACAAGTAAGGGATCAAACTGTTACCATCAACTCCCTGACTACAGAATAATAAAGCTTGACAAACGATCTTCTTAGCGCTCAGCAAAGCTTAGAATTATTGGGGAAGGAAAAAGAGGATTTAGCTGCCAAACTGCTTGAGTCAGAAAAGAACAACAAAGAGTTCCAAACCAAGTACTCCAATCTGGAGATTTATTCCTCAAATGATATCACATCTTTGAAAGAGAATACTATACAGATTTTATCTGATGATAAAGTCAAGTTAGAGAATACTATCCGAGAGAAGACCGAAGACAAAACTGCCTTAAAACGCCAACAAGCTCAAGCAGTACCTGCATGGATAGAGAAATATGCCAGTGAAGTAGTGGATTCTCTAGAGAAGAGGGATGATGGAATTAAGTTCGATATGGTCTTATTGTTCAATGAGACTTTTCCTAAGAGAACTATTGGTCCTTTGTGGAATATGTGAACTATGATGATCTTCCTTTCCATACGATGGCTGATGTTGACAAACGCAACTACTCCAGTGGGATAGACTCCGAAGACGATGAAGAAGTGGGTAAGAATTCAAGTGCTGAACTCAAAATTCACAAAAACGATGGTGGTGAAGAAAATACCGAAGGGAAAAAACCCTAAGGTTACATGGTGTACTTTTGTTTGAAAGACTAAAATCATTGGATGGCCAATGCATTTTGTTGTATTGTTTGTTTGTTTTTTATGCTGTAAAACTTTAAAGTCCTTGAATAGTCAACACATTTCGAATATCATAGATCGGTTTTAGTCCGATCAGATTTTAATATCATATTCCTCTTTGTTAAAATTCATTTTAGCTCTTTGTGGCCATTGTTTAAATAGCCTTTAATATTTCAGATGTGTTGAAAAAAAATATCAAACATCCTCAACCATATGTGTTTAATTAATCCGATCATGTGTTTAATGAATCCGATCATCTCAAAAATACTGGAGAGCCGGGGTGTTTAATAAGTATTTAATACCCAAACCAAAACAAAATTGCACCAGACTTTTGAAGAAGGCATAATATATTATTGAAAAAAAAAACTCGAAATTAAACCCTAAATGTTAATTAAAATAATCTCAGTTGCACAAAAAAAAAAGTTGTAGTATTTATTTCCTTGAGTTTGTTTAGGTTATGAAATATTAGGAGACTCGATTTTAGAGTTTGTAGGTATTTTATGTTAAATATGCAACTTGACGAGGAAGAATATGCAAGACTTGTGATGGTATACCATGCGAGACGTTTGGAATTATCATACTATTGGACCATGCAATTTATGTGGGTATATATCATGCGAGACGTTTAGAAATATCATAAGTCTCGAATATGCGAGACTATAACCTTTTTTTTATTTGAAGTGTGTGAGACTTCACAATGTCCGATATGCGAGATTAGGCATGTATATTATGCGAGATACATTGATTGTTCCTAATTTTTTTGAATTGTTTAATGCATGTAAAAATTCCTAAAGCTCGAGTGTGCATACTGCGATTGTTCGTTTTAGCGAGTTTGAAGACTTCCAAAGTATTTAAAAATACGTTGGAAGTATATGAGATGTGTTGGTTATAGGTAATTACAGTATGACCTACTATTTCGGTGATAATATAAATTGTTTATTTAAAAAAGAGACGTATTTTGTGGGTATGATAATATTTTTCTGATGTTGAGCGTTTAAAAACTGTTGGTTTTCTTATAAGGTTGCTGAAGATATGCGTAACGTGTCTATCTTAAGTTTACTTTGAAGCCTCAAATAATTAATCAATTAGTGATAATATGAATTGTTTATTTATGAAAAAGACGTACTTTGTGGGTATGCTAATATTTTTCTGATGTTGAGGGTTTAAAAAGTATTGGTTTTCTTATAAGGTTGCTGAAGATAAAAGTGTTGGTTTAAAAAGTGTTGGGGCCCATAATTGTACTATAAAAGGACCACACATGCGTTATAGATTCCAGGATTATGATAATGACACTTTCTCTCTCTAATTAGTCTAACTCTCACTTTCTCTCTCTAAAAACGGCTCCTTAAAAAAGAACTTAAGACTATTTTGACTCTAAAAGATTCTCGTAACACAAATTTACCCTAGAGCTATTTCTGAATTCTTTAGTGGACCGTCTTTGGAAAGCGAAGATTGTTCTGACGATAATCGCTTTCGGAAATAATTCCTAATCTTAGCAGAATCATGGAAGAGCAAGGCGATGATTTCGTTAACGACTGCGAGGAGAATCTGGTAGGGGACACTTATCGGCACGATATGGAATACGAGGCGCATGGCGCCCCGCGCGTCGGAGACACCTTTGATGACTCAGATCTGTTAGCTCGAAGGAATAAGCTGTTTCTGGAAATTGAGAGGTTGAGGACGGAAAAAGAAACGGTTCACGAAAATCTTCGCTCCGAGGTGAGGAGAGAGCTGGATAGTGGAAAAGAAGAGCATGAAAACAAATTTCGACCTAAAAATAGGGATGATAGATATAGAGGTTATGAACGACGTTCTTCGAGGAAGAAAGAAAAGCGCCGCTTGGAATATTCCGACTCAAGCGATTATTCCCGTTACAGCTCACCAGAATCGTCTCCTAGGAGAAGTCACAGAAAGAAAAAGCATGAACGAAGGCGAGTGGAGCACCGGAGGGGAAGGAGTTTGGAGAGGAAATCTCCGAGGGAAAAAACTGGTCATGCTCGTGCTTATGAGCAGGGTTATGGCCAAGCAAATTTCCCCTATGGAAACCAAAATGCTGACTTGGGGAATTCGGAGTGGCAGAATCAGTACACTCTACCGACCGAGGAGGGGTTATATTTTTCGAGCCACGAAAACTTGAAAGCAAATTTTTATAGGACGGGTCATAACTGGAGAGCTTCTCCTTTGTCCTCGGAAATTTTAGTTGGCAACCTTCCAAAATATTTTTATATCTCGAAGTTAGAAACGTTCGACGGGATGCAAGACCCTGACAACCATATCGAACAGTTCAAGAATTTCATGATTAATTTCGATGACGATGATATATTGTCTTTAATATTTCAGATGTGTTGAAAAAAATATCAAACATCCTCAACCATATGTGTTTAATTAATCCGATCATGTGTTTAATGAATCCGATCACCTCAAAAATACTGGAGAGCCGGGGTGTTTAATAAGTATTTAATACCCAAACCAAAACAAAATTGCACCAGACTTTTGAAGAAGGCATAATATATTATTGAAAAAAAAAACTCGAAATTAAACCCTAAATGTTAATTAAAATAATCTCAGTTGCACAAAAAAAAAGTTGTAGTATTTATTTCCTTGAGTTTGTTTAGGTTATGAAATATTAGGAGACTCGATTTTAGAGTTTGTAGGTATTTTATGTTAAATATGCAACTTGACGAGGAAGAATATGCAAGACTTGTGATGGTATACCATGCGAGACGTTTGGAATTATCATACTATTGGACCATGCAATTCATGTGGGTATATATCATGCGAGACGTTTAGAAATATCATAAGTCTCGAATATGCGAGACTATAACCTTTTTTTTATTTGAAGTGTGTGAGACTTCACAATGTCCGATATGCGAGATTAGGCATGTATATTATGCGAGATACATTGATTGTTCCTAATTTTTTTGAATTGTTTAATGCATGTAAAAATTCCTAAAGCTCGAGTGTGCATACTGCGATTGTTCGTTTTAGCGAGTTTGAAGACTTCCAAAGTATTTAAAAATACGTTGGAAGTATATGAGATGTGTTGGTTATAGGTAATTACAGTATGACCTACTATTTCGGTGATAATATAAATTGTTTATTTAAAAAAGAGACGTATTTTGTGGGTATGATAATATTTTTCTGATGTTGAGCGTTTAAAAACTGTTGGTTTTCTTATAAGGTTGCTGAAGATATGCGTAACGTGTCTATCTTAAGTTTACTTTGAAGCCTCAAATAATTAATCAATTAGTGATAATATGAATTGTTTATTTATGAAAAAGACGTACTTTGTGGGTATGCTAATATTTTTCTGATGTTGAGGGTTTAAAAAGTATTGGTTTTCTTATAAGGTTGCTGAAGATAAAAGTGTTGGTTTAAAAAGTGTTGGGGCCCATAATTGTACTATAAAAGGACCACACATGCGTTATAGATTCCAGGATTATGATAATGACACTTTCTCTCTCTAATTAGTCTAACTCTCACTTTCTCTCTCTAAAAACGGCTCCTTAAAAAAGAACTTAAGACTATTTTGACTCTAAAAGATTCTCGTAACACAAATTTACCCTAGAGCTATTTCTGAATTCTTTAGTGGACCGTCTTTGGAAAGCGAAGATTGTTCTGACGATAATCGCTTTCGGAAATAATTCCTAATCTTAGCAGAATCATGGAAGAGCAAGGCGATGATTTCGTTAACGACTGCGAGGAGAATCTGGTAGGGGACACTTATCGGCACGATATGGAATACGAGGCGCATGGCGCCCCGCGCGTCGGAGACACCTTTGATGACTCAGATCTGTTAGCTCGAAGGAATAAGTTGTTTCTGGAAATTGAGAGGTTGAGGACGGAAAAAGAAACGGTTCACGAAAATCTTCGCTCCGAGGTGAGGAGAGAGCTGGATAGTGGAAAAGAAGAGCATGAAAACAAATTTCGTCCTAAAAATAGGGATGATAGATATAGAGGTTATGAACGACGTTCTTCGAGGAAGAAAGAAAAGCGCCGCTTGGAATATTCCGACTCAAGCGATTATTCCCGTTACAGCTCACCAGAATCGTCTCCTAGGAGAAGTCACAGAAAGAAAAAGCATGAACGAAGGCGAGTGGAGCACCGGAGGGGAAGGAGTTTGGAGAGGAAATCTCCGAGGGAAAAAACTGGTCATGCTCGTGCTTATGAGCAGGGTTATGGCCAAGCAAATTTCCCCTATGGAAACCAAAATGCTGACTTGGGGAATTCGGAGTGACAGAATCAGTACACTCTACCGACCGAGGAGGGGTTATATTTTTCGAGCCACGAAAACTTGAAAGCAAATTTTTATAGGACGGGTCATAACTGGAGAGCTTCTCCTTTGTCCTCGGAAATTTTAGTTGGCAACCTTCCAAAATATTTTTATATCTCGAAGTTAGAAACGTTCGACGGGATGCAAGACCCTGACAACCATATCGAACAGTTCAAGAATTTCATGATTAATTTCGATGACGATGATATATTGTCTTTAATATTTCAGATGTGTTGAAAAAAATATCAAACATCCTCAACCATATGTGTTTAATTAATCCGATCATGTGTTTAATGAATCCGATCATCTCAAAAATACTGGAGAGCCGGGGTGTTTAATAAGTATTTAATACCCAAACCAAAACAAAATTGCACCAGACTTTTGAAGAAGGCATAATATATTATTGAAAAAAAAAACTCGAAATTAAACCCTAAATGTTAATTAAAATAATCTCAGTTGCACAAAAAAAAAGTTGTAGTATTTATTTCCTTGAGTTTGTTTAGGTTATGAAATATTAGGAGACTCGATTTTAGAGTTTGTAGATATTTTATGTTAAATATGCAACTTGACGAGGAAGAATATGCAAGACTTGTGATGGTATACCATGCGAGACGTTTGGAATTATCATACTATTGGACCATGCAATTCATGTGGGTATATATCATGCGAGACGTTTAGAAATATCATAAGTCTCGAATATGCGAGACTATAACCTTTTTTTTATTTGAAGTGTGTGAGACTTCACAATGTCCGATATGCGAGATTAGGCATGTATATTATGCGAGATACATTGATTGTTCCTAATTTTTTTGAATTGTTTAATGCATGTAAAAATTCCTAAAGCTCGAGTGTGCATACTGCGATTGTTCGTTTTAGCGAGTTTGAAGACTTCCAAAGTATTTAAAAATACGTTGGAAGTATATGAGATGTGTTGGTTATAGGTAATTACAGTATGACCTACTATTTCGGTGATAATATAAATTGTTTATTTAAAAAAGAGACGTATTTTGTGGGTATGATAATATTTTTCTGATGTTGAGCGTTTAAAAACTGTTGGTTTTCTTATAAGGTTGCTGAAGAGATGCGTAACGTGTCTATCTTAAGTTTACTTTGAAGCCTCAAATAATTAATCAATTAGTGATAATATGAATTGTTTATTTATGAAAAAGACGTACTTTGTGGGTATGCTAATATTTTTCTGATGTTGAGGGTTTAAAAAGTATTGGTTTTCTTATAAGGTTGCTGAAGATAAAAGTGTTGGTTTAAAAAGTGTTGGGGCCCATAATTGTACTATAAAAGGACCACACATGCGTTATAGATTCCAGGATTATGATAATGACACTTTCTCTCTCTAATTAGTCTAACTCTCACTTTCTCTCTCTAAAAACGGCTCCTTAAAAAAGAACTTAAGACTATTTTGACTCTAAAAGATTCTCGTAACACAAATTTACCCTAGAGCTATTTCTGAATTCTTTAGTGGACCGTCTTTGGAAAGCGAAGATTGTTCTGACGATAATCGCTTTCGGAAATAATTCCTAATCTTAGCAGAATCATGGAAGAGCAAGGCGATGATTTCGTTAACGACTGCGAGGAGAATCTGGTAGGGGACACTTATCGGCACGATATGGAATACGAGGCGCATGGCGCCCCGCGCGTCGGAGACACCTTTGATGACTCAGATCTGTTAGCTCGAAGGAATAAGCTGTTTCTGGAAATTGAGAGGTTGAGGACGGAAAAAGAAACGGTTCACGAAAATCTTCGCTCCGAGGTGAGGAGAGAGCTGGATAGTGGAAAAGAAGAGCATGAAAACAAATTTCGTCCTAAAAATAGGGATGATAGATATAGAGGTTATGAACGACGTTCTTCGAGGAAGAAAGAAAAGCGCCGCTTGGAATATTCCGACTCAAGCGATTATTCCCGTTACAGCTCACCAGAATCGTCTCCTAGGAGAAGTCACAGAAAGAAAAAGCATGAACGAAGGCGAGTGGAGCACCGGATGGGAAGGAGTTTGGAGAGGAAATCTCCGAGGGAAAAAACTGGTCATGCTCGTGCTTATGAGCAGGGTTATGGCCAAGCAAATTTCCCCTATGGAAACCAAAATGCTGACTTGGGGAATTCGGAGTGGCAGAATCAGTACACTCTACCGACCGAGGAGGGGTTATATTTTTCGAGCCACGAAAACTTGAGAGCAAATTTTTATAGGACGGGTCATAACTGGAGAGCTTCTCCTTTGTCCTCGGAAATTTTAGTTGGAAACCTTCCAAAATATTTTTATATCTCGAAGTTAGAAACGTTCGACGGGATGCAAGACCCTGACAACCATATCGAACAGTTCAAGAATTTCATGATTAATTTCGATGACGATGATATATTGTCTTTAATATTTCAGATGTGTTGAAAAAAATATCAAACATCCTCAACCATATGTGTTTAATTAATCCGATCATGTGTTTAATGAATCCGATCACCTCAAAAATACTGGAGAGCCGGGGTGTTTAATAAGTATTTAATATCCAAACCAAAACAAAATTGCACCAGACTTTTGAAGAAGGCATAATATATTATTGAAAAAAAAAACTCGAAATTAAACCCTAAATGTTAATTAAAATAATCTCAGTTGCACAAAAAAAAAGTTGTAGTATTTATTTCCTTGAGTTTGTTTAGGTTATGAAATATTTGGAGAGTCGATTTTAGAGTTTGTAGGTATTTTATGTTAAATATGCAACTTGACGAGGAAGAATATGCAAGACTTGTGATGGTATACCATGCGAGACGTTTAGAATTATCATACTATTGGACCATGCAATTCATGTGGGTATATATCATGCGAGACGTTTAGAAATATCATAAGTCTCGAATATGCGAGACTATAACCTTTTTTTTATTTGAAGTGTGTGAGACTTCACAATGTCCGATATGCGAGATTAGGCATGTATATTATGCGAGATACATTGATTGTTCCTAATTTTTTTGAATTGTTTAATGCATGTAAAAATTCCTAAAGCTCGAGTGTGCATACTGCGATTGTTCGTTTTAGCGAGTTTGAAGACTTCCAAAGTATTTAAAAATACGTTGGAAGTATATGAGATGTGTTGGTTATAGGTAATTACAGTATGACCTACTATTTCGGTGATAATATAAATTGTTTATTTAAAAAAGAGACGTATTTTGTGGGTATGATAATATTTTTCTGATGTTGAGCGTTTAAAAACTGTTGGTTTTCTTATAAGGTTGCTGAAGAGATGCGTAACGTGTCTATCTTAAGTTTACTTTGAAGCCTCAAATAATTAATCAATTAGTGATAATATGAATTGTTTATTTATGAAAAAGACGTACTTTGTGGGTATGCTAATATTTTTCTGATGTTGAGGGTTTAAAAAGTATTGGTTTTCTTATAAGGTTGCTGAAGATAAAAGTGTTGGTTTAAAAAGTGTTGGGGCCCATAATTGTACTATAAAAGGACCACACATGCGTTATAGATTCCAGGATTATGATAATGACACTTTCTCTCTCTAATTAGTCTAACTCTCACTTTCTCTCTCTAAAAACGGCTCCTTAAAAAAGAACTTAAGACTATTTTGACTCTAAAAGATTCTCGTAACACAAATTTACCCTAGAGCTATTTCTGAATTCTTTAGTGGACCGTCTTTGGAAAGCGAAGATTGTTCTGACGATAATCGCTTTCGGAAATAATTCCTAATCTTAGCAGAATCATGGAAGAGCAAGGCGATGATTTCGTTAACGACTGCGAGGAGAATCTGGTAGGGGACACTTATCGGCACGATATGGAATACGAGGCGCATGGCGCCCCGCGCGTCGGAGACACCTTTGATGACTCAGATCTGTTAGCTCGAAGGAATGAGCTGTTTCTGGAAATTGAGAGGTCGAGGACGGAAAAAGAAACGGTTCACGAAAATCTTCGCTCCGAGGTGAGGAGAGAGCTGGATAGTGGAAAAGAAGAGCATGAAAACAAATTTCGTCCTAAAAATAGGGATGATAGATATAGAGGTTATGAACGACGTTCTTCGAGGAAGAAAGAAAAGCGCCGCTTGGAATATTCCGACTCAAGCGATTATTCCCGTTACAGCTCACCAGAATCGTCTCCTAGGAGAAGTCACAGAAAGAAAAAGCATGAACGAAGGCGAGTGGAGCACCGGAGGGGAAGGAGTTTGGAGAGGAAATCTCCGAGGGAAAAAACTGGTCATGCTCGTGCTTATGAGCAGGGTTATGGCCAAGCAAATTTCCCCTATGGAAACCAAAATGCTGACTTGGGGAATTCGGAGTGGCAGAATCAGTACACTCTACCGACCGAGGAGGGGTTATATTTTTCGAGCCACGAAAACTTGAGAGCAAATTTTTATAGGACGGGTCATAACTGGAGAGCTTCTCCTTTGTCCTCGGAAATTTTAGTTGGCAACCTTCCAAAATATTTTTATATCTCGAAGTTAGAAACGTTCGACGGGATGCAAGACCCTGACAACCATATCGAACAGTTCAAGAATTTCATGATTAATTTCGATGACGATGATATATTGTCTTTAATATTTCAGATGTGTTGAAAAAAATATCAAACATCCTCAACCATATGTGTTTAATTAATCCGATCATGTGTTTAATGAATCCGATCACCTCAAAAATACTGGAGAGCCGGGGTGTTTAATAAGTATTTAATATCCAAACCAAAACAAAATTGCACCAGACTTTTGAAGAAGGCATAATATATTATTGAAAAAAAAAACTCGAAATTAAACCCTAAATGTTAATTAAAATAATCTCAGTTGCACAAAAAAGAAGTTGTAGTATTTATTTCCTTGAGTTTGTTTAGGTTATGAAATATTTGGAGAGTCGATTTTAGAGTTTGTAGGTATTTTATGTTAAATATGCAACTTGACGAGGAAGAATATGCAAGACTTGTGATGGTATACCATGCGAGACGTTTAGAATTATCATACTATTGGACCATGCAATTCATGTGGGTATATATCATGCGAGACGTTTAGAAATATCATAAGTCTCGAATATGCGAGACTATAACCTGTTTTTTATTTGAAGTGTGTGAGACTTCACAATGTCCGATATGCGAGATTAGGCATGTATATTATGCGAGATACATTGATTGTTCCTAATTTTTTTGAATTGTTTAATGCGTGTAAAAATTCCTAAAGCTCGAGTGTGCATACTGCGATTGTTAGTTTTAGCGAGTTTGAAGACTTCCAAAGTATTTAAAAATACGTTGGAAGTATATGAGATGTGTTGGTTATAGGTAATTACAGTATGACCTACTATTTCGGTGATAATATAAATTGTTTATTTAAAAAAGAGACGTATTTTGTGGGTATGATAATATTTTTCTGATGTTGAGCGTTTAAAAACTGTTGGTTTTCTTATAAGGTTGCTGAAGAGATGCGTAACGTGTCTATCTTAAGTTTACTTTGAAGCCTCAAATAATTAATCAATTAGTGATAATATGAATTGTTTATTTATGAAAAAGACGTACTTTGTGGGTATGCTAATATTTTTCTGATGTTGAGGGTTTAAAAAGTATTGGTTTTCTTATAAGGTTGCTGAAGATAAAAGTGTTGGTTTAAAAAGTGTTGGGGCCCATAATTGTACTATAAAAGGACCACACATGCGTTATAGATTCCAGGATTATGATAATGACACTTTCTCTCTCTAATTAGTCTAACTCTCACTTTCTCTCTCTAAAAACGGCTCCTTAAAAAAGAACTTAAGACTATTTTGACTCTAAAAGATTCTCGTAACACAAATTTACCCTAGAGCTATTTTTGAATTCTTTAGTGGACCGTCTTTGGAAAGCGAAGATTGTTCTGACGATAATCGCTTTCGGAAATAATTCCTAATCTTAGCAGAATCATGGAAGAGCAAGGCGATGATTTCGTTAACGACTGCGAGGAGAATCTGGTAGGGGACACTTATCGGCACGATATGGAATACGAGGCGCATGGCGCCCCGCGCGTCGGAGACACCTTTGATGACTCAGATCTGTTAGCTCGAAGGAATGAGCTGTTTCTGGAAATTGAGAGGTTGAGGACGGAAAAAGAAACGGTTCACGAAATATTCGCTCCGAGGTGAGGAGAGAGCTGGATAGTGGAAAAGAAGAGCATGAAAACAAATTTCGTCCTAAAAATAGGGATGATAGATATAGAGGTTATGAACGACGTTCTTCGAGGAATAAAGAAAAGCGCCGCTTGGAATATTCCGACTCAAGCGATTATTCCCGTTACAGCTCACCAGAATCGTCTCCTAGGAGAAGTCACAGAAAGAAAAAGCATGAACGAAGGCGAGTGGAGCACCGGAGGGGAAGGAGTTTGGAGAGGAAATCTCCGAGGGAAAAAACTGGTCATGCTCGTGCTTATGAGCAGGGTTATGGCCAAGCAAATGTCCCCTATGGAAACCAAAATGATGACTTGGGGAATTCGGAGTGGCATAATCAGTACACTCTACCGACCGAGGAGGGGTTATATTTTTCGAGCCACGAAAACTTGAGAGGAAATTTTTATTGGACGGGTCATAACTGGAGAGCTTCTCCTTTGTCCTCGGAAATTTTAGTTGGCAACCTTCCAATACATTTTTATATCTCGAAGTTAGAAAAGTTCGACGGGATGCAAGACCCTGACAACCATATCGAACAGTTCAAGAATTTCATGATTAATTTCGATGA
Source organism: Limnanthes douglasii subsp. nivea (assembly GCA_036936605.1). Lineage (NCBI taxonomy): Eukaryota > Viridiplantae > Streptophyta > Magnoliopsida > Brassicales > Limnanthaceae > Limnanthes > Limnanthes douglasii. Next base: position 216,416,673 of record JAUPFV010000004.1, read on the forward strand.
CGGTGATAAATTGCTGTGTAGAGCGTTTTCTCAGACTTTCAAAGGGGTGGCATCCAAGTGGTACAACCGGCTTCCACAGGGCTCGATAAAGAATTTCGACATGTTCTGGAATATCTTTAGACAACATTTTGTGGGGAGCAAAAAGCTTCGAGCTAATGGAGATACGATAATTTACTGTAGGCAAAAACTTGGAGAAAGCTTGAAGAATTACACCAATCGATTCGTCAAAACAAAAACGGACATGGAATATTGCAAAGACTCTGTGGCACTTGCAGCTTTCCAGATGGGTCTCCTCCTTGTATTCGTATAGGATGAGGTGGCGGAGAGTCAGGCCATGACTTTTGGGGCATTATTGGATCAAGTTGAGAAGCGAATTTTAGTGGAAGAGAATCATGCATCAGAGAAAGGATCAAGCGATCAGCTGGATCAGAAGCAATTTCAAAGGTCCGAGTCCAGCAATCAAGGGCCACGAACCAACTCCCAAGCCAAAGGTACGGGTCGGTATCTGCCGAGGCAAAAATCAAATCCACAGAAAACATTATCTTAAGTTGGAAAAGGTAGCTTTGGCTTTGGTAACAGCTGCCCGAAAACTGAGACCGTACTTCCAAGCACATCCTATTGTTGTTCGAACGACATTCCCCCTGAAAGGTTTGTTACAGAGACCCGATATATCTGGAAGAATGACTAAATGGTCAGTTGAACTGGGAGATTTGACATAACATTCGAGCCTCGGACGGTAATAAAAGCTCAGGTTTTGGCTGATTTTTTGGTCGAATTCCATTCAGAAAGAAGTGACATAGAGATTGTTGACCCTTCGGATCAGACGAAATGGTTGGTTCGAACGGATGGGCGGTCGAATAATTCTGGAAGTGGTGCAGGCGTATAATTAATTTCTTCAGAAGGAATAACCATGTTTCATGCTATTCGATTCCGTTTCAAGACAACCAATAATGAGGCAGAGTATGAGGCAGCGTTGGCAGGTTTACGGTTGGCTCGCATATGTGGGGCTAGAAAGATTAAATTGATCAGTGATTCACAGTTGGCGATAAATCAAGCTTTGGGCGAGTCTGAGGCGAGAAAAGATAAACTGATCCAGTACTTAAAAGTGTTAAAAGATTTGGTTGCTGAATTTGATAGGGTTCAATACGAGCATGTTCAGAGGGAGGCAAATATTGTCCCTGACTCTCTGGCTACAGCATCAGAGTGAATTGTTTTTCTAAGTGGGTGGAAGCGGAACCTCAAGCAGGGGAAAAATCAAAATATGTTATCAAATTCGTTGTCTCGAATATTTGTTGTCGTTTTGGGGTACTGATACGAATCACAATGGATAATGGACCTCAATTCGATAACAAAGAGTTTAAAACCTTTTGCCTTTCTAGGGACATACAACAATGCTTTTCCACCCCATTCCATCCCAGGCTAACGTTCAGGTGGAAGAAACCAATCGAACAATCTTGGATGGGTTGAAAAATAATTTGGAAGGTAAGGCTAGAAAATTGCCCGATTATTTACAAGAAATATTGTGGGCCTATAGGACAACGCCTCGAACTGCAACTGCCACATCTCCAGGTACCTTAGTGTATTGTATGGATGCAGTTGTCCCTTCGGAGATTGTCTTCCCATCATATCGAGTGGCAACTTATACAAAAAATTTGAACGATCAAAGGAGAGCCCTGGAATTGGATTTGGTTGAAGAGAAAAGATGACGCGCACAGTTGAAGTCCTTGCACTATCAGATGTTAATGAGGAGTATGTATGCCTCTACACTAAAGCAAAGAGATTTCAAAGTGGAGGACAAAGTGTTACACAAAGTTTTTCTGCACACTAAAGAAAGAATCTTGGAAAGTTGGGGCCAAATTGGGAGGGCCCTTATGAAATAACGGAGAAAGTAAAGCCGAGAACGTATCGATTAAAAGACAAGGAAGGGCGAAGTCTTAGACATCCATGGGATATCGAACACTTAAAATTGTATCTTGAATGAGGAATAAGTTAGCATATAACATTTGTTTTTTTGTTTATTTCCAAGTTTACAAAAACAGCGAGGGCATACTCTTTCCTATCCTGTTAGGCACACAAAGGTTTTAACGAGGTGTCACTATGAGCTAATTAATACAACTGCATTTTTGCCTTGAACTATTCTTTTAGAGACAATATTTTGTGCCTCGAACTATTCTTTCTGAGGCAATATCTCATGCCTTGGATTATTCTTTGTGAAACGATATTTCTTGCTTCACAATTCTTTTGTGAATTTTTTTTGGTGCCTCAAATTATTTTTTCTAAGCTAGCCTTAGCGCAGCATATAATGAATATTACGATGCAAATCGATACAGAAGAAACCATTCAACGCAAGTTGGCACACACTTATTTTTTTCATATGAGAAATATGGAGTGACATACACAAAAATTATAAGAGTCATTTCAACGAAGTGGCATACATAAAAATTCAAGGAGTTGCAAGTTATAAGACGCTCCTCGGAGAACATTAGATGTGTTACAAAAATTTCCTTACAAGGACTTATACACAAAAATTTCCAAACAGACTAACATTTTTTAACTAATCTGAATTTTTCGAGGAGTTACTCTCTTCTGAATCTGACTCTTCATTATCACTCACCACAATGTTAGGAGGGCGAAGGTCGGGGGTGACAAGCTTCCAAAAACTCCCTAAGTCATACTCTGGGTGTTCTACATGAATTTGGGTGATCAGCCTTGCTCGAATTGTAGCATCTCGAGCGTTGAGGTTAATTGTACACTTAGCCGCATACACATTCACGGCTGTTTCTTTCTCCTCCTCAACTTGCCGAGGAAAATCTTCGATTCGTTTCACCAACTTCTTTCTGTCCTCCGTAACTCTCTCATAATCATCACATCAGTCTTTAAAACCTTTGAATTCTAGTTGGTGAGCCTTTTGAAGTTCCGTCAAGAGTTTTTCTTGAGCCCCAATTTCTTTTGGTAGAGGTCTCTTTCTTCCTGGCAGCATCTTTCGAGCATAATGACGTAATTTTCCGTGGCTGACAGTCTTTCATAAAGTGCATTTGTTTGACTTTCCACAATGGAATATTGTTTCTTTGCCTCTTCAAGTTGCGAGGAGACAAGAGATGCCTTGAACTTGTAATGATTTTTTTGTCTTCTAGATGTTGCAACCTGCTTCCCATGATGACAGAAGAGTGAAAAAGGCTGCGAAAACTTAATGAGAATTCATCGTGCTGAGGAATTTCGAAAGAGTTGGAGGGTGAGCCTAGTACTGTGGGATCATAATCCGAAGACTCCCTAGTTAGAACACAAAGATCAACATTCTGAGGAGGATTGCTTCGGGGAATTAGGAGTGGTGCTACTGTAGGAGTGTTTTCAATACGAGAGGGATTTGAAGCTTGGGTAAGAGGAGAATTTGGGTGTTTGACTTGAATTTTCTTTGATTTCTTTTTCGGGCTCACTTGATATCTCCTGGGGCTCTGTACCTTGGACAGCTTCTTGGACATCATTCTGTGTTTTGCCATCCTCAGATAGTTCTTGGATGGAATCCAAGACAATTTTTTCTTGTTTTCTTAGGACTTGGTATCTTTCTTCTTGCAAGGGTTGACTCATTTATTTGGAGGGGAAATTGAACTAGGGGCAACAGTGTTAGCCGATCACGATGGCTCTTTATTGGTAACTAACCCTTCAGTGTCTGACTGAAGGTATTTTGTGGAAACCTCGTCGTCGGATCCACCCAGATGACTTTTAGCACGAGAACGCTTCGGAAGATAAATTACTATATCTTTCTTAGTCACTCACTCTAGAACTTCTTCTTGAGAGGGAGGGGTCATCAGTTCTTTCAGGGTCAACCGGTCAAGGGGGTTTAACCTCCAGAGTCGACTCATGGCTAAGTTGTTATTCATAAAGCACAAGCAGAATCTGTTTTCCCAATGTTCTTTGGCCCATTCGCTAAGTTTGGTGAAGATGGTGGTGGCACTCTCCACATAGTCTGAGTATGGTTTCGAGACACCAATCATAGCTACAAAGACCTTAAGTTAGTACCTCATTATCCTAGGAGACAATGTAAATGAAAAAAGTAGTGGACTTACATTTGTTGGTCCATAAGAGGGATAGCTCGTGAGGATTCGAAGGAGTTGACTCTGAACCTGTCTCCCAATGGCCTGAAAAGTAAATAAATTGCTGCCTCCATCTCTTATCAGCTTCTAGCAAGTCCTTTAAAACTTTTTGTCTTCGGCCAAAGGTCAATGAGTAAAAAGGGAAGAACGGATTCCTTGCTAAGCCAGATAGTCCGATGAGCTCTTCCAAGGAAAATTCGTTGCCTTAAATCCTCGAAGCCATGATGCATGCCATCAGTGTGAACCACATATTTAGACCGGCTTGCGAAGGGCAGAGGTCAATCTTGTTAAAATATTGAATAAAAAATGGGTCTAGAGGAAATCTTAATCCCCAGTTCATAATTTCAGTATACACAACTAGCTCATTATCCCTCACTGATAAATGAGTCTCACCTTCCGAGGGAAACCTAATGTCAATATACGAAGGAATGCACCACCGGGTCCTCAGCATCGTTTCCTCCGAAGGTAAAAAGTACTTATAAGATATGTTGTACAACGCAGCCATATGTTTGTTCTCGATCCCTTGAATATTGTTTCGTGCAATGGCATCAAGTTCAAGGGGAAGCGTGATGTCTCCTTTAGACTTGTGGGAAATTCGGCTAGCTTGCTCTTCAGATATTGATGGAGGAGCGATGCAATTTTGACTAGATGACTCCGAGGGAGTCTCGATGACATTGCTCTGATTTGCAATAGGAATCGATTGAGTCGATGGCTCAAGATTATCCGAGGCGATCGCTTTTCCCTTGGCAGCTAAGGCTTTTTTTCCGCATTTCTCGAAGCTCGAGTTTGGTAATGGTATTCCTTCATGGAGAAAATCGAGGACTCCCGGTTGCTGTTATCGAAGGAGTGGCTGGAAGGCTTGATCCAGAGTTGTCGGTTTTTAGAAGAGGATTTTCCACTGTTACAGCCAAAGGGGGCTCTAGGGTTGCTGAGGGAGTTCCTTTGGCGCGCTTGCACTCTTCAGATTTTTTCTTGTCTTTATGGTGCCTTTTCCTCTTCCTAAACGAATGTTTATGATGTTTATCTTTACTCATTGGTTCGAGGGTGTTGAGATCGGACACTTGGTGTTGTTGCAAAATTTCGAAGGGTATGATAACAGCAGAGTTTTCCGGTGGGGGGCCAAGAACCGTAAAACATGGTGAAAAATGGTTGGGGTTGAGGTTCAATGTATTCACCAGCAGCAACTCTCTCTTGGAATTTTTTACTAATAAAGCCACTCTGGAATCCGACGAGGTTTATAAGCCAGCTTTATCTCTCTAGAATTTTTGGAATGAAAAGTTTGGAATGAGAGTTAATGAGATCAATATTTATAGAGGGATATGGGCTTTTAGGGTAAGTTAGGCCTGGAGACATTTTCCTTTGTTTGTCTAGAGGCATTATGGGTAATATAGGTGTAATTCTTTTGAGTCACAAAACGAGGGAGAAGATGAAGAGGCAATCCAATGATGAAAAATGTTGGGAACTCGGAAAAGATCTCTCAAGAGATTTGCTGATAAAGAATTACGACTATTGACGTCATAAATTATTGGATCCAATACTTGCAATTTATTAGCCTAATATGGGAGGTTATATTCTGCTGATACAGTTAATTCCGATGAACGATATTGATGAGGCATGGTGCAAGCTTTGCTAAGATATTGCAAGGATTGGGGGGCTACTGATTAGTATGGCAGTACCAATTATTCCAAACAACGTAGGAAACATCCAAGTTGATTACTACAAAAAATCATGATCTATTAGGTCATGCAACTCTGTGACAGCGAAAAGTGAAATTGTTGTTGTTAACCAAGATTACGGTTTAGACATATCTTAATGTCTCCCATAGAATACTTTAGACAAGGTTATGAGGAAAGTTTTTGGATATAGTTCAACTTTGTTCAATTAAATTAAGGGATACTTCAAAATATTGAAGAGTCGTGATATTACGACTGACTGTGATTTCGAATATACTCCCGAAAACAACTTCAAACGGTGTTTTATAGCATTCAATTATTGTCTTCAAGGTTTTTATTTTTGTTGTCCGTTTTTATTTGTCGATGGAATAATTTTTTATTGGAAAGCATGGAAGAGCATTTCTTTTTTCCATAACAAAAGATGATAAAAATGATAAGTTTAATCCTTTTATGTTTCTTATTTTATACATGTTACATGCGAGGCTTTAATATCTCAGCAGTATTTCATGCGAAATCTGTATGTAATAGTCACACATACCAACATACGAGATAAACTATATGAAACATACATGACAAGTTAGATATCTAATAGTCTTACCTCCAAACATGGGAGATATAATATATAAAATATGCGAGTAGAGACTAGATGGTTCTGCAAGACATGTGCAACGATTATTGCGAGGCTATATCTATATGCTTGGAGTGCTAGGCAGGTAAAAAAAAAATCACGATCTTAAATATGCGTTACTCAACATATGACTTTATGATCACTTATTTACGTAATAAGTGAAATTTAATATACTATTTACAAATGTAACATAAAATATAAATAAAAATCAAGACAACATAATTATTCATTTATATACATTTGAGATCTAATACCTTCGTCTTCTTCTTCAAAACTTTATCTCTTATATACAATCTTTTCTACACAAACAATTCATTTATATACATGGACTATCTTAAAACACTAATAACCCTTACTTGAATTCTATTACATCAGTTCAAATAAAATTTAACCACATCCATGGTGTGGTATGTAGAAACAGATAAAGTTCATCATGCCAGGACCATCAACTCCTATCAAGCCGTTTGTCATTGTGAATATTTTACCGCACCGTGAAAAATACTATTACCAGCATCGTAAAGCAAGCTTCGACAACTGTTGCGCAAAGCCTAATTACGGTAATCGCATCACAAGCTTTGCAAACCGCAGCACAAAACCTTACCACTACCACCGCAGTGCAAATTCTGATTCATTCCACCACCGTAGTCGCTCAAACTCCCACGGTTGATGCGCCGCACGCAGCCACCGCCTCTGGGGTGGAATATATAGTGACATCCAAACAACAGGTGCATGATATGCACCAAACTCACGTGAGAATATTCGGCCATCAAATGACTTATCATTGTCATAAGAACGACGGAGATGTCTCGTCCATTTTCATTATGCGCTACAATCCAACGACTGATCCCTTGCCACATGCTTAATACTTGTCATACTTCGAACGCAAAGAGCATCACTTGCGAGAGAATCTAGTTGAGATAAACGTGCAATGTCGTGATACGAGGAAAAATCAAGTGATAATCGTGTTTGTCGTCAGTTCATCCACGGAGTCGATCTTTTGTGTGTCATCTATTAAAATCAGGATTTTTGGTAATTCAAGCCAGACATGTAAGTGGGAAAGAGCCGATCAGCAAGGGAAGCAGGGTTTGAGGTATCATCTGGCAGCACCTTCGTGCAATATTACTCAAAAACCAATTGGAAGCATTTATTTACGAATTCTGAGCCAACCAAAGCTAAGATCCGCAACAGTTTGTCTAATTGGGCAGGGAACCTGGTAGCCTTCCAGATCTCTTGCTGTCCAGTGCATCCTTTAGTTTCCGACCTAGAGCATAAGCAAGCGGAGGGGGAACAGCATTACCGATCTGCCGGTGCTTGTGCTGAATGGTACCAGAAAACTGATAGCTGTCCGGAAAACCCTGCATTTAAAATATAATAGATTTGATCAGTATACAATTCCAACTCTTTATTGTTTTATCAAATAGAAGAGAGGTATCCAACTTACTTGGGACCTAGCACATTCCCGGACAGAAAGGATCCTGTCCTGATCAGGATGGAAGCACATCCCGACTTTTCCCATTGGCTGAGGGTCTGTAATTGATGTTGGAAAGTTTCCTTCCCAGTCTAGCCTACCAAACAAACCCTTCCACTGGTTATGGCGTTCAGCAGTGTTAGGCAAGCACCAGGGAATTAGATCCACCAGGTGACCATTTGACAGTTTAACCTGTAATTATAAGAATCCATAATAAGCAAATGGACACAAATATCTAAATGGAGAGTAAAATAAGAATGAATGCCTATTGGTATCTATGTACTATGTACGTACCTTTTCCTCAGGAAGGTCACGCCAATCTGCACCGGGACGCTTTGGTATTTTCTGGCAACGAATTAAATTGAGTTCATTCATCTCTTTGGAGATGTGGTCCGTCAAAACTACCATGTCACCTCTAATTTTCTTCTGAAACCAAGAGATTGAATCGCTTTCAAACTCCATATTTATCTTGGAGGCCCCATTGTCAATAGGTGGAAGATCACCGATCGTATCCCTCACAGTTATTGCACGGAAAGGAGCTCCATTTGCAGTACTGCGAACAGCAGCATAGTGCAACCCTTCTGACAGTGAAACTTTTAACTCTGGGGCATTAAAAACATGCATCGGCTCTGGCCATTCTGGAAGAATATCATCAGGGGAGGCTGCCCATATGAATGCTCGTTTACGTGACTGAGAAACTCCATAGGATCCAGCTTCTAGAATCCCAAATCTCACCTAAAGAGAGAAGCATTTATATAAATAATTCAGCATGTGGATTTAGTGGTAATTGATATAGTTTTAGTTTAAACCACTTTCAAATGAGTAACACAAGTGCGAGATGTCTACCTGGTAACCCATTTCCAGAAGTGAAGCCACGGTTAAACGGAACGTCTGTCCTTTGTTAAAGGACACGAAGTTCCTCACGTTTTCTAGGAGGAAGTATCTTGGGCGGAAGTAGTCAGCAAAGGACAGGAACGCTAAGATCATCTCACACTGAACTTTACTCCAGGTACTTTGGTTGAACCTATTCATACCAGAAAAACCCTGCAAACCGCAATTGCTGTCACTATCTTATCTTTAACAGACAAGTAATATCATATGTTATATGTTTTAAAGAAGACAGGCACAAATATATCATACCTGGCATGGAGGGCCTCCATTTATAAAGTCCACTTGCCCTGGAAGTGGCAGATCATTTATCACGCTCTCCCCCAGTTTAGCAGCTAATTCAGCAGCCTCTGGAGTTGAGATACAGTCATCTACATCCCCGCATTTCTCCATTATAGCCCTACAAAGTCAGATTATGATTATCTGAGTTACAGCCATGCAAAGAGAGCTGATCCAGATGAAGAGTTATAAATGCATTGCATATTCACCTGAGAATAACATTGCAGTTGTTGACAAACATCAATGCATCGGGGTGATTTCTTCTAAAGGCATCTCCGGCTGGTTCTTCATATTCAATTGCCCACTTGGTTGATGTTGCACCTGACAAAAAGAAAATACAAATAGCCAGAGCACAAGTATTAGGCGATATGCCTTCAGCAGGATTCTATCTTTGATGGGAAACAGCAGAAATTAAACATACCTGCATGTTGCAAACCCTCCGACAAACCACCACAGCCTCCAAATATATCTAATGTCGCTAAACAATGATCTTGACTAACATCTTGTATCTTGCTTGCAAGACTATCTCCTCCCTCTATACATTTTCCTTTTTTACTTCTCACAGCATCATCATTCCCATTTATATTTGCTTGTGAGTATTTCAATTTGATATTTGCCGATAACTAACATGAAAGAGAAAAATATAATCATAAGCCTGATTCAACTGCTATGAGTTAGGAACTATTCTAGCGTACAAAATAAAACCACTTACCTGCTTAAGGGAACCGGTAGACGGGTCATAAAGACGTTCACAAAAGAAGATGTGGTCAAAGATTACAACAGTACTACAAGCAGGTACATCTTTCTTCTTTCTGACTTCACATTTGCCCTGTATTGCCTCAACAGATAGTAGATGTGTTTCCTCACAGTAGTAGATCTGTAAATGCAGAGTTGTACACCCAATACAAATTTTAAGAAGTATGCTCTAGAAGTAAGCCACTCTAGGAGTGGGCATGATGACAGACAGATAAAATTTGTACTAAATAAAACTTACCTCTAGAATGTCCGAACTATACGCCTTCTCAGAAGAAATATCCTCAGGCCTATAGAACCTTCGGACTTTAATCTCTGAAGATTTCATGTCAGCTTTTCTGGATTGCTTTAGGGCAATGATTTCCAGAAGTTGGCAAACAACATAAGCCCTCAATCCCACATTTCTCCCACCCTTGAATAGAGCCGCATTCTTTGTACTCTCAGCAGGAAAATAGCAGGGAGTGACGTAGACAAAATCTCCGACAGAATACTCAATTCCCTTTGACACAACAGCAGTCCTGGAGGGATTGATCTCAACAGAATCCTTGAGTTTTTGGTCGTCATTTAATTTGCACGAGTTGCATAACCCAGAACCAAGACCCAAATCACTCGAAGGAAGACTGACAAAAGCACCCCTTTCAGGCCAATACAAACTTCTGCAGTAGTATTCTACTGGTAGTTCTTTCCTTTTTCTTTCTTCTGCCCTAGTTTTATCTAACTTATCCGCATTAGCATTCTCTTTTCTGTGCTGATGCCCCCAAGGCCTTGAACGGATGTCTACAGTGACTGTTTCTTTAACTTCCTCCAAGCTAAAATCCATGCATTCATTGGTCAAAAATACCTCCCTCTCGTTTGCAGCATTGCCCAGAACAGTCTGTGATCCTCTTTGCAGCATCCTTCCATGAAATAGTTTACTTCCATCCGATTTTTCAAACATATATTCTACAAAGTAGATACTTTGTAGCTCATCGGACTCATCAGCTTCCAACAAGACTGCACCACCCACAGCTACAGCTAGCCCTCGGACAATGGCTCGCTTGTAAAGAACAGCATCATGAAATGCTTTCCCTGCAGGCTCTCCATCCCAGATTATGTCCTTCTTTCCAAAACGCAATTTGCTTTTCCTTGAAGCTGAGGATGATTTTGGAGCTCGTTCAGATGTCGGTAGATTTTCATCCAGGTCATCATCATTTTCCTCAACCTCGTCTTGCTCTTCTGTCTCTTCCTTGACATCATCAGCACCTTCAATTGCATGCTCAGGAGTGTAATTTGAGTAGAACTCCCCCCAAATTCTGCTAATCAGCCTAGTCGCTGTTGCTTGCATGACTTTCCTCTTAGATGTTGCAGGTGCCATACCTGCCCTAGGGTTCGGATTTTGATCGTTCATTGGGACAACTTTCTTTTTCTTCACTAACCACTTCGTATGGGGCCTCTCCTGCATTTTGTTTGCAAGACCAATGACAAAAGGGCATTTTCTAACCTCAGCCTCTGGAAACTCTGCAAAAATCTGCAGTACGATTTGTCCATGAACCACCACATATCTCTCCAGAACCTCTGGATCAGATGAAATGTAAGCTTCGTTATCCTTCGTTAATTCAGACATTCTTTTCAGAACATCTGTGAAGGAGAGCCGTGCTATTCGACTTTGCTGCTTCAACAATTTGATGATGCCGACTGCGACTTTTGCTGTTCGCAAAACAGGTGCGTACCACTGTGAATACTGCTTTGATGGCTTGCCAAGTCTATACCTGAAATAGAAACAGCAATGAACTCATATTATCATCAAAAGCTTAAGCATAACAATTAGGATCTTAATCATAAGTATAATTTATTCTGTACCATGCCACATCTGTCCTGATAGATATGAAAATCATATTAGCCCCAAACTCGATCATCCATTCCTTTATTGCACTCAAGCAAGTTGGAACACCATCGGTATTCTGCTCTTGCAAACCACTTGATGACGACTGGCTAGTATCAGTTTCAAGGCAGAATCCACTTCCGTCATCAGTAGTTGTTCTCCCAGACCCAAAGATGGTGGCATCAATGTCAGCACATGGCTTCATAGGGAGAAGCTCCAGTGACATGAATCTCGAATCAGAGTTGTAGAGTGCCCAATCGTGAAGCATACTTCGCGGAAGTTCATCCAGGTGCACCATGTCAAAGTCATTACCAAAGAGCAAGAACTCATCCACTTCTTGAATAGAATTCTTGTAATAGGCAGGAAGAGGATAGTCATTGGCAATTTCATCTTCATTAATCTTGATATAGAATTTATTTGAGGTAGAAGCTGAACCACGAGTTTTCTTCGCCTTCATAGACTTCCATTCCTCCGCTTCTTGCAAAAGTCTAGCTACTTTTACATCTCCATCTTCATCAGCTAAGGGACTAGCAGAGACAGATCCTTTGATTTTGTCATATTTACCGTCAGTGCTAATACCAATTTTCAAAGTCTTATTGGAGGATGGGGCTCTGTCATGTTCTTGTCTTTCCCGTTTGCTCTCATCTCTAAGTGCAAGTAAAGCAGGCATTTCCAAAAATGTAGTTCCCTTCATCTTTGATGTCTCATCCAAACCCACCAATTGGTTATAGATAAACTCACCCTGAGAGACAATAAAATCCTTGAGAGCCGCTCTCCCAGAGAGTCCCTTGCTTCCACTCATTGATCGAACAATTCCAGCCAATAGCTCATCAAGACTGATATCAGGATTCCCACCAGAAGATGTAGACAATTTTTTATAAACCTCCACACAAGCACGAGCCTTTTCAAAGAAAAGTTCGTAGTAATTCTTATATTTGCTGGCAGGTTTCATACAATCATAATCTGCAATGTCAGTTGAAAGCCAAATGACAGGGGAGCCATCTTCATAGCCAGAGATGGCCCATGATTCTATCCGTCCAAAAGCTGAACATTTAACACCATTCTCCTTTTCCTTCTCAAAAGGTCCTTCGTGAGGAATGATAAGACCTGTAATATAAAGGTCATCTAACTCCATCATCTCTAGAGCCTTCGGGACACCAAGGTCGTCGTGCAAAACAAAATCAGTCAGCCTTCTGTTTGGCCGAACCTCGTCAGGTTGTACAGATGTTTCGCGTATGGCAAAGATCTCCACTTCAGCAACTTTCATCTGTTTTCGTGCTACAAGGGAAGATTTTCTAGAAACAGATACAGATCGTTCCTTGAAATCTGTACAGGCAGCAGCCCGCTTCGGCCTTTTCGATGACCTAACAGCCTCTTCAATGCTCTCCTTAGAAGTTCGCTTCAACCCCTTAGGAATCATAGTAGTTTGCTTCTTGGAGTTAATTGCAACACATCTTTGTTTGCCTTTTCCGTTCCTTGTTCCTATCAGAAAACCAAAATTCAAAACTAATGAACCTGATTTCATAAGAATTATTATGACAAATCAGACTGATTATCATGAACCTAATTCACATAATATATTACAGATTGCCTTATAGGAATTACATAATTCTGTCAATAAAGGTTACATTATATGAATCATACTTGATTCAATATTATTGAACGGAATCCATTGTAAATACGATCAGTCTAGTCACAAATTACGCATAAAACTCGAAATCAAACCCTAAATTTTAAAGAAAAAAAAACTCGAAATCAAACCCTAAATGTTAACTAAAATAATCTCAGTTGCACATGCAAAAAAACAAAAACAAAAACAAAAACAAAAACAAAAACAAAAACAAAAACAAAAACAAAAACAAAAACGAGATCTATATGGACAAGTTATAATTAAATGAAGATAAACCAGAAAAATATTAAACTTAAAAGTAACAATCCAACCCTCAATCTTAACAGAAATGATCTTACTTGCACGAAACAAGTTCTGCATTGTCACATTCAAAATGAAGATACACACTGAAATCTAATAAAGCACAGTTCGTTAACAGTTTAAAAAAAAAACGAGCAAGTTATCATGAAATCAAAGTTCAAGAGGCGCCATGCAAAAAGGAAAACAAAGCTGGTCATCAATCTAAAATCTAAAATGTAAACATGCTAGCTTACTTAACATCTATGTAGGCATGATATATTGTATAAATGTCAATCCAGTTACCAAAACTACACATGTATCGCCGGATCAAAGTTCAACTCCTAGCTTCAGTTTCGGTTCAATTGCATAAATCATATAGAATCAAATCTTACCCATCAGACGCTAAAATGTAGAGAAATTACATTTTGTAACTTGATAATCAACTTCCAGAACAAAAATTCAAAAAATAAACAAAAACGTCGAATGTACCTGAAGAAGCGGTAGGGGTAGGGGTAGGAGGAACAGGATCAGGATTGATGGCCTGAGCAACCCCGGCACCGGCACCATTAACATCGGCATTCGAACCAACAGCAGCAAGCAATGCCATTTTCGATTAGCGAACAAAAAGAGAGAAGCAAATAAATGTGGTAATCAGAAAATCGGAATTGCTGCCTTAAGTAGGAAGCGAAGTGGCCAAACAAAACTAGTGAACGTTGTACTATTTCGTTTCCCGCCACGTCCATAATTGTTCACTTTGAAAACTATTAATGTTTTGTTCCGTATAAATGAAACTATAATCAGATCAATGGTTTGTCCATGTGTTTGGGGTAATAATAAGTTTGTAAATTTTCGGTTTTAATAGACGGTAAATGTACTGCCAAATCAATTTTATATACTATTTTTAATTAAACTGAGTAGAATTTATGTTTGGTTTTAAAAAATGATAGTGAACATTTTTTAGATAGGTATTTGGTAAATTTAATAAAAATAAACTTATATAGTTCTCTTACGAATAAAAATAATTGTAATGTCAATTTAGTCAATATAATCATCGATCACTTATATAAGTTTTATATTTTATTTTGAAAAGCTATTTTCTTTTTCCTTTTTTACAATTCAAAATTAGAAATTAGACTCACTGTACCATATTTTACGGCCTATCCATTTGAACCAGACAATCAGATTTGTTGTGTTTTTAAATAATACCGACACGTTATAGCCTACCCATTCGAATAGATTTTTACTGGACATACCTATTCATACGAACAAGATTCATTAGAGTATCTTTTAAAGGTGAGCTAGTTGTTGTGTATCGTTGTCTTGATTATAACATATTTGCATATTAATATAAGAGAAACTCTATTGCTTATGATACAAATTTGGTAAAAGTGTAAAAACCATTTTTGACGAACATATTTTAGAGATTAATTTAATAATAGTAAGTTTTAATCTCTTTTTCTTTTGTTATAGGTTATACACCAGTTGTAGTATTTATTTCCTTGAGTTTGTTTAGATTATGAAATATTTGGAGAGTCGATTTTAGAGTTTGCAGGTATTTTATGTTGAAGATGCAACTTGACGATGAAGAATATGCAAGACTTGTGACGGTATACCATGCGAGACGTTTAGAATTATCATACTATTGGACCATGCGATTCGTGTGGGTATATATCATGCGAGACGTTTAGAAATATCATAAGTCTCGCACATGCGAGACTATAACCTTTTTTTATTTGAAGTGTGTGAGACTTCACAATGTCCGATATGTGAGATTAGGCATGTATATTATGCGAGATGCATTGATTGTTCATAATTGGAAGTATATGGGATGTGTTGGTTATAGTTAATTACAGTATGACCTACTGTTTCGGTGATAATATGAATTGTTTGTTTAAAAAAAAGACGTATTTTGTGGGTATGCTAATATTTTTCTGATGTTGAGCGTTGAAAAAGTGTTGGTTGTCTTATAAGGTTGCTGAAGAGATGCGTAAAGTGTCTATCTTAAGTTTACTTTGGAGCCTTAATTAATTAATTAATTAGTGGAGGGTGGGGGTAGTACTCGTTTCAATTGGTCAATTCTAAGGGTAATGAAACAATCATTTGGACGTGACTAGTTTAAATTTGTAAAGTCCACACAAATGTACTATTTCTCATTCTTTTTCTTAACGAGTACCGGGTTTTCTGTTCACAAAAAGGTATTAGAATTCTTGATCATGCCCTATTTTTGTAAGCTGATATACCTCTGCCACGATTTCTTCTGCATTTTCAACAGAGAGAGTTCTTCATTTGTAAATAATGGGATACAAATTAGGTCTTAATGCAAGTTTATGTAAATTGACAGCCGTAGGGACCCTTATTATGTCCTCGGTACACCAGGAAAACATATGTAAATTCTTTGATAAGAATGATATCATTTATTTCTTTATGATCGATGGTAATCGGTATACAATCTTCAAAAAAATTCCACTTTGAAAAGTATAAGTTTCAATGTCCTCATCGGGGGTTATCGAACTGGGAGTCTCCCTCATATCGTCCACAATATCAAAATCTGATATGAACACAAGTAATTGATATACTCTCTTCATTTTAGCTCTTCAAATTACGTTCGGGGCCACAACTATAATGTATCATTTTTTTGCCACTTTCTGGTTGTTGCAGAGAACTCCCACCTGATTCTCGATTGCATATTTCAGAAGTTGATAGAAAATTGAGACGATAACATGCATTTTTGACAACCATGACGTAAAACAATTACATTATTAAAATTAGGTCAATCCACAGCTATAAAATGTACTTTTGCCATTTATTAAGGCTCATCGACCTAGCAACACCTCCTCCTTAAATTTTCTGATTACATCCGCAATGATCCTAGTGAATCCCAATATTGAATATCAGATCAGAGTGTGGCAAGAGATTTCCCATTTTATTGTAAGTATACATAAACAATATGTTTCTCAAACTTCCCGTATCAATCAGGATCCTCCGGATATCAGTTTTTTTTAATAGTCATTCTGTTTACTAGGATATCCCCGCGAGGTCCAACTTAAATAATCAAACTGATAAAAGATGGGTTCACATTCTTCCCTATAACTAAGTTTTTAAACTTACCACATTACTCTTTCATGAATAGCCTGAGTATCTCAGTTTAAACCTTTTTGAACCTTTATAGATTCACCTCTAATAATTTTTACTAACATATCGACAATATAAACTTCAGCATTTCTTCCGATATGGCTGGCGAAAGCTTTGTTTAGTAGAAAATGACAAGTAGCTTAAAGATTATTTAATCCAAATGACATCACTTTGTAGCAATGCACCTCCACACTTATTATGAATAGGGTTTAGTCTTGGTCACTCAGGTGTATATATAACTGGTTATACCCATCAAATGCATCCATAAAAGATATGCATTTTATTTCCCGACGTCGAGTCTATCAGTTGGTCAATTCTAAGGGTAATGAATCAATTATTTGGACGTGACTAGTTTAAATTTGTAAAGTCCACACAAATGTACTATTTCTCATTGTTTTTCTTGACGAGTACCGGGTTTGCTGTTCACAAAGGGTGTATTGGGATTCTTGATCATGTCCTATGTTTGTAAGCTGATATACCTCTACCACAATTTCTTCTGCATTTTCTAGTGTGGTTACTTTCTGTCTAAGGGTAATTTTATAAATTGTTTTGAATGTTTTGGGGAATTTAATGTTTAGAGTAGAAAGTAGTGAGATAATTTAGCTGTGTAGTAGTAGTAAATTCTGATTACCCCCATTAATTAAAGTAGATGGGATATTTATACTTAATTACTGACCCATGGGCCTATCGGGTCGAATAGTGAAGTCGGATCAAGTTTAAGCACCCATTAGTAAATAGATGTGAAGTGACCAGCATCCAACTTAGTCACCATTTATTACGTTTGTCCTGTTCGGTTTTTTACAATAGTCGTTATGGTCCAAAATTCCCATCGGATTAAGTCAAGACTCAATGGCTAATATATTATATCTCATCAGTAGCCCCTTTAGGTCTTGCAAAGAATTTTTAGAAAAGCTAACTCTTAAAAAATCAATATCAACATCCTCCAATCCGTTGTTATATCCGAACTGTAAACGTTTCCCTCAAGAATGACTTTGTTTGAATTTTAGTAAAATTGATTTTTCAGTTCAAAATTCTAAGAGTCTTTTCCCAACCGCGGGACACGTGTCAGGTTCTGGTTCGACCCCTCAGTCATGTTTCTCCTATAATCTCGTACACATTAGGCTAGAAAGTTACTTAGGATTGAACTCCCATACTTTGCAGCTTTTAATCATTACTCAGATCATTTTACCTTCTCCTAGGCAACTGCCACTTTTTACTGCTATATATAAACCTTCTTATTGTTTCATTGTCTTAAAAAATTACAAGCATTTCTAATGAGAGAAAGCTCAGTATACCTTCAAATTTGTGTTCAAGTCATATATGTTCACAGCCAGAAATTCTCTAGTAAAAGGAGGTTGGTTAAACTTGTCCAAGTTAGAGAGAGCGAGAAACGTTGTAAGAGACGAACGAATTGCTGTTGGTCTCCCTGTCTCTCCTAGTGAAGGAACCAATCAATAACAAGAGAATAAAGACCAGGGTTCATCATCTTCAAAAGCATCCAAGGTTAGAAAGCTACCCTCTGTTTCAAGCCTTTCTCCTCTTCTATCAGGGTCCTCTGTTCAAGATTCCAAAAACCCTCTCCCTAAGGAGAAAGTTGTTTCTAGTATTAGAAAACCCTCACCTTTTATTGCAACGGGATCATATACAAAGAAGTTTCCAGAGAAATTAACCCCACACCGAGTCACCCGTCAATCTAAATCGAAATCCCCTCCTACCTCTTCAAAACCCTCTAGTTCAGAGGCAGTAAAACTTGTGCAAAAAACCAAACCATCTGGATAGAAGCCTCTGGCAGAAACCATACCATTCGAACAGCCATCCGAACAACCTTCCACTATAATGGAAGAAAACATGGAGGATAGTTTAGATGAACCCCCTTTTGAGGCGTCCGGTCAAATTGAGGACACAACTGCAGACCGAAGTAGGTTAGACACATCCAGATGCGTTTCCAGAGAGTCTGAGGGTAGAATGAGGCCAAAATTGAAGAAGGTTAGTGCGAAGTATTTGCTGTCCCTTCAAAATATAGCCACGTATACACCCATACTGCTGAGCTGGGTCGTATACGTACTAAATCGGGTATCCTAGAGTCTGTGAATGCGAGAATCCCAGTCACTCTGGGAAACTCCGTTGGACTGCAAACCCAATAAGCTGGTGGTCTATACAAAGATGCTGAACTGGGGACTCCGGTTTCCTTTTGATCCCAGGAAGCTAAGCCCCAACGCTTGGTATACCCAACTGTCCCGCATCATGGCATCTAGGCTATCTAAGATTCCACTACCAATGGAAAAGTTTGTTATTGTGGCAAACTTTTGTAAGAATCATCATATCTCTTTCTACCCCAAACATGGGCAATGACTACAAGGTAGTAAATGATATTCTGGAGTCATAAAATTCGTGGAGGACGCAGTTCTTATTCATTAGTAGGGCCTGGGAGAATGGGAAAAAAAATCAAGGTTGACTCAAAACCAAACCAGCTGACTAGTCGCTGGAAGAGTATTAGTGAGTTCCTTTTATATACTCTTTAATCTTTCAAGTATTAAGTTACTACTTCGAACTGATTTATTTCTCCTCTTAGTGTTTCTAAAGGATTTTTTGGATTACGTAAAGGCAGATCAGGATACCTGTGCCAAGCTGAACGCTTGGGCCGTGGAGAAATAGGATAACGCTTTCCACAACTGCTTCACATCGAGGAACTTTGTGAGGTCTCATCTGTGGAACACCACAGGAACAAGATATATCTACTAGGAAGAGCTGACCACCCCTCCTCCTGTAGATGTCATCCTGAGGAGGACATAGGCTAAAGATGCTAAACTTTACCTACCTTCCAGGGCCAAAACCTCCAGTCATCTGAACAAGATGAAGAACAATAGAAAAAAGAAAACCACAGCAGACCCAACTCAAACAACCACTGAAGGGACTGGTTCAGAGAACCAAAGAGGCATTAATGCTGCTTTATTGGAAGCAGTAGAAGTTACTGTGAATGACGCTGGTGGGTTAGACAACCCGCCAAAGATTTTGAAGAAGGATAAGAAACGTAAGGCCAACAGTGATGAAAAAGCTGCAAAGAAGAAGAAAGTTAATTATGCGATCAAAGATAATTCTTCGTCCTTCTGAAATCCCTCCTCCAGCTCCTGCCGATCCTACCTTACAAGAAGAAATTCCACCCAATCTTTATTCCGAGCAGGCTACTGGTGATGGTAACGAAGATGTACACCTTAACGCTTTTTTATACACATTAATATATATATATATATATATATATATTTTAATGATTCTAAAAATATGATTTCACAGGGCCTTGATGTCCTCCCAACTCGTCCAAAGTTGTAACCCACAATGGTGAGACTTACGCGATATCGAGCGAGCAAGACACCTTGAGCCATGCCCTCTTGGGTTATATTCGTCCAGTGCATGATCTGGAGCGACAAGTAAGGGATCAAACTGTTACCATCAACTCCCTGACTACAAAATAATAAAGCTTGACAAACGATCTTCTTAGCGCTCAGCAAAGCTTAGAATTATTGGGGAAGGAAAAAGAGGATTTAGCTGCCAAACTGCTTGAGTCAGAAAAGAACAACAAAGAGTTCCAAACCAAGTACTCCAATCTGGAGATTTATTCCTCAAATGATATCACATCTTTGAAAGAGAATACTATACAGATTTTATCTGATGATAAAGTCAAGTTAGAGAATACTATCCGAGAGAAGACCGAAGACAAAACTGCCTTAAAACGCCAACAAGCTCAAGCAGTACCTGCATGGATAGAGAAATATGCCAGTGAAGTAGTGGATTCTCTAGATAAGAGGGATGATGGAATTAAGTTCGATATGGTCTTATTGTTCAATGAGACTTTTCCTAAGAGAACTATTGGTCCTTTGTGGAATATGTGAACTATGATGATCTTCCTTTCCATACGATGGCTGATGTTGACAAACGCAACTACTCCAGTGGGATAGACTCCGAAGACGATGAAGAAGTGGGTAAGAATTCAAGTGCTGAACTCAAAATTCACAAAAACGATGGTGGTGAAGAAAATACCGAAGGGAACAAACCCTAAGGTTACATGGTGTACTTTTGTTTGAAAGACTAAAATCATTGGATGGCCAATGCATTTTGTTGTATTGTTTGTTTGTTTTTTATGCTGTAAACCTTTAAAGTCCTTGAATAGTCAACACATTTTGAATATCATAGATCGGTTTTAGTCCGATCAGATTTTAATATCATATTCCTCTTTGTTAAAATTCATTTTAGCTCTTTGTGGCCATTGTTTAAATAGCCTTTAATATTTCAGATGTGTTGAAAAAAATATCAAACATCCTCAACCATATGTGTTTAATTAATCCGATCATGTGTTTAATGAATCCGATCATCTCAAAAATACTGGAGAGCCAAGGTGTTTAATAAGTATTTAATACCCAAACCAAAACAAAATTGCACCAGACTTCTGAAGAAGGCATAATATATTATTGAAAAAAAAAACTCGAAATTAAACCCTAAATGTTAATTAAAATAATCTCAGTTGCACAAAAAAAAAGTTGTAGTATTTATTTCCTTGAGTTTGTTTAGGTTATGAAATATTAGGAGACTCGATTTTAGAGTTTGTAGGTATTTTATGTTAAATATGCAACTTGACGAGGAAGAATATGCAAGACTTGTGATGGTATACCATGCGAGACGTTTGGAATTATCATACTATTGGACCATGCAATTCATGTGGGTATATATCATGCGAGACGTTTAGAAATATCATAAGTCTCGAATATGCGAGACTATAACCTTTTTTTTATTTGAAGTGTGTGAGACTTCACAATGTCCGATATGCGAGATTAGGCATGTATATTATGCGAGATACATTGATTGTTCCTAATTTTTTTGAATTGTTTAATGCATGTAAAAATTCCTAAAGCTCGAGTGTGCATACTGCGATTGTTCGTTTTAGCGAGTTTGAAGACTTCCAAAGTATTTAAAAATACGTTGGAAGTATATGAGATGTGTTGGTTATAGGTAATTACAGTATGACCTACTATTTCGGTGATAATATGAATTGTTTATTTAAAAAAGAGACGTATTTTGTGGGTATGATAATATTTTTCTGATGTTGAGCGTTTAAAAACTGTTGGTGTTCTTATAAGGTTGCTGAAGAGATGCGTAACGTGTCTATCTTAAGTTTACTTTGAAGCCTCAAATAATTAATCAATTAGTGATAATATGAATTGTTTATTTATGAAAAAGACGTACTTTGTGGGTATGCTAATATTTTTCTGATGTTGAGGGTTTAAAAAGTATTGGTTTTCTTATAAGGTTGCTGAAGATAAAAGTGTTGGTTTAAAAAGTGTTGGGGCCCATAATTGTACTATAAAAGGACCACACATGCGTTATAGATTCCAGGATTATGATAATGACACTTTCTCTCTCTAATTAGTCTAACTCTCACTTTCTCTCTCTAAAAACGGCTCCTTAAAAAAGAACTTAAGACTATTTTGACTCTAAAAGATTCTCGTAACACAAATTTACCCTAGAGCTATTTCTGAATTCTTTAGTGGACCGTCTTTGGAAAGCGAAGATTGTTCTGACGATAATCGCTTTCGGAAATAATTCCTAATCTTAGCAGAATCATGGAAGAGCAAGGCGATGATTTCGTTAACGACTGCGAGGAGAATCTGGTAGGGGACACTTATCGGCACGATATGGAATACGAGGCGCATGGCGCCCCGCGCGTCGGAGACACCTTTGATGACTCAGATCTGTTAGCTCGAAGGAATGAGCCGTTTCTGGAAATTGAGAGGTTGAGGACGGAAAAAGAAACGGTTCACGAAAATCTTCGCTCCGAGGTGAGGAGAGAGCTGGATAGTGGAAAAGAAGAGCATGAAAACAAATTTCGTCCTAAAAATAGGGATGATAGATATAGAGGTTATGAACGACGTTCTTCGAGGAAGAAAGAAAAGCGCCGTTTGGAATATTCCGACTCAAGCGATTATTCCCGTTACAGCTCACCAGAATCGTCTCCTAGGAGAAGTCACAGAAAGAAAAAGCATGAACGAAGGCGAGTGGAGCACCGGAGGGGAAGGAGTTTGGAGAGGAAATCTCCGAGGGAAAAAACTGGTCATGCTCGTGCTTATGAGCAGGGTTATGGCCAAGCAAATTTCCCCTATGGAAACCAAAATGCTGACTTGGGGAATTCGGAGTGGCAGAATCAGTACACTCTACCGACCGAGGAGGGGTTATATTTTTCGAGCCACGAAAACTTGAGAGCAAATTTTTATAGGACGGGTCATAACTGGAGAGCTTCTCCTTTGTCCTCGGAAATTTTAGTTCGCAACCTTCCAAAATATTTTTATATCTCGAAGTTAGAAACGTTCGACGGGATGCAAGACCCTGACAACCATATCGAACAGTTCAAGAATTTCATGATTAATTTCGATGACGATGATATATTGCCTTTAATATTTCAGATGTGTTGAAAAAAATATCAAACATCCTCAACCATATGTGTTTAATTAATCCGATCATGTGTTTAATGAATCTGATCACCTCAAAAATACTGGAGAGCCGGGGTGTTTAATAAGTATTTAATATCCAAACCAAAACAAAATTGCACCAGACTTTTGAAGAAGGCATAATATATTATTGAAAAAAAAACTCGAAATTAAACCCTAAATGTTAATTAAAATAATCTCAGTTGCACAAAAAAAAAGTTGTAGTATTTATTTCCTTGAGTTTGTTTAGGTTATGAAATATTTGGAGAGTCGATTTTAGAGTTTGTAGGTATTTTATGTTAAATATGCAACTTGACGAGGAAGAATATGCAAGACTTGTGATGGTATACCATGCGAGACGTTTAGAATTATCATACTATTGGACCATGCAATTCATGTGGGTATATATCATGCGAGACGTTTAGAAATATCATAAGTCTCGAATATGCGAGACTATAACCTTTTTTTTATTTGAAGTGTGTGAGACTTCACAATGTCCGATATGCGAGATTAGGCATGTATATTATGCGAGATACATTGATTGTTCCTAATTTTTTTGAATTGTTTAATGCATGTAAAAATTCCTAAAGCTCGAGTGTGCATACTGCGATTGTTCGTTTTAGCGAGTTTGAAGACTTCCAAAGTATTTAAAAATACGTTGGAAGTATATGAGATGTGTTGGTTATAGGTAATTACAGTATGACCTACTATTTCGGTGATAATATGAATTGTTTATTTAAAAAAGAGACGTATTTTGTGGGTATGATAATATTTTTCTGATGTTGAGCGTTTAAAAACTGTTGGTTTTCTTATAAGGTTGCTGAAGAGATGCGTAACGTGTCTATCTTAAGTTTACTTTGAAGCCTCAAATAATTAATCAATTAGTGATAATATGAATTGTTTATTTATGAAAAAGATGTACTTTGTGGGTATGCTAATATTTTTCTGATGTTGAGGGTTTAAAAAGTATTGGTTTTCTTATAAGGTTGCTGAAGATAAAAGTGTTGGTTTAAAAAGTGTTGGGGCCCATAATTGTACTATAAAAGGACCACACATGCGTTATAGATTCCAGGATTATGATAATGACACTTTCTCTCTCTAATTAGTCTAACTCTCACTTTCTCTCTCTAAAAACGGCTCCTTAAAAAAGAACTTAAGACTATTTTGACTCTAAAAGATTCTCGTAACACAAATTTACCCTAGAGCTATTTCTGAATTCTTTAGTGGACCGTCTTTGGAAAGCGAAGATTGTTCTGACGATAATCGCTTTCCGGAAATAATTCCTAATCTGAGCAGAATCATGGAAGAGCAAGGGGATGATTTCGTTAACGACTGCGAGGAGAATCTGGTAGGGGACACTTATCGGCACGATATGGAATACGAGGCGCATGGCGCCCCGCGCGTCGGAGACACCTTTGATGACTCAGATCTGTTAGCTCGAAGGAATGAGCTGTTTCTGGAAATTGAGAGGTTGAGGACGGAAAAAGAAACGGTTCACGAAATCTTCGCTCCGAGGTGAGGAGAGAGCTGGATAGTGGAAAAGAAGAGCATGAAAACAAATTTCGTCCTAAAAATAGGGATGATAGATATAGAGGTTATGAACGACGTTCTTCGAGGAAGAAAGAAAAGCGCCGCTTGGAATATTCCGACTCAAGCGATTATTCCCGTTACACCTCACCAGAATCGTCTTCTAGGAGAAGTCACAGAAAGAAAAAGCATGAACGAAGGCGAGTGGAGCACCGGAGGGGAAGGAGTTTGGAGAGGAAATCTCCGAGGGAAAAAACTGGTCATGCTCGTGCTTATGAGCAGGGTTATGGCCAAGCAAATTTCCCCTATGGAAACCAAAATGCTGACTTGGGGAATTCGGAGTGGCAGAATCAGTACACTCTACCGACCGAGGAGGGGTTATATTTTTCGAGCCACGAAAACTTGAGAGCAAATTTTTATAGGACGGGTCATAACTGGAGAGCTTCTCCTTTGTCCTCGGAAATTTTAGTTGGCAACCTTCCAAAACATTTTTATATCTCGAAGTTAGAAAAGGTCGACGGGATGCAAGACCCTGACAACCATATCGAACAGTTCAAGAATTTCATGATTAATTTCGATGACGGTGATAAATTGCTGTGTAGAGCGTTTTCTCAGACTTTCAAAGGGGTGGCATCCAAGTGGTACAACCGGCTTCCACAGGGCTCGATAAAGAATTTCGACATGTTCTCGAATATCTTTAGACAACATTTTGTGGGGAGCAAAAAGCTTCGAGCTAATGGAGATACGATAATTTACTGTAGGAAAAAACTTGGAGAAAGCTTGAAGAATTACACCAATCGATTCGTCAAAACAAAAACGGACATGGAATATTGCAAAGACTCTGTGGCACTTGCAGCTTTCCAGATGGGTCTCCTCCTTGTATTCGTAAAGGATGAGGTGGCGGAGAGTCAGGCCATGACTTTTGGGGCATTATTGGATCAAGTTGAGAAGCGAATTTTAGTGGAAGAGAATCATGCATCAGAGAAAGGATCAAGCGATCAGCTGGATCAGAACCAATTTCAAAGGTCCGAGTCCAGCAATCAAGGGCCACGAACCAACTCCCAAGCCAAAGGTACGGGTCAGTATCTGCCGAGGCAAAAATCAAATCCACAGAAAACATTATCTTAAGTTGGAAAAGGTAGCTTTGGCTTTGGTAACAGCTGCCCGAAAACTGAGACCGTACTTCCAAGCACATCCTATTGTTGTTCGAACGACATTCCCCCTGAAAGGTTTGTTACAGAGACCCGATATATCTGGAAGAATGACTAAATGGTCAGTTGAACTGGGAGATTTGACATAACATTCAAGCCTCGGACGGTAATAAAAGCTCAGGTTTTGGCTGATTTTTTTGGTCGAATTCCATTCAGAAAGAAGTGACATAGAGATTGTTGACCCTTCGGATCAGACGAAATGGTTGGTTCGAACGGATGGGCGGTCGAATAATTTTGGAAGTGGTGCAGGCGTATAATTAATTTCTTCAGAAGGAATAACCATGTTTCATGCTATTCGATTCCGTTTCAAGACAACCAATAATGAGGCAGAGTATGAGGCAGCGTTGGCAGGTTTACGGTTGGCTCGCATATGTGGGGCTAGAAAGATTAAATTGATCAGTGATTCACAGTTGGCGATAAATCAAGCTTTGGGCGAGTCTGAGGCGAGAAAAGATAAACTGATCCAGTACTTAAAAGCGTTAAAAGATTTGGTTGCTGAATTTGATAGGGTTCAATACGAGCATGTTCAGAGGGAGGCAAATGTTGTCCCTGACTCTCTGGCTACAGCATCAGAGTGAATTGTTTTTCTAAGTGGGTGGAAGCGGAACCTCAAGCAGGGGAAAAATCAAAATATGTTATCAAATTCGTTGTCTCGAATATTTGTTGTCGTTTTGGGGTACTGATACGAATCGCAATGGATAATGGACCTCAATTCGATAACAAAGAGTTTAAAACCTTTTGCCTTTCCAGGGACATACGACAATGCTTTTCCACCCCATTCCATCCCAGGCTAACGTTCAGGTGGAAGAAACCAATCGAACAATCTTGGATGGGTTGAAAAATAATTTGGAAGGTAAGGCTAGAAAATTGCCCGATTATTTACAAGAAATATTGTGGGCCTATAGGACAACGCCTCGAACTGCAACTGCCACATCTCCAGGTACCTTAGTGTATTGTATGGATGCAGTTGTCCCTTCGGAGATTGTCTTCCCATCATATCGAGTGGCAACTTATACAGAAAATTTGAACGATCAAAGGAGAGCCCTGGAATTGGATTTGGTTGAAGAGAAAAGATGACGCGCACAGTTGAAGTCCTTGCACTATCAGATGTTAATGAGGAGTAGGTATGCCTCTACACTAAAGCAAAGAGATTTCAAAGTGGAGGACAAAGTGTTACACAAAGTTTTTCTGCACACTAAAGAAAGAATCTTGGAAAGTTGGGGCCAAATTGGGAGGGCCCTTATGAAATAACGGAGAAAGTAAAGCCGAGAACGTATCGATTAAAAGACAAAGAATGGCGAAGTCTTAGACATCCATGGGATATCGAACACTTAAAATTGTATCTTGAATGAGGAATAAGTTAGCATATAACATTTGTTTTTTTGTTTATTTCCAAGTTTACAAAAACAGCGAGGGCATACTCTTTCCTATCCTGTTAGGCACACGAAGGTTTTAACGAGGTGTCACTATGAGCTAATTAATACAACTGCATTTTTGCCTTGAACTATTCTTTTAGAGACAATATTTTGTGCCTCGAACTATTCTTTCTGAGGCAATATCTCATGCCTTGGATTATTCTTTGTGAAACGATATTTCTTGCTTCACAATTCTTTTGTGAATTTTTTTTGGTGCCTCAAATTATTTTTTCTAAGCTATCCTTAGCGCAGCATATAATGAATATTACGATGCAAATCGATACAGAAGAAACCATTCAACGCAAGTTGGCACACACTTATTTTTTTCATATGAGAAATATGGAGTGACATACACAAAAATTATAAGAGTCATTTCAACGAAGTGGCATACACAAAAATTCAAGGAGTTGCAAGTTATAAGACGCTCCTCGGAGAACATTAGATGTGTTACAAAAATTTCCTTACAAGGACTTATACACAAAATTTTCCAAACAGACTAACATTTTTTAACTAATCTGAATTTTTCGAGGAGTTACTCTCTTCTGAATCTGACTCTTCATTATCACTCACCACAATGTTAGGAGGGCGAAGGTCGGGGGCGACAAGCTTCCAAAAACTCCCTAAGTCATACTCTGGGTGTTCTACATGAATTTGGGTGATCAGCCTTGCTCGAATTGTAGCATCTCGAGCGTTGAGGTTAATTGTACACTTAGCCGCATACACATTCACGGCTGTTTCTTTCTCCTCCTCAACTTGCCGAGGAAAATCTTCGATTCGTTTCACCAACTTCTTTCTGTCCTCCGTAACTCTCTCATAATCATCACATCAGTCTTTAAAACCTTTGAATTCTAGTTGGTGAGCCTTTTGAAGTTCCGTCAAGAGTTTTTCTTGAGCCCCAATTTCTTTTGGTAGAGGTCTCTTTCTTCCTGGCAGCATCTTTCGAGCATAATGACGTAATTTTCCGTGGCTGACAGTCTTTCATAAAGTGCATTTGTTTGACTTTCCACAATGGAATATTGTTTCTTTGCCTCTTGAAGTTGCGAGGAGACAAGAGATGCCTTGAACTTGTAATGATTTTTTTGTCTTCTAGATGTTGCAACCTGCTTCCCATGATGACAGAAGAGTGAAGAAGGCTGCGAAAACTTAATGAGAATTCATCGTGCTGAGGAATTTCGAAAGAGTTGGAGGGTGAGCCTAGTACTGTGGGATCATAATCCGAAGACTCCCCAGTTAGAACACAAAGATCAACATTCTGAGGAGGATTGCTTCGGGGAATTAGGAGTGGTGCTACTGTAGGAGTGTTTTCAATACGAGAGGGATTTGAAGCTTGGGTAAGAGGAGAATTTGGGTGTTTGACTTGAATTTTCTTTGATTTCTTTTTCGGGCTCACTTGATATCTCCTGGGGCTCTGTACCTTGGACAGCTTCTTGGACATCATTCTGTGTTTTGCCATCCTCGGATAGTTCTTGGATGGAATCCAAGACAATTTTTTCTTGTTTTCTTAGGACTTGGTATCTTTCTTCTTGCAAGGGTTGACTCATTTATTTGGAGGGGAAATTGAACTAGGGGCAACAGTGTTAGCCGATCACGATGGCTCTTTATTGGTAACTAACCCTTCAGTGTCTGACTGAAGGTATTTTGTGGAAACCTCGTCGTCGGATCCACCCAGATGACTTTTAGCACGAGAACGCTTCGGAAGATAAATTACTATATCTTTCTTAGTCACTCACTCTAGAACTTCTTCTTGAGAGGGAGGGGTCATCAGTTCTTTCAGGGTCAACCGGTCAAGGGGGTTTAACCTCCAGAGTCGAC
The DNA here is from genome assembly GCA_036936605.1 of Limnanthes douglasii subsp. nivea. Taxonomy (NCBI): domain Eukaryota; kingdom Viridiplantae; phylum Streptophyta; class Magnoliopsida; order Brassicales; family Limnanthaceae; genus Limnanthes; species Limnanthes douglasii. The sequence goes on from JAUPFV010000004.1 coordinate 216,445,793, forward strand.
TCATGGCTAAGTTGTTATTCATAAAGCACAAGCAGAATCTGTTTTCCCAATGTTCTTTGGCCCATTCGCTAAGTTTGGTGAAGATGGTGGTGGCACTCTCCACATAGTCTGAGTATGGTTTCGAGACACCAATCATAGCTACAAAGACCTTAAGTTAGTACCTCATTATCCTAGGAGACAATGTAAATGAAAAAATTAGTGGACTTACATTTGTTGGTCCATAAGAGGGATAGCTCGTGAGGATTCGAAGGAGTTGACTCTGAACCTGTCTCCCAATGGCCTGAAAAGTAAATAAATTGCTGCCTCCATCTCTTATCAGCTTCTAGCAAGTCCTTTAAAACTTTTTGTCTTCGGCCAAAGGTCAATGAGTAAAAAGGGAAGAACGGATTCCTTGCTAAGCCAGATAGTCCGATGAGCTCTTCCAAGGAAAATTCGTTGCCTTAAATCCTCGAAGCCATGATGCATGCCATCAGTGTGAACCACATATTTAGACCGGCTTGCGAAGGGCAGAGGTCAATCTTGTTAAAATATTCAATAAAAAATGGGTCTAGAGGAAATCTTAATCCCCAGTTCATAATTTCAGTATACACAACTAGCTCATTATCCCTCACTGATAAAGGAGTCTCACCTTCCGAGGGAAACCTAATGTCAATATACGAAGGAATGCACCACCGGGTCCTCAGCATCGTTTCCTCCGAAGGTAAAAAGTACTTATAAGATATGTTGTACAACGCAACCATATGTTTGTTCTCGATCCCTTGAATATTGTTTCGTGCAATGGCATCAAGTTCAAGGGGAAGCGTGATGTCTCCTTTAGACTTGGGGGAAATTCGGCTAGCTTGCTCTTCAGATATTGTTGGAGGAGCGATGAAATTTTGACTAGATGACTCCTAGGGAGTCTCGATGACCTTGCTCTGATTTGCAATAGGAATCGATTGAGTCGATGGCTCAAGATTATCCGAGGCGATCGCTTTTCCCTTGGCAGCTAAGGCTTTTTTTCCAGCATTTCTCGAAGCTCGAGTTTGGTAATGGTATTCCTTCATGGAGAAAATCGAGGACTCCCGGTTGCTGTTATCGAAGGAGTGGCTGGAAGGCTTGATCCAGAGTTGTCGGTTTTTAGAAGAGGATTTTCCACTGTTACAGCCAAAGGGGGCTCTAGGGTTGCTGAGGGAGTTCCTTTGGCGCGCTTGCACTCTTCAGATTTTTTCTTGTCTTTATGGTGCCTTTTCCTCTTCCTAAACGAATGTTTATGATGTTTATCTTTACTCATTGGTTCGAGGGTGTTGAGATCGGACACTTGGTGTTGTTGCAAAATTTCGAAGGGTACGATAACAGCAGAGTTTTCCGGTGGGGGCCAAGAACCGTAAAACATGGTGAAAAATGGTTGGGGTTGAGGCTCAATGTATTCACCAGCAGCAACTCTCTCTTGGAATTTTTTACTAATAAAGCCACTCTGGAATCCGACGAGGTTTATAAGCCAGCTTTATCTCTCTAGAATTTTTGGAATGAAAAGTTTGGAATGAGAGTTAATGAGATCAATATTTATAGAGGGATATGGGCTTTTAGGGTAAGTTAGGCCTGGAGACATTTTCCTTTGTTTGCCTAGGGGCATTATGGGTAATATAGGTGTAATTCTTTTGAGTCACAAAACGAGGGAGAAGATGAAGAGGCAATCCAATGATGAAAAATGTTGGGAACTCGGAAAAGATCTCTCAAGAGATTTGCTGATAAAGAATTACGACTATTGACGTCATAAATTATTGGATCCAATACTTGCAATTTATTAGCCTAATATGGGAGGTTATATTCTGCTGATACAGTTAATTCCGATGAACGATATTGATGAGGCATGGTGCAAGCTTTGCTAAGATATTGCAAGGATTGGGGGGCTACTGATTAGTATGGCAGTACCAATTATTCCAAACAACGTAGGAAACATCCAAGTTGATTACTACAAAAAATCATGATCTATTAGGTCATGCAACTCTGTGACAGCGAAAAGTGAAATTGTTGTTGTTAACCAAGATTACGGTTTAGACATATCTTAATGTCTCCCATAGAATACTTTAGACAAGGTTATGAGGAAAGTTTTTGGATATAGTTCAACTTTGTTCAATTAAATTAAGGGATACTTCAAAATATTGAAGAGTCGTGATATTACGACTGACTGTGATTTCGAATATACTCCCGAAAACAACTTCAAACGGTGTTTTATAGCATTCGATTATTGTCTTCAAGGTTTTTATTTTTGTTGTCCGTTTTTATTTGTCGATGGAATAATTTTTTATTGGCAAGCATGGAAGAGCATTTCTTTTTTCCATAACAAAAGATGATAAAAATGATAAGTTTAATCCTTTTATGTTTCTTATTTTATACATGTTACATGCGAGGCTTTAATATCTCAGCAGTATTTCATGCGAAACCTGTATGTAATAGTCACACATACCAACATACGAGATAAACTATATGAAACATACATGACAAGTTAGATATCTAATAGTCTTACCTCCAAACATGGGAGATATAATATATAAAATATGCGAGTAGAGACTAGATGGTTCTGCAAGACATGTGCAACGATTATTGCGAAGCTATATCTATATGCTTGGAGTGCTAGGCAGGTAAAAAAAAAATCACGATCTTAAATATGCGTTACTCAACATATGACTTTATGATCACTTATTTACGTAATAAGTGAAATTTAATATACTATTTACAAATGTAACATAAAATATAAATAAAAATCAAGACAACCAACTCGAAATACTTATATTTGCGTATAATTATTCATTTATATACATTTGAGATCTAATACCTTCGTCTTCTTCTTCAAAACTTTATCTCTTATATACAATCTTTTCTACACAAACAATTCATTTATATACATGGACTATCTTAAAACACTAATAACCCTTACTTGAATTCTATTACATCAGTTCAAATAAAATTTAACCACATCCATGGTGTGGTATGTAGAAACAGATAAAGTTCATCATGCCAGGACCATCAACTCCTATCAAGCCGTTTGTCATTGTGAATATTTTACCGCACCGTGAAAAATACTATTACCAGCATCGTAAAGCAAGCTTCGACAACTGTTGCGGAAAGCCTAATTACGGTAATCGCATCACAAGCTTTGCAAACCGCAGCACAAAACCTTACCACTACCACCGCAGTGCAAATTCTGATTCATTCCACCACCGTAGTCGCTCAAACTCCCACGGTTGATGCGCCGCACGCAGCCACCGCCTCTGGGGTGGAATATATAGTGACATCCAAACAACAGGTGCATGATATGCACCAAACTCACGTGAGAATATTCGGCCATCAAATGACTTATCATTGTCATAAGAACGACGGAGATGTCTCGTCCATTTTCATTATGCGCTACAATCCAACGACTGATCCCTTGCCACATGCTTCATACTTGTCATACTTCGAACGCAAAGAGCATCACTTGCGAGAGAATCTAGTTGAGATAAACGTGCAATGTCGTGATACGAGGAAAAATCAAGTGATAATCGTGTTTGTCGTCAGTTCATCCACGGAGTCGATCTTTTGTGTGTCATCTATTAAAATCAGGATTTTTGGTAATTCAAGCCAGACATGTAAGTGGGAAAGAGCCGATCAGCAAGGGAAGCAGGGTTTGAGGTATCATCTGGCAGCACCTTCGTGCAATATTACTCAAAAACCAATTGGAAGCATTTATTTACGAATTCTGAGCCAACCAAAGCTAAGATCCGCAACAGTTTGTCTAATTGGGCAGGGAACCTGGTAGCCTTCCAGATCTCTTGCTGTCCAGTGCATCCTTTAGTTTCTGACCTAGAGCATAAGCAAGCGGAGGGGGAACAGCATTACCGATCTGCCGGTGCTTGTGCTGAATGGTACCAGAAAACTGATAGCTGTCCGGAAAACCCTGCATTTAAAATATAATAGATTTGATCAGTATACAATTCCAACTCTTTATTGTTTTATCAAATAGAAGAGAGGTATCCAACTTACTTGGGACCTAGCACATTCCCGGACAGAAAGGATCCTGTCCTGATCAGGATGGAAGCACATCCCGACTTTTCCCATTGGCTGAGGGTCTGTAATTGATGTTGGAAAGTTTCCTTCCCAGTCTAGCCTACCAAACAAACCCTTCCACTGGTTATGGCGTTCAGCAGTGTTAGGCAAGCACCAGGGAATTAGATCCACCAGGTGACCATTTGACAGTTTAACCTGTAATTATAAGAATCCATAATAAGCAAATGGACACAAATATCTAAATGGAGAGTAAAATAAGAATGAATGCCTATTGGTATCTATGTACTATGTACGTACCTTTTCCTCAGGAAGGTCACGCCAATCTGCACCGGGACGCTTTGGTATTTTCTGGCAACGAATTAAATTGAGTTCATTCATCTCTTTGGAGATGTGGTCCGTCAAAACTACCATGTCACCTCTAATTTTCTTCTGAAACCAAGAGATTGAATCGCTTTCAAACTCCATATTTATCTTGGAGGCCCCATTGTCAATAGGTGGAAGATCACCGATCGTATCCCTCACAGTTATTGCACGGAAAGGAGCTCCATTTGCAGTACTGCGAACAGCAGCATAGTGCAACCCTTCTGACAGTGAAACTTTTAACTCTGGGGCATTAAAAACATGCATCGGCTCTGGCCATTCTGGAAGAATATCATCAGGGGAGGCTGCCCATATGAATGCTCGTTTACGTGACTGAGAAACTCCATAGGATCCAGCTTCTAGAATCCCAAATCTCACCTAAAGAGAGAAGCATTTATATAAATAATTCAGCATGTGGATTTAGTGGTAATTGATATAGTTTTAGTTTAAACCACTTTCAAATGAGTAACACAAGTGCGAGATGTCTACCTGGTAACCCATTTCCAGAAGTGAAGCCACGGTTAAACGGAACGTCTGTCCTTTGTTAAAGGACACGAAGTTCCTCACGTTTTCTAGGAGGAAGTATCTTGGGCGGAAGTAGTCAGCAAAGGACAGGAACGCTAAGATCATCTCACACTGAACTTTACTCCAGGTACTTTGGTTGAACCTATTCATACCAGAAAAACCCTGCAAACCGCAATTGCTGTCACTATCTTATCTTTAACAGACAAGTAATATCATATGTTATATGTTTTAAAGAAGACAGGCACAAATATATCATACCTGGCATGGAGGGCCTCCATTTATAAAGTCCACTTGCCCTGGAAGTGGCAGATCATTTATCACGCTCTCCCCCAGTTTAGCAGCTAATTCAGCAGCCTCTGGAGTTGAGATACAGTCATCTACATCCCCGCATTTCTCCATTATAGCCCTACAAAGTCAGATTATGATTATCTGAGTTACAGCCATGCAAAGAGAGCTGATCCAGATGAAGAGTTATAAATGCATTGCATATTCACCTGAGAATAACATTGCAGTTGTTGACAAACATCAATGCATCGGGGTGATTTCTTCTAAAGGCATCTCCGGCTGGTTCTTCATATTCAATTGCCCACTTGGTTGATGTTGCACCTGACAAAAAGAAAATACAAATAGCCAGAGCACAAGTATTAGGCGATATGCCTTCAGCAGGATTCTATCTTTGATGGGAAACAGCAGAAATTAAACATAGCTGCATGTTGCAAACCCTCCGACAAACCACCACAGCCTCCAAATATATCTAATGTCGCTAAACAATGATCTTGACTAACATCTTGTATCTCGCTTGCAAGACTATCTCCTCCCTCTATACATTTTCCTTTTTTACTTCTCACGGCATCATCATTCCCATTTATATTTGCTTGTGAGTATTTCAATTTGATATTTGCCGATAACTAACATGAAAGAGAAAAATATAATCATAAGCCTGATTCAACTGCTATGAGTTAGGAACTATTCTAGCGTACAAAATAAAACCACTTACCTGCTTAAGGGAACCGGTAGACGGGTCATAAAGACGTTCACAAAAGAAGATGTGGTCAAAGATTACAACAGTACTACAAGCAGGTACATCTTTCTTCTTTCTGACTTCACATTTGCCCTGTATTGCCTCAACAGATAGTAGATGTGTTTCCTCACAGTAGTAGATCTGTAAATGCAGAGTTGTACACCCAATACAAATTTTAAGAAGTATGCTCTAGAAGTAAGCCACTCTAGGAGTGGGCATGATGACAGACAGATAAAATTTGTACTAAATAAAACTTACCTCTCGAATGTCCGAACTATACGCCTTCTCAGAAGAAATATCCTCAGGCCTATAGAACCTTCGGACTTTAATCTCTGAAGATTTCATGTCAGCTTTTCTGGATTGCTTTAGGGCAATGATTTCCAGAAGTTGGCAAACAACATAAGCCCTCAATCCCACATTTCTCCCACCCTTGAATAGAGCCGCATTCTTTGTACTCTCAGCAGGAAAATAGCAGGGAGTGACGTAGACAAAATCTCCGACAGAATACTCAATTCCCTTTGACACAACAGCAGTCCTGGAGGGATTGATCTCAACAGAATCCTTGAGTTTTTGGTCGTCATTTAATTTGCACGAGTTGCATAACCCAGAACCAAGACCCAAATCACTCGAAGGAAGACTGACAAAAGCACCCCTTTCAGGCCAATACAAACTTCTGCAGTAGTATTCTACTGGTAGTTCTTTCCTTTTTCTTTCTTCTGCCCTAGTTTTATCTAACTTATCCGCATTAGCATTCTCTTTTCTGTGCTGATGCCCCCAAGGCCTTGAACGGATGTCTACAGTGACTGTTTCTTTAACTTCCTCCAAGCTAAAATCCATGCATTCATTGGTCAAAAATACCTCCCTCTCGTTTGCAGCATTGCCCAGAACAGTCTGTGATCCTCTTTGCAGCATCCTTCCATGAAATAGTTTACTTCCATCCGATTTTTCAAACATATATTCTACAAAGTAGATACTTTGTAGCTCATCGGACTCATCAGCTTCCAACAAGACTGCACCACCCACAGCTACAGCTAGCCCTCGGACAATGGCTCGCTTGTAAAGAACAGCATCATGAAATGCTTTCCCTGCAGGCTCTCCATCCCAGATTATGTCCTTCTTTCCAAAACGCAATTTGCTTTTCCTTGAAGCTGAGGATGATTTTGGAGCTCGTTCAGATGTCGGTAGATTTTCATCCAGGTCATCATCATTTTCCTCAACCTCGTCTTGCTCTTCTGTCTCTTCCTTGACATCATCAGCACCTTCAATTGCATGCTCAGGAGTGTAATTTGAGTAGAACTCCCCCCAAATTCTGCTAATCAGCCTAGTCGCTGTTGCTTGCATGACTTTCCTCTTAGATGTTGCAGGTGCCATACCTGCCCTAGGGTTCGGATTTTGATCGTTCATTGGGACAACTTTCTTTTTCTTCACTAACCACTTCGTATGGGGCCTCTCCTGCATTTTGTTTGCAAGACCAATGACAAAAGGGCATTTTCTAACCTCAGCCTCTGGAAACTCTGCAAAAATCTGCAGTACGATTTGTCCATGAACCACCACATATCTCTCCAGAACCTCTGGATCAGATGAAATGTAAGCTTCGTTATCCTTCGTTAATTCAGACATTCTTTTCAGAACATCTGTGAAGGAGAGCCGTGCTATTCGACTTTGCTGCTTCAACAATTTGATGATGCCGACTGCGACTTTTGCTGTTCGCAAAACAGGTGCGTACCACTGTGAATACTGCTTTGATGGCTTGCCAAGTCTATACCTGAAATAGAAACAGCAATGAACTCATATTATCATCAAAAGCTTAAGCATAACAATTAGGATCTTAATCATAAGTATAATTTATTCTGTACCATGCCACATCTGTCCTGATAGATATGAAAATCATATTAGCCCCAAACTCGATCATCCATTCCTTTATTGCACTCAAGCAAGTTGGAACACCATCGGTATTCTGCTCTTGCAAACCACTTGATGACGACTGGCTAGTATCAGTTTCAAGGCAGAATCCACTTCCGTCATCAGTAGTTGTTCTCCCAGACCCAAAGATGGTGGCATCAATGTCAGCACATGGCTTCATAGGGAGAAGCTCCAGTGACATGAATCTCGAATCAGAGTTGTAGAGTGCCCAATCGTGAAGCATACTTCGCGGAAGTTCATCCAGGTGCACCATGTCAAAGTCATTACCAAAGAGCAAGAACTCATCCACTTCTTGAATAGAATTCTTGTAATAGGCAGGAAGAGGATAGTCATTGGCAATTTCATCTTCATTAATCTTGATATAGAATTTATTTGAGGTAGAAGCTGAACCACGAGTTTTCTTCGCCTTCATAGACTTCCATTCCTCCGCTTCTTGCAAAAGTCTAGCTACTTTTACATCTCCATCTTCATCAGCTAAGGGACTAGCAGAGACAGATCCTTTGATTTTGTCATATTTACCGTCAGTGCTAATACCAATTTTCAAAGTCTTATTGGAGGATGGGGCTCTGTCATGTTCTTGTCTTTCCCGTTTGCTCTCATCTCTAAGTGCAAGTAAAGCAGGCATTTCCAAAAATGTAGTTCCCTTCATCTTTGATGTCTCATCCAAACCCACCAATTGGTTATAGATAAACTCACCCTGAGAGACAATAAAATCCTTGAGAGCCGCTCTCCCAGAGAGTCCCTTGCTTCCACTCATTGATCGAACAATTCCAGCCAATAGCTCATCAAGACTGATATCAGGATTCCCACCAGAAGATGTAGACAATTTTTTATAAACCTCCACACAAGCACGAGCCTTTTCAAAGAAAAGTTCGTAGTAATTCTTATATTTGCTGGCAGGTTTCATACAATCATAATCTGCAATGTCAGTTGAAAGCCAAATGACAGGGGAGCCATCTTCATAGCCAGAGATGGCCCATGATTCTATCCGTCCAAAAGCTGAACATTTAACACCATTCTCCTTTTCCTTCTCAAAAGGTCCTTCGTGAGGAATGATAAGACCTGTAATATAAAGGTCATCTAACTCCATCATCTCTAGAGCCTTCGGGACACCAAGGTCGTCGTGCAAAACAAAATCAGTCAGCCTTCTGTTTGGCCGAACCTCGTCAGGTTGTACAGATGTTTCGCGTATGGCAAAGATCTCCACTTCAGCAACTTTCATCTGTTTTCGTGCTACAAGGGAAGATTTTCTAGAAACAGATACAGATCGTTCCTTGAAATCTGTACAGGCAGCAGCCCGCTTCGGCCTTTTCGATGACCTAACAGCCTCTTCAATGCTCTCCTTAGAAGTTCGCTTCAACCCCTTAGGAATCATAGTAGTTTGCTTCTTGGAGTTAATTGCAACACATCTTTGTTTGCCTTTTCCGTTCCTTGTTCCTATCAGAAAACCAAAATTCAAAACTAATGAACCTGATTTCATAAGAATTATTATGACAAATCAGACTGATTATCATGAACCTAATTCACATAATATATTACAGATTGCCTTATAGGAATTACATAATTCTGTCAATAAAGGTTACATTATATGAATCATACTTGATTCAATATTATTGAACGGAATCCATTGTAAATACGATCAGTCTAGTCACAAATTACGCATAAAACTCGAAATCAAACCCTAAATTTTAAAGAAAAAAAAACTCGAAATCAAACCCTAAATGTTAACTAAAATAATCTCAGTTGCACATGCAAAAAAACAAAAACAAAAACAAAAACAAAAACAAAAACAAAAACAAAAACAAAAACAAAAACAAAAACGAGATCTATATGGACAAGTTATAATTAAATGAAGATAAACCAGAAAAATATTAAACTTAAAAGTAACAATCCAACCCTCAATCTTAACAGAAATGATCTTACTTGCACGAAACAAGTTCTGCATTGTCACATTCAAAATGAAGATACACACTGAAATCTAATAAAGCACAGTTCGTTAACAGTTTAAAAAAAAAACGAGCAAGTTATCATGAAATCAAAGTTCAAGAGGCGCCATGCAAAAAGGAAAACAAAGCTGGTCATCAATCTAAAATCTAAAATGTAAACATGCTAGCTTACTTAACATCTATGTAGGCATGATATATTGTATAAATGTCAATCCAGTTACCAAAACTACACATGTATCGCCGGATCAAAGTTCAACTCCTAGCTTCAGTTTCGGTTCAATTGCATAAATCATATAGAATCAAATCTTACCCATCAGACGCTAAAATGTAGAGAAATTACATTTTGTAACTTGATAATCAACTTCCAGAACAAAAATTCAAAAAATAAACAAAAACGTCGAATGTACCTGAAGAAGCGGTAGGGGTAGGGGTAGGAGGAACAGGATCAGGATTGATGGCCTGAGCAACCCCGGCACCGGCACCATTAACATCGGCATTCGAACCAACAGCAGCAAGCAATGCCATTTTCGATTAGCGAACAAAAAGAGAGAAGCAAATAAATGTGGTAATCAGAAAATCGGAATTGCTGCCTTAAGTAGGAAGCGAAGTGGCCAAACAAAACTAGTGAACGTTGTACTATTTCGTTTCCCGCCACGTCCATAATTGTTCACTTTGAAAACTATTAATGTTTTGTTCCGTATAAATGAAACTATAATCAGATCAATGGTTTGTCCATGTGTTTGGGGTAATAATAAGTTTGTAAATTTTCGGTTTTAATAGACGGTAAATGTACTGCCAAATCAATTTTATATACTATTTTTAATTAAACTGAGTAGAATTTATGTTTGGTTTTAAAAAATGATAGTGAACATTTTTTAGATAGGTATTTGGTAAATTTAATAAAAATAAACTTATATAGTTCTCTTACGAATAAAAATAATTGTAATGTCAATTTAGTCAATATAATCATCGATCACTTATATAAGTTTTATATTTTATTTTGAAAAGCTATTTTCTTTTTCTTTTTTTACAATTCAAAATTAGAAATTAGACTCACTCTACCATATTTTACGGCCTATCCATTTGAACCAGACAATCAGATTTGTTGTGTTTTTAAATAATACCGACACGTTATAGCCTATCCATTCGAATAGATTTTTACTGGACATACCTATTCATACGAACAAGATTCATTAGAGTATCTTTTAAAGGTGAGCTAGTTGTTGTGTATCGTTGTCTTGATTATAACATATTTGCATATTAATATAAGAGAAACTCTATTGCTTATGATACAAATTTGGTAAAAGTGTAAAAACCATTTTTGACGAACATATTTTAGAGATTAATTTAATAATAGTAAGTTTTAATCTCTTTTTCTTTTGTTATAGGTTATACACCAGTTGTAGTATTTATTTCCTTGAGTTTGTTTAGGTTATGAAATATTTGGAGAGTCGATTTTAGAGTTTGCAGGTATTTTATGTTGAAGATGCAACTTGACGAGGAAGAATATGCAAGACTTGTGACGGTATACCATGCGAGACGTTTAGAATTATCATACTATTGGACCATGCGATTCGTGTGGGTATATATCATGCGAGACGTTTAGAAATATCATAAGTCTCGCACATGCGAGACTATAACCTTTTTTTATTTGAAGTGTGTGAGACTTCACAATGTCCGATATGTGAGATTAGGCATGTATATTATGCGAGATGCATTGATTGTTCATAATTGGAAGTATATGGGATGTGTTGGTTATAGTTAATTACAGTATGACCTACTGTTTCGGTGATAATATGAATTGTTTGTTTAAAAAAGAGACGTATTTTGTGGGTATGCTAATATTTTTCTGATGTTGAGCGTTGAAAAAGTGTTGGTTGTCTTATAAGGTTGCTGAAGAGATGCGTAAAGTGTCTATCTTAAGTTTACTTTGGAGCCTTAATTAATTAATTAGTGGAGGGTTGGTTGCCTGAATCTTGCATTCAAAACCAGTAGAAAAGACTAGTTCGGATGGATCCGAACGAGCAGGGAACTCTACCACCTGTTTTTTTTTCCGGAGGGAACCCGCAGCCATTACTCAGAGTGCAATGAGTGCGCACAGGGTAAACCCTCAGTCTGATGCGATAGCCTGCAAACCAACGCCAGAAGGTAAACCACACAAGGTGATAGGCTCAGCCGAGAAAGCGTATGTAGAGGGACTCGAACTCATGACCTTTGGTCACAAGCACACCATACTCAACCAACTCGGCTAACCCCTTAAGGGCAGAACTCTACCACCTATGATGGAGATAGTTGGGGAAAATAAGGAATACACCATTGAAGAGCGGGACAAGTTGAGAGCAAAAATAGAGGCATTAAGGGCCATAAAACAAGCAGAAAATGGCATAAGGGAGAAGTCAGGGACGTCAGTTATTCATCATGACGACAACCCTAGGGAAAATGATACATCAACAAAAACTCATCTGAGTTCAAAGAAGACCCATGTTAGTTCTAAGAAGACTCATAGATCCAAACCGCTTGAAAGTATAGAATGTGAGTCCTCCAGCAGCTCTTCGAACGGGGCTGAGCTTGAGGAGTATTTGTCATCAATCAGTGATGACGGGAGGTACAAAAAGAAAATGAAACTTATTAATAAATATTCAAGAAAGAGGAATAGGTATGGAAGGCTTAAAGGACATCTGAGAAAAGGGTCGTCTCACAGCCACATGCATGTTGATCAGTTGCGGATAGATCCTTTTGCTTTCCACACCGAACCAGGTATTTTCGGAACACCTAATGAAGACACAGTCTTCACTCGTAGTAAGAATTAGAGACAGTCACCTTTGTCTTCCAAAATATTATCCGGAAACCTACCTAAAAGGTTTGACAATTCTAAAATGGAGAAGTATGATGGAAGTAAAGATCCGGACAACCAACTGGAGTAATTCAAGAACTTCATGATGAACTTTGATAATGATGACAAAATTTTATGCAAAGCCTTCTCTCAAACGTTTACGGGATGTGCTCTTAAATGGTACAACAACTTACCCTAGGGGCGTATTAGAAACTTTGATACATTCTGGGTTGCCTTCCGAAGGCAATTTTTTGGAAGTAATGAGGTGAAGGGAAATGGAGATACTATTATCCATTGTGACCAAGAGCCAAACGAGTCCTTGAAGGACTATATAAGTCGGTTCATAAATACAAAGAACGGGTTAACAGATTGCTTCGAACAGGTGGCCATTGCTTCTTTAAGGCAAGGGTTGAACCTTGGGAACCTGGCCGATTCAGTGAGTAGGAAGAAAGCCATGACCTTGGGTGGCCTTTTAAATCAGGTGGGAAAACAAATTAATATGGAAGAAACCAAGAAAACCAGGGTGCCCCGTCAAGTGAGGTCCACCACAACAACTAACCAGTCCGGATTTAAGTCTAAGGAGTCCGGACAAGGGTCCAACCGACCTAAACAAACGTAGTCCAACCAGAATCAATCTCAAAGCCATGAGTCAAAAGGAAAAAAGAGGTCCTTGGGTTCAACCAGAATGGTTTTCAGAATCGAAAGAGAATGTGACCACAATTTATAACAAGACCAAGGATGAAGTCCTTCTGGAAACCAGCAGCACTGTAGTCTTCCAAAGAAAGTCGAAATACTTAGTTTTGCCAGTATCATAATGATATTGGCTATAACACCCAAGACTGTATTGCTTTGAAGCAGGAGGTTGAGTACCTATTGCCTCTAAAGGCCTGGTGTCCGGTTGAGGCTGTGAACCGGAGGGCTTATCTGTTGGGGCTGCTTTAGATGCCTCCGATCCGGAGGGCTTTAGTGTTGAAGCTGCAGATTGAGTTTTAGTTAGACAGGTCGTCCAGCGAGGGTTTATCTTCTTAGGAGACTTCTCAACTTCAGAACCCATGGCAATGAAAGGGGAAGGTTTTCTGATACTTGAAATAACTTTTTCTTTAACAACAGAAGGTTGAGACTCTTGAACAGAAGAGACTGAGAGAAGGGGTGAAAGCTTGGTTTGAATAGCTGTCTGGGCCTAGGGTTTTTAGTTGAAGATGACCCTTGATTGGCTCTTTAAGTCCGTTCACTGGATTTCTCACTTGGAGGAAATAAGAGGTCGGCAGCAATGTGATTCTCTCTTTCTACTTTTTTTGATCTTTCTAACTCTGATAGATTTAACCAGTCGCCTTTAACTAGTGTGTTTCCGGTTGTGAACATAAAACCTCTCAAGAACAAGTTGAAGGTAAAAATGGAAATCTCTCTAGAAAAGCTTTGAGTGTGGAAGAAAATGGAATAGTGGAAGAGAATTTATATAACAGTAAAAAGTAGATGTTACCTAGGAGAAGTTGAAGAGGGTTTTGTAATGATTAAAGGCTGCGGAAACGTGTGAAGAATCAAAGGCCTAGGTAACTTTCTAGACTTAGTGGGTGCGCCGGTCTAGGAGAAATAACGGCTGGTAGGTCGAACTAGGTATTGACACGTGTCCCACGATCCAAGAAGAAAACTCTTAGAATTCTGGAAAGAGAAACCAGTTCTGACAAATTTTGAATTGAGTTAATGATTGAAATTAAATTTCCCTAATACGGATCGCATGGGCAGATTGGACAAATTCGTTACTGACTTAGTGGATTTTTTAGCCTTACCAAAGATATTTGGCAAGGCCTAAAAAAGGGGCTACTGATGAGTTAAGAATCTTTAGACACATCCCACTGAACAATCCGGACAGGGATATTTAGACAATAACTTGCACTAAATAATCCGGACAGGACAAAAGTAAAACATCTTTTGACTAAGCTATTTGCTAATCTACTTAAAAGACTATTAGGGTTCATAAAATCGACCCGGTTTCATAACTTTACCCATAAACTCTTGGGTAATTAATTAAGAGTATAACTACCCCAACCACTCTCATTAATGAGGATAATGAACATTTAATACAACCAGGTTTCTCAATTATCTCAGTACTTTACATCAAACACTTAATAATTTAAAACTCCACAAAACACTTTACAAAACTACCCCCAGCCCAAAATAAACCAAACAAAACTTAAAATAAAGAAAATAGGTCATACTCGTGAATTAGAAGATGCCCAAGAAATCGGAAAAGGTAAGACGAGAAATATATTCATATAGATTTCCAAACATGTAAGAAGATCTTGGGAGAGAAGCGAGACTTTGCGTATTCTTAAAGTTTATGCAATTACAAAAAAGGGTCAAAACGCATGAGGTGTTGTAGCCTGTAGGAAATATTGGGAGAAATTCATGACATTGAATATGATGGAGCCCGTTTGTGATACCGAGAAGAAGTCATCGCCTAAGTATAGTTGAGCATGTATGAAAGGTAGGAAGGAATTAGCGATCCTAAATATGCACGAGCCTGTTGAGAAGAGCTAAATTTTTATTGTGCCTGAAGTAGAGTATATGTTGAGCTCATCATGTTATTTGTTTGAGCCCTAATAATATTAAGGAGTGCATTCAAGCACCTTTGTAGGTATCGTGACCGAGCTTTGGTTTATAAAAGATTTGAGAATGAGTTTGGACAAGAATAAACTATTACCTCTATTCGAGATGTGACTTTATGACCACTTATTTGTGTAATGTCTGAAATTTAGTGTACCAGTTACAAATGTATCATAAAATATAAATAAAAATCGACACAAGGAACTCGTGATGCTTATATGATTGCGTATTTGGATAATATTATCAATTCATATTCAGTTTATACGTATTAGATACATTCATGTTCTCAACTTTATCTCTTAGATACAATCGTTTTTATACAAACACATCCATTTATACACACAAACTAGCTTAAAACACTAGTAGTCCTTGTTCGTATTCTATTCTAGTAACCCGAATAAAATCCGACCACATCATTGATGTCGTATGTAAAAAACAAAATGTTCCCATAAGAAGTTTTTCTCAAAAACCAAATCAAAACTCTTTATGACCACAATAGAAGAAATAAAATATAATACTCACCATGCGAGGACCATCAACTCCTCACAATCCGTTCGTCACTAAGTATATTTTACTAGACATTATCGTTTCGACCTTGCAAATGATATTACAAGCATCATAGGGAAAACCTTAAAAACCACCACTCAAAACCTTATTGTGGATGCCGCAATGCAAAATTCACTATCCCTCAACTACCTATTAGCTAACACCTTCAAATACTTTGGTCATGTCGATTCATAACCATATTTATCCTGATCGGTCTGTTCCTTTAGGTAAAGGTCGAGATAGTCGAAAGAGCAAGTGGATTCGCCATGATAATTTTACAGTCGAGAGTATGAAAAAAATATACAAAAAATCAAGAAATTTTGTCCAAATCCGGATAATTTTTCCAATAACAAAGCATCAAGAATAAAGAAGAAATAAATTTGGTAAGTATCATACTGATACAGGTCATTGTACTATATATTTCATAACATTAAAAGAAGAAGTTAAGAGTTTGATTGAAATGGGAAGTTGGTTGAGTTTATCAAGGCTTAAGCGACTCACGACCAACTATACCCTAGGTTTGAGCCTAATGAAATAAATTATCAACAAGAATTACTCGTTTTAAGGTTAGTTCATGTATAGGCGAGAAAGGAAATGTATCCATATAAATGCCCAAACATGTAAGAATATTTGGCAAGGGAAACGAGACCTTATTTATCCACAAAGTTTGCGCAATTATATAAAGCTCAAAACCATTCACTGGTCCAACTTATAAGAAATAACGGGAGGAAATCATGATACTGAATATATCTGAGCTATTTGTAATATTAAGAAAAATTCACAACCCTAAATATTAATACTTGTCATACTGTGAACGCAAAGAGCATCACTTGCGATAGAAACTAGTTGAGATAAACGTGAAATGTCGTGATACGAGGAAAAATCAAATGGTAATCGTGTTTGTCGTCAGTTCATCCACGGAGTCGATCTTTTGTGTGTCATCTATTAAAATCAGGATTTTTGGTAATTCAAGCCAGACATGTAAGTGGGAAAGAGCCGATCAGGTGTTGGATCATAAACTTGATCCACTTAAAGGGTCCAACCCACTCAAAGGGTCCAACCCACTTAATAAGGCCCATCTAGAAATACTATTCTAGAAACATTTAAATTAATATTTAGTAGTTTAGGTTGAGTGTAAGACACACTTTGATGTTGAGTGTAAGAAACATTTTTACCTCGAGTGTAAACTTGAGGTTGAGTGTTTAACTATCCATAATATCTTAGATGGTGGATCCTTATCTCCACTATGGTTCTATAAATAGTGGAGCTCTCCCACCATCTAGAGCATCACCAAATACACTAAGAAGTAAAGTTAGAGAGAAAGTTAGAGTGAGAGAAAAGAGAGACAAGAATGCTCTCTTGAGTGTTTGAAAAATATTTTATCTTCTAGTGTGAGTTGTAAGAGTGTTCTTGTAATATTTCTCCTTTTCTATCTATATCAAAGTTGTTTGTTTGTTTTAAAGTGAGTGTTGTTTTATATTTTCCGCCAACAAAGTGGTATCAGAGCCACAAGCTCTTTCCAAAATTTTGTTTTTAAATTTTCAACATATTGAAAAATATGGCAAATGGTGTATCATCCTTCCAAGTTCCAACACTCAACAACAACAACTACGACAATTGGAGTATCAAGATGAAAGCTCTCCTTGGAGCACATGATGTGTGGGATGCCGTCAAAAAAGGTTTTGACGAACCCGAAGATGATGCAAATCTTGCTCAAAAGGAGAAAACAACGTTGAAGGATTCAAGAAAGAGAGACAAAAAAGCTCACTTCCTCATCTATCAAGCATTAGATGATGATGGCTTCGAAAAAATTTCAAGTGCATCTTCCGCCAAGCATGCGTGGGAGAAATTACAAATCTCTTACAAAGCAGTCAAAAAGGTGAAAAAGGTACGTCTCCAAACATTAAGAGGTGAATTTGAATCCTTACATATGAAAGTGTCCGAATCTATATCGGAATATTTCTCAAGAGTAGCAACCATTTCTAATCAATTAAAAAGAAATGGTGAGAATTTAGAGGATGTGAGAGTAATCGAAAAAAATACTTCGCTCGTTGGTGGTATGAATAAAAGTTGAATAGAGAACACAAGTATCCACAGAGAGAATTTTAGGTAGTGAAAGTAATATTTTGCTTCTGATTATTTCATAGGTGTCAATAACCTCTTCCGCCTCTTTAAATAGGCTGAGTAAGTTAGTTAGAAAAACGGTTACATAGAGGAATATTTACAATTCAGCCCCTATCTTTCTTATAAGGCCTAATTTTACTCTATATTAATAGAACTTATCAATTAAGTCCTTATTAATTACATTTAGGTCCTTAAAGGATATATTTCCTTATCAGTAGCCCCCCTAGTTCTTATACAGATAATTTATAAGAACTATTCGCTCTTCGGACTTTACTCCAAGTAAATACAACTTCCTTCATTTCGCCTCTTCATTATGATTAAGCCCAATGACTTGCAACTTCTCTTCGAATCTAAGAATAAGTGCAAATAAATTCCCCAATCACTTCGAACCTGCTAACTTGAAATGCAACCTTACCTTTACTTCGAATATTGTTACTAGAGACATAATTTTGCTTATGCTTCGAACTTTCTGATCCCTACTTGAAAGACTGATTAGACCCTTCTAGATAGGTCTATGACACTACACGTTTCCTTTACGTTTCACATTCCACCCAATGAGAGCAACTCACTGGTTTTGCCTCTTCAAATTCTCAACATCATTTCTTTTAACTATAAATACCCAGCTCTACCTTCACTAAGAACTTTTTAGATAAATCACTTCAAAGTCATCTTCATCCTGTTCTTCATCTTCATCCTACTCTTCATCAATCTTCAAGCCATCTTCATCCTGTTCTTCAAAAACTCCACCTTGTTCAGCCATTAAAACAACCTCTCAGATCGATACCTATAGTAGTAGCAGCGAGAAAAATGTGTCCTTACTTCCAGGCACACACGATTGTGGTTCGAACTTCATATCCATTGAAAAATGTGTTGTAAAAGCCAGATATCTCAGGAAGGATGACTAAGTGGTCTGTAGAATTAAGAGATTTCGATGTGTTATTCTCTCCTAGAACAGCTATCAAAGCTCAAGCTTTAGCAGATTTCTTGGTTGAGTTCCATTCGAGCAGATCCGAAGAGAAAGATGGTGAAAAAGTGAATGCGAATCCGACGTGGACGATACGAACTGATGGGGGATCCAGTAATAAAGGGTCGAGTGCAGGAGTTGAATTGGTGGCACCAACAGGGGAGTTTATGTTTCAAGCTATAAAATTTGGATTTCATGCTTCGAATAATGAAGCCGAATATGAAGCTGTGCTAGCAGGATTGCGGTTGGCAAAGATTTGTGGAGCAATATTCGTGCGCTTAGAAACAGACTCGCAATTGGTCGTTACCCCTCCTTCTAGCGCCAATTTTTCGAGCTTCAAATATCGTTTCTCAGCATCAACCAAACTTTTACTGACATTGATGAGTCAATAATTGTTTGGGGAATATATTTGGGATCTTGTGCCAGATGTGACTAGAGAGAGAAAGTGTAGAGAGATAAAGGAGATCTCGTAAAATTAATATTCAATGCCTTTTTTAGGCAAGTGGGTCACCCTTTTATACTAGAATAAGGAGGACCCATTTAAGCTCTTAGTGGGTCGTTCGTTACATTTTAATGCGGCCCCTCATCTATTTTTATCTTTACATATTGGTCCTCGATGGAGTCTAAAACACTTTATCAACTACATTAAATGTCGTTCATTGTATTTCAACCCCTATGATTTAAATCTGCGAATTCCGCCCTCGTCAGTAGCCCCCCAGTCTTCGGGAGTGTCATGAGCGAAGACTTGTTACCGAGCCATCACCAGTCGTCCGAACTCTCATATTTTTTGGTTAAAATACCCTGAGCGGATCTGCTCATTATTCCATCTTCGGGTTCTGTTAATCTTTTCCTCCCGTCGTACGAGGCTCCCTCATAAGTCGATTCCCGCGCCTCTTCATTTGGTTCTACTGGGGTTTTTCAGCCCAAGTTCCTTGTGATGGGCTAGTCTTTCTTACTGGTCATGGTCATGACGGCCCATACCCAAGGTGGGCTCGTGATGAATGGCTTAGGTCAGCCCTTGTCAGTCGGTAATCAGCACGTGTCATCAACTAATCGGTCACAACTCTTCCCGACTAGGCTCCTAGGGAGACTCTTCATGTTCCCGGTGTGCTTTCGTCGATTGGTATCCCCCGATCTTGGAATCTTGCCTATAAATACTCCAGAGTCCTCGATGTCTCTCAGAGGCATTTTAAAGAGAGGAAGTGCTGCCAGACCATTTCTAGAGAGAGAGAGAGAGCTCATCAGACCCTTCGTTATCCTGGAATGTTTGTTGTATGAAACCCAGGTATCCGACGAAAAAGCCAACCAAGAAAAAGAAAAAACCCGAGTGGAGCTTTGAAGAGTGGTCTAGCATCGGAGACCGAGCGGAAGAATACCGACGCGCTGGTCTGATCTGGGGGTCTAACTCCAAACCTTTTGTTCCCGCTCCGCTTCCTCACGATCATGTTCTCGCCACCCCGATCCCTGTAGAATCTTTCCTTTTAACGGATCCTCCGGTTTCTCTATATCCCGAGGCTGATCTTTCCCCAGAAACTGTTATCCTTTCCTCCAGTGGTAGCTCTTCTCACTCCCCGGTAGTTGGGTCGAACGATCCGACCCCTTTGCCTGTTAACTCGAACGACCCCCGACGCGCTCGCAAATCCAAATTTTTGATAATGGGAGAAGACAGTCCCTCTAAGTCCCCCGTAGGAGGTAATGATCCTGAAATGGTTCAACTTACGCCCTCGATTCGAGGGTATCGAACCGGTATTAATACTGCGGTCACTTTTTTAGGTTTGCCCAAACTTCAGCTGACACCCGAGGAAGTGGAAGCAGCTCATAGGGCTTTCTCAAGAGGTATTCCCGATGCTTCTACCTCTCGGGTCCGACCATCAGAAACAGACGCCGCTAGCGCCCGAAGCTCCAACCAGGTGCCGGCCCAAGAAGCTGGAGAGTCGGAAGTAGACATCGCGCCCGCGGAAATCTGTGTTGCTGCCGCTGGCCACGCGACTAACCCCCCAGATGACCCTTTGCGCGAAGCAGTTGCGGCTGCCATCACCACCAGGTATTTCAGCTGGCTTCGGACAAAGGACGTGGTTTCTCTTTTCGAAGGGAAGTACCTATACTTCCCTGAGTCCGATCACAGAGAGCTGTTAATCCGCTGGGGAATTCCCGAATGTGTCAACGTTCGATTCCCGCTCCCCGGAGAGACCCCTGTTCATGTCCGACCCCGGGAGATTGTCGTGTTTACCGAGCTTTTCAACTGGGGGTTGCGCTTCCCCTTAGACCCTGAGATTGCGCTCTACTTCCGCACCCTCCAAATCTGCCCGTCGCAATTGACAACGAACGCCTGGTAATACCCTAATGTCTTGTATCATGGCTTCCCGCCTTTCAGGTCGGGTCATGCCGATGGAGGAGTACGTTGCTATGTCGGGTCTGTCCAAGTCCCCAAAATCTCCATTCTTCTACTCTTCCCTTGGAAATAAGTGGAAGATTGTTAATGAATTCTTGGAAGGGGACAAAGGGTAGAAGCATCGGTTCGTATTTCTGAGCGGATGCTGGGAGAACGGTCTTCCCTACACTTCGGAGAATAAAAGGCAGCTGCTGCGGACCTGGGTCCATGATGGTACTACCCCCCCCCCCCCTTTTTTTTTTATATAATCGTGTTTTTTTTACCGACCCTTCGCGTAGTGTCGAAGGACTGGCTGCAGGGGCTGAAGAAGGACTATTCGAAAAATGCCGAGGCCAATTTCGAGGTGCTGAAAAACTACTCCCGACGGCACTGGGGTCGGGCTATGCATCGCACCTTCATGGATAAGAACTTGTTCATGAGCAACCTCTGGCGTTGCTCCTCCGAGGTTCTTACCATCGAATAGCTGCGGGAGCCCCCGAATCTGGAAGACGTGGTCGCTCGAACCGGGCTTCCTGGGTTCATACTCTACTTACCCAAACGCAACAAGGCGCCTAGCAAGCGTCCGAAGTCAGAGGACGCGGGGGAGGAACAGGAGGCCGGAGCCGAGGCGGTGGGTGAAACGACCAGAGTGGAGGGGTTCGTGGCTGATCGAACGGACGCAAGTCAGAACCTGGCTGTTGTGCAGAAGAGGAAAATCCGTGCTGAGACGGGGGGATCCAAGGTGAAGAAACCCAAACCTTCGAATGAGGGTCTGGCAATTGCTAGCGCGGGGGCAGGTACTGTAGGGCTTAAGCTTCTGGATCAAGTCGATGATGTCCCAGATCTTCCAACGCCCTGACGTTGTGTTAATTCCAGATGATCTTGAGCCCCCCGAGGGTTCAAACCCAGACGCATCTTCGTCGAGTGGCCCAAAATTCCCTGTGTTGTCAATGCTTAGTAGCCCGCACCCCTTTCCTCTCCGGGGCACAGATGGTCTAGCTTTATCGCTGTATAACTTGCTTGTGCCGGCAGCCTTGAAAGAACGTCGGGCAAGGGAGCTTAGCCAGAAGTTAGCCTTAGCGGAGGCAAAGATTGTTAGTCTGACCGCAGAGGTGGAAACCGCCAAGGGGGCCCAGGCGTTGGCGGAGGGTCGGGTAGCTGATGCTGAGCGTATCGCTACCGAAGCGAAGACAGCTGCGGAGGAGGCGGCGAAGGCTATGGAGGCGGCAAAGAAAACCGCAGAGGACACGATGAAGGCTTCAGAGACGGCGAAGAAAACCGCAGAAGACCGCGCCGCAGCTTTGGCACTGGAGGTCCAGAAATCGAAATCCTCAAACGTTGCTTTCGTCAACCGGTGTAGGAAGTGGGCAGAGAAGGAGACTGCGGATGCCAATGCCGCGTACGTGCTGTCATTCCACAACCTCTTTCCAGACCTCCGCCTCGGATCGATGTGGTTAGACGTGCTAGAGAAGGACCGTCCCGAGGGAGTCGAGTGTGGAGAGTCCGACGATGCGGACGAGGATGAAGAGAACGAGGGCGAGGATGGGGACGAAGATGGGAACGAGTGATTTTCGATTTTTATTTTACTGTGTAACTCTTCGGGGGCCGGGGGCCTCTCTGTTGTTGTTTTAGTTGAACCTTTGTTAATTTTGGTTTTGGGGGCCATGAGCCCCCCTGTAAATATATTGAATTTTCTGGGTATATCTTCTCGTACATCGTAAACCCCGCAGGTGAAGGTCAATATCGAAAATTTTTTATGGATCAGTTTAAAGCGTATATGAGATCGGTAAAAACCGAAAAACCTATTAAAGTTCTGTAGTTTGATATGTCATCTAACGTTTTCCAGGGGATCGGAAAAAATTATAAATGTAGATCGGTAAAACCGAAAAACCTATTAAGGTTCTGTAGATCGATATCATCGAAATTTTCCAAAGGGTCGGAAAAATTATAAATGTAGATCGGTAAAACCGAAAAACCTATTAAGGTTCTGTAGATCGATATCATCGAAATTTTCCAAAGGGTCGGAAAAATTATAAATGCAGATCCATTGATATTAATAGAAACGGACGACGTCCAGCTCGTCAGCTGTCCGAAGTCGCAACGATTTAATATTTGGAAGGCAAAAGAAATTCTTGATTAATATAATCGGTGGTCGGGCTTTGCTGATGCCTCGTTAAAACCTCCTCGCGCCACCGAGGTAGGAAAGAGTGCATCCCCGACCGTTTACGATTTCGAACTAAGTGGAAGACAAAGTAAAATAAAACGTGAAATACAAGACCTCTGCTATTCTAGATACAACTTCAAGTGTTCAATGTTCCATGGTAGCCTTAAAGGATGTCCGACCTTAAACTCTCGACGACGGACTTTGGATGCGTATCGACTTCTCATCAGGGTCTGATAATGTAAAGAGTTTAAACGGGCGCGATGGCGCTTCTCTTCTATGAGGTCGAGCTCAAGTCGCCGGCTGTCGTCATTCGTCTCCTCCTGATAAGTTCCGACCCTGAAAGAAGGAAAGATAGATTCTGCGGGGGTGACCGCGTCCATACCATACACTAGAGCATAATGTGACTTTTGGGTAGCCGTTCGGGGTGTGGTTCGGTAAGCCCACAACACCTCTTGCAAGTAGTCAGGCCATTTGCCATCCTTTCCCTCAAGGTTCTTTCTGAGGCCGTCCATACTGGTTCGGTTGGTTACTTCGACCTGCCCATTCGCTTGAGGATGGAAGGGAGCCGAGAAACACTGTCGGATGTTATGAGTGGTGCAGAACGCTTTCATTTCTGCACTATCAAACTGTGGCCCATTGTCTATAGTCAGCCTTTGCGGTACTCCGAACCGGCAACATATGTTAGCCCAGATGAATTTGATAATGTCTTTGGTCTTTGTGGCAGATAAAGGTTCGGCTTCGACCCACTTGGAGAAGTAATCCACCGCCACGACAATCGTTTGTCGTCCTCCCGATGCCATTGGTAATCGTCCGACAAGGTCGATTCCCCATCAGTCAAAAGGCAACCCTTCGGATATGGATTCTAGGGGAGATGCAGGTATGTTAATGGCGTTCACGAACCGTTGACACGTATCGCAGGTTTTCACTATGAGCCGCGGATCTGCCGTTATTGTCGGCCAATAGAATCCTGCGAGAAGAACTCTCCTAATCAGAGCCTTGTATCCGCAGTGGGCCGCGCCCTCACCATCATGCAGCTCGGATATAATTACTTGAGATTCTTGGAACCCTAACCACCGAAGCAGGGGTCGGCTAAAAGATTTCTTGTACAGCACATCCCCTAAGAGGACGTAGCCCCGTGCTTTGTTGCGCAACTTTCGTGCCGAAGCGGTGTCGTCGGGAAGCGGACCCTCAGCCAGGAAAGAAATGATGTCACGCCGCCAATCTGAGGTGGCCACCGAAGAAATCTGGCACGCGATTTCAGGTCGGTTATCGAACTCATGGCGTTTGATGATGGATGGACTTTCTTGCTCGGTCACCCACGGATAACTACCAGAGCAGGAAATTGTTACCAAGGAATCCGCTGTCGTGTTTTCATTTCTCGGCACATGTTCATAGGTGATTTGGTCAAATGAAGCGGCCAGAACTCTTAGTGCTGCTAGGTATTGTACCAGATGTTCCTTCCGAGCCTCCGCCCTCCCCGAAGCCTGGTTTATCAAAAGTTGGGAGTCACTCACGAGGCGTACCTGTCGTGCCCGCACACCTGTGCCAACCGTAATCCCGCCAGAGCGGCCTCATATTCTGCTTCGTTGTTTGAAGTATGAAAAACAAATCGGATGGCTTGGAGCATGCTCACGCCCGACGGGGTTATGATCTGTATCCCCGCTCCACAACCACTAACGTTCGCCCCCCCATCGGTTCGGACGGTCCATTCCCCCTTCGTTGTTTCTTGGGTAGGCACCTCCTGCTCGGGTCGTTCTGAGTGGAACTCGACTAAAAAATCGGCCAAGACCTGTCCCTTGATAGCTGTTCGGGGTTCAAAATTGATGTCGAAGTCTCCCAGTTCTACCGACCATTTGGATATCCTCCCGGACATGTGTGGTCGTTGGAAAACATATTTAAGTGGAAACCACGTGCGGACGACGATCGGGTGAGCTTGGAAGTACGGGCGCATTTTACGCGCCGCCGTTACTAGGGCTAGCGCCATCTTTTCTAATTTTAGATACCGGGTTTCGGCATCCTGCAAGCTTTTGCTCACAAAATAAACCGTCGTTGGAGCCGGCCCTGATTCGCTGATTAGAGCTGCACTGACCGCATAGTCCGCAACCGCGATGTAAAGAAATAATGTCTCGCCCGTAGTAGGCTTCGTGAGGCGGTGTGGGGATGATAGGTATTGTTTGATCCCGAAAAATGCCTCGTTACATTCGGTAGTCCAAGAAAAAAATTTCGCTTGTCGTAAGACCTGAAAAAACGGAGCGCACTTATCAGATGACCGAGAAATGAATCGATTTAGGGCGGCCAGGCGTCCAGTCAGGATCTGGACTTCTTTGACACTTCGGGGCGGAGTCATGTCGGCTAGAGCTTGGAGCTGGATAGGATCTGCTTTGATTCCTTTCTCACTGACGAGGAATCCCAAGAATTTCTCTGATCGGACCCCGAAGGAGCATTTTTCCGGGTTTAGTTTAAGGTTTATCCCTCGTAAGTTATCAAAAGTCTCCCTGAGATCGGCAAGGTGGGCCACATCGGTCCCACTTTTGACCAACATGTCATCAATGTACACCTCCATATTTCTCCCGATCTGACCTTCGAACGTCTTGTTGACTACCCTTTGATATGTCGCGCCGACATTTTTTAGTCCGAAGGGCATCACTTTGTAGCAGTATAGTCCCCGGCCCGTGATGAACGTGGTATTTTCCTGGTCCGCAGAATGTAGTTTGATTTGATTGTAACCGGCATAGGCGTCCATAAATGACAACAGTTTATTACCCGACGTCGAATCCACCAGCTGGTCGATCCTCGGCATCGGGAAAGGGTCCTTCGGGCACGCCCGGTTAAGATCGGTAAAGTCTACACACATTCTCCATTTTCCGCTTTTCTTTTTTACTAGAACGGGGTTAGAAATCCATAAGGGGTATTTCGCTTCCTCAATATGTCCGATGGTCATCCTCTCAACTTCTCGCAGGATGACGTCTGCTTTTTCTGGGGAAAAGCCCGTCGCTTTTGAATAATTGGTCTGATATTTCTGTTGACGGTCAGCTTGTGAATCGCGAAAGATTCCGGTACCCCAGTGACATCCCCCGAGCACCATGCGAACAAGTCTAGGTTTTCCCGGAGGAGGATCAATAGCTGCTCGCTTAGGGTCGGTAAGAGGCATACCCCGATCCGTAGATATTTTCCCGCTGCGAAGTGATGTAGCTCACATTCTTCGTTTTTTTTAAGAAGGCTTGGGTCCTCCCGAGGGTCATCCACTGGTTGCGATCCCGGGAGGATCCCCCTTAATTGCTATTCTTGAGCTGGGAACATCTCTTGGTCGTTCTTTGGTGCCAACGCTGCTCGGTAACATTCCCGTGCTGCTTTCTGGCTGCTCCGGACCACACCTACATTGTTTCCAACCACGTACTTCACACATTGATGAATTGTGGAAGTCACAGCATGCATGCGTGATATCCAAGATCGACCAAGTATAGCGTTGTGAGAGGCCGGCGCGTCCACTACCACAAATAAAACCGTGACCTCCTTCTTAAACGGACCGCGACCTAACTGGACTACGCCCTCGAATTCTCCTATAACGTCGGTTGCTGACCCCGTGAACCCGACGATGGTTCGGTCGGACCGCGCGATCACTGGCCGTATTCTGAATTTGGCAAAAGTAGACGCGAAGATGATATTGGCTGAGCTCCCGGTATCTACCAAGATGCGCCGAACCTCCTCTCCTGCAATCGTCGCCCCGATTACAATGGCATCCTCATGCGGACCGGCTAAATCCCTCATATCGTCATCATCGAAGTGCAAGATCGGAGAGGGGACACTCCTGGTTTGGAAGCAAGTTCGGGTCTCCAGCTGAGTGGTTAGGTTGACTATGTGACTTTTCCTCGATAAGTGCATAACTTCCGCCATAGAATCTCCCCCGAAGATGGTTAACGACTCAAAAAATTCACAGAGGCCACGCACGTTTCCGACGCTCTCCTCGGCCTCCTCCTCAATGATCCCGATGATGTTGCGATTCACTTCGGGATCGAGGTACTCAACTGAAACGTCGAAGTGGTCGGTCACCTCCGTAATGGCCATGGTGGTCTCTGGTTTTGGTACGATTACAACTTCTTTCGAGGTCGTGCCCCGCTGTGCCTTCTTCACATATTCCAACAGGTTCCCGTGCTCTATGAGCATCTGTATTTCTTTCTTTAAGGCTATGCAATCCTTCGTGTCATGCCCGACGTCCTCGTGGTAACGACAATAGCGGTTATTCCTTTGCTCCCGGGGCGTCGGGATGGGAAAAGGTCTTCGGTATATCCCGCTCTTCTTGGTCTTTTCGTAGATCGATGATACGCACTCCGTGAGGTCCGCGAAGTAAGCAGGTCATGTCCATTTGTTGGACATGGGTCGAGGAACCGTCTGTCCAGCTTGTTTTGGTTTCAGACTGGTTAGGGCCGAAGACTTGGCCAACACAGGAGGGGTCGGGTGTATCGTGCTAACTGGTTGGGCCGCCCTGGCGTAATCTGATCGGGAGCCCTGCCTTATTACGACCGACGCTTGGGCGCTTTGCTAGATCTGTGCTTCCAACTCAGATGCTTCTGTTTCTTCGATTAATATTTGCTTCTCTATTTGTGCCAGAAGCGCGGAAAAAGTGAACGCTTGCTTCTTCGTCACGGCTTGCTTCATCGGACCTGGAAGTAGACCCAAGCGAAACGCCGTTAGAGCCACATTCTCTTCGCAATGATCCAGGTCGGTTTTCGCATCAATGAATCGCCTAGTGTATTCTCTGAGACTCTCCCCCAGCTTCTGCCTGCAATTCATGATCGTATCTCCGTTGGCACGGAAGCTCTTACTTCCCACAAAGTGCTGCCTGAATATCGTCCAGAAGGTCCCGAAGTTCCGTATGCAACCTTGCGGCAAACGGTTGTACCACTTAGAAGCCTTGTCCTTGCAAGTCATAGAGAAAGCTCTACACAGGAGCTTGTCATCGTTGTCAAAGCTTAACATGAAGTTTTTGAAAGCCTCCAAATGGTTGTCTGGGTCACTTTTCCCGTCGTATTTTTCCAGTTTAGAAATGTCAAATCTCCTTGGGAGCTGTCCCGCTAGTATCTCATCGGACAGTGGGGAGGCCCTCCAGTTGACCCCGAGCTCGTATGCTCCTCCCCCGAGGCCTTCGGTCGGGACTCCATAGAGCCCCTCAACTCCCGGGCTGACAAACTGGCTACTGGTTCGGTAACCAAGGTTCTGACTATTTGATGGTTGCCACGGGACTGGTGGCAATATTTCTCGCTCTCCGCGACTGGCGGTATGCATTTCCTCTTTCTCAAAGGATACCGGGGTCTTCTTATCGGTGCCACCCTTCTTATATTGTAGAGGGTCTGCCCTGGGTCCTCGAAGGCGTCGGGATCGATTCTTTTGTGTTCGTTGAACTCTTTCCCGCCGCATGTATTCTTTGCCCGACGAGTCGTCTGAGGGGTAGTCTGATGTCATGACCCGATGGTTCTCAGGGTTTCGACGAGTCCTAGCAGCTCGCTCGTCGTCGGGGGGAGAGTCCCTGTAGTACCTAACGGGTCGGGCTTCTACTCGCGGATCGTTGTCATGATCGGCAGCCTCCCGATCCTCCAGGATGGGCTCTTTGCCTTTTCCTTCCCGGGCCCTTTTCTCGTCCAGCGCCCGCTGTCTTTCTTCTTTTAACCGGGCAATGTCCTCGAGGAGTTGCTTTCGGGTCATTATTAAAGTTGACCGCTTGTCCCGACCCAGGTCGTGCCATTCCCGACCAGGGGCTCCTGCATCTTCCGATCCGGAGACGGCTCGGATGACTTCTCTACCGACCCCCTCTATCGCCGCTTCACTGTTCATCCCGTAAAATGTGATTTTCAAAGAGCAAAAGATTCCTTTTCGGTATCACCGTTTCCCACAGACGGCGCCAATGATGAGTCAATAATTGTTTGGGGAATATATTTGGGATCTTGTGCCAGATGTGACTAGAGAGAGAAAGTGGAGAGAGATAAAGGAGATCTCGTAAAATTAATATTCAATGCCCTTTTTAGGCAAGTGGGTCACCCTTTTATACTAGAATAAGGAGGACCCATTTAAGCTCCTAGTGGGCCGTTCGTTACATTTTAACGCGGCCCCTCATCTATTTTTATCTTTACATATTGGTCCTCGATGGAGTCTAAAACACTTTATCAACTACATTAAATGTCGTTCATTGCATTTCAACCCCTATGATTTAAATCGGCGAATTCCGCCCTCATCAGACATAGTAGACAGGCTTCGAAACCCTCGTCTCTTCACTAACCAGAACTGCACTTACTGCATAATCCGATACTGCTATATACAAAAATAATTGCTCACCCTTTCGAGGCTTTGATAATATTTCAGGAGAGGACAAAAGATTTTTAATCTTCACAAAAGCTTCTTCACAATCCGAAGTCCACTCAAAATTATTTGGTCGACGCAGCACCTGGAAAAAAGGCAAGCACTTATCTGAAAAACGAGAAATGAATCTGTTCAAAGCTGCTAACATGCCCGTTAACATTTGCACTTCTTTGATATTCCGAGGTGAAGACATTGATATCAGAGCCTTCAACTGTTCTAGGTCCACTTCGATTCCTCTTTCACTAATCATGTACCCCAGAAACTTACTAGATCGAACTCCAAATGTACATTTTTCTGGGTTCAACTTCAATTGTATGGCTTTGAGATTCAAAAACGTCTCTTCTAAATCATCAATGTGTTCATCATCACTTTTGCTCTTAACAAGCATATCATCGATGTACACTTCGATATTCCTCCCTATTTGTGAAGCAAACGCCTTATTCATCAGCCTCTGATATGTTGACCCAGCATTTTTTAATCCAAACGGCATCACTCTATAACAGTGTAAACCTCGATCGGTGATAAAAGTTGTGCTTTCTTCATCCTCTGGATTCATTCGAATCTGATTGTACCCTGAAAATGCATCCATAAATGTCAAGATTTTATTTCCAGAAGTAGAATCCACTAACTGGTCAATTCGGGGCATTGGAAAAGGGTCTTTTGGGCAAGCTCTGTTCAAATCTGTGAAGTCTACACACATTCGCCATTTTCCGCTCTTCTTTTTCACCACCACAGGATTAGCCGTCCACCTCGGATAATTGGACTCCCTGATATGCCCCATCTTATACAATCGATCTACGTCAGCAACTATGGCCTCGGATTTTTCCAACGAAAAAGCTCTTCTTTTTTGAATTATCGGCTTGATCTTCGGATCCACCGCCAAGTTATGACATATGATATCACTTGGGACCCCCACTACGTCCTCGGACTCCAAGTAAATACATCCAAATTCTTAGACAAAAAATTCAACAATTTTTCTCGCATTGATAAAGACAACAAAGTCCCAATTCGAAGTACCCTGCCATTATTGAAAACATATTCTTCTATTTTTTCATTTACCACCACAGAACTCGGGGTTGACCTCGGATCATAGATTCCCTCATCTGTACCACTAGAAGACAACCCCCCAAACTGCTAATTCTCCATCGGATCATCAGTACTTTTGCCACGTAGTCTAAACGCAGCTGCGTAACACTCTCTTGCCACCTTTTGATCACTTCGAACTACGCCGACTCGATCCTCGATCACATACTTCAAACATTGATGAACCGTAGAGACTATAGCATACATTTTAGCCAGCCACGACCTTCCAAAAACAGCGTTGTAGCTCGATGGACAGTCCACCACCATAAAAAGTACTTGTACTTTCTTTTTGAAAGGCCCCTTTCCTAAAGAAATTTCACCTTCGAACTCCCCAATCACATTTGCTGTTGCGCCAGTAAACCCAATGATAGTTCTCTCTGACCTTTCTATTCGAGGCGGAGTGGTTAATCTATCATATGTTGACTTGAAAAGCACATTAGCAGAGCTCCCGGTATCAATCAACACTCGTCGAATCTCCACCCCACATACTTCTGCTCCTATGTCCACTGCATCTTCATGTGGCCCAGTAATTCCTCTCAAGTCATCCCCATCGAAAATTATAAAGGGGACATCCTTCTTGTTGCTTAGGTGCGCCGATGCTCCTCCCTCAATTTGACGCGTTAAATTCACTATATGTCTCTTCCTCGAATTATTAGTGTTGTTAGTCATTGAATCTCCCCCAAATATTGTCAGTGACTCAAAGAAGGCACACAAATCTCGAACACGTCGCTGACGCATCGGCTCATCCACTGACATCAACAATAATCGGCTAGGGTCTGGGTCGACATATTCCGAAGCCACATCAAACTCATCACCTACAGCATCTAAAATCATCAGTGCAGTTTCCTGCTTAGAATTAGGATTACCAATTTTCTGAGTTACAGCTTTAGCATTCTTTTTGACATACTCCAGCAACTTTCCATTTTCTATCAGAATCTGCATCTCCTTCTTCAAAGCAATACAATCATTCGTATCATGCCCAACATCATCATGATACCTGCAGAACTTGTTATTGCGCTCCTCTCTTGGCCTATTAATCGCTGGTGGCTTTCTGAAGTTTACTGTTCCCCTGGTTTTCTCATATATCGAAGCCACACTTTCAGTCAAATCCGCATAATATTCTGGTCTTACCCATACATTCGATCTGGATCTGAACTGTTGTTGATTATTAGAATTGTGCTGATTATAACCCCCTTGGTACGAGCTCGAAGAACCCCCCTCGATTAGAAACGTTTTGGTTAGCCCTCGGGCGCGATGAGTTATTGTTCGAAGTGTTCACTTGACTATTCCCTTTCTGAATAGTACTGCCTCCTCCTCGAACCCGCGTCGACTCTTCGATTTTGATCTGATCTTCAACCTGAGCCATGAGAGCTCCAAATGTTAATGCCCTACGCCTCGTAGTCTCATCTGCTAAATCTCCTGGCAACAGTCCTTGTCTAAACGCTGCCATAGCCACCGCCTCTTCACAATCATCTAGTCCAGCTTTTGTTGTCACAAATCTTTTTTATAATCCTTTAACTTTTCTCCCACAGCTTGCTTGCATTGTATTATCGTATCCCCATTAGCTCTCATTTCTTTGCTTCCCACAAACTGTCTTCGAAAAGCTGTGTAGAAGCCTCTAAAATTTGCAATTGACTCCTTAGGAATCTTGTTGTACAATTTGAGTGCAGTTCCCTTGAATGTCTGAGAGAATGCTCTACACACCAATTTATCGTCGTCTTCGAAATTAGTCATATAGTTTTTGAATTGTTCTATATGATCATCGGGATCTTGAGTTCCATCAAACTTATCAATTTTGGAAATATCAAACCGCCTCGGAAGCGGCACAGATCTAATCTCCCTGATCAACGGTGAGTCCCTCCAGTCAACTCCTTGAACATATTGGTCTTCGTTTCTCATTCCCACAGTAGCATATAAACTTGACTCACCTTCATATTTTCGAGGCGAATATTTCCGAGGCGAATATTTCCGAGGTGAATATACTCGCCTTTCTTTCTTTTGCTTTCTTTGGTTATACTCCTTAGCTAGCCGGAGTTCATATCCTCCTCCTCTTGAATGGCCTCGAGAATGTTCGTACCTCGGTGTTTCATCTGACTCCGAATTTTCGAAATCCTCTTCATCACTAGATTCCACATACTGTCGCTTCTGCAATTTTTCTTTTCTTTTTATTCCACTATACTCTTTTTTTGTTCAAAATGTGTTTTACGCTGTTCGTATTGAACGTCGCCGTCGTCATTCGACGGATCCGACTGATCATCTTGATCGCCTCTTGCTATTCTAGATCTAAGTCTAGCGCCATTATTATTTTCCTTTTTTTTAACCAATTCATCAAGCTCTGCCACCTTTCTTATCATCTCATTCATTTTACCTTCGAAATCAAATTGGTTTGATTGAGTTGGAATTGACTTACCTGCCTCTTGCAGATCAGATTTCAATGTTTCCATAGCCTTCCGAACAGACGGATTGTCACCTTCTTCTGAATTCATCTCCGATCAGCGAAAAACTAAACAAAATATTCCAGAAAACGAAAAGAAACTCGAACAAAAAGCTTCAGAAAACGAAAAAAATCGAGACTCGATTTTTGATCTATCGATCAAGGTATCTTCGTCCCCTCTTTCTAGCGACAATTTGGTATGAATAAAAGTTGAATAGAGAACACAAGTATCCACAGAGAGAATTTTAGGTAGTGAAAGTAATATTTTGCTTCTGATTATTTCATAGGTGTCAATAACCTCTTCAGCCTCTTTAAATAGGCTGAGTAAGTTAGTTAGAAAAACGGTTACATAGAGGAATATTTACAATTTAGCCCCTATCTTTCTTATAAGGCCTAATTTTACTCTATATTAATAGAACTTATCAATTGAGTCCTTATTAATTACATTTAGGTCCTTAAATGATATATTTCCTTATCAGTTGGATCCTAAATTTGAGCACATCGTCGTGACGATTGAAGAAACTAAAGACTTGGAGAAAATGATGATTGAAGAACTTCAAGGCTCATTACAAGCCTATGAAGAAAAGCACAAGAAAAATCAAGAGATCAACGAGCAACTCCTCAAAGTAGAACTGAAGGACATGCATGCAAATCAAGGAGATGATAGAAACCAACGTGGCCGAGGAAGAGGCAGAGGCCGCGGACGAGGTGGCTATCATGGTAGTGGATGTGGCTGGAATTACAACAACAATAATTCCAACTACAACTACGAGAAACGAGAAAGCTCAACACGAGGTCGTGGAAGATGA
Organism: Limnanthes douglasii subsp. nivea; assembly: GCA_036936605.1. Taxonomy (NCBI): domain Eukaryota; kingdom Viridiplantae; phylum Streptophyta; class Magnoliopsida; order Brassicales; family Limnanthaceae; genus Limnanthes; species Limnanthes douglasii. The sequence continues at coordinate 216,479,877 of JAUPFV010000004.1, forward strand.
AATCCGAACTCGAGGTATGATAAATCACAAATCAAATGCTATAAATTTCAAAGGTTTGGACATTATACTTCCGAATGCAGAGGCCCCAACAATAGAGTTGAGGAGAGGGCCAAATATATGGAGGAGAAGACGGAGGAAAAAGATATGTTACTACTAACATACAAAAACACTAATCAAGGTCAAAAGAACACTTGGTATCTTGACACCTGTGCAAGTAACCATATGTGTGGGAAAAGAAGCATGTTCGTAGAGATCAATGAAGCAGTGAGTGGAAATTTCTCTTTTGGAGATGATAGCAAAATATCGGTGAAAGGAAAAGGTAACATTCTTATTCGTGCAAAAGATGGTAGTCACCAAATGATTTCAAATGTCTATTACGTACCTAGCATGAAAAACAACATCCTAAGCTTGGGACAACTACTAGAAAAGGGCTATGATATTCATATGAAAAATTATAGTCTTTTTATGAGAGATGACAAATGAGATTTAATTGCTAAAGTTCAAATGTCGAAGAATAGAATTTTTCCTTTGAATATTCAAAATGATGTTGCAAAGTGTCTTAAGGCGTGTTACAAAGATTCTTCGTGGCTATGACATGTTCGATTTGGGCATCTAAACTTTACAAGTTTAGAGTTATTGCCCAAGAAGGAAATGGTGAGAGGGTTACCATGTATCAATCATCCTGATCAACTATGCGAAGGATGTTTACTTGGAAAGCAATTCAGAAAAAGCTTTCCAAAGGAGTCAGAGTCAAGAGCCAATAAACCTCTCGAGCTTATTCATACCGATGTGTGTGGTATAATCAAGCCGAGCTCTTTAGGTAAAAGTAACTACTTCATTCTCTTCATTGATGATTTTTCAAGAAAAACTTGGGTATATTTCTTGAAACAGAAATCCGTAGTCTTTGGAATATTTAAGAAGTTCAAAGCAGTTGTGGAAAAAGAAAGCGGAAATAAGATCAAAGCCATGAGATCTGACCGAGGAGGGGAGTTCACATCCAATGAATTCCTAGAGTTTTGTGAAGCACATGGAATTCGTCGCCGCTTAATAGTTCCCAGATCTCCTCAACAAAATGGTGTGGCAGAATGGAAGAACAGAACAATCCTTGATATGGCCCGAAGCATACTTAAAAGCAAGAAACTACCTAAGGATTTTTGGACGGAAGCAGTGGCATGTGCAGTGTACTTGTCCAACCAATCTCCAACAAGAAGTGTTTGGGGAAAGACACCACAAGAAGCATGGAGTGGAAGAAAGCCCGGAAATTCCCACCTGAGAGTATTTGGAAGCGTAGCTCATTTCCATGTACCAGACGAAAAACGAACCAAACTCGATAATAAAAGCAAGAGTTTTATCTTCATCGGTTACGACTCAAGTTCCAAAGGCTACAAGCTGTACAACCCAAACAATAAGAAGGTTGTGATAAGCCGATTCGTGATAGTTGATGAAGAAGGCGAATGGAATTTTGGATCTCATACAAATGTGTTCACATTTTCCCCCCAAATTGAAGAAGATAAACAGACAACAAATGAGCAATCAGAAGATGTTGCAACCCCACATGCTTCACCAATATCATCTACTCATGGAGACTCACCACATTCATCATCGTCAAATGGTAGTCAAAATGAGAGAGCAGTGGAACGTATAAGAAGCCTTAGTGACCTTTATGAGGTAACCGAACCAATGGATAACATTACACTATTTTGTCTCTTTGGTGAATGTGAGCCAGTGACATTTCAAGAAGTTGCACAAGAGAAACAATGGAGAGACGCGATGGATGAAAAAATTAGAGCCATCGAGAAGAATGACACATGGGAACTCACCTCACTTCCCAAATGGTGCAATACAATAGGCGTCAAATGGTTATACAAAACTAAGAGAAATGCTAAGGGGGAGACTGAAAAACACAAAGCGAGACTTGTTGCAAAAGGCTATAGTCAAAAGGCGGGAATTGACTATGATGAGGTATTCGCCCCCGTTGCCCGATTGGAAACTATTAGACTAATAATTTCTTTGGCAGCTCAAAACAAGTGAAAGATACAACAAATGGATGTAAAGTCAGCATTTCTCAATGGCGTCCTTGAAGAAGAAGTCTACATTCAACAACCATTAGGCTATGCGATCAAAGGCCACAGAGATAAGGTGTTGAAGCTAAAGAAGGCTCTTTACGGGCTAAAACAAGCACCAAGGGCCTGGAACAGTAGAATCGACAAGTATTTCCAAGAGAACGGCTTCAACAAATGTCCGTACGAGCACGCTCTATACACCAAAATCAAAGATGGAGATATTTTGATCGTGTGTCTCTACGTGGACGATTTGATCTTCACCAGAAGCAACCCAAGCATGTTCAATAAACTCAAGGAAGTAATGACGAAGGAATTCGAGATGATAGATTTGGGACTCATGGCGTACTACCTTGGTATTGAAGTTAAGCAACAAAAAGATGGAATTTGCATCTCACAAGAAAGCTATGCTAAAGATATCCTGAAGAAGTTTAAGATGGAGAATTGTAGCCCAATAAGCACACCCATGGAGTTTGGAGTCAAAATGTCCAAGCATGAAGAAGGCGAAAGTGTGGATCCGACATTATTCAAAAGTTTGGTAGGAAGTCTACGCTATCTAACTTGCACGAGACCGGATATTCTTCATGCAGTTGGATTGGTTAGCCGCTACATGGAATCTCCAACAACTACTCATTTCAAAGCTGCAAAGAGAATCCTTCGCTATCTGAAAGGTACAATTGATTTTGGATTACTCTATTCCATTTCTAATAATTACAAACTTGTTGGGTATAGCGATAGTGATTGGGGTGGAGACATAGACAATCGAAGGAGTACAATTGGAATTGTATTCTTTATGGGATGTATTGCTTTCACGTGGATGTCAAAGAAACAACCGATTGTCACGTTGTCGACTTGTGAGGCGGAATACATTGCTGCTACTACATGTATTAGTCATGCAATTTGGCTTAGAAATCTATTGAAGGAGATAGACCTAACACAGAATGAGCCAACTAAAGTGTATGTCGACAATAAGTCAGCCATTACCTTAGCCAAGAATCTAGTATTCCATGATCGAAGCAAGCATATCGATGTTCGCTGCCACTACATAAGGGAGTGTATCTCAAGAAAGGATGTGCAAGTAGAATATGTGAAGACACAAGATCAAGCTGCTGATATTTTCGCCAAGCCACTGAAAAGCGAAGACTTCAAACGATTAAGGAAACCACTAGGGGTCACGGGATCAAGTTTAAGGGGGGGTGTTGGATCATAAACTTGATCCACTTAAAGGGCCCAACCCACTCAAAGGGTCCAACCCACTTAATAAGGCCCATCTAGAAATAATATTCTAGAAACATTTAAATTAATATTTAGTAGTTTAGGTTGAGTGCAAGACACACTTTGATGTTGAGTGTAAGAAACACTTTTACCTCGAGTGTAGACTTGAGGTTGAGTGTTTAAATATCCATAAGATCTTAGATAGTGGATCCTTGTCTACACTATGGTTCTATAAATAGTGGAGCTCTCCCACCATCTAGAGCATCACCAAATACACTAAGAAGTAAAGTTAGAGAGAAAGTTAGAGTGAGAGAAAAGAGAGACAATAATGCTCTCTTGAGTGTTTGAAAAATATTTTCTCTTCTAGTGTGAGTTGTAAGAGTGTTCTTGTAATATTTCTCCTTTTCTATCTATATCAAAGTTGTTTGTTTGTTTTAAAGTGAGTGTTGTTTTATATTTTCCGCCAACAGCCAGATGATACCTCAAACCCTGCTTCCCTTGCTTGAGATGTTTGGGTATTCGGCCGTGTCACCTGATCGGCTCTTTCCCACTTACATGTCTGGCTTGAATTACCAAAAATCCTGATTTTAATAGATTACACACAAAAGATCGACTCCGTGGATGAACTGACGACAAACACGATTATCACTTGATTTTTCCTCGTATCACGACATTGCACGTTAATGAATTATTATTTTAATAAAAAAAATATTTATATGTACCATCCCACTATGAAATCAAAAACATGTCAAACAGCCTTTTTAATAAAAATTAATGCACTGCCAATTTTTATATTAATTTATATCAGAGGAAGAAGTATAACGAAGTAAAGAACATACTTACAAAATACAAGGACTTAAGAAACCACCGTATTCGTCATAAAATATTGCGGAAGGTCATGGTGGAAAAATGTGATGAAAGACGAGAAAGAATACCCACTTGAAAGAATATCTATGAGTTCCAATAACTTAATTTAAATTACATTAAGATGGAACTCATAAAACATATATAAGGCATACCGGCTTTAACCAGTTCATCCATGAATTCGTTATAGTACCGAATTCCTTTCTCGTTTACTCCTCCACTTAGTTTTCCTCCTGAAAGTAATAGCGAGAAAGGCTTCATACAAGATTAGCTATAACCACATAAAACTATATAGTTTGACCAATTAACCAATTAATTTACCAATTATAGTTTGACAACTGGTTTCAAATTTTCCACGATCTAAAAGGAGAGAGAGAGAGGAAGAAGAAGCAAGAAAAAGATAAGAAAATGAAGAGAAAATAAAGAGCCTAGAAAGAAATATAAAGAGAGAAAAAGAGAAGAAGAACAGGCTAGAAAGAGGCAAGAACTTTGAGATACTCTGTTTTGGGAATAATAAAAGAATAAAAAATAAAAAAAAAATATTAAATTTAAAAGATAAAAGTGGAATTAAAAGTTAAGGAACTATCTATGAAACAAAAACCATTTAATTATGGTGACAAATGGCAGCACCGGGACAAAAACCACGCATGGGGACTGAAATTATACATTTTTGATAGTCAATGATCCTCATCCGTGAATTTTTTTGTCAAAGGACTAAATGGCAGAAAACGTGATAGTCGAAGGACGAATCAACGATTTAAACCGTTTTTGTACGATCATACGATGAGAAAATGATTCGATGTGACGAACTATCTTGTTATCACTGTCGATATGTAATGACAGACATATATGTCTATATTTCAAACTTTCATTTATGATAAAATTTAAACTTTTCGTTTAGGAAAGTTGTTAAAAAAATGTTAGGAAACAATAGCAAATACAATTTAAATTGAATCAATCTAAAATAGGCTACGTCTAAAAACGATATTAGTTTTTCACTGTAAGCGATATTAAAAAAATTAATCAAATATATTAAGACAATAGGATATTATAATAAATGAAATTTTGAGACACTTGGATAAAAAAAAATCTTTATAATTTTGTTTTAATGAAAACATCGCATTTTACCTCCCACGTATAGTTATTCGGATTGGACCGAGTGTGCACCTAGTCGTGTCGTACCATATTTCATCCAAACATAATAACCTCGCACTTGGAGATTGATCAAATCACGACACATTTTAACTCCACTTTCAACAACACACCTTTCACCATAACAACTCTTTTAATAAATCATCAAGCTCAAAGAATCACCGAAGCTGCACACAATTTTGGTTTCTCAAAGATCATAAGTTTTTTCAGCATGTATCCTAACCTCATCAATTATATGGAGTCTTAAATGTCCATATTCTATCCAAGATTGTATGAAATATCCAAATTCTTGATTCTTGAATGGTATGACAGATTATACAGATCTTCTTATGAATCAATATCAGAGGAGAATTTATCTCGTAACATTGCTAATCTGTTTCAACACAAAATCAAGATGGGAACTAAATCTGTAAAGAAACTTGTGAGGTAGATTTTCTAACTAATCCTTAGAGAGATAAGACAGTATTTTAGAGCTATGGCTTTTACATTGTTAGGGATTTGATCATGAGTTAAATTGAGTCTGATTTTTCATTTGTTCGTCCATTTAGCTAACCAGTCTGCGACCATATTTTGTTCTCTAAATACGTGAGTTAAAGTCATACCAAGGCGAAATTTGGTTTTTTAAGATTGCTAAAGAATTTTAGAATTTGTTTCGATGTCAATATTAGAAATTTTAAGTACATAGAAAAGGAGAAGACCATAGTAGGGCTAAACATTCTGAGTTTAAAGGAAATTATTTACCGTAAATCCTCCATATAGCATAAATAATTTCACCTTTAGAGTCTTTCGGGGTAGCACTGCCAGTAGCTTCGCCATTGTTAGTACAAGAACCATCTATATTAATTTTGTTCTCTAAACAGCCAAGATCGATTGCAACATTTTGATCCTAGTCCTAATGCCTTCTTTTAAGAATGTTAGCCATGTCTAGATTGTGTATTAGAGTTTTGATTTGATAAATAATAACAGTTAATGAAATAGTAAGATTGAGATGCTTAGCCTTGTTTCTATTAAACCATAAGCTCTAACAAATTAATGCTCGAATGATGGTTCTAATATGGATGACCTTAGTAGTAGACCAAAACCGGATTCTGATAATGTGTTTTATCGTCATGTGACTTCCAATGTTAATGTTAAAAAGACAACTCAAATATGATCAAACTTGCAAAGATAACCTCCACTGGACCATTAGATGAAAAATTGATTTATAATTAGAAAACAATTGGCATTTGGAAGCTAATGAAATCTTCTTGTGTTTAGAGAACCTGATCAACATGTATCCAATGGTTTAGCACTGTCCAAAGAAGAAATGAGCACTTCTTTGGAGCGATAGGATTCCAAATTTTAATATAGAGATTAGATTTAGATCATTTGGTTCTGATATGATCTCACGTACTTTTTGTGCTGAAATTGGCATGATTGAATATAGTCCATTAAATAGTATCGTCTATAGATTCCTTGATTAGCAACTTGTTAATTTTGATAATATCGATAGAAGTAACGTTTCTAGTGAGCTTATTCTGGTTCCAATGATTAACAATCCAGAAATTGATGACCTTTTCGTTAGGAGCAGTAGAATCTGTATAAATTAAAGGTTTGTTAGAGCACCAGGAGTCTAGCAAGAAATAGATGTCACCCTGACAAAGCTTCCAATGAATGTACCTATCAGCATCATTTCTGATATCAATAATTATGTTCCATTATCTTGAATTAGTAGCTTTCTTATTATTAAGCAGAGAGTGAAGATTGGAACAATATTTGGTGTGCATAAATTTAGCACAGTGACTCTTCTTTTATCTAAATTGGTACCGTAATTTATAGGTATAAACTAGGTAGATATCTTTAAGAGTTCTGATATTTAATATTATCTTGTCATAAGGCTTCCACGGGGAATCCCAATTAGACCAATGAATGTTGTTGTAATTTTTATTTGATCCCCACATAAACTTACTAAAAATGGTTTCAATTATCTTGTTCATAGATATGGGAACTACAGTGCTTTGGAGATGAAAATTTGGAATGGCCAAGAGGATAGTATGGATAAGGAGAAATCTGCCACCGAATAACAAAAGTAAGTGATCCCAATCCTGAATGTTGTTTCTGATTTTAGTGATGATGTCTGCAAAATTTGATGCTCGAGTCTTGTTATAGAGCTATTAGTGTTATATCTTCTTTGGATATTACCATGGTATAAAATCTTTAGACCCCTAATTAGAAATTCTTCGGTTGGTATAAACATACTGGGAGAAATGGGATCTCCTTGTCTGACTTTATTAGAAGATTTGCAGTATCCCTGAGTTATACTATTGATAATAATTGAAAATCCGTTTGAACCTATAAGACCATTTCATATGTTAGTGAACTTGTTAGAAAATCCAAAAACATCCAAGATCTTATATATAAAACAGAAAGAGAGTTTATTAAAAGATTTCTCCATATCTAGTTTAATTAGCATATTGCCAACTCTAGTATATTTATTAAGATCTTTGATGATTACTTTAGTTAGGAGAATATTATCATAAACATTTCTCTCGTTTACAAAACTAGTTTGTTCTTTAAAAATCAAATTAGGAAGAAGAATAGATAATCTATCATTTATAATCTTGAAGATGATTTTGTTAAACATAAAACATAGAATGATATGTTTATAATCATTCCAGGTTTTAGGATGATCTTTGTTTTGGAATGAGACAGATATAGGTGTCAAAAATGTCTTGAGGAACATGTATAGCATGCAAAAATTCTATAAGACCATTTTACGATCTTTATATATTAAATTCTAACATTTTTAGTAAAAGTTAATATTATAACCATCAATACTAGCCATGCTAGAAAGATTAAGAGCTTTGATAGATCGTAGAATCTCTTCCTTAATGGGATCTTGCATTAAAATATAGTTTTCTTCCATTGTAACACTATCTGGTATTATGTGTCAAGTTAGGAATCTCTTTATTTGGAGTAGCCGTAAGAAGACCGTTGAAATAAGAAAACGTAAAGTTGGCTACCTCATTTTGATCCTCTATTCAGGTATTGTCATCAAATACTTTAGTTATTCTTGATTTCTTCCTTCTTTTTCTTAACATAACTTTGAAAGATTTTTATATTTTTATCTCCATTGGTTAGCCAGCTACTGTTTCGTTTTTGCTCCTAGTAGAGAACTTCTCTAGATAGTAATTTGAGATGATATGCTTTAGCTTTATTTAAATTATCTCTGTTTTCATTGATGTTAGAGTCTTATAAAGAAATTTCTAAAGAGTTAATTTCGATATCAAAATTGGCTATTATTGTGAATGTGTTACCGAAATTTGTTTGGTTCCATTCTTTGAGTCTGATTTTTAGTCTATTCAGCTTATTTCATAAGATATAGATAGTATTGCCTAGCATCTATTTATTTTAGGTTTACTCAACAACCTTATAGAAATCATTGTAAATAAACCACATATTTTGAAATCTAAAATAAGATTTATTTTTATCTGTATTTTGAGAGATATATATGCACATACCGTTGTGATCTGAACTAGTTTTAGGTATGTGAGTGACTGTAGTTAGATCAAAAGGGGAGTTCTAAGCTTCATTGGGTAAGACTATCGATTCCTTTCCATCTACTCTCGTTATACCAGGTGTATGTGCTTCTATAGTATCCAATATCAGAAATGAAGCAATCTTTGATAGCTTAATTAAAGTCGTCCATAATTCTAACACATAAGGTATAATATTTGAGCTGCTCAAATGGTATAGTTATGAAGTTGAAGTCTCCCATCACTATCCACTCTTTTGTAGGATCCGAAATCGGTTTTAGATTATCCCAAAGCTCTAGTATTTGATTCCTGCAACACTTAGCATAGATTATAGATTTAATAACTTCTTTATTTATATAAGAATGATTAACCTTGAAATGAATAGATTGATCCCAATTAGTCATAGTTTATATAATGTATTCATGTTCTAAAAAACCCAAATTTTGTTGGAGATGTTAGCGAGACTGTTCTAATATACTAGAGACTTTAGAGATGTTGGAAACGTCAATCATGGGCTTCTGAATAGTTAAAAGATAAATGTTTTCCTATTTATCTTTTAGAAGAGTTGTTTCCAATTCCTCTAATGTTCCAACAGAGAATCTTGATTATTTAAGGGAGCCAGATGTGGTCCTAGCAGACCTTCTTTTCTGAGAAGTTTTAAGGATACTTTTATCTTTAGTTAGATTTTATCTATGATCATCTTTCATAACAAGAACATTCACAATGTTTTCATGTGGTAGGTGGATTGGAGAGCTTGGTAGACTTCTAGGAGAATTCTGGAGTCCATATAGGAGTTATAGAAGACTCTTTTTGGTAGAGAATTATGGAGTCCATTTTAAAATACGCATAGTAAATCTACCAATTTGACACATATTTTTTCTCCAAACATATTTCAAATCTGTTTGTAGGTCTAGCTCTATAGTTATGTGTCTTATATTCTAGTTTGCTAACCTGAATTTGATGAGGTCGGATTTATTTGGCACTGATTATTGTATATATCCGAGGGGCAGTTTGAACATATCTAGTACCATGCCCGACCGAACAATATAACCAAGTGGAACGTGACTCAGCTAATTGTTAGTCATTTTATCTCTTGGGCTTATGGGTTTTTAAACTTAACCTAACCCCATGATCCGACCTGGAAGGCCCACGGTTCATTAAATGAGTATAAATACTCCTACTACTTTCATTAATAAGGTTGATAAAAATTTACTCATAGCACACACCTCTTCCATCTCTCTACTTCTTACTCAAAATATTAAATTCATGTAACTCTTTCTCAAAACACCCTTTGATCAGAAATAAAACACACCAAATTGGCGACAACAATGAGAGGCGACGGTGCCTGACTTACGAATTCAAAGCCAGTAATAAAAAACCAGTTCGGATGGATCCGAATGCACATAATACTCCACCTCTAGAAGTGGAAAGAGACAAATAAAATAATGAGTACACTATTGAGGAGTGCGATCAATTGATGGCTGAGATTGAGGCGTTAAGAGTGCTAAAACAAGAAGAAAAATGAGTTAAACAAAAGTCCGGTGCATCAGCACTCCATCATACTGATAAGCCTGCTGAAAATGAGCGATCATGGAAGACTCATCTCATCTCCAAGAAAACACATCAATCCAAACGAATGGAGAGCTCCACGTCGGAATCTTCTAGTAGTTCCTCTAATAATGTGGAGCTTGAAGAGTCAGTATCATCTACCAGTAATGAAAGATGGTTAAATAAGAAAATAAGGCTATCCAAGAAGCATTCAAGAAAGAGGGGCAGACATAGCCGAACCAGGTATTTTTGCTAATTGATCCCTTTACTTTGCAGTCCGAACCGGGTATTTTTGCTACTCCAAATGAGGATATCGTGTTTAGTCGAAGTCAAAATTGAAGACAATCACTTTTTCCTCAAAAATAATCTCCGGACATCTTCCTAAAAGATTTGATAGTTCCAAGATGGAGAAGTACAATGGGAGTAAAGATCCAGACAATCATCTTGAGCAATCTAAGAACTTCATGATGAATTTTGGCGATGATGACAGGCTTCTGTGCAGGTATTTATCTCAAACCTTTAAGGAAAGTGCGCTCAAGTGGTATAACAGTCACCCCCAGGAATCTATAAAATTGTTCGATATCTCTTGGGTTGCTTTTTGAAGATAATTTGTTGGAATGAAAGAGCTGAAAGGAAATGGTGATACCATAATCCATTGTACTCAGGAACCGAATGAGTCATTAAAAGAATACATGAACAAGTTTGTAAATACAAAAAATAGGTTGGCTGATTGCTTTGAACAAGCGGCACTTTCCTGTCCTAGGTAGGGATTGAATCCGGAGGACTTGGCTTATTCTATGACCCAAAAAAACGATATGACCTTTGGAGGGTTGTTAAAGCAAGTTGGGAAAAAAATTAATGTTAAAGAATCTAAGAAATCAAGAGTAAATCTCCAGATCAGATCCACAACTACAACATCCACACCTCAAACAACTAACCAGTCCGGTTATTGATTGAAGGAAACTGGACAGGGATCTCACCGACCCAGACCAAGTCAGTCCAACCAAAAACAGAACCAGCAGGTTAGAAATAAAAGGGGACCCTGTGTTCAACCAGATTGGTTTGCTGAGTTGGGAAAACATGTGGCCACAATATATGACAAAACTAAAAATGAAGTACACTTTAGAAATCCATTCGCGTTACAGTCTCCTAGAGAAAACCGAAGTACCCATTTCTGTATATACCATAATGACGTTAGGCATGATACCCATGATTGCATAGCTTTGAAAGAAGAGTTGCAGAATCTCATTGAAATAGGTAAATTGGGCCTATATAAAAAAACAAGGGGGAAGCAGGCCGAATAATACACCATCTAGTGTCAATACTCCGCGAATAACTCCTTCGATTCTTCCTGGAACGTCTACGCAGGAGGACATTATGGTGATTATTGAAAGATTTAATGTAGATTCTGAGTACCTTGATAATCAACAAGACTGCTACTGTTTCCGGTCTGGTTAAATTATTTTAAGTATTTAACCATATTAGGGGAAGACACTATGACTACACCATCCAGTTCTTCAAGAAAGAGACATGTCAATAGCTTGACCACCCAATGGAAGGAAGGATGTCCATACATCTATACCAAACTCCAACTCTTTTCATAGTTTTCGATGAGGATGACCTAAGAGACATTGCAACACTTCATAAAGACGTCGTGATGATATGGGAATCAATAGGAATAAATGATATACGTTGAATCCTGATTGACACAGGTAGTTCGGTAAACATATTGTTTTTAAGTTCTTATAAACAAATGGAAAACCCATTGGTTATTCAACGTTCGAACCGAACTATTATGGGATTCACATGGAGTTTGGTAGATGTGATTGGATAATTCAAGGAAGAAGTGTTGTTAGGCAAAGGGCCTTTTACAAAAATGGTGACGATATCGTTTATTGTGGTAGACTGCCCAACATCTCATAATGCGATATTTGGGAGATTTTGGCTCTCCAAGATGCATGCCGTGGCCTTTACAGTCCATCAGTGCTTAAAATATGTTGTGGGGGGACAAGTGGGTGTTGTCTGAAGCAGTCAGAAGGTAGCTAGAGAATTTTATGCAACAGTCTTTGCCTCGAAGTCTTTGGAGGCAATCAAGGTTAACAAAGACTAGCAGTTATTGGATCCTTCCACCAATGAGAATGAAATTGACGATCTAAAGGAGGCTCCTGGTGTCATAATACCTATAGAGGAAGTTGAAATACATTCCCTAGTTAAGGGAAAAGTGTTAAAATTTGTACCAAGTTGGCTTGAAGTTTGAAACAAAGGCTACTGTTTTTTTATCACATCATCCACATGTATTTGAATGGTGCAATGATGATGTCACCAAAGTACATGCTAATGTAATTTTTCATAAGTTGTCGGTACGATTTGATGTTGGACAAAAAAGAAGGTCATTCTCTAAAGAAAAATCAAATGTAATTGATCAATAAGTTGATCATTTGACCAAAATGTACCACATCAAAGAATCTCACTACCTATTATGGAATGTCAATCCTGTTTTGTTCAAGAAAAAAAATGGAAAATGGCGTATGTGTATTGACTTCACTGATCTTAATACGGCATCTCCCAAAGATCATTATCTTGTTCTTTGTATAAATCAATTAGTGGACTCTACCTCTGGGAATAAGCTATTGTCTTTCATGGATGCATTTTCAGGGTACAACCAAATACAAGTAGATCTGAAGGATTAAGATCACACTACTTTTGTTACAGACAGAGGTCTTATTTGTTATAAACTGATGCCATTTGGATTGAAAAAGGATGGGGCCATCTATCAAAGCTTAGTGAATAAATCCTTTGTTAGTCAAATTGGTAGAAATATGGAAGTTTACATAGATGACATGATGGTGAAGAGCCCTGAAGAAGATACGCATATATCTGATCTTCAAGAAACATTTTCTAACTTAGAGGCTGTCAATTTAAAATTAAACCTTGAGAAATGCATTTTTGGGGTCCGATCTAGAAAGTTCTTGGGTTATGTTATAAGTGAAAAAGAGATTCAACCTGATCCGGATCAACGCAATGCTCTATTAACTATCGACCCTCCTCGGAGCACTAAAGAAGTTCAGAGATTAATCGGACATTTGGCTGTGTTGAACAAGTTTATTTTAAGATCATCAGACAAGTGTGCTCCAATTTTCCAGGTATTGAGGAATGCCAAAGACTTTAATTGGTCTCCGCAGTGTGATCAAGCATTTCTTGAAATCAAAAAGAATTTTTCTTCACCCAATACATTGTTTAAACCTGTTTAGGGGGAGAAACTTTATATATACTTAGTTGTGTCTGAGTTTGCAGTAAGTGTTGTGCTAGTAAGAGAGGTGGATAATTACCCATGTCCAGTTTATTATATCAGTAAAATTTTGTTGGATACTGAAATAAGATATTTGAAGTTAGAAAAATTGTCCTTTGCATTGGTAATAGCAGCTAGAAAAATGAGACCATACTTTTAAGATCATTTAATTAGCGTCCGAACATCATTTCCTTTGAAAAATGTTTTCCAAAAGTCTGATACATCAATCAGGATGAACAAGTGGTCAGTTGAGCTAGGTGATTATGATATTGACTTTTCCCCCCGAACGGCAATCAAGGCCCAATCTGTGGCTGATTTCCTAGTAGAGTTTCATGCTGATAGACCCCCAGTACAAATGCAAGAGAACCGATCTAAAAAAGAATGGGTAATCTGAACTGATGGTGGATCTAGTACTATGGGATGTGGGGCTGAAATTAGTTTAACTTGTCCTTGAGGTGATACTATGTATCAAGCTATATGTTTTGGGTTCAGGGCCTCTAACAATGAATCTGAATATGAAGCAGTTATAGCTGCTCTTAGATTAGCCCTTATGTGTGGGGAAAAAAGAGTCCTATTAATGAGTGACTCCCAACTACTTATTCATCATGCTCAGGGACAGTCTAAGGCAAAGAAGGAACAATTGATAACATATTTTCTCATACTGAGAGAAGTTGCTGCAAATTTCAAGAATATCTGACATGAACATATCCCTAGATCGGAGAATATTGTAGCTGACTCTTTAGCAACCATAGCCTATTCTGAATCTTACCCATGGATTCTGATGTTGGAGTGTCCATCGATAGATTCAAGCCAAGAAAAGGGTAAAGAGAATGAAGAGAGTATGAGTATATTTATCATTCAACCCCAAAACTGAAGGTATGATATTTTTTAGTTTATTTCTGATGGAATTTACATCCAAATAAAGCCCTAGCTAAGAAAATTAAATATAAAGCTCGTGGTTTCCTGGTGTTAAAAGAAGTTTTTTTATAAGAAATCATCTAACATACCCATCTTGCGTTGCTTAGGATTTGAAGAATCCTAAATGTTTTATCGGAACTGCAAGATGGAGAAGGCTCTACACATTGTGGTTATAAGGCCTTAACTAGAGGATTCTTAATAGCAGGGTACTACTGGCCAACGATAATGGCATATGCCAAAGATATGGTCAAGAGGTGTGATCATTTCTAGAGATATGGAAATGAAATCCATGTGCCAGTAGTTCATATAGAATCCATATCTGAACCAATACCTTTTGATAGATGGGGGTTGGATTGTGCTGGGCCTCTTCTCATGGAATCCGATGGATATCAAATAATAATAGTGGCAATTGATTATTTCTATAAACGGAAAGAAGAAGCTTCTTTAGTTGGAACCACTTCTAAAGAGGTTATAAAGTTCATTTTATCCAACATATATTGCAGATTTGGAGTTCCCCGGAAAATCACTACAGATAATGCGCCATAATTTGATAATAAAGATATTGAGATGATCTGTACTTCTAAACGGATTCAACACTATTTTTCTTCTCCATTCCACCCTCAAGCAAATGGAAAAGTTGAAGTTGCTAATTCGACGATCTTGTCCGGCTTGAAAAAGAATTTGGAAGGAGCTGCAGGGAAGTGGCCAAGTTATTTGCAAGAAGTAGTGTGGGTTTACTGAACCACTCCTCGAATTGCTACACAAGAATCCCTTTTTTCTCTCGTTTATAGCATGGATGCAACTACACCCATAGAATCTACTTTACCGTCTTTGAGAATCCAGAATTATCTTGAACAGGGAAATGATATGGTAGTTAGGAATCAGTTGGATTTGGTCGAAGAAAGGAGAGTCAAACCACATTTAAGAATAACACACTATCAGGGTATAATGAGAAGTATATTTGCATCTAAGGTTAAATAAAAGATTTTCAATTGGGAGAAAAAGTCTTGAGAAAAAGCTTATTGTACAATAAAGACAAATAGTTTGGAAAGGTAGCTCTGAATTGGGAAGGTCCCTATGTTGTATGTGAAAAAATCAAGCTAGGGACATATAAACTTCAAGACAAAGAAAGCAGAGCATTGAAGCACACATGGAACATTGAATATCTCACGTTATATTTAGAATAAAACTCTCTTGTAAATATTTATTTTTTCATATCTCAATGTAAATATTAGGGGGCATACTCTTTCCTACCCTGGTGGCGCGGGGAGGTTTAATGACGTATCCAGGTTTTTTAATAACATCTTATGCCTTCTTCAAAATTCATGTGCCAAATTCTTAACCATAGTATGACAACATCAGATAAATTAAATACTTATTAAACATTGCGGCTCTCAAATGAAGTATCTTTGAGTTAATCGGATTTATTAAACACTCGATTAGATTTACTGAATACTTGATCCCATTTATTAAACACTTGTCATTTGATATATTAAATGTTTATCAAACAATTATTAAACAAATCAAAAATATTGAAAACTACTTAGAATGTTAACTGTAAGAAGACAATGGAGTTCGTACAAAGAAAGATGCGATATTTAACTACATCAGAACAAGTCTGATCCACAATTCACAAAATGCCTTGACCATTCAAGGACTTTGGTTCATAAGACATGAATCCAAAAAACGTAACAAAATGCCTTGGTCGTACAAGGACTTTAGTTTTAAAAACACACCTAACATTATAACCTTAGGGCTTGTTCCTTCTAAATTCTTCATCACCTTCACCTTTCTTGGGACTTCTGAGTTCAGCACTTGAACTCTCACCAGTTCCTTCATCAAAATCTTCTCCACTTGAATAACCATGCTTATCACCAGCCACCATGGTATGGAAAGGGATCTCTTAGTACGACACATATTTCCACAAAGGACCAAGTGTCCTCTTCGGAAACGTTTCATGAAATAGTAAAACCATATCTGACTTGACCCTCTCATCTCTCTTCTCCAAGAATCCATCACTCCGGTAGCATACTTCGTTATCCCTGCAGCTATCTCTTGGGCTTGCTTGCTTATTAAAGAAGCATTCTCATATGTCTTCTCCTTAAGAAGCTTTCCCAAAGTAGCTTTTTCTTCTGATAAAGTTTTGATAGTACTGGCACTGGCAGCTTGTTGATCATTCACAGTTTTGATCTCATTAGAGGTAGAATCTTCCAGTCCGAAACACTTGGTCTGGAGATCCTTTTGGGCACTTTTTAATTGGCGTAGTTTGGTAGCCAACTTTTCTTTATCCTTATTTGAGGGTTGTATACTTTGCTGAGCAGTGGAGAGATCATTGTTCAAGCCCTGGTTTTCTGTGGTTAGGGAAGTTATGGTCATTTTTTTGTTCCCTCACTAGCCTTTCGAGGTCAACTATCGGACATATATAACCCAAGTGAGCATGGCTCAAAGTAACTTTCTCACTTAATATCTTATACGAATCAACATTATAGGTAACAACATTGGCCGTAAAGTCATGAGGGAAAATATTTTCGAAGTCATCTTTGTCCAAGTCACTGAAGTACATGTTTTGAAATACATCCAGATTAACATCTCCCTCAGCAGTTTCCTGTTCGACTGGTAGGAATGTTTGAGAATGAGTGTTAAGTGGAATTTCTTCTTGTGGAGGGAGATCAACAGGATTTGAAGGAGGAAGATCCGTAGGATCGAAAGGAGGAAGTTAGGTAGGACAAAATACCATCTCTGATCCTAGGTTACTTTTCTTCTTCTTTGCAGCTCTTTTGCCACTTCTCTATTTGTGCCTCTTTTGGTCTTTCCTTGTAATCTAGGGCGGATGATCTGATCCGTCAGCTTCATTGCTTGTGACTTTAGCTGCCTCCAACAAAGCGGCGTTGATTCCTCAATTGTTCTTCGAACCGACCCCTCGGAGACTTGTTGAGATGGGTCAGCTTTACTTTTCTTCTTCTTGTTGTTCTTGATCTTGTCTAGGTGACTATGGTCTTTGTTCCGGGAAGGCAAGTGAAGTTTGGCATACTTAGCCTTAATTATCTTCAGAATAACATCTGCATGAGGAGGAGTGGTCAACTGCTCCCAAGTAAGGTTTCTACTCCCCGTAGTATTCCATAGGTGAGACCTCATGAAGTTTTTCAGAAGTAAAGCAGTTGTGGAAACCCAATCCCCATTTCTCCGATGCCCATTCGTTTAGCCTCGTAAAAGTAGCTTGGCATGCCTCTAGGTGCTCCAGGAACGATTTTGAAAATACTACAAGAAAACACAATAGTCATTTCGGAATATTAACATATCATTTGGAGACTAATAAAAATACGAACAAATATTACTTGAACTTTTCCAACGGCTAGTTAGTTGGCTTGGATTAGTGGTGCAGTTCATCTTTCTGTCATTCTCCCACGCTTCGCTAATAAAAAGGATTTGAATCCTCTATGGCTTCTCAGACTCCAACAGATCATTTACCACCTTGTAGTCATTACCCATAATGTAATGGTAAAAAGGGATACGGTGGTTATTGCATAGACTCGCCACGACAGCAAATTGCTCCATGGGTAGGGGAATTTTTGACAACCTAGATGCCATTATACCAGCCAACAAAGTATACTATGCATTTGGGCTCAGATGACTTGGGCATAATCTTATCAAGTAAAAATACTTGAAGGCCACAATTAAGCACTTCAGTATATACCACCAACTGGTGGGATTCACAGTCCATGGGGGTTTCCGGAGTGATCAGAATGCTCACCTTCACGAAATCAGGAATACCCCACTTCGTTCGAATCCGATCCAGCTCAGCAGTGTGGGTGTATACGTAAGAAATATTTTGAAGATCTATCAAATACTTTACACTAACCTTGTGAAAGTTTGGCCTCATTTTTCCTTCTAGGCACTCCGGAAGTGACTCAGTTTTGCGCAACCACACTTTCACTTTTTGTACTGATCTACCGTGTTGTCCCCTGTTTGTCCGGACGTTTCAAAGAGAGTTCCTTCCATGCTATCATCCATGGTCTCTTCCATTACACTTGACTATTGTTCGGACGGTTTAGAATCTGTCGGGGGCTTTATTGTCTCCAAACTAGCAGGTTTCGACAAAGATGGAGTACTTTTGGCTCTAGAAAGACGTGTTACCCTTCGAGGGGTGGATTTCTCATCATCCGAATCCATGGTCAGGAAAGGTGAAGGTTTCCTAACACTGGAAACGGTTTTGTCTTTAGGCAGAGGGTTTTGAGACTCTTGAACTAAAGAATAAAAGATGATTTTTTAACTCTTGATATTTTTTATGAGAATGAGCTCTGGTATGTATTTGGTTTTGTTTGGTTGACTTCTCCACCTTGAGATGTACGGAGTCCATCTGCGATTCTTGTGTCTCTTCTTGCTCTTTCTATCTGTGAACATATAATCTTCCTAGACACAATTTTGAAAGATTATCAAACTTTATCTCTGTACAGATTTTTGTATTCGCAAAAAGATAAAATAGTGAAACATGTTTAAATAGAGATGAAGATGTGGAAGTTTTCACCAAGGGAAGATGAATCAATCACAATAATGATTAGGGGCTACGAGGTATAAGAATTACACCCTAAGTTACTTTTTAGTCAGTAGGTAAATTAATCTAGGGGAAACGGCTAAAAGACCGAACCAAAGCGCGACAATGTGTCCCACTTCAAAAAAACTCACTTTTGGAATTTCTAACTGTAAGTTAATCTCTTCGAATCCAATCAAGATTCAGTTCGATTAAAAACATCATATCGGACTTCACCTTGAATACGTACTAAGTTTGATTTTTATTTTCTTCGAATTAGCTCTTCCAAAGTATCTTTGCAAGACCTAAAGGGGCGACTGATGAGGTCGGATTTCTTTGACACTGACTATTGTATATATCCGAGGGGCAGTTCAGACATATCCAGTACCATGCCCACCGAATAGTATAACCAAATGGAACGTGACTCAGCTACTTGTTAGTCATTTCATCTTTTGGGCTTATGAGTTTTTAAACTTAACTCAATCCCATGATCCGACCCGGAAGGCCCACGGTTCATTAAATGAGTATAAATACCCCAACTACTTTCATTCAGTAAGGGTGATAAAAATTTACTACTAGCACACACCTCTATCATCTCTCTACTTCTTACTCATAATATTAAATTCCTGAAACTCTTTCCCAAAACACTCTTTGATGAGAAATAAACCACACCATAATTGACCTTGAAATCCAATATTGTTGAAGAAAGATTGAAGATCTTTCATTGTGGGTTTGGTTTGTTCTTCAAGATATATCTTGTCTTGTTTTGGAAATTCTACGTAATTGTAATATTTCCTTTGTTCAATATGAGCTTGACTTTGTCTACAATACTATGGTGCAGGTTTAACGATTTCAGATAAGATTTTAAGAGACTTTCCTCGTTTCAAATCTAGTTCAAATGTATGATTATCTCGAAAATGCTTAAATGAAGTGCGTAACAGTTTGATAAAGAAAGAGAAAATCTTCTTGATATAGATTTGTCATTTTGGAGACTTTAATTAATCGAGACGACAAACAAACAAGACAAAGGATAAGGAATTAATTAATTCACGAATATACATTATGTATTTTATTTAAAAAAAATTATTACCAGTTTTATTACTTTGTTTTTAAAAGAATTGACAATCAAAATTGAAAAAATAAAATTTTTGTGTTTGTTTTCTCACTTGTTCTGAAGAAAAAGAAACAAAAAAACATTAGCAAATAATAGATATCTGAATATGAATCGAAAACCTTATCAAATGATACTGATCACCGACTTAACCCATTTTAAAGAGGATAATTTTCTTTATTTCTTTTGCATCCGTTACATGCCTGTCATGAAGACCAGTTTTCCACTAAACTTCTCTTATCGATTATTATCACTCGACTAACAACAAATCTCAGCCGCTGGTTGCACTACCAAACCAACTGCAGTTATCCTAACCAAACTGTGGAAAGAGTAGATTAAAAATTGTAATATAGTTTGAAGATGTAAGGCGAAAACTTTAATCCAATTGAAGAGTTTCAATGGGGAAGAAAATAGAAAAAAGAAGAAGAGGAAATAGCTTTTTTTTAATCAGTTTTCGTACATTTTAATATTTATATTAATATATTATTTT
This sequence comes from Limnanthes douglasii subsp. nivea, assembly GCA_036936605.1. NCBI lineage: Eukaryota > Viridiplantae > Streptophyta > Magnoliopsida > Brassicales > Limnanthaceae > Limnanthes > Limnanthes douglasii. Next base: position 216,500,567 of record JAUPFV010000004.1, read on the forward strand.
GTTTTAATTATAAAATAATATTTTTTTAAAACAAAATTAAATCAACCACATAATATTTTTTTAATTGAATAATATTCTTACATCCTCATAAATAATAAATATTAAAATGGGTATAACTAGTCCATCTCGAATCAATCAATTCATTAACTTTTTTATATATATATATATATATATAAAGTTAATAATAAAATAATTTTTAAAAGATAAACAAAATTGAGTCTCATGATGTATTTCATTTCATTAGGAATTGAAGTATGTTGAGGCAGCCAACGGTGTTTGTCAACGACCACGAAATATCCACATCAATTGATTTCACTTGTGCGAAATGAGGAATCTTGCTCCATCGATAGCAGAATAATTATAAATCCAGAATGGAAGATGTTGGACGTGGTCGAAATGTAAATCTTTTAGTCGACGAGGAGATTAAGATGAAACTTTCACCGAACGAAGTTACATTGAATCAACAACCAAATTTCTTTGTAGTCGAAGTCATAATAAGAGAGTATGATTTGCAGCTGTCACCACCAACTAAGATAGATCACCTGTCTCAGCGGTTGAGGAGCAAGCAAGATATTTTATGCAGTTGTAGGAACATCTCCTATCGTAAGCTAATATATATAAGTCTGTCATCCGTACAATCCAAATGAGGGATAGATAAGAAGGATACCATCTTGTCCTATAAATGTTGCATGATATATATGAAAGAAAGGCTCGTGAAAAGAAGAAAGTACGAAAAGAGAAAAAGGAAAATTCTTACTAAGGTTCTGATGATAGGGATCAAAGGCGACAAAAGTACCATATAAACAAAAAAAAGAGTAGGACTTCTTCGTTTAATTATACCGGAAGAGAAATTATAATATCAGAACCGATGATGGAGACAAAAAGAGAAGACTCGATTATTCAGCAAATCAATGATCCAAAAACAATATAAATCATGGGAGAAATATTAAGATATCTCCCATCACCACAAGGATTTATTCCTTCACTAGATGGTTCTCCATGACCAAACTATGTAAAATTTAAATATCGAGGTCAAATTGCTCAACCGGGCATGTCCCAAAATGCAAAAAATGTCATGTCGTGATATCCACCAAACTATGTAAAAAAATGTCACGTCGTGATATCCACCAAACTATGTAAAATTTAAATTTCTAGGTGAGATTGCTCAACTTGGCAACAACAATATAATGTGCCTAGATGGATGCGTGGTTTTTTACCATATCAATCCGGATATGTACAACGAAATCCGTAAAATGAGGTGGATAGACCGAAGGACAAAACTAAAAAAACACATAAAATGGAAAAGGCTAAAGTTCAGTAGGTTTACCCCTTTATGGATGATATATATGACTTCTATGTGGATGAATATCCTCAAGTAAATGACGAGTCCCCACTAGCCTTAGGAATATTGTATCAAGTCATACCACAACATTATGGTAGTAGATAAACCATCCCCATAAAATATAATCTGGAGCGGATCATGGCTACCACATATGCATTTTGTAGTATTTCATGTACACAAATGTATAAGATATCCTATAAATGATAGGGTAGTTGTAATAAGAGAAAACAAAAAAAACAAACAAGTAATGTTATGCAAAATTGATGGATCACAAAGCATAGCAACCAAAAAATGAATGGATCATCTTGGAATATGTAGCTCACCTTATAGAAGGCCCTCGGTTAGTTCAGTCATGAAAAGAAACGATGAAATTATCATGAAAAAAAACGAAAAAATCTGAAGTCTGAAGATTGACATAAACATACGAAGTGATCACAAGTATAAATTTTTAAATTTTATGCAAAATAATCTATATATGTTGTTCTAGAGTACACATGATGTAATAGGAGACCAGACCGAGGTCATATGTTACCAATTTAATATCAACAATAATTTTAGACCGATAATACAAAATTAAGAACTTATTTTAAACAAAACACTAAGACAATTATTGGCAAGATAGACAAATGGACAACCATAAGACATATAAGAGAGTCCTATTATCGAATGTGGACATTAAATCCTGTCTTGATCAAAATAAAAATGGGAGGTGGAGAATGTGCGTAAACTTCATGGACTTAAATAAATCATGATCGAAATATCCATTTCCACTACCAAAAAATTGAAAAGCTTGTAGATGCAACATCAGGCGACAAAATATTATCATTTATGGATGTTTTTCGTATGATATAATTAAATCCAAATGAAAGAAGAGGATCAAGAACACATGACTTTCATCACCAAAAAAATCTACATTAATATAAAGTAATGCCATTTGGTTTAAAAATTACAGGAACAACCGATTAAAGGTCAGTAAACAAAAGATCCACTGTTTTCTTTTATGTCATATCATATTCATCGAAAACCACGTGTCAACTTATCATATCCTTTTAATGTACAGGTTCAAGGAAACACAGCCTATACCTTTTACTTCTTTAAGATATCCGAGAAACAAACATTTAAGTGATCTTGGCCTAAGATAATCTCTATTCACGTGTACATAAGCAACACATCCGAACACTCTCAAATGTTCCAACTTAGTTTTTTTTTAATTTCATGCCTCTTTAGGATAAATAAACTTAAGTGCTATAGATGGACTCATGTTGATGATATATGCAGCCGTTGTCACGATGTTTCCCTAGAATATTTGAATCGTTCCAGCAAGGTTCGATTCATTCTCTTAGCAAGCCTATTCTCTAGTTGGGAAGTCACACATACGCTTTGGTGTCTAGCAATCCCAAGCTTTGCATAATAGCTTATGAACTCATTGTTTACATATTTCAAGCCATTATCAGCCTGAAGTTTCTACCAACGTAAGTGAGTCTTTTTCCTAGAGCATGGTGTCCATGAAATGTGCATACTCCTTCGGGAGAGAACTTAAGATGATTATTTCTTGGTCCTTCTCCTCCACTTTTACACCAAATGCATTCAAATCCAATCATATTTGATTGTAATCATCTAGGTTCATTTGGATCTGTGTGCAACTATCCATGGATATTGTGTAAATTTATTTTTTCAGATTCAATTTGTTTCCCAATGACTTCTCATGTAAATCACCTCTAGCCGATTCCATATCCTAACTCAGTAAGCTCTTCAGATAGCTCTAATAGAATTATATCTCCCATGCGTAAATTTAGCAACAAATAAAGAAAGAGTGAAATAAAACAAAATAGACAAGACTGATTTAATGTGGTGCAGATTATGAAAAAAATCCTACATCTATGGGCAACGAAAACTCTTTTATAAAACAAGTAGGTTGTGTAAATACTTTCCAACCCAAATGGCTCAATCATTGTTTTTTATAAACATGACGTGATTTGAAAAATCTATATTTGATGTTCATCTCTCACCATAATTCTCTTTTAAAAGATCTAGACTTATTTCCCTAACATATTAAATATGTTGCTCACAAATCTAACTCACCACTGAACTTGTATTTAATATATTATACTCTATATAGGTTTAGGGAAAATCTTAATATTGTATTAGATGCTCTAGATTAAAGAAAATTAATCTACATCTCTTATAAACTCTTAATTTCTTTCTATACGAAGTCTTATAAATAAAAAAAACTAATTAATTTAGAGCCCCAATTAATAGGAACTCACGAAAATAGGTAATTCAAATAATATAAAATGTCTAACAAATAGAAATATTCTCTTTGGTTCAACTCTTGTACTTTAGTCAAACATGGTTCGGTCCAACTCACGTCGGATCAGACTTATTCATATCAGCTTTCTTCGGATAAGCTTAATTCAGACCAGCATATATCTCATTAGTTATCGGTTTTAATAGTTTGTCTCAGCCATTAAGATCCAACAGACTTCTCTGGATCAAAGTCACGACTCAAGATTCACGAGAGATTTTTAATAGTTCTTGCATTTATATGTAATCCGTATATCTAACTATGTCCATGTAATCCCTCGATAATATATTTATTGATGATTTACTCCTAGCTTATACCTAACATAGATTTGTTTCACAACCTGCAAAAAATGTTTTTTGAAATCAACACTTTCATTTTGTCTAAAGACCTTTTTCACCAGCCTAGCTTTATACTTCGATAATTCAACTTTCAAAATACTTATATTCCATAATCTTCCTGACCCTCCCCCCCTAATAAAATTCTGTCATTTTAGCTTATTATTACTCTTCGTGTGTGATAACTATTAGATTTAAGAATATATTTTTTGTATTTCAATAGATAAACCATAATATCAACATAGGTGTACCTCTGTGTAGGCTTACTAGGTCTTCGTCCTATATCCCTCACCAACTAATAACTATCAAAATCATCATGTTGCTCTTTAATATTAATATCTTAAAGGTCTGAAATATCAAACTCCTGACCAAAACCAACCCCTGTAATGGTTGAACTTCCTTTATATATTTTAAACCTATACTTAGTCTCAAAACAAATTAAACATAAACATGTTTAGTTTTACTCTCTTATTTAGACTCCATCTCAAGTTTCAACACTATCTCCACCCTTGATAGTTATATCAATATACATCACCTTCTTGAGCTATGGACACTCAACTTCATTTAATACTACATCCATGCTAATTAAAACTTTCTCATTCCCAGGTTGCAAACATTACAAAGTGTACCCGTTTACAGCTTCTTGATATATAATAAAAAGATTGTTAGGGCTTCAACTGAAGCTTGTCATGTTTCACATGTGTATAACCAAAACATTCAAACACTCTCACATATCATATTATTTGTTTCCTTCTATTTCATATCTCGTGTGGACACTTGAACTTCAGGGCCAAAGATTGACTCATGATAATGATGTATGCATTATCTTGGAAGCTTCTTCTTAACTGTTTTGGCCCAAACCAACTGTCAGAAGTATACACCTTACCTTTTCTAGTAAGGTTCAATTCATATTCTCAGCAATACCAATTTTTGAAAATTTCTTTCACAATATTATTTCTAGTATTGTTAAGTTTAGACTGTAACTAATGAATGAATTATTAAAAAATTATAAGCTATTATCATTCATTAACTTCTTTAACATCTTTCTAAACTCATTCACCATCAGTCTTTTCAATTTCTTAAAAGCATTACATGCTTGAACTTTGGTCTTAAAAAATATAACTCATATTTTCCTCCAATAATCATCAATTAGGGACATATATTTCAGGAAACCTCTTATTGTAGGATGTCTTGTAGTTTTTCAAATATTTAAATGGATATATTCAAGCACATCACAACTTATATTGTGTTGGCTATAACTTAATTTTATTACTTTTACAGAGCATATGTTCTTAGTCTTATCATTCGAAGTTAATTTAGGATTTTTTCCCCATAAATATCCTAACATCAGATGTCACATCTTTGTAAAATCATTATATATACTCAGCGGCGGATCCAGGAATCAAACTAGGGGGGCTAAACAAAAAATTTACAAAACTCATTCTACACGATTCTTTGGTCGTAAAATGGTTTCATTATCATTTCTTAAAAAACCATCTACTACTTTAAAGTATTTTAATATATCTAACTATATTATTTGTTACATATGAAAATAATATTTCACAACAAATCTTAATATTTCTTAATATATTATTTTAAAAGATATTTTAAAAATAAAATATAACAAAATCAAATTTATTATATTAATTTTGTTTTATAAATAGATGAAATAAAATTAAATTTGTTATATAAAATATTTTTTAAAAATAAATGAAAATGAAATCAATTTTCTTTTTATAAAAAATATATGGAAGTAAAATCAAATTTTTATTAAAACATAATATATAATATAAATTAATTTTTTAATATATTTTTTAAAAAAACTATATATATATATATATTGTTTATCTGTGCGTAAACATATTCAAAAATAAAATTAATTAATTTATAAATGTAAATCATAATATATTTCTAATTAAAAATATTTTAAAATTATAAATGAATAAATGAAAATTGCTATTTAAAATATACTTTAAAATTATTTTAAAATATATTATTGAAGTAAATACAAATTTGCTAAATGTTATTTATTTATTTAAGGTATTGTTATTCTTTTTCTTCATCTAGTTTAATTTATTTAATTAAAATCTTCATCTTCTATAATCTATCTAATTAAAATCTTCATCTTTCTTTCATGTTTTTTTTCTCCATCTTTTTTAATTTATTTATTTAAAGTCTTTCTTTGATAAAGAATACTCCATTACCTTTTAAATCAAATTAGTAACGTAGAACAATAGAGGAATACACAGATAAGAACAATTCAATTTTAGGAGAGAAATATTAAACTAAATAAAAGCCAAACAATTTATTGAAAAAAATTGAATAAAAAAAAAGAATACTTACAGAATCAACGGAGTTTTATCTATGGTTAAATTACGATGTAGATGCAGAATTTGATTTTAAACCCGCTATTATCCAAGATTTTAATTTAAAACTTTCCTTAAAAATAGTAATTATCCAAGATTTTAATTTAAATTATTCCTTAAAAATAGTCTTTATTTCATATTTTTAAATTAAAATTTTCATTAAAATAATCATTATTTTAGATTTTTAAATTCAAATTTTACTTAAACATATTAGACAAACCTCCAACCCCTACAGACACCTCAAGAACTAATATACCATTAATTTTATTGGCTTTTATAACAACTAGTGAGCCTGACATAATCTTAATTCGATCATATACACCCATGTAGTTATTTCTTTCCTAATCTACCATTCCAAAAGAAAGAATACTACGTTTAGCATGAGGGACATATGTCACATATGTTATCACTATCTCAAATCAAGTATACAACTTGAGTTGAAAGCTCATTATTATTTTTGCAACAGAAGTTTCATCATTTCTTACTACTAACTTACCTACCATCAAACACCTTAAAGTTCTTAAACCAATGTTTGTTGGAAGTCAAGTGGAATGAAGCTTCACAGTCCATAACTCACTTGTTACCTTACCCACAAGTAGAATCTATTATTCAATGAGTATAAAGCATCGAGGATTTGATAAATTTCGTATAATCACATGGTGTTAAAAATAGAATTTGCAAATAATCACCTACTAGTCCGAAATAATTCTAATCGTTTTTCTTTCTTTATTATTTAAATGTCATATTTTTTAAACCATAGCTCCAAAAACATATCCTAAAATACCATTGGTTTTATTTTTTCAAGACGAATAAAAGTACATCTATGAAATATTTTTTAATATTTTTAATGAAAAAGCATCGTTTATTAGTTGCATAAGTACGTCAAAATGTGTTGCGGAAAGAAGAAGAAGATAATTACAGAAATACGGTTTTGGTTGCTAAATAAGTATGATTGTGTGAAAACCAAAATACAAAATTTGGTTGCTAAATAAGTCTGATTGTATGAAAAATAAGTGCGAAACAACTAAGTTTTTTTGTAAATATATGCATTTTTTGTCGTTCGCAAACTTTCAATTAAAAAAAACTAGAGTTGCAGAATGATATGGAAATGTATTGCGAAAATAAGAAAAAAATAATTGCATAAATAAGATTTTGGTTGCTAAGTAAGTCTGATTATGCGAAAAAAACAAAATAGTAAGTTTGGTTGTTAAATAAGTTTGATTGTATGAAAATAAGTGTTAATTTGGTGCGAAACAACTAACTTTTTGTAGTTGCGAAAATATATGTATTTTTTGTCGTCAACAAACTTTTTTTTGTAAAAAAAAATTGAAGTTGGAGAATTACATTCATTTGTGTTGTGAATCAATAAGAAGAAAAAAGTTGCGAAAATAGGATTTTGGTTGTTATATAAGGATGATTGTGTGTAAAAACCAAATACAAACTTGTTTTGTGAAAATAAGTGGTAATTGAGTTTTAAACAACTAAGTTTGTGTATGTGCAAAAATATATGGATTTGTTTTGTGAAAAAACTATAAAAACTGCAGTTGTGGAATTACATGCAATCAGATTATGAAATTAGTCTGGAAAAAAAATTTATTGTTAAGTTGCAGAATTATGTGTACTTTGGTTTTGAAAAAAAAACTCCAATTATATCCCTCATTAATTTGGTTTTGTTTGTCATTAGAAAATAATATATGTATTTTTTATTTTATTTAAATTATAGTTTAAAAGATACGAAATTTTGAATATTAAAATTAACCACTTATACTTTATATGTGTTTTGTGTAAATCAAATATATTGTCAGAAGAATATTATTTACTAGTGTTTTTTCTTCTTTTATTAGCTTAATTCTTAGTCTCCTATATATGTATTTCGAGATTTATAACTTTTTATTGAATACGTTTATTAGTTCGTGAGATCATCCGACAAAATATGCTTGTAAAATAGAACTATCTTTTACGTTTCTAATTTGGTTTCTAAGAATAATAATTAGATAAACATAATGAATTGTCAAATCCGGTGTTGAACATATATTTTAGTTAACGTGCTAAAAGAAAATATTTCAAACAACATATTAACTCGCATGTGAAAATAAACTTAACTCTGTCTTTTTTATAACTTCTTAAATAGAATATTTTTCCTAAGTCTTTTAGATAGATCGGTTTTCCTAACACAATGATGAGTTTAAATTATGTTCAAACTATTATACTCAAAAGTCAAATCTTACGAGGATGTAACCTGATTTTCAGGTAGAAACACAAATATTTAAAATGTTAATAAATTACGAATCTACTCAATACTCATAAAAGCTTAGTGTGAATTTACTTATTCAAGACTAAGACACCACCACCTTTGTAAATTAATATCCATATCTTGAAAATAATCAGATCTTTTAAAATAAATTAAAAATAAGATAATACATGTTTCTTCAAATTTTACTCCAATACTGATTATCACTAAAAAAATTAAATAAACTCTACATTATAGGTGCCAACAAATAACTGAACCTAGAGGAGATCTAGTAAAATATCTAAATGAAATAAAAACCAGTAATACAAAGTTAAATTAAAATCTACACAGGTAAGTATAGACTTTGTGAGAGAAAATAAATAGAATAATACCGGTTTCTTCGTATCCTCCCTAACCTCTAGGAATTTAACCTTAAATTGGATAGGGCAACAACAACGAAATTAATATATAGAAAAAAAAGTTGAACAAACACAAAATGAAATCAAAGATGAAAATCTAAAAAGCACACATAAGTAATTAGGGCGTTAAACTATAGAACTCTATTTTGAAATAATAAATCACTGCTTGATTTTGCTATAAAATATTTATAATATTGATTGAATTATATTTATATATTGATAACAAAAATGCTTGAGCCGTTAAATCTAAATATATAAATAGTACATCATTCATTTTTGGGAATTATCATTTTATATATTTTAATATTGAAAACAAATATTTTAATAATCTAATGAGTTATAAATTGAAAAAAAAAACTAACTTAAATTTTAAATAGAGTCAATCCAAACTTTAAATAAACATTAAGTACACTAATATGTTTAGGATTTTTATATCCTCCGAATTCTATAAAATCTTTAATAAGATATTCGTTCTTTATAATTTTAATAAAAAGTAGTGACTAAATTCTTATGTTTTAATAAATATTTAATTATATAACTTTTTTTTAGTTTTGTAAAATTAAAAAAATAAAAATAAAAATTTATTATCAAAATTTTAATAATTGTTTTGACTCATATAGTTAATCAATTTTTAAAAAATATATTTTTAGTATTTTATACTTTTTATGAGATATAATTTAGTATTTTTTATTTTTTTAATTTAATAAAATTTACACTCCCTTATTTTTGTACAGTACATAAATAAAGTTCAAGTCCAAATCTATTGACTTTTGTCCATTTTCTCATATGATATCAAACTAAACAAATATAAACTACAACTAATAAAAAAAGCCTCAGTATAATACCATCGCATCGATGGAAATACAGATCTAGATTCTTTTGGCAAAGATAAGTAAACTAAAACCTGCAATTTGTACGTATAATGTTTCAAATTAAAAAAAATAACAAAAATATTATGAGATGAACATTTACCGCAGATCCAGTAGCATTGAGATTTGTTTGCTAATTTGTGTTGCTATTTTTGCAAAGTTTGGTTGACTGCTATTAATTAGCACGATAAAGAAAATATTTCAATGATGCTCGTAAAAGAATAAATAAACGGTAAAAATTGTTCCCGTACCTTAAGAGTTGAGAGCATCCAAATCGAAGAACTGAAAATTGAGAGACGGAGCTGAAAAACAAAATGAGAAAATGAAGATAATAAAATAATGAAGATGAAGTTAGATTTTATAGAATAATACACTAAACAGGTGTGAAATTTATGTTAAAAAAACTATATTTAAGACGTGTTAATGCCCAATGTCTACATGAGTTGAAAAATTAAACGACACGTGTATACTATGCGTAAGGACTAAACCGATAAATATATAAAACAATCGATAACCTATAAAATATAAAAAAAAGCAGATACATAAATAAAAATAAAAGTATAATAATCTATAAAATATAAAAAGAAACTCACGTATGAATAAAAATAAGGGTATAATAGTAAAACACATGTTTACTATTCATAAACACAGTAAAACTGTGTTTTATATAATTTTTATAAAAGGAACGCTATTTCTAGACTAGTGTTGGATATAGTTGTAACACATAATATCGATGAATTTCAGTCGAACTATATGCTATAGCTTGATTTTTGTCTATCCGAGTGTAAAATTTTCTAATTTACATACTTATCCGCTGAAACAGACACCTACGCTTTGTGTGGTTTTATGTTAACCCGTCAAAACATAAAAAATTGGTTTCATAACTTTTACCGGTAAAAAAAAAGGTGTAAAAACTATTTTTTAAATAAAATTAAGTATTTTTCTATGTTTTTAAAACATGTTTTTATTTTTTTATCATTAATTTAACTTCAAATTTATGTTTTTATGACATTCTATCTTAATTTCTTCATATTCTTTACGAACTATATTTATGAACTCTTAAGCTCAAACAAAAAAACTCAAAATATTTTAAACTTAAACCTTTTAGAAAAAGAAAACAATAAATTAAACACCGGAAAATATAACCCAAACCACTAACAAGACCTATTAATCTTGAGTTTTGGACTTTCGTCTATTTAATTTTTTGTTACATGCATCTTATCCTTTTGTTAGTTTCTGATATATAACCTTACTTCGTCATTGTAATGAATATATACTATCAATAAAGTATAAATTTATCGTAATGACAACTTGCTTCATGAGAATTGCGGTGAGAATATTGTTTTTAACGTATTGAAAGAAGTTAAATAAATTACTTAGAGAAATCGGTTGTGAATCACATGTGATTGAAGAAATGCCTTTATGATTTCAAGTTGAGAGAAGGTGTGTCCATAACTGAACATCTTGATAATTTTAAGTCAATTATCATGGATTTGAAGAATACCGAGATCAAAATCGATTATGAAGATAAAGCCTTATTTGTTTTGAGATATTTACAAAATCCATTTGAGAATCTCATAGATATCATCATGTATGGTAAAGAAAGAAATCTTCGACGGATGTCAAAAGGATGTTGAAATAAAAAACGTTTAGATGACTGCGGCTGATCAATCAGATGGAAGAGGAATGTCTTATGCATTAGAAGTTTTTCAAAGAAGAAGAATTGGAGGTGATCCAAGTCAAGAGCCAATAGCCTAAACTGTTATGAATGCGGTGAGCAAGTCATTACAAGTCAGACTACACGAAGTTGAAAGGTAAGAAGGGAAACCAAAATAAAAGTGGTTCAAACCTGTTATAAGGCATAAATGATTATAATAATAGTGCAACGGTACATGAGATGTGTTGTTTGTGAGTTCAAATTGTGGGAAAACACTTGGGTACTTGATACCGGAAACTACATACAACATATGTCAATTCAGAAGTGATTTTATATTTTACAAAACAATGCAAAGAATAATATATTTGGGGACAATCATTCGTTGTCTATTAGTAGTATTGGTGACATTGGGATCAGAATGTTTGATAATGTTTTTAGAATCGTGATTTGTTGGCATGTTCTTGGCTTAAAGAGGAACCTGATATATTTTTGGATGCTAGACTTACGTGGTCATAAGTATCGTGCATAAGATGATGTAATACATATAACAAAAGGCTCGATGATGTGTATGAAATGTACTTCACTGAAGGGGTAATATATTTTCTAAGGTTGTTAACATAATCAATGAGTAACAACCAAAGTTGGCGCGATCATAATCAATTGTGGCACTGGTGCATCGGTCACAAAAGTGAAACATAATTGGTTGTTTTGGAGAACATAGATTTTTTAATCAGTTTAAACAAAATTCATTAGGATTTTGTGAATATTCTTGGTTTGACAAAAAAAGGAGAGTGAAATTAAGCAAGTCGGCTGTAAAAAAATACTAAATGGCTGTAAAAAAAAGGTGTAAAACTATTTTTTTAAATAAAATTAAGTATTTTTCTATGTTTTTAAAACATGTTTTTATTTTTTTATCATTAATTTAACTTCAAATTTATGTTTTTATGACATTCTATCTTAATTTCTTCATATTCTTTACGAACTATATTTATGAACTCTTAAGCTCAAACCAAAAAAACTCAAAATATTTTAAACTTAAACCTTTTAGAAAAAGAAAAAAATAAATTAAACACCGGAAAATATAACCCAAACCACTAACAAGACCTATTAATCTTGAGTTTTGGACTTTCGTCTATTTAATTTTTTGTTACATGCATCTTATCCTTTTGTTAGTTTCTGATATATAACCTTACTTCGTCATTGTAATGAATATATACTATCAATAAAGTATAAATTTATCGTAATGACAACTTGCTTCATGAGAATTGCGGTGAGAATATTGTTTTTAACGTATTGAAAGAAGTTAAATAAATTACTTAGAGAAATCGGTTGTGAATCACATGTGATTGAAGAAATGCCTTTATGATTTCAAGTTGAGAGAAGGTGTGTCCATAACTGAACATCTTGATAATTTTAAGTCAATTATCATGGATTTGAAGAATACCGAGATCAAAATCGATTATGAAGATAAAGCCTTATTTGTTTTGAGATATTTACAAAATTCATTTGAGAATCTCATAGATATCATCATGTATGGTAAAGAAAGAAATCTTCGACGGACGTCAAAAGGATGTTGAAATCAAAAACGTTTAGACGACTGCGGCTGATCAATCAGATGGAAGAGGAATGTCTTATGCATTAGAAGTTTTTCAAAGAAGAAGAATTGGAGGTGATCCAAGTCAAGAGCCAATAGCCTAAACTGTTATGAATGCGGTGAGCAAGTCATTACAAGTCAGACTACACGAAGTTGAAAGGTAAGAAGGGAAACCAAAATAAAAGTGTTGCAAACCTGTTATAAGGCATAAATGATTATAATAATAGTGCAACGGTACATGAGATGTGTTGTTTGTGAGTTCAAATTGTGGGAAAACACTTGGGTACTTGATACCGGAAACTACATACAACATATGTCAATTCAGAAGTGATTTTATATTTTACAAAACAATGCAAAGAATAATATATTTAGGGACAATCATTCGTTGTCTATTAGTAGTATTGGTGACATTGGGATCAGAATGTTTGATAATGTTTTTAGAATCGTGATTTGTTGGCATGTTCTTGGCTTAAAGAGGAACCTGATATATTTTTGGATGTTAGACTTATGTGGTCATAAGTATCGTGCATAAGATGATGTAATACATATAACAAAAGGCTCGATGATGTGTATGAAATATACTTCACTGAAGGGGTAATATATTTTCTAAGGTTGTTAACATAATCAATGAGTAACAACCAAAGTTGGCGCGATCATAATCAATTGTGGCACTGGTGCATCGGTCACAAAAGTGAAACATAATTGGTTGTTTTGGAGAACATAGATTTTTTAATCAGTTTAAACAAAATTCATTAGGATTTTGTGAATATTCTTGGTTTGACAAAAAAAGGAGAGTGAAATTAAGCAAGTCGGCTGTAAAAAAATACTAAATGGATAGTTGATAACATTCATTCAAACTTTTGGAGCCCAAGCAAAACTTCATCTAAGAATGAAGTTATATACTATATGAGTCTGATCGATGATTAATTAGAGGTGGTGTGGGTTTATATTCTAAAAACAAAATATGAGGCATATTCAACTTTCTTTGAAATAGAAGGCGATGATCGAAAAACACAGACAAAGAAATCAGACGTCTTATTATATAGAATGGCTTAGCATTTTGCAGTCATGAGTTCAATGAGTTCTGCAATTCTGCGGGAATAGTGGGTCATCCACCTCTAGAACACCACAACAAAATAGGTTATGAAAAGAATAAAGAAAATGTTTTGTGACAAGACACAAAGCATGATCTCTCATTTTGGGGTGGTAAAGGATTTTGAGGCCGAAGTTATTAATACGACGTGTTACTTGGTGAATTGGTCTTCATCAATGACTAATGATTTTAAGATTCATTTGAGATTTTGTCTGGGGAGTGATTAGGAATAATTGAGTGTGTTCATTTTTTTTTGTGTACACTTAAGCCAATGAAAAATAGGTGCATATTTCTAGGATATGCTACTGTAATGAGAAGATTTAGGTTATACTGAAAAAAAGTCTCTGGATTTTTTAATGAGCAAAAAAGACGCGTCTTTTAACTAGTCTGCTTTGCTAAAAATTTAGAAAGATGTAGGAGAGATGGCCAACTCATAATTGCTTATGAGTAAACAAGTGGAACTTAAAGGATAATCAATTCCTAGTAGATCCAGGAATTTGATTTTTTTAGGTGAATCTGAACTTAGGAGGTGAAGTGTCAGCATCAAATAATAGTGATGATGACGCGTTTAAAGTAGAGTAACAACCTTCTAGCCTAGCTTCAAGTGAGGAAAAAAGATAGATTAAATCACCAAAAAGGTTCGTGAATTTAGTGTCATATACTCTATCAGTTACGGAAGAAGTTGAGATACAGGAACCTAAGAGCTATAAGGAAGCTATAGTGAGTTCAGAAGTAGATTAGTGGATCGATTATATGGAAGATGAGATTGTATTTCTTCATAATAAACGAGCATGGAAGCTTCTTGATTTTCCTAAATGACATAAGTTAGTAGTCTGCAAATGGATATTCAAGAAAAAAAAGGTTACCCAAGGGTGAGACACCTCAATTCAAGACAAGGCTGATTGCTAAGAGTATTACTCAAAGGTAATAAATGAATTTTAATTAATTTTTTAATCTAGTGGTGAAACACTATTTAATTCATGTTTTGTTAGACATAGTAGTTTTACAAGTCTTAGAGCTTGAAGAATTAGATGTGAAGATTACATTTCTACTTGGTGAATTAGAGGAACTATAAGAGACAACTAGAAGGATTTATCCATCTTAAAATAGATGATAATGTTTATCTGCTGAATAAGTCATTGTATGGTTGAAACAACCACCTAGGAAATGGTCCTACACTCCCTTTTCGATGAATAGTTAATTTTGCGTGATCGACGTCTTTAATAGTTGTCTGGATTATAATGAGCATCTAACTCTACATCTTCTTCACTGGAGTCCTTTTCTTTTTCTAATTTTGGGATGATAATCAGATTTTAACCAGAGGGGTTATTACTACTTCTTTATGAAATCTTAATTCTTCGATCTCCCTTCACAAATGGTAATGTTCTTTTTGTATGAGAAATTGATCGTGTTTTTTGTCGGTCATATGTAGTTTTTTACCATACCCTTATCTGATAATGATTTCCTTATTCATACGTTGGTATATTCCAAAGATAAATTTAGACACCTGAGGTTTTAGATGTTATTCGGGTAACTCCGTAGGCTCTGGATGTGGTCGTCACTGGTAGGGTCAAAGATTTTGGAATGTATTTAAGTAATAACAGACGAAATAACTGAATTTCAGATGAGATGTAGAAAAAAAATTGAGCTCCTTAAGAAATGTTTTAGAGCGAGAAATTATGACATGTTAAGTAAGAATTATGTACCCAATGGGCGTTAATGGTATATAAACTCATTTTGGTAACGAAGCTCAAATACACACAAAGCTCAATCGTATGTAAAATATCCCTAATTCTTATATAGTATTTTATCATAATATAAAATACATTTTAGCTTAATAACCCATTTATCCAATTTTCCCTTCAGATAATTCAGTTATCATCATCCTTCATCATGTCTTTCATACACTATCAAAAAATTTAAACTCCAAAAAAGAATCAATTATTATATATGAATAAATAGTCGTTGCTCATTAAAAACTTTATTCTCACACCAGCCGCAACATCCTAAAAATTGGGAGAAAAATATGGATCTGTAACCAACAAATCCTACAACATCTCAAAACCACTGACTTCACCTTCCATGCGGATCATTATACTCTGCATGCTTAATGCATCAACAATATGATCGAAAATGAGAAATATTGTTTAAACGCTGCCCAACAAGCATGAAATACATATAGCTTGTCAAGACTTTGTAAATGTTTCAAAGTATCACCATGAGTGTCGAGGACAAAGTCATTACAAAAGAGGTAAGAACTCCAATATTTTAATATTTGGACCACGACATAGAATTCCCCATCATAGGTATTGTAGTTGAGCTTGGCGTCATTCAACTTCTTACTGAAATAGGCCACATGTTGTCCTCTATGACTCAGAACAAACCCAATACCCAAACCAAAAGAATTATAATGAAATTCAAACCTTGTCGGAATATCTCGTAAAACTAGTATATACGTGGTAGTCAAACTTATATTAATCTCCTCAAATAATGAGCTTGTGTCAAAAGCCATTGAAACGTGTTTCCCATCATACAGTCAATGATGGGGCTATGATGGTGCTGGAATTATCAATGAATCAGAGATAAAATAAAACCAGCCCATGAAAAGAATGGATTTCAGTAGTCGACGTTAGTAGTAGCCAACCACGCATTGCTGCCACCTTGTATTCATCAATAGACAAAGCCTTTTGAAACAAAAAAATCCAATGAAGAATATTTAGTGATCTCTCCATAACTTTTCGCACCTCAATACCAATAAAACTTCACGCATATGTTAGTATTATTTATCAAAATATCATCAAAATAAACAATAAAAAATTCAACAATAAAAGGACTAAAAATATTGTTCATAACTCGCATAAAAGTACACTTTAAATTGGAAAGCCCAAAAGGTATTGTCATTAATTGAAACAAAACTTCCCATGTTTTAAAACCTGTTTTCCACTCATCACTCATTCGAATGCAAATACGGTGATATTTAATATTTATATACAGCTTTATGAACACCTTAACGCCACTCAATTGGTCGAACAAATCATCAAGACAAGGAATAGAAAATGATACTTGACTATGATTTTATTGATGCATTACCTCACTGCATTTTTTTAACAAGGCAAGCTTGTATGGGTTGGGATGAACTTCCGTCGGTAAAGCTAATTTCTGAACGACCTCTTCAGAGATGACATTTTTAGAGCTACCCAAATCACTCAATTTGCAAACATGTCCTCCCAGTATTGCACGCGAATTGAAAGATGTTGTTCCTAAGTCAATCGTCATTATCATCCTTAATTTGAGGCATAAAACAAACACGTCGAAGTACCAAGATATCATCAATTTATATAAATGAATTATTTATCCTTAGTATTCCCCTCTATGTACTCATCATACCGCGGGTCACATTTTTCCTCCAATTGAGAATCAATAACTTCAACAGAAGTTGGTACAGTAGTTTGAACTGCTGGAATTAAACTTGGAAACGCCTTACTAGGAGGCGCCACAGGAGATAACCTAGCATTATCTCCTCCCTATGACCTCCTAAGCAATGATTTCTCAAGATGCAAAACACACAGATGGGTCCATAGACATTAACGGATCAAACATGTTGAAGTAATCATGAAAATGTTGTTTTAGCCCCCTTATATACCGAGATATTAACTTTAGGTGCCTCACAAATCGACCCAATTTTTAGTTTATAATATTCACCATTATACTTATCAATAAATTTTGACCCTCGTTTTAAAATTTGAAATTAGTGTACTCAATCTGTGTATAATTGAATGGTAAAAACGCAGCCCTAAGATGGTTGAATAATTTATCTCATGTGGATACTTTTGATTTACCTTGTCTCAAGCGCGTCTGCTTGAGCTTTTGCGAACACAACACAACCCTTTTGCGAAACTTGGTTGCGACTAAATAGACTATTTTGTCATACAGGACATCTTTGAAATCTAAGATTACTTTCACATATGCAATCCAATCTAAAATCTCCTCCGATTGAAAGACCTCCATAAAATTCTCGAATCTCCAGTCTGAACCCTGATTCGTGTTGGTTTTTGGTATTATGATTATCATCGCGATCTAGATGATATTAAAGAAATCAAGTCGCATCGATGTCGTTGAGTCAAACGTCCCCTGCCAGACTCCCTCATTGGAGAAAATATATTCTTATCATGGCCGTAGTAGGTTTCGGGTATACTCTGACGGGTTACTAGGGCCTGAAGCTCGAAATATTGTGGTTATCAATCTCTGAATCACTTGGCTCATCTTAGTATTCTTAATTTCTATCGACCCCAAAAGTTGCTCGTTTTCCCGGACCTATCGCTCATACGCTTCGATTCGTCGTTCGTCCGCTTCTGAATGCCTGTTTTTAAGATCTTCCCAACAATAGATTTCAGCGATTGAAGTTGTACTCTTGCCTCATTAACCTTTGGGATGCATCACTCCTCTATATACGTAGCAGGAACTTGGTTCTGATACCAAATTGATGCAATTTTCCTTCAAGTAAAAATAATGGATAGTATACCATAAACTCTATGAATTCAAGAACTAGAATCTTTAATAAACAAATTGGTGTGTGATTTTTAATTTCAAAAACAACTGATCGTCAAAATAGGGTTAAAAGAGTCAGAACAGGGTTAAGAGTGTCTTAAATATGAATTATTTAAAAATCCTAAACAAAAATATGACACCAAAGTAAAAATCTCAAAATATAATCCAGTCACATCCGAAAATAAATAGAATTGATTTTCTAATAGATCAGCAAATTATTAAAAAATAAATTAGTAAAAACAATCAAACAATAATTAATTTTGGATCCTAAATAATAGGTTTTATGGTCCAAACTTTATGACAGTGCCAACCACGTCCATATCACGTCCTAACAGTGGATGGGTTTATAAAAATCTTCGATTTGAATACCCGCTTTACCCAACACCGATATTCGGTTAAAAAACAAGATATGCTTGTGTTTGTTCGGTTTCACTTGTGGGTCTAGACCACTTGTGGGTCTAGACCACTTGTGGGTCTAGCTCACTTCATATGTTTCTGGACATGACATCAGTCTAGCTCACTTCATATATATATATATATATATATGTTTTCAGAGATTGTGTACAAAGCTAGCGTAGCTGAGCTCACTTCATATATATATATATATATATGTTTTCAGAGATTGTGTACAAAGCTAGCGTAGCTGAGCTCACTTCATATATATATATATATATATGTTTTCAAAGATTGTGTACAAATCTAGCGTAGCTGCTCCACCTGTACCACTGACTGCTGAAGTACGTATATGTTACAGGGTTCTTTCAGAAGAAATACAAGTGATCGTTCGTTTAAACCACACGTTGGACAAGGTACTAATCTAATGATCATTCTCTCTATAGTTTTGTACTATAAAACTTTACCAGACTTCTAACTTTTGGAGTTCAATCTTAAAGTATTGAACATATTTTATTTTTAAATCAATAATTTCGATTACAAAACCAAGGCAACCTAAAATTCATACATTAAAAAATGTAATAGCTCGAAACAAACTTCAACGTCTTATAAAATAACTTATTAGAGCGCACACATCGCGATAATACATAAAGTTTAGAGAAATCCAAAAATAAAAACAAGCCCCTCTCCAAGTATTGGGGATTATTGGAAATAAAAGAACATTATGTTGAATAACATCGTTTTTAAACAAGGCGGCGGCATAAAGTAACACCATCACCAATAGAAAGTTGTGAAACCTCCACTCTAGGATCAGAAGCCAATCGAACATTCAATTCCTTAATGCAGCGTGTAGCTTCTCTAAGCGGTTCGTGAACATCTTCAATTTTGTTAGTCACATGGCCGAACCATAACGTGTTGTCGTACGCTATAACACCTCCGATTTTAACTAGTTTCAGTAAAAGATCGTGGTAATGAATGTAATTGTCTTTATCGGCATCCACAAATGCAAAGTCGAATTGTTCATAAGGCTCTTTCTACATTGTCACAATGATTTATTGATAATATATATCAGATTCACACATAGAGTTTCAAACGTGAACATGAGAGCTAAGATATTAACTTACAGTTTCGGACATTTTGGTTAAGACAGAAAGAGCATCTGACTCTATAAAGTTGATCTTATGTTCCACGCCAGCTTTTTGAATAAACGGCAATCCGAGTTCAAATCTTTCACGACTTATGTCTATGGCCGTGATCTACCGTCACAAAAAATTTAAAAACAAAACATAATGTTTTAATCTTAGAAAATAAAACTCGAAAAGTAAAATAAGTTAATGGTAGACACCTAACCTGGCCATCATCAGGCAACGCAAGAGCAGTAGACAGTAAAGAGTAGCCAGTGAAGACCCCAAGCTCTATTGTTCTTTTGGCATTCATTAGTTTCAGTAACATTGATATGAACTGCCCTTCATCTACTGGTACACTCATTTCGCTTCTGCAGTACAAAGATTCAAAAAAATTCGTATACCTGAGTTTACTTACATATTAGTTAACTTGAGTATCTGAATACTAACGTTAATCGGGTTGGTCAATAATATAGTATAGAAGCTTAAAAATAAATTACTTACAAGTTTTTATATGTATCTTGTGTGGCTTCTCTGAGCTCTCTAAGCTGGTCATGTTCTCTATGATAGGCAAGATCATAGATGTACTGCAAATAAATCAGATAATAAATTAAGATCAGCAAACTTATTTACAAATGAAACTAAGTTAAGTTACCTTTTTTAGAGCATCAGTCTTGAGAATACAACTTTCTGGTATGGTAGCCATATGCACTGAGTTCTGTCTAATACAATTGTTGTGTGAGTAAAGTGAAAGAAGGCAATGGTCTTTAAATAATGTTACATTACTCTTTAAATCTGTACGATATTATTTTATTATTGTTACTTATCAATTATTGTATAGCTAAACAATTATATAAGAGGATAGGAAAAGTAGGTTGGAAAAGAGTTTAGATTTAGAAATAGATCCAATATATAACCGGATAACTATCTATAGATAGAGCTGTTATCGGTCCGGTTTGGTTCGGATTTTGACAAAACCGGACCGAACCACTAACCTTGTCGGTTCGGTCGATTCTCTAAATTGGAACCAAACCGAAATCGTTAAAAATGGGTTCGGTCCGGTCCGGTTCGCCGGACCGATAATAAAAAAATTTAACTATTAAAAGGCTAAAATTTGGAATGGACAATACGGTTATTTTTCAAAGCCTTTTGAGATATTTAGTGTGGTTTGTGTTCATTTATATAGTTTTAGGGGTTTTGTTTCCTGTTTAACCTAACCTGGTATTCAATGCAAACTCCTTCGAATTTGATTTGGATAAAATTGATTTGGATAAAATTAATAGATACGTCTTTATCTTTTGTTACCTTTAAAACTACAAAACAATATAAATTTTTATTATCCACATTCATGGAAGTAATCGATATATAACAATATAATTTAATTTTGACTTAAAAAATAATCATCATAGTATATCAAATATTCAGACGAGGTAAGGCTCGTTTCTGTTTGTTTGTCTATTCTTATATAAATACTTCTGTTATATATATATATAAATAATATGTTTATATATATATATATATAAATTAGTTTTTTTATGGATCGGTTCCTAATCACTTTATATATATAAATAATATGTTTATATATATATATAAATTAGTTTTTTTATGGATCAGTTCCTAATCGTTTTATCGGTTCGGTTCCTTACCGTATATATATATAAATAATATGTTTATATATATAAATTAGTTTTTTTATGGATCGGTTTCTAATCGGTTTATCGGTTCGGTTCCTTACCGGTTTTACTATTTTGGTTTTTTATCGGTTTCGGTTTTTAAAATGGAACCACGAACCGGATTGTTAAGATTCAGTCCGGTTCTCGGTCCGGTCCTTACCGATTCGGTTCCGGTCCGGTTCTCGGTTCTGAGGAACCATTAACAGCCCTATCTATAGATAGTGAAGGAGATATCCAAAGATATTAAATGGGTAAGGACGAGACTCACTTCTTGGGATAATAAACAGGGTTCCAAATGACAAAACTCGATAAGATTTTTTTTTCGTTAAACCTTTGGGGCTTTTATTGATAAAAGAAAAAGATATAGGGATAAAAAACAAAAGTAAGGTCTAAAACGAACAGAGAATTCAAATTTTCAAGTATCTTCAACACAACTTCGTCTTCTTTAACAACCAAGCAGCCATTAACCAAACAAAAAACCAACTCTCAGAAACCCTAATGTGAAATCCTCAAGTACCCAATTCCGACACTTTCAAGAAACATAATTGCTCTCAAATTATTTGGGGTTGTGTTGTTTCAGAAATCGATATCACATCTAATCTTCAACGTATGCTTCGCAACACCATGAGCCAGCTCGTTTTGCTCGCGAAAGATATGCTTTATAGTCATCTAAGGAGATATTAAACTTCTGCAGTATCCAATCATAGGATCGAGGTACCATATCGATCTTCCTTTGCTAATTAAATAAATGAGAATGCTAGAATCGACTTCGATATCCACACAAGTTAGATTCAAAGTCTTGCACATAATTAAGAAGTCCATTAGGGCTCTCGCTTCTGCGATAATAGTCAAATTATTCCAATAGAGCCTCTCATAGACTTTGATAATGGTACCTTCGTGATACCTGGCTACTCCACCACCACTCGACTCCCCAGAATGTATCGATGCCCCATCAGTATTGATCTTATAGCGATTCAGCATGGGAGCAAGCCATTTCAACGAAATAGGAATCGCCAGTTTCTTAAGTCTGATATTGCAGCCCAGTAAGCTAGCTTTCTCGAAATCTCTTCCCCTGTGCTTCCTTTTGATTAGGTTGGCATTGTTAAGAGCAGTTAGAATGTAGAGAACATGGTTAATGAGATTTGCAGACGTTGAATGAATATCCTGATGCTTTTTCATGTTCCTAGCTCTCCATATAACCCACAGTACAATAGCAGGAAAGATAGATCGAATGCTACAATCTTTCTCAGATGACCAATACCAGGTTCGAGTCATATACTGGATGGTCATGATTCTGAATATTTTAATGCCAAGTATTGCACTGAAGTAATTCCAAACAGACCAGGCTTCTTTACAATGCACCATAACATGATTTGTACTTTCTTCACTTTCACATAATTGACATCGAGAGGCCAAAATCATCTTTCTTCTTTGCAGGTTTACATCAGTTGGGATCCAGTTTTTCAAAGTCCTCCAAAAGATAAAGGAGTATTTTTTAGGTATAACATTGTTCCAACGTTTCTTATAAAGATTGGATTCATTTCCATGCTTTCTGATTTCATTCCAGGTTTTGCTTGTATTGAATTTCCCATCAGGTGACAAAACCCACATAATTTTGTCAGGATTGCTACTATGATTGAACTTAGTGATTTCATCCACCACAATAGAAGGAACATCAGCTTTAAGCCTGTTTAGGTCCCAATTTCCGTTGCTCTGAAAGTTGTTAATTCTTACACTAGTATACCATTGTCTGTCATCACCACGATTGAAGTGAATAAGAGTTTTACCAGTGCACCATCTGTCTAGGTAGAAGTCAGACTCACCATTCCCAAGAACCCAGAAAATGTAACTATCAGCAATGTCCCTTATATTCACAAGTCTAGCCCAAGTTTTAGACTTTTTGTTAGGCACAGTGGCAACAATAGGATGCCCTTTCTTACAGAAAATTGAGAAGATGAGATTAGACCAAAGGCTCTTGTGGTTCCTGAAGTTAAACCATAATTTGTGAGAAAAGACATATTGTAAGTCTTCGATACTTATCACATTTAGACCACCTTCTACATATGGTCTCCAGATTTTGTTCCATGACGACTAATTTATTGTATTAGTCTCACTTTTATTGCCCCACAGAAACTTATTGAACAAGTTTTCAACTCTTTTAACAACTGCCTTAGGGAGAATCATACTTTGAATATGATATAAAGGAAGAGCCGAAAGGACACACTATACTAGATAAGTCTCCCACCAAACGACAGAGTGCAGTTGTCCCATTCAAATATCATATCTCTAACTTTTGATAACAGGTTATCAAAATGTCTTATTCTCCTTTATTGCTGATAGTTACACCAAGGTAGTTGAAAGGAATCACACTATGCTTCATTTCAAGACTCCTTTCAACAATACTTTTCTTATGTTGTGTCATGTTTCCAGGAACAATAAGCTTAGATTTCATCTTATTAATCATCTGCCCAGAGCAATCTTGATAGTGAACTAGAAAATCAGAAACTTTCAAGATAGAAGAGGAAGAGCTATTGCAGAAAATAGTGAAATCATCTGCAAACGCCAAACAAGGTATGGCCAAATTCTCTCTAGATTTATATCTAATCTCATTGTAGTTATCATTAATTCTTTTGAAACCCTGAATCAAATACTCCTCAGCCAAAATGAACAAGCTAGGGGATAGGGGTCCCCCTGTCTAAGGCCTTGGTTAGCCTTGAAAAAACCCTTGATAGCACTATTAGTTAGCAAAGAGAAATGGTTATCCCGAGTATTTCGTTTAATATAGTTAATGAACAAAGAACTGAACCCAAAATCTTTGAGAATTTCAAAGAGAAACTTGTGAGAAAGCTTGTCAAAGGCTTTCTCCATATCCAGCTTAAGAATGATGTTGTTGCTGTCTTTCCTTTTTAGATTAACATCACAACAAAGCTCTTGCATGATAAGGATATTTTCATGGATTTTCCTGTCAGTCACAAAGGCTCCATGCTCCTCAGAAATCAGCTTGAGAAGGATCAAGGCAAGTCTTTTATTCATTATCTTTGAACAAATTGTGTTGAATAACGTTGTAAGACTGATTAGACGAAACTATTTCCAGGTATTTGGAGAGTTGACCTTAGGAATAAGGCAAATTACAGAAGACAACACACCAATAGGAATCTTGCTACCTTTAAAAACTTCCTTAACAACAGCACAAAGATCCACAACAATAATGTCCCAACAATCTTTATAAAACATCCCATTGAAGACATCGGGACCAACAGCCTTGTTGGGATGGAGAGCACTCACAATTCTATGAACTTTATCATCATGAGGAATGGCAGTTAACATATCATTATCTTCATCTGATACCAGCTTGGGGATGATATTAGTAAGTCTCTCAACATCATAATCACTATCATTTGTATTGTTATTTAACAAGCTTTGAAAATAGGTAATTGCTGAATTTGATATAGATTAACGATCCTCCAACCAAGTTCCCTCACCCTTGATTCTGTAAATGATGTTCCTTTTAGCCCTTTTTCCTAACCAAAATGTGAAAGAATTTTTTGTTTTTATCAATGTCCTTTATCCAACCAGTGTGAGTCTTTTGCTCCCAAAAAACACTTTTCCCTAACCAGCAATTCAAGATGGTCCTCGTTAGCCTTATCCAACATAGCCTTATCAGTATAATCCTTAGTGGCCTGCTACTTAGATCCCATGAAAGTAATTTTATCTTCAATTTGCTTTATGGCATCAAATATATTCCCAAAGTCTTTCCTGTTCCAAACCTTCAAATCATCTTTTAGCCTTTTCAACTTCCACTAAAACCTTTGCAAAGGATTTCCATAAGCAGTTTTGACCAACTTTCACAGTATCATTAAACCCATGGTGCCTAGTCCACATATTTAGGAATTTAAACGAAGGCTTAATAATATCATGATTAGAAGATATAGTAACGCAAATTGGAGCATGATCAGAGCATGTCTTAGCCATGTGGACTACCCTAGTGTTATCAAATTAATTCATCCATGTGGTGTTATAAAGAACTCTATTCAACCTTTTCCATTTCCTTCCATTCGTCCATGTGTATTTTGAGCTCAAAAACCCACCATCAATTAAGTTGCAGCCACGAATAAAGTCACCAAAGTTATCCATGCTATCCAGGAAGACTTTAGTACATGAAAGTTGCTCTTCAAGATTGAGAGTAGTGTTAAATTCTCTAACCAGGACCCATTCAGAAATATCTTCATTATTGACCCTCCTTAAGGAATCCCATTGCATAAGACTTTGAACTCTGGTACACTTGGCATAAACAACAGTTAGTTTAAACAGTTTGTTCAAATTAGGATAGCTTACCTTGACAGTCACTTGCGGATCTTCATTGCAAAGGACCTCAACCTTGTAATCCTTACCCCATATCAACCAGATTTTCTTGTTAATGTTGTTTAGATAATGCCCAAATCCAAGCTTCTTTGCCACAGTAGCCAACTTAGAGTCATCAATCATAGGCTCATGTATAACTATGAAAGTAGGATCTTCAGACCTTTTCAAGGACCTGAGTCTCTTCAACGTCTTCTTGTTCCCCAGATCTCTAACATTCCAGTTCAAAAGTTTTATTGTCATTTGGAAGATTTCTGTTTATGAACCTTTTTAAGTTGCAATAGTTTGGTAGAGGAAGGGCCTATCCAATTTCCACTTTTCTTGATTTTCTTATGTTGCATCTTATTGTTATGATCTTTTGTATGGGAGCGTGGTAGGCTGCCAGTAGTATCCTTTGACGGAGAATTTAGTTGATGTTTGACCTCATCTTTTTCAGAATTAAATAAAGATCTTCTTTCAAGAATACACAGGGCTTCAATCATTTCAGGCGGTTCTACATTGTCAATCATGTCTGATAGACCATTAGAGGAGTCTTCGTCTTCAAAAATAGGATCCTTGTCATCAACTGTAACATTCTGTAACTCATTATCATCCAGTAAAGGCGATTTAGAATCAGAGTGAAGAAAATTTTGATGAACCTTCTCTGTAACATCAATAGACTTTTCTTTCTCAATAACAATCGATTTCAATTGAGGAATTTTCCTTATTTCATTTTTGATTAAGTTCCTGGTAGATTCATACTCCTTTTTTGCTATTTTCCTTTCTTTTACAACTGATTTCCTTATTGACAATGTGCTTACACAGATTACAGTAACTTGGGTAAGGTCCATAAACAAAATCAAATTTAAACTCTTCAATTTCTCCAAACTTAACCTTGATGTTGTTGATTAGACCCTTCGAGACATCTAACTTCACCCATAATTTGATGCAGTTGAACCTTGCTCTATTGATGAAAGGAATGCAGATCTTCAATGGGGTTCCCATAGAGTTGGCTATCTCCATTATAGTGCTTTCGTTATACATAAACTCAGGAAATTTTTTGACCGTGACCCAAACAGGAGTAAGAGGGATCTCTTCGTTAGGATTAAACTAGGGACTCTATTTTAGGAGTCTCATAATTTTGTCACCTATTTTCCAAATGTTACGATTCCACAGCCTCTATAGATCATCAACACTGTCGAATTCTATAAATACGTGTCTATAGTCCTACTGAGATACATTATAAGGACTGAAGAACTTGAAATTGGCCAGAAAACCCTTAATTGCTTCATATTTTATCTTACCATAGCCGAATTTACCGATAATGGTATGCTTTGCTATTTTCTTGAGACGATTAATGTCCTCTTCTGTAAAAATAATCGTCAACGGGTCTTGCTCTTAAGTAAAAGCAACTTTTTTATGAGTTATTCCTTGAATATTTGGCTTCAAAGTGTCAGCAAAAGATTTTATTTCTTCTCTGTGACCACTAGCAGTTCTGTAAACAGAATTCTCAAATGTTGGGTTGGCTCTTTGATCTGGAAATATTTCTGAAAATCCCAGAGAGACACTCTGTTCTTTGTTTCCGGTAAGGAGAGGAAATGATTCCTCATAATTAGCATTATTGGGTAGCGATTTCGTAGATAGCGGAGAAGCAGGGGTAATTTCTCCATCTTCCTTATATATTAGATCCATTATAAGACAATCTAAGAAAAATTGATCTTCAGATTTGTTGAATCAGACTCACCCTCTGTTCTTGAATATTAGAACTATTTATTTTTCAAGAATATCATACCTATTTATGTTTAATTATTTTTAAACTCGATACGATCTAAAATGTGTTAGATGTACCCAATCGATCTATAGCGTTACTGATCATCGCTGTAATATTTTTACATTTATCTTGATCATCCTTATAGTTTTTGTAGGGCGATAAGATTATTCGATATGGCGACCTATCTTGTTATTAATGTAATGACACTTACCCATTGCTGGCCACTAAAAACAAATGTCTTGTCGAATAAGAAGACAACAATCAAGATAAAGCTTAAAATGAGAATATTATATAATCATTGAATATATATTATGTATTAGTTATTAAATTAGTCTCCGAATATTTGGATGTTGATCCAGATCGGTCGATTTTGATGGCTATAGATGAACCAATGGAGCAAGGACGGGTTTGAAGTTTGTGTTTGTGTAAGTATTTTGAATCTTTAACAATTTTCAAGGGAGATTCTATGATTGGAAATATTAATTTTTCTATGAAGTGATATGTGGTAAACATATCTGTATTTTATATGATGTCATCATATCTGTATGGCAGGGGTATGGCAGGGGATGATGTCAACATATCTGTATTTTGAACCTCTTATTCTTTTCGATGAGGATGGTTTGAGGGGTATTACAGGACCTCATGAAGATGAAGTGGTTAAGTTCTACAAATGTATTGTTCAAGTCAACCTATGATAGGATGCGTAATCCACCTTGAATTTTTCAGTAAGATCGTACCATAATTGGGTTTACAAGTGTAACAACTCAAGTGATTGTATAATTCTAGGGCGAAGTTTGTTTGGGAAATGACCTTTTAAAAAGAAGGTTCAAGTTTTATTCATGGTAGTAGATTGTCCGACCAGTTATAATGCTATTTTTAGGTTATCATGGCTCTTGAGGATGTACGCAGTTATCTCTACTGTTCATCAGTGTTTGAAGTATGTCATTGGAGACCGTGTTTAGTGATTCTAACTGATCAGAAAGTATCTAGTGAATGTTATGCAACAACTCTTCGTATTTGAGGTTTTAATCTTGAAGATCGAATGGCTAAATAATGATTAGAGGGATTGACCTCGGAGGAATAAGAGGGATTTGATTATCTTAGGGAAACCCGGGGTTCTTTGACAATGAGTGAAAGTATAGAAGAGTATATCTTTTCTAATAAAAAAGACTATTCGAATAGGAACATTGATGTCACCAGCTCTGCGTCATCAATTGCAATATTTTCTATTTGCTAATTTGGATGTTTTGGATTGGAAAACACAAGATGTAGTGGGATTTAAATTGAAGTTTAAATGTCATAGCTTAGCTATAAATCCAAAGATCAATCCTGTTATTCAAAAGAGACGTGCTTTTTCTGTTAAAAAATCAGAGGCTATTGTGGTAGAAGTGGGTCACTTTTCTAGGGTCAGACATATTAAGGAGGTGTAATATCATTTATGTACAACAAACCCAATGGTGGTTAAAACGAAGAATAAGAAATGGAGAATGTGTGTTGCCTTCATGATTTGAATAAAGTTTCTCCTAAAAATTCATTTCCTATTCCTCGAATAGATCAATTGGTTTATTCTACTTTAGAGAATAAAAGTTTGTCTTTTATAGATTCTTTTACAAGGTATAACCATATTCAGATGGATCCAAAATATCAAGAAAGCACTAGGTTCATCACTAATCGAGGTTTACATAGTTATACAGTTATTCCCTTTGGGTTGAAGAATGTTGGAGCAACATATCAGAGGTTAGTAAATAAAGATATTCCTACTCAGATCAGAAGGAATATGAAGGTGTACATTGATGATACGTTGGTTAAAAGTTTCACAGATGATGAACACCTTATAGATTTTGAGGAGATTTTTTTTAATTTAAGAGCCATTTGTTTGAAGCTGAATCATGAGAAATGAACTTTTGGTTTCCAATCAGTAAAATTCTTGGGATATATCATTAGTGAAAAAGAAATAGAAGGAGATCCTAAACAATTGAAGGCTTTGGTTTCGATGACATCACCTCAAATTATAAAGGAGGTGCAAGTGTTGATAGGAAGATTAGCTGCTCTTAAACGATTTATTTAAAGGTTTTCTTATAAATGTTTTCTTTTTTTCCAAGTGTTACGAAGACCCAAAGAGTTTGAATGGACACCAAGTTGGGAAGTAGCTTTTTCAAAGATTAAAGAAAAGTTGTGTCACCAGAAATTTTGTCCAAGCGTCGAATTGGAGAGCAACTATTTTTATACGTATCATTGTCAAACTTTGTTGTGAGTGTTGTTTTAATAAGCTGGTTTATTATGTTAGTAAAATTTTGTTGGCAGCAGAGAAAAAGTATTTGAGAATTGAAAATTTGGCTTTAGCTTTAGTGGTGGTTGTAGGGAAGATCCGTTTTTATTTTCAAGCGCATACTATTGTGGTTCCAACTTTTTTTTCACTGAAGTAAATGAGCAAGTGGTTAGTAGAGTTGGGAGGTTTCGATATCATTTTTTCTCCTTGAACATCTATTAAGGCTCAAGCTTTAGCTGATTTTCTTTTTGAGTTTCATTCAAGCCAGTCAGATGAGAAGACAAATAAAAAGACTTTGCTAGAAATTTTGATATGGATAGTTCGAACAGATGGTGAGTCTAATATATTGCGGTATACTGCATGAGTTCAATTAGTTTCTCCTTCTGGGGAGATAATGTATCAAACCATTCGATTTGGTTTTCGTGCATCGAATAGTGAAGCTAGACATGAGGGTGCGTTGGCTGGTTTAAGACTTGCTAATATATGTAGAGCAACAACAGTTTGTTTGTAAACAGATTCACGATTAGTGGAAAATCATATGTCATATGTTTCCAATGGTAAGAATGATCATTTAATTTTTTATTTGCATAAGCTTTGATATTTGGATCTCCTATTTGATAAAGTGATTATATAAGATATCAATCGAGGGGATAACACAATTGATGATTTTTTGGCAACAATTGTTTATACAAAAAAATATCATTGGATATTGTTACATGAGAGTCCCTCCATTTTGACACGATCAGAGCAATGTAAATACGCTGAGGAAGTATTTTTCACTCCAGATACAATTCAAGATGATTGGAGGTATGATATTCTTAATATTTTATTAAGGGGTATGTTACCTTAAAACCCACAGTTTGCTAAAAATTTAAGATATAAAGCTCGTGGTTATGTTGTATTGGATGGAGTGTTATACATGAAATCTTTGAGTAGACCATTGTTACGTTGTTTAGGAAAACAAGAATCTCAAGATATTTTATATAAGTTGCATGTTGGTAGAATTTTATTGGCCTTCAATTATGAATGATGCTAAAGTTCTAGTTCGAAGTTGTGATACTTGTTAGTGTTATTCTATTCACAAACCACCAATACTACTTAAGTCTATTTTCGAACCTATCCTTTTTTACATATGGGTAATAGAGTTGGTAGGACCATTGCATATGGCTTCGAGAGGACGCCAAATGATTATTGTGGTAGTGGATTACTTTTTGAAGTGGGCATAAGCTTAACCATTGTCTGGAACAAACGAAAAGGATGTTATTACGTTCATTTGTGAATAATATTTGTTGTCGTTTTGGGGTTCTTTGAAAAATCACCACATATAATGGTCCTCATTTAACAACAGGGTAATGACTTCTTTTTGCGCTTCAAAGGAAATAACACAGTGTTTTTCTACGTCATTTCATCCCCAGGAAAATGGTCAAGTAGAAGTGACAAATAGATCTATTTAGGAGGATTTGAATAAGAATTTAATAGGTGTTGCATGGAAATGACCTAACTATTTGCAAAAGCTGTTGTGGGCTTATCGTACAACTCTTAGAGAGGAAACTCAATAAAACCCTTTTGCCTTTATATATGATATGGATATTGTTAATCCTCCAGAATCTACTCTATCTTCTTATAGAGTACTTCAATATTCTAAATAGATGAATGAAGAGGCAAAGAGAACAGAGCTAGACTTGATCAAAGAGAAAAGAGTTAGAGCTCATTTGAATACGACTCGTTATAACACTTTGATGAGGAGTCGATATAATTAGAAGGTGAGAAGGAGTTATTTCAAACTAGGAGACAAAGTCTTGAGGAAATTATTCCTTCATACAAAGGACGAACACCTCGGAAAGATGGTTCCAAATTGAGTGGGTCCTTATATGGTTATGGAGAGAATAAAGTCGGGTACATATCACTTTTGTGATGAGCAGGGTAGGATGCTTCAACATCTTTGGAATATAGATCACCTAAAGCTATACTAGTAACGATGTTTTGTTTTGAATCTTTTTTTGAATAATTGGCATACTCTTTCCTACCTCATTAGCCCATGGAGGTTTTAATGAGCTGTCATGTAAATATTCTAAGATATTAATAAAATTCATTTTTGGCAATAGTTATTTTAAACATAAGTATTTAAATAATTTGGGTAACTAGTCAAAAACTGATCATCTCTGAAGTTGTTGACCAATAGTAATTAAATTGAAGTGGTATATGTTTATTATCAACACTTTTCGAAGAAACAACCATATTCTATGTGCTACATTCTCTAAACACACTATATATATTAGATGTTAACATTTTTTAAACACACCAATTGTATTCGAGGTGCTAACACTTTCTAAGGGTACTATTATTATTCGATAAGTTTCAAGTTTATTTAGGCCATATATTGGAATTCGAGGTGAAAATGACTTTGTTCATGAAATTATAAATTTTTATGATAGGGAAAATGAATATAAAGAAAGGAAATATACTGATTCATTAAAATTAATCCAATTTTTTAAAAGATCTTCAGAATGTTAAAAAACTAAGCATTCACAAAAAACAAATTATCACACAACATCAAATGACTTGGACAAAAAAAGAAAACAACAATTATTATTTTTTTGTAGTTCTCTTCGGAAGAATCTCCTTCTTTAGTATCATTTTTTTTTACTTCGTCTCTTCAGAGGAATCATTGGGGACATGATCAAAGGCCTCGTTGGGTCGGTTGTTTATGGGGATTAATTCATAAAGAAAATTAATTGATTGTTACTCCTTAACATTTTTATTGCAACCAGTGTGTCTTTTCCAAACTCGATCTTGGCATCATCTACAACAACTATTTTTTATTTCTCAAGTGCAGTCTTGAATCAACTATATCATTTGTCATCTTCTTCTTCTTTTCTTCTTCACTTTTTTTAAACATTCTTGAAGAGTGGAGTATTGTTGCTGCACCTCGGATAATTCTTTGGCATGTTTAGTCTTAAGATCATCCATCTCAACTTGAATGAGAAGTCTTGAGTTTTTCTATTTATCGATCATGCATGGGCAAAGATGATGTTTGAGTTGGATGGATCCATGAATATATTGCGACCTCTCAACTTGGAATACACAAAATTGCTCCTCAAGATGTTTACCAAATATTTCTCTCATTCTTTTCTCTGCATCAGCATCGTTTTTATATCGGACCATCTCATTAGCCATGTTTTCTAAATGGTTTCAAGAATAATTTATTTATGTGCATAATGCTTTGGTTGCTGCATTGAGGTTGGAAAAAGGTTGCAGAGAAAGTAAGACCTCTTCGGATAGTTCTTGGACAGGGATAAACCTTTCATTATTATAAGGCATAAGAGCAGATGAGGAAGCCAAGGGATTATTTGAAGAAGGCAAGAGTTCATACAAAAGAGAAGTAATTACCTGATAGCCAATTTTTCAAAGTTGTTCCTGGATTTGTTGAACCTTTGGATCCATATCCTCGTACATAGCTTGAAGATCCTCTTCACTAGCAGGTTCATCATGAAAGAAGTGGTCATCTCCTTGAAAATTTTATGTTGTCATTTCTCCTTGGTTATCTTCTACTGTAACTCCTCCTCGATGATCTTCTATTGTGGTTCATTCAGCTTCGGTAGGAGGAATTTCTAAGACAGTTTCTGTAGATGCTAAAGTATTTGAAATTTTCTTTTTATTTGGGTAGAAGTCTTCTTTCTTTTCGAAAAAAAGTTCCATCTCGACCCCCTCTTTGATTATTTGAAGGCTAACTTCAGTTTCTTTCCTTTTGGTTTTGTTTCCTTTCTTATTTTGTGGCTTCAATATTACTTGAAGGCCTAACACCAGATGGATTAGATGTTTTTTTATTTTTCTTTTTCTTTTTTAAAGTAAAATGACTGTTAGATCTGTTTCGCACATTAAAAATAACTTTATGATTAGGCGCTAGCAATCTCTTCACAATAAGGTTTGAGTTTTGTTGCTCAATTAAATTTTCACGAAGGTTGGAACCCAAGGAAATACTCGACAAATGTCTGTTGATAAAATTAATGGGTTGAAAAGCTGAATGGAACCCATTGCCCCACTCATTTTCCGCTCAGGTGGCCATTTGAGCAAATATATATTTCGCATCGTTTTTGCGACTATTGTACCTCTTCAAAATTCCTAAGAATAAAGACAATGTGTGTGAAAAAGTTTATTTCAGTTATAAAAGATAATAAGAAATAAAAGTGAAAAGACTTATTGTTGCTTCTCCAAACTAGATTAAGTTTGGAAGGGTTCGCCTCAAATATTTATTTACCACTCTCCCAAAATCCTGACATAAAGACAATTTTTTGTTTCCAAAATTTATGAGCTTCAAGTAGATCGTCGATTACTTCGAAATTATCAACTAGTGTTATGTAGTAAAAGGGTAGTGTTAGTTCCTTCCAAAAACCAGTCATGGCGAGGAAATATTTAATAAAGAGAGAGGTTTGGCTTAGTCTAGAAGCCATAATCACCCACACGAGTGTAAACCACAGATTCAGTGTCGCTTGTGTAGCATAGAGGTCCAAAATTTCGAACTAATTCACTATCATCGAATCTAGTGAGAATCTAAGACCCTAGTTGATGATCTCAGTGTAGTCCACCAACTCATATGCTCCACAATCTAGTGGAGTCTCCCCTTCTTTTGGAAGCCGAAATGTGATGTTGTCTGTCACCCCCAATTGTTTATTCAAACGATCAGCATGAGCTTTGTTATAGTTAATGTATGACACATTTTTTAGTACCGTGATGTATTCGTGGAGGACTAGTTTCAAGTTTACACTGATTGATGCAACAATGTCTTCGGGAATCTCAACTGGAGCTTTATTTTGCTTTTTTCTTCTCCTTGTTGCTCTTTGTTTCGAGGTATCATATTCTATGTGAGATGCAAGATCACTTTCCTTGGCCATAATATTTGACTGTGTTTCTTCTCAATCAACTTCTTCGTAAAACACTTCGTCATTTAATTGAGGAGGAATAGAGGTTGGGATTGGTTTTTCTTTTTTAGCATGCGAGGGAGTTTTTTGAGACTCTGTGATGGGCTCAGCAATATCCCTCAGGGGAGGAGATGATGGTGTAGGGTTATTGGTGTTGTTTTGTGAAGAGGTGTCAGCTTCGAAGTCTGCCTTAGTTATAAAACTCTTCTTTATTACATAAAAACTACAAGAGAGATGAGCTTTTGGTTTAATCTGATGAGTTACCTTCTGTGATGTTTGAAGAGGACTAGAATTGGTAAGTCTTGTAACTTCTTATGGAATTCTTTAAGTAGATGAGTTTGGAGTTGTTTTATGATACTTTTGATGAGGAGCATACGAAGATACTGGAGAAGAATTTGGAAATGTTAACTGTTGAGATTCTATGATGGGTGAACTTGATAACATATGGGAGATTCAATTTAGGTTAAAATTATCGTAATATGTGGTTTGAGTAGATAATCAAGGAGAATTTCTTATCAATCCTTCAACTCTATACTCATCAGCTCTTTCGCTGATACAAAAATAATCATAAGCACCGAAAACTGGTTTTTTTAGTTTTTGGGGTTTTTTTTCATATACTAAGTTGAAAAATAATCTTCAAATTAGTTTATAAAGGTTGAATATTGACGAGAAAGTATGAATTTTCAGATAAGAGTAGCCAAGAGATTGGGTGTTCAGATGAAGGTAACTAAGGATTTATTGGGTTAGATGAGGTTTCTCTCACTAGAAGGTGTTTGTAAAACACAAGTAATGAGTGAGAGAAGTATTTATAGAAGAAAATAAAGAGAGAAGTGGAAGAGGTGGTCAGAATGATTGGGTAGAATATCAAGCGTTGTTTGTAGGAGAGATAATATGACACCTAGTAAACTGTCATACCTAGTGGCATGCCTAGTGGCTAGTGATTTATCGCATGCTTTCTATACCTTACCAAACGTTTCTGACCGTTATGATAAGTTCAGCTGATGTTTATATGTATGAATATTTGAAGCACTAACAAAGGGTTGGGCTAATTACGTGGTAAATACGCATACAAGTTTATTCAAGGATAATAAGTATGAAGTTAAACAGTTCTGAAGTGATATATGTTCGAAGTAGCATTTAAAATGTATTTGTTTGAGGATAAGATATATACGAAGCAGATTGAGCTTTGGCAAGGAGTGTTTTCTGTCTATTATGATTTTCGATGAGAACTAGTTCTTATTTATTGTTTTTCATAAGAACTATGGGGCTGTTGATAATGATATAGAATATTGACGGCTTAATTGTAATAAACTAAAGTCTCATATGACCAATTGTATAGTTGTAAGATAGTTTTTGGGCTATTTGTAAAAATCGAGGACTGAAATGCAATTAACATGTTTGTGTAACCAATTCTGTGACACTAAGTCTGAACGCCTATAAATAATGGCTAAGGCTGTGAATAAAGCATACGACATTATAATTAGTTCTTTCATAAGAACTGTCTTTCTCTCTCCACAATTAGATTTATACTTAACAATGTCGTACCAGGTTTCACATAAACATAACAATCTCCGAATTTGAGACTGATCACATCACAACACATTTTAATTCCACTTTCAACAACACTCTTTCACCATAAGAACTCCTTTAACAAATCATCAAGCTCAAAGAACCATTGAAGTTGCACACAACTTTGGTTTCTCAAGGATCATAAGTTCTATCAACATGTATCTTGACTTCATATTCTATGAAGTTTTAAGTGTCACATTCTATCAACGATTGTATGAAATAATATTTAATATCCAAATTCTTGATTATTGAATGGTTTGATAAATTATACGTTAAGAAAATAACATTTTCACTATCACTATTTAGAATTGTATTTTGTTTTTTCATATCAAATTTACCCAAGATACTATGTAACCATATCATAACCTTGGTCTTCTCTGTAGCAGCAACAGATTTAGACTCAGTAGTAGAAAAGGTTACTATCTTTTGTAAATTATAATTTCAGCTTATAACAATACCATCCAAAGTATATGCATTCCTACTAATACTCTTACTACTATCATTTTTTTTAGCTAAGTCATCATCTACATAACCATGCAACTTCCTACGAGAACATGTAAAGCAAAGTGATGTAACTGTAGTACCTTTCAAATACAACAATAGCCACTTGACCACCTCTTAATGTTGCTTTCATAGACTCGTGGAAAACGGATTTGCAAACCATGACATACATAAAAGTCTCTACTAAAAGGCGTACCCACTGGTTTGATAATTTTGTATATAAATCTCATATTTTGCTGTATTAGGTGACGTTTCGTTGATAAACTTAAAGTCTCTACTAAAAGGCGTACCCACTCGTTTGATAATTTTTATGTTAAACATCTTTTAAATCTTGTTCACATACTCTGAATGTGACAACTTCAAGACACCATGACTGTTATCTCTAGTAGCGGAATATTAGAAGAAAGAAACAACGATAAAACTCTAACCCAAAATGTAATTAATCAAAGTCTGGCGGTAAAATAGGGTATAGAATGCTTTATATAGCACTACATAAAACCTTAATATGAAATAATTTAAATTACATAATTGTTTTGAAATATATAAATAAAATTAACGCTAAAATATTAAAATTGGGGTTTGAAGGCGTTTCTGGTCGAATTTGGGTATCAAACTTTGTGATATGTCAAAGTTTTGAAATCTGACGGGCTCGTCGAAATCTTCGATTTGAGTACATGTTTGACCCAATTCTGATACCTGAGCGAGAAACTAGTGTGTCCGCAGTCTTCGCAAAATCATCCTTCTACGGTTAGGAAGAATTCGACCTCGAATTCAAAACGTTAAAACATTGAAAGAAATACAAAAACATTGGTGTGTTCACCTTCGATTGCAAGTGGTACCAACATAAGGGTGTGAGAGGTGAGAATCTAAATGTTGTCTCTCTTGTCAGTAAATGGTTTCCTAGCTTTGTCCCTCTTTTCCATTTCCTCGGCATTACCGTGATCAGCAATGACAAGATATAATCCACCCACGTGTTCTATGGCAGCAGCCTTGCGCCTGTATAAAGTTATTATTTTTCCAGTTTAAGACTACCCATACTGTATCACATCAAGACCCTTGTAGAAAATAACAATTCCTCTTTGTTGAATAACATATGGCTTCTCAAGTTCATACCCCTGTGCATACTTCTTCTTCACAAGATTCAGTAACCAACTTGGTTATAAATAAACATTGTAACTCTTTGCCCTTTTTCAAAGCACATTAATACCATGGTACTAATTTCACGAGGGATAATCTCGCAAAGCTGAATATCATCAATTCCACATGCAGTAAAAACATCACCAACTTCTAAAGTATTATTGTGCTTCTCTTCAAAAATACATATTTTTTTGGTATCTCATGAGGTTTTGGTAGTAAATATGGTCGTAAAAGGTTTCTAATAACAAAATCCTTAACACTACATCCTTAACAGTATTTTTTTTATTTTGTTGTTAAATTATACTAAGGATTTTGAATTATAAGTTCTTTAGCCACTAATTTAAATATAGGTGAAGGATTTGTACCTACTGATGAAAATTTTGATTTAGATTTTTTTTCGGATAAAAAAATTGGTTTCGAAAGATCTAATTTTTATAAGGTTTCTAATTTCTTATCATCAACGCTCTTCTCCTCGACCTCATCGTCATACTTGTCGTAGATCGGTTTGTCAAACGCTGGCTCAAACACAGTTTTAAGATCACAACTAAGATCGGTTGTTAGTGTAGTATGAGCAAGAATTTCCTTAACTGGTGGTGGTTTTGGAAACATTATTCTAGATGGAACCGATATAATCTTGCAACCATCTTTCACAAAACTATATCGATTCATTCTATTATCATAAGTAGAATTGCTCTTAAATTGCCATAGACGGCCTAAAACTAGATGGCAAACGTCCATAGGAACTACGTCACACCATGCTATATCTTTGTAATAACCAACAAAAAATGCAATTTGACTATATTTAGAACTTGTTACTTCAGTGTACTATATCAATCCTGACAGTATGTACAAGTATGGAAGAGCGTCAGTCTTCAATGCTAGTTTCCGAACAACCTCCTCTGAAATCATATTCTAATAGCTATTTGAATCGATTACAAACTTCCAAATTCTTCCTCCGATTGTGCAGGTAGACTGGAAGGTGTCGTTCTCTATTTTAGCCCTCAAATCAAGAGGTACCTGAAACATAATTCATGTATCTGCATAGAATGAATTGATGGTCTTTGATACCAACTGATAGTGTGGTGGAAGATTAGAAGAAAGAAACAACGATAAAACTTTAACCCTAGGTTAGAGAAATAAGGAGAGTTGGAGAAATAACTCCCAATATTTAATCAGTCAAATTCGGACGGAAAAATAGGGCATAAGATGCTTTATATAACACTACCTCAAACCCTAATTTCAAATAAGGTAAATTACATAAATGTTTTAAAATAAAATAATTAAACTTAACGCGAAAATATTAAAACTGGATTTTGAAGGCTTTTCGGGTCGAATTTGGGTATCAAACTTTGTGAGTAGTCACAGTTTTAAAATATGACGGGCTTGTCAAAATCGTCGATTTGAATACCTATTTGACCCAATTTTGATACCTGAGCGAGAAACCAGTATGTCTGCAGTCTTCACTACATCAATAATACATCAAACATGTCATTTTTCTTTTAAAAAACACCCATACATTTTGTAGTTGAGTTATCAATGAGTGTTATGTAGTATAATAGCCAATGTGATGGAGTTATGTCTCACATATTAATACGCACCAACTCTGATCTCTTATGTTTCTCCATTATTTAACTCTTTCACATACACACATTAATGATCTTTAATTCTAGTATTGTTTGTTCAACTGAAGTACTTTTATATCTTTCTCACGCATATGTACAACACTTTGGTATCATAGTTAGCAACTAGAATTGTAGCTACCGCTATCATGCCAACAATGGACAAGTCTTTCGTATTTGAATACATATAAAAAGTGTATGTCTTGTTATCATAATACACTACAATAATTCATTTATTCATCTTCAATTTATAATCACCCAAATAAATATTATGTCCTTCATCATCAAACGGCCTAATAGATATCAGATGTCTTGCAAAAATTTTGTAACAATATATACACTTTTATTCTTATTCTTTTTAAGTTCTTTGTATCATATTTCTATGTGGCCCATCAGGCCGCAGTTTCAACATCCAGTTTAACCCTGTAAACCTTTAGATTGTTCTTACTTAGCCCTCTTGATGATTTATATCTTCCTTTATTTGATTTTTTAAAGATGATATGGCTTTTGACGTTAAAACTAACATTAGGATTTGAATCACCAAAATCGTTTTTTCGAACTTATCTCACATAATCAGATCATGTGTGTCTTTATACTATGGATCTCTTTGTTTGTGGAATTACTTGCTACTATTTTTCAATTATTTCATATTGGAGCCAAAAGAATTATACTTCATTATCAAATTTGATCTCCGCAAATGATAAAGCATTCGTGAAGTTATTGAAATCATTTCAAGTGCTTATTATGTCATGTTCAATCTGAACCACTTCTTCATCACATGCACC
Organism: Limnanthes douglasii subsp. nivea; assembly: GCA_036936605.1. Taxonomy (NCBI): domain Eukaryota; kingdom Viridiplantae; phylum Streptophyta; class Magnoliopsida; order Brassicales; family Limnanthaceae; genus Limnanthes; species Limnanthes douglasii. The sequence continues at coordinate 216,541,423 of JAUPFV010000004.1, forward strand.
TTGTTATTCGCCAATATTTTTTTATACATACTCTTTAAGGGCGCCATCAACGACTAACGGTATTTTCTATCAGAATATTTAATGGAACTGACTTTTCAATGGTTAATCGAATAACTCATGCAAACTGTCGATACAAAAATTTCTAATCTGTCTCGGATATCCCATATGGTTTGTTGAATCCAGTAAAGATTGATGCATATTTCTCATAAAAAGATAATAATTACTCTACAATCTCTCGTATTGCAACAGCTCATGAATAACAACCTATTTCTTTACTCATGTAACCGTTTTTTCTCAAATTATTAACGAATGTGGCTATGATAGCAGTTTTTAGAAATCAACTCTAAAAAAGAAAACAAATAAAATGAATAAAAAAACAAAATTTTATTTGGTTCATGCAAAAATAGGTTACGTCCAATGGACGACTACAATGATTAGAAAAAAAATATTAAAAAGAATACACGGTATCAACCTTTCACATGACAACTCGAGATATATATAGAATAAAAAAATCATAATATGAAAAAATTATAATAAATAAATAAATAAATAATTATAACACAAAAAATAAATTTTTAACAAAATCTTACGTCAATCATACTACATATATAATTAATAAGTTATGTAATTTTATGAGAATATATAATCTTATAAGATTTCAAATAGTCGACTTATTTAACCGAAAAAACACAAACGTATAGTATTTTTAGACTTTTTAAATTATCTTAAAATTATTGGTTATTTTATATTTTTTGATATAACAAAATACATATAAAAGTTTTAACACATGAGATAATTACTTTTGTAAAATATATTTAATACATAATTCAAATCTTTGGGAGGCATAACCTAACTTTTATATGTTTTTTATTCTGTATTTTATATTTTCAAAATCTATTGCTTCAGTTTTATTAATTTTTAAAAACTATTGACAATTAAAATTGAAAAAAATAAAATTTGTCTGTTTGTTTTCTCACTGGTAATAAAAACAAAAAAAAGAAAAAAAATCCGCTAAGAATAAATATAGAAAACCTTACTACTGATCACGGACTTAACCTATTTTAAAATGGATATTTTAGATTATTAAATGGGGTTGGCTCGGTGTTCATAGACACCCGTTAACCAAGCATTTATAATGGTTTTGGCTAATCATTAGCCTATTTTCAACGGTATAATAAATGTAAGTTCAAAAAAATTTATATGTGCACAAGTACGCCTTATTTTAATATTAGTTTACTTTTTAAAAACATATGCTGTAATATTATATGTAGGCATTATTTAATTTAATATTATTTATTTATTTTTATTAACTAAAAATGTAATATTTGTCTAATTAATTATTTATATATTAGTTTATCTTTTTTAAATAGCGTTAATACATTTTTAATTTATCATTAGTATATTACTATTAAATGCAAGCTTTATTAAAATCAATTTGTAATAAAAAAAATTATCATATTATTATTTTATTATTGTATTTTATAAATAATAATAATATTCAAAATTAAAATGAAAAATTGAACGTAAAGTATCCATTCAACTATTATGTGGTTATTTAGTACCTAAATTTCGTTTTATTACCTTTCAATATACATCTCAACTATTAAACTCCCATTTAATACCTAACATTATTTTAATACCTTAATTACCTCACCCTTAATCAACAACCACTTAACCAAAATATCTCTTCTTTTTTTAAAAAAAAGATCCATATCTATCAAACTGGAAAATATATATGTGAAAGTATCATCGCTTTTATTTTTTTAAGATGAACAAAACTAGATCTATTGATGATATTTTTTGAATTAAAAAAAAATTCACCAGTAATGTGGGAGTTCTTTGAAAAAATCTCTCAGGAAATAGAGAGAGTTGTAGACAACTTCCAGATTATAGAGTTGCAAACAACTCTCAGGAAATAGAGAGAGTTGCAAACAACTATCAGGAAATAGAGATAGTTGCAAACGACTCTCAGGAAATATAGAGAGTTGCAAACAACTCTAAGATAACAGAGGTGCACACATCTTTCAGGAAATAGAGAAATGTAAACAACTACCAGATTATAGAGTCACAAACAACTCTTAGATATATTTTTCAAACAACTCTCATGTATATTTTTCAAACAACTCTCACGTTAGTACTGGTGAAGGTACCAGCGGGTATATATAGTCGGGCATTATTTTTGTCCAAATTTTAGTTTGAGGTACCAAGTGACACTATCCTAATTTCGGATACTAGTGGGTAATTAGGTAGTTGAGTGGGTATTTACTAGTACTTCTTCAATTAAAATTAACTAGTGAATTTTTATTTTTAAAATTATAATTATTTTAAATAATTTTTATAAATAATAATCTATTTTTTTTAAATAAAGCAAAAAAATAAAAAAATAAAAAACTGATTTGTTCTAAAATTAAATTTTTAAGTAATTTAAAAACTTGAAATTTAAACAAATAAATACATTTTTAAAATTTAATTAAGAAAAAAAACTGATTTTAATTGTTTATTTTTATAAAAACAATATATAAGTAACTGATTTTAAAACATATATTACATTGTAGTTGGGTACCTATAGAAAATCACAATACTTGTTAATTAAAAAAGTAAACTAATACTAAAATAAGGGGTAGTTACGTACATACACAAAAATATAAATTAAAAATTAATCGTACCCTTAAAAATTGGTTAATAATTAGCTAAAAACACTAATAAATGTTTTGTTATCCGGAGCAGGACCCTTATTTATTTTGCATCCGTCATGTACATCTTGAAGTTGGTCAGTGCGACCACCATTGTAATCCATGCCTGTCACGGAGACCCGTTTTCCACTAAACTTGTCTTTACCGATTATTGTCCCTAACAACAAATCTCAGCCGCTGGTTGCACTACCAAACCAACTCCAGTTGTCCTAACCAAACGATGGAAATAATAGATTAAAATTCACTGGTCAGTGGTCACCACCACTATCTCTTTACCGATTATTGTCCCTAACAACAAATCTCAGCCGCTGGTTGCACTACCAAACCAACTCCAGCTGTCCTAACCAAACGATGGAAATAATAGATTAAAATTGTAGTGATATAGTTTGAAAATGAGAAAGGTTATATTGACATTTTTATTTGGTTAATGAGATTTTGAATCAATTTTTTTTATTATTTTTAATGACTATTTTATTTCTCTAATATAAAAACCATTTTTTTTATTAATTTTTTTTTCTTCTTTCCCAACCAAACATTTTTTTTAAACTAACCTAAAAAAACACCAATATTCATCCTATATTATGGATTTAAATGATTTGAATGAAAATCTTAGTTGCAATGTTAATGATTTGAATAAGAGGAGAAGAAGTCTTTGATGGACCATCCGGAAACCCAAGTTTAGGTATATTTCGAACTTTTATGCTCTTCGCACTTACGCGCGCTGAAATGGAAGAATTGCGAACCCATAATTCAGGGTTGTTGTTCATGTCAAAATCGCGAACAGGGTGCTCGAGATTTTGACGATATCGCGAACAATCTCTTCGCGATTTTGCAGTAATCACGAGTGTCGTGTTCGCGATTTTGACAAATAAGTGGTATTATAAATTCTTGATTTTGCGCAAATTAGTTGTTCGGTATGCGCGATTTGGTTCAATTACATGCACAATTATGCGCGGTTTGGTTCAATTACATTCACAATCTTCAATTAAAATTAAGTATGTTTTGATATATTTCTTACATACATTTTGTAGATACCGGACCAACCGCCATCTTTGATGGTCGATTATGTGAAAATATTTACTACAAAGACCTTATATACCAAATCCAATTTGGTCTTATGGGTTCATTTAGAAAGAAAAAGGTTAGGATTCATTTTGTTATTGAGTAAAAACAACGACGGTAGAAAAAATGGGAAAAGTCCAAGGATGATTTCAAGTGAGAGAAGCAAGGTTTTACAAACCTAACCCCCAAACCGGGATATGTTAAGAAGAGCCGACAATTTTCATAGAAAAAATGTGGTTGTTTGTTCTTCTTAAGGGGAAAACCGGTCTTAGAGCTACCCGGTTATTGGAAATTGATAGTGGTAAATGGGAAACACAACAACCAACCATTTTTACACTTGGATTGTCACTCACTAGCCGCTAGACTAAAAGTGAAAGAAGAGGTGTTTGTTCGTAATCAAACGAAAGCCGGTTCTCGACCAAGAGAGATATATCGGGGTTTGAAGCCTAAAGACTCGTAAAATGTATCTAGCATGCGTACGATCTATAACATGCATCAAAAACATAATTTGGTCGATAAAGCGGGCAATACCCAACTACAATACTTGTTCGGTAAGTTAAAACAACATGAATACTATGTTTGGGAGTGAACTATCGAAGCAACGGACGAGATCCTCGAGTTTTTTTGGCACATCCTAAAAGCATCGAGTACTATGTCACTTAAATATTCACTTTATTTTATATTTTATATTAATAAAATGTAATTAATAATCTATATATACTCTCTCTCATCTATTTGATTTAAATATATATATATATTCATGTTTCTTCAGCTATAAAAAAAATAGATAATTAACTATAAAAATCAAATACACACTCTAACATTTCAGCTAATTAAAACTATAAAATACAAAGTTATAAATTATAAACTTATTAGGGAGACATACCATATAAGGCCCGTTACACAAATCTATTACTAATAAACGCCTAAAAACTTTCATAAATTTCCTTCCAAAAATACCCCTGATATAAATACTCGTTTTGAAACCAGCATAACCTATTTTCTCCCTCCTCCCTAATTCTCTCTCCTTTTGACTATCCAACTTTCCACAATTGACTTAACCGATAATATATTTCACCGAACAATTCACTGATTAAACTCCGTTTCAATTCTGATAAAAGATTCAAGCATTCAAAAACTATAACAACGCTAAATCAGTAAGTTCGATAGTGTTTTTATTCGAAAAGTAGTTTAGTTCTAGCACATTTGATAACCTAGGGTTTTATTGCCAAACGTTTTAGAGTTTTTGAGTTAGATTAGCGATAATATATCTGGTTTGTGTGAATTACATCTGTTTTGTGTGATAAATCTTCTTCATTGCTTTATTTATACATATTTTCAACAACCACTGAATAAAATCAGAAACACACGACATAGTGACACAACACCTAATATTACAGTGGGAAACCGTGTTATTTATATCGAAAACCAAGACAAAACACCTTATATTGTTGTTGAAGATGATGTTCCACCTTATCACCAAGATAACAGTGAAGATGGTGTGGAAAAATAGGATCCTAACATTGTTATTGCTAATGAAGATGACCATGTTGTTGCGCTTGAGCTTGATGTTGTTGCTGCTACATCTAAGGGTGTTGTCGTTGTTGAAAATGAGCATGTTACTCCTACTGATGCTGAGTTTAAAAACCAAAATGATCCCCTATTAATTTTGATTGTGTTACTATTGATATTATTTTTGTTGTGGGAAAGGATCATGCTACTCCTATTGAAGTTGGGGTGGAAAAGCAAGATGATCCCCCATTAATAGTGATGTTGATACATTTAAACTTATTGTTGCTGGCGAAAACGAAAGTTTTACTCCTAATAAAGTTGGGGTTGAAACCCAAAATGATCCCTCTGTTCATGTAGTGTTATGAAAGAACAAAATCCTGATATTATTGTTGGTGTAGATGTTGTTATGGAAGAGCAAGATAAAGATACAAATGTTGCTGTTCATGTCGCTAAAGAATTTGTTGCTAAAGTACCTCAACGGACCAAGAGTATAGTTGAGGTATCTGAAGGGACTAAGAGTGTTGCTGAAGTATCGGGAGTGACCAAAGATGTTGTTGAGAAATCTAAGGTGACCAATGATGATGTTGTGGACAAAGAGGTGATAGAGATAACCCAAAATTAACAAAATTTGTTTTAAAAAACCTAAGTATTTAAAGATATATACTCATATGTATTATCTTATTTTTTTGCTTAAATACTTTAATAGTATCTGTATTTATATGTTTAATGTATGTATCACATACTTTCATGCTCCTTTTGTATAATACAATATTTCGCATCTATCAGAAGACACTTGTTTCGCATCTATCTTCAGCACACCTTATATTTAACTTTGTTTCACAACTATTCTTTTTACACGTGTTTCACATCTAATTTCCAGTTTTTTTTGTAAAGGATCAGGCCTTTAAAGTCCAAGAAAACCAAACTCCACAAGTCACTCACTTAAACCCATCAATTGAGAACGAAATTATAAGAATTAAAAAGGATATACAAAAGAGAAAATTAAGTGACTGTACTATTTTCGCATCTACCATATTGCACTGACTTCACATCGATCATATTTTTATTTGTTTCGTATCTAGTGTAGTTTCAAAAGTTTCTCGTCTAACATAAGAATATATATATCATCTAATTGTTTTTTTATGTCTACTAGAATTACAGATTGCATACCTCCAACAAAAAAATATTTTACGAGAGGAAGCAACCATAAAGATAATTTGTCTAGTAAAAATTCCTAAACAAACACATGGATCACTTGATTGTGGAGTAATGGTCTGCGATTACTTCAAAGATTATGTTTTGAATGGAAAACTTGACTTACATAAAACTTTTGATATTAACCATTAAGAAGAGCATAATTATTTTACATGTTTCTTAATGAAACTAACGGTAACAGATTTTAGGATGATGTTTTGTAATATTGATGATGTTTTGTAATATATGTTATAATTTGATTTGTAAGGTTTGTAAGAAGAGTTTGTTTTACAGTTTAGGTTTCACATCTATTGTAAATGTAAACAATGTGTTTCGCATCTAGTACTTGGTTTGTAGACAACGTTTCACATCCAACAGAAATGTAAACATGTTTTGCATCCATCTTTCATTCTGTATAACGTGTTTCGCATCTATCAAGTCATTATTTTTGTTGGTGACTGTTTCCCATCTTCTGTTCTAATTAGAGAAGTTTTATGTTTTTGTAATTAATGTAGTTTACCAGTATTATATTTTTGTAACTAATGTACTATTTCCTATCTCCAAACTATCTTTCAAATCAAATATGGATTGGCCATTTACTTACATGATTTGACAAAAAGTAGATATTCATGAGTACATTGCATTAATTACAAAGCTCAAGAATATCAACCAAGATACTGCATTATTACTGTGAAATCTTCTAAACTTTTACACTTCTTAAACGTTTAGTTACTCCTATAAAGTAAATACTCATGAGTGCATTTTATTAATTACAAAGCTCACAAATATCAACCAAGATACTGCATTATTACTATAAAATATTTTAAAATTATTAAAATTCTTGATTGACCATTTACTTACATGATTTGACAAAACGTAGATACTCATGAGTACATTGCATTAATTACAAAGCTCACGAACATCAGCCAAGATACTGCATTATTACTGTGAAATCTTCTAAACTTGTAAACTACTTAAACGTTTAGCTACTCCTATAAAGTTCAGTTCATACTTTGAGTTCTCATACACAAAAAAATTGTTGTTTTGAACTTATAAATCTTAATTATTATTCAGATTATGACTCTGCTTACAGTGATTTCAGCTCTCCAATTTGTTCACCTGAAGCAAAGAAACTCTGTGAACAAACAACAACAGAGGAATTATCTGATGATAGTTACAGTTTCTTTTATCAATCACAATATTCTGAAGATGCATTCTATGAAGATGAAGATGATCTAAATGAGGATCTTATTTATGTGAGGAAACATGACAAAAAATATTATGAAGATAAAGACTATGAAGACAAAAACGAAGAAGATGAAGACAAAGACGAAGACGAAGAAGACGAAGACGAAGATGAAGATTAAGAGGAATCTGAAACGGAAGAAGAAGAATCTGACAGATGGTAGGGGAAGTTTTACGGTTTTATTTTTTGTTGAATTAACTAAGGGTAATAGCAAATTTATGTTTTTTGTTTTTTAATGACCGTAATGAACAAGGAAAATCTGACTAAAAAGAGTGTGAATCAGAGTTTAAATATGGAGACTCTGTTTTTAAATTTGCTTAAAGCTTGTATATTCTAATATTGAACTTACCATGTATTGAACTTCTATCATAATGAACTTAACCCTTTTATTTATCTGTTTGTATACATCTTTTAACCCATCTATCAAAACCATTTATTTTACTTATCATAGATTTTGCATCTATCAGCACCAAAAATATAGGTAGTTATGAGCTGGTTTTGGTGTGGATTATTTATGATTGAGAGTAATTTAGTAAAGTGTTTTGGGAATTTAATGTTTAAGGTGGAGTGTATATAGATAATTAAGGCGTGTGCTTGTATTAAATTATGATCACCCTCATTAATGAAAGTAGTTGGGATATTTATACTTAATTCCTGACCCATGGGCCTTTCGAGTCGAATCGTGGGCTTGGATTAAGTTTAAGAACCAATTAGCCCAAGGTATGAAATTACCAGCACCTAGCTTAGTCACGTTCCACTAGTTTTACCTTGTTCGGTATCTTATGATACTGGTGTAGTCCGAACTGTCCTCCGGATATGGTTAAGCAGAAATGTCAAAATTATTCGACCTCATTAGGTTTAGCAACTATCAAACCAATGTATTTAGTACCAAGTTTCGCATCTATCACACTATAATATATTTGATTATCCAAGGTTGCAAAACTATCAAAATGTTAAGTAATTGGTCATCTAAGGTTCTGTATCTATCAGAACCATGTATTTTAGTTTCAATTTTTTTGGATCCACGATAAACAAATGAATTTCGTTATACAACGTTTCGCATCTAGTGAAATCAGTAAATTTGTTAAAGCTTGTTTCGCATCTATCAACTCGATTTGGGTTGCTTATTAAACGTTTCTCATCTATCAGCTGAATCTATAGCAAAAGGTTTCGCATCTATCAAGTCCATTTAAATGTTCCAATTTATTTTCTTATGACAAAAAAACTTAGAAAAACTAAAAGTATAAAAAATTACACTGATCTTACAAAATGTCAACGCATGTTCGTCTATTACGACCAGATTTACCACAAGAAGAACGCGTTATATAACAAATACTTAATTCTCCTCTAGATGGAATTCGTTTCTTCTTAGTTCGTCCAGCTCTCCTTTTTAAAACTAGAAGAAATACATCTCGAGAAGTTGTTGAAGTAGATGTTTGACCAAAAGTAGTAAATGCAGCCATACCATATGAATATGTTTCCTCATAAGAGCTTACAAAATAGCATGGCTCAACATATTTCATAGGATCCACATCTATATATAATAACACAGCTAAAGCATGAGCACACGGGAAACACTCATGTTGCCACTTACCACAAGAACAAGTACATACGCTAAGATCAACAACCATAACAAGATAACAAAACACTTCATGAAAAAAGGAGTAAAAGAATGAATTATCCATGGAAGACCTTCTTCCACATTAGCTTTAAACTTTTTATCAAATCCAGGACACAAATCGTTAGTCCAACGCTCAACATCACCAAAACGTCTCAAAATTTGACTCATTTGTAAAACTATAATCCTATCAATTAGCTTCATATAGGCAAACTACAAAATTGTTTGACTTGATTGTTAAAAGACTCAACTGGAGTAGGCGCCATAGAACCATAACTCTTGCCTTTGAAAAAAGCACAAGTATAATTTTCGGGTGATAAATTATCATTAAAACTTTCAACATTCTCACCTCTTTGTTTAAGAAAATCATCCATATACTGAATAAACAAATTCTGATTAGCAGCGTATGCGCGTCTTTTAAACAGTTGAACCATAGTATCCTTAAATGTTGTCGATGTAGCCCTTAAAAAATACCTAAAATTAATTAAAATATGATAAAGATAGTATCCATGATGGCAATCTGGTAATATAGCAGATACAACACTTACAGTACCTAAATGACGATCACTAATAAATGTGATTTACCGATCCAGAAAATGAGGTTTCAACATCTCCAAAAACCATAACCGATTCTCAGTATCTTCAGACAAAACAATACTAAATGCAACATGAAAAATGCCTGCAACAAATATATAAAAGATAATATATTATAAATGACTTATTACAAGGGGTTTCGCATCATTGTTACCATCTTTAGCTATGGCAGATAACAACACCGCTTTATGTTTCCCCATTAAAAAAGTTTCATCAATAAATACAACTTGACCACAAGAATTGAAACCATAAATACAAGAACCGAATGCTACGAAACAACGCTTAAAAACATTGGTTTCCAAAGAATACTCCAGTATGTAATCACTACTGTTATCAAGAATCTTCAATGTCTTAAAATAATTCTTAAGTAATTTATACGAAGTATAACTATCTCCATATGAAACCCTCTTAGCTTTCTCTAAAGCAAGCCATAATACATGGTCAAAAATATCTAAATCGTAGTCATTTTTTAAAAATGATTTCACGCTTGTAGTTGTAACATCAACTTTCCTCCTAACACAATCACGTATTTCGTTTGCAATCAAATCCGATGACAAATGCTTTCTATTATCTTTGCTAAAAACAATCCCACATATATGAGTTCAGACATACTTTTTAATAATAAAAAAGCAATTAGACCTCTCTTATTTAGTATATAATCTCTAGAACAGCCTTTTGAATCTTTTTTCATGCAATAGACAGTTACTCTTTGTTTATTGTTATGCAAATATTTAAAAGTAAAACCTCATTGTAAATCCAACCGACTAACAGCTAATCTTAAACCTAATGCACCATCTGTCAAAAAAATGTTTTGCATCTACCATTCAAGAAAATACACGTTTCATAACTACCATTACGTACAAAATAAACACGTTTCGCATCTCCTACAGATAAACCCAGAAACATGTTACGCGAACAGAAATTTCACAAACACACACTACAACCTAAAATCAACGAAACATTAATTGCAATGGGATAAATAAACTACATTAGCACATTCGAACTCCAAAAACAGCTAGTAAATTCGAATTTCCAAACTACGTAAAAAACGAAAACAGATATAACCAATACAGATGTTTTGAACTCAAATTCGACTTTCTAAATACACACAAATCGAATATCTTTGCATAATCGAATAAAAACACAATCAAAATCATTAAAAAACAAAAAAAAAAACTAGAAATCGAGTAAAAAGATGATCATCGCTTATATGTTCTTCTCACGTAAAAAAAAATTGAAAAAGAGACAGGTAAAATATGGTTGTTAGAAGCTTTTATACAAGTGAGTATGGATATTTAGATTATTAGTTGGTCTTAATAATAAATACTAACTAAAAGCGATCATATTTTCGAAATAACATGATTATATAAATCTTGTGTAGATAATAATTAGGATTTTGGATTTTGAATACTACTTACCTAATTAATTAATTAGTTAGGTACATTTTAGAACTAATATGTATTATTCAATCTAAACACGTGTTTAAACCTAACCCATGGAAACCAATTACATCTTTTCTTACTATCGAAACACTTAAAATTTTTAGTTGAACATTAACTCAAAAATAAATATAAAACACAAATATCCGAAGCGTGTCAGATTCTTTCATTTCTAATTTTTAGTTATTCTTCGGAATATGTATATTAACATGTTAATATTAATATAAAATTCAATTTAGAGAGCGACCTCTAAATATAATATAAATGTTAGACAAAAAAAATGAGTGGTGTGAAGGAAAAACACGTTTCTAGTTTCTTCACACATTTCTAGTTTCTTCACACGTTTCTAGTTCGCTGCTTAGACGTGTTTCGGTATAATTGTCCAACTATCTTTCAGAAAGTGTTTGAATCGCTTTAACTGCATCTGCAATTTGCTTCTTCATTTCCCTCGTACGAACAAAAATAATGTGGGTAAGTCCACCAACCGATAGGTTTCATTTTCGATGGGCTCGACACCATTATACAGAAGAATTTAAAACACGTAACAAGATTCGTTTAAAAGAGTATCAACATCATGGGACCCCTTGACAACTTGCGATGGACGGGTTCGAAATATAGAAACATAACATAATGCAAATGGCTCGAAAAAATATCCAATCCACCCTCCACGCGCACGAACAATCTTACAGGATGGTAACAAAACCTCCTAATTGAGAAATAATAATCACAAATAAATTATTATTATTATTAAAAAAACATTGGGATTTTCGTTTAATAATTATGTTTTAATTAAGTGAACCGACGGATGATATCAATCTAACTTTTTTAATGGAAAATAAGTCAGAAACCAAATAACAAAATTAGGAGTGGTAAAATAGCAATTTAAAGGGATTGGAAATTTTAGAAAACGTAGTTAACTGTGGCAACTAGCAAAGGTTGATTTTATTTAAAAAATTAAAATTTTAGCTTTTTTTTCCATAATGGATAGAATGTTTTTGTTATTTTTAAAAAATATCAAAAATTTCTTTACAGCGGTGACTAAAGTTGTTCGCGTTGATCGTTGATGCGAGAATAATCAATGCAACGAGTGCGATAGGTCAATGATCTTTGTTTGCAATGATGATAATAAACATAGATGTTTTTCGGCTTTTCAAATTTAATATTTTTTTTAAAAAATTATATTACTTAAAAAATATGTATATTTTGGTAGAGGATTTCATTAAACAATAAAAATAGCGGACACATCAACTAATAAAATATTTAAAGCTTGTAAGCTATATTAATTGTTTCTGTATTTATTTAGTTTATCAATTTAATTGTTGAATTGTATTGCTTGTAAAAAAAAATCAATGTATTATATCTCAAAAGAATGTTTTTAGAAGTCGGAACAATTATGGAACATAAATATATTTTTATGGAAAATGTATCTAATATGTGGTTCAAATCGATCCTTTGATGACGGAAAAAAACCTAAGTTCATTAAGTTTATGTCGTTCTCGTTTTCAAACTTTCAAAATAATTAGATATCATTAGTTCTAAAAGATAAAGATGATTACTATAAAAGTGATGAAACAATACTTTGTTTAGTTACACTGATTCGGTTGAATAAAATGTATCATATGACAAGACAAGTTAGAGTCATCTTGCTTGAGAAGAATCACATGTGCTTCAAAATTTATTATATCTTAACATTTCAACTAGAAGTGTGTAGATGGAAAATTTGTTCTCCCTCAAATTTATAAACAGGAAGCAATAGTTAACCGTTAAAATGTTGGTGTATATTGAAATAACACTTATGGAAACATTTAAATTTTGCACTCTTGTGGTGAAATAGGTTCCTTCCTATAAATATTATAGAATTACGATTCTTTATAAAGCCGAAAAGCATGAAAGGTAGCAAATTTAAAAATATTTAAGGATTGAAGAAGTTTCGTGTGTTAAAAAAATTCTAACAATGAAATTTTTTATGAATATGAACGAAAGATATAAAGAAATGGAAATAACAAAAAATGCTCGAAAAAAAAAACCAGTTTCCATTAATCCATATATAGTTAGAGTAACCAAACTATTATAAAATATGTCATATTTGAGTCACTAATATATAATAAAGTATGACATACAAATAACAATAAAATAGTATCATAGAATATATTTGATACAGTTAACAATTTGGGTTAATTTTTAGCATTAATTATATTCTATAACATATTAGTTTAGGATTCCATAAATTTAGATTTGAGACAATACAATAATTTTGATGATATGTTTGGGTGAGGAGTAATTAGTGAACAATTTTAATTTTACGGGAAGAATAAAAAATAATTTGTTTAGATTCAAATGATAAATATTTTATCTTTCATTACCGATTATCTCGTAACCGCTATGACAATCATGTATTCTAAAAATGAAATTTCAAATCCCCACTAGAAAATAGTTATTTTTAGTTATTCATGAAGAACAAACTCGACAACCTCAAAATATTATGAAAATATAAGTTATTATAATCTCTTAGAAAGATCCACAAACAAATAGAAATTAAGTAATGTGTATTCAGTTTATAAAAAGTATTTATATAAAGCTTTCAAATATAATATCAATATATTTTATGATGAAGTTGGAAAAATTTAATTTCCGCTTTCGTACATAAAGAATCCAATAAGAACATTAGGGATCTTTATAATGAAACAAAAACTTAGCTTTAGCTCATGTCGAGTTCTACACAAACATTTAGATTTTTGCGATGTAAAAGAAGAAATTGAGTTTAAACTTCCATAACATCACATATAACCCGCAACTCTCAATCGCGGATCATTGTAATAAGGTAAAACATATAAATAGTACCATTTAATCTCATATATGTTATCTGAAAAAAATAGACTAGTTGGTTGGAGGTTCGTAGGCTAAAAACCCTGGTTAGTCACCGATGTTTGACACATGTTACATTCCTGCCACTAAGCTTCATTCGTCTCCAAAACGAGTCACTAGTGTTTTAAAACGTTACATTTTTGCTAGTAGTGCGTGCAAATTAACAGGAAGCTGACACGTGGTAGCCCAATGTACCCATGTTTGTTCCATATACGGTCATCCCTTTTTTTCTTCCAAAAACACCCCTTTTTACCATTTTACCTTGTTTTCTTTAATTTTTTACTTTTTACTCTACCTTTTTACCTAAAATCGATTTATCCACTGTTAACCCCTCTTTAACTTTTACCCTAACTACTAGTTCTACCCAACCACTTAATAATAACCCGACCCATTTGTTCATTTTACCCAAATCATTATCTGACCCAATTGTGAATTCCCCCCCCCCAATCTTACAACCATAATATTTTTCCTCCTGAAGTCTACTCCTAGAAACTCAAAATAACGATAGCCATTCTTCCCTCCCTACTGACTATCTCGCTCCCTCTCTCCCTTAATCGTGATTTCCATCTACAAGCACATTTTCTCACTCACGGACTGTCTGTGAAACCCTAGCTCAGTTCGTTGTTGTCATCACCCACTGCCCCTCAAAACCCTAGCTCAGTCACCCACTGCCCCTAAAAACCCTAGCTCAGTTTATTGTTGTCACCATTCATTTTCTGTAAAACCCTAGGGTTGTATCATACTTTCCCCTAATTGAAAACCCTAGGGTTTGCTTAGGGGTATAATGGCAAGTGTTTTATACCAAGGTAAATTTCAGACTATACTATCTGTCTTCTGTTTAGTTTCTTGTTCGTAGTTTCATTTGTTAGTCAATCGTGTTCTAATGGGTGTTTTTTATGATTTCATGTGCTAACAAACAGCGTTTCGCTGTGGATTATCATTATGATGGGGAGATTAAAGGGAAAAAGGTTTTAAAATACGATGGATGGAAGATGACGACTATCGACTTCATTAACCCAGACAATTTCTCTATCATGGAGCTCCATGAGATTCACTCACTCAACGATGCAACGCTATCATGTGGCTACTTCTAGTTTGCTTATAAGCTACTTGGTGCAAATCAGAAAATCCAACTAATCATCAGTGATGCAGATGCTTATGCAATGACCCGGATGTTGGATGACACCAGGTTAGTGACCATATATTCAGACAGGACACCTCCTTTAGAGATTGTGTCTCCTAAAAAACGGAAAAAAAGCCTGAAACAGTGCCTATAGTTGACGTAGAGGGCACCAGTAGCGTCATACTTAGGAGTGAACCTATAGACATTGGGTTAGGTCAGGGTAGAGACACTAATCAAAATGGTTTTGTTGAAAATGATTTTTTCGCAAATGATGCTGTTGTGGTAGATGATGGTGCACCTAATCTTAATGTTGTTGAAAATAATAATGGTGCACCTGAACCTAATGTTGTTGAGAATAATGCAAAGGGTGGTGCTGATCCTAATGTTGTTGAGAACAATGCAGAGGTTGACTATGATGAAGTATTTGAAATATTCATCGATGAAATGTATGATGAGTTCTTCCCAAACAGAAGAGGTGAAGATAACAGTCTTGAAGGTTCTGGAGAAACCGATGGGTTAGATGGTAAGGGTGATGATGGGTTAGATGGTAAGGATGATGATGGGTTAGATGGTAAGGGTGATGTTGAGGATGTAGATGATAATGTAGATAGGGTAGATGATAATGTGGATGTTGTTATAGTTGGTGTGCATGAT
The DNA here is from genome assembly GCA_036936605.1 of Limnanthes douglasii subsp. nivea. NCBI lineage: Eukaryota > Viridiplantae > Streptophyta > Magnoliopsida > Brassicales > Limnanthaceae > Limnanthes > Limnanthes douglasii. The sequence goes on from JAUPFV010000004.1 coordinate 216,557,423, forward strand.
GGTAGGGTAGATGATAATGTGGATTTTGTTATAGTTGGTGTGAATGATGATAGGGTAGATGTTATGGTGGTGGCTGGTGCAGATCATGATAATGATATGGTAGAAGACAATTTGAATGTTGATGTAAATAATAATGTGGTGGCTGGTGTAGATCATGATGTTAATATTGATAGGGTAGAAGACAATTTGAATGTTGATGTAAATGATAATGTAGGGGTTGGTGCAGATCATGATGTTAATATTGATAGGGTAGAAGACAATATAAATGTTGATGTAGATGTGGTTGTGGGGGCTGGTGTAGTTCATGGTGTTGTTGGTAGTTTTGAAGGTGATGGTGGCTTAGTGGGTGAGGGACGTGATGGTGGTTTTGATGATGAGGTGGTGTTGAGGCTAGTATAGAATGTGAAGGTGTAAAGGCTAGTATAGAAACTGATGGTGTTGGTGATGCAGTCAAGGGTGCAGTCGATGTTGATGGGTCTGGTGATGAAGATGGGGGTCAAGATGTTGTTATGAATGTAGAGGGAGAAGGGGGGGGGGGGGGGGGGGGGTCAATGTGAGGGTCAAGATGGGGTGCAGGTGATGGGTTTTAAGGTATTAATGCTTCTTTTTTCGATGGTGTTGACATGACACAGTTTGACGAACTTCCTGCTCAGCCAGCACAACCTGCTGAATCTTCTAATAACTCAGATGATAGCGACGATAGTAATTACGGTCCAGGGGAGTACAACCACAGTGAAAGTGAAGATGACGAGATATGTTCCAATGGGAGTTTAGAAAGAGAGTGCAGTACAGAGGAAGATTTTGTCAGTTCAGACAACCTAACTAGCCCCGATCCGAAAAAAGAAGATGAAGATACTGCTTCTACGAGGAGTAGGCCTAGGAAGTTTAAACCAAAACTGAGAACATTCAAGCCACCAACTAAATTTAGGTATCTCCAGTTGACAGTTGGTCTTGAATTCAGTTTTGCCAATGCATTTAAAGAGGTCGTCAAAGAATACAACATCAAATAGCATCGTAGTGTGAAAGTGTACAAAAACGATAAAATACGGTGCAGTTATAAGTCTAGTGAGACATCATCTAAATGGTCTATTTGGGATTCTTGCCAAGGTTGCGCCCCTACGTGGAGGATAAAAAATCTTAACGACAACCACACCTGTATTCTCACACACATTAACAGATACATTGATGTCACGTGGATTGCAAAACATTACTTAAAGAAATGACAAGTTGATCCCGATTGGTTTGTAAAGATCTTGATGGCCGATTTAGCGAAGGATTTTTTGGTAAAGATCACTAGGGCGAAGGCGTACCGTGCGAATTCGAGAGCTCTCAATATGATTCTTGGTGATGACAGAATTCAGTTCAAGAAGCTACGATAGTATTGTAAAGAATTTTTACGAACTAATCCAGGTTCTACGGTTGCTGTCAAATGCAATGATTCGATGTTTGAAAGAGTTTACATATGTCCAGAAGGGTTGAAGAAGGGGTTTGCTGCTTGTTGTAGGCATGTTCTTGTGTTAGATGGCTGATTTCTGAAAGGGCCTTTCGGGGGACAAGTGCTTGTTGTTGTTGTTGTTGACGCCAACGATCAGATGTATCCACTTGCCTGGGCAGTGGTGGAAAATGAAAATAGGTCATTTTGGCAGTGGTTTCTGGAGCTGTTAGCCATTGATATTAACATTCAAAATCAAGTCAGCTTCACTTGGATTTCAAAAAAGCAAAAAGGGCTTGTTTCGACCTTGAAAGAGTTGTTCCCTAATGCTCGACATCTATACGCCAACATGAAGAAGATATTCCTTAGAAACGAAGAACACATACTTTTCTCGGCTTGTGCAAGGTCGTCATTTGTACCTGAATATGAGTTTCACATATAGGAGATGAAAAGGTGCAACGCAGCTTGTCATGAATGGCTAGCACAAAAGCTGTCGTCTGAGTGGAGTACGACTCATTACAGAGAAGATAACAAGTGTTTTATGCAAACATCGAATCTGGCAGAAACATTTAACTCTATTATCTTGGATTATAGATCTAAAGGAGTAATAAGGTTGTTGGAGGGTATAAGGAACAGACAGTTTGTAGGATTGTAAAGAAAATGACCCGGATACCAAAGTGGGATCAGCCTATATGTCCTTCTATTTATAAAAAGCTTACCAAGGACTACAAGCTTGTTGGTGACTGCAATGTTCTTCCTTCTATTGGACCCAAGTTTCAAGTGGAAGAGAGAAGGGTGCAATATAAGTTTGTGGTTGACTTGGAAGCATAGGAATGTGCTTGCCGTAAATGGAAGCTCTCCAACATTCCTTGTAGCCATGCTGTTGCTTGTATTTGGCTTATCAGTGGCAACCCAGTGGATTACGTGTCTAAGTGGTTTCGTGTGACTACACAGAAGAAGATTTATGCTAATATAGTTAACCCAATTAATGGATACCAGCGTTGGCCGATGAACCATCTACATCCTGTCCAGCCTCCACCGGTTAAGATAGTACGAGGAAGGCGGAAAACTGCTAGGAGGAGGGATCCTTCCGAGAGACTGCAACCCCATTTGCAAGATACAACATTTGGAGTGAAACGGTTGTCTCAAAAGTTCAATACACCCTATTATTCCCACTGTTAGGCACTCGGAGATCACAAACGAAGGTGCACCTCTACTCCCGGTCAAGCAACTCCTGCTGCCACTTCTACAGCCAATACTCCTTCTGCACCGATGAGTCTTCTATAATAACATTGTATGGTACCTGTTTGTGATGGTTGTTGATGTTGTATATTCTTTGTAACAAGTTGCATCCACAACCCCAACACCTGCTGCTCAAACTCCAAGATCTACTGCATTCCTGATAAGTTTGCGATGGTTGTGGTTTAATTTTCATGCTTGTGATGCGCGTGCTTGTGGTGACTGCCTTTTTTTAGTTTTAATTTTGGTTGAAAGAGCTCCCTATGATGTTATTGCTGTTTTTTATGTTATCTCTCTTGTAACAGCATGAAGGAGCCTCTATAGGGAGTCAAGGCACATTAATGCCTGATGTAAGTTTTGTCTCTTAGTGTGGTCCAAATTTACTTTTAGAGTTAGGAATTGAACAGTAAATCGTCCCTCGACTATCGCGTTTGGTGGCAGATAGTCCCTTGACTTTCAAATGTCCGTTGACAGTCCCTGGACTATCACGTTTGGATAAAGTTAGTCCACCAGATCCTCTAATCCATGAGAGGCTGCCACCTGTCACCATAGTCCCCAGATTTTTGTATCACCACTAGTCCCTTGAGTTTAGGTCAAACCCAAAATGTAGAAAATTATAGAAAACTAAACTCAAGGGACTAGTGGTGATACAAAAATATGGGGACTATGGTGACACGTGGCAGCCTCTCATGGATTAGAGGATCTGGTGGACTAACTTTATCCAAACGCGATAGTCTAGGGACTGTCAACGGACATTTGAAAGTCAAGGGACTATTTGCCACCAAACGTGATAGTCGAGGGACGATGTACTGTTCAAAGCCTTTAGAGTTATTATTATTTGTGGTCGAGTTGGTGGAGCTGCATAGTGTGGTCCATTTTTGGGTATTCTCATTACTTTAACCTTTACATTATTTAATTTTTTGGTTTGTGTGTGTGTGTGTGTGTGTGAAAAGGGTAGTGTCATCCACTATTTTGAAAGAGGGGACAACACTTTGGCCAGGAACACTACCCCACCTATAAGATTCCCACATTTTATCTATTAAAGTGATCTTCTCCATTGTCTTGCACAGTTGCAGTTTTATAATACATTTTAAATTACAGGCTGGTACTATATATTCCTCTTAAAACAGCATAAATTACAAGGAGGCTCTGAAGGTGCAAACCAGAGGTAAAAAGATGAAGCTACCTCAAACAGTTGGAGGTCCTTTCAAGCAGCCCAGGGTAGATGGACCTTTATCATCTGCACCTCGTTTTTCCGTTGCGGTAACACATGGTGATGCAGCAGCTGCTGGTGGGTCTGTATTAGCAGCTTCTGGTGGATCCACCGGAAAATCGGGCAACAAAGCAGTGGCAACTGGTGGTTCACAGACGTCGGTGGAAGGTAGTGATAATCATGTTGTTATTACCCAACCACAAAACTAGCTTATAGTGTCTTTTTTGTATAGACAACCCATGTTATGGGTCTTTTTTTGGTAATATGTTGTATGTTATGCACAACATAACAGTTCTCTATTTTAAGATATTGTGTGTTGTTGTTTAAGCACTGAAGACTTAATTTCATGGTTTATGTAACATACAATTTCTGGGTTAAATTTTTGTACTCATCGTTCTCTTTGTTTGTCGTTTTGTTGGTTTTGTTTAATCACATATTTTGTTTCTGGTTTTGTTTATGTTGGTACGGAACTTTAGCTGGCAGTGTGGTTGTAAACTGAATACTACTAATCGTTGTTAGTTCATACGTTTCACAAACATATGAGTACAGAAACCATTGATGATGTGTCTGGTTTTATTGGTTGTTCTGAAACAATTAATTTGTTCATCTGCAACAAATAGTCTAAGTTTAAGCTTCATTTACTTATTTACGTAAATTACGGGTCCCAACGTAATTCATAACAACGGAACCAATACCAAAACAACAAATTTCATTTCAATCACGTTTCCATTCAAATTATGAACACCATGATTGAAATTAACTTTAATAATTCAGGAGATATAGAGACAAAATTACATACACCTAACTCACATTACTTAAATACATAGACTAAAAACACACAATCACCAACAAACAGAAACCTAGACATATGATAAGAACCCTAATTATCCAGTTCTTTATTTCAATCTCTGCTTCCATCTTTCCACGTTGCTTTAATAGACCGTTAATCATGGACTGCGACCTATTGTTAACGGCTGGATCGATCCATCTAAAGTATTTACAGTATTGACCTTTCCGATAAAGAAAAATCAGTTAAGAGGAGACGAAGTACAATAACCATTGAAGCCATAAAAACATGGTTCACTGTCAAATAGAACTTACCCCGTAATTACAAATCTATTGAATCTTCTACCATGATTTGGGATTATCCACGCTGTTTTTGTTATGCTTGGTAGCCCACATTCACAAAACCCTAAATTGGATGGGTGTTTTGAGGTACTGGACGAGGAGGACATTGTTAGGTTGGTTGAAGATAGAAAATTTGATACAGTTCAATAGCAAGGGTTTATAGAAGAAAGGAGTATCGATTTAGTATAATAGCAGAAGATGGCTACGGTGAAGAAGAGAATTAAGGTTTTTGAGAATTCAAGAAGCTGTCTATGGTGAGTGAAGAAAACTAGGGTTAAATGGTGAAGGAGTAGTTTTATTTGGGTGAAATGAGCAATTGGGTCGGGTTATTATTAAGTGGGTGGGTAAAACTAGTAGTTAGGTAAAAGGTAAAGAGGGGTTAACAGTGGGTAAATCGATTTTAGGTAAAAAGTTAGAGTAAAAAGTAAAACATTAAAGTAAACAAGGTAAAATGGTAATGAAGGGTGTTTTTGGAAGAAAAAATGGGTGACCGTTTATGGAACAAACCTGAGTATATTGGACTGCCACGTGTCAGCTTCTTGTTAATTTGCACGCGCTAATGGAAAAAATGCAACGTTTTTGGATACATGTGACTCATTTTAGGGACGAATGAAGCTTAGTGGCAGGAGTGCAACGTGTGTCAAACACGGGTGACTAACCAGATTTTTTAGCCGAGGTTCGTATTTGAACTATACTTAACTCGAAAAGTAACATAATAAGATATACATAATATCTTATATCAAACACAAGTCATTTTATATGAAAACATTAAATTATAAGCGCTTCCTTCAAATAAAGTATTATTTTCAAGACAATCATTGTACATGTTGCATAATTTAGTGTTAAACTTCGTTGATATAGTATTAAAATAATATGTTTTCTAAATGACGACATTGAGAAAACTTGAGATATATTTCAGCCGAATAACACAATTATTAGTTGTGTAAGATATGTTACAAATAATAACAACAAAAAGGAAGACTAAAATATTTTCAATGATTGTATTTAAATTTTAAGTTAAATTCAATAGTTTATAACCTTAGTATATTTATTAATGATATTAAAGAAAGTGTCTCATCAATAATATCGTTATTTATGAAAGGTCATCTCATTTAGGTTTCAAATGAACTTAGTACAATATTATGGAAAACACAAGTTGAGTTAAAGTTGATTCAGATTTGGTATTATAAGTATATGATATATTGCATGCGATGTAACATGTTGCATACATCAATAAATTTATGTTGAAGCAATTTAACGTGAAGCTTCTGGGTAAAACATCTTATGTGCTGAAAACCAAGATTCATAAGGATCACTCCTGATGTTCAACACGTTTACAAACGAAATATATTAAGAGTATGCTATAAACATACCGATATGTAAAACAACATCCTTATATATTTGCTTGAGATAAGATGAGATAAGATGTCTAAGCCGATACAGAAGAATTAATATGTTTCAAGAATGTTGTATACTAACATTTTCTCATAAAGGGTATAACATAGATGATAAGATTAAAAAGTAGATAATTAATTATTTTGGGAGTGAACCATTGTATAATAAGGTATGGGTCCTTTTGTGTTTATAAAGATCAAGGCATCATATGTTGACATAAAGAAAGTCATTTAAATTAAGTAGATCATGTATATGTCATGACTTTATGAGTTAAGTAGATGTTGGATCGATTTGTGTGATTTCAATTTATAAATTTAATGAAAACAGAATTTGTAGCACACTTGGAAACATCCAAAATAAACAAAACATAAATAGTTTTTTCCCAAATAAATTAAAATAGAGCGAATAAGAACATACTTAATGTTTTATTTTATTCATTTAAGACTACATGGCATATGAAGATTAATCTCTCTTTTTTTTAAGTTTTTCTTACTACGGTTTTAACACCTAATGATTTATGAACAGAACATTCATGTTAGTCTATATAATATTTAGATTTTGTGAGATTTTGTTTGTAATTTAACCTTTCATTTTTAGATTATATTATGTTTAATATTAGTTGGTATATGATACATTCAAACAATATATTATCTTTGTTTTCAGTTATATTCTCTTGTAAATTTTGTACAAATTAGCAATCTCAATTCAGTTACAGTGGATAAGTATGGAATCATCATCAAATGGTTATATGTTCATATAATTCTCATGCTACATAGAATGAGAAGTCAAAGTTTGATTGAGATAATCTTCGATAGTATGATTAATGTGGGAGTGGTCATGCATAATATGGCTTGACTTTCTCAAGATTTTGTTTACGTTGTTAAAAATAAATATATTTTGGTTTATCTGTTAATACAATAATGGCCCTTAATGAAAAGTTAAGGGGATACGTTAAGTAAATGTGATGATTCAAGTGGAAGATTGTAATAATATCCTAAACTAGATGTTTCATCCATGTATATTTAAAGTATCTAACCTACTGTGAAATATGGTCTAATTAGTAAAATATAATTACTAATAAATAGTAAATAATTGAACTATAATTAATATTATAATAATATCATTGGTTATATAGACATTAATATAATAGTATTATGTATATACTAATTGAATTAACATGCATTGTAAGAGAGAGTTATATTATCCAATGGTTATTGGGTACTTATGTTATTAGGCTCATTGGATCGACATAGAAATAGAATCCATATATATAATATTCAATCATGAATCATATTCACTCATAATTTCATAGTTATAACCGTCCTAAAGAGAATATAATATATATTCTTATTCTTCATTTTTAGATTATCTAACTTCACACCAAGTCATTTGTTTGATTTCTTCATCCTCTCAAAAGTCTGGATCCTTCTACTTTTAAGAAAACTCCTCATTATGGATGATCATGAACACTCATAAGATCCATATTGAGCAACAAGATCTCACCGCCTTTAAACAAGATATATTTAGGTAATTTGCAAGCCTATCTTAATTAAGATATTTTCTTTAAGACGTAAATTAATATATGTATGTATTAAATATAGGTAATGGGGAACAAATTCCAAATTGTTTTAGATTATATATATACCACTTGATAATATATTACAATCTTTGAAAAAAGTGAGATCGTAAACAAAAACAAAGAATAATTTGTTACAAAGGTGACGAAAGTCAATGTTTTGAAACAAACATCCTCTAGATGGTTGTATGATACATGTGGATCAAAGAATATTTTTATATAAAGATCTATTCAAATCAATTGAATAAAGTAGAACCGCACGAAAGTTTTAAATTTGTAACACCAATTAAATCCAAAATGGAATAACATGAAAATATCAAGTTAAGTGTACAAGTAATAAAAATATAACACTTATAAATGTTTTAAATATTTTAGATATTTAAAAAAAAATTATTTGGTAATCTTTCACGTAAGGAATTTATTCATTCGATGTACGAATCCAACAATCTCGTTCTATTAAAAGCATATGTATTTTTCGAAAAACGATACTCTATCAACTGAATTATTAAACTATCTACTTTTGATGTTGTTGTGAATATAATAAGTTTTTTTATTATATTTTTGTGTATGATGATTACTTATTATGAATTGTTAAAATTATGCACATATTACATAACACGATTAAAAAAATTGTTAAATCTCGATTTATAAGCTATCATATATGTACTATAATTTATCAAATTCCGACTAATCTTCACGTGTTTGATGATGATGAATGTGAATACTATCATTTTCAATATGTTCAAGTCTAATCAAATATTAGGAATTGAACTATTGTATAATAACCATATCATGGAAAAGATTACCTATATGTCGGGTTTATTATAGATATTGTGAATGATTAAATATGTAAATAAATATTTTTAAAAATTAAGTTTTGGGGTTGTTTTATAAAAACAAAACAACCCGTGGGCTATGATCCTCAAGTGTAGTAATTTAGCATACGATGATATCCATTTATTTTACGGATTCTAGATTGTTTTCTAAAATTTAGAATACAAATAAATAAATATAGAAATACAAATTTCAATTGTAATAACCGTGTAAGTATTTTTGTTACTTTGCACTATGAAGATTGGTAATATTTGAGTTTTAAAAGAAGTCAGAAATTTGGATTTTCAATAAGTGGTATCAGTGGTATCCATATGAGACACTTTTTAAAAAATTTAATACAAATTATTAAGCATCTAGAAATTTGGATTATGTAAATGATAAATACATTTGGTTTAATTGATATTTTAATTGACATATGTCCGTATCTATAATGAAAGATTCATGTTTAAATTTATAAAAATAGATTATAGTATCAGTTGTTAATTGAAGATTCATGATTAAAAGTTCCAAATAATGATTATATTAGTTGATTCGATTAAGTAGGGTGAATATTTATTTTTATCTAATTTATACAAGTATGAGTTAGTATGTTTACCCAAAAATATCATAATAATATGTGTTTTGTTAGGTTAAATTTTATTTTTAAATATTTATTTGGATTGTATATTGATGGTGATGTTTATACGTTGTTTATTGTTTGTGCATTATTATATTAAGACACTTTAGATCCCTACAATGGAATATGTAACAAAGCTTCAATTTTTCGAGGGGACTAACTTGAAAAATTATAAATACAAATATGATATGTTATTATATTTAATAGAGGATGAATTTGACTTTTCATTAAAAAATAATCAACCCGCACCTCTCATGGAAGAAGACTCTCATTTAAAGAATATATATTTAGATACGTCGGATGAGTTTGGAAATATTAAACATATAATATTTTTAGTATTATGTAGTGCAGTTTCACAACATATCACCAATGCAACACCGTTTCTTAAAGAGATAGATGCATATTTTGTCAAAAACGATAAACTAAAGATTAATATGCTACTTATGAAATTGGCCTCCATTAAGTATCATAACAAAGAAAATATACACGATCACATATTAAAAATATCAAACATTGCTTCAAACCTGAAAGCACTTTAACATATATTCTAATATATACATTTGATGGCTTCACACTAGTATAAGAATTTTGAGACTTCTTAATTTTCAGCTTGAGAATAGACTTCTAGTGAGCTTATTTTTCATGTTGTCCGTGAAGAGAAAAAATTTAAACTCGAATGTCATGTAGTGTATATGGTGGATTATCAACTGGAAAAGGAAAACACAGGAAATAATAAAAATTTATATGCATAAACATCTAGTTTAAGTAAAAATAAACACAAGTGTTCATCCACTAAAGATCATTCATTCGGTTGAAAAAACAAACTGGATATTTAAAAATGAGGTGTAAAAAGTATCAAATTTACATGAAATTTAAAGATAATCTCACATTTGTGGTATGTTCAGAGATTAATTTAGTTTTGGTTTCTAGAAACATGTGGTGCATTGATATTGTTGTAGCCACTTATACTTGTTTTTCTTTAAAGTGCACTATAAATTATTGAAGCCTCAATGATGGTGAAATATTCATATATGTAGTTGACAGAAATTTGTGTTTGGTTCAAGTTATTTGTGATTTTTTATTAGTCTCTAGTGGCCAACATTTATATTTACAAAATGTTCTGTATGTATATTATTTTTAGACAAAACTGACTTTTGTTTTCTTATATTAGACAAGTTGGGTTGATTTTATAATTTTTAGAATGATAAAATGTATTTATTTACATTAAGTGTTGTTGGATCTCAAAAATTCATGATGAATGATAACTTGTATATAATAAATACTATTAACAATCACAAAGAAGTTATGGATATGATATAATTTGTAAAGTAAATTTTAAAACTAAAAAATTCAGTAAAACATAGGCACTATTAATTATATCATATTACTAAAACATTACATTCTCATCATAATGAGTCTAATCGTTTTACCAAAACATGGAATAATTTGACTCCTAGAAAGCATTCCTTCCTACATTGGAAGCTTATTCAAAACTTTATACCCATTGATTCTGTCTTAATGCATAGACATATGACTATAGTTTCCAAATGTCATTTCTGTAGAAATTGTGAAAATTCTAAGCATCTCTTTATTGCTTATGATCTTGCTTGGTCTGTTTGGAGTCTTTTTGCAGGAAATTTCAATCTTTTAGTCTACAGATACATGCCCATTTCTCATATATCAAGGACTTGGTTTTGGTCTACTTGCAAGAAAACTCATGTGACGCATGTTATTCCTTCTCTAATTTACAATGCTATATGGAAGTATAGAAATCGTTCAAAAATTCAAAAGCATTAAGTTTTCTCCTTATATGGTAATCTCTGAAGTCTATAAAATCCTTAACTATATGAATTACTCTAGTTCTTTTAATACTAATCATTGGTTCAGAGACTTAAATGTGGCTAAGGAGCTTGGTTTCTCTAATATCTGTAAAGAGCCTAATAAAAGACCTACTATTCTCAAGTATAATCATCCAACTAATGGTCGCTACAAGCTTAAAACTGACACCTCATATCACCAAAGTCGTGAAGCTAGTGCTGGCATTCTTATCAGAGATGAAGAAGGTAATATCCTCCAAGGAGCTGGCTTCTTATACGGTAAGCTTACTCCTTTAATGGCAAAAGCTCGTGCGCTATTAGACGGTCTTCTTGTCTGTGTCAAGATGGGTTGGGACAAAATCGAAATTGAAAAATGACTCTTTGTTGCTCGTCAATTATATGAGTCATAGTAGCTATCATTGAGTTCTTGAACCCATTTTTAATTGTTGCAGAAGGCTTTTATCTCCTTTTATGACCATTAAACATAATTTCAGAGACCAAAATAGAGCAGAAGATTGGCTTGCTCGATGGACTCTGAATTGCAAAATGAGACAAGAAATTGATTTTTAATCTGCTCCTGCTAGTTTAAAGTCAATTTTGATTCTCAAAAGTCTTGGATTAGCTTATGTTAACAACAATACTTCACACTAACCTTGTTTATCTTTGAGCAAGATTTCCTAAATCTTTTGTGAGTGCAGTTGTTCACCGGTAAAGTATCAGGAGTCATCTGGTATAAGCCTCACTAATTGCTCTATGAGAAGGAAGCGTTGGTGGCAGGAGTCATGTCAGAAGCTTAAAGGTGTGCTGTGATTTCCTTCGAAGGTGAAGAGTCGGTGGCCGGGAATTGGTCGATAATCGTTTGATTGAAGATAAAATGGATGAATGAGGGTGGATGTAGGATGGTTTTTTATGATTGAAGTTGGAATTAAGAGGAGACTGAAATTTTGTGAAACCGAGACTGAAGAAACAATTTATCTTTGTTTCAAGTGTAGCGCCTTTTTTCTTTTGACGCCTAATTTTTTTGTATAAACTCTATTATTGTAATTCAAATTCTCTAATTTACTTTAAAAAAATTACTAAAACTAAAATTGAAAATCTTTGAATCGAAACTTTATTTTGAGTTTCCTACATTATTCATATTTGATGTTTGTATTACACGTATTATGTGAAAAACGGGCCAAGGTTAGAGGATTGGATGCATACAAATAAATAAATGTATTAGAATTGATAAATGTGAACATTTATAAACTGGTTCATATATCATCATAGTTAGATCAACGATATATCCTATTCATGATAAATTAAAATTCATTGTTAAGTTCAAATTGTTTAAGACTTAGGTTGAAAAACAACTTGGTAAATATTGAGTGTGAAGATCTTATTGTGGTGGTGAATCCTACAAGAGATGTGATGTTTCACGTGATCACCGACATAAATAATTTTGAAAAATTCCAAGAGGGATGCTGAATAATGCTTCTGTAAGGTCCACCTAGTATCAATGAAGAATATGAGAGACAAAACTGTATATTAAAAGATGTGTGAAAAATATGATTACTCATTCAACTTTAATAAAAGATGTCAGACATATCTTCTTAATATAGTTCCAACAGAATCATATAGTAAAATATGGTATGAGCTTTGGACTAGGTGTAAACCTAGATTAAAACATTTGCATGTTTAGAGATATCCAACTGAAACGGATCCTTATAGACCAAACAAAATAATTTGGAATCCAAAATAGTTAGCACCTATATCCTTAGATATTCATACTATTTAAGAAGTTTTAATTTTTATAATCCTTCTAACATAAGCATTTTTAGACGGAAATTACAAAATTATTTGATAAAATTTTTATTAGAGAAACGTTTTTAGTAACATACGTTTATTTTGAGGAAGAATATTTAAAGATTTATGAGCGTTCTAACGATTATTTGGTGCTAAATAAGATAACTTTTAACTTCAATTTCTTAAAACTCAAATTAAATTGAATTTTGAACATCTCATATTTATGATATAACCTTTAACTTTCATATAAGCTTGGTACTTTTCACATTACCTTTTGATATGGATCGTCCTTTTGCAAAAACAATGATGATCCTTTAGGTTACTTTGATCCTGAACTAGAAGCCTTATCACATCTCTTTCGTATTTTCATTTTTCCCCTATTGGGAACTTACCATATGCACCACATGACGTTCTTGTTTCAGACTCTCATTCTCATGAGCAATATAAAAAGTGATAAAAATAATTTTTTATTTTTCATATTTGGAAGAATATTAAAACACAAACCCTACTACAAATCTCTCGGAAAGGTCAATATTAAGTGCACTTAACTTTTAGATGAATATTAAATCAAGAGAATATATTGCATTATTATCATTTTCTCGTGAAACTCCATGGTCGAGAGCTACATCATCAGCATCTTAATATCCACCTTATCAAATCTGGAAAAATGTTTTTCAACTCCTTTGAGAAAACCAATTGTATTGGTGATCTGAGTCGAATAATCCTAGATAATTGTAAATGTATTCAATATTTCATGATTTCCAAACACAACCTATTTGACTTTTCTTACGCCTAAAACTGATTATTTTCTTTATAAAAACTATACTCAGTGAGCGGTGTGGATTGTTAATCCTTAACAACGTGCCAAAATTATGATAATCATGTATAATTCTATTTTATTTTTCGTTGAAAAATCTGATTCGTCTAAAATGGAAGGTATATTTTATAATGGGTTAGAGGTATTTATTTTTGGTAGATTAACAACACATACAACAAACAGTATATCAACATCATATTTATTGACATATTAAACTTTTTACAGTGTTTAAATATGAATTTAATATGTAAAATATACTCTGCATCACTAATGATATGCCTTAGGTAAAATATATCAACATATACTTGCATGAGTATGAAAAACGCCATTGTTGATGTAATTTCAATCGACTTAATTTGGAAAAAAGCCTCATTAAGGTAGGTTTCCATATTTCAACCAAATATTTGATGACCATTTCATTTTTGATAGTTTCATGTTCAATATAACTTATACCAAACATTAACATTTCATAAGATCAATAATGCATGAAATATAATCAACCATTAACCCATCAGAACTTTAAGTAGATTAATTCACCAAAATGGATCACTTGGGTGATATTTTTGGTTCTATGACATACTTATCAAATTTAAGATGACCTTAATCATGATATCCACCAAATCATAAAAACCAAGCAACCGCAAAAACTACTATAATATTAAGTTAACATGTGATATATGTCAGAATGAGTGTCTTATGAGCCTACATACCGCATCAAGATTTACTGGGGCGCCGCGATAACCATAGAAGGAATCATGGCACGTCAAGTTGTTATTAGGATAACCATATGGGGCACTACATCAATGAAACCAAAAATTGGTTCTGTTGTGGTGACAACATAGGGCACCATGGTGAAAAGACCTACTATGTTTTTATATGATTTGACCTTAATATGTCGTGGTGATGCTCATTTTGCCCTGATCACAAATTGACCAAAACCTTAAATTGGTTCCATAATTTTTACTTGCTTGATTAAAATCATAATCTAATAACATATTTTAATCCCTAATCATTAAATGTCATGCAATCGAAACCTTATATACACACTTCTTTACGAAATCAATCAACGGTCAGTTTTCATGTGTGGGTGATTTATATAAAGTAAAATTGCATGCATATACATATTCAATTGAAGAATAAAAACCTAATACTGAAGCCTAAGATGTGGCTTTAATACCATTTGTTGGATTTCATTTGTTTGTAACCTAAGCTTAAATATACATAAACCCCTTAGTTATATGTTTTCCCTAAATTGTGGAGCATAAAAACTTATAATAATAATCTATCTGATCTTTTTATTCTTTCTTTCAATTTTTTCTTTACCATTTTTTTGGGATTCTTAGATGTGAACAACAAAAACTCTAAATTATTTCTAGTCATGTATCGGAGGAACTTAACACTTTTTTTCTTTTTATCTCTTTTGTTTTTTTTTTCTCTTTAATTTTTTCTTTGATATATCTATGATATTCGAGATATCATCTTGTGATAAAAAATAAATCTGAATTTGTTTTTAGTTGTGTAATGAAAGACCTTAGGAGTACTACCTATTTTAAATGAATTAGGTTAATATAACGATAATTACAATCTTTATTCTGTTAAGTTGTTGTAATCAAGGTTATAAATCCTTTACTATTTTTTAAATATATAAATTAGTACGTAGACTTAAAGCTTAGACATAAATGTTATTATGTCTATCATTCGCAAAATCTAAATTTTGCATGAATTTATACACTTGAATCTCTTATGAATTTTCATATATTGGTGCAATACTTATTTGTTTGTTTTTTATTACTTAAACTATTATTAATAATTAGTAATTAATTAGGTTATTATTGACTATAACTAATATATGATTAATGATTATCCAAAACATAAGAGAGAAATTATATATAAATATATAATCTTAATTTTTAATTTTGATATATTTATTTATTTTCAAATTTTGTTGGTAGTAAAGAACATTAAATTAATTAAAAAATATCGAGTTTGTTGCAGACTGCACAATATTTCCGACGATATGACATGTACTCTATATATAAATTGTGACCTAAAAATATTTTGATATAGTTGAGAAGGCCCCAATCATATTGCACTAGTAGACAAACGCTCCTATGTTTAGGATCTCAAATTCATATTTTAGTATTTTTTTTAATATGTCAATTGAATTAATAATTACTTTGAAAATAACAATTCAATTCAAATTATATTCGAATTTGGTGAGATTTTGTTGCATTATGTTTAGTTTATTTTCATAATGTCACATTAGGGTTCAGATGTTCCCTATATAAGGCATCTCCTACAGGAAGAATCGAGGTTTTGTTGAAAAATATTTTTTTTACCCAAATTTGAGAATTGTTATTCTCTATGGAACATTTCATTGATTTCTTTTGTTAATATTTTGCAGCATCATTTGGTATCAGAGCCAAATTTCCTAATACGTAGAATATAAGAATCACACTTTTAAAAATCCAGAATAAAAATAATATTACTATAGTGGACAAAATTTATAGTCGTAAAAAAATTGAGTGCAATGACAAACAATCACAAAGAATATTTTGGTATGCTGGAACACAACATCAAGGCGTTGGGGAATCATATGCACCAGTTAGTAGAGGCGTTTTACAAACTGACTACCAACAGGTTTCGAGTTCCAGGCTTGAATAATCAATCTCAGGGTTCCTGATGAAGAATATGATGAGGACGAGAATCTGTTTGTACAAAAGATGGATTTTGGAAGATGATATTTACCTCCACGAAATTCGCGCGAGCCATCTTTTGAACATCTTCCAAACCGTTTGTACAACCGATGAGAATCATATTTTAGACTTGATATTCTAGATTTTCATGGAGGCCTTCAACATGAAGAATTTTTGGATTGCATCAACGAATGATGTTTTAGACTTCAATGACATTCCAGATGATAAGAGGTTTCAATTAGTTGCAACCAATTTTCATGGTCATGCTGCATCATGGTAACAACAACTGTAATAAACTCGTTTGATTCAAGGTAAATCTAAAATCTCAACTTAGGATATATTTGTAAAACATATGAAGGTTTCGTTTTTACCTTTTAATTACGCGATGACCATGCATCAAGAATTCAAAAATTTAATACACGGTTCAAAACCTATTGATGTATTTACTTCTAATTATTTATAAGTTCCAAAATCTTGTTGGTTTCTCTAATAGAAAAGATAAACTATTGTCTCGTTATATTGAGAGTTGACGCAATAGTTTTGTGATTATCTGAATATATTTGATCAAATTATTTTTTTCCAAAGCACATCACCGTGCTTTCCATCTTGAGAAATCATTATAAAGAAGACTATGTGGGGGGATAGTGCTAAAGCTTCAACTTTCGTATTTTCCAAAACGATGGATCCAATATCTACTCATGCTGTACAACCTTCACCACTAGTTTATCCCTGAATTGCTTCTTAAATAAAGTATTTTCGGTGTCAAGAGATGGGACATCATGCATCTGAGTGTAAAAGACCATATCAATTTAGGGTTTGTTTACAGAAGTTGTTAGGAATAAGGAGTTTGATTAGGGAGGTGAGGATAATATTCAGGAGATTCATGAACAAATATTATTGGAGGTGAAGTAGGTCAGCTATTGATATTCAAGTGTGTTTATTTTACGCTTAAGACTCATAATGACAATGATGGCTGGCTTAGGAATAATGTATTTCACTCTTTGTGCGCCATTGTGGGAATGATTTACAAGCTCATGATTAATTCAGGCAGTTGTGAGAATATGATTTCTAAAGAGGTTGTTCGGAAACTGGTATTGAAGACTGAAGCTCGACCAAGATCTTATAAACTTGCATTATTTGAGGAAGGAAAGCAAGGTAAAGTTTCTAAACGTTGTCTAGTTCCATTTTTTATTGGTAATTACAAAGATAAAGCATGATATGAAGTAATTACTATGGACACTTGCCATCTATTGTTAAGATTCCCACAGTTTGATAGATGTTGTATTCATGATTTTAGGAAGAATCCATATAGTTTCATTATAAATAATAACAAGATTATATTGGTGCTATCTAGAGAAGTGTCTCTGAAACCACCACCTCCAGTAGCACTATATTCTAGCAGAACTTTATTAGTCGCATAAGACGTTTCTAGAGCATGCGTTTGATTCTGGGTTTTTGTAGGTGTTGATTCTGAAAGAATATCTTGATACATTTGTTGAAGTACCTGAGCAGGTTCCGTTATTACTAATGAAGTTTGATGATATCATTTCAGATGAGTTACTTAGTGGACTTCCGTCGTTGCAATATATTCAACATCAGATTGATCTAGTCCCTGAAGTTAGCTTACCAAATCGACCTCCTTACAGTATGAGTCCCAAAGAGCATGATAAACTTACGAGATAGGTTAATAAGTTGTCGAAGAAGGTCCATATTCATTAGAGCCTCAGTTTATGTGTAGTTCCAACTTCGTTGACATCAAATAAGGATGGTTTGATGATAATTAATGTAGACAGTTCTGCTATGAACGAGATCACAGTACACATATCGTTTCTCTGTTCTTTGATTGATGACTTTCTAGTTCAATTTGGTGCTAGAAAGTTTTTCACCAAAGTCAGAATTGGGAAGGCTTTTAAGGCGGTGTTCAATACGATTTGTGTTAGAATGGGGATGAGTGGATGACAGTTTTTAAGACCCGGGAAGGCTTGCTTAAGTGGATGTTTATTCCTTTTGGTCTTTCTAATACTCCTTGTAATTTTATGAGGATGTTTATTCCTTTTATTCACTAAGTGTTCTTTTATGATAGATTATGTCATATTCCTTGGGTAAGTTGTTTCGGAGGATGGTATATCAATTAGTGTGTTAAAAATGACAATAGTTCATGATTGGCCAATTTTACCCCTATTACTATAATTCGTTTATTTCATGCGTTAGTTCGTTCTATCAATGGTTTATCTATAATATCAGTACTATCATGACATCTATTACAAATTATATGAGATGCAATACATTTTAATAGACTACTAAAGCAACATTGACGTTTGAAGAGATTAAAGTATAATTAATAACAACACGATTTCTCTAAGGGATTTGAGTTACACTATTATGTGTCTAGGCTGGGTATTGACGTTATGCTTAGCCAAGAGGGACGGCGTGTGGCTTATTCTTTGAGAATTTGATTGGCTCCAAACTTAACTAAAATACTTATGACATGGAATTTTATGTTGTTGTTTGGGCATTGAAGTATTGAAGCTCGTATTCATGCTATACAATTACCATGATGCATTGAAGCACTTGGAGAGCCAAGACAAGCTATCTGCACGTTACACTTGATGTAGTGTTTATACAACAGTTCATATTTTTTATCAAACACATTGTCTAGCTGATGCATTGAAGAGACAAAGTATGATGATTCACATGAAGGGAAATATTATTATACATGAGTTGTTGAATGACCTACTGGCTACAAATTTTTATTTTGGTCATGCCAATTTTATTGGCCACATTTGAGGATGAATATTATTCATTTTGTTGGCTGGATACAGAACCTGTAAGATGGCGAAATGGACAACTTCCAATGCGTCTATGTATTTACTATCTCATGTACTAGAGGGACCATAGAGAGATGTGAGCATGGATTTCATTTTTGGGTTGCCACAAAAATAGATAGGTAAGGATTCTTTACTTGTTGTGTTGACCATTTTTCTAAGATGACTCATTTTATTGTCTGCAAGAAGACAACGGATGTGGTGAAATTGATACCTTGTACTTCGGGGAAGTCTATCGTTTGCATGGCTTATCTATGAATATCATCTTTGATCGGGATTCGAAGTTTGTATGACATTTTTGGAGAAGTCTACGGCGGCTTACTAATTGAAAGTTGAGTTTTAGTAGCTCATATCATCCAAAAACAGATGAGCAAACCGAGGTGACTAACATGATATTGTGTAATATGTTACATGAAGAGATGGATGAGAATTTGAAGTCATAAGATCAGAGGGTTTATTATATTGAGCTCTCCTATAAAAGGCACCACAAGAGGAGTATTTGGTGTACCATTCATAGTGGTTATGGTTATAATCTGCGGGGTCATATGGATCTTGTTTGACCCAAAGATATGGACTATTTATGCCAAAGTTGAGACTGGTATTGCTGAGTTATGAGATATTCAAGGCATCACTAGAGAGAATTTTGAGAAAGCTACCCAGAAATACAAAGACACTGCTGACAAGAGACGCCAGTTGGTCGAGTTTGAAGTAGAGAGTTTGTGTGAGTTTTTTTAACCAAGGATTGTTATCTTGCACATGAATATAATAAGCTTGCAACTCAGAGTTGGTCCATATGAGATCGTGAAGAAGATCAATCTAAACACCTACATAATGAAGCTGCCAAGCCGTATGAAAACCAATGATGAAGCATCTCGTGTCTTTTGCTGAGCTTGATGGTGATATGGTTTTATGAGCCAATTCTTTTCGACCAGAAAAGAATGATGTAGTTGAAAAGATCCACAATTATTTTGCACTAACAAACAAAAGATCCGCTGTTTAGGATCTCAAATTTTTATTTTCGTGTTTTATTAATATATCAATCCGACTAAAAAAATGTTTTAAAATAAAAAATCAATTCATATCGCATTTAAAATTTAATAAAATATGTCTTAATGTATTTAGTTTATTTTCATAATACCGTATTAAAATTTCGGATCTTTCATATGTAATGCATCCCCGCTCCAGGGAGTGAACCTAAATCAAATCATGAAAACAAAATTTCGGATCTTTCTGCTTCTTTGCTGTTGACTAGACTCATGAACTCCAACAACCGATGGGTTTTGATATCATAAATAAGGGTAAGTCCACCCATCTGATAGGTTTCGGTTCGGTGGGGTTGCCACAATAAATAATGGACAGACAGATATAGAAAGCTTAAAAGTGCCAATAAAATAATATTATATGCGTTAGAGGCGTGTTAATTTTTGTTATGTGTTCGTTCGGCATTTGCAATTTTTTTTGTTATAAAAAGCGCTTAAAATTAATGAATAAAAATGTACATGGGTTTCAGGAGGCGGGTGCCTCGTTACAAGGAGGAATGCGAATTGGATCGGGGAGTTTGTTACATAATTTTAAATTACATTTGAATGAATAGAAAAGACAGCAGGAGTAGCTAGGCTATCTTGTGAAGTTGGTTTTGGTTCTTTTGAATCGATATCTGAGGTCCGATTGCACATGGTGTGCTATACTGGAGAAGGGGGATTGCTTGTTGTTGTAGATTCTATCATTCCTTTCCTTCCAGATGTAATAGATGGTGGCACAGAAGGCTGTTTTCCAGTGGGTCTTTCGGTTATCCTTCGAGGCATTCCATGTGCTCGCCTGCTCTAACCATTGCGGCCATGGGGAAGGGGGGGAGGGGAACAGTAACTTTTGGGCAAGGGATTCCCATATTGCGGTAGAGTAATGACACTGGGTTAGGAGGTGCTCTAGGTTTTCAGACGATGTTTCACATAATACACAGATCGGGGGGGAGTCAAGACCCCAAGAGATGAGTTTGTCTCTGGTGGTGAGCTTGTTATGGATTGCAAGCCATGCGATGAAAGAGTGTCTGAGGATCGAGTATTTGTGCCAGACTAGTACAGACCAAGCGACCTTATTTCTGGTGGGCTTAAGGGTTTTGTAAGTGCTACTGATGGAGAATGTATGATGAGGTTTGTTGGGAAGCCATATGAATGAGTCCTTTGAAGATGGGGAGGGGGGGGGGGGAGGTTTTGGATGACAGATGTTATTTCTGTGAGGAAAGGGTTGAGATTTTGGTTGGGGGCTCTAGCTTGGGGAGGCCACGTCCAGCGGCCGTTTTGAATGAGGTCTTTTACCATTTGTAAGTTCCGCAGACGGGAAAGGTTTTGGATGGAGGGTCCATAGCGGTTGGTCAGAGAGGTGGAGAATAGCCAGGGGTCATGCCAGATGGATGTATCCGCTCCATTACCAATTATGACTTTGTAGAGATTTGCTGCTACTTTCCGAAGGTTGAGGATTTTCCTCCAGCTCCAGCTATCATTTGGTGGAATGGGGATGGTCCATAAGCAGTTGTTCTTTATTTTTTCCAGCAGTATCCATTGGGTCCAAAGGGAGTTCTCGCTTTTTGTGAGGATGGACCAGAGGAGTTTTAGGGCGGCCGCCTGATTCCAGGTTTTTAGGTCTGGGATCCCAAGACCGCCCTCCTCTTTGGACACGACTACCCTTTCCCAAGCGATCTTCATTTCTGAGCCAGACCAGAAGAATCTGCGTAAGAGCTGGGATAGCTCTTTGAGGACTCTGACTGGGAGAATGAATATTGAGGACCAATAGACTTGGCTAGCAAAGAGAACATAGTTGATGAGCTGAAGGCGTCCGGCATATGAGAGTTGCTTTGTGGTCCAAGAGTTGATTCGGTTAGTGATTTTGAGGAAGAGGGGTCTGCAGTCGTTGTAGGTTAGGCAAGAGGTGATGAGGGGGACTCCAAGATAACAGACAGGGAGGGATCCTTCGTTAAAGTTGAGGTGGGAGAGGATTTCTTGTTTGGCGCCGGGAGAGGTTCCTGAGAAGAAAATGTGGCTTTTGGTGGGGTTGAGATGAAGACCAGATAGGGTTGCAAATTCTTGAAGGCCTTCAAGGATGAGTTTGATGGAGGGGAGGTTGGCTCTGCAAAGGATCAGGAGGTCGTCTGCAAAGCACAAGTTGATGATACGGAGCTTTTGACATTTCCAATGGAATCCAAACGATGGATGTCTGCTTTTTTCCTGGAGGATGCTTGAGAGTACCTGCATTACAATAACAAAGATATACGGGGAAAGAGGGTCTCCTTGCCTGAGACCTTTTGTACCCGGGAAGAAGTCCGAAGACTTACCATTTATGCTAACGGAGTAGGAGGGGGTGGTGATGCATTGGATAATCCAATTTATCATATCAATGGGGAAGTTCATGGCAAGCAGGATGTCCAGAACGAGTTCCCATCTGACATTATCAAAAGCTTTTTTAAGGTCTATTTTGAGGGAACATCTGGGGCCTTTGCGGTTAGAATGATACCCATGCAGAAGGTTTTGAGAGAGGAGAATGTTGTCCACAATTGATCTTCCCGGGACAAAGGCGGATTGGGAGGGGTAAATAAGGGATGGAAGGGCTGGCTTTATACGGTTTGCAATGATCTTAGAGATTATTTTGTAAATGACATTACAGCATGCTATGGGTCTGAAGTCTGACGGGTGGGAAGGGGTATCTATTTTGGGGATAAGAGCTATTAGGGTTTTGTTCCAGTTGGGGTCCATTTTCCCTTTGGTGAAGAAGGATTTAACCCCTTCACAGACATCATGGCCTACTGTTGTCCAGCAGGTCCTGAAAAAATCTGCGCTGTAACCATCAGGGCCTGGTGCCTTGTCACTGTTAATCGCAAAGAGGGCTTGCTTGATTTCTTCATTTGAGATGGGTTTAGTCATGTCCGGGATTAGGTTCTGGGGGACCAAGGAATTAATAAGGTTTCTTATTCGTTCTGGTCCAGGGTAGTCTTTCGAACTAGGGGTACCTAATTGATTACAGAAGAAATTGTTGAATGTGGTGGCAATTAAGCGGGGGTTGGAGCTTAAAGTGCCGTCCTCCTTTTGAATAGAGAGAACCTTATTCCTGGCTCTGTGGGCTCGGATGTTGTTATGGAAAAACTTAAAGTTCTTGTCCCCTAGCTTTAGCCAGGTTTCTCTGGATTTTTGCTTAAGGAAGGATTCCTCTGCTCGACTGAAGAAAATGTAGGAATCTGAGGCCGATTTTTCGAGGGAGATGAAAGTACGGTTCGAGGGGTCGCTAAGGAGGTTCTCTTGGGGTTGGGCTATGGTAATTCTAGCCTTCTCAACACAGTCACTAATATCACTAAATGCGTTTCTGATTAGGGAAGTTAGAGAGGGGACGAGTCTAGCGAGTTTGGAGGCTAAATTTTCCATAGGGCTTTGATAAGTAGGGGTATTCCAGTTACTGAGGACCAAGTCCTGGAATCTCGGGTGGAGCTTCCACATGTTGAAATATTTGAAAGGGCTCGGGGAGGTCACGTAAGGAGTGGAAAGGTGGATAATAATCGGGGTGTGGTCAGAGGTGAGCGGGAGGTCATACTGAGCAAACGAGTTAGGGAAAGAGTCATCTCACTCGGCGTTTATCAACGCACGATCAATTCTAGAGGATATTGGGTTGTTCTCTTGTCTGTTGAACCAAGAGAATTGGAATCCCGAGGAGCGGAGATCATCCAGATTACAGGCCCGACACCAGTCGTTGAAAGCTTCTATGGAACAGTTCCATCGAGGGTCTTGGCTGGTTCTCTCCTGGGGATTTTTAATGGCATTGAAATCCCCGAGAACAACCCAAAGGGAGCTTGCAATGCTGTGAGCTATGGACCGTAGATTGCTCCAAAGAGGAAGCCGGTCCGGGTGGTCATTAAAGCCATAGATTGCCGTGAGATTGAAGCGAGCATTTCTGGCGGTCCAAACTAGAGAGCAATGGATGGTCTGGGCCGTTATATCTAATACGTTTAATTTGTAAACACTAGGGTTCCAAGCGATCCAAATTCTACCTAAATGGTGGTGGTCATGGTTCGTGCGGAAGTGACAAAAAGGCAGCATGTTCCGCATAATGGTCTCAGCGTTAGGGGCTTTGACCTTAGTCTCCAAGAGGCAAATGACATTTATACTATTCGAAAAAGCTAGATGACGTACGTCTTTTTGACGTACTGGGTCGTTTAACCCTCTAACATTCCAACATGCAATTTTCATTAAGTCAGGATAATAAATAAAAGGAAAAGTTAATACATCTTGGGGTTTTCCCCGTACATACTTGTAAAAGCAGCAGTACCGGATGCTTTTGGTCTTGGCGATGTGATCTCGGTTGAGGATGGTTCTCCTTCTTCATGTCCTATCTGGGCTGCTGCTGGGGTGTTGCTGGCGATTATGAAACTTTTGGTCCAACTATTCAGAACGGTCATTTGTCTAAGAGTGTCCGGGGTGGGGGTTTCGCTGTTGCTTGAGTCCGATACAGTGATATGTGGTGGGTTGATCATTGGTTCTTTTCCGGGTCGATGGGCAGGGAGGCCAGAGGAGGGGGGAGGGTCTGCGGTAAGGTGACATGCTGCTGCCGCATGTCCAAAGGAATAACATCTGTTGCAGATTGTGGGAAGGCCTTGGAATTCGACTTGGATGACATGGTCTTTGCCGATGCAACGAATGGTGATGGAGGAGGGGAAATTTGAGGTCGCATGCATTATGATACAGATCCGAGCATAATTTAGTCTTGTTCTGTCTGCTGTCTGGCTGTCTACATAGATAGGCGTTCCCAAATAACTCTCTAGAATACCTAGCCCTTTCTCCAACCATAATTCGTGGGGCATTTCGTGGAATTTAACCCAGAGGAGGATGGATTTTAAGGCCTCTCTTGTCAACGTTTCCATCGGTTCCCATCGCTTTAGAAAAACCGGGTGGCTGCTGAAAAACCAGGGTGCCTTTTCCAGAACTTCCGTAGCGTTGTCGGCAGTAGAGAACTTGAAGAAATAGTGGCCGGAAGATGTCGGTTTGCATTCTTGGAGGCCATAAGTACTCCATACTTGGTTAGCAAGTGTTTGAACATGGGCCACGCCTCTTTTCTTTGAGAGAAAGTAGCCCGAAAGGCATTTTTCCCAGTCTTCTTTGTCACCTGTCAAGGCATCATCTGGGAAGACTAAAGTGTCGTTGTCTACGTGGATATCTTCGGTTTTTTGGATCTTAATTGGGGAACGAGGATCCGGTTGAGCGACTATATGGGCCTATGATCTTGTTGATGCTCCGGGGTGGTGGATGTTTACCATAGAGGTTGATTCAGCGGCGAGGTGAGGGGTGATGGTGCTTGAGTTTCCTCGAATGTGACGGAAGGCACTGTTAGATTTCCAATGACCTGAGAGGTCAGGGCGGATTCCAAGGGGACGGTGGGCTTTAGAGGGTCTTGAGAAGGCATGGCCCTTGCTGTTGCGGCCAGGGAAGGATTCAGGGAAAGAGGCTGGAATCGGGATTGAGTTTAGTTTAGGAGTTTGTGTTGAAGGATGGGGAGCGATGTGAATGATTGTGGAAGGCTGATTCGGGTTACAGGGGAGAGAAGATTTACTGGTTTGGGATGTTTGTTGGAGTGTAAGGACATCGGTTGAGAGGACGCTGGTTTGAGGGGGGGGGGGGGGAGTGGTGAAAGGTTGGAGGGTTGAGGGAAGGGCATTGTTGAAAAGGTAGCAGTTTGTCACAGACGTGGTTTCAACTAATGAAGGAGGGGGGCTAGGGTTAGGAAATTGGCCAGGGAGGGGATGAGTTGGTTGTTAGGGTTTTGGCATGCATGGGAAAATTTTCTGCATGCATGCATGAAGCAAGGGAGGGAGGGCTTGGCAGCGAGGAAGAGGCCGAAGTGCTGGAGGGAGGGGAGAGTTGTATCGGTGATGAGGTGTTTTGGGTAGAGATGGGAGGTGGGTTTGAGAGAGCGGAGGAGGATGACCGAAGCAGTCCCGGGATAGGGGTTGTCTCGCTGCCGAGGAGGCTAGGTTTGGTGTGGGATTCCTGGTGAGACTATTGATGGGCGAGGAGTGTCTTCTAACGCCGTAATGGCTTTGAGAAGTCGATCATTACTTTCGAAAATGGCTCGTAGCTGCTGGTCTCTGGACGGGGACGGAGAGAGGCCGATTTCAGAGGGGTTTTCTTCTTCGGAACTTTCTACGGCTATGGTTTTGGTTCCCGGGGGGGAGAGCGAAAGTGGGGATACTTCCCTATCCTTCATTTCAGAGTCACTGGACGGCTTGGACAGTGGTTTGTAGTTAGGGTAGAGTGGAGGAGGCGAGCCGTGGACGGATAGAGGCAGTCCATGCATGCAGGAGGATTTCGGCGAGGAGGAAGAGGAGGGTGACAAAGATCTGGTTTCCAAATACAGAGAGGTGCTTGGGCTAGACGGTCTCGGGGAAGCGGCTGATGGAGGAGGAGCTGCTTTTTCATTGAATCTTGGTGTGATTTTTCGGTTTGACCGCCTGGAGGAAGAGCTTCTCCTGGTTTCCACCATTGTTGAAGTTTCAGTCGAGCGAGATGGGAAGAAAAGGGGCTGAGCAAGGTCGCCGATTTGGGAACAGTGAGAGAGGGAAGGAGAGGTAGGGGGGTGGAGATGAAATGCGAGGGAGTATATAGGAGAGGTGTTTGTTTTGAGGTGCTGACGATAGAGATGCGATGAAGTAGGGTTTTTGGTTGAAACTTTAGGTGAGCAAGTGAGGAGGCAGTGAGGGTGGGTGAGTTCGAAACTTTGGTAACAGTGAGAGAGAGATGGGGCGTCAGAGAGATGGAGGAGAATAGAGGGGTTGAAAATCGGGAGGGGTTTGTGGTGAAGTCGATAGAAGTGTTAGGGAGCGGTTTTCTTTTTGCTTGAGAAGTGGGTGGTTATTTTCTTGGTGTAGTGGTGTGAGAGAGTGAGGTCGAGAGTTCTGATTTTAAAGGGTTGAGATGAGAGTGAGGGAGGCGAAAGGTTTGTGAAGGCAGGCGGAGAGGGGTAGGGGATTACTTGCACGATTTGAGTTGCTATTAATGAGGAGAGAGAAGAGAGGAGAGAGGGAAGAGCCATTAATGCGGCTCTGCAAGCTCGGTTCTTTTGATTGGCCAGAAGGGAAGTAAATGCAGGGCAGCAAAAGGAATAAAGAGTATGGTCAGAGGGAGAGGGATTGGTTAATTCGAGGGGTCTTCTTCGAGGTATGGTAGTGCTCGCGTGAGAGGGCTGTCTCGGGGATGACACCATAAACGGTGCTGCTCGCTGGATTTGCGGGTGGGAGTTGTACAAGCAAAATGGATTTGCCTTCATTGAGTCTGTGTTGGAAAACGAAAGGGTGCCTGGAGAATTAAATGCCCGTTGATGAAGCATGGCATTAGATTCATGCAGAGCTACAAGGAGGCTTTGGAAGGACAACATTAACTGGGCTGCCTGAGACTTTAATGGAGAGCTTGAAGACTCCATTAATGGAGAGTGGCGAGATGTGGGTTGAGTTTTTTGTAATGGGGAGTGGAACAAATTAATAATGGAGATCAGTTTGAAGTGGTTTCTAGAGAGCTTCTCTCTCTAGAAACTAGCCGTTGTTTTTCTGGCATTTGCAATTTTGTTATTAATGTTTTTTGTCTCTAAAAATAAATGAGAAGTATTTTAATGTTAAATGACGAATAATTATATTTGTAACAGCTAATTGTATTTTTGGCCGTAAATGTGATTATTGTACGTTTTGGAGATGGAGACACTTTTGTTAAAAGAATAAAATAAGTGTCAAACACCGGTAAACGGTTAGAGTTTTTAGTCTTTAAAAAGCTCTCAATATTATGTTTGGAATCATTTAAGAAGAGATCTTTTAAAAAGAGCCTTAGTATTGATGTGGTATTTCAGGTTTTAAATGATGAATGACCATATTTATAAGAGTTAGTTGTCGTGTTATCACCAAATTAATTGACACGTGTCAATGACCATATATATACAGCATTTTAAAACAAATATATCTTGTTTCGAAAAAAAAGAAA
Organism: Limnanthes douglasii subsp. nivea; assembly: GCA_036936605.1. Classification (NCBI taxonomy): domain Eukaryota; kingdom Viridiplantae; phylum Streptophyta; class Magnoliopsida; order Brassicales; family Limnanthaceae; genus Limnanthes; species Limnanthes douglasii. The sequence continues at coordinate 216,585,795 of JAUPFV010000004.1, forward strand.
AAACTTTAATAACAAAAATACAAATGTAGACTGGTTAGAATTTTTAACCACTAAAAACTTTCAATATCATGTAAAGGACACCTTCTAGATCAGCCTTGCATAGATGGGTTCAAAGCATACGAATATAATGCAAAAGGCTCGAAAATATCCATTCCACGGATGGATTCAAAGCATACTAATATAATGCAAAAGACTCGACTAAATATCCATTCCACGCGCATGACCATCTTATTAAATGGTTCATCTTATTAGTCATGCTCAAACAAAATATTCTAAATAGAAAAGAAAATAATCACATATAAAAATATAATTAAAAAGTAGCGTGATTCTCGATTAATGGTACAAATTCTAACGAGTTATGATATAAATTTAAAATATAAAAGATTTATAAGACTATAATATCGACACTAGGCGTGATAAAATTGGCATTCATGTTCATGTTGTTTTCTAGTCCATTAAGGTGTTTGTCACAAGTGTATTAGCGTTGTTGCAACCACAATGGTTGTGATGAGTGCAATGGTTCGTGATCCGTTATTCACTATGGTGGATATGGACATCAGTTAGATTTTTTTCAAAAACAAATTGGTTGGTTTTAAAAAAGATGCATATTATTAGAGGGTTTAAATTTGTTGTGAGCCTAGTAAACCAATAGATTAAATACAATCACTAATAATATCTTTAAAGTTTTGTAAGTTATTTTGAATTTTCTCATCATTTTATTCTGTTTTTCCATAAATAATATTGAATCTTGTTGTTTATATAAAATTTTAAAATATTTTATCCGGAAGATTTTTTCTAAAAAGCCAAAGAAGTTATGAAATTAATTTTCTTTTAAAAATGTAACATCTCACGATGAAGAATAAGCTATACCTCCCTTATTAAAAAACGATAACTCAAGTTCATTACGTTGTTTATATTATTTTCTTTTCTAACATCAAAATAAAATATATAATATTATATCTAGAGAATCAACGATTACTACTATCGTGAGCTAAAAATTGTTTCAATTGTATGAGTTCCATAGAATAAATTATACAATATGATCAGGCAAGTTAGAGTTCTTGTTTTCGAGTTGAAATCTAGATCTCACTTGAGCAAAAACACACACATATATTTCAAAACTTATTATATTTAAATATATTGATTATAAGTTCTCCACCTAATTAATAAACTTGAAACAATATCAAAAAAACTTGTGTATATGAAAACAAAACTTTCGAAAGTATTCAAAGTTTGAGCAGGGTAAAATTATTTTCTCTTTTCCCTACCAAACCGAAAATTGTAGTATGGATAAATTTTAATAACATTTATTGATGAATTATTGCGTTAAAGATGCAATGGAAGAAGATCTCAAAAATGAAATTTTAGGATTATCAACAAAATCAAGCCAATGATGAAAAACAATCTCACAAAAAGTGCTCGGAATAAATAACAAAATAAGTTTATGTGAAGCATAAATTGTTTTTTATGTTTATGGTGGACCATGCAATTTTTAAAAAGATTACAATGTTTGAAAAATGAGTGATAATGTAAATACGACGAAAGAAGAAATTGTTGTGAAAAAAATAATGTTTGATGGTATGATAGACGTGTTTTAGTTCATGTTATGGTTACAAAAATCTATTCAAATCAACTTAAAAAATAGCGATGCATAAAAGAATTAAATGTGTATCATCGACAAATCAAAAACGATAAACGTGAAAATATCGAGTTAGTTTTTACATGATATAGTATATGTGCGGTTTAACATCCAAAATTTAAATTGATATTATTGGATGAACTACAGAAAGTTTGAACTTTGGGTCTCTTTATAGTTGAGTTATATTTTATGATACGCGTAATATGTTTGAAGTTAGTCCAAACTTCACTAAATGATTAAGGATCCAATATATTACCGTTTTATTTGGTTTTAGAGTTTGAATAGTATGACGTGCATTGATCGGTCCAAACAAAGATTATTATTTAGCATGGTCAAAATGAAGCGGAGTAATTCCACCAACTAATAAATTAATTTTTTTAATATGTTACGTGAATTGGTCCTTAAAAATCAAAATAAAAAGTTGGTCCAAATGATATTTTTTAAAATTTAACCGATTAAGTAAGACAAAAATTGATTTTTTTTCACAGTCATAGAAGTACTAGTATGTTTGTCTAAATATAACATATTATTGTTGTTAAATGTGTTTTTTTTATTTATGTTAAATTTTATTATTAAATTTTATTTTAGACTCTGTCGATATTGATGTTTATGAATTACGTGTATTTTATGTGTTATTATACTCAGCCAATTTAGGTGTTTACAATCCAATATACAATAAGACAACTATATTTAGAATTAATTTTAATGAATAGTAATTGTTGGAATTTCTCCATTAAGTTGGACCGTCACATGTTTTATCGATGTATCGAACTATCGTTAATATTAGTCCAATAAAAGTAATAATAAAGAAAAGAACGGACTAGTAGATAAAATATGTATCATGGAGGTAATTGTATAAAGACCAGGTTTAATTCCGAATACTGTGAAGGATTAGATTCGGAAATAAACAACTTAAGCAAAACGTAAAGTTTTGGGGTTATTTTGTAAAACAAAATAATATCGGGTTATGGTCCCTAAGGGTGGCAATTTAATAAGGACTGGTCTTCATTAGGTAACCGTTTGGAAGTTACAGACGGTTAAAAGAGAAAAACCGTTTTCTCACTTTAGTTCTATATAAGAATGAGTTCCTCATTCTTTAAAGACACGAGATCAAAGACAGAGAGAAAAATCCTTTAAGAAAAACAAATTGATTCTTCCTTCGAATCAATTACAAAAGTGTGTTTTGGTTGCCATCTCTTAGAAGAATCAATAACCTAGCAAATGATCACGGATCATCCGATTCAAGTCAGGAATCTAAAGATCAAAGAATGTCTACATCCTGTAAGTATTTATTCCGCATTATTACAGGATGATTTAATTTCATGGTTCAATAAGTTAAGTAAGAAATCCGTAGAGTATTTCTTACAAGTGGTATCAGAGCCACCATGAAGTTAAATTCTTAGTTTTTCAGATTATAAAATAAGATCATATATATTAGATCTATATATTAGATGTAATGTCGGTTATCGAAAATTACTCAAACAGTTAAACAATTACGGTGGTATAATTATATATGCAGTTAAGAGGTGCCGTATGCGGTTACTATAATTAATATAATTAAATTAAAATCTGAATTTATTAATAAAATTATATATTATATAATTTTATTAGTAAGTGTAAGGAACTCATATTCGCCTAAAGAATAGGCTAAATATACGTGCACTAACCGCCGATAAATGTGTAATTAGGAATATATAATTTTAGTAAGTAACTGCAAAAGTGTAAGTGTATGTATGTTAACAGATATTCCGATTTATGTGCTGGAGTGTAAGTGTATGTGTTAACCTATATTCCGATTTATGTGCTGGAGTGTAAGTGTATGTGTTAACCTATATCCTGATTTATGTGCTGGAGTTACATACATCTTTGTTTATACATTTATATATTTATATATATATATATAACTCAAGATATATATATATTCAAAGGCAACACTAATGTATATAACTGAGAATTAAATTATAACTGCCTAAATAACAGAATATGTGTAAATTACGGAATATGCACAACGTAAATTACGGCACCCACTAATATTAACTTCTGTTAATAAGTGGATAAATATCGGAATAGGCGCAAGAACATGCGCATAAGTTATGGCAATTACTTTTATTAATATGTTAATATTTAGTTGAATATATATATATATATAGTATTATATTATAGTATAATAATTTAAGATATAAATTTAATTTTATTAAATTTATATATAGACTACGAAATAGTTTGGACATTAAGTAAGGTAGTCGTATAGTATTTTTCGAAATAATTAGCATGTTTTAAGTTGTCCAAACTTCGATAAATAATTAATGATTCAATATATCGCCAAAGTGATCCCTGTTGCTGAATTAATTATTTTAGAGTTTTGACAAGTCTTTGATTGACAAGTATGTAAACTTTAATCGGCCCAAAGGAAGGTTAATGTTTGACATAGTTAATCTTAGACACGAGATAGTTATTTGTGAATTGATCATTAAGAAAATTGAACTAGGAAAATCGGCCCAAAGGAAGATTTTTTTATTTAAGTCAATTAGAAGGATCAACATTAATTATGCTCAAACTCATACATATACAAATTAATATACTTGCCCAAAGGTATCTTATTGATGTTGTAAGAGTATGTTTTATTATACTATGTTTATTTGTTAAATACTATGGACGTTATATGTTAAGTGATGTTTTTGGCTATTTATTGTTTGTTGTTTGTTATGTTAGCAAATTCGTATTTCTATAACCCGGAAGGCAAAAAGGCACCCATACTTAATGGGAGCAACTTTGAGCTGTGGAAAGAAGATATGTTGCTGCACTTGATGTGCCATGATTACAACTTAGCATTAAGGGTCGATGAACCTAAACCTCTGACTCATGACAGTTCTCGTACGGAGAAGAAAGAGTCAGAGGCGTGGGAAAAGTCGAACAAGATAAGTCTAGGGATCATGAAGCAAGCAATTCCATTAGCATTCCGTGGTGTAGTTCCACCTGAGATCACTAATGCGAAAATATTTCTCGAAGAGGTAGAGAAATGTTTTGCCAAGAACGATAAAGTAGAGATTAAGACGCTTCTTATTAAGCTAGCCTCTATGAAATATCGTGGCAAAAGGACTGTTCGTGAGCACATCTTGGAAATGTCAAACATCGCTTCCAAACTGAAAGCACTTAAGATTGACCTTCCCGAAGATGTTGTGGTAAGATTTGCTTTTCACTCTTTCCCTCCTCAGTATAAGAACTCTGAAACTTCTTATAACTGTCAGCGCGAGAAATGGACTCTCAACGAGCTCATCTCTCAGGCAGCGCAAGAGGAGGAAAAGATGAAGCAAGAACATCCAGAAGTGCAAATGGTGAAAGCTCAAGTGGATAAGGGAATTAAGAGAAAGTATGAAGGTTCAGATGCACATGCATCCGGTTCGGGACAAAAGAAGCATAAGGGTACGTCTGGTAAAGGGTGTTGCTTCCATTGTAAGAAACCGGGGTACTTTAAGAAAGAATGTGAAAAATAGAGGGCTATGATGAAAGCCAAAGATATTTTCACTTCTATGGTCTCTTCTCAGATCAATTTAGTTGCAGTGCCGAGAAATACTTGGTGGGTTGATACAGCAGCAACAACTCATGTTTGTATTTCTTTGCAGGGTATGATAAGAAACCGAAGCCTGAGTGATGGTGAAACATCCATCTATACAGGTGATGGCAGTTCGTATTTAGTTCATTCTATTTGTGATTTTCGTTTGTTGCTTACCAGTGGACATTTTTTTGTATTTAAAAGACGTATTGTATGTACCTTCTTTTCGAAGGAACCTAATTTCCTTTCCGTTGTTGGACAAATTAAGTTATTCTTGTCTATTTGGAAATGAAAGTTTATGTCTTTATTTACATGGTAATGTTGTTGGTTCTGGAAAGTTAATAGCAAATGATAACTTGTATTTATTGGGTATTATAAAGGATCACAAAGAGATAATGAATGTAGATGTACCTGGAAAATTAAATTGTAAAATGGAAAAATCAGCAAAACTTTGGCACAAGCGATTAGGTCACATTTATAGAAATAATATTGAAAAGCTTGTTTTAGAAGGTTTATTAAGTGAACTGGATTTTTCGGACCTCAACGTTTGCGTTGAATGTATAAAATGAAAACAGACCAATGTGAAACGATTAGATGCATACAGAGCGAAAGGGGTCTTGGATTTGATACATACAGACATTTGCGGTCCGTTCCCTACAGCATCATGGAACGACCAACGATATTTTGTATCTTTCATTGACGACTTTTCACGATATGGGTATCTATATCTCATTGACGAAAAATCAGAGGCCATTGACAAGTTCAAAGTCTTTAAGACCGAAGTTGAAAAAAAACTTGGTAAAGACATTAAATGCGTCAGATCGGACCGTGGTGGTGAATACTACGGGAGATATGATGGTTCAAGTGAACAACGTCATGGACCGTTTGCAAAGTTCCTAGAAGAGTGTGGCATAGTCCCTCAGTATACAATGTTGGGTTTGCCCAACATGAATGAAGTATCTGAGAGACGAAACCGTACATTGAAGGATATGGTAAGAAGTATGATTAGTCATTCAACATTACCTATATCACTCTGGGGAGAAGCAATAAAATGTGCGACCTACCTACTTAATAGAGTTCCGACGAAAGCAACTACTAAGACACCGTATGAACTTTTGACTGGGCGTAAACCTAGTTTAAAACATTTACATGTTTGGGGATGTCCAGCTGAAGCGAAGCCTTATAGGCCGAATGAAAATAAATTGGACTCCAAAACGGTTAGTAGTTATTTCATCGGATATCCCGAGCACAGTAGGGGTTTTAAGTTTTATGATCCTTCCACAAAGAATATATTTGGGACGGGTACAACTAAATTCTTTTAGGATATAGAGTTTGGGGGGAAGAATTTAGTAACGAACATTCATTTTGAGGAAGAATCAATAGAGATTCATGAAGGTTCTAACAATGATACTATAGTGTCAGATGATGATATGGTAATTAGAAGGCCAATCATCACTTCAGATTCGTTAGAACATATAGATACTCAAGATGATGTTAATCTTCCTCCTATGGATGTTGTTCCAATGTAGCAAAATGAAGTTGTTCAAGAAGAACAAACTCTACCTCCTCAAGAAGTTCAAGTGCAAAATGAAGAAATTATGCCTTTGCGTAGATCTACTAGAGAAAGAAAGAGCGCTATATCTTCAAACTATATAGTGTATCTTCAAGAACATGAAGAATTTTATGGTTCAACAGAAAACGATCCTTTAAGTGTTCGTGAAGCCATGAAAAGTTCTAATTCTCACTTATGGATTAAAGCAATGAAGGAAGAGTTTAAATCAATGCAAGATAACGCGGTATGGGAGCTTGTTCCATTACCTGAGGGAAAGAAGCCGATTGGTTGTAAATGGATTTTTAAAACAAAACGGGATTCTAAGGGTAATGTGGAGAGGCATAAAACGCGACTTGTAGCTAAGGGGTTTACTCAACGTGAAGGGATTGACTTTAAAGAAACCTTCTCTCCAGTTTCTTCGAAGGATTCTTTTCGGACAATCATGGCATTAGTTGCACACTTCGACCTTGAGCTCCATCAAATGGATGTAAATACCGCTTTTCTTAATGGAGACATTGAGGAAACGATCTATATATTACAACCTGAAAACTTTGTCTCTGGTGATCCAAAGTCGACGGTATGTAAACTGAAGAAATCTATTTATGGTCTCAAGCAAGCGTCTCGACAGTGGTATCACAAATTCCTTGAAGTTATTGTCTCATTTGGTTTCGAGATAAATTCATTGGAGGATTGTGTGTATCAAAAGTTCAGTGGGAGTAAATTCATATTTCTAGTGCTGTATGTTGATGACATATTATTGGCCACGAACGATAAGGAATTGTTACATACGACCAAGAAATTTCTTTCGGACAAATTCGATATGAAAGATCTTGGTGATGCATCATTTTTGTTAGGAATTCAAATTCATAGGAATCGATCGCATGGAATTTTGAGTTTATCTCAAAAGGCGTATATTGAGAGTATGTTACAATGTTACGGGATGGCTAACAGCAAAGGAAAGGAAACCCCTATATCAAAAGGTGAAAAGTTTAGCCTTAAGCAATGCCCAAAGACAAAACTTGAGATAGAGGAAATGCAAAAGGTTCCATGTGCTTCGGCTGTTGGAAGTCTGATGTATGCTCAAGTTTGTACACGGCCAGATATTGCTTTTGTGGTGGGTGTGTTAGGGAGATACGTAAGTAATCCGGGGATGGAACACTGGAAAGCAGTCAAAAGATTTCTCCGGTATTTACAACAAACGAAACATTACATGTTAACATATAAGAAGTCGGATAAACTGGAGGTCATAGGGTATTCCGACTCGGATTTCGCTGGATGTGAGGATTCTCGTCGTTCAACCTCAGGCATTATATTCCTTTTAGCGGGAGGTGCAATATCATGGAAAAGTGTTAAACAAACACTCATTGCATCTTCAACTATGGTTGCGGAATTTGTTGCTTGTTTCGAGGCATCCAATCAGGCGCTTTGGCTGCGAAATTTTGTCACGAGACTGCGAATCGTAAAGGGGATAGAAAGACCCCTTAGATTATATTGTGACAATAACTCGGCAGTTCAGTATTCAAACAGTAACAGGAGCTCGGTTAAGTCCAAACATGTAGATATCAAGTTCCCGTCTGTTAAAGAGAGAGTACAGAGTGGTCAAATCAGTGTGGAGCACATAGGGACAAACTCGATGTTAGCAGATCCTCTTACGAAGGCATTAGTACCTAAAGTTTTTATTGAACACACCATTAACATGGGTGTTGTGTACTTAGAGGATTGTTAGTTTCAGTGGGAGTTTGTATTAAGCTATTAAATTTGTTTGTATTATGATATTCGCGAACTTAAGGTCATTAATGCAAACATATTTATATATAAGTTTTCAGTGTGCTCTTATCTTTGATTACTCGTACTCTGCTGTAAGTAGACCTCCAATTAAGTGACACTAGTTAAGAATAGATATGTAAGATTACATTTCATATTATTCTTATGCTATGCACCATGATAGATCCATGTAGTTGATTGTTGCGATATCGTGATTACTGATGCATCTATTTGCGGCTTGAAATGCATTGATGATGACTTTAGTCCGATGTCGTTAATAGTCATTTACGGGATTGTTAAGGTTATCTATGTGACGATAGAAATTTAGAACGTTCATTAAGTGGATGCATCCTATATTAGCATATGATGATCCAAGTGGGAGATTGTTGGAATTTCTTCATTAAGTTGGACCGTCACATGTATTATCGATGTATCGAACTATCGTTAATATTAGTCCAATAAAAGTAATCATAAAGAAAAGAACGGGCTAGTAGATAAAATATGTATCATGGAGGTAATTGTATAGATACCAGGTTTAATCTCGAATACTGTGAAGGATTGGATTCAGAAATAAACAACTTAAGCAAAACGTAAAGTTTTGGGGTTATTTTGTAAAACAAAATAATACCGGGTTATGGTCCCTAAGGGTGGCAATTTAATAAGGACTGGTCTTCATTAAGTAACCGTCTGGAAGTTACAGACGCTTAAAAGAGAAGAACCGTTTTCTCACTTTAGTTCTATATAAGAATGAGTTCCTCATTCTTTAAAGACACGAGATCAAATACAGAGAGAAAAATCCTTTAAGAAAAACAAATTGATTCTTCCTTCGAATCAATTACAAAAGTGTGTTTTGGTTTCCATCTCTTAGAAGAATCGATAACCTAGCAAAGGATCACGGATCATCCGCTTCAAGTCAGAAATCTGAAGATCAAAGAATGTCTACATCCTGTAATTATTTATTCCGCATTATTACAGGATGATTTAATTTCATGGTTCAATAAGTTAAGTAAGAAATCTGTAGAGTATTTCTTACAGTAATATGATACGATATTGTATTCAATGACATGATTTTGGATTTTCATTAAATGTTGATCAAAGTACGATTCTTACTCAATAAATTTATGATCTGAATAAGAAATAATTAAAGGTGCGTAAAAAGTCGAACGATAGGTTCTAGAAATTATTAAACAATGAATATAATTAATGTTTGTGGTGTATTATCAAAAAATATAAAGTGAAGATTAAATGCTACTTAATAATGTGACATCCATTAAGTGTCACGGTAAAAAGAATCTAAGGAACACATCTTTAAAATATCTAACATTGTTTTAGAAATAAAAACACTTTTAATTATATAGTTGTGAGCTTTGTATTTAATTATTTCCTAGATTAGTATAAGATTTTTCGACATCTTATAACTTTTAGTACGAGAAATTGGGCTAAAAATCACTGTTAGTCGTTTGTGTTTATCCCTTGTATCAAACTAATCCCTCACTTTTACTTTTGTCTCCGACCCATCCCTTCGTTTGACAAATTTGCACAATCAGTCTTCTCGCACATTTCGAGGGACCAAAAGTGACACAAAACTTGGGATTTGGGGACAAAAAGTGATACAAAACTTGGGATTTAGGTGTAACGTGTCAGTTTTAAGTAGTTTACATGTGCGGGGGACTAGTCGTGCAAATGTTTCAAACGAAAGGGATAGGTGGGACACAAAAATGAATGTGAAGGACTAGTTTGATACAAGAGGTAAGTATAGGGGACTAACATTGATTTTTTAGCCGAGAAATTGACTCTTAACGAGCTTACTTTTTAAAATATGTGCATGAAAAAAGAAAAATTAGAACTCGAACGTTACGTGAGGAAGATAGTTGATTCTCGATCTAATTAAACCAACATAGAAAAGAATGAAGGTTTGTATACACAAACATACGATTCATGTACAAAAGACACATGGATTGGTTTAAGAAAAAGTGTTGTTTCCATTTCAATAAACCGTGATATTTAAAAAATAAGCGTGAAAATACAAAGCTTATATGAAATCTACAACTAATCTCATTTGTGTATTTTAAAAGAATAACTTAATTTAATACATAGAAAAATTTAGTGGATTGTTACAAGTGTAACCACTTATGTTATGTTTTTTAAATGATCTCATAAGAACTCAAACGTCAATGATGTTGAAATAATCATTTACATACCCAAGGTCAATTCAAGTTAGGTTATAGTATGTGATTTTATTTATTAATTTGTAATGGATATATGTTTTATCTAAGATGTTTTCAATGTAACTTTTTTATAACAAATTAAATTTATTTTCTATATTAGATAACTAAATTTATTATTTTCCTCTTTTAAATAACAAAAATACATTTTTAGATAACCAAAGGCTCTAAAGGCCTATTTATGGACAAATAACTCTAATGAGCCTAATGAGCTTATATGGTCCAGAAGCCTATTTTGGTTACTCAAGCCCATTTATGCTCATAACTCATTATTATGTAAAAAACCTTTAGCTATTACATTTTATCACATCATCATATATAAAATAAAGTCTAACAAAATAACCATTTGGTCTGATGGTTCCACTTCTCTAGAAATATAAATTATTGGAGAAAGTTCCACTTCTCGAGGGTTATCCCTGTTGGGCTTGTGAAATAGGGTTGTTGAAATTTTATGTTCACTGCCAAAATAGCTTTGACTAATTGGTTATGCTTGTTGGATGAAGCCTAAGCGAAGAAAAAATCTAGAATAGTTGTTGGGTTTCCAGAATCCGAAGAACGACTTATTATTAGCCAAACCATTGACTACTGAGGTACCGACTCATATAACATGAATAATATTTATGTGGAACATCCATCCAACTCAATCCTTTACCTTAAAAAGTCACTCTTCAAGGCCGACATGGTCCTAATCAGCTACTAGCCGTAAACGCAAATCAAATTTTAAAAGCAATGGGTTTAGATACCGAAGACAACTCTCTTTCAAAAACATGTATGCAAAAAAAGGTTAAGCAGGTCCGACAAAAACGAGAAAAGAAGCATACCGAACATGCCCTATCATATCTAAGCTCTCAGTAAGGTCAGTTTAATAAATCAAAAGCACCGACCCCAGTATAGAGTAACTCAACACAAAACTTTTCCCTCCGAATGAAGAAAAATATGCTGATGTGTAAGACCAATCAAGAGGAAATATCGGGGTCTCGAAGAAAATTGAAGGGAAAACTCAAAAAGCTAAAAACAGCAAGGCAGGGCTAAAGAATGAGAGGAAGTGAAATTACGTCATTTACTAGCTAAGTGTGTGGGTCCTAATTTTAAAAAGGTGAGCCATAAATATCTGACAAGTTAGGTGTGAAATAAATGATTTTCGCGAGACTTTACCAAATGCTCTAAAAGCATATTTATAGACAAATACGCTCAATAGGCTTAATGGGCTTATATAATCCATGGGTCTATTTATACCCATAATCTATCATTATCTTAAACATATGTAGTGATTACATTTTATCATATTATCTTATATAAAATAAATTCTGACAAAATAGTTCATTGGTCCGATTTTCCATTCAGATAATTCAGCCCTCATCATATACGATCGCACATTCTCCTAAACAATGATATATTAAGTTATAGAGTGACGTTGCTCTAACAATGTATCACATTATAAATCTTATTCTCTTTAAAAATATAATTTTATACCATATAAAATTACCGAAAAGAAGGAAAAAAATTGGTTATTTCAAAAATCTAGAAGTGCATGATATTTCATAAAATCATAGAACCAACGTGATTAAAATTAAGTTCATAAGTTTACATTTTCGTTCGAAATGCAACAAATAACAAATTTTATAGATGGTTAGATTTAAAATATTAAATTACAAATATGATTCTCCATATATACCAACAATTGCGCAACAGTCTTCATGTTATTTTGTATTAAAAAAATCCTCTTTATTTACAAATTGTTTCATCTATACTTCGCCCAGCGTGAGATTTGCTTAGATTGTGATATATGACATTACGAACCTTATCATTTTTGTTACACATTTAATCCCGCGGATTTATACCTAATAATTCTCTTCTCTGGACAACTCTTCTAGCACGTAGACAGCCACCTAACAACAATATAATTTTAGTTATTTACGTTTTATTTGTTACCTATTAATTAACCAATGGAGTGAACAATAACCCAATTAATAATATAACTTGAACCAACCTATTTTGCAAAAACCAACTAACTCACCAGTCTAATGGTAATGTAAATAATAGAAAGAAGGAAAAACAAATAAAGTTAGTTACAGTTCTCCAAGATTCTCTCCAAGATTGTACCTAGCCTAACGTATATTCCTTGTTCTGCTTTCATCTATTGGCTCTAATGGAGGAAGGGGTTTGCTCTACTATGCTTCATCGATTCTCTAATCTTGACACTAAATTTCCTGCCTTGAATGATCATCTTACTCAACCTCGGCTCAGAGACAACCCAGTCTTCGAGTCTACTACAAAGGGAGTTAAAAGTGTTAGAAGCAGGTCATTTGCAGACCTGTTTAAGAATAACAACGAAAGGTTAGTCCATAAAATGTTCAAAGATCATGGATTAATGATCATATTAAAGTTAATTTTGAAGATTCAGATTTGGGATATCTTCAAACTAAAGCAACTCACACGATAGTGGGCAAGTTTTCTACTGGAAAGCTAAAGTATGCTATAGTCAAGGATTTTCTGGATTCTTTCAGGTTTAAAGGGGAGTTTAATGTCTCTTCTTGGGACTTTAGGCATATTTTTATTCAATTTTCACTTTTAGAGGACTTAAAGATTATATGGAGGAGGAATGTTTGACAAGTTGGTGATAAAAGCATGAGGTTGTTTGAATGGACTCCTAGTTTTAGTCCTAATGTGAAGAATCCTTCGACGCCGGTTTTTATCGACTTTCTTGGGCTACATGAGTGCTTATACAATGAGTCTACTATGCTAGAGGTGGCTAGGACTTTTGGAACTCCTTTGAATATCTGGGTTTCTAAAAGAAATAAGGTAAGACAAAATTACTCCAGAGTGTGGGTAGTTCTTGATATATCTAAAGATCTCCCTAAACAAATAAAGATTGCGTTTGGGTCACATGTGTTTTGGCAAAGATTATTTTACAGTAAAATTCCTGAGAATTGCAGTGTTTGCTTTCATTTGGGGTATGTGAGCAAAAGGAATCTTCAAAGGAAAACTGGTTTACAGGCTGAATTCTCCACAAAAAGTCTGACCCACTTGTTCCATCATTTCAAATTAAGAAGTCAGGAAAGAAATTGAAATCAGTAATTATTAATAAATAATTCAGGAAAGTGATGTTTCTACTGAGGAATGCAGAGAAATTTTATACCAAGAATTGATACCTGTGGTAGTGGATGGGTCTAAAATGATTGAATCCATTCATATGCTTCAACTGGGTATTTCTAGTACAGATGATACTGGGTCTTCTTTGGTGCCTCAGTCTTCCCCAACTAAACAAATTATAGGAAGCATGCCATCTTCCCCTATCAACAAACAAATTGTCAGTTCAACTGGTGGAAAGAGTATTGTTCTAAAGAAATTAAAGAAGCCTAAAATCTTTAACTCCAAAGGACTGACACTCCCAAAGTGCGTGCAACACAAAAGTGTTGCTAAAATTTCTAAACATTCTAAATGATTGACATCCTTAACTGGAATGTTCGTGGGATTGGGAATAAGTTGACTCAATCTAGAATCAAAGATTTAAAAAGATAAAAAAATATTGACTTTGTTGCTCTACAAGAGCCTATGGTGTCTGTTTTTAAGCTTGAAGATATATCAAAGAGGATAGGTTTTCAAGGATTTGCTAGATTTACATATAATAAAATCTGGGTGCTGTGGAATGGTCTGTATGATGTGGACATCCTGGTTAATGAAGAGCAGTTTCTTCATCTCAGAGTCAAGCATAGCTGGATTTCTAAGGAATTCTTTGTCACTGTGGTTTATTCAAAGTGCACTGTTAGTTTGAGGAAGTTATTGTGGGATAAGCTATGGGACATTACTGATGGTGAAAGGGAATGGATGATTTTAGGAGATTTTAATGCAATTTTTTCTCCTAATGAGCAGCTCAACTGCTCTTCCAATACTATTGCTAGTATGGATGATTTTAATTATTTCATTCATGATTGCTCTCTAATCGACGCTGGTTTTACAAGTAACATGTATACTTGGACAAATAGCAGGCAGTGGAGAAGATTGGATCGGGTTCTTTTCAATGGGAAATGGATGAATCAGTTTGATGTTACTAATGTTCATCATCTTTCTAAGACGTGTTCAGACCACTCCTCATTGTTGATTTCTATCTATTCTTCAACCAATAAAAGGGTTTCTACATTCAAATTTCTTAATATGTGGTGTCTCCATAAATACTTATATAGATTTGTTCAAGTTTGTTGGGAAATAAAGGTATGTGGGCCTCCTATCAAAAAATTCTGGTTTAAGCTTAAGAATCTAAAAGCTAGGCTTAAAGTTTGGAATACAACTGTGTATGGGAATGTTTTTTAATCTTTAAAGCAGGTTGAAGAGGAGATTTCAAGGATTAAGGGCAATCTGATCAGCACTTACTCTGATCAGAGCAAAATTCAGCTTGAAATTGCTAAAAGCAAGCATTTAAGTCTTCTTGAGAGCGAGGAAGCCTACTGGAGCCAAAAAGGTAACATTAAATGGGCTAAGGATGGTGAAAGGAACTCTTCTTTTTTCCATAACTATGTTAAAAGAAGGCAGAAGAGATCTCTTATTACTAGAATCTGGAATAGGGAATTTTGGGATGAAGACCCTAATGCTGCAGCCGGTTCTGATGGGTTTAATGGACACTCCTATAAAGTCTGATGGTCAATTATTAAAGATGATCTATGTGATGCTTTGAATGACTTCTTCAAGGATGGTGATTTTCCTACATGCATCTACTCTAATGTTCTATGTCTTATTCCTAAAAGTGATTCTCCTAGGGAGTGGAAAGACTTCAGGCCTATTAGCATGACTACTCTTTTCAGCAGAATCCTATCCAAGCTAATAAATAGAAGGTTGTCTGCTATTTTGCCTAATATTATTTCAGATGTATAAGGGACTTTTACAAGGGGAATAAGTATTCATGAAAATATTATGTTGGCTCAGGAATTCTGTGCTGACTTATCTTTTCTTATATGGGATCAATTCTGTGGGATCATACTGCTATGTCATTTGGTGGTAGGTTGATTTTAGTTCAATCGGTATTGACCTCTTTTCCTATATTCTCTATTCAGCATACTACTATTCCTATTATTGTCATCAAAAGGCTTGAGATTCTCTACAACAAATTTTTATGGGGTTATAAGCCTGATATGGTAGCTATCAGCTGGTGTAATTGGTATAAGGTGTGTAAGCCCTTTGAAAATGAAGGGCTCCATGTTAGATGTATTGAAGATATGATGGAGGTCTTTTCTTACAAGCTTTGGTTCCTAATGAGGTGTCAAAACTCTCTCTAGTCAAGGGTTATGAAATCTATCTACTTTAGTAATAATCACCCTCTTACAGTCCCTCTGCAACCTAACAGTTCACACATATGGAGAAGGCTATGGGCTGTAAGGGACAAGGCTGATAAGCATATCATGTGGCAGTCCAAGAAGGGTAATATGGATTTAAATTTGGATCGATGGTGTTCTAATGTTTCTTTTATGTCTTTTACTAATGAAGATGACATGCCAAATTACGTGGGTGCTTTGGTAAAGGAATTTTGGGATAAGGATGATGGTTGGTTGGTTACAAAGCTTGAGAGCGTTCTGGATTCTTCACAAATCCAAGACATCCTCAAGGTTTCTTTGGATTGTTCTAAGGAGGACGCTACGTTATGGACTATAAGTAACGACATTTTGTTTAACTCCAAAGAGACCTGGTTAAAGATTTGTAAAAGGGGGCATCACTCTAACATTTTCGATAAAGTGTGGAACAAAGTTACGCCTCGCAAATATTCCTTTATGCTCTGGAGAGCTCTGAAAGGCTAGTTGCCAATTGATTCGATTCTGTAAAAAAGAAATTTTCAGTTAGTCTCTAAATGTCAAAATTGTAGGAATTCTGAAAATATGAAGCATGTGTTTGTGGAATGTCATAAATTGTGGACTGTTTGGGCATTCTTTGCTGGGCATTTTAATATCTATATCACAAAGAATATGACGATTGCTCATCTGGTCAGAACTTAGTATTGGTCATCTACTAGGGATATTCAGATAAGGAACATTCTACCTTCAATCATCTTCTGGGTATTATTGCTAGTCAGAAATAAACTCAAGATAGAGAAAAAAAATCTAAAGGTTGAGGAGTTGATAGCAAAGGTAATCTATATTCTCACTACATTAGATAGTGCCAATTTGCTCAAAAGAAAGCACTGGGGTCGCGATAGCAGAGTTGGGCTGTCTTTTGATTGTGTGAATTTTCTCAACAAGAAATATGTTATTTCTCTGAGTTGGGTTTGCCCAAAATTAGGGAGATTCAAGTTGAATACAGATGGGTCATATCTCAATCTCGGTGAGTGTTTTGGTGGTGGGATTCTCAGAGATAATGACGACCAAATGGTGTTCGCATTCAGAAGAAGTTATGGTAAAGGAAACCCTTTAATTGCGAAAATGAGGGCTCTACTGAATGGAATTTTTTCAGCTGTTTTAAGGGTTTTTTCAAGATTGACATTAAGACAGACTCTCGTCTGGTCTGTGAGATGATTCTCACAAACAAGTCCCCTTGGTACCTAAAGTCCTCAATCGATTTATGCTACAAAGTTCTCACTCCTACCATGAAAATTACTAACATCTTAGAGATTAGAATGAGGAAACAAATTGGCTTGCTCCTTTTGCCTCCAAAGATCATGGAAATCGGAACTTTGAAAACAAGGATATCCCTTCTATTCTAAATGATATTGTGTTTCTCGAAGGATTGGGGGTAAGCCATGTTAGGGCTAACCCCAATTCTTGAGATGCATGCATAATATGTTGGCTTTAAATTGAAATTAGTTGGTCTTGGGATTGATTGCTCTTAGGATTGTTTCTACTGATTTAAAGTGTTTCTGTAAGGATTTAGGATTGATTCAATGTAGATTTGGGAAGAAGGAAAGCTTGGATTTTTAGGTTTTTTTGTTAGAATCGATTTGCTGCTTCCATCTTTCCACGTTGCTTTAATAGACCGTTAATCATGGATTGTGACCTATTGTTAACCGCTGGATCGATCCATCTAAAGTATTTGCAGTATTGACCTTTCTGATAAATAAAAATCAGTTAAGAGGAGACGAAATACAATAACCAGTGAAGCCATAAAAAACTTGGTTCACTGTCAAATAGAACTTACCCCGTAATTACAACATCCACTGAATCTTCTGCCAGGATTTGGGACTGTTCACGCCGTTTTTGTTATGCTTGGTAGCCCATATTCACAAAATCCTAAATTGGGTGGGTGTTTTGAGGTACTGGACGAGGAGGAAATTGTTAGGTTGGTTGAAGATTGAAAATTCGATACAGTACAATAGCAAGGGTTTGTAGAAGAAAGGAGTATCGATTTAGTATAATAGCAGAAGGTGGCTATGGTGAAGATGAAAATTAGGGTTTTTGAGAATTGAGGAAGCTGTCTACGGTGAGTGAAGAAAATTAGGGTTAGATGGTGAATGAGTAGTTTTATTTGGGTGAAATGAACAAGGTAAAATAGTAAAGAGAAGGGTTTTTGGAAGAAAAAAATGGGTGATCGTTTATGGAACAAACCTGAGTACATTGGACTGCCACGTGTAAGCTTCCGGTTAATTTTCACGCGCTAATGACAAAAATGCAACGGTTTTGGATACCAGTGACTCATTTTGGGACGAATGAAGCTTAGTGGCAGGAGTGCAACATGTGTCAAACACCAGTGACTAACCAGAGTTTTTAGCCGAGGTTCGTATTTGAACCATACTTAACTCGAAAAGTAACTTAATAAGATATACATAATATCTATATCAAACACACGTCATTTTATATGAAAATATTAAATTCTAAGCGCTTCTTTCAAATAAAGTATTATTTTCAAGACAATCATTGTACATGTTGCATAATTTAGTGTTAAACTTCGTTGATATAGTCTTAAAATAATATGTTTTCTAAATGATGACAGTGAGAAAACTTGATCTATAGTTCAGCCGAATAACACAATTATTAGTTGTGTAAGATAGGTTACAAATAATAACAACAGAAAGGAAGACTAAAATATTTGCAATGATTGTATTTAAATTTTAAGTTAAATCCAATAGTTTATAACCTTAGTATATTTATTAATAATATTAAAGAAAGTGTCTCATCAATAATATCGTGATTTCTGAAAGGTCGTCTCATTTAGGTTTCAAATGAACTTAGTACAATATTATGGAAAACACAAGTTCAGTTAGAGTTGATTCAGATTTAGTATTGTAAGTATATGATATATTGCATGTGATGTAACATGTTGCATACATCAATAAATTTATGTTGAAGCAATTTAACGTGAAACTTCTAGGTAAAACATCTTATGTGTTGAAAACCAAGATTCATAAGGATCACTCCTGATGTTCTACACGTTTACAAACGACATATATTAAGAGTATGCTATAAACATACCGATATGTAAAACAAATTCTTATATATTTGCTTGAGATAAGATGAGATAAGATGTCTAAGCCGATATCTCGAGATTGACTTTTAAATTTGGAAGATAAAAAATAATTCATATGTTTCAAGAATGTTGTATACTAACATTTTCTCATAACAGGGTATAACATACATTACAAGATTAAAAAGTAGATAATTAATTATTTGGAGTGAACCATTGTATAATAGGATATGGGTCCTCTTGTGTTTATAAAGATGAAGGCATCATATGTTGACATAAAGAAAGTCATTTAAATTAAGTAGATCATGTATATGTCATGACTTTATGGGTTAAATAGATGTTGGATCAATTTGTGTGATTTCAATTTATACATTTAATGAAAACAAAATTTGTAGCACACTTGGAAACATCCAAATAAAAATAAAAATAAAATAGTTTTTTTCCAAATAAATTAAAATAGAGCGAATAAGAACATACTTAATGCTTTATTTTATTCATTTAAGACTACATGACATATGAAGATTAATCTCTCTCTTTTTAAAGTTTTTCTTACTAAGGTTTTAACACCTAATGCTTTATGAACAGAACATTCATGTTGGTGTTCTTAGTCTATATAATATTTAGATTTTGTGAGATTTTGTTTGCAATTTAACCTTTCATTTTTAGATTATATTATGTTTAATTGTAGTTCGTATATGATACAGTCAAACAATATATTATCTTTGTTTTCAATTATATTCTCTTGTAAAGTTTGTACAAATTAGCAATCTCAATTTAGTCAGTGGATAAGTATGGAATCATCATCAAGTGGTTATATGTTCATATAATTCTCATGCTACATAGAATGAGAAGTCAAAGTTCGATCGAGATAATCTTTGACAATATGATTAATGTGGGAGTGGTCATGCATAATATGGCTTGACTTTCTCAATATTTTGTTTTCATTGTTAAAAATGAATATATTTTTGTTTATCTGTTAATACAATAATGCCCCTTAATGAAAAGTTAAGGGGATACCTTAAGTAAATGTGATGATTCAAGTGGGAGATTGTAATGATATCCTAAAGTGGAATTTTTCATCCATATATATTTAAAGCATCTAACCTACTGTAAAATATGGTCTAATTTGTAAAGTGTAATTACTAATAAATAGTAAATAATTGAACTATAAATAATATTATAATAGTATCATTGGTTATATAGACATTAATATAATAGTATTATGTGGATACTAATATAGTTAACATGCATCGTAAGAGAGAGTTATATTATCCAATGATTATTGGATATATATGTTATTAGGCTCATTAGATCGGCTTGGAAATAGAATCCATATATATATTATTCAATCATGAATCATATTCACTCATAATTTCATAGTTATAACTGTCGTAGAGAGAATATATTATATATTCTTATTCTTCATGTTTTAGGTTATCTAACTTCACACCAATTTATTGGTTTGATTTCTTCATCCTCTCAAGAGTCTGGATCCTTCTACTTTTAAGAAAACTCCTCATTATGGGTGATCGTGAACACTCATAAGATCCATATTGAGCAACAAGATCTCACCGCCTTTAATGAAGATACATTTAGGTAATTTGCAAGCCTATCTTAATTAATATATTTTCTTTAAGACATAAATTAATATATGTATGTATTAAATATAGGGAATCGGGAACGAATCCCAAATTGTTTTAGCTTATATATATATCACTAAATAATATATTACAATCTTTGAAAAAAGGGAGATCATAAACAAAACCAAAGAATAATTTGTTACAAGGGTGACGAAAGTCAATATTTTGAAACAAACATCCTCTCGTTGGTTGTATGATACATGTGGATCAAATAATATTTCTATATAAAGATCTATTCAAATCAATTAAATAAAGTAGAACCGCACAAAATATTTAAATTTGTAACACCAAATAAATCCAAAATGGTATAACATGAAAATATCAAGTTAAGTGTTCAAGTAATAACAATATAACACTTATAAATGCATTAAATATTTTAGATATTTAAAAACTTTTTATTTGGTAATCTTTCACGTAAAGAAATTATTCATTCGATGTACGAATCCAACAATCTCGTTCTATTGAAAGCAGATGTATTTTTCGAAAAACGATACTATATCAACTGAATAATTAAACTTGATGTGGTTTATTTTTGGCTGAGGGTAATTTTGTCTAGAGTTTTGTGGTGTTTCAAGGGTATTTAATGTTTGGATAGATTGGAGTGAGAGACTTGAGCTTCCTGGTTGTATTAAATGTTCATTACCCTCATTAATGAAAGTAGTTGGGTATTTATACCCTTAATTGTGGGCCACATGGGCTTTCGGGTCAACTTATGAATTCATGTTGATTTCAATGACCCATTAATCTGTAAGCAAGTAAGTAATTAGCTTAGTTATGAAGTGATTTAAGTTTTAATACATTTAGTCCTGTTCGGATGGTTAAGTGGGTGGCTTTTGTCCGAATTTCCCATGTCTGGTTCCCTCAGTGAGTGGTGAGAAAATCCGGACTCATCAGTAGCCCCTTTTTTAGGTTATGTTCGTAGGCCTTTGACAAAACCTAAAAAATAGTTCAAGTGTAATCATAACTTCGTTTGGACATTTCGAAATGTGTAACAACTTTATCCGGACTAGTTGAAACCCTTAGAAGCTGAGCGGTTTTGCCAGAGATAGTGGGACACGTGTCCTTCTCTAATTCGCCTCACCGGCCATTTTCCTCATAGAAAGGCGCTTCCACTTGTTTCGAAAAGTAACCTCTTAATTAATGTTGGTGACATTAGTGCCGTGTTTAATCATTATAGCTATCTTTTCGTATTCTCCTAGGTATCAAAGCATCATTTGTTCCTTTAGTATAAATTATTCCACTTTTCACTATTTTATCATCTTTATTATCTCTACTCTGTTAATCTTCAAAGCTTTTACCTCTAAAAAAACCCTTCTTTTGTTGTGAGTTTATGTTCACACCAACAAACGCCCTAGTAAAAGGTGGGTGGCTCAACTTATTGTAGTTATAAAAAGCTCAAAAAGTCGAAAGAGAAAAGCGCATTGCTGCGGGCCTCCTTGTTTCTACTGTTGACAAGCCTGATACACCAAGCTCGGAGCCTGATCGGGGTTCGTCTTCTGCCAAGAGTTCTATACCTAGAAGGTTATTCCAGCCCATTCTTTCTTCAATCGCTTCAGGCTCATCGGTTCAAGAATTAGAGCCTGTTGTTGAACCAGAACAGGTGGTTACAAGCCTTAGGAAACCTTCCCCATTCATTGCTATGGGATCAGACGCTGATCTTTCCCCTAAAAAGCTAGTAGAGAGACGAAGGGGTTGTTTGGTAAAAGGGAAGGCTGCTACTACACAACCTAAACCAAAATCCACGCCTTCTAATCCGGGGCTAAAAGTAAAACTATAGGGTCAGAAGCACCCATTAAAATTCTCAAGGACAAGTTGTCCGGTCCGGAGGCAACCAGTTCAAGCCTTCGAAAAGAGACCTCCGGATCTGAGCCCCAGCCGGACTCTAGACTACAAGAGGGAAAGGATGCTCAACAATCCGGAGGGCCTACTGAGCCAACCACTAGCTCTTCTCTCCCAAAAACAGCTGACAATCCCTCCATGGTAATGGAGGATGTAATGGAGGACAGTATCGAAGAAGCCCTTTTTGAGACTGATTTCTCCGGGAAAACAAGTGAGACTACCATCACCAAGAAGAGCAAAGGAAAACAAAAAGTGTGTTTAAAGCATCCGGACCTGCCGGAGTGCCTTGTGGGAAAAGTGGGGCCTTGTTTCCACAAAATAAGTGTTAAATATCTGCTAGCCATGCAGAAGATCAATTACGCTTTCATCCACGCAGAAGATAGTCTTCTACACTAGGTTATTCAAATGTGGACTTAGGTTTCCCTTGGACCCAGAAATAGTCATATATTTCCATTTGATAAAGCTTTGCCCAAGTCAACTAATCCCTAATGCCTGGTTCACCCTTATGGCATGTATCATGGCTTCCAGGCTCTCCGGAATTCCTCATCCGATGGAGCAATTTGCTGCTGTAACAAGCCTCTGCAGAAACCACGTCATCCCTTTCTATCACTTTAACAAGAGCGACAATTACAAGGTGGTGGATGATTTACTCGATTCAGAGAAAAGCTGGAAGACTCAATTTCTGTTCATCAGCGATGCCTGGGAGAATGGGAAGAAAATTAAAGTTGGTCTCAACCCAAGCATGCTTACCAGCAGATGGCGAAGTGATGGTAATAATCTCACTACATACTTCTACTTTTACTTATAACAATTTTTTTTATCTAATTCATCTTCTTTTGTTTTTTGGTAGTGCTGCCCAAGGATTTCAATGATTACGTAGAGGGTGGGCAGACTACTTGTGCCAAGCTAAATGCTTGGGTTGCTGAGAAATGGGGAAACCGCTTCCACAACTGCTTTACCGGAGGCAATTTAACCAGATCCTATCTTTGGAATACAACTGACCGGAGGGACCTGTCTTGGGAGAAATTAACCACTCCATCCCTCCGGGAGCGATTCTCCGGAAGATAGAGGGAAAAGATGGGAAATTGGTCTTGCCAGGCAAAGCTAAAGCCCCAAGCAAGATGAAGGGAAAAAAGGTTAAGGCCAAGCAAGGTGTGGTTGAGGCCAATGATGATTTTGCTGGACCCTACCTCCCCCCAAGATCTTCGAACATTGTCACTTTCAATGGTAGGTCGTTTTTAATTTCAAATGAGAGAGACACTGTCACACACTCCCTATTGAGCAATATCCAGCCAATACTTACCTTGGAGAAACAAGTGCGCAATCAGTGAGCCATCATCAATACCCTCAACTCTGACAAAAAGAAGCTGTCTAGTGACCTTCTTAGTGCCAACCAAAATACTGAGGCATTGAAGAAAAAGAATGAGGAGTTGAAGAAACGTCAGGAGGACTTGGCCAATAGGTTGGCCACTTCGGAGGGAGTTGTCAAAGAACTCCAATTGAAGCAATCCGATCTGGAAAGAGACCTTTTTTCTTCAAAAGAGGAGGTGAAGGCCAAAGATAGCACCATTCAGGCCTTAACCAATGACAAGATCTCTCTTGAAAACATTGTGTCCAAGGCTGAACAAGAAAAAACTGACTTGTTAAGAGAGAAGGAGAAAATAATCCAGGCTAGGATTGATGCTTATACCAACGAGGTGATAAATTCTCACGAGGCAAGGTATGCTGAAGTCAAGTTAGATATGGTCCTGCTCTTCCATGAAAAATTTCCGAAGAGGACACTGGGAGATTTATGGCGATTCGTGGAGTACGAAGACCTTCCCCACCATACCATGGCTGATGGCGATAAGTATAACTACTCCAGTGGCTGGGATGACACCACCGATGAAGAGGAAAAGACTAGGGAGAGTCCGGATGATGACCCAAAGAAGGAGAAGCCAAGTGAGGCTGAGCCATCTAAGAAAGCTCAGTCTTAAAGTATCAACTATCTTTTTAATTTTCTGTGATTGAACCAAATTCCTTGGATGGCCAAGGCATTTTTTTGTAACCATGTCCAACCCTTGTCCAGATAAACCTTTCTGTTTTGACAATTCAAAGTCCTTGGATGGCCAAGGCATTTCATACATTTTAATGGGTAGTTTCATTTTGCACAACTCTTGCATTGTTTCATAGTTTTTCAACTTAGGTGGCTAATGTTTAAACAACCCTTAGTTATTTTAAAAGTATTTTAAAGTGAGAGTGTTTAAATTCTACAATGACAAATGTTTAAGTAGTCATCACTCCACCAATTTAATCCGGTCTGTCAATAAAAAATTTCAAAGAAAACTATTAACCGAAACACTCCGAATCTTTTAAGAAGGCATCATATTTTATAAAAAATACTGGACACCTCATTAAAACCTCCCCGAGCCACCAGGGAGGAAAGAATATGCCCCCAAATATTTACATGAACTTTTAAACAAGTAAATATTTACATAGTTTTTATTCCAAGTACAAATAGAGGTGCTCAATGTTCCAGGGGTGATTCAAAATCCTTCCATCTTGATCTTGGAGCCGATATATCCCAGGCTTAAGCTTTTCACTGACCACATAGGGTCCTTCCCAAGTTGGAGCTAACTTACCGAACTGCTTCTCCTTCGTATGTAGGAAGCCTTTTCTCAATACCTTATCCCCTGGTTGAAAATCCCTTCTCTTAATTTTAGAAGAAAACCTGCTTCTAATCAAACCTTGATAGTGTGTGGCTCTAAGGTGAGCCTTAACTCTTCTTTATTCTATTAAGTCAAGCTGGCCTCTGACTGCCACTTCGTTAGCATGTCCGGAAAAAATTATGAACTCGAAATGAAGGGAGAGTAGCTTCTATGGGAGCTAGGCATATATCCCATATATTAAGGCAAATGGAGACTCTTACGTTGTAGCCCCGGGACTGGTCCGGTAAGCCCACAAGACTTCTTGTAAATAACGTGGCCATTTTCCAGCAGCCCCCTCTAAATTCTTCTTCAGACCGGACAGTATTGTCCTGTTAGCCACTTTAACTTGACGTTTTCCCGTGGGTGCAAAGGAGAAGATAAGCAGTGTTGAATGCCTCTAGAGGCACAGAAAGCCTTCATTTCCTTGTTGTCGAATTGTGGCCCATTGTCTGTAGTTATCTTTTGTGGAACTCCAAATCTGCAACAAATGTTAGACAGAATGAATTTGATAACAACTTTCAAGGTAGTTCCTGCCAATGGGGCTGCTTCGATCAACTTTGAAAAGTAATCAATGGCAACAATTATAGTTCTGCACCTCCGGATGCCATGGGTAGAGGTCCCACTAAATCCAGCCCCCATCGAGCAAAAGGTATTGGCTCAAAAATTGACTCCAAATGGACAGGTAAGGTATTAATTTCATTACCATATCGTTGGCATGGATCACACTTTTTTACCAACTTCTTGGCATCTTGCATTATGGAGGGCCAATAGTACCCAACTAACAAAACTCTTCTAGTTAGAGCCCTGAATCCACAGTGTGCTGATCCCTCACCATCATGTAATTCGGAGAGCGCAATTTGAGACTCATCGACCCCCAAACATCGCAAGAGGGGTTTACTATAAGATTTTTTATAAAGAATATCTCTTAGGATGACAAAACCACGAGCCTTGTACTTTACTTTCTTGCTACTGCTTTTTCCGGAGGCAAGATGCCATCTAAGAGATATTGAAGGAGAGGAAATCTCCAATCTTGAGGCTGTTTTATCTGTATATTCAAACTTTCTTCTTCCTTATCCGGATTAATTTGAATGGATGGGAATTCTTGCACATGTATCCAAGGATAGGACTCAGAGTAGGCTATGGTTGCCAAGGAATACACTAGTGTATTTTCCGTTCGGGGTATGTGCTCATAAGTGACACTTTTGAAATTGAGGGCCACTTCTTTGAGAATGAATAAATATTTAATCAGATGTTCTTTTTTAGCTTCGGATTGACCTTGTGCATGATGGATAAGAAGCTGAGAGTCGCTCATTAACCTCACCCTTTTGGCTTCACAAATGAGAGCCAACTTCAAACTAGCTATAGCAGCCTCATATTCAGACTCATTATTGGAAGCCCTGAAGGAAAATCATAGAGCCTGGTACATTCTGTCACCGTACGGAGAGGTTAAACATATCCCAGCACCACAACCCATGGTTCTTGATCCACCGTCAGTCCGGATGACCCATACCTTTTTATCTTTTACTCCGGTTGCTTGTTTAGTATCCATATCTGAGTGAAATTCAACTAAGAAATCAGCCACAGTTTGAGCTTTGACTGCTGTTCGAGGGGTAAAATCAATATCGTAGTCTCTAAGTTCTACTGACCACTTGGTCATTCTACTTGAAATGTCGGCTCTTTGGAGAACGTTTTTCAAGAGAAAAGACGTCCGGACAATGATAGAATGAGCCTGAAAATAGGGCCTCATCTTCCTCGCAGCAATCACCAGGGCTAGTGCTAATTTTTCAAGTTTTAAATAGCGTTTTTTGCATCTATCAAGCTATTGCTGATATAATAACCGGACGAGGATAATTATCTACTTCCCTTACCAACACTCCACTTATAGCACAATCAGAGACTGCTAAGTATACGAAGAGGGTCTCTCCATCAACGGGTTTAAACAAAGTCTTGGGGAAGACAAGTGCTTTTTAATCTCATCGAAGGCCTCATCACACTGTGAGGACCAACGAAAATCTTTTGCACCTTTCAGAGTTTGAAAAAATGGGGTGCACCTTTCCGAAGATCTTGAGATAAAACGGTTTAGTGCAGCCAGCCTCCCGATCAATCGTTGTACCTCTTTAATATTCCGAGGAGGCTCCATTTGTAGTAAAGCATTAAGTTGGACCGGATCAGGCTTTATCCCTTTCTCAGTTATCACATACCCCAAGAATTTCCCGGACTGCACTCCAAAGACACACTTTTCTGGGTTTAATTTTAATTTTACTTTCACTAAGTTAGCAAACGTTTCTTGGAGATCTGCCAAGTGTAGCTCTTCGTCCACACTTTTCACCATCATGTCATCGATGTAAAATTCCATGTTTCTTCCACTTTGATCAGTAAAAGCCTTGTTCACAAACCTCTGATAAATAGCCCCAGCATTTTTTAACCCAAATGGCATCACCTTGTAACAATGGAGGCCCCTACAAGTAACAAATGTAGTATGTTCTTGATCCTTCAGATCCACTTGAATCTGATTATACTCAGAGAAAGCATCCATAAAGGACATCAACTTGTTTCCAGATGTGGAGTCCACCAACTAATCAATTCGGAGGACCTGGTATAAATCCTTTGGGAAAGCTCTGTTGAGATCTGTGAAATCGATGCACATACGCCATTTACCATTTTTCTTTTTTACCAACTACGGGTTGGCTATCCATAAAGGGTATTGAGATTCCTTTATGTGCCCCATTTTAGTAAGACGGTTAACCTCTTGAACTATTACATCAGCCTGTTCCTTAGAAAAGGCTCTCCTCTTTTGTACAACAGGTGTTATGTCCCTTCGGATGGATAATTGGTGTGACATAATATCTGCTGGTACTCTGGTAACATCAACATTGCACCAAGCAAAGACATGCTGATGGTCTTTCAAGAACTCTAACATTTTACCCTTTAATTCTGATGTCATCTTGGATCCTATCTTGACACTTTTTCCTTCAGCTAGAGAGTGAGTTTCAACTTCTTCAATTGGTATTAAAACACCAGGGGTCTCTATGGGGTCATCAATTTCACCCTCTCCCCAGAGGGCCCCTCAAACTACTATTCCTCATTGATCCAAACTACCCCCAACTTCTGAGGAGCTAGTGTTGTTGCATAACACTCTCTTGCTACCTTTTGGCTGCTCCGAACAACTCCCACTTGTCCTTGCACAACATACTTCAAGAATTGGTGGACTGTTGAAGCCACAACATGCATCCTGGAGAGCCCAGATCTCCCCAGAATAGCATTATAACAAGTGGGACAATCCACCACAATAAATAGTATTCTAACCATCTTTTTAAAAGGGCATTTGCCCAATAAAACCTCCTCCTCGAACTCCTCGATCACATCTGCTGAGCTTCCTGTGAAACCCACAATTGACCTGTTCGAACGTTGAATTACTGCCGGATTTTTCATCTTTTTATAGGAAGTTAAAAAGAGAATATTGGCAGAACTTCAAGTGTCCACCAAAATTCGTCTTATGTCATTGCCCCCGATGGATGCTCCTATGACAACAACATCTTCATGAGGACCAGCCATATCCCTCAAGTCATCCTCATAAAAAATAATAAAGGGAAATAGAATCTGTGATTGATAGGAAGTCATGCCTCCTTCCAGTTGGGCAGCTAAAGTATGAACGTGCCTCTTTCTTTAAGAAGCAGTTGGTGCTGTCATGGTGTCTCCTCTGAATATCATAAGTGACTCATAAAAGTTAATAAGTCCGGACACCGTCTTGCAATGTTCTGTGATAACACCCACTTTATTCCGGGTTGGATCAAGATCTAAATATTTTGATTCTACATCGAACCTTTCGATTATAACCATAGCCCCATCCGGAGCCGACGTGCCTGCATTGTTTGGATCAGCCCGATAAGCATTATCAGGCCTATTTCCACCTCTTGTTTTAACATACGCCCCAACTTTCCTCTTTCAATCAAATTCTAGACTTCTTGTTTCAACGCAATACAATCCTCAGTGGTATGGCCAGTATCATTGTGATACTGGCAGAAAAAATTATTGCGGCTCTCCCTAGGAGATTGTAATGCAACCGACCTTCTGTAGTGTACTTCGTCTTTTGTTTTGTCATAAATAGTGGCTATGCTTTCTTTCAACTCAGCAAACCACTTCGGTTGAACCCATGGCCCTCGCTTATTCCTAGATTTCTGGCTCTGAGCTGGCGCAGCTCGATGAGACTGAGCTTTGGCTCTGTTATGACCCTGTCCTACTTCCTTGGCTTTGTTCCCGGAGTAGTTTTGATTTTGATTTGGTACAGCTAGAGCAGATCTCACCTACATGTGCACCCTAGTTTTCTTTGTTTCATATACATTAATCTGCTTACCGACCTGATTCAGCAGACCTCCCTATGTCATGGCTTTCTTCCTGGTTACTGAATCAGCCAAGTTTCCACGGTTTAAGACGTGCCTCAGAGAAGCTATTGCTACTTGTTCAAAGCAATCAGCCAATGCATTCTTGGTATTTACAAAACGACTTATGTATTCTTTTAAAGATTCGTTTGGTTCTTGTGCACAATGGATAATTATGTCTCAATTGCCCTTACTTCCTTACTTCCAACAAACTGTCTTTGAAAGTCCACCCAAAAAGTGTCAAAATGTCTGATGCAACCCTGTGGCAAACTATTGTACCACTTCAGAGCACTCCCCGTAAAAGATTAGGAGAATGCTCTACAAAGTAACTTGTCGTCATCATAGAAATTCATCATAAATTTTTTGAATTTTTCCAAGTAGTTATCTGGGTCTTTACTGCCATCATATTTTTCCATTTTTGTACTGTCAAACCTCTTAGGAAGGATTCCTGACAGTGTCTTAGAGGACAATCGAGATTGTATCCAATTCTGGCCACGACTGAAAACTGTATCTTCATTAGGAGTTGCGAAGATACCTGGCTCATCATGGAAGGTAAAAGGATCCATTAACAATCGATCTACGTGTCTCCGGCCATGACTGTGAGACGATCCTTTGCTCCTCTTCAACCTTCCATTCCTATCCCTTTTTATTGAGTACTTTTGGACCAACTTTTATTTCTTTTTAGAACGGCCTTCATCACTGCTGGATGACAAGGATTCTTCAACTCCATCTTCATTTGAGGAGCTACTGGAAGACTTTGAGTCTGAATCAGAGCTCCCCACCGGTTTAGACCGGTGAGACTTTTTTGAGCTAGCATGAGTCTTTTTTGCACTCATATGGGTTTTTGATGGCTCATGCTCTCTTGGGTTGTCAGTATGATGGGCTACTGACGCCTTAGACTTTTCTTTTGTGCCCATCTCTGCCCTCTTGACAGCCCTCAGAGCTTCTATTTTAACTGTTAACCTATCTCGCTCCTCGATAGTATATTCATCATTTTCTCCCACTGCTTCTGCCAAAACTGGTGGTATTTCCTGCACGTCCGGATTCATCCGAGCTGATGTTTCTTGATGGTTTTGAATGCTAGACTCAGGTTCCTTCTTCTCCCACTATGGTCGCCAATTTGGTGTGGTTTATTTTCGCCTGAGGGTAATGTTTTCTAGAGTTTTGTGGTGTTTCAAGGGTATTTAATGTTTGGATAGATTGTAGTGAGAGACATGAGCTGCTTGGTTGTATTAAAAGTTCATTACCCTCATTAATGAAAGTGGTTGGGTATTTATACCCTTAATTGTGGGCCACATGGGCTTTCGGGTCAACTTATGAATTTGGGTCGAGTTCAATGACCCATTAATCTTTAAGCAAGTAAGTAATTAGCTTAGTCATGAAGTGATTTAAGTTTTAATACATTTAGTCATGTTCGGATGGTTCAATGGGTGGCTTTTGTCCGAATTGCACAGGGTCGGTTCCCTCACTGAGTGGTGAGAAAATCCAGACTCATCAAAACTATCTACTCTTGATGTTGGTGTGAATATAATAAGTTTTTTTAAAATATATTTTTGTGCATGATGATTACTTATTATGAATTGTTAAAATTATGCACATATT
Source organism: Limnanthes douglasii subsp. nivea (assembly GCA_036936605.1). Lineage (NCBI taxonomy): Eukaryota > Viridiplantae > Streptophyta > Magnoliopsida > Brassicales > Limnanthaceae > Limnanthes > Limnanthes douglasii. Next base: position 216,617,054 of record JAUPFV010000004.1, read on the forward strand.
ACATAACACGATTAAAAGAATCGTTAAATCTTGATTTATAAGCTATCATATATGTTCTATAATTTATCAAATTCCGACTAATCTTCACGTGTTTGATGATGATGATGATTGTGACTACTATCATATTTAATATGTTCAAGTCTAATCAAATATTAGGAATTGAACTAATGTATAATAACCATATCATGGAAAAGATTGCCTATATGTCGGGTTTATTATAGATATTGTGAATGATTAAATATGTAAATAAATATTTTTAAAAACTTAAGTTTTGGGGTTGTTTTATAAAAAATAAAACAAACCGTGGGCTATGATCCTCAAGTGTAGTAATTTAGCATACGATAATATCCATTTATTTTACGGATTTTAGATTGTTTTTTAAATTTTATAATACATATAAATAAATATAGAAATAAAAATTTCAATTGTAATAATCGTGTAAGTATTTTTGTTACTTTGCACTATGAAGATTGGTAATATATGAGTTTTAAAAAAAGTCAGAAATTTGGATTTTCAATAAGTGGTATCAGTGGTATCTATATGAGACAGACTTTTTAAATTTTTTAATTCAAACTATTAAGCATCTAGAAATTTGGATTATGTAAATGATAAATACATTTAGTTTAATTGATATTTTAATTGACATATGTTTGTATCTATAATGAAAGATTCATTTAGAAAAAAATGTTATAATATCAGTTGTTAATTGAAGATTCATGATTAAAAGTTCCAAATAATGATGATATTAGTTGATTCGATTAGACAAGTACGAGTTAGTATGTTTACCCAAGAATATCATAATAATATGTGTTTTTTAGGTTAACTTTTATTTTTAAATATTTATTTGGATTGTATATTGATAGTGAAGTTTATACGTTATTTTATTGTTTGTGCATTATTATATTAAGATACTTTAGATCTCTACAATGGAATATGTAACAAAGCTTCAATCTTCGAGGGGACTAACTTGAAAAATTATAAATACGATATGTTATTATATTTAATGGGGGATGAATTTGACTTTTCATTAAAAGTTAACCAACCCGCACCTCTCATTGAAGAAGATTCTCATTTAAAGAATATATAATTAGATACGTGGATAAAAGTCTAGTCGGATGAGTTTGGAAATATTAAACATATAATATTTTTAGTATTATGTAGTGCAGTTTCACTAGAGATCACCAATGCAACATCGTTTCTTAAAGAGATAGATGCTTATTTTGTTAAAAACGATAAACTAAAGATTAATATGCTACTTATGAAACTAGCCTCCATTAAGTATCATAACAAATAAAATATACACGATCACATATTAAAAATATCAAACATTGCTTCAAACCTGAAAGCACTTTAACATATATTCTAATATATACATTTGATGGCTTCACATTAGTTCTTTTCTAATTTAGTATAAGAATTTTGAGACTTCTTAATTTTCAGCTTCAGAATAGACTTCTAGTGAGCTTATTTTTCATGTTGTGCGTGAAGAGAAAAAATTGAAACTCGAATGTCATTTAGTGTATATGGTGGATTATCAACTGGAAAAGGACAACACAAGAAATAATAAAAATTTATATGCATAAACATCTAGTTTAAGTAAAAATAAACACAAGGGTTCATCCACTAAAGATCATTCATTCAGTTGTAAAAACAAACATGATATTTAAAAATGAGGTGTAAAAAGTATCAAATTTACATGAAATTTAAAGGTAATCTCACATTTGTGGTATGTTCAGAGATTAATTTAGTTTTGGTTTCTAGAAACATGTGGTGCATGGATACTGTTGTAGCCACTTATACTTGTTTTTCTTTAAAGTGCACAATAAATAATTGAAGCCTCAATGATGGTGAAATATTCTAATATGTAGTTGACAGAAATTTGTGTTTGGTTCGAGTTATTTGTGATTTTTTATTAGTCTCTAGTGGACAACATTTATATTTACAAAATGTTCTGTATGTATATTCTTTTTAAACGAATCTGATTTTTGTTTTCTTATATTAGACAACTTGGGTTGATTTTATAATTTTTGGAATGATAAAATGTATTTATTTACATTAAGTGTTGTTGGATCTCGAAAGTTCATGATGAATGATAACTTGTATATAATAAATACTATTAAAAATCACAAAGAAGTTATGGATATAATATAATTTGTAAAGTAAATTTTAAAACTAAAAATTTTAGTAAAACGTAGGCACAAATAATTATATCATATTACTAAAACATTACATTCTCATCATAATGAGTCTAATCTGTTTGCCAAAATATGGAATAATTTGACTCCTAGAAAGCATTCCTTCCTACATTGGAAGCTTATTCAAAACTTTATACCCACTGATTCTGTCTTAATGCATGGACATATGACTATAGTTTCCAAATGTCATTTCTGTAGAAATTGTGAAAATTCTAAGCATCTCTTTATTGCTTATGATCTTGCTTGGTCTGTTTGGAGTCTTTTTGCAAGAAATTTCAATCTTCTAGTCTACAGATACATGCCCATTACTCATATGTCAAGGACTTGGTTTTGGTCTACTTGCAAGAAAACTCATGCGAGGCATGTTATTCCTTCTCTAATTTAGAATGCTATATGGAAGTATAGGAAATCGTTCAAAATTCAAAGGCATTAAGGTTTCTCCTTATATGGTAATCTGTAAAGTCTATAAAATCCTTAACTATATGAATTACTCTAGTTCTTTGAATACTAATCACTGGTTCAAAGAATTTAATGTGGCTAAGGAGCTTGGTTTCTCTAATCTCTGCAAAGAGCTTAAGAAAAGACCTACTATTCTCAAGTGGAATCATCCAACTAATGGTCTTTACTAGCTTAACACTGACACCTCTTATCACCAAAGTGGTGAAGCTAGTGCTGGCATTATTATCAGAGATGAAGAAGGTAATATCCTCCAAAGAGTTAGTTTCTTATACGGTAAGCTTACTTCTTTAATGGAAGAAGCTCGTGCGCTATTGGACGATCTTCTTGTCTGTATCAAGATGGGTTGGGACAAAATCGAAATTGAAAATGACTCTTTGTTGCTCGTCAATTATATGAGTCATGGTAGCTATCATTGGGTTCTTAAACCCATTCTTAATTGTTTTAGAAGGCTTTTATCTCTTTTTATGGTCATCAAACATATTTTCAGAGACCAAAATAGGGCATATGATTGGCTTGCTCGTTGGACTCTGAATTGCAAAATGAGACAAGAAATTGATTTTTAATCTGCTCCTGCTAGTCTAAAGTCAATTTTGATTCTCAAAAGTCTTGGATTAGCTTATGTTAACAATAATACTTCACACTGACCTTGTCTATCTATAAGCAAGATTTCCTAACTCTTTTTTGAGTGCAGCTCTTCACCAGTAAAGTATCAGGAGTCATCTGGTATAAGCCTTGCTAATTGCTCTGTGAGAAGGAAGTGTTGGTGGTAGGAGTCATGACAGAAGCTTAAAAGTGTGTTGTGATCTCCTTCGAAGGTGAAGAGTCGGTGGTTGGGAACTGGTCGATAATCGTTTGATTGAAGATAGAATGGATGAATGAGGGTGGTTGTAGGATGGTTTTTTTATGATTGAAATTGAAATTAAGAAGAGACTGAAAATTTGTGAAACCGAGACTGAAGAAACAATTTGTCTTTGTTTCAAGTGTAGCGCCTTTTTTCTTTTGGCGCCTATTTTTTTGTTTAAATTTTATTATTTTAATTCAAATTCTCTACTTTAATTAAAAAAATTACTAAAACTAAAATTAAAAATCTTTGAATCGAAACTTTATTTTGAGTTTCCTACACTATTCATATTTGATGTTTGTATTACACGTATTATGTGAAAAAATGGGCCAAGGTTAGAGGATTGGATGCATACAAATAAAGAAAGGTATTGGAATTGATATATATGAACATTTATAAGCTGCTTCATATATCATCATAGAACGGTCAACGATATATCCTATTTATGACAAATTAAAATTCATTGTTAAGTTCAAATAGTTTAAGACCTAGGTTGAAAAACAACTTGGTAAAAATATTGAGTGTGAAGATCTTATTGTGGTGGTGAATACTACAAGAGATGTGATTTTTCAGGTGAAAACCGGTATAAATAATTTTGAAAAATTCCAAGAGGGATGCTGAATAACGCTTCTGTATGGTCCACCTGGTATCAATGAAGAATACGAGAGACAAAACTGTATATTAAAAGATGTGTGAAAAATATGATTACTCATTCAACTTTAATAAAATATGTCGGACATATCTTCTTAATATAGTTCCAACAGAATCATATACTAAAATATGGTATGAGCTTTGGACTAGGTGTAAACCTAGATCAAAGCATTTGCATGTTTAGAGATATCCAACTGAAACCGGTCCTTATAAACCAAACAAAATAAATTGGAATCCAAAATAGTTAGCACCTATATCCTTAGATATTCATACTATTTAAGAAGTTTTAATTTTTATAATCATTCTAATATTAACATTTTTAGACGGAAATTACAAAATTATTTGATAAAATTACCATTAGAGAAATTTTTTTAGTAACATGCGTTTATTTTGAGGAAGAATTATTTAAAGATTTATGAAGGTTCTAACGATTATTTGGTGCTAAGTAAGATAACCTTTAACTTCACTTTCTTAAAACTCAAATTAAATTGAATTTTGAACATCTCATATTTATGATATAACCTTAAACTTTCATATAAGCTTGGTATTTTTCACATTACCTTTTGAGATGCATCGTCATTTTGCAAAAAAAAGAAAGATGATCCTTTAGGTTACTTTGATCCTGAACTGAAACCCTTATGACATCCTCTTTCGTATTTTCATTTCCCCTATTGGGAATTTACCATATGCACCACATGACGTTCTTGTTTTAGACTCTCATTCTCATGAGCAATATAAAGAATGAGAAAAATATTTTTACATTTTTCCTATTGAGAAAAATATTAAAACACAAACCCTACCACAACTCTCTAGGAAAGGTCAATATTAAGTACACTTAACTTTTAGATGAATATTAAAATCAAGAGAATATGTTGCATTATTATCATTTTCTCGTGAAACTCCATGGTCGAGAGCTACATATCAACATCTTAATATCCACCTTATTAAATCTGGAAAAATGTTTTTCAACTCTTTTGAGAAAACCAATTGTATGGGTGATCTCACTCGGAATTGAAGAGTTGAAAGATAGTTCGAGGGGGATTTTATGATAGAGAAATTCTTTGGGGTCAAACTTAGAGAGAGAAAGTGTTAGAGTAGTAGAGAGAGAAAGTGTTACTATTCATCTCCAAATTCGTGAAGCGTGTGAGGTCCTTTTATAGTACAATTGTGGACCCCACACGCTTTAATTCGGGTTAATTACATCTTTTGGTCCCTACTCTAAAATTCTTTCCTATTCTGGCTACATCTTTACAATTAATGCGCTTTGACCCATATACGCCTAATTCTATACATTTTGGCCCTTATACGTTTATTTCTATGCACTTTGGCCCTTATACATTTATTTCTATACACTTTGGCCCTTATACATTTATTTCTATGCACTTTGGCCCTTATACATTTATTCTCCTTATCAGGAATAATCCTAGATAATTGTAAACGTATTCAACATTTCATGATTTCCAAACACAACCTATTTGACTTTTCTTACGCCTAAAACTGATCATTTTCCTTATAAAAACTATATTCAGTGAGGGGTGTGGACTGTTAATCCTTAACACCATGTCAAAATTATGATAATTCATGTATAATTTTATTTCATTTTTCGTTGAAAAATATGATTCGTCTAAAATGGAAGGTATATTTTATAATGGGTTAAAGGTTTTTATTTTTTGGTAGATTAACAACACATACAACAAACAGTATATCAACATCATACTTATTGACATATTAAACTTTTTATAGTATTTAAATATGAATTTTATATGTAAAATATACTTTGCATCACTAATGAAATGTCTTAGGTAAAATATATCAAGATATACTTGCATGAGTATGAAAAACGTCATTGTTGATGTAATTTCAATCGACTTAATTTGGAAAAACCATCATTAAGGTAGGTTTTCCTATTTCAACCAAATATTTGATGACCATTTCATTATTGACAGTTTCATGTTCATAATTACTTATACCAAACATTTCATAAGATCAATAATGCATGAAATACAATCAACCATTAACCCATCAAAACTTTAAGTAGATTAATTCACCAACATAGATCATTTGGGTGATATTTTGGTTTTATGACCTACTTATCAAATTTAAGATGGCCTTAATCATGATATCCACCAAATCATAAAAACCAATCAACCGCAAAAACTACTATAATATGAAGCTAACATGTGATACATGTCAGAATGAGTGCCTTATGAGCCTACATACCGCATAAAGCTTAACTGGGGCGCCGCGATAACCATAGAACGAATCACGGCACATCAATTTGTTATTAGGATAACCATATGGGGCACTACATCAATGAAACCAAAAATTGGTTATGTTGTGGCGACAACATGGGGCACAATGGTGAAAAGACTTACCATGTTTTTATATGATTTGACCTTAATATGTCGTGGTGATGCTCCTTTTTCCATGATCACAAATTGACCAAAACCTTAAATTGGTTCCATAATTTTTACTTGATTGATTAAAAATCATAATCTAATAACATATTTTAATCCCTAATCAAAATGTCGTGCAATCGAAACCTTATATACACATGTTTTACCAAATCAACCAACGATTAGTTCTCATGTGTGGATGATTTATATAAAGTAAAATTACATGCATATACATATTCAATTGAAGAATAAAAACTTAATACTCAAGCCTAAGATGTGGCTTTAATACCATTTGTTGGATTTGATTTGTTTGTAACCTAAGCTTAAATATACATAAACCCTTTAGTTATATGTCTTCCCTAAATTATGGAGCATAAAAACTTACAATAATAATCTATCTGATCTTTTTGTTCTTTCTTTCAATTTTTTATTTACCATTTTTTTGGGATTCTTAGATGTGATCTGCAGGATCAATCTTCTGAACAACAAAAACTCTAAATTATTTCTAGTCCTGTATCGGAGGAACTTAACACCTTTTTTCTTTTTATCACTTTTGTTTTTTTTCTCTCTAGTTTTCTCTTTGATATATCTATATGCAATATTCGAGATATCATCTTGTGATAAAAAATAACTCTGAATTTGTTTTTAGTTGTGTGATGAAAGAACTTAAGACTACTACTTATTTTAAATGAATTAGGTTAATATAATGATAATTACAATCTTCATTTTGTTAAGTTGTTGTAATCAAGGTTTTAAATCCTTCACTATTTTTTAAATATATAAATGAGTACGCAGACCTAAAGCTTAGACATAAATGTTATATTTATATATGTCATTCACAAAATCTAAATTTGGCATGAATTTATACACTTGAATCTTTTATGATTTTTCATATATTGGTGTAATACTTATTTGTTTGATTTTTTATTACTTAAACTATTATTAATAGTTAGTAATTAATTAGGTTATTACTGATTATAACTAATGTATGGTTAAAGATTATGCAACTTAAGAGAGAAATTATATATAAATATATAATCTTAATTTTTAATTTTGATATATTTATTTATTTTTAAATTTTCTTGGTAGTAAAGAACATTAAATTAATTTAAAAATATCGAGTTTGTTGCAAACTGCACAATATTTCCGACGATACCTGAAAATATTTTGATATAGTTGAGAAGACTCACAATCATATTGCACTAGTAGACAAACGCTCCAATGTTTAGGATCTCAAATTCATATTTTAATTTTTTTTTAATATGTCAATCGAATTAATAATTACTTTGAAAATAACAATTCAATTCAGATTATATCCAAATTTGGTGAGATTTTGTTGCAGCATCTTTAGTTTAATTTCATAATGTCACATTAGGGTTCAGATGTTCCCTATATAAGACATCTCCTACAGGAAGAATAGAGGGTTTGTTGTAAAATATATTTTTCTTACCCAAATTTGAGTATTGTTATTCTCTATGGAACATTTCATTGATATTTTTTGCTAATATTCTGCTGCATCATTTGGTATCAGAGCCAAATTTCCTAATACATAGAATATAAGAATCACACTTTTAAATAGCTAGAATAAAAATAATATTACTTTAGTGGACAAGGTTTATGGTTGTCAAAAATTGAGTGCAATGGCAAACAATCACAACGAACATTTTGGTATGTTGGAACACAACATCGAGGCGTTTGGGAATCATATGCACCAGTTACTAGAGGCGTTTTACAAACTGATTACCAACAGGTTTCGAGTTCTAGGCTTGAATAATCAATATGAGGGTTGTCGAGGAAGAATATGATGAGTACGAGAATCTGTTTGTACAAAAGATGGATTTTGGAAGATGATGTTTACGTCCATGAAATTCGCGCGAGCCATCTTTTGAACATCTTCCAAACCGTTTGTGCAACCGATGAGAATCATGTTTTAGACTTAATATTCTAGATTTTCATGGAGGGCTTCAACATGAAGAATTTTTGGATTGGATTGCATCAACGAATGGTGTTTTAGACTTCAATGACATTCCAGATGATAAGAGGTTTCAATTAGTTGCAACCAAATTTCATGGTCAGGCTCCATCATGGTAACAACAACTACAACAGACTCGTTTGATTCAAGGTAAATCTAAAATCTCAACTTGGGATATATTTGTAAAACATATGAAGGTTTCGTTTTTACCTTTTAATTACGCAATGACCATGCACGAAGAATTCGAAAATTTAAAACACGGGTCAAAACCTATTGATGTATTTACTTCTAATTATTATAAGTTCCAAAATCTTGTTGGTTTCTCTAATAGAAAAGATCAACTATTGTCTCGTTATATTGAGAGTTGACGCAGTAGTTTCGTGATTATTTGAATATATTTGATCAAATTATTTTTTTCCAAAGCACATCATCGTGCTTTCCATCTTGAGAAATCATTATCAAGGAGAATATATGGGGGGATATTGCTAAAGCTTCAACTTTAAAATTTTCCAAAACGATGGATCCAAGTCCTACTCATGCAGTACAACCTTCACCACTAGTTTATCCCTGAATTGCTTCTCAAATAAAGTGTTTTTGGTGTCAAGCGACGAGACATCATGCATCAGAGTGTAAAAGACCATATCAATCTAAGGTTTGTTTATAGAATTTGTTGGGAAGAAGGAGTTTGATCTGGGAGGTGAGGATAATATTGAGGAGATTCATGAACAAGTATTATTGGAGGTGAAGTAGGTCATCTATTGATATTCAAGTGTGTTTATTTAACCTTTAAGACTCATAATGACAATGATGGTTGGCTTAGGAATAATGTCTTTCAGTCTTCGTGCACCATTGTGGGAATGATTTACAAGCTCATGATCGATTCAGGCAATTGTGAGAATATGATTTCTAAAGAGGTTGTTCGGAAACTGGTATTGAAGGCTGAAGCTCAACCAATATCTTATAAACTTGCATTATTTGAGGAAGGAAAGCAAGGTAATAGTTTCTAAATATTGTCTAGTTCCATTTTCTATTGGTAATTACAAGGATAAAGCATGATATGAAGTAATTACTATGGACGCTTGCCATCTATTGTTAAGATTCCCACAGTTTGATAGATGTTGTATTCATGATTTTAGGAAGAATATATATAGTTTCATTATGAATAATAACAAAATTATATTGGTGCTATCTAGAGAACTGTCTCTGAAACCACCACCTCCAGTAGCACTATATTCTAGCAGAACTTTATTGGTCACATAAGAAGTTTCTAGAGCATGCGTTTGATTCTGGGTTTTTGTAGGTGTTGATTATGAAGAAATATCTTGATACATTTGTTGAAGTACCTGAGCAGGTTCCGTTATTACTAATGAAGTCTGATGATATAATTCCAGATGAGTTACTTACTGGACTTCCGTCATTGCAAAATATTCAACATTAGATTGATCTAGTCCCTGAAGTTAGCTTACCAAACCGACCTCCTTACAGTATGAGTCCCAAGGAGCATGATAAACTTACGAAATAGGTTAATAAGTTGTCAAATAAGGTCCATATTCATGAGAGCCTCAGTCCATGTGTAGTTCCAGCTTTGTTGACATCAAAGAAGGATGGTTCGATGATAATTAATGTAGACAGTCCTGCTATGAACGAGATCACTGTACAAATATCGTTTCCGTGTTCTTTGATTGATGACTTTCTAGTTCAATTTAGTGTTACCAAGTTTTTCACCAAAGTGAGAACTGGGAAGGCTTTTAAGGCAGTGTTCAATACGATTTGTGTTAGAATGGGGATGAGTGGAAGACAGTTTTTTATACCTGGGAAGGCTTGCTTAAGTGGATGTTTATTCCTGTTGGTCTTTCTAATACCCATAGTACTTTTATGAGGGTGATGAATCAGAATTTTCACCTATCCAGTGGAAAGTTCTTGGTTGTTTATTTTGATGATCTTGATTTATAATACTAACCTTCAGAATTTTATTGGCCACATTTGAGGATGAATATTATTCATTTTGTTGGCTAGATACAGAACCTGTAAGATGTCGAAATGGACAACTTCCAATGCGGCTATGTATTTACCATCTCCTGTACCAGAGGGACCATAGAAAGATGTGAGCATGGATTTCATTTATGGGTTGCCACAAAAATAGATAGGTAATGATTCTTTACTTGTTATATTCGCCATTTTTCTAAGATGACTTATTTTATTGTCTGCAAGAAGACAACGGATGTGGTGAAATTGATACCTTGTACTACGGGGAAGTCGATCGTTTCCATGGCTTATCTATGAATATCATCTTTAATCGGGATTCAAAGTTTGTATGACATTTTTGGAGAAGTCTATGGCGGCTTACTAATAGAAATTTGAGTTTTAGTAGCTCATATCATCCAAAAACAGATGAGCAAACCGAGGTGACTAACATGATATTGTGTAATATGTTACATGAAGAGATGGATGAGAATTTGAAGTCATAAGATCAGAGGGTTTATTATATTGAGCTCTCCAATAAAAGGCACCACAAGAGGAGTATTTGGCGTACCATTCATGGTGGTTATGGTTATAATCTACGGGGTCATATGGATCTTGTTTTTCCCAAAGATAGGGACTATTTATGCCAAAGTTAAGACTGATATTGCTGAGTTATGAAATATTCAAGGCATCACTAGAGAGCATTTTGAGAAAGGTACCCATAAATACAAAGACACTGCTGACAAGAGACGCCGGTTGGTCGAGTTTGAAGTACAGAGTTCGTGTGAGTTGTTTTAACCAAGGATTGTTATCCTGCACATGAGTATAATAAGCTTGCAACTCAGAAGGTTGGTCCATATGAGATCGTGAAGAAGATCAATCTAAACGCTTACATAATGAAGCTGCCAAGCCGTATGAAAACCAATGATGAAGCATCTCGTGTCTTTTGCTGAGCTTGCTGGTGATGTGATTTCATGAGCGAATTCTTTTCAACCAGAAAAGAATGATGTAGTTGAAAAGATCCACAATTATTTTGCACTAACAAACAAAAGCTCCGCTGTTTAGGATCTCAAATTTATATTTTCGTATTTTATTAATATATCAATCCCACTAAAAAATACTTTAAAATAACCGACCAATTCATATCGCATTTAAAATTTAATAAAATATGTTTGAATATATATAGTTTATTTTCATATAAATTTCGGATGTTCCATATGTAATGTATCCCCGCTCCGGGGAGTGAACCTAAATCAAATCATGAAAAACAAAATTGTATAATCAATTATTATGTTGTCACGCTGAAATCTACACAAAAGGATAACTTAAAAAGAAACATTATTACTGTGTATTATGTTAAACGAACTAAAATATCTTGATGTCTATGTAATTCCTATAACACCTGCTTTGGTATTATTTTACTTTCCGGTTAGAAAAGTTTCTAGAAAGAATTGGAATGGCTTTTCAGTACATGTGCACTTTCTGCTTCTTTGCTGTTGACTAGACTCATGAACTCCAACAACCGATGGGTTTTGATATCATAAATAAGGGTAAGTCCACCCATCTGATAGGTTTCGGTTCGGTGGGGTTGCCACAATAAATAATGGACAGACAAATATAGAAAGCTTAAAAGTGCCAATAAAATAATATTATATGCGTTAGAGGCGTGTTAATTTTTCTTATGTGTTCGTTCGGCATTTGCAATTTTGTTATTAAAGTTTTTTTGTCTCTAAAAATAAATCAAAAGTATTTTAATGTTAAATGACGAATAATTATATTTGTAGGAACTAATTGTATTTTTGGCCGTAAATGTGATTATCGTACGCTAAAAATATATATAAATTTTTAATTAAAAATCATACGTTTTGGAGATGGAGACACTTTGGTTAAAAGAATAAAACAAGTGTCAATCACCGGTAACTGGTTAGAGGTTTTAGTATTTAAAAAGCTCTTAATATCATGTTTGGAATTCTTTAAAAAGAGTATTGATGTGGTATTTCAGGTTTTAAATGATGGATTACCATATTTATAAGAGTTAGTTGGTTTTTTTAGTGATAGGCGTCATCATCATGTTAATTGACACGCGTCAATGACCATATATATACAGCATTTTAAAACAAAAATATCTTGTTTCAAAAAAAAGAAAAAAATTTAATAACAAAAATACAAATGTAGACTGGTTATGATTTTTAACCATTAAAAACTTTCAATATCATGTAAAGGACACCTTCAGAAAAGCCTTGCATAGATGGGCTCAAAGCATACGAATATAATGCAAAAGGCTCGAAAATATCCATTCCACGGATGGATTCAAAGCATACTAATATAATGCAAAAGGCTCGACTAAATATCCATTCCACGTGCATGACCATCTTATTAAATGGTTCATCTTATTAAATGGTTCATCATATTAGTCATGCTCAAACAAAATATTCTAAATAGAAAAGAAAATAATCACATCTAAAAATATAATTAAAAACTACTGTGATTCTCGATTAATGGTTCAAATTCTAACGAGTTATGATATAAATTTAAAATATAATTTTTTTTATAAGACTATAATATCGACACTAGGCGTGATAAAATTGGCATTCATGTTCACGTTGTTTTCTAGTCCATTAAGGTGTTTGTCACAAGTGTATTAGAGTTGTTGCAACCACAATGGTTGTGATGAGTGCAATGGTTCGTGATCCGTTATTCACTATGGTGGATATGGACATAAGTTAGATTTTTTTCAAAAACAAATTGGTTGGTTTTCAAAAAGATGCATATTATAAGAGGGTATAAATTTGTTGTCAGCCTAGTAAACCAATAGATTAAATACCATCACTAATAATATCTCTAAAGTTTTGTAAGTTATTTTGAATTTCCCATCATTTTACTCTGTTTTTCGATATAATATTGAATATTGTTGTTTATATAAAAACTCAAAATATTTTATCCGGAAGATTTTTTCTAAAAAGCCAAAGCAGTTATGAAATTAATTTTTTTTAGAAAATGTATCATCTCACGATGAAGAATAAGCTATACCTCTCTTATCAAAATACGATAACTCAAGTACATTAAGTTGTTTATGTCATTTTCTTTTCTAACATTAAAATAAACTATATAATATTATATCTAGAGAATCCACGTGAGCTAAAAATTGTTTTAATTGTATGAGTCCCATGGAATAAATTATACAATATGATCAGGCAAGTTAGAGTTCTTGTTTTCGAGTTGAAATCTAGATCTCACTTGAGCCAAACAACACATATATTTCAAAACTTATTATATTTAAATATATTGATTATAAGTTTTCAGGTGAAATTTTTTTCTCCACCTAATTAATAAACTTGAAACAATATCAAAAAAACTTGTGTATACGAAAACAAAACTTTCGAAAGTATTCAAAGTTTGAGCAGGGTAAAATTATTTTCTCTCAGCAACCAAACCCAAAGTTGTAGTATGGATAAAATTTAATAGCATTTGAGGATTGATGAATTATTGCGTTAAAGATGCAATGGAAGAAGATCTCAAAATAAAATTGTAGGATTATCAACAAAATTAAGCCAATGATGAAAAACAATCTCACAAAAAGTGCTCGGAATAAATAACAAAATAAGTTTATGTGAAGCATAAATTGTTTTTTTATGTTTATGGCAGACCATGCAATTTTTAAAAAAATTACAATGTTCGAAAAAAGAGTGATAATATAAATACGACGAAAGAAGAAATTATTGTGAAAAAAAAAACAATGTTTAATGGTATGATAGATGTGTTTTAGTTCAGGTCATGGTTACAAAAATCTATTCAAATCAACTTAAAAAAATAACAATGCATAAAAGAATTAAATGTGTAACGTCGACAAATCAAAAATGATAAACGTGAAAATCTCGGAGTTAGTTTTTACAAACAGTAAAATGATAAACCTTATATATATTTTATAAATTCAAGATGTAAACAAATTTAAACTATTTAGATCTCAATTATTTATAAATAAAATAATAAATTTATTTATTTTTCCCTACATGATAACTAATTAGTTTGGTGCGGTAGACTTACGCCTATTAGAATATAGGCCGATTAAGAAATCTTTCAAACTCAATTTATAAACCATGATATATGTACTAAAAGATTTCCAATTAAGATTAAACATCATATGCTTAATATTATATTTGTTATTGTTATTATTAGTCCAACTAAAAATAATCAAATATTAAAAAGCGAATTTATAGATGATAAGTTTAGTATAAAATTAAATGCATTTATATCGATTTTATTCCAGAAATTATGAATGATTGAATCTGTATAGATGGTTTGTTAAAATAAAACAAATATTGGGTAATGGTTCCCAAATATAGTAATTTGGCGTAAAATGGTTTCAATTAGTTATAAATTCATAGATTTACCCTAAACTAGGAGTATAATAAGAAGAAAATAAATAAATAAAAATATCATATTTCTATAGCTATTTTTCTTTTGCACCATGAAACTTGTATTCTATAGGCTATTAACGGCTTTGAACAATAACTCGTTCTGGACTATCGTATTTGGTGGCAGATAGTCCATGAACTTTCAAAAGTCCGTTCGTAGTCCATCGACTATCCAGTTTGGATAAATTTAATCCCTTTGCATGTGTTGACTATCAATTTTTTTGACAGATAGTCCTTCAACTATTCATTTTCGATAAATTTAGTCCTTTGACTTTCTATTTTTGATAAAGTTAGTCCCCTTAATAAACATGCGCATGAGACTAACTTTATCAAACTGGATAGTCGAGGGACTACCAACGGACTTTTGAAAGTCCATGGACGATATGCCACCAAAATGGATAGTCCCGGGACTACCAACAGACTTTTGAAAGTCTAGGGACTATCTGTACCAAAGTCGATAGTCCAAAGACGAGTTACTGTTCAAAACCGGCTATTAACCTTTTTTTTTTAATAAGATTTTTAGATTTTCTATAAGTGGTACTAGAGTCACATGAATGAGAAGTTTTATATTTTCATTATATATTTGAGTTACGAAAGATTCTTGCTTGAATTGAGAAAATCGTGGGTAAATTTCAATTTTTAATTGAAAATTCATGTATTGATTTAGGAATTAAGAAATTCTTATTTAATAAAAAAAGGACTTTTAACCCAACAGCGTTATTACTTATACCTAGGGGTGGCAAACGGGTTGAACCGGCACCAATCTGCACCGTTTAAATTAGAACCACGGGTTGCGGTCCTGCCGGGTTGCTCTTATGCGGTCCTGACGGTCTGGCGGTCCTGCCAGGTTGCAGTCCTAATTGGTCAGTTTCACAGTTAAACCGTCAGTTCAAACCACCAGACGAACCATTTAAGAACTGTTTATCAGTTCAAACCATCAGTCAAACCATTTAAGAACCGTTTATCAGAATATTTTATAATGTTATTTAAAATTAATTTGTAAGTGTTAATTGAATCTAATTTCAATAATTGAGATATGTACCATATACACGAGTTAATTATTCTATTTCATGTATTTTAATTTAAATATCTTATCATTTTAATCGAAATTTTATAATCATCAATTACATTCTAAAAACATAATTGTAATTTGATTTTGATACGTTTTCTTTTCTATTTATATTTATGTATTTAAGATATTTTATTTAATATTATGTAGATATTAAATAAAATAAGTACATCTACTTGTATTTCGATTACAAATTTACAACATTTGAAGTATAAATTTAATATTTGAAGTATTCAATTTTTTAAGTATAAATTTAAAGTTTTAAAAATTGTATAAATTTGGATTATGTTCCAATTGCATAAACACATGTAATTTGGTTGTGAAATAAATTCAAAAATACCAAATGTGTTTCAATTAACTATCTGTAATTTGGTTCCTAAAAAGAAATTATATTATGATAGCATAATTAAATATAATTAATTAAATATATTTATTTAGGAGATTAACATCATCAACAATATAAACTATCTATTATGTTCCAAATTAACTTGTTAATAATATAAATTTTTTTTCAATAAACTAGAAAAAAAGGAAGGGTTTATAATATAAAATTTCTTTCATTAATCTAGAGAATTTAATATATATTTTTTCATAAAAGTACTAAAATTATTAAAAAACTAATAGTTCGAAAAATCTATTTATAGATTTTTTTTAAAAATAATAGTTCGAATTTCCTATTTATATAATTTTTTTAATTTTTTTAAAATATTAGTGCGGAATCCTATATATAGAGTTTTGATTTTTTTAAATAGTTTAAAGTGCATAACTTTTTTTAAAAAATAATTTTTTTATAAAAAAATATATTTTTAAAAAAAAATCAGTCACGGATGACGTCAGCAAGTGACACCATCCGTGACATCACCGTGCGGACCATCCTGTCAGACGTGCGGATGGTCCGCACGATTCAAATGCAACAACTAGTTTTAGAAACTAGTCGTTGCTTTTGAATCCGGGGCATCCGGACATTTCGTCCGGATGGTCCGGACAAAAAAAAAATTCGGATTTTTCAAAAAAAAAATTTGGGTCTCCCCTATAAATAGAGGAGACCCCAACTCCAACCTCACACACTCTCTAAATCTACTATAAACTCTCTAAATCTCTCAACTTGTTCTAGATTTTGTTATTAAGCTTAACTTTTGTATTTTACATATCGTACTTCTGTTTTCGAAATAGTTAGATTTTTTTTTCGAAAAAAAATTGTTATTAGTTTGTATTAGTTATTATATGTGCTTATTTCCTATTTCCAATGCCGTCTTGTGGCTTCAACAACAGGTTAGGACAAGCAACTCCGAAAACTGATTTTTCGGAATTTTCTTCTTTTATGATGTCTCCTCCACCCGAGAGGGATCCGATCACACGACGCATCAAATGTGTCACTGAACCTACGAATATGAGTAAGACTCTCAAACAAAATTTTAGTTTGAAAATTTCTGATAAGGAGAGGCGAAACGTCAAACTTGTTAGTACTACACGTACGACTTTTACTAAGACCGCCAAACCCAATTTTAGTTCTAAAATGGTCGACAAGGTGACACGAAGTGTCAAACACCAAACTATAACCAAGACTAAGAGTAAGACCGTTGTTCCTAAACAAAGTCTTAGTACGAAGACGAAGATGGTCGATTTGATTGCTGCTGCGTTAAGTAAGGTTAATCGTGAGACTCGAGGACAAGTTTTGGGAGATCCATCACAAATTGCAGCTACTGTTGAGAAAGTTTTGCGACTTAAAAAAGTGGTTAGCGACAAGAGACTAAAAAAAGTATTTTAGCAATTGTAATATTAAATATTTTAATATAACTTGTAATATTTTAGCATTTGTAATATTAAATATTTTAATATGACTTTTAATATTTTAGCATTTGTAATATTAAATATTTTAATATAACTTGTAATATTTTAGCATGATAAAATATGATTTTGGTTTAAAAAATAATAAATAACACTTGTTATATTTAAAACCAAATAACAATAATAAAATTCAAAATGTAATATTAAAATTATAACAATATAACTTAAAAATAATAAATAACACTTGTTATATTTAAAACCAAATCACAATAATAAAATTCAAAATGTAATATTAAAATTATAACAATATAACTTAAAAATAATAAATAACACTTGTTATATTTAAAACTAAATCACAATAATAAAATTCAAAATGTAATATTAAAATTATAACAATATAACTTAAAAATAATAAACAACACTTGTAATATTTAAAACCTAATCACAATAATAAAATTCAAAATGTATATTTAAATTACAACAATATAACTTAAAAATAATAAATAACACTTGTAATATTTAAAACCAAATCACAATAATAAAATTTTAAATGTAATATTAAAATTATAACAATATAACTTAAAAATAATAAATAAGACTTGTAATATTTAAAATCTAATCACAATAATAAAATTCAAAATGTAATATTAAAATTACAACAATATAACTTAAAAATAATAAATAACACTTGTAATATTTAAAAACAAATCATAGTAATAAAATTCATAATGTAATATTAAAATTATAACCATAAATTTTGTAATATTTTAACATGATAAGATATAGTTTTGGTTTGTAATATTAAAATCAACACTACTAATATTAAATCTAAAAACATAATAATAATATTCAAAATGTGATAATAACATAAGTAATGTTTAAAATTTTGGACTATATAATAATTACAACACTTAAAATATTAATAACCAGACCTTAAAATATTTTAATCTCAATATTTTTTAAATATAACATTTTGGTTATAAAATAAATAAAATCAGCATAATATTTACCAATAAACCGCGGTTTTTTACAAATAAACCGTGGTTTCGCAGTCCTGCCGGGTTGCAGTCCTGCCCGGTTGCTCCTTATGCGGTCCTGGCGGGTTGCGGTCCTGGCGGGTTGCGGTCCTGCCAGGTTGCAGTCCTAATGGGCTAATTTTGCAGGTAAACCGCCAGTTCTTAAGCAGGTTGTCAGCTTTAAACCGTGGTTCCAGAACCATTAGACACCTCTACTTATACCTCAGTAGACACCTCGCATGGTGTGATACATTATTATAAAATTGCAATTGGACAGTTAGCTCACATGGTAATTTGAACACAATTACAGAGCCGCGATTGGGCAGCTAACCTATTATATAGGCCTGTTGCTTACTACTCCTTTCCTTCCAAAATACTTTTCTTTTGAGGAAATATTTTTTATCCCACAATACATGTCGTTCTCATTTACCAATGCAAATTTTAATATTATTTATAATCATCTATCAATTAGACTCTTTTTTTTCTATTTTTTTATGAAAAAGAGATGTAATTATGACCTTCCTTAAAACCCGTGCATAACTTTAAAACGACATGTATTTTGGAACAGAGAATAGTATAGAGCCATGAAGTGACACATTATTACTAAGTCTCAATTTGGTAATTTTCTCAACTCCAACCCACTATCATAGAGGAGCGATGATATAGTATATGTGAGGTTTAACATCCAAAATTTAAATGGATATTATTGGATGAACTACAGAAAGTTTGAACTTTGGGTCTGTTTATAGTTGTGTTATATTTTATGATACGTGTAATATGTTTGAAGTTAGTCCAAACTTTACTAAATGAGTAAGGATTTAATATATTACAAAAGTGATCTATATTAGCGTTTTATTTGGTTTTAGAGTTTGAATAGTATGACGTGCATTAATTGGTCCAAACAAAAATTATTATTTGGCATGGTAAAATGAAATGGAGTAATTCCACCAACTAATAAATTATTTTTTTTATATGTTACGTGAATTAGTCATTAAAAATTAAAAAAAAAAGTTGGTCCAAAGGATATTTTTTAAAATTTAACCGATTAAAGTAAGATAAATATTGATTTTTTCACACTCATACACGCATTAGTGTGTTTGTCTAAATATAACATATTATTGTTGTTAAATGTGTTTTTTTATTTATGTTAAATTTTATTATTAAATATTATTTTAGAGTCTGTTGATGTTAATATTGATGTTTATGTATTACGTGTATTTTATGTGTTATTATACTCAACCAATTTAGGTGTTTACAATCTAATATATAATAAGACATCTATATTTAGAATTAATTTTAACAAATAGAAATATGATACGATATTGTATTCAGTGACATGATTTTAGATTTTCATTAATTCTTACTCAATAAATTTATGATATGAATAAGAAATAATTAAAGGTGTGTAAAAAGCGATAAGGTGTAGAAATTATTAAACAAGGAATATAATTAGCGTTTGTGATGTATTATCCAAAAAATATAAAGTGAAGATTAAATGCTACTTGATAATGTGATATCCATTAAGTGTCACGGTAAAAAGAATTTAAGGGAACACATCTTTAAAATATCTAACATTGTTTTAGAAATAAAAAAACTTTTAATTATATAAGATTTTTCGACATTTTATAACTTTTAGTACGAGAAATTGAGCTAAAAATTACTGTTAGTCCTTTGTGTTTATCCCTTGTATCAAATTAATCTCTCACTTTTACTTTTGTCTCCGACTCATCCCTTCGTTTGACAAATTTGCACAATCAGTCCTCCCGCACATTTCGGGGGACCAAAAGTGACACAAAACTTGGGATTTGGGGACCAAAAGTGATACAAAACTTGGGATTTAGGTGTCACGTGTCAGTTTTTAAATAGGTTACATGTGCGGGGGACTAATCGTGCAAATGTTTCAAACGAAAGGGATGTGTGTGACACAAAAGTGAAGGTGAGGGACTAGTTTGATACAAGGGGTAAACATAGGGGACTAACAGTGATTTTTTAGCCGATAAATTGACTCTTAACGAGCTTACTTTTTAAAATATGTGCATGAAAAAGAAAAATTAGAACTCGAACGTTACGTGAGGAAGATAGTTGATTCTCGATCTAATAAAACCAACATAGAAAAGAATGAAGGTTTGTATACACAAACATACGATTCAGGTACAAAAGACACATGGATTAGTTTAAGAAAAAGTGTTGTTTCCATTTCAAGAAACCGTGATATTTAAAAAATAAGCGTGAAAAATAGAAAGCTTACATGAAACCTAAAAGTAATCTCATTTGTGTATTTTAAAAGAATAACTTAATTTGATACATAGAAAAATTTAGTGGATTGTTACAAGTGTAACCACTTATGTTATGTTTTTTAAATGATCTCATAAGAACTCAAACGTCAATGATGTTGAAATAATCATTTACATACCCAAGGTCAATTCGAGTTAGGTTATAGTATGTGATTTTATTTATTGATTTCTAATAGATATATTTTTTTTATTTAAGATGTTTTCAATGTAACTTTTTTTTATAACAAATTAAATTTATTTTCTATATTAGATAACTAAATTTATTATTTCCCTCTTTTAAATAACAAAAATAAATTTTTAGATAACCAAAGGCTCTAAAGGCCTATTTATGGAGAAATAAGTCGAATGAGCCTAATGAGCTTATATGGTCTAGAGGCCTATTTTGGTTACTCAAGCCCATTTATGCTCGTAACTGATTATTATGTAAAAAACCTTTAGTTATTACATTTTATCACATCATCATATATAAAATAAAGTCTAACAAAATAACCATTTGGTCTGACGGTTCCACTTCTCTAGAAATATAAATTGTTGGAGAAAGTTCCACTTCTCGAGGGTTATCCCCGTTGGGCTTGTGAAAGAGGGTTGTTGAAATTTTATGTTCACTGCCAAAATAGCTTTGACTAATTGGTTATGCTTGTTGGATGAAGCCCAAGCAAAGAAAAAACCTAGAATAGTTGTTGGGTTTCCAGAATCCGAAGAACGACTTATTATTAGCCAAACCTTTGACTAATGAGGTACCTACTCATATAACATGCATAATATTTATGTCGAACATCCATCCAACTCAATCCTTTACCTTAAAAAGTCACTCTTCAAGGCCGACATGGTCCTAATTAGCTACTAACCGTAAACACAAATCAACTTTTAAAAGCAATGGGTTTAGATACCAAAGACAACTCTCTTTCAAAAACATATATGCAAATAAAGGTTAAGCAGGCCCAACAAAACCAAGAAAAGAAGCATACCGAACATGCCCTATCATATCTAAGCTCTCAGTAAGGTCAGTTTAATAAATCAAAAGCACCAACCCCAGTATACAGTAACTCAACATAAAACTTATCCCTCCGATTGAAGAAAAATATGCTGATGTGTAAGACCAATCTGGAGGAAATATCGGGGTCTCGAAGAAAATTGAAGGGGAAACTCAAAAAGCTAAAAACAGCAAGGGCAAGGCTAAAAAATGAGAGGAAGTGAAATTACGTCATTTACTAGCTAAGTGTGTGGGTCCCGATTTTAAAAAGGTGAGCCATAAATATCTGACAAGTTAGGTGAAAAATAAATGATTTTCGCGAGACTTTACCAAATGCTTTAAAAGCATATTGATAGACAAATACGCTTAATAAGCTTAATGGGCTTATATATTCCATGGGTCTATTTATACCCATAATCTATCATTATCTTAAACATATGTAGTGATTACATTTTATCATATTATCTTATATAAAATAAATTCTGACAAAATAGTTCATTGGTCCGATTTGCCATTCAGATAATTCAGCCCTCATCATATACGATCGCACATTCTCCTAAACAATGATATATTAAGTTATAGAGTGACGTTTCTCTAACAATGTATCACATTATAAATCTTATTCTCTTTAAAAATTTAATTTTTTACCATATAAAATTTCCGGAAAAAGGAAAAAAAATTGGTTATT
Organism: Limnanthes douglasii subsp. nivea; assembly: GCA_036936605.1. Classification (NCBI taxonomy): domain Eukaryota; kingdom Viridiplantae; phylum Streptophyta; class Magnoliopsida; order Brassicales; family Limnanthaceae; genus Limnanthes; species Limnanthes douglasii. Next base: position 216,639,773 of record JAUPFV010000004.1, read on the forward strand.
TCAAAAATCTAGAAGTGCATGACATTTCATAAAATCGTAGAACCAACATGATTAAAATTAAGTTCATAAGTTTACATTTTTGTTCGAAATGCAACAAATAACAAATTTTATAGACGGTTAGATTTAAAATACTAAATTACAAATATGATTCTCCATATATACCAACAATTACACAACAGTCTTCATGTTATTTTGTATTAAAAAAAATCCTCTTTTATTTACAAATTGTTTCATCTATACTTCGCCCGGCGTGAGATTTGCTTAGATTGTGATATATGACATTACGAACCTTTTCATTTTTGTTACACATTTAATCCCGCAGATTTATACCTAATAATTGTCTTCTCTGGACAACTCTTATAGCACGTAGACTGCCACCTAACAACAATATAATTTTAGTTATTTACTTTTTATTTGTTACCTATTAATTAACCAATGGATTCGAACAATAACCCAAAAAATAATATAACTTGAACCAACCTATTTTGCAAAAAACCAACTAACTCGCTGGTCTAATGGTAATGTAAATAAAAGAAAGAAGGAAAAACAAAAAAGTTAGTTACAGTTCTCCAGGATTCTCTCCAAGATTGTACCTAGCCTAATGCATATTCTTTGTTTTGCTTCCATCCATTGGCTCTAATGGAGGAAGGGGTTTGCTCTTCTATGCTTCATCGATTCTCTAATCTTGAAGCTAACTTTCCTGCATTGAATGATCATCTTACTCAACCTCGGCTCAGAGATAACCCAATCTTTGAGTCTACTGCACAGGGAGTTAAAGGTGTTAGAAGCAGGTCCTTTGCAGATCTGTTTAAGAATAATAATGAAAGGTTAGTCCATAAAATGTTCAAAGATCATGAATTAATGATCATATTAAAGTTAATTTTGAAGAATCGGATTTGGGATATCTTCAAGCTAAAGCAACTCACACGATAGTGGACAAGTTTTCTATGGGAAATCCAAAGTATGCTATAGTCAAGGATTTTCTGGATTCTTTCAGGTTTAAGGGGGAGTTTAATGTCTCTTCTTCGGACTTTAGACATATTTTTATTGAATTTTAACTTTTAGAGGACTTAAATATTATATGGAGGAGGAATGTTTGGCAGGTTGGTGATAAAAGCATGAAGTTGTTTGAATGGACTCCTGGTTTTAGTCCTAATGTGAAGAATCCTTCGACGCTGGTTTTTATCGACTTTCGTGGGCTACCTGAGTGCTTATACAATGAGTCTACTATGATAGAGGTGGCTAGGAATTTTGGAACTCCTTTGAATATCTGGGTTCCTAAAATAAATAAGGTAAGACAAAACTACTGTAGGGTGTGGGTAGTTCTTGATATATCTAAAAATCTCCCTAAACAAATAAAGATTACGTTTGGGTCACATGTGTTTTGGCAAAGATTATTTTACAGTAAAATTCATGAGTATTGCAGTGTTTGCTTTCATTTGGGGCATGTGAGCAATGTTTGCAAAAGGAATCTTCAAAGGAAAACTGGTCTAAAGGCTGAATCCTCCACAAAAAATCTGACTCACTTGTTCCATCATTTCAAATTAAGAAGTCAGGAAAGAAATTCAAATCAGTAATTATTAATAACATAATTCAAGAAAGTGATGTTTCTACTGAGGAAAGTAGAGAAGTTTTAAACCAAGAATTGATACATGTGGCAGTGGATGGGTCTGAAATGATTGAATTCATTCATATGCTTCAACTGGGTATTTCTAGTACAGATGATATTGGGTCCTCTTTGGTGCCTCAGTCTTCCCCAACTAAACAAACTACAGGGAGCTTGCCATCTTCCCCTGTCAACAAACAAACTGTCAGCTCAACTGGTGGAAAGAGTATTGTTCTAAATAAATTAAATAAGCCTAAAATCTCTAACTCTAAAGGACCGATACTCCCAAAGTGTGTGCATCACAAAGGTGTTGCTAAAATATCTAAACATTCTAAATGGTTGACATCCTTAACTGGAATGTCTGTGGGATTGGGAATAAGTTGACTCAATCTAGAATCAAAGATTTAAAAAGATAAAAAAATATTTACTTTGTTGCTCTACAGGAGCCTATGGTGTCTGTTTCTAAGCTTGAATATATTTCAAAGAGGATAGGTTTTCAGAGATTTACTAGTAATACAAATAATAAAATCTGGGTGTTGTGGAATGGTCTGTATGATGTGGACATCCTGGTTAATGAAGAGCAGTTTCTTCATCTCAGAGTCAAGCATAGCTGGATTTCTAAGGGATTCTTTGTCACTGTGGTTTATTCAAAGTGTATTGTTAGTTTGAGGAAGCTATTGTGGGATAAGCTAAGGGACATTACTGATGGTGAAAGGGAATGGATGATTTTAGGAGATTTTAATGCAATTTTTTCTCCTAATGAGCAGCTCAACTGCTCTTCCAATACTATTGCTAGTATGGATGATTTTAATACTTTCATTCATGATTGCTCTCTAATCGACGCTGGTTTTACAGGTAACATGCACACTTGGACAAATAGCAGGCAGTGGAGAAGATTGGATCGGGTTATTTTCAATGGGAAATGGATGAATCAGTTTGATGTTACTAATGTTCATCATCTTTCTAAGACGTGTTCAGACCACTCCCCATTGTTGATTTCTATCTATTCTTCAACCAATAAAAGGTTTCTACATTCAAATTTCTTAATATGTGATGTCTCCATAAATACTTCTATAACTTTGTTCAAGTTTGTTGGGACATAAATGTATCTGGGCTTTCTATCAAAAAATTCTGGTTTAAGCTTAAGAATCTAAAAGCTAGGCTTAAAGTTTGGAATATAACTGTGTATGGGAATGTTTTTGAGTTTTTAAAGCAGGTTGAAGAGGAGATTCCAAGGATTGAGGCCAATCTGATCAGCAATAACTCTGATCATAGCAAAATTCAGCTTGAAATTGCTAAAAGCAAGCATTTGAGTATTCTTGAGAGCGATGAAGCCTACTGGATCCAAAAAGCCAACATCAAATGGGCTAAGGATGGTGAAATGAACTCTTCTTTTTTCCATAACTATGTTAAAAGAAGGCAGAAGAGATCTCTTATCATTGTAATCTGGAATGGGGAATTTTGGGATGAAGACCCTAATTCTATTTGTGATTCTGTTGTGAACTATTTTAAGAACCTTATTAGTGATCTTCCTGATCCATGGTGTCTTAACATCTTGGGTGACTATATTCCTAGCAGGATTTCTGATATTGATAATGAAAATCTGATGAGAATTCGTACTGAAGTGGATTTCTATGATGTGATTAAAGATTTTTGCTCTAATGCTGCAGCCGGTTCTGATGGGTTTAATGAACACTTCTATAAAGTATGTTGGTCAATTTTTAAAGATGATCTATGTGATGCTTTGAAGGACTTCTTCAATGATGGTGCTTTTCCTACAGGAATCTACTCTACTGTTTTATGTCTTATTCCTAAAAGTGATTCTCATAGGGAGTGGAAAGACTTCAAGCCTATTAGCCTGACTACTCTTTTCAGGAGAATCCTATCCAAGCTAATAGATAGAAGGTTGTCTGCTATTCTACATAATATTATTTCATATGTACAAGGGGCTTTTACAAGGGGAATAAGTATTCACGCAAATATTATGTTGGCTCAGGAATTCTGTGGTGACCTATCTTTTCTTATATGAGATCAATTCTGTAGGATCATACTGCTCTGTCATATGGTGGTAGGTTGATTTTAGTTCAATCGGTATTGACCTCTTTTCATATATTCTCTATTCAGCATACTACTATTCCTATTACTGTTATCAGAAGGCTTAAGATTCTCTACAACAAATTTTTATGGGGTTATAAGCCTGATATGGTAGCTATCAGCTGGTGTAATTGGTCTAAGGTGTGTAAGCCCTTTGAAAATGAAGGGCTCAATGTTAGATGTATTGAAGATATGATGGAGTTCTTTTCTTACAAGCTTTGGTTCCTAATGAGGTGTCAAAACTCTCTTTGGTCAAGGGTTATGAAAGCTATCTACTTTAGTAATAATCACCCTCTTACAGTCCCTCTGCAACCTAACAGTTCACACATATGGAGAAGGCTATGGGCTGTAAGGGACAAGGCTGATAAGCATATTATGTGGCAGTCCAAGAAGGGTAATATGGATCTAAATTTGGATAAATGGTGTTCTAATGTTGCTTTTATGTCTTTGACTAATGAAGATGACAGGAAGAATTACGTGGGTGCTTTGGTAAATGACTTTTTGGATAAGGATGATGGTTGGTTGGTTACAAAGCTTGAGAGTGTTCTGGATTCTTTACAAATCCAAGACATCCTCAAGGTTTCTTTGGATTGTTTAAAGGAGGACGCTACGTTATGGACTATAAGTGACGACATTTTGGTTAACTCCAAAGAGACCTGGTTAAAGATTTGTACAAGGGGGCATCACTCTAACCTTTTCGATAAAGTGTGGAACAAAGTTACGCCTCGCAAATATTCCTTTTTGCTCTGGAGAGCTTTGAAAGGCTAGTTGCCAATTGATTCGATTCTGTAAAAAAGATATTTTCAGTTAGTCTCTAAATGTCAAAATTGTAGGAATTCTGAAAATATGAAGCATGTGTTTGTTGAATGTCATAAATCCTGGACTGTTTGGGCGTTCTTTGCTGGGAATTTCAATATCTATATCATAAATAATATGACGATTGCTCATCTGGTTAGAATTTAGTATTGGTCATCTACTAAGGATATTCAGATAAGGAACATTTTGCCTTCAATCATCTTCTGGGTATTATTGCTAGTTAGAAATAAACTCAAGATATAGTATAAAAATCTAAAGGCTGAGGAGTTGATAACAAAGGTAATCTACATTCTCACTACATTAGATAATGCCAATATGCTCAAAAGAAAGCACTGGGGTCGCGATAGCAGATTTGGGCTGTCTTTTGGCTGTGTGAATTTTCTCGACAAAAAATATATTATTTCTCTGAGTTGGGTTTGCCCAATATTGGGGAGATTCAAGTTGAATACAGATGGTCATGTCTCAATTCCAGTGAGTGTTTTGGTGGTGGGATTCTCAGAGACAGTGAGGGCCAAATAGTGTTCGCATTCAAAAGAAGTTATGGTAAAGGAAACCCTTTAATTGAAGAAATGAGGGCTCTACTGGATGGAATTCTTTTGTGCCGTTCTAAGGGTTTTTTCGAGATTGACATCGAGACAGACTCTCGTCTGGTTTGTGAGATGATTCTCACAAACAAGTCCCCTTGGTACCTAAAGTCCTCAATCGATTTATGCTACAAAGTTCTCACTCCTACCATGAAAATTACTAACATCTTCAGAGATCAGAATGAGGCAGCAAATTGGCTTGCTCCTTCTGCCTCTGAAGATCATGGAAATCGGAACGTTGATAACAAGGATATCCCTTCTATTCTAAATGCTATTGTGTTTCTCGAAGGATTGGGGGTAAGCCATATTAGGACTAACCCCAATTCTTGAGATGCATGCATAATATGTTGGCTTTAAATTGAAATTACTTGGTCTTGGGATTGATTGCTCTTGGGATTGTTTCTACTGCTTTGTCGATTCTTCCTAATTGGTTTCTGGGTGTTGTATCAAGAGTTTCTAGTTTTGTTGGAGATTGAAGGTTTACGAAGGTTGTTCGTTGGTTTGAAGGTTCTGGGAAGTGATTTAAAGTGTTCCTGTACGGATTTAGGATTGATTCAGTGTAGATTTGGAAAGAAGGAATGCTTGGTTTTTTAGGTTTTGTTTTTGGTTAGAATTGATTTGGGCGAAGAGTTGCTCTGAGCTTCTTGCGGCGTGTAAATATATTTTAGGTTTTAATAAATAAATAGGCCATTGGGCCAATTTATATATAAAAAAACAAACTAACTCACTGGTCTGATTTCATAAAAACTGACTAACGCAGGATTCCTTTCAGATCCTCTTCAATCCGGTCAATTGTTGTACTATATCTTAATCGACAAACAATCTTGAATGACTTTTTTTATTTCTATTTTTATTTTCGTACCCTTTTGTGATTGTCGTTTTATTTAATTATTTTTAATAAAACCCAAAAAATATATTGATGAACTGATATTTTCTTCCTGATTAACTATATTTGTTCGGTTTTGGCATTTTGGGTTTTCATTCTTATTCAGATTAGTTTGATTTTTCTTTTCTAAATTAGCAACCAAATCCATACACTAGTAATAAATTCTATTTTTTTTTATTTCGTTATTTCTATAAGAATTTCACTTTCCAAACTCGAAATATATCATAGTATTACTGATATCTTTTCAAAGTTTAGGATTTGGATCATATATAAGTTATAAACTATTTTGGTATCAACTCGAATAAGGAAGGGTAGTTGAATTTGGAAATTTTAGTTGCGAAAATCTAGATAATTGAATATCGGTCTTATAAAACATAGAATGTTGATGCTTAAAACTAGATGTAATTTAGAGTGCTTTAATAATGTACCGTACCCGACGGCATAGTTTTGTGTCATTGACGGTAAGCTGTAATTTAATGAATGGTTTTTTTATTTGTGTATATGAGCCGATTGGTCCCATTGTCTAGTAAGTCTATTTATTCCCTATAAATAGATTACTAGGACTACACAAAACACAATGTGAAATCTGTAACACTTTTCTATCATTGTGAAACTCTTTTCTCTGGCGGCGCCCGTGGACGTAAACAATTGCCGAACCACTTCAAATCTTGTGTTCATTTCAGTCTGTCATTCACATATGTTCTGTGCTTGAGCCATTTTGTGATAAATGCATAGTGATTTAATAACAAAATTGGTATCAGAGCCACGTCGTCGAATTAGGGCTTTTGCAATTAGGGTTTCACAATGGCATCCACAACAACAAAATACATGATTGAAAAATTTGATGGGGAATCCAGCTTTGCGTTGTGGAATATTAAACTCAAATATTCATTGGTACTACAAGGGTTGTGGAAGGCTGTGGAGAATAAGTTACCAGAAGAGATAAAAGAAGAGGAGAAGCAAGATCTTCAAGAAAGGGCTTTGTGTTGGGTTTTAATGAGTGCGAAAGACAATGTGCTTCGCGAGATTAGTAGTGGGAAGACTGCTCCCCGCGCATAGAAGAAGCTAGGAGAGCTACTCAGAGAAATCAGTAGTAAACCGATTATGCTTGAAGAAGCGTTTGTACGATTTCAGATTGAAAGAAGGTATGTCCATAACTGAACACTTAGATAATTTTAAACCAATTATAATAGACTTGGAGAGCATAGATATCAATATTGAGGATGAGGATCAAGATTTGTTTGTATTGAGATCGTTACCAGCTCCTTATGAAAACTTTTTAGATACCATTATGTATGGTAAAGATAAGTTATCGCTAGAAGATGTTAAAGGGGGACTGAAATCAAATGAGATGAGACAGTTGCAACTAGACAATCAAACGGAAGGGGAAGGTCTTATGACTAGAGGAAGATCTAAAAGCAAAGCGAGTTCTTTAAGAAGGAAAAACTAGAGGTTCAAGTCAAAGGTAAAACACTCAAACTGTTATCAATGCGGAGAGCATGGTCATTATAGGAGAGATTGTCAGAAACTGAGTGGTAAGAAAAGAAATAAAAAAAGAAAATGCAGCAAACATTGTTGAAGGTGTGAACGATTCCAACGATAGTGAAAACAATGGTAGAGGAGATGTATTGTCCGCGAGTTCAGACTTTGGGCAAAACTCTTGGGTAGTCGATACTGGCGCTACATATCACATGTGTCAGTTCACGTAGTGGTTCGATACTTACAAGCCAATGCAGGGAACTGTTTATTTAGGGAGCAATCATTTGTTGACTATTGGTGGTATCGGTAATGTCAGAATCAGAATGTTTGACAGGATTGTTAGAATCTTGACGTGCTGGCATGTGCCTGGGTTAAAGAGAAACATGATTTCTCTTGGGACTCTAGACTCACGGGGTTATATGTACCGTGCAGAAGAAGGTGTAATCAAAGTGACAAAAGGCTCAATGGTATGCATGAAGGGCAGTTTGCAGAAGGGTCTTTACATTCTCTAGGGGAGTGTTGTTATTGGCGATGCTGCAGTAGCATCATGTGGGAGTAATAGCCAAAGTAGGCAGGATCAAAATAAGTTGTGGCATTGGCGTCTTGGTCACATGAGTGACAGAGGATTAGCTGTTTTGGGAAAGAGAGATTTGTTGAAAGGGTATAAAGCAGAATCATTGGGATTTTGTGAGCATTGTGTGTTTGGCAAACAAACTAGAGTCAAATTCAGCAAATCAGCTGTAAGAAAGACTAAAGGGACAGTGGACTACATTCACTCAGATCTTTGGGGTCCAAACAGAATTCCATCCAAGAGCGGAGCCAGATACTACATGAGTTTGATTGATGATTATTCAAGGATGGTGTGGGTTTACTTTCTGAAAACGAAAGATGAGGCATATTCAACATTTTTCAAATGGAAGACGATGATTGAGAAGCAAACATAAAGAAAAATCAAACGTCTTAGGACAAATAATGGGTTAGAATATTGCAATCGTGAGTTCAACGAGTTATGCGAAGCTGAAGGAATAGTGCACCATGGCACTTGTTTTAGAACACCACAACAGATTGGAGTCGAAGAAAGAATGAATAGAACACTTTGTGACATGGCACAAAGTATGCTCTCACATTCCGGTGTGGGAAAGGAATTTTGGGCTAAAGCTATCAATACAAAGTGTTACTTGGTGAATCGGTCTCCATCAACGACTATTGATTGTAAAACTTCTTTTGATATTTTGTCTGGATCTTCGGCTGATTATGAACATTTGAAGGTGTTCGGTTGTCCTGCGTATGCTCATGTGAGAGATGGTAACCTTGAGCCGAGGGTAAAGAGGTGAATATTTCTAGGATATACTACTGTAGTGAATGGATATAGGTTATGGTGTACCTCTCCAAAGTCTCCAGGTTTTCTCATCAGTAGGGACGTTACTTTTAATGAGTTTGCTTTGATAGACAGGCAGAAGAAAGTAGGAGAAATGGTCGAATCAAGATCGGTTGTGAGTAAACAGGTGGAGCTTGAAGTAGAATCAGTTCCTAGCAGGTCCAATAATTCAAGTGGTTCTGAGGTGGATCCAGAATCAGGAGGTGAAGCGTCAGCATCAGATGATAGTGATGATGATGCGCCCAAACCAGAACAACAACCTTATTGCATAGCATTGGGCAGAGAAAGAAAGGATATTAGACTCCCAAAAAGGTATGCAAATCTAGTTGCATATGCGCTGTCAGTTGCAGAATAAGTTGAGATGCATGAACCTAGTAGCTACAGAGAAGCTATAACAAGTTCAGAGGTAGATCGATGGATTGGTGCTACGGGAGAAGAGATTGAATCTCTTAATAAGAATAAAAAATGGAAGCTTGTTGACTTGCCTAAAGGACATAAGATAGTAGACATTAAATGGGTGTTCAAGATAAAGGAAGGTAATCTAGGGGTTGAGGCATCTCGATTCAAGGCAAGACTGATCACCGAGGGTTTTAATCAAAGGGAAGGAATCGACTTCAATGAAATGTTTTCTCCAGTGGTGAAACATAGTTTAATTCGAGTTTTGTTAGCCATAGTAGTTTTGCAAGATTTAAAACTTGAGCAGTTGGATTTGAAAATTGTGTTTCTACATGGGGAATTGGAGGAGCTAATCTACATGCGAAAACCAGAGGGATTTATCAAACCTAATATGGAGGAAAAAGTTTGTCTGCTGAAAAAGTCATTGTATGGTTTGAAATAGTCACCTAGGAAATGATACAAACGTTTTGATACATTCATGGTGTCAAAAGGGTTCACAAGGAGTCCATATGATAATTGTGTGTATCATAAAAAGATATCAGATGATTCTTATATTTACTTGTTGTTGTATGTGGATGATATGCTTATTGCAGTTTGTAGTATGTCACACGTTGTGCAGATAAAGAAGCAGCTTAGTGCCCAGTTTAAGATGAAGGATCTAGATAGAGCAAAGGAAATTCTTGGTATGAAGATTATTAGGAACAGAAATGTAGGATCATTACACTTGTCTCAACGAAGCTATATTGAGAAAGTGTTACAACGATTCAACATGTTTGATGCTAAGGTAGTTAGCATTCCGTTTGCTACTCATTTCAAGTTGTCTGCAGTAGGAGCGACCAATGACGATGCTGAGTTGGAACAAATGTCATAGGTTTCATATGCAAGTGCAACTAGTAGTATCATGTATGCTATAGTATGCACACATCCTGGTATTTCACATGCGGTTAGTGTAGTTAGCAGGTACATGGGATATCCTGGGAAAGAATACTGCGAGGCAGTGAAATGGATACTTTGGTATCTTAAGAATACTGTGACCGTTGGCTTAACCTTTAACAAGACCGATATTGGTGAATCACTGAATGATGTTGTAGGATCATTCGTTGGTTTTGTTGATTCTGATTTTGCAAGTGATATGGATAAAATAAGATGTATGACATGACATGTATTTACTCTATCTGGGAGTGCGATCAGTTGGAAAGCACAGTTGCAAGCTACTATAACTTTGTCTACAGCAGAGGCAGGATACATGGTGGTAACATAAGCAGTTAAAGATGTAATATGGTTGTAAGGTTTGGTGGCAGATTTGGGGTTGGATATGACTACTACAAAAATGTTTTGTGACAGTCAAAGCGCCATACACATTACAGGGAACCAAGTATACCATTAGCGTACAAAACACAAAGATGTCAGGTATCATTTTATTCGTGATATAATATCAAAGGGAATTATTGATATGAAGATAGTGTCTACACACGATAATCCATCAAATATAATGACGAAGGCAATATCAGTTCGAAAGTTTAAGGAGTGCCTAAACTGGATCGGTGTTCGCAGTATTAAGTGATTGCCTTAGGGGGATTTTGTGAGTCAGAAGAAGAGAAGTTTCGTTGTTGATAGTGAAGAAATGATATTCTCCTCAAGGGGAAGATTTGTTGTGAATGAGTCGAATAGTGCCTTGACAATGTACCGTGCCCAACGGTACAGTTTGTGTCATTGATAGTAAGCTGTAATGTAATGGATGGTTTTTTTATTATTGTATATGATCCTATTAGGCCCTTTGTCTAATAAGTCTAATTCCCTATAAATAGACTATTAGGGCTACACAAAACACAAAATGAAATCTGTAACCCTATTCTATCATAGTGAAACTCTTTCCTCTCGCGACGCCCGTAGATGTAGACAATTGTCGAACCACGTTAAATTATGTGTTCATTTCAGTCTGTCCTTCACATATGTTCTATGTTTGAGCCATTTTGTGATAATTGCATAGTGATTTAATAAAAATATTGTTAAGTGCGACCAAAGTCCCACATCCCACATCGGTTAAACATGGGAAGAAACATCAGTATATAAGTTAAGAATACATCTCCATTAGTTTGAGGCCTTTTGGAAGTGGACCAAAAGCAAAGCCCTGCAAGCCAGTGGGCCCAAAACGGACAATATCACACTAGTGTGGAGATCTGATTATTCTTACTTATATTCAAAGGCGGAATATGCGTACCCCATATTCCCTAAAAATGGTATCAGAGCACCAGACCCAGACGGAACGCGATGTGGTGGGTGTGATGTGGGTGAAAGTTTAGGATACTGAAGAGCCATACTCAAGGTGATTGATCTGCTGGATAGATAGAGCGCCATATGGCTCATCAAGCAGGTGGCTTGATCAAGAAGCGGTGCAGTGTCATCTATAGATGGAGCGCCAGATGATTCATCAAGCAAGTGGTTTGATCAAGGAGCAACGCAGTGTCATCAATACAAGGAGCGCCAGATGCCTAATCAAGTAGATCAAGGAGCAGCGCAGTGTCATCTAAAGATGGAGTGCCCGATAGCTCATCAGGTAGGTGGCTTGATCAAGAAGCGGCACAGTTTCATCTGATAGGGAGCAAATAAATCCCCGCCCTAAAGCTCTAGAGTTCAGACTTCTCTTTACCTGACTAGAGTAGATAGATGAAATTCAATTGAGAGGAGGCTAGAGCAGTACTTTGCTCGAGAGGAGGATTGTTAGGTGCGACCAAAGTCCCACATCCCATATCGGTTAAACATGCGAAGAAATATTTGTATATAAGTTAAGAATATATCTCCATTAGTGTGAGCCCTTTTGGAAGTGGACCAAAAGCAAAGTCGTGTGGGCCAGTGGGCCCAAAGCGGATAATATCACACTAGTGTGGAGATCGGATTATTCTAACTTATATACAAAGGAGGAATATGCGTACCCCAAATTCCCTACAAGTGATATTAGAGCACCAGGCCCAGACGGAATCCAATGTGGTGGGTGTGATGTGGGTGAAATTCTCAGGATACCGAACATCTTTCAAAGAGCCATACTCAAGGTGATTGATCTGCAGGATAGATAGAGCGCCATATGGCTCATCAAGCAGGTGGTTTGATCAATGAGCGGCGTAGTGTCATCTATAGATGGAGTGCCAAATGATTTATCAAACAGATGGCTTGATCAAGGAGCGACGCAGCGTGATCTATACATAAAGCGCCAGATGGCTCATCAAGCATGTGGCTTGATCAAGGAGCAGCACAGTGTCATCTAAATATGGAGTGCCCGATAGCTCATCAAGCAGGTGGCTTGATCAAGAAGCGACACAGTGTCATATGATAGTGATCAGATAAATCCCCGCCCTAAAGCTCTAGAGTTCATGCTTCTCTTCACCTGACTAGAGTAAGCGGATGAAAGTCAATTGAGAGAAGGCTAGAGTAGTACTTTGCTCGAGAGGAGGATTGTTAGGTGCGGCCAAAGTCCCACATCCCATATCGGTTAAACATGAGAATAAAGATTAGTATATAAGTTAAGAATACATCTCCATTAGTGTGAGGCCTTTTGGAAGTGGACCAAAAGCAAAACCGTGCGGGCCAGTGGGCCCAAAGCGGACAATATCACACTAGTGTAGAGATCAGATTATTCTTACTTATATACAAAGGCGAAATATGCGTACCCCATATTCCCCACAATTTTGATATATAAGTTATAAACTATTTTGGTTATGAAATTACTTAAATTGTTATTTGGCTAAAACTACCATTTAAGTTATATTTGTACCAAAAATTGTTATTTTTTTGTATTTATGGTCACTGGCGGTGAGCAAAATTACAAAAAACAGACCAACAATAGTGAAAACTAGTTTAACAAAATGACTATTTTGATAAAAAAATTAAATAAGTAGCTGTTTTGAATATTCTTACTTATATACAAAGGCGAAATATGCGTACCCCATATTCCCCACAATTTTGATAGATAAGTTATAAACTATTTTGGTTATGAAATTACTTAAATTGTTATTTGGCTAAAACTGCCATTTAAGTTATATTTGTACCAAAAATTGTTATTTTTTTTGTATTTATGGTCACTGGCGGTGAGCAAAATTACCAAAAACAGACCAACAATAGTGAAAACTAGTTTAACAAAATAACTATTTTGATAAAAAATTAAATAACTAGCTGTTTTCAAACTAGTGATCAATTTCGATGACTAATCATAATATTTAGTCTATTTTCTTGGCACCTATTTGATTAGTAGCTATATATAATATCTATTTTGTTTCGTGCCTCTTTATGCCCAACAATTTTATCGGTGAATAGACCCACAATGATGAATTTGTTTCAGAGGACAAGACACACGGGGATACTGAACAAATCTATTTGGTCTTCTCTATTTTCAATAGACACACACCTATGGTGGTTTATTTTTAATTAGTCTTTTTTTATAAATAAAAAAATAAAAAATAAGTATCAGCAAATACTCACCCAACTTCTTTATTATCAACTAATACAAAAAAATAGGATAATGTCAATTGGTACCTCATCCCAAATAATGGACAAAAATACACTTGATACTCTATATAAGAAATATTTCTTTCAAATTTCTCTTTCTTATTTTTTCTTTTTTCTTTTTAATTTAAAAAGTCTGCATCCTTCAAACCGTAGTTCGGAAAAATAATATTTAAAATTACAATCGAGTTTGTTTTTTTAAGATGAACAAAAGTAGGTCCATTAATGATATTTTTTAAATTTCTATACGTTGTTAAAAAAACTCGCATGATTGATTTTTCAAAGAAATCTCATGATTGATTTACCAAGAACTCGCGTGATTGATTTTTCAAAAAACTCGCATGGTTGATTTTTCAAACAAAATAGCATTGTTAATTTTTCAATAACTCACGTGTTTAATTTTTCAAAGAGCTCTAATGATTGTTTTTTCAAAAAACTCTCATCTTTGGTTTTCCAAAGAACTCTCATGATTGATTTTTCAAAGAACTAAGAACTCTTATGATTGATTTTCTAAGGAACTCGCATGTTTAATTTTTCAAAGAACTCGCGTAATTAATTTTTAAAGAACTCTCATGGTTAATTTTCAAAGAACTCGTATTTTACTAGTGAAATTTTATTTTTTATAAAAATTCAAAAAATATCGTCAATGGATCTAGTTTTGTTTATCTTAAAAAAACAAAGGTAATGGTACTTTTAGATATTTTTTTAAACTTCGGTTTGAAAGATATGATCTTTTAAAAAATAAAATAAAAAGCAAACGTAAGAAAGAGAAATTATGGTTCAAGAATTAAAAGTGGTTACGTGGCTGGTGATGAAGTGAGACATTTGAGGTATTATTAAAGAAATAGGTATTGATTATGAGTTATATAGATGAGATGGGTATTAAGTGGTAATAAAAGGAAAGTTGAGCATTAGATGGAAGTATTATAGTTTAGTAGGTACTTTAGATGCAATTTTCTTAAAAAATATAGGTTTGAATCTTTTTTAACTTTTTTCTAAAAAATTATAATTTTTTTTTCTAATATTTATTTTAAATTTATATATTAATTAGATAACAAAATTTAGATAGAAAATTATAAAATGATAAATACATAATTTTTTCATACACAAGCAATTTTATAAATTATAGGGAAAAAGACAAAAATCAATAATAAATTAAGAAATGACCAACTATCACAAACTATATTCTAATCTAATACTCAAACTATCATTTATGATAATCTCAACAAAATAATCTATTTTGAAATCCAATATTTTTTTAATACTTAAATACCCTCTACCAACTATCTAAGCTTAATTTTTTGTGACTAACTAATTGTTTTCTCCATATAGGACTTTTTAAACATTTGAATTTATAAGCAACTACCTCTCTCTTTCTCTTCATATCCTAAAACAAATACCCGATTTTTAAAAAACCATATCAGGTGATCGGAGTAATACATCTACGACTCTACCTACTTTATAGGAGAAGTTCATTGGTGATAGTAAACCATCATAAACCGGTTACGAACCATCATCGAAGTTTGTGAGTTACAATGGATTCATATAATTTTTTTTTATCTTAGCTTGTTTCATGATCTCCGTTTTTAGATTTCGGCTTGTTTAATCCTTGCATCATCCTAAATTTGTTTGTATAAGTGGTTTATCAGTCAGGTGAATATTCCTCGTACATTGACGGTCTATTTTTTTTCTGTTTTTTTTTCGAAATGGATTTTGTAACAGTACGATCTTATAATTTTTTGTTGATTGCTAAGTTATAAATTGGTTGTATTATGTATTTAATTGAAGTAGTATAGTTATTTTGGTGTGGTAGACTATATAGAATTGAGTTTAGAGTTACAATTATGTGAGGTTGAAGATGTGAGATTAGGTCTTGAGGATGAGAGATTAGATAATTTCATCGTAAATTGTCATGGCACCACAATGCGAGATTTGGTGTAGATTTGAACATACGTTTTCTGCGTTGATTCACATGGTGGTTCATTTGTTAGCAGACTATGCGATTTACTTAAATACTTAGAAAAATGATTGATTTGTTATTTAAATGAAACGAGTTAAGCTAGACAATGACAATACAAATTTAGGGTTATCAACCATGCCGGTTATATTATGGCAGTCCAGTCCTCTTTATTGTTTTTTACTTATACAATGTAGGGTAATATATGTCTAAACCACGAGTTTGTATTTTTGAATATAGTCACCAAACTGAAATTGTTGATTTGACCGAGTTTGAAAACTTTCATAGTATTCGATAGTACGTTGAACGCATATGGGACGAGTGTGTGTTATTCAAAATTTCAATGACTCGAGTTTTATGTAAATCAGTAACTTTAATCGTGCGTTTTATTCTTACTTTGGTCATACATTTTCTTTGTAAATAAACCATACGATTGCAATGTAAATCACTATAGCCTTCTTACTTTGGTCATGCTTGATATGTTCATTTAACACTTTGTGTTTATAGTTGAGTTATAATAGATCGAGTAATTTATAATGCAATCGCGATTGCTTTGACCATACACATACAACCCCACCCTCCCAATCCGAAAATGTGTGTTATTTATTAAGCATATAAAAAGAATGCAAGATGAGTGTATAAACATATCAACATGATGTGATTTACCAATTAGTTACACATGCACGTCCACCGAATTGGAAATTCTCGAATCCAATCCTAAACCAAATAACTATACAATAATCTATAACTTATATTGAGCACAACACAATCAAAACGAACCAAGTACGTGCACCTACCAAACCCTAGAAGCTAGCACAAAACGTAAAATCCACCAAAACCAAAAACAACCACTGATCGATGATATTTCTACGAACCTATAGATACACTAATAAACAAATACTTTAATACACTATACAAATCTTGGAAACTAATAATCACATATGCTACTCAACTGTTAAGAAACAGATTACGCTGACTTGAGTTTAAAACTTCAAAACAAGTACATGTAAGTGTTTATCGAGGTCTGAACGTTAAGTTAATCTTCAAATATGCTTTTCAGGTGGATGATAAGTGTCTTGCGACGTGGTCAACACTTTGCCGAAGTGAGTAGGCAGTTTGGATGGTTCCACGAGTTACTAGGTTGTGTTTTGGGGTTTCGTGGTTTTATTTTCAATTTGGTTTAGTAAATTTGAGAGGGAATGGAGAGTGAAAATTTTGGCTTAGAAGGGGAAAAAGGTTTTCCAACCTAAAGGAGCATATTTATAGTATTGCGGGTATTTTTGTCCATTTTTTAGGTCTAGGTACTTCTTAATACTATCCATTTTTTGGGTACTAGGTGGTAACGACATACTTGATAGGGTATTTATGGATAGTTTTTTCTAATAAATTTACTTTTGTATAACCTTCTCTTTTGTAATAAAGAGAAGCACCATATGTTACCATCATGGTAATGAATCACAAATAATTCTACTTTTTTTAATCAATTTTTTTTTTTATTTTTTTAGGGTTTGTACCTTCTAAACCGTAGCCCAGAAAAATAATCCGAAAGTAACATCAGCTTTTTTTAAAAGCGAACAAAACTAGATCAATTAATTTTTTTTTTTATTTTTGTCGTTAATGACACGCAAGACCATGCATGCCAAACATGTGAGACCAGACATAAAAAGCATGTGAAACCATGCATAAAAAACATGGAAGATCATACATAAATAAACATGTGACATAAATAAATATGCGAGACATGTACTACTTAATGATAAAGATGATAAACTAGAGTTACTATATCTAACGGAAAAGAAAAATCATCCATGGATCTAGTTTTGTTCATCTTTAAAAAACAATGTATGGTCTCGCATGATTTATTATGCTTCGTCTCACATGATTTATTATGCTTCATCTCACATGATTTAATAATGTTTGGTCCCTCAACTCTATTATGCTTGGTCTCACATGATTTATTATGTATGTGCTCGCATGTTTATTATGCTTAATCTTGTATGATTTATTATGTCTGGTTTCGCATATTTTTAATACTTGATCTTGTATGTTTTTTATGTATGGTCTCACATATTTATTTATGGCTGGTCTCTCATGTTTTTTATGTCTAATCTCGTATGTATGGTTATTTTTTGTCTCGCATTGTTACTGACGATAAAATTTTTACTTAAAATAATCAAAAGCATAACATCATACAATCATTTAAGTCGACCATTGAAAAAACCACCATCGTTTGAGGCAAGAACCAAACCTACAAAACAATGCTTTATTTGTCATGTACAAGATGAGCAACAAATAAAAAAAACTTAATAAAACTAAACACACAACAGATTAATTAACATGGTTCGTATTTTGAAGAAATCCTACAGCTACAGACAACGCACATTTCTTTTTTATAAATAAGTAGGTTGCATAAAAACTCTCAAGCCCAAAATAATCAATGACTATATGTAACAAAAAATGATATGATTCACATAATTATCTATTCAATGTTTATCTTTCATATTACTTATCTCTGAAATACCTAGATCTATTTTACTATTTTAAGACATATGAAGCTCGCGTAATTATTTCTCTACAATTACCATCACATCACACATTGTATAGAAACATATTCTTCTATTTATAGGTTCAGTTAAAACCGTAATTCTTCATGAGATGCTTCAGACTAAATCTCATTAGTCAAGAGTTAAAATAACTCCTCCTCCATTAATATATGAAACATCTTAAATATAAAATCCTAATTAATATAGAAGACCCAGTAATATAAGGAATTTAAATAATTTAGGAAGACTAAAATATGAGTCACAATTAACATAAGAGACCTAGAAAATATAGTACTTCACTTCGGCCAAACTGTGGTGTTAAAGTCTAGCTCGCTTCAGATCAGACTTGCTTTTGATCAAGTCTCTTTAGACATTCCTTGCTCAACAATAGTTCTTTTGACACAAACGTCACTAGTTTTCAACAACTTGTCTCATCCGTTAAAGTCAACCCACGTCTCTGCAACTAAGTCATGCCTCAAACTTCATAGAATTTTAATAGTTATTGCCTATACATGTAACCACAAATCCAACACCTATGTAGTATTACAATAATACCTCTATTGGCTAATTACTTTTGGCCCACACCTAACAATTCTCCACCTATGCATATAGTAACTCTAGTATCTGTTACACCTAATGTTCAACTCTTTAGAGATCAACTCACATGCTTTCCAAACTTGCACTAGTTCCATCTAGTCTATGAGCTTTGAATATAGTTAACTCAATACGAGGAATACATGGGGTAACTATTCCTTGATTTTATCCTAAAAAGTATAACATATACTTTCATAGAATAGTCATTAATCAGCGATATAAAGTACCTTGCACCACCTATGGTTCTTGTGTTAGACGCTAAAGGTTTAAATGAACATAATCAAGTAATCCATTGGATGTTTGGTTGATCGGGAGAGACTTCACCATATTTTCTCTTATCCAATATAAAAATTTCATACAAGTTCATCTTCTGAACTTCTGTACCATTTAACAACCCTTGTTTACTTAGTCCATTGATTCAATACTCACTTAAATTCCTAAACGATGATGTTATAACATGATAGAATCTTTCACCATATTAGACATACCTCCTACCACTACAGTATCCTCAAGAAATAACACACCATTAGTCTTATAAGATTTCATAACGATAATAGAGCCTTCCAAAACCTTAAGTTTGTCATCTACACCCTTATATGTAAAGCCTTCCTCATTTGAACATCTCAATAGAAATAATGTTATATTTAACTTTGGGTACTTACCTTATGTTTTTAATCATTGTCTCACGTCCTGTAAACAACTTGGGTCATACCATTTTAATCCTTTTGACATTACAGGACTAGTCATTCGTGATGATGACATTTCCACCATCAACCATCTGCAGGTGTTTAAACCAATATTTATTAGAAGTCATGTGAAATGAGAAACCCGAATTCCACACCCATTCATTGTTTTACCTATAAGAATAATAATTCATTAATCCATAAACATACTCACAATCATCAGATATCATTGCACCATCTCTGACTTCGTCATTTTGATAATTGTTGCGCTTTCCATTCTCTAGGTAGCTCCGACTCATATTTTATTTTTTCTTGCGTACCTAACATATAACTTTTAAATACATCCAACCCTTTCGGTCTTTCGATCAAGGGTTTTCCCTCCTCTAATTTGAATCTCTATTCCCTGATCAGAGTTACCCTTTAGAACACTCTTATTTTGAAAATGTTTGAAGTTCAAAGGGCTCTTTACTTTGGCTATAGTAAGGGAGTATTTCCCATAGAGTATGGTGTTTATGAAGAATTCATACTCCTCTAGAAAATAACTCAAGAGGATGATTGATTGGTCTTCATCTTCCAAATTTACATCAACTACGTTTAAGTCGAGTACGTTCGGTTGTAATCATCTAGATTTCGTCAGATTTCTATGCTACTATCCATTGATAACGTGTAAAATAGTTTTTTCAGATATAATTTTCTTACCAAACAGTTCTTCATGTAAATTTCCTCTAGAAATTTAGATATTACCATCGTCGTAGGCTTTTTAGATACATATCCCAACACTTCATCTCATAAGTTTAATACGAGGGTTCTATGAGATTTAGACAATACCACGACATCAACCTGTGTAAATTTATCATCAATAATAGTAGCCAATATCTTTTGTACTTTATAAGGATTAACCTTAATTCTCAAGATATTTGAATGATTATATTCGTCGATCTTATTAATTACGCTTAATGAAACTCATCTTTCGTGGTTTTCGAGGTTTCATACAAGATTTACTTCTCCAACCTGATTTGTAACCGATCTACTTCTTCTACTGTTGTTTCATGTATATCACACAAATTTTTGTAGAAATACCATTGTTCTACCGAGGCAAGAATCGACATATGATTAAACAAACTTACGAAAAATGATCTAATTTCCTTTTAGAAAACAAGAAACAAATACAAAAAATATAATAAATCCAAACATAGAAGTCATTATTTTATATGGTTTAGATGATAGATAAATCCTACATTTATGTACAACAGATACTCCTTTTAAAATTAAATAGGTTATATCAAAACTCTCAAACACAAAAGGACTTAATCACTCTTTGTAACAAATGATAACGTGATTCACACAACGGTATAGTCAGTGTTTATTACTCACCTTAAGAAATATAACCATTTTAAGAAATATACACCTCGTGTAATCCTCTCTCTACAATTACAGTCCCATCACACTGTGTATAATAATATCTTCTTCTATTAATATCTTCCGTGAAAACCTTAATTCTTTATCAGACGCTCCAGAGTAAAGTGCATTAAACAATTACAGTCGCATCACACTATGTACAATATTATATTCTTCTATTGATAGGTTTAGTGAAAACCCTAATTCTTCATTTGATTATCCGGAGTAAAACGCATTAAGCAACGACTGAAATAAGTCATACTCTATTAAGACGGGAAACCTCATAAATAGAAAATCTTAATTAGTATACTTCAAATAAGACATACTTTAGATCAGACAGACATACTTTAAATCAGCTTGCTACGACGCAACTCGCTTCAGATCAACTTGCTTTAGAATTTTTGTTTTCTTCAAATCAACTCATATTTATTTCAACACAACGGTCATAAGTTCTCAAAAACCTGTCTCAACCATTAGGATCAACAAAACTCTCTGCAAGTAAGTCATGGGTCAAGATTTAGAAAGTTTCAACTATTCTTGCATATATATGTAATGAGAGATCCAACACACATATAGTCCTACAACAATACATCTTTTGACGAGTTACTTATAGTCCACACCTAACATCAATTATATAAAGAAATTATCAAATAATTATTTTATCATTGAATAAGAAACTATAATTGCATACTAGAAAAGATTTTCAATAATATCAGATTTATCATTTTATATATGTTATTCAATCTACACGCATCCGGTTTTATAACAACTGAACCTAGTATGTTGAACCTAACGACATAAAAATTTCAACCAAAACAATTAAAATTTGGTTGAACCTTGAAATTAGATTTTAGTGTATAGAAATCTACCACTGTTTGTTGTTCTTTATTAATTACTCACACTGTTAGTGTAAGAGTATTAACATGTAGTGTATATTTATTAGTTTGATAGTCTTACGCTGGATAGACTAGTCTAACAGAGTTAGATGAATTATATATATATATACACAGGTAAATTATTACAGTGGAATCAAGAGTTTGATCTTTTTAACTCATAGTTTATATATGTATATATATAATCTAACTTTGTTAAACTAGTCTATTCAATATGGGACTATGAGACTAATATATATATATATATATATATATATATATATATATATACTATATGTTAATACTTTTATTAGGGATGACAATGAGTCGGGATGCATACAGGTATTGCTAAACCCGTAACTTATCACGTTTTTTTTAACTTGTCGGGTTTGGGTATCGGTCGGGTATCACTTGTCGGGTTTGGGTATCGGTCGGGTATCAATTTTGTTTTCCAACATCTAAACTCGTCGGGTTTAGGTACTCATCCACGTGTATGCATTGATCAATTATTTATTTATGAAGTATTTTGTTCTTAATTAACTATGCAATAGAAGTTTAAAAAAACAAAAAATAATATATTAAAATAAATAATAATAATAATAATAATAATAATATACCGAGTATAAATTATTAAATTTAGTAACAAATAAAAAACATTAGTAACAAATTTATAAAACATATCTATTATTTATAAGTTAAATTTATTTAATTTTTATAAATTATATTTGTTTTCTAAATATATAAATTTATTAAACAGATAATAACTTACAAAAAATATTATTCAATTTAAATATAAGCTAATTTTAAATAATCTATATATAATAAATGTAAATAATGATAAAACTACCTAAGTCAAAATATTAAATACATAGCCGTAAAAAATAAAATAAAATGAAATCGCGTTATAACATAATTTTAAAATTTAAAAAATAATAGTATGTTATATTTTAATATTTTAATACTAGAATATCTAGCAAATATAGTGTGGGTCAAAATGTCGGTTTTTTAAATCTATATTCATCCCAAAATTCAGTGGATAATATATTGTAAAAATCACACCCTATGCCGCACAAAATAAAAATTTCTAGCCTCCAAGGGGTAGCCGAGTTGGTTGAGTATGGCATTCTTATAACCAAAATGTCATGAGTTCGAGTCCCTCTACATACGCTTTCTCGGCTGAGCCTGTCACCTTGTGTGGTTTACCTTCTGGCGTTGGTTTGCAGGCTATCGCGTCAGACTGAGGGTTTACTCTGTGCGCACTCATTGCACTCTGAGTAGCGGCTGCGGGTTCCCTTCGAAAAAAAAAATTCAAATATTTACAGATTAATTATCATCCTACCTTTAATCTTTACGATATAAATATTTAATGTAATATAAAAAAATTATAATTAATTGTTGTATATTAAAATATATTTGTATTTAAAATCCAAAAACCATATATCACTAATTTATAGTCGAAGGGCGATATCGAGTGATTGTTCTAAACCCAACGGTAAAACTAAACACGATACCATATGGCCTATATCTACACTATATCTTTGCTTGGAGATATGCATAACTAGATATTAATATCTTAAATTAAATTCATTTTTTAATTAATCAAATTTTCTATCTATTAAAAGATAATGCTAATAGATCACTACAACGATTTATTAAAAATATTAACTATCTAAATTCTAATATCTTTAATAACAATTGATGATAAATAAATATATAAGATTTTAACCGACAATAATAACTTTTATTAATAAAAATATTTTACTTTATAAAAGTTAAATCAAAAAATAATTTTGATGTCATTTCATATAAGAATATGATGTCACGACAAATTTTCAAATTTGTGTAATATTCCCTAAAAGGTTTGTACTTTCTTTTTAATTCAATATAAATCCTTATAAAAATATATATAAGAATATGAGGTTGATCAGAGGCAACAAAAAGTTAATTTAACAATTTGGAATGAAAATCCTCCCAATGAGTTACAACTTAGAAAATGTAATATCTCAAAATAAATATATAGAATCATTAGAGGAAGAGAACAAAAAATTCGAAGTCGACACAACAAAATGACTTTTTAGTAGTTATTGTTAATAAATAAAATAGTGATGAGGTGATCATTAATGAAACTTTTCTGCTAACAAAATGGTGATGAGGTGGTTAAAAAAAAACTCCTCATCTTGAACAAATTATAAAATAAAATGTTTACGAAGTGGTTATGAAACGTTTTTTCAAATATTTTGAAATATTTTGAAAATTTATTTGTATTTTATGCTTCAAAATTTATTCCAACCACGAACGATTTTTTTGTTTTTGTTTTTGTTTAACATATTTCTCTATTATGAATATTTGTATTTTTTTTATCGTGAGGTCGGTATATATATATATTTGACTTTTAGTCATGGTTTACTTTTTTCAATTGCGTAACCTTTTTAGGTTTTGTTTATTAATCATTTTTGCAATTTTAATTTAATAGTGAGAGTTTAGTATGGTCGATTTTGTAACTTTATGGTTTTTCAACCTCATACTTGATTTATTAACTATTTTTGTGACTCTGACATATCAATTACGGTTCAGTATGGATAATTGCGTAACCTTATGATTCTTCAACATGAAGCTTGGTTTATTAACTATTTTGAAAATTTGACATATTAATTAGGTTTAGTATGACCAATTGCATAACCTTATGCTTGAATTTATCAACCATTTACGCTTAGTTATAATTATATGCAACCCTTTCACGTGGATTTTTTACTTGCTTTGTCGAATTTTATAATTCAAATATTTATCTTTATTATATGGTTATTTTTTTCGAGTTCAAATAACTATCTTTTTTTATTCAAATACCTATATTTTTCATCAAGATCTGCTTCTCAAATTCAAATATCTATCTCTCTAATTCAAATATTTATCTTTATCTTTTATTTTTTTTTTGGTTTTGAATATTCTTAATAACGATTTCTTTCAAAGGTAAACATCTTCATTAATGAATTGGCTTACAATATGCCTCATCAAAAAACCCTTCCACGCCACTACAAAGGAAAAAAGTGCACAACCATATTTCAAACTCCTCTTATACATATTCAATGCTGAATATTCCAAGGGTGCTTCAATATGTTTCTATCAAGTCAAAATAAATTTTCTTTCCTTCTCTATTTCCCTCTTCCGAATAATATTATACCCGTGAATACATATGACTATCTCTTTTGGAATTACATTTTCCATCTCGTATACCAAAGAAAATTGAGTTTCTTATGTAGTGGTCCTATGTGTCTTCATGTATGCCCATAATAATTCTGATAATTCGTTTGGCTATTTTGCTTTAGCCCATTTAATCATCTTCTTTATTCCATCCATCATAGTTCTATTCATCAACTTTACATGTCTAGTTGATTACGAATAATAAGTAGTAAAAGAATACTACTTTACCTCATACATTATCCAAAACATTATCATCATACAATTTTAAAACGGATGCCAGATATCAGTCATTAATATTCTTGGAACCCTATATCTCAATAAAGTTTGACTTTCCAATAAATCACAAATTTCCTAAGCCTTTGTATTATTTAAGGGCTTTGACGTGTTTTGTAAAGTATTTAACAACCACTACCAAAAACTGTCTTTTTTTGTCCATTAGCAAAGGTCCCACCAAATTGACCCCCATTTGTTAAATAAACAATGTATTGGGACTATACTCATTGGTTTGATTGGTAAGTAGCTCTTATGACTTCCTTTTTGACATATGTCACACCCTTGTACCATCACCTTCAACATCTGCAAATAACTGAAGCCAATAAAAACCGACAAAGAGGAAATTCTGATCAAACTTCTATGTCCACAATAAACCCTGGCAACCATTTCATGCAAATCTATAAGAATAAATAGTGATTCATCATTGTTCAAACATCACAACACTTTCCAAGTAAGACTTTTTCGATATAACATGTTGTTAAGAATCCCATATTTGGTCGATCGTATTCACAATGCTCGAGCCTCTACTTTTTCTTCTGGGAGTACATGATTTTTCAAAAACAAAAAACATTATTGCGTCCAATCTTTAGCCGTTACTATTAAAAATACTTTGACTCTTTGATTATTGTCATTTTTAGATGGTATTTTTTGAATTATGACGAGCAAACTATCTCCTAAAATTGTTTTATTCGCTAAAAACACATGCAATCAAATTGTTAAGACGTTATACATGTTCTTATTCTACCTTTTCTAATTTTAAGTAGACGTTTTATATTTTCTTACTTTTCCTTGTACATACTTTTAGCTTGACTTATTCTGCCATATTATTACTAACACCAAACTCTAATTTTATTGGCTATTTAATTTTTTCACTTAATGATGCTTTCAAGATAATTCGAGGTCCTCCTCCTTTTAGACATGAAGCCCCATCAATATCAATTATAAACTCAAGATCTCTTGATGTGTTTGGTTGCATGTCCTTGTCATCTTTAGTCATTTCATCAACAAACATGTTTGATAAAATCCACAACCACTTGAGTTTTGATGAAAGTACGATGTTTATACACAGTATCGTATTCTTCTAATTTTTTACTATCACATGGGTCTTCTTAAATTATCTAAATTTTACCGTACGCTCCTCAGAGGAATTTTTTTTCCGCAAATTATGATATGACTCTGAAAGTAAGACATCATCTTCATAGCAACTACCACGAAGCCCAAAGCTAACTTTTTTAAATATATATATATATATATATATATATATATATATATATATATTTTCAGTATCAATTAAACTTTTACGTACGTAATAAATTTGGCATATGAACTCCTTCATCATCTCTTACAACGCTCACAACATGATTTACTACAAACAAGTAAAGGTACAAAGCTTTGTACTTTACACGATCTTGGAGGATTACCGTCGGAGTAAAATACTCTTTTAACACTCGAAACGCCTGGTCACACAGTTCATTCCAACTGAACTTATATGCTCCTTTACGAACCTCAATAAAATGATGATTTTTTCCCAAAACTTTAGAAATGAACGTAGATAATATCGTTAAACGACTTGTTAACCTCTCCATTTATTTGATAGATCTTGGGAGTTCCATATTTAACAAAGATTTAAGTTGTTTCGGGTCAGCGTCAATTATATTTTTACTAATTATATTTCTGAGAAATGTTCCGTTTCGTACTCCGAACGAACATTTTAAAGGTTTAATTTAAGGTTGAATTTGATAACCTTCCCGAATATTTCAAGAAAAACTTCAAGATATCGATCCCCGTTGTCGCTATTCACAATCATATCATCGACATATACCTCCATATTCTTTCCCAATTGCTTATGGAATATCCATTTGAAAATCTTTAGATAATTTGATCCGATATTTTTAATCCAAAATGCATGACTTTATAACAATAAAACCCCATTTTCGTCTGAAAAAATAGTATCTTCATCGTTTTCTAGATGTATATATACATGATAGTATCCTGAATATAAATCCATACATGACAATAATACATGACATGAAGTTATGTATACTTACTGATCAATACGAGGCCAAGGAAAAATATCTTTTTGACACGCTATATTGTCAGTTAATCCACGCATATCCGTCATTACCTATTTTTATTTTTAACCAACGTTGGGTGAGCTACCCAAGTCAAATATCTCGTTCCCTTATATTTCCCAGTATGAGAAACTTATCTACTTATTTTACAATGTTTTATTTGTAAGAGAAAGCTCTCGTTTTTGACGAACTGGCCTCAATCTCTTATCGGTCATTAACTCATTACAAATGACAAACGAGCTTACCTTATAAATATCATCATCATTTTAGTAAAAAATATTTGAGTTTTTCTTTAATGCATAAACTAGTTTAGACTTCAAGCTTTGATTAATTTGATTTTCAATTATGACCATTCGTTCACTCGCTAACACTTTTCATATTATCTCTTCTAATGGTTCATCATAATATATATATATATATATATATATATATATATCCTATTGGGGATCATCAAATTCTTTTTTAAATTCATCATTTCTAACGAGTTGTCGACCCTCTCCTAAAGTTTGTAATTTCTATAAAGCTAATTTCTCAAGATATAAGAAAATTGAGTAGCACTCATCAGCTTCTCTCTAGCTCCCTCTAATTAACCCTACCAAATTTATAATATGATACTTAATACACTATCGAAAAGATGAGGCGGCGGCCTCCATTTCGTGCAGCCTCAACCTGTCTAAAATTGCGTATAATATATTGTATCGTCAAATATCAGTACCATAGTTCTTATAATATTCTTAGTATTACCGTACCAACAATTAAAAAAATATTTACTTCATCAACACATCTCGAAGATATTCCTTTATAGCTAACCAAATAACGGTCGGTGGGCTTATGCGGATGTACCCCGATCATTTTATCATACTTATTATTAGAAAGTACGTTGGCTGGACTAAAATTATATATAAAAATACCTTTCACCATTACTCTGGATATATTAGAGTAGTTAACAACGTGTCTTCATACGGTATGATGACCCCTTCCAAATTATCGTTGTTAAAGGTAAATCAGCAACCAATTTCCTATAGTTATGATATGATGACTCATCAACCAGATGTACCCCCAAATCATTCTTATGTCTATTTATAGAAGTTGGGTTCATCGCAAACAAAGTATCACCATAAGATATGATATACATCATTTGTTGATTCCCTTTATCTTAGTTGTTTCTTTATAATTCTTCCTCTTTCGTTTTTCTGTCATTCGTTACTTTTTTATCGTCTCTTTATTTTCTCATGTTTTGACAAACTCAACCAACTCACCATTGTCTATTAACCTTTGCACTACGTCTTGTAAATGAAAAAATCATTAGTCATATACCTCTGAGTCTTTTTATTATTTAAAGTCATCATTCGGTTGACAATTTGTTTCCCATTCGTCTTGCCAAAATTATCTGCGATGTTTTTGGTCAAGAAAGTAAACATCTAAGTCAGGTTTTTATAATAAGATTACTTTGTTTAATTTTGACGGACTCTCACGACCTTGTCATGCCTGGCCTCATTATTATTTTTCATGTCTGATACTAAGAATTTTCACTCGTGACGTTTTAGACACGAATATGATCATCTTTTTAACTCTTCACCTCTTATAATCTGTTACAAGATTTCTAAAATATCCCTCGATAGTATCTACAAGAAACCGGATTAGGTTATTATACAGTGGCCCATCCAAAATGAGTCCTTTCTTAAATGCTGTCATAACTAATTTTTTAATATATTTTACTAAATTGTTCATTATTTGTATGAATGTTTAGACATAATTCTTCAACTACCCTTATTTCCTCTAATAGATGTTTATTATGTAACAAGTTTCCTTTTTTATATTCTCGATTACCAACAAAATGATTATTGAACATAATCTTAAGACTTTTAAAGTTTTGAATCGTTTCCTTTGGTAGACAGTTAAGCAAGTCCAGAACATTCCATTTGAATGTCGTAAAAAAGTGTATGCAAATTATAATACCATATGTGTTGAAACCCAACATCTTGCTCTTGAACTGCTTCAAATGATGTGCATTATCTTTCAAACAATCATGTGTATACATTCTATACGTATCAAACTTTCGGTGGAGCGCTCTTCAAGAATTCTCTGATCAAACGACAACTCGTGAGACATATATGCAACCAATTTAGGTATTTCTTCGTTATAATGTGTAGTTTTTTCTTTTTATTTTCTTTGACACCATATTGTTTGACAGATCTTAATCTTCAATAATTTTCAACTTTTTGTTTTTTGTTGTTTATTATTTTTTACATCCAACTACACATCATCTTCTTCTCTTTCGTACTCGAACGCTACTTTAGTTTCTTTTATCTTTTCTGTGCATTTTGCCTCACTATCTCCCTTGTTTGTTATATATTTTTATTTTTATTGTCATAATATTTTCTGTCAAAAATTGTAAATCCTCAGTTAGCTTCCCAACTCTTATTTTACCTTCCTGATATCTCTCAAATTTTAATCTACTAGCTTTGACGTGTTCATGTTTCAATCATTTGATTTGCATTTCTAATAGTTGGACATTAGGAGTAGATGGAATATATTAATACAAAATATTATGTTTTTAAGCATGTCAAAAAAATTCATGCGCAAAAAGTACTGCACAAGTTGAAATTGATTAATTCTACCATGTGCATCATATGTGATACTGATCCTTTAATTTTGATTTGTTGTCGCGAGTGCTGGAATCTTTGGGTCTTGATCAAATGTCATACCTAAAAGTTGATCTTGTAGCAAATTACTTCCACTAGCCAGCAAGTTTACTACAATTCCTCAAATGGTAATTAAGTACCTCGAATCATATGGACTTTGGAGTCTCACTTTCGATTCCCAATTTTGTCATCACTATTGGTGATAGGGTCACATTATATTGGAGGATAAAATGGTAAATAGGGTCAGAGGTTTCTTAGAAGGACAATTCAGATCTGAAAAATAAATCATAATGAGTAAGCAGTATGCCTAGTTACTCAACTAAGTGTCTAGTTCACTTACTTTTGGGCCCGAGGGCTCACAAGGCTGACCCAAAGGTATGACCCGATCCGAATGACCCATAAATCCAAAAAAGACTATAAATATTTAGACAAAAAACATTAAATGGGTTAGAAGATTCTCTCTCTACACATTAAATGCAAACACCTTTATTATCTCTCAACTCTATATCTAAAATTTAATACTAAATTCAAACACTTACAAAAAATATCCTTAGATCAAGTTTTATCATCACTAGATTAGCAACCACAATGGGAGCATGAGGTGCCCCAATAGCAATAGTAAAAAACTGTCTTCTGAATAATGCTATGGATTTTCTTTGAAGCATGGATCTCGACACGCAAATTGACTCCCTGGTGAAAATGAGGGGATAAGAGGTGATAATAAGCATGTTAACACATCTCATATAAATCACAATACAGAAGAAAGACTTGTCATACAAGAAGATCGTGATCAGTTGCAGACAGAGATTGAAGCTTTGAAAGCCCAAAGACAGGTTGAAAAAGAGCTAAATAGGAAGAATTCATCAGGATGTCTCGGTTCGATGAGCCCGATAACAACAACAAACAAGATGATATTGAACAATCCTCAAAATATTATAAAGGAACAAAAAAGAGCATGAGGCTAAGAAATTGTCAAACACATCAAATCTGTTGGAAACTCAACCAGATAATCGGATTATGAATCTCTTCTTCCTCATCAAGTAATGATCACGAATGAAAAAATAAGAAAGAAATATTAAAAGGTCAAGTAAAAGGAATTCAAATGGAAAGAAAATGGATAGAAAGAGAAAAAAGGAAAATAAAGGGTATCAAGAAAAAGTGAAAGGATCGGCAGATCACATCATTAAACATCTGCTAAGTGACCAATTTATTGTCAAGTCTACAACAAGTATCTTTACTACTTCGAAAATTCTTTATGGGCATCTACCGAGGCATTTTGATAGTTCAAAAATGGAGAAATATGATGAAAGTCAAGATCTTAATAATCACCTCGAGCAGTTTAATTTTTTTATGATAAGTTTTAATGACGATGATAAGCTGTTGTGTAGGGCCTTTTCACAAACATTCAAAGGGAGTGCCCTAAAATGGTATAATAGATTGCCACAAGGGTCCACAAAAACTTTAACATGTTTTGAATGACATTCCGAAGGCAGTTTGTAGGGATTTAAGAGCTCAAAGGATAGATTGGTGATTGTTTTTGTAAAGAAAATTCAGAAGCAATAGTCCAAGATGTGGATTGTTTCATTAAGGTTGGGCATATTAAATAATCCTAGTATCATCTTTCGATTACCAATATGGTCCTTGTAAAACAGAAAAATGACAAATGATGCATGTGTATTGACTTTACAGATGTTAAGAGAGCTTGTCCTAAAATTTTCCAGTGCCCCAGATGAATCAGTTAATAGATTCCACATATGGGAATAAATTATTATCTTTCATAGATGCTTTTTTTGGGTATACTCAGATATAACTGGATTCGAATAATCAAGATCACACTACATTTATCACTGATAGAGAACTTCATTGTTATGAAGTAATGTCTTTTGGGTTGAAGAATGTTGGAGCTATTTACCAACGATTGGTAAATAAACCATTAGCCAACCAAATTGGGAGAAACGTAGAAGTTTATATCGATGACATGATGATTAAAAGCCCCAAAAAGGAAAATCATATCTCCACTTTAAGAAATATTTTCTAATGTGGAAGCCATCAACCATAAAGTTAAATCCGGAAAAATGTACTTTGGATGTCCGGACTGGTAAAGTTTTAGGCTACATTGTAAGTGAGAAAGGAATCCAAGCTGACCCAGACCATAAATGCTCTGTTGGACATGGATCGACCTCAGACTGTTAAAGAAGTTTAAATATTAGTTGGGAGATTAACAACATTGAATATGTTTATTTTGAGGTCATTAGATACGTGTGCTAAGTTTTTCCACATCTTGAGAAATGAAAAATACTTCAACTGGTCTCCAAATTGTGATAAAGCGTTCCTTGAAATAAAATGACACCTATCTTCACCCAAAACTTTATTCAAACCCGTTGTCGGACAAATACTGTATATGTACCTAGCAATATCAGATTACATTGTGAGTGTAGTATTAGTACGAGAAGTTGAAAATTATCCACACCATGTTTAATATATTAGTAAGAGCTTGTTGGAAGCTGAGAAAAAAATACTTGGTATTAGAAAATCTAGCTTTGGCATTGGTAACAACGGCCATAAAATTGAGGCTATATTTTCAAGCGCATTCCATCACAGTCTGAACCTCCTATCCTATGAAAAATGTGTTACAAAATTAGATATATCGGGTCGAATGTCTAAATGGTCAGTTGAGCTCGGGAACTATGATATTGAATTTGCACCTCGAATTGTAATCAAAGCTTCAGATGTGGCTTGCGTTTCATTATAGAAGACCTCATGAAGAAGTTCAATCTTGTAAACCTAAAAAGGTATGGGTGGTTCAAACTAATGGCAGATCTAGCATTATGAGATGTGGTGTTGGGATTTTCCTAACTTTCCCCTTTGGGGATTTAATGTATCAAGCAATATACTTTAGCTTTAGAGCATTAAAAATGAACCAGAATATAATACAACAATAATAAGGTTAATATTGGCTCAGATATGTGGTGCCAAAAGGATTCGGTTATTGAGTGATTCACGGTTAGTCATTCATCAAGCATAGGACACCAAGAAATATCATTTGATGAAATACTTAAAGATGTTAAAAGAACTCTCAAACAATATTAAATAGATTAAGTATGCACATGTGTCAAGATCAGAAAATGCAATGGCTGATTCTCTAGCTACTCTAGCCTACTGAGAAGTGTACCCTTGGATCATGGTACAAGAATGATCTTTCTATCGGATTCAAGGAATCCCAAACTGTTCTATCAGAATTACATGATGGGGAAGGATCAACGCGTTGTGGCTACAAGTCTTTAACTAGAAGGGTTTCATTAGCGGGATATTACTGGCCTTTTATTTAAGGCTTACACTAAATATTTGGTTATAAGATGTGATTTTTGTCAAATGTATGGTAATGTGATCCATATACCGGTAGTACCCATGGAGTGTGTGTGCCAAGCGGTACCTTTCAATAGATGGGGGATGTCGTACTATCATCATGACAATCAATTATTTTTTCCAAATGGGTAAAAGTTGCACCATTATCCTGAAATACTTCCAAAACAGTGAAAAAATTTATTCTTTCAAACATATGTTGTAGGTTTGGCATTCCCAGACATATCGATACAAACAATGGTCCTCATTTCGACAATAAAGAGATGGAAGTATTTTGTGCATCACGAGGAATTCATCATTGTTTCTCTTCTCCTTTTTATCCTCAAGCCAAGAGAGAAGTTTGATGAGTTCGGATATTACAGTCACAACCTACCATTTAATCCGGACAGGGGTAATTCGGACCATATCACTCCATTATAAATCCAAACAAGACAAATGTGAACACCTTTGGACTAAGCTATTTGCTAATCGACTTTAAAACTAATGGGTCTTTAAACTCGACCCGGTTTCACAACTTGACCCGGTAAGCCCATGGGTCATTAATTAAAAGTATAAATACCCCAACCACTCTCATTAATGAGGGTGATCAACATTTAATACAAGCAAGATGCTTAATTATCTCACTACTCCTCACACTAAACACAAATATCCCAAACTTACTAAAACACTTTACAAATTACCCCAAACCCAAAATAAACCAAACCAAATTGGCGACCACAGTGGGAGCACGAAGGTGCCTGAATTTTACATTCAAAACCAGTAAGAAAAACAATTCAGATGGATCCGAACAAGCAAGGTACTCCACCTCTTGTGGTGGAAACGGTCAAAGAGAATAAGGAATATACTGTTGAGGAGTGAGATCAGTTGAGAGCAGAGATAGAAGCGTTAAGGGCCATAAAATAAGCAGAGAAAAGTATCTGGGAGAAATCAAGGGCGTCAGCTATTCACCATACTAACAATCCTAGGGAGAATGATCCATCACTAAAGACTCATCTTAGTTCAAAAAAGACTCATCTCAACTCTATGAAGACACATCAGTCTAGGCCTGTTGAAAGTTTAGAGTCTGAGTTCTCCAATAGCTCTTCGAATGAAGCTGAGCTTGAGGAATCTTTGTTATCAAGCAGTGATGAAGGGAGATCTAGAAAAAAGATGAAGTTAATCAAAAAGTATTCAAAAAAGAGGGATATGCATGGTAGGCTTAAAAGACATCTGGGCAGAGGGTGATCCCACATGCATGCTGATTAGTTGCTGATAGATCCTTTTGCTTTTCAGACCGAACCATGTATTTTTGCAACACCTAATGAAGATACAGTCTTTAGTCGTAATAATAACTGGAGGCAATCACCTTTGTCTGCAAAAATACTGTCCGGAAACCTACCCAAAAGATTTGACAGTCCAAAATGGAAAAGTATGATCGAAGTCGAGATTCAGACAACTATGTGGAGCAATTCACGAACTTCATGATGAATTTTGATGATGATGATAAAGTCTTGTATAGAGCCTTCGCTCAAAATTTTATGGGAAGTGCTCTTAAATGGTATAATAACTTACCTCAGCGGTGTATTAAAAACTTTGATACATTATAAGTTGCCTTCCGAAGGCAATTCGTTGGAAGTAAAGATGTGAAGGGTAATGGGGATACCATTATCCATTGTGCCCAAGAACCAAACAAGTCTTTAAGGGACTACATAATTCGATTTGTGAATACAAAGAACGGATTAAGAGATTGGTTCGAGCAAGTGGAAATTGCTTCTCTAAGATAAGGGTTGAATCCTAGGGACCAGGCTGATTCTGTAATCAAGAAAAAAAATATGACTTGGGGTGTCATGTTAAATCAAGTGGGAAAGCAGATTAATATGGAAGAGACAAAGAAAACTAGGGTGCACCGTCAAGTAAGGTCTACCATAACAGCTCCTCCAGCCTCTAACCAGTCAGGATACAAGGCTAAGGAGACCAGACAAGGGTCCAACCGGACTAAACAAGCTCAATTCAACCAGAATCATGCCCAGAGCCAACGGTCAAGAGGTAAAAGAGGTCCTTGGTTCAGCCGGAGTGGTTTACAGAGTTAAGGGAAATAGTGGCCACAATCTATGATAAGACTAAGGAGGAAGTCCATTTTCAAAAACCAGCGACATTGCAGGCTCACAGAGAAAGCCAAAATACTTGTTTTTGTTAGTATCACAATGATATAGGCCATAACACTCAAGACTTCATAATATTAAAACAGGAAGTGCGGAACCTTATGGAAACAAGCAAACTAGGAGCTTATGTTAAAATAATAAGTGGATACAGGCCAGACAATTCTCCTCGGACGGGCCCTACAAACAATCCTGGAACAGCTGCTCAAGAAGGGGCAATGGTGAGTCTTGAAAGATTAGATGTGGATTCTGAGTATCTGGATCCTGATCCAACTTGGAATAAGGTGGGAGTCATAACAGAACAAACCAGGATTGTGTCCGGACTGATCAATTTCTTTGAATCACTAAATATCTTTATAGGAGATACCGTAACAGTACCTACCCCTACATTAAGGAAGAGGCATGTCCACAGTTTGGTCACTCAATTGGAAGAGAGGATATCTTCCCATCAGTGCCAATACCCTTTCTCATTCATAGTTTTTGATGAGGATGATTTGAGGAATATTGCTGAGCCTTATGAGGATGTGGTGGTTATATAAGCATCTATTGGGGGAAATGATATACGCCGAATTTTAATAGATACATGTAGTTCAGCAAACATTCTATTCTTAAGCTCCTACAAACCGATGAGGAATCCGGCTGTTATTCAACATCGAACAAAACTATTGTGGGCTTCTTAGGGAGCTCTGCCGATGTAATTGGGGAATTTGAAGAAGAAGTGTTGTTGGGTAATGAGCGTTTTAAGAAGATGGTGAGGGTGATATTTGTTGTAATAGACTTCCCCACATCATACAATACAATTTTTGGGAGGTCATGGCTTTCCATGATGCATGATGTGGCCTCAACAAAGACTCTCTTCAAACATGTTCAAGGAGAAACGCTCTATGTATACTTGGCTGTGTCAGAATGTGCTATAAGTGTAGTTCTGGTAAGAGAAGTATACAATTATCCTTGTCTGGTGTACTAAATCAAAAAAAGTTTATTAGATGCTGAGAATAGGTATTTAAAGCTGGAAAAGTTGGCGTTAGCCTTAGTGATTGCAACAAGAAAGATGGGGCCGTATTTTTAATCTCATTCTATCATTGTCTGGAAATCTTTCCAACTAAAAAATGTTCTTCAAAAGGCAGATATATCAATCAGGATGACCAAGTGGTCAGTAGAATTGGGCGATTACGACATTGATTTTGCCCCCCGGACGGCTATTAAAGCTCAATCAGTGGCTGATTTCTTAGTAGAATTCCATACAGACAGGAACTCTAAACAAACTTCAGAAGACAAAACCAAGAAAGAGTGGTGGTCCGAATGGATGGTGGATCAAGCACAATTGGTTGTGGAGCTGGAGTTTTCTTAACATCTCCATATGGTGATAAAATATACCAAGCCATATGTTTTGGGTTCAGGGCCTCTAACCATGAGTCCGAATATGAAGCAGCTATAGCTGGTCTTAAATTGGCTCTCCTATGTGGGGCTAAGAGAGTTCGGTTGACGAGTGACTCTCAACTGCTCATCCACCATGCTCAAGGTCAGTCTGAGGTCAAGAAGGAGCAACTGATCAAGTACTTACTCGTTTTGAAAGAAGTGGCAGCAGACTTCAAAAGTGTTTGTTATGAGTATATTCCCACATCGGAGAATACACTGGCAGACTCTTTGGCAACTATAACACATTCAGAGTCCTACCCTTGGATTCACATACAAGAATGTCCATCCATATAGCTAAGTCAAAACAAATAAGATGGGAAAAGTATGAGTATACATGGGATTCAACCTAAAAGACTGGAGATATACCCTCCTTCAATATATTTCTGATGGGGCTTTTTCTTCGGATAAAGCTACAGCAAGAAAGATTAAACACAAGTCACGTGGTTTTTTGATGATAAAGGGGGTTCTCTATAAGAAATATTTCATTAGACCTCTCCTACGTTGTTTGAGGATTGAAGAATCCCAAGTTGTTTTGTCCGAATTGCATGATGGGGAGGGCTCAGCACATTGTGGGTACAAGGACTAACCCGAAGAGTCTTATTAGCTGGATACTATTGGCCATCCGTAATGGCAGATGCTAATAAAATTGTGAATAAATGTGATCCATGTCAAAGGTATGGGAATGAAAATCATGTGCCAACAATACATATGGAGTCTATTTATGAGCCAATACCTTTTATCAGATGGGGGATGAACTTAGTTGGACCTCTACCTATGGCATCTGAGGGGTGCAGAACTACTATAGTTGCTATTGATTACTTCTCAAAATGGATAGAGGCAGCTCCCTTGGCGGGAACCACATCGAAGGCTGTTATTAAATTTATCTTATCTAATATATGCTGCAGATTTGGGGTCCCCCAAAAGATTACTACAGACAATGGGCCACAGTTTGATAACAAAGATATAGAGAATTTATGTGCTTCTAGAGGTATTCATCATTGTTTTTCTTCTCCTTTCCATCCACAAGAAAACGTCCAGGTTGAAGTTTCAAATAGGACCATTTTGCATGGATTAAAAAATAATTTATAAGGTGCTGTGGGGTATTGGCCAAGCTATTTGCAAGAAGTATTGTGGGCCTACCGAACTACTCCTCGGGATGCTACCCAAGAGTCTCCTTTTGGCTTGGTGTATGGGATGGATCCAATTACCCTCATAGAAGCTACCTTACCATCATACAGAGTACACAACTATTCCGAACAAGCTAATGAGATATTAATTAGGAATCAGTTGGACTTAATAGAAGAAAGAAGGGTTAAAGCACACTAAAGAACAACTCACTACCAAGGTTTGATGAGGATAAGATTTTATTCCAATGTCAAAAGAAGAGATTTTCAACCAGGAGATAAGGTGTTAAGAAGCGTTTTCTTACATACCAAGGAGAAGCAGTTCGGTAAGTTGTCTCCGAACTGGGAAGGCCCTTATGAGGTCTGTGAAAAGCTCAAACCTGGGATGTATAGGCTTCAAAATAAAGAAGGGAGAGTTTTGAAGCACCCATGGAATATTGAGCATCTCAAGTTATATTTGGAGTAAAGTTTTTGTGTAAATGTTTGCTTGTTAAATACTAATGTAAATATCATGGGGCATACTCTTTCCTATCCTGGTGGCACAGGGATGTTTTAATGAGGTGTCCGAACTTTTCTTCAATAATATATAATTTCTTCTTCCAAAATTCAAAGTGATTTTACTACAATTCAATTCAATTATAAATCACTTGTTCAATACTTTGGATCCTTAGTGGATCAGATAAACTTGATGGTTAGTTCTGACTATTAAATACATGCCATTGGAGATATTAAACACTTTCACTTCAATACGTCTGAAATGCTAGGGCTACTTAAACATTAGCCATGGAACATTTAAGGAAAACTATCAAACAAAAAGAAAGCTTGATAAATTAAACCGATTCGGACTTAAACCGAACAAAAGTACAAAACATGCCTTGGCCACCCAAGGACTTTAGTTGTTCGAAGGAACTATTCGGATTCAACCGAACAGTATCCAAGGACTTTGATTGTTCACAAAACAAAAAATGATATATGATAAAACCTTAGGGCTTGTTCGCTTTGGAAGTTCCTTCACCACCACCACCTTTTTTGGGACTTTTGAGTTCAACACTTGAACTCTCACCCGTACCTTCTTCATCATCAGTGGAGTCAAATTCACTAGAGTAACAATACTTGTCCCTATCGGTCATTGTATGAAATGGGATGTCCTCGTACTCCATATACTTCCATAAGGGACCAAGGGTCCTCTTAAGGAAGGTCTCGTGGAAAATAGTACCATGTCAGACTTAATCCCATCTTTTCTTTTCTAAGGAGTCTATTACTACGTTGGCGTACTCCTCAATACCCGCCTTGATAGCTTGATCTTGCTGACTCTTCAGGGCCTCCTTTTCCTTAGTCATCTCCGAAATGGTGCTTTCCAACTCAGTATTTTCGTTGGTTATTGTTTGAATAACACCATCCTTAGTCTTCAACTCCTCCTTCAACGCTGTGAGGGTTTTATGAAGTCTTTAAGTCAGAGTAATGGGTTTGGAGCTCAGTTTTGGCTGCTTTAGATGCGGCTAGCTTGGTTTCCAAATCCTCCTTCTCCTTCTTCAGTGCCTCTATACTTTGCTGAGCACTTATGAGACTGCTTGATAGATGTTGTTTGTCAAAAGTGAGAGAGTTGATAAGGTTGGTCTGATTTTTCACGTGCCTCTCCAGATGAAGTACTGGCCGGATATAAACGAGGAGGGCGTGGGTTAAGGCATCTTGTTCTCGGGATATGGAGAATTATTTCCCATTATAGGTCACTATGTTGGAGGAACTGGAAGGACGATAATGACCTACAAAATCATCCTTCTCAAAATCGTTAAAATACAAACCAATGTCTTGAAGGGCACTGAGGTCCACTTCATCGTTCCCTCCACCAGCAATCTCTCAGGAGTAAAGGTCTGTTGGGATCTCCTCTTGTAGAGTAGGGTCGGCAGGAGCTGGTGGTGGTTGGATTTCCGAAGGGCGAAGGATTATTTCTTCCTCCAAGGTGACCTTCTTCCTTTTGGCAGCTTTTTCATCGCTGCTGGCCCTGTGCTTCCTGTCCTTTTTAGGAGGCTTTGGTGGGTTCTTTCACCCTCCAGGTTCCCTCACTGTTTCAACCTCCACTTCTTTTAGCAGAGCCACATCAATGCCCCTCTGGTTCCCCGAACCAGTCCCTTCTGTAGCTGTTTGAGCCAGCTCTGGTGTAGCCTTCCTCTTTTTGTTCTTTATTTTGATGGGAGCCTTATCCCTGGAAGGTAAGAACAAGTTGGCTTCTTTGGCTTCTGTCCTTCTTAGAATCACATCAACAGGAGGAGGAGTGGTAAACTCTTCCCATGAAAGGTCTCTCTGGCCTGTGGTGTTCCATAGATGAGACCTAATAAAATTACCCTATATATAGAAATTGTGGAAAACATTCCCCAAGTGTTACGAAGCCCATGCATTGTGCTTTGCACAATTCTTCTGCCCTTCTTCCAAATGGCTGGTGAAATCCTTCGGTAGAACTAAAGAGAAGTAACGAATTAGTCAGAATAAGAAAACTTGTAGTTTAAGAAGTAAAAAAAAAAAAAGAAACTTACCAGTGCTTTTCCACCTACTAGTCAATAAGCTAGGGTTGGTATTGGATTTTATCTTCCTACCAGTTTCCCATGTTCCACTAACAAATAGGAACTGTGTCCTCTAAGGCTTTTTGGACTCTAACAGGTCGTCCAAAACCTTAAAGTTATTCCTCATGTTGTAGTGGTAAAATGGAATCTGATGGTTCTTGCACAAGCTTGTTACAGCAGCAAACTGCTCCATCGGAAGAGGGATCATTGACAATCTGGATGCCATAATGTAGGAAAGAAGTGTGTACCAGGAATTGGGGCTTAACTGGCTGGGACAAAGTCTGACTAAATGGAATTACTTAACAATCTCTGGGTCTAGAGGAAACCAGAGT
This sequence comes from Limnanthes douglasii subsp. nivea, assembly GCA_036936605.1. NCBI lineage: Eukaryota > Viridiplantae > Streptophyta > Magnoliopsida > Brassicales > Limnanthaceae > Limnanthes > Limnanthes douglasii. Next base: position 216,680,678 of record JAUPFV010000004.1, read on the forward strand.
CCCTAGTTTAGCACTGCGGTGTATACTACCACCTCATTCAATTTGCAGTCCATGGGGGTCTCCAAAGTAATCGGTATCCTTACCTTTACAGATTCCGGAATCCTCCATTTGGTTCGAATTCGTCCCAACTCAGCAGTATGGGTGTAGACATAGTTGATGTTTGGAAAAGAAGCAAGTATTTGACATTGACATGTTTAAAGCAAGGGCTTACCTTACCCTCTAGGAACTCTGGAAGCGAGTTCGGATGAGTCATACAAACTTTTACTTTACTCTTACCTTTCTTATCAGAAGCAGCATCTCCCTTTTGACTTGATGCCTTTGTCTCAAAATGGGCCTCTTTGATGCTGTCTTTTATAATCTCTTCCATCATTGTGGAAGGTTTGTCAGTTTTCTTTAAGGAAGGCTGTTCAGTTTCCTTTATTGAAAGCTATTTGGGTGGTTGAACGTTTTTTGCCTCTGAGAGCCTAATGACTGGTAGAGGTTGTGATCCGGAGGGCTTGGCCTGCGAACCTACTTTAGCTATCTCCGATCAGGAGGGTTTTAATATTGATGGTGTGGACTGGGTTTTGGTTTGGCGAGTTGTCCGGCGAGGGGTTATCTTCTTCGGTGACTTTTCTGTGTTAGAGCCCATTGCTATAAATGGCGAGGGTTTTCTGATGTTTGAAACGACTTTTTCCTTAGAAACAGGATGTTGAGACTCTTGTACATAAGAACTAGAAGGAATGGGTGAAAGGTTTGGTTTAAATGAAAGCGGTTTGAGTCTAGGGTTTTTGGAGGAAGATGACCCTTGATCGGCATCCTGATTTAGTTGACTTATTTTCTCTCCTAGAGAAATAGGGAGACCGGTGGCGATAAGGTTTTCTCTCTCTACATTCCTTGCTCTCTCTAACTGTAATAAATTCAACCAACCACCTTTAACTAAAGCGTTTCTGGCTGTGAACATATAATCTCTCAAGAACAATTTGAAGATAAAGATGAATTTCTCTCTAAGAAATCTTTGAGTGTAGAATACAATGGAATAGTAAAACATTATATGTATATAACACTAAAAAGCAGCAGTTACCAAGGAGAAGTTGAAAGGGTTTTTTTACAATGATTAAGGGTTGCGCAAACGTGTAAAATATCAAAACCTAGGTAACTTTCTAGACCTAGTGGGTGCGGCGATCTTGGAAAAATAACGGCTGGTAGGTCAAACCAAATACTGACACGTGTCCCACGATTCAAGAGAAAACTCTTAGAATTCTGGGAAGAAAAACCAGTCCTCATAAAATTTGAATTGGATTGGTGTTGAAAATAAGCTTCTCAGTCTGGACAACGCAAGCAGATCAGACGAAATTTATATTGACTTGGTAGATTTTTTAACCCTTCCAAATATACTTTGTAAGGCTTAGAAAAATGGACTACTGATGAGTTCAGATATTACAGTCACAGCCTACCATTTAATCCGGACAGGGGTAATTCGGACCATATCACTCCACTATAAATCCAAACAGGACAAATGTGAACACCTTTTGACTAAGCTATTTTCTAATTCAATTAAAAACTAATGTGTCCTTAAACTCGACCTGGTTTCACAACTTGAGCCGGTAAGCCCATGGTTCATTAATTAAAAGTATAAATACCCCAACCACTCTTATTAATGCGCATGATCAACAATTAATACAAGCAGGCTGCTTAATTATCTCACTACTCGTCACACTAAACACAAAATACCCCAAACTTACTATAACACTTTACAAAAATACCCTCAGCCCAAAATAAACTAAACCAAAGTTGAGGTATAAAATCTATTTAAGGGATCTAAAGAAGAACTTGGAGGTATCAGCCAAGAAATGGCCAAATTATCTACAAGAAGTAATGTGGGCCTACCGAACCACTCCCCACACAGCTCAAGAGTCTCCATTTGCTTTAGTTTATGGAATTGATGTAATTACACCCATTGAAGCTACTCTTCCTTCTTTCAAAGTTCAAAATTATCCTGAATAGAATAATGAGGTTGAAGTAAGGGCTCAGTTGGATTTGATTGAGGAAAGAAGAATACAATCTCATTTGAAAACCATTCATTACCAAGGCATGATAAGAAACATGTATGCATCCAAAGTTAAAAGAAGAGAATTTCAAGTGGGAGATAAAGTTTCAAGAAAAGTATTTTTACATACTAAAGAAAGGAAGTTTGGAAAACTGGCTCTGAACCGGGAAGAACCATACACAGTGTATGAAACGATCAAGCAAGGAACATATAAGCTCCTGGACCAAGAAGGAATTGTTTTGAAGCACAATGGAATGTTGATAATCTAAGGTTATATTTAGAATATGTTGAGGCTCATATTGTAAATATTTACTTTGTTTCAATTTTAATGTAAATATTAGGGGACATACTCTTTCATACCCTAGTGGCACGGGGAAGTTTTAATGAGGTGTCTGAATCACAATTAATCTATCACATTTTGCATTTTGAAAGTGTTTTTGCTATAAATTCTTATATACTTTGAATAAATTACCTTCAAATTGGCTCGGTTGGGTTAAATTTCATTGCCTTCGAATGTATTACCTTCGAATGGATTGGTTGGGTTAAATTTTGTTGCCTTCCAATGGATTACCTTTGAATGGCTTAGTTGGACTAAATTTTATTACCTTTTATTGACTACCTTCGAATGATTTAGTTGGGCTAAATTTTATTTCATTAAAATGGATTACGCTCGAATGGCTTGGTTGGGTTAAATGTTTTTGCCTTCGAATGGATTGGTTGAACTAAATTGTTACTACCTCCGAACAAATTAACTTTGAGTAGATCATTTATTCTAAGTTTTAGTCATCTTTAAATAAAACATACTTAATTAGGGTCGGATATGAATGTAAGTGAAAACATATTGGAATATGGAATAAATAAGAATAAAGATAATGTAAAGTACCTTGCGTGATCCAAAAGTTACATAAAACTCGAAATTGAGTTATAAAATTCCTTTGGCAAGACAAAGGTCTTACACAAAATTATTTGATCTAATCCCAAAAAAATGCCTTGTGTATATAAGGGACTTCACTTCAAAAACTTGTTTTGTAAAACCCATATCTAAAAATGTAAACCTTAAGGCTCGGTCTCATCGATTTTCCTTATTCTTTCTTTTCTGGATTCTCACTATCAGAATCCTGTTCATCAGACTCATATTATTCCGACTCATCAGAAATATTAAACTTATCACCTAAAACGAGGTTCCGATAAGGTATCTGATCAGCTGGTACACGTCTCCATAGATCCCTAAGAGGGAATTTGGGGAACTTATTATGTAATAACATCACCATATTTGATTTAATTAACTCATCCCTCTCTTGCAGAGACTCCAACAATTTGTCAGCATATGCATCCGCATCATCACCTCTTGAGAAATATTTTCCTTGAAAGAAGAAATTTCATCTTCGTTCTATTTAAGGAGGTCATCAAGCTTTTTCTTCTCTGCGGACAAGTGTTGAATGCTAGACTTGACCTTAGTTTCCTTAGCTTGTAAGGAAGTAATTTCCTTGGAGATGGATGACTCTAAATCTTTGTAGTCAGATTACAGTTTATCACAGTTGAATTTTGTTTCAACCAGCTCCTCTATGATGGTTTTGATTTCCTTACTTAGACTTTTTTACCTTTTTCTACTTCAACAAAAGTCTTTATCCTTTGATTTTCACCTCGAAGAGAACATATGTCCTTGAATTTCTCCCTCACTTGCCTCTTTAAATCAATAATTGTCCTTATGTAGCTCAAAACAACATATCATAGTTCGTTATTCTTCTTAGACACTTTAAAAGAGACTTCATCATATGTTACACCATTCACATGACTAGTAGATTCAAGGAAAGTTTGTTCGAAGTCTTCAAAGTTGAAGTTCCCTATGTCATCCATTTGGTCATCACCTCCAACAATTGGTCTTCGTCTGTGGGAAGTAGTAGGGAAGGAAGAATGATAGAAGCATATGTTTGAGGAGGAACCTCGATGGGAGTGATTGAAGGGAGAACTTCGGGTCAAAGAATGATACCCGAACCAACTAAATTTTTCTTCTTCTCCACTTCTCCCTTGCCACTACCCTCCTTATTACTCTTTTGACCTTTTTTATTCTTAGCCGTCGGAGAGTTTGATAGCGTCTTAGTCTCTCCAACAATGACTGCAATAATTTCGAACCGAGCTGCATCGATTTTATCAAGTGGCCCTATACTCTCTAGTTCGGGAATAACTTGAGACCAACCATCCTTCTTCTTCTTCTTTTTTCTTGTCACAATGACTTGGAGCCCTATTCCAAGATGATAGATAAAAATTATTTCCATGAAAGTTCACAAATTATATTTGTTCTCCATAGCTGGGTTCTCACCAAATTTCTCGCAACAAAGGAGTTGTGAAACTCAGTTGACCACTTCTCATTGGCCCATTGATTCAAATTTTCAAAAGTTGATTTCTTATCTTCCAAATATTGTGCAAAGGGCTTCGGGAAAACTATAAAGAAAATATGAAGTGAGAAATAATAACATTAAATGTGAAAACGAAAGACATCTTTAAAATGCTTACCTAAGCTTTTCCAGTAACTTGTGAGCATACTCAGATTTTCTTTAGAAGTAATCTTTCTATCGTTCTCCCAAGCACCACTGACTAAAAGGAATTGAGTCCTCCAAGTCTTGTCTTCTTCTAGAAGATCAACCAACTTATAGTCATTCCCCATATTAAAATAATAAAAAGGTAACTAGACTAAACTTGTGACCTTTGGAAATAACTATTTTGAATATATCATTTGGAAGGGGTTTAGAAATTATTTAACATATCATCTCTCTCGAAGTACTTTTAAAAGAGCTAAGGGGGCTAGATGATAGGGTCGATTTATATTGGAGGATAAAACGGTAAAAAGGATCGAAAATTTCTTAGAAGGGAAATTTAGACCTGAAAATAAATCATGATGAGTAAGAAGTATGCATATTGACTCAACTAAGTACCTAGTTCACTTACTTTTGGGCTTGGGGGCTCACAAGGATGACCCAAATGTATAACCCGATCTGGAATGGCCCATGGATCCAAAATAGGCTATAAATAGTTCGACAAACAACATAAAATGGGTTGGAATATTCTCTCTCTACACATTAAATGTAAGAACCTCTATTTTCTCTCTACACTCTATTTAAAATTTAATGTTAAGTTCAAACACTTACCAAAAATACCCTTAGATCAAGTTTTACCATCACCAATTGGTAAACGTTAAAACTTGAAATCTTTGAAAATAAAAGCTTCTCATAGACGATACCAAATTTGATAAAGGATATTTACTCTCAAATAAGATGCCAAAATATGATTAAGAACCGAGAAATAAATTATTCTAATTTATAAATGTTTCCTAATTTGAATGTGATCAATTATGAAAACTTTGGTCTCTATTTATAAATTTTACAATGAATATTCTACCAATTGAAAATTTTCACGTGTCATCCTAATATAAATTCCTAACAAACATAATTGGTAAATTATTAAATGATGATAGGTAAATTATTAAACATAATTGGTAAATTTATAAAGTTTACAACCCACGTGTCTTGTGTGTTCTGCCTCATCTTACATTTTTTTTATTACATGTATCTTACTCTTTCATTAGGCCCTAATTTGTTATCACCTCGTCATTATAAGGATATATACTATATATATGAGTTAACTTTATCAGCCATTACCTATTTCAGATTTGTATAGTTTCAAAGTCTTCGATCTTAAATTTATAATTTCCCTTCATCCTCGGCTAGGGAAGGAACCCATAGGACGGTTCCACGGGCTCTTGTTACTAATTTTCTCTGATTTGAACTTGTCACAGCGAACTAAATTGTATTTACCACTTACAATAGACGATAGGTGTTTAAGGAAGACCTCCCAATTAGTGCAAGTTGATATAAAAGGATTGAAGAAACAAATAAATGATTAAGTATTATCTCTAATTCTCAAATAACCCACATGAAGGCTCTTAAAAGCAGAGTTTCTCCTAAGGTGGAAGGGGTATCACTAACAATTAAGTTTTAATTATGTCTTTCTTTAAGAGGAAATTTTGCAAGCCAATCCACTGTAAGGTTTTACTCTCAAAGAATGAGTATAAAGGATAATGAATGGGTAATAAGCATGCGACAACAATAAATAATTGGGGATAAGAACCGGGTCTGGCCATAAGCTAAGAAGTCAAATAGGATTTTAGAATATATATATATATATATATATATATATATATATATATATATATATATATATATATAAAATCATAGCCAAGATTTTAGACATTGATAAAACCTCAAATAGGGCTCACCAGAGGCTAACATGGAGCCATTGAAGATTCTGATTAAGAAACCACCACTAGCCTCACCATTATAAGTAGAGGCAACATCAGAGTTGAGCTTGATACAATTAAATGTAGGAGGGTTCCCTTTCATATAAAGAACAATCCTAATATTAGCAATATGATTAAAGTAGTTAAGATGCTTATCAATTTTGTAATCTTTCCCCTAGATTTTCTTAGTTAATAGATTGGAAAAATCAAGTCTGAAAATCATATTATTAATCTTATTAATGATTTCATAAGAGGATATAGTAATGCTCTGATATTTGGCTTTGTTTCTTGAGTTTCAAATATTCCAAACAATGAGAGAAGGGATAATTTTTCTGATCTGAGATTGCTTGTTAGTATAATTGAACCATATACTAATTATATAGGATATAATCATGTGTTATTCAATATAAAGGCCAACTTGACTTGAGAAAATTTCCAAACTTTAAAGATAGTTTTACAGTTAAGACTAATATGGTTAATGGTTTCATTGCTGTTACAAAACTAACATTTTGACACAAGAGTAAAAATTAATTTGTTGGATAATGGAGTCAACAACAATAAGATTGTTGAGAATTCTCCAAAGAGTGAAAGAACACTTTTTGGAGAAACTAAATTCCAAATTTTCTTTTGATAGAAATGAGAGAGTTTTTGGATCTAATTTTGTTAAAAGTTTCTTTGAAATTAAAGTTTCCAGATTTTGATATATCCCATCTAATGGTATCAAGGTTCTCATCATGAAAAGTAAATTTTGTAAGAATAACAATATAAGTAGAAGTAGCATTATCCATAAGCTTCTTAATATTCCAATAAGTATTCTACCAAGAAAACCTAACCTTGGTACTTGAGTACCAAATGTTATCTTCATTAGGGTTTTAAATGATGAGAGGATGGTGTCACACCATCTCTCAAGCCAAAAATCACCGTTGACGTTACCAATTTGCCAATATATGTGAAGCTCAGCTATGTGTCTAATAAAGATAAGTCTTTTCCAAGTGTTAGACTTTTTAGTTCCTTTATTAACCTGTAAGGGGTGGTGATTATGAAATTATATTGAGTGCATAACCTTAACCCAAAGGGTTTGATTACTTCTGAAAGTAAACCAATGCTTACTAGAGTAGGTATTTTGAATATCAATGAGGTTTCTGAAATTTAAACCAGATTCATCATAAGGATAGTAGAGATTGATCCACTTAAACAAAATTAAACCAATGTCATAATTATTTGCACCTCATAAGAATTTGTTTAAAAGCATATAGATTATACTAATGATGGATTTGGAAAGATAGTAAGTATGAATGTGATAAGAAAGGATTGACATTAAGACGAATTATATTAATGTAACTCTGCCACCAAATGAGAGGTTCTTACAGTTCCACTTGATAATTTTTATATTAATTTTGTTGATAATACTTTCAAATAAACATATTTTATTACTAGGGTGAATGATAATCCCTATATAATTAAATGAGAGGTTTGAAATTTTAAAACCAATGATGTTTTTTATAGCTTTAAGAGCAGTGCAGTCTCTATGATTAGAAGATCTGATTTTGGATTTGTTCTTATTAATGATACGACCAGAGATCAGGTGCTAATTAGTAAGAAGATTCTAAAGATCCTTGATGTTATCAATATAACAATTTGAGAAAACTATGATATCATCAACATCCGCTAAACATAGAATTGGGATATTAGTTCTAGATTGATAGTATAAAGGTTGATTATTAGTGAAAATGTTCTTGATACTTGTGAGTTGAATATTTGGATTGCCTAAGTAAATTGAGAGAAGTGGGAATGTAGAGAGAGAAATAGGTTCTAGAGAGCGAAAGTCAAATTATAAAAGTGATCTATCTCAAAATGTGAGCCCCTTTATTAGATCAGCCTTGGACTTTATATAAAGGCGCAAAGACTTAAATCCAACTGAAACAGTTACGAAAATAGGATAATTACATGCTAGTCCATGTCTAAAATACAAAGTTCTAATTTCCTTCTCTAATTTTATAATCTATCATAACAAATTCTATTCTTTACATTTCAGTCCTCAAAGTTCTATTTCCTTATCAGTAGCCTTCTTAGTTCTCATGTAAGTAAATGAATCAGAATTAATACCCTCGAACATCTTTAGAGGTGAAGAAAATCCCCTTATCCATAATCCAAACTGCTTCAAATATGATGTTATATCATAATTTATGTTAAATGCATCGAATGTTTTAATAGGAAACAACTTGCTTGTATTATAGTTCGAAGCTGAAGCGAGATATATATAACAACACTCTAGATGCCAAGCATATCTTTTAGGAAATGATGATACCATAGCTACTAGGTCTGCCACTAGACCGATAGCGTGACAAATTTTAAATCCTCACTTACGCAACCGCTTCAAATTCTATCCAATCACCTTCCACCTCTTCTACTTTATGATACTTCTTTTCTCTACTTATAAATAACTTTGTGAACCATTGTTTGATCCATAAACAAAATTTCTTAAGAGAGAACCTGCAGAAACTTAAAATTTCTTTGCTACCTTTAACGGCTTCTTTAATCTACAGGCTACCTTTACCGGATACTCAACTTTTTTGTTCAATCTTCAACTAGTTTATAAGAAAGCATTCAAAGACTAGAAAATCCAAAGCCATAATTCTAAAAAAAACCCAAATCTCCAAAATCAGACAACTAAGTCTTCGGATCTTACGACTACTTCTATATTAGTGAAAGAGTAGATGAATAAATAACAGTTGGGCTTATAAGTAATGTTTCTCTTGGTTTGTCTTCAAAGACAATATACTACGATAATTTCAATCCTAAAAAATATCATGCCTTTTCACCTTCTCCTCTTATAGAAGAAAGTCAATCATTAAAAACTTGAACACCAAAAACACCTTGAATCTCACCCTCTTATACTGGATCAACATCTTGAATCAGTCGTGAGGTGAGAAAATCTTCTTCAAAGGAATTCGAAGAGACTCCTTCCTCAACCAATCCCCCAAAAACTCACCCTTCTCAAACTCCAAGAAGAAAAACTTTCATAGCAATAATGATGATGCCAATGTCACCTCGAATATTAATATTGCTTCGAACCCATCAACCACTTCTCCTTCTTTAGGGAGATTTTTGAAACAACAACAATGTCTCAACAAAATCCCTCAAATGATCCTCCTCAACTGGTGGACGAGGAATCCGAAGAAGAAATTGATTATGAAGCTACACAGTCAAATAATACAGCTGAAACAGAGGAAGAGGCTTCGAAAAAATAATAAAATGCTTAAAAAATAAAAGCTCGTAAAACGAGAAAAAAAGAAGGTTCATATCACAATATCCAACGAGTTGCGTGCATCAGCGAGTGATAACTTAAGGCCTCTTGAAGTGCATTACATATTGGCTTTGAAAGTTTTTTCTTATACATATTACAAGGAGATCCAAACAGGTGACCTAAAGAAGCAATATGGAATAAGAGACAATATTATACTTCGTCTTCCCAAAGAAGGGGAAACGCTTTTGGATTGCAGAAATTTTTAATTTAGTGGTCTACCCAGAGATCATCAACTGGGGTCTTTAATTTCCACCGGACCTCATGATAGTTGAGTACTTCGAACTTTTGGATCTATGTCCAACCCAAGTGACACCAAATCAATGGTTCACTTTGCTTTATGTGATCATGGCTTCTCGCCTCTAAAAAATTCCACTTTGCATCGAGGATTTCATTTCCTTGACTAAACTATCGAAGGGACCAATGCTTCCATTTTATTATCTTACCCTGGATGATGAATTAAAGATCATCGATGACTTGCTGGAGGCACACAAACTTCGGAAACAATTGTTTTTATTCATCTCAGGAGCTTGGGAGAACGATAAATATATATCCAAAGCCAACCCGTCTAAATTGAACCTCATCTGGAGGAGTAATCGTAAGGTATTCAATTTCAATTCCTTGATTTATATTTTCAACTGATATTCTCCTTATTTCTTATAAAATTTTATGCTCTGTACAAAAATTTCAAGGCGCTACGCACTTCGTTGAGAGAAATAAAAAATACTTTTATCAAGCTTGTTGCTTGGGCTGAAAAATAATTGAACAATTCTTTCCACACAGCTTTGCAACCTATCAACTTTCCCAACAACCATATGTTTCCAATCAAGTTTAGAGCTCTCCCTCCTGAGAATCTGATGGAGCAACCTAAACCCTTACACACTGTCAGAAGGTTAGTACATCATGATTGCAAAGTATTTTTACCAATACTAAACAGATCGGATAACTACCATCCCTAGAAGAAGAAAGCAAAAAACAATAAAAAGACAGTTACACATCTGGTGCTAGCCCTTCACTAGATCCGATGCCAAAAAGTTTGAAGAGAAAAGCAATAGAAAGTAACCTCCCCACCATCGAAGAAGGATTCATAGGCGAGCCTTCTTCGAAAAATAAAAAAATAGTTGTCTCGTCAAAAAAGAAAGGCACAGCTGAAACGACCCCTCAAAAGAAAGGGAAAAAGAAAGTTGTAAAAATCGTAAAAAGGGTGTTGTCCGATGGTGAAGACATTGTGGTAGTGGACAATCAACCAGGTCATCAAAAATAAAATGAGTCAAGTGTCGAAGATGTTGACACTCAACAAAGGGAAATTAATTTAGAGAATGATCGAGGCGATGGCCACTTCGATCCTACCAGCTTTATCAACTTTAATGAATCTCATGAACTTATTGGAGATGAAGATCCAATCATTCAGAAAATTCAAGATCCATTGCATTATCTTGGAAAATGACCTGCACCTGCCAGTTCCCAAGCCACATTGCCTGAAGTTTATGTTCCTACAACTTCTCTGGCTCTCATACCTTGACCTAACCCAATGATCTTCTCTCCTGAAGATCCATTCGAAGAGGTTTTAGCTACTCTTTAACCTTTTGCTGATCTCGATGATGTAGCGTAGAAACTAACTCAAGAAATCGAAGATTCACAAAGTCAGTTAAAATTTATAGAAAAAGAGATGGTTTGTCATAAGAAAGTTGTTGTTGCTAAAAAACGTATGAGAAACATCTTTGGTGGCCTCGTGGAAGAGAATATCCATGGATTTTAAATGGCCAGATTTGAGTATCTCAAAAGACTCATTCATCTCAAGAAGCACCGCAGAGAAGCACATCGAAAAGAAAAATAAGATCTCAATACTTCTCATCTGAACAAAATAGATCAACTCAAGACTAAGCATTTTGAAGAGTTACATGCAGAGAAGAAGAAATTTGATTAATTTGAAGTTTCCCTCAACAAAATGCAAGTAGATAAGTAAAATTTAACACATGACATGACTGTTCTCAAAGCCCAATTCGATGAGGAAAGCGACTTATTTTTGCCGTTGTTGAGGATAAATATGCGAAAGATATGGTAGCAGTTATTAAAAACGACGAAGAGCAAAGCATCACCACCCTTATTCATGAGATTCATGCTACATACCCTAAAGTTAAATTTTCTAGCTTTTGGGAACAAATTCCCATCGAACGGAGTCCTAACAAGGCTTTTGATCCTGTTCCTAGCTCTTCATCCAAAGAGGAAGAGTCAGGAGAAAATTTTGAAGAAAGCTCCGAAGACGAGTGATTCTACTATCTTTTTGTTGTGCCTATTATTCAATCGTTGTAATATTTTGTTTTTAATATATGTTTTTTCACTTGGGATCTAAAAAATTACTATGTTCTCATTGAATCAAATCGAATGAGAAAAGGGCTTTGTTTATCCTTTTATTTTCTTAAGTCATATTTACCTTTGACTATAATTTTTATATTACTTAGTCGAAGTGAAAATACAAAATGATATTTTGAATAACATTATACATAGCACTTCGAATATGATTGTGCATTTAGAGAACGTATCACTTCGAATATATTAGTGTGTTTAGAGAACGTAGCACTTCAAATATAATAATGCGTTTAGAGAACATAGCACTTTGAATATAATAGTGTGTTTATAGAACGTAGCACTTCAAATATAATAGTGTGTTTAGAGAACGTAACATTAAAAATATGGTTACTTCTTTGAAAAGTGTAATCAACACTCTAGAATATACTACTCTTAGTCAAGCTCAAAGATGATCAGTTACCTAAATAGTTTAAACAAGTATTTGTAAACAACCATTGGCCAAAAAATGCATTTTATTGATAGATTTGAATACGCACATAGCACCTTGTTAAAACATCCATGGTCGAACAAGGTAGGAAATAGTGTGCTAATTAATCAAAGAATTCAATTTCAAAATACACCATAGTCACTCCCAATACAATTTTAGATGTTGTATATTCCAGGGATGCTGAAGCATCTTCTCCTGATTACCACAAAGGCGATAAGAGCCTGACTTTATCTTCTCAACAACCATATAAGGTGCTTTTCCAATTCAGGGCATCTTACTGAGGCTCTTTTCCTTAGTATGGAGGAATAACTTTCTTAACACTTTATCACCCACCTTGAACTCCCTCCTTTTCACCCTCGAATTATATCTACTCCTCATAAGAGTTTGATAATGAATTATGTTAAGGTGAGCTCAAACTCTTTTTTATTCAACCAAATTCAAACTTGCTCTTTTAGCTTCATCATTTAGGTCTTTGGCGTATTAAGCTACTAATCTAAAAGAAGACAATGTATATTCTACAGGACTAACAACATCCATTCCATAAGACAAGGAAAACAAGTTTCTTTAGTAGCTTCCCTGGGGGTTGTTCGATAATCCCATATCACCTCATGCAAATGATTAGGCCATTTTCCTGCAGCTCCTTTCAATTTATTTTTCAAACCTTTCAAAATAGGTATGTTCCTCACCTTTACTTGTCCATTTACTTGGGGATAAAAGGGTGTGGAAAAACATTGCTTTACCCCCTTCAAAGAACAAAACGAATCCATTTATTTATTATTAAATTGAGAATAGAACAAAATATTGTTAGTACTCCATGTTTACCACTTGTATCAACATAGTACCTTTCGTTCACTTCTGCATAAAACTCATCCCCTTTATTTTAAAAATTTGCACGATTAGTCCTTCCGCATATTTTGGGGGACCAAAAGTGATACAAAACTTGGGATTTAGGGAACAAAAGTGATACAAAACATAGAATTTAAGTGCCACATATTAGTTTTTAAATGGTTTATATGTATATTTTCAAAATTTTAAAACGAAGGGGATGAGTTTTATGCAGAAGTGAACGAAAGGGACTATGTTGATACAAGTGGTAAACATGGAGGACTAACAGTGCCTTTTACCCCCAAAATGACAACAAATAGTGTTTACAATAAACTTAATCACATTTTTCATTTTTGTTCTAGACAATCGTTCAGCTTCTGCCAACTTCATAAAATAATCCACTGCAAAAATTATCATTTTCCGTCCTCCAGAGGCCACCGGAAAAGGGCCCACCAAATCAATTCCCCATATATCAAATGGAATGGCTCAGTAATGGATATAAGTGGAACTACTGGTTTATGAATAGCATTAGTAAACCTTTGATAAGTATCACAGTTTCGAACCAAATTCTTGTTATCGTTCATAATCGAAGGCTATTAAAACCCTGCCAACAAAACTCGACCAGTCAATGCATTGAACCCACAATGCGCTGAACCTTCTCCATCGTATAATTCTGAAAAACGTTTATGTGATTCTTGTTATCTCAAACATCACAATAAGGGATAACTTAATGCGTTCTTATACAAAATCCCATCTAACACTATATAACGAAATGCTTTGCCTCGCAATTTCTTGGCTAGTTTCACATTTTCAGGCAACTCTCCTCGATGCAAAAACTGTGTCTAGAGTGACGAATACCTCCTCAATATGTTCGCATTGCTCTGAATGAGTTAAATTTTATGGGTTCTTTTGTAATAAAATCAAGAATATTCTTCTTTGTATGCTATATTTTCCAAAGAATCACCAAATATATTATTCCATCGGGTTATATGCTGTACAACAACACGATCAAACAAAAGAGTTAGATTTCGAAGCTCTTGTAGATACAAAATTAAGTGGAATAGTTTCGCTTCGGAAACTCCACACATTTGATTTGCTACTAATTGAGAATCTGTCTCTAATCGTATGTATGTTGCACCACATATTTGTTCAAGCCTCAATCCAACTAATGTGGCTTCATAATCAGCTCTATTATTTAATGCATGAAAACCAAATTTAATAGATTGAAACATCGTTTCTCCAGATGGACCAATCAGTTAAACTCCACCGCTGCATCCTAAAACAATAGAACCTGCATCAGTTCAAACAATCCACAATGAACTGGCTATCAAAACATTCTTGCTATCATCTTTATCTGATCTGCTTGAATAAAACTCAACAAAAAAATCTGTCAAGGCTCGTTCTTTAATTGTCGTCTGAGGCGAAAAGGTGATGTGAAAATCTCCCAACTCAACTAACCACTTAGTCATTCTCCCTGAAATATCAGAGTGTTGTAAAATATTCTTCAATAGAAATAAAATTTAAACCTCAATGGTGTGAGCTTGAAAATAAGGACGTATTTTCATACCAGCCACCACCAATTCCAATTTTTCGAGCTTTAAATACTTCTTTTCTGCTGCCACCAAAATCTTACTGACATAGTACACCTACTCCGAAATTCTTGAATCTTCACTTATCAATACTGCACTTACTGCAAAATCAGATACCGCAATGTACAGAAAGAGTTGCTCTTGACTTCAAGGTTTGGATAATATTTTTGGTGATGACAACAAATCCTTTATACTTGAAAACGCCGCGTCACAATCCGTAGTGCATTCAAACTCTTTTGGTATTCGTAACACTTGAAAGAAAGGGAAACATTTGTCAGAAAATCGAATCTGGTAAGTGTTTCTAACCTTCCTATCAATATTTGCACTTATTTAATAGTTCAAAGATATTTTATGGATAATACAACTTTTAACTGCTCTGGGTCAGCTTCCATCCTTTTTTCACTGATAACGTAACACAAAACGTTCCCTAATAGAACCCCAAAGGCACACTTTTTTGGATTCAACTTTAGCCTTATTGCTCTTAAACTAAAAAATGTCTCTTCTAAATCTTCTAAGTGTGCATCGTTTGTTAAGATTTTAACCACCATATCATCCATATATACCTCAATGTTCTTTCCGATCTGACTAGAAAATGCCTTATTCATTAGTCTCTTGATCCTTTGAATTCTCTTGAATTTGATTATATCCTACAAAAGCATCTATAAAGGTCAATATTTTATTTACCGAAGTAGAATCAATCAACTGGTCTATTCGAGGAACAGGAAACGGGTATTTACGACAGACTCGATTCAAGTCTTTAAAATCAACGCACATTCTCCACTTTCCATTATTCTTCATGAACTTTACCAGTTTTGCCGTCCATAAATGATACTGTGACTCCCTTATATGTCCAACCTTTGCTAAACGGTCCACTTTGGAAACAATAGCCTCTGCTTTCTCAAAAGAAAATGCCCGCTTTTTTTTTTTGTATAGCAGGTTTCTCCTTTGGATTAATGGCTAGGCTATAGCAAATTTTTTTCGATTGGTACTCACATTACATCCTCTGTTTTCCAAACAAAAACATCCAAATTATGAGAGAAAAACTGTAATAGTTGTGGCCGTAAAATTAGGGTGAGTAATGTTTCTATTCGACGCCCTCTTCCATCAGGAAAATCATACTTCTCTATTTCTTCACTTACTGTCAGTGACCCTGAAGTTTTCCTCGGATCGTCAACCCCTTCTTCGAGGTCCGAGTTCAACCCCCCGACTGTTATTCATCCATTTTATGACCACTGCTAGATCATCGAATCCAAAAAACAGTGGCATAACATCCTCTGGAAACCTTTTGGTCACTTCAGACGACCCCCACTCGGTCTTCGACAACATACTTAAAAAATTGATGGAGTGTTGCCACAACACCATACATCCTTGATAACCAAGATCTTCCAAAAATGGAATTATAGCTTGTTGGCCAGTCTGCCAGCATAAAAAGTACCTGAACCTTCTGCTTGAAAGGTCCCGTCCCCAGACTCATCTTTTTCAAATTCCCCAATTCCTCGTGCAGTCACTCCGATAAAACTGATGATAGTACACTCTATTTGGGAAATTCGAGGAGGGTTGCGCATCCTATCATAAATTGTTTAAAAAAAGAACATTCTTAGAATTCCCAGTATCTATCAGCACGCGTTGAATTTCAACGCCATCAATCTCTGCTCCAATAACCATCACATCCTCATATGGCCCTGCAGTACCCCGTAAATCATCTTCATAAAAAATGATAAATAGAATGTCTCTCTTACCATACCGATGGGTAGACATATTTCTCTCTATCTGAGTAGCTAGACTCACTATGTGCCTTTTCCTTGAACTATCAGTGTTACCAATCATAGAATCGCCCCCAAAATTTCCAACGACTCAAAATACTCGCAAAGGCTTCAAACGTGCCCTTGCTTTACTGATTCTTCCACTGCCATTAATATTAACTGATCTAGATTTGCATCGAATTATTTTGATGCTACATCAAAATTATCAATCTTCGAATCCAAAATCATCAAACTTTCATCCCTTGAACTTAGACTTGTTGGTTGCGAAGTCGATGTGATATGATTTTTCGATGCACTGCTCTTCGCTTTCACATAAGTCAATGATTTCCCATTTTCAAATTAAGTTTGAACTTCATTTATCAATGCGATGTAATCCGTGGTATCATGTCCGATGTCATTGTGATACCTGCAAAACCTGTTGTTTCGCTTCTCATTAGGGCTTTTCGGAAATTCACACCCTTTAGCTTTGTCAAATATTGTAGCAAGAGTCTCAGTTAAATCTACATAATACACAGGCCTTATCCATTGATTGGGCTTTGGCCTAGGAAATTGGTACCCTAATGCTTGATTCGAGTATCCTCTAGTTCGAGGTGGTAGGTTGTTGTTCCTCGGACGTGCCTGTTGGGAAGAATTCAAAGATTGCCCTTGATTATTTGGCACCTGCCGAGAATTATTTTGCACAGTTCCAACTACTCCTCGAACCCTGGCCGATTCTTCCACCTTGATTTGATCCTCCATTTGAGCCATTAAAGCTCAAAAATTTAAAGCTCTTCGCTTTGTTGTTTTGTTAGCCAGATCCCATGGTAGTAATCCTTGTCGAAAGGCTGCCATTGCTACCAACTCCTCACAATTATATAAACTTGTTTTAGTCAAGACAAACCGTTTAATATAATCTTTAAACGTTTCTCCCACCACCTACTTGCATTGAATTATTGTATCTCTGTTTTCCCTTATTTCATTTCTTCCAACAAATTTCCTTCGAAAAGCAATGTAAAAGTCCCTGAAATTTAAAATTGACCCCCTCAGAATTTTATTATACTACTTCAAAGTTATTCTCTTAAATGTTTGAGAGAATGCCCGACACACCAGCTTTTCGTTATCCTCTATATAATTTTTGAACTGTTCGATGTGATCGTCCAGGTCTTGCATCTCATCGAATTTTTCAACCTTCGAAATATCAAACCACTTCGGAAGCGTGATAGATCTTATCTTAGTTGTCAATGGATAATTCTTCTAATCCACACCTTGAACGTATTGATCCTCTGTTCCCATCACAACATACAAATTTTGACCATCCACAATATTGTACTGGTTTGATGTATTTCCTTCACACCAATTTTCCTCCCTCAAGCATCGAGATACACTCTCCCTTTTAGTTTGTATTCTTTTTTAGATTTTCGAGGCTGATCCTTCTCTTTTTTTGAATATCCTTGATATATTTTTAAATCAGATTCAGGGCTTTCTATCTTTTCATCATTTGATGTGGCATACCTCTTTTCTCTTTTTTACGGTTCATAGAAGTATGACGCTCTCTAGGTGGTTCGAACTGCGCTTTTTTATGTTCACTTCTAATCTGGAAATCAGTATAATATCGATCAGAATGATTACCAACGTCATTTTGGTCGTTCACTTGTCTCACCTCGGATTTCAGCTTAGGTGACTAAATCTTATGCTCTCTCTGGTCGTATTTTTCGTTCAGAGCTGTTATTTTGTCCAAAAGTTGGTTCATTCGCAGCTCTATATCCGATTGAGTTTATGAATCGGGATATATTCTCTGTGTCTATTATCAGTCTTTTTCAAATTATTTGTCAGTGTTTAAACAGCTGATCGAACTAGCAGATCGTTTTCTGGATTCATCGTCAAACCTAAAATTATTTTTCAAGATTTGAAATGGAGAAAAGAGAAATTTTGAACTGGTAAACTAGGAACTAATCGATGATCAGGTCTTTTGGAGTCGCCAATTTGGTGAGTTGAATATCTGGATTGTCAAAGTAAATTGAGAGAAGTTAGAATGTAGAGAGATAATTAAATTTTAGAGAGAGAAAGTCAAATTACAAAAGTGATTATCTCAAAAAGTCAGCCCCTTTATTAGATCAGCCTTGTCCTTTATATAGAGGCGCAAAGACTTAACTAAAACTGAAACAGTTACGAAAATGGGATAATTACAAGCTAGTCCCTGACTAAAATACTATGTCCAATTTTCTGCTCTAATTTGATAATCTGCCATAAAAATTCTATTATTTACATTTCAGACATCGAAGTTCTATTTGCTTATCAGATACCCCAGTATAATACTCTTCTACAATAATGAAGAGGCTAGGAAACAAAGGGTCATCCCATCTAACACTATGGAAGACTTAAAAAATACTTTAGAAAAGACATTGATAATAATAGAAAACTGAGTATTTATAAGGCCAAACTTGATAAGGTTAATGAATTTATTGTTAAAACCAAAACTATCTAAAGTTTTAATTAAAACGTTTATGCAAAGTTTATCAAAAGCCTTATTCAAGTCCAATTTCAAAACAAGATTACCACCTCAGATCCTTTTGTTTAAATCAAGAATTAGCTCATGAATTATAATAATGTTTTCAGTTATATTTATGTTAGCCACAAAACCATCATAGTTTTCAGGGATAATTTTGAAAATAATAGAGATTAGTCTATTATTGATCAGCTTGAAAATGATTCTATTTAAAACATTACATAAATTAATTGGTCCGAAATCACTCCAAGTTCTTGGAGAGTCTTTCTTGGGGATCAAACAAAGGAGAGTAGCGTATACTTCCTTCGGAAAAACATTTTCATTGAATAAAGAAATTATAGTATTATGCAGATCTTAATGGTGTTCTAGCAAGTTAAGTAAAATTTTATGTTAAAACCATCAACTTCAGCCACTATATTGGGGCTAAGAGTCTTAATGGCCTCAAAAACCTATTTTTTAGATGGAGTAAATGTTAATTTTTTTTTGTCTTTGTATGTAATTAATTTGGGGATGAAGGTCTATAAATCAGAAAGATTGGTTTGAGATGTTTGAGAGTTTAAAATGCTTTTAAAATAATCAACAACAAGATTTTCTAATGACACTTGGTCTTCAATTCAAACATCATTGTTCCAAATGCCATTAATCCTGTTTCTGATTCTTCTTTTTAACAAAATTTTGAAAAAAGTAGTATTTTTATCCCTATTTTTGGTCCAAGAAGAGGTTGTTTTCTGTTCCCAAAAAGAGATTGATTTTTTCATTAATGGACTTAGTGTTTTCAAATAAGGTTTCAAAAAATATTACATCTTCCTCAAAATTTTGAATACTATCAATCCCAATTCTATTGTTTAATTCTTCGCTTTAATCTTTTTAACTGAGACAAGAAAATTTCAGAATGAGAACCACTTATATTAATGTTCCAGTTCTCCTCTACAATTTTTGAAAACTCTGGATGGAGAACCCACATATTTAATAATTAGAAACTAGACTTGGGTTTATTTAATTTGTTTGAAATGGATATCTACAACGGTGAGTGGTTTGAGCCCGTTTTGGCCAGCTGCTTCACCATTGTGACAACAAAATAATCACGCCAATGAGCATTATACATAAATCTTTCCAACCTTTTCCAGACACGGTTATGGGTCCAAATATATTTTGATCTTATAAAGCCATCATCTTCCAGCTCACAATGTAAAATAGTTTCATTAAAATCGTCAATGATATTATTACACAAAGATGAGCAAGAGAGTTGCTCATCAAGAGAGATAATAACATTAAAGTTACTTAACAGTAGTCATTTGTGGGTAGTGGTACACAACTCTTTGAAGGAGTTCCATAAATACAATTTTAAACTTCTAATACATTTAACGTAAATTACAAAAACTAAGAATTGCTTATTAATTGAATTCTGAGAAACTGCAAGATAGAAGATTTGCTCATTATCAACTAGGGGTAATCTGGAAGTCTTCCTTCCAGATTATCCAATTTTTGTTTAAATTAGCACGACCAGAATAAAAATGTATTAGAATTAAATCTGTTAATTATGGCAGATTCATTAATAGAGTTAAGCCATCGTTCCTCTTTCATTCGAGTTTATCGTCTTCAATGGATTCAGGAGATTAGATTCCGCCATTGTATTTTGCTTTTTATCGTCTTGAGCTAGGTTGCCTGGATCTACTTTTTCAAGATTTTGTTGTAGCTCCATTCTAATGAAGACTTGGATTAGGCATCGACGAAAGAGGGCTACAAAAAAGGACGCCGTAGAGAGTCTTGAAAAACAAGACTAGAGAAAAGAGATGACAAAATGATAGATTTTGACATTCTTTTTTGAACTTTGAGAGAGCACCGATCTCAAAAATTCATTCCCAAATCTCATTTAGCTTTGTTAACTCGTATTTATGACTTTTAATAATATTTAAATTAGCATATTATTTTAAAATTGAAAACTTATTGTCATCCTTTTAACTAACATAAGGAATTTTATAAAATAATTATGCAAGCTAACCTTTTTTATAATTTTTTATATTTAATATTTAATTTTTGTTAGATAACTATAATCTTGTTTTTCATATTTTTTGGTCTTATAGTAATGTAACGGTACAATATGTTTATATTGTCAGTACAAATGATTCTCTCCAAGAAAATCAAGAAACCAGTATCTGATTCTTCCTATTTTCTTTGGTCTTGACACCTCTCTGCTTAATCGAAGATCCACTGATCTTGATTTCAATTTCCCCCACTTTAACATCAACAAAACAATCCAAATATAAAAAACAATCTGACTTTCGAAAGTGTTACTAGTAAAGATTCTACCCAGCCTATTAAGCCAACCAAAATTTTGCAAAATTATTCTCTTCTAAATCAGTCAATATTACTCACCAAAATGTTGTTCGTAATCTGGATTTGGAGTTTCCTAGTATAAAATTTGAAACCAAAGACAAGAGTAGATTGGAAGCTATATCCATACATACGATTATTGGGAAAGTTTCGATGGGCAAACCAAGTGTTGAAAAAGTCAGGAAATTCTTGGAGAATTTCAAATTCAAAGTTTTTTTTCCAGTATCACTAACCTTGACTACATACATGTATTTATTGAGTTTAACCTACTAGATGATCTCAAAACCCTATGGCGCAGAAATGTATGGCTTATTGGGAATAAAAGTATGCGTCTTCCTTAATGGAGTCGTTTTTTCAACACAAACTACGAAAATCCCTTAACCCCGTCTATATAAACTTTCCCAACCTTCCCGAGTATATGTACAATAAGTCTACTATCATGGAACTCGCAAAAATTGGGCAAGATCTAACTATTGCAGATCCTGGATGCAAATGGATGTTTCCAGGACTATGCAAAAAAAATGTGGGTATTTGTTTTGTTATGAAGCAAGATCTTATCTATGATTCATATCCTAAATATTGCAAAGTCTTCTACCATCTTTGACATTCGTAGAAAAGCTGTAAAAAAACTAATGAAAACCATACTTGTGATCAACCTCTTGCTCATCCTTTTGCTCACCTATCTGCGCAACCTCCTGTTATTTCAACTTCTTCACCAAACTTGGATGATTTCTTATTAAACCAGACTGCAAAGAACAATAATCCAGTCACTAAGAATCAGAGATCTTCAAGAATCAACTCTATTATTATTAACAGCGGTACAAACGATACTGATGTCCTCACTGATTTCAATTATTTTTGCTTCCTGAAATTAATGTCAATGGGATCTCACCTGTTGGAGTTGAAGATTTGGAAGTTATAGAGGCCCTCTATATGATTGGCATTGGTACCATGAACCCATCGAAACCTTACAATAAAACTTTCCAACCTGAGAACTCTTCGCCTTTTAAAGAGACAAATGGTAGCCTTCGTGGATCTCCTGCTCACAAGAAGAAAATAAAGGGTAAAGATGCTAGAAAATTCGAGAACAAGAAATTCAAAAAGGTAATACTTTTGAACTCTAAAGGTATAATGTCATCCAAAAGTGTGCAGCTCAGAGAGGTTGCGAAATCATTTAATTCTAAATGGGTATAAGATTCTTGAATTGGAATGTTCGTGGGCTTAGAAACAAAGAAACATTGTCTAGATTGAAGGCTCTTAAAAGATCTGAAAATCCTGATTTTATGGCTCTACAAGAGCCCATGATAAACTATTCCAATCTTGATCAGATCTAAAAGACTGGGTCTCAATGGATACACTCACAATATCAACAATAAAGTCTGGGTTTTATGAAAAAAAGACTTCCTTATTGATATTCTCTTCAATGATGACCAAGTTATTCATTTTAATATAAAGCATATTAATGATAACAAAAACTTCCATGTTTCTGTCATATATGTTAAGTGTTCTAGGTCTCTGAGGCATGTTGGAATACCGTAAGATCTCTAGAAGATGGAAGTCTTGAGTGGATTCTCTTGGGGGACTTCAATACTATTGCTAGCACAAATGAGCAATTACATTGCACTACTAACTGTGTTAATAGTGTGGATTATTTCAATAATTTTATTATGGATGGTAACCTAACATATGCAGGTTACTCATGAAACATATATACTTGGACTAATATGAGACAATGCAGGAGGCTGGACAGGTTTCTCTATAATAATACTTGGCTCAACTGCTTTGACTCTACTAAGGTCATTCATATAGCTAAGACTTGTCCTATATCGAAATTCTGCTGAAAACGTAAAAGAGAAAAAGGCTATTGAGGAGGAAATCAACTATAAAGAGGCTAATTACATTTCAACAAAGTCTATTGAAGATAGGGACCTCTTGAACTCAGCTAAAAATAGTAATCTTTCTCTTTTTGCTACAGAAGAGGCCTAATGGGAGCATAAAACACATTCTATTTGGCTCAAAGACAGTGATAAGAGCACTCATTTCTTTCATAATTTAATGAAAAAAAGGAACAGAAAGAATAAGATTCATAGAATTTGGACTGGCTCTACTTGGCTTGAGGATTCTTCTATGATTAGTGACTCTGTTGTTGATTACTATAAGGATTTGATATATGATTTACCTAACCCCTGGAACTCAAATGTGATTTTAGACTATATTCCCAAGCTGGTAAAGGATGAAGACAATGAAAATCTAATGGTTTTACCTACTAAAGAGGAAATTCTCTCAGTTATCAAGGGCTTAAATCTTAAATCTGGAGCTGGTTCTGATGGATTTAACAGGAAGTTCTACCAAGTGTGTTGGAATATTATTGTTAATGATATATTTAATGTTATTTGTTAGATATTGAAAGGCTCTACTACTCCTACTGTGATTTATGCTACAATTTTATGCCTGATTCCTGAAATTTCATCTCCTAAATCTTGGAAAGATTTTAGGCCGATCAGCTTAACTACTATTTTCAACAGAATTATGTCTAAATTGATTAACAATAGGCTTTCTAAGATTCTCCCTAATCTTATTTTTGAGGTTGAATGTGCTTTTGTTCAAGGGAGAGATATTCACGAGAATATCCTTCTTGCTAAAGAGTTAGATTTCGATCTAAATCTTAAAACAAAGGGCAACAACATTATTTGAAGCTTGATATGGCCAAAGTCTTTGACAGGCTTGACCATGCTTTCCTCTTAATTATACTTTATGCTTTTGGATTCAACCAATATTTCTTAAGGCTAATTGAACCAGGGCATTGACAATTGTCATTTTTCCGTGGTTGTCAACGGGGAAGCTAAATGTTACTTCAAATCTAATAAATAGGCAAGACAAGGTGACCCCCTTGTCACCTAGCCTCTTTATTCTGGAAGAAGAATATCTTCTTAGGGGGTTGGCCAGTATTACCAGTAATTACCCTATCACTAAATATATCAACAGAAGCAATATCAACATACATGCTTTGGCATTTAAAGATGATCTGTTAATTTTCTGCAATGGGGCCTCCTCCTTCATCTCTAAAATCATGAACCTGATGTCTCATAATGAAGAAACTCCTAGTCAATTGATTAATAAAGATAAATCAAAGCTAATTGTTTCTAAGAATCTCTTACCTCGTAAAATTGCTGCTCTGGAATCAAACCTGGGTTGCAAGCATTGTCATCTGCCTTTCAAGTATCTGGGTACTCCTGTAAGTATCACTAATTCTATCATTGATTTTAATGAATTAATTTTTAAATTAGAGCTAAAATAGCTGAATGGGATCAAACCACTTTAAGCTTTGGTGGTAGAATGATCCTCATTCAGTCTATTCAATATGTATTTCCTGCTTACACCATTCAAAGTCCTATGCTACCTTAAACCGTTATTCATAGAATTCATATTCTCTTCAATAAATTTCTGTGGGGTTCCAAATAAGGGGAATCATGCGATCAATTAGGCCCAGTGGTCTACTGTCTGTAACTCTTTTGAAGAGGTAGGCCTCAATATGAGGAAAATTGATGATCTTCAAAAAAAAATTCCTACAAGTTATGGTTTAATCTCAGATCCCAAAATTCCTCGTGGTCCAGATCTATGGCCTCCATTTACTGCAAAAACATTCATCCTTTAATGGCTCATAAACCTACCAGAGGCTCTAGTACATGGATTAGACTTTTTTTTAAAGTCACGGACTGTGCTGAAAGGCTTATTTGCTAACAAGTGGGTAAAGGTAAATTGGACATCATGTTGGATAAATCGTGTTTTCCTTATCTTTTTAAGATTTTCAATCAAGATGAGGTCATCATTGGGTTTAACTGTAAAGAAGTTAGGAATTTTTGGGACCATGGTTCTTGGAATGTTGCCAAGTTGGAGGATTTTTCTGTTATTTCTGAACTTCATAACATTAAGAAAATTTCTCTTCAGGCTGGGGTTTCTGATTCTATATTATGGTCTGTTTCTAATGACGGTCATTTTAATACTAAATCTACCCGGAATGATATCAGACAGAAATGTAATATATCTAACCTGTGGAAGAAAACTTGGAATCAAATCACTCCTCATAAATGCACCATGCTGCTTTGTAGAGCTCTTCATAACTGGCTCTCTGTGGATACGGTCCTGCAAAAAAAGAACATCCAATTAGCTTCTAAATGTCAGAATTGCAGCAACATTGAAAGTATTAATCATGTTTTGATTAGTTGTGAGAAATCTTGGAAAGTCTCGTGCTATTTTGTTGTTATTTTCAACATATTCATTACTAGAATATGACCCTCTCCCACATGGTGAGAACTTGGTATTGGTCTACTAATAGATCAGTACATATTCGTACCATCCTATTTCACGGGTTTTATGGCCTTCTAGCAATAGAATGCGTCACACAGATGTGTCTTATAGTTCTATTTCTATGATTCTCTACATAAAAAAATATGTTGGCGTCTTTAGACAGAACTAATCTCTTCAAGAGTAAGCATTGGGGTCAAGACATGAAGACTGGTTTTGGTCTTGGTTGTATCAACTTTCTAGACAAACCTAAGGTCTCCCTTTCCCTTGCTTGGATCAATCCTAAGTTAAACAGGTTCGAACTCCATTGCGATGGTGCTTGTAGTATCTCTGGGTAGTCTAGTGGTGGAGGCCTAGTGAGAGATAATGAAGGCCCTATTCTATTTGGTTATGGGCGATTATATGGTAAAAGCACACCGGTAGTGGTTGAGTGCAGGGCAATATATGATAGTCTTGCTCTCTGCTATGAAAGGGGTCTCAATCAACTAGACATAGAAACCGACTCCTCTATTCTCACAAAAATGATACTTTATGGGAAAAGCCTTGGTTTAAAAGCCTATTTTGTCCTATTGCTTAAATTTACTGTCATCAAACATGAACCTTATCCATATCTTCCAGGAACAAAACGAATCCGCAAATTGGATTGCTAAAGCAACATTAGCTTCCAGGAAGTGGTGGGAACAAGATATTTGAGAAGGGATCCCAACCCTTTTTGAAAGTTTTTGAAAGGTTCTAAAAAGCTTACCTGAATTTCAGTCGATCAACCTATTTCTTCAAATTCTCAATCTCCCTGGCCTCGATTACAAGATGCTTTTTGGTGGAATTATAATCTCTTTCTGGCTTCTACCTTTTGTTTGGTGTTGTTGAGAGCTCATGTTTTTGCTTTAGGGTCTGATCAATTTTCTATTCTCGTAATGCTTGCTGAAGTGCTTCTCTGCGTGTATGGTTTTCCCCTTCCGTGTTTCGATATCGTTGGAAATTGAATCTCTTTCTGGCTTCTGACTATTTTTTAGGGTGGTTGAGAGCTCGTGTATTTTTCTTTTGGGTCTGATCGAGTGTTTCTAATCTCTCAATGCTTGCTAAAGTGCTTCTGCATATCTGGTTCTATCCTTCTAGTCTGGTGGGGGTTTATTGATTATATTTATGTTATGGAAAAGTGGTGGCTTAACGATTCTGATCTGCTCGTTTTGCTGCGTGAAGTGGTGGCTTGTTGGTTTTGATTTGGGGACTGGTCTTAGGATTCGTTGTTTGAATGCAAAGAAATTTGGCGAAGTATCAGTGTTGCTTTTTTTATTTAGGTTTCTTTTCTTTCTCTAGGCCAGCTCTTGTCCTTGAACTTCATCTGTCTCTTGAACCAAATATATACTATTGTAACTCAACTTGCTCTTGCAATAATACAAATCGCTTTAAAATATATATATACCAAAGTTTTAGCTTTTTAAAAAAATGTTTATGCCATCCAGCGCATATATAGTTTTCTTGACTTTTTTTTACTTGTACAATATCTATATACAAATAGGAATTTTGGTATGTATCGGTGGTGTAGTTCCCATCTCTCTGTCCTGCTAGTACAATATCCATATACTAATAGCAATCTTGGTGCATATCGGTAGTGCGGGGCATTTATCCCAGTAGTGCAGTGGCTTAGAAATGAAGACCAAACTCTGACTAAAAGTTTTGATGTAAACTATTTCGAACGAGAAAATTATTTTTTTAACTAAACGATTTGTTAAATTACTATTTGTTAAATTAGAGTCCTGGATTCAGAGTGACACGCAAAAGAAGCTAAAGAGGGATAAAAACCCTAATTTTATTATTAAAAAACAAATCCCTCAACAATGTATAGAAGATATGTTTATATAAGGATTCAAGTGAAACCCTAAAACCAAAAATATGAAAATTACTAATATATCCTAAAGTATTAAAAACGCAAAATAAGATGATAGATGAGCCCAAATGCCCAAAAAGGCCCATGGCTCACGAGAAAAGCTCGTGACTTGTGTTCGTGATGTCGTTTCCTTCGTAACAAGGTGACGTGGGTCAAAATCAGACACCGGAGCTCCAAACTGTCAATTCACCGTATTCTTCGGGTGATCGCTAGTCTTCATAAATTCCAGCGCTAAACTATCTGCATCATTCCCGCCGGGGTCGAGAAGATTCGTCCCCAAATTAGAACCAGTCTCCTCGTCAGAATAGTCACCTGCATAAGGAATCAGATGCTTAACATTAAAGACATGAGACGTACGAAGATGGCTAGACAAACGCAGTCGATAAGCATTCGGTTTGATCTGCTCCACAATCTCCACCAGGCCAATCTTCCGGGCGGCCAGTGTGTTGTACTCACTACCAGGGTACCGAATTTGGGTTAAAACTGCCCACACATAGTCACCAACTTCGAACTGAACATGACAACGATGAGAATCCACCTCAGACTTATACTTGGCGGTGCTCAAGACAAGCTGATCGTAAGTCGTCTGGTGGGTTTGGCGAATCTGCGATACAAGCTCCTCAGCAGTTTTGTGAACACCAATTTTACTGGGCAGGGCGAGCAAGTCGACAGGACCCCGGGGCACAACACCATATATAATGTGGAAAGGACAAAGACCCGTCGAGCGGCGAAAGGCATGATTGTGGGCAAACTCTTCCTGCGGTGGGCACTGATCCCATGCCTTCGGGTGATCTCCCACCAGGCTGCGCAACAAGTTACCGAGGGAACAATTAACCACTTCTGTCGGACCATCAGTCTGGGGGTGGTAGGTACGACTGAAACTGAGCTGCATATTCAAATCAGTCCCAACAGGGCTAGCAATAGGAAACACATCGGCAAACACATCAGTCACAACAGAGCTAGCAATGGAAAACACATCTGCAAACACATCAGTCCCAACAGGGCTAGCAACAAGAAACACATCTGCAAACACATCAGTCCCAACATGGCTAGCAATAGGAAACACCTCTGCAAACACATCAGTCCCAACAGGGCTAGCAATAGGAAACACATCTGCAAACACATTAGTCACAACAGGGCTAGCAACGGGAAACACATCTGCAAACACATCAGTCCCAACAGGGCTAACAACAGGAAGCACATCTGCAAACACATCAGTCGCAACAGGGCTAGCAACGGGAAACACATCAAACACATCAGTCCCAACATGGCTAGCAATAGGAAACACCTCTGCAAACACATCACTCATAACATGGCTAGCAATAGGAAACACATCTGCAAACACATTAGTCACAACAGGGCTAGCAACGGGAAACACATCTGCAAACACATCAACTGTCACAACCTCCGCCGTAACCTCCGCCATATCATCATCATATGTATCAAACTTTGGGAGACCATCAGCAACAATGGGGGCCGGTTCAAATGCCTCGTGAGAGAAAAGACCCCTAGCACCCGCAGCATTCGGACATTCTACCTGACGATGCCCTAATTCTCCACAGTCAAAGCAACGTAACTTACCAGCAGAACGGTTGGTCGCACCCATGGGAACAATGGGAACGGTTGGACGTGGAAATGGTTTGGACGCCGAAGTCCGTGAAGGAGCACCAGTCCGTACGCCAATCTGGATCCGGCGAGCCAACTGTTTTTCTGCTTGGAGGGCACGCCGATGGGCTTCGGAAACAGAGCACGAGTCGAACATGTTCAACACATCTTGAAGCTGAAGACGCAACCCACCAATATAACGGGATACCCGCTGATGCGACGACTCGTTCACATCCGTACAAGCCAGCAGCTGATAGAATTCTTTTGTATACTCGTCCACAGATCGTGGTCCTTGACAAAGATTCTGGAGTCGCTGGAATAGTTCCCGCTCGAAGTTGTAAGGTAGGAAAGCCTTGCGGATTTGTTTTTTTAACTTCTGCCAACTGCGAACTTTATCCTTGCCTTCACGCTCACGGTTCTTCTTCACTTGCTGCCACCAAGCCTGTGCCCTGCCGCGCAGGTGGATGGTGACCAACGCGACCCTTCTCTCCTCCGGAACTTCCTTGAAGTCCAGTACTTCCTCAATCTGGGATAACCAATCAACAAGCCCCTCTGCCTTAAGGCTACCATCAAAGTCTGGGATGTCTACCTTAAATCCAAGCTCCCAGCGGCGGTCGTGATAAGTATTCTGTTCGAACCCCTCCCCAAAAGGGTTATCGATACCTTCAACCTCCGTGCCTTGTTGCCTAGCGTTAAGATCAGCCATCTGACGGGTAAGATCAGCCACCTGACGGCGTAGGTCAACAACTTCACGATCACCGAAATCACTTGTATCTCTAGTCACTGCAGCGCCACCGCGACCGCTGGTTCTTCCTCGCACCATCTCGCAGGACTGCCTGTGTCTGATACCACTATGATTCAGAGTGACACGCAAGAGAAGATAAAGAGGGATAAAAACCCTAATTTTATTAATAAAAAACAACTCCCTCAACAATGTATAGAAGATATGTTTATATAAGGATTCAAGTGAAACCCTAAAACCAAAAATATGAAAATTACTAAAATATCTTAAAGTATTAAAAACGCAAAATAAGATGATAGATGAGCCCAAATGCCCAAAAAGGCCCATAACTCACGAGAAAAACTCGTGACTTGTGTTCGTGACGTCGTTTCCTTCGAAACAAGGTGCTGTGGGTCAAAATCAGACACCAGAGCTCCAAACTGTCAATTCACCGCATTCTTCGGGTGATCGCCAGTCTTCATAAATTTCAGCGCTAAACTATCTGCATCAGTCCTGTTATGATATTTATCTGTCTTGAAATTTGGGTTCGATCAATATTTTTATCTTCCATGAAAAAAATAATTATTTTGACTTTCAATAAATTTGTTTTTTTGAAAAATAAAGTTTGGTCTATCTTAAAAAACTAATATTTAATTTTTAAAATTTTGAAATGTAAAAAACTAGTCATGATATATTTTATAGATTTTTTAACTAAAACAGTATTATAAATAAAGATGTTTTGAGAAATTTTTATTTAAAAAAAATATGAAAATATAGTCGCACATAAAATTCGGAGGTTAACTTATATTAAGGCTAAGTAACCAAAATCTTATCTTAATTTTTTTTAAACTAAAAAAACTTTTATTAAATTTAGAGATCCAATTCTAAAGATTCACAAAGTTGAGGACTATATTTAATATTAAAAATTCTATAGACTAGAGCGCCAAATCACGAAAAAAATTCTTCCATCCATTAGACTTTGAATTTCTTCAAACTGGATATAGAGAAAGAATTCTTCATCTCGAACATATTTCTCACTAGCTGGAATATACGACTGAGACGATTCAGAGCTAGCGACTGATTTCTTCAAATTTCTTCCTTCCATGTATTCTCTCCACTGATTTGAAATCTCTCTCAAAGGCTAGCGACTCCCGATTAAACTATCTCCAAAAACAACAACGTAATTCGACTTCTAAATCCAATTAAAAGATCTCCTTTAAAACACGGAAAACAAGAATTACAAGAGATGGACAGCAACAGAGCATTGAAACTAAAGTGAGTTTCTAATCTTGATTTGGGTTGATATAACCAATCCCCGAGCTTTCTAAAAGAACAATAGCCAGAGTCCATTTTGCAACCTAGTCTACGACTTGATTTTAAAATCTGGAGATATGCTTAATGGTAATTGACAAAACTATTAGTTTTCTGCAAATCGTAAGTAAAAGATTTAGATACCAAGGTATTTTTCCTTCTGCCGGAAGCTTGATTAACATTAAACAGTCTGATTCAATATCAACATTTGTCCAATTGTTGTTCTTGCAGATTAACAGGCCTTCGAGTAATGCTCTCACTTCTGCCATAAGTGGAGATAGTTTGCCAAATGTATTACTAGAGCCTTGAATGATTTCTATAATGTTGTTTCTAATCACCATCCCTCAACTAGATTCACCGTTTCGAAGACATGCTGCATCAATGTTTATCTTCATTTTACCATTATCGAGAGCAATCCATTTGAGGTACACAGATTTTTTTATTATGTTTCCATTTGAATGACAACGAATAATGGAACCTGCATCTATAGCATTAGTCCAGCGTTTTCTTGTTAAAATGTTAGAAGTGTCAAGACCAACTATAATTCTATTAATAACATTGATAAAAGTAATGGCCGAGTCGCAAACTCCTTTAAACTTAGATTTATTTCGATTCTTCCATATCACCCAACAAATAGTTGAAGATATAACGTGAGTAATATGAATTTTCATTTTAGAAAACAAAACCAGTTTCTAATAACATGAATTAAAACCATGTATCCTTCAATCTTGATGTTAAATATGCCACTAAAATGCTTCCAAATTTTTATGAATAACTGCACTCCACAAAAAGGTGATTAGTGTCGTCATAGTTAGTGCAAAACTGATACTTACATGCTAGGTTTAAATGTCTTTTCTGTATAATGAAATCAATTGGAATATAATTCTTAATGAGCTTCCATAAAAGAAAGCAAAACTTCCTCGGAGTTAAAGCATTCTAAATTTTCTTGTATAAGTTTGACTGATTGTAATGCTGCCTTATGTTATTCCAAGTTTGTTTAGTATTGAAGTTGAGGAGGGGAACACTTCCATATCATCGTGCCCTCCTTATCATCGTGCCCTCTTTTGAGCCTTCTTGCATTCA
Source organism: Limnanthes douglasii subsp. nivea (assembly GCA_036936605.1). Lineage (NCBI taxonomy): Eukaryota > Viridiplantae > Streptophyta > Magnoliopsida > Brassicales > Limnanthaceae > Limnanthes > Limnanthes douglasii. Next base: position 216,713,011 of record JAUPFV010000004.1, read on the forward strand.
GAGTATTTATGTCCCATATGATAACATAATTCGCAATATGAAGGAAGATTTTTGTAACTAAATGATAACCAACAACCCTCGTTCATTCCAAATACTATGATGCAACTTCATTGAAACATCTAATTCAATTAGAGTAAAGCATGCATTTTTATATGCTCTGTTTTTTCTAGACTGATTAATCTGTAAGCAATTCTGTTTTTTCTGGACTGATTAATCTGTAAGCAATTCCTATAGATGTTGCAACATCATACATAACTTTCGAGTTATATAGATATTCTGGAATTCTTTCTATACTCACCCAACCTAAAGCAATAGGACTTTCATTCTTTATGTTAAAATCGGGGGTCAATCTCAAGAGATGCATGACAGAATCACCAAAGTTCCACACATTTCGAACCCATAACAACTTACATCCTCCTTGAGATCAATTTCAATTTTGAACAACATATGACGCGAGTCCTAGATTGTCACACTATAAGCTCTTTTAAAAGAATTCAAAAATTGATTCGAAGATGATTTTTTTGGTAATCCATTTGTAAATTTTCCAATGAGGGTGGTTTTAGAATGCTAAATTAATATATCTTTCACTTCTTTGACATACTTGAAGGATATGTGATTTTTTTTCCCTTGATGCTCTTTGGTTTTAACGACAAAGGAAAGTTGATAATGGGTTTAACTATTTCTGCATAATATTTATTGAGATGATTCTTGGTAATATTTTCTTCTTTGTTTTTTAAAGAAAAACTAAAAATTATTCCTTTTCGAAAATTTGATAATTATAGATCTCCACTGTAATAAAAAACGGATCAAATACGATGGAACACGGGAGGCCAATTTAAAATGGAAATCTTATCTTAATTATAAGACGTGGTTTAACCTGTAATAATGACGAGTAGCAATAACCGTCCCTACTGTATTTATCTACAAAACAGTATTTATCTACAAAACATGATTATATATTTCAAAACAAATTAAATACTATTTCTTTTAATATTTTTGTATTGATATAAGAAACAACAACTAATAATATAGTTACTTTACGCTGACATAACCAAACAACAGCATTAATGAAATTTTACAAATCAAAATTGGTAAATATACCATACATTTTAGATCCATTGTTGGAAACTCTTTCTCAATAATAAAATAATAGATATATTTACTATCACATGTGAAATAAAGAAGAAACGCCTCGAATGCTCTAAGTGAACATTAATGTTCGCTCTAAGTGTTCAATTCTAATGCTTTTCGGTTCCGATTAATATAGTTGACTTCTAAGAATGTATATAATATTTTTTAAGAAGAAACTACCCATAAATACATATTCAACTATCAAATAACAAAATGGTTTTGGTTTTTAGACTTGTTTCATAAAACATCTAAAGTCATATTGTGGACAAAAATATCCTCTACGGTATAAAAGGGTTTTCTTTGGTTGAAATCCACTTTTTTCACCTTCTAATCTGTGTTTTGGGTTCCAATTCCCTCAACTTTCACATTTCTAAATTTGAGGAGAGAGAAACACGTAAAACGAGAGCAAACCCAAAAGACGATTTTGAACCCAAACGAGAACGACTCACCCGTCGACCGTATCCGTCGAGGCGATTCCGGTCACTCCATCAAACCGCCGCCGAACAGATTCCGAACACCATCTTCCTCTACTACATCGTACTCTGTCGAACACAGTCGAACAGGTACGTTTTTTTCTCCCTCTGTCTTTCGAACACTGTCTGTCTGTGTGTTATATGGTTCGGCTTATAAGCATCGCCGGAGTACAGTTAATCAACCGGTAGTTAGAATGTATAAGGGTCTCCTTACTGCGGTGAGATTTAGTCCTTTTTTAACAGTTTAAGTCGATGGTGTTAACACAGTAATATTCTTGTTCGTAGTGTTCTTTCAGTCGATGGTGTTAACACAGTGTAGTCGATGGTGTTAACACAGACATGGGTCGATGTTAGGTGTTAGTTGTGTTGATATTGCCATCAGACGGAATCGAACAGAAACTTTTTAGAACCTGTCCTGGTTGAAGTCGCAATGTGTAGCGTCCTCTATCAGACTTACAGAGTTGAGGTTGATTTTTGTTAGTAGTATACATAGATGTGTTAATGATCTAGCAATGTAGTTAGGCCGTATCTAGCACTGTCAGGGACTAGTTTACTGTCAACACTTCACGTCTAGCAAAGTAGTAGATGAATTTGGCCACGTCTAGCACTGTTGCTATGCAGTTAGTTGTATGATGTTGTGGAGTAAGTTGGACCAGTGCTGTCTTCAAGAGTTAATGTATATACTGGCTGCTTAGCTTTATTGTTTTATTGTTTTAGTTACTATGGGATTACTAACTAGTTTGAAATGGGAATGTTAACAGGGGAAAATGACTAAAATCGGAGTATTCTACATGTCCGGGTTGGTTAGCATAATTAACCTACTAAGACGGGATATAATTAAATCTGAACACATAGAGGCTGCTAGAGGAACACCATTCTATACCTTCCTGAAAACCTCGTTCGACGTAAGGAACGAGGTTCCGAAGCTTAAAAAGTTTCACTACTTGATCGAGGCGATTTGTGGTTTTTACGATGTGAGATGGAAGTCTTTCCAGATAGGACGTAAGCATGTAAGGGTGACGAGGAAAGATGTGAAGGCGATATTTGGTCTGAAACACGGTAACGAAGAGATGCCGATGAGCAAATCAGGCGCATTTATCGCTCGGTACGCTGATGGAGCCGAGTTAGATTCCATTCTAATGCAGAAATATTTTTTGAGCCCACGGATAAGGAGGAGCGGGCCAACAAACGACACTCAATGTCTAATGCGTTGATAAAGGTAAATATAGTCTGTTAAAATGTATTTGTTTTTAGTTTATGCTGCAGGCATATGAGGATGATACCAAAATCGGCATGTGTATGCAGGTATCTAGCAATGTAGTATACTATATCTAGCAGTGTGGTAGCAGTATAATAGTATGTTGGTGTTTGGGAATATGCATCTAGCAGTGTCTTGGTTCATATCTATCAATGTTGTAGTAGGCGTAACTGCTTTAATTTGTTATTGCTGTATTCTTGGTATGATGTTGTTCATTTTGTAGGAAGCGATCGAGAAAGCAATAAGGGAAGGAGGGGAGGATGAAGCAAAGGATGTTGCTCGACTGCTGATACTTTTCATATGCTCGACACTGTTCTTTTCAGTGTCAAGCGATGTCGTCGGGTGGACAACAATATTCTACGTGGAGAATCTTAAAAAAATAAACGACTATGACTGGTCTGGAGCCATCTTAGAGAAGCTGCATAAATCACTGGACAGATGTATTAAGGCCGGGAAGCCTGCAAGAGTCATCGGATGCGTTGCTCTACTAGTTGTAAGTACAATGAGTTGTGACCAGCAAGTTTGTTTCGAAACCGTTTTTATAATGTTGAGTTATATTCAGTGCAGCCATTTCTGATGGAGCATATTTCGATAAACGTCGAAATACCAAGGCCAAACATAATCCATAGATGTTACAAGTGGTGGGGACTAGAGGGAAAGGAGTCGACATTCGAAATGATCCAGATGGTCAGTCAGCTCAGGACCGACCAGGTATTTAACGCATCTATCAATGTCTAAATTGTAAAATCAAACAAATCTCATACCCATGAATCCAACAACGAAAGTGCAGCCATCAATATTACAGCTAAAAAAATCAATCAACATATCTATCAATCAAAATATCAAACAAATCACATCCAATGCAACATAACACCATAACATGAACATGTCTATGAATCATAATTGTTTGTAATTCGTAGTAATGATTCTTATATTGTTTTGCTGAATGTATATTATACTGAATTTCTTAGGTTATGGCCGATGAGTTACTATTGACAACAGCTGAATGTTTTGCTTATGGAGAAATTGATTCGCAGAAGAAGTGTGAAGCTGCTGGGGAAACAAGTTAACCGAGGAGTAGGAAAAGAAAGAAATATGTTGCGAACAGAAGTATAAGAAGGAAGCTAAAACAGGTAGATGACGGAGCTGGAACAAGGAAGAGGAGTTCGAATACTGAGGTTGAAGACAACACTGAGGTAGATGACGATGTTACATTAGGGGAATTCATTGGGGAGAAGTAGTCGAGGGTTGGTACAACAAAAGGGGAGAGATTGAAAAAGAAAAACAACCGTAGGTCTAGTATTCGAATTTTTGGAGGGCTGTCACAGTCTTTGCTGCATGACAACAAGAAGTTGAAAAAATGAAGGCGGTTGCAACGGTTGAAAGCTGGAAACAAAAGGCTGAAAACGTCGCTTGAGGAGAAAAATGAACAAGTGAGTATTCACATATTTGTAAATGATCATTATATAAGTTGGTTACACTGTATATAGGAAATGTTTAGATGTTGTTTGCTAGCAGCATCATTATAAGGTTAGTAGCAAACATAATTATAAGTTGTCTATCAACGTAAATCTGCCTAATCTAGCAATGTAAAAATAATGCATCTAGCAATGTAAATACGATGTGACCCGCAATGGATGTTGTCTAAACTATTTCGTATACTCGTTTGATTCAGGTTGAAAAATTGAAAAAAGACTTGAATGAGCTGAAACAGAAGCTCGAGGTCGAAGAGGAAAGAGTGGATGGTGAGGATGAGGATCTGCTAAACACCTTATCAATGCCATTTTTCCGTCAAGATGAGGACGATGATGAAACTGTGGATGCCAATATTACTGAGAAGGTGGTTAAGGAAACTTTGGTTTACAAATCTCGAAGGCACGGATTTGTTCCCAAGAGGAACTAACAAGTTTTTGTGGATGTTGAGGACGAGTCCACAGTAGAAGAAGAGGAGCTTGAGACAGTTGAGGCAAAAGAAATTTAATTATCTGAGGAGGAGAATTAAGAAGGAGATGGAGGGTGTGTTCAATCCGAAACACCTGTTGAACCGATGATAGAAACTACTACACCGGAAGCTACTGATGTTGATGTCGCTGAGAAGCAGAAAGGGACTACTTTACTTGGTTGTGATGCTGGTAATGAGAAATGGGATGCGGGAGCATACTTATCACCCCTAACTCATGTTGTCGGTGCGCAAAATGAAGCTTTTGTAGCTGAACAGAGACACGGAGTTGGAAACAACGAGGTTGAAGGACAGGAGCTGATGGTGGACAGAATAGATTCGTTGGAAAAAAGGGTGCAACGAAGGAAAGAAAACACCAAAACAATAGTTGGAGAACACCGAAAAAGCCTTAAGGGAAGGACACAATGCGGAGACAGATGAGGAGAAGGAAGAAGATGACAAGAAGGTAGATACAACCAAAGAGACTGATAAGCACCTACTGGGGTGGAGAACGCAGCCACAGAACTCTTGGGCCCATGACCTGTCTCTGAGAATGTGGTGGAGAATTTTGTTGAAGATGTAAGTGGATCTTAAAATCGTTAAGATTCATAAATATTTAGTAATTAGTTTTTGGCTGGTTTTGAAATGTTCAAACTGTAGGTTGGATAATATTTAAGATGGGTTGTTTTTTGTATGAAAATGTTGGTTTGACAGTGTAGTTTAAGAATTGATTTCCATGATTGTCTCAATGAGAATTAGTAGATACAATATGTATGTAGTCTCATAGATATTATGTATGTAGTTTAAGAATTAGTCTGATTTCCATGTTGAACAAATCGCAAACACAATATGTATGTAGTCTGATAAGTACATAATTTTAAGAATACAGTTTTCCTACTATAGAAATCGCAATGTAGAAGAGGCGTAAAGCCCGTAGCTCGACTGATAGCTAGTCTATCGATGGAAATTGTAGTAGAATCGCAATGTAGGTTGATGATATAGTTATATTCTATTATGTTCTGTTATTAGGAAGTGGAAACAGCGGCGCCTGAATACACGCGATAGTCTAATGTGAAGACGTTGGCGTACACTGGGATTGGAGAAGCATCAAAGTGCAAACAAATATCGCAAGCTGTCTCTCCATTAAAGGTAATTCCAATTATCAACGGAGAAGAGCAATCCGCGGCGAAGATTGAAAAAGTGTCACAGGTCGAGCCATCTTCGTATGCAACCCCAGTACAAGATAAAGTAGCATCTAACGATCTGATTGTCAGATCGGTTACACCTTTGGCTGACGATAGCTTTGTAGACTGCACTCAATCATTTTACACAAAAGTTGACAAGGTTGTTGAACATTCAAACGAGAAGAGACGTACACTTGACTCCATCGAGGAAGAACAAACAGACGTTGACGTAAGTAGATCTGTTGTATTATCAATAAACCTTCAAAAAGTAATGTTAACAGTTTAATTTGATGCTTTATTATAGGTCCCCATTGATGACATGCCTACGTGGAACTTACTTACTCCGACGCAGAAAAAATAACAACAGATTGCGGTCGTAGATTGGCCGTTCCCGATAGAGACAACGAAACTAATCAATGTCAGTGAGTACGAGAAGGTGGTGAAACTTGCCAAGGAAGAACAACAAGAAGATCCAGAAGTATGGTACTTGCCAACAACAGAGTTCTCATATAGGTTTTCCATTAGTGTGACCGAGATAATGGAACTGCCTAACGAAACTCAAGTTGACTTCAAGGTAATAAGTTTTTGGTTGTATCTATCAGAGTAGATTTGTAAGTCTAACAATGTGTCTATGTAAGACTAGAAATATTAATATGCAGCATCTAGCAATGTCTTAGTAAAAGGTAACTCATTTAAGTTACAGTCTTAGTTGTCAACCTATAAATTTGTTCTTCTTTTCAGTAATTGTCATTTAACTGATTTGAGCTTCTAATTGTGTTTTGATAGATAATTGATGCTTGGATATATAAGATGTTAAAGGATTCAGATTGGAAAGTCCCTGTGAAAGGGTTTGATGATGAGTATTCATATATGGTCAGCGCCATTCAAATAACTGGAATCGCAACTGTAAGTTCACGATGAATTATATGTGTTATATTGGAAACATCTAGTTCTTATAGTAATGAAACAAACTTGCAGGGAACACTGGCTATCAAGGAAGATTTGTTTGTCATTGTGGATAAGGTTTTTGAAACAATGAAACCAGACACATACGTTGCCCTTGTTCCTCTTTGCACCGTTAACACGTCCGGCGTGAACCACTGGACGCTTCTGGTCATAGATATGGAAAGTGGGACTGCCAGTAGCTACAACCCACTGTTGCCGTGGAGCAAACACATTCAATATAAGACGAAAAACACAGCCGATGCTCTGTTATAAAATTTAATGCTAACCATATATTGAAATTCTATGCGGCCATATCTAGCAACCCTATAGTAACGTATCTAGCAACATCTTATCAGATTTTCTCCTAAGGTCTTGGTTCGCCTATTTAGCAATGTCGCATACTGTATCTATGAATGACCATAGTAGTACATAACAATGATATGGAGTCTTAAATCGCAATGTAACGATGGATTACTTGATTTTGCAGCTGGCCTATTGCATGAAGAAAAAATACATACCTTATGTAAAAGGTGGATACAAAATAAAGACTGTGAGAAATATACCACAGCAGGAGAAGGATAGTCTCGACTGCGGTGTTTTTGTTTGTAAGTACGCAAAGGACATCATTCAAAGAGGGTATGTTCCGCGGGAATATGGAAAAGAAATTACCGCCGAAACAAGAGCTGAAATATTTAAGCATTTCATGAATGATATAAACACAAACAAACGTTGGTAGTATGTAATTCATTTTTTTGGAGCAGGATGTATGATTCAGTTAGAAAAAGATGGGTGTATTAGACAATTAATCTGAACTTATTAGTAAACTTTGGTTTCACTAGCAATTTTAATAGTATTTTAACCAAGGGAATTGTTTTTATAAACTACATTGTAAGATCCTCCTTTTGTTGTACGAATAGTTTTCACATCACTGTTACATTCTTCAAAACTGCAATCAAGTAATTTCTATTTGTTGTATCCATCAAAGTAATTTCAAGTAAATTGCAATTATTTTATCAATACCTATCAGACATGTACTAAAGTATGTAGCAATGTTATATGTCGTATCTATCAGACTACTACTGAACGGATCTAGCAATGGATGTATGTCAAGTCTTTCAGACTTATACGAACGTATCTAGTGGTGTATATGTGTCGTATCTAGCAGACTAGTAACTGGCAATTATATGTCTCGAATCTATCATACTTATAATTAGTTAACTAGCAATTCCTATAATTCAAATCTATCAGACTCCTACTAAAGAATCTATTAATATGTATATGTGGTATCTAGCAACCAAGAAGTGTTTTATCTATCAATGTAAAAAGTCCCTATCTATCAGGGTTAAACTGTAGTGACTATCAAAGTCGATATGTTGTATTTGGTCATTAAAAAGTGTTTCATCTACCAATGTTAAGATACTATATATATCGATGATTATATGCATCATGTATAAAAAATTCATAACCCCAGTATAACAGCCATGTTACATGCTTTATGTAGCAAAAATTCATATAGTTGTGTGTTTTAATTTCATATGTTGTATATCTAGCAGTGTGTTTCAGACATAAATCGCGAATACCATATTAAAGATGAACCAACTATATTATTGGACTGGAGGATAGGTTAATTGGTAGACGAGTAAATTGAATTTTTCGAAATGACTGTTAACTACACCTATCACTGATTAGAAGTAAATGTTTTAATCCTATTGGTTAGCTTGAAATTTGAAAAGACAAAGGTAGATGGACTTGAATCATTACATGCATTAAATAGACGTGTGCCATTAAATTTTTGAAAGTAATTATGGTTTCTAGATGGGACTTAGCCTTGGGCATTGTCTTTTGCTATAAATAGAGTCTGATAGTTGAACCTATTCATCTCACACTTCCCTGCAAAGCAAAAAACCAACAAGAAAACCACTGGACACTCTAGCCTAAGTTGAAACCAAACCACCATCGATAATGGCACCTTCCTCACCATTCTCACCAATGAACTCCAGCGACGATGGATGGTCAACTGACTACTACGTAGACAACAAGGCTTACAAGCGAACTAAAACATCGGAGTACTCCTCCGATGAGGAAGACGACTGGTCTGTTTGGTCTGAGGACCACGAAGACCCGTAAGCTTCATGGGACTCATGGTCGTTTGACGATAGTTATGAGTTTGACGATGAAACACTTCCAAAAAGGAAGAGACGTAGGGACAGTTGGGAGTCGGAGAAAGGAAAGGATGATGATTTGGAGGAAGCAGACGATGAGAAGTCTGAAGACGAAGAAGTGGAAGAAGAAGAAGAAGAAGAAGAAGTAGAGGAGGGATCTGATGAAAAGGATTCTGATTAGGTTTAAACATGTTCATACAGTTTCATTTCATTATCTTTCTATTTTGTTGTTTCTAATGTTTTGTTTATGCTTTGTTGGACTGTAACTTTCACCAACCCTGTGCAGCAGTTTCGTTTTTTGACAGGGTTGGTGTATTTTGAAGATGTGTAGCATTGACTGATTTTCTAGTAATGTTAAGGTTTTATTTCATTTTTTGTTTTGTATCTTAAAAGTTTATGTTAAGTTTTGAACGCAACAAGTTAACATTGATATAAAGCAGTTGAGTGAAGCAGTTTTAATAGCAGTTATAATACACAATCGCATTTTAGATATACCTAATCTATCAGAAGTAATTTAAACTTTAAATCGCGGATAAAAATAGCTGTATCTATCAATGTTGGGTATGGATGATAGGAACTTCCATTAACTGGAATGTAGATCAAACCCAACGCTTTAAATAAATCAATGCCAATCGAAACCACTACACAACGTATCTATCAATATCGATGTCATATATATATATATATATATATATATATATATATATATATATATATATATATATATATATATATATATATATATATATATATTCAATCTATCAGGATATATTGGCCGTGAATATCATCATTTTTTAAATCAAGAGATGAATCATAAAGGGGATATTTAAAGGACCTCTTGAAAAAATGTAAGTAAGGTATCAGATGGATGTGGACTAAAATTGAATACATAAATTGATGTATCTATCAGACATATATTCCAGGATCTATCAATGTTACATAACCTATCTATCAGACTATTACTAACGTATCTAGCAATCTCTTTCAGATTTAAACTAAAGTATATATTAATGCAGATTTCTCGTATCTATCAGAGTTGTTTCCAAATATCTAGCAATCCATTGCAAACAGTTAACGACTATCTAGCGTTGTAATCGCAGCGTATCTAGTAATGTAGAAATTAACACCGAGAAGAATAATCGTATCGTCAGAAATGGTACATATCAATGTTAAGAGTATCCAAAAATATAAGTCGAAAGATAAGGAGTGCTTATCTATGAAAATCAAAATGATATTAAAAAATCGAGAACAAAAGTTTAGAACGGAGCATCACATGATCTCCTATTATGGCCCGATTTGAAACATCGACCACAACGTGACTGGCTGCTGGTAACCTCGGCTCTTGATGGAATACGCTTTTTCCTCGGCCGCCCAGATCGTCGTTTAACGTTCGAGGGATTAACCACTGGCTCTCCATCATCATTACCGGTACTAGATTCACCGAACTCTGTTATAGCCGGTATGTTAAAAGAATAGCTGGACCAGTAATTCGTAACACTGAAAAACGAATCTACTAATGTCATCAGATCTTCGTTTAGAGATGCAATTGCAGCCAATGCATGAGTGCATGGGAAACATTCTTGCTGCCAAGAGCCGCATGTGCATTTGAAATCCAGTATGTTGACCACCATGACTGGGTCTGATAAAACCTCAAAAAAGCGGCAGAAGACTTGCGAACTAACCACGTCCGACTGCATTGTACATTCTCTTTGAACATCTTGTCAAACTCGGGGCATAAATGTGTGTTCCAACTTAGGCCCTCTCCCAAACGTTGAGACATTTGAGTCATTAGAAGAACTCTAATCCGGTCGACCAATTCCACTATAGGCAGATGACACAACTTTTTAATCTAGGAATTGAACGATTCAACAGCTGTTGATGCCATCGCCCCATACCGTTTGCCTTTGACGTATGCCTGAGCCCATTTTTCTGGTGGCAAATTGCTTAGATATTTGCCAATACGATCACCCCCTTGGCGCACAAACTGACCAAAACGTTCATTAAAAAGGTCCACAGTCGGTGCATAAGCACGACTCTTAAAATCACTAGCATATTGTTTTTGTAGACTCTGTTAGTGTGTTCAAGAGCTTTAGTCAAGTTCTGTATCAATACGCGTGGTAGTTATTAGGATAAAGAGTTGCGACAGCGCTAATAATACCAGCATGACGGTCTGAAATGGAAGTTATTTGGCGCCATAACAAATAAGGTTTTAAACTTTCCAAACACCAAAACCAGTTTTCTGAGTCTTCACTACCAAATATACCAAAAGCTACGGGGAATAGACCTGAAACGAAAAAGATACCGGTGAACAACAGTACTACATTGACAGAGGTGAATGGACTTAAATCGCAATATATATAGAACATATCTATCAGACTCAAGAAGCCTGTGTAATAATCAACGTAGCACGCTAAAACAAGCTTAAATCGCAGTGTAAACATAACTAAGCTAGCAATCATAGCATATGATAGACATTGGTTGGGTGAGTGGACTGAACTCGCAATGTATATAGAACCTATCTATCAGAATAAGGCAATGACATCAAAACAACCAATCTAGCAAACTAGGTCTACCTATTTAGCATGCATGTTCAAGTCGCAATGTAAAACTAACCAATCTAGCAACATAAGCTCATGATAAACATTTGAAAAACAAATCACTTATGCAGACCAAAAGTGTAGTGAAACATGGACTGACCGTTGTTTCCATATTTTACCACTGCTGAAAGCAACACGCCACCATGCTTCCCTGTTAGGTGGGTTTTGTCAACGTACAGTAGAGGGCGGCACGAATGGAAACCCTGAAGACACGCCCCAAACGCTATAAAACAGCGACGGAAAATATTACCGGGAGCCAAATCCAGATGGCAGTCCGTAGTGATGTCACGACTCTTTAGTCTTTTGAAGTATGATTTTAGCAATCCGAAAGAGGTATTGCTATCTCCAAATACAAAACGTCGGGCCTTCTCTAACGCATTCCAAGATAGACGATATGTAATATCTAAACCGTAGTCTTGCTTGATAGAGGAGTGTATAGTCTTAGCTGTTACAGATTGGCAGTTCCTAAGAGAATCGTGAATTTCATTAGCAATCAAATCGGACGACAGATGCATGCTCTTCTACTTTGTGAATACGGGACTGCACGTATGGTTACTGACAAATCTTTTTATTGTCATCAAACCGGTCTTAGAATCAACAGAAGCATAAAGCCTCCATTTGCAGCCGTCCGAATCTTTGTTTACACAATAAACGGTGATCTTGCTAAAGGTATTGTGCATGTACATAAACGCAAAACCGTTCTCTAATGCATAACAGGATAATGATAACCTTAGACCCTGAGCACCATCTGGAAAAGACTGTCCAACACCGATGATAGCTTATGCCCATCCAGTTGTAGCTAGATACCTTTTTTTGGGGGTTAAAATGGCCAAACAGCTACTGCTTTCACCGCTAGTTCGTTGCATATGTGAGGATTCTTCGAACAGTTGAATAGGTTGTTTACGTTTAATGGCGGAGCCTTTATCAGCAACATGTTCTTCGATAAGAAAACTAACACTCTTCAGACGCTCAACATCAAGGTAACATTCCAACCCAATAAAATCGGTCTCCTTATTAAACATACAGTTATTCTGATTACCACAAAAGTAGGTAATGCTGTAGTTTCCTCTAACAAGACCCTGCCATGTTTCCTCAACGTACTGTTGAAAAGACTCGAAATTTTCGAATTCGGACAGCGGAACAATAGCTGTTTCGTGACCAAATTTGAAAATGTAAACCTTTGGTTTCGACATTGTGTACGCTGAATTGTAGGTGTTACAGAGATAAGTACATGTCGAAATGGTATATGTTTGAAGACATCTAGCAATCTATCATAACTAAAATAGCAGGACATGTAACCTAATCTATCAATAAATGCAAGTAAATCACAATGTCTACACTCTCATCTAGCAACCATAGATTATATGCATAAATCGCAACGACTATATGTCAGTCCTAGCTAAAATCGCAACGACACACAAAAACAGAGCCACATTCAATAATATACCAATCTAGCAATAACAAGCAGCAAACTATTCCCACAAATCGCAACATCTAACGTATCATATCAAAACAGAAATCGCAACCTATAACAGAGGTGGAAAACTGAAATTTCTTACCGGAATGTTATCGGAGCCGGTATCGATGCTTTGAATCGACCTGAAACAGATAGTAATAGGTTTCCTGCCATTAACGTACATTAGATACGATTCTATTATCAATATTGAAAATGGAGAACGATTTTCCAGCTCAGAATGGTCGTCTGATACTGACCTTACTGTTGTGACGTCGGAGATGCTTTCAACGGTGAGGTCGACGGACTTTAACGGTGCAACGGTGGAGCTAGGAGGCTGAGTCGACAGAAAATGATGGAGCTAGGAGACTGACTCTAGCACTGTCGAAACTGAAATTGCAGAGTTCGTCGAAGTAATAGGTTTCGCCGGTGATCGGAACGCTGGTCGACGGTGTTTGTATAGTTCGCCGGTGGTTAGATAGTGTCGCTAGAAAGAGTGTGATCAGGTCGCCGTTTTTTGAAACGAACAGACGTTCTTGAAAAATGGGTTGTTTGTTAGGTTAGGAGAGAGGAGAGAGAGGGGCTAATAAATTCAAAATTCAAAATTCAAAAGTAATAAAGAAGGTACTGTAGCCAAAATGGTCCATTTTTCACAAATTAACCCTTATATACTAGGTTGAGGGTAATTATGATATTAAAAAAAATAAGGTATTAGAAGTGGATATGTTTAATGAGTTGGGTATTAAGTGAGCATTAACCCATTTTTGGGTACTAGATAGTAATAGGTTTGGCCAAAAGGTACTTATTGTGTCATTTCCCTATTTTTAAAATAGTATATAATCTTTATGCTTTTTAAAATGACTAAAATTTATTTAATTTTTTTAAAAAAAACTTAAATAAACGATTTTTAAGTTTTATCAATTTACAATCTTTTAAGTTTGGAAAGAGTATTTAGTTAAATAATAAAATGACATGTATTATGCTTTCATTCCAAGAATTGGATCCGCTCGCATGATTTAAGTCCATCTCTACCTAAGCTCAATTGAGAAATTTGATCCACTTGTTCAACTTCACAAAATTTTGGCTGCAACAACAATTTTTATTTGTGTAACCTTATTGGTATAAAGGGATTTTGAAAAACAGTTTCTCTTTAAGAAAATGATTCTTGATCATCAAGCAATTCCATATATGTCCTCTCATCTTCTCTTTTGAGCCCTATTGGTTTCTTTTCAGTTGCAATTGTTTCCAAAGATGAAGAATTCAATCGACAATCTTCAAAGCATCCAATTCTAGGAAGATTTCTTTCTCTCCAATCAACCTTTTATCCAAGTATAAAAAAAAACATCAAAGAAAACGCTCATCGAGAAAAAAACTTTCAGCAACAAAGAACTTATGCGAATTCTGTAACTCAATCTAAGATAAACCAATCCACAAAACCAATTTGCATTCAACAGAAGAAAGATCATATATCGTTAAAGTTTGAAAAAAGGTTAATAAAAGACTTCAATCATGTTCTACCCATACACTGATTGAATTGTTTTCCAAGGGATTACCGTATAAACAAATTTTAAACAGATTTTATGAGTCAAGAAATTTGAAGGGGATTTCTCATACTCTAACTAGGATTCAAGGAATCTCTTTCTTGAATTCTCACTAAAATTTGACCTTAGTAAAATTTGGTCTAGAGGAGTTTGAACTGTGGGAGACAGTTCAATGAGAATTTTAAAGTGGCTCCCAACCCTTAACACAAAATATGAGTGCTCTATTGTTCCAATCTGGATTAGGATAAAGAACTTACCAGAGCATTTATACAATGAAGACTTTATACATAAAATAACATCTTCTGTTGATTCTCCAATCAAAACCTCGATCCCACCCAAAAATTGTGCATTATACAACGTGTGTTATACATGGATAAAGTTTGATATCTCCAAGAAATTAATCCATCATCCTCGATACACATTAGCTATAAATATTTTCATAAATATTTTTGTAACTACTTTAATGTGGGGCACAGTAAGGATACTGTAAGAAAATTAATCAGGAAACAAAAGTAAAAAATAACATCAAAGATTACTAACTAATGAATAAAAAAAACTCAACACAAGAGTACACTCCACTAGTTAAAAAGAAAGATAGAAAAGATCAATCCAACAAACGAAAATATATTATATTATGCCCTTGTGAATATGATAAGCCTAACAAAAATATAGATGATGAGAGATCTAATGTAAACAATATGGAGATAAGTCTACCTGAGGAAAAGGAAAGCCACAAATCTAACAAAGAACTTTGAATTCAAAGTAACAACAAAAACGAATGAGAAGCTAACTGTGAAGATAAAGTCATTGAGGCAATAAATTCTCTCGACTTTGACTATAATCTTTCCCCCTATGTCTATACTGACTCTCTATCAACTGGTTATCAAACTCCCAACAAAGCAAACATGGGAAGCTTTCCATCTAATCCCATTCTTAGGAGGAAAGAGATTCATACTAATTTTTTAAAAAATCCTTGATAAGAAGTTGAAACTCATATGGAAATAGGATTTTGAGGATTAAATCGTGAATAATGTAAATTTTGTCATTAAATTGTAATTGATAAAAGTTTACAGACTACTTGTAACTATGAATAATTGTTAAGGACTGAACAACAATTAGTCCTCTTTTGTAACAAATTTCAGTTTGAGACTAAGTCTTGACTCCTTTATATAAAGCGCAAGGCTACTCTAATAAAGGGGTTGAACACTTTTTCTTTGGAATTCATTTGTACTTGAACTTTCTCTCTCTAAAAACTCTCTAGCTATTTCTCTCTCTAGATTTCTCTCTTAACAATTTACTAAGGTGAAATATTAACTCATCAAATTGGCGACTGCACTGGGGACTAAATAAGAAACATCAGTGGCTTATTCTGTTCAAAATTGATACAATCTAGTTGTATTTTCTGTTCAAAATTAATACGATGAATCTTGATAACAATCTTACGCTTCGGTCAGCAGTAGAAACTTTGAAAAATGATTTACAGAGGGATGAAAATAGAATTGTTGGATCATCTCTGATCCAAGCTCAATCTCATATTGAGGTTCGAATGAACCAGCTTTTGGACAAGATTATTGCTTTAAATGAGAAGTATGAATGAAGGGAACAAGAGATACACTCGGCAAAACTTAGATCCAAGCTTAAACCGGAAATAGAAAATACTGAGATGGAAGGTCAGTGAGATCGATCTTTTGATGAGCGACGGGCTAAATCTGAGCACAAAAAAGTGCATTTTGTGTCTCCAAAAGAACGATACTCTTCTCGTAAAGAGAAAAAGATAAGCAAAAATATATGACCTCTAGTGGAGAGGAGATAGAAAGTTCAGCTTCAGGCTTTAAGAGATATAGAGGTTCTTCAAAAGGGGAATTAGACAGAGATCAATTGAGGAAATATAAAAATGAAAGTAAATCTAAAAGGGATAATGTTCCTCGTTCTACATGGTTTGAAGGAAACACTTCGAATCAGTATGCTGAAACTGATCGAAATCTATATGTTACAATGGGAACGGATAATCAGTTCGTTCAGGGTGTCGACTGGATAAATTCTCCATCGTGAAATTCGTTCCATGACGCTTCCGAAGCGTTTTGACATTTTGAAGGTGGAAAAGTTCGATGGGACGCAATATCCTGATCACATCAAACAATTCAAAAATTATATGATGAACTTCGAAGATGAAGACCTGCTGGTGTGTGGTGCATTTTCAGAGACTTTATAAGGAACAACTCTTAAATGGTACAATCAGATTCTAAGGGGTCCATTTTGAATTGCAGAGATTTTTATACTACATTTCGAAGTTTAGTTTTTGGGAAGCAAAGATATAAGAGAAAATGGTGATACCATTATTCAGTGCAAGCAGGCACTTGGGAAAAAGTTAAAGGATTATACAAATAGATTTTTTTTACCAAAGCTAGTTTGGACAACTGTGAGGATAATGTGGCGATGCCAGCTTTTCTACAAGGGTTATTGCCAGGAGATCTTGCCAATGAGACGACGAAGAGAAGAGCCTTAACCTTTGGAGCTTTGATGGATCAAGTTGAGGATCAAATTTAAGTGGAGGAGGCGACTAGAGTCTGAGGCGGACCAATCAGCACTCCGAAGAATTCGGGACAATCAACCAATAATCAGGGGCAGCCTTCGAATGGTAATGGGAATGGTAATCAGCAATCGAGGTAAAAGAACAACAATTTGCCTAGTACGAATGGTGGTTATTCAAATAACACTCTATCTAATAATTATAACAGGCCTAGACCAAATATATGGGTCAAACCAGAATACTATGCTGATCTGACAGAAAATGTTTCTGTGATATGGGATAAGACCAAGAGCTTCGTATATTTTAAGAAGCAAGCCCCAATTAGTAGGCCAAGGAAGGAGAGGAATATTTTTTTTTTGCAGATATCATGAGGATATTGGGCATGATACAAATGATTACATTGCTTTAAAGAAAGATATTCAATTTTTGATTGAGAATGGGAAGCTCCTGACTTATGTGAAGTCGTAACGGAGCGCATCAAAAAACAATGGTGCATCAACTTCGAAGCCTGCACGGCCTTGAGAATTTGATGATTTTGGATTCACATGCCAAGCCTTTTGATGCTTCTTCAGAGTATGTTGAAAAAGATCCGAACAGATTGCTTCTGATGACAGTCGAAGAGCCAATAGAAAAGGGATGTGTACGGGAGTTGTGCAAGTTTTTTGAATCGTTAGCTATTTTCGGAGGCGATTCGATGACTGGTAATTAAGATAGTTCAAGGAAGAGGCATGCTGTCAACTTGATAACTCAACTGGCAGTTCTGCTAATGTCGTTTTTAAATCCACCTATGATAGAATGACAAATCCACCTCAGATTTCTTAATCGGATCGAACGGTTATTGGATTCGCAGGTGTAAGAGCTCGTGTTATTGGAGAATTCGAGTGTGAGGTGAGTTTGGGAAAATGAACATTTAAAAAAAAGGTCCAAGTACTTTTTGTGGTGGTGGACTATCCCACAAGATATAATGTTAATTTTGGAAGATCATGGCTTTCAAGAATGTATGAGGTTGTGTCTACAGTTCATCAGTATTTTAAATATGCGGTTGGAGATGGGGTCGTTTGAGGCGATCAGAAGGTTGCAAGGGAATGCTATGCCACTGCACTTCTGATCTGAGGGTCCACTAGTGGAGATTTAATGTGTGATTAGCAGTTAAAAGGGGTACCCTTGGATTTGGAAGAAAGGGTTGACGATCTTAGGGAAACCCTAGGGTCTTTAACGGTTAGCGAAGAAATAGATGAGTTTACTTTTTTAGGAGGGAAGGTACTTCGAATTGGAACTTTATTGACCTCTTTTCTACGTCAACGATTGCTTGATTTTTTATCCCAAAATTTGGATGTCTTCGCTTGGAAGACAAAAGATATAACAGGAGTACCCATTGAGATAATTCGTCACAGCTTGGCTATAGATCCGAAGGTTAAGCCGGTTATTCAGAAAAGAAGAGCATTTTCCTCGGAAAAAGTAAAAGAAATTGTTGCTGAAGTGGATCGATTATCTAAGGTCGGACATATAAGGGAGTCACAGTATCCGTTGTGGACGGAAAATACGGTGGTATTTAAAAATAAGAATGGGAAGTGGAGAATGTGTGTGGATTTTACAGATTTGAATAGAGCTTGTCCTAAAGTCCTATTTCTTGTTCCTCGAATAGATTAGTTGATTGATTATACTTCAGGCAACAAATTTTTTAGTTTTATGGATGCTTTTGCAGGATATAACCAAATCCAAATGGATCAAAAAGATCAAGAATGCACAACTTTTATAACTGATAGGGGCTTGCACTGTTATAGGGTAATGCCCTTCAGATTGAAAAATGCTGGAGCCACTTATCAGAGATTGATGAATAAAGATTTTGCTACTCAAATCGGAAGAAATATGAAGGTACATATAGATGACATGATAGTAAAATCTCAAAGGATGTAGTGCATCTTGATGATTTAGGGGAAGCTTTTCAGAACTTAAGGGCAATCAGGTTGAAATTAAATCCTAAGAAGTGCACCTTCGGAGTTGGATCAGAGATTTTTTAGGGTTTTTTCATGAATGAAAAATGAATAGAAGATGACCCAAAACAATTAAAAGCTTTGATAACAATGAATTCTCCTCGGTCTATCAAAGAAGTGCAAATTGTGACAGTAAGGTTAGCAGCACTTAATCGATTTATTTCTAGATTTTCTGATAAATGCTTTCCTTTATTTCAAGTGTTATGAGGACCAAACAGGTTTGAATGGACATCAGAATGTGAAGCAGCATTCACAAACATTAAAAATTTATTGTCATCACCAGAGATTTTATCAAAGCCTCGAAATGGGGAGAAACTATTTTTGTACATCACAGTATCAGATTTTGCACTGAGCGTAGTATTAATTAGTGAAGATTCAGGAATTCTAAAGCCGGTGTATTGCATTAGTAAGAGTTTGGCGGCAGCAGAAAAAAGATATATGAAATTAGAAAAATTGGCATTAGCGTTGGTGATTGTTTCTAGGAAGATGCATCCATATTTTCAAGCTCATACTATTGAAGTCCGAACTCCATTCCCTTTAAAAAATGTTTTACAACGACCTGATAATTCGGGGAGAATAACCAAATGGTCAATGAAGTTGGGAGACTATGATATTTGTTTACACCTCGAACAACAATAAAGGCGCATGCATTGGCAGATTGTTTTTGTTGAATTCCATTCAAGCCGATGGGATGAGGAAGAAAATAAAGAAGTCATTCCAGCTGATTCGAGGTGGGTTGTCTGAACAGATGGAGGATCAGTATTTCATGGTGCAGTTTTGGGGTTCAGTTAATAGCTCTAACGGGAGAGATAATGATTCAATCTATTAAATTTGGATTTCATGCTTCGAACAATGAAGCTGAATACGAAGCTGCTTTGGCAGGTTTAAGAGTGGCAAAAATTTGTGGGGAAACTTCAGTGCGCTTGGAAACGCATTCTCAATTGTTAGCAAATTAGGTATCTGCATTTTCCAAAGCAAGAAAGGATTGTTTGATTTTATATCTTCGGGAACTTTGGAATTTAATGTTTCTGTTTGATAACGTTATTGTGGAATATATTGGGCGAGGGAGTAACATTTCTTACAAGGAAGAATATCCTTGGATTTAGCTACAAGAAAATCCTTCAATTGCTACTCAATCTAGCCAATGTGAATGTATAGAGGATGTTTTTACGACTGATGAAATCCGAGGCGATTGGCGATCAGATATTCTTAGTTTTTTTACTCAAGGAATACTACCTGATGATTCGCGATTGGCCGAAAAGCTGAGAAGTAAAGCCTTCAGATATATAGTATTGGATGGAATATTGTATAAAAAGGCATTAAGCAGGCCATTGTTACGATGTTTAAGAAAACAAGAATCAAAAGAAGTATTATCAAAGTTTCATAATGGTGAAGGATCAGCTCATTGCAGGTTCAAAGCTCTCTCACGTCGAGTTTTACTTGCAGGGTTCTATTGGCCTACAATCATGAACGATGCTAAGAATTTAGTTCGAAGCTGTGATACTTGTCAGAGATTTCCAATGCTATTCATAGAGTAAAAATATCTCTTATGTCTATATATGAGGCAATATCATTTGATAGATGGGGGATTGATCTGGTGGGACCTTTGCCGATGGCTTCTGGAGGAAGGGAGATGATAATTTTAGCGGTTGATTATTTTGCAAAGTGGGCAGAGGCGGAACCGCTATTAGGGACAAAAGCAAAAGATGTGATCAAATTTTTTGTGAACAACATTTTTTTGTCGTTTTGGAGTGCCTCAAAGGATTACAACAGATAATGGCCCTCAGTTTAATAACAGGGAGATGGCTTCATTTTGTACTTCTAAAGGAATTCAGCAATGTTTTTCGACGCCATTTCATGCTAAAGCCAATGGGCAAGTAGAAGTGACAAACAAAACAATTTTAGATGGCTTGAATAAGAATTTGACGGGGGCAGTAGGAAAATGGCCAAACTATTTGCAAGAGGTGTTTTGGGCTTATCAAACAACTCTTAAAGAGGCTACAAAGGAGACTCCTTTTGCTTTGGAATATTGAATGGATGTAGTCAGCCCCGTAGAGTCTACGCTGTCATCTTTTAGAATAGCTCAATATTCTGAAAGGTCTAATGATGAAGTTCAAAGGGAAAATTTGGATCTGATTGAGGAAAAAAGAGTTCGAGCTCATCTGAATGTAATTCATTATCAAACTCTAATAAGAAATAGATATGATTCGAAGGTGAAAATGAGAGAATTTAAAAAAGGTGATAAGGTGTTGAGAAACGTTTTCTTGCACACAAAGGAAAAGAACCTCGAAAAAATGGCTCAGAACTGGGAAAGACCTTATATGGTTGTTGAAAGGATAAAGCCGGGGTCCTATTGTCTTTGTAATTTTGAGGGGAGGATGTTGAAACATCCATGGAATATTCTACACTTGAATCTTTACTGGGAGTAGATATGTTCTTGTAGTTTGGAATTTTTACTTTTGAATGACACACTCTTTCCTATCCTGTTGGCCCATGAAAGTTTTAATGAGGCGTCGTGTACATATTCAATATTATCAATAAAGTTCGTTTTTTTGCCAATGGTTGTTTACACATTTTTGAATACTATCTTAACAAATCATCAGATACTGATCATCTTTGAGATTGGTTTGAGACTGATCATCAAACACTGATCATTTTTGCCAATGGTTTATTTCGAAGTGGACGCTTAACAGCACACTGAGAAGTTTTCGAAGAGCTACCAAGGCTTAACATCACATTAAGAAATTTTCGAAGCAGAGCTACTATATTCACAAATTTTGTTAAGGTATTTGAGGTGGTAAGTTTACAGTTTGTAATTATTTTGTTTTTAAAATTTAGCATCGAATAAAATGTGAAGAGAATGATAAAATGAAGAAACCGTTTGTCATTTAAATTAGTTCGTTGAGATAAAAAAAAACGATTCTTTAAATTGATAAACACAAAAATATGATAAAGTTAATCAGATGATTCTTCTTCTTCGGATGTTTCTTCTTCATCTTCATCTTCGGATGACGAATTGGGGATAGGGTCGAAAGCTTTACTGGGACGTTTTTCCATAGGAATATCGTTCCAAAAACTTGTGAGGTCGATTTTTGGGTAAGTAGCGTGAATTTCTCAAAGAAGGAGAATGTTTGCATCTTCTTTTTCGATGTTAATGACAGTTAGCATGTCTTTTGAAAGCTCAGCCTCAGCAGCAGCCACAGCAGTAGTTTTTTCCACTTCGAAATCCCTTTTCAGTTTAGCTATTTCCTCGATCAACTCTTTATTTTTTGTCTCACAAAGAGTAAAAGAATTTCGTAGCGCAGTGGAGTTGGATTTTTCAGTGGCCAGATCAGTAGCATGATCAGTCTTGAGCTTATTCATTTCCTTCTCATGAGAGTTTGTCAGCAATTCTGTCTCAACTATGTGTGTGATTCGCAGATGATTCTTCATGCAGATAACACATTTTATAAGTTCGGACCTTGCTACTTCGTACATGTGAAACTGATCAACCACTTTGTCGTGCAATTCTTCTTTAAATTTTTTCTCAGCCTCGTAAGCTTCTTTGTAATAAACCATATCTTTAGCTAATTGCTTTAGATTGTTTTGAGAAGCTTCGACTTGAGAAGCAAGTGCTTTTGCTGCAATATCGAGTTCAGTAAATGGCTGAAGTGCAACAATGATTGCAGGATTTGGAGGATGAAGAGGAAATTTTGTTTCCGATGAGCTAGGACGTTGAATTATATCTAGCATAGTGATATGAGCAGGAGGACGGGTAATTTCAGGAGACGCCTCGGCTCGTGTTGGTCGCCCAAAGTTAAGCATGTGATTTTAGATGACTTGAAGAACATGATCGTCTTCACCAGTAAGCGCTTCAGTGTTCTCAAAATTAATGAACATATCAGGGTCAAAGTTTGCAGTAGCTTGATTTTCATTGGAAGTACTATCTTCGATGATAATCACAGGGTTATCTTTGGTTGGTTGTTCTTCAACCGAAGGGTTTTATGGGTTTTGTTGGTTTTCACCAGCAGTTTTTCATCTTCGTCAACCAATATATACGAAGTGATTCTCGTTTGTTTATTTTTCTTTCCATGTGAACTGGAAGAAGTCTTCTTTTTCTTTGAACACAGTTCATGATCTTTTCATTCTTTGATGTGTGAGAGAGTTTGTTCTGCAGTTTTTATTTTTCAAGGCTTTGGCTTCGTTGGAGTTGAAGGGCTAGCACTAGATGTGCTAGCTGCCTTTTTACCTTTCTTTTTTTCATGGATTTTTCTTTTTTCTTTTTTGGAAAATGACTCTCTGATCTATTGCGGATGGGAATGAAGACTTTGCAATCGGGTTGAACTATTCGTTTGCCGACTATCTTCGGATCCGGATCTAACATCAAGTCTGCTGAAAGGAAGTGTAAAATACGTTGTTCCATTCCTTCTCAGCCCAAGCGACAAGTTTTTAGAAAATCACTTTAGCTGTTTGTCGACGTGATGAGTAACGCCTCGAAATTTCTGAAATAAGTAGACAAGCAGAGAATTAAGAAAAGAGAAATGCAAAACATAAAATTTATTTCAGAATGTAAAAATTTCAAAGTGCTTACGCTTGCTTCTCCGGACAAGATTTAATTTAGAAGGATTAGCATCAGAAATTTCTTTGCTATTTTCCCACGCTCCTGATATAAAGATGAATTTGTGCTTCCAGAATTTGTCAGCCTCTAAGAGGTCATTGATCATCTTTAGGTCATCCATTAGGGTGAGGTAGTAAAAGGGAAGCTTCACACGTTTTAACAATTGAGTCAAAGAGATGAAGTCTTTAATGTTGATTGGAATTATAGATCGTCGAGATGCCATAATCACTAACATAAGGGTGAACCATTAATTCGGTGTCACTTGAGTAGGACATAAGCGGAGCAGTTTGAAGTATTCCACAATCATAGGATCCAGTGAAAGCCGAAGACCCCAATTGATGATTTTGGGGTAGACTATTATCTCGTAATCTTTACAGTCCAAGAGCGTTTCTCCTTCTTTGTAATATATATAGCGAACCTTTTTTTATGCAATGATGTATTTACCTTCAAGATTCCTTAAGTTTCTTCCAATCTTAGCTCCTTCTTCTTCGGAAACAAAGCAAGTGTCTACTCTTCCTGAGGTTTATGGGTAGTTGTAGAGTTCCCATCATCAGATTCACCATCGAGATCAATTTTAGTAGGCTCAGAATCAGCTCCGTTGGCTTTCGATGTTTCTTCTCGAGGTTGTTGAGGTGTTGGATTAACAGCTACTAGTAAAGGGTTGTTTGTTCGAGGAGCTTCTTCTGTTACTTCTTTTTTAGGAGGATTTTTCAGTATCTCTATTCGAAGGGGAAGGAGTTCGGATAATTTCTGATTCGTCGCCCATGGCAACAAAAGTTCTTCTTTTTATGGTTATTGAAGATTGATTCGAAGAGGAATTTTTTGAATTTTGTTTTGAAGTAAATTCTTCACTAATCAAAAGATAAATCTTACTTTGAGATGAAGAGGCTCGAGATGTTTTATGGCATTGGATTTTGGATGAGGAACTTTCTTCAATTATAGAAGAAGGAGAAAAATTAAGGACTTTGTTTGGATCAAAATTTCCGTAATAAATTATTGAAGTGGTTGTTCCAATTGGAAGGCTATTGATTAATTCGAAAGCCCTATATTCTTCCGCCCTTTGAGTAATGTAGAAGTAGTCGTACGTTTTGAAGACTAAGTTGCTATCAGATTCTGGGGATTCCGGTGTTTTGGGTATGATAACCTTAGATTTTTTTGTTCTTGGTTTCTTTCTCATAAACCAGATGCAGGTTGATCGGAGAAGATGAAGATTGATCAGAAAGTCGGGTTTTTTCGGATGAGAACGGTGAAGGTAGCCAAAAGCTGTGACCTCTCTCTAAAATGATTTGCGTGGCTTCTCTCTAAAATGATTTGTGTGATGAGAATGAAAAAATGAGAAGGCTGGTTGAATTTATACAAATAAATGAATATGTGTGAAGTTAGAAAGCCTTTGATGACAATAGGTTGGAATAGAAAACGGTAAGATGATCAGATGTTCGACATCTGTCAGGCTAGACATCTAGCTATGGATCTAAAAACTATACGACTATGATGGGCTCAACGGTTATATAAAACGGTTGCTTTTATATGTTGTGTGGGTAAAAGTCAATGAGTACTTTTGAAAGTGTTACTTTCCAAGGGATTCGAGGATGTTTTATTTGCACAGTGTTCCGAAGAAATGTTTCGTCTTTGAAACATTGTCAGATTCGAAGAGATTTTTCGTCTTTGAAACATTGTCAGATTTGAGCACCATTGTTAATTGATGTCTGTTTTTATGACGCTTCGAATGCTTGCTCCTAGTTGCCACTTCGAAAGATTGCTCCTAATTGATGCTTCAAATGATTGTTCTCTATGTGCTCGAATGATTGTTTTAAAGGTTTGCGTCGAATGACTGCTTTGAATTTATTTTATAACAGGTTACATAACACATGAAAGAATTTGAAGATATTTGGATTCGAAGATATTTTAGTTCTTATTTATTTACTGACATGAGAACTAGGGGGGCTTCTGATATGAAAATAGGATTTTGAGGATTAAATCGTGAATAATGTAAATTTTGCCCTTATATTGTAATTGATGGAAGTTTTAGAGACTACGTGTAACTATGAATAATTGTTAAGGAACGAACAAGAATTAGTCCTATTTTGTAACAGATTTCAGTTTGATACTAAGTCTTGGCTCCTCTATATAAAAGGCAAGGCTACTCTAATAAGGGGTTGAACACTTTTTCTTTGGAATTAATTTGTATTTAAACTTTCTCTCTCTAAAAACTCTCTAGCTTTTTCTCTCTCTAGATTTCTCTCTTAACAATTTACTAAGGTGAAATATTTACTCATCAGAAACATGCTAGAATTACCAAAAGATCTATACCATTAGTCATCAAGTCCTTGTAATTCGCAGAGCCAAAAAAATCATCATTAAAGATCCATTTATGATTAAAGCTCTTAGCTGGAATATACGTGGTATTGGTAATCAATCTTCTTTGCGAAGACTAAAGCCTATAATTGGGAATGAAAATATCAAGCTCTTATTCATCTAGGAGCCTATGGTCAATTGTAATCAGTTGGAGTCCATTGATTCTAAACTCAGAATTTCTAGCCATTTTTCTAACATATCTAATAAGATATGGATGCTCTAGCATGATGATCTAGTGATTAATATTCTGAATGATGATATTCAATACATTTACATCGACCTCAAACACTCTAATATGAATAAATTCTTCTATATTACTTGTTTGTATACAAAATCCCATAGGAGAAACGTAATTTTTCTTTGGAATAATCTTTGTCACATTGCTGCATCAGTAAAATAATGGTTTCTCTTTGGTGATTTTAATGCTATTTGTTCTCCCACTGAGCAGATTGGTTGTTTATCCTATTGTAATCACAGTTTTATCGATTTTAATGATATGATTAAAGATTGTTTTTTGGAGGATACATGTTTTGCAAGCACAAAATTTACATGGACAAATAAAAGTAAGTGGAAGTGCTTCGATCATTTATTATTTAATCAAAAGTGGTATGATTATTTTATTAAAACCAAAGTTATCCACATGGCCCGGACATGTTCAGTCCATATCCCATTATGCATTTCGATTATCAAAGAAAAAATAAAGCATATCAAAAGCTTCAAATTCCTTAACATATGGACCATGGACAATGAGTTTATTAGCTTTGTAGAAGCTAACTGGAATGAAGTAATGGATGTATGTCCTTTGTTTGTATTTTGGAACAAAATTAAAGGACTGAAAACTTCCTTGAAAGAGTGGAACATAAGTTACTTTGAAAACATTTTTTATAACGTTTTACAAGCTGAAGATAATGTTAAGGCTTGTAAAGCTAGATATCTTATATTTAACAATATTAAAGCTAAAAGTGCTTTGTCTAAAGCTACTGCAGAACATATTTTAGTTGTTACAATGTAAGACAAAAGTGTTATGCTATTTGGATTCAATATAGAGATAGGAATACTAGAGTTTACTACAACAATGTTAAGAAAAAGATAAGGAAATGAAAGATATCTAGTATAAAGCTCAACAACAAGTGGATCACAAATGAAGAAACTATTAATTCTTTCGTAGAATCCTATTTTAAAGATAACCTTTCTTCTCCCTCTTATTCTAATCTATATTAAGAACTAAATTACATGAATAACAACATATTTAGAGTCATTCCTAACATTATCAATGATGCAAATAATAATCTTTTTCTAGCTAATCCAACTGAACATGAAGTATGGAACATTATCCAGAATCTAAAGCCAACCAGCGCTGTTGGAATGGATGGTTTTAACAAGTGTTTCTTTTTAACTTGTTGGAAAGTCATTAAGGATGATCTATGAAAAACTTTGATATCTTTCATCCAAGGTCATGATATTCATAAGGGTATAATGGCTACTGGAATCTGCTTAATTTATAAGGTTGATAAGCCTACTTATTAGAATTAATATAGACCTATTAACCTATGCACTATGATGAATACAGTCATGTTTAAGTTTCTAAATATCATAGTGTATATTCTCTTTCCTAAATTGATATCTGAGGTGCAGAGGGCTTATGTCATGGAAAGATCAATCCATGACAATATTATTATTGCAAAAGAACTTATCCATAATCTTGGAAGGAAAACAAAGGCAGACAACATTATCATTAAAGTCGGTATTTTTAACGCGTTTGATAACCTCTCACACAACTCCATTCTCAAATTTCTCCAGCCTTATGGATTCAATCATAAGGTTATCAAATTAGTTAGTAATCTAATAAAGTCTATAAATGAAAAAATATGTTCGTTTCTTTAAATCTAATAAAGGAGTTATACACGAGGGACCCTTTGTCCCCAAGTCTCTTTACTCAAGATGACGAAATCCTCCTCAGGGGCCTAAGAACCTTGTTTGAGTCTGTTAAATCCCTTAAGTTATTTGGTAGAAGAAAAATCGCCATACCATGTCTAGCTTTCACAGATGATTTACTAATATTTACTAATGGATTAGCTTCTCTTTGGAGAAAATTGGTAAATTCTTGCAGGTCTACTAAGATATTTCTGGTCAAGCTTTAAATAAAGATAAAATAGAGATCATCACATTTGCAAATTTACCTCAGGACATGATCAGATCCCTTGCTATTCAATCTAGTTTCAAATCTTGCTATCTTCCTAAAACTTACATGGGAATTACCTTAAGTCCTCACAATAAAACTATTAATGACTGTCCTTTCCTAGATAAAATCAGAGAAAAGATCTCTGATTGGGAAGGAAAAAGCTTCCATATGGTGGTAGACTAACTTTAGTAAACTTTGTTTTAATGTCTATTCCATTGTATTGGTTATAGAGCTGCTAGTTTCCTAAGTCTATCATTTCCAATATAAGAATACTCCACAAAAGATTCATTTGGGGCTCTAACGGTGAAACAAATAAGCTGTATTGGTCTTCTTGGCCAGATGTATGCAGACCATTCAGGAAATATTACCTAAATATGAGAAGTCTTTGTGACATTCAAAAAGCATATTCTTGCAAGATGTGGATCAAGTTTATAGAGATAAAATATCTCTGGGCTAAACTACTACACATCATCTACTGTCAGAATAACCACCCTCTCCAACTTAACTTCTCCAAAAAAGGTTCTCAAACTTGGAAGTGGCTGGCCAACATTAAGGATTTTACTGCAAGAAACATTAGATGGACTATTGGTAAAAGAAATAGGGATCTTTGGCTGAACAACTGGTTTGGCAAACATCCTCTTATCAATCTAATTCCGATTCTAACAATAATTGGTTAAAAGGTTTCTATGGTCAAATCTTTTTGGGAAAATAGTTATTGAAATGTGAATTAACTTAGACATCTATTAAGTAACTATAATATTAAGCTTATTTCCAAGCTTAGTTTTAGTGAGAAGGTGGATGATGCTATCTACTGGATTCTTTTGAAATGTGTAAGATTCAATATCAAGGACACACTGCAGTTTATTAAGACTAATCACACCAAATCGTCTTTTTATGAAAACATTTGGAATTAGATCAATAAGAGTAAATGCTCTTTCCTTGCTTGAAGGATAATTCAAAACAAGCTACATATTGATTCTATTATGCAGACTAAATACCTAACACTGGTATCTAAATTCCAGTTCTGTCAAAATTTGGAATCTAATGATCACCTCTTTGTTTCATGTATTTTTTCTTGGAGAATCTGGTCTCATTTTACAAGTATTCCAAGAGTAAACATTAGTAAGTATATGACAACTAAGAATATGATACGAAGTTGGTTTTGGTCTTTCCCTAACAAGACTCATATCAAGACTATTCTTTATACTATTATTAGTTAGGTTATTTGGCAGCAACGAAATAAAGTTAAAATTAACGGACAATCTTTCTCATCAAATTCAACAATCAAATATATTACTAACATAATGAACAGACTAGATCAATCAATTTTCATAAAAAAAAAAATAGAAACATAATGAAGAAGCTATAATAACCTCAGGATGTATTAATCATCTTAAGATGAAAATAAAATGTCCTACCTCTCCTGGATCCTTCCCCATCATGGCAGATTCAAGCTCTTAGATGCATGTTGTCTTGCTTTGGGTGAGTTGAGTGAAGTGATTTCAATTCGTGATATCCACGGCTCCATCATTCATGGTTATGATAAAAACTACGGAAATCTCTCCCTCATCAAAGCTGAAGCTCGTGCTCTTTACGATGATCTCTAAATCTGAAAGATAAATGGATCAACGAAAGTTGACATTGAAACAGATTCTGAAATTTTAGTTTCTCTTATCTCTTCTCGCCAATACCCTTATCATTTAGAATCTATTTTGAATAGCATAAGAAATATAATTTCTCCAAACATGATTCTTCATCACATTTTTCAGAGAGCAAAATCGGCCAGCAGATTGGCTGGCTCGATAGACTCTGAGATGTAAAATGAAACTCGATTTCAAAACTTTCAAAACTTCTTCTAAATTAGAAGCTATTACATTTTTGGAAAGCCTTCATTAAGCCATATAATAGCTGAATGACTTTTTTTATCTTCTGTGGTCTTTTCAAAAAATCCATAAACCATTCATGCAAATCCATGAATGTTGTAGTTCCCGACACTACTTTCAGCTTCACAAGCTTCTCATGATTTCCAATTTCCTAAAGTCTGGTTAATATAGTTGGTTCAAACATTAAAAGTTATAAGTTGATTTAAAGCACTCATATATAGACTAGTTCTCGAAAGCCAAACCTTCATCGGTTCTGAAATTTTTTGGACGAAAATAAAATTTTAATTTTTCTAAGGTGCCATTTCTTATTGCCCCAACTATTGGTTCTAATTAAACCTTGTAAGGCTTTTTATCCTTGTACATTTCTTTGTTTAATTAAATAAAATTCTCTTAATCTTAAAAAAGCCTTATTGTATGAAAAAATCATAGTAGGAAGCAATTAATTGCAAATATTAACTATTTTTCTGTTTCACATAAATCAAATATTATTTCTTTAAATTATGTATGAAATAAATTATAAAATGATATAAAGATATTTTAATTGGAATATCTTATAATTGTTTATTTAAGATAGCCTAACTATTAATCAAACATCAATATATTGTTGGTGGATAATTAAAAAATTTAATGAAATATATGGTATGGTTATTTATTAGATTAATGTTGGATTACGAGAAAAGACGGTTTATAAATGATTTGTTGGGAAACTTATATTATATATATATATATATATATACATTTTTTGTTGGGAATAATCAACTATACAAAATTTCCACTAAAATTTTATCACGAACAACGTAAGTCAAAGTTTAACTATTATGTAGTCGAAATAAAACCTATTTGTATGTAAAATAGATTTTCTAACAAGAAATATGAGAGTCACACAAATTCGGTTTGTAGTTAAATTTTAATTATGAACACAAACAAATAAAAAAATATAAAAAATAATGTTAAACAAAAGTCACACATCTGGATCGTGAAGAAAGCTTACATCCACAGACAACGAGCACATATGTTTATGTATAGAAGATTACAAGAAGAATTTTTCAAACACTAAACACTCAACCACTAGCATTCTTTAAAAAAACACTCTTAGCTTACAAAAAGAATTATGGATCTAAAAAAATCTCAAATTGTTTATCTTCTACCTCAGCTATTTGAAAGTTTTCAGTTTGTTTTTCAAATCTCACAGGTTTTCCTCACGTAATAAACGAAAAATCTCACTATTTATAGAGAACCAAATATGTGCACAATTTATTCATGCTCACATTAACTTGTGAAAACTCCTTTTTGAATTAACCAGACAAATATGCACAAAGGACGCACTGCATCGTTAGCGTCTGTACGATGGATAATAATGCCCTTGTACAAGCCTGTCATTTTCTCAGGAACACCCAAATAAATGTTACTATTGATAATAAATTTAATGAATCACTTTTTCTAGAAGAAATTAAGTAACTTCAGAAGTCATTCGGCAAACATGTTCAACACATTCGGCTGCGCAGATGATCAATCTGCACATCCAGCTTTAGCAGAAACATTCTTCATTCCTTCAATAGATCTTACCTTAGGTTCCAACAAACATCTTTAGACCTAAGCTTCAGATCATCCCATAACTTTAGAGAGATTCAAAAAATGCATGTTATATAAGTCTTTGGTTGTCCATCTCTAACTAATTATAGACTTCGACATTACTTATGTTCTCAGTTACTTTTAGCATACACCTAAACATTCTCCACCTATGTTTATAGTAATTCCAACATCCATTGAACCCGATATTCTACTCATTAAAGACCAGTTCACCTCTATCCCAGACTTGCACAAGTCTCATGCAGTTTGTGAACTTTGAAACCGATAATACCTTGGTTAGCATCCAAAAAAATTCCCTCGGGTGCAATCTTTCCACATTCACTTACTCTTTCTCCACCATATATCTAATGAAGTTTATGTTCTTAGTTATCTCATGGAACTTCACATTCTTTATTAAATGAAGATCACTAGTATTATCAAATAAAATAACACATATTTCTCTATACTAATGATTTTACTCCACAACCACATCAACCATATGGTTTATTTCATTACTTCTGTAGCAGCCATATATTCGGCTTCCATAGATGACAGTCCAATAACCTTTTGTATACAAGACTTCCAGCTAACCACTCTTTTAAGCAAAACAGACATATAACAAGAATTAGACTTCTTTATGTCAATCTAGTCTGCATAATCAAAGCCAACATACCCTCTCATCATTATATCAGTTGTATCTTATAACACAACCTAATTTTTTTTGAAATATTCAAGAATTGAATGAGCCACTTAAGATCATATCAATACGGTTTCCCCGTCTCTCACAAAATCTTCTCAAAATACTAACATAGTCGGCAAGATCACGTCCTGTGCATATCACTGCATATATAATTCTACCAATAGCATTGACATAAGATAACTCTTGCATGTAATTCTTATCTTTGACTTTAGTTGTTGCTTACGTGAAACTAAGTTTGAACTGGACACCAGTGAGAGTTCCAACCTTATGTATCTATTCTTATTAATAAATACTCACTCTCTTGTTCCTCTTGATCTTAATACCAAGTATCCTATTGATTTCTCTCAATCTTTCATTTTAAAGTCTTCATTCAGACAAGTCTTCATTCAGATTAGTCTTTACTGTTTCAATCATCTTTTTGTCTTTTCCAACTATTAGAATATCATCCACATACAATAGCAATATGATTTATCTGTTCATGTGTGTTCTCATATTATAATAGACATATTTATCATAGCAACTTGAAAGATACTTTATGGACTTCATAAAAGAATAAAATTTCCTATTACACTACCAAGACAACTCTTTCAATACATATAGAGGTATCTTTTATAAACAGATATCTCATTATTTTTCTTCTTCAAACCCTTTCGGTTGATATATGTAAACTATCTATTTCATTTCCTTCTTCAAACCCTTTAGGCTGGCATATGTAAACTCTCAAATGTTCCAACTAAAGTTTATTTTTGTCTCAGGCCTCTTAAGAACAAATAAACTTACTCTCACAAAAGGACTATTATGGATTGCATGTGTAGCCATAATAACAGCTCCTCCCTATAACCTTCAGCTCATTCATGTTGGTTGAAGATACACCTAACCTTTCCGGTAACGTTTGATTTTTTTAGCAAGCCCAATCTATTGGGGAAATTCTGTCAAGGTTTGGTATCTGGTAATTTCAAGTTCTAAAAAATAGCTAGTGAATTCCTTTTTCAAATATTCTAAGACGTTCAAGTCCAAAGTTTTTATAACATCTTTTTGGTATGATTCTTTACCAACGTAGTCCAGTTCCTAAAAGTATTAAATTATTTATCTTTAGTATTCAATAATATAACCCATACTTTTTCTAGAATAATTATCAATCGATGACATGAAGTACCTTGTGATAGTTCCAAAATTATCTGAGAGGGGATTGCATGTCAAAGATATTTTTCCGGAGCGTTATTCTAAAGAGAGAAACATGAGAAATCTAGAGAGAGAAGATGACAAAATTAGGAATAAATAATAAATGTTGATTCCTCCTCACAAAGGGAGTATCCTTTTATATAGTAGTGATGTTGGGCCTAAAGGCTAAATAAATGGTCCATTTCAGGACATTTCCCTTCATTATTTCACTAATATTAACCACAGTTGCAACTTCCTTCATGAAATACACTCAATTTTATACATTTGTTGGGCATATTTTAAAAGACTTATACGAAGCCAAATTAGCCATATGTTCTACTAATACGAGCCATAGTTCGAATAATTCTCACCCTTATCACATTGCACCACCTATTGTAGGTTCTCGCATCGGAATCTAAAGATCTGAATGAATATACTTAAGCACATAACTGGTTGTATGGTCATTAGACATAAACTTTACCCTATTATTTTTACCTCGCACATAATATGCACAAAAGCTCAACTTTTGAACTGTGCTACCATCCAACAAACCTTGTTTGCTAAGTTTAATAAAGATATTCTCACTTACATGCCCAAGCCTCAGATGCTACAGATTTATGGAATCTATCTCAAGACTATACACACTGCTTACCATGAAAAAATCCTAAAGAACTAACACACCATTAGTCTTATAGGCTTCAATAACAAGTGAGCCATGCAAGACCTTAAATCTCACGTCTCTCCCCTTATAAGTAAAACCTTCATCATCTAACATTTTAATAAAAATAAGATTTCATTTAAATTTGGGCACGTACCTCAGGTTTGTTGTCACTCTCTCAAGTTTTGTACACAAGTTGAGCCAAAGAGTTCCTACTTTTTTTACAACATGAGATTTATTATTCCTGATGATTGTTTTTCCATAAAACAATCTCAGTTTTTCAAACCAATATTTCTTGGAAATCATGTGGAATGAAACATTCACATCCAACACCCACTTATTATTATATCTGCAATAGAAGCCATCAAACCGTTAGCATATTCATAACCATCCAAAATTATTTTCATGTCTCCAAAATCTTTAGAGTCACCCTTCAGAACTGTCTTCTTTTGGAGATCCTACAAGTTCAAGGAACTTTTACTTCTGCCATTGTAAGTGACTATTTTGTGTAGAGCATGATGTCAACAAAGTGTGCGTACAACACCAAGAACTCAAAAGTATTATGATCTGTTCCTCGTCATTTATCTTGACCTTAATTGGATTGAAATCAAGAATGTTTGTATTGAAATCGTCCAAGTGTCTTCAGATAGCTTTGCTACCATCCATTGGCACCATGTACAATTGTTTCTTAAGATACAATATATTAGCCATGTATTTCTTTATGTAAATGGCTTTCAAACAATTTCAATCCCCAATACCGTAGGTTATTCAGATAATTCTCAAAGCACTTCATCTCTCAAACTCAATATTAGGACATTATGAGCTTTGGCCTATACTTAGACATCAAACTTCTCTATATATTTTTCATCAATAGCATCAAGAAATCTTTTATGTACTAGGAAGAAAAAAATTTAATATTTGAGTGATTGAAATCATTATCATCATTGAAGTTTTCTAGGTTGAACTTCATGGAACTTATCTTGGTGTTTGGTGAGAACCTTCTCACTAACCTCAAGATCTAAAATGATCTTCATCCTTTCAACTTTGTAATAACACTATAAACTGTATTGCTCTAGATTATCCACGCTTACCACACCACTTGTTGGGAAGTTTATAATAGAAGAGTATCTCTCTTCGGAATAATCAACAATACCAAGCTTCAACAATAGACGAACCACAGACAACGTTTGTCGAACCTCAACTGTTATTCAAATAAAAAGTGTTTGTTTGTATAGTATAACCTGAAATAAAAAACATGAGAGCCACACAACTTTAACTCGTACTCACTTAAAGGTAGATATGAAACCCAAACAATAGAGAAAAATATCAAACAAGAATGTTAAACCAAGCGCACACACGGAAAATTTAACGTAGTATGGATCGTGAAGAAATCATACATCCATGGGAAACAGATACAAATTTTATATATACAGAAGATTAAAAGAAGACTATCTCCAAAAATAAACACTCAACCAATCATATTTTTTACAAAGAATTCTCAACTTACAAAATAAACTATACATGTGGGAGTATCTCCTAGTGTTTATCTTCAACCTATATTATTCAAAAGATTTCACCTTTTTCTCTCAAATCTCATATGTTTTCTCTGATATAATAATTGAAAATAATAATAATATCATTCTCTCATTCTTTATAGAGGACCAAAAATGTACATAATATTCTTTATACTCACAATAGTGCATGCTAGCTTTTTTCTCGACATAGACAGGTAAACAGATACAAACGTCGAACTGCAATGTTGATGTTCGTACAACAGGTAGGGATGCCTTTTTACTAACCATTTTCTCAAACATGCCAAGATCAACGGTCAAATTAATCAATGACTGAGGTTTCACATCCATTCAGACCCTTATCAACTCAGTTTCTTATAAAATAAAATAAGTATCCTCAGATTTTCTTTGATAAACATGTTATGCACCATTGGGTCCACATCCGCCGCTTCAGATTTAGCAAACAAATTCTTGATGCCTTTGGTAGATCTTTCTCTTAGGTTCTGGTAACGATATAGAATGTTGAGGGCTTAAATGTAATGAATTAAAGTCTTATATGATCAATTGTATAGTTTAAATATAGGTGTTTGACTATTTATAAAGATAGGGGGCTAAAGTACAGTTAATCCATTTGTGTAACCAAATGTGTTGCACTAAGTCTAAACGCCTATAAATAATGGTTGAGGCTGTTAATAAAACAGACAATACTTTCATTAGCTGAATCTTAATTTTCACTTTTACTTTCTCTCTCTAAAATCAAACTTTCTCTCTTTCACTCTCAAGAACTAAATTCACACATATCAAATTGGCGGCCATAGTGGGAGATTTCAATCAATTGGTACCTTGATTTCGTAATCTAAAACTAGATAAAATCAAATTCATGATCGGTTACAGTTGTTCTTGATCTAGAATGGAGCCATGGAATTGAAATGATCATTTTGGTTCGAAAGGAAATCAAGGCATTGAGATCTGATTTGTGAAGAGATGAAAGTTTGGAAGATTATCAAATTCAAGTTTAGCAGATTCATTCCGAAATTGAAGCTTGAATGAATCAATTGATGGATAGAATCACACTTCCAAATGAGAAGTATGTTCAAATAGAACAAAATATTCAATAAGGTAGGCTAAAATCTGAGGTGCGACAAATGGAGGAGAAATACAATTTGGAAATTCAATCTGATCGATCTAATATAGCTCATCAGGTTCAAAATGATCAGATGAAAACATATTTTGAGTCTGATAAAGAGTATCGTAACTCACGAAAAGAGAAAAAAAACAAGTATATATATATATATTCCAACTAGTGATGATAAGTTTGACAGTTCGACATCTGAACAAAAAAAAGTATAGGGGATCTTCGAAAGAAGAAAGAGGTCGGCCTAAAAAATCATGTAAATAATATAGATAAAAAAGAGACAATGTACCTTATTGTTTGAGGGAAACCGAATGGTGTGAAGGAAATACATCGAATCAGTCTACATGTGTAGCTGATCAGAATTTATACAATGTCATGGAAACAATAGGGGATAATCAGTATGTACAAGGAGTAGATTGGAAAAACTCACCTTTAACAGCTGATATAAGATCTATAAATCTTTCGAATATTTTTGACATTTCTAAGGAAGAGAAATTTGATGGGATGCAAGATCTTGATGATCACATCAAACAATTCAAGAAATACATAATAAACTTCAAAGATGGTGATATGCTAGTATGTAGAGCCTTTTCTCAGACATTCAAGGGCATAACTTTGGAATGGTACAATAGGATTCTCAGGGAATCTATTTATAATTTTAGAGATTTGGGGGAGATAATCTAAAGGACTATATAAAATGTATCATGTTAACAAAAACAGGATTAGATAATTGTGAAGAGTTGGTAGTTATGGCTGCATTTCGACAAGGTTTATTACCACGTGATTTAGCAAATAAAACAAAAAAAAACTTTGAGCCTTGACTTTTAGAGAACTAACGGCTCAAATCAAGGATCAAATTAAAGTGAAAGAATCAACTAGAGTTCAAAGAGTGGTTGGACCTACTCGAAACAATTCAGGGGAGGTGTCAAATAATCAAGTACACACTTCCAATTATCAACCATCTCGTCCAAAGAATAAAAATAATTTTTCTTTTCGAACTGGAGGGTACCCAACTCAAGCTACAGGGTATCAGTTTCAAAGACCAATGCCAAATCATTAGATAAGGATAGAATATTATGCTGATTTAACTGAGAATGTTGCTGTGATTTATGAAAATACCAAATGATATGTTAATGGAGGTGCATATTTTAAATGGAAAATTAGCTGCTTTTGTTAATGGACAGAGCAGTGGATCAAAGGCTCTGAGTGCATCGACTTCACAAGTAGCAAATCCAACTTCGAATGAATAAAATCTGATAATTCTATACTCTAAGATCGATGAGTTTGATGCAGACTCATAATATTTTGATACAGATCCGGATCAGTCAATTTTGATGGATGTGGATGAACCAGTAAAACAAGGATGAGTTAGAATATTATGTGAATATTTTGAGTCATTGGTAATTTTTGGTGGAGATTCTATGATTAGTAACACTTATAGCTTCAGGAAAAGTCATGTGGTAAGTGTAGCTACTGAAATAGAATGAAGGATGTCTACTCATTTGTATGGTAAGAAATATATTCATTTTATTCTTTTTGATAAAGATGATTAAAGAGGCACCGCAGGTCCTCATGAAGACGCAGTGGCTATTGGAGCAGAAATAACTGGATTGAATGTGTTTTGATAGAGACATGAAGCTCTACGAATGTTTTGTTCAAGTTAACAGGTGTGACAGCTCAGGTGATTGGAGAATTCAAAGGTGAAGTTTGTTTGGGAAATATGCTTTTAAAAATACGGTTCAAGTTTTATTCATGGTGGTAGATTGTCCGACCAGCTATAATGTTATTTTTTGGATATATTGGCTTTTGAGGATGTATGCAGTTGTATCCATAGTTCATCCGTGTTTGAGGTATGTCAACGGAGACCGTTTTGGGATGGTTCGAAGTGATCAAAAGGTAGTCACATAATGTTATACAACAGCTCTTCGTATCTGAGGTCCTAATAGTGAAGATCGAATGGATGAATAATCACGAGGGGGGTTGACCTCAGAAGAAGAAGAAGAAGAAATAAATGATGATCCGAGGGAGACCCTGGGCTCTTTAACAGTAAGTGAAGGCATATAAGTGTATTATGTTCCCAATAGAAAGACTCTTCGAATAAGGACATTACTCTAACCAACTTTGCATCATCAATTGTTACAATTTTTGTTTGCTAATTTAGAATTTTCTGCTTGGAAAATAGAGGATGTATTGGGGGTTCCAACTGATGTGATTTATCATAGCTTGGCTATAAATCTGATGATCAATCCAGTTATTAAAAAAACATCCTCTTACTGTTGAAAAATCATAGACTATTGCTATAGAAGTGGATCATTTATCTAAGGTTGAATATATTAGAGAGGCGCAATATCCTTTATGGACAGCAAACCCGGTGTTGGTTAAAAAGAAGAATGAAAAATAGAGAATGTATGTTAACTTCACAGATTTGAATCGAGCCTACCCCGAAGATCCATTTCTTGTTCCTTTGATAAATCAACTGGTTGATTCTACTTTAAGAAATAAATTTTTGTCTTTTATGGATGCTTTTGCAGGGTATAACCAAATTCAGACGGATTCAAAATACCAAGAAAGCACTACATATATCATTGATTAAGGCTTACATTACTATAGGGTTATGACCTTTGGGTTGAAGAATGATGGA
This sequence comes from Limnanthes douglasii subsp. nivea, assembly GCA_036936605.1. Lineage (NCBI taxonomy): Eukaryota > Viridiplantae > Streptophyta > Magnoliopsida > Brassicales > Limnanthaceae > Limnanthes > Limnanthes douglasii. Next base: position 216,752,610 of record JAUPFV010000004.1, read on the forward strand.
TCAACATATCAACGATTGGTGAATAAAGCTTTCGCTTCTCAGATTGGGAGAAATATGGAGGTATATATTGATGATATGTTGGTTAAAAGTCCAACTGATGATAGGAACTTGAAGGATTTAGAGAAAACGTTTTTAAATTTAAGGGCTATTATATTAAAACTAAATCCTGAGAAATGCACCTTTGGAGTTCGATAGAGAAATTCTTAGGGGTATATTATTAGTGAAAGATATATAGAGGCTGATCCATAGGAGTTGAAGGCTTTAGTCTCAATGTCATCACCTCGAACTATTAAGGAGTTAGAAATCATGACATGTTGGTTAGCTGTACTTAATTGATTTATTTTGATGTTTTCTGACAAGCATTTTCCTTTTTTCCAAGTGTTACAAATACCAAAACATTTTAAATAGATATCGGATTGTGAAATAGCGTTTTCAAGGATTAAGGAACTTTTGTTATCACAGAGATATTGTTGAAGCCTCGAAATTGAGAGCAATTGTTTTTATACATAGGAGTTTCTGACTTTGCTGTGAGGGCTCTTTTAATAAGTGAAGATAAAGTAATTTCAAAGGCAGTTTACTACGTTAGTAAAAGTTTTTTTGCATCAGAAAAAAGGTATTTGAGACTTGAAAAATTGGTTTTGGCTTTAATGGTCACTACTAGGAAAATGCGCCTTTATTTTGAAGCTCATACTATTGTGGTTCAAACTTCTTTTCTACTAAAGAATGTGTTACAACGCCCATACAGTTCTGGAAGGATGACCAAGTGGTCAGTAGAGCTGGGAGATCTTGATATCATTATTTCTCCTCAAAAAGCTATTAAGACTCAAGCAGATCAGACGAGGAGATAAATAAAGATGCATTGCCTGAAAAATCGATGTGGGTGGTTCGAATTGATAGTAGTTCTAGTATTTTGGGATCTAGTGCATGAGTGCAGTTTGTTGCTCCTTCTGGGGAGGCAATGTATCAAGCTATCAAATTTGGTTTTCATCCAACAAATAATGAGGCTGAGTATAAATTTGGATTCGCTAGTTTAAGGCTTGCAAATATTTGTGGGTCAACTATAGTTCGTTTATAAACATATTCACAATTAGTGGCAAATCATATGGTAGGTGTTTCCGAGGCTAAGAAGGATTATTTAATTTTGTATATTCACTAGCTTCGAAAGTTTGCTCTCTTATTTGACAATGTGGTTCTAAAGCATATTAATCGAGGAGATATAACAGTTGTTGATACTTTGGCAACAATTTCTTATACAAAAGAGTATACTTGGATATTGTTACATGAGAGTACTTTAATTTTAACACATTCAGAGAAATATAAATATGTTGAACAAGTATTTGTTACACCAGACATGATTTGAGGCGATTAGAGAACTTATATCCTTAATTTCTAACTAAGAGGAATGTTTCCTCATGATGTAAAATTCGCTAAGAAATTAACGTATAAGGCTCACGGTTATGTTATATTGGATGAGGTATTATACAAGAAATCTTTGAGTAGACCATTGTTGCGTTGTTTTATCTGAGATGCATGATGGTGAGTGGTCATCACACTGTGGTTTCAAGTCTTTATTATTGACCTTCAATTATGAATGATGCTAAAGTTTTAATTCGAGGCTGGGATAGTTGTCAAATCTTTTCCAATGATATTCACAAACCAACAGTACCGCTTATTTCTACATCCTAAGTTGTTCATTTTGATAGATGAGGAATAGATTTAGTAGGACCATTACCTATGACTTCTGGAGGGCGTCAAATGATTATAGTAGAGGTTGATTATTTTTAGAAGTGGGTGAAGCTGGACCATTATCTAGGAAAAAAGCTAATGATATTATTAAATTCATTATGGATAATATTTGTTGCCGCTTTGGAGTGCCTCGAAACATCACTACGCATAATGGTCCTCAATTCAACAATAGAGAAATTACTTCTTTTTGTGATTCAAAAAGAATAACACAGTGTTTTTCTACACCTCTTTGTCCTAAAAAAAATGGCAATTAGAAGTGACAAATAGATCTATTTTGGAGGGTTTGAAGAATTTAATAGGTGGTGCAGGGAAATGGCCTAATTATTTGCAAGAGGTGTTGTTGGCTTATTGTACAACTCCTAAAGAGGTTACTCAAGAAAAAACCTTTGCTTTGGTATATGGTATGGATGTTGTTAGTCCTACAGAGTCTACTTTACCTTCTTATAGAGTACTTCAATATTCCGAAGAGGTGAATGAAGAGGCGAAAATAACATAACTAGATTTGATCGAAGAAAAAAGAGTTAGAGCTCGTTTGAATATGACTCATTATCGAACTTCGATGAGGAGGCGGTACAATTCGAAGGTCAGGAGAAGGGATTTCAAAGTAGGAGACAAAGTCTTGATAAACATATTCCTTCATACAAAGGACAAAAGCCTCAGAAAGATTTCCCCAATTCGGAAGGGTCCTTATATTTTTCTGGAGAGACTGAAGCCGGGTACATGTCGCCTTTGTGATGAGCAAGGTAGGATGCTTCAACATCCTTGGAATATGGAGCACCTGAAGTTATACTAGGAATTATGTGTTTTGTTTTGAATCTTTATTGAGAAAATGACATACCCTTTGCTAACCTGTTGGCCGAGAGAGGTTTTAATGAGGTATCATGTAAATATTCAAAAATATTAATAAAAGTCCTTTTTTGGCTAATGGTTGTTTTAAACATAAGTATTTGAATACTTTTAGTAACTAATCAAAGACTGATCATCTTTGAAGTTGTTGACTAAGAGTAGTTAATTTGAAGTGTTAAACGTTCATTATCAACACTTTTTGAAGAAACAACCATATTCGTGGTGTTACACTCTCTAAACGCACTATATATATTTGAGATGTTAACATTCTTTAAACACACAAATTGTTATTCGAGGTGCTATATTCTCTAAACACACTACATATATTTGAGGTGTTAATATTTTTTAAACACACCAATTATTATTCGAGGTGTTACATTCTCTAAACGCACTATATATATTTGAGGTGTTAACATTATTGAAACACAAAAATTGTTATTCGAGGTACTACATTTTTTAAATACACTTTTTAAAGAACTATTGTTATTCAAGGTAAAAATGACTTTTTTCTTAAAATTATAAGTTTTTATAATAGTGAAAATGGGTATAGAAAAAGGAAAAGTACTAATTCATAAAAGATAATTTCGAACTTACAAAATCATGTTTTGAATGTTGAATAACTAAGCATTCACGAAAAACAAGTCATCATACAACATTAAATGACTTGGACAAAAAAAGGAAACAACAATTATTTTTCTTCAGCATTCTCTTTGGGAGAATCTCCTTCGTCAGTATCATTATCTTCTAACTTCGTCTTTTGGAGGAGTTAGTGGGAACAAGATTGAAGGCCTCACCGGGTCGATTATCTATGGGAATTAATTCCCAAAAGCTTGACAGATCTACCTTCAGATATATTGCGTGAATTTCACAAAATAAATCAATCAATTGCAGCTCATCGGTATTTTCTATTGTAGCTAATGTGTATTATCCACACTTAGTTTTAACAATCTCCACAGCAATGTTTTTTTCTTTCTCAATAGCAGTCTTGAGATCCGTTATATGAGTTGTCAGTAGACCTGTTATCGGGTCGGGTCGGTCCGGGTTTGGACGGGACCGAGACCGACTCGTTAAGCTACCGGGCGGGTCGAGCCGGACCGCTAAACGAAAGGAGCCAAATATGATGGACCGGGACCGGCTCGTTAAGAGTCGAGTCGGTCCGGTCCGACTCTTAACGGGCGGGTTTGTTAGTTTATCATAAGTTTTTTAGGGTTTTAGTAAAAAATATACATAGATTAGGAAACAAAATTATATATCTCCCTTACCGGGCGGACCGGTCCAGACCGGTAAGAGAATCGGTCTAAAATTTTGGCTCCCAACCCGCTCCCTAAGGTATCCGGACCGGTCTCGGGCGGGCCTTGCCGGTCCGGTCCCGGGCGGGTTAACTGGTTGGGAGGCCCCCTAACAGCTCTAGTTGTCAGCTTATTATTTTCTTCTTCACTCTTGTTTAAATATTCGTAAAGAGAATAATTTTTTTGCTGCTCCTCGAATAATTGTTTGACATGTTTGTTCTTGAGCTCATTCATTTCAGTTTGGTCAGAAGTCTTGAGCTCCTCCATTTATTGATCATGCACAGAGTACAGATGGCGTTTAAGTTGGATGGCGCCATGGATACATTGCAACCTATCAATTTGGAATACACGAAATTTCTCCTCAATATGCTTTCCAAAACTCTCTCTCATTCTTTTCTCCGCATGAGCAATATTCTTATATCCAACCATCTCCTTATCCATATTTTTCTAAATGACATCGAGAAGAATTTACCACTGTGCATAATGCTTTGGCTACTGCTTCGAGGTTGGAAAAAGATTGTAAGAAAGTAAGACCTATTCAGATGGCTTTTGGACATGGATGAACCATTCATTTTTATAAGGCATGAGAGCTGATGAGGAAGCCATGGGATCATCTAAAGAAGGCAAGAGTTCATGTAAGAGAGGAGAAGTAACTTGATGGCCATTTTTTCGAAGTTGTTCATGGATTTATTGAACATTTGGATCCATATCTTTGTATACAGCTTGAAGTTCTTCTTCACTAGTAGGTTCATCATGAAAGAAGTGGTAATCTCCTTGATAATTTACTGCTGTCGTTTCTCCTTGATTATCTTCTACTTCAACTCCTCCTTGAAGACTGTCCTTGGCAGTTTCCTCAGCTTCGGTAGGAGGAATATCTAAGGCAATTGATTCAGGGGTCTTTTCTACTCCTTTCAGTAATGAAGCTTTTTCAATTTTCTTGGGGTAGAAGTCTTTTTTCTTTTTGAAGAAGGTTCAGCCTCGACTCCTTTTTTTTATTGTTGGAAGGCTAAATTCAGATGCTTTCCTTTTTTTTGGTTTATTATTCTTTTGCGGCTTCGGTTTAGTGGAAGGGTTAAGACCATATATACTAACTATTTTTTTATTGTTCCCTTTATTTTTCGAAGGAAAGTGATTGTCAGATCTATTTTTCTCAGGCAACATAAATTTGTTATCAGGTACAAGCAGTCTTTTCACAACAAGGTTTGGGTTTGGTTACTCCATTAAATTTTTTGGGAGGTCGGCACCCGAGGAAATCCTCCACAAATGACTGTTAATGAAATTTATGGTTGAAAAGCTTAATTAAATCCATTGCCCCATTCATTTTCCGTCAAAGTGGCCAGTTGAGTAAATACATCTTTTGCATCATTTTTTCGAATTTTATACCTCTTCCAAATTCCTAAAAAAATAACAATATGTATGGGAGAGCTTATTGCAATTATAAAGGACAAAAATAGATAAAAGTGAAAAGACTTATTGTTTCTTCTCCAAACAAGATTAAATATGGAAGGATTCTTCTCGGATATTTATGTACTATTCTCCTAAACTCCAAATATAAAGACAAAGTTTTGTTTCTAAAATTTGTCAGCTTTAAGTAGATCGTCAATAACCTTGAAGTCATCAATTAGTGTCAGGTAGTAAAAGGGTAGTACCGTTCCTTTCGAAAGACCAATCATGGCAGTAAAATATTTAATGGAAAGTGGGTTTGGCTTATTCTCGAAGCCATGATCACTGACAATAGTGTAAACCACAAATTCGATGTCGCTTGTGTAGGGTAGAGTTCTAAAATTTTGAAGTACTTCACTATCATCGAATCTAGTGGGAATCGATGACCCTAATTGATGATCTCAAGATAGATTACCAACTCATTTTCTCCACTATCTACTGGAGTTTCCCCCTCTTTTAGAAGTCGAAGAGTGATGTTGTCTTCCATTTACCATTGTTTCTTTAAACAATCAGCATGAGCTTCGTTGTAGTAAATGTATGACACATTTTAGCGCCATGATGTATTCGGGGAGGAGTGGTTACAAGTTTACATTGATTAAGGCATAAACATCCTCGGGAATCTCAACTAGAGCTTTATTTTTCTTTCTTCTTCTCTCTCATACTCCTTGTTTTGAGGCATCATCTTCTGTTTCAGATGCAACATCACTTTCCTTGGCCTCGACGTTTGATTGTGTTGCTTCTGAATCAACTTCTTTCTGAGACGCTTCGTCTATTAACTGAGGAGGATTAGGATTTGAGGTTGTTTATCATTCTTGCGAATGCAAGGGAGTATGTTGAGACTCTGTGTTGGTCTCAACAATCTCCCTCAGGGGAGGAGATGATAGTTCAGGTTTATTGGTATTGTTTTGTAAAAAGATGTATGTCTTAAAGTCCCCCATAGCTATAAAAGTATTATTTTTAGTAGAAACATTACGAGGGAGATGAAATTCTAGTAAGTGATGTAAATTCTTGTAGACTTATTTGAGTAAATGAACTTGGATTTATCTTACGTGAAATTCAAGGAGGAACGGACATAGATGCTGGAGAAGAATTTTGAAGCGTTGGTTGTTGAGATTATGGAGTGGATGAACTTGAAAGCGCATGGGAGCTTTGATTTGGGTCAAAATTACCATAATACATGGTTTGAGTAGAGAATCGAGGAGAATTGTGAATCAATCAGGCAACTCTGTACTCTTTAGCCCTTTCGTTGATACAAAAATATTCGTAAGCACCGAAAACGAATTTCTTGGTTTCTGGGGAGATTGGTTTTTTGGTTTTTGGGAATTTTTTCATACATTACTTTAAAGATTGAGTGGAAAGTATGAACTTTCCAGTGATAGTGGCCAAGAATTTGATTACTCATGGAAGGGTAGCTAAGGATTTTTTTTCAGGTGAAGATGAGTTTCTCTCTCTAGGAATTTTGTATAAGGTAAAGAAAGTAAATGAAATTTATATAAGGCTTAGGCGAGAAATAATAACGTCAAAGAAGTTGAAGAGATGGTGGTATCAATTTGTTGGAAAAAAAAGAGAAGGCCAAACGATTGCTTGTAGAATGGGCAATGTGACATTTGTTTACTGTCAGGCCTTGTGACAGACCTAATGGGTTTTGGAACATGCGCTAAGAAGAGAAAACGTTTCTAACCGTTATGAAGAAACTGGCAAAAGGCTTGGACTGTGAATATTCAAAGTGAGAAACAAAAGGTTGTATGTGAAATGATTGGGTGATATTCGAAGATAAACAAAGCATAGTTTATTTGGGTGTGCCAAATATGAAGTATAACAGTTTCCAATTAATAAACGAGTGATACACAATCGAAGTAGAATCTGGATATTCATTTCTTTGAAGACTACATATGTTGTCGGAAACCATTTCAACAAGGAGAGGGGAAGATTTAATTTGAAGCATATTGAAATTTACAAAGGAACAACTTTTATTCGAAGCTTATGACCTCTGATGATTACTAGTTCTTATTCATTGTCTTTCTTAAGAACTAGGGGGCTACTGATAAGAATATAGAATATTGAGGGCATAAATGTAAAGAATTAAAGTCTTATATGATCAATTGTATAGTTGTAAGATAGGTGCTTGACTGTTTATAAAGATGGGGGACTAAAGTGCAGTTAACCCATTTGTATAACAAATTATGTTACACTAAGTCCGAACACCTATAAATAATGGTTGAGGTTGTTAATAAAACGAACGATACTTTTATTAGCTGAATCTTACTTTTCATTTTTACTTTCTCTCTATAAAATCAAACTCTCTATATCACTCTCAAGAACTAAATTCACACATATCAGGTTCCAACAAACGTCTTTGCTCCAAAGCTTTGGCCCAAATCCTGCCATCATAGGATATCAAAGTTACTTTGGAAAACAATCCTTCCATCATACGCTATTATGAAAATGGGATGAAATGATCCTCAAAGGGTAATCGGAGCCGACTCACCCGATTTTGGAAAAACACAAGTAACCTTAAGCTTATACTAGTTGCTCGCTTTTTATTATTCATAACTTACTCTTTATTTTTACTTTAAAAAAATACCAAAATCCCATCTACATCACATGGGGGATGCCAAAGTTACTTTCAAAAATATTCACCAATGGGTTGGAGAGAATTGGTCCAATGGTTTCCACCAGTTCTTTACTCCTACCAATCTTTTTTCAGAGCCACCTATGGAGGACCAAATCCGAATGACATCTATCGTAGGAAAAATTTACTTCTCAGTTATCCTGAAAAGAACCAAAGTTGCAGATGGAAATATATTTTCTTTCAACGAAGATCACAGGCCCCAACCATCACGTTAAGGGAGGCAAGAAAAATAAACAAAACTCAAGGACGAACACAATTGAGGTTGAAACAGAAGTGCAGCCTGATGAGTCTTTTCCAGCTACAGTTGATGAATTCTTGTTACCTGCAGTCACTGCTAATTCTGAAGATGATGAAGCACCCGAGGAGCTTTTTGTGTCTAAGAAGAAAAATGCACACAAAAGAAGCAAGCATAACACTAGCGAAAGAGAAAAGAAAATAAAAAAGAGCAACTACCAGTTCGGAGATCGCCCCTCATTTAGAGATCGTCCCTCTTACGGTTCCAGTCATAGCTCCTCCATAAGTACCAGTATCTGACCCACCTTATCTGTTGCTCCCCAAATTATAGGGAAAACATATGGAGAAGGAAATCCAATGCAGCCTATGGGTGGGATTGATTTTGATACTTTTGATCAAGACTTCCCTAAATCTTCTGCTAACACCAGAAAGGTGGTTTTTGATAACGTTCCTTTAAAGATGATAAAAAAAACGTGATACAGTGGTGTATTCGGTGTTGGGTTTGTAATACCTGTTGATAAACTGGTAAGGAAGGTTAAGGAACATATGGAGACTGTTGCTTCACTTGAAGAGGGAAAAAATAATCATAAAGAGTCCATCAAAATGAAGAAAGCACGTGCTGATGGTCTAAAAATGAGATCAACTTGGTTAAGGATGAGCTTTATGGCTAAAAGTTTGTTATGAAGGGTTGCAATCATCCAGTTTTGGGGAGATTTCGATGGGTAAAGAACCAGCAATCCATGGATAATACTGTCAAAGAAAATTTGATATAAAAGTTATAAGAACGAGAGGCCCTTGTGAAGAAATACGAGGAGGAGTTGACTTCCATCAAATCCCAAGCTAAAAAATAAAAATAAGATACAGTAAACGAGTATGCCGTTCGGGTCTTAAAATCCTTGGATAAACAGGATTCCTCAATTAAATATTATATGGTTTTGGATTTCACAAGGAATTTCCTAAGTTAAACCTTGGATATTTTTGGGAGTTGGTTCTAGAAAGGTTGTGGCCTAATAATATGCCATAGGTGATCAGTTGGGCATATCTATGGACTTATCTGGAAATAAGTAGGGAGAAAGTGATGATGGAAACTCCGAAGGAGAGAGTTGAGAAGAAGAAAATGATGCCAATGGGGACGAGTCGGGAGGCTAATAATTTTTATGTCCGTTTTGGATGTCTCTAGCTTACGTAAAGAATTTTTGTTATTTGATGATGATACCATCAAGTCCTTGGTTTATCCACGACATTTTGTAGTATTCATTAGGATTTTACCAAGTCTTTAGAGTAGTTAAGGATTTTGTACTTGCGATCTGATCATTGAACGAAACTTATTATATTTTCTTTTATTTTTCACTTACTTCAATAATTTGAAAGTAATCTGTTCGAAAGCATATTAAACAACCACTTTAATCTTTCGAAGGTAATCCATTCGTAGGGATATAAAAATAATCACTCTAATCATTTGAAGGTGATCTATTCAAATGCATATATAAATAATTACTTCAACCATTTAAAGGTAATCTATTCGATGCATATAAAAACAATCAATTTAACCATTCAAAGGTAATCCATTCAAATGAATATAATAACAATCACTTCAACCATTCGAAGGTAATCCATTCAGAGGCATATAAAAACTATTATTTTAACCATTCGAAAGTATTGAATTCGAAGACATATAAAAAATAGTCACTTTAACCATTCGAAAGTACGTAGAACAACATAAAAATTGTTGATAGATTGAAAATGATTCAAACACCTCAAACTCTCTTATTCAATAACAAATATATAATTCAATAACTTGTCCCCACTTCAAACTCTCTTCTTCAAATTTTATATACATACATGTTTCTCATTAAACCTTGATAATGAAAAGTTCTTAAGTGAGTTTTGATTCCTCAAGAAAATCTTCTTCATAATAGTTTTGAGTTTGGGAAGATGGGAGAGTAGATTCAATCGGTGTTACTGCATCTATCCAATAGACCAAAGCAAATGGAGATTCTTGAGTAGTGGTTCATGGGGTAGTTTGGTAAGCCCATAATACTTCTTGAAATTCATTTGGCCATTGCCTACCGCACCCTCTAAATTATTTTTTATACCTATCAAAATAGTCCTATTAATAACCTTTATTTTCATGTTGGCTTGAGGATGAAAGGGTGAAGAAAAACAGTTTTGAATTCCTTATGAATTATAGAAAATTTCCATGTCCCTATTTTGAAACTAGGGTCCCAAATCTGCAGTATAAATTAGAAAGGATAAACCTGATCACTACTTTAAATGTAGTTCTAGAGATAAGTACAACTTCTACCTACATAGAAAAATAATCAACTGCTAATATGATTTCTCGACAAACTCCGGATGCCATTGGTAGGGGTCCTAGCAAATCAAGCCCTCATTTATCAAATGGTGTCGCTTTGGATATTGATTCTATCCGGATTGCCGGTACATGTAATGCTTTTCCAAACCTTTGGCATAAATCACATCGTTTAACTAATTCCTTAGCATCTGCCATGATAGAAGGCTAATAAAACTCTTTGGGTTAAACTTTTATAGAAACAATTGGCAAAGCCTTTCTCTTCATGTAATTCAGACAAAATTACATGGGATTTTTCGTACCCAAGGAATCACAATAGAGGCCTGCTAAATGATTTCTTATAGAGGACATCCTTTGAGATTAAAAATCTATGTGCTCTAAACTTCCACTTCTTAGCCAATAATTTATCATTTAGCAATGAACTCTTTGATCTCATACCTTCAATCCTGTCCTGTTATTGTAAATGTTTAGAAACTTACCTCAAAATTCGCCCCCAGTTCAAGGTCCGTATAAAACTCTTGTATCAGAATCCATGGATACGTTTCAGAGTATGCAATAGTAGCTAAAGAATCTGCCATCATATTTTCATCTATTGGCACATGTTTAGCCCTGAGCATGATGTACGAGTAACTGCGAGTCACTTAACTATCAGACTCTTTTGGAACCAGATATTTGGGCGAGTCTTAGCCCAACTATTTTTTCCTCATACTAAGGTTCAGTGTTTGATGTCTTAAAACCAAAATGTATTGGTTGGTAATTTGAATCTCTGAAGGGAGATAGTAGACAAATTCTTGCCCCATAGCCTAAAATATTAGATCCTTCATCTCTTCAAAGTACCCATTCTTTCATAGGCTTTTCAATAGGGGATACCGTATATGGTCATTCCAAATGGAATTCAACCAGAAAATATGTTACAAGTTATGCTTTGATTGTAGTTCGATGAGCTAAATCAATATCATAATCCCCCAACTCCACATACCACTTGGTCATTCGATCCAACACATCTGGTTTTTTCAGCATATTTTTTAGAGGAAAAAAAGTTCAAATAGTAAATGTGCTTAAAAATAGAGTCTCATTTTTTCTAGCTACTATCACAGAGCCAATGCTAAATTTTCCAAATTTGGATACATTTTTTAGCATCTAACAAACTCTTGCTAACATAATAAATTAAGAAAGGGTAATTATCAACTTCCCGAACCAAAACTTCACTTAGCGCATAGTCAAATACTGCTAAGTAAATGTAGAGCCTTTCTCCCATCACCAGCTTAGATAATGTTTTGGGTGATGACAAATGCTTCTTGATCCTAAGAAATACCTAACAATTTGAAGACCAATTAAATTCCTTAACATTTCTTAAGACTTGGAAAAATGGTGCACACTTATTAGACGACCTTGATATAAATATGTTCATAACAACTAGTCGTCCAATCAATATTTAAATATAGCCATGATAGGTCGGCTTGAATCTCTTTCTTTTTTATAGCATAACCTAAGATTTTTGGGATCATACCCCAAACATGCACTATTCAGGATTTAACTTTAAATTGATAACTTTCAAGTTAGAGAAAATTTCTTTAAGATCAAGCAAGTGATCCTCATCTCTCAAAATTTTAATCATCATATCATCGATATAAATCTCAACATTTATTTCAATATGACTGATAAAAGATTTATTCACTAGAAGCTAGTAAGTAGGTCCCATATTTTCGAGACCGTAGAGCATAACCTTATAAAAGTGCAGCCCCTTGTCTGTGATGAATGTGGTTTGGTCTTGATCTTTTAGATCCATCTGTATTTGATTATACCCAACAAAGAGATCCACAAAATCTAACAATTTATTTCTGTAAGGAGAATAAATTAACTGATCGATTTGGGGGATAGGGAATTGATCTTTTAAACATGCCCGATTTAGGTCTGTAAAATCAATACACATCTTCCATTTTTCATTCTTCTTTTTCAAAAATATTGGATTAGCAGCCATAACTGGACTCAGATTCCCAAATATGTCCTACTTTTGTCAACATGTCTACCTCTTTAACTATAACTTTAGATTTTGTTGCAAAAAAACTCATCTTTTCTGTATAGCAGGACTCGTATCGAAGCGTACAATTAGTTTATGAAAAATGATGCTCGCTTATACACCTGTTATATCCTCATTACACCAACTGAACACATGCAATGTCTTGGACAAGAATGATTACAATTTTCCCTTTATCTATGATGGTAACTTAGATCTAATCCTAACACATCCTAAAACAATGTATAACTTAAACTTTTGAAGTGGAACAACCACATTAGGAGACTCTCTTGGATAATTTATTTTGTTTGAATCTGGAGATGACTCAAGTAATTACTATTCCTTCTTAGATGCCATATTCTCTAACGCCATTGGGACGAGGATAGTAACATAGCTTTCTATGACCACCTTTGGCTACTGCGAACAACCCCCACCAGGCCTCAGACCGCGTATTTTAGGCATTAGTAAACTATTAGAGCAATAACATGCATCATTGATAGCTAGTCTATACCAAAGATGACGTTGTAAGGAATTGGATAGTCAACAACTAAAAAAATCACTCTCACAAGCTTTCAAAACGATTATTTTTTAAGACAATTTATCATTCAAATTCCCAAACGACATTAGTAGAAATTCCCGTAAATCCCACCATGGTTCCATTTGATCGGAGAATAACGGGCGGGTTTTTCATCAACTTATAAGTGGATAAAAATTTAATATTAGTTGAGCTTCCAGTGTCAATCAAAATCATCTAGATTTATATTCCCTTAATTACAGCCCCAGTAACCACAAGATCCTCATGTGTCCCATCAACATCCCTCAAATTATCCTCATTTAATACAATGGATGAGGCTGGGTTCGGATACAAATAAGTAGATATTTTCATGTAACTGTGTAGCCAAGCTAATCATATGTTTTTCTCCAGAGCAGCTTGAGGAAGCTGTCATAGTATCCCCTCCTCCCAAAAATTGTCAATGATTCAAAGAAGTGACATAATTAAGAGACCCTTCATTTTTTTCACATATCATAGTTATCCGACCACGATCCAGATCGGGATCCAAATACTCTGAATCTTCATCAAACTTGTTATACTATTGGGAAATCGTCATCGTATTTTCTTGTTTAGGTACCGCTTCCATAGCTTATCTTCGAACATTAAATTGGCATGCTTGAGTTATACTTGTGTTCGGTGTTGATTTGTTCCTCACTTGTTCTTTGACAAAAGTGGTCAATTTTCCATTCTCGATTAGAGTTTGGATTTCTTACTTCAAAGAAGTGCAATCCTTAGTATCATGCCCCACATCATTATTGTATTTACAAAACCTGGTATATTAATTTTTGCTAAGAGTTTTAATAGGTGGTGGTCTTCAAAATTGTACAAACGTATTTCTTTTATCGTAAATGGTTGTAATATTTAGTTAACTCTCCGAAATAATCAGGCTAAACCTACTAATTCTCTCTCGGTCTTGATTATTTCCCTTAGGGATGCTGGTTAGCCCTAGATTGGTGGGTATTTTGTGTAGGCTCCTTTGGATGATAATTTATTGTAGTTTATTGTTGGGAGGATACGGAGCTTCTCGTAGCCTAATTGGGCAACTTCAATATTTTCGTTTCTTCCACAATGATTTATTTCCCAAGTTGGTTCACTAAACTTTCGCATGTCAAAACCTTTTTCTGAGTAACAATGTCAGTTAACTACCCTGGTAATAACCATTGTTTAAAAGAAGTTATGGCTACTTGTTAAAAGCAGTCAAGTAAACCATCTTTAGTTTAACAAAATGCTTGGTATATTCCTTTAAGGTCTCATAAGTGAACTGTTGATAGTGGATTATTGTATCTCAATTTCCTCTAACGTATTTACTTCTCACAAATTATCTTCAAAAAACCATCCAAAACATGTCAAAGTTTCTTATTCACCCTGCGGAAATAGACTAGACCACTATAAGGCACTGTCCTTAAACATTTGAGAAACATCCCTGCACAACAACTTATCACCATCGTCAAAATTTATCATGAAATTCTTGAACTGTCCAAGATAATTATCCGGATCTTTCCTCTGATCAAAGTTTTCCATCTTCAAGCTACCAAACCGTCGTGCTAAATTACCAAACATAATCTCCATAGAAAAAGGCATTGCCTCCAACTACGTCATTAACTAAACCGATAATCTTTATTAGAGGTAGCAAATATACCAAGTTTGGATTGGTGGTGAATTGATCACTCATCAGATGGCCCATATGATAGTTTTTGGAGTCTTTCATTTTTTCCTAACACCGTTTTGTATATTTTTTATTCTTTGAGTGTTTTGTTTACCCCCAAGAATCGTGCTTATTTGACTTCTGATACCGGTTGGAACATTGTTTTGACCGCCACTTGTCATGGTGACAATTTCTCTTCTTATGAAAGTGATCACTACTCGAAGAACATGATAATGCTTCAGATTTAGAGGTCGGGTCTTTACTAGATTCCGAAGAGCTAGAAGTATCCTTGGTTTTATGTTTTTTTTTTAAAATTCTGATGTTTTTTGGGCTATGTTGGGAATCATCCTCTTTATTTATCAAATTTGTTACTATCTGTTGAACATTACCTTTAAGATTCAATTCAGCTTCTCTTTGAGACCTTAGTGCCTCAATTTCTCCTCGTAGTTTATCGCACTCTTCTTGCATGAGAAGCCTTTCCTAGTTTTCATCATTTCAAGAAGGTGGTTCGGAACGATTCTTCGATCCTGACTCCCTCGTTTTCTAGAGTGGGAACTATTTGCATCTCAGAATTCATGCTTCCGAAAGTGAACTTTTTTTGTAAGATTTATAATTTTTTTATCTGGATATCTTTAAGTGGACCTCCCACTATGGTAGGAAGCATGAATTATTATAGTTATTTTGTAAAGTAGGAAGACATAATTAAATGTTTAGTGGAGAGTGGTAAGATAATTTAGCTTCTTCAATTATTATTTAAAGAGATAGAGTTTGATTTTGCATCAAATAATCCATCCTCATTAATATCTTCTCAAAAATTATTAATAGGGTAAACTCTAGCATAATGGGCCGAACCATGCTTATGCGCCAAGCCCATAGGTCGATACACATTAAGACCACTAATATAATAATAAAATTAAATTAAAAAAACAAAAATGGTAAGATTTAGATCTCTAGTGCCATAATTTTACTGCCATAATTTAGATCTCCAGTGCATTATTTTTTCCAAATTTATTTAAATTTTCCTAAATTTGAAAGATGATGCATATTAGTATATGAAGGAAATGGTAAGATTTATGGAAAAATCAGCTATACGCGTACTTCTAGGGTTAAGTTTTGACTTGTAGTATTTGTATTGATTTTTGAATAAAAGCGTAAATATTAAGTATACATGTCATACGTTCCATCTCAATTTAGTCATAATGATACAACAACAAGCATCACAATTTCTCTTTATTAAGAAGATACATTAAATTAACAATGTTAAGTGATGATACAAATTCTTACATACATTGGTGATTCTTGAGATATGACAAACCGTTTTTACTTTATGAATATAGATTCATATGTTGAATATATAAAATGAGAACAAAACAAATAAATAAGATAAGACACATATGTAGTAATAGAAGTCTTAGAGTTGTTTCAGTAATTTACTTATAAACGGTCATATTAAAGGATAACTAAGATAATATATAATATGCATAAAAATATTTTGACTATATTTTTCAATATTTTATCATAATTAGAATCCATTGACAAGTTCAAGTCTTTTAATAGTACCACTTTGGTAAAAGTAATTAAGTTTGTCATATCTTACCATAGTGATTACCACTAAGGGAGGTTTGGTAGTTTAATGAACAATGTCATAATCTATTTTATTTAGCTAAAATATGCATAAGTTCATTCATAAATCTATACATTCTGAGGTAGTCATTAACAATGGTGCATTAAATTTAAACTTAACAAAAGTTGTATTACAGAGAATTGTACATTTGGGCATGGTGAGCACAAACAAATCCTTACAGGATTAACAATGAGGAATAATAGTCACGTATAATAATTTTTTATTCAAATTTAGAATTGTTAAGGTAAGGAAAATATGGTGATAAATAAGCTTTGGTATGGTAGATACAAGAGTCATATTGGTGTAATTAATTAACAAGGACTAGTCTAAGGGAAACATAAGGAGTGAGGGGGTCAAATGTAATAACTAGTAAATTTGTTTATGAATAGTAGAGGAGTGGGGTGAGAAATCCACTTTACAGTGGTCAGTATACAATTTTATAGGTGACCTCATGTACTATATAAAGGATATTCTCTTTTTGGGAAAAAGGTCTAATGATTAGTCAATGATTGCTATATTTATTCATTTTGTCTATTTCTCTATCTATTCACTATTTTTCTCTCTATAAAACTACCTCATACGAACATTTCTTTCAATGAAAATTCTATAAGAATATATTTTTGGCATGATTAATAACTAAGAAATAACTGAAATTATCAGTGGAGCCATATGTGAGAACGCAAGTGGTACCCGGAATCGTTATTCCAAAACCATAATATTAATCTCAAAACATCGTAAAAAGCAATGAAGACTAAAGTTTGTGGAGAGCTAGAGGTTTATCTGAAAAACCATGCGATGGAGACTCATGTGGAGATCTCGTGATTGAGAAAAGAGTAACAAATGAAGGAAACAATAATGGTCGATATGCTGAAGAGCTACTTGAAGAATTTGTATTAGTAGCTCGACGAAAAGAATTACTGGAAGATATTGAGAGGCTGAATGCTCAAAACGAAGCCATCATCAGTTCGCAAAGAATTTCGTCTAAAGTCCAACGGGAACGGACAACAGCAGAACCAAGCCAAAATGCTTCTCAGTCTGAGGAGAGGCATCAAACAAAAAGTCATCGTTCTTCCAAAATACGAGAAAGTTCTGGATAACACTATGAATCAACAAAATCTAATGAGTATACGTATTTTAGCTTAGATAAATCTCTCTCCTCGGACACAAATACTCAACGTAAAACAAGTCACAAACGAAAAGATTCGAGGGGACACAAAGGTTCTCATCAAGCTGCTCGTAGAACTAAGGGTTTGAAGAAGGAAAAGTGCGATCAAGGAAACAAAACGTTGTATTCTGAAAAGCCCGATAAAGTGGTAAATGTAACTCGACAAGAAAATATAACTCCTCGAAGGAAAGTTCAGCCTGACAGTTTTAACCAGGATTACCGTGTGAGTAATCAATTTACGTTCCTATCTGAGGAAGGATTGTATGAGAACGCGATTGGGACACAATTGGAGATCATCTCCACTATCCCCGGAATTGATGTATGGTCATCTTCCGAAGTGGTTTGATATATCGAAACTGAAAAAGTTCGATGGAACATAAAATCTGACTAGCCATCAAACAGTTCAAGAATTTCATGATCAATTATGATGATGATGATGATGATAAACTATTATGTAGGGCTTTCTCCCATGGGTGTAACAAGAATTTGAAATATTATGGAGCATGTTCCTGCCAATATTTTTTACGAAGCGAAATTTTCCGAGCAAACGGGGATACTATAATCTACTGCATGCAGAAGGTGGGGGAAAGTCTCAAAGAATATACGTAGCATTTCATCCAAGACAAAACATACATGGAATTTTGTGAGGATGAGGTGGCTCTTGCTGATTTCCGAATGGGTTTGCTTCTTGGGGTAATGAATGATAATGCTGCAGAAACGCAGGCTATGATGTTCGAGCATTACTAGATCAGATAAAGAAACAAATTTTGGTGGAAGAAACCAGGGCATCAAAATTAGAGTCTATGCCATAGTTTAATCTGAATCAGTTTAATCAAGATCCAACAATGGTAAGAAGCCGTGTACCACCAACAAATGTCCGATATCAGATATCACAACCAGCAAATGTGGTCAGACCCAGAGCACTTATTCAAGTTATAAGTCAGGCACCTCTAAGAGTGAAAACGTATGCACTAGTAGTTAACGCTCATCAATATGTGTGATCCATGTCAAACAAATGGATCTGAACTGCTCATCTTGCCGAATTGACCGAGTGTGCGGCAAGTATCTTTGAGAAAGAGCGTTCGAATATACATTTCAGAAAACCATTTCCGATGCAAAATCCAAAGGAGTACATAAAAACTAAATATCGCCAATATCACAAAGATATCGGTCATGATACGAATGATTGTGTGGCATTGAAAAAAGAGATACAATACTTGATAGAAAATGAGAAGTTAACTTCGTTTGTGAAGAAGAATTATTCAATTTCTCCAAAACAATAAGTTGTCCTAAAGCAAGAAGATGCTTTAATGATATCGGAAGCAATTGATAAATAATCTATTGATGCATTCGGCATCTCCACCTAGTCTTTCGATCCAAAACTGGGCAGAAACAACATAAACGTAGTAGAAGAGCCGATAGCGAGAGGAAATGTTAGTAAGTTGTATGGTTTCTTTGAATTACTAACAATTTTTAGAGGAGATATTGTTGCATGAGTATCGAATTATTCTCGGAAGCAATACAACTGGAAGTAGGAGCGTCACCATATTTGTATAGAAGTCCGTTTCCAAGACTTTGTTTTGAAGATGACGATATGATAGATGTAGCTGGTCCCCATGAACATGCGGTAGTTATCGTGGCAGAGATAGTTGAGAACTAGATTCGAAAAATTCTGATTGATACAGGTAGTTCATCCAACATCATGTTTATGACTACTTATAGCCAGATCAAGAACCTCCCAACGATCCTAAAATCGGATCGAACGATAATTGGATTTACCAGGGCTACAACTGAGGTAGTCGGAGAGTTTGAGAGAAGGGTCAAGTTAGGTTGGGGACCGTTAAAAAGGTATCCATGGTCTTTTTTGTTGTGGTACATGCCCCTACATCTTATAATGCTATATTCGTAAGGTCTTGATTATCTAAATTGCATGTTGTGTCGTCATTCATCAATGTTTAAAATATGTTTTGAAAAAAAATGTGGGAACAGTTAGAAGCAGCCAAAAGATGGCAACAAAATTTTATCAAGCAGTTTTGGCCCCTAAAGAGATTAAGGAGGTTGACACAAAGAAAGAATATGAGTCAGTGGGGGTTCCCTCAGGATCCGCCGAGTTCATCGTCCTGATCCTGACGGAACCCTCCGGGTTCATGGTCCCATATGACACTTTCGAGGACCATGTCTTTTCTCCGGGTAAAAGCCTCAAAATGGATACTAAACTATCTTCGGAAGTAAAACAAATTAATCAAGTTTTTCTCAAGAAAGTTACATTTGTTTGCATGGTGTACAGAGGATGTCACATGGGTCACAGGGTCCCAACAGATTTTATTTGTCATAGGCCAGCAGTGCGAAGTAACGTTTGTCCGATTATTCAGAAGAGAAGATCTTTTGCTCAAGAAAAATCCTAAGCTATTATGGAGGCGGTGGATCCTCAAAGATAATCAGTCTTCGATAAGTTGTCAAGATTGTTTCAAATAAACACTTGTAAACTACCACTGGCCAAAAATATATTTTATTGATAATATTGAATATGTACATAGCACCCTATTATAACCGTCCTAGGCCAACCGGGTAGGAAAGAGTGCGTCATTCAATCAACAGTAACAAATTCAAAATACAGTAGATCTATTCCCAATATAACTTCAAATGATGTATATTCCACGGGTTTTGAAGCATCATCCCTTGAATATCACAAAGGCGACAAGACCCTGCTTTTATCCTTTCAACAACCATATAAGGTCCTTCATAATTCAGGGCCATTCTTCCGAGGTTATTCTCCTTTGTATGCAAAAATAATTTCCTCAACACTTTGTCACCCGCTTTAAACTTCCTCTTTTTTACCTTCGAATCGTATATGTTCCTCACAAGACTCTGGTAATGAATTACGTTTGAATGAGCTCGAACTCTTTTCTCCTCAATCAAATCTAAATTTTCCCTTTTAGCTTCATCATCAGATCTTTCAGAATATTGAGTTATTCTAAAAGATGACATCGTAGATTCCACGGGGCTAACCGCATCCATTCCATATGCTAAGGCAAAGGGAGTTTCTTTACTAGCTTCCTTGGGATTTTTCCGATAAGCCCAAAGTACCTCTTGTAAATAGTTCGGCCATTTCTCTGCTGCGCTTATCAAATTTTTCTTCAAACCATCTAAAATAGTTCTATTTGTTACCTCGACTTGTACATTGTCTTGATGCCAAAATGAGGTCATTTATTTATTATGAAAATGAGGGCCATTAATCGTAGTAATTCTTTGAGGTACTCCGAAGCAACAAAAATACTATTCGCAATAAATTTGATCACATCTTTTGCTTTTGTTCCAAATAGTGGTTCTGCCTCAGCGCATTTCGCAAAATAATCCATTGCTACAATTATCATTTGCCTTCCTCAAGATGCCATCGGCAAAGATCCCACCAAATCAATCCCCCATCTATCGAATGGTATGGTCTCGGTTATAGATATAAGTGGGACTGTCGTCCTGTGTATAGAATTAGCAACCCTTTGACAAGTATCAAAACTTCGAACCAAATTTTTGGCATCGCACATGATTGTAGGCCAATAAACTCATGCAAGTAAAACTCAACGAGATAAAGCTTTAAACCCGCAATGAGCTGACCCCTCACCATCATGCAACTCTGATAATACCTCTTGTGATTCTTGCCTGTCTAGACATTGTAGTAATGGCCTGCTTAATTCATTCTTATACAAAATCCCATATAAAACTATATATCCAAAGACTTTACCTCTCAAAGTTTTGGCCAACTTTGTCTCATCTGGCAATGTTCTTTAAGTAATAAAATTAAGAATATCTGTTCGCCAATCTCCTCGGACAACATCAGAGGTAACGAAGAGTTCCTCTATACATTCATATTGATCTGACTGAGTTAAAATCAAGGGATTTTCTTGTAACAAAATCCAAGGATATTACTCCTTGTAAGCAATATTTGCTAAAGAATCAGCCACAATGTTACTTCGTCGACTAATATATTCAACAACAACATGATCGAATAGTAACATTAAGTTCTGAAGCTCCCAAAGATATAAAATCAAGCGATCATTTCTTGCGTCGGAAACTCCAGATACTTGATTTGCTACTAATTGAGAATCCGTTTCTATGCGCACTGAAGTTGCTCCACATATTTTTGCAAACGTCAAACCTACCAAAGAAGCTTCATATTCAACTTCAGTATTCGACGAATAGCAACCAAATTTGATGGATTGAAGCATCGTCTCTCCCGATTGAGCAATTGATTGAACTCCAGTACTGCATCGTGGAATACTAGAACCTCTATCTGCTCGAACGATCAACCTCAAACTTACTAGTGCAACATCCTTACTTTTTTCTATATCCGATCTGTTCGAATAAAACTCAACAAAAACGTTTACCAATGCTTGAGCTTTAATTGCAGTTCGAGGTATGAAGAAAATATCATAATCTCCTAACTCCACTGACCACTTGGTCATCCTCCCCGAAATATCAAGTCATTGAGAATTTTTTTTAAAGGGAATGAAGTTCGGACTTCGATAGTATGAGCTTGGAAATAGGGGCGTCTTTTCCTAGCAGCATCACCAATGCTAACACTAATTTCTGCAGCTTCAAATACCTCTTCTCTCCTGCCACTAGACGTTTTCTGATATAGTACACTGGCTTCGGAATCCCTGAACCTTCCCATATCAACACCGCACTTAGTGCAAAATCCGATAACGCAATGTACAAAAAGAGTTTTTCTCCACTTTCAGGTTTTGACAAAATCTCTGGTGATGATAACAAGTTTTGTATGCTTGTAAATGCTGTCTCACACTCCGATGTCCATTCAAATCTATTTGGTCCTCGAAAAACGTGAAAGAAAGGAAAACATTTGTCAGAAAACCTAGAAATAAATCGGTTAAGTGCTGCTAGAGCTTTCAACTGTTCTGGGTTAGCTTCTATTCCTCTTTGACTGATAACATAACCCAAGAACTAACCTGATCGAACTCCGAAAGTGCACTTTTCAGGATTAAGCTTTACTCTGATTGCCCTTAAATTAAAAAATGTTTGCTCTAAATCCTCCAGATGCGCATCATCCCTCAAACCTTTTACCACCATATCATCAATATATACCTTTATGTTTCTTCCGATCTGAGTGGAAAAAGATTTATTCATCAACCTTTGATAAGTGGCTCCAGTGTTTTTCAATCCAAAGTCCATAACCTTATAGCAATGCAACCCTCTGTCAGTTATAAGGGTCGTACATTTATGATCCTTTGGATCCGTCTGGGTCTGATTATATCCTGCAAAAACATCCATGAAGGTTAGTATTTTATTTCTCGAGGTGGAATCAATCAGTTGATCTATTTGAGGAACATGAAATGGATGCTTAGGACAGGCTCGATTCAAGTCTGTAAAATCCACACACATTCTCCACTTTCATTCTTCTTTTTTACCACAACTGGATTCGCCGTCCATAAAGGATAGTGTGACTCCCTTATATGTCCGACCTTGGATAACTGATCCACTTCGGAAACTACTGCTTCCACCTTCTCCGAAGAGAATGCCCTTCTAATCTAAATTACTGGTTTTACCTTCGGATCAATAGCTAAACTATGACGAATTACCTCTATCGGTACTCCTGTGAGATCTTTCGTTTTCCAAGAGAAAACATCCAAGTTAAAAGAAAAAAATTCTAGCAGTTGTTAACGTAAAAGTGGAGTCAGTAAGGTTGTAATTCAAAGTAGTCTTCCTTCCAAAATAGTATAATTCTATTTATATTTTCACTAATTGTTAAAGACCTTGGGGTTTCTCTCTGATCGTCAAATTTTTCTTCTAAATCTAAGGTTAACCCCTCTGACTGCTATTCATTCATCAAGTCTCCACTGCTGAATTCCCGGATCTGAAGTGCAGTGGCATAGCACTCTCTTGCTACTTTCTGGTGGTTCGAACGACCCCGATATGATCCCCTACCACATATTTAAAACATTGGTGTACCATCGACACAACCCCATACATTCTAGAAAGCCAAGACCTTCCAAACATAGTGTTGTAGCTCGTGGGATAGTCTACCACTATAAAAAGCACTTGGACCTTCTTCTTGAAAGTTCCCTTTCCTAAGCTCACTTCCCCTTCGAATTCCCCAATCACCGAGCTATTTGAGAAATTCGAGGAGGATTTCGCATTTGGTCATAATTCATTTTAAAGAGGAAGTTTGCAAAACTGTCGGTATCTATAAGAACAAGTCAAATTTCAATACCAACCATTTCTGCACCAATAACTACCACATCTTCATGCGGCCCCGCCATTCCTCGTAAATCATCTTCATCGAATAATATGAAAAAAAATTCCTTTTTTCCGTATAAATGTATAGACATTTTTCCTTCAATTTGAGTTGTCAAATTGACAACATGCCTCTTCCTCGAACTATCAGTGTTATTAGCCATTGAATCACCTCTGATAATAGCTAATGATTCAAAAAATTCACACAAGTCTCGTACACGCCATTTCTTTATCGGCTCTTCAACAGCCATCAAAACTAATCTGTTCGGATCCTTATCCAAATTTTTCAGCCTTCGAATCTAAAATCATTAAATTCTCAGCTGGTGGAGTTGGGTTAGTCGGCCGTGAATTTGATGCCTGAGTTTTCGACCCGTTTCCTTGTGACTTCACATAAGTCAAGAGCTTCCTATTTTCAATTAAGATTTTAACTTCTTTTTTCAATGCGATCAAATCATTAGTATCATGTCTGATGTCCTCGTGATACCTGTCATATTTGTTATTCCGCTCCTTCATTGGCCTATTTCTTGGAGGCGATTTCCTAAAATTCCTGAAGCTCTTGTTCTTCTCGAGAATTGCAGCCACGCTTTCTGTCAAGTCTGCATAGTACTCTGGTTTAATCCACTGATTCGGCCTCGGTCTGTTATAATTTAAGATGGAGCATCCTTTGAATATCCACCTGTTCAAGGTGGCAAATTATTATTCCTCGAACGTGACTGTTGATTTCCATTCGAGCGTTGCCCTTGGTTATTGGCACCTTACCCGAATTCCTTGGAATATTAACTGGTCCTCCTCTGACCATGGTTGATTCTTTAACCTTGATCTAGTCTTCTACTTGAGCCATCAATGCTTTAAAGGTTAGATCTCTCATCCTCGTCGTTTCATTAGCCAGATCTCCTGTCAGTAAAGTTTGGCGAAAAGTTGCCATTGTCACACCTTCGTCGCAATTATCTAAACTTTCCTTAGTCATAACAAACCTCTTTGTGTAATCCTTTAATTTTTCTTCAACTGATTGTTTGCACTGGATAATCGTATCTTTGTTCGCTCTCGTCTCCTTATATCCAACAAACTGCCTTCGAAAATCGGTGTAGAAATCCCTGAAATTCGAAATGGATCCCCTCGGAATCCGGTTGTACCATTTTAATGATGTTCCTTCAAAGGTTTGTGAAAACGAACGACACACCAGCCGGTCATCATTTTTGAAATTCATCATTTGATTCTTGAATTGTTCGATGTAGTCATCCGGATCTTGCATCCCGTCAAACCTCTCAACCTTAGAAATATTAAAACGCTTCAGAAGCGTTATAGATCGAATTTCACTTGTCAACGGAGAGTTCCTCTAATCAACACCTTGCACATATTGATCCTCAGTCCCCATGACTGCATACAAATTTCGATCAGTCTCAACATATTGATTCGATGTGTTACCCTCACACCAAGTAGATTCCATCACACAACGAGGAATATTTTCCCTCATAGATTTATGTTCCTTCTTATGCTTCCTTGGATGTTCCCTTTCCAGTTTCTGCTTCGAAAAACTCTTATACCTCTTAAAGCCTGAAGTAGAACTTTCAACCTCTTCGTCGCTAAAGGCAACAAAGTTTTGTTTGTCTTTTTTTCTCTTTTCGAGAAGAATAACACTTTTTTGGAGCTTCGAAACGCGCTTTCTTCTGCTCACTCCTAACATGCTGATGAGTACAAGATCGATCAGACTGATTTCCCATATCATTTTTCTCGTTTACTTGTCTCACCTTTGATTTAAGCTTCGCCGAGTGAATTTCTTGCTCTCTGTGCCCGTACTTTTCGCTCATTGCGTTTATTTTATCCAGGATTTGGTTCATACGCATTTCAATATCTGATTGCGTTTGGATTGGTACAGATTTGTCTGGTCTATTTTCATTCCTTTATAAATCGTCTCTTAGCGTTTCCATCGCTGATCGAACTGATGGATTATTTTCATGATTCATTATAAGAATCCAAACGATAAAATAAGAAGATTAATAGAATTCGAACTAGAAAGTAAGACATTGATTGTTAGTTTGTCCCCAGCGGAGTCACCAATTTGGTGAGTTTAGTTGTTAGAAGTTTCCTTAGAAAAATGTAATATGTGTGTTTTAGTGAGGGAAAGAGTTTAGAGAGAGAAAGTAAGAGAATAAATAAATTAGATCAAAAGTGTGCAACCTCTTTATTAGTTCAGCCATGGCCTTTATATAGAGGCGCTGGGACTTAGCTCAAAACGGAAAACGGTTACATAAAGGGATAAATTACTCTTAATCCTCAATAGAAATACATAATGAGAATTGTTCCATTAAACTTCTATTATTTACACTTTAATCCCTGAACTTCTATTCCCTTATCACCTTCGACTAAACACTTTTGGCTCGATTGATCCAACAAAAGGTTTCATACACTTTTACATACATTGCACACATTATTTTTTGGTTATTTATAGACATAGTCCAAACGAAGGAAAAATACTTGAATAGTGATAAAGAGATAGGAATATTTATGTAATTAATATGTATAAGCATTTTAATTTGTATTAGGAGTCAATATACCTACATATAAGGGTACATTGTTCATTTATACTAATAGATCCTTAAACATTGGTACATTGGTATTTGAATTTTGTATACTTGATATTATATATATACACATTAAAAGGACCGCAAAATGAGAATATTACTTTATCTCTAAAAATTATATATATTCTTCTTAAAAGCTTTTTTTTCTCATCTTTAGTTCTAAAATACATTTGGCATTGATGAAGGTCTTGAACTTCATCAATGGTATCGTTTACGGGAAACTTTGTGTTTATTATTATTTTAACAAAAAATATTGTATCTTGGAGAGAAATAAAAATATTCGGAGAACAATGAGAATATAAAAGTAAGAAAAAAAGACAAATAAAAAATCAGAGCCGATTCAAAATAAACATTGGGACCATGATTTAGACTCATATCAACATATTTGGGAAATTATCATCAAGACAATGAAATTGAAAGATAATCTATTTTAGTAAACATCCAAGACATGGATAAGGAATGATTTAAAGTTGGAAGCATGAAAATCAAAGGATTTGAATATTACACAGTATATATATTTGATCATTGCCTAGTCCTTCAGTTTCATTAAACTCCAACTTCAGGACTAGTGGGGTCCTAATAATCATATGATAAACAGTCTGCCTTGATTCGATAAGATATGTCTTAAAGAACAAAACACAGTTCTTTATACATATTAAAAGTAGAAAATAACGAGAACATGCCCAAACTAGAAAGGAATTGTGTCTAATACCTTTCTAAAGGAAAAACTGTAAATATAGTGTGATTATAACATCCTTCGACAACCCTAGAGAAGGGCGAAGGTATTAGGGGTATCCACGGCTTTTCCACAGAATGACTTAGTACCAGCTACAAAAACTGTGACATATTCCATCTCCTTGAGGCATGATGGCGCACAAACCTTCAAAATGATAATTAGAACAACAAACGGTCGAGTTTCCGAACTCAAAATCCTAAATTGGTATGAAGTAAGGTTTTGATATAACATGCACACTACGTTCTCTAAATAAAGAAAATTATATAAACTTAACTTGAAATTAAATTCTAAATGTAGACTAAATCCAAACCAACCATTTGTTCGATAGACTAACCATAATAAATTTGTATAAGAAATTACACCAAAAGTATATATATAGGATGAAATTAATAATAAAACAACATTTAATTGATGTCAAATGTAAATAATTGAAATTTGAACCAAATTTGATGCTTTGTTTTAGTTATTCAGAGTTTGAACTGACCTTATTAATAAAATAAAAATTTGAGTTTGGACTAGCCCAAGTCCAAAATAAAAAGGAAAAAAAAATGAGCGCTTCAATATGATGGAGTGTAAATTTTGTTTATTAATGCGAATATCACATGCACCATCGTGACTTTTTTTGTTTCGAAACCAATCTAGATAAATATTTAGGAGAACATTGAGAATATAAAGGTAAAAAAAAGGAAAAATTAAAAAGAATAACCGATTCAAAATTAATGTTGGGACAATGATTTGGACAACCTAAGGAGAAGTTTCAAAGATTTAGAAACGTATCAAAATCATATCCATATATTTGGACATTTATCGTCAAGATAATGGAATTGAAGGCTAATTAATTCCAGTGCAAATCCAAGACAATGATTAAGAAGGACTTGAAGTTTGAGGCACGAAAAAAAAAGAATGATTTAAAGATTAAAATATCGAGGCAGTATATTTGATCATTTCCTCCTAGTCCTTTAGTTTCATTATACTCCAACTTAGAACTAGTAATAATGGTATAATACTCGGATAGTGATAAAGTGCTAAAGATATTTTTGGGATAAGAATAGTCCACCTTGATTCGATAACATATGTCTTCGAGAACAAAACACAGGTCTTCATACATATTTAAATTAAAAAATAAAAAGAACATGCCCAAACTAGAGAGGACTTACGCTCCAATACCTTCTCAAACAGACAATTGTAGATATAGAGTTATAATAACATCCTTCAACAACCGAAAAGGACGACGTGTTTAGGTGTACCCATGGATTCTCCATAGGACGACTTAGCAGCACCTAACACAAATTGCGACATCCTCCATCTCTTCCAGACATGATGGTGCATAAACCTCAAAATTGGTAATTAGAATAACAAACTCGCGATCTTCAAAACTCAAAACCCTAAATTGGTAATAATTAAAGTTTTGATATGAAAGTTTCAAAAGTCAGACCCATAATTTTAGTAATGAATCACATATAATCAATTACGAACATGGGTACTCTTTTCTCTAAATAGAAAAAAAAGTTATATAAACTTGAACTTGAAATTAAATTTTAAATCTAGACTAAATTGTAACCAACCACTTTTTCGATAGGCTAACCATAATAAATGTGTATAAGAAATTACACCGAAAGTAATAGTTTTTGCATTAGAATATATATATGATAGGATGAATTTAATAGTAAATGAAAACATTTCAATTGATGTCCAATTTAAATAATTTAAACTCGAACTGAATTTGATGTTTTATTTTACTGATTCAGTGTTCGATCCGAACTTAATAATAAAAGCAAAGTTTGAGTTTTGACTAACCCGAGCCAAAAAATAAAAAGGGAAAAGTAAAAAAAAATGAGTGTTTCAATGGATGGAGTGAAAGTTTTGTTGACTTTATCCATGTGAATATCACATGGACCGTCATGACTTTTCCTGTTTGGAAACCAATCTAGATAGAACTTTTAAGATAATTTTATCGATGTTAATATCACATGCATCATTATGAATTTTCATGTTTGGAAACCAACCTAGATAGAACTTTTAAGATAATTTTATCGATGTTAATATCACATGCATCATTATGAATTTTCCTAACTTTACGGAGAACAATGAGAATATAATGGTAAAAAAGAAAAAATTAAAAGCAATAGTCGATTTAAAATCAACATGGGACCATGATTTGGAAAACCTAAGGAGAAGTTCCAAAGAATTAGACGCGTATCTAGATCATATCGACATATTTGGGAATTTATCATCAAGATAATGAAATTAAAGAGTACAAATCCAAAACAATGATAAAGAAAGACTTGAAGTTGGAAGCACGAAAAATGAAGGATTTGAAGATTACACTATCCAGACAGTATATTTGATCATTGCCTAGTCCTCCAGTTTCATTATACTCCAGCTTCAGACCTAGTGAAGTCCTAATAATGATATAATACCTGGATAGTGATAAAGTGCTACAGATATTTTTGGGATAAGAATAGTCTGTCTTGATTGGATACCATATGGCTTAAAGAACAAAACATAGTTCTTATTAAAAGTAAAAAACAACGAGAACATCCCCAAACTCGAGAGGATTTACGTCCGATACCTTCTCAAAGGAAAAAATTGTAAATATAGCGTTATAATAACATCCTTCAACAACCTTAAAGAAGGGCAACGTGATTAAGGGTACAAATGGATTTTTCACATGACGACTTAGCAACACCTATTAAAACTGCGACATCTTTCTCTCTTCCAGACATAATGGGCCATAAACCTT
Source organism: Limnanthes douglasii subsp. nivea (assembly GCA_036936605.1). Classification (NCBI taxonomy): domain Eukaryota; kingdom Viridiplantae; phylum Streptophyta; class Magnoliopsida; order Brassicales; family Limnanthaceae; genus Limnanthes; species Limnanthes douglasii. The sequence goes on from JAUPFV010000004.1 coordinate 216,782,422, forward strand.
CAAAACTGGAAATTACAACAACAACTCGCGAGTTTTAAAACTCAAAACCCTAAATTGGTATGGATTAAGATTTTGATATGAAAGTTTCAAAAAACAGGACCATAATTTTGGTCATGCATCATATATAACCAATTACGAACATGCGTAATACGTTCTTTAAATAAATAAAAAGTTATATAAACTTGAATTTGAAATTAAATTCTAAATGTAAACTAAATTCAGACCAACAATTGTTGGATAGGCTAACATTGATAAATACATATAAAAAAAATTACACCAAAACTAATAGTATTCGCATTAGACTATATATATAATGAATTTAATAATAAACAAAAACTTTCAATTGATGTCAAAGGTAAATAATTTGAATTCGAACCGAATTTGATGCTTTATTCGAACTTGATGTTTTATTCGAACTTGATGTTTTATTCGAACGTGAATATTGGACGGTATGTCCCATTAGCAGTTTATAATATATATACTCTTCCTCTGGTTGTTGGAATTTCTCCATTAAGTTGGACTGTCACATATCTTATCGATGTATCGAACTATCGTTAATATTAGTCCAATAAAAGTAATCATAAAGAAAAGAACGGACTAGTAGATAAAATATGTATCATGGAGGTAATTGTATAGATACGAGGTTTAATCCGAATACTGTGAAGGATTGGATTCGGAAATAAACAACTTAAGCAAAACGTAAAGTTTTGGGGTTATTTTGTAAAACAAAATAATACCGGGTTATGGTCCCTAAGAGTGACAATTTAATAAGGACTGGTCTTCATTAAGTAACTGTCTGGAAGTTACAGACAATTAAGAGAGAAAAACCGTTACTGGTCTTCATTAAGTAACTGTCTGGAAGTTACAGACAATTAAGAGAGAAGAACCGTTACTGGTCTTCGTTAAGTAAATGTCTGGAAGTTACAGAAAATTACTTAATAGAGAACCGTTTTCTCACTTCAGTTCTATATAAGAATGAGTTTCTCATTCTTGAAAGCAACGAAAGAAAATACAGAGAGAAAATCCTTTAAGAAAAACAAATTGATTCTTCCTTCGAATCAATTACAAAAGTGTGTTTTGGTTGTCATCTCTTAGAAGAATCAATAACCTAGCAAAGGATCGCCGATCATCTGCTCTAAGTCAGGAATCTGAAGATCAAAAAATGTCTACATCCTGTAAGTATTTATTCCGCATTATTATAGGATGATTTAACTTCATGGTTCAATAAGTTAGATTAGAAATCCGTATAAGTATTTCTATCAAGTGGTATCAGAGCCACCATGAAATTAAATTCTTAGTTTTTCAGATTATAAAATTAGATCATATATATTAGATTTATATATTAGATATGATGTCGGTTATCGGAAATTACACAAACAATTAAACAATTACGGTGGTATAATTATATATGCAGTTAAAAGATGTCGTATGCGGCTACTATAATTAATATAATTAAATTAAAATCTGAAATTATTAATTTAGTAACTGTCCTTTCCCTAAAGAATAGGCGAAATATACGTGACCACCGATAAATATGTAATTAAGTTTGCTTATATATTATATAAAGTTATAAGTGAATTATTACGAGAATTATATTATATCATTGAAGTTTATTATATATATAAATATATATTATAGTAGTTTATTATATATATAAATATATATTATAGTATATATATGAATAAGTTTTATATATATAAATAAATACTATATTATAATATATATTAAGAATTATATTATAATATAATTAAAGATATATTACAATATAATTAAAGATATATAATAATATATTAAATTTAAGGTGTAAATTTAATTTAATTAAAGATATATTATAATTAAAGAGATCTTACAATATAATTAAATTTAAGGTGTAAATTTAATTTAATTAAAGATATATTATAATTAAAGATATATTACAATATAATTAAAGATATATTATAATATATTAAATTTAAGGTGTAAATTTAATTTGATTAAATTATACATAGACTACGAAATAGTTTGGACATTAAGTAAGGTAGTCGTATAGTATTTTTCGAAATAATTAGCATGTTTTAAGTTGTCCGAACTTCGGTAAATAATTAATGATTCAATATATCGCCAAAGTGATCCCTATTGCTGAATTAATTATTTTAGAGTTTTGACAAGTATGTAAATTTTAATCGGCCCAAAGGAAGGTTAATGTTTGACATAGTTAATCTTAGACGCGAGATAGTTATTTGTGAATTGATCATTAAGAAAATTGAACTAGGAAAAAATCGGCCCAAAGGAAGATTTTTTTTTCTTGTCAATTAGAAGGATCAACATTAATTATGCTCAAACTCATACATATACAAATTAATATGCTTGCCCAAAGGTATCTTATTGATGTTGTAAGAGTATGTTTTATTATGCTATGTTTAATTTGTTAAATACTATGGAGGTTATATGTTAAGGGATGTTTTTGGCTATTTTGTTATGTTAGCAAATTCGTATTTCTATAACCCGGAAGGCAAAAAGGCACCCATACTTAATGGGAGCAACTTTAAGCTGTGGAAAGAAGATATGTTGCTGCACTTGATGTGCCATGATTACGACTTAGCATTAAGGGTCGATGAACCTAAACCTCTGACTGATGACAGTTCTCCTACGGAGAAGAAAGAGTCAGAGGCGTGGGAAAAGTCGAACAGGATAAGTCTAGGGATCATGAAGTAAGCAATTCCATTAGCATTCCGTGGTGCAGTTTCACCTGAGATCACTAATGCGAAAATATTTCTCGAAGAGGTAGAGAAATGTTTTGCCAAGAACGATAAAGTAGAGATTAAGACGCTGCTTATTAAGCTAGCCTCTATGAAATATCGTGGCAAAGGGACTGTTCGTGAGCACATCTTGGAAATGTCAAACATCGCTTCCAAACTGAAAGCACTTAAGATTGACCTTCCCGAAGATGTTGTGGTAAGCTTTGCTTTTCACTCTTTCCCTCCTCAGTATAAGAACTTCGAAACTTCTTATAACTGTCAGCGCGAGAAATGGACTCTCAACGAGCTCATCTCTCAGGCAGTGCAAGAGGAGGAAAAGATGAAGCAAGAACATCCAGAAGTGCCAATGGTGAAAGCTCAGGTGGATAAGGGAATTAAGAGAAAGTATGAAGGTTCAGATGCACATGCATCCGGTTCGGGACAAAAGAAGCATAAGGGTACGTCTGGTAAAGGGCGTTGCTTCCATTGTAAGAAACCGGGGCACTTTAAGAAAGAATATGAAAAATTGAGGGCTATGATGAAAGCCAAAGGTATTTTCACTTCTATGGTCTGTTATCAGATCAATTTAGTTTCAGTGCTAAGAAATACTTGGTGGGTTGATACAGCAGCAACAACTCATGTTTGTATTTCTTTGCCGGGTATGATAAGAAACCGAAGCCTGAGTGATGGTGAAACATCCATCTATACAGCTGATGGCAGTTCGTGTTTAGTTCATTCTATCTGTGTTTTTCGTTTTTTGCTTACCAGTGGACATTTTTTGTATTTAAAAGACGTATTGTATGTACCTTCTTTTCGAAGGAACCTAATTTCTTTTCCGTTGTTGGACAAATTAAGTTATTCTTGTCTATTTGGAAATGAAAGTTTATGTCTTTATTTACATGGTAATGTTGTTGGTTCTGGAAAGTTAATAGCAAATGATAACTTGTATTTATTGGATACTATAAAGGATAACAAAGAGATAATGAATGTAGATGTACCTGGAAAACTAAATTGTAAAATGAAAAAATCAGCAAAACTTTGGCACAAGCGATTAGTTCACATTTCTAGAAATAGAATTGAAAAGCTTGTTTCAGAAGGTTTATTAAGTGAACTGGATTTTTCGGACTTCAACGTTTGCGTTGAATGTATAAAAGGAAAACAGACTAAAGTGAAATGATTAGATGCATACAGAGCGAAAGGGGTCTTGGATTTGATACATAAAGACATTTGCGGTCCGTTCCCTACAACATCATGGAACGGCCAACGATATTTTGTATCTTTCATTTACGACTTTTCACGATATGGGTATCTATATCTCATTCACGAAAAATCATAGGTCATTGACAAGTTCAAAGTCTTTAAGACTGAAGTTAAAAAAACAACTTAGTAAAGACATTAAGTGCGTCAGATCGGACCGTGGTGGTGAATACTACGGGAGATATGATGGTTGAGGTGAACAACGTCATGGACCGTTTGCAAAGTTCCTAGAAGAGTGTGGTATAGTCCCTCAGTATACGATGCCGGGTTCGCCCAACATGAATGGAGTATCTGAGAGACGAAACCGTACATTAAAGGATATGGTAAGAAGTATGATTAGTCATTCAACATTGCCTATATCACTCTGGGGAGAAGCAATAAAATGTGTGACCTACCTACTTAATAGAGTTCCGACGAAAGCAACTACTAAGACACCGTATGAACTTTGGACTGGGCGTAAACCTAGTTTAAAACATTTACATGTTTGGGGATGTCCAGCTGAAGCGAAGCCTTATAGGCCGAATGAAAAGAAATTGGACTCCAAAACGGTTAGTAGTTATTTCATCGGATATCCCGAGCACAGTAGGGGTTTTAAGTTTTATGATCCTTCCACAAAGAATATATTTGAGACGGGTACAGCGAAATTCTTTGAGGATATAGAGTTTGGGGGGAAGAATTTAGTAACGAACATTCATTTTGAGGAAGAATCAATAGAGATTCATGAAGGTTATAACAATGATACTATAGTGTCAGATGATGATATGGTAATTAGAAGGCCAATCATCACTTCAGATTCGTTAGAACACATAGATACTCAAGATGATGTTAATCTTCCTCCTATGGATGTTGTTCCAATGGAGCAAAATGAAGTTGTTCAAGAAGAACAAACTCTATCTCCTCAAGAAGTTCAAGTGCAAAATGAAGAAATTATGCCTTTGCGTAGATCTACTAGAGAAAGAAAGAGCGCTATATCTTCAGACTATATAGTGTATCTTCAAGAACATGAAGAATTTTATGGTTCAACAGAAAACGGTCCTTTAAGTGTTCGTGAAGCCATGAAAAGTTCTGATTCTCAATTCTGGATTAAAGCAATGAACGAAGAGTTTAAATCAATACAAGATAACGCGGTATGGGAGCTTGTTCCATTACCTGAAGGAAAGAAGCCGATTGGTTGTAAATGGATTTTTAAAACCAAACGGGATTCTAAGGGTAATATGGAGAGGCATAAAGCACGACTTGTAGCTAAGTGTTTTACTCAACGTGAAGGGATTGACTTTAAAGAAACCTTCTCTCCAGTTTCTTCGAAGGATTCTTTTCGGACAATCATGGCATTAGTTGCACACTTCGACCTTGAGTTCCATCAAATGGATGTAAAGACCGCCTTTCTTAATGGAGACATTGAGGAAACGATCTATATGTTACAACCTGAAAACTTTGTCTCTGGTGATCCAAAGTCGACGGTATGTAAACTGAAGAAATCTATTTATGGTCTCAAGCAAGTGTCTCGACAGTGGTATCACAAATTCCTTGAAGTTATTGTCTCATTTGGTTTCGAGATAAATTCGGTAGAGGATTGTGTGTATCAAAAATTCAGTGGGAGTAAATTCATATTTCTAGTGCTGTATGTTGATGACATATTATTGGCCACGAACGATAAGGAATTGTTACATACGACCAAGAAATTTCTTTCGGACAAATTCGATATGAAAGATCTTGGTGATGCATCATTTGTGTTAGGAATTCAAATTCACAGGAATCAATCCCATGGAATTTTGAGTTTATCACAAAAGGCGTATATTGAGAGTATGTTACAACGTTACGGGATGGCTAACAGCAAAGGAAAGGAAACCCCTATATCAAAAGGTGAAAAGTTTAGCCTTAAGCAATGCCCAAAGACAAAACTTGAGATTGAGGAAATGCAAAAGGTTCCATATGCTTCGGCTGTTGGAAGTCTGATGTATGCTCAAGTTTGTACACGGTCAGACATTGCTTTTGTAGTGGGTGTGTTAGGGAGATACGTAAGTAATCCGGGGATGGAACACTGGAAAGCAGTCAAAAGAGTTCTCCGGTATTTGCAACAAACAAAACATCACAGGTTAACATATAAGAAGTCTGATAAACTGGAGGTCATAGGGTATTCCGACTCGGATTTCGCCGGATGTGAGGATTCTCGTCGTTCAACCTCAGGCATTATATTCCTTTTAGCGGGAGGTGCAATATCATGGAAAAGTGTTCAACAAACACTCATTGCATCTTCCACTATGGCTGCAGAATTTGTTGCTTGTTTCGAGGCATCCAATCAGGCGCTTTGGCTGCGAAATTTTGTCACGGGACTGCGAATCGTAGAAGGGATAGAAAAACCCCTTAGATTATATTGTGACAATAACTCGGCAGTTCAGTATTCAAACAGTAACAGGAGCTCGGTTAAGTCCAAACATGTAGATATCAAGTTCCTGTCTGTTAAAGAGAGAGTACATAGTGGTCAAATTAGTGTGGAGCACATAGGGACAAACTCAATGTTAGCAGATCCTCTTACGAAGGCATTAGTACCTAAAATTTTTTATTGAACACACCATTAACATGGGTGTTGTGTACTTAGAGGATTATTAGTTTCAGTGGGAGTTTGTATTAAGCTATTAAATTTGTTTGTATTATGATATTCGCGAACTTAAGGTCATTAATGCAAACATATTTATATACAAGTTTTGAGTGTGCTCTTGTATTTGATTATTCGTACTCTGCTGTAAGTAGACCTCCACTTAAGTGGGACTAGTTAAGAATAGATATGTAAGATTACATTTCATATTATTCTTATGCTATGCACCATGATAGATCCATGTAGTTGATTGTTGCGATATCGTGATTACTGATGCATCTATTTGCGGCTTGAAATGCATTGATGATGACTTTAGTCCTATATCGTTAATAGTCATTTACGAGATTGTTAAGGTTATCTATGTGACGATAGAAATTTAGAACGTTCATTAAGTGGATGCATCCTATAGTAGCATATGATGATCCAAGTGGGAGATTGTTGGAATTTCTCCATTAAGTTGGACTGTCACATGTCGTATCGATGTATCGAACTATCGTTAATATTAGTCCAATAAAAGTAATCATAAAGAAAAGAACGGACTAGTAGATAAAATATGTATCATGGAGGTAATTGTATAGATACCAGGTTTAATTCCGAATACTGTGAAGGATTGGATTCGGAAATAAACAACTTAAGCAAAACGTAAAGTTTTGGGGTTATTTTGTAAAACAAAATAATACCGGGTTATGGTCCCTAAGAGTGACAATTTAATAAGGACTGGTCTTCATTAAGTAACTGTCTGGAAGTTACAGACAATTAAGAGAGAAAAACCGTTACTGGTCTTCATTAAGTAACTGTCTGGAAGTTACAGACAATTAAGAGAGAAGAACCGTTACTGGTCTTCGTTAAGTAAATGTCTGGAAGTTACAGAAAATTACTTAATAGAGAACCGTTTTCTCACTTCAGTTCTATATAAGAATGAGTTTCTCATTCTTGAAAGCAACGAAAGAAAATACAGAGAGAAAATCCTTTAAGAAAAACAAATTGATTCTTCCTTCGAATCAATTACAAAAGTGTGTTTTGGTTGCCATCTCTTAGAAGAATCAATAACCTAGCAAAGGATCGCCGATCATCTGCTCTAAGTCAGGAATATGAAGATCAAAGAATGTCTACATCCTGTAAGTATTTATTCCGCATTATTATAGGATGATTTAGCTTCATGGTTCAATAAGTTAGATTAGAAATCCGTATAAGTATTTCTATCACTGGTACGATACACTTGTATCATGTTCCTGAGGGGTCTTAACATAGTCGTCACAAGATTCTCTGCAACGTTAGGTTATTGTGCAACAACCAATGAAACATAATAGGAAGGATTCAATGGAACACTCGACAGAAAAAAACCATGGTCTAACTTTGGTCGTGATTGCTAACACAGGGTCACACTCAAGGTTGACCATCGAAACAAACACCAAAGACATGTAATCGACAATAACTTCTTTGAAGTCCTGCGACATATTTTTTAATCTAGGTCCTTTGACCAAAGGCGTTGGATCAATCTCATCGGATATATTTGAGGGTTCTACTCTAGCCGAAGACAGACTACTACATGCATGACTTGGTTTGGAAAATAAATGAATAAAGGTAGTCATATTTACCCGATTATATAAATTTTTTGTCTATGTTACGTGACTCGTATGTATCGAGACAAAAGCCTTATGGAATTTGATCCGTACGACTCACATTTATAAGATTATTCATTTAGTATGGAAAATTTTATAATAAAACAAAACATATATTAGTATTAAAAAAAGTTAAAGATGAATTCTAGATTGGTAAAATTCTTACTTTTCAATATGTTAAAAATAAAAGATAGGAAACAATATTTACAATAAATAACTTAAGACTAAGCTCGTTGGAGAATCACTAAAAATTTAACTCAGAGACTATAATGAAGCTTGAGTCGCATACCAAAAAGAATATTTTGATCACTCTATTGTTCACTGTTATGAGAAAGTTCTTTTTTGAGTATTTTGATAAAGATATACATAAAAGATATTTTTGGGAATTTAGAAAAGTTACGATTTGTTTTTGAAGTGTTTACCTATATGTAGAATTAATTAAACTCTTACAAAATATTGTACTTATTATAAATATGTCGGTAAAATCACACCTCTTCAAGAGGTATCTTTTCGAAAACTAATTTTTTTTCAAAGAACACAGCATATCAAACTTTAACGCGACAACACTTGAAGGCTGTCAGATACCCTTTTAGGAAGCTGAATTAGTAGGCTGAGAAAAACTAGTCGAATGGGTTCCACAAATGCTTTACTCCAGTCAATCTGGTTCAAAGTCATCTTTGGTGTACAAAATCAGAGCTCATACTATCCTATGAGCAGTTGATGAATTTGCCTCGTGTGTTAGAGGTTCTCGAACAACTAGAAGCTTTTGATTCCCATGTTTTTCTTCTAACCAAGAAAATTTCCTTAAGACATAACGTTAAGAAAGATACGATGATGGTTCGGTACCAATGAAACTGGCTACAAGCGTTGCATAAGAGAAATGAATGAGCCAGCAGATGAGTCTGTCGAGCCAACCATAACTTGTATATAATAAAAATCTCAGCCCTTGAAAAAAAATCATTACACGCATCAAGGGATAAAAATGAGAAAAATAAGATTGGATAGAAAAATAAGAAGTTGAAGACCGGCCAGGAAATTATCCTCGTCGCAGACCAATCCTCCATCCTTGTTATGCTCGAACGCTACTTTGATTAGGCACCACAAAACCATTCCATACCTCTTCCAGAGGAAGACCAACAAAGGCTTGAGGCTCAATGTTTAAGGGACTTATCACCAAATGTTTTGGATTAGAATTTATAGGAGCTTGGCATTACACCAAAAGAAGCCATTCTCCAGCTCTAGAGGGCTCTGCTATTTCAGGATCATTCCAGTTGGAAGAAACAAAATCCTATGTTGCTGTTTTACAAAATCTTATCTAGCCCATAACTAAGTTGGAAAGGGAAGTGGCAAAACAGAACTATAATGTTTTTTCAAGAGAAAAGTGAACGTCGTCGAAAAGCCACTTCAAAGTAAAAATTGTGTGCTTATAATCAAGAATGTCGAATCAAAGTTATCAAAAAAGCTCGCCGAAAAAAATCCACTTTTGACGCTAAAATTGATGCAAAAAATTCCTCATTGGACGATCAGGCTCTGAAATATTAGGAGGCTACTATGGAACATTACCATCACATAAATGCCTACTAAATGAGCATGATAATGAACTTCAGAAATCTGAGGAAGATAATGGAAAAAAAACCTTGAAGATTTGAATTTAGTCAAGAACCAAGTTGCATTGGACAAAGATGCCATGATTGATACTTACACTGACAAATGCATAAGATATTGTGATTGATACTTACACTGAGAAATGCATAATCTCTCTAGATCAGTGGGATGCTAAAGTCAAATTTGCACTGGTTCTTAGCTTCTACAAATATTATGAAGAGCTAAACCTTAGATTTCTTTGGGACATGGTTCCCAAAGGGGAACGTCCTACTTAACTCTCATTCGAAGATGAACTCGAAGCATCATTAGATTCGGAGATTAGAGAAGTTAAGACTAAAAATGAATTTGAAGAGGAGGAGCCCGAAAATGGAAGTTTTAGGGATGATCAACTACCATAGAATCCCGAGGAAGGGGGGAAAATAGCCAACGGCCAAACCAACAAAGATAAATCTAAAGGCATTAAATAGTTTCCACTCGTTTTCACTCTTGTAACGTTTTTTATATTTTTGAAAATTTTAAGTCCATGGACAGTCACGGTGTTTTGTGCTTGCATTTAGAATTTATAAATATTAGTTCCTGGTATTCAATTTGTTATAAATTCATTATTTGAAATGATGTCTTTGGAATCTTTCAACTTGACGGTGATCAATCTTCAACCGGCCAGCAAAGCACTCTTCGAACACAACCAAATAATGTTGGAACCTTTTTAACATGACCAACTAGTGTTGGAACCTTTTAAACGTGACCAACTAGTGCTAGAACTTTTTAAATATGACCGAATAGTGTAGGAACCTTTTAAATGTGACCAACTAGTGTTGAAACCTTTTAAATGTGACCAACTAGTTTTGGAACCTTTTAAAGTTAAATTTTGAGTCGAAAATATCCAGACCGATTGACAATGAGACAAGAATATATGAGGCAAAAAGATTTATAGTAACCAGCTAAGTGGACACCTAATTAAAACCTTCAAACGCTACCAGGGTACGAAATAACATGTCACTGGACATCACATTATCAATTGAAAATAGTTAATACACATATTTTTACATTCATTCTAGGTATAACCACAAGTTCTCGATGTTCCATCGGTGCTGAAGTGCCTTCTATTTTTGATATATCAGTCGGTAAGTCTAATGTTTAACTATTTCAGTAACCGAATAAATCTCTTCCCAGTTTGGCCCTAATTCTTCCAACCGTTTGTTTTTACTCTACAAGAATAAAAAAAATCTAAATTTATCCCTCATATTGAATTCTCTTCGGCGAACTCGGGATGCATACTTGATTCTCATTTAGAGTTTGATAATGAAGGAATCTTAAATGTATCTTCATTCTTTTCTCTCCAATTACGTCAAGCTCGGCTCTTCGGCATTCAACATTACTGCCTCAGAGTAGTTTGTTATTTTAAAATATGAGAGAGTGGATTCGGCTATGGTAACTGCATTTATCCCAACAACCAACATAAAAGGAGATTATTGGATCATAGATTATGGTCTAGTTTGGTAAGCCCGTAATACTTCTTGTAAATAGTTTGACTATTTTTCGACAACCTTCTTTAAATTATTTCTGAAGCCATCGAGGATAGTTCTATCTGTAACTTCTACTTTCCCATTAGTCTGTAAATGTAAAAGTTTTGAATATATTTTTTAATACCTTGGGAAGAATATAAAGTTTACATGTCCTTATTCTCAAACTGGGGGCATTATATGTTGTAATTGTTCTTAGAACTCCAAATTTTCAGTATAGGTTAGAGAGAATAAAATTGATAACATCCTTCCCTTTAATACCGGACAAAGGCTCGACTTTCACACACTTAGAGAAATAATAAATAGCTATTGTGATGGTTTGGCGTCTTTCAGAGGCCATAGGTAACGACCCGACTAAATTTAAGTGCATCTGTCAAAAGTCAACGCTATGAAAATAGATTCGAGTGGTACCATGGTACATGTATTACATTCACAAATCGTTAGCAGGTATCACATCGTCTAACTAATTCTTTATCATTAACCATGATGGAAGGCCAATAATACCCGACCAACAAAACCATTATTGTCAGTGTTTTAAAGCCATAATAAGTCGACCCCTCTCCATCATATGTGATTCATTAGTTCTGAGGCATCACAATAATGGTTGGCTTACAAATTGTTAAATAATCATGTCTTCGAAGACCGCAAAACCATGTGCCTTGAATCTTAGTTTTTTAGCCAACACTTTTTTTACCAAAAAAATCCCATGATTAGAAATTCTTTAAGCTTTTGCCTCCAATTTTTCTCCAAGATTCTTAAATTTGGAAAGCTTATTATGTGTTTAATTCTGTTCGGAAGCAGGTGTTATCGACGAGTGATTTTTCTCAAGTATCAATGGATACCCTTCCGTGTATGCAACAGATGTTATGGAATCGACAACAGAATGTTTGGCCCGGTGAATGTGTTCATACTTAATGCACTAGAAGAAGGTTGTTAATTCCTTCAATGACTTTAGATATTGTACCAAATGGTATTTTCTCTCACCCGCCTATCATGACATATGGTTCATGAAGAGCTACAAAACTCTTATCATACTACCTTTCTTAGCACCGCAGATTTGTACGAGTAATAACCTTGCTGACGTTCCTTCGTATTTGCCTCGTTGTTAGATGCTCTGAAATTCAAAGTGTATTATTTGATATATTGTTTCTCCGGTTAGAGCTACCAATTGAGTCCCACTCTACATCCCAGAATGCTAGATACGCTATCAGTTCCTATTACCCATCCTTCCTGAGACATATTAATATCTAGCTCCAGCTTAGGTAATTTAAAATGAATTTGACTAGAAAATTTACCAATAGTTGTGCTTTAATTATTATCTTAGGGTCAAAATTGATATCGTAGTCTCTTAATTCCATTGAACATTTAGTCATCTGATCTGATACATCCAACTTTTGTAACAAATTTGTACGCTGAAAGAAGGTTTGAATCATAATAGAATGGACTTGGAAATATAGCCTCATTTTTATGCTGCCACCGCTAGAACCAAGGTTATTTTTTATAATTTTTAAGTACTTTTTTTCAAAATCCAGTAAACTTGTACTCACATAGTAAACCGGGAGCGGATAATTTTCAACCTCTCTGACAACACTACACTTATTGCATAATTCAACACTACGATGTAAACAAATAACTTCTCTTCCCTCGCTGGTTTGGTCAAAATTTCTGGAGAAGATAAATGTTCTTTTATTTAACAAAAGCTTCATCATACTCTAGAGTCCAATCGAAATGTTTCTCCAATCTTAACACTAGAAATAAAGTGGACATTGTTTCCGAATATCGTGATATGAACCTATTTAAAGCAACCAACTTGTCAGTTAAGATTTGTACTTTTTTATGGATCTCGGGGAATCTATGGGAGTTAGAAGATTCAACCTACTGGTTCGGCTTCAATACCTTTTTCTCTTATTATATAGCCCACAAAGTTTACGGATCGCACCCTAAAAGTACATTTTTAGATTCAATTTCAATCTTATGGCCTCTGGGTTAGGAAACATTTCATTTAGATCGAAGAAATGATTTTCATCTCTTATGCTTTTTATAAGCATTTCATCAATATAGACTTCCATATTGCTTTACATCTTGCTAGTAAAATTCTTGTTGACTAGTCGTTGATAAGTAGCCCTATAATTCTTCAACCCAAACGACATCACTTTGTAGCAATTTAGGCCCCCTATTAGTTACAAATGTGGTGTTGCCTTAGTCCTTCATATCCATCTGAATTTGATTATACCCAACAAATGCATCAATAAAGTATAAATTTTATTACGTGAAGTCGGGGCTACCCATCGGATTCCACTACCGACCCTCAAAAGGTTCTTGCTTATCCAATGAGTCATGATTTTTTTTCGACTTCCATTCACGCTTCAAGACCTGACTATTTCATGGTATACTAATTAAGTCATTCAATACTGAAATCAATTATGTGTAAGTATGGTGAGTGTAAATGCAACCACTATGTCATGCAATAACTTTCTCATACTTAAGGCTTATGTGAGGTATTCTTTCATAGAGTCCAACCTACACACACAACAACCAATCCCTAGCTAGGCCCCGTATACCCCATTCCTACATGACCCGCCTGACAGAGTCTACGGAGATAGGCTGACAGGTTTGCATGTATAGTTTCACAGAGTGATCTTATGAAGTGTTCACATTTGAATTCATAAAAACATGATTGAATTATTTATCTAAACGATCTAACTATAAAGTGATGTATACTCTATAAACATTTGAAGCAATTCTAAGATGTGAAATATCACGTAAAGTGCTAAGATATTTAAAGAGAGATGAATGTCAATTCAAACTATAAACCCGTTTGACGAGTATCCAGATCATATCAACATATTTGAAAATGTATCATCAAGACAATGAAATTGAAGATTAATCAATTCAAGTACGAATCCAAGACATGGATAAGGAATGACTTGAAGTTGAAAACACAAAGAATGAATGATTCGAACATTACATTCGATCATTCCCTAGTCCTTCAGTTTCATTATACTGCAACTCGAGAACTAAGGAGAATCCTGATGAAGATATGATGCTCGAATAGTGACAAAACGTTAAAGATATTTATGTAATTAATACATAGAGGCATTTTACTTTGAATTATGAGTCAATATGCCTACAAATAAAGATATATTGGTCATTTATACCAATATATTCTCAAATGGTGTATATTGGTCTTTGATCACTTGTATACTTCATATTTCATATATACAAAGGAGAAGTATCCTAGAAAATAAGAATTATTTCATTTATCCTTAACTATCTAAAACTTGATGAAGGTCTTGAACTACATCATTGCCCACTAGAATTGATCACTCTAGTTGAATCATCAAAGCACCTACTACACACATAAAATTATAGTCAAACATACAAAAAATTAAACAATAATATGAATAAGGTAATAAGAAAATAAAAATAATCCTCATTTACTCGATAACCCGTTTTGATATGAAAGTCTCAAAAATCGGACCTATAATTTTACTCATGCATCATATATATAACCAATTCCGAATATGCTTAGTGCGTTCTTCTAATTAAAAAAACGGTTATATAAACTTCAACTTGAAATTAAAATCTAAATCCATACTAAATTCAAACAAACTATCGTTAGACCAACTACACTAAATGTGTATAAAAATTATACCAAACATTTCAATTGACGTCAAATGTAGATAATTTAAATTTGAATCGAATTGCTTTATTTTTGTGATGCAGAGTTTGAGCCGAACTGGATAATAAAAGCAAAGTTTGAATTGGGCAATAGGCCTAACCAAAGATATTCAAAAGATAAATAAATAGAACGAGTGTTTCGATAGAATGAAGTGAAATTTTGTTGACTTTATCGATATGAATATCACATGCAAAACCAAAACGTGTTCGAATGAATTTAGAAAGGAAGTGGCGGAGAAGGTTTGGAAATTTTTTTATTTGAGTTGACGAATTCAAGGTTAAAAGTGAGCTACAAATACTTATATGAGATGGTTGCAAAAGGCTTGTGTCAGCCCAACAAGAACAAATACGGGTGTAAAAGACAAAACTATAATTCTTAGGAAAGAAGAATTACAGACTCTTTCTTGTTAATACTAATTACAGTATATTCAATAGTTTAATGATACGAATTCCGGTTGAAGATAAAGCATTAGACCCTGCATAAATTTGAACTCTTACTGTATGGACAAAACCCATTTGCTTTGAGAGGAGACACAAAAAGACACAAAAATTAATAACCGACACCACCGCCAGTAAGTGCTCCTTAAGGCTATGTGACAATGAAACTTATAAAAAATGAAGTTAGGGATGCTCAGGTACGCAAGTTTCATCGTCGTAGACGGATGGAGAGCAATAGACCTCTATTGCCAATGCGCAGTATTCATCATAGCAGGCGTTGCACCAGCCGGGAATCGAACCGGGTATGTACCGGGGTAGGGTGCTATTCTAGCACTAGACCACGGCCGGATCCTTCAACCAAAACAAACGTACGCACATCTCTCCATTTTCTTTTTGGTTTTCATGTCTCCATTTAAAGTAACCTCACATATAATTAATATACTTTTGACCGAATCATTGAAAAGAAAGACCCATCAATTATAATATCGTACTTATCGATTTTTTTTTAAATTTTGTTTTATTAAATTAAATATTAATCTATGTGTTTAGACGCTCCATTATTTTTTAAATATTTATAAATATAGGTGTTATTTCCATGTTTTAGTATAATGTTATTTTGGTACGATGACTTTCTTGAAAGCTCCAAGCTTTTCTCCAAGATAGCTTGTTTTAGGTTTCTTGTGCTTTAAGAAATCTCCTTTTCTGCTTCTCTTCTCTTCTGCCCTTCTCTTCTCATTGTTCTTTGCTGTTACAATATCTGCTTCATCGTGTTTTGGCTGCGGAGGGCTCTTTGTGGCTTGGCCATTATTGGCTGAGCCGGTGACTGATCTTCAATGGCGGTGAACTCTCACTCTCTTGGAGAGTTTCCGCCTTTGAGTGCTAACTCGGTGAGATGTATTCCTGATTTGAATGGTGGGTTGGTTGAAAAGCGTCTGTTTACGGAAGTTTTGAGAAACAAAGGAGTGTCGAATGAGATTAAATCGGAAAGTACTACGTGTTATGAAGATCACAACGTGATCCAGTTCTCAAAGCAGGTCAAGAAGGATTTGTTAGCGCAGTCTAGGTTTAACTTGGTGGCTAAATTCAGTGAAGGCATCCCTAAAAGGTCTGTATTTCAGGTTTTTCTTGATTCTTTCAAGTTCAAGGGGATGTTCACGTACGAAGCCATAGATTCAAGGCAGATTGTGGTTGAGTTTTCTGTCATGGAAGATGCTGATAGGTTTTGGATGAAAAGGTTTTGGAAAGTGGAAAGCAAGATTATGAGGGTGGTGAAGTGGTGTCCTCAATCCAACAGAAATCATGAAAGTCCTGTAACATTACTTTGGGTGAGATTTGAGAGAGTGCCTGTATTTATGTATAACAGGTCTGTTATACAAGATATGGCTTCGTCTCTTGGTTTGGTGCATCAGGTGGTGGTGCCTAATATTAATAGAGCCAGGATAAATGCTTGCTTTGCTCTAGTTGAAATTGATGTTTCTAGGATTCTGAAACGCAAGCTTTGGGTAGGTTTTGAAATGGATGATGGGTGTTGGATAGGAGTGAGCTATAAGAATGCTCCCTGTTATTGTGAATCTTGCCATCACTTAGGGCATGGCTCTGAGACTTGTAAAAAGAACTTGGTTAAAGATTCTAAAACTGGGGGAAAAAACATTGATATTACTAATAAAGGCTCTGATCAACAGGTTTTATAGGATAAGGTTACAGGCATTCAGACACTTAAGCCTAATAAGGTTCAAACGTTTACACAAGTTTACAAAAGAAGGTTAAAATCAATTATTACTACCAAGGACAGATCTTATGCTTCTTGTCCTTCTACTAGCCTTGCTACTCCTGTGAATAAGAAGGCTATCCCTGATGGTGTCCCTGAGCTTATCAGTGCTCTTCAAAATCTTGAGGAGGAAGATGCTTCTTTGGGCAATGAAATTCAGCAATCTTCTCCTTGCAAAGGAAATGCTGGGAGCTACAACCCTTCACCAAGGGCTAGCACTAATGACCCTGGTGATGGCTTTGAATCTATTATCTCCAGCAAAGTAAAATCTGCAAACAAAAACAGTAGCTCAAGAAGGTTATCCATAAACTCTTTGAGAAAGAGGGAAAAAGGTCATAACAGGTCTATGTCTGATAATGTTTAAGGCTTTAAGTTGGAATGCCCGTGGTATTAATAATAATCCTACTATTGCTAGGCTTAATTTTATAATTAAGAATAAGAATGTTAGGTTTATCACAATCCAAGAACCAATGGCTAGAGAAGATAAAATTGATCAGATTGCTAGGAGGATTGGCTTTGTTAATTACATGGCTAAAGTCAATAATAAAATCTGGTGTTTTTGGACTAATGAGATTAAAGTTTCTGTCATTGATAATAATATTCAGTTTTTGCATCTTGAGATAGTTTATGCCTCTTTCAGTTGTTTATTTACTTCAGTCTATGCTAAGAATCAAAGAGTGCAGAGACAGTCTTTATGGGGCCAGTTAGGTGAACTTACCTGTGATATGAAGCCCTGGGTAATTGCTGGTGACTTCAATACCACTAGAAGTCCTGATGACCAGCTCAACTGCATTAACTACGATGGTATCAGTGCTGATGCTTTCAATGAATTCATCAGGCACCGTAAGTTGGATGTTCCTGGTCATTGTGGGTCTCGCTATACCTGGAGCAACAACAAAGCATGGAAGAGATTAGATTGGGTTTTAATCAATGATAAGATGCTTAATGATTTGAGCACTCAGGTTTGCCACATGGTCAGAACTTGTTCTGACCATGCCCCTCTCTTAATAACTGTTACCAATGTTCCTGTTATCAACTCTAGGAAAGGCTCTTTTAAATTTATCAATGCTTGGACTAATCATCATGAGTTCATGAATTGTGTGAGCCAGAATTGGTCCAAGCATTGTAATGGTAGTGTGAATACTGTCTTTTGGTACAAGCTTAAAAGGTTGAAGGTGTTTTTAAAAAACTGGAATCACACTACCTTTGGAAACATTTTTAATAAAGTCAAAGCTGATATAATTGAAGTTGATAACTGTGAGATTGCTCATCAGAATTCTAATAACAATATTTCTAAGTCTAATCTTTCTAAAGCTAATAGCATTCTTATCCTTGCATTAAAGGATGAAGAATGCTATTGGAAGCAAAAATGTTTTAATGCTTGGTTGAATGACTGCGATGGGAATACTAAACTTTACCATAGCTATGTTAAAAAGAAAAGAAAGAGGAATTACATTGCTGGAATAAAAGAGAATGGTTGTTGGCTTACTGAGCAGTGTGATATAGCATCCTCTGCTGTTAATCACTTTAGCAAGCTGCTTTCCTGTGATTTAAATGACAATAGATCAGTTGATAATCATGATTCAATACTTAACAATATTCCAAAGATTTTATTGGACAGGGAGAATGAGGAGATCACTAGGCCTATTTCTATGGATGAAATCAGAAGTGTGATTAATGATATGAAGAAGGACAGTGCCCCTGGCATTGATGGGTTCAACTCTTTCTTTCTTAAACATTGTTGGAGTATTATATGTTATGATCTGTGCAATGCTCTAAATGCTTACATTACTGGCTGTGATATCCCTAAGGGTGTGTTTTCTACTGGAATGGTGTTGGTTCCTAAAATTGCTAATCCTATTTCATGGAATAACTATGACCTTTAAGTATGTGCACTATCTTAAATAGATTATTCTCTGCTGTTATTAACAGGAGAATTTCATTTATCCTTCCTAGAATCATATCTAGAGGCCAGAGTGGCTTTGTTAAAGATAGAGTTATTCATGACAATGTGTTAATTGTGAAGGAAATGCTCCATAACATTAGAAGGAAGCCTTCTAAAGGCAACATTATCATGCAATTAGACATGACAAAGGCGTTTGACAGAATGTCTCACACCTTTGTCATTAATACTTTAAAATGTTTTGGTTTTGCTGATGAGATTGTCTCCCTAATTTATAGGCTGATCTCCAATGTGATGGTATCTGTGCTAATTAATGGTACTTGCTCTGGTTACTTTCCTCAGAAGACAGGTTTAAGACAAGGAGATCCTTTATCTCCTTGTCTTTTTATCCTGGCTGAGGAAGCTCTATTAAGAGGGCTTTCTAATCTATATGCTTCAAATAATAGTGTGCAATACTACTTAAGATCAGGTTATATCTTACCATGCTTAGCATTCGCTGACGACATCATTGTATTCTCCAACAGTGCTCCTTCTTCAATAAGTTGCTTGAGCCAGCTCCTGGACAAATATCAAAAGGAATCAGGGCAGATGATTAACAGGGAGAAGACCAAAATAATTACCTCTTCTAGGTGCTCCAGTGTAAACATTGCAAGGATCAGCTCTAACTTTGGTTTCCAGATTGAGCAGGCTCCTTTTAGCTATTTGGGAGTCACTATTGCTGCAAACAACAAAGGAAAACATTACTTACCTCTTATTGCTAAGATTCTTAATAAAATTAATGATTGGGACCTTAAGAACTTGTCTTATAGTGGCAGATTGTCACTAATAAGACATGTTCTTCATCCTATAATTTATTTCTGGATGCAGAATAGTCTTATTCCAAAGAGTATATTAACTAAAATTGAGTCGTGTTTCAATAAATTCCTTTGGAGACCTAAGTTCAATGACAGTGCTATTCACTGGGCTAGTTGGAGAAGTCTGTGTAAGCCGTTTGAAGAAGGGGGTTTGAATATCAAACTACTGTCTGATATTCAACTCACTTACTCATTCAAGCTTTGGTTTTTATTCAGGAAGGGGAAGTCCCTTTGGGCTGATCTCATTTCTAAAACCTATTGTCAAAATATGCATCCTACTATTGCTAAGTGTGGTGTCTCTGATTCTATAGTGCAGAAAAGGTTGCATTCTGTCAAAGTTGAAGCTGCACAATATATTCAGTGGAAGCTGGGCAGTGGTGATGTTGATTTCTGGAGGGACTCGTGGCTTAAAATGCCTTATAACTGAGCTAAATGATTGGTACCTTCCAGCAAAAGTAAAATCTTTTTGGAAAAACAATAGATGGGATTCCAATCTTCAATCTCTCCTTTCTCATGAAAGATATCAACGCTTGGGCAGTGTAAATATCAATCATGACCAGGAGGATGTGATAGAATGGAGTCTTTCTAAGGATAAAAACTTCAATACAAAAATTACTTGGGAAAATATTAGGGAAAAAAGTAACAAGTCTTTCTTTTTTAAAAAAATTTGGCATAACTTCATACCTTCTAAATTTTCTTTTTTATGCTGGAAGATACTTAATAACTTTGCTCCTATTGATAGTGTGCTCTCTAGAAAACACTTCTATATTGTTTTGAAGTGCCAGTTCTGCTGTAATTATGAAGATATATCCCATCTCTTCATTAATTGCAGTTTTGCCTGGCACTTATGGAACTTCTTTGGTCTCATGTTTAAGGTCCCTGTTAAGCGTTTTATGACTTTTCGTCATATGCTTTTTGTGTGGCTCAGTTATTCTAGGAACAGTTTCCATGTAACCCAAATTGTGCCACAAATCATTGTGTGGACAATTTGGTTTAACAGAAATCATTCCAAGAACGATAAGCCTTCTGACTCTGTTTGTGGTGCTATTAACAGGGTTAAGAGATTAATCCTATGTATAGACTCGAAACTTAAACCTAAGCACTGGTTTGGAACTGTGAACGCAGGAATCTATATGGGTGCTATGTCTACTAATGCTAAGAAAGTTCGTTACCTGAGTTGGAGGTCTCCTGAAACTGGCAGAGTGAAGATTAATACTGACGGCGCTTGCTCCTTCTCTGGTGAGGCATCTGGGGGACTAATTGTGCGTGACAGCCAGGGTAATCTAATCGAAGGCGCTGGATTTTTGTTTGGCAAAATAACTCATTTGCAGGCTGAAAGGAAAGCTTTACTGGAGGCTTTGGTTCTGTGTATAAGGAGAGGTTGGAGTGAAGTGGATCTGGAGTCAGATTGTTTGATTTTGATCAACGAACTCACATCTTTCTTCGAGTCGAATCAATCCAGAGGCATTATCAGGCCTCTACTCACGTCTGCTGTGCGATTTCGCCATATTTCTAGACTGGAGAACGTTGCTGCAGACTGGATCTCGAAATGGATCTTGAATGAGAAGAGAAATCGTTCATTCACCATTCAAGATGCTCCAAACCCTCTCCTAGCAATCGTTGTGCTTGAAAGCTTAGGAGTAGGGTACATTGACCCGGGTTAGATGTAGCCTCTAGTGCTGCTTGTTGTGCTTCCGGAATTTGTGCTAATTTTGGGCGATTTGGCTGATGGAATGGCGTTTGATTTCGTGAGGCTTGCTGGCTCTATCTAGGGTGGATGCTCGGTTAGGGTTCTTCACTCGATTTGGGAATTTTTGATTTAGGGATTAGATGCTGTGTAGCTCGATTAGTGCTTGTTTGGTGAATCGGATCTTAGTATTGGGCCTGATTCCTCTGTATTTGTTCCTTTGTTATCTGGGTCTGCTATTCGACCCAGCTTTGTATTAAACCTTCAATTTTAATATAGTTCTCTTTTACTTAAAAAAAAGTATAATGTTATTTTAAAATTTTCATTTTCGTCTTTTTATAAATAAATTGTTTTAGTATGTTACTCGCGTTTTCTTAAAAACAAAATGTTAGTACGTATCATTGTAAATTTTTTGATTAATTTATAACTAAGCAAGTGGTAAATTATTAACCGGATTGGTATACAAATTTAAACCACATAGTGAACTTGCATTTAATTATGTACAAATGGTATAATATTTTTATTTCTAGTTGGGCATATGCAAAATGCTCATTTATTGAGGATATAAATAGATAATACATCCGTCTTGAGAAGGAGGAACAACATAAATTATGTTTTTTTCATAATGACTTTACCTATATAATTTTTTTTCTAAAATCTTTATTATATATGGGATGATTTGATTAGTCTCGAACGTTTTAAATGTCCTAACAAAAGCGAACATCAATATTAGATTCATCTGGGAGAAATGACCGATATCTGGATAACATCTTTCCAAAATTTATAGTAGAAAATCACTAGTTATTATTTCTCTTTCGGATTATGGGAAATCATAGTGCGTTCGAACCCTTTGTGGAGGTTGAGGCCCATCAGGGATCAAGTAGCCTACCAGATTTTACCTTCTTCCATGCATACCTTGGAAAATGAGCGTCGAGTTCACGTGACTAAAGTAACAATGCTTCAATTTCAAATTGAGAAAATGCGAACAAGACCTTCAAAGCTAGGGTTTGTGCTCTAGAAAATGCTTATCGATCAAAAGTTTATGGAGGTTCATGATAGAATTTTGGATTCAATGCGGAGGTACTAAGTTGAACATTTCCAAGGTACTTGCAGGAGAGGCGTCGATTTCGTAACTATCACCAATATTCCACTTCGTCAAATGATAAATCGATTGTTTCCAGTTGGGTTTTGGTAAATTGTACATAGGCTTTATCGAAAATCTCACTATAGACGTTAAAGCAAATAAAGATATCGACATCACCATAATAAGAAACCTACCCGGAGGTCGACTGTAGAGCACCATCAACCTTCAGCCCCAAAAGAGCCATATCATGTCTGACGTTGAGGTGTGGCTCAACAACAGCCTTCTGCCCAGGTCCGACCTCTATGTGTGGCTCAACAACAATATATATAACATCATTCTCAACTGATGCAACCACTTATGCAGTTTCAAAAATATCCTATGTATGCCCCTCCTTAGACAGCTCAATTGATTTTTTATCAACCTTCTCAGATTCCTATTTAAGGGTATGCCTTAGATTTAGGATAATATTTTATGAATCATTGCGACCAACATCTCTATCACCCTAATCCTCACTACTAAGTCATAACCAGCCTTATCCAAAAATGTATTAAGGGTCGACTTACAATCCAAGGTGGAATGATGCCACCACATAATGTTCTTACTAATAGAGGTCTAGCCTCGCTAGGTATCATTTGGCTCTTGAATATATTAGTTGATGAGCTACCCCAAACTTCGATCAATATAAGATGGATAAGTACGACATGATTGGTGATCCTGACTATCATATTGAACAAACTAGGAATGTGATATTGAGCTTCAAAGGTAATAATCATTGACTTTGAAGAGCTTTTTCTATGAATTTCAAGAGAAATTATCTCATATTATTCAATAAACTCCTTCTAGGGTCGACCTGAAGCATCAAGGCATTATCATCTATGTTTAGAGACTAAGTTATAAGGAGTAAGATCATTAAAAGTGATGGAGAACGCATAATGCAGTGCAATCAATATTGGAATGAAAATCTAAGGTATTACACATGAATTTTATGGAAACAAAGAACATAGTTGAGGATTTTCATGAGGTTGTGTCATGTGTTTTTTCATATAAATGGATAATTTCAGGTCAATTAGCAGAGGACGTGGTGAAAAAGAAGGCTCTTTTGTTTAGGATAACGCTAGTGCAAGTTGAGCTCCAAATCAAGGTATACAACTATGTGTTTAAGGGTTGTGCCAAACCACCAACCCTTGACCCATCTGAATCTTATTTTATCATTCATAATTATAACCTAGCACCTGATGCCGTCGACCATATTTCTTTCAGTCAATTATCCAAGTAAATCCGCCAAATCTTGCACCTGTTAGGCCATTGCCTACAATACCATAGAGAAAAAACCCTTCATCTAGAGTACCGACCGACCGAAGTGATAAGATGGGGTTGGGTAGGGAATTATATAAAGAATCGAACACCTTAGAACCTTGATAGTTGAGAATTCACTTTATGAAACTAACATAGAGCATAACTATCAAGTAAATTTTTGTCGATTAAGAATTGATGGAGGTTCATGATGGAATTTTGGATTTGCTCCAAAGTTAACAAACTGAACGTTCTGAAGGTATTCGCACGAGATACCACCGATTTCGCAACCATCTTCACTATTTTACTTCATCAAACAACAAATAAATTGATCTGGTTTGATACATATGCGCCATCAGCGATCTCACTCTAGGCGTTAAGGCAACATAAATATCAACAACACCATAAAAAAATACATGACTGAAGGTCGACTATAGAGCACCACCATGCTTCGGCCACAGAGGAGCCACCTCAGGTCCGACATCCAGGTGTGGCTCAACAACAACATATCCACCATCCTCCGAACCTATGCAACCATTTGAGCAACATTAATAACATCCTATGCACCCCCTTTCAACTATCTCAACAAACATTTTAAAAAAATCCTCAAGTTCATGTTGGAGGGGAGACCTCATATTTTGGATGATATATGAACCATTATGGTCAACATCTTTATCTCCTTAATCCTTACTACAATTTTTTCACTAACCTTACCCAGATATGTATTAAGGTTTGACTTAACATCCAAAGCGGAATGACCATATAGGTTGTTCTTACCAATAGAAGTATAGACCAAATCAAAGTAGAAAAAAAGTGTTTAAGGATTAGGACAAACTGCTAACTACTGACCCATATGAACCCTATTGTATCCACAATGATAACTTAGCACCTAACGACATCCACTATCCATAAACCATTTTTCACCCAGTCGATTACCCAAGTAAATTGGACAACTCTTGTACCTATTAGGTTATAGTTTACATGACCGTTTGACTAAAGTGGGCCACATATGAGAGTCACAATATCCTTTATGGACGACTAACCCTGTCCTGTGAATAAGAAAAATGGTAAATGGCGAATGAGGAATGTGTGTGGAGTTACACTGATATAAACAGAGCTTGTCCCAAAGATCATTTCCATGTGCCCAAAATAGATCAGCTAGTTGACTCGATCTTCGGAAACCGACTACTCTCTTGCATTGATGCTTATGTCGGGTATAATCAGATCCAAAAGATCAGGAGAGTACAACTTTCATCACCGGAAAAGGTCTACACTACTATAAGGTAATGT
Organism: Limnanthes douglasii subsp. nivea; assembly: GCA_036936605.1. Lineage (NCBI taxonomy): Eukaryota > Viridiplantae > Streptophyta > Magnoliopsida > Brassicales > Limnanthaceae > Limnanthes > Limnanthes douglasii. The sequence goes on from JAUPFV010000004.1 coordinate 216,807,740, forward strand.
CGTTTGGGTTAAAGAATGCCAGAGCAACTTATTAACGCTTAGTAAACGAAGGTTTTAAGACTCAAATTGGGGGAAACGTTGAGGTGTATATTGATGAAATGTTAGTGAAAGGTTCAACGGATGAGAACCATTTTGGGGTAAGATCATGGACATTTTTAGGGTACATAGTGAGTGAGCATGAAATGGAAGCCGATCCAGTACAACTAAAGGCTCTGAGCACTATGGCACCACCAAGAACGATAAAAATGTACAAATCCTAACAAGAAGATTGGTAGTGTTAAACAGGTTTATATCATGGTCGTCAGATAAATGCGCTCCCTTTTTCCAAGTGCTAATAAGAGAAAATTGTTTGATTGGAACCAATAATTCTTAGAAGCTTTTCCTCAAATCAAAGAGTACATTTCTTCACCATAAATCTTGACAAAGCCAAATTCGGGGGAGAAGCTGTATATCTACTTGGCAGTATCAAATTACGTTGTGAGTGTTATTCTAATTCGAGAAGAGGATAACTCTATGAGACCAATGTATTACGTGAGTAAAAGTCTTCTAAATGTTGAGATGCGATACTTCAAGTTAGAAAAGTTAGCCCTGACGTTAGTCACTGTTGCGTGAAAAGTGAGACCTTACTTTCAGGCTCACTTTATCATCGTTAAAACATCTTTTCCATTAAAAAATATGCTACAAAAGGCCGCTGTGTCAGGAAGAATGACTAAGTGATCAGTTGAGTTGGAAAATTTTGATGTCGAGTTTCAACTTAACCGAACATATATGGAAATTGATGAGGCAGACTTTGGAGCAGAATGGACAATCTGAACACATGGGGGGACCAGCTCGTCAGGATGTGGAGCAGGGGTACAGTTGGTTTCTCTAGAAGGAATTGCAATGTATCAAGTGATCCGATTCAGATTTAAAGCGTCAAATAATGAAGCTGAGTATGAAGTTGCCTTGGCAGGTTTGAGACTTGCTCAAACCTGTGAAGCTAAGAAATTAAGGTTTGTAAGTGATTCACAACTCCTTATAAACCATACATCGGGCCAATTTGAGGCAAGAAAAGATCATTTAGTGAAGTATTTAGGGGTCCTGGAGGCTTTCGCGTTGGCTTTCGAAGGCATCACATACGAACATGTTTACAGCGCTGGAAATTCAGTGGCTGATTATTTGTTTAAAGCTTCTATTCAGAGGAATACCCTTAGATTATTACACGAGAAAATACTTATATAGTAAGAGGATCCTAAACATTTGAGGGGGTCTATTGAAGCTTTTTAAATCTTTATGAATATGACAAAATATTAGAGGAGTGAGATTAAAGAATTTTTGGTAAACGATGTATTAGAAGTTGATACAATTATGGCTAAAAGAATACATTTTAAGGCATATAGATATGTTGTCCTAGGAGACATATTGTATAAAAAATCTTTTAGCTGACCACTACTTCAATGTTTCAGAAAAAATGAATCACAAAGGATACTTTCATATCTATACGATTGGGAAGTTCAGTGTATTGTGGGTACAAAACATTGATACGAAGAGTTCTTCTTGTAGGGTACTACTCGCCGAATCTCTCCTCGGATGCTAAAGAATTAGTTCAAAATGTAACACCTGTCATGGATTTGCTAACACAATCCATGCACCAGGTGTGCCTCTCGAGTTAATATCTGAATCCCTACCGTTTGATCGATGGGGCATTGCCTTGGTCGGACCATTACCAATGCATCTGGAGGTCAAAAGACGATCATTGTCGCAGTTGATTATATATTTAAATGGGTGGAAGCTGAACCTCTAGCAGGGACAAAAGCTAAAGATGTGATTAAATTTATTGTTTCCAATATATGTTACCATTTTGGGGTTCCAAGGAAAATAACAACGGACAACATACCACAGTTCGATAACAAAGAAATGAAAACTTTATGTGCTTCTCTCTCGGCGCCCTTTTATCCCCAAGAGAATGGCCAAGTCGAGGTCACCAATTGGACAGTTTTAGATGGCATAAACTTGGAAGGTAAGGATATAAAATGGTCAGATTATCTATAATAAATTTTATGGGCTTACAAAACTACTCCCATGACGGCAACATAAAAGTCATCGTTCGCATTGGTTTACGGAATGGATGCAGTGGTACCATCTGAAACGATTTTCCCCTCTTATAAGCTCAGTGAGTACTCTGAGGAGACAAACAATAAAGAAAAACGCACAGAGTTAGATTTGGTGGAAGAAAAAAGAAGAAGGGAACAGTTGAATTCTCTACACTATCAGACTTTAATGAGAAGTCGATATGCTTCAAAGGTCATGAGACGATATATTTAGAGCAGATGACAAAGTGTTGAGGAAGGTGTTCCTTCATACGAAATAAAAACGGCTTGGCAAGTTAGCTCCTAAGAAGAAAGTCAAGTCGGGGACATAGTTACGCAAATATAAGGAAGTAAGAGATCTTTCTCACCCCTAGAATATTGAACACCTCAAGATTTATTTGGAGTGAATATGTAAAGTTGTAAATATTTTATATATGAACTTATATAAGTATCCGTGTCATACTCTTTCTTACCCTGGTGGCGCCAGAAGGTATTATTGAGGTTCCCTAATAGTCGACTTATATATATATATATAATAATTTTGGCATCTTAAAATGATCTCTATAGTGTTCATCATTTTTAACCTAGAAGACCTTCCAAAGAATGGTGGATGATAGCGTTCATCTTTTTTAACCTAAAAGACCTTCTAATGAATGTTGGACGATGGTGTTCATTTTTGAACTAAAAAGTCCATCCAACAATTGTTTGAATGCAAGATTCATTATTCTGAACTAGAAACGATTTACGATGAAGACTAGGTAATAATATTCACCCGATAAATGGCGGACCATAATGATCATATTTTTTAGATAGAATGGCCAACCAACAAATGTTGGTCAACGATTTAATTTGTCATATGAAAAACTTTGGGGAAAGAATATGAGTAACTTTTAGATAAAAAAAATTTATATGAAATTTTTTGGAGTAAAGAGGTAAAATTATTAATTTACAGTTGATAAAACAAAACCAAAATACCCTTTCATTTAGAATTTTCACAACACAAAAAATGTACAAAGTAAAAGTTTCTGAGTGGGTCCGGCCAAGGTCAGAAGAAGAACTTTCTGGGTCACTACTGATGAGTCCGGATTTTCTCACCACTCACTGTAGAAACCGGACAGGGGCATTTCGGACAACAACCACCCACTTAACCATCCGAACAGGACTAAAGTATTAAAAACTAATCACTAATCACTTTATGACTAAGCTAATTCTCAACCTGCTTAATAAACTTATGGGCCTTTGAAGTCGACCCAGTTTCATGATTTTGACCCGAAAACCCATGAGGCCCACACTTAAGGGTATAAATACCCAACCACCTTCATTAATGAGGGTAATGAACATTTAATACAACCAGGAAGCTCAAATCTCCCACTACAAACTACCCAAACATTAAATACCCTTGAAACATCACAAAACATCTGACTAAATTACCCTCAGACCGAAATTATCCACACCAAATTGGCGACCACAGTGGGAGGAGAAGGTGCCTGAATCAAGCATTCGAAACCATCAAGAAAGATCAGTTCTGATGAATCCGGACGAGCAGGAAATACCACCAGCTTTGGCAGAAGTGGTAGGAGAAAATGATGAATATACCATCGAGGAGCGAGATAAACTAAAAGTTGAGATAGAAGCCTTGAGGGCTGCAAGAAGGGCAGAATTGGGTGTGGAAGAAAAGTCTAAAGTGTCAGCAGTTCACCATACTGACAACCCAAGAGAGCATGAGCCATCAAAAACCCATGTGAGTACAAAAAAAAGTCATGCTAGCTCGAAGAAGTCTCACTGGTCTAAACCGGTGAAAAGCTCAGATTCAGACTCGGAATCATCCAGCAGCTCCTCAAACGGAGATGGAGTCGAAGAATCCCTGTCATCCAGTAGCGATGAAGGCCGTTCTAAGAAGAAACAGAAGTTGGTAAGAAATACTCAAGAAAAAGGGACAGGCATGGAAGGTTAAAGAGGCATCTGGGTAAAGGGTCGTCTCATAGTCATGGCCATGGCCATGGCCGGAGGCACGTAGACCGATTACTAATGGATCATTTTGCCTTTCATGATGAGCCAGGTATCTTTGCTACTCCCAACGAAGATACTGTCTTCAGTCGTGGCTGTAATTGGAGGCAATCTCCATTGTCCTACAAGATACTGTCCGGAAACCTTCCTAAGAGGTTTGACAGCACAACGATGGAAAAATACGATGGTAGTAAAGATCCGGATAACCATCTCGAGCAATTCAAGAATTTTATGATAAACTTTGATGATGATAATAAGCTACTCTGTCGAGCATTCTCCCAGTCTTTTACGGGTAGTGCTATAAAGTGGTGCAATAGTTTGCCACAAGGTTGCATCAGGAATTTCGACACTTTTTGGGTGGCTTTCTGAAGGCAGTTCGTTGGAAGTAAAGAAGTAAAGGGCAATGGAGACACTATTATCCACTGTGCCCAAGAACCAAATAAATTTTTTGAAGGAGTACATAAGTCGTTTCGTGAACACCAAAAATGGATTAGCTGATTGCTTTGAACAAGTGGCAATAGCTTCTCTGAGGCAGGGTTTGAATCCTAGCAATTTGGCTGATTCAGTAACTAGGAAAAAGGCCATGACATGGGGAGGTTTACTGAATCAAGTCGGCAAACAGATTAATGTGGATGAAATAAAGAAAACCAGAGTGCACCGACAAGTGAGATCTGCCCCAGCCGCACCAAATCAAAACCACAATCAGTCCGGGTATAAGGCCAAGGAAGTCGGACAGGGTCAAAACAGGGCTAAGGCTCAATCCCACCCGGTTGCACCAGCTCAAAGCCAGCAATCTAGAAATAAGCGAGGACCTTGGGTTCAACCGGAGTGGTTCGCTGAATTAAAAGAAAATGTAGCTACCATTTATGATAAGAAAAAAGACGAAGTCCATTTCAGAAAGTCGGCTGCATTACAATCTCCCAGCGAGAGTCGAAATAATAGTTTTTGTCAGTATCACCATGATACTGGTCATACCACTGAAGATTGCATTGCATTGAAATAGGAAGTGGAGAATTTAATTGAATGAGGGAAGTTGGGGGCTTATGTTAAAAGAAGAAGTGGAAATAGACCTGATAATGCTCATCGTGCTGGCTAGAACAATGCAGGGACATCGGCTCCGGATGAGGCTATGGTGATAATTGAAAGGTTTGATGTAGAATCAGAATATTTAGATACTGATCCAACTCGAAACAAGGTGGGTGTTATCACAGAGCATTGCAAGACGGTGTCCGGCCTCATCAGCTTTTTCGAGTCACTTACAATTTTTGGGGGAGACACCATGACTGCACCAACTGCTTCTTCGAGAAAGTGGCACGTTCATACTTTAGCTACCCAACTGGAAGGAGGCATGACTTCCTATCAATCAAAAATTTCATTTCCCTTCATTTTTTTCGATGAGGACGACTTAAGGGACATTGCTGGTCCCCATGAAGATGCTGTTGCCATAGGAGCATCCATTGGGTGCAATGACATAAGACGAATTTTGGTGGACACTGGAAGTTCAACTAATATTCTCTTTTGACTTCCTACAAAAAAAATGAAGAATCCAGCAGTAATTCAGCGTTCGAACAGGTCAATTGTGGGTTTCACTGGAAGCTCAGCAGATGTGATCGGGGAGTTTGAAGAGGAGGTTTTGTTGGGCAAGGGCCCTTTTAAAAAGATAGTTAGAATAATTTTTATTGTGGTGGATTGTCCCACTTGTTATAATGTCATTTTGGGGAGATCTTGGCTCTCCAGGATGCATGTTATGGCCCCAATAGTCCACCAATGTTTGAAATATGTTGTACAAGGACAAGTGGGAGTTGTTCGAAGCAGTCAAAAGGTGGCAAGAGAGTGTTATGCAACAGCACTGGCCCCTCGAACATTGGGGGCAGTCCGGATAAGTGAGGAATAGCAGTTTGAGGGGCCCTCTGGGGGAGAGGGTGAAATTGATGACCCTAGAGAGACCCATGGCGTTTTAATACCTATTGAAAAAGTTGAAACTCACTCTCTAGTTGAAGGAAAAAATGTCAAGATTGGGTCCAAGATAACATCGGAATTAAAAGGTAAAATGTTAGCTTTTTTTAAAGACCATCAGCATGTTATTGCTTGGTGCAATGGTGATATAACTGGAGTACTAGCAAACATTAGCTCACACCAGTTATCTTTCCGGAAGGATATCGCACTCGTTGTGCAAAAGAGGAGAGCTTTCTCTACAGATAAATCTGATGTCATAGTTCAAAAGGTTGATGGGCTTACTAAGATGGGGCACATAAAGGAATCTCAATACCCTTTATGGACAGCCAATCCGGTGTTGGTAAAGAAGAAAAATGGAAAGTGGCGCATGTGCATCGATTTCATAGATCTCAACTGAGCTTGCCCGAAGGATCTATATCCAGTTCCCCGAATTGATCAATTAGTAGACTCCACATCTGGAAACAAGTTACTATGATTTATGGATGCTTTCTCCGGGTACAATTAGATTCAAGTAGATCCGAAGGATCAAGAACATACTATGTTTGTTACTGATAGGGGCCTCCATTGTTACAAGGTGATGTCGTTCGGATTAAAGAATGTTGGGGCTACTTATCAGAGGTTAGTAAAAAAAGCTTTTACTGACCAAATTGGAAGAAATATGGAAGTTTATATCGACGACATGATGGTAAAAAGTGTGGACGAAGAGCTACACTTGGCAGACCTCCAAGAAACGTTTGCCAATTTAATGAAAGTAAATTTAAAATTGAACGCAGAGAAGTGTGTTTTCGGAGTGCAGTCCGGAAAATTCTTGGGATATGTGATAAGTGAGAAATGGATACAGCCTGATCCGGACCAGCTTAATGCTTTGTTGCAAATGGAGCCTCCTCAGAATATTAAAGAAGTACAAAGATTGACAGGGAGGTTGGCTGCTCTAAACCGTTTTATCTCAAGGTCTTCGGATAGGTGTGCCCCGTTTTTTAAACTTTGAAAGGTACAAAAGAATTTAATTGGTCTCCTCGGTGCGACCAGGCATTTGATGAAATTAAGAAGCATTTATCCTCTACTAAAACTTTGTTTAAACCTGTGGATGGAGAGACTCTTTACATATACCTTGCAGTTTCTGAGTGTGCCCTAAGTGCAGTGCTAGTAAGGGAGGTGGATAATTATCCTCGAGCTTTATAATATATCAGCAAAAGCTTGATTGATGCAGAAAAAAGGTATTTGAAACTTGAAAAACTAGCACTGGCTTTAGTAATTGCTGCTAGGAAAATGAGGCCCTATTTTCAGTTTTATTCGATCATCGTCCTAACGTCTTTTCCCTTGAAAAACGTTCTTCAAAAGGCAGACAATTCAAGCAGAATGACCAAGTGATCAGTGGAGCTGGGAGACTATGATATTGACTTTTCCCCTCGAACGGCAGTCAAAGCTCAAACTGTGGCTCACTTCTTGGTTGAATTCCATTCAGACAGAAGTACTAAGCAAGCAACCAGTGAAAAAGATAAAAAAAAAAGTATTGGTTGTTCAGACTGATGGTGGGTCAAGTACCATGGGTTGTGGTGCTGGGATATGTTTAACCTCTCCATACGGTGACAAGATGTACCAGGCTATATGTTTTGCTTTCATGGCTTATAATAATGAGTCTGAATATGAAGCTGCTATAGCTGGCTTGAAATTAGCTCTTATTTGTGGAGCCAAAAGGGTCAAGTTAATGAGCGATTCTCAGCTTCTTATAAATTATGCACAAGGTCAATCCAAAGAAAAAAAGGAGAAGTTGGTTAAATACTTATTTCTTCTCAAGGAAGTGGCCCTTAATTTCAAAAGTATCGCCTATGAGCACATACCCCGAACAGAAAATACTCTAGCAGACTCTTTGGAAACCATAGCTTATACTGAGTCCTACCCTTGGATTCATGTGCTAGAGTGCCCATCCATCCAAATCAATCCGTATAAGGAAGAAGAGAGCTTGAATATACAAGTGAAACAACCCCAAGATTGGAGATTTCCTCTCCTCCAATATCTTTCAGATGGAATCTTGCCTCCGGAAAAAGCAGTGGCAAGGAAGGTAAAATACAAGGCTCGTGGTTTTGTCATCTTAAAATACGTTCTTTATAAAAAAAATCCTTTAGTAAACCTCTTTTACGATGGGTGGGGATCGAAGAGTCCCAAATAGTGCTCTCTGAATTACATGATGGCGAGGGATCATCACATTGTGGATTCAAGGCTCTAACCAGAAGAGTTTTGTTGGCTGGGTACTACTGGCCCTCCAAAATGCAAGATGCCAAGAAGTTGGTGAAGAAGTGTGATTCATGCCAAAGATACAGCAATGAAATCCATGTTCCAACAGTCCCCTTAGAGTCAATTTCTGAGCCAATACCTTTTGCTCGTCGGGGGCTGGATTTAGTGGGACCTCTACCCATGGCATCCAGAGGGTGCAGAACTATAATTGTTGCTATTGATTACTTCTCCAAGTGGATCGAAGCAGCCCCATTGGCTGAAACTACTTCGAAAGTTGTTATAAAATTCATCATGTCCAACATTTCTTGTAGATTTACGGTTCCACAAAATATAACTACCGACAATGGACCAAAATTCAATAACAAGGAGATAGAGAATTTCTGTTCTACTAGAGGCATTCAACATTGTTTTTCTTCTCCTTTCCACCCACAGGAAAATGGTCAAGTTGAAGTGGCTAACAGGACCATCATGTCCGGTCTTAAAAAGAATCTTGAGGGAGCTGCTGGGAAATGGCCAAGTTACCTGCAAGAGGTATTATGGGCTCACCGAACTACTCCTGGGACTGCAACACAAGAGTCTCCCTTTCCTTTGGTATATGGGATGGATGTTATAGCTCCCATAGAGGCTACTCTCCCTTTATTTCGAGTCCATAATTTTTCCGAACAAGCTAATGAAGTGGCGATAAGAAACCAGCTTGACTTGATGGAGGAAAAAAGAGTTAAAGCTCACCTCAGAGCCACACACTATCAGCGTTTGATGAGAAGTAGATTTGCTTCTAAAATCAAAAGGAGGTATTTTCAACCAGGGGATAAAGTATTGAGGAAAGTCTTCTTACATACCAAGGAGAGGCAGTTCGGCAAGTTAGCTCCAACTTGGGAAGGGCCCTATATGGTCAATGAAAAGCTTAAGCCTGGGACATACCGGCTCCAAGATAAAGATGGAAGGATTTTGAATCACCCCTAGAACATCGAACACCTTCGGTTGTAGTTAGAATAGACTATGTAAATATTTACTAGTTTAAAGTCCATGTAAATATTTAGGGGCATACTCTTTCCTACCCTGGTGGTGCGAGGAGGTTTTAATGAGGTGTCCAGGTTTTTAAATAAAATTCGATGCCTTCTTAGAAAATTCGAAGTGGTTTGACTAGTAGTTCGATTTAATTCAATGAGGTGATGACTATTTAAACATGTGTCATCGGAGAATTTGAACACTCTCACTTTAAAACACTTATGAAATAACTAAAGGCCATTTGAAGACAAGCCGTCAAAATTAAATAATATGTAAAGATAGATTTGTCCGGTAGATATCGGGGAGTGAGATTGAAAATATAAAATGCCTTGGCCATCCAAGGACTTTGAAGTTTTTAAGAGAGAAGATTTTTCCGGTAAAGTACCGGACACGATTACAAAATGCATTGGCCATCCAAGGACTTTAGTTCAAACACAAAATTCAAAGGTAGTTGGCATTCTGGGGACTTGAATTCTTAGATGTCCCAGCTTCACTTGGTTTTTTCTTGGGATCAGTAGGTTCCTCATCTGGACTCTCTCCGGTCCTTTCATCTTTGTCAGTGGTGTCATCACAACTACTAGAATAACCACGCTTATCACCATCAGCCATAGTATGGTGAGGAAGGTCTTCGTATTCCACGAATCGCCATAAGTCCCCGAGTGTCCTCCTTGGAAATTTCTCATGAAAGAGTAAGACCATGTCTGACTTGACCTCATCATATCTTTTCTCTTGGGAGTCTATCACTTCGTTGGTATATGCATCAATCCTAGCTTGGATTATCCTTTCCTGCTCTGTTAGCAAGTCATCTTTCTCTTGCTTAGCTCGGGACACAACATCTTCAAGCGATATCTTGTCATTTGTCAGGGTCTGAATGACGTCGTCTTTGGCCTTCACCTCCTCTTTCGAAGTAGAAATTTTTTTCTCCAAGTCAGAATACTTGGATTGAAGTTCTGTGACAACCCCTTCCAAAGTGGCCAGCTTGGTGGCCAAATCCTCCTTCCCCTTTATCAACTCTTCATTTTCTTTCTTAAATGCCTCGAGACTCTGCTTGATTGTAAGGAGGTTGTTGGACAAACTCTCCTTGTCAGAATTGAGCGTGTTGATGATGGCTGACTGGTTTCGCACTTGCTTCTCTAAGTTGAGCACTGGCTGAATGTTGCTTAACAAGGAATGGGTCACCAAATCTTTCTCCCCTAAAACCGAAAAAGAGTTACCGTTGAAGGTGACCATGTTCGAGGATCTTGGAGGAAGGTAAGGGCCAACAAAATCATCCTTCTCAAGGTGATTGAAGTAAAGACTAATCCCTTGAAGCCCACTGATGTCAACTCCATCGATGTTGATGTCCCCTCTGACACCCTCTCCGGTCTGAAAGTCATTTAGGATTTCCTCTGCTTGAGTTGGGTCTGTTGGGTTAACCGGAGGAAGAGACTCCGGAGGCCGGAGAGCAACTTCATCTCCCTTGGAGGTTTTCTTCTTCTTGGCCTCCCTATCTCCACCTTCTCCTCCCCGTTTTCTGTCTTTCGTGGGATCCTTTGGGGGCTTTGGAGATCCAACCACCTCTTTGGTACTCTCGTTTTCTACCACTTGTAGCAAAGCACCATCAATCCTTACTTGTTCCTGCCCCTCTGGGTTTGCGGGGACAGTTTCCTCAGCATCGCTTGGGTTGACCTCAGTCAAATCTTGCTTAGCCTTGCCTTTCTTGCCCTTTATTTTGCTTGGGGCTTTAGCTCTACCCGGCAAGGCTAACTTTCCATCTTTTCCACCAGTCTTCTGAAGATTCACCCCCGGAGGGGCTGGAGTGGTTAATTCCTCCCAAGACAAGTCCCTCCGGCCGGTTGTATTCCATGTATAGGATCTTGTCAAGTTGCCTCCGGTGAAACAGTTATGGAAGCGGTTTCCCCATTTCTTAGCTGCCCAAGCATTTAGCTTGGCACAAATAGTCTGCCCCGCTTCTAAGTAGTTGTTGAACTCCTTAGGTAGCACTACCAAAAAACAAAAGAAGAGAAATTAATCAAACAAATTTACCATAAGAAAAGATAGAAAAATGTGGTTAAATGTTTACCTGTACTCCTCCATTTGTTGGTAAGCATGCTTGGATTATCACCAGCTTTAATCTTCCTCCCGTTCTCCCAAGCACCACCGATGAACAAAAATTGAGTCTTCCAGTTCTTCTCTGACTCAAGCAAGTCATCTACCACTTTGTAATTATCACCCATGTTGTAGTGGTAGAAGGGGATGACATGGTTTCTACAAAGACTGGCTACAGCAGCAAATTGCTCCATCGGAAGGGGAATTCCGGAGAGCCTGGAGGCCATGATACAGGCCATGAGAGTGAACCAGGCATTAGGGCTCAGTTGTCTTGGGCAGAGCTTTATCAGATGGAAATATCTGACTATCTCTGGGTCCAAGGGAAACCTAAGCCCCCAGTTGCATAACTCTGTGTAGAAGACTATCTCACTGAGCTTGCAATCCATTGGCGTCTCCGGACCGACTGGTATCCTCACTTTAACATTTTCCGGAATTCCCCACTTCGTCCTCATCCTGCCAAGTTCATCTGTATGAATAAAAGCGTAATTGATCTTCTGCATGGCTAGCAGATATTTTACACTTACTTTGTGGAAACAAGGCCCCACTTTTCCGACACGGCACTCCGACAGATCCGGGTGCTTTAAACACAACTTCTCCTTGCCTTTTCTTTTCTTGATGATAGTAGTCTCACTTGTCTGCCCGGAGACATTGGTCTCAAAAGGGGCTTCTTTAATGCTATCATCCATTACATCTTCCATTACCATGGAAGGATTATTAGTTAGTTTTGGGAGAGAAGAGCTAGTGGTTGGCTCAGTAGGCCCTCCGGATGGTTGGGCATTGCTTTCCTCTTGTGGTCTGGAGTCCGGTTGGGGCTCATATCCGGAGGTTTCTTTCCGAAGGCTTGACCTGGTTGCCTCCGGACCGGACAGCTTGTCCTTGGGGACTTTTACAGGTGTTTATGACCTTGTAGTTTTATCTTTCGCCCCAGACCTAGAAGGGGTGGATTTTGTAGATTTAGACTGTGGAGCGACAGCCTGTCCTTTCACTAGATGACCTTTTCGTCGATTTACCAACTTTTCTGGGGAGATGTCAGCATTTGATCCCATGGCGATGAATGGGGAAGGTTTCTTAGTGCATGTAACTACATGCTCTGGTTCAACAACAGGCTCTGATTCCTTTACCGATCAGCCTGAAACGATTGGTGAAAGATTGGGCTGGAATAACCTTCTGGGTTTAGAACTTCTGGCAGAAGACGAACCACGATCAGGCTCTGAACTTTGTGTTTCAGATTTGTCAATAGGAGAAACAGGGAGGCCAGCAGCAATGCGCCTTTCTCGTTCGACCTTTTGAGCTTTCTCTAACTCTGACAAGTTGAGCCATCCACCTTTTACAATGGAGTTTCTTGCTGTGAACATAAACTTACACCAGGAAAGGGGTTTTTTGAGAGGTAAAAGCTTTGAAGATTAAAAGTGTGGAGATGTTGAAGATGGTAAAACAGTGAAAAACGATTTAATTTATACTAAAGAGACAAAAGATACCTTGAAACCTAGGAGAATTCGAAAATGTACAGTAATGATTAAAGACGGCGCTGACATCACCAGCATTAATTGAAGAGGTTACTTTTGAGGTTAGTGGGAGCGTCATTCTAGGAGAAAAAATGGATGGTGAGGCGAATCATGAAGGGACACGTGTCCCACGATCTGTGAACAAAACCTTTGAGCTTCTAAGAGATTTGCTAGTCCGGATAAATCTGTTACACAAATCGAAGTCTGTCCGGACGTGGTTTCAGATGCTCGTGAGCGATTTTTTAGGTCTTGTCAAAGGCCTTCAAACATAACCTAAAAAAGGGGCTACTGATGAGTCCGGATTTTCTCACCACTCACTATAGAAACCGGACAGGGGCATTTCAGACAAAAACCACCCACTGAACCATCCGAACAGGACTAAAGTATTAAAAACTAATCACTAATCACTTTATGACTAAGCTATTATATCAAACTGCTTAATAAACTTATGGACCTTTGAAGTCGATCCGGGTTCATGAGTTTGACCCGAAAACCCATGAGGCCCACAATTAAGGGTATAAATACCCAACCACCTTCATTAATGAGGATAATGAATATTTAATACAACCAGGCAGCTCAAATCTCTCACTACAAACTACCCAAACATTAAATACCCTTGAAACATCACAAAACATCTGACTAAATTACCCTCAGACCGAAATTATCCCCACCAACTACTAGTCACTAAATCTTCCAAAGAAACACCTACTGGGAGATGTCTCTCTATAACATGTCGCCAAAGGCTTCCTAACTTCAAGTTAGGAAAGTGTTCATGCATTTCTAAAGCCAAAGCTGATTTTATAATGGCATCTCTTTTTTTGAGGCGAGAAACGCATTCGGCAGAATACACATCAAGATATTTCTTCTTTTCGGCTTAAAACTTCTTCTTGAAGGACTTGTTTTCTATGGTCAGTTTTTAAAGGTCTTTAACAACATTCTTAAAATATTGTCTTGTCGTCTCACAAGAATCAAAGAGACTTTCGACAAGGGTGTTCTGTTCGATATCCGTAGTGATAAAACATTCCTTTTCATCATCGAATTTCTCTTTCTCTTCAATAATTTTAGTTTCCAAATAAGTGATCTTCCTCAGACACTCAACATATATCTCTTTCTCGCGAGCAAGCTCATCCTCTACCTTCTTCAGTTTGGTTTTCCGTTGATCAACAAACGTGTTCTTTTCACGGGAAAGTTCATCTTTTTATGTTGTTCACCTCAGCGTTCAAGTTCTTCAAATCGGCTCTCCTTTGAATAACTTCGTTCTTATAACAATCCTTGTGGTTGGCCTTCTTTTCAAGGAGAACAACAGCACAAAACAACATGTTAAGCTCATTCGCAACAAAGTCTTTTTCAAAGACATCAAAGTAAGCTGAGGCAGGGGAGATATTTTTTCCTTCCCCGTGAATTTCTTCTTGATTCCCTTGACCTAGAACTTGTCTTCTTTCGATAAACTCCCCGCCAGAATCCGAGTTGACGATGAAAACCCTCTACACAGGGGGAAAACTTGGACTAGTTGTGTTGTCATCATCTTCTTCACTATCGGCAATTTTCTTCTGTTTTTCTTGAGAATAAAGTCTTTTTGGCCTCACAGCACCCTCCCTCCCAACCAGTCTCACTTCAACCACAAATTTATAGTCAGTATCCACTTGGTGTTCTCCCTAAACCTCAACCTGTTGGTCTTCTCGAACCTCAACCTATTGTTTTTCCTGGACCTCAGCCTATTGATTCCTCTTAGACTTCAGTTGTTTGTTCTTCCCAGACATCAGCCTCTGAGCGAGCATCATCCTCAGTATTTATGTCTTCACCATCAGATTTCTCAGCATCCTGATGACTGAAATCCGTGATTGTGGTGGGAAGATAGACAATATTGTCTAAGCCTTCTAAACGTTAGAGAACAGCATCCTTCGGGAGGGTATCATGAGTTCCTTCAAGGGTTTCTTCTTACCAAATTTGAGGCTGTAAAGCATCTATGGAACTTGGTGCACCAATTAGCACCTACAGAAAGCCTCAAGTTCTCAAAAACTTCCTTTGCGGATTTGGCGTGGTCTTTGAAGGGTTTTGCATTCCCTTTTATAGTTGTTCACAAGAAAATATTTTAGGGTGACTAATTTAAACAAGCCAAACATAATAAGTATGGAAATAAGTACCTCGTCCGTTCCACTGTAAAGGAATATGATTGGGCATCTCCTTGGAACTTTCAAAACTGGTCTTCCACATCCCGGAAATAAAGATAAACTGTTGTTTCCATTTATTGTCATCCTCTAAGAAATATTTTACCACCTTATATGGTCTTCCAAACCCCATAGAATAGAAGGGATATTGATTTTTCTTGGCCACCCCTGAAATTGAGACGAGCTGCTCTATTGAGAATTCGGTTTCAGAAATCTGGGAGGCCATAATGGAGGCCATAAGTGTATACCACATGTTGGGGCCAACTTGAGATGGATAGAATTTGATCAGGTTAAAATACTTCACCAAACCAAGATCAAGGGGCAGGCGAAGACCCTAGTTCGCGAGTTCCGTGTCGAGAACCATCTCATGATCACGAACGGATAATGGTATTTCTCCAACAGTCGGGACCCGAATCGTGACATTTTTAGGGACCGCCAACCGATATCTTATTTTCACATCCTCAGTTGGGTGAAAGTATTTGTACTTTACCATGTAGAGTGCGAGTAAATATTTGGTTTCAATCTTGTGAAGGTTATTGCCTAAGATGTCCTCTATGTTCAAAAGAAAATCTGAAGTATGCTTCCTTTTTTGTTTCTTTTTCTTTTTTACGACGGAAGTCTCCCCTCGGTGAGTAGGATATGTGGTGGAAATATTGGGGGGAAAAGAAGAGGGTTCACGACCCTCCAGACGATGTCTGAGGGAGTATGGCAATGCTGTAATAGCCTGAATAGGCTCCGCTTCTACTGGCGCCATAAAATCCACCCCTTGGTTATTATCTGACTCGTCAATTAGCTTGTTCTCTTGTATTTTCGTGATGGAAAATATTCCTTAAGGAGGGTTTCCGGGGACTAACCTTAAGTGTAGTTTTAGGGATTCCCTATGGAGTCACTTGGGGGGGTCGCAACAGAGGGGGCAAGTTTAAGTTTTATAGACCTTTTAATGGGCTCTAGGGATTTTTTTCTTTTGGCCCGATCTACTCTGATCGTTTTGGGTAGTCTGACTTTATCACCACTCATCGGTAAAAAGGGGGAGGATTTACGGTTTTCTTCGGAATGAGAAAGGTCACCCCTGTTATGTCCTAAAGAAGATTGATAAGGGGGCTGAGCAATAGGTTAAACAGATGACAAATTATTACTTGAAGCTCTTACTATGTCAAAACGTGTTCGAAGAGGAGACCAGTTGTCACAAAACGTTGTTTGAAAAACACCTAGAGGAGTAGGATGCTCTCGGGTACCGGAAGCTCTTCTTTCTTCACCTCTATTTGAGATGTTGAACCACGTCCAAATTTTGTATCTAATAAGATTCACAAACTCTTTAGGCATGAAAGGTTAAAAGAAGAACTCAATTTGGAAAGTCTATTATCTCTCTAGAACAAATTTTTCTTTACATTGGTGAGGTGAGTTAAAGTGTGTAAACTTAAAATTATGAAAGGAGTTAAGTATTTATAGATGACTAGCGGTTTTTTCCATATGTAAGTTGAAGAGTTAGGTTTAAGGATCTCTTCAACACGTTGTCATCATCACAAGAAATTTTAAATAGCACGCTGGCGTATGTTAGGAAACAGTCGACACGTGGTCAGAAGTGATGTCACCATCCTAAACTATTTCTGAAGCCATAACAGATAGAAAAATGCACGTGAATTAAAAAGAATGATGGGTAAGACGAGGTCACCATGACCAAGGGTGAAGTCACGGATCTGAATAAATCTTCAGGACATGGTTCAATGAAGCCCATTTGGGAGATCCGCTCAGGAAACATAAGTAACGAAGTCGTCCGACTAGAGTGAAAAGCAAGAAGAATCTAGGGAGTATTGCAAAGAGGTCATGCAAGAAAGCCCGAAAGCATAAAAATATGAGGATGCTCAAAAGAAGGAAAAATTTGAGGACGATCAAAAGGAGGAAAAATCCGAGGACGCTCAAAAAGAAGAAACATGTGTTCCCAAAATTCAGTCCTTGCACAAATTCCTTCACAAGGACTAGGGGGCTGCTGATAAAGGAAGGAAAATATGGTGATAAATAAGCTTTGGTATGGTAAATACAAGGGTCAAATTAGTGTAATTAATTGCCAAGGACTAGTCTAGGGCAAACATAAGGATTGAGGGGGTCAAGTGTAATAACTAGAAAATTTGTCTATGAATAGTAGAGGAGCGGGGTGAGAAATCCATTTAACAGTGGTAAATATGTAATTTTATAGCTGACCTCATGTATTATATAAAGGAAATTTATTTTTTTGGGAAAAAGTCCAATGATTAATCAATGATTGTTGAATTTATACTTTTTGTCTCTTTGCCTCTCTATACACTCTGTTTCTCTCTCTAAAAGTACCTGATACGAATATTTCTTTGATAGACACTTTCGTACGAATATATTTTTGACAGGATTGATAACTAAAAAATAATTGAATTCATCAAGCATAAATTCTATTTTATAACAGTTTAGTTGAGGAATTCACTACCAAATTTAGGTTTGATACTTTAAATTAATATGAAGTATATTTAGTTTATAGAGAATTCATTAGTGTACAACTTTAATTATGAGGAAGAATAAAAACAAATTCATTCATATTCTAACGATAAGCAGTTGATCTTGCATATCTGGTAATACTTTAATTATGATAATGAATTCATTCATAAATCAATGTTCAAATATTCACTCAAGAATAAGTACTTCCAATTACTTATGAAGAACAAACTCAACATCCTCAAAAATTGTGTAAACTAAAGTTAGTAAACTTGTTTACAAATATCTATAAAAAGAGAAATATAAAATATTGTATAATCAATTTAGCATAATTATTTTTAAATTGTTTTCTAAAATGACATTGACATCTTTATGATGCAACAAAAAAAATTGTAGTAGCTTTTATAACGTCATAAAGAGCTCTAAAATAATCATGAGATGTTTATTATGCATTAGAAGAATTTAGTTTTAGATTTTGTAACGCCACAAAGAGTTCTTCAAGAACATTAAGATTATTTGGGGTGTAACATAAAAATCCAATTTTAGCTTTTGTAACATTGTAAAAAGCTCTATAAGAACATTAAAAAAATTATATGATGAAAATAAAGAATACAGTTAAGCATCCATAACATCATATAGAATTCTAATTCCCAATTGCGAATTATTGTAACAAAAGTGAAAATTGATGTAAAATAATTCAGTATAACCTCTTCTTGTTTATCTAAATATAATAAACTAGCATGTTGTATTATATTTGAACCATGCTGAACTCTAAGATAACACGATAAAATATATAAAAGTTACTAAAAAGAATAGGTGTAATTCAATTTGAAAAGATTAACCTTTCAAAAAAACCTTTGTTTTAGTCAAGGAAGGATTCTTTCAAGACAAATACACTACAACTTGCACACTTCATCATTAAAATAATTAAAAAAAATTAAGATATATTTGTTTTGAATGGTAACATTAAGAAAACTATATATATTATAACTCAACTACTCTCCTAATTGAGTATGATAGGTTTGAAAAGTTAATAAGTACAAAGGAAGATTAACAGATTTGTAACTATCATATGTCGGTTTCATAAAGTCAATGATATGTAATAATTAAAATTTTATTTACAATTATTTTAGTTAAAGTATCTTATTAATTATATCACGGTCTTTATAAAGTTCTAATCTCTTATAATTTTGAGATCAACTTAGTAGCGTATTAAGGACTAAATAACTTCAATACGAATGGCTTCAGATTTAGAGTTATATGTCGATAACATATTCGTTGCTATAAATTATAGTGACATGCTACATGCCATCAGAAAAAATTTATGAATGAATTCAATGTGAAATTTAAGGGTGAGGTATCTTATGAGTTGAAAACCAAATTACTCTTGATGATTTTGTTAATCATCATAAAAAGATATAGATTGATATAATGCTAAAACATTATGGTTTGGAAACGAAAAATCTCTAATTTCCTTAAGATAGACTGAGATAAATTTTCTCAATCAATGTATCAAGATAAGTTTAGAAATTTATGAGATACAAAATATTTCATATGCTTAGAAAATTGAAATTTTGTTGTATGATGAGGTTTGTTCATGAGCGGGTATGACATTCATAACAGGAATCTTAAATAAGTTCTTGAGTAATTATGAGGATAGATCATTATACAGTTATATATGGTTCATCTATAATTCAGTAAGAAATTATCACATGTTAACATAAAAAAAAGTTAGACAGTTGAGGAGATCATTTAAGCGTCGTGACTTTATGAATTTCGTGAATGCTACAAAAAATTGTGTGATTTATATATGCATATTTTATGAGTATAAATTTTGTGGAAATTTCAGTGTCATCCAATAAATAAACCAAGTATAGCTCTTTATAGTCAAGAAAAATAGAATACTACAAATAAAAATAAACTTTATCATTAACTTAAGATTATAAAAAATTAGAGACATTAATATTTCCTTATTCCATCTTTGTCTACTAAGATTTCCACGTCAAGATTATTTCATGAATCCAACGATCACATGGATGCTCTGAGTGTAGAGGGTATTCATATTCACAAGTATTTTTTTGTAGTTCAACTTTTACTTTAAATTTATATTGTATTATAGTTTAGTTTTCTATGGATACATTTTTGTTAAATAGTAAAATGATTCATCTTAGTCTTATTTCTTGAATTTAATTTTTAATCTAGCGATATAAAATTCAGTAGAGTGAACCAATTAGAAAGGATAGTTTTCATTTTCATACGACACTTTATAAGAAGTCATATTTCATTTAGGTGGTAGTTGATATTATGATTATTGATGGAACTGTTGTACACATATAAGTCGTGATAATACATGCATACTTTTTTCTTCACATTATCTTAAGTGATAATACATGTTAGGTTACATACAAAATAAAAATATTATATAGTATGCAATTTGGTGGATACACTTCTGTACATGTGATCCGTAAATTCATTTAATGCTAAAGTTTCTATTGTTCTACCACTTCAATTCATTTAGTGCTATTAGATATTCTCCTTCAAGGGCTAAACAAAAGGTTTCTCATGCATGGAAGGATTATATGAAACATGTGGGCTTATATACATAAAGTCGTATCATATATCGGCTTGAACAATTGTGTTTTATGCATTTTAAGCTACACTTCCAACTTCAATCTACACGGTCAAGGATGACTATGACTAAGATTTACAATTCTATTGCATTCTAGATTGTTCTTTTCTACAAATAATCTTGACTATATGTTTACAGAAGTATATGAATACAACCTTAAACTCTACAAAGTGATCAATTCTATATTTTGATATCATAAATTTTAACATTAAACAATATTTTCTATTGTGCTTCAACTATATCAAATGTAGTTGTACTAACATATAATCAGAGTCGGCTATTACATTATTATTCACCCCGCGATTCTAAAACCGCACATGAATTTTCTATTTCATTTGGATATTTGATGGTCACAATAAAAAAATCTATAATCTTGATTAGTAGTATACATCTTATTTTGATACACAAATAGAAATAAATAAATAAAAAACTAAAAAGCCTAACAAGTCTTGAATCTAATACACGTCACCAATAATTTTAATTATTCAAATAACTCATATTTTGCATTGGATATTCATTTGTCTTGAGCTCCTGTAATATGAGATGGATCTTTAAGTTCTTTCATAAGAATATTCAATATGTAATTTCACCAATCAACATCCTATATACAAAATTCTCCAATATGTTTTATAAATGAACATATCTCGGAATTCTTTCATAAAAATATTTAATATTTAATTTCACCAAATCATAACATTATATGTTACAAATCGATATTAAGAACGTACATAAACATATTTTTAGACACTTTTTATTGGTTACAGTCTTGTATTGACTTACTAGGCTATATTTCATAACATTTTGTTAGATATCTTTCCTGATATTGTCTCTTTCACTTTTTTATGAAACAATAGCCATATAACACCTTTTGTTATACCTCTCACTATAATTTCTTTTACTTTATATTGAAAGTTAACTTTCTCTCGAATCAGACTTTAAATAATCATTAAGATATATATTTTAAATATTATGGTATACTTTGATTTTGATTTGGTTTTTAAGATTATTAGATATTCAAGTTTTAGTTTTCTGAATATTAAAAATTTGATTGTTATCTAGCTAAATTTGTTTGGTTGGTGTTAGGTTAATTGTATAGTATATGGCTGATATTTATGTACATTTTAGATGTTTTTAATTATTTTTGGATATAATCGAGAGATATTAGATCTGGTTGGGGATGATTTCCTCAACGATTATTTTTAGGGCTAAGCGAAGGTGATTATGTTCGTCGCTCGATCCCATCGATGTTTTCTTATAAATTCGAATGTGGTAACGATTACCGATGAAGCTTAATGAATATGTTATGAACGTTCATTTCTCTTTACAAAAAAATACACAAAATTATTTTATTTCCTAATGAACTTATGTACTTTAATATATGACTCATAAATATGATTTTTATACTACGTGCAATTGTTTGCGTTTTGTTGTCATATTTAGTTTCAGTAAATAACTCATAGTTTGGTTTTCTAGGCTCTCATAAATATGTGTTCTTCATGATCTCATTGAAGGTTTCCAAATTCTTACCTTAGAGGATGTTGTATCTAAGGCTGATATTTGATTACGTCAGTATCCCCATCGAAGGTCCTTAAAAGTATGTCCACTATAAGTATCCAGAGGAGTTCAACATTTGACCCTGCAAGGAAGATGTATGGATGTCGATCGCTTATTTTATTTGTAATTCGATTTGTTGTATGCTTCTACAATTTACATGTATAACATTTTATTTCTGTGTATGCTTGTTGCCAAATGATGAATGTTTACGTTGACCTTAAGTTTTTTCACATATATATTGCTTGGGAATTTAAATATGAATTTAGAAAGGATGGTTAAATTTAAAATTTAGTAGACATAGTTATCAAAATTTGGCCTATTTTTGCCAAACTTATACATAACTTACAAAAAAATAAGTGAAAATAATCCATTTGATAGAGTAACGTGTATAAAAGAAAAAAATTGTTGAAAAAATTGGTCTAACCCTAGGTCACGAACTCAAAGAGCTAATATACCAACTAATTTTCTAAACATAAGTGGCACACTTAAATATTGGACCAAAAGCCCATATACCTAAAGCCGAATAAAAGACTACATAAGAAAAGTCTAGAAGATGAATCAAGTTTGTCACTCGGACGACTACCCAAATAATAATATTTGAATATTTAAAAATAAATGATTGTTAAGCAATTGTGAATATACAAAAAAAATTATTCTCTAATCTTGCTTATTTATCTTCCGAAATTCAATCCTATTTTATAGCACTATTTTTAGTAAAATAAAAATAACCATTGCGTTTTTACTCGTTTTAAGTTATATTACTTCCCGTCAAATGCAATATGAAATATAATTATGAAAAAACATGAAGCAGAATACGAATTTCATAAGAAAATAGTTGATTTTAATGAATCATGGAGAAAAATGCAACGAGATATTTAAATAATAACCTTGCATAAAATTATTTTTAGTACAAGGTGCTTCTTTATAACCAATTATTTCCCATTCAACCTTCCCTCAGTTGAGCCAAATTATTCCCCTACACCAAAACTTAAGTGAAATCTACTTGGTACAAAACACATTGTAAACTTGTTATTTGTGTCAAATATTTATTTTTGTTGTATAATTTCATACCTAACAAAATCAACTTACACAAAATTGAAAAGCGAATCCTTATCTCCATTATTTTTTTGTGGCTCTCTTGGAAGAATGACATGTTGTAACTTGAATCCATAGTTTAGGAGTCGAGCATGGTGTTAATTCAAGAATTAAAAAGTTGGGATTTTTATTTTTAGTGTTTTAGTTTAAAAATTAAGGATTATAGAGTTCAAAGTGATGTTACATTTTTTTTCTTAGAGTTTAAGATATTAGAATTATATAGTTAAGGGTGTGAGGTGCATAAAGATCATTTTATGTTTTACCAAATATTTCGAACTCAAAACATTAGAGAACTAAAACAATTGTGCCCAAATATAGACTAATCCTATGATATGTTTGGCAAGCGGATGTGTCTATAAAGGATTAAACTTCTAGCTCTATAAAAACCTTTCAAATCATGAGGCATGAGAATGTTATATTGTCTTATGCACGTAAATTTATAAGTAAAAAAAAACTTTATTCGTCTGAGGCAAGAACTAATGTGTGACTAACGAGTCTTTAGAAAAATAATTTACCACATTCAAGAGTAGCAACAAACAAGAGAAAATATAATAAACCCAACACACAAGACTTATTTAACGGGGTTTGGATTGTGAATAAATCCCACATCCACAAAGAACACACTCGTTTATAAAGAATTCGGTTACATAAGGCTCTCAAACACAAAAGATTTATCATTATTTGTTACAAAAGATAATGTGATTGATATAACCGTCTCTTCATTTTGTTTATCTCTCACCTCACTTTTCTCTAAAAATACGTAAAGTTATTTATCTCACTCATGAATTATATCGCTCATGAAACTATCATGTCACACACTGCATAAAAATGTCTTAATTAATTTATAGCTTCAGGGAAAACCATAATTTTTTATCAGACATTCCAGATTAAAGCCCATTTATCAACGACTGAAATAATTTATAATCCATTAATATATGAAACCTCATAAATAACAAATCCTAATTAATATAAAAGATCCAATTTATATAAGGAATCTAATTAATATAAGAAGAGTAAAACTAAGAGAACTAATTATTATACGAGACCTAGCAAATAGAAGGCTCTGGTTTAGTCCAAATATGGTCCTACAATCTAGCTCACTTCATATCGGAGTGCTTAATATCAGCTTCCTTCAGACCATCCTCCTTAGGATTAGCCTGCTTTCAGCTCAAGATATATCTTCTTAAATGCAACAGTCACCAATCTAGTTAGCTTGTCTCAACCTTTAAGATCCAACATATGTCTTTGCAACTAAGTCACGGTTCAAGATTCACCCATATGGTTTTAGCATGTCACGCCATATCTAACTATGCCATGTAGCCCTTCAACATCAACTATGTTTACGAGTTACTTTTACACCTGACATTTCTCTATCTAGGCTTATAATAACACTAGTATTCATTGCACCTAACGATATACACTTTAGAGACTAACTCAATTGCATCCCAGACTTGTACAAGTCTTATGCCATTCCTGAGCTTTGAAATCGACAATACCTTCATTAGAGAATCCAAAATATATTCCTCCATAGTAATCTTATCCACCTTCACTTGCAAAAGTTCAGCTAGAAATTAATATAGGGAATATGACTAATATAGAAAAACCCAAAGTCGAAGATATAATTTATATAGAAGACCTAGGAAATAAAAGAGTCTGCTTCAGTCCATTTGTGGTGCTACAGTCCATCTCGTTTTAGATCAGAATACTTCAAATCAACTTGCTTCAAGCCATCCTACTTCGAACCATCGTGCTTCAGCTTAGCACATATCTCATTTTACTCAACTATCTCCAATTTTTATCACTTTGTCTCATTCCTTAGGATCCATCAGACCTCTCTACCAGCAAGTTATTACTCAAGCTTCATCCAAAAAAATTCAACAGTTCTTGCATATACATATCACGGTAGGTCCAACTACACTAACGTAGTTTTTCGACATTATCTTTGTTGACGAGGTACTTCTCAGTTACACCTAACAATAATAAAAAAAATCCAAAAAAACAATTTCTTTTTGTTTACCAATTTCAAATATTTAAGTTTTTTATTGATTTAAAATCTGATATGAATTTTGACAATAAAAATATGACAATATCTATCCAAAACATATATCACTAATTGTTAAATACGTCAATTGGAAAATTTGGTGGAAATTACTTCAAAATATTTGAATACACAATATAGCTAGATAAAAACGAAAGATAATTTTACAAAAATATCTCTAATAAATATTTTATACAACATGTAGATTAAATATAAAATATGATTTATTTTATATGATATAGTTAGTGAAGAATAAAGAATTAATATTTAAAAATGGTAAGTTACCAATAACAATCTAAGTAAGATTAAAACAAAAAATAACAACCCGAGAAAGATTAAAACTACAAATAATAATCTAGATTTTCAAGTTTACCAAAAATAACATGCTACAAAAATATATAAAAAATATACTCATATATATAAACAGATAAACCAAGAACTCTCATATTATTCCTCACCCCGTAAAACTCTCTCTCTCTCCCTAGAACTCTGATATTATTCCTCACCCCGCAAAACCTCTATCTCTCTCAAATTGAAACCCTTAAATCTCTCAAATTACAAATTGTTGCAATAAATTTCTGTGAATTCTGAGGAATTTCAACATAAAAAACTACTAAATCAGGTTTTTATGATGAAATTACTCTCTGTTGTCTTTAGTTTTTCAAGGGTTGTGTTCGTAATTAATAGTTTGACCTAAAAATTGTTAGTATTTGGTTTTGATGATTTATATACTTTTTTACGCAACAAAAATAAAATTAGTAACCTAAGAATTACTTGTGCACCTATTTAAACAAGCAAAGACGTGTCTCTCAAGTATATGAAAATCTACAATAATGTTTTCCGATGAACTTTATCCAGATTGGATAAATAACTACTCATTGAAGCGCAATATCTCGTTTTGTCCACACCGTATCATACATCAAAGAACAAATAACGGAATTAGCAAGGAATAGTTAGCATACCTTTTTTTTTTTGTATTGTAGAAAACTTTTCTTTATTGAACTTGATATGTGTAGCTAATGATGTATTAACTCGTTTGACATTCTTCACATTGAATATTCAAGTACATGATCAAATGATGTTTACTTTTTATTTTATATTATTTTCTACTAATTTATACATTAGTTTTAATTATTAATGAATAAAATATTCTCATTTATTTATTTTTGTGTTTATTAACAAATTAAGAGCTAAAAGAGAAAAAATAAGCTTAAATACAAAAATAAGCTAAAATTGAAGAAAATAATAAAAGGCAAAGAACGGAAGAAAATAAAAAAGAATTATAAAAAATATATTAAAACAACATGAATAATTAAAACAATCAAATTTTAAATTTTAAAAGAAAACTAAATAATTTGATTTTAAATTTTAGAAGCAATCAACTCAAACGTTAATGTAATTAAACCCATTAATTATATGTTAATTGTTTTTTTTATAGATACTGGGTAAAAATTGAATTTGGCTATAAATTCTACTGTACAGGGAGAGAAAATAGCATTTACAAATTTGAAGAAAATCTTAAGTGGTAGAAGATTATTTTTTTATTTTTTTATTAATATTATAAATATGATTAGTAGGAGCTAAAAACATTTGTCCCGCTATTAAAAATGTCATGGAAATATAATTTATATGTGAATTTTTTTATTGTAATATTTTATTATTTATATTTATTACCGATATAATTATTATTGTCTGTATCAATACTATTACATTAAATGAGTAGTACAGTACGAAAAATCTGAACTAAGTCTTAGAGTTCAAATTTTAAGAACTACAGGAATATAGATATAACGAGCCATAAAAAAGACTATTTTGTTAGTAATCGAGATATAAAAAAACACTCTAAAAAAACCTGACTTTGAAACACATATCTAATTTGAATTATATGAAAATATATAAATTGTTAATACATGCTTAAATAATTCTAAAACAATTAAATCAAAACCTCCTCTTGGATTCTTTCGATCAAAACTTAATTCATTTTTAGTATTAAATCAAATTTTATTTTAACTTTGTTAGTTTTAAAATTAATATAGTTTTTTTCATATATTAAATTATAGATTTAAAAGTCATACATTTTATTATTTTGACTTTCACACATAGATCTTTAAATAACCATAAAACTACAACGAAGATTGTACGCACACAATATTTCGTTCAAGTTTGTATCGTTGCGGTCAGAAATAAGTTTATTTATTTAGATCTATTAGTTTGATATATTAATTCATGACTAATTTTTAGTTTTATTTTCATTTGAATTTTATTTAACTAGTTAATAACTGCTTTATTTGATTTTTTATGTTAGAATAATTTTTTTTCAAAATTTACATTACTATATTTTTTATTCATATGAATTATTTTTTATATTAATTTTTTAATAAATTTATTATTTTATTATTATTATTTTTTATTTTTTATTATTTCTATTATATTATTTAATTTTAGCATAAATTATCGCTAAGTATTTGTATTTTATTTATTTTCTTTTCGTTATTTAATTTTTATTCATATTCTATATTTTTATTTTTATTTTTTTTATTTTTTGTCATTATTATTATTATTATATGTTTCTCTATTTCTATGATTTAATGGGTTTTTTACGAGCCAAGATGCTCAGAGATTATTGGTATCTAAACTCAAAAGAAATTCATTCGGCCATTCCCAAATCAACAATTGATGTTGTTAATTTTGAGATCATCTCACTATTATTATCATAACTAAGCAAACCATTCATTTTGGAGGAGAACCGGATGAATATAAAAAAAATACATCACATATTTTCTTGAATTTTGTGAGATATTGAAATTTGATAGAATCAAATTACTACATTTTTCATTATATCTTCAGAGGAAAAGCTACATATTGGTTTTATTCACCACCACCATGATTAATAACCATTTTTTATGAATTAGTCCAAGTGTTTCTCGGGCATTATTTTACACCAATGAACATAGCTAGATTAGAAAATGACATCCTTAGTTTTTTTCAATACAATGTTGTATCCCTCAGATAAGGTATATCATCAACAACATGACATCTAATGAAATTTTGCTTAATAAATTGAAGAAAAATCAACAACAATATAATGATATCGCTTTGATATATATAACTAGAGAAACCTCGAGTAGAGAAAAACGTTAAAAATAAAACCGAAGATGGAGAAAATATGAATATCATAATATCTATCGACCAAGATATTCAATATCATGATTCTAGCATAGAAATAAAACTTATTTTCAAATCGTTTTTCTCTTCAATGATCCACCTCTCAATAATTTGCTTATACCAAATTATATTCAACCAATAGAATGACAAACGCAAAAGAATTCACTTGTCTTATAATTATAGTGATTTTCATGAAAATGTGAATGCATGACCATTTCCAAAAACAATTATAAGCTACCTTGAAAAGAGATAGTTGATAATAGGTCGAGCTTCATATACTAAACGAAAAACTGATCGAAAAGAAACCTAATGTAAGTTTTTTAAATGATCCTAATTATTTATGTTATAAGAATATATTTAAAAAAATGAATTTCAAAAAACACAGATGAATAATGCCTAATTTTCACAGCGACAACAATATTTATGGTCCCATTGAACATTGTTCATCATTGTTTAATATATATATATACCAGTAAAAAAACATATTTTGAGATACAAAATAATAATAGGATCATTTATGCTTTCGTTTATTTCATACTATTTTTATTTAATAATTTTAATTTGTACTAGTTTCATGATGTATTTTCTTGATTTTAGTCGATATATTTTTATATTCGTTACATATGATTATCTTTTGGTGAGAAAGCTCAGTATCAATCCAATTTTAGCTCCTTGTCATTGATTAATTAATTTCATCTCGAAATTCATCGATGAGATATATTTGTCCTATATTTTATTTTCTCGATGAATTAAAATATTAGGGACAACATTTGTTTAAAGTATGGGATAATAAAAAATTGTGAAATAAAAAATATTACAAAAAATTAATTGGTATGATTAGTTAATATTGTTATTCTATATTTATGATATTAACACTAATTGGTACTTGGGACTTGTTTTCTTTTTCACGAGTTGTACATATTTACGCAACCAAATGCAATAATTTTTCAGAAAGAATTTCTACTCTGTTTTTTAAATATAGATTTTTTTTTCACAACTCAAAATGTACATATTTACGTACCTAGCTAAAAGTTAGTTTCAATACTAACATACATGTATTTTAATATTTTAATATAGATTAAAGCATGTCAAAAGAGTTATTATCCTCAATATCAGGAATTACAAATACATCTTAGATCGTATAAGAAAAAAGAATGATCAAGTAGAGTTAAACGATTTAAAGAATGTATTACAACACGTAACTTCATTCTTTTTTTGTTACCAAAAACTAAATTCTTATCGAGGTTACTCACAATTATGCAACCAAGTTACTCACAATTGCGCAGTTATGTTTAACCCATCAAAAAATGTATTTTCACAACACAATTGCATGTAATTACACAACCACAGTTTACAAAGTCTGTATTTATTTTTATTTTATAGTTAGAAAGTATTGATCTAGATGAAAATGTCATTAAAAAAATTGAAGAATTGAAAACAAAAACCAATGAACACACTAATGTAAGTCTTAAAAATCGTGTTGAAAAAATGATAAAGAAAAAACAAACTATTATAAAACCATTCAAAATGATATTTTGCGTCAAACGAAAGAATATCTTGTATGAAACAGAAGAGCATAAAATGTTTAGTTTATTTCTTCACTATATTTCTTTTGTAAATGTAGTATATCTCTAAACTAGACTCTTTGTTTGTTTGGAGTATTAATTTTCTTTTATCGTTTATTTAGATATTACTATTTCACAACTACAACCACTTATAATGTAATTTCGCGGCCCATATCACAATAATTTCACACCCCAATTACAATTGTTAATTTCATAACATGTATCTCTTTACGTAACAAAAGTTGTTATTTCAAAACCAAATAAAAAAATATTAACGCAACCTATTATAACAAATTTTGCAACCAATTACAGTAGTTATTTTTCAAAACAGCGTCATATTTTCGCTACCTATTATAACATAATTTTACACCAAACTAAACAAATGCTTACTTTCATCTTTTGCTAATGAAGATATTTCTCCATAATGTTTTGAATATTTTGGAGATGAAGATGACCAAATTGAACATCCTCATCACGCTCATGGAAATAGAGAGAGTAAACATAGTCGGATGGAAGAAGAGTCTGAAGAAGAAGAGGAGAAAGAAGAAAATGAAGAACAAGACGAGTCTGAAAACAAAAAATCTTCTTTTGATATCTAAAAAAATGACTTCAAAGTTTGTTTTTAGTTGATTCGTTTTTGTATATTTTTGTTGTTATTTGTTTCTAGTTTTTTGGTTTCAACTATAAAATATTTTGTTTATATTTTTCACACCAAACTTCCATATAAGTCTACAACCTAAACCCAAAAGAAAAAACAGATATTACACAACCAAGTACACATAACTTCACAACCAAATGCACTTCATAATTACGAAAGCAGAAGTATTCTTAATTTCGCAACCCAATGAAGTGCCTAACACAAAGTAGTTTCCCACCTTTTTTGCGCAACCAACTATAACGTAATTTCACAACTCTTTTACACAACCACCTATAACTTAATTTTGTAACCCGTTTACGCAACCACCAATAACGTATCTTCACAACCAGTGAAAACATAATTTCGCACCCAAATTCGTTAACCTAAAAGTAACTATTTTTCAGATAATTGTAAAATATTTATATATGAAATCAAAGAATCAACATTATTAAAACAATCAAATAATTATAAAAACAACAACAAAATAACTCAATATAAATAAAAAAAATACAAAAAATAAAAAACGAAAATCACTTGTGAATCGATAAACAATCGAAAAATGCATAAGAACAAAAGAAAATACAAACGATTGACAACTGCATAAGATGTTGATCGAAGGAATAAAGATAAACTCATTCCAAATCAAAATATATATTGATCGAATAAAAAAAACAAACAGATCAAACCGAGATTATGATGGATATTAAAAAAAAATAGATGGTTATCAGTAATTTAGTTTTAAAACGAGATAATTATCAGTATTTTTTCAAACCCCGAACTAATATAGATAAAATAGTTTTGATTCTAAATAATTACTATTGCAATTTTCTAAATTCCAATAAAATTCCCTACGACTTTTTTTAGATACCCCTTCTTTTAAATATAGGTGGCTCACAATGACATTTGACAAGTAGCTAGGATACGATATTTTAGGATGATCTCCTATAAAACTCGAGATTAATATTTGGCTTAGCTCTAAAACGCATCAAAGTGATCCCAAATTTAAATTTTGTGAACTGAGGGGAAGCTTTGGCTTTCACTTTTGAACACCCCTCACCATTACACCGGTCCTGTTTCAGAAGTTTACCTTTGAGCTCGACTACCATGTTCCCCAACATTTCCATCTCGTTTTCGGTAATTTCTGATCCTCGATGGCTATTTTCATATTCTTCTTCATCCATATTTTCTCTAATTTCTTTCTTTTTTTTTCTCTATTTTTCTCTATTTTTTTATTTTATCTTTAACTTTTTCTTTTCTTTATCTTTTTTTCTCATTTTTTTTTCTTTTTTTTTTCTTTTTTTTCTTTGTTTTTGTTATTTTGTTATTTTCTTTCTTTTTTTCTTCTCTTTCTTTTTTTCTTCTCCTTTCCTTCCTTTTTCATCTTTTTCATCTTTTTCATCTTATTCTCCTCTTTTTTTCGGCGGACTTTTTTTTCTCTGACATACAACATTCTTTTTCTTTCTTTTTTCGGCGGATAATGCTTTTCTTCTTTTTTTTTCTCCGGCGGACAATGCTCTTCTTATTTTCTTCTCCGACGGACAACAAAACGCTTCTTCTTCTCACTTTTATTTTCTCTAGCTTACAATGCCGGCAGATTATGCTTTACACAATGGAACACTCTTCTTTTGCCTTCTAGGCTCTAATACCAATGGTACAAAATAAAAAATATATACCAAGAGTGATAGGAGAAGAAGAAAGTTTATATTCAATGTTTTCGTGTTGTTTTTTTGTTACATTGTATATCCTATATTTATATTAGTATATTATTCTATTTTAATAACGGAATAATATCTTTGACTACTATAATATTTTAAAAAAAATACAAAATCGAATCTCTAAAATAATATGAATAATATTTTTACATAAAGAATATATTATCCAAATCTTTGAGCAATATATTAATTAAATCTTTGAGCAATATATTAATTAATTAATTAACTTAATTAACTAATTAATATATTTTAAGCTTAATTTAATGAGAGAAGTACCAGTAAATACCCTCTCAACTACCTAATTACCCACTAGTACCCGAAATTAGGATAGTGTCACTTGGTACTTCCACCTAATATTTGAACAAAAATACCCCGACTCGTCGGCACCTTCACCAGTACTAACCTGAGTGTTATTTGAAAAACATACCTGAGAGTTGTTTGTGACTCTACAATCTGGTAGTTGTTTACAACTCTCTCTATTTCTTGAGTGTTGTGTGCAACTCTGTTATTTGAGAGTTCTTTGGAACTCTCTCGATTTCCTGAGAGTTGTTTGCAACTCTCTCTATTTCTTGAGAGATGTTTGCAACTCTATAATTTGGAAGTTGTCTACAACTCTCTCTCTATTTCCTGAGTGTTGTTTTCAAATAACTCGCATGTTACTCGTGAAATTTTATTTTAAAAAAAATCAAAAAATATCATCAATGGATCTAGTTTTGTTATAAAAAAAAGCGATAGTACTTTCATATAATTTTTCTGAACTCCTGTTTGAAAGATATGGATCTTTTAAAAAATAAAAATAAAAATAAAAAATAAGAAAAATAAATTTTGATTACGTGGTTATTGATGAACGATGATTGTGGTTAGGATATTAAAATAATATTAGGTATTAAGTAGGAGTTTAATAGTTGAAATAAATACTAAAAGATAATAGAATAAAACTTGGATACTAAATGACTATATAATAGTTGAGTGGACAGTTTAAGTGCACTTTCCCTAATTTAAGCCGGTTCCAACACTAACCAACTAGACAATTATGAAGAACCATGGAGAACCCCCTTTTCTTGGGCGTAAATTTTCAGTATAGCCTTAAACATGTTGCGTAGATGATTAGTATAACTCTTTGTTCTTTGAGAATGCCGCATGGCGTGCCACAGCAACACCCAACTCTTGCACTAAGTCCTCATTGGTGAGTTTCTTCCAATCACAAACATCATTCAGTCCCTCAAACTAGCTTCCTACTGAGTCCGTGTCAATATATATAAAATGCAAAAGCTAAAATAGAAAATTGTTCATACATACACTTTAATGCCATCCCTTATTTCGAAATAGATTACTAAATAAAAACTAGTACTTTAATTGTTTACCGTTTATTTAAATAGAAAGACATAACAATGCTTAGTAATCACACTCTTATATGATCCTTCGGCATAAAGTAATTCCATCGCCAATCGAAATTTGTGAAACTTCAACACGAGAATCCAAAGCCAATCGAGCATTTAAATCCTTAATCGCTTTTGTACTTTCTTTCACATCATCTGGAATCTCTTCTTCCTTGAGAGCCACGCGACCGAACCACAACGTGTTATCGTACGCTATAACACCTCCGATCTTAACCAACTTCATCAAATATTCGTGGTAATTAATGTAGTTCTCTTTGTCAGCGTCCACGAATGCGAAGTCGAAAGGTTCACTAGAGTCTTTCTGAACATATCATATCCAAATGTTAGGATGATATTGTTAGTTTATATAAAAATATATATATTTCGAAACGAGAAACAAAAACAAATATTCTCCTAATTACAAAGAAATTCGGACAAGAACTTGAAACTGAAAACTAAAGTGAAAAAAACTTACATTTTCTACCATCTGAGTCAAGACAGAAAGAGCATCCGACTCTACAAACTTGATCTTATGTTCCACACCGGCCTTCTGAATAAATGGTAGTCCGACTTTAAACCTTTCTAGACTCACATCAATAGCGGTAATCTGCACCACCATTTAAAAAAAACATCACTAATTTTGTATGACAAAACAAAAATTGCAATAATAATAATAATAATAATAATATATAATATGCACCTGGCCATCTTCAGGCAATGCAAGAGCAGTCAAGAGCAGCGAATAGCCGGTAAAAACACCGATTTCTATCGTCTTTTTAGCATTCATTAGTTTCAATAGCATCGATAAAAAATGTCCTTCATCCACCGGTACACCCATCATACTTCTGAGGTGAAAAAAAATATATGTTCAACAAATGTTTTAGAATGAATACTTTCAGTTACTATTATGTTTTCAATCTTAATATAGTTTGTTATCTTAATATTTCCTAGAACGACAAACATTTTGGGACGGAGGGAGTAACAAAAATTATTAATACAGATCTAATATTATTAACTAAAAATAAGTTTTTGAAATAGATTACTTACATAGTATCATCAAACTTGGCTTCTGTAGCTTCTCTTAGCTGTTTAAGCTGGTCATGTTCTCTAAGGTATGCATGATCATAGACATACTGCCAATAGATTGAATGACAAGTCGTGACATTATGAAGAATTTTAAAAAAATATCATTACTATATAAATATGGATCAAAATATTCAATAAATTATATAAACATCAAAACCCAGATGGAAACCTTGTTTATTAAATACGATTAAGACCTGAAAATTGAACATCATGAAAAACAAAAACAGAGTAAAACAGAGCATCATATAAGTATAAGTATAAGATATGAAAACCTTTTTAAGAGCTTCAGTCTGAAGAAGACATTTTGTTGAAGGCGGATCCATAGTTAAATTTCTATTGTTTACCTGTGTATTTTCTGAGTAGACAAAAATCAGCGGAGCGCTATTTAAATTGATTTTGACTTCCGGTAAACTTCATGACACGTGTCATGACACGTGTCATGATGTTAGTGGGAGGTGCCGTTGTACGCCTAAACCGAGAAACGAAAATGATGGCATTACAAAAAATAACGTAGACAATTTTAATGGGTTGGGTAAGTGACCAACCATGTTTCAACGAATTAGAGTTAAATTTGAGCTCAAGAACTATTAATTTAGGCATCGGCATTTCGTTACATAACCGAATCGAAATAATTCTTTGGTTACTTTTCAATATCTCAACGGATTGAGATTATTCCAAGTCGAATTGGGATTATTGTAAAACCAAAATGGTTATTTTTTAGGTTCAAAAGAGATTTAAGTTTTTGATAAGTAGTGGCTGTCGCAGTCCCATTATAATATAACAGTGTTTTGATAGAAATCAAACTTTAATAATACATTTTACACGTCTTTTTTCCTTTTAGAGATCAAACAATAATCGTGTACGATTTTTGTCAAATTTATTGGCTTGAAGAAAAACGAACGAACGAGACTTGTCCGTATGTGCTGTTCCGAAAATGTCACTAAGCATTTTAAATTGAAAGCATGCACTAGTGTAATATAGTTAGTTTTGTAATTAAGTTAATATATAGTTACACTGTTATCCGCAGTCAGATATACTATTATAATGTATTATTTTTGTTAGCCAGCAATAGTAATAACTCGTCAAGTTAGTAAAAAATTATATAAGTTAAAAATAGATCAGGCGGATGGTATGTATAGGTATGGTATGGTATGTTAGATTATTTTAAAGTAAAGAAGTGGTTAGGACTTAAAATGTATAGAGGTTTGTTAGTATTTAAAGGTATGTTAGGTCCAAATACATGTGGTTTTTATTGAACTGCGATGAATGAATTTTTTTATCAAAAATAAAAGTATAATTTGAAAAAAAACTTTTTTTTAATCTAATTAACTCTCTAATAATTCAACTTGACAACTAATTAAATGAAGTCGTAAATGATTGAACAATTTTTTTCGTTTATTTATTTGATTATATATTTATTTTATATTCGTCGTCTAAAGTTTTTTGGATAATTTTTATCTTAATTACTTTGACTTTATCATACTAGTCCATCGGCTAGTTACTTCTTTATAGCTTTCTTCTATAATTTTAGATAGCACTCGTCCTTTTATTTATGATTTTCTCTCGTCTAACTATTTCTTTATGATCTTCGTTCAAAAAAATTTAGACGACTCTCATCTTGATTACTTTTGTTTGTCTCTTATCTCATTACTTTTTTATGGTTTTCGTCTAAAGTCTTTTAGGTGACTCTCGTCTATTTACTTCTGTTTGTCTCTCATCTAACTATTTTTTTTATGTTCTTCATCGAGATTGTTTTTGGTAACTCTCGTCCAGCCATTTTTATATGCATCTCGTTTAATATTTTCTTTATATCGTGCAACTTATCATTTTGTTAGTCCTTAAAATAAATATATCTCACGAATGTAAGGAATACAGACTACCCTAAGGATATATCTTTGTCACGGCTCACTATAGTCCTTAAAAAATATTATTCATTACATATAAATTTATTTTTTAAATTATCATATTTATTCTTACGAGCTATCATTAACGAATTTATTTTATTGCTTCTTATTTTATTTATTTATTATTATATATAACCCTAAAGTCTTTAGCGTGTGCAATGAATCCATCAACTCGATCATGGATATGCCTAGAGTAAACTTCATGATAAGAATCAAAATAGTTCCATTGATGGTGATAACATAGGAAGCAGCAACATTACGCCTAAGAAACACCATCCTGACCCTAATACTGACCCTGAATTTAGCTCTATCCTCAATAACAAATTGAGATCTGCAGAAAAAAGAAACATAAGCAAACTTATGATTCATTCCCTGATGGAAAAAGGGGACAAAAAGAAACAAAATTCATTATCTGATAATGATAAGGATGATTAGTTGGAATGCTAGAGGCATTAAAACAAGCATACCTTGACAAGGCTATTATCCATGATCAAAGCTGATGGCCTCTGTTGATAAGCTCGGAAGTATTGCTAATATTCTGGGCTACAAAAACTTTGCTTCTAACAGATATAATAAAGTCAGGGTCTTTGGGATGATGATGTTGAGATCAACATCGATTCTGATCATGACCAGTTCTTACACATGATTGTTACCTACCCTGCTTTA
This sequence comes from Limnanthes douglasii subsp. nivea, assembly GCA_036936605.1. Lineage (NCBI taxonomy): Eukaryota > Viridiplantae > Streptophyta > Magnoliopsida > Brassicales > Limnanthaceae > Limnanthes > Limnanthes douglasii. Next base: position 216,844,666 of record JAUPFV010000004.1, read on the forward strand.
AAGAATAGTTTCAATATCACTTCTGTTTATGCTAAAAATATCAGGTTGCAAAGAATAGATATATGTGACAAGCTTAAATTTCTCTCTAATCCTAACAGACCCTGGATTTTTGTTGGTGACTATAATGCTATAACATCTGCTGAAGACCAAATGGGTGTACTTCTGATGATCATATCAACGCTGAGAACTTTAATGACACTATTAGGAGCTGCAACCTTGAGGACGCTGGTTATATAGGTTCTAGATACATGGTACAGAAACAAACGTTGGAAAAGACTCGACAGAGCTTTGGTTAATGATGAGTGGTTCAGTACTTTTAAGGATATCTAGGTTTTCCACATGATCAAAACTTGTTCTGATCATGCTCCTCTCCTCATCACTTCAACTGTATTTCTATTGATCATTATAGCATTAATAAGAAGATTTTTAGTTTTCTTAATGCTTGGACTAATAATGATACATTTTTAAGAATTGTTGAACATAATTGGAGTCTTCACTGCAAAGGGAGTCATAATCAGGTCTTTTGGTACATCTCAGACGTCTTAAATATTGTCTTACGGAATGGAACATCAATACCTTTGGAAATATATTTAATAAGGTCAAGGATACTACTGAGGAGGTTAAGAGTATGGAGATTATTCATTATATGAATAACAATCAAATCTCAAAAGTTAGTCTCTCCAAGGCTAACAACATGCACATTAAAGCCCTAAAAATGAAGAAAGCTACTGGAAGCAAATGTGCTACAACAAATGGTTCAATGATAGCGATGTAAATACAAAGTTGTATCATGCTTATGTTTCAAAGAAAAGGAAAAACAACACTATTAAAGACATAAAAAAGAATGGAAACTGGATTCATAGCCTTAATGATATTGGTATTTCTACTGAAAACTTCTTTAAAAATTCTCTAACTAACTCTTAGCAGGCAAGAAGAAGACTCTTTATTGCAAGACACTGTCTTCAATAACATTCCAAGAAATGTAACTCAAGAGGATAATGATTCTCTGCTTAAACCAACCAGCAAAGATGAGGTTTGACAGATCATCAACAATATGAAAAATGATAGTGCTTCAGGCCTGGATGGTTTTAACATTCTCTTTTTTTTTAAATGATGGCATATCATAAATAAAGATCTTTGAAATGATTTAAATTCCTACCTCAATTGTAACACTGTCCCTAAGGGGGTGTTTGCGACCGGCACATGTCTTATCCCTAAAAATGCTAACCCTATCAATTGGTCTAACTACAGGCCTATAAGTCTATGTACCTTATTTAACAGAATCTTTTATGGGCTTTTCAACAAGATATTATCTCTCATTCTCTCTAGAATTATATCTAAATATCAAGGCGCCTTTATTAAGAATAGAATCATTCATGAAAATATTCTGCTGGTTAAAGAGCTTCTTCACGACATCAACAGAAAGCCCAAAACTGGAAATGTTTTGATTAAGCTAGACATGTCAAAAGCGTTTGACAGATTTTCTCATGCTTACATAATCAAAGTCCTTTCCAGTTATGGTTTTTCTTTAGAGTTACCCAACATCATTAATCATATGATTACTAATGTTAACATATCCTTGCTCATTAATGGGTCTGTTAAAGATTACTTTCATCAGAAGAAAGGATAAAGCCGAGGAGACCCACTGTCTCCTAGCCTTTTCATTCTTGCTGAGGAAATACTCCTGAGGGGTCTTTATAATTTATACAATTCTAATAAGTATCTTCACTATGCTACAAGAACAAATTACATGGTGCCCTGTATTGGTTTTGGAGATGATGTGCTAATCTTCAACAACAGTCAGAACTCCACATTTACAACTCTTAGCAGATTCTTAGACAATTACCAGCGAGTCTCTGGACAAGCTATAAATGAAGATAAAACCAGGCTTATCATGTCAAACATAACTCATCAATCTAGCCTAAACAACCTTAAGCTGCAAACTGGATTCAATGTTGATACCGTACCTGCATCATACTTGGGGATTACGTTAAGTGGTAACAATAAATGGAAGAACTTCTACCCTCTATTAAACAAAATAAATGACAAAATTAACGGTAAAACTCAAAGTATTTGTCATTTGCTGGCAGGATGACTTTGATCTATTCTCCATCTGGATTAAAGCATTAAGCTTGTCTGGATCAGACTGTATCCCTTTCTCACTTATCACATACCCCAAAAATTTCCCGGACTGCACTCCGAAGACACACTTTTCTGGGTTCAATTTTAAATTTACCTTTACCAAGTTGGCAAAAGTTTCTTGGAGATCTGTCAAGTGTAGTTTTTCATCCACACTTTTTACCATCATGTCATCGATGTAAACTTCCGTGTTTCTTCCAATCTGATCAGCAAAAGCCTTGTTCATTAACCTTTGATAAGTAGCCCCAGCATTTTTTAATCCAAACAGCATCACCTTGTAACAACGGAGGCCCATATCAGTAACAAATGTAGTATGTTCTTGATCATTCGGATCTACTTGAATCTGATTATACCCGGAGAAGGCATCCATAAAGGACAACAGCTTGTTCCCAGATATGGAATCCACCAACTGATCAATTTGGGGGACTGGATATAAATCTTTCGGGCAAGCTCTATTTAGATTTGTGAAATCAATTCACATACGCAACTTACCATTTTTATTTTTTACCAACACCGGATTGGATGTCCATAAAGGGTATTGAGATTCCTTTATGTGTCCTATTTTAGTAATTTTGGTGTGAATTACTTTCAACTGAGGGTAATTTTATCTAAAGTTTTTTGGTGTTTTAAGGGTATTTAATGTTTAGTAGATTGTAGTGAGAGATTTGAGATGCCTGGTTGTATTTAATGTTCATTACCCTCATTAAATGAAAGTGGTTGGGTATTTATACCTTTAATTATGGGCCACATGGGATTTCGGGTCACGATTATGAATTCGGGTCGAGTTCAAAGACCCATTAAAGATCCATTAGTTTTTAAGCAGGTAGGTAATTAGCTTAGTCATGAAATGATTAAGTTTAATACATTAGTTCAGTTCGGATGGTTCAGTGGGTAAATCTTGTCCGAATTTCCCCTTTCCGGTCCCCATAGTGAGTGGTGATAAAATCCGGACTCATCAATCTGGAATCAAATCTACTGCAGAAGGAAACAATAAATGGAATTTGGGTTAAGACACAATGGATTTTTGGCTCGAGGAGTGGCACAATCTCCCTCATCTGATCAATCCTCTTAACTCTTCTGAAAATAATTGGTTTCTCAGTGCCAATGTTAAAACTTTTTGAAGAGACAACATGTGGGACATCAATGCTATAAACTCTTTCCTCCCTCAAGACAGAATCAACCATATTATCAATTACAAAATCAATCCAGACAAGGAGGATTAGCTGATTTGGAAGCAGTCCAACAGCCATGACTTTAATAATTACCTCACTTGGAGCAGCATCAAAATGCATCACAACACTTAAAGCCTTCATAGGAAGATCTGGAAAACCAAAATCCCCAGGAAGTTATATTTTCTCTACTAGAAACTCATAAACAACTTTATCCCTATTGACAATATTCTTATGAAACAGTATTTTGTGATTGTGTTCAAATGCCAATTTTGCAACAACTGTAAAGAGAAAAACCATCTCTTTATCAGCTGCTGCTTTGCTTGGCCAATCTGGAACTACTTTGCTAACATGTTCAAAATCAAAATTGGTCGATTTATGGTACTGTCTCATATAATTCGAGCTTGGTTTTGGTTTTCTAAAAATAACTTCCACATTACTCATATTATACCTCAAGTTATATGCTGGGTTATTTGAAAACCTAGAAACAATTCGAAATTCAAAGGAAGACATGATTATGTTCAAAGAGCAATTGACTTAGTAATCAAAATGATCTTAGTTATTGACATGTCTAATAAATTGACTAGTAAACACTGGTATAAATGTTTTGGTACATATATTTCGTTAGGACGTACCTTTGTTCTCAACAGAAAGAAAACTCTTTCTTACCTTAGACGGATCGCTCCATCCCCTGGTAAATTGAAGTTGAACGTAGATGGTGACTGTAATCGAGAAGGTGAAACCAGTGCAAGAGTCTTGATTAGAAATTCTGACGGAGACATTGTCTTTAACTCTAGAGTTCTATTTGGAAAATCTACGCCGTTAATTGTTGAAATCAAAGCCCTCATTGAAGGTCTGATCCTTTGTAAGCAGCATAAGTTGATTGGCATTGATATTGAAACTGATAGCTTGGTGTTGATCAATCTCTTTGCTGATGGAAAGGTTGTCTGGTATCTTGCTTCAATCATTAATGTTTGTAGGAAGCTCATTCATTCCAAAATGGTTCTAAGACATATATCCAGAAATCAAAATCAAACATCAGATTGGATTGTGAAGTTCACCTTGAAAATCAAGCAAAACCAGAGTTTATCTCAAAGCAATGCTCCTACAGAACTCTCAACTATCATTTTTCTGGAAAGTTTAGGATTGGACTACCTAAACTCAGAATAATTGTCTATTCTATTTTCATCAATTCTTTTCTTCGAGTTCTTTCCTCCCCCATGGTGTTAATGTTTCAGATTTTCGAAGAATGGAGTCGTGTGGAAGATGAAGATGAAACTCTTCTTTGGTTCTTTATTTTTTGTTTTTTTTACCTTTTGGTGAATGTTTTGGCGCCTATTGAAATTTCAATTTTGGCACTTGTTGTATCTAACCCTAACTTGTGGGTATTATATCAATAAAAGTTCAAATTTCTTAAAAAGAGTTTCTTAGGTGTGAAAATCAAAACATTAACTAATTTGGAAACTACTGTGATTTGATTGCGAAAATACATGCAAATGATTTCCGAAAAAGTCTGTTATGTGTAAAAATAAAAATACAAACTGATCTTAAAATTGCTATAACTTTGTTGTGAAAATTCGTGCAAAATAGTTGTGGGAAAATTCTGTTAGGTGTAAAAATCAAAAAAATAAATGGGATCTGGAAACCATTGTAACTGGATTTTAGAAATACGTGCAAAATGGTTGCGGAAAATGTTTGTTAGGTGTGAAGAAGATAAGATGCATGAACAAAGAAGATATTAAACAAGAGTCATTTAGATAGTTTAAACGAGTGGCGTATAGAAACGGTTAGACGAGGGTCACCAAGAAGTATCTAGACGAGGGAATTAAAAGAAGTGTTTAGACGATGGACAATCATAAGTAATTAGACGAGGGTAATTCATAATACTTTAGAGATGGTCGTAAAGAAATGATTAGATGGGCGTTAGGTAAAAGCGATCAGAAAATGGTTGTTAAAATACATTAGACGATGGCCATACACAAGTTACTAAACGAGGGACAAGTAAAAGCATTCAGATGACGATTTTTTAGAAGACTTTCGACGAGGGTCACAAAGAACAATATAGACGAGGGATGCGAGGAAGATGTTAGATAATATGGGAAAACGAGAAAAGTTGTTCAATCATGTATAAATTAAAGACACGTGTGACCATTTAATAATTCATCAAGATTGTTTGTTAAGATGTTATAACACGTGTAATGCACTCATTGAGAAGATGAAATTATTAACAGTATAAATAAAGGCTTAAGTCTCTATTTTGGGATTATACACTTAATAAACAAAAACGTAATTATCTTTGATTGATTATTCTTTCTTGATTATGGATCTTTAGTTTGGAATTATATTTGATAGTAAATTTTACTCATCAAATTCGTTATCGTCCGTGGGAATTATTTTTCAAAAGTTTAAGTTTTCAAGCAATTTACCACTCGTGATGACAAGATCATGAATTAAAATAGAAAATCCAAGGATTCAACTTATTCGATCTACTCTAGTAGCCTTTTCGGAGAATTTGACAAGTTTATCAGCTGGCAGAGGTACCGCAGAAAAAAAGCCAACACTCTGGCACGGTTGGTGGGGAACGCATATCGATTTTTTAAGGAGAAAATGACTCTAGTAGTAACTATGATAGAGACTAGTCAACCAACCACAGAAGCAGCTAATGTGCTTGGTTATGTTACACTAGTTTAAGGTGAAAACGTCCTTAAGAAGGTTTGCAAGCTACTTTTTCTAGCATTCAGATCTTAGAGCTGTGGATTAAAGAAATGAAGCGAGAGAAAGCTAGAGTGAACCAGTTGGAAGATGAAAGAGCTTGTGAGTCTAGTGAGAGAATGGAGAAATTGAAAGAGGCATTGCAGTTGTTATCGTAAAATGTTATGTCAAAAAGTAAGGGAAAAGATTCAAATGTAATAGAAAGTAAAACAAGTCACGCTAGAAAAATAAAAGAATGAGAGGTGACAATTTTACAAGATAAAATAAAATGTGTTAGTCAATTAAAGAGGAGTGAGAATGTGAAATTGAAGAAACCAAAATAAAAAGATTCTGAATTTGAAGCTCGGTCAATTAACTTGGTATGGAAAAAAATGCAAAGAGAAAGAAGAGGTCGAGTATAATAAAGAAAGGAAAAATGACACAGTATGTATTTTAAAAATCTCGGTTTGTAAAAAACAATCTTGAAGGAAAGATTCCAAGCAAATTTAATCTGTTTAAAATGGCAAGTTATAATGGTACAAGGGATATCATGCCTCATTTAGAGCAATTCAGAAGTATGATGATGGGTTTTAATCCTGATGATTTGTAGTGTGTAAAGTTTTGTCCATCACATTCAAGATAAATTCCTTGGATTGGTTTAACAGATTCTTGAATGGGTCAATCAGATATTTTGAAGGATTATAGAGAGCTTACAAAAATCATTTTGTAGGTAACCGATCACATAAAAAATAGGCCCATTCAATCATGAATATGTACTAGAATAGAGGGAAATGTTGAAAAGCTACACTCAGAGGTTTGTTAGAGAGATGAATAGTTTGGTCTTGAAAAGAAACGTTTGTTGTAGCTTCTTTTGAGATAGGTTTAGATACATAAGAAAAATTGTATGAAAATCGTGTTAGGTTTCTTGTGGATGATATAGGGAATATTTTAGCTAAATTTGGATAATTCATTACTCTTGAAGACTCTAAAAGATACACTTCTTTTGTTTCTAATTCCCGGGATTCGACAATTGTAGTGTCCAATCGAAGAAAACTGGAAGATGTTAAATGTGATGAAGGGATGAGAGGACCGGTTAGGCCACAATTTTCATATTATGATAATCGAGCTTGGAAATTCACCATTTTAATCGAAAATATTACATGTATCTTTCATAAAATTAAAGGAATGTGAAAATGCCAAACTTCACGTCTGATGTTAGACTCAACTATTATAATGATCATGGTTGTTCTACCATTGATTGCTGGAAATTGCGTAATGAAATTTAAAGACTTATTGATTATCGTGATTTGGTTCAGTTCGTCAAAGGAAAAGAGGAAGAAATAAGTGATGAAATGACTAAAGAAGATTCCAAAGATTAAATGGGAGAAAAAATAAAATAAGATAAAGGAAAGAAACCATATTTGTTTCACAATTTTTATTAGAGGCACAATATCAGGAACTAACCCACCTACAAGAAAGAAACGCAAAAGAGATTTAGAGGTCCATTTGGTTGAATAGTCACCGTATCATCACTATTGTAAACCATTGGCTGGTCTTACATTTAAATATGATGACTTGAGCGTTCGTGACCCCACATGAGGATGCGTTAATTATAACTTTAGACATTTCTGGAGTGATTATATCAAAAGTTTTGATTGATAACATGAGCTTGGATATTGTTATTTTCAAGAACTATAATGACCAGATGTGACGAGAACCCCGTATAAGAAGATAACTCGTTAGTTATGAAGGGAATATCTCGGCTTGTATAGGTGAAATTGAGCTTCAAGTGGTTATAATTTGTTTATAATTTATGATCAGCCTAGTCCATATAATGTAATCATGGGTAGATCGTGGTTACATAAGATGAAAGTCATATCTTGTAGTTTCAGGTAATGTCTAAAGTATCATGTATGAAGTTCGGTTACTATAGTCAGGGAAAGTCAGATATCTGTAAGGATCTATTATATGATCTCGTTGGACTTTGGTTAATAGGTTCAATAGCAATTAAAAGAGGTGGTATAGGTTTGTCTACAAGATGAAAACAATGAATTAAAAAAGGAAGTTGTTGACCCCATGGAAGAAATGCAGCATGACGATCCTTTATATGTTAAGAAAACTTTCTAAATCCAGATTTCAATTATTTTGTAAAAATAAATTATGATGTCTTCGTTTGGACTGCTAATGATGTTTAAGGGATCAACTCATACATTATCATCAATTATTTTTTTAATTGACAAAACCATGAGGCCAATTCATTAAAAAAGCCTTTTTTTTTAAAACAAAAACAGAATTTATTGTTAAAGAAGTGGAAAATATGTTAAAGATGGAGCGTATCAGGGAATCAAGATATTTGAGATGGATTTTTTATGAAAAAGAGAGGGCATTAATGGATGTTTGTAGACTTTAATGATCTCAATAGAGCATGCCAAAAGTATGATTTCCATTTTCCTTGTATTTACCATCTAGTAAATGATGCCTCGGGTCACGAATTTCTATCATTTATGGATGCATATTCAACATACAAGAAAATTCGAATGCATCATTTTTTTAAGAAAACATTTTATTAAATAAGAATATATGTACAGTAGTACTATACAGAAATACAAAGGCACTAGAAAACAAAGGACACGCGAAATGAAAAAGAATGAAATTTTCAATTGAATAGGAAGAGACAGAGAGATGTTGGAGAGGAAGCCAAGCTTCAGGGAGAGTTCAAATCGACTTCATTTATGGGTTGGTATGATATTTTTTAATAAAGAGAAGACTACATAGGTTGAGACTTCAATTCGATTTGAAGCTAGCGAGATGCAGCAAGGGATGTATATCTCATGCTACAGAAGGGATGACGAAAGAGGTTACAGATATAATTCCTAGTTGTTGAGAGGATGACTGTCTTTCATTAGAGAAGAGAGTTTCAAAATCATGATAGTTTTGAGATCGATGATTCATTTTGCAATAAAAGGCAAAATTCTTCTTCAAGAAGTTGATATATGTTAGGACTATAATCATAGGTTTTTAATTTTAGCTCCAGTAAGAGACGAACTCATACTCAGCTTCGACGAAAACGATAGATGTTGGAAGGCTAATCAAGATTCCATAATCAGAGAAAGAATTATCAAAGTATGAAATAAGACTAATTTAGATTTCTAGATGACTTCATGATGATAAAGTAGAGAATTAATGATTGCTTTCTACAAATATGGAATGACGTGTAACCTTAGATGCATTTTATAGAATGAAGCTGACATATGTTTGTCAGATTAACTGTGAGCTACCTAGATACAATTAGCTAGACATAAGATTGGAGTTTGAAAATGAATGACAGTTAGATATTGTTTCTAATATAGCTTAAACCCATACTTTCAAGAAGGGTTATTGCATTCTATTTATACGGAGAATATAAATTATTGAATTTATAATTTCATATTTGATTTTAAGGTTCATTTAGCTAGCCAATCGAAAACTTTTTTTTGATCTCTTAATAAAGGAGAGATCGTCATTTAGGAAGAAAATAGACTTCTACAACAGTTTAAGATGGAATCAAGAGGCCATAGATTTTTATCTGTTGTTAGAAGATTTACAAGGATTTATCAATGAGTTTCAACATCAACATTAATCCATATTTTGCTCTTGCAAATTTAAAGGCCATTAAGTAGAGCTTTTACTTCAGCCATAATCAGAGTAACCTTACCATATAAGTTACATTGTCCCAAAATGATATCACATTTACTGTCTATTATTATGATACCTTCACTAGCTTCACTGTTAGCTTGGCATGAACCATCTGTATTAAGCTTGATTCTGTTATGATTGGGAGGAATGTTTTTAGTTAGATAGGCTTTATGTTGACTAGAATGTGATTATAACAGCTCACCTCAATAGCAGGAGAAGTGTTAGAGTACCAATGCTTATTATTGATTAGGCAAGATTGATCTAAATTAATCATTATTTTCCATATATAGTTGATAGAGGTGTTTGCAGAATAGGAAGTTCCCTTAATTTTTGATTTTTTCCTAGACTGTTAGATAACCCAAAAGATGATAGGAGGCAAAATAGTGGTTAAGTGGATTACTTTTTCTGAGAACCAGAACCAAGTCTTGATCATATGAGAAATGGTCATAAATATTATTATGTTGATCTTGAAACTATTAACAAAGTAAGACCGGATGGCCTATGATTCATTACAAAACAAAAACAAGTGATTTACAATCTCAGTACTTTCACAAAATTAGTATTTAGTTGTCATAGCCACATGTACTTTTTGCATAGTTGTGTCATTAGGAATCCAACTATTGAGGAGCCTCCATGTCATAAAGGAACATTTCTTTGGGGTGATTGTGCTCCATAATTTTCTGAAAAGACCAGACCTGTTATGTTGATTTCTAAAAATATTCCATGTATCATTTGTGTTAAAACTTCCATCCCTAGAACCCGACCATTTGTTAAAGTCCTTGTTATTTTTTATAGATAGATTTTCAATTGTCAAAATATCATTAATAGTTAAGATGTTGTTGAGCTTGTCCTTGTTCCAAGATTTGTTGAATTAGTAATTCTAAACTTTTTCTTGAATGTAGCTCCTATATCAGAGTTATCTTCTAGCTTGATTAAGGAGGAGTGCCTATACAATTGTTTAGCCAAAAGTCTGTCTCACTTCGACTCAAATTCCATTTGATATTAGTTTCAGCAGTATTTGTTATCCTAGAAAGTCTGTCCAAACCTGAGAGCAAGCTTTAGAGGAATAATTATCCTGCAAATGGTGAATGTTCTTACAGTAGATATTATGAAGGTAGTTGGCCCAACGAGACTTATTTTGTCTAAATCTCGACCATAGTTTGCAAGAGAAAGTCTCATGCATTTACATAAGGTTACAAACATTCAAAAACCATTCTTTAAATGCCTTACAGATATTAGCTCATTTGGTCCAGTGAACTTTGTTGGTTTCCTGGTTTGACCCCAAAACAATCTGTTTGAATGCATTATAATGATGAAAAAGATACTACTTTTCAAATTGAAAAATGATTATACTGGTAAAATGTTATGCATTTTGGTTTGAAGAAAGCAGGGTCCACTTAGCGAAGGTTGGTTAATCAATTTTTTAAAAACTTGTTGGTCAAGAACACAAAAGCTTGCATCGATGATACGATAGTAAAAATTGGCAGTGAAGATCAGTAAGTTTAGTTTTATTTTAAATATTTTAAAAATTGGGGGAGTTTAATCTTAGACATAACCCTTTGAAGTGCTCTTTTGGAGTTCGTCGTGAAATGTTTGTTGGCTATGTTGTTAGTAAGAAAGGTATTAAAGTTGATCCTAAATAGTTGAAGGAATTATTGAACATGGAGCCATCAAAGACAGTTAAATAAGTTCAAAGACTAGCAGGTCGTGTGGTAACATTGTCAAGATTTATCTCTAAGGTTTCTGACATAAGTTACTAACATTTAGGTGTAATGAATATTTTGATAAAGCTTTTTCATGCTTTGAATGAGTATTTGACTTCACTAAAAGTTTAATTAGCCTCGATACGAGGTGAGGTTTTATTATTATACTTATATGTGTATGATTTTGCTGTAAATGTAGTGCTGGTTAGAGAAGATGGAAAAGTGCAAAACGGATTTACGATGTAAGAAAAATATTGGTTGATGCAGAAAGAAGATATCTGAACTTGGAGATAGTACCTTTAGCTTTGGGAGTAGCTGCCAAAAAAATGAGACTATTCTTTTAAAGTCATACCATCGTTGTCAGAACGTTTTGTCCTTTAAGAAACGTGATGTAGAAGTAAGATGTTTCGGGAAGGCTTAACTGATGGTCAATAGAATTGGAAGAATATAAAATTTTATACGAGTCATGAATTGCAGTTAAAGCTCAATTGGTTTCTTATTTTATTGATTAGTTCACTGGATTAAGAGCTGATAAAAAAAAGATATACAGTCGAAAGAGGAAAAGAGTTTGGAGTGGATTGTGGAAACCGATGGAATGTCTGATACTAGTAAAGAACGGAATGGGATCATATCAAGACCATATAGCACAGTCATACATCACAAAGTCAATTAAATTTGGTTTCGAAGATACATATAAAATAGCTGATAGCTGATTCTAAGGTTGTTGTGATTGGTTTAAAATTAGCTCATATTTATGGAGCAAGATTCGTACAAACAAAATCGAATTCTTAGTTAATGGTAAGTCAATAAAATTGAATATATGAAGCTAAGGAAGAGATTATGTGAGGGTATCTAGGGACATTAAAAGAATGGGAAAATATGTTTGAGAAATAGAATATGAGTAGGTACTACATGGGAATTACTCAATAGTCAACTCTATAACAAAAGAAGCAGTATCATAAGACAATCCATTAGTAATATTCCAAAAGAGTCCATCTAAAGAAACAAAAAACATGAAGTTGAAGTCTTCACACTTAAATAGTGTAAGATTAGAGGCACAAATATTGATTATATTTGAGAGATCATATTCTTCCTTAAGATAAGACTGAATCCCACGCTCTGATATTAATGAGTTAATATGTAAAAGTGCTACAAGATCGTATATGGTCGAAAGACAAAAAAGGCTACAAGACCGTATATGGTTGAAAGACGAAAAAGTGCTACAAGACCGATGCTAATATGTTTGAATAAATATGAGACTATTTTTACATTTTAAGATTTACAAGAGGATGTTGTTGGGGCACATTATGGGTACAAAAGTTTGATAAGGTATTTTCTTCTTGTAGGTTTTTATTGGTCAAAACTAACAGCAAATACCAAGGCTATGGTACAAATTCACAATGATTTTCATAAGTATTCTAATATGAGTCACCTACCAAGCGAGCTAATGAGTGTAGTTCATGTACCATGTCCATTTGATGAATGGGGAATAGACTTAGTGGGGCTTTTACCAATGGTTATAACAAGAATATAGTATTTTTTAGTACCCCTCGATTATTTTACAAAGTGGGTTAAAGACAAATATTTATACATGATAAGGGCCCATGAAACTTATGATTTCTTACAAAGTTAGATTTTGTATAGATATTGGATCTCAATAATTCTAATGATGGATAATGTACCTCGATTTCAGAATGAATGATGATATTTTGTAGAAGGTATGGAAGCAATATTCCTAGCAAATATTATAATCTATATTCACAGAATACTTAATTCTTCGGAGGAAGACAATAGTGACGGAAGACAAGTTTTGTTGATTTGATTGAGGAATGATGGGATCAAGCGCAAGTTAGATCATACCACTATAAATTTTTAACAAAACCCATATTTGATTCAAAATTAAAATCTTTGGACCCAACTTCACCAAGGTTAGTGTAAAGTATTTTTAAGCCCTAGATACAATCTCTAACATTTATTTACATGAATCCAAATTGAAGGCCATTCCTTGAAACTGTTAAAGTTAGGCTACCCCAACCCGGAGAGACCCTGATGGGTTGCGGTGTTGTATAACTTGTAATTTATACTGATATTCTCAACTAGGAACTTCGGTTTCTCTTAGATCCTAAGATTGTGAGGTATTTTATCTTGGTGAGGTTGTGCCTGATCTATGCTAGCCCAAACGCGTGGTTCTTATTTTTTGCACGTATCATGGCTTTAAGAATGTCAAAAATTCTGATACCAATGGAACAAATGGCTGGAATAGTAGATTTGTCCTGTAATTCTCATATCTCCTATTATTATTATTTCAATATGGGGAATGACTAAAAAGTGGTGGACGATCTCCTAGAAGTTGACAAAATCGGAAAATTCAATTCCTCATCATCAGTAGTCGGTGGGAAAATGGCAGAAAGATCACCTCTAAAGCGAATCTTAGCCAACTCACCAGACAATGGAAGAATTCTCATAAATCTCTTCGGATTTATTTTTACGTTTCCATTATTTTATGCAATATTTTTTATTTACCCTTAACTTCTTTTGTATCATCCATTTCGAAGCCCTACTCTCAATATATGTAAATTAGAAATGTCACCTTCGTGAAACTGAATCAGTAGACAGCGGATAAGTCGTCCAATAGTTTCCATAACTTCTTCACGCCTGCTAACTTTATTCGGACCCATCTTTGGAGAACTCATCATGTAAAGGAGCTTACATGGAAGAAGTTTTGCACTCCTCTTCGGCATATTATCATTCTTGAGAGGATCAAGGAAACTGACGGTAAGTTACACCTTCCAACCAAGAATAGATCCCCCAACCATCGGAACAAGGATAAAACGAACAAAGGAGGATCATCACAGCTTGCCGATGAGGCTTGAAATGGAGGACAACCAAATCAAATTGACTCAGCCTTATTGGAAGTTGTTGCTGCTAGAATTAGCGAAAGTGAGATTCCTTCTACATCTCTTTTACCCAAGAAGAAGAACATGCTAAAAAGGGTAAACAAGGAAACTATAAGAGAGATAAGAAGAAGAAAACTTCAATTCATTCAAAGTTAGTCCTCCATTTGGAAATTTTTCCTCAAACAGTCGTTTTTGTTGATCATCTAGTACCACATTATCCGACCCTCCTTCCCCGTTTCTTCTTTTTTTTGAGAGGAAAATGTTTGGTGATGCTAACCCGATTGAAGGTATGGGGGTCTTCGGCTTTGAACCCTTTCAGATCGACTTCTCTGAGTCGACAAGCACCACAACTGTTATGGTATTCGATGGGGTTCCTTTGTAATTATCAAAGGAGAATGACGTGTTAGGATATTCGGTCTTGGGTTATATGAGGCCAATCATTGAATTGGAGTCACAATTAAGGTCTCAAACTGAACGCATTATTTCTCTTCAGGATAAAAAAATCCGAATTTGAAGTATTCAATTGAGAAATAAATGAGCAAGGTTGAAAGTCTAATCGGAGAGGTGAAATGCGTTAAGGATGAGTTAGTCGAGGAAAAATACGATCATGACAAGTTACAAGCTGATTACAAAAGTCTGCAGTCATCCAGTTTCGAGGAGATTACCTCATTAAAGAGCCAGCAAACTGATGACAACGCTATCATTGAGAATTTGTTGAATGAAAAGAAAAACCAAGAGGCTCTTATCAAGAAAAAAAAAGGATGAAATTACTTCTCTCAAGGCTAAATCCTCCCAGGAAAAAATATGTTATAGATGCATAAGTCGGTGTAGTAAAATCTTTTTACAAAATAGGGATAATTCAGTTTAATCAGGTATGGTGTTATCGTTTCATAAACGTTTCCCGCACTTTCCCTATGATCTTTGTAGGGACATGTCCCAGAGAACTTATTTCCCCATGATATGCCCCTAGTCGATCATTTGGGACTCTCTGAAGATTCACCTGGTGATAGTGATAAACGGGGCTCTGAGGATGGGAGTCAGAAGAAAAGGAAGAAGGTGTCGATGGGAACAAACCCTAGGCCATCAACTTTTATGCAGTTGTGCAAGTCCTTATCATGGGTAAGGCATTTTGTTTATCTGAATCAGTTGTATTTTCTCCTCGGAGTTTTCCAAGCCTTTGGATTATCGAAGGCATTCTATATCATTTACCTCCTTACCCACTTCACTTATTTTCTTATATACATTCTTATCTTTATTTCCTCGTTTAGTTTATCCAGATGTAGTTAATCTTAAAATATGAACCATTCAAAGACAATAGAAACTTGACATATACAAGCCATTCAAATGCAAAAAAAATTAACATACACAATTCATTCGTATGTAATCCATTTGAAGGAAATAAAACTTAACATACTCAAACCATTTGAAGATGATCCATTCGAAGGAAATAGAAACTTAACATACACAAGCCTTTCGAATGTGATACATTCGAAGGAAATAAAAATTTAACATACTCAAGCCATTCAAACATGATCAATTTAAATGCAATAAAAACTTAACATACACAAGCCATTTGAAGATGATCCATACGAAAGGCAATAAAAATTTAACATACTCAAGCCATTTGAAAGTGATCCATTCAAGGCAATAAAAACTTAACATACTCAAGCCATTCGAAGGAGATCCATTCAAAGATAATAAAAACTTATAATACTCAAGAAATTCTAAGGTGACCCATATAAAGGCAATAAAAACTTAACATATATGTTTTTAAAGGCAAAAGTGGTATATTAATAATGATTCGGATCATTCAAACACCTCACTAAAACCTCCCCGCGCCACCATGGTAGGAAAGAGTATGCCCCCAAATATCTACATTGAACATAAACAACGTAAATATTTATATTATAAGTTTACTCAAGATACAACCTTAGGTGTTTGACATTCCACGGGTGTATCAAAGAATTGCCTTATTGGTCAATTAACCGATATGTTCCTTACTTAATATTTTCATAGATAGTGTATGGTCCTTCTTAGTTCAGAGTCAACTTCCCAAAACTTTTATCTTTAGTGTGTATAAATACTTTTCTCAAAACTGTATCCACCACTTGGAAGTCCCTTCTTCATATTTTAGATGCATACTTACTCCTCATTAAACCATAGTAATGTATTGTTCTTAAATGAACTTTAATTCTCTTTTCTTAGATCAAATCTAACTAATTATTTATTACTGCTTTGTTTTCCTTTTTGGAATAATTTTAAATCATAAAAGAAGGAAGAGTAGCCTCTATTAATGTGTTTGCATCCATTCCATAGACCAATACAAAATGAGATTCTTGCATTGCAGTATATGGAGTAGTTCGGTAAGCCCAAAACACTTCTTGTAGGTGATGAGGGCGGAATTCGCCGATCCAAGCGATAGGGGTAAAAACACAATAAATAGTAGCCGATGGGATTAATCGGGTATTTAAGGTACTTCAAGGACCGATTTGCAACAATGTAATAGTGAAGGGGCCTCATTAGTATGTAATGAACGGCCCACTAATAGGTTAAATGGGTCCGCCTTATTTTAGTATAAAAGGGAGACCCACTTGCCTAAAAAAGGGTATTGAATATTACTTTCTCAGATTCCACTTTATCTCTCTACACTTTCTCTCTCTAGTCACATCAAATTCAAGATCCCAAATATATTCTTTTGGCAATTATTCACGCATCATTGGCGCCGTCTGTGGGAACAGTGATACCGAAAAGGAATCTTCTGTTCTTTGAAAATCACATCGTACGGGATGAATAGCGAAGCGGCGACAGAGAGGGACGGTAGAGAAGTCGTCCGAGCCGCCACTGGGTCGGAAGGCGCAGGAGCTCCCGGTCGGGAGTGGAACGGTGGTCGGGATAAGCGGTCGACTTTGATTATGACCCGAAAGCAGCTCCTTGAAGACATTGCCCGGTTAGAAGAGGAACGGGAGCGGGCATTGGACGAGAAAAGGGCTCGTGAAGGGAAGGGCAAAGAGCCCGCCCTGGACGATCGGGGAGCAGCCGGTCGCGGCCAAGCGTCGCGGGTGGAGGCCCGACCTGTCAGGTACTACCGAGATTCTCCCCCCGAAGACGAAGAGGCCGTCAAGATTCGTCGGAACCCAGACGGGCGTCGGGCCATGACGTCGGAGTACCCCTCAGACGATTCGTCCGGCGAGGAGTACCTGCGCCGGGAGAGAGTCCAACGGACGCAAAAGACTCGATCCCGACGCATTCGAGGGTCCAGGGCAGATCCCTCGCAGTACAAAAAGGACGGCACCAACAAGCCGACCCCTGTATCCTTTGAAAAGGAAGGAACGCACGTCGCCAGCCGCGGAGAGCGGGAAATGTTGCCACCGATTCCTTGGCAACCAACGAACAGCCAGAACCATGGGTACCGAACGAGCAGCCAGTTCATCAGCCCAAGAGCCGAGGGACTCTATGAAATTAGGACCGAAGGCCTTGGAGGAGGAGCTTTCGAGCTCGGAGTCAACTGGAGGGCCTCCCCGTTATCCGATGAGATATTAGCGGGACCGCTCCCGAGGCGTTTCGACATTTCTAAACTAGAAAAATACGACGGGAAAACAGATCCGGACAACCATTTGGAAGCCTTCAAGAACTTTATGCTGAGTTTCGACAACGATGACAAGCTCTTATGTAGGGCTTTTTCTATGACATTCAAAGACAGGGCTTCTAAATGGTACAACCGATTGCCGCAGGGTTGCATCCGGAACTTCGGGACTTTCTGGGCAATATTTAGGCAGCACTTCGTGGGAAGTAAGAGTTTTCATGCTAATGGAGACACTATCATGAACTGTCGACAGAAGCTAGGGGAGAGCCTAAAAAACTATACCAGGCGGTTCATCGATGCGAAGACCGATCTGGACCATTGTGAAGAGAACGTGGCCCTAACGGCGTTTCGATTAGGCCTGCTCCCAGGGCCAATGAAGCAAGCAGTCACGAAGAAGCAGGCGTTCACTTTTTCTGCATTATTGGCACAAATAGAAAAGCAGATACTGATCGAAGAAACGGAAGCTTCCGAGGTGGCCGCACAGATCCAACAGAGCGCCCAAGCATCGGTCGTGATAAAGCAGGGTTCCCGACCAGACCAGGCCAGGACAGCCCAACCGATTAGCACGATACCCCCGAACATACCGTCGGTCACTAAATCTCCCGTCCCGTCCGGTCTTAGGCCAAGACAAAATGGGCAGGCAACTTCCCGACCTATGTCCAACAAATGGATACGACCGGCCTACTTTGCGGACCTCACAGAGTGCGTGTCGTCAATCTACGAAAAGACCAAGAGGAGCGGGATGTACCGAAAGCCTTTTCCTATCCCGACGCCTCGGGAGCAAAGGAATAACCGCTATTGTCGTTACCATGAGGACGTCGGCCATGACACAAAGGATTGCATAGCCTTAAAGAAGGAAATACAGATACTTATTGAGCATGGGAACCTGTTAGAGTACGTCAAGAAGGCCCAACTTTCAACGGCCTCTAAGGAGGTGGTTATCGTACCGAAGCCAGAAACGACCATGGCAATTTCAGAAGTTACCGATCATTTCGACGTTTCGATTGAATACCTCGATCCCGAGGCCAACCGTAACATCATCGGGGTTATTGAGGAGGATGCGGGAGAAAGCACCAACGTTGTGCTCGGCCTCTGTGAAATGTTTGAATCATTGGCAGCCTTCGGGGGAGGATCTACGATGGGAACCACGCGTGCATCCGGGGAGGGGCGAGTTGTTGATGAAAAAATTGACCGATCCTCTGGCACGGGAAGCAGAACTTGCTTCCAAAACAGACGTACCCTTTCCCCAACTCTGCACGATATCAGAGTTGTTGATGAAAAAATTGACGGACGCCTTGGTCAAGTGCAAGGCCTGCGCGATCTTTTCGAATCCTTGACCATCTTTGGGGGGGATTCGATGGCAGGGATAACGCATTCTTCCAGGAAGAGACACATCGTCAACTTGACCACCCAGCTGGAAGCCAGAACTTGCTTCCAAACCAGAAGTGCCCCCTCTCCAATTCTGCATTTCGATGATGATGATATGAGGGACTTAGTCGGGCCTCATGAGGATGCTATAGTGATCGGAGCAGCGATCGCGGGTGAAGAGGTTCGGCGGATTTTGATAGATACCGGTAGCTCGGCCAATATCATTTTCGCTTCAACCTTTGCCAAGTTCCGAACTCGGCCAGTAATTGAGCGATCCGACCGTACTATCGTCGGGTTTACCGGAACGGCGGCCGATGTTGTCGGAGAATTCGAGGGTGTAGTACAGTTAGGCCGCGGCCCATTTAAAAAGGAGGTCACTGTTCTGTTTATAGTAGTTGATGCGCCGGCCTCGCACAATGCTATTCTGGGACGATCTTGGATATCGCGCATGCATGCGGTGACTTCTACAATTCATCAGTGTGTGAAGTACGTGGTGGGAAACAACATCGGAGTAGTGCGAAGCAGCCAGAAAACGGCCCGGGAATGTTACCGAGCCGCGTTGGCACCCAAGAAAGACCAAGAAATGTTCCCGTCCCAGGCATAGCAATTAAGGGGGAGCTCCCCTGGATCGCAGCCGGTGGACGACCCTCGGGAGGCCCCAAGCCTTTTAACGACAGACGAAGAGTGTGAGCTGCATCGTTTTGCAACCGGGAAATGTCTGCGGGTCGGGATGAACATTTTACCCACCCTAAGGGAACAGATGCTGGCTCTGCTTCGGGAGAATCTTGACCTATTTGCCTGGTGCTCCGGGGACGTTTCGGGAGTACCAGAGTCATTTGCAATTCATAAGTTGACCATAAACATGAATGTTAGACCGATAATTCAGAAGCGTCGGGCTTTTTCTCCCGAAAAAGCAGAGGTAATTCTGCGGGAAGTCGAAAGGATGACCGGCGTCGGACATATTGTGGAAGCGCAGTACCCCTTGTGGATATCTAACCCCGTTCTTGTCAAGAAGAAAAGTGGGAAATGGAGGATGTGTGTAGATTTTACCGACCTCAATCGAGCATGCCCAAAGGATCCTTTCCCGATGCCAAGGATCGATCAACTGGTGGACTCGACATCGGGTAACAAACTACTATCTTTTATGGACGCCTATGCCGGTTACAATCAAATTAAGCTACACCCCGCGGACCAGGAGAATACCGCATTCATCACCGGTCGAGGGCTATACTGCTACAAAGTGATGCCCTTCGGACTAAAGAATGCGGGTGCGACATACCAAAGACCGGTTAACCGAACCTTCGAGGATCAAATCGGGAGAAACATGGAGGTCTACATTGACGATATGTTGGTTAAAAGTGGGACTGATGAGGCCCACCTTGCCGACCTCGGAGAGGCTTTTGATAACTTACGAAGGGTAAACCTTAAGCTGAACCCGGAGAAGTGTTCTTTTGGCGTCCGATCAGGGAAGTTTTTGGGATTCCTCGTCAGTGAGAAGGGCATCGAAGCCGACCCTATCCAACTCCGAGCCCTAGCCGACATGACTCCTCCTCGGAGTGTAAAAGAAGTGCAGATATTGACTGGGCGATTGGCCGCGCTAAATCGATTCATCTCCCGCTCATCTGATAAATGCGCTCCGTTTTTTCAGGTCCTGCGACAGGTGAGAAATTTCGTTTGGACCAATGAGTGTGACCAGGCATTTTTGGGGATCAAGGAGTACCTTTCGACCCCGAACCGCCTAACCAAACCTGCTGCGGGCGAAACCCTGTTCCTCTACGTTGCGGTTACGGATTATGCGGCCAGTGCAGCTCTGATCAGCGAATCAGGGCCGGCTCCGACAGCAGTGTACTATGTAAGTAAAAGTCTGCTTGATGCCGAAACCTGGTATTTGAAGCTGGAAAAAATGGCGTTGGCTCTGGTAACGGCCGCGAGGAAGATGCGCCCGTACTTCCAAGCGCACTGCATTGTCGTCCGTACATCTTTTCCACTAAAATACGTTTTTCAACGACCAGACATGTCCGGGAGAATAGCCAAGTGGTCAGTGGAGTTAGGGGATTTCGACATCGAATTTGAGCCCCGAACAGCGATCAAGGGCCAGGCCTTGGCCGATTTTTTGGTCGAATTTCACTCCGAGCGGCCGGAACAGGAAACATCTTCACCAGAGGTAACAGGGGGCGAATGGACCATCCGCACCGATGGAGGATCCAACGTTAGTGGTTGTGGGGCGGGAGTACAAATTATCACCCCTTCGGGATTGAGCATGTTCCAGGCCATCCGTTTTGGCTTTCACACATCGAACAATGAGGCTGAATACGAAGCAGCTTTGGCAGGATTACGGTTGGCACAAGTGTGCGGGGCAAAACAAGTACGCCTCGTAAGCGACTCCCAACTTTTAATAAACCAAGCCACGGGGAGTGCGGAGGCTCGGAAAGAACACCTAGTGCAGTACTTAGCGACCTTGAGAATTCTGGCTGCCTCCTTTGACAAAATCACATACGAGCATGTCCCCCGAAGCGAAAACATGATAGCAGACTCTCTGGCGACCGTGTCTTGCTCTACCAGTTATCCTTGGGTAATAGAGCAGGAAAGTCCATCCATCATAAAACGACATGAGCTGGATAACCGACCCGAAATAGCATGCCAGGTCTCTTCAGTGGCAAATTCAGACTGGCGGCGGGATATCATCGCGTTTTTAGCTGAAGGTCGGCTCCCCGACGGTACCGCCTCGGCACGAAAGCTACGCAACAAGGCACGGGGATACGTTCTGTTGGGGGATGTTCTGTACAAGAAGTCCTTTAGCCGACCTCTACTTCGATGTTTAGGCTTCAATGAATCCCAAATAATTTTGTCTGAACTACACGATGGGGAGGGCGCGGCGCACTGCGGATACAAGGCTTTGATTAGAAGAATTTTTCTCGCAGGTTTCTATTGGCCGACCGTAACGACAGATGCAAAACTCATAGTGAAAACTTGTGATACGTGTCAAAGGTTTGGGAACGCGATCAATATTCCCGCAACTCATCTAGAATCCATAACCGAAGGGTTGCCCTTCGACCGATGGGGAATCGACCTCGTCGGACCATTACCCATGGCATCGGGAGGAAGGCAAACAATCGTCGTCGCGGTCGATTATTTCTCAAAATGGATCGAAGCTGAGCCCCTGTCTGCCACAAAAACCAAGGATATTATCAAATTCATCTGGGCGAACATTTGTTGCAGATTTGGAGTGCCGCAGCGGTTAACGATGGACAACGGACCACAGTTTGATAGTGCGGAAATGAAGGCGTTCTGCACCTCGCATAATATCCGACAATGTTTCTCTGCTCCTTTTCACCCACAAGCGAACGGCCAGGTCGAGGTCACAAATCGAACCATTCTGGATGGCCTCAGAAAGAATCTTGAGGGAAAAGCCGGTAAATGGCCCGACTACCTGCAGGAAGTATTGTGGGCTTACCGAACAACCCCCCGCACGAAAACCCAGGAATCACCTTTTGCCTTGGTTTATGGCATGGACGCGGTCACCCCTGCGGAATCCATTTTTCCCTCTTTCAGGGTCAGAACTTATCAGGCAGAGACGAATGATGTC
Source organism: Limnanthes douglasii subsp. nivea (assembly GCA_036936605.1). Classification (NCBI taxonomy): domain Eukaryota; kingdom Viridiplantae; phylum Streptophyta; class Magnoliopsida; order Brassicales; family Limnanthaceae; genus Limnanthes; species Limnanthes douglasii. Next base: position 216,867,477 of record JAUPFV010000004.1, read on the forward strand.
AACCGACGGCTAGAGCTCGATCTTATCGACGAGAAGCGCCAGCGCGCCCAATTAAACTCTTTACACTACCAGACTTTGATGAGAAGCCGGTATGCCACCAAGGTCCGTCGTCGGGAGTTTAAGGTTGGTGATAAGGTTCTGCGACGGGTGTTTCTGCACACCAAGGATAAGAGCCTCGGGAAACTCGCACCAAACTGGGAGGGACCCTATGAAGTAGTCGAGAAAATCAAGAGTGGGACATACCGCCTACAGAACCGGCTCGGACAACTCCTAAGGCTACCGTGGAATATCGAGCATTTGAAGTTATATCTAGAATAGTCTGTAATTTATGATGTATTTCGCATTACTTTTTGTTTTTAGTCCAAGTTTGTAATGATCGGGGGTGCACTCTTTCCTACCTTGGTGGCGCGAGGAGGTTTTAATGAGGCACCGATCACAACCCGACCCGAATTATTGATAATCAAAAAACTTTCTGCCCTTTTAAAAAAAAATCAACTCCTTATGGTTTTGGACAGCTGACGAGCTGGGCATCATCATTTCTATTGAAGTAAATCGATCTCCAGAACCTTAAAAGGGTTTTTCGGTTTCTACCGATCCACATTTTGATTTTTCCGACCTTTTGGAAAAAATTTCGATGATAAGTCGATCTCCAGAACCTTAAAAGGGTTTTTCGGTTTCTACCGATCCACATTTTGATTTTTCCGACCTTTTGGAAAAAATTTCGATGATAAGTCGATCTCCAGAACCTTAAAAGGGTTTTTCGGTTTCTACCGATCCACATTTTGATTTTTCCGACCTTTTGGAAAAAATTTCGATGATAAGTCGATCTCCAGAACCTTAAAAGGGTTTTTCGGTTTCTACCGATCCACATTTTGATTTTCCGACCTTTTGGAAAATAATTCGATGAAAAGTCGATCTCCAGAACCTTAAAAGGGTTCTTCGGTTTCTACCGATCCACATTTTGATTTTTCCGACCTTTTGGGAAAAAATTTCGATGATAAGTCGATCTTCAGAACCTTAAAAGGGTTTTTCGGTTTCTACCGATCCACATTTTGATTTTTCCAACGACCCCCAAAGTAATAAAAGCAAACACAAGTTCAAGTGGTGCAACACAAAATACAGGGGGATAGATGGCCCCCGCAGCTTAACAGAAATCTAAAAAAAAAACAAGAGGGAAGAACTGTCACTGGTCCTCATCTTCGTCCGCATCATCATTGTCCTCCTCATCGTCGGCATCGTCGGACTCCTCCACTACAATTCCCTCGGGACGATCTTTTTCGGGTACGTCCAGCCATAGCGATCCGAGGCAAAGGTCCGGGTACCGATTATGCAGAGACAGGACGTACGCGGCTTTAGCATCCGCGGCTTCTTTGTCCGACCATCGTCTACATCGATCGAGGAAGGCAACGTTCGAGGACTTTAACTTTTGAACCTCCAAGGCCAGAGCAGAGGCGCGGTCTTCCGCGGCTTTCCTCGCCGCCTCCGACGCGCTCACCACACCCTCCGCGGTTTTCTGCGCCGACTCCATCGCCTGTTTTGCTGCTTCCGTAGCTGTCTTGGCTTCGGTAGCCAGTCTTTCAGCCTCAGCGATCCGACCTTCCGCCACCACCAGAGCCTCTTCTGCCGTCTTCGCCTGCGCGGTGAGACTGGAAATCTTTGCCTCCGCTGCGGATAACCTTTTGCCAAGCTCCCTAGCCCGGCGCTCTTTCAAGGCCGCCGGTACCAGCAAGCTGTACAGCGACAACGCCAGTCCATCCGTTCCCCGAAGCGGAAAAGGGTGCGGGCTGCCCATCGTCGTCAGCACCGGGAATTTGGGGCCGCTCGCCGACGAAGCATCGGGATCTGCAGCCTCCGGGGTCTCAGTGACGTCCGGGATAGAGATAACGTCGACTGCGGCGTGATCCCCGCCTTCAACGTGATCCAAGAGGACAGGCCTTGGAGCAACCACCTCTGGACGGACTGTCACCCGATCCTTTTCCACAGCTCGGGCCTTCTTTGGCTTAGACCCCCCCGGCTCTGCACGGGTCTTCCTCTTCTGCACCACCGTCGGATTGTGGCTCGCCTCTGATCGTTCCGCATCCGGCGCCGCCGTCCTGGTCGGGTCACACTCTGCCTCGGTTCTAGCCTCCGGTTCCCCCCCTTCGTCATCTGACTTTGGGCGTTTGCTGGGCGCCTTATTGCGCTTGGGAAGGTACAGTATGTACCCGGGACGACCGGTGCGGGCCATCACTTCGTCTAAGCTGGGAGGCGTCCGCAGCTGTTCGATAGAAAGAGCCTCGGATGAGCACCGCCAAAGGTTGCTCATAAACAAGTTCTTATCCATGAAAGTGCGGTGCATGCCCCGACCCCAATTCCTGCGGGCATAATTTTTTAGCACCTCGAACGTATCTTCCGCGGTTGTCGAATGGTCCTTCTTCACCCCCTGCAGCCAGTCCTTTGACACTGCGCAAAGATCACACAAGGTAAAAAAAAAAAAAAAAAAAAAAAAAATGGGCAGTACCATCATGGACCCAGGTCCGCAGCAGTTGCCTCGGGTTCTCCTTAGTGTATGGACGCCCGTTCTCCCAGCACCCGCTCAAGAATACAAACCGGTGCTTCCACCCCTTGTCCCCCTCTAAAAAGTCATTGACAATTTTCCATTTATTGCCAAGAGAGGAATAGAAGAACGGTGACTTCGGGGATTTCGACAGACCCGACATGGCGATGTACTCCTCCATCGGCATAGCTCGACCGGAGAGGCGGGAAGCCATGATGCAGGACATCAGGGTGTACCACGCATTGGGCGTCAGCTGCGACGGGCAGATTTGAAGGGTGCGGAAGTAGAGCGCAATCTCGGGGTCCAATGGAAAGCGCAGACCCCAGTTGAACAATTCAGTGAACACCACGATCTCTCTGGGTCTGACGTGAACGGGTGTCTCCCCCGGGGTCGGGAATCGAACGGTGACACACTCAGGGATTCCCCAGCGGATCAGCATCTCACTATGATTGGACTCAGGGAAGTAGAGGTACTTCTCTTCGAAGAGAGAAACCACGTCCCTGGTCAGAAGCCAATCGAAGTACTTGGTCGAAATAGCAGCTTCAACCGCCTCGGGCCAGGGATCATCCTGGTTATTAGCCGCGTGGCCAGCTGCGGCAACACAAACTCCCGCGGGAGCAACATCGATTTCCGGCTCTCCAGCTTCGTGGGTCGGAACTGGGTTAGAGCAACGGTCAGCAGCAGCGTCTATTTCAGACGATCGGATCCCAGAAGAAGCATCAGCAGCGGCGTTTGGGTCAGACGGCCGAACCCGGGAAGAAGAAGCATCGGGGGCGCCGCGAGCCATGGCCCTATGAGCCGCCTCCATTTGCTCAGGTGTTAGCTGCATTTTTGGCAGACCTAAAAAAGTGACCGCAGTGTTAATACCGGTCCGAATCCCTCTAATCGAGGGCGTAAGTTGAACCATTTCGGGACTATTACCTCCTTCCGAGTACTTGGGTAGTTCGTCTTCTCCCATAGGCAAAAAGGTGGATTTACGGGCACGTCGGGGTACAAGCGAGTTTGTGGAAAATTGGGTCGGATTTTCCGGACAGACTACCGGGGAATGAGAAGAACTGTTGCTAGAGGAAAGGACGATGGGCTCTGGTGATAGACTAGCTTCGGGAGTCGAAGAAGCGTGAAGATCGGAAGCAAGGAAAACTTCTGCGGGAACCGGGGTGGCGAGAACAGGATCGTGAGGAGGTGGAGCGGGAACAAAAGGTTTGGAGTTGGACCCCCAGATCAGACCAGCACGTCGGTATTCCTCTGCCCTATCACCAATACTAGACCACTGTTCGAAGCTCCACTCAGATCCTTTTTTCTTGGTTGGTTTTTTCTGTGAGCGTCCGGGTTTCATACAACAAGAACCAGAACAAGGACGGGTCGGGCGAGCTCTCTCTCTCTCTAAGAAATGTGCGGACAACGTTTTCTCTCTCTAAAAAGCCTCTGAGAGACACTAAGGGCTTTGGGGTATTTATAGGGAGGTTTGAAAGATCGGGGGATACCAATCGACGGAAACACAGCGGGAAGACGAAGAGTCTCTCTAGGGGTTTAGCCTGACAGGAGAATGGCCTATTAGCTCATGACACGTGTCGACCTGGGTCTGACGGAACCTGATGTAAGCACTCGCCACAACACAGCAAAGAAGTGGGCCATCGCAGCCAGGCTCAGACAAAAGGCCAGGCCCATCAAGAGAAGCTTAGGATTAGAAGCCCACAAAACAAGAAGACGAGGCGCGGGAAGATGTCCGAAGAAGTAACCCCGAGCATCGGGAAGTAGAAGCCAACAGGATCTGAATTCTGAGATGAGGTCGGACGATCGGCGATAGCTTTTTCATAAGTCTCCGCTCCTAAAATTTCCCGAAGACTGGGGGGCTACTGATGAGGGCGGAATTCGCCGATCCAAGCGATAGGGGTAAAAACGCAATAAATAGTAGCCGATGGGATTAATCGGGTATTTAAGGTACTTCAAGGACCGATTTGCAACAATGTAATAGTGAAGGGGCCTCATTAGTATGTAATGAACGGCCCACTAATAGGTTAAATGGGTCCGCCTTATTTTAGTATAAAAGAGAGACCCACTTGCCTAAAAAAGGGTATTGAATATTACTTTCTCAGATTCCACTTTATCTCTCTACACTTTCTCTCTCTAGTCACATCAAATTCAAGATCCCAAATATATTCTTTTGGCAATTATTCACGCATCAGTAGGTAGTTAGGCCATTTACCTGTTGTTTCCTCTAAATTATTTTTAGTCCTTTTAAGATGATTCTATTTAACACCTCTATATGTCCATTGGCTTGGCGATGTAAAGGAGATGAAAAATAATGGTGGGTGCTCTTTATGCACAAAACTTTTCCATATCTCTATTATCAAATTGAGGGCCATTATATGTGGTATACGTCTTGGAATTCCAAATCTACAGTAGATACTTGAAATAATAAATTTAATTATCAATTTGGAATCTGTTTCAAAGATCGATACAACCTCTATCCACTTTGAAAAATAATAAATTTCCAAGATAATAGTTCGACACCCTCCATAAGCCATTGAAGGGGTCCAACCAAATCAAATCCCTATCTATCAAAGGGTACTGCTTTAAATACTGACTCCATAGGAACTGCTGGTGTGTGTATTGCATTTCTATATTTCTGAAAATGATCACATTTTCTAGATAAATCTTTACAGTCTGCCATAATGGATGGCCAATAATACCCTGCTAATAAGACTCTTATAGTCAAAGCCTTATAGCACAAGCGGGCTTACCCTTCTACATCATGTAATTTAAACAAAACTGTTGAGGACTCGTCGGATTTGAGGCACCGTAACAAAGGCTTACTGACAGATCTTTTATAGAGGATCCCTTTCAAAACCAAAAACTCGTGCGCTTTGAACTTTAACCTCTTAGCTAAGTTTTTATCTGCGGGTAGGATTCTTTTGGTAATGACTCTTGAATACCATATCTCCAATCATGACTAACTATGGCTGATACTTTCCTTAGTTTCAACTTCCAAATCAAGTGTTGTTATTATAGAAGGGCATTCTTGTACCAAAATCCAAGGGTATGGTTCTGAATATGCAACAGTGTCCAAAGGGCCAGCCATCAAATTGTCTGACCTTGGTACATCTTCGTATTTGACATATTTATAGCAAGCAAATATATCTTTTAACACTTTTAAATACTTCAGCAGTTGTTCTTTTATAGTTTCATATTGTCTTTGTGGTTGATGTATAACCAATTTTGAATCGCTTAATAATCGGATTCTTTTAGTACCATATATTTTAGCAAACCTTAACCCTGGTGTAGCGGCTTCATATTCTGCTTCATTGTTTGATGCTTTGAAACCAATCATGCTAGATCCACCATATGTTCGAACTACTCATTCTTTTTTAGGTTCATGAATCAAAAATTCTTCATAGGGTATCTCTGAATGGAACTCATCTAAGAAATCTGCTACAACTTGAGATTTGATAGTCGTTCGAGGAGCAAAGTCAATATCGTAATCCTTCAATTCCATAGACCACTTAGTCATCCGGCCCAATATATCCAGTTTTTGTAATACATTTATAAGTGGAAAAGAAGTGTGAAGTGTATGGCTTGAAAATAAGGCATCATTTTCCTATCTGTTATTACCAAGGCTAAATACAATATTTCCAACTTGATTTATACTTTTCTGAGCATCTAACAAATTTTTACTGATTTAGTAAACCTGGCGAGGATAATTGTCAACCTCTCGTACTAATACCTGACTTACAGCATAATCTGACACTTTTAGATACACGTAGAGTCTTTCTCCGATGAGTGGTTTTAAATAAATGTTTAGGTGAAGATACGTGTTTTTTATTTCAAGGAGCGCTCTACCACCATTTGGAGACCAATTAAAGTTTTTGGCATTTCTCAAAAGTTGGAAGAATTATGCGCATTTATCTAATGATCTCGATATAAACCTATCTAATACTGCCAATACTTGAACTTCTTTGGTGGCCCAAGAAGGGTCCGTAATCAATAATTCATCTAATTATGTTGGTTTGGCTTGAATCTCTTTCTCATTGATGATGTATCCCAAATATTTCTCGGATCGTACTCCAAAAGTACACTTTTCGGGATTCAACTTTAAATTAATAGCCTATATATTAGAGAAAGTTTCTTGGAGATCAAGTAAATGATCTTTCTCCCTTAGGATTTTACCATCATGTTATGAATATAAACATCCATATTCCTCCTGATCTAACTAGAAAATGTTTTACAGACCAAGCGCTCTTAAGTTTGCTGGGCACTTTTTAATCCGAAAGACATTACCTTGTAACAATACAACCCCCTATCAGTGATGAACGTAGTATGGTCCAAGTCATTTGGATCCATTTATATCTAATTGTACACAAAACAAAATATCCACAAAAGACAACACTTTATTTCCCAAAGTGGAGTCCACCAACTAATCTATTTCAGGAACTGAGAAATGATCTTTGAGACATTCCCTATGGAGATCTTTGAAATCGATACACATTCGCCATTTTACATTCTTCTTTTTAACGAGCACCGCGTATTCCGTCCCAAATGTGTCCCAGTTTTATCAATCGATCCACTTCTTGAACAATGGCTTCAGATTTTTATTTGGAAAAACCCTTCTTCTTTGGACTACCACGTCTGGATCAGATCGTACGTATAATTTGTGGTGAATGATATCAGTTGGTACAATGGTCAAATCTTCATTACACCATGCAAACACATGCAAATATTTGGATAAGAAAGATAATAATTTTTCTTTCAACTCTGATGATAATCTAGCTCAAATCCTAACATTTTTTCACTCGGCTAAACTATGTACTTTAACTTCTTCTGCTTTGATAACAACACTAGGAGTCTCCTTTGGATAATCTATTTTTCCTAGATCTGCAGAGGAATTCACCAATTTCTGTCTCTTTTCACTGTCAATTTTCCAGGGACTTCAGGGCAAGAACAGTGACCATGGGAGGCCAAGTTCCATTATCGAAGTTAGTCGAGAAACTAGGCTAGAAGGGTCTTCCAAGCGTGACAAGTGTGGAGAAGGAACTGGGGAAAGCAGCGGTCAGAAACACCAGAAAAGAAAGGACGAAGGCTCAGAGGAAAAGCAGACGTCTCTAAAAGTGACTAATGAAGGCGTGGCCGAGCAATCCGATCATGTACGCCTGACAATGGCAGCGTATGTCGTTAAGGAATCTCCCTTTGTTGAAAAAATTCTAGTTGCAAAACTCCTAAGAAAATTCGACTTGTACAATTTGAAAGCTTATGATGGTTCTAGCAATCCCACGCAACACTTGGAACAATTCCAGAATATGATGCTGACTTTCACCCCAGATGACGCAATGTTTTCTCGGCCTCTATCTATGACCCTCAAGGGTAATAAAATTGAATGGTTCATTAGCTTACCTAAAGGCTCTATATGCGATTTTGCAAGTCTGTGGAGTGTGTTTAGGAACAGGTTTGTAGGTAACAAAAAAATAATCCTATACGCTGACTCCATCATAGATCTCTACCAAAAAAGGGGAGAACCTTTAAACGACTATAATAAGAGGTTCGTACACTCTATAAATAAACTCCCAGACTTAGTCGAATACATTGTTGTAGCTTCCTTAAAGAGGGGCTCGACAGGCAGGGCAAGTTGTAGCTATCATGTTCTCATGTGATAAAATATGAGATCTCTTGGCCCGAGTTGATCAATTCACTAAAGTAGATTATGAAACTAAAATTAGCCCCAGATATTAACGTGTCAGACACTAGAAATCTACATACGATAGAAGAATGATCGACGAGGGAACTCGCAGAGAAACCGTAAGGGGTTCTTGATGAGTCTGAATTCAGCATGCTCCCCGGAAGGGCAAATCAGTCTAAACTCTCCGAATACCGGACAGGCACTAAGGACATAAACCGGACAGATCACTTCGAACACTGTGAACTTAAGGTTGTTCGAACTATGACTAAAGTACTAAAAAACCTAAACACTTTCTGACTAAGCTGACTGTCCTCCTGCTTAGAACTCATGGGTCTTTAAACATGACCCGGGTCCATTAAACTTGACCCGAAAGCCCATAAGGGCCCAAAAATCACACTATAAATACCCAACCACCAGCATTAACTATGGGTAATGAAAATTAACTGCTACCAAGCTGCTTAATTATCTCACCACCGTTAAACACCCACACACCACCGTTAAACACCCATATACCAACTTGAAACTCCACTTGAAATTACTAGCCTACCCTCAGGCGATTATTTTCCATACCAAATTGGCGACCATAGTGGGAGGAGAGAGGTGCCTGAATCAAGCATTCAAAACCTGCCAAGAAATTCTGTCTGAATGAATCCGGATAATCCAGAGCTTCCACCAGCTTTGCTCGAAATGGTGGAAGAAAACGATGAATATACTGTCCAAGAGTGTGACAGGTTAAAACTTGAGATAGAAGCTCTGAGGGCTGAAAAGGCCAAGATGGGCGTGAAAGAAAAATCCAAGGCATCGGTTGTTCATCACACCGATAACCCCAGAGAGCATGAGGCTTCCAAAACTCATGTGAGAACTAAAAAGACACATGCTAGTTCTAAAAAGTCTCACCGGTCCAAGCCTGTGGAGAGCTCTGACTCAAGCTCAGAATCTGCGGACAGATCTTCGGACAGTGAGGGAAATGAAAAATCCTTGTCCTCTAGCAGTGATGAGGGTCGAACCAAGAAGAAGCAAAAGCAGATCAAAAAATATTCAAGAAAAAGGGATAGACGTGGAAAGATAAAGAAGCATACTGGTAAAGGATCATCTCATAGCCGGAGGCATGTGGACCGGATGTTGATGGATCCCTTTGCTTTCCACGATGAGCCAGGTATCTTTGCAACTCCCAATGAGGATACCGTGTTCAGTCGTGGAAGGAATTGGAGGCAGTCTCCACTGTCTTCTAAAATCCTGTCCGGAAACCTCCCCAAGAGGTTTGACAGTACAAAGATGGAGAAGTACGATGGCAGTACTGATCCGGACAATCATCTGGAGCAATTCAAGAACTTCATGATGAACTTTGATGATGATGATAAACTACTGTGTAGGGCATTCTCCCAATATTTTACGGGGAGTGCTCTGAAATGGTACAACAGCCTGCCTCAAGGTTGTATTAAAGATTTTGACACGTTTTGGGTGGCCTTTCAAAGGCAGTTTGTGGGGAGTAAGGAGCTGAAGGGCAATGGAGACACAATAATCCATTGTGCCCAGGAGCCAAATGAGTCATTAAAGGAGTATATAAGTCGTTTCGTGAACACAAAGAACGAGTTGGCTGATTGCTTCGAACAGGTGGCAATAGCATCCCTAAGGCAAGGTTTGAACCCAGGCAACCTGGCTGATTCGGTGACCAGAAAGAAAGCCATGACCTGGGGAGGGTTGCTAAATCAAGTTGGCAAGCAAATAAACGTTGATGAAACAAAGAAGACCAGGGTACACAGACAGGTGAGATCCACCCCGGTGGCACCAACTCCAAATCAAAACCAGTCCGGGAAAAAAGCAAGAGAAACCTGACAGGGGCATGGTAGGGCAAAAGCTCAGTCTCAGCCAGCTGCTCCTGCTCAAAGTCAACAATCTAGAAACAAAAGAGGGCCATGGGTCCAACCGGAGTGATTCGTAGAACTCAAAGAAAGCGTGGCCACCATTTTCGATAAAACAAAAGATAAGGTACACTACCGGAGACCAGCAACCTTGCAGTCTCCCAGAGAGCATCGTAACAACTCCTTTTGCCAATACCACAATGATATTGGCCATACTACTGATGATTGCATAGCGTTGAAACAAGAGGTGCAAAATTTGATTGAAAGGGGAAAGTTGGGTGCATACGTTAAAAGAAGAGGAGGCAACAGGCCTGACAACACTCACCGGGTTGGTCCAAGTAATGCTGCCCCGGAGGGGGCCATGGTAATAGTGGAAAGGTTTGATGTGGAATCTGAGTACTTGGATCCTGATCCAACGCGAAACAGGGTGGGTGCTATAGAGGAGTGTGCTAGGTCTGTCCCCGGGCTCATTAAATTCTTCGAGTCACTTACAATATTCGGAGGGGACACGATGACTGCTCCTACTTCTTCTTCAAGAAAGAGGCATGTTCATAATTTGGCTTCCCAGCTAGAAGGAGGCATGACATCTTATCAATCATCAAACTCATTCCCATTCATAGTCTTTGATGAGGATGATTTGAGAGATATTGCTGGCCCTCATGAGGATGCTGTTGTCATAGGAGCATCTATAGGGGGCAATGAGATAAGGCGAATTCTGGTAGATACTGGAAGCTCTGCCAATATCCTTTTCCTAACCACTTACAAGAAAATGAAAAATCCAACTGTAATTCAGAAGTCAGACAGATCAATCGTGGGTTTCACGGGCAGCTCAGCCGATGTGATCGGGGAGTTTGAAGAAGAAGTGTTATTGGGCAGGGCCCTTTCAAGAAAATGGTTAGAATACTCTTTATCGTGGTGGATTGTCCCACTTGCTATAATGTTATTCTAGGGAGATCTTATCTCTCTAGGATGCATGCAGTGGCTTCAACAGTCCATCAGTGTTTAAAGTATGCTGTTCAGGGACAGGTTGGGGTTGTCCGGAGCAGCCAAAAGGTTGCAAGAGAATGCTATGCCACTGCCTTGGCTCCACGAACGCTGGGGGCAGTCCGAATAAATGATCAATAGCAGTTTGAGGGCCTTTCTGGGGTGAGGGTGAGATTGATGACCCCAGGGAGACCCCCGGAGTGTTGATCCCAATTGAAGAGGTTGAAACACACTGTTTGGAAGAAGGTAAAATTGTCAAGATAGGGTCCAAGATGCCACCAATGTTGAAACGAGAGATGTTGAAATTTTTGAAAGACCATCAGCACGTTTTTGCTTGGTGCAATGCTGATGTTACTGGAGTTCCATCAGAGGTGATATCTCATCACCTAGCTGTCCGGGGGATGTGGCACCAGTGGTTCAAAAAAGAAGAGCTTTTTCAAAAGAAAAGGCTGATGTCATAGTACAAGAGGTTGACAGACTCACAAAGATGGGGCATATTAAAGAATCTCAATACCCTTTGTGGACTGCCAATCCTGTCCTAGTAAAGAAGAAAAATGGCAAATGGCGCATGTGCATCGACTTCACAGATCTTAATAGAGCTTGCCCGAAGGATTTGTATCCGGTTCCCCGGATAGATCAGTTGGTAGACTCTACTTCTGGGAACAAACTGCTCTCCTTCATGGATGCCTTCTCCGGGTACAATCAGATCCAAGTAGATCCAAAAGATCAAGAGCATACCACGTTTGTCACTGATAGGGGTCTACATTGCTACAAGGTGATGCCTTTTGGCTTGAAAAATGCTGGGGCTACTTATCAAAGGTTAGTCAACAAGGCGGTTGCTGATCAAATTGGAAGAAATATGGAGGTTTACATTGACGATATGATGGTAAAAAGCGTGGATGAGCAGTTGCACTTGTCCGATCTCCAAGAAACTTTTGCCAACCTGGCAAAGGTGAATTTAAAACTAAACCCTGAAAAGTGTGTATTCGGAGTGCAGTCCGGGAAGTTCTTAGGGTATATCATAAGTGAGCATGGAATACAGCCCGACCCGGACCAACTCAATGCCTTATTCCAGATGGAACCTCCCCAAAACATTAAAGAAGTGCAGCGATTAACGGGGAGATTGGCTGCCTTAAACAGATTTATCTCGAGGTCTTCGGACAGGTGTGCTCCTTTCTTTCAAACTTTGAAGGGTGCGAAGGGGTTCGAGTGGACCCCGCAGTGTGATGAGGCATTCAGTGAAATCAAGAAGCATCTTTCTTCTCCCAAAACATTGTTCAAACTAGTCGATGGGAAGACTCTTATTGTGTATCTGGCCGTTTCAAGTTGTGTCATCAGTGCTGTGTTGGTAAGGGAGGTTGATGGTTGTCCATACCCAGTGTACTACATCAGCAAAAGCTTGATTGATGCTGAGAGGCGTTACTTGAAACTTGAAAAATTGGCATTAGCTCTGGTGATAGCTGCAAGAAAAATGAGGCCTTACTTTCAGGCTCATCCTATCATCGTCCGGACATCTTTCCCTTTAAAGAATTTCCTTCAAAAGGCAGACATTTCAAGCAGAATGACAAAGTGGTCAGTAGAGTTGGGGGACTTCGATATAGACTTCGCTCCTCGAACAGCAGTAAAAGCCCAAGCTGTAGCTGATTTTCTGGTTGAATTTCACTCCGATAGGGATTCAGAGCAACCTACTAATTCAAAAGACAAGAAAGTGTGGATTGTCCGAACAGACGGAGGGTCTAGCACCATGGGATGTGGGGCAGGAATATGTCTCACTTCCCCATACGGGGACAGCATGTATCAAGCTATTTGTTTTGCTTTCAGGGCGTCTAATAACGAGTCTGAATATGAAGCAGCTATAGCTGGGTTAAAGTTGGCCTACATCTGTGGGGCTAAAAGGGTCAAGCTTTTGAGTGACTCCCAGTTGCTTGTCCACCATGCCATAGGCCAATCTGAGGCTAGAAAGGAGCAGTTGGTAAAATATTTACTCCTCCTTAAAAATGAAGCGCTAAATTTTAAAGTTTTTGTCTATGAGCACATTCCCCGGGCAGAAAATGAATTAGCAGACTCTTTGGCAACAATAGCGTATACGGAGTCCTACCCATGGATCCATGTGCTTGAAAGCCCTTCTATTCAACTTGGTGAGGGTGGAAAAGAGGAAGTTTTTGAAATACAAGTGAATCAGCCTCAAGACTGGAGGTCTCCTCTCATACAATATCTGTCCGATGGTATTATACCTTCAAATAAGTCGCAAGCCAGAACGTTGAAACACAAGGCTCGTGGTTTCATTATGTTGAGAGAAGTGTTGTACAAAAAATCCTATAGTAAACCCCTCCTACGTTGTTTAGGGGATCATGAGTCACAAATGGTCCTCTCCGAATTGCATGATGGTGAGGGATCAGCCCATTGTGGATTCAGAGCTTTGACAAGAAGAGTGTTACTCTCCGGATACTATTGGCCATCAATCATGAAAGATGCTAAGGAGCTGGTAAGAAGGTGTGACCCATGCCAGAGGTACAGCAATGAAATTCATGTACCAGCCATTTCTTTGGAGTCAATTTCTGAGCCCATCCCTTTTGCTCGATGGGGATTGGACTTGGTTGGGCCTCTCCCTGTGGCTTCCGGAGGGCGTAAAACTATAATTGTGGCCATTGACTACTTCTCAAAATGGATAGAAGAAGCTCCCCTGGCAGGGACGACATCAAAAGCTGTTATAAAATTCATTCGGTCCAACATATGTTGCAGATTTGGTGTCCCACAGAGGATAACAACAGACAATGGGCCACAGTTTGACAATAGAGAAATGGAAAGTTTATGTGCCTCAAGAGGTATACAACACTGCTTTTCTTCACCTTTCCACCCACAAGCCAATGGGCAGGTTGAAGTGGCTAATAGAACTATACTGTCCGGTTTAAGGAAGAATTTGGAAGGGGCTGCTGGGAAGTGGCCTAGCTATCTACAAGAAGTCTTGTGGGCCTACCGGACAACACCTGGGGCTGCAACACAAGAGTCTCCCTTTGCCTTGGTCTATGGAATGGATACAGTAGCTCCTATAGAGAAAACACTCCCTTCCTTTCTTATTCATAACTTCTCCGGACACGCTAATGAAATGGCGATTAGAAATCAACTTGATTTGATAGAAGAAAGACGGGTTAAAGCTCATCTTAGAGTGACACACTATCAGGGCTTGATGAGAAGCAGGTTTACTTCTAAGGTTAAAAGAAGAGACTTCCAACCAGGGGACAAAGTATTAAGGAAGGTCTTCTTGCATACTAAGGAAAAGCTCTTCGGGAAGCTGGCCCCAACTTGGGAAGGTCCCTATACTGTAGTTGAAAGAATCAAGCCTGGGACTTATTGGTTGGAAGACAAAGATGGCAGGGTTTTAACTCACCCTTGGAATATTGAGCACCTTCGAATGTATTTGGAATAAAACTTGTGTAAATATTTACTTGTTTAAACATCCATGGAAATATTTGGGGGCATACCTTCCCCTCTTCGGTGGCACGGAGAGCTTTCAATGAAATTTGGTGCCTTCTTCAAAATTCTCTAAGTGTTTTCAAAATTTTATCTCTTATCATGCTACCCGGACTGAAAGATCTAGGGGCTATTTAAATTCTAGCCGAAGAGTCTTAGTACTCTCACAATGCAATAAAGCTACTTAAAACTCCAGCTGTTTAAACAAAAGCACATAATGAAAGAAGAAGATGGTTGAGCAAAATAGAAACATTCATTTAACAAACTTAAAATTGCATTGGCCTTCCAAGGACTTTTGAACAAGTTAGGATACAGCACAAAAAATTTGTCCGAATAATACGGACACCATCACAAAAAGAGTGCCTTGGCCTTCCAAGGACTTTAGTTTAAATGAAAGATAAACAAAGTAAACCATAAATTAAGGTTGAGCCTTTGAAGATGGCTCACCTTCATCTGTCTTCTTGCCCTTGATGTCACTCTTCTCTTCGACTATCTTCTTACCCTTGGGGTCAATCTCCTCTTCACCTGGGCTCTCTCCGGTTTCCTCTTTATTATCAGATGAGGACTCACCGGAATATCCCTCATCAATCATAGTATAATATGGAAGGTCATCATCATCCACATAGCGCCATAAGTCCCCCAGTCTCCTCTTCGGGAATTTTTCGTGAAACAGGAGAACCATATCAGACTTCACCCTTTGAATCATTAGCTCCTCGCTTTGTATCATCTCCCTGGCATAGGCATTGATCTTGGCCTTGATTGTGGCCTCTTGATCCCTTACCAAAACAGCCTTCTCTTCAACAGCCTGAGTCACTGCATTTTCTAAAGCAATCTTGTCAGTGGTCAGGTTGGTGATGAGCTTTTCCTTTGCTGCAGTCTCTCCCCTTGAGGTTGTCAGGTCCTTCTCCATACCGGACAACTTATCCTGAAGATCTTTTATGGTCTGCTCTAGGGTGGAAACTTTAGTGTTGCTCTCATCATGACTCCTCTTCAGCTCCTCGTGCGCTTCCTTAAGTAAATCAGCATTGGTAGTGGCAGTGCGGAGGTCTTCGGACAGCTTTTCCTTATCAGATTTGAGGTCTTTGATAGTGTCCGCTTGACTCCGGACTTGCCTCTCCAATGTGAGAACCGGCTGCACATTACTGAGCAAAGAGTGGGCAATAGTGTCCTTCTCACTAGAAACCATGAAAGTCTTACCATTAAAGTTGACCGTATTAGAGCTGCTCGGAGGGACGTAGGGCCCTGCAAACTCGTCTCTAGGCAGGCCAAGGAAATATTCACCAAGTCCACCCAGACCGGTGATGTCCACCTCATCCAAATTAAACTCTCCCCCCTCAACCTCATCAGTATGGAATTCCCTTGGAATCTCTTCTTGAAAGTCCCTTGGGATTTCTTCGGCCAGTGTTGGGTCAGTAGGGAAAGAGGGATCCGGATCCCGGAGAGCAAGCTCATCTCCTTGGGAAGTCTTTTTCTTCTTGGCTTCCCTATCAGCACCTTCACTTGCTTGCTTGCGAGTCCTCTTGGATGCCCTTGGAGGTTTTGGGAGGTTCACTTCCTGCTTTTCGCTCTCCTGCTCCACCACTTGTAAAAGGGCTGCATCAATTTGAACTTGTGTTGGTCCCTCTGGATCTGTTGGGGCCTCTTTTTCAGTATCACCTGCCACCTTCTTGCCTTTTCTTCTGCCCTTCATTTTACTTGGGGCTTTGCCCCGGACAGGCAGGTAGAGTGTCCCATCCAGCTCGTGGGATCTTCTCAACACAATATTTTCATCAGGCTGGGTGGTGAGCTCCTCCCAAGTTAGGTCTCTCCGACCTGTGGTGTTCCACAGGTGGGACCTTGCTAAGTTTCCAGGGGTGAAGGCCTTGTGGAATTGGTTCTCCCAGTTCTCTGCAGCCCATGCGTTGATTTTGCCACAGGTAGTCTGTCCGGCCTTCAGGTAGTCCCCGAACTCCTTTGGCAGCTCTGTTAAAACAAAAGAGAAATTGGTTAGAACAAAAAAGAAAAGAGAGATTCGAACAGAAACTTAAAGTAAAAACTTACGGTCACTCCTCCATCTACTCCTGAGGAGGCTTGGATTCTCTCCGACCTTGATTTTCTTGCCATTTTCCCATGAGCCACTGACAAACAAGAATTGGCTCCTCCATTTGCTCTCCGACTCCAGGAGATCATCAACAGCTTTGAGATCGTTCCCCATGTTGAAATGGTAGAAGGGGAACTGATGATGCTTGCATAGATTGGCCACTGCAGCAAACTCTTCCATAGGAAGAGGGATCCCTGATAACCTGGATGCCATAATACATGACATTAAGGTGAACCAACCATTGGGGCTTAGCTGTGTTGGGCAGAGCTTGACCAGATGGAAGTAGCGTACGATCTTCGGGTCTAGTGGGAACCTGAGCCCCCAGTTAAATAGCTCCGTAAAGAAGACTTTCTCATTCCGTTTACAGTCTATTGGGGTCTCCGGATACATGGGAATCCTTATCTTCACGTTTTCAGGGATCCCCCATTTGGTGCGCATTCTGCCCAGATCAGAGGTATGGATGAATGCATACTTGGTCTTCTGCAAGGCCAAGAGATACTTGAACTCAACTTTGTGGAAGCATGGCCCCACTCTCCCTTCAAGGCTCTCCGACAGGTCCGGATACCTCAGATATAAGTTTTCCTTGCCCTTCTTGGCAACAACAATAGCGGTATCAGCCTGTCCGGAAGACTCGGACTCAAATCGGACCTCCTCAGTAGAGTCCTCCATTCTCTCCTCCATAATTGTTGGGGGAGCTTCTGTAGAAGTAGTCCGGGGAGGATTGAAGCTTGACATAGCTGGCCCTCCGGACTGTTGACTGCCCGTATTCATTTAACTTCTCGCCTCAAGTTGAGTTTTTGAGGCAGAAGGTTCTTTGGGGGGTACTGGGCTGTTGGCCTCCGGACCGGACAGCCTCTCTCGGGGAGCTCTAATGGTTGCCCCAGACCCAGATTCACTGTTTTTTGCCCCCGATTTTGAGGGGGTGTTTTTAGAGGTTAGCCCCTTGACTAACCGGCTTGGCCTTTTGATGACTAACTTCTCCGGGGAATGGTCAGAGTCAGACCCCATGGCAATAAAAGATGATTTTTTCCTGACGCTTGTGACGGTGACTCCCGGTTCAACAGCAGGGATTGACTCCTGAACTGAGGAGCCAGATACTATGGGAGAAAGGGTGGATTGAAATAGCTTTTTAGGCTTGGTACCTTTGGAAGAGGATGAGCCTCTATCAGATTCTGCAACAGAGGAGGCTGGTTTCTCAACAGGCGACGATGGTAGCCCTGCTGCTAGTCGTTTCTCCTTCTCGACCCTTTGTGCTTTCTCCAACTCCGAAAGGTTGAGCCAGCCGCCTTTGAGCAATGCTGTTCTTGCTGTAAACATAAAACAACCAAAGAAGTTTTTGTTCTAGAGAGATAAAGCTCTGGGTGAAATTGCAGAGTAAAATTTGAGAAAGATAGTGAAACAGTGAAAAATGAATGAGAATTTATAGTAAATGTGAAAAGAGGAGTTGATTCCTAGGAGAATCCGAAAAGTTGGGTAATGATTAAAAGACGGCGCTGATGTCATTATTGGCAATTAAAGAGGTTACTTGTAAAAGAAGATGGTGCGAAATTCAAGGTGAAAAAACGGCTGGAATGGCCAATCAGAATGCGACACGTGTCCCACTAACTCTGACAAAAACCGTTTGGAATTCGTAAAGTTCGATCTGTCCGGATATACCCGCAGCTCTCTCCAAATTAAGAACCACTTCGTACAATCGGACTGTTTTTCAGTTCTTTGACAAGGACACTTGCTCAAACACCTAAAAAAGGGGCTCCTGATAAGTCCGAATTCAGCATGCTCCCCGGAAGGGCAAATCAGTCTAAACTCTCCGAATACCGGACAGGCACTAAGGACATAAACCGGATAGATCACTTCGAACACTGTGAACTTAAGGCTGTTCGAACTATGACTAAAGTACTAAAAAACCTAAACACTTTCTGACTAAGCTGACTGTCCTCCTGCTTAGAACTCATGGGTCTTTAAACATGACCCGGGTCCATTAAACTTGACCTGAAAGCTCATAAGGGCCCAAAAATCACACTATAAATACCCAACCACCAGCATTAACTATGGGTAATGAAAATTAACTGCTACCAAGCTGCTTAATTATCTCACCACCGTTAAACACCCACACACCACCGTTAAACACCCATATACCACCTTGAAACTCCACTTGAAATTACTAGCCTACCCTCAGGCGATTATTTTCCATACCAGTTCTGATGGTGCCCATAAAGAGTACGTAAGGATTACAAGCAACCAGCGCCATATTGAGTACGAAAATCTTGCTCGGAAATTCACCTCACTTACGGAGACTATTTCCGCCATCTACGACCGTACTAGAGATAGGGTACGATACCAATACCCACGAGTCATGTCGGCCCCAAGCTATAAAAGATCCACCATGCACTTCTGCACATTCCATAATGACCATGGCCATGCAACAAGCGACTGTTGGAAACTAAAAGAGGAAATCCAAAGGTTAGTAGACAATATGGTATTGATCCAGTTTGTGGGGTAATAAGAGCGTGACTTACAGAATGACAAAGAGGACGAACCCTATAAATCCCAACAAGGGCGCCCTCAAGATGGCAAAAATGAGGGCTCACGAAAGCAACAGTGGATGTTCGCTATATCTGGAGGAGGGACCTAGTCAGAGGTCGATCAACAAGCTCATAAACGGATAAGAGAGGACTAACAAGTACTCCCCGTGGGTAGCTATTCTTACAATGATTATAGAGAACCAGTAGCTGACTTGACATTTAATGGTGATGATTTAAGAGGAATCGCCACCCCACATGAAGACACGTTGACAGTAACCCTAGACATTGGAGGGGTAATGGTTACTAGAGTATTCGTGGATAGGGGCAGCTCCGTCAACATTATCTTCAAAGCAGATTACGACCGAATGTTGGGAGTTCATCCTTATAATCCAATAAAACGCACTTTGACCGGGTATGAAGGAAAAACATCTCAACATGTTGGCGAAATTGAACTCATGGTCACAGTCGGGAATGGGTCTACAAAAAAGGAACTTAAAACCTTATTTATGATCTCAGACGTTCTAAGCTCTTACCATGCCATCATCGGGTGGTCGTGGTTACACAGAACAGAAGCGACTCCTTGTCGTTCCGCCAATGCATCAAGTTCCCCATTGGTAATTCTGTAGGGATTATCTGAGGCAGAAAGCGTACCGCCTGAACATGTTACTCAGTGATAGTAGATCTAAGCAAACATCCGGTGTGGATTGCAAACCCTGTCTTAGTAAAGAAGTAAGGAGGACAGTGGCGCATGTACGTCGATTTTACCGATTTAAACCAAGCTTGCCCCAAAAATGCTTTTCCCCTCCCTCGAAATCGATCAGTTAGTTGACTCCGCTTCAAGCTGTGAATACATGTCATTTATGGACGCATACTCCAGCTATAATCAAATACGTATGCATCGGAACGATGAGGAGCATACAACATTTCAGACGGAAATAGACCTATACTGTTGTACGGTCATACCTTTCGGATTAAAAAATGTTGGCTCGACCTACCAGCGCCTCATATGTTAGATTTTTAAAGAACAACTAGGACATGGCATCGAAGCTTACATTGACGACATAATTGTCAAAACTGACACCCCCGGAACAACATTTTGAAATGTTGAGTAACATTTTGCCACCTTACGTAAGTATAATGTGAAGTTAAACCCCTTGAAATACTCTTTTGGTGTTTGAACAAGGAAAGTTTTATCCTATATGGTCAGCAAAAAAGGATTGAGGCCGACCCCGCGCGGTTGCATGCATTTATACAAATTGAGCCGCCCAAAAACGTTAAGGAAGTTCAATGCCTTAACGAGCGGCTGGCAGCTTTGTCATGCTTTATTTCAAGAGCTTCCGACCGTAGTCACCCTTTATTTGAAATCCTAAGGGGACCAAATAAATTCGACTAGAATGCAAAATTCGATGTGACATTCATCCCCTTAAAAACATACCTCACCTCGCCTAATATTTTGTCGGCTGCAACACCAGCAAAGCAACTGTATCTTTATTTATCGATCTCTAATTTCACCGTCAGCGTGGTCCTCGTCGGGGAAGAAGAGGGTATCCAACGCCTCATTTATTACACAAGCAAAACCTTAGCTGACGCCGAGATACGATATTTGAACCTAAAGAAATTTGTTTTGGGATCGGTACTGGCAGCACGCAAAATACGACATTATTTTCAATGACATGCCATCATCGTTGGTACATCATTTACTCTACGCAACCTATTGAAAAAGTCAGACGTTTCGGGATGCCTCACTAGGTGGTGGGTTGAACTCAACGAATATGACATCAAATTTGAAGCTTGCACGGCTATCAAGGGGCAAGCCTTAGCCAACTTCCTGGCTGAGTTTTCAGCACCTCGGTCGCCGGAGGGAGACCCCAACACCGAAGCGAACGAACTAATATGGGTATTGGAGGCTGATGGGGTATCGAGAAGCTCTAGGGAGGAGCGGGCATTGCCCTCAAGACTCCAACATGAGAACATATCAAACCAGCAACCCACTTCGACTTTCCAGTGACCAACAACGAAGCAGAGTATGAAGCAGTCATATGAGCCATGCGATTAGCTCCCATATATGAAGCCAACACTCTCAAAGAAATATCGGATTCACAGTTGGTTATAACTCAGGCTAAGGGAGATATGACACAAAACAGGAAGGAACTAAAACATATCTTACAATCGTAAGAGAGTGTGAAGCTCAATTTCATATTGTTCATCACGAGCAAGTATCATGCCAAGCAAATTCTACAGCACGTCCTTTAATGATTATTTAAGAACACCCTAAATCCCTCGCCAGAGCATTGCACGTTCGCGCCACCAAGTATTGCCCTCTGGGTAGAGTTTTATATCAAAAGAACGTGATGTGGTCGTTATTGCGTTGTTTAAACAACGAAGAAGCCACCGCGATTCTCCAGAATCTACATTCTGTAGCGGTCGGAGCTCACTGTGACCACAAAAGTCTCATTCGCAGATTTTTACTTGTTGCGTATTATTGGCCAGAGTTGGCCGCGGACGCCAAGAAAATGCCAACACCAGACATTTATTAGGTGAAGCCATGGCAGCCAGCCCATACCCAGCATGTTCGACAAATGGGGTATCGATCTCGTAGGACCTCTTCCGATAGAAACAGGGAAAAGGCAATACCTATTGGTCGCAGTAGACTACTTCACAAAATGGGTTGAAGCCAAAGCACTATTCAGAACAAGGGCTCAGGATATATGCGACTTAATCCACCACTAAATCTTAACGCGCTTTGGAATTCCCCAAATACTGGTGACAAACAATGGACCACAGCTCTAAAATTCAGTGCTCTCCACGTTTTGCAAACGTTTTGGTATTACCCAACACTTCTCCATCCCATATTACCCACAAGCCAATGAGCAGGTAGAGGTCTCCAGCCGTACGATCTTTGATGGCATCAAAAAGAAACTGGATGGAGGAAAAGGTAAGTGGCCAGATAAACTAGTCGAGGTTCTATGAGCTTACCAAACCACTCCCCACGCCGCTACATGCGAAACACCATTCTCCCACGTGTACGGATCAGAGGCCGTGGTGTGTGCCGAAGTTATTATCTTCAGTCATCGAATTGAAAATTATTCGGAGGAATGCAATGAGTTTATCCGAGCAGTTGACGTCGACCTAATTAAAAAAAGACAAGATAAAGCACATGTATGAGCGGAACATTATAAAAGCTTAAAGCAAGGGTGCTTCAATTCAAAACTTCGACCGCAAAAGCTGCCGGTTGGCAACCTCGTTATGAAAAAACGTTTTTTAGAGAGCTGGAGATCAGAATTCACGAAAATTATGACCTACATCGGATGGGCCCTATGCAATCATCTACAAGGGGCACCAAGGAGCATTTCGCTTCGCTGACCATGATGGAATTACTTTAAAACATCCTTGGAATATAAGCCACCTTAATTCATATTACCCCGCTATGTAATGATTTATGCCATATTTTTCTCATCTGATAGCGCAGAAGTGTTTTTTAATAAGGCATCTCCTATTTTTCTACACTTAATGAAATTTTATTGTTTTCGTCATTCTAATATGTGTGTTATACTTGTTCTTTGCGACTTTGTGATATGGTCACCGACCACATCTATGGGATATGCAATCGGAGCCATACGGTGCCATTATTAGACATGATCTAAAAAACTATGATAAATGGGCTAATTCGTCACGCCTTCTTTGGTTATATCACGGGCCATACTGTGCCTAATACCACACTACGGTATTATTTACGCGAAACACTCCAAACCCACTGGGTAACGCAATTTGCCAAACCGATCGCTCCGCAAATCAAACTAAGACTAAGAAAACTCAGTTTAGTCACACAATGAGCCCCACTGTGCTCGATCTTGCAAAAAAAGTTTGAAATCAACAGTCATAAGTATAACTCACATATTTCCAAAACACCACATCCCGTGAAGTTATCAATGATAGTGCAACTTCACATATATAAACAAGAAAAAATAAAAACAAAAAAGTCTGATCATATTTATTACAGAATAACAAATCAATTAAGGATTTGGTCGCTCCTCTGAGACCTTCGTGGTGGACGCATCGGCCACATCGGCTTTAACATTTTTTCCTTCTCTAGTGGCCAATAGCTTCTGATGCGGCCCCATATTAAACTGAGGTTTCATTTTTATCTGTGTGGATCATGCTCATTGTTATTGGCATCACTTGGCGCTCCCTCTCATCCAAGTTGGTTGAAGCCAGCTTTTTTATTGTTGCTCGTTCATTCTCCCTCTCTTTTTGCGCATTGACCAACTTGACCTTCACCACTGCCATCTCCTGCATTAAGCTTGTTATCTTCTCCGCTTGTTCCTCCACCTTACTAGCCTGACTCACGTTCTGATCCAACAATTTTGAATTCTGAGCTATCAATGTATCGTTCTTTTTCATCAAGTCATTATTTTGAGTAGATCGCAATGTTGTGCTGCTCACAAATTCTAGGTTACGCTTCACCCCCACGTCCCGTTCGTCACGAGCGGTGAGCAGCTACTTATGACACTCTTCATTCTCTTTCATGGCCTTATCCGCCCGTTTCTTCGCAGTACCAGAAGCATACTTATATCAAGGAAGCTCAGACATTAGACCTCGAACAGAGCCAAAAAAAAGGCTCAGGCTTCCACTTCTCCATCAACAAATAGTCAACTGAAGACATCTGACGACACGCCAGCGCATGCGAGTTATATTGAATCTGATCCACCAAATACAAACCTTCGAGCACATTACAAAGGGAACACACATTCAAAAGTATAAAATGAAAACCAAATAAAATGCAGACAGAAATATACCTCTATCGCCAACTCAAGCCGCCCTTGTAATATTTCACTCATCGGTATCGTATCATAAAATGATAATTCTGCACCATGACGAAGCTGATCGATCATCATGTGGGAAGCCATCAGCATTACCAGCTTCAGCGACGGGATACCCTCTGGCTCTTGGACTTCCTCCCCCGTTATATTATCTTGACCTTGCGAGGGTAGACCCTTTGGGCACCACTAAATTCACAAGGGTCGAGCCCGACCCCAAACCATGAACAAAAATTTTCATTCGTTGCGCAACCACAGAGAGTATACCTTTCTTTTATCATTTACCCCAACATCTGCAGCAGGTCCTTTCGGACTCAAAACCTTCTCACCCTCATCTTTTACCATAACTTCAGGCTCGCTACTCACTGGTTTAGTTACCACCGTGGTCTGTGGCTCATTATTCTCACCATCGTCCAGCTTGCCATCAATCTCATCTTCATCTACCAGCACCATCTTCCGTTGAAATAAATGTACAACATTAACCACGAATTTGTTCTTCTTTGTCAGTGGACAATCATCCATATCTTCTTCCTCTTTGCGCGGCCGAGCAGTGCCCACTCCACCCTTTTTCTGCTCTGCCACATCCGGCGATGCCTCCTTGGAACCGTGACCGTCCACCTCTTCCCCTTAGGCAGCATCGTCTAGCGTAAAAGATGATCCGCTTGTCTCCCGAGCTCTTCGCCCTTGTGATATAGCCAGCCCCAAACCATTCAAGTTCTCCCTCTCATATATATTCTCCGTAAGGGCACACAGCCTCTCCAGTGTCGCCACCTCTCCACATCTGCTCATGATGGCCGTTACGTTTTTTGAAATTTGCAACTCTAAAATCCTCCACAACCCGACCTTCAAATAGTTCACTGCGCAAAAAACTTGTGTTGGCTCCACTCATTCAGCATTGTTAGCAGCCGCGACCAGCTTCGACAAAAGATTTATCGAGCGTTTGGGTCGACCCTCCTTGCCCAACTTTTGATACTTCCCTCCATCTGTCAATAAATAGCTAGTTGAGTAAAACTTACATTTATTTTTAAAGCTAAAACTTATACAACTACAAACCCCTCTTACATTTCGCCCCCTACCGCCTTTCTA
Source organism: Limnanthes douglasii subsp. nivea (assembly GCA_036936605.1). NCBI lineage: Eukaryota > Viridiplantae > Streptophyta > Magnoliopsida > Brassicales > Limnanthaceae > Limnanthes > Limnanthes douglasii. The sequence goes on from JAUPFV010000004.1 coordinate 216,892,506, forward strand.
ATTGCAAGTTCATCTTAGTATTTTCATGTTCCCAATTTCCAGCAACATAAATGAATCTATGTTTTTAGTTCTTGTTTGATACAGACAGATCTACAATATGCTTTGCCCCAGTCAATTGCAGATAAAAGAATGGACATCGTGCTAGCTTCGATACTTCTACTACTTCTAACAGATCGGCTAGACAAATAGGTATCCTAAAAACTTGAGAGCTCAGTATTATGCTCAATAACATTATATACCTATTTTCCTAGTCAACTGCGTCGGACATATCCCAATGAAACTGAAAAATCCTTAATCAAAGGGGGTAAGGGAAGGCACATGCCCGAACCAGAGATCGTTGTGTATAGGCATGTCTCTCCCTCTTCTGTAGTATAAGGTTTATCTCCCGCGACGGGTGCCCTAATTGTCACATCACCAGGTACAACATATCTATCCCTAAACTCTTGCACAGAGTCCTCGTTCAAATAACCATACTTGGGAGTAATTTTAAAAAAATACTCCACTAAAAATGGGTAATCTCATACTCTGACTCTACAAATTCCACCGCCTTCTTCCTCCCACCTTTCTTGGGCGTCATGATTCAACCGACTGCAATTACCCAACAGTGGTTATCATAATTTGGGATTATCCTACTCTATAAGGGCTCAATCTCAATCACGAGGCATCCCTCTTACAACAAAATATCAAACGACCAGTCTCCTACACTATTAAGGGACATAACAACCAACAACTACAGTCCTACATTATCCTAGTAAACCTAAGGCACAAAGCAAAGTATTCGAAGAGGAAAAGCATACTTGCAGAGCAAGTCCCCCTTTTCCTCCTTGCTAACAAGGAATATGCACCTGTAACTCCTATAATATATTAACTTTGGCGTCCAAGAAAAATGCTTCATTTTTCTTCCTCTTCAGAATAGAAATGTGATACCAAAGGTTTTCTCTCAAGCAAACTACAAAATAAAATGTTAAGAAGAAACTTCTCATACTTTCTTTTCTGCTTAAAATATATCTGGACTCCTAAACTCAACCGCCACGAGACTTCAATCATTCTTAGGGAGACTAAACGATTAAATCATTTTATCAAATCTACTTGTCAGAAAAAAAAATCTACTCCCACACGCCACCAAACAGGTGCCATCACATCACAAATGTTAACACGTCATTATAGCATTTTCTACACATCTACCAACACAATTTAATATTTTATTACATCTAGTAATTGCTACACAATTACTTCATGGACTAGGAGAGTCCTCATGAGGTAGTATATACCCAACCATAGATGTGAAGAAAATATCATAAGTAGACTTACCGAGCGAGAGCAAACCGAGAACTCCTTCAATTCTGAACAATATAAAAAGGGATTTATAGCAATGTAATAGGGCATCTTTGTTTTCTTCCAAATCAATAATATTTTTACCACTTTGGTATATTTCGTTTACAATCCTTACTCTTATTATTCTTACATTTACTGAGAGACACGTACAGAAACTCGCATCCTCCAGACACCAAAAGTTTCAGTTTCTAGCTCAATCACCAACACAAAAACGTTTTTTTGCAGCAACTCTAACGTGTTCTACTATTCAATGTTATATATCATCTTTGAAGTTCTATGTTTCGTCTTGACGATCTAGAAGATTTGTTATAAATCTCTAAAAAAGCCAAAAAAAAAGTGAGAATAATTGTTGGACTCCCAAACAAAGACATAACCTCTTCAGTCATTTCAACTCGGCTTTCAACAAAACATTCCTACCCTTCGAGACCGACTCGTTCTTAAGTAAAAAAAGAAGAAACAAATTCAACCACTTTTAATTATGACAGGTTATTTGGACACTGACAAGACGTGTCTTCCTTAATAAAATCTTTGATACCTTAGAAAAAAAAGTAAGAGCTCTCTCAGTCAGATAGAAAGAAATAACAAAACATAAAACAGTCTCAACCACCCGAGCTACACACCCGGAAGAATTGAATGAGTTCTGTGTGGAAAATTTTAGTAGAGCCCAATGGATCCCTTCACCCCAAACTAAAATTTCAGAGGGGACGCAAACTAGAATATCGGTTACCGGAATCAATCTTATGTGGTTGGTTGATTAACCAGAAGAAGTGGTGGGAGAGTGTGTTAATTTAATTTAGCATCGGAGGTTATCGGCTATCTTACAAAATATTTGAAGTTCTCGGACATAATCTTTGCAACATTGATAACAGATACCTGATATCCCTCCATGATACCAAATATAACTATTATTTTGAGGAGGAAAAGTAAGATCCCCAAAAGCGGTGGGAAATCTCGAGCTTAGTGAATAAACATTACCCAAACAAAATAGAGACGTCGTTCTCTACCATAAATAAAAAGTTAGTGGTCCATCCTGAATTCTTGAACTAGGATTTGAGCTCCTGCTAGACCAACTACTGTATAATACTTTGTGCTTGCGAGCTTGGGTCCATGTCAAGCGAGTATGAACATCGGGTTCACACTTATGTGGTGCATTACTGTGTCTAGATTTTCTGGGACTGAGATGTCCATAGAACAGTTTGTGGTGATCATTTTATAGCCAACAAACTTTGTATCCTCTTTTATTTCATTACTTTTGAGAACGAGTATAAAATTATAATCAACCTCTTCGAAGGTGAGAAAACTTAGAAGCAATATTTGAAAGTTGTCGAATAGACTTTTAAGAAGCTAAATCAATAGACCAATAATAATTGGTCCAATAAATTTCATAAGTTCTTCAAGCCGGCTAACTTGATGTGGCGTCATCTATGGCGCATAAAATCAGGGCTCTCCCTATCCTTGGAGAAGTCAATGACTCTGTTTCGTGCAATGGAGGTTCTTGAGTTACTAAAAGCTTCTGATATTATCAAGTTTTTCTTCTGACCAAAAAAAGGGCCCCAAGTCACAGGGTTAAGACATATTTTGCTGGTGATTCGGTCCCAAACATGCATGTGACAAGCGTTGCAAAAGAAAAATGAGTTAACGAACCAACATAGGCAGTTTGTTGATTAACCAACAAATGTGGTTGCTTATGAGCTAAGAACTGTATTTATTGATCCGTCAGTCTTAAGTGCAAGAAAAAACTCTCTCGTGAAAAATAAAATATTAACATATGCATGGGGGATAAAAGAAAAAAGGAAATATCAAAGAGAAAAAGAGGTCTTCTGTCCAAAAGAAATTTAAATTCGGCACAGAGGTTACCCCACAGCGAATCAGACCACCATCCTTCGATGTCTGATTAGTACGATGGTTATGCCCCGGAAAATGATTCACTCAGTACGCCTAAGAGAGATCAATCGGTGAAAGAGACTCAAGGTTCAAAGAACCCACGAAAGCTAGACGTTCAAACCCAAAAAAACTATTCTTTATATTCAGAGGGTTCTTCGAGTTTTGAATCTTTCTAGCTTATTGAAATGGACTCATATTTTGTTGTTTTATACAAGCTTGTTAAGCCCACTTCCAAATTCGAAAGTGAAGAGTTAAATAAAAAAGAAGAGATTTCATACCTTAAATAGTACAGTTCGGGACTTGCAAAGACTGCAAAGACTGCAACGTTTGTTTGAAGAAAATTTAATCGCTTGCAAAACGTTTTCTCTAAACAAAGATCCCTCGTGTATAAACAAAAATTTAGGGTTTACTAGATTGAAAAATAGCTCGGATAACAAAAATCCACTTATGAAGCTAACATTTCCGGGTAGAATCCTCCTTAAAATATCAGACTCGAAGACATCAGAAGACAATAAAGTAAAATAATCTTCACAAGGATCTTCTCCATGCAAAATTAGACACACAAACGGAGGCTATCCGGAAAGTGGAAGAAGATAATAAATAAAGTCTCGAGTTTTTCATTTCCATCAAGAAGCAAGCACAACGGCCTCGGTTGATGCTTATGTTGATGAATGCATAAGCTGTCTAAAATTGGTGGGATGTTAGAGTCAAATCCGTACTCATTCTCACCTTTTCCTAAGCTTTTCTAGATCCAACTTTTGGCTTTTGGGGTATAGTTCCCAAGGGGTACGTCCTGCTCACATCTTGTCCGAAGATGTAATAGAAACATCAGCATATTTGAAGAGCGGAGATGATATATATTTCAAACTAACTCACTTTATAAAAAGTGTTATATATATAATCAAGTGACTTCAAATTCGATATCATGGGTTCTCACAAATGTACTCTATATTAATTTCACGAATATTGATGTTATATCTAATAGATAAAGAACCTGATAGGACTTAGATAATCTCCTAATAATTAAATTATGGCTATTATGATGTTATTATTTTAGAAGATTTCTAATCGGTTTTACAGTTATAAAATTTTGTAACCTTATTATTTAATTGGACACCTTAAAGTGTGCAATAAATTTCATTTTCATACTCGAGAATATAGCTAGTGTTGTTTTACATTTCCACATATTCTACCAAAATTTGAGTCAAAATACTTATTAATCTACAAATTATATGACTTCATATATGTCAGAATGTGTCATTTTGTCTGTTTTTTATACCAATAAAAATCTTTTTACCATTTTTTAATGGTACATCCCAGAATACTAACATATATTTCATACACGCTCACAAAAAAATATTTGACCTTGTATAAATCTTGAGTATACAATAGACTTCTCGTTACCAAACCATATGAAGTCTTTTATATTTTCTTAATCTAAAAGTTTGTCTTTGTACATTGACTTATTATTAATTTCTTTATTTTGCTACAGGGATATTCAAGGGATTGATATATTTTGTTTCGGACTGTTGTAATATAATCCATATATATGTCTTTTGTGATATTTCTAGGATTACATAGGAGAAATGAATATGGATTCCTAATATAAAATTCGCATCAGCAAGATTTTTCATATCTACTTTATCCGATAGAAATATTTGGTACGAATGTCGAGAAGTAATGTTGATCCCATAAATGAGTTTATAAAGTTTGTATACCATAAACCTTGGATCATTAATTACAAAATTCATATGTTGCACCATATATATCGTTTCCTTGTTGTCACCATTAATTAAAACATCTATTTGATGAATCTGCATGGGTTTCTTCCTCAAAACAAACATTTGTTACTAAATTATTCCCCTAAAACTCAACATCATCAAAGAACCTTCATGTTCCCATGTCAAACATACTTATAATGGAAGAATCTACAAATTAAAAGGATTTAAATATTCTTAATATTCAATAAAATAACCATGAACCCTCTTAATTTCTATTTTCATTTAATTTAGCCTATAAAGTTGTATTTGAAATGGACATCCCCAAATATGCTTATACTTTGAGTTAGGCTTGCGCTCATGCCAAAGTTGGTGTGGGTCTTAATAGTTTCTTTTGTGGGATATATATTTCAAGCTTATAGATAAAAAATGATCATCTCTCCTCATAGTGATATGGATAGAGTTTAATGACAAATCATACTTCTCACCCTGTCTGTAAGCATATGTTTTCATATCAGTTACGTACTTTATAAAAGCCAAATCCAATGTTATATTTTGAGAAACTATGACGTATTTTTCTAGGTATTTTGTAGATGATTTATTTATTTCTTCACCTAAATATCCAAATCTCCCACGGTGTTCACCACCATGATGAGATCTGACCAACTTAATGCTCTTACCTACTTGTTTAACTTTGATATTAAAAACTATGAACTTATCGTAGAGCTCCTAATATCTCAGGAATAATTTATAAGTACATATACCAAGATAATTTATTTATAATAAGATAAGATATTGTTTCCCATTTCATGATACATTTCCGAACGATCCACATTTATCGGTATGCATAAACTCAAAGACTTATTTCACTATGTATGCACCTAACCTTTTCACAGACCAAAACTGTGATATTATCGTTAGCTTTCATATAAGACTGGTTCTTTTCCCAGTTCTTTTTTAGATATCTTTTCCCCTTGCAAAATAAGCATCAACCTGCAACAAGTGATTCTTTAGGTTTCTTTGCTCTTGAACTAGTAGTGGAATCAAATTCTATATCTATCATACTGTATCTTCTTATTTTACCATGTTTAGAACTCACTAAATGCACATCATCATAAGATCTTGTTTTTAATATCTCCTCGTCCTAAATAGTGTGAGAAATCATTTCATTAATTGTCTATTTCTCATGTTGAAGAAAATATGTAACACAAACCCTAGCATAACTTATTTGAGAAGGTCAACCTTAAGTTCCTTTAACTTTGAGACGATCATTGACATCTTGAAAAAATATTGCCTTATTATCTTTTTCCTACTAAAATTCATGATCGCGAGCTGCATCGGCAACATTTTTTGCACCTTATTAAACTTGGCAAAACAATTTTCAACTTCTTTGAGAGACTCAATTACATGGATGATCTAAGTGAAGACAATCCAATAGAATACCAACTGTATTCATTTTATCACATGTATAATCTATTTGATTTTTCTCACACCTTAAACTACTTTTTCTCCTTATAAGAACTATCTTGGTGAGGGCATGTGCCATATAGTCCTTACTACCAGATCAAAATGAGTTTGTTCAAATATGATATCATGTCTTTTTTCATTAAAAAAAAATAATCCATCTAAAATTAGAAGTTTAATTCCTAAGGGGTTGAAGGTATTTAAAATAATAACACACACCTAACAAAAAATACATTCACAGCACATTTATTGGCATATAAGCTTACAAACAATGTTAAATATGAGAAATTACATGTAAAACATATCTTATATGTCCAATAAGATATATTTGGGCAAACATATTAACATGCACTTGTACGAATATGAGAAAACTTATTGGTGATCTAACTTTAATCGACTTAATTTAGGAGAATCTTCATTTGAGATGGTTTTTTTATTTCAAATAATCACTTAATGACCAATTCATAATTGACAACATCATGTTCAAGATCAGTTATGCCAAATATTAAATTTCATTTGGATCGATATTCTTGCAATAATATAAATTATGAATCCTTCAAAACACTAAATTAACGAGTTCACCAACATGGATCACTTTGTCGATATGTTGGTTCATGGCTCACCTACCGAAGTTAAGACAATCTTCGTCATTCAATCCATATAATGGATAAACAATGGACAAACACACAAATATGCTAAATTCCAAACATAACATGTCCATGTTCGGAGCAAAACCCTTCAAGGTGCACACAAGGTACCAAGATACAGTAACGGTTTTTGTTGCAGCATCTTAGCATCACCATGGAAACTAGGGTTGCTTTCTTGGTGCATCCAAAATTTGTCGCGGTAACATCAAAATTGTCATAACAACTAAAGCTGGATAGTTCTTTTATCCCATAAACATTTCGGGTTAGCGCGACAAAAGGCATCATATTTTTTCGGATTTTTCCTTAATTTTTAGTGTTTTAATCGTGAAACATTTTATATATATATATATATTCTGGTTATTTTGGTGATTCATTTTATCATCTAATTTACCGAATCCTTTAGTGTATCAGAGTATCTTTTGATTTGTGAATCTTGATATAAAACCTTTTATAAAATTATAAAGTCCTAAACTAGTAACACAGAAAAGGTACGTAAGTAAATGAAAGAAATTATATTTATCTTCATTTTTACATATAACTTTTTATTAGAATTTTAACGTAAATCCAGTTATAACCATATCATTAAGTTTTGCAATGGCTGTGATATTAATTCCTAACCGGAGAAAAATGAAAAGGAGAATTTACGAAAGAAATATAAATATAAAATTGGTAGTAAAGATAATTCAAATTCATCTAAACATTAAGTTTAGAAATTAATTTGTGAATAAACACAGCAGATCAAAATATAAAACACAGCAGAGGAAGAAAAAATATATGGAACAAAGATAAATATAAAATTGTATTAAGATATAATAATATGAAGCTAATATATCTTATTTTTGAGTGGTTTATAATTCTGAACAATGTTACTTTTATATTGGCTTTTTACAATAAGTTATTCAAACTAGTATAGGTAACCAGTCAAACATTATTTTAATGGTATTCAACCATTAAACATTTAGTTAATTGTATTCAATCATTCAACTTTAAACTTTAATTTATTAAAATTCATATTCAATTTGTTTTTAGAAAAATATTTAGTTCGATAGAATACCGAAACATAAGGCGGGAGAAGAGAAGTGTGGCTTACGGAAGAAACGAATGGTTGAGCGTGATGCGATAGCTATAATAACAAAACTAAGAGCATCTCCAACAGAATAGGTAAAAGAGAATAGATAGTAAATTTAGCTATTGTGTGTAATTTTTTCTTTTCCATGAAATAATCTAAAAGTCTATTTATATTTACTAGCTTAAATTAGGCTAGGTAAATTTGTAGTTGTAGTTACAAAATATGTATAATTTATCTTCTTTTTTCCTCCACTTGTGAAACAAAATAACTACCTTAAATATAAAGAGTATCTTGTATTATTTCGTAATCTAAAAATTTAGATTACCAAAAATTCACAGAGTTGGGGATGCTCTAAAGTACATCTAGCCATAAACATATGAGGTAGCAAAGTTGATGGAATAAGATATTTTTATAATCAAAAGCCCTGACTTCTAAGTTTTTTTTAGAGGATTAAAAGAACCCATGCAGTTTGGTCGATTGGAATTGTTAACATTTTAAAAATCGAAATTGAATTCAATTTGATTGCATTACATCGGTTTTAACAAGAAATGGACGGAACTAATATAATATATATATATATATATATATATATATATATATATATATATAATTTTTTTTTTTTTACATATTTAATTTCTTAGACCGGAGGGTTGGTATCTTCTAGGAACAGCAAGCTCCATAGATTTACTTTTTAGGGTACATAGAACATGGGCTTGTTTCCTTGGAGAAGGGAACTCCACGGAATGGAATTTCGGGCCTGTCAACTCCATAGATCGGTATCTAAACATGATATCAATGGGTTAAGCATGACTCTTGAGTATTAATGCGAAGCCATTTTCCAGTCTGCTCCTGCTTTTATCATCGCCTTGAACTCTACAAAACTGATATGACCGTCCTGAATTCACAGAAATCAAAATTAATGAAGTCAATTAAGTTACATGTACATGAGTGGTAAAGATAGGGTCTTTCTTAGGGATGATTTTTTAAATGCGATTTTAGGGATGATTTTACAGATGCAGTTAATACTAACAATTAACAAACCTTTGGTTCCTTTGTTTTGAAAGTTCAGTTTAACCATAACCCGGACCAAAGTAACCGAAATTGTATTGGTTTGTTTGGTTTTTTTTTATATATCAAGTTAGATTCGGTTCGAACAAAATTAAAAAGTTCGATTTTCAATTTTTTCGGACAGAATACTCACCCTAAAGAGACACTAAGTAAATGGAAGAACCGGATCACGATAAAGACTTCGACTTAAGTTCTGGCCTAAAGCCATTCGGCCCAATCAACAATGAAAAAAAGTGGGTTATTACAGTGAAGATTCTATAATTATTACATGAGTCGGGTAAAGATGGGTAAGAGATTAAGAAATATACTCTTTATAAAATAGTACATCAATCTGTGTATATATAATACGCCGTACCTATATGATCATTATACCAATAAAATAATAAAATATTAAAATATTAAAACTCTATTAAAGTTTCCAACTTTTTTAATTTTTAAAATTTAATTTGGCATACGGGTTTATATCGACAATGCCAACACTTCGTTTTAAAACACAAACACAACAACTTAAGGCTGCCTCATTCCTAGTACAAACATGAGCAGCAAATCATATAGCACAAATTAGTAATATTATCAACAATGTAAAGTTATACTGTATTAACTTTTTGTTGTGGAAAAAAATAATTGTTCTCATAATCAATCGTAATCGTTTTTTTAATCACATTTTAGGAGATGCTTTTTGCCTCTTAAGGTAATATCTGACCTCGCTGACACTTTGTTGATTGTTTACTACTATCACTCTTGATATAATTGCACAATTATTGAAGCAAAAGTCTACAAAAAAATACTCTAGAATTCCTTAACAAAGTTATCTGACTCGCAAACTAGATTCAGAATTTCTTATCTCAATGGGGAAGATTCAAAGAACTAGAAAGCGAAATCTAGCTTTAAAGAGTATTTAGCAAAGATGAAAGTTTGTTTTAGAGAAGTTGGCACTAGTTGGCTGTTCATAAACTATTGATGATCTAGCCTTACATGTCCTTACTTGCTTAGACTTAGACTATACTCCCATAGTCGTAATTCTAGTTGTCAATGATGTCTTAATTAAGTTGAGTGGATCTCCAAACATTTCTCCTAATTTTCGATAGAGGATTAGAGCAACTATCTAGTCTTTAGAATGTTATGGCTAGTATAAACTTAACATCTACCAATGTCAATCCCAAAAATAGTGACAATAAGTCACAAAATAACAACCAGAACTCAAAAGCTTCAAATAACTATCCTAGGGGTCACGGTCATGGTCAAAGAGGAATATTTCAGAACAACTATATATGAATTAGTATGTATACGTAGAGAGGAGACACGGAGATATATATACTCCCCAAACATACCTACGTGCCAAATTTGTGGCAAGTTTGGCCATACTTTTACTATTTGCTACTTTAGAGATGACCCATATTCTATGGGGTTTGTACTAGAACAACAAAGATCATATTCAGATGCTTATCTTGTTACTCAAAACAAGAATAATGAGCCTACATGGTATGTTGACTCGGGGGGGGGGGGGAGCGCTAATTAGGTTACTCGCAACCATATTATGTTGAGCCATATAATTTATTTTGGAGGTAAGATCTATGTTATGAATGCCTAATTAAACATGTTGGAATTTCTAGGTTGTTAACTGTTGAAAACAAACAGTAAATCTAAACAATATACTTCGTGTACCTAAAATTTCAAAGAGCTTACTATATATTTCCAAGTTAACTTCTCAAAATGTAGTATATGTTGAATTTTGTTAAAGATTTTTGTTTTGTAAAAGACTTGGATATAAGGAAGATGCTCCTAACATGGAAGACTAAGGAAGGCTTGTATCGTATTAACAAGCCAAAAGATGAGTGTTATTTGGTTGTTAGTTCTAGGTTGTAATTGGGTCAGAAGTTTAGTTTATCTTTAGCTAAAAAATAGTACATGAGATTGGGTCATCCATCTCATAAGGTACAATACTTTCTAAGGTATGTGGTCAATGTAATGTTTCAATTAATAAAAAAAATTATTTTGTGAGTCTTGTTAGTTGGACATATCCCATAAGCTACCATTTCTTAACTTTAAATCGCATGCATCTAACATTTAAACCTGGATCATACTGATTTATGAACATCAGCTTCCACACCAACCAAAAATGGTTTCAAGTATTATATATTATTTTATTTTCGATGATTTTAGTAGGTTCTCATGGGTTTATCCTCTTAAGCAAAATACTTATGTTATACCTATATTTTTTTGGGGTTTAAGAAACTGAGCGAAAAAAAAAGTTTGAGAGACTAATTAAAGTCTTACAAATAAATATAAGTGGATATCATAAGTCTAGTTTGCTAAGGTTTGTGGTATTAAACTAAGGATATTATGTCCCTACACCTCTTTCCAAAATGGTAGGACAGAGAGGAAGCATAAACACATAGTTTAAATTAGCCTAAAACCATTGGTGCAGTCGTAACTACCTTTTTTTATTGGTCTAATGTTGTTAACGCATCTACATACTTGATAAATAGACTCCCTACTCCAATCCTAGAAAATAAGACACTCTGTAAGTTGATATACCATGTGCAACTTGATTACTATTTTCTTAAAGTGTTTGGTTCCACTTACTACTCCTTTCTTAGGCCTTGTCAACAACATAAGTTTCATTTTCATCCCCAAAAGTGTGTGTTCTCAGGGTATTCTGTAATAAACAAGGGTACAAGTGTGTTAATCATACAAGGAAGTCATAATATCTAGGCACGAGGTCTTTGATGAGGATGAATTTACATGTCATGATTAGTTTTTTAACACTAAAAGGTCTGAGTCTTTAGTACATATTTTCTCTTCTAACTAGTTCACTAACTTCCCTAAGGTGTCTAATGTATCTCATCCAATTGATGCCTCAGTGCAATGCAATACTGTCTTGCACACTTTTACTGAGGTGGAGCACTTACCTAAAATTTGTGCTGACATAGATCAATATCATCCTCACATTACATTTTTTCCACTTTCTCATGCCCAAAGTATAGTAACATGTTTAGTGTCATAATGCAAAAACAATTACTTCATAGTCAATCCACATTAACTCATAACCAAGAAAAAAATCCTATTTCTCGTAAACTGCAAATAGACCATGTGGTACTCAACCAAGATTTACCTAAATGGTGCATCACTCCTAATACTAACTTAGTATATCATACCACCAACCCATCCATTTTCACAAATACAAATCACAGACATACAAGGGAAAAGACTAATATTTCCAAGCCTAAACATATATGCATGTATATGACCAACACCATTGTGAGCCAACCTAAGAAACCAATTAGTTTTAAGGAGGATTTTTTTAATTGGCTTAAGGCAATGCATGCTTAGTTTTGAGGCCTTACAATCAAATCACACTTTATGTTTGACACATTGGGTCCCTAACATGAATGTAGTAGGAAACAAGTGGTTTTACAAGCTCAAGTATGAGATTGATGGTGCCTTGAAAAGATAAAAGGCACGCTTGGTAGCAAGCATGACAGTGTCTAATATTAGGCTGGTGTTGAGAATTATTGTGTCTAAAAGCTGAGACATTCGCCAATTAAACATCAACAAGGGATTTTTAATGGTCACTTACAAGAAATAGTTTATATGTCGCAACCTTGTGTATTTGAGAACCCTCTGAAGCCACAACATGTATGTTGGCTGCATAAGGCCGTTTATGGGCTCAAACAAGCACCAAGATCCTGTTTAGGTCGTGCTACTTGGTCAAGGCTCAAGGTCGTGCTACTTGGTCAAGGCTCAAGGTCGTGCTACTTGGTTAGGGCTATCAAAATTTTAAGTCTAATAACAAAATGTCTTTTACATAACGAGCCAAGTAATACTAATCATTTTAACCCACGTTGATGACTATTTTGTCATTGGGAATCGGTCGCATGACCTACAAGGGTTCATTAAAAACCCTAACTTCATGTTCTCTCTCAATGATATGAGCAACCTTTGCTTGTTTCTAGGAATGGAGGTTGTCAAGAATGGCATTAGACTCTATATAACACACATATGGTATATGGAAAACTTACTTGAGTTTGTTGGCATGAGCAACTCCAAGATGTGTGACACACTAATGGTTGTTGGGCACTCTCTATCTCTTCATGACGGTGATCTTCTTCATGTATATACAATATATCGAAGCTTTTTAGGATCATTATATTACTTGTTAAACATAAGGCTTAACATAGCTTTTACGGTTAAAAAATTGTCATAATTTAAAATCGCCTACCACTATACACTTAAAAAACTGCTAAAATAATACTACACTACTTATATGGAAGAAAGATTCTTGGAATTCATCTAACACTATCGCCTCAATTCTTTCTTACTAGTTTCTCTAACGCTCACTATGTGAGCTCAGTTGATGATCGTCGATCTGTCCAAGGATACTATTGATTTATTAGTGATTCCTTGATCTCATGGTTCTCCAAAATCAACATGTAGTTGTTTGTCTGAGTACTAAGTCAGAGTATATGGATTTATCCAATCTATCATCGAACTCATCTGGCTTTAATCAGTCCTTCATGAACTTCAAATACCTCTAGATCATCGTCCAATTATGTGGTGTGGCAACATTAGTGAACAAAGTACATAGAATTTGATGTGCATTTTGTTCGCGATCAAATCTTTAAACGCGTCCTCAAAGTGAGATTATTTCCATCGCACGATCAGAAGTAAAAATTCATTGACAAAACCATTGATGCGTGTTCAATTTTTCTTGAGAGATAAACTTGGACTTCATATTTATTCGCTCCGTTTAAGAGAGAGTGATGGAGTAAAAAAATGAAAAACAGGAGACAAAAAGAAAATGAAAAGAAAAGTAACTTGATAAAAAAATTAAATATTAGACGTGAGATGGTAGCTAAAGAAATCAAACTCGAAACTTTTAATACATTTAACCTCAAGAGTTTAGACATATTCACTAAAAGTAAAAATTTGGTCACAACAAACGCCTGGACTTTATTTTGACTATGCATGGTAATTCAGTTCTTCGATTCCGTTCAGTTTGGTTCTTTCGGTTCTCGGTTATTTTGGTTCTTCAAAACTGGTATCCATTTAAGAACCAAATAAAAATCTGTTCGGTTTGGTTCGGTATGGGTATTTAATTCGGTTCCAATCGGATAGTTTTGGATACTTTAAATGCTCTGCAATATCAGCAGATATAAAATTCATTTTACAAATCAAAACTATAAAATTGTGTTAGATTGTAAAAAAACGAAATACTAAATATAAGAGAGATCTAAAATTAATATATTAAAGAAGAATATTAGTAATATAAAAAAATTGCTAAAAAACTCGTTTTTACTCTGTGAAATCGCATGTTTTCAATTTTCAATATTTACAAAAGGGCGAAGCTATTTCCCCATAAGATTTATTATTCACTCCATTTCATTTTATAAAAAAATACTAAACACTTACATTTACTTTTTTATCCTTAATTTACTTTCTAATTTATATTGTGATGCCACTATGCATTATCCAACTCTTATTCGAACAAACACATCATTAAGTCAAATTATATCCAACATATATCATTTGACTTCTAAAATTAAACCTTAATAAACAAAAAACTAAAATTTCTTAAAAATTAATCATAGAAAAGTAGAAAAGAAAGACACCAAAACCAAAGATTCAACACTTCACAACATCATCCAATCAACCAACAAGATAACTTAATCTTGTAAAAATGGAAACAAACACAAATAAGAAAGTTAGAATAAAAAACAAGTTAAAGTTGTTTTTTTTTAAAAATAAACAAATCAAAAAGAGATTTCAAAATTTTTATAAAAGTAATTCGATACTAGAAAAACCATAAATCTTTTCTTGGAATTCAATATACATGAAATGTTTTTTAAAAAAATTCATAGTGAGAGAATTCTGGGAACTGCAAATTTGCTATGCAGAGTACACCTGACTTCCTAAAACTCTTTCCAACCGACAGATTAAAAAAGATTTAGGAAATATTTTTACCTTTGATATATTGCTTCAATTGAAAGTGGTGGCTATGTTTTTTTTCTCGGTTTTTTTTTCGGTTTAAAAAACTGATGGCTGTATATTTATATTGATAGAATTAGATTCTATGGGTAGAAGTAAATATGGTGGGTAGAAGGTTGCTGGAAAAAAAAATAAAGGTAGATATGTTGTTTGGCTGATTGTTTGAGAAGAAGGTAAATATGAGTTTTTGGAATAAAATTTTAAAAAATGGTAAATTAATAATTTCCTTTATGGATGAAATAACAAAGTGGAGTCTTTTCTTAAATATGGAGGAAATAAAAATGGTATGGAGGAAATAACTTCACCCTTTACAAAATTGTCACTAAGTAAAAATCCCAAAAAAACCATTGAAACTCTATTTAATTACAAGCCACACCATTAACTACTCCATGAAATTGCAAAGCAAAAAAAACTACCAATCCAAACATTTAACTTCACAAAACCAAGGTCTAACTCAAAACCATTAAACTCACAAACACAAATTTAGTCTTTCCATACCCCGATTGCCTGTACATTAACAAGGATCCTATTTTTCCGAGAAAATGTGTTGCCCACCTATTCAATATTGTTCCTCGACCATTTATAGAGTTCTACAATAAAGGAAATAAAAAATATCTTCGCCACTAAAAAAATCAACCAATATTTATAATAAAAAGATCATCTTCCTTTCAGGAATATTCTACAATGAACCAAACAAAAAACTTCAGCACTCCCAACACTATTATACATTTACCGGGAAAAATAGTTGCTCTGTAATTCCTTATGGGAATTGCTAAAAAAAGCCGAAACTACTCCGCGAAGTCGCCTTTTTCTGTTTTTCAATATTTACAAAACTGCCACTAGGCAAAAAACCCAAAAAGTCCTTAGAAGTTCATTTAATTACGTTTTATGCCATTATTTACTTCATGAAGTTGTAAAACAGAAAATCTACCATAACCTGACATCTTACTTCCTAAACCTCAATAAAATCATAAAAACTCAAAACTTAAACTAACCAAAACTCTTTTTTTTAACTTTGTAAAACTTAATAAAATGTTAACAAAACTTTTTTTCTACAAACCAATATGAACATTGACCATTCTATCTTTCTGTTTTTCTGAAAAAAAATAATTTTAAAAAGAAAATAAAAAAATGTCTGTTTCCGCCAGAAGATGGCGTCCAAGTGATGTTCGTCGTCATCATCCTATCGAAGAAGATGGTACTTTCCGCCAGGCAAATGACGTAAACGATGGTGCTGACACCATTGCATGGCGTTAGCACTATCGTGTGCGCCATTGCATTGGCGGACAGACCTGTATCGTCTTTTTTCTAATTTTTTAATATTTATCTTTTAATTTTGTCCATTTTTGTAATTTTTTAGTAGGTTATCACTTACTAAAGACTTATACTAACTAAAAACAATATCAATTTAAAGTAAAACAAAATACCCATTATGGTGTGAGAAACCTTTCGAATAACTAAAATCTAAATATGTTTCTTTTTTTGCAAATAAGTCATTTGAGTGTTAGGATATATGATTAAGTGGTTTTGAAGGCAATGGGTAACATTTTAATTGATAATGATAGTATTAACTTCCTTAGTTTAGTTTTAATTCTTTATGTTTAGAGAGAGAAAGTAGAGAGAAGGTAGAGAAATTGTATTTTTTTGGAAATTATGGTAACTTCATGGAGTAATTTCTTCTATTTATTCGATTTCGTGAAAGACAAAATCGTCAAAAAAAATAACTTCACGTAGTAATTTTTAAAATTCAAAACAAGCGACTTCATAGAGTAAAAATAGCTTTTTTTTAGCAATTCTCATTCCTTATACATCACCACACCTTCTCCATCACAGAACTGCTATAACAGGACAATACATTTCCACAAGACAATCCAATAAATCATTAGTAAACATAGAAATTATACTAGGACAAATCATTTCCGGAGTTAATCTTTCTTATTTTCTTACGAATAACTTTGGTGATCTCCTCACTAATCGCTTGCTTTTCCGATTTCAAACTCAATCTGGAAATTTAATTCGATTATAATACTTATCAACCCATTTCGTAAGTTTGAACTGTCCACCACTTCTACGTAAGAATGTTCTCCTAAAAATATATATTTATATGTTAGACAAATAATGATGATTTTTTAATATTTGTAAGGGGTCAGTGATGATTTTAATCCAATAAAAGAGATGAAATGTATCAATTTATTAAGGATCACGCCCGCCTGATTGCCCATATATTAAGGGTTTCAAACCTTTGACATAGACCAACCCCACACCTCTCCTCCGGAAGCAGTCAGGAAACCAAACCTAATCCTTCGACAACAAAATTTTAAACTGAATCACATAACCAAACCCTGAACACCCAAATCCGAGTCACAACTCCAAAATCCCAACAATAAAATTCCGGAATTTTGGGTTCGAGACTGTTGCTCGACACGAATGTTGTTGTCGAGGGTTTAGGTCTGTGGCTACGTTTGAAATGTTGTTGTCAAGGGATGGGTTTGGTCTGTGTAGAAGGGTTGACCATGTCGAACGTTTGGGTTTTTAGTGTTTCAGGAAGGAGAGGTATGGGTGGCTGCTTCAGAAAAAAGAGGCGTGGGTGGTGTTGTGGGTAAGTGAAATGTTTATTACTTACTTTAGATTTTGTATATAGTTTTAACTTATTGAAGATATTTTAAGAATGAAAAGTGCTTTGAAGAGTAAGGTTGAAAATCTCCAAGAATGCTTTCTTCTTCTTCAAGTCTACTGAGCATTCTTTGCTCATCTTTCAGCTGGTGATTTCTTATCATGGCTATCGTCTATGGAGATGAGGCTTCTTCTAGGGAAGAATTCCCCGCTCTCCCCTTGAATAAGTCTTCTGAACATCAACCAAAGTGTCTGCGCAAGTCGTTTGCTGAGGTCTTGGATTCTAGATTCAAAAGTGATGTGTCGATCAAACCTGAATTTTATAAAGAAACAGTGGATCATAACACTGTCCACTACCGTAAAGAAGTTAAAGAGCAATTAATGCAACAGGCTAAAATCACATTGGTGGGCAAATTTAGCAAAGGAATACCAAAAAGATCTGTTATGTTAGAGTTCTTGAATAGGTTTAAGTTTGTTAGTACTTACAGTTTCGAAAGAATGGATTCTCACCATCTCCTGTAGGAATTCAGTTTAAAAGAGGACGTATGTCTTCTTTGGTACAAGAATGTTTGGAACGTTAACGGAGAAATCATGAGACTCCTGCGTTGGAGTCCCGAGTTCAACCAAAAGTACAAAAATCCAAAGGCTCTAATATGGACAAGATTTGAAATATTACCTGAATTCTTGTTCAATCAAATGGTAATCATGGATCTTGCTAATTCCTTGGGAACCTTATATAAAGTCATCATCCCTGAAAAGAATAAAGCTTTTATGAATGCCTGCTATGCTCAAATAGAAATCGACATATCTCAGCAACTTAAACGCAAAATCTGGGTGGGATTTGGATCTAACGATGGCTGTTGGATTCCAATAAGTTACAAAAATGTTCCTGACTACTGCAATATATGTCTCACATTGGGCATTATGAATCGAAATACAAAATGAATGAAAAGATGCAAGAAGAAAAGGAAGAAGTGAGCATGAATAAACAAGACAAACCAGCAAATGAGTTACCATCTGATGCTGGCCATAACAAGAATGATCAAGAAAAAATAATAATATTGATCATCTGAAACAGAAATATTCAAGCAGTCAAATACAAAGTCTTTCTAAGGTCTACCAAAGGAAAATAAAATCAATTGTGGTTGGGAACAACACGAAAACGGACTCAAATGGTGATTAGTTCAGCCAAACTCAATCGGATTCTAAGGATAACCAAAGAAGTAAAGACAATGATAACATGGAAATAATTGATGCTTTGAAAAGACTCGAAAACTACTCACATCCTAGTCCTGATGAAGAAATATCTTCACCTGCTTGTAGAAATATCGGTAGCTGCAATGTTTCTCCTGCTGAAAAAAGAGACAATATAGAGTAGAATTTCAACTCAATTATCAACAAACAAATCAAACTATCCAAGAAAGACAAAAAACATCACAAGTTAATCATCAGCTCCCTAAAGAATTGCGGGAGCAAAAACCACAAGCGATCCTTATTTGAATGATCAGAATGTTAAGTTGGAATATAAGAGGTATTAACAACATTTCCTCTTTACGAAGACTTAATTCTATAATTCAGTTGAATAAAATAAAGATATTGGCTATTCAAGAGCCTATGTCTAGCTCTGATAAGATAACTAGTGTTGCTAATTGTTTAGGTTTTCAAAGTTTTTATTTCAACATAACTAATAAGATATGGATTTTTTGGTCGATGGATGTAAATATTGAGATTATTGATGATTTTGATCAATATGTACATATGTGTATTAAGTACCCTGGTACTAGGGATAGTTTTCTGTTTACTTCTGTTTATGCTAACAATTTAAGGCAGAAAAGAAAAGATCTTTGGGAGAAAATGAAGTCTTTAGCTACTAATAACAAGGCTTGGATTACAGCGGGGGATTATAACACCATCACTGACTCTGATGATCAAGTGGGATGCAAAACTGATGATCCTATCAGCAAAGAGGATTTTAATGACATGATCAAATGTTGTGAACTTGAAGATGCTGGCTTCCTAGGCTCTAGATATACTTGGTGCAGAGGCTCTAGATGGAAAAGGATAGACAGATCTATGATAAATGAGAAGTGGCTTGAAGAGTTGGGTGTCCAGGTTAAGCACATGGCGAGAACTTGTTCTGACCATGCTCCTCTTTTAATAATATCTCATATAAAATATAATAACTACTGTAAAAAGAGTTTTAAGTTCCTAAATGCTTGGACTAATGATAGCTCTTTTCTAAGTGTTGTGCAGAGAAATTGGAACCTAAGTATAAATGGCAATAACAATACTATCTTCTGGTACAAGTTAAGAAGGCTTAAAGCTTGTCTTAAGACCTGGAATAATATTCACTACGGCAACATTTTCAGTAAGGTAAAAGCTACTGCAGAAGAGGTGACTAAGTGTGAAGATAACCATGCTAGAAATAACAATAGGGAGTCTAAGGAGGCCCTCTCTAAAGCTAACAGTTACTACCTAAAAGCTCTTAAAGATGAAGAAATTTATTGGAAGCAGAAAACCTACAACGGATGGCTCAAGAATGGTGATGGGAATACGAAACTTTTTCATGCTTATGCCAACAGAAAGAAAAGAAGGAATGCTATAACTTGTATTAAAGAGGATCATACCTGGCTTTACAATCTTGAAAAAATAGGTAACTCTGCCGAAAGGTTTTTTAAGCATTCTCTTAATACCAATTCCTTTTTTAATAAAGAGGAGGAAAACGAAAAAATGAATGATCTTATGCTTAATAGTATTCCTAAGATTGTTTCCGATTATGATAATGAGGCTTTAATGACTATTACTAATAAAGATGAAATCCTAAATATCATCAATAATATGAATAATGATAGTGCTGCAGGCATTGATGGATTTAACTTACATTTTTGTAAGCATTGCTGGGATATAATCAATGATAATTTGTGAAATTCTTTTAACTCTTTTCTTAAAGGTGATAATATTCCCACTGGTGTTTTAGCTATTGGAATATGTCTAATTCATAAAATGCCTAATCCTATGAGTTGGTCTAACTACAGACCTATCAGTCTCTGTTCTCTATATAACATGATCT
The DNA here is from genome assembly GCA_036936605.1 of Limnanthes douglasii subsp. nivea. NCBI lineage: Eukaryota > Viridiplantae > Streptophyta > Magnoliopsida > Brassicales > Limnanthaceae > Limnanthes > Limnanthes douglasii. The sequence continues at coordinate 216,913,362 of JAUPFV010000004.1, forward strand.
TCTCTAATCTCATTAATACCAGGTTAAGTAAAATCATGCCTAAGATTATCTCTTGCTATCAAGGTTCTTTTGTGAAGGATAGACTCATCCACGAAAACATCTTGATAGCAAAAGAAATTATTCATGATATTAATCGAAAGCCTAAAAGTGGTAATATTATCATTAAGTTGGGCATGTCTAAGGCATTTGACAAAATGGCCCATTCTTTTATTCTTAAGGTTCTGTCCAACTTTGGTTTTTATAATAATTTCATTAATTTTATTAAAAACCTTATTTCTGGTGTAAACATTTCTTTGCTAATTAACGGTGTTGTTTATGGCTATTTTCAGCAGAAAAAAGGATTGAGACAAGGAGATTCATTATCTCCAAGTCTCTTTATCCTTGCTGAGGAAGTTTTTATAAGAGGGTTATCTAATATGCAAATGGAAAATAAAAAGATGCTATATGCTTCAAGAACTAACCTATTGATTCCGTGCTTAGTTTTTGCAGATGATATTCTCATCTTTTCTAATAGTAAAAGCTTCTCTATTGATCTGTTAAGCAAGCACTTGGAAAATTATCAGTCTATTTCAGGTCAAGTGATTAATAAAGATAATACTAGAATAATTAACTCTCACAGAATGTCGTCAGCTAGAAGTAACAGCTTGAAGATCAACACTGGCTACTCCATTGACAATCTCCCTGTTTCTTATTTGGGGATCACGCTCTGCAACAACAACAAAAGTATCAACTTTAAACCTCTACTGGACAAGGTCAGAGATAAAATTAACATTTGGGACTCTAAATTTCTCTCTTTTGGAGGGAGATTGACTCTTATCACATTTGTTCTTCTCCTTATAATTTATTACTGGATGCAGAATAGTAGGATTCATAATTCTATTATAAATACTTTGGAGTCTACTTTTAACAAGTTTTTATGGAGATCCAAATTTACTGAAAGGGCTATTCACTGGTCTTCCTGGAGATATATATGTAAGCCTTTTGAGGAAGGTGGCTTGAACATCAAATTATTAAATGATATTCAAGATACATTCTCTCAAAAGTTATGGTTTAAGTTTAGGCAGAAATCTGGTTTATGGTCTAAAGTATTACATAATATCTATTATTATAATTCTCATCCTATTAAAGTTAAATGTAAAAGCACAGATTCTGCTATTTGGAAAACACTTACTGCAATCAGACATTTGGCCGAATCCAATATAAGATGGATGCTTGGTAGGGGAAATGTTGATTTCTGGCTCGACAACTGGCATGATGGGACTCCTTTTGGATCTGATAACTGGTATTTGGAGGCTCCTATGAAATCGTTCTGGAAAAGAAATTCTTGGGATTACAATATCCTCAACTCCTTTCTCTCATGTGACAATATTAACAAGATCAACAACCTTAAAATTACTGATAAATATGATATTATAAGATGAAAGCATTCTACAAATTTCAACTTCAATACAAAATTAACTTGGGACAGCATCAGGACCAAGCACAACAAGTCTAGTTTATTTCAGAAAATTTGGAGCATTAAAATCCCCATGAAGTATTCTTTTTTATGTTGGAAACTTATTAACAATTTTATATCCACTGATGATATTTTAAGACATAGACATACAGTTATTGTGTCTAAATGTCAATTCTGTAACAATTCGGAAGAGAAGAATCATCTCTTTGTGAATTGTTGCTATTCCTAGCAGATATGGGACTATTTCAGTTCAATATTTAATGTTAGAACAGGTCGATACATGACTGTCACTCATATAATTAGAGTGTGGTTTTGGCACTCTAACAATAAATTTCATATCACTCACTTAGTGCCTCAAATCATAATTTGGTACCTTTGGAAGAGTCGTAACTCTTCCAAATATAAGGGTTTTAACGATTCTGTTCAAAGTACCATTGATAAAATTGAAAAGGTTATTAGAAGTATAGACTTCTCTAAAGGCCTGACCAGTAAACACTGGTCAAATTGTTTTAACGCAGGAATATATCTTGGTTGCCAGTCAATTGAATCGAAAAAGAAAAAAGTTACTTACTTTAAATGGAGACCTCTTGAAATCAATAGGCTCAAGCTGAACGTTGACGGATCTTTCTCTAACACCGGTGAAGCGACTGGAGGCGTCATTTCCAGAAATAATGAGGGCGATATTGTTACTGGAGCTGGTTTTAGATTCGGTAGAATGAACCCTTTGTTGGCTGAAAGTCGTGCTCTGATGGAAGGGCTGCTGATTTGTTACAGAAGAGGCTGGGTTTACGTTGACGTTGAAACAGATAGCTCTCTGCTCGTCAACATGATATCGAGAGGCCCTGATTACTCTCACTCAGAGCCTATCATAGACATTTGCAGAAAGCTTCTTAACTCTAGGATGTCGTTGAAGCATATCTCGCGTATCCAGAACCAAGCATCGGACTGGATAGCGAAATTGATGCTTTCTAGCAAAGAGAATAAGGAGTTCACCCATAACTCTACACCAAATGAACTGCTTTCGATCGTTCTTCTTGAAAGTCTTGATTTGGGCTACATCAATAACAACTGATTTGAGCTTTTGTTTGATTCCAGTGGTATTTCTTGCAATGGATTCAAGCTCGTGGATCTTTCGAGCCGAACTGAAATTGATTTTGAGATCTTCTGCAGAATTGGCTTGAGGATAGTGTCCCTTGCTGGCCGTAAATTTCATTCAGGGCATATGATTAATCAGAAATCATCAAACATAGAATAGCCCAGAAAATAAAATTCATAAGAGAATTGAAGCAAACCTGTTTTTTGCTAAGACCTTATTCTGAGTGCTCTGATTCATGCTATGGCGTTCTTAGCCCAGCTCGCTGGTTAATCCGAGAAGATAATCAGGCTTCTAAGATCGGGTAGCTTGGGAGCACATCTCATAGTATTTTTTTTTGATTTCTTCTAGTTTCCTAATTGAATATTCTTGAATCCAGATGGTTTTGCCTAAGCTAATTTGAGTTGATCGAGAAAAACGAGAACAAATCTGGATCGGCATTTCAGCAAAGAGATATGAGGCGTATCAGCAAATTGAATCTATAGATTACAAAATATATTTTCGAGCTTGTAAAAAAGGTACCTGGCAAAATATATAGCTTCACGAGCTTCTCGTAACTCATAGCTCATCTTCATTAGCACCTCTCACTGGCAAGGTTATCGATGACGACGATGAACGATATCCAGTCGCGGTTGGAAGTCGGGCGTGAGTAAGACGGCCCGGCATACGTCGAGGACCCGCCCCGGTTCTCTCCGATTAGAGGAGATGGACCGTGACTTTGGAAAAAGAAAGAATGCAAATGTATTTTGAGCAATTTGTAATAGATTGAACTTACGGACCTCAAGATCACCTGACAATTGTGCGAAAGCTCTTCTTCCGTCTTCACTGATTCGCGTTCGTGGCTGTTGAATGAGTAAATTTCATTTTGGTGGCTAGGTTTTTGGCTTGTTTCACGGTGGAGCTAATTGCTTCTAGTTGGTCGAATTACCCTAGTTAAGTTTGGGCCGATTTTAGGTAGTGGACCGTGTGCTGACAATATACACTTTTCTCAATTACCTATGTGTGAATGTTTGTAACTCTGTAAGCCCAATGGGCTATTTTGTTTTAATAAATATTTCTTTAGCCGAAAAAAATAACTTATTACTTTAGGTTTTTGTTATTTATTAATTTAAATTTAGATTAAGTTTTTGAAAATTGAATATCTTTTAGTGTTTTTAGAAAGAAGACGGAGAAAATGTCAAAATGTTTTGGAAATATGATAAATTGACCGAATAATTTCTATTATTTATGGGATTTCGTGAAGGATAAAATCATTAAAAAAAACAACTTCACCGAGTATTTTTTTAAATAAAAAACATGTGATTTTATGGAGTAAAAATAACTTTTTTTTAGCAATTCCTAAAAAAGACAATGAGCGATGATATCAAGCTTATTACATTATATAAAAATTGACATTTTGTTATTTTATTTATACGCATAATTGTTTGTAAATATACCGTTACTTTGAATTAACTATGTTGTCATTTAATAAAGAGAACGTAGTTAGACCAAGATCCGGTTTTTGACATCTCATATAATTTTTCGGTTCGGTTTTTTTTTTCGAACCAAAACCATAAATAATTAAAATTAAAACAATCAGATATTATAAAAATGAAAAAATAAATTTGTTTCCGTTCGATCCTTTCGGTTTAATTCACTTCCATTTAAAATCTCCATACCTAATATTGACCTAAAAACATCAGGGCCATACACTAATTAAAAGAACTAGTTATTAAAAAAACATCAAAAATAGTATATCATATTAATAAAGACGTCTAACAAATTAAAAAACATATCCGTCATATAATAGTACATCCATGTATATATAATAATATATTGTACACAAATAATTATTATAGCAATAAATATCAAAATATCAAAACTCCATTAGAACTTCATTTTTCTTTTTTTGATATCTAAAGTCAGATTTAGTTTAAGGTTATATCATATCCTAAACCAAAGTAAATTAATTCCTTATAGTTTATAGATCGGGCCATGCATGTGGTGCACCAGAAACTTCTGTTATTTAATTAAATATTCATTCTGTTATTATTCCAATCTAATGTTCTTTAGGTATTTACTATACTCCGATTGAATAAGATAGTATTGTCTGATTAGCACAAAAATAGTTTTGCTATATCTAACAAAAATAATTGGATCATTTACTGTTTGCAGCCGGCGTGCAAACATCAAAGCCAAATTTCTATTAGTACAAGTACAACACGGGTGGGAATCAAAATCACATTTATTAGACCAAATTTGTCAGTGCTTCGGGTTCTGGTTGGTGGTCGGTAGTTGGAGCCAAGAGCAAAACTAAATTTGTAAGCCGTTTAACTAATCAATTCTTTCTTTTCGGCTTTATAAACTAATTTTATTAATAATAATATAGACAAATTGAATTCATTACTAATTAAATTAGCACATGACCCGAAGTTTTGAGTTTAAAACTTTATCGAATTCTGTCGGTCAAATTATTGAGTTTGGATAAAATACAAATTGAATAAAACGATAAAACATGGATACCAAACAGATTGTTTTTTCAGTTAAAAGAATTTTTTATTTGAAAGAGAGGTTTACATATGTTATGAGGTTTTCTTTTTTAATGCATGTAGTCACCTTTTCGTCTTGCTATCAACTTGTAAAAAGATGTTTAAAACAAAGTACATACTATCCTTTCTAGGAGGAGCATTTAGTAGTTTTGTAGTGATCAACTGATTAGGAACATGCGATTTATTACATTTCATTTTCATTATGCATTTCAAAGTCCACTTAGCTAGCCAATCGGCAATCTTATTTTGGTGTTTATATATATATATATGAGAAATCACCATGGTTGGAGAAATTAGGCGCCTCCGGCAGTTTATGATCAAATGTCCATGAGGTTTTCCAGTAAAGAGCAACTTAACTAAGACTTGTGAGTCGGTTTCGATATTAACTCTATCTAGACACATGTTCATACATATGAGGAGACCATCTAGTAGGGGCTCTGACCTCTGTCATAATAGGATTTAGTTTGTCATACAAGTTACTAGATCCATGAATAATATCATTATTGTTGTCTCTGATTACCCTCGCCACTAGCCTCTTCATTAGCTAAGCACGACCTTTTGTGTTAAGCTTGAATCTATTAGGTAGTGGAAGAGACCATATGAAGTGAATAGGGTTTTTTTTATCTTTTAAGTGATTATAGCAACCCAGCTCAATAGCAACATTTTCAACCTTTGAGCAGTGGTCTTTATTGAGTAGATTAGCATGATCTAAGCTAGTTAGGATATGCTTTATATATTTCATCGAAGAACTAACTCTATTAGTAAAACCATTCAATTTCACTTTATTGCTAGACTTCCAAATAACCCAACAAATATTAACAGTGAGAATGGTTTTAGCATGAACTTCCTTGTGGTTTGACCATAATCAACTCCTGATAATATGAGCAGTAGTCATATATCTTTCTATTCTGACCTCAAAAATATTAGCAAAGTAAAACCATATGAACCATGCATTGTTACAAGACACAAAAAGATGATTTGTAGTTTTGATATTGTCACAAATTTGACACTTAGACACTATGTCTGTATATCTTTTCTGAATAATAGAATCGGTAACTAATCTGTTGTTAAGGATTCTCCAAAGCGAGAATGAGCATTTCCTTGGAATAATATTATTCTAAAGTTTTCTAAATAGGTTAGATTTGTTGTTCTTCTTTCTAATATAGTTCCAGGTTTCCTTGGTGTTAAAATTAACTTCTTTAGATAGCAGCCAAGTTATAATGTCCTCATCATGCTCTTTTATGGATGTTTTGTCTATTAATTTAATATATGAGGGAGTGATTAAGTCTTTAGGCTTGTCCATATTTCACTTATCATTGTCCCATAATGTCTTTACTTTATCTTTGGTGAACCGGCTATTATCAGTATTATCATCTAGGATTATGAAAGAAGATGGACGACACCATCGATCAAGCCAAAATTCCATTTTACCATTGCATAGTTTCCAAATAATATTAGATTCAGCAAAGTCCTTCATATTAGCAAGCTTTTCCACGTCTGTGAGTTAGGCTTATAGTAATTGACATGTGAAAATGTTGATCTTTACAGATACTTGGGCAAAAGGGATTTATCTTCTCTAAATCTGAGCCACAATTTTTAGGAGAAAGTGTCCTAAATGTCCTCGTGTTTCCGCATATTCAGACCACCTTCACCAAAGGGCCTACTTATCTTAGACCAGTTGATCCAGTGGATTTTTTTAACATCATGAGCTGAGTGTCACAAAAATTTATTAAAGATTCTTTTGATTCCATTAATTATTGTCTTAGACAAATGAAAACTTTGCATTCAATATATTGGAATGGCCATCACGATAATATTTATTAAGGTTAGACTCCCATTGTATGATAGATGTTTACCCTCCCAATTATTAATTTTACTTCTTATTTGTTTAGCAAAGGATCATAGTTACAAGAAAAATTGTAAGTGGTTAAAATGATAAGACTGCTTGTATTAAAACCAATCTGAATTACTAAGGTAGAGTTTCCAGATAATGATAAACTAGTTGAGGTGATAATCTTGGTCTTATATATATTAATAGAGTGCCCAGAGATATCTTGATACTTCTGTAGAAAACTCAAAATTATGTAAGACCATTAGTGAATAGTAATAAATCACCCACAAAAGCTAGACAAAGGGATGTTGATAGAACTCTTGGATCTAAATTTTATTCTTTTATTCCTTTCAAATAAGCTTTTAGGGCCTCTAATTAGCATCTCTTCTGCTATGATAAACCGACTAGAGGATAGAGGATCCCCTTACCTAATGCTCCTCCTACTTTTGAAATAACCTTGAGTATCACCATTAATAAGATTGAAAACATGCACTGACTTAATCATTCTTTCAATAATGCTAACAAAGCATAGTTAAAACCAAAAACACATAAGACTTTAAGGATGAAACTATGAGACATTCTGTCAAAAACTTTGGTAATGTCACTTTGACCATGATATTACCAGCATTAGTCTTTCTACTAAGATCATAGACCAATTTCTTATCCATAAGGATATTATTCTAAATAGACTTATCGTATACAAATCCATCCTGGACGTCTGATATAATTTTAGGAAGTCGTTTAACCAGTCTATTATTTAAAGTTTTAGACATAATTTCATTCATTACGGTACACAAGCTAATTGGTCTATAATATTTCCAGGATATAGGGTTGTTGGACTTGGGGACTAGACATATGCAAGTGGCCAAGATATCCTGAGGGATAGGCTGGCCAAGAAGAAAGGATTCTACAGCAGCACATAAGTCTTTTTTTAATCATATTCCAACAAGTTTGAAAGAAGCAATCTATACCAGCAACGCTTGAGGGATTGAGGCTACTGACCATGAATCTCATTTTTAGAGGAAAGATTCATGAGAAAGTTATTATTTAAATAACCTTAAATAGTCTTCTTTATCAACATTATGTTGTTGAGGGCATCGGGATGAATGATACCATTTTTAATATTAACCCTAAACACTCTTGTTGTTAATATTACTCTTATTTAGCTAATGTATGTAGATATAAGGCATTAGCTTTAGAAAGGTTAATTTTATCTTCAACATTATTTGTTTCTGGTCTTTGATTTCTAGTCATTTAACAGTTTCTACAGCTTCTAAAACCTTATCAAAGATATTACTAAAAAAATTTCTATTCCATTCTTTTAGGAACTCTTTTAGTCTCTTAATTTTATTCCAGATACATACAGCGGGAAGCCAACCATATCTTTCTTCCAAATTTGCTCAACTATGCTAAAAAATCATGGTTTAAAGACCTTACGTTTATAAACTTTAAGGGTTTCTTAGGTTTGTTTCCTTATTGAGTAATGGTTATACAAAGAGGAGTGTGTTAGAGCAAGTTTTGGCCATATGAAGCACTTTAGTTTTAGAGAAATAATCACTCCAGACCGAATTATAAAAAACACGATCCAATCTTTTCCATTTGGTTTTGTTAGTCAATGTGTATTTAGTGCATGCATAGCTTGCATCCTCTAGATAGCAATCTCTTATAGTGTTATTGAAATCTTCAATGTCTTTTAGAAAAATATAGGAGCATGCAGGTTACTCATCAGTAGATGGATGACATTGAAATCTCCTATTATAATCTATTCTTTGGCTGTAATGGAGATGGTTCTCAGCATATTCTAAAGCTCCAACATGGCCTCTTTTTGACATTTGACATAAACTATAGTAAATAAGAATCCATTGTACATTGTTGAGTGAGTGATTTCAGTATGAATACATTCTTGATGATTCATTACAAAATCCTATCTTAAAGTCCTCATTCCACAACAGCCAAATTTGTTGTTAATGTTTGCTTTGTAGTACTTAAAACCTATATTAACATCAACTTTTCCAGGTTTTCAATCTTGATGAGAGGTTCTTTTAAGGAAAGTAAATCAACTTTCTCCTTGAATTTGATGGATTTCAGCCGTCTCTAAGAACCTTTGTTACCAATTCGTCTAATGTTCCAAATGAGGATCTCGATTGTCATATATTATTTGAGTTTGGAGATCTACTAGACCCTTTTATGTTGTAAAGTCTTGACAACCAATATACCTTTATTTTTTCTTCCCTTTGCTTCTTTAAGTTTTTTGTTTAGGAGATCTTTAAAGTCTTTATCCACCTCTCTTTTATTAAGGGTGAGAGAAATTGGCAGGCTGCTAATGTTTCTTTGATTAGGCGTACGGGTTTCAGACTCCAGCTTCTCATATTCTATAGTGGAGATTAAGTTAAAGCCAGATTCAAGAGCCTGGATAACTTCAATAACTTCATCACATTTTGGAGTATTGCTTTCATACGGGTAGGAAATCTCTTTATTTTCCTTTGAATTTTCTATTTCTTTTAATTTAGGCTTACACTACTTGATGGTCTTCTTTTGATGACTTGGTTTGTCCTTATTCTGACCATTCATTTCTTCCTCAGATGTTTTGTAATGCTTTAAATATTAACATTCTATTTCTTGACTATTTTAGACTTAACTTTAGCTACTGAACCTCTTTTATATCAGGATCTTTATTTATTAAAGTATCTTCACGTTGAACATCAATTTAAGTTTGAAATTTAGGCTACAGGTTTTTACAATTCTCTTGTTTGTGCCTATGAGATGACAAAATTGACATTATTGTGGTAAATCTGTATAGCTTATTTCAAGCCAGCACCCTTCGTTATCCCCAAATCTAACTCATACATGGTATTGAATTTTATTTGTTAAGTCTAGTCTAATCCATGCATAATAAGAGTTGAAAGTAACTATGTTTTTTTATGGAATCTATATCTTTAAAGGTTTTCATATGGTTGAAGCAATAGTGTTTATTATATAATTATTGTGTAGGAACTCAAGTTAGTTATATATCCTAATAGACAATAGTGTGATAGGACATTCATGTTTAAGATTAAATGAGGTTTTCCACTTGAATAATCTCATTGAATGATCAACTATTATCCAAACATTGTTGATCCATAATTTACACAAATCTACTTTTAATGTAAATTCTATCATTACATGCCTATTAAGGTGACTTTTATAGTGGACATCAGGTTTTTTTTGTCCTGTTTTGTGAATTGTATAGATATGTGGTCATTTTTTCTCTTAGGCACTAGTTGGAACAAATTATGGAGAATTTTATGTTGTTCGTGTTACTTTAGCAAATGATTTTAATATTTTGTTTCCTCTTTTATTTTTTTTAATCTTCTTGATCATAACTTGGGTTGTTGTGTCCAATCTCTTGATTCATATACCTTCTCGTTTGTCGTAGAATTGGAAATTTTGAATCTAGGTAATGCTCTTTTTTTACATTCTTGCCCATAAACTCTGATTTGTGAAGGTTTTGGTGAAGGGTTCAATCTTGTCGAAGATATATCTTGAGAAGGTTATCTTAGAAACACAATTTGCATCATTCATATTTATAGAAGAATTCTGGCAAGCAGTCAGGGATGATAATATAAACGAAACCAACTTTAAGACTCTAATAGAAGAACTCTATTTTTTTCTATCAAACCGTGGAGCTATTTTGGAGATACAAACATCGTAAAACAATCATTCCACTTATCATATAGATTACTATACAAACGATTAGGATAGGAATATGATAATATTTTTAAGAAATAGACATGAATTCGTATACCGATGAACTTAACCCATATTCACTTTTCAAAATATTTTATTTCCATATTCATATTCATATTATATCATCTAAAATTTGGTAAAAAAATTTAATGAGCATTTTATACATTAATATTTAAAATGTATAACAAAACTGTCACTGTATTGTATGTTAAATATTTTTTGATTTTATTTTATTAATTTTATAATTTATATTATATTTTATAAATCAAATTTAATACAAACACACATAATATGCATATAATTATTATAAAAGCTAATGATTTATAGGGTATTACCAATATAGTTAAGAAAAATCCAAAATCATTCCCATTTTAAATAAAAAAGTCAACGCGATTTGAAAAACAAATACATGTAGGAATGGATATTTCATATTCATATCTTCCAAATAAAAAAACCAAAAATCAAATTTTATATATATTCTATTTTAATCTATGGTAAAAGTATTTTATATATATGTACACACGGAATAATGATTTAAGCGGAATGAAACATCATAAGAATACTTGTCTTTTTTTGTAAGAACACTTGTTATTTATTTGTAGCTATTGTTCTTTCGGGCGATAAACCATATAGTAGCGGAAACGAACGACGAAAATAAATTATATGGCAGCGGAACGAAAATAACTCGTATGGTAGGGAAAGTAGAGGAAATGAACGATCAAAATGAAAGAAAATGATTGACAATAGATATGACAAGAAGTTAAATTTTTACTGGATTTTTTATTTTTATTATTTAATTAAAGAACAAACTATATTACTAAATTAAGAAATTACAAAAAGTTTAGGACTAAGTAGCTAGATTTAAAAAATAAAAGGCCAAATTAGCTAACTAGAGAGAATTGAAGAACTATTTAGCAAAAAACACACTTGTATTTCTCACTATACTCTTTCATCGCGAAAAAAAACTCCATAGCTAAGCTGCTTCAAGATTCCTTAGAGAGAGAAGAGATAGAGAGAGATGCAAATTCGAACCCAAAACCTAAATCTCAACCCTAAACGAGACCTTGAACAAGATTCTATCTCCCAGAAAATTTTGCCCAAAAAATCAGAGCATCAAAACCCTAGAAAAATTCTAGAGCCACCAAAGCTTCAGATATAGTTCCACAACCAATCGATTCTACCAACACCAGAGCTTCTCCATTGAATTGCTAATTTCAGTCTTCAAAACCTTTTCTTCAATTCCCAGTATCGCCAATTCCCAAATCTCCAAACCCTAGATAGCAGAATGAGCCTTCATCTCTTGAAAATCAAAGAGCCCACAAAATAGACAGCCAAACCATTCATCAGAGCACCGCATGCATACGTCTTCACTCACAAGTAGAAAACTTCTTTGGGTAGTTTCTGTCTGTAATGAAATAAAGAAACCCCAACAGAATCGACAGAACTAAGGAGTACAGACATAGCCAAGGCCAATGCTTTCCAGAAAACCGATCGAGAGAAGGTAATTTGGGGCATTGAAGTGAGAGAAGCTAAGCTTCTCTTTTCACTTTAATGTCCATTTCGTGAGCCAATCCACTATTCGGTTTTGGTCTCTCGAAATAAAATATAAAGACATAGAAGGCAGTATCAAGCTTCTACAAATAGAGATAAGAGGTACCAAGGATTTTTATTCTTGTTTATGATGTTTATTAGAGTTAAACAATATGTTTCAATATCCATGCTAACCAAATTATTTTCCTTGCAGGTCAAGAGCACCTCCAAAAGGGCTATGGTTTCAGCTACCAAGGTAGTGAGCTTACCAAACATTTTTGAAGAGGCATGAACAATAATGCCCTCATGATTCCTGATGACCATGGCACCACAGGAAACACCATTTGCAAGACATGAGGCGTCTACGTTCATCTTCATCCTACCAATAGCAGGAGGCAGCCATTTCAGATAAGTTATTCTATTACAACTATTTTCCGGAGAAAGACATCATAAAGACTGACCAGCATCACTGGCATTCAACCAGTGTTTGCTTGAAAGTACTTTAGAGATGTCTAACCCGAGAATGATGTTATTGATCATAATAATAGAAGTATAAAGGCTTATACCATTGCCTTTATACTTCACATTGTTGCGGCTTTTCCATATCACCCAGCATATTAAAGCTGGAATGCAATAGGTGATATGAGTCTTCTGGTTAGAGAACCAAAACCAGTTATAAACAATATGTTTAATAGTCATGTGTCTTTCGACTTTGACCTTAAACATTCTTATTATATGTATCATTCACTAATAAAGCCCATGTGTATTTTTTATTTCTGTAATTGAACCAAAGATTTTGAGAATAGATGGTTTGAATATCTGACAATTTCCTGATATTCAATCCACCCTCATCAAAAGGAAAACAAATTTTTTCACAAGAGGTCTAGTGAATATTCCTTTCATTTGTATTAGATCTCCAAAAAAATTTATTAAAACTGTTTTCCAATCTTTTAATGACAGAATTTGGTGATACTTAACTTTGTATCCAATAAAAAGTAATAGGCAATTAAATAGTAGATATAAGAGATAATCTTCCCTCATATGAAAGTTGTTTTATATTCCACTTCATGATCTTTCCATTAATTTTATCAAATAAAGGATTAAAATTAACAGCTTTGTTGTTGTTATGCAGGGTAACCCCAAGGTAACAAGTAGGGAGATAGTCTGTAATGAAACCAATTGAATTCTCCACACTATTGATTCTGCAATGTTGCAACTTCTTCGAGGTAATCACCTTGGTTTCTCTTTATTAATACACTGACCAGAAATACTTTGATACTTGTCTAAAAAAACTAAGAAGATCAATAGATTTAGGTAAACAGTTATTATAGATAATAATGTCATCAGCGAAGGCTGTGCAAGGAATTAGAATACTAGACCTAGAAGTATACTTCATAAAGAAATTTGACTCAAACAAATTTTTAAGACCCCTAAGTAAAACTTCCTCACCAAGAATGAAGAGACTTGGGGACAAGGGATCTCCTTGTCTCAACCTTCTTTTAGATTTGAAAAACCCAAAAGTATTACCATTAATAAGAACATAGAGATTAACATTACCAATCATATCATAAATCAGACATGTAAACCTTCTAGAAAACCCGAAAAGATTTAAAAATTTTATAATGAAAGATATGGACATTCTGTCAAAGGCTTTTGACATGTCCAATTGAACCATGATATTCCCCATTTTAGGCTTCATATCCAAATCAAAGGCCAACTCTTTGGCAATGAGAATATTCGCATGGCTAGTTCTATTCCTAACAAATGCACCTTGAGTGTTAGAAATAATGTGAGGAAGAACCTTAGAGAGCCTATTGTTTAAAAACCTAGAAAAAATTATGTTAAACATAGTACACAAACTAATAGGTCTGTAGTTTCCCCAGTTAACAGGATTAGAACTCTTAGGAATAAGGCTAATACCAGTGGAAAACATACCACTATGCATCTTGTAGCCCTCCAAAAAAGAATTAATAGAACTACAAAGATCATTTTTAATAATGTGCCAGCTAGTTTTATAGAAAGTAATATTATAGCCATCCAAACCTGCTGCACTATCTTTCTTCATAGTACTAATGACTTCCCATATTTCATTTTCTTTTGCAAGCATCATGAGGTTCCTATTATCCTCCTCTGGTATGAGCTTAGGAATAGCAGCCAAGATGAGGTCAGACAGCAACTCAGCTTCTTCTTCACAACTACTATAAGGACTAGCAGACAGATAAGTAGAAAAATATTTTACAGCAGAGTAACCTATATCATTGTCATTATAAATCCATTCATCACCAACTTTTAATCCTTTTATATAATTTTTCCTTCTTTTCTTATTAACATAAGCATGGCACACTTTAGTATTGCTATCAGCCTCTTTAAGCCAGAATTTATAGTATTTCTACTTCCAAAAGGACTCTTCAATTCTAAGAGGCCTAAGATGCATAGTAACAACCTTTTTAAGATTTCCATTAGTAGCACTATTATAACCATTTTGATGACTAATTTCCATACTTTTAACATTTTCCTCAGCTTCTTTAATATTACTGAAAATATTACCAAAATGGTTTTTATTCAAGTTTCTAAGACAGTTTCTTAGTCTTTTCATTTTGAACCAAAAGATATCAGTAGGAGTAGCACTGATACTTAAGTTCCAATTCTTATCAACAATATTAAGGAAAGAATCATCAGAAGTTCACATGCTTAAAAACTTAAAACTCTTTTTGTAATTCATAGGATTATAGTTAATAATAGAAGCACTAATAAGCAGAGGGGAATGGTCAGAATAAGTTTTGACCATGTTAATAACCTGAGTAGATAGGAATGTGTCAGCCCAGTTAGTGTTGTACATCACCCGGTCTAAGCGTTTCCATTTTATATTTTTTTTCCAGGTAAACTTGGAGCCCACAGTACCAGCGTCTTCCAGATAACAATCAGAGATAGCTTCGACAAATTCATCCATACTACTTTGACACGGAGTAGTGCAACCAATTTTATCCTCAGCAGAAGCAACAACATTAAAGTCAACCATGGTAAGCCAAACCCGATTCTCAGTAGAATTATTTTTTAGATGAGTCCATAAATTCATTCTCAAAACTTTATTGCACTTAGCATAAATAACAGTAATATCAAAGTTATTAGGGATACCAGGATAACAGAATTCTAAGTGAAGTAACTGATCAATATTAGCAAGGATACTAATATTGATATCATTTGACCAAAAACCCCAAATTTTATTAGTATAATTAGCACAAAAATTAGGAAAGTTTAACCTGGCAGCCACCTCCCCTTGAGCTTCAACTTTGACTAAAGGCTCCTGAATAGCTAGAATCCTCACCCTTTCCTTGATAATAATGTCTTTTAATCTTCCCACAATAGGATTATTATTAATTCCGCGAACATTCCCGTTTAGAACCTTAATTATTATCAGAGACTGATTTGTATTTCTTTTTAATCCCTGTAAAATGCAGAGATTTTATTACCCTTTTACTTGGTCTCTTACCTTTATTCACGGTCTTAAGCTCTTTTTTCAGAATGTTGTTGAAGCTCTTATCAATGGGAGAATCCAAACATATCATCGTGACAGGCGAGGTACATTCACTTCTGATATTATCTTCGGTTGGAGCGAAAGTTTCTTGAGCAAAGATTACTGGATTCTTGAGATTTTGAATCCATTATTTGTTGATATCTTTTAAAGCATCAATGAATTATCATCGGCAGAATTCTTAAGATCATTACTCATAATTTGAGGATCCGACATTTTCTTGAAGGCTTGAAGATCTTGATCAAGATTTCCTTTCAAGCTCAAAGCCTCCTCTCCTTTACCATTAGAATCATTCGATTTTGATACTGATGGATTCCTGTCAATCACTATCGAACATAAATCACATTTGTATATTTTTAATTTCCTGTTTAAGATATATCCTTCTTGTAAACATTATATTTTATTAATAATGAATCAAAATTATAATTTCTGGCAGAGTCGTTGTTCATAATCTTTTATTTTCTGGCTTTAACACATTCACTCTAATTATGTCCCTGATGATAGCAAGAAGAGCAATATTTTGGTAGATCCTTGTAGGACACAAATAGCTAACACCCATCATTTTGGCCAAATCTTACCCAAATTTTTGAATGAAGCTTTACGGCCACATCTATTTCAAGCAAGGCGTAAACAGCATTGTTATAAGCCCTGTTCTTTTCAGCGAATTTGATTTTGTAAGGGTAATAAAGAGTAGAGACAACCTCAGTGATAATGTGATTGTCATAAAGGAATTCTGGTATTCTCTCAAGCCTTAACCAAACCAGAGCCATAGAGCTTTCACATTTGACCTTAAATTCAGACATCCATCTTAAAACACACATCAAGACACTTCCTATGTACCAAGATCTTCTTTCCTAGACCTTAGCAGCATCTTCCCCTAGATCAAACTCGAAGATGATGTGACGAAAGTCCAATTTGAAGAAATTGAAACAACCTTTAAGTTTTAAAGAACTCAGAAAACTATCGACAAGCGATTTATTTGGAATTCCTAATGAAAACTTCCCTACCAAAGTAACCTTTAAAGACTTAGCCAAACTTTCTTTAACTTTACTCGAATACTGGATTGAAATATGCCTTTCTTTATAACAGATTGACTCATAATTCATTTCAATCTTTGGCTCCGTCATAGATTTTTTAACAACCTCAGAAAAGGATTTACCAACTCTACCTGATTTAGACTGCTTCTTGTTTCTTGAACAAAGAACTGGAAATTCTTCTTCAAAGCCAACATTCTTATATATCTCCATGATAGAGATAATGAAATGCAGAAAAATAACAAGCAAGGAAGAAGAAGCTTAATCAGAAGCCACCATTAATGGCAGACCTCCAAATCTTACCATATTAAATTTAACTATGCTTAAATTGGACGAAGAAGTCGGATTTCACGCGTCTAAATTTTTACCGAACTTGATCTGACGAGTATAGATCTTTTTCTATGTGTGAACATCTATTTTTAATATATCCTTTCTTTGAAGGAAAACAACCCAAAACACTATATTGAAGCGGTGTATCTGGGATTTAGAATTTTTGAAAACATAATTATATTTATGTAAATAGTAAAATAAATTAAAAAATAATCTATTAATTCATATTCACTATTATATATATACATTAAATGAAATTATAGATGAATAATTGCTATTTATTTGTAGGATGTGCATGGTTTCTTCAGCAACAAACCAAATGATAGCGCAAATGAACTGCTCTTTATTTGTGGGATGGGCATTGTTTCTTCGGAAACAAACCAAATGATAGCGCGAATGAACGATGAAAGTGAAAATAAATGGTGATAGCAAGAACGAAAGATGAAAGTGAAAATAAATGGCCAGCGATAGGTAAGAGAAAATGACCGTCAATAGGTGTGAAAATGTTAATTTTTTACAAAATTAGATTTGGCGAATACGGATCTTATTCCGATGTATGAGTGCTTAAATGAAAGAAACAAAAACACTATACGAATGCAGAAGATTGAAATTTTGGAATACTAAAAAAACTAAAAAATATTATATGGATGTAAATAAAAAAAAATATTATATTATTTTATATTTACTATATTATATATATATATATATATATATATTGGGTCTATCCGATATTTACTAATATTCTTAACTCAACTGTGTTTAAATCTTATATCTCGTGTTGGTTATGACCATAAGTATATTCAACTCTTAAAGTTCAATATTTATAGTTGCATATATCAATTCAACTAATATCTATACTATATATATATTCTATGAGGCTTTATATATTACTCGTTTGTCTAATATATTTATTTATTTTTACATTTAATAATTGGACTCTGAATCTCAAGATGACGGTACATTCTCATTTTACATATCTTCACATTTTCTCACTTGGATCACCGCATGAGCTGAAGTATATCCACTAACTTGTGCACCATATAAATTTTTTGTTTCACACGTATACCAACATGCATTATCACATTAGATTATAATAAAAAATAAACCAATGAGGAACGACTACGACTTATGTGTGAATAATTATGCCCTTATTAATCATAATACCAAGTATCACGTAATTAAAATTTCGCATGTCGCGGAGTGTAGTATGGAAATGACACAAACTCGTGATCACTATGTACCACTTTTCAACTGGTCTTATTACACTAAATTGATGTCGTTAAATTGTACATAGTTTATAAGAGGTGTAAAAACATAATTAAGTATTGTATTGTTTTTACTTAATCGTGTACCAAGTGAAACTAAACATAATAATATATGAACTTAAAATTTGCTGAATTACATACGAACTACTAGACTAAGAATGTCCAATGAATTATGTGTTCATGAAAGACGGCGGGTGTTGAAATCTTGGTAGATTGAGATGGAAAAAAGAAAGATTTGTACTTACTTTTAATCTAACCAAAAGATGAAGTTTTTTCTTATTTGTTTTATTTTTATTTCATTGACTATGCGGTTTTATTGGATGTTATTAAGTGATGACGCAACAGAAGTAGAAGAAGAAACAACGATAGATGAAACCATAATTCAAGGGTAAAATGATGAAACTCTAATCTAAGGGTAACAAAGATTGAAATTTTCAGAGATAAGAATATATTATTCCAAAAACTTAAAATAACTTAAGGCATATGAGGCTTTATATAATAGCTTCAAAACCCTAAATTAGAATACAAGAAAATAAAATAAATGTATTGAAATAAAATCAAAATATTAATATAATTAGATTTGATGTAAATAATATAAGATATTTGAATAAAATAAAATAAAAAATAAATAAAAACATTTGTTTTTGGACTTTCTTCGCTACATCATTAAGTGTATAATAAATTATATTCTCATAAAATGTGATTTAACATCTACTTAACCCATAAAGTCGTGGTAATTAAATCATATCCTCTATTGCATGAGTTTCTTTACGTCAACATGGGATATTTGTTTACTAATTATTGGGTGATATATGTTCTATTGTACAATGATTCATCTGCGCAATACTTAGGTATTAGTTAAAATTCTTATAATTTATCTCATAAATTTCCAAATTTTCTTGCAATGTAGACTAAGAAAACTTATCTCAAATCACCTCATGAAATTGAGAGGTTTGTTGTTTCTATACTATAAACTCGTTGAATATTAAGAGTAACTCTGATGAATTTTTGTTCCTAACATATAAGACACATAATCTATAGATTTTACATTTAATTTATTAAATATAAATTTATTGATGGCATGCAACAAGACTCTAAATCTGAATCCACTTCCACTGAATTTGTGAAGTTCGTGATACTTTACTAAGCTAATATCAGAGCTAAAAGAGACTATAACTTTGATAGACTATGATACAATTAATAAGACATTTAAACCAAACTTTCATAAATGAATATATAATTACTACAGATTGTTGGCTCTATAAAATTTGTGTATGATTATACAAACCTGTTAATATTCTTGTGGAATGATTTACTTTTGGAACTCACCATACTTAATTAAGAAAATAATTTAGTTAATATATATATATATATATATATATATATATATATATATATATATATATATATATCACGCTTTATTCATGCTACCATTCAGAAAGGCATGATCTTAATATTTAATAAATTAAGCTTAATGATGAAATGTGTAAGATTTAGTATGATTTCCACAAAAGAATCATTCACTTTACTAAAATAAAAGATATCTTAAAAGAAATACTTTTATACTGAATCCAAATTATTTGGTGTAAGACCTTCTATATATCTTATCATATTACATTTTAGTTAAGCACAGTTTAATTATAATGCCACCAGCTAGTCTATTTTCTTTGAATAATAGATAAAATCTTAAACTGAATTATTATACATCAATATTTCATTCTTATTACAATGGTCCACAATTGAGAACTAAAAATTATATATGGTGTTATGGAAGCTTAAACTAAATTCTTATTTTACATCACAAAATTTTCAATCTTCGTATATAACTCTTCAGAGTGTTACAGAAGCTCAATCTGGTTTCTAATATTTCACCATAAAGAATCTTAATGTTCTTGTAGAAGTCTTTCAGAAGTTACATGAGCTAAAACTGAATTATTATGCTGCATCAAAAATATCTCAATGTTTTGTTAGAATACTTTATACAAATATTTAACATAAATTGAAGGCGCACTATTCTATTTATCTATTTATTTATCTTCATAAAATATTATACTAACTTCAGTTTGTATTTCTTGAGGATGTTGTGGTTGTTTTACATTAACAAATGTAACATTTTATGCTTAACTAGGTATTTGAACATCAATTTGTACAGAAATTGATTATGAAATATCCAATTATTTTCGTTTCAATCTGAATGAATCATTTATGATTCTTCCCCATAATCAAAGTGGTTTAGTGATTAGTTCATCTCAAACTAAATATCCTCAAAATTAATGTATAATGGATTCTTAAGCTAATTTTTTATATAATAAAATGTATGTTGAATTGAGATACTTATTAGTGTATCATACTTCAGTTCTCATTTCTAGGCCATTGGGTCTTATACTAGACATTTATAAACGTACAAGTCTCTTAAACATAACTTTTGCTAGGTTTAAAGTCTAATTTACTAATTTAAATAACTATCTTCTAATATATTGACTTAAATATGAACTATTGCATAATTTAACAACATATAAATTAATCGTGACATTTCTCACTAAACTACTATACCTCCCTTCAGCGACAACCACATTGGTCATAAATTAAAATATTAATTATTTTACCAAAGTGGTAATATACTATGAGCATAAATATCAAACTTGCAAGTGACTACCAATGAGGATGAAATATGGGTATAACAAAGCCATAACATATTATGAATAATTTATATTATCTTGGTTATCCATACATAAGAACAATTTATAGATAGATTTTTGCATTTGTCCAAAAACTTCCATTACTCTATATGTAACTAATTTTTTATTTTTTTTTATTCTCCCTTAATGTATTCAACGCATGTTTGAACATTGAAAATAGGTTAAAAAATTAAATTGCTTTCAAAAACTAGCATGCAATATTTTTCTACAAGATGTAACACAAATGCTTATAACAAAAATATACTTAGTTTTATAAATAAATAACATCATTACAAAATTTAGTTTCTCCACTACATAAGTTATATAGTAAATATTGTTATAAAATGAAGAGAAATGTTAATGGTTGTATATAAATTATGCAAAACAAGAAGATTAATTATCCTGATATACTGTATTAAATATAAAAACTAAATGTGGAATATATGTGGAATATGTATTTATATTTGTTTATGGTAAATGGTTATATATATATATATAGTATCATGAACATAATAATGTCAAATATATTAAATGCTAGATTTTCTAACTTACTTCATAAGCTTATCTCAGTTATGCAGGGAGGTTTTGTGAAGGGTATGCTAATTGAGGACAACATCCTAATAGCAAAAGAAATAATTCATGACATGGGCACGAAAACAAAGTCTGGTAACATTGTTACCAAACTAGATATGTCAAAGGCTTTTGACAGCTAATCTCACAATTTTATACTTAAAGTTCTTCAATACTTTGGTTTCTATGACGGATTCATCAACCTTATTTGCAGCCATATTATATATGTATATGTATGAATTATAATCAATGGATGATGTAAAGGTTTCTTCAAAACTAATAGAGGCATTAGATAAGGGGACCCTATGTCTCTAAGTCTTTTCATTGCTAAAAAAACTTTGATCAGAGGTCTTCACAATTTCTATGAATCTAACAAAGCCTTAAGATTTCACACTATAAGAAGTATAATAATATATAACCTAGCATTTTCTTATGATTTTTTTATATTTACTAATGGAAAGAACTCTTCTATGAATGTCATTGACAGTTTTTACAGTCTTATCAAGCTATCTCTGGCCAATCTATCAACAAAGAAAAAACAAAGCTTATCACTGCCTCAATCCTTGCTCAGGATAAGATTAATGCTATGTCCATTCATACTCAATTTAGTACTAGTTTCCTTCCTACTACTTACCTTGGTATTAAATTAAATTCAAACAAAAAAGAAACAACTTTATTCCTCTACTGGACAATATCAGAGGTAGAATCATGGATTGGGAAAGAAAAAAATCTCTCATTGTGGTGGTAGAATGACTCTTATAAATTCAGTTTTAGTTTCTATTCCCATATAGTGGGCTCAGAGTTGCTGGTTTTCTAAAACTATAATAAACAAGATAGAGAAAATGCTAAATAAATTCCTTTGGAGCAACTCTCTTGACTCTAATAACATTCACTGGTCTAGTTGGGTTACTAATAACAAAATATTTAGTGAAGGGGGACTTAACTTAAAGGACCTTAATGATATTCAAGTAACTCTTTCTTATAAGCTTTGGTACAGGTTTAGGGAGAACAGGTGTTTATAGAAATATATATGCACAACATCTACACCAAAGAGGTTCATCCTTTTCAGATCAACTATTCTAAACCTGGATCTATAACGTGGAAAATATTAGCTAACATTAAAGACTTAACAGAAAGCTTCATCAAATGGAAGTTGTGGAATGGATACATAGACTTTTGGTTGGACTCTTGGTTTAGTAACAAACCTATGATTAAGATGTGTTCAAACTCAGACAACAGCTGGTTCATATGTGAGGAAGTATAATCTTTATGAGAGTCAAATGCTTGGTCTATGAACAAGATAATTCATGTCCTATATGTTTCTATCAATAGATTAATCTCTAAACTATTGATAAATCCTAACGTGGACGACTTAATCATGTGGAAAGCCTCCAAATATGGTTTTTTCAATTAAAAAAAACTTATCAAAGAATAAGATCTAAATACAACAAATCATCTTTATTTGAAAAAGTCTGGAATCATATTACGTCTAGGAAATTTTCATTCCTTCTTTGGAGAGTCTTAACTAATAGACTCCCTAGTGATTCCATTCTTCAAATTGGACATATTATTACTGTATCTAAATGTCAGTTTTTTCTAAATGCTGAAACTACTAATCACTTTGTCGTGTTTTGTGAGTTTTCCTGGAAAGTTTGGAGCTATTTCGCAGATACTCTTAAAGCTAAAATCAGCAAACATATGACAATAACTCATTTAATTAGAAGCCGCTTCTGGAAATCTCCTGCTACGGTTCACATAAACACAATTGTGCCAGCTATAATCATATGGGTAATTTGGCAATGCAGGAATAAAATGAAACATCTGAGAAGTATTCAATCTTATAGCTCTGCTATTAAATATACAACTCATATATTGTCTGTCTTAAATCATTCTAACTTACTACAGCTAAAGCACTGGAAACATATCGAATTTGTTGTTCATACCTTAAAAAAAATTAATCATCATAGAAAGCTTATCAAAGCTTCTCTGCTATATTGGACCCCTCCCCAGCTTGGTCGTTTCAAGCTTAACACTGACGCTTGCAGTCTAATCTCTGGTGAATAAAGTGGAGGCGTGATAGTTCGCGATTACTAAGGAAACATTATCCATGGCTATGGTAACATCTATGACAAGTTATGTGTAATATAAGCTTAAGCAAAAGCTCTCCACGATGTTCTCCAGCTCTGCCAAATCAAAAGAATATCAAACATTGACATTGAAGATGACTCGGACATAGTGATAAAGCTTTTAAACTCAGGGAAGTTCTCCACATCTCTTGATCTTATCCTAAGTAGCATTAGATCTCTTCTATTGTCTTTGATGAGCCTTAAACATATTTTATGTGAGTAAAATCTAGCAGTTGACTAGCTGGCTAGGTGGACCTTGCGTTGCAAAATGAAAATAGACCATGCAAACTTTCAGCCTCCATCTACCTTAAAATCCATTGCTCTATTAGAGAAATCCGACAGAGGATACCTTAGAATAACTTAAAACACATCTTGTTTACTTACTGAGCTTTTTTCCATATCCTTTTCAAGATTTTACGGCCTCTATCAAATTCACGCGTTCTATTTCCAAACCGTCATGTAGCTGTCTTTGTCGGTTGCTGACTCCAGGAAGAGCTCCATGTTTCTGCTTTGTTTAAATTTTTATTCCTTGTTTGCGTTCTCTATTTTGGTGCCCTCCCAAATTTCAGTTCTAATTTCTTAGTTACTCAGACTATTTGTTGATTGTTTGGATCTTTAAGCTCATGATGTTATATATTATCCGAAATCGCATCAAATAATATATAACAAATCGCGGAAAAAGTTAAACCCTTTTGCTAGATTCATCAATAGAAGAAACAGAAAATTAAGAATACTTACGGGTTTGCCTGCTGCTATCCATCTAGTATTCTCTAGCGTTCTTTTGCGTTCTTTAGCGATTCCACGTTCTCCGGCGATTCAGTTTATGAAACTAAGAGACCTGCATAATCAGATTAGATAAGAAGAAAAAGGTTTCCAGACACTAAGGAAGCGGCCGTATTTCTGATTAGGGTTTAGAGTGATGAAATATCTAAACCTAGCCCCTTATTTATAGATTTTACAATGTGAAGCCCAACATTGTAAAGCCCATCCTATGTTACTTCCTTGTGTCCGGGACCATAACCCAATAAATTGATAATTCAATTTATATCCCTGATTTATTAATTCAGGCTTAAGTGTTGAGATTTGGGCCCTCTTCATCACAGTGCCCAAATTCAACCCGGTTACCACACTTGAGCCCATAACGCCTTTTTACCCATAAGTCCAATTTAGTTAATTAAATAATTAACTCGACTACTTTTAATTTGGACTTCCTTAAGACAATAATCGAATATGTTTATTTAGCATATCGGTCCAAATTATTGTTAGTCTATAAATATATTAAATAAATATATTCCAACAATCTCCCACTTGGACCGTCATATGCTACTCAAGAATACATATTCAAATTTAATGGGATCCCTATATTCATTGTCAATGGACAAACGGTACAACCCCGTACATGACTGATAACAATAAAGGACTAAAGACCTCTTTCTCGTAATGTGAACAATAGGATGCAACAGTAATCACATTACCATTATCAATCAATTACTTGGGTCAATTATGGAGCGTGGCATAAGAGTAATATGGCTTGTAATCGTACATATCTACTCTTAAATGGCTCCTACTTTTGGAGATCCAATACAGTACAAATATCAATAAATATTTCCAAGCATATATATATTGCAATAAACTTTAATGTGCACAATACTGCAATATATAACATCAGATCCTATTACAAACTCTCCCACTGAAACTAACAATCCTCTAAATCAACTACACCCATATTGATGGTGTGTCCCTGGAAAACCTTAGGCAAAACCGCCTTTGTTAGGGGATCTGTTATCATGGAGTTTGTACCGATGTGCTCTATACTTATCTGACCCATCTGTACTCTTTCTTTAATAGACAGAAACTTTATGTCTATGTGTTTGGATTTAGACGCGCTCCTGTTGCTGTTAGAGTACTGCACTGCGGAATTGTTATCGCAATATAACCTCATAGGGATTTCTATCCCTTGTACAATGCGTAATCCAGTAACAAAATTCCGCAGCCATAGTGCCTGGTTTGATGCCTCAAAGCATGCAACAAATTCTGCTGCCATGGTGGACGATGCAATAAGTGTTTGCTTTACACTTTTCCAGGATATTGCACCTCCAGCCAATAAAATATGTTTCCTGACGTGCTTTTTAATGTGTCTGCGCATCCACCAAAATCCGAGTCGGAATACCCGATGATCTCCAGTTTATCCGACTTCCTATATGTCAACATGTGCCCCTTTGTTCCTTGCAGATATCAGAGTACTCTTTTAACTGCTTTCCAGTGATCCATTCCTGGGTTACTAACATATCTCCCCAACATGTTTACAGCAAAGGCAATGTCCGGCCTAGTACAAACTTGAGCATACATTAAACTCCCAACTGCAGAAGCATAAGGGACCGTTTTCATTTCCTCAATCTCAAGTTTTGTCTTAGGACATTGACTCAGACTAAGTCTGTCACCCTTTGCTATAGGGGTACTTAGGGGTTTGCAACCTGCCAATCCGT
This sequence comes from Limnanthes douglasii subsp. nivea, assembly GCA_036936605.1. Classification (NCBI taxonomy): domain Eukaryota; kingdom Viridiplantae; phylum Streptophyta; class Magnoliopsida; order Brassicales; family Limnanthaceae; genus Limnanthes; species Limnanthes douglasii. The sequence continues at coordinate 216,939,547 of JAUPFV010000004.1, forward strand.
AACGTTGTAACACACTTTTAATGTATGCTTTTTGTGATAATCCAAGAATACCACGAGAACGATCTCGATGTATCTGGATTCCTAACACAAAACTGGTATCACCAAGATCCTTCATATCAAACTTGTCTGATAGAAATCTTTTTGTAGTGTGTAACAATTCCTTATTGTTCGAGGCAAGCAATATGTCATCCACATATAATATAAGAAATATGAAATTACTCCCACTGAAATTGTGATAAACACAATCCTCAACCGAGTTGATCTTAAAGTCATAACCGACTATCACCTCAAGGAATTTGTGATACCATTGACGAGAAGCTTGTTTAAGCCCATAAATGGATTTCTTAAGTCTGCAAACCAGATCTTTTGAGTTACTTTCTACAAAGTGTTCTGGTTGCATCATGTAGATCGTTTCCTCAATATTACCATTGAGAAAAGCGGTCTTAACATCCATCTGATGAAGCTCAAGGTCAAAATGTGCAACTAATACCATGATTGTTCTAAAGGAATCCTTCGTCGATACTGGAGCGAAAGTTTCTTTAAAATCAATCCCTTCACGCTGAGTATAACCTTTCGCTACAAGACGTGCTTTATGTCTTTCCACATTACCCAGGGAATCGCGTTTGGTTTTGTAAACCCATTTACAACCAATTGCCTTTTTCCCTTCAGGTAATGGGACAAGATCCCATACCGCATTATCCTGCATTGATTTATACTCTTCTTTCATAGCGTCAATCCACTTTTGAGATTCAGACCTTTCCATGGCCTGTTTGTAGGATGAGGGATCATCTACAGTTCCAGCACATAACTCATCATGCTCCTGAAGATATACTATAAATTCTGGACCTATAGTACTCTTCCTTTCTCTAGTGGACCTTCTTAATGGCACTATTTCCTCTTGTTGCACTTCTTGAGGAGGTAGAGTTTGATCATTATGAACGATGTCATTTTGATTCCCTTGTGGAAGATTATCTTGAGGTTCCTCTTGTTCTACCTGAATCTCTGTATCCTGGTTAGAACCCTCAAGTGGAGCATCAGTGTTAATTTGAGGATTACCTTGTTCTAATGGGATCGAAATGATTGGCATTACCGCCCAATCTTCAGATATCTCAGTATCCCTATTAAACCTTCATGAATCTTTATGGATTCTTCCTCAAAATCAACATATGTTCCCTTATTCTTCCCCCCAAACTCAACATCCTCTAGAAACTTGGCCGTTCCTGTCTCAAATATTGTACCAGTGAGAGAATCATAAAACTTAAACCCTCTAGAATGTTCGGAATAACCTATGAAGAAACAACTAACTGTTTTTGGGTCCAGTTTATTTTCTTGAGGTTTGTAAGGCCTCGCCTCAGCTGGACAACCCCACACATGCAGATGCTTTAAATTAGGTTTACGCCCGTTCCAAAGCTCATATGGAGTCCTAACAGTAGCCTTTGTGGGTACTCGATTGAGTATATAAGCGGCACATTTGATGGCTTCCCCCCAGAGAGATAATGGTAGAGATTAGTGACTTATCATGCTTCTAACCATATCTTTTAGTGTTCGGTTCCGTCTCTCAGATACACCGTTCATGCGAGGTGAACCAGGCATAGTGTATTGAGGGACTATTCCACACTTCTCTAGGTACTGTGCAAAGAAACCTGGACGTTGTTCACCCGATCCGTCATATCTACCATAGTATTCACCACCACGGTCAGATCTAACGGTCTTAATGCTTTTACCAAGTTGTTTCTCAACCTCGGTCTTAATTGTTATGAACTTATCCAGGGCCTTATACCTTTCTTGTTGACCAAACCTTGACCCGGTCCTTTGCCATATGCCTTCCGCTTAGTTTCTGCCTTATTTGGTGATGTAATCACATTAGCCTCAAGCGCTGTGCCTTTAAGTCTTTCCTCCTCCTGTGCAGCGTGGGAAATCAATTAATTGATATTCCACTTTTCTCGCATGCAGTTATAGGTGGACTGGAAATACTTAAACCGGTCTGGCAGCGAATGAAATATGAATCCCACTATGCATTCCTCAGGTAAGTCTAAACCGATTGCCTTTAACTTTTGGCCAATCATCAACATTCCCAGAATGTGCTCCCGGATTTTACCTTTGCCATTATACTTTTTGGTAGCTAGCTCGATGAGCAAACGCTACATCTCTACCTTTTCATTTTTGGCAAAGGCTTTCTCAATCTCCGTGAGAAAGACCGAGGCAGTGGTAACACCTTTAGGGACAGCCCCACACAATGCTACTGCTATTCCCTGTAACAAGAGCGCCATGCATAACTTATTTGACCTTTCCCACTTTTCATCAGCCTTAGTTTCATCCGGTGTACTTTCCGGACTAAGGGGAGATGGTTTGGGAGTTAACAATGCATAGTCGTAATCATGTACAGATAAAAACAGCAACATTTCTTCCTTCCACAATTGGAAGTCCGAACAATCCAACGTCGGTGGACGATTCCCCAAAAAATTGTAACCCATGGATACTATAATAGGAACAAACAACACAAAGCACATCTAGCATTTTGACATATAACTGAAAACATGTGCATAAACATGACAAATACATGTAAAACATAAAATTCATTGATAATAGATACCGGAGGGCAAATCAAATTAACATGAAATTTTATGAGTTTGAGAAAAATACTATGATCATTATTTTAATTTTCTAATTGCCAATGAGACCTTCCGGAGGGCCGATGTCATTTACATATATTAAAATAACCATAATTTGATTTTCTTAAGTACCGGTGAAACCTTCCGGAGGGCCGATTTCACCTACTTAAAATCAAAAAATTGTAAGGCTGAATTTAATTTATCATAACTACCGATGAAACCTTCCGGAGGGCCGATTTCATCTAATTAAAATTAAAATCAGCGCCAAGACCATTTTCAATAATTTTCTCCCGTTCATGATTAATTTAAACCCAAACGTGAACCTTCCGGAGGGCCGATAATATTTGAATTTGAATTAATCCCCGAACTTTTCGAAGCCTAGGATCCTTAAGAAAATTAATTTTAACCTTCCGGAGGGCCGATTAAATTAATTTCTTAGTTTCACCTACCGGTCTACGAAACCTTAATCATGCATCGTCATTTAATCATTCACACACACACAATTTAATTCACAAATAAACATAAAAAAAAATGCATGCCAAACACAACATACTTGTGAAATAATTTACATACAATATATATATATATATATATCCGAACAAAATATGTACTTTCAAAAAAAAAATTCTCTTTTTTTTTTCCGCAGGTTACCGTGATAATCAGTGGACACTCTTCGATCAGCGTTAACATCAGGGGTTAAGCTGTCGATGAGCCACTGTCCCAATAATTTTGATTTTCTTCGTTATTTTAGGGTTGATTTGATGCTAATTTTGGGAGAAAAAATTTCAGACATCAATAAACCCTAATTTTACCCGAAAAAAATCCCCAAACTATAAAAATTGCAATTTACTGATAATAAAACATGTGTTTCAATACAATAAATCACATAACATGCTTTTCATACAATCCCTAAATCCATGCCCCACCAATTCAATTCACATATAATCCCAAGGACATGGATTCTTTACAATGAAGAAAAGCATGCGTTTTTTTTATCTATCAATACTCCATTTGATTATTCTACTGAATCCAAAAAGGGTTTAACCTGGCTCTGATACCAATTGTTATATATTATCCGAAATCGCATCAAATAATATATAACAAATCGCGGAAAAAGTTAAACCCTTTTGCTAGATTCATCAATAGAAGAAACAGAAAATTAAGAATACTTACGGGTTTGCCTGCTGCTATCCATCTAGTATTCTCTAGCGTTCTTTTGCGTTCTTTAGCGATTCCACGTTCTCCGGCGATTCAGTTTATGAAACTAAGAGACCTGCATAATCAGATTAGATAAGGAGAAAAAGGTTTCCAGACACTAAGGAAACGACCGTATTTCTGATTAGGGTTTAGAGTGATGAAATATCTAAACCTAGCCCCTTATTTATAGATTTTACAATGTGAAGCCCAACATTGTAAAGCCCATCCTATGTTACTTCCTTGTGTCCGGGACCATAACCCAATAAATTGATAATTCAATTTATATCCCTGATTTATTAATTCAGGCTTAAGTGTTGAGATTTGGGCCCTCTTCATCACAGTGCCCAAATTCAACCCGGTTACCACACTTGAGCCCATAACGCCTTTTTACCCATAAGTCGAATTTAGTTAATTAAATAATTAACTCGACTACTTTTAATTTGGACTTCCTTAAGACAATAATCGAATATGTTTATTTAGCGTATCGGTCCAAATTATTGTTAGTCTATAAATATATTAAATAAATATATTCCAACACATGAAGCCTTTAATGTATCTAATTTTATTGAAAGAATATATATATATATCCTTGATGTTTAATGATTTAATTTATTATAATATTTTTTAAAAAGAAATATCATTTTGTTTAACTAAGATATTAGTAGATAACATCAATTAAACTATAATAGTATAAAATAGTGTTTAGGTCACCATCCATACATGAAAAATTCGTCTTCTGTCTATAATATATATTGGTGGTAGATGTAAATTGCATCCGCATGTATTTATTCGTGTTTTTAACATGAAAAACAGATCGCGACCGAGGACCTGTGTGTCTTAAGTTACAAAACAATTAGTTCATTTAAAGTTCTTTCATCGAGCTATTTATAACTAGGGTAAGAATTTTCTAACCATGTCAAAACAAAACAAATATATTTTATTTATCCGATAACTTCAAACACAGATATTCTACCAGAGAGTACCGAAAACAAAGTACAAATACAAGGGATCAAATAATAAAACATTTTTTTTTCTTCTTCCTTTCGTTTTTAAGCAAGTTTAATATCGGTAATCAGTGATCTTCAAGGATATTGGATTCGGTAGATTCAACGGGACGAAATTCAAAATCTTCAAGCTGAACATACATCGTGTCGACAAAAGATGTACTTTCCTGCAATGTCTTTCCTATGGCTTCTTTGAACTTGTTTAAAGTAAAGCAATATGCTTCCTGTTTAGATATTGAAACCAGATTAGTAGGTAGCCAAAGAGTGTATTATCCCGAATTAGCTAACTATAAATAGTTTGGTATAAACTTATGTACCAACATACATTATTAACGCTATTTAAGTTTAAAATTGTGTTATAGGATAAAGAAAGATTAGCACCATGAATCGATGAAGGTCAGGAGATGATGCCGCGAATTTCTTAGGGCTAAGATTGTCGTATTGGTTCGCTTCTTTTGCGATTTCTCCGATTTCACCTTGGCAAACCTAAAAGAAGATTCAAAGTTTTAAAGTTGTAAGTTAGAAATGAATTATAGAACTTAACATTATTGTTTACTCCAATGTTTTGTTTAATGCATGTTTGTACATAGACATAAACAAAACACTAGGGTCAACAATATTACATTTAACAAGTGTGCATGATTATCACATATATGTAAAGAAATACCAACAAAAATGACTATCGAAACAACAAAAAGGAGGGTTCTGATAAAAAATAATATCAAAAACTGTTTTAAGTCAAGTGACCAACAACTCCGGTGGCTATGTTTTAAGTCAACTGACCAACAACTCCGGTGGACAAACATGGTTTTTAGCCGATGTAAATACTTATATTAGTTTGTGTACCAATGTATGTGTACCTTTAAACAGTCCAAGTGTGTCTCCATCAGAAGACCAAATAAAGGATGGCTTGAGATTCTTCTTTTGAGCATTTCTTCACTTTCCTGTGGATCTTCTTCTCTCACCTTATCATTTTCGTCTCTCTTTCTATCCATCTCTCTCTCTAGGATCTTTGCTTTCTTTCTCTAACTCACAAGACAAAGCTATTGCACTTGAGTCTATATAATGATGCAATGCAAATATGCAATCTCATTACACTTCCTAAGCACTTGTACGGCGTTTTATTTAAAGAAGGGGATAAAAGATGGTAAAAGAGAAAACGTTAATAAATTTTAAAAATAGAATCTTTAGTTTTTGCAAAGGTACCGGTTTTAAGCTTGTTTTGATAGGACCCATATCGACTATAAATTTAGAATATATATATATATATATATATAGTATTGATAAGTTATAATTTTCTTCTATTAAAAACTAATATCAAATCCATAAAAAATGAAAGAGCAAATTGATAAAAAAAATGTGATAACAGTAGTGAAACAAAAATTTATTGTGTAGCTTCTAAATGATGACACGTGTAGAAAATCGATAAACTTATAAAAAAATTAGATTTAAATCAAAAACGAAAATTAGAGAGCAAATGATAATGTTTAGCACAGATAGTTATATGAGTAACTATGATAGATATTTTAGTCCAAAATTATTTAAAATAGTAAATAAAATAATAGTTTTTGACTATAAATATAATTTTGAATAAAAATAAATAAAAAATTTATTTCATCCAACAAACCTCTTACGGATAGAGGTCTAAAAAATTTTTAAAACTTTATAGCTAAAATACTTTTCTATATAAAATTCAGTAAACATTTTTCTAAAAAAAATAAATAAATTTTAAACATCCGTATCTTTTAAGGCGTAATTCGAAAAAAAAAAATCCGAAAATATCATTGGTTTTGTTTTTTTCAGACGAAAAAAACTAGTACCACTCATGATATGTTTTGATTTTTTAAAAAATATATATATATTTTACACACGTTCTAAATATATGGTTTCACATCTAGCAAAGCAAATAAGGTTTCGCATATAGCAAAACAAAGACGGTTTCGCATCTAGCAAAACAAAGAGGTTTCTCATCCAGCAAAACAAAGAAGGTTCCACATCTAGCAAAACAAAGAAGGCTTTTCATCTAGCAAAATAAAGAAAGTTTCTCATCTATCAAAACATAGAAGGTTTCGGATCTATCAAAACAAATAAGGTTTCGCATCTATTAAAACAAATAAGGTTTCACATCTAGCAAAATAAATAAAGTTTCACATCTATCAAAACAAAGAAGGTTTCGCATCTTCTTCGTTTACCCTATAAATTTAAATTTTTTAGAAGTCTGTATCTTTTAAACCGTAACTCGAAAAAAAAATGAAAATACTGTGGGTTTTGTTTTTTTTAAGACGAAAAAAACTCGTACCACTCATGATATATTTTGAATGTTTTTTAAATTTCTCTTTTTAAAAAAAAAATTAACGTTTCGTATCTATCAAAACAGTTTTTTGCATCTACCATTCTAGAAGAATTACACGTTTCACAACTATCATTACATACACACACAAACATTTCGCATCTCCTTCATGTTAACCCTGAACCATTTTAATCGACACATAAATTTAAGAAACTCAAAATCAGACTAAAATTGACAAAAAACTAACTCAAAAACAAAAAATAAATAACAAATTGATCTTCTTCTCATAATTCGAACAATGGGTGGTGTAGAGATCGGAAACTCCCATGGATCTCAACTGGTGCCTAATGGAACAAAGGACTCCAATCTTAAGAAGTTTTCTTGTTATGAGACAACTAATTTCTTCATGCCCATTTATTGTGTTTTCCCATTAATTTTGTTTTATTGGTGATAAATATGAGTTTTCCATTGCAATTGTATTATATATTTTTACTTTGTTTCATTTTGATCTCACGTTTATATCAATTCAAAACTGGATTTAGCTTTCGAGTAACAGTGAGTCACTTTCTAGGTTTTGTTACGTTCGTACGATGTATTTCTACTCGTTCTGCAATGGATGGGTATAGGCTATAAGAAGTAGTTAATTGGTTCAAAAACATACTGTTCTAGTAAGGAGAGAAAAAATTAGGGAAAATATGAAGTATGGGTCTAGAAACCTTTATATAAATGAGCAAGAGTATTTAAGGAATAAATGGGTCTTAAATGGTAAATATTTGACTAAAACGGGTATTTCTGAGAGAAACATGAAAATATGGATCTTAAATGGATAGTAGTTAAGGTTTTGGGTCTTCAATAGTACTTAACCCAAAATAAATTTTAAAAATTAGTTATATAATTACATTTAGTAATCTTAACATTATATATAGCAGTTACTTCTTTCTATATAATGGTCTATTAACATAAATCTTCTTTAGTTGTTTGGACAATGTTAAATGGAAAAATATCAACAATCTCATGTATCTAGGTTTTATGTATAATATCTCTATATCTCATTTTAGATTATTATTTTTATATGTGTGGTTAATATTTTTATTTATATATAGATTTTTTATCTACACTAGCAATCTAATAACAAAATATTTTTACAAATTTAAATCACTTATTTTCCAAGATGAGTATATATAGTAACCTCAACTATAATGAGCTATCTTGAGAAATTTTATTTTTATGTGTATGATTATATATAAAATTTAGAGTAAAAGATTTTTTAGTATAACATTACGAATGAAGAGAAGTATTTATAAATGCACATCGAACTATCTCGTTACCACATAATACCTAAAAATTACATATTATTAATAGATACCTCCACCACGGTGAAAAATCAAAAGTAATTATATTTCTTTTTTGAATCAATTTTATTATTATTATTATTATTATTATTATTATTATTTTAAATAGTACGTATCTTTCAAACCGTGGCTCAGAAAAAATCCGAAAGTACAATCGGCTTTGTTTTTTTATGACAAACAAAACTATATCTATTGATGATATTTTTTGAATTTTTTTTCATTTGTAACATGCGAGACTAGGCAAAACCAACCATGCGAGACTCAATTTTTGATTTTCTGTCAATGTGCATGTAAAAATGGATAAGGATATAAATTATCAGGGAGTAAATTCAATTAGAAGAAAAGGGTTATCAATGAAGCTTTGTAAAGTTAAGAGGATAAATGTACTATTAACTATAGATGCAAAGGGACAATGTGCAATTTATCCAAAGTTGTAACTGACTCTGTTATTTCTCTTTCTGTCCTATAAATAGGAGAAGAGGTTATAAAATAAAGGGATGAATATTTTAGTCTTTAACTATCGATTATCAATTGTTTCTCCTTTAGAACGAGACTAGTCATTTTCTCTTTCTAGAATTGTTTCTTTTGTTTGATTTTCACACTGAAATTCTAAATCTTATCAAAAGTAACAATAAACTTGCATCTTCATTCTATGAAAGTAAATTAAACTTTCATCTTCTTTAGTTGTTGTATGAAGAACTCGCATGGTTGTATTGTGCTATTACATACAAAGAACTTGCACAATTTGTTTACAATGAAAAAATCTTATGTTTAATATTCAATAAACTCGTATGATTAAAAATATACATAACTCTCATGGATGGAAACATGATGTACAGAATTCTCATGGTTAAAAATATATAAAACTCTGATGGTTGGAACCATAAGGATCTAATGAAGAACTCTCACGGTTAGGTTATTGTGAAGAATCCTCATATCTAATATTCAATAAAATCATATGGTATAAAAATATACAAAAGTCTTATGGTTGAACTGTCATGGTTAAAATCAAATGATTTAATTGATAAGAACTCGAACGGTTAGATTATAATGAAGAACTTTCATGTTTAATATTTAATAAACTCGTATGGTTAAAAATGTACATAACTCTCATGGTTAGAAACATAATATATAGAAATCTCATGGTTGGAACCATAAGGATCTAATGAAAAACTATCACGGTTGGATTATCATGAAGAACTCTCATGTCTAATATTCAATAAAAAAAATTATGGTTGTAAATATACAAAACTCTTATGATTGAAATCTCATGGTTAAAATTGAATGGTTTAATATACAAGAACTCGCACGACTAGATTATAATGAAGAAATCTCATGTTTAATATTCAATAAACTCACGTGGTTAAAAATATAAAAAGACTCTTATGGTTGGAAACATAGTGTACAGATTTCACATGGTAAAAAATGTACAGAATTTGCATGGTTGAACTCGCATGTATTTGCGAATTTGTTTTAAAAAAATAAAAAATATCATCAATTGATCTAGTTTTGTTCGTCTTAAAAAAACAAAATCAATGGTACTTTCTGATAGTTTTTCAAAGGTCCAGTTTGAAAGATATGGACCTTTTAAAAAATAAAATATAAAAAAAGGTAAGAAAAATAAATTTGGTTCAATAATAAAAAGTGGTTAAGAGGAATTATGTATATGAGGTATTATTAAAGAAATGAGTATTTAATGTGAGTTATTTAGTTGAGATGGGTCTTAAGTAAGCATAAATGATAGTTTGGGTATAAGAGGGTAGTATAGTTTATGAGTATCTACATTTGGTGTCATTCCCTTCTATATATGTATAGCAGTTTGGAAATTCAAAAATAAATAAAAAATTTACGAATTATTAATATATGAAATGATATTTATATAAGTAATTATAACTAATAAAATATTTAATTAAATATACATCTAATATTTTGTATGTTCCAATGCTCAAATCAAATTGGATCCAAAATAATTAACTATATATTCTCTATATATGAAGAACAAAGGAAATATTTTAGAGAGTTAAATTAAGTGATATATAAAGTCAAAGAGAGAATTATGTGAATCGCGTTACTTTTGTAACATGTGAGATTTTTGTAACACAAAGTGATTGAGTGATTTGTGTTTTAGAGATCATTTTGTAACTTTTTTTATCATAAAAAGATTATTAGTTGTTTGTAGACATAATATTATCTCCACAATCTGAACCACGTAAAATAATATATTGTGTGATTTGTTATCTTTACGTTTTTCTTTTATATGTTGTTTTTGTTGAACACATTGAAAATTATTCATATATAAAAAAAACTATTTCATAACAAGTGGTGCAGTTAACATGGATCAACAACAAATAACGTAGATCGATTTCCAAATCTGAAGGTTAAAGAGAATAATATCACCATGAAACCCAAAAAACTACGAAAGATGAGTTCCGTAAAGTGTAACCTAGAAAACATCAACAAAGATAATGATTCAACCTCTAGAGAATTAAGGTTAAGGATTGCGCAGTACATAAGGGATTGGTTGATGTTATCAATGAAACATCTAAGAATAAGGTTGATATTTTAGTACTGCATAAAGTTCAAAGTTCCCTCGTAATAAGCTTGGGAAATAAAGGGATACTTGAGGTATTTGAAGATTCTACAGGGCTGAGAATATACAATCATCTTAAGGTGATTCACATGAAGAATTCCTTGGAGAATGTATTATATGTCAAGAAACATCTTTACATGTTGTCAATGGATGGGAGTAAAGATATCCGAAGACACCTAGATAATTTCAGTTGAATTATTTTTAACTTGAATGTAGTTGGAGTCAATATGAAGGATGAAGATCATTTTGTAATCCTTTTAAGCTCTCTACTGAAGGTGTATGAACAATATATGGATAATGTACTCTACGGAAAGAGTCTTGCATGATGTTCGAAGTAAAAAAATACATTTAACTCAAAATATCATCAAAAGAAAGTTTTTTTGGACGGTGATTCTGATGGCCACGATCTGAGTGTTAGCGGAAGGCCATAAAATAGTCTAAACAAAAAGATAGGAAGCTTTCAAGTAAAGTCTAGAGGGTTTATGACTGGTTTTAATGTAATATGTTGGACATGCAAGAAGAAAAGACATATCAATAGAAATTTCATTGAGAAATGAAAATACAATATTAATCTGATGACCAAAGACGAAGATATTGCAATAATATCTGGTGAGTCGAAATGTAGAGAAGTTGTAGATATGTAGATGTGTATATGTAATTAAGGATTTATTAGAGATAGAGGAAGAGTGTAAAGATTTTAGAGGAACGGTAAAATAGAGATAGAAAGTTAATTGATCGATGTATATTATTGATTTAATTCTTTTTATATATAAGATATTATAACTTATGTACATTAAATAATTATATTTATATATGTATTAGTTATTTTACTTAATTGTATAAGACTATAAGCGCCATACACATTAACACACCATATTTATAATTGGTAAATCATAATTCTTATAAACGTTTATGACTTTATAATTTATCATCATTAATATTGTAACTTATGTCAGAGGTTAGCCATCAACCAGAAGGGAACGTTGAAGTGTTTCTTCCGAAGGGAGTTCCGCCACGTGTTGGTGCCGATGGAGGTTCAGCTAAAGACATCCACCATATGGATTATTATGATGTAAGGTTTTGGTTAAAATGGATGAAATTCACCATTATCAGTATCGACAAATTTGAGTACTTTGATGGTTTAATAGTTTATTCTTCTTACAAGTACAACGATATATGGGCGTTGAATTTCGCTACATCATTCCTAACGATTTCCAATGAATACTGGTTTCGAAACCTGAAACTGATTGAAGGTGGAAGGATCATCATGGGGAATGGTGGATCATGTGTTGTCAAAGAGGTAGGAATTTCTCTGCTCAAGTTGGCTACATGGCGTTAGAGAGTTATTAATAAAGTATGGTAGGTACCATAAGTTAAACAAAGCTTTCTTTCTATTAGCATTTTAGATGAGGAAGGGTTTACATATATGGGTAGAGACGATAGACTTAAGGTCTTGCAAGACTTGCTAGTATTTATAAAAGTTTATATGACCAACAAAGTTCTAGTTCTAGAATGCTTTGTACATATATGAGGTGTGTCAATTTAAGAATGATTCAACCCAGTTGTGGCATCTTCAGCTACAGAATATGAGTGAAAAAAACCTAGACAAACTTAGAAATTATGAATTGTTGAATGGTAGCACCGTTTTGAAGTTAGAATTTAGTGAAAGTTGCATTGTTGGATAAAAGCTAGAGGGTTAAATTTCTACCTATAAAACATACAACCAGTGACATGCTTGAGTATGTTCAGTCGGGTCTTTGGGGTTCAACACGAGAACCTATAATAGATGGTGCAAGGTACTTCATGTGACTGATAGATGACTATTCGAGAAAAATATGGGTTATACTTTTGAAGACCAATAATGAAGCTTTTGAAGATTTTAGAAATTAAGAGACTTTAGTGGAGAATCAGACTAGGAAAATGCTGAAGAGGTTTCAGAATAATAATGGTTTGGAATATGTGAACAATGAGCTCACTCGCTATTATATAAAAATTGGTATTACTAGAAACCAAATCGTGAGTGGGATTCCCCAAAGAATGAACTTGCTGAAAGAATGAACCAATCATTATTAGAAAAGGTTAGGTGTATATTCTAAACAACTTTTATAGGCTGAAGGTTCTGCGAAGAAGCCATAACTAAAGCTGCATATATCATTAATATGACTATATATATATTGTTTTAGTTTATTTATCCTCAAAAGGATTGGACTGGAGATAGAAAATTTCAGAGTGTTCAAATATTTTGCTTATGTATATATAACGCAAGATAAGCTTCGACCGAAAGCACTGAAATATTTGTTCATCTACTATATGGAAACAGTAAAATGGTATAGGTTCTGGTATCTTGATATTGATGTTAGAATATAGTGATAAATAACGATGTGGTGTTCAATAAAAATGACATGTCATTGAATAATGCGGTGGAGACCCTAACAAAATATTATCGAGAAGAGATATGAAGTTGATGATGGACCTGATTTAGAGAGTAAAGCTAGAGAAGTTTATGCCGACGATGATTTAGGACCTAGTCCAACTTGGGCTCGTATAAAGGAAGTTTAACTACTACATGAGTTTGGAAATGAATGAGGGTCTGGTGTCCTAAGGGGTTTAGATTATCAGACTAGAGAGCTACATGATCTTGAAAATTATCTATTAGCGATGGATAAAACATAAATACCAAGAAAATTATCACAAAGGTATGGTTATGCCGATCTGAATTATTATTATTAATCTATTAAAATGTAAGGAGATATTTTTTAACCATAAAGGTATCACAATGCTACAAAGAACGATGATAAAGAATATTGTCTTACGCTTATGAAAGAATAACTAAAATCTCTCTAGAAGATGGACAACTGAATTCTTACGAAGCAACCAAAGGGTCAAAATCTTGTTAGAATACATGTTAAAACGAATCCAAGTATTCTTGGTATTGAGTTACTTAGATACAAGGATAAGTTAGGGGCTATAGAATTTACACAATAAGAGAATGTTGATGTTAATGATATATTATTTCGGTTGTGAAACAAACCTTGATAAGGGTTATACTCTCAATTATTGCTAAATTTTATATAGAGTTAGATCATATGAATGTTACTATTTCTTTAATGTATGGTGAATTAGAAGAGATAATTTACATGTGTCATCTGATGGGGTTTAAAGAAGCAAATTGATGAGATCTATCAAGTTTGTTAAAAATAACTTCATATAGGTTGAAACAGTTTCCTAGGTAGTGGAATGAATCAAATTTTATATTCCATAAATGAATGAACTAAATACATATATATCAAGCTACACTTCATTCGAGACGTGGCAACGAGAAGGAAAATGAAGGTGGCTAAGATTGCTAGCTTTAAAAATTATTCAAATGATTTGTCCAATCTGTTGCTGGTGTCAAAGCTCACGAACTGCATAAGACTTGTTCTAGTCTGGGATGCAGCTGAACTTGTCTCTAAAGAGTAGAACATTGGGTGCAACAGATGTTGGAGTTACTATAAGCCTAACTAGAGATTTTTTTAGGTGTAGGCTAGAAATAACTCGCCGACAAATGTACTCCCAAAAGATTACAAGGAAATAACATGGTTCAACCAATACTTGTAGTGAATTTTTTTATGAAACTCTCTAGGAGGGGCTTGGGTCGTAACTATAAATAGAAGAAGAAATACAAATTTAGGTGTAGTGTGATGATTGATGACAAAATGTCGATTCAATTTGCATATATGTTAATTCTCTAAGTATGAATAACATAATATGGTATTTTAAAGAGTGAAATGATATGAAAAATAAACTCTAAAGAGAGACATCTATGAAGCACGTTATCTCTATAAACTTTTGTAACATAAAGTGATTGAACGCTTTGTGTTTTAAAAATCTTTTTGTAAAATCATTATAATAAGAACAAAATATTTGTTATCCGAACGTAAAATTAGTTTCACACTCCGAACTACGTAAAATATTATCGTGTGTGCTTGATTTTCTTTCAATTTATTGTTTCCATCAAATATCATTAAAGTTATTCCGATTTCCTAATAATTTTTATAACATAAACGAAAAACAATTTTGCGACAAAGTTTTTAAAAATATATATATCGTTTATATTAAACTTTTAATTTGATCATTTAATGTATTTTATATTAAGTGCATAACAAAATAAATTTTAACATATAGTATAATATTAATATTGATGGTTCATATCGCTTCAAATATTATATAAAATATTTGAAATGATTGAGATAATATTATAACGTATTGAGAGAGAAATTTATTTTTTATATTGTTCAAATAGTTAGTACAGCTGCCGCGAATAGTAGTAACTAAAAAAAGAAATACCATACTGTAAACCAGTTCGTTACAGATTTGTTACATCCATCGACAAATCCAAAAATTGGGACTAAGCTAATTAATAATTAAAAATATTAAATATTAACTTAGTAGTAGTAGTATATTGTAATTTAGTCGTTGGTTCACCACGTTGGATGAAAATGCTCTTATCAAACCAATCACAGATGACGTGACTTATGGTCATTCCTATTTGTGCAGGAACAGCACTAGGAGTATACAGTAGAATAGATAGAGAAAATCTGAGTCAGATATATAAGAGAAGCAAGCCAAACAGACTTTATTATTTTCTGATTCCCTCTTTTTTGCCCGGAAAGGAACCATTCACGAGTCTTTTGTTTTTCTATGTCATCTCCTCGATACAACAAAACATCAACGACAACAATAATAAAACCCTTCAATAATTGTTTTGCAGTCAACAAAACTATACACAGTGACACTGTCACTCCACTATTCACAAAATGGACTCTTCAAGCCTGTTTTGTTCATCTGGATCATTTTCGTACCAGGGTTTCACCCTCTGTTTTCTTGTATTGCCGTTTTTGGATAATGACTACTCACTCTGGTTTTTTCTCTTTTGTTCACGATTCTACATTATTCAGAACTTCATTTAATTACCCTACGAATACGATACATCTATTATTCTATCTTAATTATTATCAAAAAAATTTGATGCTGTTGGTAAATTTGGTTTTATTGTAGTTTTTGTATTCTTGTTAGGAGATAAAAATTTGTTTTTATAAACTAGCGTGTTTCTAAGTTTTTTAATATTTAAAATTTTAATATTTCTGATCAAATAAATATTTTATTTCTAGAAATGTCACAAACTACCTTTCCACCAAACTTATTATTATCTACTACCCTAACTATTTTTTATGCCTCTTAAACACTCATCTCACTAAACTAATTCTATTTCAATATCTAGTTTTTGTTTTATTTCTTAACAACCCTCAAAATTTGGCTCAGCCTATTTTCCAACCAAAATTCAAATTTTGACTTTTTAATAGTACAACCTACCATGCTATTTAAATTATATTAAAAGTGGCCATAAACCTATATCTTCTCACCAAACCAGTTAGAATACCTCCTTCTTTAGAAATAGTTCTTGTCGAAACCATTTACAGGTAATATTTTCTATATTGTTGTTTTGCTTGTTGCAGGTCTTTGTAAAGCTTGGTTTTATCGACGAGTTGAAGTTATTCTCTAAGTTGGGTTTTGCCTGCTTTTTTTTCACGAGGAGTTAAAGTTGTTTTGTGAGCTTGTTCTTTGTAAGCTGGGTTTTGTAAGTTTTTTTTCTCGACGACTGGAAGCTTTTTTGTAACCTAGGTCTTTCTAAGCTAGATTTTTAAAGTTTTGAAATTTATTATGTGTATATTAAAGTTTCAAAGGTGTATATTAAAGTTTCGAAATGTATTTATGTATTAAAACTTCTGATCACCTTAACAAGTTTTGCATTCAGCTTATTTAGTGCCATATAAGTTCCAGCGATTGTGAATGTGTTTTATTCAAGTCTATACATTGCTTATACTGTCATGGAGTTTATGGGGAAGCATTGTTTTAAGTTGCAGATGATGTGAGTGTGATACCTTGCTTTAGATAACCATTGTGTACAAGACTCGCGTTAAAATCATGTTTTACATTACCAATTAACTACGAAGCGAGGTATTCGAGTATTATGTCACTGCCCAAATCATCTCGCGTGCACGTGACGCTTGTCTTCTTTTAATGTTTTATATGACGCGAGTTACGTTTACCTGTTACGCTTAGGCAGTACGCGCGATTTACCCGCTATATGAATCACGCGATTCGCTGCTACATAAATCTATACGTCTCGCGCGATTCGTACTGCGATTTCAAACATCTCTCTCACCTAGTCTAATTTTGTTTATCATTGAAAACTTTGAGCGACCTCAATCGTTCCTTTGAGCGAGTTTGAAAACTTTGAGACTCTTCAACACTATATTGAAGGTAGATAGGATGATCTGGTTAGGGGTTGCTACACTATGACCTACTCTAGTGGTGATCAAAAGTGTCGTTTGTTTAATAATAACGAGACTGATTTCATGGGTTTAGTTGTTTATCTTGATCTGGAGCATCTGAAAAGCGTTAGCTTCTTTATAGAACAACGAGTAGTTGAAAAAAATGCGGATGACATTCGTAAATAGCCTACCATAAGTTTCATACAACCCTGTGATGATCAACTATTAAGTGGGGAGAGTAGTAATGGTTTACTCAGTTCACAACATAAAAAAAGACATCTTGCTACTAGCGGTTGGGTTTGATAAGGAAAGATATTCCTTAGGGACTAATATGTAAATGTTAGGGATTAGAATAATAATTCTTGTAAATATGGGATAAAATTAGACTTTAAGAGAAATATAGGGGTTAGATTGCAAATATGACAATATGTAACCGTTTCTCTAACTAACTCGCCCTGCCTATTTAAAGAGGCTGAAAAGGTTATTTTGACCTATGAAATATTCAGAGGTACTTTTCACTACTTGATTTTTCCATTGCAAATTCTCTGCAAATTCTCTGTTCTGAATTCACTCGTTACTACTTTAATTCATACCAAATTGGCGCTAGAAAGAGGGGGCGAGGATACCTTGATCAACAGATCAAAAATCGACGCTCGAGTTTTTGTTTTCAAAGGTTTTTCGTTCGAATTTTCACTTCTCGTTTGATTTTTCGCTGTTTGAAGATGAATCCGGAGGAAGGTGACAATCCATCCGTTCGCAAGGTGATAGAAACGCTGAAATCTGATCTGCAAGAGGCAGGTAAATTTGTTCCAGTTCAACCTGTTCAATTTGACTTTGAAGGAAAAATGAATGAAATGATTAGGAAGGTGGCTGAGCTTGACGAATTGGTAAAGAAGAAGGGAGATAATAATGACGGTGCTAGACTTAGATCTAAGATAGCAGGTGGCGATCGTAATGATCAGTCTGATCAGTCGATGGATGAAGCTGATGATCATTATGAGCAGCGTAGGGTACGATCTGAACAAAAAAAAGAGTATAGTGGGATAAAGAAGAGGAAGGAAAAGTTGCAAAGGCGACTGTATGAAAATTTTAGTGATGAGGAAGATTTTGAAGATTCTGAATCTGATGAAACACCGAGGTATGAGCGTTTTCGAGGCCGTTCAGGAGGGGCAGAGCATGAGCTCCGGCCATCTAAAATGTACAGGGAAGGAAGGAAAAAGAAAGAAAGGCGAGTATATTCACCTCGGAAATACTCGCCTCGGAGGTGTTCGCCTCGGAGGTATGAAGGTGAGTCCAGCTTGTATGCAACGGTGGGAATGAGAAATGAGGACCAGTATGTCCAAGGGGTTGATTGGAGGGACTCACCATTGGTAAAGGAGATCAGATCAGTGCCATTACCGAGGCGTTTTGATATTTCTAAAGTTGAAAAGTTTGATGGGACTCAGGATCCCGATGACCACATCGAACAATTTAAGAACTACATGACTAATTTTGAAGATGATGATAGATTGGTGTGTAGAGCCTTTTCTCAAACATTTAAGGGAACTGCGCTAAAATGGTTTAATAAGATTCCTAAGGAATCGATTGCAAATTTCAGAAGTTTCTACACTGCTTTTCGCAGACAATTTGTGGGAAGCAAGGAGATGAGAGCCAATGGGGACACGATAATACAGTGCAAGCAGGCTGTAGGAGAGAAGCTGAAGGATTATACCAAGAGGTTTGTGTCAACAAAGGCTGAGCTGGATGACTGTGAGGAAAGTGTGGCTATGGCAGCGTTCAGGCAGGGGCTGTTGCCTGGGGATTTAGCCGATGAGACTACGAGGCGTAGAGCGTTAACGTTTGGAGCTCTTATGGCTCAGGTAGAGGACCAGATTAAGGTCGAAGAATCAACAAGGGTTCGAGGAGGTGCTAGTATTGTTCAAAAAGGGAGTGGACAATCTAACGTCTCAAACAACAATCCCTCGCGTCCGAAGAACAATCCAAATGTTTCTAACCGAGGAGCCTCGAACTCGTATCAAGGGGGATATAATCAACATAATTCTAACAATCAGCAGCAGTATAGGTCCAGGTCGAATGTGTGGGTGAGGCCGGATTACTATGCAGATTTAACTGAGAGTGTGGCTTCAATATATGAAAAAACAAGAGGAACAATCAATTTTAGAAAGCCACCAGCTATCAACAGGCCAAGAGAGGAACGCAATAATAAATTTTGTAGGTATCATGAGGACATCGGCCATGATACAAATGATTGCATTGCTCTGAAGAAGGAGATGCAAGTCTTGATCGAAAATGGAAAGCTGTTGGAGTATGTCAGGAAGAATGCCAAGGCAACAGCTCCCAAAGGAGGTAATCCCAATTCTAAGCAGGAAACTGCGTTAATGATTTTAGATGTTGCAGGTGAGGCAGATGGTTTCGATGTAGCCTCGGAATATGTCGAACCAGACCCCAGTCGACTTCTGTTAATGTCGATAGATGAGCCGATGCGTCAGGGACGCGTTCGAGATCTGTGTGCCTTTTTCGAATCATTAACCATATTTGGAGGGGATTCGATGACCAACAACACCAATAATTCGAGGAAGAGGCATATAGTAAATTTAACACGACAAATTGAGGGAGGTGCATCGGCACATCTAGGCGGCAGAAAGGATGTGCCCTTGATAATATTCGATGGAGATGATTTGAGGGGCATTACAGGGCCACATGAGGATGCGGTGGTCATTGGAGCAGAAGTATGTGGGGTGGAGATTCGACGCGTGCTGATCGACACAGGGAGTTCTGCTAACGTGCTTTTTAAGTCAACGTATGATAGGTTGACCTCACCACCTCGAATAGAAAAGTCTGAGAGGACTATCATTGGGTTTACTGGTGCATCAGCAATTGTGATAGGTGAATTCGAAGGTGAAATTTCTTTGGGGAAAGGGCCTTTCAAGAAGAAAGTGCAGGTACTTTTTGTGGTGGTGGACTGTCCATCAAGTTACAACGCTATTCTAGGCAGATCATGGTTGGCCAAAATGTATGCTGTAGTTTCTACAGTTCATCAGTGTCTGAAGTATGTGGTCGAGGACAGAGTTGGTGTAGTCCGAAGTGACCAAAAGGTGGCAAGAGAATGTTATGCTGCTGCATTTAGGTTACGTGGTAAAGGTTCTGATGATCTCATGGAGAGTTAGCAGTTTGGGGGGTTGTCTTGTGGTGAAACAGACGAGGGAATTGATGATCCGAGGTCAACCCCGAGTTCTGTAGTGGTTAATGAAGAAATAGAGGAATATATCTTTAATAGTGGCAGGGTGCTTCGAATTGGCACTCTATTATCTTTGTCGATGCGAGAAAAATTGTTGAATTTTTTGTCTGAAAATTTGGATGTGTTTGCCTGGAGATCCGAAGACGTAGTAGGAGTCCCAAGCAGCATCATATGTCATAGCCTGGCGGTTGATCCGAAGGTCAAGCCAATTATCCAAAAAAGAAGGGCTTTTTCATTGGAGAAATCTGAGGCCATAGTTGCCGAAGTGGATCGGTTATACAAAATGGGGCACATTAGGGAGGCCAATTATCCGAGGTGGACGGCTAATCCGGTGGTGGTGAAAAAGAAGAATGGAAAATGGCGAATGTGTGTGGACTTCACAGATTTGAATAGAGCCTGTCCAAAAGATCCTTTTCCGGTGCCTCGGATAGATCAGTTAGTGGATTCCACTTCGGGAAATAAAATTCTGACTTTCATGGATGCATTTTCGGGGTATAATCAAATTCAAATGAATCCAGATGACGAAGAAAGCACGACTTTTATTACTGATAGAGGTTTGCATTGCTATAAAGTAATGCCTTTTGGGTTGAAGAATGCTGGATCAACATATCAGAGGCTGATGAATAAGGCGTTTGCTTCACAGATTGGGAGAAATATTGAAGTATACATCGATGACATGCTTGTTAAAAGCAAAGGCGATGATGAACATATTGATGATTTGGAAGAAACGTTTTTGAATCTTAGAGCCATTCAATTGAAGTTGAATCCGGAAAAATGCACATTTGGAGTCCGATCTGGCAAATTTTTGGGGTATATGATTAGTGAAAGAGGAATTGAGGTGGACCCAGAACAGTTGAAGGCTTTGATATCGATGTCATCACCTCGGAATATCAAAGAAGTGCAAATGCTAACAGGCAGGTTAGCAGCCCTGAACAGATTCATTTCTCGTTTTTCAGATAAGTGCTTCCCTTTTTTCCAGGTGCTGCGAAGGCCTAATAATTTTGAGTGGACTTCGGATTGTGAAGAAGCCTTTCTGAAGATCAAAAATCTTTTATCCTCTCCTGAAATATTATCGAAGCCTCGAAAGGGTGAACAGTTGTTTTTGTATATTGCAGTATCGGATTATGCAGTAAGTGCAGTTTTGATCAGCGAGGATACTAAAATTTCGAAGCCTGTTTACTATGTCAGCAAAAGTTTGGTTGATGCTGAGAAACGTTATTTGAAGCTCGAAAAATTGGCACTGTGTATAGTAGTGGCAGCAAGAAAGATGCGCCCTTACTTCCAAGCACATACTATTGTAGTTCGAACTTCATATCCATTAAAGAACGTTTTACAAAAACCAGATATTTCAGGAAGGATGACAAAGTGGTCTGTGGAATTGGGAGATTTCGATGTGCTATTTTCTCCTCGGACAGCTATCAAAGCTCAAGCTTTAGCAGATTTTTTGGTGGAGTTTCATTCGAGCAGACCCGAGGAGAAAGATACAGAAAAGGTGAATGAGAATCCGACGTGGACAATTCGAACTGATGGGGGATCCAGTAGTAAAGGGTCAAGTGCAGGAGTGGAATTGGTGGCACCAACGGGGGAATTTATGTTTCAAGCTATAAAATTTGGTTTTCATGCTTCAAATAACGAAGCTGAGTATGAGGCTGTGCTAGCAGGGTTAAGGTTGGCGAAGATTTGTGGAGCAATGTTTGTACGCTTGGAAACAGATTCACAGTTGGTAGTTAACCACGTTAAAGGGGTATCAGAAGCTAAAAAGGAACGTTTGGTTTTGTATTTGCAAGAGCTTCGGGGGATGATGGCTCAGTTTGAAAATGTCGAAGTGGAGCATATTCGAAGAGGAAGCAACACTATGGCTGATTCTTTGGCAACGATGGCTTATTCAGAAGAATACCCATGGATTGTAACCCAACCATCGCCTTCGATTAGATCGAATTCTGAGCAATGTGAAGTTGTTGATGAGGTAGTAAATAATCCGACGTGCGCTCGAGGAGATTGGAGGTTTGACTTGTTAAACTTTATTTCGAATGGAATATTACCTATGGATAAACACTTGCTCAAGAAAATAAAGTACAAATCCCTTGGCTATGTGGTACTGGATGGGGTGCTGTACAAAAGGTCTGCTTCGAAACCTTTACTACGATGTTTAGGCAAGGATGAATCTCAGAATGTTTTGTCCGAACTGCATGATGGAGATGGGTCTGCTCATTGTGGGTTTAGAGCTTTAACGCGTAGGGTATTGTTGGCAGGATATTATTGGCCTACCATTTTACAAGATGCCAAGTCATTAGTTCGAAGTTGTGACACTTGCCAAAGGTATGCAAATTTAATACACAAACCAGCAGTACCACTAATGACAATTTCAGAGGCGGTTCCTTTTGATAGGTGGGGTATTGATTTGGTGGGACCATTACCTATGGCTTCTGGTGGAAGACAAATGATTATTGTTGCGGTTGATTATTTTTCGAAGTGGGCAGAAGCAGAACCCTTAGCTGGGACAAAAGCTAAGGATGTAATCAAGTTTATTCAAAGCAATATTTGCTACCGTTTTGGAGTACCTCGAAAAATAACAACTGATAATGGTCCTCAATTTAATAACAAGGAAATGGACTCTTTTTGCTCTTCGAAAGGGATACAGCAATGTTTTTCCACTCCTTTTCATCCTCAGGCAAATGGACAAGTGGAAGTAACAAATAGATCTATCTTGGATGGCTTAAAGAAAAATTTGGCTGGAGCAGCAGGGAAGTGGCCAAATTTTCTTCAAGAAGTATTATGGGCATATAGGACAACCCCTAGAGAGGCTACAAAAGAGACTCCTTTTTCTCTAGTATATGGGATGGATGCTGTGTGCCCTGCTGAATCTACACTACCTTCTTACAGACTATTACGATATTCCGATGCAGATAACGATGAGGCCAGAAGAGTGGAACTTGATTTGTTGGAAGAAAAAAGGGTCAAGGCACATTTAAATGTGATCCATTATCAAACGTTAATGAGAAGCAGGTACGATGCCAAAGTTAAGAGAAGGGAATTCAAAATTGGCGATCTAGTATTGCGAAAAGTGTTTCTTCACACCAAGGATAAACACCTCGGAAAATTGGCCCCGAATTGGGAAGGTCCTTACAAAGTTACAATGAGAGTCAAACCAGGTTCCTACAGGTTATCAGATCGAGAAGGGAGGATGCTCAAGCACCTTTGGAACATAGAGCATTTGAAATTGTACTGTGAGTAAAACTGAACTTCGAATTTTTGTAAAACAGACATACTCTTTCCTTATCTGTTGGCCCAGAAAGGTTTTAACGAGGTGTCTGATTGATATTGAATTTTTTAATAAAATTTCTTTTGGCCATTGGTTGTTTGTTATGATGCGTGATTTATTATTTTGGTAATTTGGCAAAGATTGATCATCTTTGGAAGTTGACCAAGAATAATTTTCCGAAGCGAAAGCTTTGAAGAAACAACCAAATTTTTCGAGGTGCCACGTCTTATGAGTGCATCTATTTTTCGAGATGCCACGTCTTATGAGTGCATCTATTTTTCGAGGTGCCACATCTTATGAGTGCATCTATTTTTCGAGGTGCCACGTCTTATGAGTGCATCTATTTTTCGAGGTGCCACGTCTTATGAGTGCATCTATTTTTCGAGGTGCCACATCTTATGAGTGCATCTATTTTTCGAGGTACCACGTCTTATGAGTGCATCTATTTTTCGAGGTGCCACGTCTTATGAATGCATCTATTTTTCGAAGTGCCACGACTTATGAGTGCTTCCATGATTAATAATAATCAGCTCAAACAAGTGTACCAGAAAATTTAAGATAAAAAAAGATAAGTAATTTGTTCGTGGGATAACATACGAAGTTTACAAAAAAGAACTGAAGTACTTAGTCACATACACAAAAAACAAAAGCAAACTACTTGGCCTATCAAGCATCATTTTCTTGTTCTTCATCCTCCGATGACGCCTCTTCGGAGGAGGAGCTTGGTGGAGCTTCGAAAGCTTCTTTTGGGCGTTGTTCTTCTGGAACTCGTTTCCAAAGGTTTGATAAGTCTAGCCTTGGACAAGCAGCATGAACTTCTCGAAGGATCTGAATGGATGTATCAATTTGAGTTTTCTTCATGCCTTCAAGCATCACAGAGCTAACTTTGTTTTTCGCCTCTTTAACTGCAGCTTCCTTTTCCTCTTCGAATCCTGCTCGAAGTGTAGTAATTTCAGTCTGGCTTTTTTCCAATTTCTCTTTAGTCTCTTTGATAAGCTCCGTCGCATCGGAAATAGCAGTAGAATGTTCGGCCTTTAGACTTTTAAGAGCTTCCAGATGAGAAGTTTTAAGAGCTTCGACATCCTCCTTGTGCTTTTTAAGAAGCTGTTCTTTCTCAGCTTCAAATTTTTGGAGTGCTTCATTTTTAGAAGTCTTTTCAGACTCTGTTTCTTTTCTACTCCTAGCTAGCTCTTGGGCAAGACGCTCCAGTTGGGTTTGAGATTTGCTCACTTCTTCGTATAATTTGGTGACTGCAGAAATTAGATTGGGGAAAGGTTGAAGAATTGAAATTACCTCATCAGATTTCTCTGGCTGATGAATGGGAGCAAAAGGATTCGATGTGGAAGTTGTAGCAGCATCGGTAAAAATTGGAGGAGCAACGTTGGCATGTTGAGAACCAGGAAGTACAAAATCTCCACTTGAGTTGAAGTCCTCGAAGTTTAGATAGTCATCTATTTGTTTGTCTCCAAGGGATATACCTCCCTCAGGATTCACCTCGACAAAAGTTTTACCTCGTGCCTCGGAAGCTAGCACATCCTCTAAGAGATCAGCCTCATTCTTTTCATTGGGCTTGTTAGACTTATTATCTTTCTTTTTTGGAGAAGTTTGTTTTTTCTTTGTCTTTTTCAGGATGGGCTGGTCTTCTTCGGATATGCTGGGAAGCGAAGGTGCAGACATTTTTCTCTTCCTTACATTCTTCGAAGTAGAGGGAGGTTTAGTTTTGCTGGTGGTGGTTTTCTTCTTTCCTTTCTTTTTCAAAGGTAGATGACTGTCACTTCGATTCCGAAGTGGGAGATAGCACTTTCCATCTGGTGCAAGAATCCTTTGAACTACTAGAAGAGGATCTGGTGGCGTCATCGGATCTTCAGGGAAGTCAGCCCCTAGTGATATTCGCCAAAGATGGCTATTAACAAAGTTAATAGGATCAAATGCTGAATGGAAGCCATTTCCCCAAGCCTTTTCAGCCCACTCTGCCATCTTTTGGAAGATAAGCTTGGCTTCTTTTCGACGACTTTTAAACCGCCTCGGAATTTCTAAAGAGAGAAAAATAGTTAGCTAAGTAATTTGAATCAGAAACAACTAAATAAACAAGGGAAAGTATCACTTACTACTATCTCTCCAGGTAAGAGTGAGTTTGGAAGGATTGGCATCGGAAATCTCTTTGCCATTCTCCCAAGCACCTGACAGAAAGACAAACCTTTGTTTCCAGAATTTATCGGCTTCGAGGAGATCGTCGATAATTTTCAAGTCATCTTCAAGGGTTAAATAATAGAATGGCAGAACAGGGCCATTTGAGACTTTTGTTACTGAGATGAAGTCCTCGATTTCGAGGGGGATACCTCCAAGTCTTGACACCATAATTGCAGAGAACAAGGTGAAGAGCAAGTTGGGAGTAACTTGTGTTGGGCATAGTCTGTGGATTTCGAAGAACTTTACTATCATCGGATCCAGAGGAAAGCGAAGTCCCCAGTTAAAGAGTTCAGGGTACACTACCAGCTCATCTTTTTGGCAGTTTAAGGGTGTCTCCCCTTCCACTGGTAGCCGAAGTGTCATATTATCAGTTAACCCCCATAGCTTTCTGAGGTGCTCCTTCTCCGATTCGAGGTAGTAGCTGTAGGGTACATTCTTCAAGGCAAGAATATACCAAGCAGAAAGAGGCTTGAGATTTTCCTGAACTAATGAGGCAACGTTCTCAGGCAATGTCATGAGACCTTTTTTCCCTCGAGGCTTCTTTGGAGGAGCTACGCCTTCAGCCTCGGATTCTTCCTCGGCATCGGATTCAGTAGCTTCTGAATCATCCTTTTTGTGATCTTCCTCGGAGTGACTTCGAATTTGGGTTTCTTGTTGAGTCACAGGAATTGGCTGACTACACTCTGGTGTAGTATCACCCACTTCTTGTGGGGGAGGAGGAGAGTGTTGAGGAGTGGAAGAGTTTTTTGTTTCTTCACCCATTACTAAGAAAGATGATTTTTTCGAACGTTTAGCTCTAATAGCCTCGAATTGAGGAGGAAGTGTTTTGGTTTGAGGGTTTTTTGTCTCTTCGACTTGAAGGACAGGTGATTTGAGTTGTAATTTGTTATAAGTGGGTGGTTTGTCTAAAGTAACTACTTTAGGTTTCCGATGAGGTCTTAGTAGTGAAGTTTTGGCTGGATTTTGGAGAGAAGAGGTTGTTGAGCTACTTTCTGGGTTAGAAGCTAGAGGTGAATTCGAAGTGGCAAGGTTTGGATTGAAGTTGCCATATTTAAAAGTGGTGCAGGAAGAGTGAGGACCGTTATAGATCAACCCAGCAGCTTTGTATTCTTTGGCTCTTCGAGAAATACAAAGATAATCGTAGGCCCCAAATACTTGGTTACTGGAACCAGGACCAGGAAAAATATTTTTCTTTGATCTTACTGGTCTTCTGGGTTTAAATCTATTGTATCTAGGGTATCTTCTCATACAATGGTTTTTGGAATGAGAGGTTGCTTGGTGAGACAAGAGAAGATGAACAGGTTGAAGATCTGATGAACAGGTTGAAGATCTGATGAACAGGTTGAAGATCTGATGAACAAGTTGAAGATGGTTCAAGAGATGGTTTCACTAAAAAGTGTTTAAGGAGTGAGTAGCTGGGTATTTATAGAATGAAGAGGGACGTCGAGAATGTGAAAGGGTAGAAAAAGCAAGTTGTTTTCATTGGCCAGAATATGAAACGAAAAGGGAAACGTGTAATGTCACAGGTCTACTGTCAGGGGTCTAATCAATCCCCTAGGTAGGGATCAGAAATTTCGAAGTGCTATTAAGCCATGTTTGAAGTGGTAATATTCGAAGAAGAAATAAAGCTATGCCACAAGAAGTCAGTTTCGAAGCTGAGTTAAAATCAAAGAGAAATCATAAACCATTGAGTTTAGTCACAACAAAGTCATAAAGTGATAAAATTGTTTTTGATACGAGGAAGAATCCGAGGAGTGAAGAATCCGAGGAATGATAAAATTAAGTTAATTCGAGGAAGGATTCGATGATTTAATAGTTCTTATAAATATCTATATAAGAACTAGGGGGGCTACTGATAAGGAAAGATATTCCTTAGGGACTAATATGTAAATGTTAGGGATTAGAATAATAATTCTTGTAAATATGGGATAAAATTAGACTTTAAGAGAAATATAGGGGTTAGATTGCAAATATGACAATATGTAACCGTTTCTCTAACTAACTCGCCCTGCCTATTTAAAGAGGCTGAAAAGGTTATTTTGACCTATGAAATATTCAGAGGTACTTTTCACTACTTGATTTTTCCATTGCAAATTCTCTGCAAATTCTCTGTTCTGAATTCACTCGTTACTACTTTAATTCATACCAGGGTTGATGTTATCACAGGGGTTGGTCAGACATTTACTAATGGTGCCTCAGGTCTAACTTGGTTTTGCTTTCAAGTATATGCATAATACGTCTACTAAGATCATTTTTTACCGTGTCAACAAAGATTCAATTGGTTGTAAATGGAGACTGTATGCATCAATAGATTCTAGCACTAGTTTAATGATGATCAAACAATTTGTCCAAGCCCATGCATGTAGCCCGTTATTTTTCAAGAAAAAAGTAGGCATTTGACGTCTGATTTGATTGCGAATGAAATACATGAATCAATTAGGACATGTCATTCTTTAACAGCAAAAACTATTCAGTCTTCTATCAAACAAGACTATGGTTTAGACATTTCCTACCGTCTCTCGTGAAATGCTTTAGAAAAGGAGAGGAGAGAAGTTTTCGGAGATAGTAATACTTCGTTTGGCTCGTTGAATGCTTACTTTAGAGATTAAAAGTCGAGATATTACTACTGATTGCCATTTGGAGGTTGGTTTTGGGAATATGTTCAGGAGGTGCTTAGTGGCATTTGGATCATGTATTCAAGGCTTTCACTCATGTCGACCATTGTTGTATATGGACGATACTCATTTAAACGGCAAGCATGGTGGTGTATTGGTGTCTGCAGTGGCAAAGGATGGCAATAACGATAGGTTTTAAACCTTTCTTTTATTTGAACGTTGTTCGGTAAAGGTAACAAAAGACGCGATATACGATGACATACGCATGCGATTTCCACCGATTAAGTACATCACTATTATACCCACGCGATTCTTACACACTCTAGTACGCGAGTTGTTGATTACCAGACGCATAACAATCACGAGATATTGCTTATTTCATAGCCAGTAATCGCAAGATGTTGCTTAGTTCATAGCTAGCAATCGCGAGATGTTGCTTTATTCATAGCTAGCAATCGCGTGATGTTGCTTAGGTTATAGCTAGCAATCGCACGATATGTAATGAAAATATTAGCAATTGTTGCTTGATGGATGTATGTAGCCTTATACACAGACCTATCAACCAATTATATTTTAAACTACTTATTTGGACTCCCATAACCTATTTGCATATTGCAGGTATTTTTCCAGTTGCTTTTGGTATTTTCGGTGGTGAAGATTCTGATAACTGGATGTGGTTTATAGAACATCTTAAACCTTATTTGTTAAACTGTCAAATCACTTTTATTTCTGACAGACACTATGGTATTATTAATGTTGTTTATGTTGTTTATCCAAACTGCTTTCATGCCTCTTGTATATATCATCTCCGTAATAATTTGAGGACCGCTCTTGATTGCACTAACCGAGAGTTTAAAAAGAAGATGTTGAAGTAATTTAAAAGTTGTGCTTATGCTCCCACAATTGAACATTTTAATCATATAATTTCCAAGTTTTTAAGTATAGGTGGTAAAAAGATTAAGAAATTCGTCGAGCATTTACCTCCCAAAACGTACGCCCAACCATTCGTTATGGGAAATGGTATCATCTGTCGCCGAATCCTTTAAAATTAGATTAAAAAGCTTTGCAATCTACCAATTGTTGAAATGATAGACAAGATTAGAGTGATGCTAATGACTCATATATTTAGACGTTATTCAGAGGGGCTCAGCTGGAACAGGAACATTTATTTATGCCCCGAATATGACAATAAGTTAAAGGAGAATGTTCTAATCGGTCGAACGTGGGTGGTGTCTAAGTCTTCTGCAGGTTCATTTGAAGTTTATTCTGAACCAGTTATGGTTGTTAACATGCTTGATTTTAAGCGTTCATATGGTTGATGACAGCAAGAGTGTTTTCCATATCCGCACTCATTGGTTGGAATAACATCGTTTAACAAAGATCCTATGACATTGATATAACTATTCTACACTGTTGGTAATTACAGGTCTACTTATTCGTTTAGCATAGCTGCAATAGCCGACTTTGGTGAAAGTTCATCCTCTAACGAATGTGAAGGACCTGTTTTTCTACCTCATAACGTTAAAAGGCGATCTGGAAGGCCAAGGAAAAAAAGGATTCCATCTAAAGGAAAAGTATCATCGAGCCACTTGCGTTGACGCTGTTGCTTTAAATTTGGACACAACCGAATGACATGTGATATCACAATATAACCTTGCCCTCCTAACGTTTTTTGTTTCATCAGTTTTATTCAATATGTATTAATGTGATTCCCTTTGTTCTGTATTTTTCTTACTCATTTACATTACTTTAGTTGATACCCTCCAGTTATTTGACTATTATTTTTCACACGCGCGAGTTATATTGAGTTACAAGATTACACGCAATTGCCAACACGCGATTGCCAGTTTATGTCCTCCACACCGACGTGATTGTGTTTAATAATCACGCGTTGTGTTAGATAAATTTAACACAGTTTAGATTTAACTTATGTATATTATAGTCGTGCGATTTGTGCCTAACCTCTAACGCGAGACACCATGTTTTAATATAGATGCATTTCTTATATAGAGAACACTCGATTTAGCGAAGATGGTTGTGGAGAACCTATGTATGTTGATTATTTTCCATATCGGTAACCGTATAGAAGACGCGATTCATACACAATACCCACACCAAAGATAACGCGATTTATATAGAAAAAGATTAGGAAGTCATAGTGATTATTTAAGTCAATTTCAACGCGATTACTACCATCTCATTTACAAGCATTACCAGAATTGACGCGACTGGTGAGATTGGAACATAAATCGAATACGAATTAGAAATTTCAAACCACTACAAGTGGAACTAAGTAGATACCGATAACAAAACATATTTAACAAACAAGAGACCCGAAAGTACAATGGACCTGTGGTTGTCCAGATAGTAAACCCTAATAATAAAACCACTATATATTATAGGGTTCATCAATTCGAATGCCAAAAAACGAAAACACAAACAAAGAACCACATACTGATTAATTATTAGAAGATTTATCCTTCTCTTCATCCTCAGACTCTGATTTCCACTCTTCCTCAAACTCTTCCTCGTTTTCGTCTTCATCGTCGTCACTTTGCATCCCCCAGTATTCATTGTCTGATGAATCCTTCGAAGACTTCCTAGGAGTCTGCTTCATCTTTATCGTCTTCCTCGTGTTCTTCATGGTCTTTCGAAGTTTTGGATACTAGTCGTAGTCTGAATCATCCTCTGGTCACGACAAAGAGTATTCTGAGTCATAGTCATCCTCAGATGAAAGCGAGGATGAAAAATTATCTTTCGATTCGTCAGACGAGTACACTGTTGTAGTGGAGTGCTTGTAGTCGGAGTGCATATCACTATCATCAGAGTACCCACCATCAGAAGATGGATAACCGTAGGACTGTGGTGATGAACGCTCATTTTCTTGGCAGAAGTTTTGTTTAGAATATAAAAAGACTTTTGAATTCGAATAGGGTAGTGGATAACCATGCACGAGATACACTTATTTATATTTACAAACCTACCACTACTCTAGTTATCAATTAATGCACATGTAAGAAGTACTTTAGCTATCCATGTCAAATCATGCATTAAATTACCCTACAAACCCATGCCAATTAGTGAAAAGACAACTCATTATGTTTTCACTAGACAGTAATTATGACGTGAGTTAAATACTTATCACAATAACCAACGCGTACTAGTAACTATTGGCGCGATTGTTTTACTCTACCACGATATTTGATATCGATCATGACTTATTCAAAAGCCTTTATTCGTCATGTAACTATTGAGTGGTATGTCCATGTGATTCATTAATTTTAATTATATTTTTGGTACAGTTTACTTTTAGGAGGTGGGTTTCAATTAGAAAAAAATCTGTAATTATATTTAATTACGTACTCGACACCTCACTCAATAATTCACCTTGGTTAACAAATGTTATAAAATCATTAATTGGGACATGCCTAAACTAATGTACATAAGTTGTAAATGAATCCTCTGATTTTAAAATTATTTCGAGCAAGCCATTTAGTTGAAACGTTAAGATAGAAGACGCGATTTGTATGCAAATCATGTCTCATGTACGCAACGAGTTAAGGGTTAAACATTTTTAACTTACTAAATAACTCCCTTAACCAATAACGCGATTCTTCCTTATTAATGGCTATACACCGTCGCGATTCTGCAAGCCATTCAATCAGTCTACCTTTTGCAGTTTCGCGCGACTCACAAAACAACACGATTGATGTGAAAATCATGTCTCATATATGACGCAAGTTAAGGGTCCCAAATTTATAGCTTAGTAGATAATTCCCTTGACTGATCACACAATATATCTTTATTAGTGACTGCTCACGCGAGTTAGGGGTCATACATCGATTGGAAAAGCGATTCATACGGTCCACCTTTTGAAGTGTCACACGACTGATCACCAAACACGATTCGTATGAGTAACATGTATCATATACGCCACGACTTAGGAGTCACAAATAATTCACTTGTTAAATAACTCCTTTCTCATGACACGCGAGTTACCATCAGTAAAGGCTACACACTTACGGGATTGTTAAATGCAATCATTCGGTCCACCATGTAAAGTTTTACGCGATTCATTAGTAAAATACAATTATTACCAAACGCGATCTACCTGAAGCTAAATCACTGCCATTATATCCAATTTAAAGACAACCATTTTTTTAAGAATGAAAATTACATTATTAATTTCAAGAATATTTAAGACTAAAATCAACAACCACGATTCTCATCAATCGGTGAACAATTGGCAATCGCATCTTCTCTTTCAGCAATCGCTTCCTTCAATTACACAATCATATCTCTTGATATCCAATAATTAAGTTCTCATTTCCATAACGCGAGACAAAGATCAGACACACGTAGCAAGGGTTCGGATTTTAGTTCGTTGTACCTCGAAGCGACTTCTTCTCGGCTACGAACATGGGGTGCGAATAATCTAAGCCTCCTATAATCAAAGTACATCCTGCATAACACTTCATCAAAAAAGCACATGGTCGTTTCATCAGAAATTGTTGTCTTAACGTACTTTACCGCTTGAAGCAAGTGTTGGTCTTCATTCACGCACCAACTCATACTGTTTTCCTATTTCTAATATGTAAATTGTTTTAATGTAGAGTAAAATTTGTAGTCTGGAGGTTTATATTAGGGGGAAAAGTAGGTGGTTAACTTGGGCGGGTAATAATTATTAGGTGTACATTTTGGCGGGACAGTAGCAATCACTCCCAAAAAATAGGCAGAAATTTAGTTAAACAAATGTAGCCATAGTTATCATGCGATTTGCATGATACCTATCACGCGTGATAGACAAATAACTTAAACATGCGATTTGTGACATCCACTCCCCATATACCGCGCGATATATTCTTGCACTTTACATTCCCATTGTTACTGTTACGATAATGTGTTTTACGCCGTATAGCATGCTACTTACGTGATTTTATTATGGTTAGTGATCCACAAGAGTTAAAATGTATACAATTGTTGGAAACAATGGTCACACTAAGTTACCTTAATAAAACTACATTGTCCTGACCATAAAATGTCACCCAATAAACCATCAGAATTCAATTATATACGAAGATATCCTTCGAGTACTGTACTGAATTAAAAATAACAATTAAGCATCCAACACCCTCAGATTAGAATTTTTATCATTTAAGAAGTGGTAAAACATTTATGCACGTGCTTGAGCGGGCATTTGTTTGGTATATTCCTTGGGTATAAACCCGTGCTGGATAATGTCTTTGACATACTGACAAACGAACACTCCACAGTCAAGTGAATCTTTTTCTTGCTGTGGAATATCTCTAACAACTTTAACTTTATATTAGTTCTTCACACGTGGTATGTATTTTTTCTTGATACAATATTTCAGCTGCTCAGATAGAAAAAATCTTAGGTTATAATTTTTTAAATAACATGTAAAACCGTATAGCTAGTTGTAATGTTACGAATCACATTACATTAGCACACGAGTTCTATGCATATAACGCGATTTGCATATACAACAAACGTGATTCGCGAGCAATGACCTTTAAGAATCTCACGAGAGGAACATATGATTCTTTCATTCACCTGTAAAAAATGAACATACAACATCATGCAATACGGTTTCATACTACTTACCAATGCGTCGCTTGTTTTCCTAGTGTCATCTGGAGTGAATTTTCTAAGAGGGAATAGGGGATTGTAGTTTATGGCCAATCCATTCTCCATGTCTATTACCAACAATGTCCAGTGGGTTAGGACCATTCTCATTTATGTTGCATACCAGAATGAATGCGATGAATCTATCCTCACTCATGTTTTCAAAAAATCCATCAACAATGCTTGAAATATATTCTTTCATTGCTAGTAATTTCTGTAATAAAACCCGCGTACAACAAAACAATATCAAACTTCTGGGTCACTTTCAATAGTTATTTAATAATTAAATACTAACCATTGCGACCCCGGAAATCTGAATAGTGCTGTATTTACAACGGTGCTTGTCATCAAACCCTTTGAAAGGTATTTTCCAGTTTGATTCTTTAAGCAGCTTATATATCCCGGAATCAATGATCTACAACACAAAAAATTCAGAGCTATATCAAACTAGTTGTCAATATTTGTGAGTTATATCAAGAATCTAAATTTTACCTTAAAATCTAACTCCCCTTCGTATGGTAGGACCATTACCTCATTCACACTAACACTTAGCCGGTATGTAAATTCGTTTTGTGGTAAATACCATACTTCTGAGTCGATTTGATCTTCGTCTCTTTGTATTTGAAGCACATTGCGGTATTGACTAACGACTATTAACTTTGTTGTTGCTATTTGTCTTTCCCAAGGTTGGTAAATAACTTCTCCCTGTTGTGACTGTGTAAGTAAATCCCAATTTGGATGAATGTTATCTAGTAATTGTAAAAAGACAGAAATTATGTTAAATAACAATCAAAATGTGACAACTAAGTATATGTTTATTAGTATAGTTAAGAACTTACCATTGGAGGTGCCTCTTGTAATAAAATTTTAGACGAAGTACTGCCAACAAACTTTCCTCCAATCGAGTTTATAGCCGTCGTCTTATCAACCTCGTCGAAAAATGATTGGGTACATAGTACGAATGAATCATCTAGGATTGGAAGATCAAAACATTATGCTTCCCCTCCCTCTACTGGTTCTACTTCTTCTAGTTTCCGAGGTTGTGTTAGTACTTCAACCTTTTTTTTGCATTGCACTTCCAACTTGGGTTGTAACTCTTTTGTTGATTGGAGAACAACTTCGAATTCCATTACGCTCAGTTTTTGGTTGTTGCTTATTATGTCCTTGTGTGCATTGATGTAGTCCTTTGTTTAGTTTTGATTTTTTGACATTACATGCCTGTCACAATTTAACATATATATTTTTCAGTATATTGTTCTCCCCAATTATATTTTTCAGTGTATTTAACATATATATTTAATAGTTAGCACACCATGAACTTGTTTACCAATTATGCGTGTTTGGGCTACTTTCATTAACCACGCGATTTGTTTAATAAATCCAATAGAGACGCGATTTAAATTATTTTTATTATAAGTATGCAAGTTGTGTTTATCCTCTGACGCGAGACACGACATTCTATTATCGATGCGTTTCTTAATTAAATAACATACAATTCTCAATTTAAAACAAAACAATAAACAGGGTCCTAGATACAAGCTTTTGTTGATTAACCGTGACGCGATATAAGATTAACAGACTCAAAAACCTTTATCATGAACAACGCGATGTAAGATGAATATCAAATCTTGAACTTCCAAACTCATAACAACATAGTTATAACATAAAATTCAAAATTGTGATAAGTTAAAAATCATCCCCTAATGTAATAAAACAACCTGCAAAACCCCTATTAAAAATCCAAAATTTAAAAAACAACAGCTTTACCAAATGAAAGACAAATGACATCACATAAAATAGCTATAAGAAGTTAAATCTTAATATTTTAAGATCCACTTACATCTTCATGTTCTTGCTCCAGGGGATTAGGTACGGTGCTGCTACTTTCATCTGGCCCAACTGTATTCAGTTTCGTCCCACTCGTTACCTCCCCAACATTTCCAATTGCCAAACCAGCCTCCGTATTTTTGCAAGCAACCTCACCACATTGTTACATCCTTTGCAGCCTCTGCGCGATTTTTCGTTATCTATCAAATTATTTATTTCTTCTACAACCTCTTTTGTACTTCCTTTTTCTATTTCTTTGTTCAATGTTGCATCTATTTGGTTATGCATTACTAACTCTCTTGATGTTTCAGCTACCACAACATATTCTCCTGGTTGTAGGGGTGTCTGTTCAACAACTACTGCCATAATTTCATGCTTCTCCCCCCA
Organism: Limnanthes douglasii subsp. nivea; assembly: GCA_036936605.1. Taxonomy (NCBI): domain Eukaryota; kingdom Viridiplantae; phylum Streptophyta; class Magnoliopsida; order Brassicales; family Limnanthaceae; genus Limnanthes; species Limnanthes douglasii. The sequence goes on from JAUPFV010000004.1 coordinate 216,976,074, forward strand.
GCTACCACAGCAGGAATTTGCACCTCAGCCTCCGCTGCTATTGCACCCACACCCACATCTGCCCCATATGTGGTTACTTCGTCCTCTTTTTCCACATTCCCACTTCCTGTTTCAGCTGGTACACCACTTCTAGAATTGGCCGCCACAAGCATACAATTTTTTCATTTCCCTTCCCCTCACCAGATGTCTCAACAACATTGTTCGGTCCAACAGCAGCTCCAGATTCATTCTTCTAATAATCTGTTTCACCTTCATCTTCTGCCCTCTCGTCCGTGTCTTCTTCATGGTCCTCAGGTGTAGAAACCTCTACAACATTTTCTTCTTTCTCATCTTTTTCCATCCTGCCTCTAACTTTTTGAAACCATATTTTCTTGAAACGTAAATTATGGTTTTAGGAACCCCATCCACTGTTACTGGTACCTCTACTGTTTTCTCTGGTGACTCCTATTTTACCGAACAGAAAGGCATTCCACAAACCTTGTCTAGTGTTTCATTAACCCCAACATCTTCATCATCTTCATCAACTTGTTCTTGAAGCTTCAAAGTCAAAAAAGCAACCTCCCTCTAGAGTTCTTTAATATGTGAGAAAATTAAACAAGTACAGTATTAGCAACCTAATGAATGTTCATTAAAATGACAACCGTTTAAACAACTTACTTGTCTATTCTTTCGTGCCAGATAAATCTTAAGTAGTTTATTTTCTACCGAGTATCTGTACTTTCCACTGCTTCTCTTCTTAATATCTTTCATCCTCTTAAATAAAATATTACAAGCGCTTGGCTTGTAAACTTTCATCTTCTTCATCTGGATACTGGAGCTGCTTCCTCTACTCAATTCTCCAGTAAAAGATTTACGTTGTTTTAACTAATCCTTTATCCGGCGTATGTTTATGCTGATCCAAGCACCCCCGCAGTGGTTGACCATAATCATCATCCACGCCCCCGTAATCCATTGTTTGAGATGTTTCCCTAATTTCTATCTCATTTGTTTCCCCCTATGTACAATACTTCAATCGCTTCCCACTTCTTCCGCTCATTGTTGTTTTCCGTTTGTTTGACAACTTTCTACGCCTCTGATCTAAACTACCAGATCCTCCACTGATCTCCCCCGACCCGAAGGCCATTTCAGCCAACTAGTTTTATCTCTTCTTCCAAGATTTACAACACCCGATGGTATTTTGAAACAAACAGTCAATAGTTAGTGAGTTAAACACCTTCACACGATTCATTTACATTCAAAACGCGAGTTACCAACAACTCAATAAACGTGATGCGATTCGTTTATTATCAACTTATTAGTTGCGCGATTGCTTTAAAATGCACCCTGCGATTCTCAGAAGACACACATCACTTACGCGATTTACTATTACCATAGTTCCTACGCGATTGGTCTCTTATAGTGTTCCTACGCGATTCGTTAACTTACTCCTAACCATATACTCCTACAGAGTTATGCCTACGCGAGTCGTATATTATATATCACGCGACATTATATGTTGGGTTTTAATAATTCTATGCCAACAATCCATCAGAGCAATCCCTTAAAACTAAAAACACATGGATTACCTCATCATCAGGGAGCTTCCGCAGCCTTTTAATCATCTCCATAGTTGACTCCTTGGACTCCATCCCCCACAATTTGTAGCATCTAGGAATCATGTTTGGCCTAACGAAATCTTCCCCTAACGTGGTGTGCTCCATTATGAAAGGCTGGAAAAAAAAGAGACAGTCATATCACTTTGTTCCAAAACAAAATACTACACACCAACATCATACTCACCAATAAAACTGCTACGCAACCGATGACGTTATCGGGTGCCCCTTTCTCCAAACAATTAACCATGGACTTGGTCAGCATCTCAACAATTTCCCCAGACCAATTATAGTCATTAATTTTGAGCATGTCTTCTACGTAGAAGACTATTTTCCAGCCCATGATATCTCCCGATACAGAGTAGAAGAGGGTAGAGCAAATGAAGAGTATCAAAAGCTTGGCAATGTCAATTACTGATTCCTCTCCCCCATCTTTTACTGCTTTTTCTATGGCTTCTTGTAACAAAACAGATAATGGTTAGTTGACTGGATATTATCAAACATCCTCTCTTTCATAAACTGTTATTTCTACCTTGATCATCACATTTGAAACATAATTTTGGTTTGTCGGTCCACTTTTCCTAGCCCTTGGCCGCAAGAAATATTTTTGCATCAGTGGAGACTCGTTCTCTACACCATCAGCAAATCTTCCAGTAAATGCTCCCACTTTGTTCATCGATATTTCCTCCGTTCAGTGTTTAAGACCAAAGATGGATTTAACATCTTTGGTGGTCAGTTTAACCATCTTCGAACCTATTCTAAAACACCATTTCTTGACAGAATATCTTTGGCAAATCTTTGTTTCGTAGCATGAAGGAAGCTTTCAGAAACGTATAGAATGGGGTGTTCTTCGTAGCCTCAATATGTCCTCAAGCGAGAGCTGTAAAAAGTACCTTTGCCCATATCTAAATCTGTATTTACAAAAGAATAGTTAGGTTGGCTTTTGGTAATAGAAATCGCGTTTTTAGTCCTAATTTTATACAACATACGCGATTTCCGTCTCACTGTTTTTAAACGTAGCGATTTACGACTTCCACCATACGTAAGTTAGAGCTTAAACTACATAATGTACTATATTCGAGGCATTTCACTGACAACGTGAGATACACTGCTACACTCACTGCACCTTACTACACAACCCGAGATGTAATATCAACTACACACACTACTATACTCCTTACACCTTACTTCTTACGCGATATACACCCTACTAAACACCAATTAACATACACATCAAACAACAACACACACGCGAGATAGAGACCAGAAGACACACGAGATACATACTAAAACTACTACAACATAACTCTATAAACGCATTGTCCCACTGAAGAAGACGTGATATACCATATAAACATGTTGGATTTCCCACGTTTCAATTCCAAACAGGCATGCACGTAAAGGAATACACAAAACCAAACAATGCGTGATACTACAAGTGCCACATATCGTAAACAAGCCAGAAACTAATTTGACATTTTTTTCTCGCTTACAAACACCATAAAACCAACCACACACAACTATGATCCTTCTCAACAGAACTGTACTGTTAACCGACCGACGAACAGTTGTACAATACTTTCCCGTTAAGCCAAGACGGAGAGAAACCGGTTTCTGATTCCAACAACCAGTCCGAAACTATTCATAAACAACATATGTAACAACTATCGACGTACCTTCAAAGTAGTTTAAACTAACGAAGTTCACCGGCAACGGTGGTTCTGCGTTGGAAGCAGGAGATGAAGACGAAGTTCGCCTCAACGGTGAATTAGAACGACAAGACTTCTACACTCATTGGAGTTTGTTCAGAAAGAACCACACCTAGGCCTGACTTGTTTTAGGGTTTCTCCCCGATTTGTGACTGTCTTTTTCTTTCGTCTTTTGGGTTTCTAAAGCTTATTGTATTTGGGGAGAAACTTAAAATTAAAATAATAAAAAGTAATTGTGAACCTATTTTCTCTTTTATAGGTTGTTTTGGTCAAAATTTGGTTTTTAGGTACTAATACGGAGTGTCTAGTATTTGGGTACTGACTTGGGATATCAAAATTGAAAAGGTATTTACTGGTAATTTTCTCTTTTATTTATGTACTATTAATAAGAATTTTTAGATAGATGCGAGATCAGTTGTTAGATGTGAGATTAATGCAGAATAATTTTTAGATGATAGATGCAAAACCAATTGTTTGATGCGAGACTAGTGCAAAATTAATTTTTTAGAATATAGATGTAGGATCAGTTGGTTTATATCCAAGTCACAACAACAAAGAACAAAAACATAAACAAACATAAACTACAACTCAAAATCGTTAGACGATAGACTCGAGCCCTCAAGACACTGTTTTTTGCTTCAATTTTCTGCAAAAAAAATAAAATCAATCCAATAATTAAATCCTTTGATCAATCTATCAATGGTGTGTATCAGCCCATTGAAAACAAAGTGGGTTAAAATGAGTTCTATTTAGGTTTAGGGTTTACGAAATGAAATACAAAATCGAAATTAGGGTTCAATATAACTTACCCGGAAGTTCCTGCAACCAACGAATCGTCTACCTGGGTTTAAATCAGTCCAAGAAGTTCTAACAATAACTTGTTTGCTACAGTAACATATTGAATCACATTGATTTTCCTTTTGGGTATAAATTGAGTTACTACTTGACATTTTCTTTTGATAATAAGTGAGGGGTAAGGGAAATCGAAGTGTAAATAATTATGAAGAGAGAGGAAGGAATGTGTAAGAGAAACAGAAGGAGGGGTGGATTCAATGACATGGGTTTAGGATGATGTAGAAGAATAGACAATGGTTTTAAACTAAGGCTTAAATCCACGTGGCCGGTCCAGCAATTTAACTCGTCCACATAAGCATAAAATGTCACATATGACATAAAAAAATTCAGGGTATCAATTTAGTCAAAGGGTAAAATAGGAATCAAAGTCAAGGGAATATCTGTGGAACACAAACAATTTAACTATAGCGACATGTGGCATCATTATAGCAAAAACCACGCGTGGGGGTTGAAATTATAGATTTTTGATAGTCAAGGGACCCTCACCCGTGATTTTTTGTCAAGGGACTAAATGACACAAAACGCGATAGTCGAAGGACGACGCAATGATTTAAGCCATAAATACACAAAGACTCTCATTCTTGAACAATAATATTCTTCTTACGCTTTCTCTCTCTAAAATTCAAATCCACAACCATGTTCTCCCATATAAATCTCCATAAAAAACTATATATTTCTCTTCATATATTCTCTAATCACTTCACAAAATCTATTTACGGTTACGTATTTGTAATTTAGTCATCATGCGTTCATTATAAAGCATTATAACATAATTATACATTACCAAATTGGCATCGTCTGGTAGAACTGATTGGCACATGTAGATAAAGAAAACATTATACAGATAATTCTATGGATAATTCATGGACCCATATGAAAAAATTATATGGATAATTCCAAAAATTATTGTAAATAAAGAAGTACATACGTTCCTTAAAAAGTTCTATTCCAACAAAGTGGTTCACTCCATTCGGGATAACAGATTCTAGGCATTATATTGTTTTCCAGAATCAAACAAAACATTCTTAGAATGACGCAAAAATAAATCTTCAGTCTAAAAAATAGAAATCATAATTCATTAATAAAACAACCAAACAAATATTCATACATGCAATATTATGAGCCAAAAATGAAAGATGAAAAATACAGGTTATTTCAATAAATACCCCCAATTATTCGAGATTTTGGTTCAAATTATTAGTCTCAAAATATACAAAATACATCAACTACAAAAACAAAGTTACTGAGAAAGATCAGGTTACTCAATTGAGACAGTAACTTTAAAACATCCAACATCAACCTTAGAAGAAGGTACACAATTTGTTTGATTTTAAAAAGCATAAAGAGGATTAATTAGATCTAAAAAAACATAAAAGAGACATTTTCATTGGTAATACCTGAAGCGGAAATATCATCCACTATTTATTCTTAGATTAACCAAAATAGAATAAGCTTTTGATCCATTTTTTCTCAACAGTTCAAAGATGTATACTTTGAGTAGGTGAATATGTCCACTCAATATGTGGTAACGTTTTATCACGAGGAACATATTATTACCATAATTATAAGTCCAAATTATTATTAATTTGGTAAAAAAGCAAGCATTAATCTCACTTCAACTTTATCTACTACCTTATAAACAATATCTTTTGTATGAGTTATCACACTATTTTCAAACTTAACATGGTCGCTACACTCAACCTCAATGGTCTCGGTTAAATTTATTTTATAGTTTTAAACTTCATCAAAAAAATTCTTTGACAGTTTATTTTCTTTGTTCACTACAACCTTCAATGTCGCCTCATTCTTGGTCTTTTTAGCTTATAGAAACTTTTAATGGAGTTTATGCTCACAATACCTTAGATATTGAATTATAAATGCTTCGGAAACAAACATATCTTAACTCAAATCTAAGAGCTCCAATAGTTATAGCATGAAGAGATGACAATTTATCATCCAAGTTTCCATTTCACACAACAATATCAATTTGTTACTCCTCAAAATCAACCTTAGCTTGAAGTTCAACTTTCAAATATGCTTCAACCATAGCTTTAGCTTGAAGCCCAGTCTTAAATTCTTGGATGCACTGAAATTTCTATCATATAATTTACAATAATGGCTAAAGATCATGAATAATCGCAGTATAAATTCCACAAGCCTAATGTAGTATCACAAAAACATTGTATAAAAACTCAAAAGCAACAGAAAATCAGAATCAATACAATATACACACACACAAGTTATAAACAAACAAGTGAAAAATACTTACTTCAAATCCTAGTTCCATCTGCCTCATAGCCAACTTCATAGAAGTAAGATGAGTTGATAGCATTATCATGCACGCCCAAGTAGCAAAATGATTGAAAATTTCTAAAATCTTCTCCAAAATAGAACTTTTAACTGTATAAGAAAAATGAGTTTATGAGAATGAAAAATTAGCACCCAATTGGAGGTGTCCATAGGATTTTTTCAATCAAAACAAAATGAGGTTCAGAAACCTTTGTCACATCCTTAGGAGAATTTTGATGAACATCAACAACAAGTGTATAATTTTCGAAATTAAAGTAGATTTATCAGTCGCAATAGGAAGTACTACAGTAAGAACTGGTTTATTTCCAATAACGTTTGCAATCCTAGCATTTTTAATCCCCGCCTTTAACATGATATTTTGTCTTTCACTTTAGACTTCACATTTCCTCTAAACAACCGACTTACTTACTAATAACATTTAATTTTTTTTCTTCAACATGACATCAAATTTTTACTCAAGAGAATTGTCATCAATTTATATTTTTTCATCCCCAACACGAAGATGAGCCTTATTAGCAATCTTAGAGTCTCTCTCAGTTATCACAACACCGTTGTTGGTGATATGAGGAGGGTTCATTGTAAAATTAAAGTATCATCCAAAAAAATCATCATTGATAAAAAAAACTTAGACTCGTAAGTTTAGCAACAACACCTTAGACCTATGGACGAGAAGCACCAGTAGAGACTCTAACAAGGGAAGTTTCTAAGGAAGATAATTTTATAAAAGAAGTTTTTACTATGGCCTTAGGAACATCAAGTGTTATGTTTGTATCAACAACTAAAATCTCAGCAAAAAAAGTCACATCAACACAAATCTCAGCAATCTTGTAAAAAGGATCATCAACTTTGGCTTTAGGCTGACCATAAATGTTCGTCTTCATAAATTTCGCCCAATATTCTATTACACAAGTGAGAACATCTAGAAACTTTACTTTTAATTTCAGAAGACTTGAGACCAGGTTTTCTTACATGAGAGTATTCAACATGATATTTTTTTCTCTTAAATTCATCAACATTAGATGATTTGAAGGAGCATAAGCAACACCAAGTGTAGACCTTCTGCAAGGTAAACTTATAGAATTACTATTACTCTCTATTGGAATGCTTAAGACTTTAGATACAAAAATCATGGAAGGGTTGGAACAAATAGCACTGATAAAAATTGGGTACAGATGTGTGTGTTAAACATGAAGTTGTGCTGGCTATTGCGAGTGGGGAAAAATTTGATACTAGGTTGGTCTATATGGTCAAACGTAAGGTGGAAATGCTGGATTCACACGCTGAAGAGGGTCAACTTCAGACCTCATGGTCAGAGACTTGGGTTGATGTTTCATTCCATCGTTCTGCCTTGATACCAAAAACGAGAGCGTCAATCCCACTTGTGCTCGATAGACCTTGAATCTCAACCAAAGTCAATAGATTTATCGTTCAAAGAAAAATATTTGTGATGGAAATCCCAAACTATGCGGTCCATTGATTTCAGATCTCAGCCTCTAATATCTCGGTCCTATGTTTTCTACCTGAGTGTGAATGATCCCGACTTCCGTAGCATGAACTTGACACTCATCTGCCAACTGATCTCGAAGGATGTCATACCTAATAGATTTTGAAAAATATGCAATTCCTTTGCTATTGCTTGAGTTTTGGTCCCTATCAGGATCTTATTTTTAATAACATAATCTATAGTCCAACAAAATAATAACGTTTCTAAAAATGATTTAAAAAATATTAGCCGAATACTAAACATTTCCTATAAACATTCAGTTAAGCTCGTACTCCATAAATAAATCTATAACCACTATAAAAACACAAAAACATAATTACTATTATAAAAATATTCTAAAAAATTAATCTTCCATATTGATTATTTATCCTTCTCAAAAGTATATAAAAAATTTATGTATAATCATACCAATAAACTTTTAACACGTAATTTGCCATTAACAAAAATTACATATACTATTTATTTATATCAACCAAAATAATAATTCTACTGATAATGTTAAATTTCACATCTTATAACTTTCGTATGCAGAATTAAAATACGAAAATAATATGTAAAAGTAAGAAAATTCTTCTTCTCAAAAATTTAAAATCAACATGACATGACCTGCCAAAAAGTACTTCATAACTCATCAATGCTTTGACACACCTGCACCAGTTTGGTTTTGCCGAACATTTTTCTTTTTCAAAATTTCTTATTGTTTTAAATGTCTAAATATTTTTATTTACTTATCGTTAAATATTCAATTTCATTCCTTATAATATTATAAGAAGAAAAAAAAACATTACAGTAAACGTTCTATATATTATTGAAAATAAAATTCTACCAAATATAGTGCAAATCGAATAAATTATGACATCCTTATTATAGAAGTCGGAGATGTTCTATATGTGGTCCTTTCCAAAAGGTGGAAACTGTAGTTCCAAATACATATTGGATGTCGCCCGGGTCATAGTGCTGTGATGACCGGCTGTAGTCTTCCGGTCTGAACCGGAATAACGACGTCAAGTTAAGGCAAATACAGACGAAGGGGACATCACGACACGGTTGTACATCATGTCTCGATCATATCCAATAAAAGGCTCTTGGAAAAGGTATCCTACATAATTTATTTTAAAAAAGCATTTTTATTAATAAATTTATGATAAACATTTGAAAAGGTATCCTTCTATGCAAATGTATAATTTGATTCTTCTATAGATCTGAATAATAATTTCTCCGGTTAAGATGATATAGAATTAATTTTTTATATTATATAATCTTTCACTAATATTATTATATTTAATTCAGGTGGTGTATTAATAAAACGCATACCAAATTTACACACTGCATTAGCATGAGCCGCTTAGATCAATACTTCGCCCAAATCAATTCTAACCGAACCCTAAAAACCAATTCATTCTTCTTTCCAAACGAGCACTAAATCAATCTCAAACCATAATCAACACAGCCAAACCTTAAATCAACACTACCAAGCGTTTCCAGACCTTCATGCCAGCAAAGCCCTTGACTCAACCCCAAGAATCAAACCAAAAAAAACGACATGCATTTTAGCAACCCACACATCCTTCAATCTCGAGCAACCCACTCATCCCACGACTAGAAACCCAATACATCATTCGATCTTGAGCAACTAGAACCCTATATACAACATCCAGAGCCAATTTGATAGAAACAACATGTTGTAAAGAAAATCCACGAGCGATCAGAACCAAGACCAGGGAAAGGTAATTTGAAAACCAAAAATCTAAGCATGCATCTCAAGAATTGGGGTTAGTCCTAATATGGCTTACCCCCAATCCTTCGAGAAACACAATAGAATTTAGAAGAGAAGGCATATATTTGTTATCATAATCCCTATTTCCAGTATCTTCAGAGGCAGAAGGAGCAAGCCAATCTGCAGCCTCATTCTGCTCTATGAAGATATTAGTAATTTTCATGGTAGAAGTGAGAACTTTGTAGCATAGGTCGATAGAGGACTTAAGGTACCATGGGGATTTGTTTGTGAGAATCATCTCACAGACCAGACGAGAGTCTGTCTCAATTTCAATCTCGAAAAACCCCTTAGCACGACACAATAGAATACCATCCAGAAGAGCCCTCATTTCTGCAATTAAGGGATTACCTTTACCATAGCTTCTACTGAAAGCAAACACCAATTAGCCCTCACTGTTCCTGAGAATACCACCACCAAAACACTCACCAGAGGTGAGACACGACCTATCTACGTTCAACTTGAATCTCCCCAATTTAGGACAAACCCAACGCAGAGAAATCAGAACATATCTCTTTTTAAGAAAGTTCACACAACCAAAAGACAACCCATTCTATGATCTCGACCCCAAGTGCTTCTTTTTTAGCAAGTTGGCACTATCCAGCGTAGTGAGAATATAAATTACCCTAGAAATCAACTCCTCAGCCTTTAGATTCTTGTTCTCCATCTTGAGCTTGTTCCTGGCCAGACATAGAACCCATAAAATGATAGAAGGCAGAATGTTCCTTATCTGAATGTCCCTAGTAGAAGACCAATACCAAGCTCTGCCCAGATGATCGATCTTCATATTCCTTGTGATATAGATATTGAAATGCCCAGCAAAGAATGCCCAAACAGACCAGGATTTCAGACAGTCCACAAATACATGTTGTATATTCTCTGAATTCATACAATTTTGACATTTAGAGACTAACTGAAAATTCCTTTTTTACAGAATCGAATCAATAGGCAACCATCTTTTCAGAGCTCCCCAGAGCAGAAAGGAATATTTGCGCGGCGTAAAATTGTTCCACACTTTGTTGAAAAGGTAAGAGTACTGCCCCTTTTTACACAGCTTACACCAAGTCTCTTTAGAGTTAAATAGACTATCATCACTAATAGTCCATAAAGAGAGCATCCTCTTTAGAACAATCCAAAGAAACCTTGAGAATGTCCTGGATTTATGAAGAATCCAGAACACTCTCAAGCTTTGGGACCATCCAACCATTATCCATGTCCCAAAAATCCTTTACCAAAGCTCTCACGTAATTCAGCCTGTCATCTTCATTAGAAAAGGTCATAAAAGGAACATTAGAGCACCATCTGTCTAGTTTAGTATCCATATCACCCTTGTTAGCTTGCAACATAATATGCTTGTCTGCCTTGTCCCTTACTGCCCAAAGCCTCCTCAATATATGTGAACTGTTAGGATGCATAGGAACCGTAAGAGGATGATTGTTATTGAAGTAGATAGCCTTCATAACCCTTGAACAGATAGAGTTTTGACACCTCATTAGAAACCAAAGCTTGTAAGAAAAGACCTCCATCATTTATTCAATAATTCTAACATTGAGCCCCCATTTTCAAAGGGCTTGCACACTTTATTCCAACTACCCCAGATGATAGTTACCATATCAGGCTTATATCCCCATAAGAATCGCTGTATAGAATCTCCAACCTTCTAATGATAGTGCTAGGAATGGTAGTATGCTAAATAAAGAACATAGGGAAGGAGGTCAACACAGACTGCACTCGAATCAACCTACCACCAAAGGACATAGTAGTATGATCCCAGTCCATAATCTTTTTTCTAGTTTTGGAAATAAGATTATCAAAATTACTGATCTTTTTTGTTGTTGTTGATAACAGAGCCTAAGTAACTGAATGGAGGATGACAATGCTTGAAGCCGAAAAGCATTTCCAATCTTCTTATATTCTGAGATGAAGTTTTCTTGTCCACAATCAGTTTAGACTTGTTCTTATGATAACCTGACCATAAATTTCCTCATAGTGATTAATAACCTCCTTTATTTTGTTGACAGATGCATTGGATCCATTGCACAATATCATGATATCGTCTGCAAAGCTTAAACAAGGTACCACCACCCCACCTCTCATCTTAAACCTGACATTTTGATCATTAGTAAATAGATAATCCAGACACCTTTAAAGATATTCCTGGGCAATGATAAACAGGGTTGGAGACAGTGGGTCACCCTGTCTCAGCCCTTTATTGGACCTAAAGTAGCCCATCAAAGACCCATTAATAAGGATTGAAAAATTGCACTTCTCAATGTTCTTTTCATTTAGACTTATGAATTCCAAACTAAACCCAAAAGCCTTAATCACACTTTAGAGAAAAGTGTGATCAATCCTGTCGAAATCCTTGTCCATATCGATTTGAAGTATAATATTCCCACACTTAACGTGAGAAGATAGGTCACCATATAATTCCTGAGCCAACATAATATTACTTGTGAATACTCCTACCCCTTGTAAAAGCCCCTTGAACATCAGAAATGATATTAGGCAGAATAGCAGACAACCTTTTATTAATTAGCTTGGATAGGATTCTACTGAATAGAGTAGTCAGGCTAATAGGCCTGAAATCTTTCCATTCTCTAGGAGAGTCCCTTTTAGGAATAAGGCATAAAATAGTAGAGTAGATGCCAGTAGGAAAAACACCACCCTTAAAGAAGTCCTCAAAGTATCACAAAGATCCTCTTTAATAATAGACCATCAGACTTTATAGAAATACTCATTAAATCCATCAGAACCGGTTGTAGCATTAGAACACAAATCCTTTATCACATCATAGATCTCCACATTAGTAGGAATTCTCATCAAATTGTCATTGTCAACATTAGAAACCTTGCTAGGAATATAGTTACCCAATATGTTAGAACACCAAGGATTAGGAATATCACTAATAAGATTCTTAAAGAAGTTCACAACAGAATCACAAATAGAATTAGGATCGTCCTCCCAACCTTCTCCATTCCAGATTCTATTAATAAAGGATCTGTTCTGCCTTCTTTTAACATAGTTATGGAAAAAGGAAGAGTTCCTCTCACCATCCTTGGCCAATTTAATGTTAGCTATTTGACACCAGTAGGATTCCTCCCTCTCAAGCAAGCTCAAATGCTTTCTTTTAGTGATCTCAAGCTGAGTTTTACATTGATCAGAATTTGAACTAATCAAATTGGCCTTAATCCTAGAGGTCTCCTCTTCAACCTGCTTTAGAGACTAAAAAACATTCCCATATACAGTTATATTCCAAACTTTAAGCCTAGCTTTTAAGTTCTTAAGCTTAAACCAGAATTTCTTGATAGGAGGCCCATAAACCTTAACATCCCAACAACCTTGAACAAAGCTATAGAAGCCTTTATGGAGACACCACATGTTAAGAAACTTGAACGTAGAAACCCTTTTATTAGTTGAGAAATAAATAGAAATCAACAATAGGGAGTGATCAGAACAGGTCCTAGGAAGATGATGAACATTAGTTACATCAAATTGATCCATCAAATTCCCATTGAACAGAACCCTATCCAATCTTCTCCACTGCCTCCCATTAGTCCAAGTATACATGTTACTTGTAAAACTAGCATCGATTAAAGAACAATCATGAATGAAATCATTTAGGTCATCCATACTAGCAGTAGTATTAGAAGAACAATTGAGCTGCTCATTTAGAGAGACAATTGCATTTAAATCTCCCAAAATCATCCATTCCCTTTCACCATCATTGATGTCCCTTAGCTTGTTCCACAGAATCTTCCTCAAACTAATAGTGCATTTTGCATAAACTACAGTGATAAAGAATTCCTTAGACACCCAGTTATGCTTGACTCTGAGATGGAGAAACTGCTCTTTATCAATCAAGATGTCCACATCATACATATTGTTCCATGATACCTAGATTTTATTGTGTATATTACTGGCAAACCCATAAAAACCAATCCTTTTTGAAATATCTTCAAGCTTTGACCCTGACACCATAGGCGCTTGAAGAGCAACAAGCTGAATATTTTTGGATCTCTTTAAGTTTTTTATTATGGATTGATTCAACTTATTCCCAATCTCACGGACATTCCAATTAAAGATGTCATTCATTTAGAATGTTTAGATATTTTCGCAACACTTTTATGTTGTACACACTTTGGGAGAAGAAGTCTCTTTGAGTTCGATATTTTGGGCTTCTTTAATTTCTTTAGAATATACTATTACCACCACATAAATTGACAGATTGTTTATTGATAGGTGAAGATGACAAGCTCCATGTAGTTTTTTTAGTTGGGGAAGAACTAGGTACCAAAGAGGACCCAATATCATCCGCACTTCAGATACCCAACTGAAGCATATGAATAGCTTCAATCATTTCAGAACCAGCTACTGCCACATGTATTAAATCTTGGTTTAAAACATCTTTGCTTTCCTCAGTAGGAACATCCATTTCCTGATTCATATTATTAACGACAGCTGATTTCAATTTCTTACCAAATTTGTCAATTTGAAAGGATGGAACCAAAGAATCAAACTTTTTTGAGGAGGATTCAGCTTGAAGACCAGAATTCCTTTGAAGGTTCCTTTTGCACACATTGCTCCCATGCCCCAAATGAAAGCAAACACTGCAGTACTTAGGTGCTTTACTATAAACCACTCTTTGGAAAATCACATACGATCCAAACGTAATTTTTATTTGTTTAGGAATTGTTTTAGAAACATCAAGAACTACCCCCACTCTGCAGTAGTTTTGTCTAAACTTATTTCTTTTAGGAACCCATACATTCAAAGGAGTCCCAAAAATCCTAGCCACCTCTAGAATTGTAGACTCATCATATAAGTACTCAGGTAGCCCAAGAAGGCCAATATAAACCGACGTCGAAGGAGTTTCCACATTAGGATTAAAAGTAGGAGTCCACTAAAAAATCCTCATGCTTTTATCACCAACTTGCCAGACATTCCTCCTCCATATAACCTTTAAATCATCTAGCAAAGAAAATTTGATAAAAATGTGCCTAAAGTCTCAAGAAGAGACATTAAACTCCCCTTTAAACCTGAAAGAATCCAGAAAATCCTTGACAATAACATATTTTGGTTTTCCAGTAGAAAACTTCCCCACTATCGTATGAGTTGCATTGGTTTGAAGATGTCCCGGGTCCGATTCTTCAAAATTAACTTCGATATGATCATTAAACCATGATCTTTTAACATCTTGATGGACTAACCTTTCACTTTTCTTCTTAAACAGATCTGCAAAGGACTTGCTAGTCACACCATTAACTACTTTTGCAAAGGACTCGAAGATTAGGTTGTCTCTGAGTCGGGGATGAGCAAGACGATCATTCAAGGCAGGAAAGTTAGTATCAAGGTTAGAAGATCAATGAAGCATAGTCGAGCAAGCCCCTTCCTCAATTAGAGCCAATGTATTAGGTTTTTTGTTTTTTATTTTTGTAATTGCCATTTAATTGGTTAATTTTTGTGTTTTATGAAAATGAGTACCCTTAGCCAAAAATTGCAAAACATAAAATTTATAACTCTAACTTTCTAATATATGCAAAACCCTAAACTCTTTTTCATTAAAGCTTAAAATTTCTTAAGAACACCAAAAACTCTCAAAAGCCTTTAGAAATCTCCAAACTCTAAAAAGCCATTTTCACTTGGAAAGCTAGAAGAAGAATCTTGATGATGAGGTTGAAACTCTAAATGAGGTACTCTTTCGAATCAATTTGTTATAAAATTTCTATTTCGTAGTTCTTCCCGATTTAGAAAGAACTGAAACTATCCAACCCCACCGGTTGTGAAGCTCGACCGCGACAAGGGTAGAGATTTAATTCTTCATAGGATTAGCTTTGGCCCCGCCGGTTTAGATAGGATCACACCACCGATTCAGTCGAGTCCCTCCCACCAGGATGTGTTTTTTTTTTGAACACCCTTATACCCCTCTCAGTCGGGGGAATACTTAACAAATATTAGAAATTATTGTTTAATTTTTAAGCTGTACCCGGGGGGGGAGAATTGTTCAGCGGTTGGGGTAAAAGTTTCAACTTACCGGTGAGTAAACGCTTCCGTTGGGTTGGGATTTCTTACCCGCCGGTGCGTAGTGCTTTGACCAGCGGGGTGGTAATACTTAAAAATCTAATATGTTCTTCATGATTGCATTTTGGCTATGTAGGAGGATGAGATTATTGATTCTAGACTGATAAAAGATGAGCTAATTAGTAGAACTAATTGATCTTAAGAGGAGGTCTACCGGGACAAAGAAATGTGAATACCATTTTTCCCTTAAAGAAATTAAAATAGATGATTTAGAGTCCTTAGAGGTCGTATGCGGTGAAAATCACGAGACTACAAAATTCAGTGAATGGCATTCGTACTTAGGACGATTTTCCAAAGAAGAGTTAGATTTTGTAGTTAGTTTTATGAAATTGGGATCCCATTCTCGTGAGATTCTTAATGAAGTGAAAAATGAAGCCTAAGAATTTTTCGTCCATGCGCATCGTGTACAATTCTCAACTAAAACAATGGAAGATCGAGAAATGTGGTCGGTCGCAATTCCAATACTTGTTAGTTGAACTGAAAAAGGTTCAACTATTACGAATGATATAGATCATGCGAAGATATAAGTGGTTTCATAGGTGAACTTTTCTTTGCACACCCAACTAGTTTAGATTTTCTATGGACATTTCCAAATGTCGTAATAATGGATAACATATATACGGTAATAAAAATGGGATGTCGTTGTATGAGTTTGTTGGAGCCACTTCTACCTGCAAGACTTTCTACAACAAAATTTATATAGTGTCCGGTAAGAAATTTGAGAGCTATAAATAAATGTTACAATATTTATAATCGTTGATGGTAACTCACTCCATCGAACCATCATCCACTATTTTAAAGAATAAAGACTTAGTGTTGGTGAAAGCGGTCGAGGAAGTGTTCCCTAATGCAACACACATATTATGATGATAACACATTAATATGAACGTGAAGGAAAACAAAAAAATCATCAACGAAAAAAAAGTCTCCAATAAATTTTTGATAGTGTGGAATCAAATAATGTTGGTGGAAATGAAGTTATCCTTCAATAAATATTGGTCGGAAATACTCCGTGATTTCAAAAAGTATCTGAAATAAATCGAATACACCAAAAGTTGGTTAGGGTCGTACAGTGATAAATCTATCACGTCGAGAACTAAAAAGTCATTGCATTTTGGTAACCAAACCACTAACTACGTGGAGAGCGCTCATCACACCCTCAAGCGTTTCTTTGGTACATGAAAAGGTAACTTTGAGTATTTTTGGTTGAAGGTGCATACTTTGATCAAATTCCAAAGGAGTTGATTGTTAGCGCTACATAAATTCGCTAACAATGTGTACGAGAAGCTAAAACAAAATGTCTCCCACTATGCTTTGTAACTTTTTTCTAACAAAGTTGAATGTCCCGAAAAATGACAGTCTCAAACGACATGCCTTGCGGTTATGCAATACGAACTACGCACGATATACCTTGTTCGTATGATATCTACAAATTTGTTCGCACGACTTAGAGGTGCATTTACATTTATTTCACAATCATTGGAAGAAGTTTGATATTTTTGTCTGTACCGAACTTACGACGATCAAGCAATTAAAATAAAAACTCAATAAACTAGTACTCAATATCATGGACTCCAAATACGAAGCACGCATAGAGACTGTTTATAATAAATGGTTTGTCATCGTCCACCCAGAAAAAAATTCCCTCTTAGAGCCTTTGGTCAAACTAAAAGTGCGTGATCGTCCACCTTTCGAATGTAAGTTATCTATAACTGCATATGAATTATCCACTAAACGTGAAAAATCATACCACAAGCATGTGCTAGATTCTAAGAAAGCGAGTGTGCCATCGCTAGAATTATTGTTTTTAAACTCAAACCATCATTTCGCGTATAAGGACCAAAATATTGGGTCCCAAACTTGGTAGGGAAAATGGATTTTGAAAACATGGGAGCGGTATTCCAACACAAGCAAGTGGGATGATGCATTCTAGTGAAACGATCGATTATAGGTCAAGTTCTATGATGTCGACTAAAGAAATTTCGGTTGATCCCAAAGAGCACCTAAACCCATTCCCTATCTTCTTTAGGCCTTTCATAAAGTTTATCACCAATGTTAAAGTCGATGGCCACTGTGGGTGTCGCGCGATTGCATTTACCTCGAATGGACAACAAGATTGATGGAGGTTAATTACGGATGCTTTCTACAACGAGCTTATGGATTACGCATCCGTGTTCGTGAAGATTTTCACAAGCATGGAGGATGTAATAGATATTTCAAAATGTGTGAAGTGCTCTAGTTATGTGGCTACCATTGAGAATTGGATGACAATGCCCGATATGGGAGTCGCGATCACATCTGTGTCTAACTGCATACTCCATTTCATAAAAGAGTATAAAACTATGGACGTTAGATTCAGTTTTCTTTTGTTAAGAGGTGCACCACCTACAATATTAAGGACTATTTGATCATAGTGACACAAAGATGTCATTTTTAGAGCTATTTTTATGATATTCTTTTATCTAATTAGGTCTTTTACATTCTTGATTAATGACTTCAGCATAAAAGTTAAGAGACTGAAGGTAGGTGTAGTCGACATCAGCAATGCTGATGATGCTTTTGTTGTCGAAATACTATGAAAATTCAATGTTGATCTCTCTTTACTTCAGGTACTTACCCTTTTAAAATAGACATAACGACACAAGAGCAGAAGTATATTTTTTTATGTAAATCTTTCATGAATTATACGATTTTAAAATTTCACTAACTTATTGATGGTTTGATTTGATTAATTTGCGTTTTCAATATTTATTAAATATAAAACCAGCTTATGTTACATCTAAAAAACCGAAACTATATTTTAAAAGATTATATTTGGTCATTTTCAAAATATGAAACTTGTAGTTCTATATATTAAGAGGATTACCGTTTTCTATAGTAAACAGTAATGTAACTTGAATATAAATTTCAAAGGAATAGGATCGACCAAGAGATGTTTTAAGGTTTGTTAATGCTTGTGGTACATTGACACGACGGAGATATGTGTAGTTCTTGATTTTCCAACCACAAAAGCGGTGCTTGTCTTGCTCTAATCTATAGCTTAGCTTGACTTCACACGGTCTTAAGTAATCAGCGTTCTAATTCTACCTGGATAATGTGCCACATTAAATTTGGTATGCGCATATGATAGATCAATTCGACGATAGATCATGTAGCATACACATATGTTGCATATTTGAATCAGATATTAAATTTATCATAGCTTTTGTCCATTGTATCACACATGGATTGTTCAAATAATTTTTGTTTTGTGAATCCCTTCATACACTTAAATCTCACAAAATTAATCTCTCAATCACGAATAGTATATAACATCATCATCGTTTAATCAGTATCGGTTTAATCTCTTCATCCACATCATTTCATTCTTTAGTATTGTTTATTAATAATATTAAAAAAATTAATATCCCTAATTAATCGTATTACCTTTTTTAATACAGTTAAATAACATGTATTATTATTTTTAAATGGCTAATTAATAGGTTTTAAAATTTTAACAGTATTAATTTAATTTTTTAACAGTTTTAATTTTTTTTTCCCGAAATCTATACTTTACACCACTTGTTTGATTCGTCTGGTAAATATAAACACAACGGTGGGTTTTCTTTTGTTTTAGGAATTATAATTAAAAAGATACGAATTTTTAGAAGAAAGAGAAAAAATCTATTTTTTTTTGTTAAAAGTTACGTACAATATTAGAAGGAAATACTATTAGAGTATTTTTATAAATATAGGGTACCAAATATGGATAATGATATTATTTGATGTAAAATATTGAATTTGAACAAATATTGGTATATATATAGGATGCACCCAAAAAAATATTATATTGTTTTTATGTTTGAGTTTGCTTTTATATATTTATAAAAAGAAATTAATATTTATTAGATTAATATTATCAAAAAAATTGGGCGTTTATGTTTGATTTTTGTAAATATTTTATTTGAAAAAGTTTTTAAAATAATGTGTTGAAGAAAAAAAGTTAGTTATCTTTTTGTCTTTCAAAGTTATTTTATGAAAACCATTCTCGTTATTTTATAAGTAATATATTTTTGCCATCATCCGAAACGTCTCAATAAAAGTATAGAATTAGAGAGACAAATGTTAATAATGGAGAGTACCACATATGTAAGCATTTGTTGATGGTGAAGAATTAAGATAAAAATATAAATCTTGATTGTTAGATCTCGTAAATAAAGTAAATTTGAAGAGAAATTTGCATAATGCGAGATTGAAGGTGATGGAACAAATAATCGAGATGATTTTGATTTCCTTAAGAGCTTAAATAAATTATTATCGATAGAGCAGATCAGGTTTGGTGATTGGTAACTGTGTCTTTGATAAATTATGGGTCGTGCCATAATTATAGATCATCTTAAAGTAAATCTTTACAATGTTTTTTGATTCATTTGTGAAATAAAATAAATAGATCTCATTAAATTTTAATTCGTTCATTTGGGTTTTACCTAAAATTGAAGCGTTAGTAGCTTAGGCACTGAATTTGGAAGATAATTGTAACAATGAAGGATTTTTAAAAAATATACCCATATTCATTTTCATTTGGCAGTTGCACACCATGACCATGGTAGTCTTAGGTCCATCATCTTGAAAACTCTAAAGCTTAGTCTTTTGAAACTTAGTTCATGCTGGTATCGTCTCAACTGTCATTGATCGACGATGTCCCGAATCATGAGATAACTTTGCACTTTATCGTGCGTTCAAAAAATCAAATCCCATTAGATATTTTGATTGTGAATGGGCCAGTTTGAGCCTTCAAGAATGAGACTAGAGAACATCAATTTAGTATAATAATTGAACGTCACTAGTAGCATCTTGCTTGTGCAAAATAGTATATAGACTTTTTATGTATTATTACGTCTGCAACTTGAATTTGTTATTTCTATGTGAAGATAAATTTCCATTTCAAACGGTCTTTATATCTATTTATTAGTTGTATTCGCCCTCCCTCTTAAAAACGTACAAGATTTTGAAAGAGAGGTGAAAATATCTATTTCAAAAGGCGGGCGATGATTTGGAAAAGTCGGTAAAAATTTGATGAAGGTTGGTAATGGTTTGTTTGGAGATGAACATTTTAAGACAATGTTCGAAACCAAACAACTGAAGAATGTCACTTGAAGATAAAAATTCAAAGAATGTTGGTTGGAGATAGTCATTGAAGAAGTTTGTTTAAAGAAAATTTCAATTGAGTGAATACGGTGAATAGTTGAAAATTTTCACTAAATGAAGACCGTTGAAGGTCTTGAAAGTTGTTAAATTAATTTGAGTCAGTCATACGTAACATGAAGTAATGGATAATTAAACCTCTTCACCAATTAAAGTCCATTGAAGACCGTTAAAGGCCATTGAATTCCATGAAATTTGTTGAAGGTTGTTGAAGACCGTTAAACCTGTTGATGATTATGAAGACCGTTAAAGGTTGTTGAAGACCGTTAAAACTATTCAAGGTCATTGAATATTCATCCATAATTGTAAACATGAATAAATCCAAAGAAATTGACTAATGAAAATCTAATAAAGACAAAAGATATTTATATTATACTTGGAAATTCGGTATGCACCAACTAGGAGTTTATATAAGCTACTGTTTATCAAAATTATTGACACAGTGAGCATATTTAACAAAATGATTGACGTACTGAGCACGATTATATATATATATATATTACTAAATCACTACGCAATCTATCACAAAATGGCTCAAGCCTAGAACACAAATGAAACAATTAACAGTAAAGACAGAACAAAGAGTTTAACGTGGTTCGAAAATTGTCTACGTTCACGGGCGTCGCTAGATAAAAGTGTTTCACTATGATAGAAAAGAGTTACCAATTTCAGATTGTGCTTAGTGTAGTCCTAGTAGTATTTATAGGGAATAAATAGAACTTACTAGAAAATTGGCCTAATGGGCTTATACCACAAGACTAACAATGATACTGTCACAACATTTATTTGTACTACCGACTATAGTACACTGTCAAGGCACAATAACACTATCACAGACACAAAACTGTACTGTCGTACACTATACACTGTCAAGGCACTATTTGACTCATTCACAGCAAATCTTCCCCTTGAGGTGAATATCCTTTCTTCACTATCAACAAAGAAACTTCTCTTCTTCTGACTCACCAAATGCCCCTAAGGCATTCACTCTATACTGTGAACACCGATCCAGTTAGACATTCCCTAACTTTCGAACTGGTACTACCTTGGTCATTATATCTACTGGATTATCATATGTAGTCACTTTCTTCACATCAAAAATTTCCTTTGATACAAAATCACGAATAAAATGATACCTGACATCTATGTGCTTTGTACGCTCACGGTACATCTGGTTCCCTGTAACGTGTATGGCACTTTGACTGTCACGAAATAATTTTGTTGTAGTCCTATCCAAGCTCATATCTGCCACCAAACCTTGCAACCATATTGCCTCTTTAACTGCTTATGTTACTGCCATGTACTATGCCTCTGTTGTAGACAAAGCTACAGTAGCTTGCAACTGTGCTTTCCAACTGATCGCACTCCCAGCTAGAGTAAATACATATCCTGTAAGAGATCTTATTTTATCCATATCACTTGTAAAATCAGAATTAACAAAACAGACCACTGATCCTGCAACATCATTCAACGATCCACCAATATCAGTCTTGTTAAAAGTTAAGCCAACGTTCACAGTATTCATAAGATACCGAAGTATCAATTTCACTGCCTGCCAGTGTTCTTTCCCAGAACATCCCATGGACCTGCTAACTACACTAACTGCATGTGAAATATCAGGACATGTGCATACCATAACATACATAATACTACCAACTGCACTTGTATATGGAACCTTCAACATTTGTTCCAACTTAACATCGTCCTTGGCCGCTCCTGCTTTAGACAACTTGAAATGAGTAGAAAACGGGATGCTAAATATCTTAGCATCAAACATGTTGAATCGTTGTAACATATTCTCAATATAGCTTCGTTGAGACAAGTGTAATGATCCTACACTTCTGTTCCTGATAGTCTTCATACCAAGAATCTTCTTTGCTCTACCGAGATCTTTCATCTCAAACTCGATACTAAGATGCTTCTTTATCTATACAATATGTGACATACTACAAGTAGCAATAAGCATATCATCCACATACAACAAAAAGTAAACATAAGAATCATCTGACATATTTTGATGATACACACAACTATCATATGGACTCCTCGTGAACCATTTTGACACCATGAATGTATCAAAACGTTTGTACCATTGCCTAGGTGACTGTTTCAAACCATACAGTGATTTTTTCAGCAGACAAAACCTTTCCTCCATATTAGGTTCGATGAATCCCTCTGGTTGTCTCATGTAAATTCGCTCCTCCAATTCACCATGTAGAAATGCAGTTTTCACATCCAACTTTTCAAGCTCTAAATATTACAAAAATACCATGGCTAACAAAACTCGAATCGAACTATGCTTCACCAATGGAGAAAACACTTTATTTAAGTCAATTCATTCCTTTTGAGTAAAACCCTTAGCGACCAGTCTTGCCTTGAGTCGAGATGCTTCAACCCCTAGATTACCTTCCTTTTTCTTGAACACCCATTTACTACCTACTATCTTATTTCCTTTAGGCAAGTCAACAAGCTTCCATGTTTGATTCTTATGAAGAGATACAATATCTCCCCACATCAAATCTATCCATGGATCTACCTCTGAACTCGCTATAGCTTCTCTGTAGCTACGAGGTTCCTGCATCTCAACTTCTTATGCAACTGACAGAGCATATGTAACAAGATTTGCATACCTTTTTAGAAGTCTAATATCTATTTTTTCTCTGCCCAATGTTATGCTATAAGGTTGTTATTCTGGTTCGGGCGCATCATTGTCACTACCATCCGATGCTAACGCTTCACCTCCTGATTCTGGATCCACCTCAGAACCACTCAAATTATTGGACCTACTAGGAACTGATTCTACTTCAAGCTCCACCTGTTAACTCACTTATGATCCTGATTCGACCATTTCTCCTACTTTATTCTGACTGTCTATCAAAGCAAACTCGTTAAAAGTAACGTCCCTACTAATGAGAAAACCTGGAAACTTTGGAGAGGTACACCATAACCTATATTTCGTCACTCCAGTAGCATATAATAGGAATATGCACCTCTTTTCCCTCAGCTCAAGCTTACCATCTCTCATATGAGCATACACTTGACAACTGAACACCCTCAAATGTTCGTAATCAACCGACGATCCAGACCAAATCTCAAAAGGAGTTTTACAATCAACAGCCGTTGACGGAGACCGATTCATCACATAACACGCTGCATTGATAGCTTCAGCCTAAAAATCCTTTCCCACACCGGAATGCGAGAGCATGCTTCGTGCCTTGTCACAAAGCGTTCGGTTGATTCTTTCTTGTGGTGTTCTAGAACAAGTGCGATGACGCACTATTCCCTCAACTTCGCAGAACTCGTTGAACTCATGACTGCAATAATCTAACCCATTATTTGTCCTAAGACGTTTGATTTTTCTTCTTGTTTGCTTCTCAATCATCATCTTCCATTTGAAAAAGGTTGAATATGACTCATCTTTTATTTTCTAAAAGTAAACTCACACCATCCTTGAATAATCATCAATCAAACTCATGTAGTAACTGGCTCCGCTCTTTGATAAAATTATGTTTGGACCCCAAAGATCTGAGTGAATGTAGTCCATTTTCCTTTTAGTCTTTCTTACAACCAATTTACTGAATTTGACTGTAGTTTGTTTACCAAACACACATTGCTCGCAAAATTCCAATGATTCTGCTTTATACCATTTCAACAAATCTCTATTTCCCAAAACATATAATCCTCTGTTACTCATGTGACTAAGACGACAATGTCATAACTTATTTTGATCTTGCCTACCTTGGCTATTATTCTCTGATGATGCTACTGTAACATCACCCATAACAACACTCCCTCAGACATCTTTGATTGTCTCAACTTCTTTGATTTCAGTGCCCCTTTGACATCTGCTAGTGATAACTTGTCCTTACCATATATAATGGTATCTACGAATTTTTTATAGGGAGCTGGTAATAATCTTAATACAAACAAAGATTGACCCTCATCCTCGATGTTGATATCTATGTTCTCCTAGTCCCTATAATTGCTTTAAAATTATCTAAGTGCTTTGTTATGGACATACCTTATTTCAATCTGAAATCGTACAAACGTCTCTTCAAGTATAATCGATTTACTACTAATTTCTCTGAGTAAAGATCTCCTAGCTTCTTCCATGCGCAGGTAGCAGTCTTCTCACCACTAATCTCGCGAAGTACATTGTCTTTCATATTCATTAAAATATAGTACAAAGCCCTTTCTTGAAGATTTGTCTTCTCCTCTTCTTTCATCTCTTCTGGTAACTTATTCTCCACATCCTTCCATAGCTTTTGCAATACCAATAAATATTTCAGTTTAATCTTCCACAACGCAAAGCTAGATCCCTCATCACATTTTTTAATCATGTATTTTGTTGTTGTAGACACCATTATGAAACCCTAATTGCAAAAGCCTTAATTTCACCACATGGCTATGATACCAATTTTGTTATTAAATCAGTATATAATTTATCACAAAATGGCTCAAGAACAGAACACAAATGAAACAAATAACAGTAAAGATAGAACACATGATTTAACGTGGTTCGACAATTGTCTACGTCCACAGGCGCCACCAGAGAAAAATGTTTCACTATGATAGAAAATGGTTACAAATTTCAGATTGTTCTTTGTGTAATCCTAGTAGTCTACTTATAGGGAATAAATATAACTTACTTAATGGGCTTAATGGGCTCACACCACAAGACTAACAATGATATTGTCACAACAGTTATTTGTAGTGCCGAACATAATACACTTCCAATGCACAATAACACTATCACATACACAAAACTATACTATCGGACACAGTACACTGTTAAGGCACTATTCGACTCATCCACAACAATATATATGCTCCATCTTGAGAGGAAGTGTTGAATATATATAAAATATTTGACTATAGTTAAATATATGATTAATAGTCTAAAATTGGATAATATTTTAATACAGTTAATTATAACAATAAATTAGTTCTTATCAGTCTCTATATGTAATTTCTTACTTAGTGTCCAATTATTGTATAATGTGTAAAAATAAAATATTCTTATATTGTGATCATCACATCATAATAAATTTAGTTCTTCTCAAATCTCTTATTCTTTATATTAGTTTTTACATAAACTAAACAATATCGTGCCGTAACGTATTGAATTAATCTAATATATTAAGTATTATTTTAACCTATAAAATATAAAATTCGATAGCACAATTCGTGATTTTGAGTTACTATATTGGCACGAGATAACCAAAATTTTACAATGCATATTTTATTCATATACCGTCAAATGTGATTGACATCGTGCAAAATGAGAAATAAAATGTATTCATTTTACGAAATCACTTTTATTTATTTTGCCTAATCGAGAGTTACGTCGAGGTTACAACACAAAAGTCTATTGATAATATCAAGAAATATTATGGTCGAAAATAGTTAATATACATATTTTACAGTTCATGTTCTATTTATAGATCAATGTGCAAGACGTGTAAACATTAAGAGTCTTTTTTACTTCGTAAAGAAGTAAAGAGAAACATTAAATACAAAGTAGCAACTTTAAAAATAATAATAACAAAATGAAAATAATGTAATATAAAAAAAAAATAAAACTTACCATCACATTATACATGTGATATGCATGCGTTCTTTCTATTTCTTATTCAACTCGGAAATATGAGGTAATGTTTCGAAAGAACTAACATTCTTCAATTTTTTTTTTAAATATGATAGATGATTCATTGTCTGATTTTTTTTCTTTACATAGTGTGTTTGCTAACGCATCTAGAATGAGAAAATATATCTTATATTGCTTGTTATGCAACCACTAAACATTCTTTAAGATATAAGGAATCATCTGTTTATACAAAAATAGTCCATCTATTCAATAACAAACATTTGGTGTCCTGTTAGACAATAGTGAAATTTGTAAAAAAACTATAACATCCCACTAAAATCAAAATTATTTTATAAGTAATATAATATAACTAAAACTAAAACCATATTTTAAGAATAAAAATAAAATGAACATATGACATATCAATCAATTTTTATACACATATTTGCAAAATTAGACTATTATTATTCGTACAAAAAAGGTAATCATATTTGCACATATTAGTGTAAAAATGATGACATTTTTATATGAATTATCATATAACGTGTATCTAAACTACATTAAACACGAAAAAATATTCATATATTTTATAAGAAAATGAACCAAACTATAGCTACCAAATAAAGATCCAAAATAGCATGCACTTGCATTAAAATATAATTTGATAGCCCAACAATATGAAGTTGTAAATCAAATAATAAAAATAGTACGTCAGATCTTAAAAATATTAGTTTTCTAATTAAGAATTAAACACTTAACTTATCTTGACAAAAAAATACTATACAAATTGATCAATAATTAGAAAGTAAATACTATAAGATGGCCGAAACATTATTTTTAGCAAATAGAACTTTTGAGTCCTAAACTTTCAGAAGGATTTTGGTTTGGAGAGTTAGGGTGAAAAAAGAAAGGACACAATAATTTTTTTATAGTTTTTTTCAATCATAAAAAATTATCCATGATGAAAAGTATAGCTAAAATAATTTTAAAACCCTATGAACATCTAAAACATATTTAGATATAAAAATGTAAACTAAAATACTTAGTCAAATTTTATTAAATTAAATAATGTTTTAAAGAATATTTTAAAAATAAATATTTGAAATATTTATTATTTTTATTATTTGTAAAAGGAATTAAATATGTTTTAATTTTTTGTAGTATTAATAGTTAATAAATATAACTCTTGATATGTTTGGTTTACATGAGCATGCTCGTTGATGTTTGTATATGTATTACTCATTCCATTAAGAGTACAACCGAAAACACTTAAAACTAACTCATTATCGATATATATAGCATTAGAACCTCATTTAAAGAGTTAGATATTTGAACTTTTAAAGACCGAAACACTCTCCCACTCTTCTATTCATATGTACATAATTTTTTTTCACTAATTTATTTCACTTTCTACTTCACTCCTCCACTTCTTATCCTTCGAAGCTATGATTTCCAACCCTTTACTTTGTTCAACGACCACATATTGAATCGAAAATTTTATATACATAATTTGGCATATGCTGAATCTATCTAGAATGTCTTTGTACCTATCATTTGGTACTGTTTAGGAAAATGAGAAGTTCTTAAGAGAGTAAGTTTAATAAATTTTATCATTAAAAAAATGGAGAAGCATTTGTGTGATTCTATATTGTTTCTTTTTCCATCGTCGCAGACCTTGTGCCGAATGCAGAGGATTTAAGAAATGACATGCTTTACTTGCAACAAAAAATTAATAACTTACGTTGATTCCATATTGAGGAACTCATAGGTCAAAATTTAAACTATGGCCGCATATATATACCTGAAGTACATGTTTTTTTTCAATAATATTATTTTTTCAAAATATCCTCTACTCTGGAAAATTATGATTCTAATAATATTTGAAATCAAATAATCATGAACTAAGATATATATATATATATATATATATATATATATATATATATATATATATATATATATATATATAAACAGTTTTAATCAAAATCAAAATCAACATAAAAATTTATCCAATTCTTTAATCTTTCTCTGAAGATAAAGCTTCTTACTTCCCGTGGATTTCTCTGAACAAAAGAGGAACAAGTCACGAGCGAGATATATATAAGGGTCGAAAATGATGTATTCAAGTCACAATTTAAATATATTTTAATTTTGATTTTTTTTCTTTTAATATATATTTTAGTTCATGTTTATTTCATTCCAAATATTATTAGAGTCATGATTGTATAGAGTAATGTATAAATTATAAGTTATATAATATTATTAACTAAAAAAGTTAATAAGCTTAAAAGTAAGTTATAAAATAATGATGGTAAATGCTAAAAGGTTAAAAGTAAATGATAAAATGGTATTGGTAAATGGTAATAAGGTTAAAAGTTAATTTAAATGGTAAAAAAATCAGAAGAAGTATTTTAGATCTGAAAATTGGACGAACTAAAATTGCAACAAAAAAACTTTGTGTTACTATCTCGTTAATTGCATGCGCGAGGGATCACTTATACAACAAGTGGTAAATAAAACTGACCATTTTAATAAAATTGTGAACATTATTAATCGTTTTGAGATAAATGGTAAACTTCAGTGATCAAACATGATTTCTAGACTAATTTAGGCATATATCAATATTAATTGACAATTTTGTCCTATAGTAATGTTGAACTTGTATTTAGTGTTTTAAACATTTTACATTTGATGTTGTTTTTATTTTTTCTTAACATGTGAATGTTTAGTGAAAACATGTGAATGTTTTTAATAGATTTAACCATCATACAAAATTATGAGATACAAATATTATGCATGTCTAGTTGGGATATTGAAGCTAGTTCAACGGTACAAAGCTGACAAATTTTTTTTGTGGTTTGCTGCAAACTATATGTAATAATATATTATTCGAGAAAATAGTAGGTATGCATATTTTTTTTATCGAATGGATACCATCGTAACAAAGGAGTATGAACATCATCTGTAGTTTTATTCCAAAAGAGTATGCAAATTTCTTGGAAATAATGCTCTACGGCTCTTATGATGTCCATAGTCAAGAGTGTCTAAAAATCAATATATCTTTAAAGGAAGAGTCTTCTGAAGGGTGAATTCAAATGATACAAACATAATATGAGGGGTCGTTCAAGAAAGATAAATTCAATTAATAGAAGAGAAAAATCTTGGTCAAAGTCCAAAGAGGCTGCCACAAGTTCAAAATTAATCCGTTAGGTATGCAAGAAGCAAAAGCAAATCATTTGGACCTTCTTGAAGAAGGGAAATCGAAACAACTATTAGAACGTCAGAGCTAGAATTGCTGCAATGAAATCTGATGATTGTGAGTATGTTAATAGGTTAATGAATTCTTGTTCTTGTTAGTAAAATGATACACAAGTGCTCGATTTGGGTGTGTCATTTCACACAATTTCCAATAAGTATTGGTTTGAAGACCTGGAAATTCTTGATGGTGGAAGGGTCATCACCGAGAATAACGAATCATGTAATGTCAAAGGTGATAAGGTCGAATCATGTAATGTCAAAGCAGTTCAAATAATTCTTAGAGGACAGTTTAGATTTTTTAATAAAAGTAATAATTAGTAAGTTGTGCATCTTATGTATAGTAAGTAGAGTCCCTACTACACTTTATCTTGGGCCTCTAGGCCCACCTAATTGACCCAAACAAATGACCCGACCCGGTTAGCCCATGGGTCTTCAAAATCTTATAAATAGTGTAAAAATAGAATTTAATGGGTTTGTTGAATTATCTCTTTCAAAATATTAAATATAATACCTCTTTTATCTCTCTATTATCTATCCAAAATTTACTAAACAAACAAAATCTAGAAATATCATTTTATCCGGATTTATCATCACAAAATTGGCGACCATAGTGGGAGCGTGAGGCGCCTGAATAGAAATATTCAAAACTATCTCGTGAAACGTGCTTTGGATTTCTTTGAACATGCTAACAAGTTACATGTAAATGATAACATAGAAGAATGACATATCATGCAAGAAGAGCCTGATCAACTGAGAGCTGAGATTGAAGCTTTGAAAGCCCAAAGACAGACTGAGAAAGATCTAAAGGGGAAGTATCCTATTGGGTGTTCCGGTTCCGATGAACCAGATAACAACCACTAACCAAATGAAAGTGATCAGTCCCAAAAGACTCGTAAAAAAACAAAAAACGAACATCAGGCAAAACAGTTATTGAACACATCTGATTCCGTTGGAAACTCTACTATAGAATCAGGTTCATATATTTGTTTTTCCTCATCAAGTAGTGACCATGGCCTTCAAAAGAAGAAAAAAATATTAACTAAAATGAATGCTAAGAATAGGGATAGAAAAGGAAAAGGGAAAAAGAAAAAGTATCAATGCAAGGTAAAAAGGTCGACGGAATATCATGATTGATCATTTGTTAAGCGATCAGTTCACTATCCAGTCCGAACCAGGTATCTTGGCCACTCCTTATGGAGATCATATGTTTAATCAAGTTCAGAATTGGAGACAGCCACCTTTGCCTACAAATATTCTTTCTGGGCATCTACCAAGACGGTTTTATAGCTCTAAAATGGAGAAATATGATGGAAGCTATACTCCGGATAATTACCCTGAATATTTTAAAATTTTCATGATGAATTTTAATGATGATATAAAATATTGTACCGGTCCTTCTCGCAGAATTTCAAGGGAAGTGCATTAAAATGGTACAACAGATTGCCACAATGATTTATAAAAACCATTGATATGTTCTGGATGACATTCCGGAGGCAATTTGTGGGGATTAAAAAACTCAAAGGGAATGGTGATACGATCATTCATTGCATACAAAGAACCAAACGAGTCTTTAAAGGATTACATGAGTTGTTTTGTGAACGCAAATAATGGATTGGCTGATTGTTTTGAACCAGTAGATATCGCTTCTTTAAGGCATGCTTAATTCCGGATGATTTTACTGACTCACTAACTCGGAAGAAAACAACGACATGTGGTGTATTACTGAATCAGGTCGGAAAGAAAATCACATTGGAGGAAACAAAAAAATCTAGGGTACCACAACAGAAAAAATGTGCTTCCATAATTTCTATCCTACAAGCCACAACTCAGTCTCAAGGTACAATCAATTACCGTCCTAAGGAGTCCGGACAGGGTTCGCCTCGGCCTAGATAAATTCAGTCGAGTCAAGGCCAACATTCTAGATCAAAGAGGAAGAAGTGGGTCTAGCATGAATGGTTTACAGAGTTACGTGAAAATGTAGCCACCTTTTATGATATAATAAAGAATATTGTACATTTCCGAAGGTCAGCACCAATTCAATCCCCTAGAGAAAATCGTAACACTCATTTTTGTTGATACTACAATGATATTGACCATGATACCCAGGATTGAATTACCCTAAAACAAGAAGTGAAAACCTTGATTGAAAGAGAGAAGTTTTCTTCTTTTGTTAAAAAGCAATGGGGCAATAGGAAAATTAATACGTATGCCCAACATAGTGCAAGTACAGCCCATGTTACATCACCAAATTTTCAAAGGTAAAGTATAGAAACATCTAAACAATAAAATGCTATGGTAATTGTAGAACATTTTATGTAGATTTGGAGTATTTAAAACCGGATCCGGATCGAAATCAAGTTGGGGTAATAACAGAAACAGTAGCGACAATATTTGATATGCGCAACTACTTTGAATCTTTAACCATTTTTTGGGAGATACTATAACTGCACCAATAAGTTGTTCCAAGAGAAGACATGTAAAAAGTCTAACCACTCAGTTAGAATGGAAAATATCCAGATATATTTATCAGAACTGTACTCCTTTCATTACATTTGATGAGGATGATCTAAGGGAAATTGTAGGCCCTCACGAAGATTCTATGGTGATAGGAGCATTGATTGAAGGCAATGATGTACGAAGAATCATGATTGACATAGGTAGTTTGGAAAATATATTTTTTTCATCAACCTATAAACAAATGAAAAATCCCCTGGTTATTCAACGTTTTAATAGAACCATAGTATGGTTTACTCGCAGCTCCGCTGATGTAATTAAGGAGTTTGAAGAAGAGGCCTTGTTGGGAAAATGACCATTCAATAAAATGGTGAGGGTTTTATTCGTATTAGTTGATTATCTGACGTCTTACGATGCGATATTTGGTGGATCTTGGGTGTCTAGGGTGCATGCAATAGCATCCACTGTTCACTGATGTTTGAAATATGCAATGAGAGGTCAAATAGGCTTCGAAGTAGTCAAAAGGTGGCAAGAGAGTGTTATGTCACTGCTCTCACTCCAACATAAGGGAAAAACGTCAGGATCAGATCCAAAGACTTCAACTAGTCCCCAAATTATAACCAAGCGTTCCTTGAAACCAAACGACATCTATCTTCACCTAAGATATTATTTAAACTTGTAGTTGGAGAAATATTTTATATGTATTTAGTAGTATTGGAGTATGTTGTGAGTGCAATATTGATACGAGAAGTTAATAAATATCCCCGACCCGTTTATTATATAAGCAAGAGCTTACTGAAGGTTGAGAAAAGATACTTCAACTTGGAAAAACTAGCCTTAGAATTGGCCATAGCAGCAAAAAAAAGAGGTTGTATTTTCAAGCACACTCTATCAAGGTTCAAGTTTCTTTTCCCTTAAAGAATGTGTTACAGAAAGCAGATATATTAGGACGAATGACCAAGTGGTCTGTTGAGGCTGGAGATTATGATATTGACTTTTCACCCCCAACTGCAATCAAAGCAAAAGCTGTGGCTGATTTATTAGTTGAATTTCACTCCAAAAGGCCTCATGAAGAAGCTCGTACTAGTAGGCCTGGAAAATAATGGGTTATCCAAACTGATGGTGGATCTAGTACAATGGGATATGGTGTTGGTATCTGCCTAATTTTGACCCTTTTGGAATTCAATGTACCAAGCAATACGTTTTGGTTTCAGGGCATCCAATAATGAGTCAGAGTATAAAGCTGCAATAGAGGGATGGAGGTTGCCTCAGATATGTTGCATCAAAAGAATCAGATTATCGAGTGATTCACAATTGCTCATTCACCAAGCACAAGGGCAGTTTGAAACCATGAAAGATCACTTGGTAAGGTACTTAAAAGTATTAAAATAAATCTCAACCAATTTTAAACATGTGGAGTACGAGCATGTCCCAAGATCAGAAAATTCAATAGAAAGAGAATTTATAACCTACTCTGAAGCATATCTTTGGATCCTAGTATAAGAATGTCCTTCTATAGTCAAAACTTCTGAAAGAAAAGGTGACGTGGAAGAGAATTTGTATGTATTCACCATGATTTCTCAAGATTAGAGAAATGAATACCTCAAGACAAATCTTATGTCAAAAGCTAAAATATTAGTCCTAAGAGGGGTTCTTTATAAAAAATCATTCAACATGACTTTGTTGCACTGCTTCAGATCTAGCGAATCTCAAAGTGTCCTATCAGAATCACACGATGAGGAAGGATCTTTACATTGTGGTTACAAGGCTTTAACTAGAATATTCTTGTTGGCAGGGTACTATTGGTATTCTATATGGCCGATTCTAGAGACTTGGTAAGACGATGTGACCCATGTCAAAGGTATAGAAATGCAATCCATGTATCAGCAGTGCCTATGGAGTCTATATCCGAAGCAGTACCATTTGACAGATGGGGACTTGATCTAATCGGACCACTTCTGATGGTTTTTGCGGGTTGTCGCACTATCATTGTGGCAATAAATGACTTTTCCAAATGGGTAAAAGCTGCACCATTATCCGGAACAACATCTAAAGAAATGATAAAGGTTATTCTTTCTAACATATGTTGCAGGTTTGACATTCCCATGAGTATAACTACAGACAATGGTCAATAATTCAACAAGAAAGACATGGAATTTTTTACATCAAGAGAAATTCATTTTTTTTCTTCTCATTTTTTTCTTCAAGCCAATGGACAAGTTGAGGTAGCAAACCGAGCGATTTTAATGGGTTTGAAAAAACCCTTGGAGGGAGCAGTCGGGAAATGGCCAAGTTAATCACAAAAAATACTATGGGCGTGCCGAACTACTCCCCATACATCTACTCAAAAGTCTCCATTCACTTTACTTTACAGAATAGATGCAATTACACCAATAGAATCTACTCATCCTTATTTCAGAATTCAAAATTATTCTGATGAGAATAACAAGGAGGCAGTCAAGGCTCAGTTGGATCTGATTGAGGAAAAAATAATAAAACCTCACTTAAGAACCCTTCGAATGGCTTTGTTGGAGAAAAATAAATCCAAGTATTGATCATCATTAAATAAAACATGTTTAATTATGGTCGGAAATTAATGGAAGTAAAATATATTGAATCAAACAACTAATAAAAATAGAATATAACATTAACTACTTCGGGTGGTCCAAGGACCAAATAAAACAAACCCGATGTTGGATTACAATATGCCTTTCACCTAGAAAATGACTTGCATAGAGTTATCCGATCCAAATAAAACAAAACACCTTGCACATATCAAGGACTCTAATTCAAACATAAATAACACAATAAAACATGTTAACCTTAGGGCTCGTTCCCTTTTGTATTCTTCTCTTCTTTCTTTTTTTCCTTCTTCTCCGGATGCTCACCATCTAAATCCTCTTCGTCCTCACCATCGGTGTCATACTCATTACCGGAATAAACATTAAATTTTTCACCTATCGACAGATTGTGGTAGGGGATATGGTCATTTGGCACATACCTCTATAACTTCCAAGAGATTTGGTGGGGTAAGCTTTATGAAACAACATCACCATACCCGACTTAATGGATTCATCCCTCTCTTGCATAGAATCCAATACTAGCATATACATCCACATCGTTAGCTATCTCTTGAGCAGTCTTCTCTTTAAGAGAGACAGTTTCATCTTTTTTTTTCTTAAGAATATTTTCCAACTTTGTCTTTTCTTCGAATAAATAATGAATGGTATCTTTATCCTTAGTCTACTGATCTTTTAAGGAAGCCATTTCCTTAGAGTGGGATGACTGTAAATCAAGTTAGTTAGATTGCACCTTATCACGATCAGATTTGACTTGAACTAGTTCTTAATTGAGGGTCTTTATTTTCTTACCCAAACTTTCGAATTTGTTTATCTCTGCGTTGACAGAGTTCTTCAGTCCTTGATTTTCATCTCGGAGAGTGACGATATCCTTAATTTGAGATCTTACATGCCTCCCCGAGTAAAAAATTGTCTTTACATAGCCTAAGAATGCATACCCCACTTCATCATGTTCCTTAGACACTTCGAAAGACTCCCCATCGAATGTCACAACATTTATAGGGTTGACAGATTTAGGGAAAGTTTTTTAAAAATCTTCAAGTTCAAGTTTCTTATGTCATCCAGCTGATCACTGATGAGTCCAGAATTTGTTGTCACTCTTTATGAGAACCGGACAGGGGCAATTCGGACAACATCCACCCACTGAACCGTCTGGACATAACTAATGTACTAAAAACCTAATCACTTCATGACTAAGCTGATTAACTACCTGCTTAAAACTAAATGGGTCTTTGAACTCGACCTGAATCCATAAGTCAACCCGAAAGCCCATGTGGCCCATAATTAAAGGTATAAATACCTAACCACTTTCATTTAATGAGGGTAATGAAAATTAAATACAACCAGGCAACTCAATTCTCCCTCTACACTCTATCCAAACATTAAATACCTTCAAAATACCACAAAACTCTGGACAAAATTACCCTCAAACGAAAATAAACCTCACCAAATTGGCGACCATAGTGGGAGAACGACGGTGCCTGAATCTAGCATTCGAAACCATAAGGAAAAACCAGTTCGGATGAATCCGGACGTACAGGAAGTACCACCAGCTTTGGCCGAAGTGGTGGGAGAAAATGATGAATATACCATTGAGGAGCGAGATAGGTTAAAAGTTGAAATAGAAGCTCTGAGGGCTGCCAAGAGGGCAGAGATTGGCACAAAAGAGAAGTTTAAGGTGTCAGTAGCTCATCATACTGACAATCCAAGGGAGCATGAGCCCTCAAAAACCCATGTGAGCCCGAAAAAGACTCATGCTAGCTCAAAAACGTCTCAACGGTCTAAACCGGTGGAGAGCTCTGATTCAGACTCAGAATCTTCCAGCAGCTCCTCAGGCGAAGATGGAGTCGAAGACTCCCTGTCATCCAACAGTGATGAAGGCCGTTCGAAAAATAAACAAAAGTTAGTCAAAAAGTACTCAAGAAAAATGGATAGGCATGGAAAGTTAAAGAGGCATATAGGAAAAGGATCGTCTCATAGCCGGAGACACGTAGATCAGATGGTGATGGATCCTTTTGCCTTCCATGATGAACCATGTATCTTTGAAACTCCTAATGAGGATACCGTTTTCAGTAATGGCCGGAATTGGAGACAATCTCCATTGTCCTCCAAGATCCTGTCCGGAAACCTCCCTAAGAGGTTTGACAGTACAAAAATGGAAAAATACGATGACAGTAAAGACCCGGATAACCACTTGGAACAGTTCAAAAATTTCATGATGAATTTTGATTATGATGACAAGTTGCTTTGTAGAGAATTCTCCCAATCATTTACGGGGAGTGCTCTGAAGTTGTACAACAGTTTGCCACAAGGCTGCATCAGAAATTTTGATACTTTTTGGGTGGCTTTTCGAAGACAGTTTGTTGGAAGCAAGGAGGTAAAAGGCAATGGAGACACAATTATCCATTGTGCCCAAGAACCGAACGAATATCTAAAAGAATAGATAAGTCGCTTTGTAAACACCAAAAATGGATTAGCTGATTGCTTCGAACAAGTAGCAATAGCTTCTCTGAGGCAGGGATTAAACCCTGGAAACTTGGCTGATTCAGTAACCAGAAAAAAGGCCATGACATGGGGAGGTCTGCTGAATCAGGTTGGAAAGCAGATTAATGTAGACGAAACAAAGAAAACTAGGGTGCACAGGCAGGTGAGGTCTGCTCCGGCTGCACCAAATCCAAACCAAAATCAGTCCGGAAACAAGGCTAAAGAGGCCGGGCAGAGTCATAACAGAGCCAAAGCTCAGTCTCAGCCAGCTGCACCAGCCCAGAGTCAACAATCTAGAAATAAGCGAGGGCCTTGGGTTCAACCGGAGTGGTTTACAGAATTAAAAGAAAACGTAGCCACCATTTATGACAAAACAAAAGATAAAGTACATTATAGAAGGCCGGTTGCGTTACGGTCTCCTAGGGAGAGCCGCAACAATTGCTTCTGCCAGTATCACAATGATACTGGCCATACCACTAAGGATTGTATTGCTTTGAAGCAAGAAGTCCAGAATTTGATTGAAAGAGGAAAATTGGAAGCATATGTTAAAAGAAGAGGAGGAAATAGGCTTGATAACACTCATCGGGCTGGTCCGAACAATGCAGGCACATCGGCTCTAGATGGGGCTATGGTCATAATCGAAAGGTTCGATGCAGAATCATAATAGTTGGACCCTGATCCAACCTGGAATAAAGTGGGTGTTATCACGGAATAAAATGGTCGGAACTCTGAGCAGCAGCAGCGTCGGGATCTGACGACCGAACCCGGGAGCTTGTAGGCTCAGCAGAATTCCCAGAATAAGCCCGATGAGCCGCATCCAGTTCCTTTGGTGTTAACCAACGTTTAGGAAGACCTAAAAAAGTTACGGCAGTGTTAGTACCGGTCCGGTACCCTCAAATTGAGGGAGTAAGCTGAACCATTTCAAGATAGTTACCTCCTGCGGGAGATGAAGGGGGACTGTTTTCTCCCATGGTCAAGAACTTGGTTTTGTGAACACGTCGGGGCGGGAATGGAGGCGACGGAACGTACGAATTGACAGAAGAGGGGGTCGGATTCTCCGACCGAACTGCAGGGGAACGAGAGGAGTTGCTGCTGGAAGAAAGGATAATAGTTCCCGGAGATAGGCTGATCTCGGGAGATAGAGAATCGGGAAGATCGGGCAGAAGGAAGGATTCAGCAGGAATCGGGGTGGCTAAAACAGGGTCGTGAGGACGCGGGACGGGAGTAAAGGGTTTTGAGTTGGATCCCCAAATCAAGCCGGCGCGTCGGTACTCTTCGGCTCGGTCTCCGATGCTAGCCCACTCTCTTAAACTCCACTCAGGCTTTTTCTTTTTCTTGGCTGATGTTTGCTTCGGGTGTCAGGGTTTCATAAAACAAACATTCCCTTTCTAAGAATGGTCTGACGAGTACTCTCCCTCTCTAGAAATGGTCTGACAGCACTTTCCCTCTCTAGAAACGATCTGACGACACTTTCTCTCTCTAGAATGCCTCTGAGAGAAATCGAGAATTGTGGAGTATTTATAAGCAACGTTAAATGACCGGGGAATACCAATCGACAAAGCACAGCGGGAAGACGAAGAGTCTCCCTAAAAGTCTAGTCTGGCAAAGGCGCATCCCATAAACAGGTGACACGTGTAGACCATTCCCTGACGAAGGCTCACCTAGGCTACCCCCATCGAACCAACTGACGAGATGGGCCTTCTCAACCATACCCACTGCGAAAAGCCGGCCCATCACAGTGGGGCCAGGGATAGAAGCTCAAGAGAACGCGGGAACCGACCTGATTCAGAACTATGAACGTCGGGCAAGAAAAATCCAACAGAGCCTGAATATTGCCTTCAGGTAAAGTTAGTTAAAAAGCGCCGTGGGAACGCCATCGAACGCCCGTAGGATAGATCGGGACAGACAACGTCGTGGAACGACCAACACTTTTTGAAAAAGAATAATTCATCCAAAGGTAAGTCGTTGGCCCGAAGCACAGGAGGCTGCGGACGACAGGCGTAGGCTCGGCAGTGAGTCTTCGCTCCTAATACTCTCGAAGACTGGGGGGCTACTGATGAGGGTAAAATTTGCCGATATAAATAATAAGGACTTAATTGAGAGTAAAAGATACTTGGTGTAGTTATTAATGTATTTAGGATCTCTCAGGGACCAATTTGTAAACACAATAGTTACCAAGGGGCCTCATCAAATATGTAAACAGCCCACTAAGGATTTTAGTGGGTCCACCTTATTTTAGTATAAAAGGTGACCCACTTTCTTGGTAGGGGGGACATTGAATATTATTCTATTACATTCTCTTTCTCTCTCTACACTCTCTCTCTAGTCACATCAAGCACAAGATCCGAAATATTATTGACCCATTAGAAGTAACTCGTCAATAGAGGTATTGCCTAAAGACTACATGGGTGTTGGATCTATCGTTACATGTATATGAAAGAACTCTTAAAACTCTCTCAAGCTTGAGGTGTAACTTAGTTGTAGAGACGTATGATGATCCTAAAAGTTGAATCAAGCTGTTGAAAACTGATGACAATTGTATCAAAGAAATATGTGTTGAACGTAAACACAGTTCTTCACAATTCGAATCACATTAAATATTTTGCGCCAGATTTCATTATCCTTTCTTTATTTATTGTTCGTTTTTTTTTTGGGTGAATATTATTGTTCGTCTTGTATTTGGTAATTATATTATTTTTTCATAGCTGGTATCTATTGTTGCTTCGGCCCACCAGTCTCTCCAACCAGATTAAAAAAAATTATATGTTTTAAATATAATCTTAATTATATTAATAATACGACAGAACCAAGACCTTTATCTTTAGGAAGATGGTGGAATCTCCGTCGTGGCAAGTTCAATCCGCCCTGGCAGTCGAGGAAAGAAGTCTTGAGCACCTTTCAATCTTCAATTTAGTATACTCCACCCAACACACCAATAAGATGACTCATTTCATAAAAGACATTGTTCAAACTCGGATACACCCTAAGGCATCTTACTTAATCCATAACACAATACCGGCCCATAGCGAGCCCAAATTACAGTTTTATCTTCGACCGTGTCAAAAAGGCCTTACATTCTTTCAAAAGGTCACGGAAGCCAATTAATCCACAAAAGGACCTGAATCGAGGAGCTAATTTGGAGAGACTGTATGAAGAGTGGATATAAAGATCTTACAACTCGATTAAATGCAGAGAGGACTTTAAAAGTTTTTTTAATCCTTAGACATACCAACCAGGACAATATAGATTACGGTCGGAAGAAAAATACTCTGATCCACCCATCCCGTACGAGTTTTATCCGCACCGAATATACAACGTGGTAGATCCAAGTTGTTTCTAAAGATAGCCGAGTTGGTTAAGTAAGGCATGCTTGTGACCAAATGTTATAGGTTCGAGTCTTTCTATATAGGTTTTTTTGGCTGAGCCTGTCACTTTGTGTGGTTTACCTGCATGCGTTGGTTTGCAGGCTATTGCGTCAAACTGAGGGTTTACCCTGTGCGCACTCATTGTACTCTGAGTAGCGACTGCGGATTCTCTCCGAAAAAAATAAATAAATAAAATGGTAGATTCAATTTTTTTTATTTGTGTACTAGGAGAAGCGGGCCTTAGTTTTTTAAAAAAAATCTCGTGTCGTCCCCCTCACATCTAAAATATATAACTTTAAAATGTAAATATTATTCTACAATTATAGCTTTATTACTCTATCTAATTTAATTTATTAGAATAATATTCTGATCAAAAATAAATTCGTACGAATCTTTATATCCGAAGCATGCCCATATTTTTAATAAATGATGTCAGAGTATCAGGCGCAGACAAAAAACCGAATGTCAGTGAAATTTTCGGAAGTTGAACATGACGAACCAACAACCGTGTTCAAGGTGAATGATATGTTCTATACAATTGGTTCGGAGTGCATTGGTGGCGCTAAGGAACATGAGGTGTGATCAATTGTAAAATCTAGTTCCAAATCAGTTAAGGAACATGCAGTGTGGTCAAGTAAGCAAGGTAGATCCGTTGTAAAAGCTTTATTGGTCAGGTTAGCCCAAAATCTAATTAGAGTGAGCGGAATAACGTAAATCGAGAGGAGGCTAAAGTGGTACTTTGTTCGAGAGGATAATTTGTTAGAGTGACGACCAAAGTCCCACATCCCACATCGGTTAAACATGGGTAAGAACAACAGATCTCCACAATTAGTATGATATTGTCTGTTTTGGACCTACAAACCTGTACGAATTTTATGTGGCTGAGATTGTGAAGAAATTTTACATCCACATACAACATATACTCATTTATATATAAGTAGGTTACAAAAAGACTCTTCGAACACAAAAAATTGAAATATTATTTGTTATAAAAGATGATGTGATTCACATAATCCTCTCATCAATGCTTATCTTTTACCTTATTTATCTCTCAAAAGATCTAGAGTTATTTCACTCTCTCACGAATTATATTCTCACGAACTGCACCAGGGTCACGCCACAACCACATTACACATTTCATAAAAATATTATCTTCTATTTATATGTTTTTTTTCTTCAGAAAACCATAATTATTCATCAGATGCTCCAGATTAAACCCGGTTAGTCACCGACAGAAATAAATCCTAACTAAAATAGAAGACTTAGTAAATAGAATACTCTGATTTAGCCTAGTCGTGCTACAATCCAGTGCGCTATGGATCAGAGTAGTGCTTATGATCAACCCACTTCGAACCTCCCGTTTGCTTAGGCTCAGCACATATTTATTTTGACCCAATGGTCACCAAAAGTCTACAACTCATCTCAACCTTTAAAATCAGAAGAGGTGTCTGCAACTAAGTCTCGGTTCAAGCTTTCGAGATGATCAACAGTTCTTGCATATACATGTAAGTGTAGATCCAATACGCATGTAGTTCTATGAAAATACCTTTGCTGGTGAGTTACTTCTAGCCTACACCTAAATCTCCAAATAGGCTTATAATAACTCTATTATATATTGCATCCAATATTCTACTCTTTAGAGATCAACTCACCTGCATCCCAGACTTGCACCAATCTCATGGATTTTGTGAGTTTAAAAAATAAAATATCTTGGTCAGAGCATCTGCATGGTATTATTCACCAACAATTTCAGCCACATTCACTTACTATATTTCCACCACGTATTTGATGAAGTGAAACTAAATGTATGCATGGTTTATACACTAATAAAAGTTTAGATTTCTCATTAAATGTATAGTACTAGTATTATAAAAAAATAGAACTACATCTTGCTTTACTCCGGTGAGTTCCCTCAACAATCCCTTCATCTAAGAAGCTTCCTTAATGGCTTTTGTAACAACCATATACTCAAATTCTGTAAACAAAAACGCAATGGCCTTCTGTATATAATACTTATACTTAACCACTTCTCCTAGTACAGTAAACTGATAACCCAAAATAGACTTCCTTGTGTTGAAGCAGCCTGTATAATCAGAGTTTACGTACCCTTTCAACAATATATCACCCGTATCCTTATGATTGCAACAAAATGCTACAACAGACGCGGTTTCAAGTATCTCATGAGCCACTTTACCTTAGTCTTAGCCAGTGTCAGACGAGAAACTGTTAACATTGGTTTGTTGATACCAAGATGTATCATTCTCTCCA
Source organism: Limnanthes douglasii subsp. nivea (assembly GCA_036936605.1). NCBI lineage: Eukaryota > Viridiplantae > Streptophyta > Magnoliopsida > Brassicales > Limnanthaceae > Limnanthes > Limnanthes douglasii. The sequence goes on from JAUPFV010000004.1 coordinate 217,019,078, forward strand.
GATAGGTCAATAAGAGGGTTAGTGTGGCACCAAACGATCAAGCAAAAATTCATAATTCCCTTGACCAATACTCCAGAATATAAAACCTTCAGAAGTGTTTCTGATATTAGCAGTATATAAAATATGGTATAGTATTGTTACTTGAGATTTTTATTACAAGTTAGGATGTTGATGAAATAGTAGTTTCAGGCCTCTCATTAGGAATTCTTGAGCAAGTATGAAGAGACTTGGGGAAAAGGGATCCTTTTCTCTAAGTCCATTAGTAGATTCGAAATATCATTTTTCTTCTTTATTGATAATGACTGAAAATCTGGTATTATTTATGGAATTCATGATTAGGTTGATGAACCTGCATCTGAAAAATCATAGGCAGTTAGTATATGCTTTATAAAAGTAAATCTATTAAAAGATTTTGAAATGTCCAATTTTAGGACAAGGTTTCCTCCTCTAGATTTCTTATTGATATTGAAAGCAAATTCATTAGAGATGAAGATACTCTCTTGAATATTTATTCCTCTTAAAAAAACACTATGTTCAATAGAGATTAGGTTATGAAGAAGAAAAAAAATTATGTCATTGAGAATTCTTGACATTATCTTATTGAAAACATTACATAGACTTATAGGTCTATAGTCATTCCAAGATGTAGGGTAATCTTTTTTAAAGATTAGGAACATGGTAATAGCATACATTCCAGTATCTTTTACTCTTATAATATATTTTATACTTATACTTTTGCTTTTATTTTTCAGAGGCTAAAGTATTTCTTAAGGATTCGAAAAACAAAACAATTTTCACGGTTATTTCAATGAGCTTGCCATCCTTGCATAACCTCTTTGGAAAGATAAATTCCATAACATTTTTACTCAGTATAATTTGGTATATTCTCTCTTTTGACGACCTTTCTCAAATCATTAATGCTAGTACCAACACTTATATTAATGACAACGAATTTACCAAATATATAATTTATCTCCTTGGAGATATAAGTAGTAGAAGTGAGGATCTTAGCATCCCAAAGCAACATGGGATAAAGAAACTTAAAGACGAAGAAGATGTTGAAATACAAGTTAAAATAAAAATTACCAAACCACAAAAGACAAAACTTTGAAAAAAATGATGTGCTGCTTTAACAACTAGCCCATCCAAAAAGTGAAAAGATAAAAATAATAAAAACTTTATTGAAGATTCAATTCCCATCAAAACACCCATATCTGATTTTCTTACCAGTCAATCTTCTCTGATTATTCATATATATATATATATATATATTGAAGTTTTTTTTTAATCATGAATAAATTTCATTAAATTGTTTATTTGATTCAGTATTGTTGGATCCCCAATCGTTTGTTAGTCATTTTACTTCTCAATTTCCTCATAACTATTCATCAAGTATTTCAAACATCGATCTTCTCCATCGAAAAATAGAAGTTCATATCAAATTAAAAAATTCTATCTTATTCTTAATCATAACTTTACCCCTCATACTTTTTATGTTAATTTTAATGTTTACTTTGTAAAAAGTATATTTAATTTCATACTCTTTGCTCACAAACAATTTACTCCTAATGAGATGAGATTTTTGAACACTTAATCGCATTTGTCCCGCTAAATTTTCCAATGGATTGGTACAGCTACAAAATAAAAAAAAATTAAACATGAGAAAACCATCATTAAATTGAAAAGGGCTGAGAAGGAATGACCATATGAAAACGTACGAAGTATTAATGACTTAAAATTAATAAATTATCAAATTTAAACTCGTCAATCATAATAAAAACCTTTGAAGCAAGAAATCAAGAATCTCGAGGTTGCAATTGAAAAATCTACTAAAGCCAAAGATATCAATATTAAAGAAGACACGAAAAAATTAACTAACCAAGTTCTCAATCAGACTAAAGCATTGGTAGAAAAGCATCGTGAAATAATATTGAGAAGAATACTTGATCATCCATCTCTACACCGCAGCAAATGATATTTTACTTGTCGTAGCTTTAGAGGATGTATTACTAAATCAATCATCCATCTCTCAAATGAACATGAAGTAGGATTTGATCCCATTGCCTCACTATAAATATGACTTGTATTAGAAAAATGCTGACAAGGCTTACAATATTATACCAACAACTTTTACCATTGGCGGAAAGTGTTGGTGAATAAAATCCGTGGCAAAAGAAAATGTCTTCTCAATTTACGTTATCTACGGTCTATAGATATTTCTCCCTTAGAGCATCCCCAACAGATACTCTATTTTTTAGGTAAATATAGATAGTATTTAAGTAATGTAAATTTAAATATTATCTTTTTCTTCCAACAGATAAGGTATATTTAAGTTAGTTGTCAATCCATAAAAAAATTGGAGAAAAACAAGGGAAATAACAAATAAATTTTACCTATTCTGTAACTGCTACTACAAATATAGCTACCATAATTTAAGCTAATAAATATAGATAGTCTTTTAGCGTATCTGTTGGAAAGAAAAAAATCATATATAATAGTTAAATTTACTTTAAACTGTCAATTGGCGTATCTGTTGGGGATGCTCTTATGTATACATTTTTAAAAAAATGAAGTTTTTTTCTTTTATAAACATTAAAATAATAATCATGTATTACTTTTTCGATATAAAATACCTTCAAATAAAACATACTTTACAACATGCAATCGTAATGCACGAGCTTGAGATTTATCTGACGATAGAATTTCATATTTCAAGAATAATAAATATTAAAATCACTAATGATTATCATCCTCTACTGTTAATACCTCATATATATATCAATATTTCCAAATACTGATGGTATCTCTTGAATTATTACAAATTGATTATCTTTAATAGTACCAAATTTTGCTAAAATATGCCTTTTTAGTATCTACTATTGGAACTAATTCATATACAACATTTTCTAAATTTCTTTCCATTTTTTTACTGCTTTTAAATACTTCCTCATGTTTTTTGTTTTGTTTCAAAAATTCCCTTGAGAATGGACAACTACTAACTGAGAACCAGACAAAAAAATAAGGACTTTAGCTCTACAATTACGAGCTAATCTCATTCGAGCCAACACAACTTCATACTTAATTTCATTATTAGTAACGGGAAACATGAATTTAAGAGCTTGCTTAATTTTCTCTCCTCCTGGAATAGTTATTGTAATACACGGTGTGGTTTATTTTAAGCTGAGGGTAATCTTGTCAAGTGTTTTGGAGAGCTTTAAGAGCATTAAATGTTTGGGTGTTTTGTAGTGAGAGATTTAAGATGCATTATTGTATTAAATATTCATTACCCTCATTAATGAAAATAGTTCGGGTATTAATAACCTTAATTATGGACCCATGGGCTTTCCGGTCGAGTTATGAAACCGGGTCGAGTTAAATGACCCATTGACTTAATAAGCTAATTGGCACCTAGCTTAGTCAAAAATGTGTTTAGTTATTTAATACTTCGGTCATGTCCGAATAGTTCAGTGGGCAGTTTTAGTCCGAATTACTCCTCCGGATATCTCAGTAAGCAGTGTTGGAAAAATCCGGACTCATCAGTAGCCCATTTTTTAGGCTTTGTCAAAAAATCTTTGGCAGGACTAAAAATCCACTTAGTCAGTAATGGTATTTTCCGGCATGTTCATGTGTTTGGTTCGAAGTTTTCCGGACTGATTTCTTCTCAATATTTTAAGAGTTTTTCTTTGGATCGTGGGACACGTGTCACATCCTGATTTGACCGACCAGCCGTTTTTTACCTAGATCGACGCTCCCACTAAATCTAAAAAGTAACCTCTGCATTTAATGTTTCTTACGTCAACGTCGTCTTTTAATCATTGCTCGAATCTCCTCGTCTTCTCCTAGGTATCAATTTATTTTCCCCACTAATATATATATAAAACATTTTTTACTGTTTTCATTATCTTCATCCCTTAACAAATTTTTCACAAAGTTTTCAAGCTTTCTTCCAAAATCGTTCATGGGTAGTTTTATGTTCACAACTAGAAACGCTCTCGTAAAAGGTGGATGGTTGAATCTATCTGAGTTAGAGAAGGAAAAAAAAGTTGAACGAGAGAGGCGCATTGCTGCTGGCCTCCCATTCTCCCCAAGCGACAAGTCTGATAAACCATTCCAAGAAGCTGATCAAGGATCATCTTCCACCAAAAATCCTAAACCTAAATGTTTATTCAAACCAAAATTTCACCAATCCCATTGGGCTCCTCTGTCCAGGAGTCCCAATCTTCTACTACCCAAGAAAAGGCACTTTCAAGCATTAGAAAACCATCTCCTTTCATAGCAATGTGATCTGATATTAAAGAATCCCTAGCGAAACTGGATCCGCGCCAAAGCAACTGGTTCACAATCAAAGTCCTCCAAATCGGGGGCATCTAAGTCTGCAACCAAAGATAAACCCTCCGGATCAGAGATTCCTATTAGAGCCTCTCGAAATAAGCCCTCTGGATCAGAGGCATCCAAATTCGCTTCTCAAGGAAAATCCTCTGGAACTTAGCCTCAACCGGACACCAGACCTTTAGATGAAACTGGTGCTCAACCATCTGGACAGACCATTGAGCCATAAGCTAACACTCTTCCATCCACAACAACCAATAAACATTCCACAGTGATGGAAGAAGTGATGGAGTATAGTGTTGAAGAATCCCCATTTAAGACGGAAGCCTCTCGGCAAACTGGGGATGCTGCCTCTAACAAGAAATGGAAAGACAAAGTGAAGGTTGGAATGGATCATCCGGATCTTCCGGAGTTCTTAGAGGGCAAGGTTGGACCTTGCTTTCAGAAGGTCAACGTGAAGTATCTGTTGGCCATGCAGAACATCAAGTACGTTCATAATCATACCGCCGAGGTGGGACAGATCCGGACTAAGTGCGGGATCCCAGAATCAGTGAAGGTGAAGATACCAGTCACACCAGAGACTCTGGTGGACTGCAAACTCAATGAAATTATCATCTACACCGAGCTGTTTAACTGGGGGGTCAAATTCCCCTTAGACTTAGAGATCGTCAGGTATTTTCACCTGATTAAGCTTTGCCCAAACCAATTAAGTCCAAACGCTTGGTACACCCTCCTTGCCTGCATAATGGCATTGAGGTTGTCTGGCATCCCTCTCCCTATGGAGAAATTCGCTGTTGTGGCCAGCCTATGCAAAACTCATCACATCCCATTCTATCACTATAATATGGGATACAAATTCAAAGTGGTGGATGATTTGTTGGAGTCAGAGAAGAACTGGAAAATTCAGTTCCTATTTATCAGTGGGTCATGGGAGAATGGGAGAAATATCAAAGCTAAGGACAACCCTAACATGCTTACCAACAAGTGAAAGAGTACAAGTAAGTTTTTAATCATGTTTTTCATTTTTTATTTCTCATTTTTACAAATATTCCAGTCCTGAATCATACATTTTTTTCTTATCAGTATTACCAAAGGAGTACACCGGATATCTAGAGGAGGGGCAGATTACTTGCGTGAAGTTGAATGCATGGGTTGCAGAGCTTTGAGGGAACGCTTTCCACAACTGTTTTACTTCTGGGAACTTGGTGAGATCTCACTTGTGGAATAGCACAGGTCGGAGAGATCTCTCATGGGAAAAATTGACTATGCCACCCCCAGCTATCATCCTCAAACGAACAGAGGAGAAAGATGGCAAGTTAGACTTCCCTTCCAGTGCCAAAGCTCCTAGCAAAATGAAGGGAAAGGGGAAGAAAAAGAAGGTTGCAGCGAAGGCAGTTCAGGTTGCTGCAGAAGATGTCGGTCCGAAGAAACAAGGAGGAAAGAATCAAGGAGGAATCGATGCCTCCTTGCTTAAGTAGTCAAAGAAGAAATTGTCAAGGAGGCAGGAGAAAAACCAAACCCACCAAAGCCTCTGAAGAAGGACCGCAAATAGGGAGCTTGTAATGATGAAAGGACCGCCAAGAAGAAGAAGGTCACCTTAGCGGAAGAATTAACCCTTCACCCTTCTGAGCCTCTACCTCCAGCAGACCCAACTGATCCCACTTTAGCAGAGAAGATTCCCACCGGACTGCAATTTAGAGAGGGTACCGGAGGAGAGATTGATGGAGTAGACATCATTGCCCTTCAAAACATTGATCTGTATTTCAATGATCTTGAGAAAGACGACTTCGCTGGCCCCTATCGTCCTCCAAGCTCTTCTAATATGGTGACTTACAATGGAAAGTCTTACACTTTCTCTGGGGAGAACAATGTCGTGGCTCATTCCCTTCTAGGTGATATTCAACCAGTACTCAACTTGGAAAGGCAAGTGAAAAATCAGTCCGCCCTCATCAATACCCTCAACACAAACAAGGAGACTTTATCAACTAATCTTCTCAATGCTAACCAGAGCATTGAGGCCCTGAAGAAGAAGCTTGAAGAGTTGAAGAATGACAAGGAAGATTTATCAACCAAGTTGACCACTTCAGAAAGAGCTAACACAGAGCTCCAAACTAAGTGCTCTGGTTTGGAGAAATATCTCTCCATCCTGAAGGAAGATGTGAAGACTAAAGATGATGCATTTTGAGACCTTGTCCGGTGATAAGACTTCTCTTGAAGAGGTTGTGTCCAAGGCGACTAAGGAGAAATAAGACTTGGTGAAAGAGTAGGATCAGAGGATTCAGGCCCGCATCGACGAATACACCAACGGGGTGATAGATTCCCTAGAAAAAAGGTATGCCGAAGTGAAGTCTGACATGGTACTATTTTTCCACCAAACGTTTCCGAAGAGGATGCTTGGTACCTTATGGCAATACATTGAGTATGAAGACATCCCATTCCATAAGATGGTAGATGGTGATAAGAAGAACTACTCTAGTGGAATTGATGACACTACTGATGAAGAAGAAGGAACCGGGGAGAGTTCAAGTGTTGAGCTCAAAGGCCCTAAGAAAGGAGATGGCGCTGGAACGTCCGAAGGGAATAAGCCCTGAAGTTTTTAACTATCTTTTTTTTTCTTAATCTTGTGAACTATTAAAGTTCTTGGATGGACAAGGCATTTTTGTAATCACGTCTGGTTTGAGCCCGCTTAAGTCTCTTTTTGTTTTAAAACTTAAAGTCCTTAGATGGCCAAGGCATATTCTATGTTCTGATATCATTATCCGGTTTATATCCGGACGAGTTTATTTTGCTTAAATTTTGCTTTGTTTCAAACTTTCTTTCAATTCTAATGGCTAATGTTTAAAGAGCCCTTGTTTACTTTACAAATATTTATGATGAGAATGTTTAAAATCTCTGATGACATGTGTTTAATGGTCATCATTCAACCAAATTAATCCGATCTGTCAAAGATCCTTAGTAAAATTGAAGACTTGAAAGGAATTGTAATCAAATCACTCCGAATATGTTAAGAAGGCATCATATTTTATTTAAAAAAACAGACACCTCATTAAAACCTCCCCGCGCCACCAGGGTAGGAAATAGTATTCCTCCCTAATATTTACATGGACTTTAAACAAGTAAATATGTACACAACTTTCATTCCAGATACAATCGGAGGTGTTCAATATTCCATGGGTGCTTTAGGATTCTTCCATATTTGTCTTGAAGCCTATATGTCCCAGGCTTTAGTTTTCGGGAGACCTCATAAGGGCCTTCCCAGTTTGGAGCTAGTTTCCCGAACTGATTTTCTTTAGTATGCAAGAAGACCTTTCTTAATACTTTATCCCCTAACTGAAAACCTCTTCTCTTGATTTTGGAAGCAAATCTTCTTCTCATCAAGCCTTGGTATTGGGTGACTTTAAGATGAGCCTTAACTCTTCTTTCTTCTATTAAGTCTAACTGACTTCTAATTGCCAAATAATTGCCTTGTTCGAAATAATTGTGGACTGTGTATGATGGTAGAGTTTCCTCTATAGGAGTAATTGCATCCATCCCATATACCAAGGCAAAAGGAGATTCTTGTGTAGCAGCCCCATGAGTAGTCCAGTATGCCTACAATATTTCTTGCAAATAGCTTGGCCACTTCCCTGCAGCCCCTTCTAAATTCTTTTTCAGACCGGACAAAATAGTCTTATTTGCCACTTCAACTTGACCATTTTCTTGTGGGTGAAAGGGAGAAGAGAAGCAATGCTGAATGCCCCTCGAGGCATATAAATTATCCATATCATTGTTATCAAATTGTGGCCCATTATCTGTGGTTATCTTTTGTGGAACCCCTAAATCTGCAACAAATGTTAGACAAGATAAATTTTATAACAGCTTTCAAAGTAGTTCCCACCAAGGGGGCTGCTTCTATCCACTTTGTGAAATAATCAATGGCTACAATAATAGTCATGCACCCTCCGGATGCCATTGGTAGAGGCCCAATTAAATCCAATCCCCAACGAGCAAAAGTAATGGCTCAGAAATTGACTCCATAGGAACCGTTGGGATATGAATTTCATTACCATACCTTTGGCATGGGTTACATTTCTTCACCAATTCTTTAGCATCTACAATTATGGATGGCCAATAGTACCCAACCAACAAAACCCTCCGGGTTAGAGCTCTATAGCCACATTGTGATGATCCATCTCCATCATGTAGTTCGGATAAGAAAATTTGGGACTCTTCAGCCCCCAAGCAACGTAGGAGAGGTATGCTAAATGACTTCTTATAAATAAACTCTCTTATGATTAAGAAACCACAAGCCTTGTGTTTCATTTCCCTTGCCATAGCCTTCTTCAGAGGCAAAATCCCATCAGAGATGTATTGAAGAATGGGAAATCTCCAATCTTCGGGTTGAACTACTTGTATACTTAAGCTCTCCTCCTCTTTCTTGTTCTGATTCAATTGTATGGATGGCTATTCTTGTACATGAATCCACAGGTAGGACTCAGAGTATGTTATGGTTGCTAAAGAGTCTGCCAGCGTGTTTTCCGATCTAGGAATGTGCTTATAGCTACCATTTTTAAAGTTGGCTGCTACTCCTTTAAGTATAAACAAGTATTTGATCAATTGTTCCTTCTTGGCCTCAGATTGACCTTGAGCATGATGGATAAGAAGCTGAGAATCACTCATTAATCTGACTCTTTTATCCCCGCATAGAAAAACTAACTTTAAACCAACTATAGCTGCCTCATATTCGGACTCATTGTTAGACGCCCTAAAAGAAAAACATATAGCTTGGTACAATTTGTCGCCATACGGAGAGGTTAAACAAATCCTAGCCCCACAACCCATTGTACTGGATCCACCATTCGTCCGGACAACCCAGTCCTTTTTAGTTTTCTCTTCTGTAGCTTGTTTAGTACTTCTGTCCGAGTGAAACTCTACCAAGAAATCAGCAACATATTGGGCTTTAATTGTAGTTCGTGGGGGTAAAATCAATATCATAATCACCTAATTATACTGACCATTTGGTTATCCCGCTGGATATGTCTGCCTTCTGAAGAACATTCTTCAAAGGATAAGATGTTCGAACAACGATAGAATGAGACTGAAAGTATGGTCTCATTTTTCTGGCAGCAATCACCAAGGCTAGTGTCATTTTTCAAGCTTTAAGTACCTCTTTTCAGCATCCATCAGACTCTTGCTGATGTAGTACACACCGGACGAGGATAGTTGTCCATCTCTCTTACCAACACTGTACTTATAGCACATTCTGATACAACCACGTATATATACAGTGTTTCTCCGTCAATAGGTTTAAAAAGGGTTTGGGGAGAAGACAAATGCTTCTTTATTTCATCAAACGTCTGGCTGCACTGTGGAGACTAGTTAAAATCTTTAACACCTTTCAAGTTCTTAAAAAACGGTGCACATTTGTCCAAAGACCTTGAAATAAAACAATTTAAAGCATCCAATCTTCCTATCAACCTTTGTACTTCTTTGACATTTTGAGGAGGGTCCATTTTTAATAAGGCGTCAACCTGGTCCGGATCAGGCTGTATCCCTTTCTCATTTATCATATAACCCAAAAAAATTCTGAATCGCACCCCAAACACACATTTTCCTCGATTCAATTTTAAATTAACCTTCGGCAAGTTGGCAAACGTTTCTTGAAGATCAGCTAGATGCAACTCCTCTTCTAAGCTTTTCACCATCATATCATCAATATACACTTCCATATTTCTCCCACTTTGATCAGCAAATGCTTTGTTTACCAACCTCTGATAAGTAGCCCCATCATTTTTCAACCCAAAAGGCATCACCTTATAACAATGGAGACCCCTATCTGTAATAAATGTAGTGTGTTCTTGGTCCTTCGGATCTACCTGTATCAGGTTATAACCGAAGAAGGCATCCATTAATGATAATAACTTATTTCCAGATGTGGAGTCCACTAACTAATCTATCCGGGGGACCAGATAGAGATATTTTGGGCAAGCTCTGTTGAGGTCAGTAAAGTCGATACACATACTCCATTTCCCATTATTTTTAATTACTAACACTGGGTTGGCTGTCCACAAAGGATATTGAGACTCTTTTATGTGACCCATCTTGGTAAGCCGGTGAACTTCTTGAACTATTACATCAGCTTTCTCCTTAGAAAAAACTCTTTTTTTGCACAACCGGTGCAACATCTCTTTGGATAGACAGCCGATGTGATATAACACTTGCAGACACTCCGGTTACGTCAGCATTGCACCAAGAAAAAACATGTTGGTGATTTGCCAACAAGGACAACAATTTTTTCTTCAATTCTGGTGCCATCTTGGAGCCAACTTTAACACTCCTTCCTTCAGGGAGAGAGTGGGTTTCAACTTCTTTGATGGGTATCAAAACACCAAGGGTCTCTCTGGGGTCATTAATTTCACCCTCACCCTCAGAGGGCCCCAACAACTGCTAATCTTCATTAATCCGAACTGCCCCCAGAGTCTTAGAGGCAAGTGCAGTTGCGTAACATTCTCTTTCTATTGTTTGGCTACTCCGGACAACTCCCATTTGTCCTTGAACATCGTACTTTAAACACTGATGGAATGTTGAAGCCACATCATGCATCCTAGAGAGCCAGGACCTTCCAAAGATCGCATTGTAACATGTGGGACAGTCTACCACAACGAATAGCACCCTGGCCATCTTCTTGAAAGGGTCTTTTCCCAATAATACCTCCTCCTCGAATTCTCTGATTACATCCGCAAAGCTTCCTGTGAAGCCCACAATGGATCTGTTTGAACACTAAATCACTGCAGGATTCTTCATATGTTTATAAGAACTTAAAAAGATAATATTGGCCGAGCTACCAGTGTCAACCAGAATTCGCCTAATGTCGTTACCCCCAATTGATGCCTCTATTACCACAACATCCTCATGAGGCTCAGCTATATCTCTTAGGTCATCTTCATAAAAACAATAAAGGGAAAAGGAATTTGGGATTGATAAGAAGACATGTCTCTTTCTAACTGAGTAGCTAGAGTGTGGACATGTCTCTTCCTTGAAGACGGAGTTGGCGCAGTCATAGTATCCCCTCCAAACATAGTAAGTACTAAAAAAAGGTTATGAGTCTGGACAATATCTTAGTATGTTCTGTTATAACCCCTACTTTATTCCGGGTTGGATCAGGATCCAAATACTCTGATTCGACATCAAATCTTTCAAGGATTACCATAGCCTCGTCCGGAGCAGATGTCCCTGCATTGTTCGTTGGGCCATTCCGGTGAGCATTGTCAGGCATATTTCCACTTCTTCTCTTGACATAAGCCCCTAGCTTTCCCCTTTCAATAAGATTCCGCACTTCTTGTTTCAAAGCAATGCAATCTTCGGTGTTGTGGCCAATATCATGATGATATTGGCAAAAACAAGTATTACGGCTTTCCCTCGGAGATTGAAGCGCTGTCGGATTCCTAAAATGCACTTCATCTTTTGTTTTGTCATAAATGGTTGCCACATTCTCTTTTAACTCATCAAACCACTCCGGCTGGTTTGCCCTTGTATCCGGACTGGTTCTGGTTTGGGGCAGCTGGGGTAGATCTCACTTGCCTGTGTAACATAGTCTTCTTTGTTCTTCTACGTTGATTTGTTTTCCCACCTGATTCAACAAACCGCCTTAAGTCATGGCCTTCTTCCTGGTTACCGAATCCGCCAGATTCCCAGGGTTTAGCCCTTGTCTCAAAGAAGCTATTGCTACCTGCTCAAAGCAGTCAGCTAACCCATTCTTAGTGTTTACAAACCAATATATATAGTATTTCAGGGATTCAATTGGCTCTTGGGCACAATGGATGATTGTATCCCCATTGCCCTTCACCTCCTTACTCCACACAAAATGCCTTCGAAAGGCCACCCAAAACGTATCAAAGTTTATGATACAACCTTGCGGCAAGCTATTATACCATTTCAATGCACTTCCCATAAAAGACTGGGAGAATGCTCTACAAAGAATTTTGTCATCATCATCAAAATTCATCATAAATTTTTTAAACTCCTCTAGATGATTGTCCGGATCTTTGCACCTATCATACTTGTCCATTTTAGTACTGTCAAACCTCTTAGGAAGGTTTCCAAACAGTATCTTGGATGACAATGGTGATTGCCTCCAATTCTGACCACGACTAAAAACTGTGTCTTCATTAGGTGTTGCAAAAATACCTGGCTCATCATGGAAAGCAAAATGATCCATTAGAAGTTGATCTACATGCCTGTGACTATGGTTGTGGCTGTGAGACGACCCCTTTCCCAGATGCCTCTTTATTCTTCCATGCCTATCCCTCTTTCTTGAATATTTTTTAACTAACTTTTGTTTCTTCCTGGACCTTCTTTCATCACTGCTTGACGACAAAGACTCCTCAATCTCATCCTCATTCGAGGAGCTACTAGAGGAATCAAATTCTGAGCTCTCCACCAGCTTGGACCGGTGAGATTTTTTAGAACTGACATGGGTCTTTTTCGTGCTCAAATGAGTCTTTTCTAAAGGGTCGTTCCCCCTTGGGTTGTTAGTATGGTGAATGGCTGACGCTTTTGACTTTTCTCATAAACCATCTCTGCCTTTTTGGTGGCCCTCAATATTTCTATTTCAGCTTTCAACTTATCTCGCTCTTCGGTCGTGTCACATTGTTTTCTCCCACCACCTCCACCAAAGGTGATGGAATTATTTGCTCGTCCGGATTCATCCGAACTGGTTTTTCTTGCTGGTTTTGAATGCTAGATTCAGGCACCTTCTTCTCCCACTTTGGTCACCAATTTGGTGTGGTTTATTTTTAGCTGAGGGTAATTTTGTCAAGTGTTTTGGAGATTTTAAAGAGCATTAAATGTTTGGGTGTTTTGTAGTGAGAGATTTAAGCTGCCTCGTTGTATTAAATGTTCATTACCCTTATTAATGAAAGTAGTTGAGGTATTAATAACCTTAATTATGGACCCATGGGCTTTCCGGTCGAGTTATGAAACTGGGTCGAGTTAAAGGACCCATTGACTTAATAAGCTAATTGGCACCTAGCTTAGTCAAAAAGGTGTTTAGTTATTTAATACTTTTGTCCTGTCCGGATAGTTCAGTGGGCAGTTTTAGTCCAAATTACCCCTCCAGATATCTCAGTAAGCAGTGGTAGAAAAATCCGAACTCATTAATACCAGCTCCACTGCCATTTATACCAGAAGATCCATAAGCAGGTATAATTCATTCTTCATTTTTAAAATTATTTCCAGTCGACTCACATTCTTCCATTTCATCCATTTATTTTTGAAACTCATTAATAAATACAACCACCGCTTGTGATTTTATTGTTTTTCTTGGTTCAAACTGAATTCCATATTCACCCAAGTCAATTAATCATTTTATTAATCTTGCAGAGTCGTCTGTGTTTTTTAGCATATTTTACAACATGAAATAAATTCTTACAATAATGACTTGAGCTTGAAATACAACCGTATTTTTCTTTCAGAAACAACTAATCGAAGAGTTAACTTCTCTAAACTTAAGTACCTAGTTTATATACCAACGAATGACTTACTAACATAGTAAATTAGATTTTAAACTTCATCATCTTCTCTTACTAACACTGCACTAACAACAAATTTGGAAACTGCCAAATATAAGAACAAAAAGCTCTTTTTCTTTTAATGTCATCATAATTTCATACAAACTAAAATATTATTTCAAATCATTATTTTTTTTGTAAAATTATCATACCAAATAAATATTTTAGCTCCTCACAAGATATCAAAAAACAAATATGTTTTATCTCATACCCTTGAAATAAATCTTGATTAAGGCAGCAAATATTCTCGTCGACTTTTGCAATCTTCTAATTGAATTTGTTGGGAAATTTTCAATAATGTTTTTACTTAACTGGGATCAGCTTTAGTTCCTTTTTTTAATCATAAACCCAAGAAATGTTTCCGGCTTTACCCCAAAAGAACATTTCAGAGGATTCAATTTTAAATTGTACTTTCTTAAATTCCCAAAAGATTTATATAAGATTGATATATGTTTATTTGAATCATTTCTACTTATATCATATAATCTATATAAGCTTCTAAAAAGTTTTCATCCGCTTAGAAAAAATTTGATTAACAAGTATTTGGTATGTTACCCCAACATTTTTAAACAAAATGGTATTATGTTGTAACTGTGTAAATATTTTTTGTCGTAAATGTTGTACTTTCTTCATCACGTGGATGCATATTAATTTGATTATAATCCAAATAAACATTAATAAAATATAAATAATCATGATCAACCATTACATCTACTAATTAATCAATTCTAAGCAAAGAAAAATCATCATTCCGACAAGCCGGTTAAGGTGTGTAAAATCAACAAACATCATCCATTTTTCATTTAAATTTTATACTAACACTAGATTATCTAACAACAAATATATTTTGATTTTCTGTTGCATCCTAACTTTAATAATCAACCAACTTATTTAATTGTAGCTTTTGACTTTTAACAGAGGAATATGTTTTTTTTTGTTAGATTGTCTATAACTAATTCATGACAAATTATGGAACCGACTTACCCCCGTTACACAAAAACTGTTTCATGCAAAAACTTAAGATTTTTCCTAAAAGAATCTATTAACCTCCTTTCAAACTCTTCTTCAAACTCTCCTCTAATTTTTACAAGTTATTCGTCGGTTAGTTCATAATATTTTATTGTCTCTAACACTTTGGGGTGTCATTTAACACTTCTCATGGATCGTCAATTTCACCTTCCTTTACACTATCACGGGTTTGTAGGATTATTCTATAATTATGTCACCTGAAAACTCTTAATGTTGCAAAACTATTGTGTTTTCTTGCGCTAAAGATGAAGTATAACAATTTTTGGTTGCTTGTTAGTTTCCTCGAATTATTCATACATAGGGGTGGCAATTCGGGTGGTGTCCGGCCCGACCCAGCCCGACCCGACCCAGTCCGCCCGGGTTTTATCCGGCCCAAACTTAGAACGGTCCGGGTTTGGGTTCAGAAAATATAACCCGCAACCGGGTCGGGCCGGGTTCGGGTTTCAAATTAGTCCGGCCCTTTCTGACCCGAAAATCATAATATATATATATATATATATATATATATATATATATATATATATAAAAATAATATTTCTATATATAATATAAGTAATATTTGTTAAAAATAAATTAATATATTTAAAATAAATTAAAAATATTTTTAAAATATTAAAATTAATGTCCACGGGTCGGGCCGGGTTGACCGACGGACATTAGCGGGCGGACTCGGGTTTGGAAATATGAACCCGGGAGCGGGTCGGGCCGGGTTCAGGCTCAAGTGCAAAAAAAGTGAGCTCAAGCGGGTCGGCCCGAACCCGGCCCGCGGACGACCCATTGCCATCCCTATTCATACATGTCCATTAACTATATATTTCATATATTGATGAAAAGATGACGCTATTGTTATCATTTTATGTAACTTTATATGAACTTGGAGCTTCAACTATCATAAATAGTGTACCGACAATTTTTTAAATTCCTCTTTACCGATGGTTACATTCAACTTAACTTCCCCCACACAATTATTTGATGTTCCAACAAAACTTAACGAATTCCTTTCACTTTTTTTAAATGGAAAAAATCAATCATTCAATTATAGCTTGATTTCTAAACCACATTATCAGATCTTCTAATATCAACTAATGCTTCATTTACAATTATCCAAACTATAATGAGAGTTATGAATGGTACATAATTATGTGGAATTAATAATCCTATTAAATCTACATCTCGAAATTACAAATATAAAGCTAGATCATCCACCAAGCATAAGGATTATAGGTCAACTAAATTAACCAACATACATTTTGTCGGTAAACTTCCTGCTTCGAAAATTGTACATGAATATTCTCTTGTAAAATATTGAATAACATACTTTAACCAAGACTAAACAGTCATATTGAAACTATGAAAGGCTTAGACCAAGACTAAACAGCATTATTAGGCCTATGCAAGGCTTCAACCGAGATATCTCATCACTATTGGACTATGTAAGGCTTCGATTGAAATTTTTTTAAGCTCAATTGAAAAAAAACATGACTACTACCAAAACACACCAACTCTATCGAACTCTTTCATGGTTAGGGCTGAAACGTTTACGCTTCATTCAGACACTTTAACAAAATTATTGAAGTACATCAGTGGTATACCTAATGAGCATGTTGCAACCTATAAATCTTAAAGCATTTTCACTACAATGACATGATTCCAATAACACGTAATATGCTAAATGGATCCTTGTTAAATAACACCCATGGAAGTCTTGCATTCTTATATACATTACACACATTAAGTTTGGTTATTTATAGACATATATCGAACGAAGGATCACAAATGGTCTTTCACTTGGCCTTTGCCTATTGGAATTTATCAGTCTAGTTAGATCATCAAAGTACATAAATTCACATAGAAGTTACAACACAAATATCATAAATTAAACAATATAAAGAAGGAAAGAAAAATGTTATGCCTTGATTAGATTGACCATATAAAAGAACGAAGCAAACAATTCATTACTCATACTCAAAGAGCAAACAAAAACCCAACTCAGGGAACTTACATCCAACAAACTATTATAGGAAAATCATGCAAATGTAATGGTGTAATAACATCATTTAACAGCCTTACAGATGAGCAGGGTCACTAGTGGCTTTCATAGCTTCTCCAGACAACAAAGCATCACCTTCAACACCTCTATATATCTCATCTCTTCAAGGTAGGGTTGGAGATAAATTTTCTTAAGGTGATTTAAATCTCACGAACTCAGACTAATACTTAGGATAAGAACCTTTGTAGGTAAATCTTTATGAGCATAGTTTTCTTACGTCCATCTACCAAAATCTCTTTCAGACCTTCCACATTAGTCACAACAGGCTGTCTCTCCTCTTTTAGATGCTCGAATTTGTTAGCCTTGGCAAGCACATTATCTTCATTTTTTTCTTGTAACGCAACTTTTAAGATAGCCTATCCACCAAAGGGCTCACCACCGCCTTCTATTATAGGTTGGATATCAGATACGAAGTTTGCGAAAACCATACCAACCCAATGCAACAAAAGTGTGTTCAACATGGTATTCCATCATAGATTAAAAATGATAAATTCACTACTAGTCAAAACTAACAAAGATAAATCATACTAAAATTTGACTTACTTCGATATTGAATCTCAGTTGTCTTCCCACCCAAGAAAATATCCCTCTTACTCGCTTTAGTGGCATATCTGCTCATAAGCTTTGTAATCTGCTATAGGGCATGGAGGCCCCAACTGCCTCAAAAGAAGGAGAAACATCTACACTAGCTCTCGACGAGATCGTTAGGGCTTCAGAAAAACTTGATGTTTCGACTACAACCAACTGACAACGTCTAACTGCAGCATCTGTACAACCTTAACTTACATTCCTCGACTGCTTGGGATTAGAGGGTCTCTCGCCTTCCACCATTTTTCTTCTTTTTTCCAACACCATGTCTATTTTGCGTTTTGCCTCATTTACGGCTTGTGCAATCATTTTACCTCTTATTTCTTTGAAATCAAATATGGGTGACGTATTATAATTAAGAGCCTTCCATTTTTTGACACTGTTCGTAAAACAATTTGTCACTTGGTGCCCTCTATCGTCAATCACTAACCTTGTGTTGAACTTTACATCTACAGTATCCGAACATAAGAACTCATCATTAAATACAAATTTATGATCAATACCATGAGATATATGGTATAAAGAGTATAAAAAACAATATCATCCACCACCAATAAAGATGGATCGCCAAATGTTATCAAGCAACTTTTCAACTACCGCCATACCGCCATATCGACTCTTATATTTAATTTTGTTGAAATAATAAGTGTGTCCAAAAATTTAGGCTTAGACACGAACAATACAGTTTCCCTCGACACTGACCACCATTTTAGTTTACTAGTCTAGTCTTTGTTAGGACAATAACTAATTAAGCTTGAAATATATTAATTGGTCAAAATATTTTAATAAAATATTAATGTATTTTTTTAAAATAATATATATTATTCAATGGAGAATATATTATCAATTGAAAATATTATTCAATTGGAAATATATTATTCAATTGAAAATATATTAATCAATATAGGAAAAATATGTTTAGATTTGATTTTATATTTTGAAGAAAATATTATATTAGTAAAATACATTATTCTCTTATTAAAACAATATAATATATTTATACTAATATATATATATATATATATATATATATATATATATATATATATATATATAGGATATGTATGAAATCAAGATATTTAGAAAATAAAATAAAAAGAAAATACTTTTGTTCTCTCCACTATTTTTCTTTTTTCTTAAAAAATATCCCATTAAAATCTACAATTTGTATTAGATCTCTGTTCGATCAAGATGAACAACTCAATTTCTATCTCTTTTGTTCCTCAATTAACAAAAGAGATTTATAATAAATGGAGTACCCAGATGAAGTCTCTACTAGGATCTCAAGAAGAAGAGGAAATTGTTTAAAAATGCTACAGCGAAGTAAAAGATTTCGAAGAAGAAAAATTAACACCAACACAAAAAAAGATCTAAGAAAATCAATAAAAAAAGATAAAAAAGCATTTTTATGGATATATCAAGGAGTCCAATCATATGAAGCAGCTTGGGGAAACATTTCGTGTGCCACTTCAGTAAAACAAGCATGTGAAATTTTGGAGAAATCATTCAAAGAAGATGAAAATGTAAAAATAATTCGATTACAAACTCTTAGAGGAGAATTTAAAAGTTTGCAAAAAAATAGCGTCTGAATCCGTTTCTGATTATTGTTCATGGGTCTTGTCCATTGTAAACCAATTAAATATAAATGGGGAGATGATATCCGTGTAATTGAAAAAAAATCTACACTTTTTAGATTCAAGATTTGACTATATTGTGGTTGTTATTGAAGAATCTAAGGATTTAAACATCATGGCAATTGATGAATTAACAGGCTCATTGAAAGCTCACGAGGAAAGATTAAATAAAAAAAAGAAGAAAGTAACGTTAGATCAAACACTACAGTCAAACTTGTCTCTAAGTGAAAAGAAATAATATTCTACAAATCAGAGGGAAAAATATTATGGTCATTCTGCAAGAGAATGGAACAGAACAAATAAAAATCAGATTTTAGAGACTCACAAAAAGGAGCAAAAATCAAAGAGGAAGAGGCTCAAATACTTATGGAAGGGGTCATTATGAAAGTCAATGGAAAGAAACAAACCAAAATCAGAACTTTAGAGGTCCGCAAAGATAACGTGGACGTCGAAATCAAAGAGGAACATGTCGTGGTTATTTTGAGTGTTTTTATTTTCACAAGCCTTGTCATATGTAAATCGATTGTGGGTACAAGAAAAAAGAAATATACTAAGCTAATATGGTGAAAAATAGTCAAGAAACTTTATTGCTTGCGACTCATGGTGGAGAGACTGAGGATTTCTGGTATCTAGATAATGGTGCTAGCAAACATATGACAGGTACAAAAAAATTATTTTCAAAATTATTTGATGATGATTGTGGAGAAGTAAAAGTAGGAGATGGAAAATCTTACAAAATTAAAGGTGTTGGTGAATTAGAATTTAAAACAAAGCAAGGTAAGATTGAGAAAATGTCTGATGTTTATTTTGTTCATGGACTTTAAAATAATTTGCTTAGTGTTGGATATCTAATGAACAAGGGGTATGATATTCACTTCCGTGACATGGCATGTTACTTATCATTGAATAATCGGGTTGTTGCTAAAGTTGGAGTAGCACAAAATAATATTTTCTCACTCACTCTCCAAAATCAGAATACGTCTTGCTTGATTAGTTCTCATGAAGCAGTTACTAAATTATGGCATGATCATTTTGGACATTTCAATTATAAAAATTTGGAGATGCTTTCAAAAAATTTAATGGTCACGGGTTTACCAAATATTAGTCGTCTCGATGATGTATGTGAAACTTGTCAATTTGGAAAGCAACATAAAATTTTGTATCCGTCTAAATTATCGTGGAAAGCAAAAACACCACTGCAACTTATTCATTCAGATCTTTGTGGTCCAATGACAGTTCCATCTTTCAGAGGTAATCATTATTTTATATCTTTCATTGATGATTACTCGCGTTTGGGTGTATTGTGTCAAAGAAAAATCAGAGGCATTTCAAAAGTTCAAAGATTTTGAAGCAGAAGTGGAGAACATTACTGGACTAAAAAATAATAGCTTACGTACATATCGTGGAGGTGAGTATTTTTCAAAATAATTTGAGACATATTGCAGAGACATAAGCATTCGACATGAGATGACAGTCCTTTATACGCCTCAGCAAAATGGTGTATCTAAAAGAAAGAACAGAACAATAATGAAGATGGCTAGATGTATTCTTAAAAGAAGAGGTTATCAAGAGATTTTTGGGTTGAAGCTGTTGTCTGCACAATTTATCTTATTAACTGATCACCAACAACAAGCTTGGACAATTTCACGCCATATGAGATATGGTAAAGCCTAATGTTCATCATCTAAGAATATTTGGGAGTGTTGTATACTCTCATATTCCGGATGTAATGAGAAGCAAGTTAGATGAAAAGTCAGAAAAATGCATCTTCATTAGTTATAGTGAAAGAAGTAAGGCATACAAGCTATATAATCCGGTAACAAAAATGATTGTGATAAGTCGAGATGTCCGATTTGATGAAAATTCGTTTTTTGAAGAGATGACAGCTGAGAAAGAACTTTGCAAATTTTTCCATTTGAACTTGAAGAAAAAGAAGAGGCGGATTTTGAAAGTGCTGAAAAATAATACTCCAACAGGAAGCCCTTCTACTTCCCCAATTTTTTCATCAAGTTCTTCATCTAGTCCGGTTATAAAAATGAGAAATATTCAAGAACTATATGATGTAACTGATGAAATCGTGGAGCACGATGCTTTATTTTTTTCTTTCTTTGCAGGAGAAGATCCAATTTCGTTTGATGATGCATATCAAGAAAAAGTATGGAGAAAAGCTATGAACGAAGAGATTGTCTCAATTGAAAATAATGATACATGGGAGCTTACAGAATTTCTGGCGTATAAGAGTTCTATTGGAGTCAAATGGATGTACAAGACAAAGATGAATCCAAATGGTTCTATCAATAAATACAAAGCGAGGCTAGTTGCAAAATGATACAAGCAAAAAGAAGGAAAAAATTTACAGAGGTATTTGCTCCTGTTGCTAGACTTGAAACAGTTCGGTTACTCATATCTCTTGTTGCTCAAAATAATTGAAAGATGTTCCAAATGGATGTAAAGTCCGCATTCTTGAATGGTGTTCGAAGAAGTCTATGTTGATCAACCACCTGGGTTTATTAAGAAAGGAGAAGAATAAAAGGTTTACAAGCTAAAGAAAGTATTGTATGGGTTGAAACAATCACCCCGAGCATGGTACAGCCGTATCAAATCTTATTTTGAAAAATATAGATTCCAAAAAATGTCCATATGAACATAATCTCTACATAAAAAGTGATTCCCAATGAAGATTTATGGTGGTTAGTCTTTATGTCGACGATCTTGTTTTCACAGGAAACAATGTAAATATACTGGAAGAATTTAAACAGTCAATGATGGCAGAATTTAAGATGGCAGATTTAGGAGAACTTCGTCATTTTCTTGGCATTGAAATTCATCAATCTGAGAAATGATTTTTTATTTCACAAGAGATCTATGCAAAAGAAGTATTAAAAAATTAAAGATGGAAGTTGCTTATCCAGGCACTACTTCATACATCACAAGTCTGAAGTTATCTAAAGAAGGTGAATGAAAACTTGTTAATTCAACCATGTTCCGAAGTCTGGTTGGAAATCTGCTGTATCTAACTTCGAGAAGGCCTGATATTGTGTATGATTTTAGTTTGATAAGTAGATTCATGGAAAAACCTTATTCTAATCACTGGGAGGCTGCCAAAATAATATTGCGATATGTGAAGGGAACCATTGACTATGGAAGTTTTTATGAAGCTAATACAAAAGTTAATCTCATTGGTTATACAGATAGTGATTTAGCAGGAAGCATTGACGATAGCAAATCACTTCTGGATATGTGTTTCACCTTGGTAGCGGTGTAGTTTCATGGAGCTCAAAGAAACAATCAGTTGTGGCGCTTTTGACTACAGAAGCAGAACATATTGCTGCATCTTATGAAGAATGTCAATTGATTTGGTTGCGCGGAATTTTGGAAAGTCAAAAAAGAAAGCAGGTCAAGTCAACCATTTTATTTTGTGACACATCCGGATTCGATATCATTTTTTAAGGGAGCTCGCGAATAATGGTGATATTCACGTTGAGTATTGCAAGACTGAATATCAGATGGCTGATATCTTCACAAAGCCATAAAGTTCACAAGTTTTCAAAATGAATGTTGAAAGTTTAGGAATCAAAAGCAAGCTTCATTTTAGGGAGGCATTGTTAGGACAATAATTAATTAAGCTTGAAATATATTAATTGGTCAAAATATTTTAATAAAATATTAATGTATTTTTTGAATAATATATATTATTCAATTTAGAATATATTATCAATTGAAAATATTACTCAATTGGAAATATATTATTCAATATAGGAAAAATATGTTTAAATTTGATTTTATATTTTAAAGAAAATATTATATTAGTAAAATATATTATTTTGTTATTAAAATGGTATAATATATTTATACTAATATACATATATATAGGAGATGTATGAAATCAAGATATTAAGAAAAAAAATAAAAAAATACTTTTGTTTTCTCCAACACTTTTGCATAGCTCTCTTGTGAAATAAAAATTCATTTCTCAGATTGATGAATTTCAATGCTAAGAAAATGATGAAGTTCTCCTAAATCTGTCATCTCAAATTCTGCCATCATTGACTCTTTAAATTCTTCCAACATTTTTACATTGTTTCTTGTGAAAATAAGATCGTCGACATAGAGACCAACCACCATAAATATTCCTTGGGAATCACTTTTGATGCAGAGAGTATGTTCATATGGACATTTTTGGAATCCATATTTTTCAAAATAAGAATTTATACGGCTCGGGGTGATTGTTTCAACCCATACAATGCTTTCTTTAGCTTGTAAACTTTCTCTTCTTCTTCTTTCTTGATAAACCCAGGTGTTTGATCAACATAGACTTCTTCTTTGAGAGCACCATTCAAGCATGTGGACTTTGCATCCATTTGGTCCACTTTCAAAAGGTCTCACACTAATGGAGATGCATTTTTAACTTCTACACTGATCTTTCTTCCTATGTTTAACCGATGTGGGATGTGGGACTTTGGTCGCACCTAAAAATCCTCCTCTCGAACAAAGTACCACTCTAGTCTCCTTCTCAATTGACTTCCATCCGCCAGCTCTAGTCAGATGGAGGAACTCCTGAACTCTAGAGCTTTAGG
Source organism: Limnanthes douglasii subsp. nivea (assembly GCA_036936605.1). NCBI lineage: Eukaryota > Viridiplantae > Streptophyta > Magnoliopsida > Brassicales > Limnanthaceae > Limnanthes > Limnanthes douglasii. Next base: position 217,042,833 of record JAUPFV010000004.1, read on the forward strand.
GCGGATCTATCTGCTCACTATCAGATGCACTATGTGGCTCCTTGATCAAGCCACCTTCTTGATGAGCTATCAGACACTTCATCTTTAGATGACACTACGCCGTTCCTTGATCAAGCCACCTGTTTGATGAGCTATCAGGCACTCCATCTATCCAGCAGATCATTCACCTTGAGAATGGCTCCTGGCTTCTGGTAAGATATTCGGCATCTGAGAATTTCACCCACATCACAACCCACCACATCACGTTCTGTCTAGGCCTAGTGCTCTGATACCATTTGTGGGGAATATGGGGTCCGCATATTCCGCCTTTGTATATAAGTAAGAATAATCCGGTCTCCACACTAGTGTGATACTGTCCGTTTTGGGTCCACTGGCCCACACGGCTTTGCTTTTGGTCCACTTCCAAAAGGCCTCACACTAATGGAGATGCACTCTTAACTTATATATTGATATTTCTTCCCATGTTTAAGTGATGTGGGATGTGGAACTTTGGTCGCACCTAACAGTCTTTACTAACTATAAAAAATAAATCTCGGACGATTAAACATCATGGCGTCAAAAGTTCCAAATTCACCACAACATCCCCAACGCCACTGCCACCCTGCATCACTGTCATCTTACCCTTTACTACTTTCAGCAACACCAACAAGTACCTTGTTCCTTCTGCAGTGAAAAATATTTAAAAGTCATAACAAATTTGGTGGTAGCACTTTCCACCTTTGCGGCCAAGTAGCTCCCTCTATCTTTAAAATTTTATTCAGTGATATTTTCCACTCTATCATTTCACTCTCAACTAGATTATCATGCACTAAAATATTTCCACAGACGATTATACTATACGATATGCCATTGCAGATAAAGTGCTCTAACACCAAGATATTTCTATATGAATATCAGAATACAAAATGTTCTCTCTTCAGCCTCGTATAATGTTTTATCGCTTCAGGAATTAACTTAATGATAAGCTGCCTTGATATTAACAAAACAAAGAATTAACCAACTTTATATGATTCAAGAACCCATGCGACAAAATAAAAACAAAACTTATTATGCAGTCTCCGAACACGAGAACATAATTATTTCTCTCATTCTATGTTGGGTTTTCACTACCTTGACACATACATAAAGTAATATTTCCATATCTTATTGCAATCTGGAAGATCAATCATTATTCCAGATCCATCACTCATAATGGTATATAAATACTATGAATCAGATAAACCAGTGATCATACTCATTGCAAACATGATAGGTCATGTTAAACCAATTGTAAACATCATGATACATGATTATGGCTTCATAGAGGACAATCTAAAATTTTATAACCAACCGAATCGGACACAACAAAGTCATCTTAAATAACTGCATTAGGTCCGGAAAAAGAGGAAGCACATCATGTGACAAAGGTTGTACGAAACAAGTATAGTTTCATCATTAAAAACAATCACTAGTGTCTAATTTTGATTGGAAAAACGAACATGAATATTGGGTCGAATGGGTCAGTACTCATGCATCTTCTTCACTATCTCCTCTGATGAAAAATACTTATATTCTCCCTTCTATATCATATGTTCCTCATCGTATTTCAGATGAATCTATTTGACACATAAATCATTTTTACCACTAGATTAAGTTTACACATCCAATGACACTGAAGATGGAACATGTTACAAAGTCGGTGGAATAGACCCTGCTTTAACTTTGGTCGTAACAGGAAGCAAGGGGTCGAGCTTCGAGTCATCCAACAGAAAAACCTGTTAGGACAAGACATTAACACTCATTGATTTAGACTCATGTGACTTCTTTTGTAAGTTAGGTCTTTGAATCAAAAGGGTTGAGTTAACATCATCAGAAACATGCAGGTACACATAAAATAAGATGAACATAATGGTGAAGAACTAAAAACATCTTTGCATTATCTCAAGAAAAACAACTGTGGAGTTTCCAGTTTTCAGTGTTTCGATTTGAAAATAAGATTATCAAAGTTACAAGGTAAGAGAAAATAATGATGAATTGAAGTTATTGCATTGAGAATAGTAAATGTTTCAAGCGGGAATGATACAATCAATTTCTAAATTAATGTAATGCATCAATCAACACCACCACGGATCAATGATTAAAAACCTAATTTTAGTAATACCTAAATTATTATCCTAATTAACTTATTTTATTTTATTTAAATAAAAATCTAAGATAGTACAGAATAATATTATCAGGCTTCGGCTGCAATATAAAATTCTTTTAAAGCCTCATCATAAAAAGTGCATGTCTACATCAATATAAGTAGCAATATATGTCACGGTCGAGACTTACCACATATCTACCACTCTATGCAAGACATGTTTTCCATATTTTTTCGCAATATCACCAACGAAAAATAAGCTTTTGATTCCTAGAGATGTCCGAGCTTCTAAAGTTCTTATTTTAAATTTTGAAAAGACCCGGGGGCTACTCAAGTTCATAAAGCTTTATGGATATCTCCCTAAAGACTTTGGGGGTGGGGAAGAGTCTACTATAGGTCAGAATTCGATCATTATAACTTTTGAATTTTTGAAACGACTTGGGTGGTTACATTAGATCATATATCATTTCTGAAATTAGTTTCTCAGGCATAACCTCGTCTCTGAATGAACTTTATGACCTAGCCCCTTATATTTGTAGAAATTCAACAAATTCAAGCAAAATTAGGAAGAATCTAAATTCATTATTAAATGTGCATAATAAAATGGATCGATTGGAGAATCAAACCTTTTGTGCGTTTGAATAATCAAACCTCATATTTTTCTATGGTAAATACGACGATTGGATCTTTCAGAATGAGACTAATTAGAGTGCACTACAAGAAGAAATATGTACTAGCGAATAAGAAATTATTATGATAATTGCACGTCATTATTGGCCTCTTGTTTGAGAAAAATAATATCATAAACTTCTCTGTATTATTGCATCTATAACTTGAATTTGTTATTTATATGCGAGTATAAAATTTTATTTCAAAAGCTCTGTATTTGTATTTATTAATGGTATGACCCCCTTAAACACCTACAAAGTTTGGAAGAGAGAAAATATTTGTGCCAGAGGTGGGCGAAGATTGGGAAATAACAGTAAAGATTGGTAAAAATTAATGAAAATTAGTAATAGGTCGTTTGAAGATGAATATTTGAATAATATCGCTTGAAAATAGCCATTAAAAAAGGTTTTTCGAATAAGATTTGAACATCCATAAGTGGATGCAGTGAATAGTTGAAAATTTTCATTAACTGAAGACCGTCAAAATACATAAAAGTTGTTGAAGAAATTTGAGTTAGTCATTTGTGGCATGATGTAATGAAGATTTGAACCTCTTAATCACTTGAAAAACATTAAAGGTGGTTGAGTGTCGTGTCCGTTGAATCCGTTGAAGGTCATGAAGGTGTTAAAGATTGTTGAAGACTGTTAAAACTATTTAAGGTCATTGAATAGTCATTCATAATTGGATGCATGGAGAAAAACCCAATGGAACTATTAATTAAAATCCAATGAATACTAAAAACACTCCTAATAAATTTAGTAATCATGACGTATTTAAAAAATGATTAAAATATTTAGTGTTTTTAGCAAAATGATTGACAAACTGATCATATTTGATATACTTGCTCCCTCTTAAAAAGGAATGTTGAGTATAAAAATATAATTAATATATATATATATATATATATATTAAATATTGGATAAATAGTAATAAATTAGAAAATATTTGGTTGTAATTAATTAGATTATTAATAATCAAAGATTATATTTAAAAAATATTTTACTATTGTTAAAATTGTTAAAGATAAGATAAGATTTAACTACAATTATTTATAACAATGAATTATTATTTTTATATATGTAATTTTTTACTTAGCATCCAAGTGTTGTTTTAACTATATAAGAAGAAGAAAATATTCTTCTATAGTAATCATCGAATCATAAGAAAATTGTTCTTCTTAAATATCTTATTCTGTGTATCAGTTTTTGTATAGACTAAATATATCGTGTACAAATTGTTGAATTAACTTAATTTGTCGTACATTATTTTAACCTATAAAGTATAAATTATTATTCTTTTATTTCTCCACTGATTTCATCATCCGTCGCATATCGATATCTTCATCCTCCTCTGTTTCATCATCAATATGTTTATCATCATAATCGCCATCATATTTTTCATTAGCATAAAAAAAACTAACGATTCAAAATGTTTAAAATCTCTATTTTCGTAATTTAAAAATAAATAATTATATGGCTCGCTCTATGTTATGCATTAGTTGATGATCACTTTCATATGATTCATAAGTGACCTAGTTGTCATATGAAAAATCATGCTCAGATGCGTAAAAGTATGATCATATGGTGATCCAATGTTATAAATAAATTCAGTAATTAGAAATAGCCTAAATATCTCAATTTTAGAATCAAATGATTTAATAACCATTTCTCCATATTACAAACCTTTTAGAAAAACATCAAAAAAAAATTAACGGATAAATTCTTCATAAACTCAACTAAACTATTATAACTTACAAAATTAATGAACTAAAATCAATATAATAAATATCAATATTTGGGGCATAAGGGCATTCATATAATTTACGAACTATTTTATCTCGCAAAATTTCACTTGTATATTTAACCTTATAGTTATGTTTTTATATACAAAATATACATTTTAAGTAAAAACAATATGAAACAGAACTTACAAATCTTAAATGCCGATCATATCTTTATCTAAGTGAGACTTTTACTCGAGTTCAAAACTAATTTCATTTAGTATTATCTTTCAAAATAACTATCGTAAAAAATATAGAAAACACATATAAAGTAAAATAACTATAAAAATAATTATGGAATATATATATATATATATATATATATATATAAAAGGTTCCTTAATTGACTCGTTTTAAATTATGTATAATAATGTATTTTTTTTTGTATTTTGCGTGTAAGAAAATATCATCCAAAACAACATGAGACGACAATGTTCAAGACTTTATAAGCAACTACCAAAACCTATAAAATAACACAAAAAGTCATATGATAAATAACAAGACCCCAACTTTACGAGAGACAAACAGTTGTATTTAGTATTAGCAATATTATTCATAACTAGACATTAAGAAACATAAAAAACATCTCATTTAAAGAAGATTTATCATTTTGTTAGGTTTGCTAATATTTATTGAAGCAAAATTGTGAAGAATTTCACTAGTATTATATTACAAACAAAACTTTCATTCTTATTTGATTTTAACATATAGCAAAATGCATGAGACTTTTGATATATTGTTACATATTAGCTGAGGGTCACATCGTTAGCCAAGGGGACTGAAGATGTTCTGGAATGTTGAAAGACCGTCTAATGAATGAAGTCATTTAATGAGTTGTTAATAATTTTGTATTCACGAGTCTTAAATTCAAAGTTAATGAATCTTGTAAACCGTTTATCTTTCAGTAATAAAGTGGATATAAAACCTATTTGTTTTCTTTTTTGATTGTAAGAAAAAAAAGAGTCACATGGTCCTTTCGAAATAAAAACAATCTGCAACAAGTCCGTACACGTAAGCATATTGGTTGAACTCTTTAACAATTTGTGTGTTTTTATTCCACTGTTGTTTTTATATTTTTCCCATTTATTTTATTATTGGAAAGTCATGTATTTTTTCAACAACTGGTATCACAACTCCAAATTGGTAGTGATCCAAAAGAAGTCAGATTTGAATGGGAGCAATGGTTACAAATGAAGGAAATGTGAGACTCGAAAGTTTGATGGTGAAAACTTTGGGTTTTGGAAGATATAAATTGAAGAAAATCTATACCATAAAAATATATATCAACTATTCTTAGAAACAAAATGATATAGTATGAAAGATGAAGGATAGACCCTTCTTGACAGACAAGCCGGAATCAACCCATTAACGTTATCTTGCAATGTTGCTTTCAACATTATAAAGGAAACAACCACAAGGGTCTTATGAAGGCTCTCGCCAATATGTAAAAAAGGTTTTTCGAATAAGATTTGAACATCCATAAGTGGATGCAGTGAATAGTTGAAAATTTTCATTAACTGAAGACCGTCAAAATACATAAAAGTTGTTGAAGAAATTTGAGTTAGTCATTTGTGGCATGATGTAATGAAGATTTGAACCTCTTAATCACTTGAAAAACATTAAAGGTGGTTGAGTGTCGTGTCCGTTGAATCCGTTGAAGGTCATGAAGGTGTTAAAGATTGTTGAAGACTGTTAAAACTATTTAAGGTCATTGAATAGTCATTCATAATTGGATGCATGGAGAAAAACCCAATGGAACTATTAATTAAAATCCAATGAATACTAAAAACACTCCTAATAAATTTAGTAATCATGGCGTATTTAAAAAATGATTAAAATATTTAGTGTTTTTAGCAAAATGATTGACAAACTGATCATATTTGATATACTTGCTCCTCCCTCTTAAAAAGGAATGTTGAGTATAAAAATATAATTAATATATATATATATATATATATATATTAAATATTGGATAAATAGTAATAAATTAGAAAATATTTGGTTGTAATTAATTAGATTATTAATAATCAAAGATTATATTTAAAAAATATTTTACTATTGTTAAAATTGTTAAAGATAAGATAAGATTTAACTACAATTATTTATAACAATGAATTATTATTTTTATATATGTAATTTTTTACTTAGCATCCAAGTGTTGTTTTAACTATATAAGAAGAAGAAAATATTCTTCTATAGTAATCATCGAATCATAAGAAAATTGTTCTTCTTAAATATCTTATTCTGTGTATCAGTTTTTGTATAGACTAAATATATCGTGTACAAATTGTTGAATTAACTTAATTTGTCGTACATTATTTTAACCTATAAAGTATAAATTATTATTCTTTTATTTCTCCACTGATTTCATCATCCGTCGCATATCGATATCTTCATCCTCCTCTGTTTCATCATCAATATGTTTATCATCATAATCGCCATCATATTTTTCATTAGCATAAAAAAAACTAACGATTCAAAATGTTTAAAATCTCTATTTTCGTAATTTAAAAATAAATAATTATATGGCTCGCTCTATGTTATGCATTAGTTGATGATCACTTTCATATGATTCATAAGTGACCTAGTTGTCATATGAAAAATCATGCTCAGATGCGTAAAAGTATGATCATATGGTGATCCAATGTTATAAATAAATTCAGTAATTAGAAATAGCCTAAATATCTCAATTTTAGAATCAAATGATTTAATAACCATTTCTCCATATTACAAACCTTTTAGAAAAACATCAAAAAAAAAAATTAACGGATAAATTCTTCATAAACTCAACTAAACTATTATAACTTACAAAATTAATGAACTAAAATCAATATAATAAATATCAATATTTGGGGCATAAGGGCATTCATATAATTTACGAACTATTTTATCTCGCAAAATTTCACTTGTATATTTAACCTTATAGTTATATTTTTATATACAAAATATACATTTTAAGTAAAAACAATATGAAACAGAACTTACAAATCTTAAATGCCGATCATATCTTTATCTAAGTGAGACTTTTACTCGAGTTCAAAACTAATTTCATTTAGTATTATCTTTCAAAATAACTATCGTAAAAAATATAGAAAACACATATAAAGTAAAATAACTATAAAAATAATTATGGAATATATATATATATATATATATATATAAAAGGTTCCTTAATTGACTCGTTTTAAATTATGTATAATAATGTATTTTTTTTTGTATTTTGCGTGTAAGAAAATATCATCCAAAACAACATGAGACGACAATGTTCAAGACTTTATAAGCAACTACCAAAACCTATAAAATAACACAAAAAGTCATATGATAAATAACAAGACCCCAACTTTACGAGAGACAAACAGTTGTATTTAGTATTAGCAATATTATTCATAACTAGACATTAAGAAACATAAAAAACATCTCATTTAAAGAAGATTTATCATTTTGTTAGGTTTGCTAATATTTATTGAAGCAAAATTGTGAAGAATTTCACTAGTATTATATTACAAACAAAACTTTCATTCTTATTTGATTTTAACATATAGCAAAATGCATGAGACTTTTGATATATTGTTACATATTAGCTGAGGGTCACATCGTTAGCCAAGGGGACTGAAGATGTTCTGGAATGTTGAAAGACCGTCTAATGAATGAAGTCATTTAATGAGTTGTTAATAATTTTGTATTCACGAGTCTTAAATTCAAAGTTAATGAATCTTGTAAACCGTTTATCTTTCAGTAATAAAGTGGATATAAAACCTATTTGTTTTCTTTTTTGATTGTAAGAAAAAAAAGAGTCACATGGTCCTTTCGAAATAAAAACAATCTGCAACAAGTCCGTACACGTAAGCATATTGGTTGAACTCTTTAACAATTTGTGTGTTTTTATTCCACTGTTGTTTTTATATTTTTCCCATTTATTTTATTATTGGAAAGTCATGTATTTTTTCAACAACTGGTATCACAACTCCAAATTGGTAGTGATCCAAAAGAAGTCAGATTTGAATGGGAGCAATGGTTACAAATGAAGGAAATGTGAGACTCGAAAAGTTTGATGGTGAAAACTTTGGGTTTTGGAAGATATAAATTGAAGAAAATCTATACCATAAAAATATATATCAACTATTCTTAGAAACAAAATGATATAGTATGAAAGATGAAGGATAGACCCTTCTTGACAGACAAGCCGGAATCAACCCATTAACGTTATCTTGCAATGTTGCTTTCAACATTATAAAGGAAACAACCACAAGGGTCTTATGAAGGCTCTCGCCAATATGTAAAAAAGGTTTTTCGAATAAGATTTGAACATCCATAAGTGGATGCAGTGAATAGTTGAAAATTTTCATTAACTGAAGACCGTCAAAATACATAAAAGTTGTTGAAGAAATTTGAGTTAGTCATTTGTGGCATGATGTAATGAAGATTTGAACCTCTTAATCACTTGAAAAACATTAAAGGTGGTTGAGTGTCGTGTCCGTTGAATCCGTTGAAGGTCATGAAGGTGTTAAAGATTGTTGAAGACTGTTAAAACTATTTAAGGTCATTGAATAGTCATTCATAATTGGATGCATGGAGAAAAACCCAATGGAACTATTAATTAAAATCCAATGAATACTAAAAACACTCCTAATAAATTTAGTAATCATGGCGTATTTAAAAAATGATTAAAATATTTAGTGTTTTTAGCAAAATGATTGACAAACTGATCATATTTGATATACTTGCTCCCTCTTAAAAAGGAATGTTGAGTATAAAAATATAATTAATATATATATATATATATATATATATTAAATATTGGATAAATAGTAATAAATTAGAAAATATTTGGTTGTAATTAATTAGATTATTAATAATCAAAGATTATATTTAAAAAATATTTTACTATTGTTAAAATTGTTAAAGATAAGATAAGATTTAACTACAATTATTTATAACAATGAATTATTATTTTTATATATGTAATTTTTTACTTAGCATCCAAGTGTTGTTTTAACTATATAAGAAGAAGAAAATATTCTTCTATAGTAATCATCGAATCATAAGAAAATTGTTCTTCTTAAATATCTTATTCTGTGTATCAGTTTTTGTATAGACTAAATATATCGTGTACAAATTGTTGAATTAACTTAATTTGTCGTACATTATTTTAACCTATAAAGTATAAATTATTATTCTTTTATTTCTCCACTGATTTCATCATCCGTCGCATATCGATATCTTCATCCTCCTCTGTTTCATCATCAATATGTTTATCATCATAATCGCCATCATATTTTTCATTAGCATAAAAAAAACTAACGATTCAAAATGTTTAAAATCTCTATTTTCGTAATTTAAAAATAAATAATTATATGGCTCGCTCTATGTTATGCATTAGTTGATGATCACTTTCATATGATTCATAAGTGACCTAGTTGTCATATGAAAAATCATGCTCAGATGCGTAAAAGTATGATCATATGGTGATCCAATGTTATAAATAAATTCAGTAATTAGAAATAGCCTAAATATCTCAATTTTAGAATCAAATGATTTAATAACCATTTCTCCATATTACAAACCTTTTAGAAAAACATCAAAAAAAAAATTAACGGATAAATTCTTCATAAACTCAACTAAACTATTATAACTTACAAAATTAATGAACTAAAATCAATATAATAAATATCAATATTTGGGGCATAAGGGCATTCATATAATTTACGAACTATTTTATCTCGCAAAATTTCACTTGTATATTTAACCTTATAGTTATGTTTTTATATACAAAATATACATTTTAAGTAAAAACAATATGAAACAGAACTTACAAATCTTAAATGCCGATCATATCTTTATCTAAGTGAGACTTTTACTCGAGTTCAAAACTAATTTCATTTAGTATTATCTTTCAAAATAACTATCGTAAAAAATATAGAAAACACATATAAAGTAAAATAACTATAAAAATAATTATGGAATATATATATATATATATATATATATATATATATATATATATATATATATATATATATATATATATATATATATATAAGGTTCCTTAATTGACTCGTTTTAAATTATGTATAATAATGTATTTTTTTTTGTATTTTGCGTGTAAGAAAATATCATCCAAAACAACATGAGACGACAATGTTCAAGACTTTATAAGCAACTACCAAAACCTATAAAATAACACAAAAAGTCATATGATAAATAACAAGACCCCAACTTTACGAGAGACAAACAGTTGTATTTAGTATTAGCAATATTATTCATAACTAGACATTAAGAAACATAAAAAACATCTCATTTAAAGAAGATTTATCATTTTGTTAGGTTTGCTAATATTTATTGAAGCAAAATTGTGAAGAATTTCACTAGTATTATATTACAAACAAAACTTTCATTCTTATTTGATTTTAACATATAGCAAAATGCATGAGACTTTTGATATATTGTTACATATTAGCTGAGGGTCACATCGTTAGCCAAGGGGACTGAAGATGTTCTGGAATGTTGAAAGACCGTCAAATGAATGAAGTCATTTAATGAGTTGTTAATAATTTTGTATTCACGAGTCTTAAATTCAAAGTTAATGAATCTTGTAAACCGTTTATCTTTCAGTAATAAAGTGGATATAAAACCTATTTGTTTTCTTTTTTGATTGTAAGAAAAAAAAGAGTCACATGGTCCTTTCGAAATAAAAACAATCTGCAACAAGTCCGTACACGTAAGCATATTGGTTGAACTCTTTAACAATTTGTGTGTTTTTATTCCACTGTTGTTTTTATATTTTTCCCATTTATTTTATTATTGGAAAGTCATGTATTTTTTCAACAACTGGTATCACAACTCCAAATTGGTAGTGATCCAAAAGAGGTCAGATTTGAATGGGAGCAATGGTTACAAATGAAGGAAATGCGAGACTCGAAAAGTTTGATGGTGAAAACTTTGGGTTTTGGAAGATATAAATTGAAGAAAATCTATACCATAAAAATATATATCAACTATTCTTAGAAACAAAATGATATAATATGAAAGATGAAGGATAGACCCTTCTTGACAGACAAGCCGGAATCAACCCATTAACGTTATCTTGCAATGTTGCTTTCAACATTATAAAGGAAACAACCACAAGGGTCTTATGAAGGCTCTCGCCAATATGTAAGAGAAGTCATCAACATCTAAAATAGTTCACTTGATGAGGCGCTTATTCAATTTGCAAATGATAGAAGGCGCATCTTTATCACAACACCTTAATAAACTCAATACAATCACAACCCATTTGAGTTCAGTCAAAATTGATTTTAATGAAGAAATACGAACATTGATACTTTTTTATTCTATACCATAAAGTTGGAATACTATTATCGCGAATTTAAGTAGCTCGTCATGAAGAAATAGGTTGAAAGTTTGTGATCTAGTACTCAGTGAAATGATTTGAAGGAGAGAGTCGGCTGAATTATCATAACCTCATCAGTTTTGCATAGATAGTCAAGAAGAATAAATTCAACTAGAGGGAATTGACATGACAAATCAAACTATCTAGGTAAGGGTGGGAGGTCCAAGTCTAAAAATCCCAAAACTTCAGACGGGTAAAAAACTATCGAGTGTTGGAACTGTGGGATAGTGTATATGGTTTTTTTAAACAAGACTGTATACGAATGCTTTTTTCTCTTTCGATCAACGTTCGGTTCATACACTTGACAACACCATTGTGTTGAAGTGTACCAAAACGATTATATCCATTCTAATCCCATACTCATAGTAAACTTCTTGAATCTGGTGTCTTTATATTCACCTTCATTGTCCGTTATAAGCTTTTTAATCTTTAGACTTATTTCATTTTCAACCATAGATTTCCATTTCTTGAAACCTCAAACACTTCAGATTTATACTATAGAAAATAAACTCATACCTTTTGAGAATGATCATCGATAAAAGTCACGAAGTAACGTTCCCTCCAATATATGAAACAGTTGTTGGTCCTTAAAAATTAGAGTGAACAAGCTCTAAGCTTCTTTCTTTGGAAAACATAGACGATCTAGGAAATCCTCTACATCTGCAAATACTGGCTCACTCTGCTTTGAGTCATATGGGTCAGACTTATGTATGTCTTTGTCCATTATTCTTTCATTGAAAATCACATCTATTTTTTCGATCATCTTGTTGTTTTTATCATCCCAAATATGGTAGCCAAAATCATCCTCATCATAGCCGATCAATGTGAACTTCTTAGATTTTGGGTCAATCTTGTTCATGTCTTAATCATTAATATGAATATATGCCGCACAACCAAAAACTTTTAGATGTGATAGGGTTATCTATTTTCTACTTTATATTTATTTGGTTATTTTGTGCTCTAATAAATACGATGAACCTCGATTGACCAAGTAAGTTGATGTGCTGACTACTTCTACAGATCTGGTTAGATCAAGTCATCAACTATGAGAGTTTGTTGGATAGAGAAATATACAGTAGTTCAACACACTACAACTAATCGTGGCAACTCCAGAATTAAGAAGGTCTACACGATCCCATGTGCATAACATAAGGTACTTAAATTTCTTATTAGTGACTAATTGAGGGGAATCCGAATGTTATGATGATGCTTGTCAGACCAATGATGCTAGCAAGTGGGAGATTTCCATAAAAAATGAGATTGATTCTTTAATCTCGAACTATACATGAGAACTAGCTAAGTTACCCGTGGGGAAGAAGGTACTTCATAACAAATGGGTGTATTTGGTGAAAAATGAGCATGATGGTTTAAAAAGATAGAAAGCCTGATTAGTTTTCAAAGGATTCCAACAAAAAGAAGAGTTGATTACACTTGGTGTGGTCTATTTCTAGCTGAGGGTAATCTGCTAAAGTGTTTAAAAAGTGTTTTGATAATTTTATGGTGTTTTGTGTTTAGTGTATAGAGTAAAGAGATAATTAAGATGCCTACTAGTATTATATTCGGATCACCCTCATTAATGAAAGTAGTTAGGGGATTTATAGCTTAATTACTGACCCATGGGCTTATTGGGTCGGGTCATGAAACTAGGTCGAGTTTAAGGACCCATTAGTCATATAATTTTAAGTTAATTAGCAACTAGCTTAATCAAAAGTGACCCTGTTCGAACTTTATCAGAACTGATTTCTCATCTCAGAACTCTAAGAGTTTTTCTTGAATCGCAAGACACGTGTCAAGATCTAGTTCGGCCTCCCAGCCGTTTTTTCTCCTAGATTATTGCACCCACTAGACCTAGAAAGTTATCTAGGTTTCAATTTTTCACACGTTGTGCAACCTTTAATCATTGCGAAAATTCGATCCATCTTCTCCTAGGTAATTGCTACTTTTACTGTTATATATAAACCTTTCTACTGTTTCATTGTCTTCCACAATCAAATTTTCTTAAAGAGAAAGCTCAGTTCATCTTAAAACTTGTTCTTGAGATATATATGTTCACAGCCAGAAACGTCTTAGTTAAAGGACGTTGGTTGAACTTGTCTGAATTACAGAGCGCACATAAAGTAGTGAGGGATAAACGAATTGATGTTGGTCTTCCCACTTCTCCAAGGGAGAAAGGTAATCAGCCAAACCAGAACGCTGATCAAGGGTCGTCTTCTTTAAAAAATCGTAGAACTAGAAAACTTTCATTCACAGCAGGCCGTTCACCTCTCCCATCTGGTTCCTCAGTCCAAGAATTCTAAAACCCTTTACCCAAAGAAAAAGCAATTTCCAGTGTCAGGAAACCCTCACCATTTATGAAATGGAATCGGACACAAAATAATCACCAGATAATCTAACTCCTCGCAGGGTTACACATCAATCCAAAACTAAATCCACACCCACATCTTCAAAACCCTCCAGTTCAGAGGTAACAAAGGTTCTTCGACAAGTTAAAATATCCGGACAACAGCTTCCACCATATACGATAATATCATAAGTGTCCTCTGCACAACCTTTTGAACAACTATTTACAAAACCAACCGAACAACCACCATCAAAAGAGTTAGACCAGCCTCCTTAAAAAAACATCTCAATAGCCTTCCACAGTGATGGAAGAGAACATGAAGGACAACATAGAGGAAGGCCCTTTCGATTCTGAGGCATCCGGTCAAACAGAGGATACAACCTCAGACCAGAAAGGCAAAACCAAAGTGGTCAAGACTCATCCGAACACTCTCCGGAGAGTTTGGAGGGAAAAACGGGTCCCTGTTTTAAGAAGGTAAGTGTCAAATACCTGGTGGCCCTTCAAAATATCAACTATGTGTATACCCACACAACTGAGTTGGGTCGGATCCGTACTAAATGGAGGATCCTAGAGTCAGTAAAGGTGAGGATCCCTGCGACTTCGGAGACCCCAATGGACAGCAAGTGGAATAAGGTGGTTGTCTACACCGAAGTACTGAACTGGGGACTTCGGTTTCCCTTGGATCCAGAGATTGTCAAATATTTTCATCTGATCAAGTTATGTCCTAGCCAACTGAGCCCTAACTCTTGGTACACCTTCCTAGCCTGCATCATGGCGTCCAGGCTGTCTAAGATTTCACTCCCGATCGAACAGTTTGTTGTTTTGGCAAGCTTATGCAAGAACCATCAAATCCCTTTCTATTGATGGATGACCTCCTCGAGTCCGAAAAATCTTGGAGGACGCGGTTCCTCTTTATTAGTGGGACTTGGGAGAACGACATGAAAATCAAGGCTGACACAAACCCAAGCCTTCTAACCAGTCCCTGGAAGAGCAATGGTGAGTTCTTTTTACCTTTTTTTTTTAAGTTATAATTTTTTATTTTGACTAACTGATACTCCTCCCCAATTCTTCCGAAGGAGTTTTTGGGCTATCTGGAGGTGGGGCAGAATACTTGTGCCAAGCTAAATTCTTGGGCTTCAGAGAACTGGGGAATGCCTTTCACAATTGCTTCAAGTCAGGCAATTTTGTAAGGTCTCACCTGTGGAACACCACAGGCAAAAGAGATCTTACATGGGAAGAGTTTACCATCCCTCTCCCTCTTGATCTGATCCTAAAGAGGACAAAAGCCAAGGATGCTAAGTTGTATCTGCCTTACAGGGCCAAATCCCCTAGAAAAATGAAGAATAAGAAGAGGAAGGCCACAACAGACTTAGCCCAAACAACTACAGAGGGGACCGGTTCAGAGAACCAGGGAGGCATCAATGTGGCTTTGCTAAAAGCAATGGAGGTAACTACAAAAGAAGCGAGAGGGTCAAAGAACCCACTAAGGCTTCCTAAAAAAGACAAGAAATGCAAGGCTGGCAGCAATGAGAAAGTTGCCAAGAAAAAGAAGGTCACTCTAGGAGCATAGATAATCTTTCTCCCAACAGAAATCCCTCCTCCAGCTCTTGCCGACCCCACCTTACAAGAGGAAATTCCAACAGATCTCCAGTCTAGACAGATTACTAGTGATGGAAATGATAAGGTGGACCTTGAAGCCTTTTAAGACATTAGAATTTACTTTAATGATCTGGAGAAAGATGATTTTGCAGGTCCTTATCGTCATTCCAGCTTCTCCAACATGGTAACTTATAATGGTAAATCCTTCCAGTACTCGACCTGGAGAGGTAGGTAAAAACTCAAACGGGCACCATTAATTCTCGAACCATTGACAAGCAAAACTTGTCAGATAATCTTCTTAATGCTCAGCAAAGCATAGAGGTGCTGAAGAAGGAAAAAAAAGATTTGGCGGCCAAGTTGATTGCATCGGAGGAAGCCAATACTGAGCTACAAACCAAATAGTCCAACCTGGAGACCTTTTCTTCACAAAACCTCACAGCTTTGAAGGAGCAATTGAAAACTAAGTATGATGTTATCCAAACTTTATCCAATGAGAAAACCAATTTGGAGAGCACTGTTCAAGAGAAGATTAAAGAGAAAGAAGCCCTGGACCGCCAACAAAAACAAGTTGTTGCCAATGGTATAGAGAATTATGCCAATGATGTGGTGGACTCCCTAGAGAAGAGAGATGACGGGATAAAATCCAATATGGTGTTGCTATTTCGTGTAACCTTTCCTAAGAGGACCCTTGGTCCCTTGTGGAAATATGTGGAGTATGCGGACATCCCATTCCATACTCTTGCAGATGGCGACAAGCGCAACTACTCTAGTAGAATAGATTCTACAACTGATGATGATGAAGGATCGGGTGAGAGTTCAACTGCCAAACTCAAAAGTCCCAAGAAATATTGTGGTAGTAAAGAAAAATCTGAAGAGAACCAGCCTTAAGGTTTTACTATGTTATTTTTACTTTTTGAAATACTAAATTCCTTGGATGGCCAAGGCATTTTTTGTACCACTGTTCGGTTTAAGTCCGATCAGGTTTGATTATTCAATTTCCCTTTTGTTTAATGCTTTATTTAAATCTTTCATGGCTAATATTTAAGTAGCCCCTAGAATTTCGGAAGCGTTGAAATCGAGAGTATTCAATATCACTGATCACATGTGTTTATTAATTGTGACCAAGTGTTAAACATATATGATCTACTAAAGAAAACTTGAGAGTCAGAATGTTGAATAAAAAATTTATATTTGAGTTGAATTGAAACAAAATCACACTAGAATTTTGAAAAAGGCATCATGTATTATTAAAAAAAACCGGACACCTCATTAAAACCTCACAGCGCCACCGGGGTAGGAAAGAGCATGCCCCCTAATATTTACATTGGTATTTAACAAGTAAATATTTACAAAAGAACTTTATTTTAAATATAACCTGAGATGTTCAACATTTTATGGATGTTTTATAGATCTTCCTTCTTTTTCTTGAATCCTATATATCCCTGGTTTGACGTTTTCACAAACCGCATAAGGTCCTTCCTAGTTCGGAGCCAATTTACCGAACTGCTTCTCCTTAGTATGAAAAAATACTTTTCTTAAAACCTTATCCCATGTTTGAAAATCTCTTCTTTTGACTTTGGAAGAAAATCTTATCCTCATCAAGCCTTGGTAGTGTGATGTTCTTAAATGTGCTTTAACCCTTTTTTCCTCTATTAAGTCCAACTAATTCCTAACTGCTACATCATTAGCATGTTCAGAACAGTTTTGGAACCTGTGTGATGGTAAAGTATCCTCTATGGGAGTAATTGCATCCATCCCATATACCAAAGAAAAAGGAGATTCTTGTGTGGCAGCCCGATGAGCAGATCGGTAGGCCCACAATAATTCTTGTAAATAACTTGGGCATTATCCTGCAGCTCCCTCCAAATTCTTCTTTAATCCGGACAAGATGGTTTTATTTGCATCCTCAACTTGGCCATTTGCTTGAGGGTGGAAAGGAGAGAAAAAACAATATTGAATGCCTCTAGAGGTACAGAAGGCTTCTATATTTTTGTTATCAAACTGTGGCCCGTTGTCTGTAGTAATCTTGAGAGGAACTCCAAATTTACAGTATATGTTGGATAGAATGAATTTAATAATGGCTTTCGAAGTGGTTCCTGCCAAAGGAGTGATCTCTGTCCATTTAGAAAAATAGTCGATAACGACTATAATAGTTCTACATCCACCGGATTCCATGGGAAGAGGCCTAACTAAATCTATTCCTCACCTAGCAAAAGGTATTGGTTCAAAAATAGACTTCATAATACTTCTGACACATGAATTTCATTCCCATATTTTTGACATGGATCACATTTCTTCACCATTTTTTAGCATCATCCATTATAGATGGCCAATAGTATCCGACTAATAAAACTCTTCAGGTCAGTGCCCTATAGCCACAGTGTGCTGAGCCTTCCCTATCATGTAGTTCGGATAATACAATCTGGGATTCCTTAAACCCTAAACAACGTAGGAGAGGCTTGCTGAAAGACTTTTTGTAAATAACTTCTCTTCTGATTAAGAAACCACGGGCCTTATACTTAATCTTCTTTACCACAGTTTCTCCAAAGATAATATCCCATCGGAAATGCATTAGATAGAGTGTATCTCTAGTCTTTAGGTTAAATAACATGCTCATATTCTCTTCATCCTCTTTCTTCTGATCTATCTGTATAGATGGACATTCTTGTACAAGATCCAGAGGTAAGATTCAGAATAAGCTATGGTAGCCAAGGAGTCTGCCAAAGTATTCTCTGATCTGGGAATATACTCATAGCAAACATCTTTAAAGTTGGTTGCCACTTCTTTTAACATAAATATATACTTGATCAACTACTCTTTCTTAGCTTCAGACTTCCCTTGAGCATGGTGGATGAGTAATTGAGAGTCACCCATTAACCAGACTCTTTTAGCCCCACATAAAAGAGCTAGCTTAAGACCTGATATGGTTGCTTCATACTCAGAATCATTGTTGAAGGCCTTCAACCCAAAACATATAGCTTGATACATTTTATCATCATATGGGGAGATTAGACAGATTCCAGCTCCACAACCCATAGTACTTAATCCACAATCAGTTCAAACTACCCATTCCTTTTTAAAAACATTTCCTGACTCCTGTTCGGAAGATCTGTCAGCATGAAATTCTACCAAGAAGTCACCTACGAATTGGGCTTTAATTGTTATTCTGGGGGAAAAGTCAATATCATAATCACCCAAATCCACTGACTACTTGGTCATTCTGCTTGATATGTCAGCTTTTTGAAGAACATTTTTCAAAGGGAAAGACGTTAGGACAACAATAGAATGAGCTTGAAAGTAGGGTCTCATTTTTCTTGCTGCAATTACTAAAGCTAACGTCAACTTCTCCAACCTTAAGTATCTTTTTTCAGCATCCAGCAAACTCTTACTGATGTAGTACACCAGACGTGGATAATTGTCGACTTCCCTTACTAGGACAGCACTTATAGTGCATACTGATACAAATAGATACACATAAAGCTTTTCTCCCGGAACAGGTTTGAAAAGATTTTTGGGTGTAGAAAAATGTTTCTTTATTTCAATAAAAGCTTGGTCATACTATAGGGACCAATTGAAGTCTTTAGCATTTCTCAATATATGGAAAAACATAGCGCACTTGTCCGATGACCTTGAAATAAATCTGTTCAATGCAGCCAACTTGCCTATGAGCCTTTGAACTTCTTTAACATTTCGAGGAGGGTCCATTGCTAATAAGGCATTAAGCTGATCCGGATTAGGCTGGATTCCTTTCTCACTTATTATGTAGCCCAACAAATTTCCAGATCGGACCCCAAACACACATTTCTCAGGATTTAACTTCAAATTCATAGTTTCCAAATTGGAAAATGTCTCTTGAAGATCAGATATGTGTAAATATTCCTCCAAGATTTTAACCATCATATCATCTATGTACACTTCCATGTTCCTGCCAATCTGATTAGAAAATATTTTGTTCACCAGCCTCTAATAAGTAGCCCCAGCATTTTTCAACCCAAAGGGCATCACCTTGTAACAATGAAGACCTCTGTGATGAAAGTATTGCAATCCTCATCCTTCAGACCCACTTGTATCTAGTTATACCATAAGAAGTCATCCATGAAGGACAATAATTTATTTCCATATGTAGAATCCACCAATTGATATATCCGAGGAACGGGATAGAGATCCTTAGAGCAAGCCCTATTGAGGTCAGTGAAATCAATTCGCATACGCCATTTGTCGTTATTTTTCTTAACTAACACAGGATCGGCAATCTACAAAGGATACTGGAATTCTTTAATATGACCCATCTTGGTCAACCAGTCAACTTATTGAACAATTACATCTGCTTTTCCATGGAAAAGCTCTCCTTTTTTGTACAACGGGTGCAACATCACACCGGATAGACAACTTGTGTAAAATAACATCTGCTGGCACTCCGGTTACATCACTGTTGGACCATGCAAACACATGTGATTATCCATAAAAAAAGATAACAATTTATGCTTCAATTCTGGTGCCAATTTGGAATCATTCTTGACATTCTTGCCCTCTGCGAGGGAGTGAGTTTCAAATTTTTCAATATGTATTATGATATTGGGAGCCTCTTTGGGATCATCAATCTCACTCTCCTTAGTAGAATTCTCCAGTAGCTGATAATCCTAATTAATCCGGACTGCCCCCAACATTTTAGGAGCAAGAGCTGTTGCATAACATTCCCTGTCTATCTTTTGACTACTCCGGACAATGCCTACTTGTCCCTGAACCACATACTTTAAGCACATATGGACTGTAGAGGCCATAACATGCATTCTAGAAATCCAAGACCTCTCAAAAATTTCATTGTACGATGTGGGGAAATCCACCACAATAAATAGTACTTTTACCATCTTTTTAAAGGGCCCCTTGCCCAACAACACTTCTTCTTCGAACTCCCCAATTACATCTGCAGAACTCCCCGTAAAGCCTACAATAGTTATGTTCGAACGTTGAATAACTGCTGAATTCCTCATCTTCTTTTAGGATCTTAGAAATAGAATGTTTTCTGAACTTCCTGTATCAATCAGAATTTGGCGTATATCATTTCCCCTATAGAAGCTCCTATAACCATTGTATCCTCATGAGGTCCTGCAATGTCCCTCAGATCATCTTCATCAAAGACTATGAATGGGAATGGGGACTACACTGATGGGAAGACATCCCACCTTCTAACTGGGTAACCAAATTATGTACATGTCTCTTCCTTGACGAAGTGGTAGGTGCAATCAGAATATCTCCTCAAAAAATGGTTAATGATTTGAAGATGATGATTAGTCCAAAAACTGTCTTAATTTTCTCTATTATCACCCTCACCTTATTTTGATTTGGATCTGGATCCAGATACTCAGTGTCTACATCAAATATTTCAAGGATCATCATCGCACCCTCTTGAGCAGATGTTCCAGGATTGTTTGAAGGACCCGTCCGGGGAGTATTATTTTGTGCATTATTTGGTTTGTTTCCACTTCGCTTTTTAATATAGGCTCCCTACTTGACCCTCTCAATAAGGTTTTGTAATGCTATGCAAACCTGAGTATCATGGCCTATATCATTGTGATATTGGTAAAAACAAATGTTCCGGTTCTCTCTAGGGACTACATTGCTGCTGGCTTTCGAAACTGTACTTCATTCTTGGTTTTATCATAGACTGTGACTACATTTTCCCTTAATTTGGCGAACCATTCAGGCTGGACCCATGGACCCCTCTTACTTCTGGTTTGTTGGCTCTAGGTCTTGTTGGATTGACTTTTCTTGGACCGGTTAGACCCTTGTCCGGTCTTCTTTACCCTGTAACCGGATTGGTTAGTGACTGGAGGAGCTGTTGTAGTGGTGGACCTCACCTGACGGTGCACTCTTGTTTTATTTGTTTCTTCTACATTGATCTGTTTTCCCACTTGGTTCAATAAACCACCCCAGGTCATAGCCTTCTTCCGAGTCACAAAATCAGTTAAAATCCCAGGATTTAATCCTTTCCTAAGGGAAGCAATTCCCACATGCTCAAATCAATTTGCTAGCCCATTCTTCGTATTCACAAAACAAATTATATAATCTTTCAAGGACTCAGTTGGTTCTTGCGCGCAATGGATAATGGTGTCCCCATTACCCTTAAGTTCCTTACTCCCAACAAATTGCCTCCGGAAGGCAACCCAAAATGTATCATAGTTTTTAAGACATCCCTGGGCTAAACTGTTATACCATTTAAGAGCACTCCACGTAAAATTTTGGGACAAAACTCTACACAAAATATTATCATCTTCATAAAGTTCATCATGAAATTTTCGAATTGTTCCAGATGGTTGTCTGGATCTCGACTTTCATCGTATTTCTCCATCTTAGAGCTATCAAACCTTTTAGGAAGATGTCCGAAGAGTATTTTTGCGGACAAAGGCGGCTGCCTCTAGCTTTTATTGCGAATGAAAACAGTATCTTCATTAGGAGTTGCAACAATACCTGGTTTGAACTGAAAGGAAAAGGGATCAATCAACAATTGATCAACATGCTTGTGGGATGATCCTTTATCCTGGTGCCTTTTGAGCCTACCATGTCTGTCCCTCTTCCTCGAGTGCTTTTTGGTTAACCTTATATTTTTTCTAGATCTTCCTTATCATTGCTTGAAGACAGAAATTCTTCAAGTTCTGCCTCATTTGAGGAACTATTGGAGGATTCAGATCCATAATTTTCAACAGGCTTAGACCGGTGTGTTTTCTTTGAACTGAGGTGAGTCTTCAAAGATAACTCATTTTCCATAGGATTTTCAGTGTGGTGAAGTACTGACGCTTCGGATCTTCTTGATACATTTTAAACCTGTTTTATGGCTATTAACGCCTCTATTTCAGCCTTCAGCTGGTCTCGCTCCTCGATGGTGTACTCCTTATTTTCCTTTTCACCTTCCACCTCCGAGGGTGGATTATTTTGCCCATTCGGATCCATCCAAACTGCTTTACTTACTGGTTTTGAATGTAAAATTCAGGCACCTTCGCCTCCCATTATGGTCGCCAATTTGGTGTGGTCTATTTTTGGCTGAGGGTAAACTGGTAAAGTGTTTAAAAAGTCTTTTGATAATCTTGTGGTGTTTTGTGTTTTGTGTATAGAGTAGAGAGATAATGAAGCTATCTACTAGTATTAAATTCTGATCACCATTATTAATGAAATTATTTGAGGTATTTATACCTTAATTACTGACCTATGGGCTTATTGGGTCGGGTCATGAAACCGGGTCGAGTTTAAGGACCCATTAGTCATATAGTTTTAAGTTTATTAGCAACTAGCTTAGTCAAAATTTAATACATTTGTCCTGTTCCGATATTTGGTGTAGTAATATAGTCCGAATTTCCTTTTGGATTTATTTGCGGCATAGTGACTGAAAACTCTTGAATTTATCAGCACTGAAATATTTTTCCCTAGTTGTGAAGCTCAATACTATTAGAAAAGTGTTAAGTATTATTGTCATTAAATATTTTTATCTTAAATAGTTAAAAGTAAAAACTACATTTCTTTATAAAGACTTGGATAAGAAGATATACATATATAAGTTATAAAATTTCTCAAAAATAGGGAAGGGAAACATGGTATGCAGACTCAAGAAAAGTTTGTATGGCCTAAACAAACCCCAAGACAATGGTACAGGAAATTTGATGGTTTATGCAAAATGGAAGTTTCAATTACTACAATGCTAACCACTGTTGCTATTTCAAACGATATTAGTCCATTCATATCATTGTACTACTTTATGTTGATGATATGTTTATAATTGTTTATATATGGATGATATTAGAAGGTTAAAACAATAAATTGTCAAAGGAATGTGACATGAAGTACTTGGTCCAACAAATAATATTATTGGAATGCAAATCACAAGAAATAAGCATAGAAGAGTTTTACAGTTTCTGAGATAGAGTACATGATATGTTAATAACAGGTTTATATATAGATGATATTAGAAGGTTAAACCAATAAATTGTCAAAGGAATGTGACATGAAGTACTTGGTCCAACGAAGAATATTATTGGAATGCAAATCATAGGAAATAAGCATAGAACAGTTTTATAGTTTCTGAGATAGAGTACATCAAGAGTGTTTTACTTAGATTTAACATGAGTGATGCCAAGCCAGTTAATACATCCTTAGCGAGTCACTTTCGCAAATCCAATGATCAATTCCCTTAAACGGAAGAAGAAAAAATTGCATGGCTAAGGTTTCATACACTTCACCTATTAGGAGTTTGATGTATGCAATGGTTTCCATGAGGCCAGACATTGGTCATGTAGTGGGAGTTGTTAGCAGGTTTATGTCTAATCCCAAGAAAGCTCATTGAGAAGCAGTAAAATAGATTTTAATGTACTTACAAGACACAAAAAATAAGTGTTTGTTCTTTGGTAAGGGAGGCTTAAAGGTACAAGGATACGTAGGTGTTGATTTTGGAGGTGGGGTTGATCACCGAAAAAGCACCACCGGTTATATATTCCCTGTTGGAACTACATCTGTTAGTTTGTTGTCGCAATTACATAAGAGTGTCACTCTGTATTTTATAGAGGTTGGGTAATTAGCAATGATAGAAGACAATAAAGAGATGACATGACTTCAGAGTTTGTTAACCGAGCTCAGATCACAACTAGAAGAATATTCAACATAGTGATAATCATAATGCAATACACTTGGCGAAGACTCGAGCATTTCATTCCATAACCAAACATATTAGAATGTGTTATCACTTCATCAAATCTCTATTGGAAGATGAAGTGTTAATACTGGAAAAGATCCAAGAAAACAAGAATCCTACATATATGTTGACAAAGAGAGTAACTATCAAAAATTAAAGTTATGTTCAACTTCAGTTGCTCTACAAAAGTAGCCAGGAGTCCCACTGTTAACAATGAGACTCAAGATGTTTTGGAATTTTGAAACATCGACTAATGGATAAAGTCATTTAATGAGTTGTTAATGATTTTGTATTCAGGATCTTAAATTCAGAGTTAATGACTCTTGTACACCGTTCATGTTGTTCAATAATGAAGTGGATATAAACTTTGTTTTCTTTTGTGATTATAACAAAAAAAAAGAGTCACAATGTCCATTCTAAATAAAAGTGATCTGCAATAAGTTCGAAAATTTAAACATATTGGATGAACTCCATTAACAATTTGTATGTTTTTATTTCATATTGTTTTTGTGTGTTTCTCATTGATCTGATTGCAGAAAAATCATGTATTTTTTCAACATCAGATTCATATAACTACTCATATGCATAAATAGTTCATTCACAACTAGTCAAAACCTTTTACTTATATTATGCTACAACATATTTTTATGGTTATGGACATAAACAATAAAATAACCAAACTTCCACTTTTTGAAACAAATGTGCCACAATTCTACATCACCACCACTAAAATTTGCAACCGACCCTTATAATAGATGTTTAAAAAAAACACAAACAAATTCTTAAACCAACTATGCGCATATTTTCTACAACTTGAAAATCCATAAACCCTAAATAAAATCTGAAAAATGACTAAGCACTTTTAAAACCATAATCTACCAATCATATACAAAAGAAATATGACGGCTCTTAAAACAAATATGATAAGTAAAAGATTCGTATTTAAACAAAAATAACGAATAATATAAAAAAAATTGTCATACAAATGATCGTATATCAGAATAATGCATGATAAATTATAACAAAATTTAACCGGATTTCAAGTATCACTACAAATACAATATATAATAATTGAATAACGAATTAACACTATATGCGTTTACTATCGTCTTTTTGTCTGTCCAACGACTTGACCGTTTCCTTCTTCTTGCCAATATGCAGGCTTAACATCTTCTCACTTCATAGATCCCTTAGATTTCTACTATGTTTTGAAGTATAAATTTTTAAAGATATTCCGTCTTTGTTTTTCGAGAGGTTCCTCAACTTCTCCGGGCTACTTGTTAAACTTAAAGAATGCACCATTTTCCGTGAAGTTTCTTTTCAGAGAAAAGCCGGCCGGGCCATAAGTATGAAAAATGCAAGGTCGAATACACTCAGCTATTGCTTGCCAAATACTTCTCCGACAAGGATATTTACGGCGGTAACTATTGCTTCCAATGACTATGTTCTTTTCATTTTTCCTCGAGTATGATGTTTGTATAGTGCGGCCAAATGTCGGTCGACCCGACCGATCGATTTTTCCGATCTTCAAATATTCAGGTAGAGAAAAGAATCTTATATAAAGTGTCCTGGTTTGGATTGTCTGGTTTGATACCGCCTACGAAATTAGGGTTTTTAACATTTGAAACACTTTTTACCTCAAAATCACACTGAAACACTCTCGCCAAAGATGTCAAGTCCGATGGAAATCGAGGAGACGGAACCGGTATCACCTCCTTAAACTCCTTCTCTTTCTATCTCGATATCGAAGTTCTAATTGAACTTTACATTTTTTCTGATTTAGGTTGCTGCTCCCATTGTAGCAAGTTCGGATGTTAGGCCGATTTTAACAAAGCCAAAGTAAGTTCTTCTTTTCTGGTTTATAGATTTCTGCTCATTGTTCTTATTAAATAAGTTTAGATTATGTGTTCTTGGTGATTAGAAGTTAGGGTTTTAGGTTTATGTATTCATCTTGGTGATTAGAAGTTAGGGTTTTAGGTTTATGTATTCATTTTGATCTTATAGTTGGTAGGAGGTGTAATCTAATAAGCCTCTATATCATGAACTCACATGATATCTGAATTGCACTTCTGAATTTCCTAGATCCGATTCAATCCGTGGCTTCAATTTAAGTTTGTATGAGTATTCATAAAAATTCAACTCATGGTCATTGTTTTAGTGTTCTAACACTAAGACTACTCATGATTTTAAGCTAACAGATTACTTATTTACATGTTAACAATAACTTTGATGATTGCGGATTTAATTTTAAATTGCCTAAAAGATCATGGTTTGAAAAGTGAAAATGCAGTTTGTTGATACCCAGCATCGTTTAGATTATATATCTATCATGTGATACGCTATAGTTGGTGAGGTAATCGTTGGGTATTAAATCACCATTAGTGCTCCGAATCTTAACTCTTACGCGTTCCGAGAGAGTATGGTCCATCAACTTATTAAAATCACACGCAAATAGTCATTTTTAGTAGTCCCGGGTTACTGAAATCACGCGCGGGCTAGTCCCCTTGGGGGCGAGTGATCTTATTTTTTATAATTGATAGACTGATTTTCCAAATCCCGGTAATTGGAGAACTAATGGTGATTCTAATGCGATAGAATCCGTCGAATTCATGTTATAAAGTTTGCTAATAAATGTACACATGAATCGTAATTTTGCTATAGTTTGATTCGAATCTGTGATTCTAAAGTCCCTCTATATATATGTCTATAAGTTCATCGAACTTTTTTGATTACTTTGATTTTCTTGTCCACCATTTGTTAGTCTCTAAGTTTCGTGAGTGAGCCGGTGGTTTCCTTTAAACATACTCTCACTTTCGATCTTTTTGCCAGTCCAACTTCTTGATTTTTCTTTCTTCCTGCAAATTTGCAAGCTTAACGTATCCAACTGCTTGATTTTTTTTTGTTTCCTGCGAATTTGCAGGCTTAACGTCTTCTCACTTCAGAAATCTTTTAGACTTTTACTATGTTTTCTAGTATATATTTATAAACTTTGATATGTATATTCAGTCGTTTGTCCTTATGGAGGTCCGTCAATTTAATCTGGTTACTTGTTAAAGAAAATGAATGCGTCATTAGAAATAAATCAAACTTCTTATTTCACTTCATTGTAATCTTCCGGAGTACTCTTATTTACTTAACTTTTCATATTGTCTTTTCAGAAAAGAGCAGGTGGATAAGTCTAAAAAATACGAGGCTGACTACACTCAGCTATTGCTTGCCAAATACTTCTCCGACAAGGATATTTATGGAGGTATCACTGCCTCCAGTGACTATGTCTTGTTCATTTTCCCCCGAGTATGATATTTGTATAGGGCTGGCAAAATGTTGTACTACGCAAACCGAACGATTTTTCCGATCCGGAAAAATCCAGGTAGAAACAAGAATCTTATAGAAAATGTCCGGGTTTGGATTGACTTATTTGATATCGAGTTTAGTTTGTACATTTGGACAAACCGGTTAGATTAAGATATTGGAAAATGAGTGATCTGTGGTGGAAAATCCGACTGGGTATAAACTATTACTTACTCTTGTCCAAGTCCGAGCGGAGCTTGTCCTGTAACAAGTTTTTTTGTCACCCTTATGTTTGTTGAAACTTTTTGTGCATTTTCTGTTTCAGACAAAATTTTCAAAGAAACTTCAGTGAATGGTGGGAAGATATTTTCGAGCAGGTATTTGGAGATAATAGCCTGAATGTTAAGAGGCCAATTTATTGAATTACAATTCTAAAAGGAATGGTTTGGCTAAATTGTATAGGTTTCCTGGCACTCATTCATATGCCAATCCTGTGCAAGCTTTCATGGAAAGAAAGGTGAAGGAGGAAGCCAATCATGTTGAAGGTTTGATGGAAAGAAAGGTGAAGAAGGAGGAAGCCAATCCTGAGGAAGCCAAACCTGTGGTAGGTTTGATGCAAATAAAGGTGAAGGAGGAAGCCAATCCTGAGGAAGCCAATCTTGTGGAAGCTTTCACGGAAATGAAGGTGAAGGAGGAAGCCAATCCTGTGGAAGGTTTCATGGAAAGAAAGGTGAAGGAGGAAGGGCAGAGCTGACTATTCTCGAACTAATCGGCCAATGACAATTAAAGTTAAACAGAAATTAAACTTGTGGTTTATTCCAGCATTATAAATTAAACTAAAAGTGATTTGGAACTTTTAATTGAACAAGAATATATAGGCATAGTGCTGTTATTGATAAGGCATTGAGCACAAAAAAATGCTTTTAAAACAGAGATGTCACTTTTGGCGTATAATTGTGAGATTGCGCGATCTTTCTACAACCCGGTAGTTTTTTTTGGACCAAATGCAATGCCTAGTTCAAAGCAATTTTCACTCTTGACAATTCTTTTGCAGCAACAAATGT
Organism: Limnanthes douglasii subsp. nivea; assembly: GCA_036936605.1. NCBI lineage: Eukaryota > Viridiplantae > Streptophyta > Magnoliopsida > Brassicales > Limnanthaceae > Limnanthes > Limnanthes douglasii. The sequence goes on from JAUPFV010000004.1 coordinate 217,071,766, forward strand.
CTTTTTTTTGAATAATGTTTTAAATTTGATTATTTACGAATTTGGGGAATCTTAATAGCTCCTTCTCTCTCAAGAAACCTTAAAGAAAATCTTAAGGATGAAGTATTAGTTTCTTGATCTCCAAGATACTAATAGTAAAAGGTGATTTGTGGTATATAGTGTTTGATTAAGTGTTGTTTGCGTGTGCGACGGTGTGCTCGTGGTGGTAGCAGGCTCTGCCTGCGTGATGGAGCCTTTAGATGATGCAGATTTTCCACCTCTGCCTGGTTCAACTGGTACTGTCAAGGTAGCATCGACGAGCAAGTCGTATTCTGATGTTCTATTGAAAAAGGATGTGGTTTCGGAGTATAAGTCTGTAGTTAACAAATCTTTTGATGATCATAATATTATCAGATTCACAAGTCAGGTGAAACATGATCTATGTGCAAAATCAAGAACGACTCTTGTCGCCAAGTTTAATGATGGAATCCCAAAGAAACAAGCGTTTCAAAGTTTTCTTGAGTCTTTGAAGTTTAAGGGAGAGTTTAACTATGTTACTTTAGACTCTAGACAGATTCTTGTAGAATTCAAGATGCTGGAAGATGCTGGTAGATTGTGGATAAAAAGGTTCTGGAAAGTTGAGGGTAAGATGATGAGGGTGGTGAAGTGGTGCCCTAAGAGTTCTAGGAGTTTTGAATGCCCAGTGGCGCTACTATGGGTCAGGTTTGAAAAAGTTCCCGAGTTTATGTATAATAGTTCAGTTATACATACTATGGCAGCTTCTCTAGGATATGTACATCATGTTGTGGTCCCTGAGTCTAACAGAGCTAAATGGAATGCATGTTTTGCGTTAATAGAGATAGATGTCTCAAGATCTCTCAAATTTAAAATAAAGATTGAGTTCGATGAAGAGGATTGGCATTATATAAGTGTTAGCTATAAAAATGCTCCTGGGTACTGCAAATCTTGTAATCATATGGGACATACGCAAGAAAATTGTAAAAAGAATAGAGTTTTGGAGGTAAATAATGTGAAAGATAATGCTGTTATTAATGAAGGAGGTGTTCAGAGTGATTCTTTACAGATTATGAGGAAGCCTAGTTCTTCTTCAATGTCTAATAAAGTGCAACCTTTTGCTCAAGTATATAGAAGGAAGTTAAAGTCTATAATTACCAAAAAAGATAGAGCGACTGTGTCTTGCCCTTCTACTAATGTGGTTAGTCCTGTGAAGGAGAGGTCTGCTTCAAATCATGATCCTGATATAATTAGTGCTCTGCAAAACCTGGAAGAAGAAGAGAATGATTTAGACAGAGGTAATTTACATGACTCTCCTAGAAGTGGTAAGCCTGGAAGTTATAATCCTTCTCCTAAGATGAGTACAAATGATAATGCAAATGATTTTGAGGCTGTCATTTCTAGAAAAGTTAAGTCTGCAACAAGGAATAGCAATGCAAAGAAGTTGACAATAAACTCTCTTAGAAAGAGAGAAATGATTCCAAAAAACTATGCATCTGATAATGATTAATGTTATCAGTTGGAATGCAAGGGGAATACACAATGACCCTACGATTGCTAGGCTTAAATATCTTATAAAAAAGGAGAATATTAAACTGTTAACTATTCAGGAACCTATGGCAAGGATAGACAAGGTAGAATTGATTGCTAAAAGGCTTGGTTTTGAGAGTTGCCTTGTTAATACTTCTAACAAGGTGTGGCTATTCTGGCCAAGTGATATAAGTGTTGAGGTTATTTCAGATCATGAGCAGTTTTTGCATGTGAAAGTTAATTATGGGTCATTTAACTACTTCTTTACTTCAGTTTATGCAAAAAATCAAAGACTGCAAAGAAAAGAGTTATGGAGTCAGTTAAATGGCTTTACCTGTGATGAGCCTTGGCTTATAGCTGGTGACTTTAATGCCATCAGATGCCCTGATGACCAGCTACATTGCTTGACATATGATGCAGCTAGTGCAGAAGACTTTAATAGTTTCATTAGAAATGGTAACTTGGAGGCACCGGGGTTTTATGGATCTCGCTACACCTGGAGTAACAATAGTAACTGGAAAAGATTAGATTGGGTGTTTATGAATCAGAATATGCAAGAAAATTTAAGGCTACAGGTTTGTCACATGGTCAGAACCTGCTCTGACCATGCTCCTTTACTAATCTCTATATATAATGACCCTATCACAAACTTCTTGAGAAAGAAAAGTTCCTTTAAATTTATCAATGCTTGGTCCAATCACCCAGACTTCTTGTCTAGTGTTAGTCAGAATTGGGCCAAGCATTGCAACGGTGAGAATGGTACCATCTTTTGGTACAAACTCAAGCGTTTAAAAAATCATTTGAAAAAATGGAATACTGAAGTTTTTGGAAACATTTTTACTAAGGTTAAAGAGGCTAGTATTGAGGTTGAGAAATGTGAATTACTTCATCAGTCCTCAAAAGATAATGTTTCAAAATCAAATCTTTCAAAGGCAAATAGTGTTCTCATTTTAGCTTTAAAAGATGAGGAAAGTTTTTGGAAGCAGAAATGCTTCAATTCATGGTTAAATGACTGTGATGGAAATACAAAATTGTATCACAGTTATGTATCTAGAAAAAGGAAGAAAAATACTATCTCTGGTATAAAGGACAATGATATATGGCTTACTTCTGATTGTGATATTGCAGCATCTGCTGTAAATCACTTTAAATTGATTTTATCAGATGTGCCTGAAGTTAACTCTGTTGTTAATGAGCATGACTCTATACTGAACAACATTCCTAAGTTAGTTTTGGACAGGGAAAATACAGAGATAATGAAGCCTACATCTAGTGAGGAGCTCAGGTCTATTCTAAGTGCCATGAAGCAGGATAGTGCTCCAGGCATAGACGGGTTTAATATCTTTTTCCTAAAACATTGTTGGTCTATTATTCACTGTGATTTATGTAATGCTATCAATGCTTACCTGTCTGGGTGTGACATTCCAAATGGAGTGTTTGCAACTGGGATTTTTCTTGTCCCTAAGTTGGCAAATCCAATATCTTGGAACAATTATAGGCCACTTAGTATGTGCACCATAATAAATAGACTAGTTTCTGCCCTTATAAATAACAGAATGTCATCTATCCTACCTAAATTAATATCTCGTGGACAGAGTGCATTTGTAAAGGAAAGGTTAATACATGAAAATATATTAATCATAAAGGAAATATTGCATCACATAAATAGGAAGCCTTCTAAAGGCAATATCATCATGCAACTGGACATGACAAAGGCGTTTGACAGGATGTCTCACGCCTTTGTGCTTAAAACCTTAAAATGTTTTGGCTTTTCTGAAAAAGTGGTGTTGTTAATAAATAAAATGATTTCAAAAGTGATGGTTTCTGTTCTTATAAATGGGTCTACCTCAGGGTACTTCCATCAGAAAACAGGACTGAGACAAGGGGATCCTTTGTCTCCTTGTCTCTTTATCCTGGCAGAGGAAGCACTCTTAAGGGGATTGGAAAATTTATTTGCTTCTAATATTAACATGCAATTTTTTACAAGAGCAGGATACATATTACCTTGCATTGCATTTGCTGATGACATAGTTGTGTTCACTAACAGTTCACCTGCAGCAATAAAGAACTTGAGTTACATTCTAAATAAGTATCAAGAGGAGTCTGGTCAACTTATAAATGTAGACAAGACAAGAGTTGTTACCTCATCAAGATATTCTGGTTCAAATGCAGCAAGATTAAATGCAACTATGGGGTTCAAGACAGGAAATGAACCATTTAGCTACTTGGGCACAACTATTTCTGCAAACAACAAGGGAATACATTATTCTTCTCTCTTAGCTAAAATACATAATAAAATAAGTGATTGGGACCTAAAGAACCTGTCTTACAGTGGTAGACTGTCACTGATAAGACATGTTCTTTACCCAATTGTATTTTTTAGGATGCAAAATAGCATAATCCCTAAAAATATTCTGCAAAAGATTGAACTTTGTTTCAATAAGTTTTTGTGGAGGCCAAAGGTGAATGAATGTGCTATGCATTGGGCTGCTTGGAGTAGCCTATGCAAGCCATTTGGTGAAGGTGGCTTGAATACAAAGCTCTTATCTGAAATTCAGTTGGCCTTTTCCTATAAGCTATGGTATATATTTAGGAAAGGAAAGTCCTTATGGTATGACCTAATGTTAAAAACCTATTGTTTTGACATGCATCCTATGATTGCTAAGTGTGGTTCAACGGATTCAATAGTTTGGAAAGGCCTTTGTTCTATTAGAGAAGGGGCTGATAAATTTATACACTGGAATGTGGGTCAAGGAAATGTGGACTTTTGGAGAGACTCTTGGCATAAGCTGCCACCTATAGTCTCTCCTCAAAACTCTTGGTATCTGCCAGCAAAAGTAAAAACATTTTGGAAACTGGATTGCTGGGATCCTACTCTACTATCTTTCCTTTCTCACGAAAGACAGCAACACATTTATAGTGTTAAAATCAATAGTGAAAAGGAGGACAGTATAGAGTGGTGTATCTCAACTGAAAAAAGTTTTAATACAAAAAAAACATGGGAAAACTTAAGAGTAAAATCCATTTGTTCATTTTTCTTTAAGAAGATATGGCACAGTTACATACCATCAAAATTTTCTTTTCTTTGCTGGAGGGTTTTAAAGAGTTATGTTCCAACAGATAGCATTCTAAGAAGAAAACATATTGCTATTGTTTCAAGGTGCCAATTTTGCTGCAATTGTGAAGATGTTAATCATCTGTTCATCAATTGCAGCTACTCTTGGTGCCTTTGGAACTACTATGGATCTATGTTCAAAATTCCAGTTAGAAGGTTTATGACCCTTAGACACATGCTGATGGTTTGGTTTAGGTCTACTAGCAACAAATTTCATGTTACACACATTGTTCCACAGATTATTATGTGGACAGTATGGTATAACAGAAATTGTTGTAAGCTTGAAAAATCTACTGATGATTTCTACAATGCAATTAAAAGAATCAATAGGTTTATTTTGGGAATTGATTCAAAATTAAAGGCTAAACACTGGTTAAATGTTGAAGATGCAGGATCTATGCTGGGTGCATTATCTATAGGAAGGAGAAAAGTGACTTACCGGTCTTGGAGAGCTCCAGCTCAGGGCAGGATAAAAATAAACACGGACGGAGCTTGCTGTTTCAATGGCGAGGCAGCGGGTGGTTACATTGTTCGAAACCACCTGGGAAATTGCATTGAAGGTGCTACTTTCCTGTTTGGAAAGCTAAGCCCGCTTCAAGCAGAGAGGCGTGCACTGGTTGAGGCGCTTCTGCTGTGTCGAAGAAGAGGGTGGTACTACGTAGATCTGGAGACGGATTGTGAGGTGTTGGTGAAGAGGATTTATGCTAAGAGCTTAATTAATGGCGATGGAATGGACGTGTGTAGATCTCCAGATCGAAAAATGTGGCGGCCGATTGGGTTTCAAAATGGAGTTTTAAGGAGAAAAGAAGTAAGGCTTTTAAAGGTGATGAAATGCCCAATGCTCTGCTAGCTATTGTAGTGCTAGAAAGCATGGGAATAGGGTACATCGACCCTGGTTAGAGCTTCGAAATTAGGGTTAGGTATGTGAAAGAGAGAAGGAGAAAGAAAAGGGGATTTAGGGTTTGGTTATGCCCTTTGTCTCTGAGTGTTTGTAATGCTTGATGATTGGGCCTATTTGTTTCTTTTAAGCCCTATTCCTTTTGGGTATTAGCCCTTGTTTCTTTTGGGCTACTCTTGTATTATTCCGATTATTAAATAAATGAAATGAAATTTTTTTGCCAAAAAAAAAAAAATACAACCCGGTAGTTTGTAAGAGAAGTCGTGACGAATTGTTGTTTTGGCCTGCCAATAATTATATGGGTTAAGCTTGTTTCGGGCTGTTGACTTTTGCTTTAGATGAGGATCAATGCTATATATATAGACTATGTTATATCAGACTTATTTTTGTTGGATCTTAACTTTCGATTTTTTTGAAGAATTAAAATTCTCCAAATTCTTCTAAAAAAACACTTTATTAAGAAGATTATCCGAAACCAAATTAACCCACTACCATTAACTTTTATTTTCTTTAATTGAAATTTTTAAAATACCTCCACGAACTAAAAGAAACACGTTATTGGGTTTATTATCAAGAAAAACTAAAACCACCATTATCATTCTCAAACCCGTTACTAAATTAATTCAAAACTAATTTGTTTTATGGATTCCAACAGTGCTTTACCCATAACAACTTGGTTCAAAGTCATCTCTGGAAGACTAGCTCTGAACCTAACGTGGGAGCAACTGACCACACTCTTCGGACAAAGGATATCCTTAAGAGAATCGAGACTGCATATGGTAAAATATTTCTTCCTGCAAGGACTAAAGCCCCCAGCCATCGGGCTAAGAAAGTTAAAAAAGGCCAAGCAAGGCACTAAAAAAGACATAATTGGGGTTGAAACTAAGGTGCAGCCCGATGAGTCTTTGCCACCCACAATTGATGAATGCTTGCTAGTTTCAGTCACTTCTAGTGTCGAAGAGGGTGACGAACCTATGGAGATTCATGTGTCGAACAAGAAAAATACACACAAGAGAAGCAATCATAACAGTAATAAAAGGGAGAAGAAAATGAAAGAGCTAAATGAGCCTGCATGGAAGGCTTGTCAAAATATTACATGGGAGGCTTGTTCGGGGAGATCACAAGACTAAAATACCAACAAACCTATGACAAGACTGCATGGAAGGCTTGTCAAAAGATCTAAATGAGTAGGAAGTTTTCGTGAAGAAATACAAAGAGCATTCAAATTCTATCAAAGCTCAAGCCGCCAAAGATTAAAAAAACGCAATGGACGAATATGCCGATGGGGTCTTGAAGTCTTTAGACAAAAAAGAAGCAATTAAATTTGACATGGTAATGGATTTTCACAAAGCATAACCTAAGCTAAACCTTAGATCTTTATCGTAGCTGGTTCCATAAAGATTGTGGCCCAATGATATGCCCATAGCTGATCAGTTGGGCATATCTATGGACTCTTCTGGTGATAGCTCAAATAAGAGTGAAGGAATAAACTCTGAAGGTTGGAGTTATGAGAAAGAAAATACCAATAGGGATGATCCCGGGGGCCCATGAACTGTTATGTTGATATTGCGATTCTTTAGCACATGTAAGGAATTTTGTTATTTTGTTAGTACTCCAATAAGTCCTTGATTTGTCCAAGGCATTTTGTAACACTATAAAGATTATTTTTATAAGCCCATAGTGTGGCTAAGACGTTTTGTACTATTATCCGATCAGTGAATCAAATTTTCTTTGTTTTGTTCTATTTTTCACTAACTCTAAAAGTCACAAGTAATACTAATCAGTTACTTTAACCATTCAAAGGTAATCCATTCGAAGGTATATAGTTTAATTACTCTGACCATTCAAATGTAATTTATTCAAAGGCAATCCATTCAGAGGCATATATAAAAAAATACTAAGTATGAAAATAACATAAGAATGGTTTAAGACAAATACGATAGATTTCAAGTGATTCAGATACCTTATTAAAACCTCACCGAGCTACGAGGGCAGGAAGTATGCCCCCAAATATTTACATAAGTCTAAAACAATATAAACAAAATAAACATTTTATACAATTATTCAAGATAAAATCTGAAGTGTTCAACATTCCATGGGTGCTTCAGATAGTTGCCTTCTTGATCAATTAACCGATAGGTTCCATGCTCAACCCTTTCACTTACCGTATATGGCCCCTCCCAATTGGGTGCTAGCTTTCCAAGTTTTTTCTATTCGGTATGTAAGAACACCTTCTTTAATACTTTATCCCTCATTTTGAATTCTCTTCTTCAAAATTTTGGACGTATATATGCTTCTCATTAGACCTTGATAACGAACAGTTCTTAAGTGAGCTATTTTTTTCTTCAACTAAGTCTAATTCAACTCTTATAGATGCGTCATTTTCTTCTTCTGAGTAGCTTTGAATTTGTAAGGATTAGAGGGTAGATCCAAGTGTTACTACATTTGTCCCATAAACCAAAGTAAAATGATATTCTGGAGTGTCAGTTCGGGGGTAGTACGATAAGACTACAACACTGCTTGTAAGTAATTAGGCCACCTGCCTACTGCACTCTCTAAATTCTTTTTTAGAACTATGAGAAGAATCCTATTAACAACCTATATTTGCACATTGTCTTGAGCGTGAAAATGTGAACAAAAAAATACTTAATTCATCTATAATTAAAGAAAAATTGCTATGTCTCTGTATTTAAACTCGGGGCCATTAATTGTTTTAATGCTTCTAGGGATCCCAAATCTGCAACATATATTGGAGATGATAAAATTTATCACTTCTTTAGATGTAGTTCCGGAGACAGGTGTTGCTTCGATCTACTTAGAAGCATAATCAAATGCTAATATAATAGTTCGACAACCTTCGGACGCCATTGGTAGGGGTCCCACTGAATCAAGCCCCCATATATCAAAAGGTATCACCTCATATATTGATTCTAGTGGGACTACCAACACGTTTATTTCATTTCCAAACCTTTGGTATTGATCACATAGTTTAAATAAATCATTAGCATATACCATGATGCAAGACTAATAATACCTGGCTAATAAAACTATTATGATCAAAGTTTTGTAGCCATAGTGGGCAGAGCCTTCCCCATCATGTAATTCGAATAAAATCACTTGGGACTCATGATACCCAAGACATCATAATAAAGGCATGATAAAGGATTTGTTATAGAGGTATTCTCTCAAGAATAAAAATCCATGTGCTTTAACCTTCAACTTCTTAGCCAATACTTATCAGCGTGTAAACTTCCCCTAGTAAATAACTCTTTGATCTCATGTCTCAAATCCTTGTTTAATATTCTTGATACTTGGAAACGTTTTTCAATGTTTGTACCAACTTTAAGTTCTGCTACTATCGAAGGGAATTCTTGTGTCAAGATCCAGGGATATGCTTCGGTGTAAGCACTAGTAGCTAAGGAATCGTCCATCAAATTTTCAGATTTTGGCACATTTTCATACTCCATATACTTAAAGAAGGCTGATGTTTCCCTCAATACTTGTAAATACTTCACCAACTGTTATTTTCTCACTTTAGATTGACCTTGAGCGTGATGTATGAGTAATTGTGAGTCACTTATCAATCAAACTCTTTTGGCATCACATATTTGGGCAAGTCTTAGCCCAACAGTCATTGCCTCATTCTTAGCTTCTTTGTTTGATTCTTTAAAACCAAAACATATTGCTTGGTATATTGAATCTCCGAAGGGAGATAGAAAATAAATATTTTCCCGACAGCCTATTATGCTACACCCTCCATCTATTCGAACTATCCATTCTTTCATAGGTTTTTCAATAGTGGATTCCATATATGGTCATTCCAAACGAAATTCAACCAAAAATTATTTAAACCAAAGACTTCTTCCAATCTGACTAGCAAAATATTTATTCACTAGAAGTTGGTATGTAAACCCTTATCTTTGGTAAATGTAATGTGATCTTGATCATCCGGATCCACTTATTTCTGGTTTTACCCAACAAATGTGTCCATGAATGATAGTAGTTTGTTTCCAGAAGTAAAGTCTATTAATTGATCTATCCATGGGTCACAAAACAAATCATTTGGACATGCTCTATTTAAATCTGTAAAAGCGATACACATACGCCATTTTCCAGACTTCTTTTTCACAAGTATTGGGTTAGCAGTCCATAATAGGTATTAAGATTTTGAATATGCCCAACTTTTGCAGTCTATCTACCTCTTTAACAATGGCTTTAAATTTTTCTACAAAGAACACCCTTTGTTTCTGTATGACAGGGCCCACATCGGATCATATAGCCACTTTGTAATATATGATACTTGCAGGTACACCCGCTACATCCTCAGTACAACAAGGAAACACATGCAAGTTATTGGATAAGAATGATAATAATTTTTCTCTTATTTGTGATGGTAATTTGGCTCCAATACTAATATATTTTCCATCAAGAAAAGTGTGTAACTTGACCTATTCGTCTGTAATAACAGCACTATGAGTCTTTATTGAATCACCTATTTTGTTTAAATCCGAAGATGACCATTGTGATTTATATTCCTTCTTAACTTCCATATTCTCTCACACTTTTAGGGAAATGAAAGTTACATATCATTCTCTAGATAATTTTTAGTTACTTCGAACAACTCCCACCTGGCCTCCGACTACGTACTTTAAACATTTGTGAAGTATCGAGGCAAAAATATGCATCATAAACACCCAAGATCTACCAAGGATAGTGTTGTAAGGAGTCGGACCATCAACCACTACGAAAGCACGATGATAATCTTCTTAAATGGTCTTATTCTAATGATATTTTCACCTTTAAACTCCCCAATAACATCAGCAGAACCTCCCGTAAATCCCACAATGGTCTTTTCCGATCAGAGAATGACGGATGGGTTTTCATTAGCTTATAAGTAGACAAAAATAACATATTTTCTTAGCTACTAGTGTTAATCAAAATCCTTCGGATTTTTATTCCCTTAATTGTATCCCCAATCACCACAACATCTTTATGTGGCCCAACAACATCTCTCAAATCATCCTAATCGAATACAATATATAGAGCTAAATTCTGATACATATAAGTAGTATTTTCCTGTTAGGGTGCCGCTTTATAGCCTATCTATGATCATTAGACTTTCCTGTTTGATCCTCAACTATGTTCAGTAGTGATCTATTTCTTACTTGTTCTTTGAAAAAAATGGTTAGTTTTCCATTCTTAATTAGAGTTTTCATTTCTTAATTTAAAGAAATGTAATCCTATGTATCATGCCCCACATCATTATGATACCTACGTAACATGGTGTTTTCCGATTTTACCTTGGAGTCTGAATGGGTGGTGAATTTCGATATTGTACAACCTTCTTTCACTTGTCGTAAATGGTGGAACTATTTTCAGTCAGCTCTCCAAAATTACCAAGCCAGACCCATTGATTCCATCTAAGTCTAAATTGTTTCCCCTGAGAATACTGGTTAGCTTTAGGTCTTTGGGAATTATGTCTGGACTTCTTCAGACTATAGTTTACTATAGTTTGTTATTGAGAGGATGAGATGTTCCTCGATGGACTGGGTAGCTTCAACCTCTTCATTTCTCCCACTACGATTTGTTTGTCAACTTTGGATAATAAACCTCCCCATATCAATATTTAATTCTGGGTAACAATCCCAACTAATTCCCCAAGTAGAAGCCCTTGACTAAAAAGAGTTATGGTTACTTGTTTAAAGTAGTCTAGCAAACGATCTTTAGTTTTCACAAAATGCTTGGTATACTCCTTCAAGGTTTCGTCAGCCAACTATTGACTGCAGATTATTGTATATATGTTTCTTCTATGCGCTTTACTTCCTACAAGTTATCTTTGGAAAGCCATCAAAAACATGTCAAACTTTTTTATTGACCCCTTCGGAAGTTGGTTATACCATTTTAAGGTAGTTTCCTTAAAGGTTAGAGAAAAATCCCGACACAACAGCTTATCATTATCATCAAAATTCATCATGAAATTCTTGAACTGTTCGAGATGGTTTTCAAGATCTTTGCTCCTACCTAACTTTTACATTTTTGAGATATCAAACAGTCTTGGTATATGACCGGATAAAATTTCAGAAGATAAAGGTGCCTGCCTCCAATTATGCCCTTAGCTAAATTGATGATCTTGATTAGATGTGGAAACTATTCCTAGTTCGGATTGAATGTAAAATTAATTACTCACCAGATAGTCTATACTATGATCTCCTGACCCTTTTAATTTTTCTTAAATCATTTCTTCTTCTCTTTATTCTTTTAGTAATTTGTTTTACTCGAATAATCTTGTTTACTTGACTTGTGATGTCGGTTTGAATATTTGTTCGACTGAAACTTCTCATGGTGACTCTTTGTCTTCTTATGAAAATTATCACTGCTCTAAGAAGGTGATGATACTTCTGACTCAAAAGTTGAACCTTTTCTAGATCCTGAAGAACTAGAATAATTCTTGCTTCGACGTTTTTTTTAACTATGATAAAAAAATTTAAGATTGGTTTTATTGGTGTTTCTTCGGACTATATGAGGATCACCCTCTTGCCTATTGGACTTTTTTTTATTTCAGGTTGAACCTTACTCATAAAATTCACTTTAAATTCTCTTTGAGGCCTTAAAGCCTCAATTTATCCTCGTATTTGTTCTTGCTCCTCTTGCATACGAATTCTTTCATGTTTTTCATAATTCGTATGAGGTATTCAGATATATTCTTCTTCGACCTTACTCCTTTGTTCCCTGGGTTATGATCTATTTGGATTTCAGAATTCATGCTTTAGAGGGTTCTGAAGGAAAATATTTATATGGTAGGTTTCAAATTTTGTTATCTAGGTACCTCTGTGACAGCTCCCATTATGGTCGCCAATTGATGTGGATAAATTTTGTTCGAGGGATTATTTAGTATAATAACAAAGAAAAGATAAATTTAGATGGAGAGTATAGAGAAATGAGTTGCCTAAGTAAATGTTTAGAGTGAGAAAGTCTGTTTTTAGTAGATAAATGCTCCATGTCTCATAATTGTTTCATAAAAGCCTGTTTATAGGCTAAATTATTCTTAATGGGCCTAACCAATCTTATGGGCCAAGCTTATAATTCGAAACTCATAAATCCCAAAAATGAACAATAAAAATAAATAATAATTAAATAATAAAACATTTACATTTTAATGATAACATAAATATTGGTCTAAGTCCAATTTGCCCTTCAAATATTTTTGTCCTCATCATATGTGAGGTATTGTATATGTTTTTCCAGATTCTCCCAACATTCTATTCAAATGACATATCAACAAAAGTTTTTTTGCATACACTAAAGAGATAATGCCCTAAGTAAATATGGCATAAGATTTTACGATTTTTTATGACGTCGTTGCCCGATCGAACACGGTTTTAGAGTATAACAAAAATCTTGTAACACTAAAAATAGTGTTCAAATTTTTTTCAAAGGATCTAGATTATGTTATGAATCAATTAATAACTATATATAGTGAACAATTTATGCATATCTTCATGAACGGACATAAACACAACCAAACTAGCAATCGGTAAGTGATATTTTCATTCATTACTTAAATTTTATACATTCAATGTTTATATTCAGAATTTATTTGTTTATATAATATAGGGAAAAGAGTGCTCACTCGAATCTAAAACGCTACCTCATTACAAGTCTATGCACTTTTGCAGAATTTTGGACATTCGTTCATAGATTACTTGATGCTTAACACTCGTCATTTTTGAATCATTCGAGAGAAGTAACTATCATCTGAAAGTCTTGTATATAATTGATATGTATATATATATATATAATTAACAACTAATTTATCTTGTATGGTCTTAGACATTTACAACGAGAGTTATGGACGTTCTAGAAAAATATGTGTAGATTTGTTAGTTTGTGGTTCTGTTGTTTGGAAAAACACACGGGGTACCGTGTGCATGTGAGGTAGCTATGTTCGAGCAATAATGTAATGCCCTTAATTTAGAAAAATATAATGTAAATTGTAATACTTTAAATATTATTCTTATAGATAAAATGAGTACGAAAGATGAGCTAACATATTAAATGGGATTAATAGATAGTTATATCTGTGGTTACGGCCTAAATATACAAAATCATATTATAAATAAGTTGATACAAATCTTCAAACCTGAAAAAAGTCACATATTAGAGCCTAAGGAAGTGATTATTACTGAACGTAGGAAGAAAGTCGGTCCCGATAAATCAACTAAACGAGACACATCTATATTCGAACATGGCTTTAGTAAACGTCATAGCACTAGCATGCTTGGTACGGTAGCTACCATGATTGCCTTGAAAAAACTCCATTCCTAGTACCGGAAGCTAAAAATCCCCCAAAGAAGAAAGAGAAATCTTCTCGAGCAAAGAATCTAGTAAGACTTGATGAGGGCAGAAGTATTCAAAAGGAAAATTGGACAAAGCTATTATCTATGTATTTGACATGTATTTATTTTTTTCTTTACTAAAAATAAGTTTAGATAATTAGTTTGTTTTGATAATTAATTAATTATTTTAGTTAAATTTAATATTGATAACCTATGGGCTCAATTACTTGGATTTGGGCTTATATCTTATTCGGGTCTGAGTCAAAACCATGTATTGGCCCATTAGGCCCATTAGTTACCTATAAATAGTATCTGAATGCATTTGTGAGGATGATGGACAATTAGTTCTGATGTCAGAAATTATCTCTCTCTAAATATTTACTTAAGCATCTCTTTCATCTCTCTACTCACAACCCAAAAATTAATTATCTCTTGCTATATTACCATATTACCCTCCAACAAAAATCATTCATATTAATGCCAATGATATTATTGGTTACAAAGGATTCTTTCCAGATTATTTACTTGATTATATCACTAGCGTGGTATAATTTCTCTAGACAGTCATTTCGATTATCAAATCGTAGCTATATCAATATACAGATGTCCCGATTCATGGAAATTGTCGAGACAAGATTTGATTTGAAAATTAAAAGCTCAACGTAATTTTTGGTGAAATTGTTTGGTGGTGTATAAATTGTAAACCACTTACTTAATAAATTATATGGGTTTAAAGTATAAATCAGTGTTCAGTGAATATTACCCCATATCGGCCTAGTGATAGCCACTCGATATCAATGCATGGCATACCACGTATCTCTTCACATGTCCTATAGATTTTTACCTTTACGCGGATACCATCTTTGATCCTAACAAAGAAGTTGGTCTTGGATTCGTACATGGTAACCACTTCATTTATGTAAGTAACTTGATATTTTTTTTACTATTATGATATGTTAGCTTATGCTACGTTATCGAAGTTTTATTTATACATGTTGTTTTGGATGGACCGTTGCCAATAATATATCTGGTATGATATCCGTTTTTCACACAAAATATGAAAGTGTACGAGAAATTTTTCCAAACCAAAGATTCAACAAATTCAACCAAATTAAGTCAGTCTAAACATCTAATGCGCATGACGAAGCAACACACTTTATTGATGTGACCAAAGACCCTTGATTATGCTACGAGTGTATTACTTGTTTAAGTTTCATTACGATGACATATTACAACTATGTACTTATGGTTTAGATATTAATGTTTCATCAAAGAATAATTTATGTATTTTTTGCGTTTTGTTTTTTAATACCTCTAACAATTCTGTATATTTTCTTGTAAAATTGTCCATGTAATGCTAGAAATTTAATATTTACATATAATCTATCCTTATATCTCTATTTATATATGTTTTGTGCTACTATTTACTCCGTGAAGTTGCATAGCATAAAAATAACTAAAACCTAACATTTTACTTTATAAAACTTACTATAATCAACAACAACAAAAACAGACCCTGATGGATATGGAAGAGGTTTATACTTTTCTCTCTTTCTATCTGTTCAAAAAATGAGATTTTGTAAACAACCCAAATACCCAAATACCGCTCGATGATGACACCAAGATGGTGTTCGTATCTATTCTCCTGGAGAATTTTTTTGCCATGCAAATGACAGAAATTACCACATGGGCACCATAGCATTGGCGGGCACCCTCATATAGGTTCCATTGCGTTGGCAGACTAGACACAAACTCCGTTAAGCCCTTGGCGGAATAAGCAACAATTTCACAAGGGTTTTGTGAGAATGACCTTACGTAATATGATTTATGGTTTTGATTGATTCGTTTACTTTATATGCATTGCACAAGGTTATCCAAGGTGTAATATAAACTTTTGTGAAGTAAGCTGACTATCTTATAACTTACAAGAAGTATAATTTTGACCCGATAACTGAGTGGATAAAAAAACAATTGGGTTATCCCTTAAAATAACATCTAGGGAAAACAAAAAAGGAAGAACACCTAGAGTATATTATAAATATGAGAGGTATGGTATATATAAGTCTACGGTGTAATCGTGTCATCATAAGATAAAGACGTATGGTAGCAAAAAAAACTGTAATTTTCATTTGGTTGGTCATTCGGTTAAATGTGATGGTAAATGGGCCTTAAATATGACTTTCAACAAACACAACTATGATCAGATTGTGTATCTATAAGGATATATTCAATATTTTAAGTTAAAACCAAAGGAAAAAGAGCTCGTCGATATTTTAAGGATAAACTAAACAACTCCACTTCAAATATTTAGTTTCGAAGAATGCATCCAACATTTGTCACATATAAAATCACCGCCAAAGAACAAAGTTGGTTGAAAAGGGTGTTTGCTCGCAAATGAAATTCTTTTTAGCAAAATGACAAGTGCACAAATACATTTAATGACATCAGGCGACCAATGAAGGGTCTAATGTCACGATTTGTTTTTTGCACACTCGGTTATCATTGATTTACTACAGACTTTCTCCTTGTTGTTACTCATGGATATCACTTAAAATATGATTAGATATGAGATGTTATTGTTTGAAGTTGTTGGGGTTACATCGACTAACAAAATGTTTTAGACTGAATTTATATTCATGGCGAAAGAAAAGCATGACAACTACGAATGGGATTTAGGATGTTTGAAAATAGTTATGAAAGAGAATAATTGTGAGTTGTCTTTTGTTATAATCACGGACCATGAAATTTCTTCGATGAATAGCATAGAAAAACTATTTCTGAGCGTGAGTCACACAGTATACGAATGGCATATCAACAAGAATGTAAGCAGAAAAACAAAAAAATGTTTAAAGATAACAACGAGTTTAACATATTTTTCGCCGTTTGGAATGATGTCGTTGCATCGACCACTGTTGAACGAATGAAAAAAGGTTGTATATAATGCATAGGATGTTTAAGGACCATGAGAATGAGGCCGAGTATGTCATAGACTCATGGATTACACTATATAAAAAGAAGTTTTCATGTATACACTAAAAAGATCATGAATTTTTACAATCACACATCCAATATGGCAGAAATCTCATACGTTAATTTGGAGGAATCTATCGAGTCAAAACAAATGAATTTTGAAGGATTTTGGGAGAAGGTTCATGGTTTGCTTGAGATGCAACATTCAACCATAAAGGAATCCATGGAGCTAAACAAGTTTCGTTATTCATAAAAAATTAAGATATTAAACCTTTCAAATTACTACAACGGTATGTATTGCCGATCGCTTTGTAAAAGTCGAGAAGATCGGAGTTGAAAATTCCACATGCGATTGTATCATTCGTACACAACACATGTTACCATTTACCCACAAATTAAAGCCCATCCGAAGAGTAGATGGGTATCTTCTTACCCAAATTATAGATGAGGTTGTAGAATACTAGAGATGGTCCCTCGAGTTAAACTAACAGGAGAAGAAAATATCAAAAATAACTTTATAAATTTAAATTCAAAACTATGAGAGTTTGATGTTTATTAAAAATTGATTGGCTTAAAATATTTACACTAATTTTAGATATTTTCTTCGTGAAACCCTACAAATGGTTAAAATCTATGATTGTACTCTCGGTCACGGTCGTGATCGTGCTAAGGGAAATAAAACTTGTCTAGTTTATTCTACCAAAAATAATCCTTTAATACACAAATATGTCAAAGAAGAGTGGTTAAAATCTCATGAGGATAGTGCAGAAGCTCCAAAGATGGGAAAACTAGTTGCTAGTTTCGAAACACAGGTCGGTACTTTATGTAGCACTGCTAGAACGGTCCTTGGACAAGTTCGTACTAATTCTAGAGTAAAACTCCCTACACCCAAACAAACATGAGTTCCATCTAACATTAAAAACTATGATTATGGTGAATAATGTTAAAGCAAAATTGTCAAGTATCATTAAACGAACCTTAACAAGGTTGCCTAATATTGTTAAAATAATACCTAAAATATTGGACACGAGGTATGCATTACACATATCAAAATTTATACGTCCTTTCATAAACAAGATTACCAACATTATTCCGACATAAATTATGGATTTAGAGTCATCACCCATGGTTAGTTTTGTGCCGAAAGTTGATGGTAACTCGTTTGATAATCATTAGTAAGACTAGAAACCCATAGAGAGTTCCATTTAAGTGTGGCATATTTTAAAGAAGATGTTTACGTAGATGAAGAACTACGTCTGGTGAAATATTATAAAGAGAATGCACAATTAGCAAATTGGGTGCCATTACCAAGTTTGGGCAAACTAATCGCGAACAATTTTAAATGTGTATTATATTTCTTAGCATCCGATGTTTGTACAACTTATTTACCGGTTAAAGACGCACTACCAACGGACAGTCATTTAATAGAGCTTTGGATCGTGTTCGTGAACGGAAACCATTTTGTTCATATATGTAAATATTTTTTCTTCTATTAAATGTTTTGGTTATTAAAATAATGTAAATGTTCTATATAATTTATTTTTGTTCTCTTTAATTTATTTTTATAGGCCGATATGGTGAAAGGTTCACTTTTACTAACAATAGAGCATTTGTCGATGCACACTACTAGAGGAGTTGCTAGACCTTGGTTAGTAACATTGTCTGAAAAAGTGAATGATTTTTTTCGAATATAAGATCCCACACCGGCACCATCCCGTGCATAATCCGAGGAACAAGACCTATTAATCTAGACTTAATAAATAATCTATAGTATTTTTCCATCTTTAAGTTAAGTTTATTTAATTTCCACGAAATTACTATTTGTTGTTTTATTAATTATGATTGTATTGCATTTTTATTTAGAACATCATTTATATGTTCGAAAAAGCATTTATAACTTGTTTGGAAGCTTATAGCATGCCTCTTTTTGATTATTTATATATATTCTACAATTGTTTTAAAAGTTTATTTTTTTTGTTATTGTCGCCAACCGTTGGCGCATGAAATGGTCTAGGCAGCAACGGTTGGTGCCTAGGCCAACAAAGAAACCAAAGAAAAGCATCCATGAGGTATTTGCCGCCAACATCCTGGCAGAGTGTAGTAAATATCTGCTAAATTTCTGGTGAACAAAAAACACAAAAAATATAAAATTGCTTGTAGGTGTTATTTTCTAGTGCAATCCATCATGCTTACGCCAAAGGATGGTCGCAATAGGAAAATTTGGTTTTCTCGTTAGCAACTTTCAAATTAAAATATCGTCAGCAAATACAAAGGTATAAATATTTGTGGTTCAATTCACGATTGGTTTAACGCATTTAAATATTAATCAAATTTCATTTTATTTTGAAACAAAAAGTTTATGAACTTTTTGAATACATAGAACATAAAATAAAAATATCATAAACTTAAAAACATCATCAACTAAAAAAATACACCATAAACTTTATAACAAGAGAAGCAAATACGTAGAATATAAAATTAAAGTTACATCATAAACTAAAAAGCACCATAAACTAAAATATACATTATAAATTTTAAAACAAGATAAACACATATACATAGAACATAAACTAAAAGATACCTCATAAACAAATTCATAAAACAAAAAAAACGAAAGCATTGAACATAAACTGAAAACATCATAAACTAAAATGCATGAACCAATAGATTCGAGATGTTGCTCAAGAAGGTGATCATTCCAAATCAAATTGTTTAAGATGTTATTCAAGACAGTGATCATTCAAAATATCAAGCATATGTTTGTTAATTTAATCAGAAATGCGATAACTAAAAATTCTATTTTCCGCATATCTGAAATCCTCAGGAATTTGGAACCAAATTCAAATGGTTATACATGGTAGTGAATTTTTCAAAACTTTGTGGAGGTTGATGAAGAGCTCCATAATGACAATATTTGTAATACAATGTACAAAAAAATTCATTAAAAAACTCGTCGGTATTGACCGTCTTTTCTAAAAAAATATGAAGACTTTCAACAAGTTATAGTCTTCTCTAATAGTTAATTCTATATCTTACAAGTTAAAAGTTTGTGGAACTATCTATAGTGAAATGTAGATGCCAGAAACTCGTAGATGATGAAAACTCGTGGTTGGCGGGAAAATATAGTTGGTGGGAACTTATAGATGATGGGAAACTAAAATAGACACATAATGGGTCCCACCTAAATGTTATCCACCTATAGTGAGTCCCACCTAAATGTTATCCGCCAAATTCATTATTCATTTCTGTATATAAAGGTCTCGAATAACATAACTATAAACACACAAATTCATCTACTTAAATATATTTTATAAAAAACTCATAATTTTATTGGATATAAAATGGTAGGTCAATGAAAACTCCCATATCCATCAAACCGTCAAGTATATGAAGAGAATGAGATCATATCAGAATACCTATGGGTTTATAAATGAAGTGTTATGTGACATGTACTACATGTACGGGCGTCAATGAGTAAATCTTGTGTCGTCTCCATGCAGTCATGAATAAGTATCTACAATGTACAGTTATATGAAAAAGTAAACCAATGTTTTGGGTGTTCAATTTCCCATACGCAATTGAGGAACGAAGCGTTTAACTCGTTCAAATTGAAAGTAACTTATTTTCTGACAAAATATCTGTTATGTTATTTAGAGAAACAAATTTTTGAAAAAAAAATGCACTGATGAGTTACAATTTTAACGAAGGATGTTACTTTGGGTAAAAATATATATGTCCATGTGTAATTTTGTTTTATGTTCCTTTGACTATTGCTGGATATTTTATTTTTTATGTTCTTTTGAGTGCCTAACAATTATTGTATTTGTTTTATTTTCATTTGAGTTCTTTAATTTACTGATACGTAAATGTCATACGTATAGGAGTTGTGACAGTCTAAGTTAAAAAAACAGCAATTGTTTCAAAAGTAACTGCAAAACATCTAATAAAAACAACTAGAATCTGAATGAAATTCAACAAATGTTACAAAATCAACTAAGTAAGATGGAGAGATAATATTTACAACAAAAAAGAAATATACTTCTAATGAACAAACATCAGACAAAATATCTAACATAATCACCTCTAAATAGACATAACTTCCTCATATGTATATCATAGCCTATCTAAATCCTCTTCAAGCTCTAGTTATATGGATATAATGCAATATGGTGCAACCCCGCCCGCATATGTCGTATAACGGAACCCTCGTGATCATCGTTTATGTAATTCATGTATTGTGTATATAGCTGGTTTAATGACGTTGTACAAAAAAACCTCCTGATGAGCTACAATATACCCTAGAATACAAAATAACTTCATGTTGTCTCTAACTGTAGGCCCCCTCAATATATGATTTAACATATAATCTTACCAATGTTCCCCATCGTAATAATCAAACTCATAGGAGAGAGACATGGGTTTTGTTTTTCCCTTGTTTTACGTTTGAAGTAGCAAAGACGATGGGCTATCCTGGACGTGTCCAAACTATAACAAAGATCGATCAGGATAGTAGGCTTGGTTGTGATCCATGCCGGAAATAATCCACAAAACCAAGATACCGCCTCTAATGAGAAATAATCACGTATAGGGCGATAAGGTTCAAAATAGACGTGCATAACAAAATAATGCATATAATAAAACAAATAAGGTTTTATATGTTTTACCATCTACACTTTATAACCTAGTTTCCAGACATAAAATATCAAACCAAGTTTTTTTATTCTATTATTATAATGCTATAAGTCAACAAACCTCCTGATGAGAAAACATTAACCCTGGAGTACAGATAAAAAACATATTATCTCTAACTGTAAGGCTCTTCAATATAGTATTTAGCATATAATCTGACCAATGCTCCCGATCATCACAATCGAACTCATGGGGGGAGAGACCTAGGTTTTCTTTTGCATTTGTTCTGCGTCTGAAGTAACGAGAACGATGGGATGTCTTGGACGTGTTCGAACTACCACATGGATCGATAAGGATAGTAGGCTTGGGTGTGCTCCATACCGACAATGTTACCACAGAACCAAACTACTGCATTTAATAAGAAATGATCGTGTATTAGGCGGTACGGTTCAAAACAGACGTGCAAAACAAAACAATGCAAATAACAAGGCAAATAAGGTTTTTCTATGTTTACCATATATACTTTATAGCCTAGTTTCCAACCATAAATAGCAAACCAAGTTTTTTATATTATATTCTTATAATCTTATGAATCAATAAGCATATCGCCACCACACAACCCATTAATTCATGCAAGCAATAACATTTAAAATAAATAAATAATAAATCGAAGATAGTATAACTACATATGAATCATGTATATTATTTATATGCTAAACAACTATTTATTCTATTAAATTTCTAGTATGAATTGGATACCAAGTAACAAACAGTCCAACTAACTGCATACCAAACATATTCATAAATTGATAGATTAAGTAACTAATCATCTTCTAGTAGCTACTGCAAACCAAACATGTATGATATTCTATTTCTAATAGTAACAGCTTCATATTATGGAAAATAAGCAAGTCATAGACTGAAAGAATATCAGAAGCTACCCAAATCAGAACTTTTAATCAGGATTCGTTGAAGAAATTGGTTCAATCGAATATTCCATGTGGTGTTAAGAAGAATCAAGAACCATTTTTCGAAGATATGGTAGATCAACAACAAAAAAACTCTACTAGACGTTTAGATCGAAGCCCAAAAGACAAAAGCTTAGAAAATAACCCAAATTTGAAGTACAATGGTATGGACATAGATCAATCCCCGCAAAAAAAGCAAGACAAGAGCAATATTTCGAAATGAATAAAAAAAACTCATCTCCTCAGAGATACGAGAAGGAATTTGGAGCCCTAAATAGAGACACCAACAATGTAGAAGCACAAAACAACTCGATGAAAACCTATAGTGAAGCTGTCAAGCCGTAAAGAACAAAAGAAGATCAACAGCTTGGACCAACAAATATTTTAACCAAACATTGTTTCAAAGTTATCTCATTTTATGAGCAAGATAATTTATTTCTTACTAAACACTCTTCTTTCACATTTATAGGAAAGTTTGCCTTAGGTAGACCTAATATTAAATTTGTTTACGTATTTATAAGAAATTTAAAATTAAAAAATGAATTCAATCTTTCTATTTTAGACTACATACATATCCTAATAGAACTTGGAAACACAAGATTTGAAAATCTTGTAGAAAAGAAATATGCGGTCTATAGGTCAGTACTTCATGAGACTCCTGAAACGGGAGCTTCATTTCAATCCAAAATCGAGTTTCTTGTAACCCCAGCGTGGGTTACATTCCCTAAGCTACTAGAATTCCTTTACAATAAAAAATCAATTAATACTATAGCAAAACCTATAGGAAGACCCCTAGACATTTGTATCTTAAAAGTTAATAAAGCTTGGTATAATTACTGCCACGCTTGGATAAAGCTTGATGTATCTAAGCATGTTAGTAACAAAATTTGGTTGGACTTTAATGGCCAAGATGGGATATGGTTAGACATTGTATATGGAGAAACTCGTGTATATTGTATAGAGTGCCAACACCTTGGCCATGCTGATTCTAAATGCAAAAGGATAAATAATTAACTTCTAATCAAATGAATCTGGAAACTAAAAAGTTTCTAATGAGAAGATGGAAATCTACACTCCTTAAAAATGATAACATGTCTGAAAACTTAAAAGATCTAGAACAAGCATAGCTTAAAATTTTATGGGAACAATATATTTGAATCTACTTAATCAAAAGATGAAGGTACTCAGGATAATTCTTTCTCAACAAACAACACTCTAAAATCTATTGAGAGTATAAACCATGAATTAATAGAAGCCCCCCAAGAGATTGAATTAGGAAACATATTCAATGGTTTGATTGGTTCTTCTTATGAGAATCAATCATATTCATCTCCTCAACCCACCATTAATGGTAGCCTACCAGGTTCTCCAACCTTTCACATAAGGAAAAAAGACATAGATATCAAAAGAGAGAAAAAAACACTTCAAAATTAAATATAAAATCAATAATCAAATTCTGGAAATCAAACCAAATACCTCCAAAAGGTATGTTACCTTTACCTATAAACTATCATGACTATAAAAATCTTAAATTGGAACATTATAAGGATAGGTAACAAGAATTCAATCAAAATATTAAAAGCTTTAGTCAAAAATAAAATAAAAAAATTAATTTTCTGGCTTTGCAAAAGCTTATGGCGGTTGAGAGTAATCTTGAAAACATAATTAAGAATACTGGTATTAATAAAGGAATAAGCAATCTAAAAAAAAAATTATATGAAGAGATAACTTCATGGTGGATCTAATCTGCAATCATGAGAAACTCCTCCACCTTAAAGTTCACCTTAAAAATGAAAGAAAAATATTTATGGTTAAAGGTTATTTATGCCAGATATAATAGAAAAACACAATCCCTATGTGGGATAAACTCATAGACCTCTCTAATAATCCACTATAGTGGATTGTTATGTGGGATTTCAACTGCATTACCTCTGCTTCTGAGCAGCTGTCTAGTCTAGAATTCTTAATGACAAAATATCTAATTTACTTCCTAAAACTATTTCTCATGAACATGGAGGATTTGTTCATGGAAGAAACATCTATGAACACATCTTTCTTTCTCAAGAAATCATCCATAACCTGAATAAAAACACTTGAGGTGGTAACATTATTCTTAATATTGACATGGCTAAGGCCTTTGACAAGATGGATTTTAGTTTTATCATTAGTATCATGAAAGCCTTTGGTTTTCATGATAAATTTACAAATCTTATTGGAAAAGGTACTGAAAATGTCTTTTTTACTTTTATCATCAATGGTAACTTATAAAAATACTTTAAGGGTACTAATGATATTAGGCAGGGGGATCCAATATCCCACAAACTCTTTATTATAGATAAGGAACACCTCATAAAAAGGTATTAATTACCTATTCAATCTTAATCCTCAAATAAAATTTAGAACTATAAGAAATATGAATGTGAATTGTCTTGCCTTTGCAGATGATCTGGTCATCTTTGCAAATGGTTCTCTAACCAACATAAAAAATTAACTCATTTTTTAATATGTACCAATTAAATTCTGGAAAATATATTAATAAAGATGATTCTAGCTTGATTGTTTCAAGCAAAATAAGTTAATCTTGAATTAACACTTTAGAAAATATCACTGGTTACAAGAAAAAGACCCTTCCAATTAAATATTTAGGTTTGTATATCCATAAGAGTAATAAAGCTAAGCTTTCTTTATGATGATCTAATAAGAAAAAATTAGAGTTAACATCAAATAGTGAGATGCAAAATCCCCATCTTTTGGTGGTAGAATTTTTATGATTCAATCAATTCTCATATTTATTCTCTACTTTTACGTTCAATGTTATACCTTGCCTAAAACTGTCATTAATAGAATTGAGAGACTGTTAAATAGATTCACACGGGAATCTAAATACCCATCTCATTCTATTATTTGGACTATTGGAATAACATATTTAAGCCTTACAAGGAAGGTGGAGTGAAGATCAGAAAAATATCCGATATTCAAGACACATTTCTTGTAAATTATTGTTCAAATTTTGTGAAAACAAAACTCTGTGGTCTAAGTATATGCATTCCATATACTATAAGAACCACCACCCCTTCATGAACTTAAACTTGGAGAATATTATTTGAAAGCAAAGATAAAGTTGAATCATTTATCATATGAAAATTGACAACGGTGTCACTAAATCTTGCTTAGATAGATGGTTTAGAGATAAAAGAAAATTGTAATTTGTACACCATAGTCAAAGTTATACAATTCTGGCATAATGGAACTTGGGACATTAATAAATTTAAGCATATTATGATACCCTCTCACATTAGTTCAATAACTAAACAGTCAGTCTGTAATGATAATGAGGATATAATCATATGGTCTTTAGAAAAATCTGGAAACTTTAAAACTAAAACAATTTGGGATAAATTAAGACACCAATATGTTCATTCAAATCTGTTTGAAAAATCTGGAACAATTCCATCCCAACCAAATACTCATTCTTGCTTTGGATGGTTATGAAAGGCTGGATTTTAGCTGACCATAACCTTCAATTAAGAAACTTTTCCTTGGCTTCTAAATGTCAATTATATCAAAATATTAAATTTATGGATCATTGCTTTATTAACTATATGATTGTTTGGCCTATCTGGTCTGAGCTAGCTAGTTTATTTAAGGTTATTATTAGTAGTTATATAACTATTCACCATATAGTGAGATCTTTGTATTGTTCAACTGATAAAAAATTTCATATTAGAATTATGGTTCCTCCTACTGTTTGCTGGTCTATCTGGCACTTTAGAAATAAATCCAAGTTTGATAATAAAACTATAACATCTAACCAAATCCTTCTCAAAATCAAAATCATCCTATCATGATTTGATAGTGCAAATATCTTAATTAAGAAAATATGGTGTGATGATTATAATATTGCTATATATCTAAGGTGTTTCCTTCATATAAATGAAAACAAGAGGATTTATATTCTTAAATGGATTCACCCTAAAGTGGATAGACTTAAGTTAAATATAGATGGTTCAAGTATGTTCAATGGTGATTCGAGTGGAGTTAGTTTAGTTAGAAATAACAGTGGTGATATCTTAATTGCATATGGTAGATTATACAATAGGTGATAATGAGCGAAAATATTGTGATGAATAAGCAAAATTAGAAAAATAAAGGAATTGGAATTGATATAATAAAGTATTAAGGATAAAACTTGACAAGTATGTAATGTTAAGGGGGTCATGTGTAATGATTAATGTGTATGGTTAGAATTACTAAAATGATGGGGTGTAAATACTTGCATAAGAATGGGGTCTTTTTCTCTCTCTAATCATTTTGTTTCTCTCTCTAAAAGCACTCATTGGTGTGACAGATACCCACATACGAACATTGTTGTGATAAGAAACTTCACTAAGAAATATTTAGGACTATCAATAGGCAAACTTTCTTGGTTGCCGAGTGTAGGGATTTATTAGATCGACTTATCATCTATTTTCAAAATGGTTATAGACATATTGACATTGAAAATGATTCAACTATTCTTGAAGACATGTTATCATCTAGCTTATTTTCTTGGTATTTAGAATCTACTTTAAATGATGTAGCAAAATATTATATCCTAACATGTCCATCAAGTATATATCTAGAATCCAAAATCAGGTTGCCGACTGGCTTGCCCATTGTACCATTAAATATATAATTCAAGATACTTTATATATATATTTTAAGATGAACTACTATTTTATGTTATTTTAAACTAATTTTTTTTTTATAAATACAAATTGTATGTGTAATTATGAAATAATGTGATTTATCCAAACATATCCAACCAATTTTTTTTTAATATCAGTCAGTACCTAACAAATCGTTTCTAAAAAAAACTATTGTCTTTTTTTAAACCAAATTATCGATTAGACATACCAGATAATCACACATCAATTGGCTTCACATGTGAAAACCAAGGTTTTCTAAAATAATATTTCTCCAAATTCCTCATCTTCCTACCAATCACTAACTCTCATACTATATCCTTTTTTTCCCAATAATCGGGGAGCCAGATCCGGTTGCAGAGGATATCATCCAATCTTAGAGATGAAAAACATATGATGACCTACACCACTCACATCTGAAAAGAATTGTTAAAAATCGGGAGATGGTAACAAACACGCCCTCGAAGTGTGTGGAAGGGCTACAGTCAGTCGTTCATCTTTTCCATGGATCAAAATTTTTCAATGATGACATGACTATTACCTCTATGATATGATGTCATCACCTTTTTATAAACCAATTATCAAATCAAGGCCAACAAATCCAGCACTCTTGTACAAAATTCTTAAAAACAAAAGAGTTGATGGATCAATCTATACGTGAATGGATTAGAAAAGGTAAATGGCACACCCGTAGGTAGGAACGATCGTGATCCAATGAGATGAACAAAACTTATTATCTCGTCGTCCAGAATAACTTAGAGAAAAATGATGATGTTTCATCCGTTTCAATTAGACGCTACCAACCATGGTTGACCGTTCGCCATGTCACAACTTATTATCATACCGCGACCACAAAGATCATCTCTTATAGGAGAAACCTTTGCAAGATAAATGTTATCGGGAACAAACTGAAGAATGATTGATTGAAAATCACGAACTATGTTATCCGAAGAACTATCAAGCTCATTTACATGGATGGTCTCTTGTCCATCAAAATCACCAGTCTATCCAAATATCGAAGTCAAATCGGGCCAACTATGTTAGCATGCTGTATCACTAAACCCTTCTCCATCATAGAGCAATTGGCCTAGGACCAATATGAATCATGTGTTAGGGAAATGAAACTCAAATCATCTGAGAACGTCATCGTTGGCATCAGAAATAAAATTACACTGTTATAGTATAATACGATATGCTAAAAATGAATATTTGGGACAATAAATAAATCTTACTTTAAGATTACTGACCCTTAACGGTAGACATTCTACTCTAAATATTTTATCCATTCAAAATGGCTAAATACGATAGAGCACCACAATGAATAATTCCAAAACATGAAGCTCGGGTTGGAAGACGATGATATGCTCCTATGCCAATTTGTTCCAAGACATTTTGTTGTAGCGCTCTAAATAGTTCTTTACTTTGTCTTCGGGCTTGATTCACACATTTAAATCTCTTTGGATCATTTTTTGATATCAACTTATTAGAGGACAAAAAAACCAAAAAACCCAATTAAAGCATAAACGATGACACTAAGTCGTTCTTCATCATGAAGAACACCCTAGAAAACTACCAAAAGTATATGAAATGCATTATATTTTATCATGGAATCTTACCCGACCTCTTAGCCAATGGCATTATGAATTAATTCAATAAACAATAATAGAAGAAACGATACAAACAAAAAAGACGTGAAAGACGAATATCATATGTCATACCCACCTGTCTACTTTCAATCTGAGGACACCGTTGTGACTCAAGTTTAATTAAGTAAACCCATTACTGAACCATCCCAACGACACTATTCATTTTAAAACATATATCATTAAACTGACAAGTGATAAATCGCAAGAAGTTTGGATTCTCACGATCATAAGGGTTCAAATACCCAGTAAACCAAGCTCACTAAGGACGTACTCACAATCTATGACCGAGCTTGAGACTCCACATGGCTCAAAAAGAAAGAAAATATGTAAGGATCCAAAAAATTATAACAAATCATGTATATATAATAATGATAATATCATACTCGAGATTGTATGACCTTAAAATATGAAATTCAAAACCTCATTGATGATGACAAGATTAAGGAATTTGTCAAAATTTGAATCTCTAATTCCTCTAACATCTTCTGTTGTTATCTTTCTAAGTCGTTTAATCACTTAAAGAGCCTAAAAGGGACAAACCAACAATATATCGAATTACTTGTAAGATGTTTTCAAATATATGTTACTTGAGATCTAATAAACTTATTTATGTAAGAATTAAGTATTGATTGGAAATTAAGTATTTTGATAACTGATGAACTTTTAGATCATGAAAATAACCTTTTTTCACTATTATATTATTTAATTTAGGTAATTAATTCTCGAGGATAGAACTTTAGGTTTCCATCTTTTTGGACTTAGAATATGCTTTTTTCATATGATCAAATCTAATAATGTACTTGAAAAACTAATGTTATTAAGCATTTGTATGTTTTCCCTGATAGTTACATATTATCGTTTGCATGTTCATTAAGTATCTTGAGCTAAAGTGTGCTATTTTTTGTCGAACATTGTTATACTCACCTCGATTTTTGTATGTCCATTAGTTCAATATCTACTAATGGATAGTTTTCGTATGTAAGTTTGATGATATTTGCAACTTACAATATTCTATCGTAAAGTTTTTATCTCTAATTTTTTGTTTGGTTCATTTCTAACGTTCACATACACTAGGAAGTTTTTTCTAGTTGTGAAGACGTGCAAAAATGGTGCTCACATAAAGTATATTTTATATTTTGTCAATGAAGACTTTTCCTAATAATTAATGAGATCTCTAGATCGTACTAATAAATATTGTACTTCTATTAGCGTACCTATATAATAATTATTACACTAGTAAATATTGTTTTATCATTTTAGTAGACACTTTAATATTGATTTGTAAAAAGATGAACAATATTTGTTTATTTAAAATTTTTAAATATCGATAATTTTAATTGGATTAACGCAGATCAGATTTTTTACGAACAAACTTTAGAATAATTGACATCCAACCACCCTTTAGCGGTGCATAGCCTTCTCGTAAGAGAGACAAATAAGTCCATACGTTTTATCATGAAATTTTAAAGTTGGTCATGTCATTTATAAGTTCAACCTCTTAAATTTGAGAGGTCGGTAATGATTTCCTCACTTACAATTAGCTCACCAAAAGATGAAGTAGCCAACAATAGAAAAACGATGACTATTACGAAAATGAAGCAGCTTGAGTCTATTTTTCATTATAGCCAAAATAGATTAACATATTAATTTTTATTCTATTTCAATCATACCATCATTTATTTCGCAAGGATCGTGAAATGTACTAAATTATAGATCATGGATAAATGGTTTGAACAATATTTTATACATAATATATATATATATATATATATGTTACCTATCAAATTAGAAATTTACATTTTATGTTAGATATTTACGTGTCATGTTAGACATTTGGTTGCGACGTTAATATTTACATGTCAAGTTAGGCATTTGACTATCACGCTAAATATTTATATGTCATGTTAGACATTTAGTTGTTAAGATAAACATTATGCTATCGGTTTATAACATTTGACTGTGAGTTTAAACGTTTAGTTGTGAGGTTACATTTATCTGTAAGGTTAAATATTTACTTGTATGATTGGATATTTACCTATAAGGTTAGAGATTTACATGTTAGGTTAGACATTTGGTTGTCACGTTAAACATTTACATGTGAAGTTAGACATTTGGTTGTCACGTTAAACATGTACATGTAAGGTTAGACATTTACCTGTAAGGTTAAACATTTACACGTTAGATTAGACATTTCGTTATCATGTTAGACATTTAGCTTTCAGTTTAGATATATACATATCACGTTCAGTGGCGTAGCCAGGATCGAAACATAGTGGTGTCCTGGACCTTATGACATTAACAACATGTGTAAAAATATTAAAAAAATATTTCACACTAACGTGTTCTCTGAAAACTATAATAAGTGTCAATCACAATGGGTGAGCAATATACTGCACATAATAAGCATTAAGATTGTCATTTTAGATCAAAGTTTTCAAACCTCCAAATCTACCATACATGTTGCTTGCCTCATCATATCCTTGTCCTCTGATTCCAGACATAGACAATTGATATCCGCACAACAAACTTTCAAGAGAATGTTTTTGTCATATTATAGTAGTCTCATGGACATCAACTATTCCAATAAATCTTTCCCTAACAAATCATTTCTCATCAACAAAATACAAAAAAATAACCATTTCTTTTTTACCAGAGCAATCTTCGGATTCATCAACTAAGACAGAAAAAATACTATCTATAATTTCTTTGACAATTTTGTTAACTGATTCAACTGCTCAAGCATTCACAAGCACTTTTTGAATATCAAGAGAATCCATCTTATGACTTTTCAGAGCATATTTTAATACAACTCTTATTTTTTCATTGATCAAGCCAAAAAATTTTAATAACTCAAGAAAGTTCCCATTATAGGAAGAACTTTTAGATTCATCATGTCCATTAAATGTCAAACCACCTAGTAGAAAATATTTAGCAGCTATAAGTGATGCATTCAATCTCACAAGACAATCAGCTTTATCTTTATCTTGCTTCTTTAAAGAAGCTTTAATACTTTGGTTATACATCATAAGAGATTCACATTTTGTCACTGCAAAGTTATGCTCACTACCAACATTGATTTTTAATCTACTTTTCTTAGTCCAACTTTAAAACCCTTTCTTTCTAGCGAAACTCTCTTGACTCTTTCTTTCTAGCAAAACTCTCTTGACTACCAGTGCCACACTTATTGTTGAATAAATAACAAGACAAACAATGAACATAGTTATTATTTTCTTTATATTCTAACCAACTTTTATATAAATCAAACCAAGAATGAACAAATGCACGTGGTTTTCTGTTAAAATCTATAGGAGGATATTGCTCCTTACGAGGTTGAGTTGGACCCCGTAAAAGGTAAGCTCTTTCTACCGAGTCTTGAAGATTTGGATGAAAGCTAGATACTCAGTCTGTTTCCCTTAGATCATCCTCTAGTTAGAGTTTTTGAATTGATAGTAGAAGAATAATTGTTCTAAAATGTTGTATCTCGTAGTTAGGACATTCTTACTAATATTATGAAATCTATATAAGTTTATATTATTTTTTAAATCAACTCATCTATTTATATTAAAATAATATCTATTTATATTATACATTCAAAAATTAATAATATTTATATTATTTTTGAAATCAACACATCTATTTATATTAAAATATATATGATAAAAAGTTAGATTGGTATTTTATATATAATACTAAAATAAATATATATATATTCTTACTAATATTATCAAATCTATATAAGTTTATATTATTTTTTAAATCAACTCATCTATTTATATTAAAATAATATCTATTTATATTAAAATATATATGATAAAAAGTTAGATTGGTATTTTATATATAATACTAAAATAAATATAGTTATATATATGTTGTTCATAGGTTTCGAACTTGGTAAAAGTGGGTTCCTACTTGGTTGTTTCTCACCGTGCCACTTGATTTTTAAGTGCTAACGATATTATGTAGGGAATCAAGTGGGTTCCTCAGACCCACAGGTACCCACCTAGCTCCACCTGTGATTCAGGTTAGATATTTCGTTATCAGAGTAAATATATAATTGTGATTTTAAATATTCACTTGTCATGTTAAACATTTACCTTTGGAAGTCAACATTTGGATGGCAAGTTAAATATGTATATATTAGGTTAGACATTTGGTTGTGAAAGTAAACATTTAGTTGTCTCAGTTGAAAAACGTAAATATCGGTAGTCGGTAGGACATTTGCTTCAAATATTATGTGAAAAAACCAAATTATATGTAACAAATATTTAACCATAATTACATTAACATCTAAATGTATATTATTAAAAAAAACTTAATAATATTTAATTATTTTATTTTCTCATAGCCAATGGTTTTTGTTTTTATTTAAACTTTATAATCTTTTAACTAGTCTCGAAATTAAATTGGTAACTATAAACTACTTAAATTTTATCTCATTTTTAATTCACATAAATTAAACAAAATATTAATATACTTTTTAATTATCTTATATAATTAGAAATTATTTTTATAATTTTTAGTTCTCTTTTAAAATTTAACTAATAGTTATTTTTTTTAAAAACTTTTACATGTACTTTTTTGGAAAAAATATTTATTATAGCACCTTCATAATTAAAAGTCTAAAACAATAATTCGAAACCATAAACACACTTTTGTTTTTCATAAAACGAATAAAATTAATTGTATTTAATTATTTAAAAAAAATAGATTAATTATTTTAAAAATCGCATCAACTTTATCAATTTTTAAAATTTATAATATTATATAAAATTGATAAAATCAAGTTATTTGTTTCGCAATTATATAATAGTCTCGAATTATTTCCTATCTTTTATTTTCAAAATATGATAATTTAAAAATAAGTGTAAATTTTTTCTAAAAATATTAACACAAAAATATGAAAACATAAATTTCTATATCACAATAAAAAAACGTGTGTTAATAAATCAGATGTAATATTTGTCAATCAATCAAATATTCCAGTCGAAAACGATTTGATGGCCACAAAGATGTTCGGGTGTGTGTGCTGTATAGAGCCTCAACAAGAATTTCTCAGACATCTGTTTTATTCTTTAAGTAGAAATTGAAGGGGCTTCCCCTTCCGATCCACTAGTGAGTGTGATCCATGTGTTTTTTTCTAGTAAATTGGATTGGAGCGGCTTCATTATCCCATGCAAGTGAAGGGCCAGTCCTCTACACACCAAACAGTCGGGAATAAATCCCAACATGTAAGGCTGTTAATGGTTCCAAGGAACCGAGAACCGGACCGGAACCGAATCGGTAAGAACCGGACCGAACCTTAGCGGTCCGGTTCGCGGTTCCATTTTAAAAACCGAAACCGATAAAAAACCGAAACGATAAAATCGGTAAGGAACCGAACCGATAAACCGATAAAAAACCGAAACGGTAAAATCTATAGTAATTCGGTATATATACATGTTACTTATCATACATCCTAAAAAACAATTTTAATACGAACATGCTTAAATATGATAATTTATAAATAAATACAAAAGTCGGCCAACCATATAATAGATTTCTATCTGAAAGAAAAGCAACACAGACCCGGGGATTAAAAACACAACATAAGTAAAACATTCCATATATGAAACAAAAAATAGTGTATATACCCAATATGGCATATAGATCATGCCTTCTTCAGCAATAAACTCTAGAACCCCACAATGGGAGACTCGTTCAGTAGCACCATTTCGAAGTTCAAACAGCATAGGGTAGTCAATATGTAAAGATGCTGCAATCATACATAGACACAAATAAATCATAAGATTAGCATTATATATCAACGCAAAAAATGGTTCAATGAACTACACAGCTAAACAACTCACCGAGACGGTCAAGCGCTGACGGCGGCATTATGACTGAGACAAGAATAGAGAAATCATAATCAAAATAAATAGCCAAAAGGAAAAAGAGTTGTAAACTGAACAGGCCAAGAAAAACCAAAGTGAACTTACTTTTGTCACCGCTTTCAAGTTGAGGCTGTAGCATAGTAGAAAGACAAAAAAGAAAATGCATGTTAAGAGGAAATTCAAGAGAAATTGCATCCACAGGTCTCAAGGAAATTGAGCTAGGACCTAGGCAAGAATATAAAAAAAAAAGCTACAAACCTTGTCAATAAAAGACGCAGGATAGCAGCGATAGTCCTGCTCAAATGTTGTCCCACGGGGGTACCCATATCCATCAAAAAGATAATAGAAGAGAAAAAGAAACAAAAGAAAGTTAAATATCTTCATGATGACAGTTCTTCATGATGACCGTTCTTAAAGTTTGTAGGTACAAAATATTGGCTGAAAAAAAAAGAAAAAAAAAATTTCTATCTAAAATACTTAAATCCCACATCGGTACACTTTAAAGATGAAGTACATGACGACTTCTATATAACAGACGCAACGATGATAGTTTAGTCTAAAGTAGTGGTTGGAAGCCCAAAAGGCTATACATGCTACACTATTAAAACAGTTTAAATTTTTAGTTAAAATGAAGGGGTAGTAGTCGGTTCGGTTAATTGGATCGGACCGAACCGAACCGATTCTTATCGGTTCCGGTTCGGTTCTATTTATTGGAACCGAAAATTTATCGGTTCGGTTCGGGCCTAACCGATAACATTATCGGTCCGGTTCGGTTTTATCGAAACCCGGACCAAACCGGACCGATAACAGCCCTAGGTGAAGCCAGTAAAACAAAAGGACACAGAACCTTTAAGCTAAAATTGAAAAGCTAATTCAAATCTAAAAGGGGTTAAAAATCACCATTAGTTTTTTTTCTTTCGCGTTTGTATCAATTTAATTTGTTTCGTCTATTTTAATTTTTTTTATTGATCTTTTATGTTTTAGAAATTTTTATTATTAGTCCCTCACATAGAAATGGCAAAATATTGGGATGCGTGCAAGTATAGTTTGACACGTAATCTATGTGAGTCACACATGTGAGTATTGAGAAAGTGACACGTGACCGTCCAAACATCGCTATTTTATCTTACTATTAGTCAAAATCTTTAAAATGTGGTTCTAAAATTAATGATTTATGAGGAAGACAATCTGTTTTTCGAATTAGAGTTTTAGAAAACTAATAATTAAACAAAAGTTGATGTTCAGAGCCATATTAACTACAGAATACTCGCCCTTAAGATATACTAACTAAATGGAAAAACCGGATCACAATAAAGATTTGGAATTTTTTTGTGTAAAAAAACATTAAAAAATGATGTGGGAGAGATTTGTAATTTTTAAAACATAAAAAGCTAATAAAAAATAAAAGTAAACGTTGGGGACTAATTTGATACGAAGAAATCGTTGGTGAAAAAATAAAGGTGGGAGATATTCTATTCAAAATCAAAATTAGGGTTTTCAAAGGTTCAAACTTTTACCCCTTTACATCAAAACCAAACTGCTAAGCCAATCACTCTCGCAAAATATGTCAAGTCCGATGGAAATCGAGGAGGCGAAACCGGTATCACCTTCTTCAACTACTTCTCTTCATATCTCTATATCAGACTTTTAATTGAATTTTAGTTTTTCTCTGAATTAGGTTGCTGCTCCCGTCGAGACACCCGTCGTGGAGCAAAAGCCGATTCCCGAAGAGAAGGTTGATCCAAATAAGCCAAAGTAAGTGTTACTTGATACTTGATTGTTCACCTCACTAGATTATATATCTATTATGTGATGATAGTTGAGAGAGCAGTTTCTCAAAATCACATTCACATACGAACCCTGAGTTACTAGAATCGCACACTACTAGTCCCTTAGGTGATTTTTAATGCGAGGGAATCAGTAGAAGTGATATGAAGTTTGCTCAATGTACACATGAATAGTTTTGAGACGAACATGGTAATTTTGCTCAGTGTACACATTGAACTTCTTTGCTTAGTTCGATTTTTTGGCTCACCATTTGTTAGAGTCATGGTTTTAAATCTTGGGTTTGGGCCGGTGGTTTGTGTTCACAACTGGTATTTCATTGTATAAGGAATATGTTCTCACTTTCCATCTTTTTACTGGTCTAAGTGCTTGATTTTTCTTTCTTCCTGCAAATTCGCGGGTTTAACCTTTTCTTACCTCATAACTTGTAAGTATGTTTTGATTTATATGTTTAGAAAGAGTTCCGTCATCTTATTAAGTTTACTTGCTTAGGAATGATGATGCAATCTTGTACAGTACTCTTAGTTACTTAGCTATTCATACCGTTTCTTTTCAGAGAAAAGTATAAAAAATACGAGGCTGAATACACTCAGCGGTTGATCGCTAAATATTTTTCAGACAAGGATATTTATGGAGGTATGCATTGTTTTTACAGACTGTGTTTTTCGTTAAGTCAAAAAATAGGTCTGAACCAGGCTGGTTTCTGTCAGCCTGGTCGGTTCCCGGTTGTATGAAAATAATAACCTGGTTTAGGTTCAGACTCATATTTACATGGGAATCCAAACTAACTCTCCATTACTTTTGTCTGAGCTGAATTCGAAGTTTTTCGTCACCCCTACCCATATACGATATATGCGTCGGGAATCTAAACTGACTATTAGCTACTTTTGTCTGAGATGAATTCAAAGTTTATTGGTGACACCTACTCCTACCCATATAGTGTCGGGAATCCAGACTGAGTACCAGTTACTTTTGTCTGAGCTGAATTCGAAGTTTTTTTTGTCGCCCTAGCATTTGTTGAAGCCTTTTGTGCATTTTCTCTTTCAGACAACATTTTCAAAGATTCTGCGGCAAATGGGGGGACTATATTGGCTAGCAGGTATTTGGAGATAATAGCCTAAAAATTATAAATTGAATCTTTGAAATTACAACACTAAAATATTTGTTTGGCTA
This sequence comes from Limnanthes douglasii subsp. nivea, assembly GCA_036936605.1. Classification (NCBI taxonomy): domain Eukaryota; kingdom Viridiplantae; phylum Streptophyta; class Magnoliopsida; order Brassicales; family Limnanthaceae; genus Limnanthes; species Limnanthes douglasii. The sequence continues at coordinate 217,109,365 of JAUPFV010000004.1, forward strand.
AATTGTATAGGTTTCCTGGCACTTATTCATACGCGAATCCCGTGGAAGCTTTCATGGAAAGAAAGACTAACGGTGTAGATTCGAAGGAGGAAAGACAGACTATTCTCCAAACAAATGATCTATCAAATGGGAATCCTGCGAAGAACAATGAGTAAAAGTGTCCATCTTCATATTTTCTCTCTAGTATGGAGTAGTTAGTGGCAACTAGATCTAAACATGAATTGAACTAAAAAACTGTTGTAATAATGAAATTTGAAATTTTTGTTAGGACAAGATAGTTGGTTATATATTTTTTATTAATCTGGCATCAAATAGAAGAAAACGCTTTTAATAATCTTATAAAATAATAATTATAACAATAAATAATAATAATAATAATAATCATCGAGAGTTATGATACATACGTTTGTATTTTATTTCGATAATTAACAATGTCGGGGGAATTGCTAAAAAACGGTCAAAAATATTCGAGGAAATGGTTTTCTTTCTATTTTTCAATATTTATAAAATTATCATAGGTCTTTCTATTTTTCAATATTTACAAAATTGTTACAGTACAAAAAACCTTTTACACTCTATTTAATTACAACCCACGTGATTGAGGACTTCTAACTATTCCATGATATTGTAAACCCAATTTCAACAACCTATTTATCCATTTTTTCAAAAACCTCATAACCTTCAAAACATAGTCGGAACAGAGTCGGAACCACTTCCCATGCAGAGCAGCATTGACGACGAAGAGATACATTGCTTTCCCCTTTCTTATTTTCGCGAAAACAATTTTTTTTAAAACCTATTTTTTGTGTTTGTCGCTACTCATTGGCATGGGTGTTGTGCCCGACGCCAATGTAGTGGCGGTAGACATCATCACCACGCCACAAGATGTCGTGGTTACCCTCTCGCTCGCCACACGTGTGGCGTCCGGTTGGTTGATTACGCCATCCAATGGTGTTGTGGTGGTGTCCTGCGCCATACTGATGGCGAAACCCCTTAAACTAATCATGAATGCCGGTTCAACTGGTTTAGCTACTTCTTACATATTGCAGGAGGTAACCCAATGCAAAATTTCGCTTGTTTCGGACTACACTCATCATTTCACCACTCACAACGACTATAACTTAGACTCGATGACCGCGTGCGTAAAAAGTACGGGAAAGTCATTAGGTTTTTCGATTAACATAGCGTTTAAGGAGATTGATAAAGAGGGAGAACACAGAGAGCAGATTATTGGTGTGAGTGATCCGGAATTTTTAAGTCGGCCATTAAAGAGTGACCGTAAGCGTAAGGCTACCGGTAGCAAAAAAAATAAATTGCCCTTTTCATTTGGTAGGCAATCCGTAAAAGGAGACAATAAGTGGGCTCTTAGTGTCCTTTCCACGAACCGATTAAGTATGCCCAAGGACATTTGCAATGGTCCAAATTAAAACGGAAGGAAAAAGAGCTCGTTGATCTTTTGACGGTTAACGGAACAAGTCCGCGACAAATATTTGGTGCTTTGAAGAAGGCCGAGATGGAGAATGCTTCAAATATTCGTCACGTTTACAATCACCGTCAAAGAACGAAGATGGTTGAAATCGGTAGTCGATCCCAAATGCAATGCTTGTTAGTTAAATTACAATTGCATAAGTACAAGTATTGGGTACGGACGGGCAATGATGGCTCTAACGTTATAACCGATTTGTTTTTCGCACATCCGCTTAGTATTGATTTACTACAGACCTTCTCACGCTTGCTAATCATTGATAGCACGTAATAAAGTTATTCGTTACGGGATTCCTTTGTTCGAAGTAGTCGGGGTAATATCGACCAACAAAATGTTTTGCTTTGGTTTCACGTTTATGGTGAGTGAAAAACAAGACAACTTCGAATGTTCATTAGGATGCTTGAAAATGGTAATGGAGGAGAATGATCGTGAATTGCCTTGTGTGACCGTGAACTAGCCTTGATGAATAACATCGACAAAATATTTCCTAGTGCTAGCCACATGTTATGCGAGTGACATATCAACAAGAATGTTAACGGGAAAACAAAAAAATGTTTGAAGACGGGAAAGTGTTTAACAATTTGTTGGCGGCTTGGAATGACGTTGTTTCATCCACTACCTTTGAGGTGATGAACGAGAGGTTGGCTAAGATACGACCGGTGTTCAAAGACCAAGATAAGGCGGTGGATTATGTGGTAGACTCGTGGATAATAAAAAGAGGTTCTTTCACGCTTATACTAACCAAATCATGCATTTCAATAATCACACCTCTAATAGGGCGGAAAGCTCGCATGCTACGTTGAAAAAATATATCGGGTCAAGCCGATTGAATTTTGATGGGTTTTGGGATAAAGTATATGGTTTGTTAGCGATGCAACATTCGACTATTAATGAATCGATGGAGCTTAGCAAGTGTCATCTAATTCACAAATTTTAATATTTTAAACCATTCAAATTTTTACGGGGGTACGTATCACTTATTACATTGGCGATAATATACGATAATTTTGTTTATAAAAGCGGCGATGATAAATCTTCGTGTGTTTTCACAGATCGTACGATCCATGGTTTTTCGTGTTCCCATGAACTTGAGGAAATCCGAAGAGTGGACGGTAATGTACCTACTTGGATTATGGACGAGCATTGGAAGAGACTAGATATCGTTCCTCGATAGTGCCGAAACTCCTAGAATGGTAACACCCGCCACTAGTTTAGTAACCCCGGCCGGAAATTTTGGTAGCACCGCACAAACGGTCGTCGCACATACTCTTAGTAATTCTAGAGCAAAACCGCCAAAAAATAAAAAAAAATGGGTTGCATGTGTAGGTTTAGAAAAATCTGGATGCGTCGAACAACATTACCGCTATACCGTCATGCTCGGTTAAACCAATCCCGGTAAGATTACCAAATATGCCGGACTGGAGATTTTCAAAAGGCATACCTCAATTTATGCGTCCTTTCATAAACCAAATTACAAATGTTATGCCCGGCGATAATTTTGGTTTTAGAGCCATCGCGCATGGTATGGTCGGGTACGAAAATGGATGGCTAATCGTTAGAGAAGTCATGGTTCATGAGCTAAAAAAAGCATGGTTTATAAACGCATTGCATATTACGACGATGAAAGTGAAGTCGATAAGGAGATACATCGGTTGACTTTTAATAAAAAGAATGCACCATTCGCAAATTGGATGCCGTTGCCTAGTTGCAAAAAACTAGTCGCGACGACATTCAGTTGTGTTTTCTATTGCCTCGCTCCCGGTGGATGTACGACTACTTACCGGTGAAAAATGCACCACCGAATGATGGTTCTTTAAAGGAGATCGGTGTGGCATTCGTCAATAAAACCATTTTGTTCACGTGAGTAAAGAATTTTTAGTTTCACATGCATTTAATCATTTATTTTCTAAACACACACTTAGATTCAATGTCAATTTATAGGTCGATTTGGTTAAAGGGTCACCTTTACCGACTATAGATCCAACGTGGATGCGCACGGCGAGAGAATACGCTATTTGTTGGTCGATCCCCTTGTTAGATAGAGTCTGTGTATTTTCAAGACTCCAAAATCCCAAGACGACACATTCTATTAAATTTGAGGCACCCGTAGTGTTTAGTTTGTGCTTATTTTCGTTGTTTTTGTGTTGTAAACTAACTTTGTATTGTATTAAGTATTAACGAACCATTAAACTACCTAGATTAAACCAATTTAAGAGGCCTAAAACGTTAGTTTTTTTTTTCCTAAATTTATATGTGTTGGTCCTTTCGCCAGCCAAATGGCGTGCGCGTGGACTCACACGCCAACGGTTGGCGTGAGGTATCAGGCCAACACCAACGGTTGGCGTGGGAATCATCCGTTATGCCAAAATAGTGGCGAAATGAGCCAAAACTCGCTTCAGCTTATCCAGAAACAAAAGCGAGGCTAAAAGCTTGGCCTATTGCCGCCACTAGTTGGCTAAATGACCATTGCGTACGCCAGTGTTTGACGAAATAACCACCAAGCATTTACCGTCAAAATTTAAATAAATGATGCATTTAGTTACATTAATAAAAAATAAAAAACGTTAAAATTTTAATTGTTTATTATTAATGCAACTTCAACGAATAATTTTGGATGTCTTCTACTGCAATCGAAAATAGTCTTCCATTCCATAATAAATGTAGTGTTCAAAATCACAGTTAAAGGGAACCTTAATTTAAAACAACAACGTGGAAAACTTCAAATAGATGCGTACAGAAGTAAGATAGTTGAAACATAGACTATTTGAAACATAACGATTCAAAAACACAAACAAAGAAAGCTAAATTCTCAGTCGTCAAAATCGTATCCCATATTGTCATCTGAATCCTCCGCCTCATTCCTTTTTGCAATCCTATCCTCCAGATACACCACCATATCCCTACTGATGTAGTGTACTACCGCCATGTTCCAGACCAAAGGTGCTTCTTTCTTAATTCTAGCTGGCATGAAAAGCAAAGGCGGCAGTGGTTGGCCAAAGAGGTACCTGAGTCTGATTTTGGCATGAATTCGCATAACAAGACCTCCTGTTCCTAAACGACCGTAGTTGAAATACATCATACATAGAACATGGTCAAAGAACGCATCGCTACTATCTTCCCCCATCTCTCAGCAGGCAACCCTCACTGTCTTAAGCATATTGTAGTCTTCGTCAGCCGTAAACTTCATCTGTTAAAGTCTTTGTTTTTTTAAGTAGATGCTTGGTTTCTATTTTCTCAGACTGGATTTCATGTCATCTTTATATAGGCGAGTTAATCTTGGCGGGAGTTATTATGTTGGCGGGAGTCATTTTTGGGGGAATTATTTTGTTATTAAGAGCCGTTTTTTGCGGGAGTTTTTTTGTTACTAAGAGTCAATTTTCGCGGGATTAGATATTGGGTCCCGGTCGAATTTAATCATTTATACAACTTCACGGAGTAATTTAGGCATTTGTCGTTTTTCTTATCTTACGTTATCTTTACTTTACACGTGTCACATTTTGACTGGTCTATCTGGATTACGTTATCTAAAGAAGAATTTGTCAATAAATAGACGTTCTATCCCCATTAAAGGATAAACTACAAACAAATTAAGCAAAAATGTGTCTATGGACTGAGTTGGAAGATGCATATCTGATGAAAGCATTAATCGAAGTTGGTAAAAAAACCATGAATAGTGGGGTAAACAATACTGGGAGGCAATGCTATGCCAGATGTATATCCTATATGGTAGGGATGGCGTCCAACCGTCTAGAATTTCAAGGCGTCTGGATAAGGTGAAAGCTAGGTGGTCAGTCCTAGTGAAATTCCGTGTACATCTAGTTTCTGACCTCAACGACTTGGAACGTCATGTTGCGTTTAACCGGTTCAACTGCCAGGTCACATATACTTTAACAAATGAGTATTTGGATTTAGTCTGTTGTAACATTATTACCATCAAGGAAGAGGAAATACGTGACTACCAGATTGTGAAAGAAGAAAGGAAGTTGATGAAATGGAACTGGCCTGATAGATAAATTATGATTAGTAAAAGTAATTACTTATGTTTGAGTTTATGCTTGATTTTATGTTCGATTTGTTGTTTGAATTTATGTTTAACTTAGTTCATGTTGTTTGAACTCTAACAAGAGACCAAAATAAGACATTAAAATACAAGCATAAAGTATCATACAAGAACCCCGAACCATCAAAGTCACTAACAACAGACCAAAAGAACAAACACTATGCCCGAAAAATATCGTAAATGGTATGATACAATCCAAAACATAAAACATAATGTCTAAGTAAGTCTCCTAGCAGTAGACACAACATCCTTGTAAGCCCCAACCAAACGATCGAAATCATGATCAAAGTCACTAACTGGGGGAAACAAGGAGATCCTACGCATACCGACACACAAATGTCGAATGAGAGCTTCTTCCCGATCCTCGTAAAATAGTCACCGAGCGAGTAGATTGCAGTATTGATGAGGTTGAACTAGTTAATCCTTTGATGGAGCATAAGGTAATCTGGATTATCAAAAGAAACCATCTCGTCTCTCACCAAGTCTCCTCTGAATACTTCATCTAATGTGTTATACCGCCAAGTCTCCCAATTACCCTCATCAAACGCATACGCCATCGACTTTGGTTTTCTTCTCGACTTCAACTGCATCTGCAGCAAAGGATGAAAGATAAGCCTCTGGACACGGCCAAACTACCTTGACACCCACTCCGGATAGTATGTCTGTAAGTGCTCTACACCGCATATGACATATCGAAACAATGCTATAGTTTGGAACCGAAAATGATCGTGTATCGCATGATAAGGATCAAAACGTAGCTGCAATACAAACCAATACGAACAAAAAAACATGTAAATGCCATTACACGAGATCAACATAGCACATAAAAAACTATAAAGCGATTCTACATTATTCAACTATCACACTGGGTTAAACTATTAAGCAGTTCTACCTTATCCAACTATCGCACTAGGTTAAACTATAAAGCATTTTTAGCATTACTCAATAAAAAGACTTACATCTGTCTCATATAGGTTGTTGACGGTGATCCGGAGGTTGAACTTTGTCTGAGAGTCAGATATTGCGGCAGCTGTATCCCATCTAGGAATAGTGGGCTGTCGCTCCGTGTAAGTGGAACAAGTAACATGGCGTAGCATGAAAAAATGATCTTGTATCTATGTGTCCAGAAAATCGATACATCAGCCCATAGTCCTGGTGTCGTGGAGCGAGGCCTCACCCAGATGGTGATACAAGTAAGCAAGTACATCACTCTCCCATGAGTAGCGTCCGACACCCTCCGGAGTCAAATCACGCAGCATGAACAAATGTTTAAAATTGGTGTACATGTTGCTCTTGTCCATGATTATAACGGTGCCGAACATATGTAATATGTAGGCACGCGCAGCCGCAACTACCATAAGATCAGTGAGATTAGTGTTGTCTTCGCAGAATTCTGGCCCACTAAACCTACTCCAGAGCCATTTGAACCCCAAACAGACGCCCTTGCATTTCTCAACATCTGTCACGAAGTCTACCTCGTCCACCATAAGCAACTCAGCGTACTCATGCATGGCCATATACTTGTCTGATGTAATAGGAAAAATAGCAAGTGAACCACAAACCGGGAGTCCCAATATGGTGTGCACGTCATTGAGCGTGATCGTCATCTCGCCGAAGGAAAGATGGAAAATATTTATTTCCATATGCCACTGCTCAAAAAAAAAAAACCTCTATCGTGTTAGAGTGGGTGTGCATGTAATAGAACGGCTCTTTCAGTCAACCGAAAAAGAGTGGTGTAAACTACGACGCGCACCCTATTCTGTGCAGCCAAACTCCAAGCTCTATGGTTGGGATAATGGGAGTATAGCCGCATCTTGCGCTCCTGAAAATATTAGTTAAATATATTAGTTTATATTAAAAATCAACCGAAGTAAAATATCAAGTGCAAATGTAAATATTACCTCTACCATCCAAATATGGTATGCATGGTGGGAAATGAACGCCTTGCCGAATAACGATGGTAGGAAATGAACGGCTTGGCTAGCTTCCCATACCCTCGTTCATTTCTTGATTCTTTTTGTTCGTGACCCATCCGCCGACCCGGGGTCGTTACCAGGATCCATAACTTGAAATAAAAAAACGTACAAAATATCAAGGGTGGTTCGAAACACCAATTCTCAATCACGAAATTTTTTTAGAGAAATAATAACAAAAACGTGTTAAACACACACACACTAATCAGCAAGAATAAATCGGTCCCGGGATTCCGGAGACCGGAGCGGCCAACGCCATTGCTCTGGCGTGGGTTCATGTTGCAAACCCACGCCATCGCTGTGGCGTGGCTATAATGGCTACGCCATCAGTGTGACGTATCCACATGAACCCACGCCAGGGAAATGGTGTGGGCTCGTTGTGTACGCCACACACTGGGGTACACAATGTGTTCTTCGCCCCCGTGTGGCGAAGAACACCAGACTCCATTAACGAAGCACCAAGCTTTTGCAATCTCAAATAAAGCCTAAATTTATACCCTAAAACCTAATAGATACCCGAATATACACCTTACAACCTAAATCAACCCAATGTAGCTTTTAGACGGATCCACGAGGCTTCCAATTCGGTGCTTTCGGTCCTTTTCGATGCTTCTCCCGCTGCTTTTGGTGCTTTCCGTCTTTTGGTTGTTGGTTAGGTCGACGAGGATTCCGATTTGGGTAAGCTTGAGGGTGGAGGGTTTTGTTAATGGAGGAGCATGGTTTCGGTAGATGGGGGAGGGGTTAGTTTAGGGGATGGGTTCTGTCGATGGTGGTAGTTTTAGTTTATGTATTAATTTTATTTTTAATTTATAATTTAGATTAGGTTTATTAATAATTTAGTAATAATTTGCTTAAGGTTTATTAATAATTTACTTTAGGTTTAGGTATAGTTTAGGTTTAATTTTTATTTAGGTTTTTTATTAAGGTTTTACAAAAAAAAAGTTGATTTTTTTAGAGAGAAAGTAGAGAATTTGTTTTTTTTTTTGAAATTATGGTAACTTCACGCAATAAATTTAACTATTTATACAATTTCGTAAGGTTAATATCTTCAAACAAAATAACTTCGCGGAGTAGTTTAAAAAAAATAAAGGCGACTTCGTGGAGTAGTTTCGGCCTTTTTTTTTAGCAATTCTCGTACTAAAATCCAAAAGTAATACAACTTTAGGCAATAGCTGGTAGCGCTGGATACTTTTATCCATTTGATTTTCAAGTGAAATCAATTTTATTTAACACAACAAAGACAATGAGGAAGACTTTACACGAGATAGTTGGTCTCAAGGGATGGTAATTTCAATATTAAGGACACATGGAATCATAATAGAACCAATCATAGTAAAATTAGTCTTTTTAACAAGCTTTGAAATACTTTAATTTTAAGAATGCGTTTTTTTACTGAAGAATTTTCAATAACTGATTTCCTATTGACATAACAATGCAAAAGAGACATATAGTTTGGTTAAGCTATTCATACCCAAAACCAAAAATTTACTCAAAGATATTACTGAACTCACGTTTGACTTTTTTGGTACCAAATTAACCTCCAAGTTTCATTTAATTACCAAAGTGCATTAATGAAAGAAAAATACTAAAGCTATCCCAAGTTCACAAAAACAAAACCTAATTTACTAACTTTACCCATAAGAAACACTTTTATTTAATAGATTAAACCTCATATTGCTACAAATTTGTGAAGTTCTTGAAAAAATTGTTGAACATTGAAACATCTTCAAGAATAAGTTTTTAATAAAACACATAAAAAATTAAGACATAAAAAATAGTTTTTTTTTAAACATAAACTTTTTAAAAAAACTTCAGCACATAAATAATTAACACATAAAAAAAATTCTATAACTAATTATAGTAGATTAATATTTAAATAAAAAACATCGATAATTTTTTGAAACAAACTATTATAAAAAATTTTAATTGTTTAAAAAAAATCTAACACCATAGGTGCTAAGTACACAACACCTATGGTGCACAACAATGAGCACCTATGATGCATGCCATTACGCACCATAGGTGCTAAGTGGATGGCACCTATGGTGCGCAAAATGGTGCGGGCCTTGCGCACCATCAGGCGTACAGACCATTGGTGTTGTGCACTTAGCACCTATGGTGCTAGTTTTTTTTAAAAGAAATATATTTTTATAGGGAGAAATGTTGAAGAAAATTGGGTGGATGTGGTTTAGTAGAAAAAACAAATTCTTTAAATACCCATAAAATGGTATTTTGGTCTAAAAGAGAGTGCATTTATACCAAGTAATGGGTAAACTCAAAATTGGGAAAAGTTAGATTGGTTTTGGTTATATATAGCATGACCTCATATGATTATGGTATCTAAATCCTAGTTCGTTGAGAATATTAAGACGAGAATTGCTAAAAAAAATCAAAATTACTCCGTGAAGTCGCCTGTTTTGATTTTTCAATATTTACAAAATTACCACTAATAAAAAATCCAAAAAAACCTTAAAAGTTTATTTAATTATGTTTTATGCCATTATTTACTTCATGAAGTTTCAAAGCAGAAAATTTACTCTAACCTAACATTTTATTTCCTAAAACTCACTAAAATCATAAAACTCAAAACTTAATCTAACCAAAACTCTCTTTTTTCAACTTTATAAAATTTAAAAATTCTGGTCGAAATGGTAACAAAACTTATTTTTCTACAAACCAACATGGACACGGACCCTTCTATCTTTCTGTATTTTTGAGAAAGTGATTTAAAAAAAAATACTTGATTCCCCCAGATGATGGCGTCCAAGTGTTGTTCGTCGTCACCATCCTGTCGAAGAAGATTATATTTTCCGGCAGGTAAATGGCGGAAACAGGGGTCTTTCCGCCACCGCGATGGTGTTGGCGCCATTCCATGGTGGGAACATGGGTTTGTCCGTCATGCAATGGCACTCAGGTTGCTGTTTCCGTCATGTGATGTCGTTAGCACCATCGTGTCTGCCATGGCATTGCCGGACAAACCTGTATTGTTTTTTTTCCTAATTTTTTAATATTATCTTTTAATTTTGTCTCGTTTTGTAATTGTTTTAGTAAGTTATGACTTACTAAAGACTAATATTAACTAAAAACAACATCAATATACAGTAAAATAAAATACCCATTATGATTTGAGAAACTTTTCGAATAACTAAGATGTAAATATGGTTTTTTTCAAAGAATTTATTAAGTGTTAGGATATATGATTAGGTGATTTTGAAGGTAAGGAGTACCATTTTAGTTGATAATCATAGTGTTAACTTCTTTAGTTTTAGTTCTTTTAATTTTCGGTGGGTGTTTAAAGAGAGAAAGTAAAGAGAAGGTAGCGAAATTGCAAATTTTCTTTTTAAAATTATGGTAAATTCACTCAGTAATTTCTTATATTTATAGGATTTCGTGAAGGACAAAATCATCGAAAAAATAACTTCACAGAGTAATTTTTAAAATCCACAACAGACGACTTCACGGAGTAAAAGTGGCCTTTTTTAACAAGTCCCTATTGAGACTCCTAATCACTTGTTTGTTACTTGTAACTACTCTTTGGGCTATTCGATCATATTTTGTATATTTTCAAGATTAACATAGGAAGATTTATGACCTTAGCTCACACGACTAGGAGCTGGTTCTAGTCTACTTGCAAATTGGTCCAAATTATAACCATCTTGTCTCCCATCATATGTTAGGTCATATGAAAATCAAGGAACATATCAAAAATTAAGGGATTTACCTATTTTACTAACACTTCTATCAATTACATAAAGCATATCATCTCTAGTACTTATTCAAGAATAAGCATTATAATCATGATAATTCTACTGCTATTGAGTTGGGTTGTTACAATCACTTACAAGATAATAAGAAACCTATCTACCTAACTGAGGTGAGGCCATCGGTGGTATAATAATTAGATATAGTAAAGGAGACATAGTTATTGGTTATGAAAATAATATATGGAAATCTTACCCCAATCATGACTAAGGCTAGATCTCTCCTTGATGGTCTTCAGATATACAAAAACAAAGGCTTAGTTAATGTCGATATTGAGTCAAATTCTCAAACTCTAGTTAACCTCATATCTACACGTAACACTCATTGGCCTCTTGAGCCTCTCTTGAAATGTTGTAGAAGTCTTATCTTCCCTTCAATGGTTATCTCTCATATATTAAAAGATCAAAACAAAAATGCTGATTCGCTAGCCAAATGGACATTAAAGTGTAAAATGAAATTAGAATTTAACAAAGTTCAAGCTCATTTTCAATTGAATGCTATCACTCTGCTTGAAAGTGTTGGTTTAGGTTATGTTATAAATCTCTAATTTTAATTTTCTTTGCAAATAACTAACATTTGTTTCAGCTAATTGTCTAATGGCAGCTCGCAGGTCTCTTGACAAGCATATGCCAGATTTTTATTTCTTAAATGTATTTCAGGTTATTAGGGTTCATGTACCAGATCAATAGAAAATCAAGCAATATCTGATGATGTAATTCAATTAAAAGAATAGAAGTTGGAAGTTATATAAGGGCATAAGAATTGTACCTCATAATATCATCACCTCTCTTAATGTTCATCTTCCGCTGAATCTAAATATTAAAACCAAATTGCATTTGTGTTCTCCTTTTAATATAAACACAGAATGTTTGAGCTATCAATTTTAGCTCTTCAACCTTTTCAGTGTTGATACAGAGTTGGATCCTAATCAAGGCTCTGAAATTCAAACTTCTCACAAGTTAGCTGCTCCAGCAAATTCCAGTGTATAAAATGACGATTCGGAATCCATCCATCATTTTAGCTCTCTCTCAGAATTTGTATGAGTCACTGAAATAGAGTTATGAAAATTTTAAGTTTAGCGCCTGTATATTGCTTTTGGCGCGTCTGTATTTTGGGCTAAAATATTTCTTGTACTTAAGTCTCTAATTCAATCAAAAAGTTATTGTTTGATTAAAAAATATAGTTTAGTTTATATTTATTGGTTTTAATTTATTTTGTTTTTTTCTCCTTTCATATAAACTTCATAATTGGATAGTGCATTCATATTATTATCATAAAAAAACTTCCAAATCCATATGAATTATATGTGTTATTGATAATTATAAAATATATTAGGATAATTTTGAGTTTTATATATTTAAATAAAAACATTTACAATGTAACATAAAATTTTATTAGTTTGAAAAACGATTGCACCGTAAATTGTAAGAAACAAATATAGAAGAATGGATTATGCATTCAGGTTGTACTTTCCAAATGACTGAAAAAAATATGGGTTACTAAATTTTAAAATAAAAATAAAAATAATAAAGTTTTAATGGGGAATTATCAAACTTGTAATGTCACTCGTGTTGGATGCTTCGTACACGTTGTTGTAAAATGTAAAGTGTTGTATAATCTAAGAATAAATTTGGTCTTATTAGAAACGATGGAGTCAAAATGAAGTTATATACAAGTGATAAAAATAGAACCTAAGAGTTATGAAGATGTTTATGGTTGTCTTAAAATACAAGTTGAAGCAATGTTTGTATATTCTAAAATGTGAGGCCATTTCTGGTGAAATTGTTATCTCATCAACTGATCATAAAGGGAAAATCCTCTTGCATAATATATTTGGCACATATGAGTTTGAAAGGCCTCCAAGAATTCTGAAAGTAAAAGATCTTGGATGAAAATATTATCACGGTAATTAACATGCACGAAGTTTGTATTTGTGGAAATATCACATGCTGAAATTCTCTTTATCAAGACACACCACTAAATACATCTTCGGATACATTAGAGTCTGATTTGTGTGAAGTTTCAGGGAGGTTGTTATTATGAAACTTAAATTACTTTGCACAAGATTCAAGGTAAGTGTTAAAAAAAATAGATAGTGGTGGAAAGAACATAATTATGAAATAAGAGAATTATAAAATAGTTATGATTATTATATTATACTTTACAAATTTTATTTTGTCTTAGAATTATAGATTTCATATTTTTAATTGATTTAGTTTTCTTTTATATATATATATATATAAGTCTTCAATTCACACGAATGACCTAAGAGGAAATATAAAAGATATTATGAGTCAACTCTTTGATTATTTGAGTAAAAACGTGGATGATATCTAAAGTTTTCAAGAAAAACTTTTCAACTTTGGAGTCGTATTTCATTTTACTGGTCTTGGTTCAAATTGATATAGCTCTCTGCTCTGAAGCAAGTTCTAGGTAACTCTAACGCTCTACCCAGGATCAACATAAACCTGAATGGTGATTAGATTCAAAAGATAAGAGGAGGAAGATAAAATTCAGTAATTCGATGGATTCAAAGCCATCAATCTCTCGATTTGTCTAGTAATGGTAGAAATGATACCACAAACAACTTAATGGTTAAAGCTTGATGATAACATTATCGATTCTTTTTTTTTCTAAAAGAAGAAAGGTAGAAGAATCATTAAGAAGATAGCTTACGGTGGAAATCCTATGATTTAATTGACACTCAATTGGTCTTCTCCAAAGTTAAAATTAAGTTGGCGCTTCAATTTTAATTTCTGAATTGAACATTTTCAATTTGCACAACTTTTCCTATCAAGGAGACTGATTCTATCCTTGTTGCTGATTTGGTTAAAAGATAAAAATCCCATCGGTCTTTAAACTGGTTTGTAACAAATTTCAAATTTTAACAAAAAAATATTCTTTCTTAATATATATATAAAAGTCTAATGACTCTATTATAATCTGACATATCAATTATATTTTATATTCTTATACATCACGAAAAAAATCTTGATGAGCATTTTAATCTTGAGTTATCCAAACGATCTGGAAAACGTCACCACTAAGGATACTTTCTTCTCGTTCTCACATGGAGTGAGACAGGAGAAAAACAGTGTCGTTGGTTATCTCATCACTATAACCAGTAGGGCTGTTATTGAAACGGATCCAAAAATTAGAACAAGACCAGTCCGTTATGCATTCAGGATGGCCTGATCAGATATGATCCAGTTCTTTTTAAATATAAAATATTTTCAAAAAAATTGAAAGACGAACACATAACCTCATATATGAAGTCTAAATCGTTAAACCAGTTGAACCAATGACCTAGTATTCAAATTTATGCACAATAAGCCAATGCATTGTGCGCTCTTTTGTGTTATTTTATTTTAGTGTTAGTAATATACTTAGTAGTATAAATAATTAAATAAAAAATAATATAAATGGAATTTATTTTTATGAATTCTATCAGTTCAGACCAGTAATCAGACCGGTCATAAATGTTGGCTCCTGAACGGTTCTATAACACTATTAGGCAGTTCACGAGTGGGTCGTACTAGACCGGAACCTAATGGGTTACCGGGTTTGGTAGCCCACTAGCAACTGTAATGTTGGGAAGATTAATCAGCAAAACCGTTTGATGCTTCCTCCAACAAGTCAACCAAGCCTTTGGTGTTCACGTCTATCACTATTATCGTTCTCTTAGGGATCGTATCCCGTAAACTAATGAGGTTTCATTTTTCTTCATTCGTCACAACGTTATCTTGGTTATTCACCGTAAATGACACATGCTTGCTAAATCAACAAACCAAAAGTACACTGACTCATTTCCTGTTGAACAAAGATTCAATATTGCTTCTTATCCATTTGATATTGTATGAAGACTTTTCAGAGCACCATATAGAAAGAATGAGAAGTAAATTGATGGGATTTGAAAGAGATGGCCGACTCTTATGCCAAATATTCTCCATGACTTTCAGATGAAACCCTCAGACATGGTTTAACCAGCTCTTTCCAGGAAACATCCGAAGCTTCAACATGTTGTGGACCACTTCCAAGAACCAACTCATCAAAGTTAATGTCATTAAAGGAGATGATAACTATATTGTTCACTAGAACCAGAAGGAGACTGAGAGTCTTTGAGAGTACATTCAATGTTTTATCCAAAGTAAAATCAGTCTGGAAGATTGCATGATTAGGTCTCATCTATAGCTTACAAATAAGGGATACCGTCTAGACTTTTAACTGAGACTATCATGAAAAAGAAGGCTGTAAACTTCGAAGATTTATTGGATTAGGTGGATGAGGATATCAAAGTGGACGAGGCAATGTGAGTAAGACTTACGCTTACCCTCCTTACCATCTCTTGAAAAATGTGAACGAGCCCTTTACAATGGCTCAAGTTCAAGCAACAAAACGTACGCTCGAACCTTCTGCAAGGCGAAGACAGTATAACCAAGGCCAATGATTCCAGGGCAAGTCCAAGCATAACTACAACAACAGTACAACAAAAACCAAAATTTTGAGCGATTCGGACGAAGATCTTAGACATAACTTACAGAGAACCTAAAGGTAATCTATGAAAGGGATAAAGACGTTGTCTAATTTTGAAAGCCAAAAGATATGTACTTTTAAAGAAATGCGAGACATGAAATAATTATGTAAATTCTACAATGATATGGGCAATATACCGACGACTATCTTACTTTGAATGATGTGATGCAGAACATAAATGATAAAGGCAAACTAGTGGAGTTTGTTAGGAGGAAACCAAAGGATGAGGCGAGACAAGCTAGACAAAACCTCAACAACCAACAAACCATGAATAACAAGTTGTGGTAGTTGTTGAACCATCAAAAACCCTGAAGAATATGACTACAATAAATTTAAGAAGTATTTAGATCTGGACGCGAACCGATAGATCATCCTAACAATATTAGGAGGTGACACAATATTTATTAGCTACTACTAATTCTCTCGGAAGAGATATATAAAAGACTTAAAAATACAACACCAAAATCAAACATAAAAAAGTGTCTAATAGTTAGTTTTGATAATAATATTTTTGAAGAATTACAAATCGTATAAATAAAAATAAACAAAAATCAAAACAAACCGTCCAGACCAATCGAATCGAACAAATATAATCGATATTAAAAAAAAATAGTTCATGTTTTTAAAACCAAACTGATTTTGACTAATTTTTTTTTCTTGTTTTGAAATCGAATAAAACCAAAATCAAAATTATACATAATAACTAAAGATAAAAATTAAGAATCAAAATTATACATAATAACTCAAGATAAATATTAAGAATCAAAACTTTATAAAAAAAAGCTTACTAAAATTCGACAATATACTAAAATTCGACCATATATACATAAATATAGAAATTAATCTTATTAACTTTCTCTCCGACGAAATAGCAAATTTTGATGCATTTTCTATATAACAAAAGGGTGGTGTTGTTTTATTATAAAATTCTTCAAAAAGATAGAACTCAATACGTTTTTGGAAGATTTAATTTTTCGGAAGATTTAATTTTTCAAGATTTATTATAAAGTGAGAAGTTTGTAGCTTCCTTTTTATTTTGCTTTATTTTGGTGCTCTTCTTAACTTTTTCCAAAATATTCTATCAATGTACCGGAGTTGAAATCCTACTCACAAACGTCAATTTCAAATTAAATTAAACATAAATAGAAATATAAAAAACCCAATAGAGGATAGAAACGAAAAAGAAAGACGACACAAACTCTACTGTTAGAGTATTGTATTAATATATTTTATATTTGTTGATACTAAAAGAACAAATATATAATGAATCAGCTATTTATTTAACACTTTCTAAAATCCATTTCGATGGGAGATTATCAATCATATTTTTCATAAAAAAAATAGTTAAAATGAATTTAATAGAGTAAAATGTTTTACATCAAAGTGTATAAGCAAGTTTATCGAATTTGCATCAAAGCTCAAATCTTAATTTCAGTCCCACGACATAGATAATCTATTATACAAAGATTGAGATACAATTTTCAAAAGAATTTTTTCGACTCTATCGAAGTGCTACTTCCAACTTTCAATTCGAAATTGCTAGATATTCCTACTCCTAAGAAGGTTATTTTACTTAATCAAGATTTTTCAGCATTTATAGAGAAGAAGATTGAGATTTCCTCCAGCAAAGAGTTCATTGCAGCTAAATGACGCATATGATCTTCCTGAATCATGAACAAGTTGTTTAAGTTACTCCACAACTAAGATGATATAGGGCACCACTGATGAAGATGCATTCCAGGAAGTTTCCTTAAAATAATTACTTTTGTTCCTCCATTCCAAAGCATCAGAAATGATGATCGACGACTCAAGACTCCTTATCAAGGATTATGAACGATTCCTGAAATGAAACAGAAATTAGTGGAAAGTTTTATAACAGAGACAACTATTGAAATAGCTCGGATGAAGAAAATAGTGTAGATTAAGATATCGATTCAAGCAGCTGGAATTGGGACCAGTTCATGTCTAGGAGATGAAGCTAAGGAACTCAGATCTACAGAAGTTTTAATGAGTCAGTAAGAAGGGAACAATTATTGAGAATGATCTCTGATGTAGCCCACACCGATGCTCTCGAGAAAAATGATTGTAGAAAGGTGAGATGAAGCATTGCGATTGTTATTAGTTTTCATCTTACACCTTTGAGCCCATATAGGAAACCAGTCAGCTGTACTATTTTGGACTCTACTGATGTATTTAATAGTCCTGGAGGGATGAATGAGTCCTCTGCAGCAGTTCAATACCTTCTCTAAGGGCTTTGGAAATTTTCCAGAAGCAAGAAAGCTTACAACAGATAATAAGGTCATTCAGTAAAGTTCTCGCTTCAGTTGAAGAGGATGAAGCTTCCCATACAGATTACCTATACCGGAAATTAAGGTACCATTGCTATCCCTTATGATAATAACGCCACTTGCATCACCGTTATTAACGAAGAACCATCTGAATTGACTTTAAGTCTGTCAAACTTAGGAGGGATCCAACAATGATATGAGGGTGTCTTGCATTTTTTGGTATAGATAAAACAACCGAGTTTAACATTAGCTTTGTTGAATGAGGACCAATGCTTGAAAGAAAAAATATTAGCATGATCAATTCCAGAAACAAAGTAGTTTACGTAACTAATTGTCTTCTTTATGTCAGTAATGATACCTTTCATCTTTGACTTGTTTCTTAATTCCAAATAACCTAGCATATTATAGGAGGGAGAATAGAGAAAATATGGACCTCATTAGATGTGTTCCAAAACTAGTTCCTTAACATATGATGAACAATTATATGTCTCCCAATTTTAACCTTAAACATAGTTGAGTAGTGACACCAAATGCTCCAAGAGAGCTTGCATTCAATGAAGAGATGATTTATACTCTCAACATTGTTGCAAAACTGGAATTTTGAAAGTAAAGTTTGATGTCTCTTTTGCAGAATGATCAACAAGATGAAACTAAAATAATCACATCAACCAAAATTCATTTCTCCAAAGTTTTTGATAATTCTGCATCTACTGGTTTCAGCTACGGTCACCTACCTATCACCTACTTAGGAATCAGTATTAATACTAATTACTAGGTCAGGAACTATGATTCTCTTCTCAATAGTATGAGAACTAAAATTACTGAACCGGAAGGTAAAAAGTTATCTTATTGAGGGAGACTTACATTTATTAACAATGTGCTAATGATTATGCCATGTTACTGAATTTAAATTAATATTATTCCTCATGGCATTATTGACATAATTGAGAAGATGCTTAATAGTTTCATGTGAGGTTCTAGTATACATCCAGAATACAGTGGTGTAGATGGAACAAGGTCTGTAAAACCTATCTTGAAGGTGGTTTGAACGTGAGAAAGTTACATGATATCCATATCTCCATCTTTTGTCAACTATGGGTTATGTTTAGACAAAATACCTCTTTGTGGGTAAAATATACCCATAGTATCTACTGTAAATCTATTCACCTCCTCCAAGCTAATTATAAAGCCAAAAATTATTCTAAAATCTGGAGAAGACTAGCAGAATACTACATCAGAGATCATTCTCAATAATGATTCCCTTCTTACTGACTCATTGATGCCTCTTGTCATCAATGTATAAATTTACTAAGCATAAATATAGAATAGCTTGAGCCATTAGTGAAAATCAAGAGATCATTAGCAAAAGCTAAAGTAAGGATGCATATCTGGCTTCTAGTTTTATATTGAATAACTTTATTATTAGAGAATAACATATTTAAACCTCTAATAAGAGTTTCCTCAGCTATAATAAAGAGACTTGGAGACAAATGGTCTCCTTGTTTTAAGCCTTGCTTAGATTTAAAGTAACCTATAGCTTGACATTTTATTAGAATGGAAGCCTTAACATTTCTGATAATCTTGTTAATTAAACTAATAAAGCTTGTGTTGAAACCAAATTTTAATAGAACTTTGCCAAGAAAAGTGTGAGACATTCTGTCAAAGGTCTTCTTGTTTAAATCATTAATCAGTTCATTTACTAGAAGAATATTTTCTTGTATTGATCTATTAGTTACATATGCTCCCTGGTTCTCAGATACGATTTTAGGGAGAATTTTTCCAAGTCTGTTACTAATTATCTTTAAAATGATTCTATTAAACATGGAGCACAAGCTAATAGGCCTATATTCCTTCCATGTTGAAGGGTTATAGGTCTTTGGGATAAGACATAAATATGTGGCAAGAATTTCTTGAGGGATATTTTTTCCTTTAAAGAAAGAGTCAATAACTTAACTCAAATTAGATTTGATGATACTCCAGCATGTAAGATAGAATGTGCTATTGAAGCCACCCATGGCCGTTGCGCTAGCTTGATTCAAACCTTTAATTGTTGTAAGAATTTCCTCCTCACTAGGTAGCTTCAATAAGTTGATATTGTCATGCTTAGTAACTAAGTTATAAATAGAGTTAAATATAGTTATTTAAAAGATTTATCTCAGATTCCTGATTTAAATAAGGATTTTCAGTAAATATATTCTTAGAATAGGATTCAACGGATTTATTAATTCCAATCTCATCTGAAATCTAGGCATCTCCTTCCTTAATGCAATGACTTCTGTTTCTTCTTCGCTTCTTTTTTATAAAGTTTTGATAGAGCTTGGTGTTTCCATCACTGCCTTAAGCGAGTTTAAGTACGTTTTCTGGTGCCAATATGCTTCTTCTTGAGCTAGGGCCTGGAGTAGGATATCATTAGCTCTTGATAGATTATGATACAACATATATGAAGATTTCTTTCGAATAGATTATTTTACCACATTAATTTGGATTGAATATCAATAAATACGAGAATTTTATTTTATGGTCACACATTAATTTATAAAATTATTCTATAAAATAAAAACATTACCTATTATAAGTTATATATTTTAATTTTTAATACATATATTTATTTATAAAAGTAACATTAGACTCAAATGAATTTTTTTTTCCAGTGTTTCTAGATTATTTTTGTTAGATTTTTAGTTAGCCAAAAATCTATTTAGATCTTTAAAATTTTAATCCTAAGCACTTTTAGAGTAAATTCGATTTTTTTATGGTTTACATGGTAATGCGTGATGATAAAAAGGTTTTTTTTCAGTTTTATTAACAATAAATATTTTGGGTCTAATGATTTTAATTTTATTTATTTAAAAGTTTTTTGAAAAATTGCAGGTAATGATATATGCAACGGGGTTTTTGAGCTTTTCAACTATGGTCGTCTATAATATTTTTAAAATTCTAACTCTATCGCCTTTATTTCTATTAAGGACTCCCCCGCTATGCTTCCGATTTCAGACCTATTGCATTATGCAATCCCATTTACAAAATCATCCTAAGATCCCGGCTAACATAATTAAAGATTTTCTCCATTATCTGATCGACAAATCTCAGTCGGCTTTGGTGACCAGAAGAAATATCTCAGATAACGTTTTGTTTTCTAAGAACTCCTGAGAGGTACCATCTTGACAACAAAGACATAATGTTTCCTTAAAAATTGACCTCATAAAAGATTTTAAAGATGTATGTTGGAACTTCCTTCTCGATATCTTTGTCATCATTGACTTCCCAAATGATCACTTGGATTATGTAATGTATCACCATACCCTCATAAAAGATTAATATTAATGGTGATCCATCCAGAAACTTCCATGGCATTAAAGACCTCATGCAAGGCGACCCCCTATCTTCTTTCATTTTTTTTTCTCGTTTTGCAAGTTTTATCTTGCATTCGAAAGAAGAAAAACAATGACAAAATTTAAAATTTCAAGAGCTCAAACTTAATAATTTTCTGTCGCAACGATCTTAACTCCCTTCAACTAATCAAAGGAGGTCTAAATGATTTATTCTCGCGCTATGGTTTCCAAGACAGTCTTGAAAATTCACATTTTCCTCTGCGGGATTATCCCTACCCTCATAAATGATCTCATCAACATTTTAGTGTTTAAGGTCGGTTCTCTTTTAGTGAAATTTCCTAGGAGTCCATTTTCTTACTAACCGACTTTCGCACACTGATTGTGAGTCCTCTTTCATAACATTACTTCACGTATTGATTCTTGAACTTCCAAGCATCTTTCCTACGCTGATCGTTTTCAGATCATCAAACTTTTTTTATTTGCATGCCAAATTTAATGGTCATCCATTTTCATTCTTCCTTCGAGGTTCTCAAAGAACACTCATAATATCTCCGTCGCTTGCTCTGGTTCATGCACGTGATGAAAATCTTGAAGGCTAAGGTGGCTTAATTTACACTCATATTGTCCATGATGGAGGGGAGCCTTTGGATTCTTGTACTAAAAAATTAGAACTAGGTAACCGTCCGTAAACTATTATGGTCCTTAATTAGTAATTACCCAAACTCTATCTGGTATGACTAGATTAAAATCAAGAAAATTAAAACCAATAACTTATGAAATTTAGATATTGGCTCATCCCCTTCCTCGAATTGGAGGATAATTTATGTCTTAGGCCTCTGGGTAGTAAATTATAGAGTGACAATCGAAAATGGAAACATACCTCATTTTGGCACGATCCTTATTTTCTCCATTATTCTCTTGTAACCCATTATAGGTAGGATATCATCCAAAAATTAAGGTTAGATAAGAATCTAAAAGTTTCATACATTATCAACAATGGGGTCTTAAACTGAGCAACATATATTAGATTGACAAGTACTAAAAATCGTAACAGCCTCCAAGAGTTCAAAAACCTCACCCCTTCCCTTCCTCACACCCACCATCTTCAACAGCGTCAACTACTGGATTTCTAAGAGAGGTTTCACCAAGTTCACTATAAAGGATACCTAAAATGTCATTCGTACGTCCATCTCTAATGTCGGATGTGCGAAGTTACTATGGTATAAATTTAATATTCTTCGCCATCCCTTTATCCTTTGGCTTGCTATCGAAGACAAACTGAACACCCGCGAAAAGCTTCTACGTTGGGGTTTTAACACTCCTTCGACTCGTGTCTTATGCAATTTCAGCTCTAAATGCACCAGTCATATTCTTTACGACTCTAGCTTCTCTGAGAGCATTTGCAGTTTCGCAAGTTTAAAGCTTAGATTCTCTTTAAGTAACAATAAAAATTGATCTCTTAGTTTCAAGAGGCTTCCAATTGACCTCTTTCCAATTTACGTCACTTATGACGTGCCTGCTTACGATTTTTTTACCATATTTGGATGGAGAAGAATGAAAAATATTTTTGTACCTTTTATACATTTGCCTCTTCAGTACAGTATCACATATTTTGGCCATGTTCGCGTCAACTTACCTTCGTATTATTTTCTTTGGCGTCTCTTAATGCTACTTTTCAGAGTTTGTTTTATGTATTAGTAAGAACTATTTTTATTTTTATTTATTGCATTTTCCTCTCCGTCACTGTCTTTGCGGTATGCATCATATGCTTTCTGATATTTGGTTAAGATTCTTTAGTACCAAAATTTGTCGGCCCTATAATCTCTACATTAATTTTAGCTTAGTATTTTTGTTTGCAGTTACAAATCATCAATGTTGAGATTGTCGTTGTTCATTACTGATGGGTGGTATAATCAGTTATGTTTGCAACATTTATCTTTAATTCATATAATCAATATTACACCGGTGTATCTTTTGAATCGATTTTCGTTATTTTTCGATTTAGTTTCGGATCCAACTATTTATTATTTTGTTTTATTTAATTTTTATATCTACTAATACTAAAAATAATTTCAGACTATTCAATATTTATTTTTGCTACTTTGAAAAAAAAAATATTCAACATTAAAAATACCGAATAAATACATACTGAACTTCTATGATTATGTTACGAGAGTCCAGTCGGTGGAGAAATGAAATTGACCTTTCCAAACCACTTGGTTGAGATATGGGCATATCATAATGATGATTTGGCATTTTCTTGACAATCGGTTTGAAGTATTTAAATATTTTTAAATCAAATAAAATATGAGTAAAAGTCAAAATGATTCTAGAGAAAAAAGAATGAGGATTGTTATTACTTTTTATTTTGTTGTTGAAATTACACATACAAAGCGACAATAATTAATACTATTAGTTTCTCGTAAAATGATATCAAAATTTTGTTTAATTTAAATTGGATGTTTGCTGTAATTTTTTTAATAAAAGTTATTTAAAAATATCCAAATTTCGGGAACCAATTATAAAAAAAAAAAGTTCAAATTTTACTAATAATTTTAGTGTTTTTAACAACTCCAAAAAGACCAAGTTTTTTACACGCGTATTATTTAGCGGAGAAATTGAACAGTAATTTGAAGAATGCCGGAAAATGGAGAGTAAAATTCGAGATTCCTTAATAAATGAGAATGAAAGAAATTGGACATCATTTTCAAACAGCTGCTACTGCCTCTTGGTAATAAATCATAAGAACCGGTCGGTCCGTTGATCCTTTGTTGGCTTTCACTTCATGTCACTCCCCAACAGTGACACCACTTGAAACCCAACCCAAGTAAGACGTTTCTTCTCACTCTACAATTTCTTACCGAATCTATTCCTTCCACTTTTGTTTTACATCTCTGCTTTATGTTTATGTTAGTTTAGCTAACAAAATTTCTCTTAAATTTTATAAAAAGTTTGCAACTTTTTATTTGTAATTGGCTAAAAATATCCTATATGTTCTTCAAAATCTGTAATCACCACTAAATTCATAAGCTTTTGCTTCAGGTTTTGTTGCTCTTGTCAGCTTAGAATAGGTAATTTCTGGAATATATATTCCTTTCCCTTTTGTTTCTCTAATTATTGTTTGGTAGCTGAGAAAATTTCTCTTAAGTTTCACAAAATTTACAAGCTTTTCTACTTTAGGCATGTTACCTATCTCATAGCATTTTACTTGATCTTCAATTTTTCTAGTTTTTACTGAGTTTGTAAGCCTGACTTGTTTACCTTATGATTTTACCTGATCTGTTCCTTTCTTTTTGCTTTATGATTGTTAGCTAAGAAATTTTCACTTTATCTCACAAATTTGTAAGTTTTTTTTTAATCTTTTTTTATGTTTTTATGTTTGTTACTTAGCTTATAGAATTGTTTCTGATCTTCAAATTTTGTAATTTTCACTAAATTAGTAAACTTGAATTAGACTTTCATGGATAGGTAAGATTTGGAATCTGATTACTTGTACTGAGTTTGTGTTTTTGGCCTAATGATTGTCTCTTTTTTTATATTTTATTTTGTATAATTTTGCATGTGTAGAGATAAATTTGACTTTGTTTGTTATAGTTCATGTTCTAGAGTTGTTTGTGTTGTCTGATTAAGATAGTTTTTCCACTTTCTGAAACTGATTCTTGTTGTTGCCATAAAATAGGATAGCGAGATGGTTTCAAGGTCATATTCAAATCTTTTAGAGCTTGCTTCTGGTGGTGATTCCCCTCCCTCTTTGAGCAGGATAAGCCCTCGAATCCCTCGACTAATGACTGTCGCCGGAATTATATCAGGTCTTGATGATGATCCATCTGAAAATCGATCATCTTCCTCGGTCCAAAGGGACCGAGTAATCATCGTAGCTAATCAGTTGCCTATAAAAGCACACAAAAATTCGGATAGTAAAGTTTGGAGCTTTACTTGGGATGAGAATTCACTTCTCTTTCAATTGAAAGATGGATTAGGACAAGAAAATGTCCAGATTTTTTACGTCGGTTGTTTGAAAGAAGAAATCCATCCTAACGAACAAGAACAAGTCTCGCAAATCCTACTCGAGACTTTTAAATGCGTCGTAACTTTTTTGCCACCGGATCTTTATAGCCGCTATTATAACGGGTTCTGTAAACATCAACTATGGCCTTTATTTCATTACATGCTACCTTTTTCACCAGCTTTAGGTGTTAGGTATAATCGGTCATTTTGGCAAGCTTATGTTTCGGTAAACAAGATTTTTGCTGATAGAGTAATGGAAGTTATAAACCCCGAGGAAGATTTTGTTTGGGTACATGATTACCATCTTATGGTATTGCCAAGTTTCTTGAGAAAAAGATTCAATAGAGTGAAACTTGGTTTTTTTCTTCATAGTCCATTTCCTTCCTCGGAAATATATTACACTCTACCGATTAGAGAAGAGCTGCTTCGTGCAATATTAAATGCGGATTTAATCGGATTTCATACTTTCGATTACGCGTTTCATTTCTTATCTTGTTGTAGTCGAATGCTCGGTCTTACGTACGAGTCCAAGAGAGGGAATATCGGTGTTGAATATTACGGTCGGACAGTTGGTATTAAAATTCTTCCGGCGGGGATTCATATGGGCCAGCTTCGGTCGGTTTTAAGCATACAAGAAACCGAAACAAAGGTGGCCGAACTGCTTAAGCAGTATTGTGAGCAAGATAGGATAATGATGCTTGGTGTCGATGATATGGACATTTTTAAAGGTATAAGCTTGAAATTATTAGCAATGGAGCAGCTTCTTGTTCAACACCCGGATTGGATAGGGAAGGTTGTTTTAGTACAAATAGCAAATCCAGCTCGCGGAGTTGGTAAAGATGTGGAGCAAGTTCAAGACGAAACATATTCGACCGTGAAACGGATTAATGATAAATTTGGGAAACCAGGTTATGATCCGATTGTGTTGATTGACACGCCACTCGAGTTTTACGAACGAATTGCGTATTACATTGTGGCAGAATGTTGTTTAGTAACAGCTGTTAGAGACGGAATGAATCTTATTCCTTATGAATATATAATAAGCCGGAACGGAAACGAAAAGTTGGATAATATACTGAGGCTTGAACATTCTGCTCCTAAGAAAAGCATGCTAGTTGTCTCTGAATTTATCGGCTGCTCTCCATCACTTAGCGGTGCGATTCGTGTCAACCCATGGAACATTGACGCTGTTGCAGACGCGATGGAGTCGGCTTTAGAGATGTCAGAACACGAGAAACAGCTGCGGCACGAGAAACATTATAGGTAAGGGAGCTCAAAACTCACCCAAAACGTGTCGGTTTAAACGAAACGAATGAGAATGAGATCTCTATAGAATATAATATATTACTAACAATTATTTATAGGTTGCTATATTATTTAAGTTTTTATTTTTATTTTGAAGTTCTTATGTTACTAAGTCATGTATTTTCTATCTTAAAGAACAATGCATGTTAATAATTAAAGCAAATCATTATGATATAATCAACATTTGACAACTTTATTTTTTATGCAAAAGGAGATATTATATAGTATTAATCACCAAACCTGATCCAATCCGAATGATTACGGGTTTTCTTTAGTTTCATACTGTCTTATTATTTTGTTGGATTCATATTTGGTATAAAACAGCTAACCTGACATCCCTCAATTGTAGGTATGTGAGTACACACGACGTCGGTTATTGGGCGCGAAGTTTCCTTCAAGATTTAGAGAGGGCGTGCCGTGAGCATTCAAAAAGGAGATTTTGGGGAATCGGGTTCGGTTTACGTTTTAGAGTTGTAGCGCTCGACCCAAACTTTAGGAAACTTTCGATGGAGCATTTAGTGCTGGCTTATAAGAGGAGGATGACAAGAATGATTATCTTGGACTATGATGGTACTTTAATGCCACAAGGGTCTGTCTATAAGAGACCATCTTCTGAGTCCATTGACATCCTTAATAGCTTGTGTCGTGATACGAATAACATGGTTTTCGTTGTTAGTGCCAAGAAAAGAGATACCATTGTCGAATGGTTTGACCCGTGCGAAACGTTGGGTTTATCTGCGGAAAATGGTTACTTTCTCAGGTAAATTCTGTCAGAAAACTTATATTTGGAAAGACAACATGTTAAAAGGACCTGCTTTTGAACTAATCTAAGCTATATGGAGTAGGAGTGGTAAAAATTTGGTTAGGGGTCAGTTAGACAAAACAATGTAATAAGTGATAGTCTTTCGGACCAGAGTCAATCCCGAACCTGGATTTTGGATACACATGTTTGTTCAAATTTGCTTTTGCTTTATACAGCTGGAATCGATCTGGATGACTCGATCTGCCGGCTTCTAACCTACTTAACTTTTTTTTTATTATCGGCCATACTTTCAGGTTAAAGAGAGATGCAGAATGGGAAACATGTGTTCATACATCGGACTATTCGTGGAAACAAACGGTGGAACCCGTAATGAAGCTGTACACCGAACTCACTGATGGATCCACAATCGAAGACAAAGAAACTGCACTAGTCTGGAATTTTGAAGATGCAGATCCAGATTTTGGGTCGTGCCAAGCTAAAGAACTTATAGATCATCTTGAAAGTATTCTTACCAGTGAGCCAGTTACAGTCAAAAGAGGCCAGAATCTAGTCGAGGTTAAGCCACAGGTCCGTACTGATATCCCACATCTTATTTCCAACTAAAACCGGCATGATTATGTGTAAAAAAATATATTAAGTTATTTTTTCTTCAGGGTGTACACAAAGGACTAGTAGTCAAAAGATTGCTTTCCTTCATGCAAGAGAAAGAAATGACGCCTGATTTCATAATGTGCATAGGAGATGACCGATCCGATGAAGACATGTTTGAAGTAATTACTCAATCAATGGCGGGCTTGCTTTTAGCGCCTACTGCCGAAGTGTTTGCGTGTACGGTCGGTCAAAAGCCAAGCAAGGCTAAGTATTATCTTGATGATACGATTGAAGTTGTTAGGTTGATGCGCGGATTGGCTTCCGTCTCGGAACAAATGCTTATTGCGTAGGTTCCAGAAAATTGTATACCAAACATTGCCTCCTTGTTCATAGTCGTGTAAGCCGATGAACTAGTTCAGGTGCCCTTCTCCTTTGTTTTGTAATAAGAATTATCGTTAGGGCTTGAAACTTGTTTGCTGGTTGATAATTACTAATAAAGCTCTGATGCCGTATGTTTGTTGTAACTTAATTTACCCACTAATTTAGGACATCTAAGTTTTAGTTAGCAAGTTCTTGCTGAATAAACCAAAACTTTAGCATAAAATGATATCTATCGCATTATGGTCTGGGCTGCAGAATAGTTGGTTGATGAACAGTAGGGTGGCAAACAGGTTGACCCAGTGGACACATTGTTACCCAAGTATATTTTTTGCCAAACTTATTACTATATAGTATCCAAAAATGGGTTAATGCTCACTTAATATCTATCTCAATAAGCATATCCACTTTTAATACCTAATTTATTTTTAATACCATAATTACCCTCAATTAAGTATATAAAGGTTAATTTGTGAAAAAGGGACCCTTTTGACTACAATACCTTTTTATTACTTTTGAATTTTGAATTTATTAGACACTTTCTCTCTCCTAACCTAACAAACAACCCATTTTTCAAGATTCGTTTCAAAAAACGGCGACGTGACCACATTCTTTTCGGCGAGCCTAGCTAACTACTGACGAACTAACTAATCACCGGCCAACCATATAACCACCGTCAATGTTCCGATCACCGACGACGTTATACTTCGACGAACTCTGCAATTTCAGGCGTATCTTTCCAGCTCAGACCACTGAATAACCTCCATCCATCATTTTCCATCGACTCAATCTCGTAGCTCGACCGGTGCACCACTACGTTACCGTCGACTCAATCGTTGAAGCAGTTCCGACGTCAGAACTAAAGGTCAGTATCGTGTAGTAGCTCTGTAACACATTCAGCTGTTGTACGTTGCCCTACAACAAACTAATCAAAACTCCATCAACCTCGTTGTTTCCAACTCCATGTCCCTGTTCAGCTAAAAAAATTCCATTTTGCGCACCGGCAGCATGAGTTAGGGGTGGTAAGTCTGCTGCCACATCCCCTTTCTCATTACCAGCGTCACAACCAAGTATTGTAGTCCCTTTCTGCTTCCCAGCGACATTAACAGCAATAGCTTCCGGTGTAGTAGTTTCTTGCATAAGTTCAACAGGTGTTTCGGAATGAACACACCCTCCATCTCCTTCCAAATTCTCCTCTTCAGATAATTCATTTTCTTTTGTCTCAAACTCCTTATCTTCTTCCGCTGTTTATTCTGCCTCAACATCCTCTTCTTCTATTAATCTGACGGAGGCCGAAACTTGTTGGCTCCTCTTTGGAACAAATCCATACCTCCGAGATTGGTAAATCAATGTTTCCTTAACTACCTTCTCGCTAATAATGGCAGCCACAGTTTCAGTATCCTCCTCATCTTCACGGCAAAACGACATTGATAAGGTGTTCAGCAGATCCACATCCTCACAATCCACACTTTCCTCTTCCACCTCGAGCTTCTGTTTCAGCTCATTCAAGTCTTTCATCAATTTTTCAACCTATATCAAATGAGCATACGAAATAGTTTAGACTAATAACATTGCTAGATGCAACATGTTGACACTGTTAGATGCATTTTTTACACTGCTATTACAGCAGATTAACGCTTTTCTAGATACCTTATAATGATGTTTGCTATATCCCTTATAATGATGCTGCTAGATACAACATATTAACATTTCCTATATAACCTACTTATACAGAAACAGCTTATAAATGTTAATAGTCCTTATAAAATATAGCAATACTCACTTGTTCGTTTTTCTCCTCAAGCGACGTTTTCAACCTTTTGTTTTCAGCTTTCAACCGGTGCAACCGGCTTCGCTTTTTCAGCTTCCTGTTGTCACGCAGCACAGACTGTGACAGCCCTCCAAAACTTGGAATACTGGTCCTACGGTTCTTTTTTTTTCAACCTTTCCCCTTTTTTTGTACCAAGTCTCGACTTCTTCTCCCCAATGAATTCCCGCAATGTAACATCGTAATTCTCTACTTCTTATCGGGTTGTTGTGTTGTCTTCAACCTCAGTGTTCGAACTTCTTTTACTCCTTCTTCCAGCCCCGTCATCTACCTGTTTCATATTCCTTCTTATACTTTTGTTTGCAACAGATTTCTTTCTTTTCCTACTCCTCGCTTCACTTGTTTCCGCAACAGCTTCATACTTCCTCCCCGAATAAATTTCTCCAAAAGCATCACATTCAGCCTATGTCAACAATAACTCATCGGCCATAACCTAAGAAATACAGTATAATATACATTGAGCTACACAATATAAGAATCATTGATGCGATTTACAAACAATTATGATTGATAAATATGTTGATGTTATGATGTTATGCTACATTGGATGCGATTTGTTTGATTTTATGATTGATAGATATGTTGTTTTTTTTTACTGTAACATAGATGGTTGCGATTTGGGTGTTGGATACATGGGTATGCGATTTGTTTGATTTTACAATTTGGACATTGCTAGATACGTTAAATACATGGTCATCCCTGAGCTGACTGTCCATCTGGATCATTTCGAATGTCGCCTCCTTGCCGTCCAATCCCCACCACTTGTAACACCTATAGATTATGTTTGGCCTTGGTATTTCGACTTTTATCGAAATATGCTCCATCAGAAATGGCTGCACACAATATAACTCAACATTACAAACACGGTTTCGAAACTAACTTGCTGATCATAAACCATTGTACTTACAAATAGCAGAGCAACGCATCCGATCACTCTTCAGGGCTTCCCGACCTTAATACATTTGTCCAGTGATTTATGCAGTTTCTCCACGATGGCTCCAGACCAGTCATAGTCGTTTATTTTTTCTAGATTCTCCACGTAGAATACTGCTGTCCACCTGAAGACATCACCTGACACTGCAAAGAACATTGTCGAGCATATGAAAAGTATCAACAGCCGAGCAACATCCTTTGCTTCGTCCTCCCCTCCTTCCCTTATTGCTTTCTCGATCGCTTCCTACAAAATAAATAACATCATACCAAGAATACAGCAAGAACAATTGGAGGTAGTTACGCCTACTGCGACATTTCTAGATATGAATCAAGACATTGCTAGATGCATATTCCCAAACACCAACATACTATTATACTTCTACCACATTGCTAGATATAGTATACTACATTGATAGATACGTGCATACACATGCCGATTTTGGTATCATGCTCATATGCCTATAGCATAACTCAAAACAAATACATTTTTATAGATTAGATTTACCTTTATCAATGCATTAGACACTGATTTGTCGTTCGTTAGCCCGTTCCTCCTCATCCGTGGGCTCAAAATATATTTCTGCATTAGAATGAAATCTAGCTCAGCTTCATCAGCGTACCAACTGATAAATGCGCTTGTTTTATTCATCGGCATCTCCTCGTTACCGTGTTTAAGCCCAAATATCGCCTTCACGTCTTTCTTCGTCAGACTTACATGCTTACGTCCTATCTGGAAAGACTTCCATCTCACATCGTAAAAACTACAAATCACCTCGATCAAGTAGTGGAACGTTTTCAGCTTCAGATGCTCGTTCCTTACGTCGAATGATGTTTTCAGGAAGGTATAAAACGATGTTCCTCTAGCAGCCTCTATGTGTTCGAATTTAATTATATCCCGTCTTAGTAGGTTGATTATGCTTACCAACCCTGACCTGTAGAATACTCCTGTTTTAGTCATGTTTGCATGCTAACATTCCCATTTCAAACTAGTTAGTAATAACAATACCAATCCTATAGTAACGAAAACAATAAAACTAAGCACCCAACATATACATTAACACTTGAAGACAACACTGGTCCAACTTACTCCACAACAACGTCTAACTCACTGCATTGCAATATTGCTAGACGTGACCAAATTCATCAACTACATTGCTAGACGTGCAGTGCTGACAGTAAACTAGTCGCAAACACTGCTGGATACGGCCAAAACTACAGTCCACATTGCTAGATCAGTAAAACATCTATGAATATTAACAAAGACCAACCTCAACTCTGTAAGTCTGATAGACGATGATACACATTGCGATTTCAAGCAGGACAGATTCTAACAAGTTGTTGCCGATGCCGTCAGACGGCAGTATCGACACTAATAACAACTAACATCGACCCATGTCTAACTACCGGTGGATTAACACTACGTACTACAAGTATTGTTTTAACACGATCGACTAACATTGTAAAAGAAAGGAGTAAATCTTGCCGGAGAAAGGAGAACTGTTCAATACATAACTGTATCGACAGTTAGTACTCCGGCGACGCTTATACATTCTGGCCTAATGCTCACAGACAGACAGTAAGCCTGAGGGCGAAAAAAACGTACCTGTTCGACGATGTTCGACGGAGTAGGAGGCAGTAGATGGTCGACGGTGTTCGACGGTTAGATAAAATGATCAGAATAGGCTCGACAGTTACGGTGGCCGGCACGGTTACGGTCGACGGTTGAGTCGTAGATGTTTTGTTTCAAAATCATCTTTTGGGTTCGCTCTCGTTTTACGTGTTTCTCTCTCCTCAAATTTAGAAATGTGAAAGTGGAGGGAATTAGAACCCAAAAGTCAGATTAGAAGGTGAAAAAGTGGGTTTCAACCAAAAAGCCCCTTTTTTATACCATAGAGGGTATTTTTGTCCAAAATATGGCTTTAGGTATTTTATGAAACTAGTCTAAAAGTGGGTCCCATTTTGGTATTTGATAGTTGACTACGTATTTATGGGTAGTTTCTTCTAATTTTAAACAGGTCTGGCAGATTCCTGCTTATGCAGGGTGTAAGTCTATGAGGTAAACCTACGCTGGTTACCTACCAGAAGACGATTGACCCATTTAAGGTATTGCTTATTAAGTATTTTATAATATTTTTAAAATTAATTTAAATGTGTTAATTAAATCGAATTTCAATAATTGAGATATTTACAATATAAACGAAATAAGTATGTTATTTATTGTATTTTAATTTAAATATTATATTATTTAAATCGGAATTCTATAATGAAAGCATGTATATCCTAAACAATCTGATTGTAATATAATTTTTATATTGTACGATTCTATTTAGATATTTAAGATATTTTATTTAATATTAGGTAGATTTTATATATCTATCATACATCTAATCTAATTGTATTTTTACATAAAATGTAGCCTTTTTTTTGTTTTTTTTCACCAATCACCATAAAAATCCAATTTCAAAGTCCGATTTCTATAATATATATATATATATATATATATATATATATATATATATATATATATAATAAGCAAAATACTTGTAATATTATTTTGATATTGTGGAAGAAACTAGTATCGAGAATCGACCTATCGACACGATGAAGAATTATTGAAAATATTAAATTTAAGTATTAAAATACATATAAATAATTAATTGTATATTATAAATAGACAATATATAATTATAAATAAATAATGAAACATAATTTATATACGTTATAAATTAAACTTAATTTAATTATAGTTTTTTTTATAGATAGTTGTTATCGATGACGTCATCGATTAGGATATCCGGATTCCTTGTCCGTATATCCGAATTTAACTTCCGGATATCTGGATTTCGGGTCCGGAAATCTGGATTTCGGGTGCGGATATCTGATTTTTTTTTAAATTTTTTAAATATTTTTAATGGATCGCCCTTATAAATAGAGGAGACTCCAAATCCAAACTCACAATCTCTCAAATCTACTCTATATCTCTCTAAATCTCTCTACTAGTTCTAGAAAATCTATAAAACTCTACTTTCTTATTTTACATATTATAGTTCTACTTTCGGAATAGTTCGATTTTTTTTATATTAGTTGTTATTTGCGATCATCCCAATGACGTTTTCAGACTTCAATACGTTAGGACAAGCAACCAAGAAAACGATTTTAAGAATTTTCTTCCTTTATGATTTCTCCTCTACCCGAGAGGGATCCGGTCACACGGCGCATTAAATCTGCCACTGCACCTACGAATGTGAGTAAGACCGCCAAACAAACTTTTAGTTCCAAGATGGTCGATTAGGTGACAAAAAACTTCAAACCTGCCATTACACATACGATTGTGAGTAAGACAACTAAACAAACTTTTAGTTCCAAGATGGTCGATAAGGTGACACGAAGCGCCAGACACGTGACTATAACTAAGAGTAACACTGTTGTTCCTAAACAAAGTTTTAGTAGGGAGACAAAAATGGTCGAGTTGATTGTTGTTGCGTTAAGTAAGGTTAGTGATAAGACTGAATGACAAGTTTTTGCAGATCCTCTACAAATTGCAGTTACCGTTGAGAAATCGTTGCGTCAGAACAAATAGCTAGCAACAAAAGACTAAAAAAAGTATTTTAGATTTTGTAATTTAATTTGAAAACATTTGTACAATTCCTTGCCCGCAAGAGTATAAACTGTGAACGACTAAACAAACAAAAAACAATATTTACCTTTTATAATAATAACAACAATTGTACTATCAAATAATTATGAGATATGATTTTTGTAAAAAAATAGTAATAACAACACTTGTAATATTTAAAACAAAATCACAATAATAATCAAAATGTAATATTAAAACTATAGCAATATAATTTGTAATATTTTACCATGATAAAATATAATTTTGGTTTAAAAAATAATAACAAACACTTGTAATATTTATAACCACTTAAAATATTATTAATCAAATCATAATAATATTAACCAAAATGTAATCATAAATTTATAATCATATACATTATAAAAATATTTTTTAAATATACCTTAAGGTATGATTTTGGTTTATAAAATAATTACAACACTTATAATATTTATAACCATATAATAATAATAATAAATTAAACAAGTCTAACAAATAACATAATAATAATAATCAAAATTTAAATAGGTCTGGCAGGTTGTATAACAGGTTGCAGGTTGGGCAGGTTGCAAGTCTGCAGGTTGGCAGGTTAGTGCGTATACAGGTCTGGCAGGTTGGAGGTATAACAGACCAGGTCTGTAGGTACCCATTTAAATTCTGATAGGTACCCATTTATTTTTGGCAGGTCCATACCCATTTGCCACCACTATTGCCACCACTAATGAAGAGAGTAAACTTATTTTTCTGTCTTCGAAAAAATTGGAGAGGAAACGTCTACAACTGAGACCCTAATTCTCGAAACCAAAAAATATATTATCTATAATTAATTAATGATTATTCGTAAAACAAATTTATTGTACAAAGGTAATAATTTGAACTACGATATCGTAAGTAAAATATAAAACTATTATCCAATGTAAAAGTTATTTATGTAATTATAAATATAATATACTCAATATAGTTTTTAATAATTTATAATTTTTCATCCTTCGAGTGAACAATAAATGTTTAAAATTAGTTTCAAAAGAGTTGTTGAAACAATCTTTTAACAAAAATATTGGTATATTAGAATGATGATGACACATTAAGAACATTTTATCAATTTGTATTTTTTATGCACGAAATGGACATCATGTTAAATCGGGTTTTTGTGACGAGTAAACAATAGACACGTTACCGCACTGAATGTCGATGACTTTCATCATGGGAATATGTAGCTCGGAAAATATATACCGAAGACAATTAGTTTTGACCAAAACATTAGTAACTCTTATCTTTTTAGAATCAACATTAGATTGTGAGATAGTAGGTTATCATTTTGAAGACCATGAAACAAATTTATCGTCAAGAAATGCACGATATCCTAATGTTGATCTTCTCGAGTTTGGACCCCTTTCATAGTCGGTGTCAAAATACGCAGTGAGAGATAACTATCACATCATAGTAAATCTTAGACCATAGTAAATAGATATTTGAACATATTTTAGAATATGTTTCATAAATGCGAGTTGAGGTTCTTGTGGAGTGTGCATAACAAAAAACCGAACCTACAAAACTGCATAAGAGATGTCAAGACAAGTGAAAGTGAGCTATTATAGGTTCCATCTAATTTCTTATGTAACGTCCAATCGGGTGATAATTAGCCATCTGATGCATTCAATTTGGAAGAAATATACACGGGTGTGTTACTCTTGATCATTTTTGGTCTTATCTTTGTGGCATTATCTTAAGGAAGAGAACTCCCTCATCAATTTTGGCGCCGTTTGTAGAAGCATTTTCTTCAAAAAAATATGTTGTGTACCAAATAGAAGTTACTAAGTCAATAGGTGAATAAGGTGTTAATGTCGTTCATTGAACAACTTTTTAAAATCTTGTCGTTTAAGGTTTAACTTGAAAAAAATATGTACTATTTTTAAAGGAGAAAGTTTACCTATAAAAAGAGTATCGATCAATTCAATTGGTGAATCATCCTTACATTTGGTTGATGATTTTTCTTTAACTTTTTCATTTATTAATAAATATTTAATAGGATTATTGATTATGCATAAGGATGTATTGTTGATAACTATTCTCATTGCATAATTTGTTTATGATTTTGCTTTTAATATTTCTTTTACTAATAAATATTTAATAGGATTATTGATTCTGCATAAGGATATATTGTTGATAACTATTCTCATTGTTGAGATAATTGTTAAAAGAGTATTAATTAAAACCGGAAGTTCTTGTGCATTACAAATCAAGTTATAATAAAGTGATTGGTGTTATACCATTTAAGAACGTTGATAGAAATTTATTAAGTTTTGTTTGAATGTTAAATTATATTTGGGAGACAAGTTGAGTTAAATGTAACCGTCGGGAAATATGAATTTGAAAACACTGTCACTATATTCATTTTACGATAGTTGAAGCTCTAAATTCATATAATGCAATTATATGAAGACATTGGTTACATAAAATGGGA
The DNA here is from genome assembly GCA_036936605.1 of Limnanthes douglasii subsp. nivea. Lineage (NCBI taxonomy): Eukaryota > Viridiplantae > Streptophyta > Magnoliopsida > Brassicales > Limnanthaceae > Limnanthes > Limnanthes douglasii. The sequence continues at coordinate 217,146,685 of JAUPFV010000004.1, forward strand.
ACAATAACATCACGTTTTCATCGATATGTAAAATATATAGTTAAGATACATATATGAATAATTCATGGAAACCAGTAACCATCTAAAAAATACTATTCTTTATCTTAGGCGTCAGAAAATGTAATAGTTTCACCACATCAAAATTTGTCGGGAGAAATGATTACTGAAAAGTATTGTGAACCTATTATAATAATGAAAGATGGTGAAATTGATGATCCACCAGAAGTGTTAAATGAAAGTGAAATGCTAGAAAAAGTAGAAGATTATGATTAATAGACGGTAAAGTTGTAAAGATAGGAGGAGAGATTAAACAAGAGTTTTGAAATAAGTTAGTAGATTGTTTGAGATAAATATTGATGTTTTTGCATGAAATAATACTTATGTAAATGGAGTTAGTACATAGTTAATTTGTCATGAATTAGCAATAAATAATAGGCTAATGTCTACCCGTAAGAAAATAAGATATTTTTTATTTGAAAAATAAAAATCTATCGATACATAAGTTGATCGATTATAAAAAGTATGACATATAAGGGAATCAAAATATCCGACGTGGAGAAAATCCAATATTAGTAAAAATAAAAACATGGGAAATGGACGATGTGGGTTGAATTCACAGATCTTAACTGAGCTTGTCCAAAAGATGTTTTTGCTTTGCCTATGATTGATCAATGAGTGGATGCAATGGCTTGAGGATTCCACGAAAGTGTCTAATTAATTATTTTATTTCAAAGATTCCAGATAAATCATATCTATTTTTAGATTTTTTAAGAGAAGCTAGGAGATTTTCCTTGAATGAGGATTCCACGAAAGTGTCTAATTAATTAAATCAACATTTGAGTTCACTTGAGGTTTTAACGACACAAAAGAAGAGGAGCCTTTATTTGTGTATCTAAATTTTTTGTTAGTGCAATATTAGTAAGAGAAGAAGATGGAATTTAGAAACCAATTTATTATGTAAGTAAGGCATTGGTTGATGCATAAAGTTTATACTTAAATTTAAAAATGTTAGCTATTGGATTAGTATTTTATGAAAGAAACATGTGACCATATTTTCAAGCTCATATCAACGTTGTTAGAACTTATTTTCTGTTAAAAAATATGCTTTGGAAAACAAATGTTTGTCGAAGGTTAACAAGGTGGTCAATTGAGAAGGGTGAATATGAAATTCATCTTGAACCAAGAACAACAATGGAAGCGCAAGCCGTGATTGAATTTATTACTGAACTTAAAAAAAGATTAAATTGAAGAATATGAATACTGAAGAATGGATTATTCGAGCTAACAAATCTTATGATGTAAATGGTAGTAGGGCTCGCATTGTGCTAACAATTCTAATGGAAGATGCAATTAAGCAAGCATGTTTTCTGCCACTAATAATGAAGCATAGTATGAATATGTGTTGGTTGGAACACGTTTAACTCGTATTTGTGGAGAAAAAATTCTTCATTTTTTTCGGAATCTTAATTAGTGGTTGGTCATTTGCAATGAAATTTTGAAACAAAACAAAAAAATACAAGGAAATGAAGTTGGTAAAAATAGAAATAAATTATGAAAATATTACACATGAACAAGTTCCAGGAATATAAAATAAAAGGAAGATTTTTAGCAAGATTTGGTAGCATATAGGATAATCTACTGGTGATAATACAAGAGATACAATCATATATGAAAATATTAAAAACAAAAGTACCAACAGAATTTTAGCAATAGAATAAAAAGAAGATTTTTAGCAAGATTGGCGATGAGAATATCTGTTATTTTTTAAAGATAAAATTTTACCGTTATATAAATCTCAAGCTCGTGCATTACGATTGCGTGCTATAAAATATGATTCTCCTTGATGGTATTTCATATCGAAAGAGTGATATCCGACCTTTGTTATAGTGTTTACGAATTAAAGAAGCTTCGTTCACTTTAAAGGATTTGTATTAGGGAGAAGCGTCTGCACATTGTGGATATCATGGATTGATAAGATGTTTTCTCTTGACAACATTCTATTCACCAACTCTTTGATCTGATGCTAAGTTGTTGGTAGAGCATTGTGATCATTTTCAACGTTTTGCTAATAAAATCCATGTTCATAGTGAGGCAATGAGATAGATCCTACACAGTGTCCTTTTGATAGACGAGAGATTAATTTAGTAGGACTACTACCAATGACGATAAAAAGAAGAAAGGGGTTTAATAATGATTGTTTATTATTTTATAAAGTGGATGGAAGCAGAACAATTAACAAGAACGGGATCCCAAGAAGTTTGTGAATTTTGCAATCTTGTATTTTGAGTTGTTATGGATTTTTAGGGTGTTAATGACGGATAACGGACATTAATTTCGAAATAATATGGTGACAAATTTTAGAAGAAAATATTGGATACAAAAATATTTTTATACTTCGTATTATTCACGAGCAAATGGGCAAGTGAAGGTTACAAATGGAACCATTTTACATGGGATAAAAAAGTTCTATGGACATATTGAACAACTCATATTTCAATTCTCAAATTAATTTTTTATACTTTTGCTAATGTTAAATCAAAATTGTTAACCCAATATCATAACAATATTTTTTAAGGTTCCAAATCATCAACAAATCTTACAAAAGTTTTTTAAAAAAACTTAATAAAAACTCTTATATCAACGATATACCATTCATATACCTAATTCAAGTATTCAATGAATATTGTAAAATACTTCTTATTGAATATCTATTTAATTACATGCCTTAGACCAAAGTTGAAAATGTTTGGGTTTGGGTACATGCGATATGAATCTTAACAATTGGTATGAGAGAACTTTTTTTATATTGAAGGCCATTTATTTTTTGAATCAAACATAAAATATGTATTTTTATTTTTAGTACATGATCCACATTCGAGAATTTATTAAAGATTGATTTGGTAGAAATTTATGGATCTAAGACTTGAAATCACATGATTGTTTGATTTCTTTTAAGGATAATGCATGTTAGATTGTGTGTTTTTATCCATTAAACACGATTTCAGCTGAAATTTAGGTTTTTTTGTTCGATTTATAATTGGGTTACCGCGGTAGAAGAAATATCGCATCGACACATTATGCCAATTACAAATAGAAAAAAAATAGTAGCATATACTATGACACTCTAAATGGTTTCCATGGTAAGCCCAATGTTTTTCGTAATTTATTTGATATCCTTTGATGATTGTCATGGCAAGAGCATGAAGCAACACATGGATACCACAATTGTTGTTAGATTTGATATAGAGTTATATCAAATATATGTTAGTACTACATTCATGCATGATAAATTAGAAGAGATAATTTACACGTATCATGTTAAATGGTTTGACGAAGATAAAGAAAGAGATGTGTGTTTGTTAAAAAGACCTCTCCATGGGATCAAAACAATCGTCAAGACAGTGAAATAAAATCTTTGACTATTTTATGAGATCCATCAAGTATATTTGTAGCTGTTATGACAACTGTGTCCATTCGAATTAGGCAATACACATGGAGATACAATTCTTATTGCTATTTTATGTGGATGATATCATAATAGATGGAAGATATATAGAGATGATTGAAACTGTGAGACTCAACTGAAAGAAGAATTTGAGATGAATGATATGGGAGATTCTAACATGATACTAAGTGTTGATACCAAGAGGAATATAGCGAAGTGATATTTATTCTTATCTCAAAAATAATATGTATAGAAAACAATAAGAAAGTTCAGAATTTCTAAAACCAAAAAGGTTGGAACTCTCGTTGGTGCCCAATTCAAACTTAATGTCACTCAAACACCAACTGAAGCTGCAAATAAGAACTATATGCTGGAGATAGGCTTAAATCGTTGCTTCGTCCCTCGACTATCACGTTTTGTGTCATTTAGTCCATCGAAAAAAAATCACGGTTGAGGGTCCCTCGTCTATCAAAAATCTATAAATTCAGTCCCCGCGCGTGGTTTTTGCTGTAAAGCTGCCACATGTCACTATAGTTAAATGGTTTGCGTTCCACAGATAGTCCTTCAACTTTTAATTCCATTTTTACCTTCGAATTTAATATTTTTTAAATATATATTTTTATTTTTATTTTTTAGTTTTTCTTAAAACAGAGTATAGCAAAATTTGCTATACTCTCTATTTTTTTTCCGACACAGTTGCCCCAGAAGTTCACAAACAAAATTGTGAAGTTCTTTACCAAACTGCAAGTAACCCATTTGAGAACATTTAGATAATAAACTTGCAATTGTAACTACATCTGGACTAGGTCCACTAAGCTTCATCTGATAAAATTTCTTAAAGACATCACTCTATTTTACAACCTCGAAGCTATTTTCGTTTTTATGGGTATGTATCATTTAGTATATAATTCTTTAAGGGGTTGTTTGGAAATATAAATCAAAATTTCAATAAGATTTTTTTTGAAGAAGTTTGGTAGATAGAAGGCGAGCGAAAATGAGTCTAGAAAGATATAAAAGCTAAACAATTTTTTTGTTTGGGTCATTCATTCTGAATTTTGAATTTCTCGATCAATAATAATTTATGTAATTCCCAATCTGGCAGGTTCGGAAGTATGGTTGCTTTCTTTCCCTATTCCCCCATTGATATTCTTTCATTTGGCGCTCCAAGGCTTGCTTTAAATCTTGAACCTGAAATGTTAAAATATACGTCACATACAGGAAAGTATGTAGCTTCTTCAGGAGATGCAATCTAGCAGAAAGAGCTACCTGTTTTTCTCTGTCCTTGATATCCTTTTAAAGTGCTTCCAATGATTTGGTCAATGCACTGATCTGACCATCAGCTAATTCTTTACTTTTAAACAAGCAATCCATTTCATTATTCAGCTTTTCAATTTTTTTCTGCAACAACTCATTCTCTCGAACCATAGCGATTTTCTCCTGCAGATTTAGATGTGTTATACGAATAGCAAAAGCATCTACATCAATTGGCATGCAGATTCTAAGGAAGTGTCAAACTAGAATATAAAAACAAATAGCTATTCAGTTGTGTTGGGTATTCAATTTTCCTAATCTGAATAATGATTGTCAGGAGATCTGTATAATAAAACAAAGCAAGAAGTCTAGATCTAATATAAGCACTACAAACAGAAAAAGCAGCCATACTTCCAAACCTGCCAGATTGGGAATAACATAAATTATTAATAATCAAGAAATTCAAAATTCAGAATGAATGACCCAAACAAAAAAATTGTTTAACTTTTATATCTTTCTAGACTCATTTTCGCTCGCCTTCTATCTGCCAAACTTCTTCAAAAAAATCTTATTGAAATTTTGATTTATATTTCCAAACAACCCCTTTTTAAAGAACTATATACTAAATGATACATACCCATTCGAGGTTGTAAAACAGATTGATGCCTTTAAGACATTTTATCAGATGAAGCTTAGTGGACCTAGTCCAGATGTAGTTACAATTGCCAGTTTATTATCTGGATGTTCTCAACTGGGTTACTTGCAGTTTGGTAAAGAACTTCACAATTTTATTTGTGAACTTCTGGGGCAACTGTGTCGAAAAAAAAACAAAGTATAGCAAATTTTGCTATACTCTGTTTTGAGAAAAACTAAAAAATAAAAATAAAAACAAATATTTAAAAATTATTAAATTCGAAGGGTAAAAATGGAATTAAAAGTCGAAGGACTATCTATAGAACGCAAACCATTTAACTATAGTCACACGTGGCAGCATTACAGCAAAAACCACGCGCGGGAACTGAATTTATAGATTTTTGATAGACGAGGGACTCTAAACCGTGTTTATTTTGTCAAGGGACTAAATGACACAAAACGTGATAGTCGAGGGACAAAGTAGCGATTTAAGCCGCTAGAGATACATTATGTCAATGATATTGGTAGCATTATGTAGGCTATGATTTGCACAAGACCTGATATAGCCTACATCATAAGTCTTTTGAACAAATTTCTCTCTAATCCATAGAAGTTGCATTGGCATGCACTCAAGTGGCTCATAAAATATTTGAATAGTTTGGCTGTTGTAGGGTTGTGTTACGATAAGAAAGATACAACTTATATAATTTTTAAATGTTATGTTGCCTCTGATTATGCAAGATGCATCAACACAAGGAAGTCTATTTGGGTTTAACTGTTTACTATATTTTGATGAATAGTTAGCTCGAAGAATTGTCTACAAAAGGTCATTATGTTTTCATCTACATAAGTTAAATATATATTTTTGTTATAAAATCCAAGAAGGAAACTATTTAAATGACGAAATGGTTGAGTGAAATCACTAGTATGGAGCAAGATGTGACTATGTTTCGAATACTAAATTCAGGCACCTTCTCCTCCCACTGTGGTCGCAAATTTGGTGTGGATTATTTTTAACTGAGGGTAATTTTGTCAGGTGTTTTATGGTGTTTCAAAGGTATTTAATGTTTGGGTGTTTTGTAGTGAGAGATTTGAGCTGTCTGGTTGTATTAAATGTTTATTACCCTCATTAATGAAAATGGTTGGGTATTTATACCTTTAATTATAGGCCACATGAGCTTTCGGGTTAAACTTATGAAATCGGGTCGAGTTCAAAAAACCCATTAGTTTATTAAGCAGATTAGCAATTAGCTTAGTCAAAAGGTGATTAGCTTTTAATACTATTTCCAATTTGGATGGTTCAGTGGGTGGTGTTTGTCCAACTTGCCCCTGTTCGGTTTCTATAGTGAGTGGTGAAAATTTATGGACTCATCAGTAACCCCTTTTTTAGGTTTTGTTCGAAGGCCTTTGGCAAGACCTAAAAAATCGCCTTTGGGCACTTGTGACATTTTCCGGAGAGATTTAGTGTTTAGTAGAGGACTTATCCGGACTAAAAAACGTTCAAAGGTTTTGCCATGGATCTTGGGACACGTGTCATCTTCTGATTTGCCTCACCAGCCGTTTTTCTCCTAGAACGGCGCTCCCAGTAATCCCAAAAAGTAACCTCTTCATTTAATTCCTGTGACGCCAGTGCCGTCTTCAATCATTACTTTCATCTTTTCGTATTCTCCTACGTTTCTGGGTATCTTTTTGTCTCTTTAGTACCATCTTCATTACTCTTTCATTGCTTTAATTCAAAGCTTTCATCTCTCTTCTCAAAATCCTTTTGGTGTAAGTTTATGTTTACAGCAAGAAACACACTTGTAAAAGATGGATGGCTTAATATTTCGGAGTTAGAGAAAGTACAAAGAGTTGAGCGAGAAAGGCGCATTGTTGCAGGTCTTCCAGTTTCTCCAATCGACAAATCTGAAACACCAAACTCAGAGCCTGATCGAAGCTCCAAACCCAAAAGGTTATTTCAACCAAGTCTTTCACCAATCGTCTCACGTTCATCGGTTCAGGAGTCATAGCCTAATTTCGAACGGGAAAAAGTTGCTACAAGCACAAAGAGACCCTCTACGTTCATAGCTATGGGATCGGATGCTGAAAATTTCCCAGAAAACCTGACACTTAGACGAAGAGGCCGCTTAGTAAAAGGTCAGGCTTTTGTTCCAAAGTTTAAGTCTCCAAAATCAGGGCCCCTTAATTCTGGGCTAAGGATAAAGCTACAGGGTCAAAGGCACCCGTCAAAGTTCCTAAGGATAAATCGTCTGGTCCGGAGGCCACCAGACCAAGTCTTCGAAATGAACCCTCCGAATCTGAGCCCCAGTCGGACACCAGACCACAAAAGAAATGTGGTGCTCAGCCATCCATAAAGCTTACGTCACCAACCACCAGCACTCATCCACAAAAGACAACTGAAAATCCTTTTATTGTGATGGAAGAGGTGATGAAGGACAGCGTTGAAGGAGCCCCTTTTGAGACTGATGTCTCCGGGCAGACGGGGGAAGCTGTTACTGCCAAAAAAGGCAAGGGTAAAGAGAAGCTCTGTTGAAAGCATACGGACCTGCCGGAGTCCCTTGAAGGCAGAGTGGGACCTTGCTTCCACAAAGTCAGCGTAAAGTATCTGCTAGCCATGCAGAACATTAACTACGCCTTCATTCACACTGCTATATTAGGCCGGATCCGGACGGAGTGGGGGATCTCAAAATCTGTCAAAGTGAGGATACCGGTTGATCCGGACACGCTAATGGACTGTAAATTGAGTGAGATAGTCTTCTACACAGAGCTGTTCAACTAAGGGATCAGATTTCCCTTGGACCCAGAGATCGTTAGATATTTTCATCTGATAAAGCTCTGTCCAAGTCAACTGAGTCCCAATGCTTGGTTCACCCTCATGGCCTGCATCATAGCCTCTAGGCTCTCCGGAATCCCGCTTCCGATGGAGCAATTTGCTGTTGTGGCCAGCCTTTGCAAGAATCACATGATCCCCTTCTATCATTTCAATATGGGTGACAACTATAAAGTGGTGGATGATCTGCTTGAATCGGAGAAGAACTGGAAGACCCAATTCTTGTTCATTAGTGGAGCTTGGGAAAATAGGAAAAAGATTAAGGTTGGTGACAACCCAAGTATGCTTATCAGCAGATGGAAAAGCACGGGTAAATATTTCATCATGTTAGTTTTTCCTTCCTTATAAAAAGTTTGTTTCCTTAAATGCTCTTCTTCTTCTTCTTTTGGTAGTGCTGCCGAAGGAGTTCTCCGACTACTTGGAGGAGGGGCAGACAACTTGTGCCAAGCTGAATGCTTGGGCTGCTGACAAATGGGGGAATCGCTTCCACAATTTTTTTACTGCCAGCAACCTGATGAGATCCCATCTCTGGAACACAACCAGCCGGAGAGACTTATCTTGGGAATAATTGACCACACCACCTCCTCTGAGCGTCATCCTTCAGAGGACAGATGAGAAATATGGGAAGCTGGCCTTGCCGGGCAGAGCTAAAGCCCCAAGTAAGATGAAGGGCAAGAAAGGCAAGAAAAAACTAAAGGTAACTGAGGCCAATCAAGGTGGTGTTGAGGAGATCGCCCCAGCAAACCAGGAGGTGCAAGACCAAGGAGGAATCAATGCTGCTCTGCTTCAAGTGGTGGAAAATGAGAGTACCAAAGAGGCAGTTGGACTTCCAAAACCTTCGAAGGCTCCCAAAAAGACCGAAAACGGGGAGCAGATGGTGGAGTTAGGGAAGCCAAGAAGAAGAAAAACTGCAAGGGAGATGAAGTAGCTCTCCGGCCTCCAGAGTCTCTTCCTCTGGTCGACCCAACATACCTAACACAGGCAGAGAAAATCCCAAGTGACTTTCACATCGGAGAGGGTGTCGAAGGGGATATTAACATTGATGGAGTAGACATCAGTGGCCTTCAAGGGATTGGCCTTTACTTTGAAGACCTCGAAAAGGACGACTTTGCTGGCCCTTAACTCCCTCCAAGCTCTTCGAACAGCGTTACTTACAACAGTAAGTCTTTTTCTAGTTTCAGGGGAGAAGGACATGGTGACCCATTCCTTGTTGAGCAATATTCAACCAGTGCTCAACTTGGAGAGACAAGTGCAAAATAAATCCACCCTCATCAACACACTCAATGCAGACAAAGAGAGTTTGTCTAATGACCTCCTTAACGCCAACCAGAATGTTGAGGCATTAAGGAGAGAGATCGAGGAATTGAAGAAGGGGAAAGAGGACTTGGCCACCAGGTTTGCCACTTCGGAGGGGGTTAATAAAGAACTTCAATCTAAGTGTTCTGGTTTGGAAAAGGACCTCTCCACTTCAAAAGAGGAGGCGAAGGTCAAAGATAATGTCATCAAGACCCTAACCAATTACAAAATTTCGCTCGTAGATGGTTTGTCTAGGGTTCACCGGGAGAAAGATGATTTAATAAAGGAGCAGGAAAAGACAATCCAAGCCAGAATCGATGCATACACCAACAAGGTGTTAGACTCTCAAGAGGAAAGGTATGCTGAAGTCAAATCAAACATGGTCTTGCTCTTTCATGAAAAATTTCCGAAGAGGATACTTAGAGATTTGTGGCGATTTGTGGAATACGAAGACCTTTCTCACCATAGTATGGCCGATGGTGATAAGCACTGCTATTCCAGTGGTTGGGATGATACTACCGTTGAATACGGAGGGACTGGAGAGAGCCCTAACGAGGAAAACAAGGATCCTAAGAAGAAACCAGGTGAGGCTGGAACATCTAAGAAAGCTCAGCCTTAAAGTTTTAACTATGTTTTTATTTTTCTTTAATTTTTTTGTTAGATTAGAGTCCTTGGATGGCCAAGGCATTTTTGTAACTGTATCCGGCTCATGTCTGGATTTTTCTTCTAGAATTCCAAAGTCCTTGGATGGCCAAGGCACTTTTCATATTTTAATATCATTCCCCGGTGTTAGCCGGGCAACTTTACCTTACACAACTCTTGCATTATTTTATAGGTACCCAATTTCGATGGCTAATGTTTAAATAACCCTTAGTTATTTTACAAGTATTTTAAAGTGAGAGTGTTTGAATTTTCCGTTGACAAATGTTTAAATAGTCATCTTTCCACCAAATCAATCCGGTCTGTCAATGATATTTTAAAAGATTTCAAAAAATCTATCAATCAAGTCACTCCGAATTTTTCAAGAAGGCATCAAATTTTATTAAAAAGCCTGGACACCTCATTAAAACCTCCCCGCGCCACCAGAGTAGGAAATAGTATGCCCCTTAATATTTACATGGAATTTAAACAAGTAAATATTTACATAATTTTCATTCTAGATACAACCGGAGGTGTTCAATGTTCCAGGGGTGATTTAAGATCCTTCCATCTTTATCTCGAAGCCAGTATGTCCCACACTTAAGCTTTTCACTGACCACATAGGGTCCTTCCCAAGTTGGAGCTAGCTTGCCGAATTGCTTCTCCTTAGTATGTAGGAAGACTTTTCTCAACACTTTATCCCCTGGTTCAAAATCCCTCATTCTGACTCTCGAAGCAAACCTGCTTCTCATCAAACCCTGATAGTGTGTGGCTCTGAGATGAGCCTTAACTATTTTTTCTTCTATCAAGTCAAGTTGACTTCTAATTGCCACTTCATTAGCTTGTTCCGGAAAATTGTGGACTCCGAATGAAGGAATAGTTGCTTCTATAGGAGCTATTGCATCCATACCATATACCAAGGAAAATGGGGATTCCTGTGTAGCAGCCCCAGGGGTAGTCTGGTAGGCTCATAGCACTTATTGTAGATAACTTGGCCACTTTCCAGCAGCCCCTTCTAATTTTTTTTTAAGACCGGACATGATGGTCCTGTTTGCCACTTCAACCTGACCATTTTCCTGTGGGTGGAAAGGAGAAGAAAAGAAATGCTGAATGCCTCTAGAGGCACAAAAGCTCTCCAAATCCTTATTATCGAATTGTGGCCCATTGTCTGTGTTTATCTTTTGTGGAACCCCAAATCTGCAGCAAATATTAGATAAGATAAATTTTATAACAGATTTTGAAGCAGTTCATGCCAATGGGGCTGCTTCCATCTACTTTGAGAAATAATCAATGGAAACTATAATAGTTTTGCACCCCCGGATTCCATAGGTAGAGGTCCCACCAGATCCAGCCCACAAGGAGCAAAAGGTATTGGCTCAGAAATTGACTATAATGGGACAACTGGGATATGAATTTCATTACCGTATCTTTGGCATGGATCACACTTCTTCACCAATTCCTTGGCATCTTCCATTATAGAGGGCCAGTAGTATCCGGCCAACAAGACTCTTCTAGTTAAATCTCTATAACCACAGTGTACTGACCCCTCACCATCATGTAGTTCGGACATCACTACTTGGGACTCTTCAATCCCCAAACATCGCAATAGAGGTTTACTAAATGACTTCTTGTAAAGAACGTATCTTAGGATTACAAATCCATGAGCCTTATACTTTACTTTCCGGGCCACTGCTTTCTCTAGAGGCAATATACCATCTGAGATATATTGAAAAATAGGATACCTCCAGTCTTGAGGTTGACTTAATTGTATGCTTAAACTTTCCTCCCCCTCTTTGCTCTGACTGAGGTGAATGGATGAGCATTCATGCACGTGAATCCACGCGTAGGACTCAGAATATGCTATGGTTTCCAAGGAGTCTGCTAGAGTATTTTCTGTTCGGGGTATGTGCTCATAGGTGATGTCTTTGAAGTTAAGTGCCACTTCTTTAAGAATGAATAAATATTTAACCAGCTACTCTTTTTTTGCCTCAGATTGACCTTGTGTATGATGGATAAGAAGCTGAAAATCACTCATTAACCTGACCCTCGTGGCTCCACAAATTAGGGCCAACTTTAAACCGGTTATAGCAGCTTCATATTCTGACTCATTATTGGAAGCCCTGAAAGCAAAACATATAGCCTACACATTTTGTCGTCGTACGGAAAGGTTAAACATATTCCATAACCACAACCAGATCCACCATCGGTCCGGAAAACCCATACTTTCTTAGTATTTTCACCTGATGCTTGCTTAGTATCTCTGTCCGAATGGAATTCAACTAGGAAATCAGCAACAGACTAAGCCTTGACTGCACCTCGAGGGGAAAAATCAATGTCATAGTTTCCCAATTGTACTGGCCATTTGGTCATTCGGCTTGATATGTCCGCCAATTGAAGAACATTTTTCAAGGGAAAAGATGTCCGGACAATAATAGAATGAGACTGAAAGTAAGGCCTCATCTTTCTAGTAGAAATTACTAATGACAGTGCTATCTTTTCAAGCTTTAAATATCTCTTTTCAGCATCTATCAGGCTTTTGATAATGTAGTACACCGGACGAGGATAACTGTCCACTTATTTAACTAGCACCGCACTTATGGCACGATCAGAGACTACTAAATATAGGTACAATGTCTCTCTATCAACAGGTTTAAACAAGGTTTTAGGGGAGAATAAGTATTTTTTTTAATTTCATCGAAAGCCTGGTCACACTGTGGAGACCAGTTAAATTCTTTTGCACCTTTTAAAGTTTGAAAAAACCAGGCACATCTATCCGAAGACCTTGAGATAAAATGGTTTAGAGCAGCTAACCTCCCTGTCAATCTTTGTACTTCTTTAATATTCTGAGGAGGCTCCATCTGCAATAAAGCACTAAGCTGGTCTGGGTCAGGCTGTATCCCTTTCTCACTTATTACATACCCCAAAAACTTCCCAGACTACACCCCGAATACACACTTCTCTGGATTCAACTTTAAATTTACCTTCACCAAGTTGGAAAATGTTTCTTCCAGACCCGCCAAGTGTAGTTCTTCTTCCACACTCTTTACCATCATGTCATCAATGTAGACTTCCATGTTTCTTCCAATCTGATTAGCGAAAGCTTTGTTCACCAACCTCTGATAAGTTGCCCCAACATTATTTAACCCAAAAGGCATCACCTTGTAACAATGAAGGCCCCTATCAGTAACAAAAGTAGGGTGCTCTTAATTCTTTGGATCCACTTGAATCTGATTATACCCGGAGAAGGCATCCATAAAGGACAACAACTTGTTCCCAGATGTGGAGTCCACTAACTGATCGATCTAAAGGACCAGATATAGGTCTTTTGGGCAAGCCCTATTAAGGTCTGTAAAGTCAATGCACATTCGCGACTTCCCATTTTTCTTTTTTTAATAACGACCGATTGGTTGTCCATAAAGGGTACTGGGATTCCTTTATGTGCCCCATCTTAGTAAGCCGGTCAACCTCTTGAACTATGATATCAGCTTTCTCCTTAGAAAAATCTCTCCTCTTTTGCACAACAGGTGCTATATCTCTTCGGATGGATAACTGGTGTGATATAATACTTGCAGGCACTCCGGTCACGTCAGCATTGCACCAATAAAAAACATGATGATGGTCTGTTAAAAAAGATAACATTTTACTCTTCATTTCTGTTGTCATCTTAGATCCGATCTTGACGTTTCTTCCTTCAGCTAGAGAGTGAGTTTCAACCTATTCAATTGGTATTAAAACACCAGGGGTCTCTCTGGGGTCATCAATTTCACCCTCTCCCCAGAGGGCCCTTCCAAATACTAATCCTCACTGATCTGAACTTCCCCCAAAGTTTGAGGGGCCAGTGTCGTTGCATAACACTCCCTTACTATCTTTTGACTACTTCAGACAACTCCAACTTGTCTTTGAACAACGTATTTTAAACATTGGTGGACAATCGAAGCCACATCATGCATCATGGAAAGCCAAGATCTTCCCAAAATGGCATTGTAACATGTGTGACAATCTACCACAATAAAAAGTAATCTGACCATCTTCTTAAAAGGGCCATTGCCTAACAAAACCTGCTCCTCAAACTCCCCGATCACGACCGCTGAGCTTCCAGTGAAACCCACAATTGACATGTTCGAACGCTGAATTACTGCTGGATTCTTCATTTGTTTGTAGGAAGTCAAAAAGTGGATATTGGCTGAACTACCAGTGTCCACCAAAATTCGTTTAATGTCATTACCCCCAATGGATGCTCCTATCACCACAACATCTTCATGGGGACCAGCTATGTCCCTCAAATCATCTTCATAAAAAATAATGAAGGGAAAAGGGATTTCCAATTGATAGGAAGTCATGTCTCCTTCTAGTTGAGTAGCTAGGGTATGAACATGCCTCTTCTTCGAAGAAGTAGTCAGTGCAGTCATGGTGTCTCCCCTAAATATTGTAAGCGACTAAAAAAAGATGATGAGTCCGGACACCATCTTGCTGTGTTCTGTGATAACGCCCACCTTATTTCAGGTTGGATCAGGATCCAAATACTCTGACTCCACATCAAACCTTTCAATTATCACCATAGCCCCATCCGGAGCCGATGTCCCTAAATTGTTATGGCCGGTCCGATGAGCATTATCTGGCTTATTTCCACTTCTTCTTTTAACATAAGCACCCAACTTTCCTTTTTCAATTAAATTTTACAGCTCTTGCTTCAAAGCGATGTAATCTTCTGTGTTATGACCAATATCGTTATGATATTGACAGAAAAAATTATTACGACTTTCCTTGGGAGATTGAAGTGCAGTTGGCTTCCTGAAGTGTACTTCGTCTTTTGTTTTGTCATAGATGGTTGCCATATTCTCTTTTAACTCGGCAAACCACTCCGGTTGAACCCAAGGCCCTCGCTTATTTATGGATTGTTGACTCTGAGCTGGTGCTGGGTGGGATTGAGCCTTGGCCCTGTTGGGACCATGTCCGGCTTCTTTAGCCTTATACCCAGACGGATTCTGGTTCTAGTTTGGTGCATATGTGGCCGATCTCACCTGCCTATGCACCTTGGTCTTCTTTTTTTCATCTAAATTTATTTGTTTCCCAACCTGATTCAGTAAACTGCCCCACATCATGGCCTTCTTTCTGGTTACTGAATCAGCCAAATTACCAGGGTTCAAACCCTGCATTAGAGAATCTATTGCTACTTGTTCAAAGTAATCAGCTAATCCATTCTTTGTGTTCACAAAGCGACTTATATATTCTTTCAAGGATCCATTTGGTTCTTGGGCACAATGGATAATAGTATCTCCATTTCCCTTCACTTCCTTACTTCCAACGAACTGCCTCCGGAAGGCCACCCAAAAAGTATCAAAATTTCTGATGCAGCCCTGTGGCAGACTATTGTACCACTTCAGAGCACTCCCCGTAAAAGACTAGGAGAACGCTCGACAAAGAAACTTATCATCATCGTCAAAATTCATCATAAATTTTTTGAATTACTCCAGATGATTATCTGGATCTTTACTCCCATCGTATTTTTCCATCTTTGTGCTGTCAAACCTCTTAGGAAGGTTTTCGGACAGTGTCTTAGAAGACAATGGAGATTGTCTCTAATTCCGGCCATGACTAAACACAGTATCTTCATTGGGAGTCGCAGAGTTACCTGGTTCATCATGAAAGGCGAAAGGATCCATCAAAAATCGGTCTACATGTCTCCGGCCATCGCTGTGACCATGAGATGACCCTTTTCCTAGATGCCTTTTCAACCTTCCATGTCTGTCCCTCTTTCGTGAATACTTTTTAACCAACTTATGCTGCTTTTTAGAACGGCCTTCATCGCTGCTGGATAACATGGATTCCTCAACTCCATCTTCGTTCGAGGAGCTACTAGAGGATTCTGAATCTGAATCTGAGCTCTCCACCGGTTTAGACCGATGAGACTTCTTTGAGCTAGCATGAGTCTTTTTAGTACTTACATGGGTTTTTGCTGATGGGTCATGCTCTCTTGGATCGTCAGTATGGTGAACGACTGACACT
The DNA here is from genome assembly GCA_036936605.1 of Limnanthes douglasii subsp. nivea. Taxonomy (NCBI): domain Eukaryota; kingdom Viridiplantae; phylum Streptophyta; class Magnoliopsida; order Brassicales; family Limnanthaceae; genus Limnanthes; species Limnanthes douglasii. Next base: position 217,162,785 of record JAUPFV010000004.1, read on the forward strand.
TTTGATTTTTCTTTTAAGCCCATCTCCACCCTTTTAGCAGCCCTCAAGGCTTCTATCTCAGCTTTTAATCGATCTCGCTCTTCAATCGTGTATTTATCATTTTCTCCCACCACTTCTGCAAAAGTTGGTGGCACTGCCTACTCATCCGGATTCATGTGAACTGACTTTTCTTGATGGTTTCGAATGCTAAATTCAGGCACCTTCTCCTCCCACTGTGGTCGCCAATTTTGTGTGGATTATTTTTTACTGAGGGTAATTTTGTCAGGTGTTTTATGGTGTTTCAAAGGTATTTAATGTTTGGGTGTTTTGTAGTGAGATATTTGAGCTGCCTCGTTGTATTAAATGTTCATTACCCTCATTAATGAAAGTGGTTGGGTATTTATACGTTTAATTATGGGCCACATGGGCTTTCGGGTTAAACTTATGAAATCGGATCGAGTTCAAAAAACCCATTAGTTTATTAAGCAGATTAGTAATTAGCTTAGTCAAAAGGTGATTAGCTTTTAATGCTTTTGTCCAGTTCGGATGGTTCAGTGGGTGGTGTTTGTCCGAATTGCCCCTGTCCGGTTTCTATAGTGAGTGGTGAAAATTTCCGGACTCATCAATATTAATGCTCTTTATTTAATAAAGAATCCAAAATTTTACGAGCAAACTAAACAGGTTGATATCAAGCTGCACTTTATCTGAGACATGGTGGAGATAGAGTAAGTGCAGGTAGCTAAAATTGGTAGCGAGGAAAATCCTTCGGATGTATTGACCAACATATTGTCGACTTCAAAGATCACGAACTGACTGAGACTTATTCAAGTCTAGGATGTGGATGAGTTAGTCTCTAAAGATTAGAAAATTAGATACGACGAATGTTAGAGTTACTATAAGCCTATGTGGATAATTGTTAGATGTATGCTAGAAGTAACTCGGCAACAGATATACTACTGAAAGACTACATGGGCCGAAGATGGATTAACCGAATATATGTATAGGCATGAACTGTTGGATTCTCTCAAGACAGAGTTGTAATCAAGAATTTGGTGCAAATACGTTTACAACAACCTAAGGGAAAACTTGGTTGAAGATCACGTTGGTTGTTTCTTTCTAAACCAAATGTGTGACTTGATGTTACTAATTGGTAAGTCAGTGTTTTCTAGTGAGAGGAAGGTTTTGTTTTAGAGAGAGAAACTTGAATTTCTAGTTATATTTGAGGTAAGATATTAAAATTTATGAGATTTGCATTTACGTCGTAATCCCAGAAGATAGCTTTGTAACAGAGTTGAGTGATTGAGTGTTTATTATTTGAGAGTCTTATGGTAATCTCATTAATATATATAAAAAAACAGAATGTATGTTACCCGTAAATGTTGGATTTATTCACAATCCGAATCACGTTAAGTTTATCTTATGTGTGTGTTTATGTTAATATCTTATGTTGTTGTTTTTCTTTGTTTTTTAAGGGTTCACAACTAAGCTTTGAGTACAACCCTAATTTGTGGGGCTCTATATGTTCTTGTTGCATATTCGACACTTTCACCAAATAGGTTTCAGATGGAGAATTTGAGGTTCGGCTAACGTTGCTTGAAGTCTAGTTGTCGATGAGGCTTAGTGTTGTTGATTATTCGACGGCAAAGTGCTCTTCTAGGAAAAGCATTTCCTAACACAAGTATTTAGTTTATGATAAATATCTTATTTTTCTCCTATTCGATTAAATTTACTCATAAAATTAGTTTTGTTTAACTATATAATAAGATTTAATAAACTATTAAAAGTGTTTAAACAAAATTTTAAAATATATTGAATAAATATCTTAAATTTTTTATTTATGATATACATCTTAGTTTTTTCCTATCTGAGTAAATTTGTTCATAAAATTAGTTTTTCAAAAAACAAATTAAGTTTAATAAACTATATTAAATATATAACCAAATTATAAAATATCAAATGAATTAAAGGGTAAGTTACCCATACAAACATATTCATGTTTTCTGATACCATCCAGTACTAAAATTGGAAGGTTACCACTAAAAAACACGATTTCAAGCATGAAACACTACCATCACTTGCAATTTCAACCTGATGAAATGAAATCGACCTTAGATTTCAACCTCTTTCTCAAGATCAAGCTCTGAAAGTGATTCATCACCTCTCAAACTCTCGAGTTTAACTTCTCACCTCTCTCTAAATCTCAGAAATCAACTGAAAAGAAACTAAGTTATATTTCTTCATTTAGTTTCAAAGTGTTAAAAACAATTAATATAGGTTATTTGTTAGGTTTCTCCATAAATATACGTTCATGTTCTGGTTTTATGGAAAACGAGGGTCTAAAAATATAAAAAAAAAAACTCTTCTTTTTGCATTTGATATGTTGCATTTTAGTCATTTGGTTCAAATGTATTGTCTGAAGTCCTATTTTTGTTTTCTATTTTGAGTGTCCATTTTTTTTTTCATTCAGGTCGAAGTTTAAAAATCACATCTCGCATCTTCCATGTGCGTCAATACCATGTCTGGCATGGTTTTGTATGATTTAATCTTTTTTATATGTATCATATCTTCCATCCGTGCTTTGTTTTTAACATGTAATGCATATTCCTTGTGTGTTTGTGCATGACATTCATTTATTGGGGTATCTCACATCTCTTCCATGTTCGTTATGTCTGGTCTCATATCGTTCAGATGTTGAAGGTTTTACATATGTTTATTAGACATGGCTCGCATCTTTCTCTATAGTTGGTCTCACATATTTCACATATTCATTATCTCTGGTCTCACGTATATAACAACTCACATATTTCAGTATATCATAGTATCACATCTTACAAAAAATTTATTATATCTTGTCTCACATATTTTGTCCACTCTAATGCACGGTCTAGTTACTTATACACGGAATCTTACGTCGTATTTTCTTACAGATAAATGGCCATTCATGCATGTCATTTCAGATCAGTTCTAGTCAACATTATAAATCTAATAAAAAATAATAGTATTGGATATAAACACATGCAAGCTACAAAAGTAACCATATCTAGACCATATTGAAGGCTACATATGATCTAGGCAAGGAGAATATGAAAATGAAGAAGCACTATGACATAATCATTGAAATCATCTAAAAATGCAAGGTAAAAAGGACGATTTCAAATCGGGCTCCAAACACGTTAAACTGAACACCAAAGATGTGAAAATTATTTTGTTTTAAAGCATGGTGAGAAAAAAATAACTTTAAACAACAAAAAGGAGATTCAAACTTAGATACACTAACGGTGAAGAAGCATAGTGAAAGATCGTCAAAACGTACTTCTTTGAGAAAAATTCAAGAAAATTGGGAAAAAATATATCAAAACCAATTAAAATAATTTGATAAATGTATGAATGGTCCTTTATCTCATATTAGTAGTGAAATTTGTATCACATTTTTCAGTTATAAATAAGCATCATCACTATCACATGTTGTAGTTGTAAAAGTATCACATGTTGTATTTGTTTCAATATCACATGTAGTAGTTGCAATGGTCTATTATGTAGTATTTTTCTCAAGTCTTTCATGTAGTAGTTATAGTAGTCTCTCATGTAGTATTTTCCCAAGTCTTGCATATTGTAGTTGCAATAGTTTCTCATGTAGTATCTTCCTCCAGTCTCATATGTAGTAACTGTAGTAGTCTTTTATGTAGTGTTTTGCTTCATTCTTCCATGTAGAATTTTTAGTAGTATCTCATGTAGTATTTTTCCCAGTCTTGTATGTTGTAGTTGCAGTAGTCTTTCATGTAATGTTTTGATCCAGTCCCGCATGTTGTAATTGAAGTAGTTTTGCATATACTCGTTATAATAGTCTCTCATGTAGTGTTTCGCTCTAGTCTCGCATGTTATGGTTGCAGTAGTCTCGTATATCTCCTTCTTGTTTGCTGAAGTCTCGTATCTTAATATTATCGTTGTGTTGTGTTTGATATGATTGAATATACAAATCTATTGTTATTGGGTCATTAAGTTATAAATGATATGGTTATTGTGTTAATCTTGTATATGTGCTCTACAATATTTCATTCAGTACTAGGTGATCTACTAGGTACAATAATTGCCTTTCATGTCAAAAACCTTGAAAAAATAAACAATTAAGATTGGTCTTAAGCAATCATGGATGAGCTACGTGCGTAAGTTCAGAGTTGTGTGAAAATAAACCTGATAAAGTTATTTGATGCGTTGCTCTTTAAACGGTTAATATCTTGGTCTATAATTAAACATAAAAACAAATAATTATAATCATTCTAATATATTTTTTCATGCAACCATTCAGCATGGAGCACACAACCATTACACAAGAAGAATCCGTGAAATACATGATTCCAAGATACTAAAAATGATGGTGACTCAGATGGACGTATGTGTTATAAGACTAAGCTTACAATAGTCTCGCATTCATATTATATCTACTCTCACATGTGGTAAATGTGTATTGTGCATGTTTTGCATCGTTATTGTAGTGATTCCCCTAGTCTTGCATGCTTTACTAACTTGTTTAAACTTTTGTAGGTGTTGAAAGATAATTAACCGTAACAGGTGTAGAATTACTTGCATTTGGTAGAGATAAAGATATTGGGGATTATTTGAGAGATGATCAAGGTGGGAAATCATATCTCATATTAGAGACAAAGCAAAAAAGAGGACTAAGATATACTACAAAAGACAGTGCAAATTAGGAGAAACAATGCTTCAAATAGGGTTTTTCATTTTATAAAAAAACATTTCAAACAAATCCAAGAATACTCCAACCACCTCTTAGACGAACACTTTTTCCAAATTCAAGAAAACTACAACCACCTACAAGAGAAATTATCTTTCTCAATTATTGGAATTTGAGATACGTACATATATGTACATATGATTAGTGGAGTATAGACGTATGGAGGTTTTACTAAAAAGAGAAAGGCGTTTGCTGGCCAGAGGTATTAGTATTGTAAGTATATATTTATTTTCTAGGCCCATATCTTCAATCAATGATATCTCACGTCTAAACATTAAATCTTTCCTAGGCTCGCATGTTAATTAAATGAGAGTCTCGTGTCTAACCATTAAATCGTGCATAGGCTCGTATATTATATCAATGTTAGTCTCGTGTCTAACTATTAAATCATCCCAAGTCTTGCATGATATTAATGTCTGACATCTTTGTATAACATGTTTCTCATGTAAAACACGCCTCACATGTTTCATCAATGATAAAAGCGTGTCTAGTTATTAAATCATGACTAATCTTGTATTATTAAAATCTTTTTATTTTGAAATTTCAAATCAAAGAATATTATGCACTCCAAACTAAGACAAAGGAAATTTATGTTCTGAAACAGTCGACAAAAAAGAAAGAACAACAATAGCCGATTTACATGAAAAAATGGACTTACAATACATTGGCAAAATACTAGACCTACCTCTTTGTGATTCAAAATCCTATGACATACTACCATATCCACCTGCCAAACCAAAGGTTCTATTAGTCCACCAACAAATTCCAGCAAACAACTAAGAAAATCAACTTGCCAACAAATAAATTGAATATGTTAAACCATATATTCCACCGGTCAGTCTACAACCAAAATAACCTCAACCATTAACCCCATATAAGCATCCAACTGTTGAAAAATCACCTTCCCCTGAGTGTAAAAGATAACCATCTCCATTTTCCTTAGTTAATACACCATCCAAACAAATGTACTTCACAAAAAGAAGTAATGGTTGAGTTATTAGAAATTGCGAAAGAAAATAATTTTTAAATGATACAAATTACCCAAGAAAAGTGGAATTTTTATAAAAATATTGATGAGATTGAGGTTTTTGCTACCTTCTATTATACTAAAATTAATGTCCTGGATGGTACTCATGTTTCTGAAGTTGTTGCTACCCTGGTTGCTACTACTGTTGTATTCCTGGATGGTATTTATGTTGCTGAAGTTGTGGTAAATGAGATATCGACAACATTAGCTGGTAGAATTTCCTCCAGTCAATAAAGCTGAAGATGTAAGTGGATCTTAAGTAGATTAAGATTCAAGTTTCAAAATATTTTGTTTTACCTAGTCATTTATTGTAGGGTTGTAAAACTCTAGATTTAATTTACATGTCGCGTATGTTCTTTTTCATTTTCATCGTATATTTTTTCCTCGGTCTCACCTTTTCATTTATCTTATCTCGTATCTATTCGTCCTATATAACTGGTTTCATCTTTATATGCCTCAATGATATGTGACGTTTTCCTGTATTATCCTTTATGTATAGGTGGTCTCCCATAAATTGTTCATGCATAACGGGTCTTGCATCTATATAATTCAATAAAACGTGCCAGTATCTCTCATTAGCCTTCATGTATAGGTGGTTTCGCATACATCTTTCATGTATAACGGATCTCGAGTCTATATGACTCGATGAGATGTGTCTATGTATCACATATATTCATGTATAACTGATCTCAGATGTATATTATGTGAATCTCATTTGTCATGTAATGTGTAATTATGTCTTGCACCTTATAGAAAGGAAAAGTGCAAGTGCAAGACAACAATGGATGACCAACCTATGATTAAACACAGTATAAGAAATCTGCCAATAAATATACACCATATAAAACAAATCAATTTGCAATACAACTAATAAGCATTAAGAGTCTCATATCGTAACATTACCGAGTCTCGCATACTTTTATTGTAATATTTCCTAGTCTCCAATGTCTTTATTTCATGATCTCGTATGCTTGTATAATATGTCTCACATTGGTAGGTATCACATGTCTCATATTGTAATATTGTCAAGTCTCGCATGTATTTATTGTCTGGTCTTGCATGCACTTATTGCGTGGTCTCATATTGTGAGTTTACTTACTCTCGCATGCCTTTATTACCATAGTCTCACGTTTTTTTTGTCTCACATATATGTATAATATCTCCCTTGCTAGCGAGTATTATATGTTTGTCCCTGTAATATTTTTCTGATCTCTCATTTTACAGTCTTTTATTGTCTGGTCTATTTTCTGTTTATTTTTTTCTTATTTTAAACTTGTTGATAAGTGCACTACCTCATAAAAAACATTCATACCACAAAGATAAAAATATAAGCCCATAACAAAAAAAATAGAACAGTCGGCTGCAATGTTTTGGTTTGTGAATACGCAAGAGACTTTTTCAAGAATGAATTTGTTTCTCAACAGTATAACGAAGAAATGTGTAAGTGCATGAGAGCAAATATTTTATGTTTTCCTTAATTCGAATAAAATAAACGCTTTTTAGAAGAAAAAACAAAAAAATCGTCATCTAATTTTTTGTGAGTAAGAATTGAAATGTTTTGTACACTTCAGTATTTCGTAAGTAATATATTTTGTAAGTTAAAAAACAAGATATATTTTATAATCTTCAATATTTTTTAACTTAAACTAACTCTTGTCTCGCATTTACAACTATCTTGTACCACACCTCCTACTAGTCGTGTCTCACATTTATACATACATCCTACAATATATCTCGCACTTATCCAAATCTTTTAGCATGTCTTGCAATAAACCGGAACCATACAACTGGACTCGTAGTTTCCTTAACCATATAAATAGATCACATCTCTTTATAAATTTAAAGAGGTTTTCATATATACCCATAATATTAAAGGGGCTCATATCTCTCGTTAACCATAGTGATGGTCTCGCATCTCTTGACCTTATTTATTGGTTCTCTTTTTTTACTTTGGAATAATTTGTTTGTAATGCAAATACCTTTTATCAATATTGCATGTCTTTATTACTTCGCCTCACATGTAGCATTGCCCGGTTTGCATGTCTTTATCGTCTGGTCTTGCGTGCATTTATTTTTAGGTCTTGTATGTTTTTATTTTCGGGTCTTGTATTATAATAGTTCCCTATCTCGCATGAATTTATTGAATCATCTCGCATGTCTATATTGTCCAGTCTCGCATACCGTTATTAATTTGTGTTGCATATTTTATGATATGGTCTCGCATGCCTATATAACATGCCTCACAATGGTTAATATTACAAGTATCGCATCTTGAAATATATAACATCTCCCTTTATCCAAATCTATACAACGTGTCTCATAATTCCTTATAACCATACTTGTATATTCCCTAAACTATAAAGATGGTCTCGCATATCTCTATAATAATAAATATGGTCTCGTACTTAGCCTTAATAATAAAGGTGGTCTCGTATATCTCTGTAATACTAAACAGGGTCTCGCATTTAGCCGTAACCGTGAAGATAGTCTCACATCTGTTAATACAATTTAGTTTGGTCCCACAAGTATGATTACATTGTTTTCTATCTAATTAAAACAAAAATATAACCTTTTTCGAATTGAGGAAAAAACTAACAAACACTTTATAAATGAAAATTATAGTATTCTAAAAGTCTTAAAATAAAGGCGCAAAATTAGAACTACAAAACATAAAAATACAAATCCTAAATATTTAAACACTTATTCACAAAATCGCCAATTATGCCTGAACTTTGAACAATGAATAAACTTAATCTTCCTAGTTGTTATTTTTCCTCTAGACAAAATACATTTTTTCATATGCCTTATAGCTCGTCTTTATAAGTTATGAGGCAGGATTTTTGGTGATTTATTAGAGGTTTATCATTTACTAAAATCAGTTAGAGCATGTATGCTAAACTAGATGATAGTATAAAATGGCTAAATATCGGTAATTAGATCTTCATGAGTCAAATGTATTGCAGCAAAAGCATGAGAACATGAAATAAATCTTGTTGCCAAGCATCACAACAACATTTAAAATCCAATAAATTAACAATCATAATAGGTTTAGAAAAAACTTCGTAAATCACTGCCAAAAACTTACGAAATAGCTATAGACGACCTTCTTCAACATTGACCTTAAGCTTCTTTTAATACTATGAACATAATTTATTGATCCATCATAGCTCATCCACATAACTTCGTGAAATTTTACTCATAAGTAAGACTGTAATCTTGTCAATTAATTATAGAATAGATAGTTTAGATAAATATTTAATCTAATGGTTAAAATATTCGACCAGAGAAGTGCCATATCACTTATGTCCCAAGATAAATTATCGAGAAAGTTAATAACTTTATGACCTCCTTCACTAATAAACAGCTCAATTAGTTCATTAAACATGTATGTCGTTGGATTATAGACACATTGTTTAAAACTAAAAACGATCTTAAACTTAAGTTTTGGGTCTGAACGACTAGGATCATATTTGAATTCCCCATAAAATGAATAAATGGTAGGTATGATAGAATTTGATAAACAAGACATAAACAATATTAATAATGCCTAAAAGACGATCCAAAATAAATGTGACTTGACGTTCCAACAAATGAGGGTATAAATTCTCTCGAAACGAGAGCCAATTTTCAGCATCTTCAAAACCAACAATACTAAATGCAATATAAAAAAACCTAATTTTTTATATGGTATATGTATCCCGTCTTACAGTTATCTTAGTATAGGTATCGCAATTTTATTTATTCGCGAATCGCATACTTGATATAGTTTATCTCGTATCTCGTACATATTTCTCGCATGTAGCATATATATGAGCTATTATAGACTAGTCTCACATGAAGCATTTATGAGATAATAAGGTCTCGCAATATATTATATAATGGGGTCACAAATCGAATGCATATTATATTATGGTCTTGTATTTATCCTATATAAAATCATGATAACTCGCATATATCCTAATATAGGTGTCATAATTTTATTTGTGAACATCTCACATGGAAAAATATAGTATACCTCACATCTCTCGCATACAAGGCCATAATGTATTATCTCACGTGAAGCATGCATGAGATACTATAGTTTTGTCTAGCATGAAACATTTATGATATACTAAGATCTTACATCTGGTATGTATATAATATGATGGTCTCATATATCGTATGTATACTACATTCTAGTCCCGCACCTAGCCTATATAAAATCATGATGTCTCACATCTCTCGTATGCAAAAATAAACCGATCTCGCATGTAACACAAGAAACTTTATCTAGTCTCGCGTCTTAAAAAAATACATAATATTAAAAATATTATCACATAAAAAAATAGTCTCACACATGGAACTTATTATTGTTACCATCTCTTTCTATGACAGAAAGAAATACTCTTATATATTTTTTGCTAAAAATATTCCATCGATAAATAGAACTGGACGATAAGAATAACAACATTAAAAAAAGACTCATATGTTATGAAACACCTTTTAAAGTTGTTTCCCATAGTATATTTCATAGGGTAGTCACTTGTAATATCAAGGAACTTTAATCTTTTGAAGTATTCCTTAACTTAATTACATAAAATAGGATTATCTTTGAAAATCCCCCTATTAGGTTATTTTAACGCACTCAATGAAAGACGATAGCGAATATTAAAATTGTAGTCATGTTTAACAAACGATTTTGCACTCGTCTTGTAAAGTTATCATTTGATAACTTAGAATCCTAAATCTATTTGGGAACCAATTCAGATGTCAAAATTTTCCTACTTTGTTTGCCAAAATCAATCACAAGTATGTAACTCAACAGACATCTTGATGACTATAAATACAAAGAACCTGTTAAGTGATGCATAAAATTATATTTGCATCATTTTGAGACTTTATTTTGCAATAAGCAGTTATTTTAGATATAATATTATGTATATATTTGAAACAAAAAAATATATTTTCTAAGGTATAACAACGTTAAAATAACATTAGAGCTGCAACACCTTGATAAAAAAAACTTGCCCAACACCTGTAATCGCATTAATCCAACCAATAGTAGTAGGTTGTTTTTTCTTGTCACCAAAATAACTTAAACTAGAATTACTCTCCCTACTAATTAAATCAATATTTGAGGCTTTAGATAAAATTAAACTATACTCTTTGCGTCTTTCTTCATCAACCGCATACTATTCTATATCGAAACTAACACTTTTTAAACGCTTAACCTCAAACACTGCTAGAAAACCCATAAAATCAGTAACATTCGTAAATAGATAATTCTTAGTATCACCACATAACATGAGATTATATTGTAATTACCTATAACCAACACGTACCATTTAAAGAATACTTTCAAAGTATTCAAACTCATTAAGAGGAATGATTACAGTTTCACCATTTTGTTTAAAAATGCACACTCAAAGTCTAGATATTGCTTACATGCATTGCACAGTTCAACAAAAATTAGTACCAAGTATATCATTTAAAAAAGTAATCTAGTTTAACATCTCTCAATAAAAAGTAAAATGGTCTTAAACTTCGTAACTTCACCGTCCTGTTTGGTCACACATATATTACGAGTATTGCATCTCGCATATGATACATGCATGGTCTCGCATTGATCAATATTATACCATATATGTCTCCAATCTTGAATTCGGGAGCATAGAGAGGTCTCACATTTATGATGCATGCGCATGTCTTTTATATCCCAGGTATGTCTCGTATGCGAGACGTATGGTAACTATTTTGGTCTCGCGTCTAATATACCTAACGTCTTGCATCTTCTTACAAAAAAATCTAAACATACATCTTGCATCCTCAAAAAACATCCATACAAACTGTAAAATCAACGTCCCAAATATCTCACAACCTAGAAATTCAAAAGGGAAAAATCATGAGAGTGGAAAATGAGATAGAGAAGATAACAAAGTAATTTGTTATAAAGAAAAAATCATAAGAAAAGTATGACAAAAGTGTAGTAATATAGGATCTTTTTGTGATTAATTATAATTCTAGGAAAAATAACCACAAATAGTCATTTGTTAGACGGGTGAGACCAATTAAATGTACTATAAAAAGACACATCTTCTCATTGGGAATGGTGATTCATTTCTTACTGATTAATTGCATGTTGTGTTCCTCGCTCTGGAATTTACTCCACCAATTGTTTCTTTACCATAAGAATGTTTGGAACTATAAAAAATCACTCTTAACTAAAAAAATGAGTTTAATAATAATTATAAAAAAAAAGATGAAAAATTACTTTTAAGAATCGTCTTGTAATGTTATCTTTTGGTAACTTAGAATCCTGAATATATTTGGGAACCAATTAAGATGTCAAAATTTCCCTACTTTTTTTGCGAAAATCAACCACAAGTATGCAACTCAACAGACCTCTTAATGACTATGAAGGAAAATACCCTATTAAATGATGCATAAAATATATATTTGCATCATTTTGATACTTTATTTTGCAATAAGCAGTTATTTTAGATATAGTATTATGTATATATTTGAAACAAAAAAAAATCTCTAAGGTATAAGAACGTTAAACTAACCTTAGAGCTGCAACACCTTGATAAAAAAAAACTTGCCCAACACCTGTAATCGCATTAACCCAACTAATAGTAGCAGGTTGTTTTTTCTTATCACCAAAATAACTTAAACTAGAATTAGTCTCCCCACTAATTAAATTAATATTTGAGGCTTCAAATCAAATTAAACTATACTCTCTACGTGTTTCTCCATCAACCGCATACTATTCTATATCAAAACTATCACTTTTTAAATGCTTTACCTCAAACACTGCTACGGAACCCATAAAATCAGTAGCATTCGTAAATATATAATTATTAGTATCACCATAACATTAGATTATATTGTAATTACCTCTAATCAACACGTATCATCTAAATAATACTTTCAAAGTCTTCTAACTCACTATGAGGAATGATTACAGTTTCACCATTCTCTTTAAAAATGCACACTCAAGTCTAGATATTGTTTATATACATTGCACAGTTCAACAAAATTTAGTAGCAAGTATATCATTTAAAAAATTAATCTAGTTTCACATCTCTCAATGAAAAGTAAAATGGTCTTGCACTTCGTAACTTGACCGTCCTGTCTGGTCACACATCTATTACGAGTATTGCATCTCGCATATGATACATGCCTGGTCTCGCATTGATCAACATTATACCATATATGTCTCAAATCTTGAATTCAGAAGCATAGAGAGATCTCACATTTGTGATACATTTACATGTCTTGTATATCCCAGGTATGTCTCGTATGCGAGACATATGGTAACTATTTTGGTCTCGCGTCTAATATACCTAACGTCTTGCATCTTTTTACAAAAAAATCTAAACATACATCTTGCATCCTCCAAAAGCATCCATACAAACTGTAAAATCAACGTCCCAAATTTCTCACAACATGGAAATTGAAAAGGGAAAAATCATGAGAGTGGAAAATGAGATAGAGAAGATAACAAAGTAATTTGTTATAAAGAAAAAATCATAAAAAAAGTATGACAATAGTGTAGTAATATAGGATCTTTTTGCAATTAATTGTAATTCTAGGAAAAATAACCACAAATAGTCATTTGTTAGACGGTGAGACCAATTAAATGCACTATAAAAAGACACACCTTCTCATTGGGAATGGTGATTCATTTCTTATTGATTAAATGCATGTTTTTCTCTAATTATATTGTGTTCCTCGCTCTGGAATTTACTCCACCAAATTTTTCTTTACCATAAAAACGTTTGGAACTATAAAAAATCACTCTTAACTAAAAAATGAGTTTATAAATAATTATAAAAAAAAGATGAAAACTTATTTTTAAGAATCGTATTGTAAAGTTATCTTTTGGTAACTTAGAATCCTGAATATATTTGGGAACCAATTAAGATGTCAAATTTTTCCTACTTTTTTGCGAAAATCAACCACAAGTATGCAACTCAACAAACCTCTTAATGACTATGAAGACAAAGAACATATTAAATGATGCATAAAATATATATTTGCATCATTTTGATACTTTATTTTGCAATAAGCAGTTATTTTAGATATAGTATTATGTATATATTTGAAACAAAAAAAATCTCTAAGGTATAAGAACGTTAAACTAACCTTAGAGCTGCAACACCTTGATAAAAAAAACTTGCCCAACCCCTGTAATCGCATTAATCCAACCAATAGTAGCAGGTTGTTTTTTCTTATCACCAAAATAACTTAAACTAGAATTAGTCTCCCCACTAATTAAATTAATATTTGAGGCTTCAAATCAAATTAAACTATACTCTCTACGAGTTTCTCCATCAACCGCGTACTATTCTATATCAAAACTATAACTTTTTAAATGCTTTACCTCAAACACTGCTACGGAACCCATAAAATCAGTAGCATTCGTAAATATATAATTATTAGTATCACCATAACATTAGATTATATTGTAATTACCTTTAATCAACACGTACCATCTAAATAATACTTTCAAAGTCTTCTAACTCACTAGGAGGAATGATTACAGTTTCACCATTCTCTTTAAAAATGCACACTCAAGTCTAGATATTGCTTATATACATTGCACAGTTCAACAAAAGTTAGTAGCAAGTATATCATTTAAAAAATTAATCTAGTTTCACATCTCTCAATGCACATCTATTACGAGTATTGCATCTCGCATATGATACATGCCTGGTCTCGCATTGATCAACATTATACCATATATGTCTCAAATCTTGAATTCAGAAGCATAGAGAGATCTCACATTTGTGATACATTTACATGTCTTGTATATCCCAGGTATGTCTCGTACGCGAGACATATGGTAACTATTTTGGTCTCGCGTCTAATATACCTAACGTCTTGCATCTTCTTACAACAAAAATCTAAACATACATCTTGCATCCTCCAAAAGCATCCATAGAAACTGTAAAATCAACGTCCCAAATATCTCACAACATGGAAATTGAAAAGGGAAAAATCATGAGAGTGGAAAATGAGATAGAGAAGATAACAAAGTAATTTGTTATAAATAAAAAATCATAAAAAAAAGTATGACAATAGTGTAGTAATATAGGATCTTTTTGCAATTAATTGTAATTCTAGGAAAAATAACCACAAATAGTCATTTGTTAGACGGGTGAGACCAATTAAATGCACTATAAAAAGACACACCTTCTCATTGGGAATGGTGATTCATTTCTTACTGATTAAATGCATGTTTTTCTCTAATTATATTGTGTTCCTCGCTCTGGAATTTACTCCACCAAATTTTTCTTTACCATAAGAACGTTTGGAACTATAAAAAATCACTCTTAACTAAAAAATGAGTTTATAAATAATTATAAAAAAAAGATGAAAACTTATTTTTAAGAATCGTATTGTAAAGTTATCTTTTGGTAACTTAGAATCCTGAATATATTTGGGAACCAATTAAGATGTCAATTTTTTCCTACTTTTTTGCGAAAATCAACCACAAGTATGCAACTCAACAGACCTCTTAATGACTATGAAGACAAAGAACCTATTAAATGATGCATAAAATATATATTTGCATCATTTTGATACTTTATTTTGCAATAAGCAGTTATTTTAGATATAGTATTATGTATATATTTGAAACAAAAAAAATCTCTAAGGTATAAGAACGTTAAACTAACCTTAGAGCTGCAACACCTTGATAAAAAAAACTTGCCCAACACCTGTGATCGCATTAATCCAACCAATAGTAGCAGGTTGTTTTTTCTTATCACCAAAATAACTTAAACTAGAATTAGTCTCCCCACTAATTAAATTAATATTTGAGGCTTCAAATCAAATTAAACTATACTCTCTACGAGTTTCTCCATCAACCACATACTATTCTATATCAAAACTATCACTTTTTAAATGCTTTACCTAAAACACTGCTACGAAACCCATAAAATCAGTAGCATTCGTAAATATATAATTATTAGTATCACCATAACATTAGATTATATTGTAATTACCTCTAATCAACACGTACCATCTAAATAATACTTTCAAAGTCTTCTAACTCACTAGGAGGAATGATTTAACTTTCACCATTCTCTTTAAAAATGCACACTCAAGTCTAGATATTGCTTATATACATTGCACAGTTCAACAAAAGTTAGTAGCAAGTATATCATTTAAAAAATTAATCTAGTTTCACATCTCTCAATGAAAAGTAAAATGGTCTTGCACTTCGTAACTTGACCGTCCTGTCTGGTCACACATCTATTACGAGTATTGCATCTCGCATATGATACATGCCTGGTCTCGCATTGATCAACATTATACCATATATGTCTCAAATCTTGAATTCGGGAGCATAGACAGATCTAACATTTGTGATATATTTGCTTGTCTTGTATATCCCAGGTATGTCTTGTATGCGAGACGTATGGTAACTATTTTGGTCTCGCGTCTAATATACCTAACGTCTTGCATCTTCTTACAAAAAAATCTAAACATACATCTCACATCCTCCAAAAGCATCCATACAAACTGTAAAATCAACGTCCCAAATATCTCACAACCTAGAAATTGAAAAGGGAAAAATCATGAGAGTGGAAAATGAGATAGAGAAGATAACAAAGTAATTTTTTATAAAGAAAAAAATCATAAGAAAAGTATGACAATAGTGTAGTAATATATGATCTTTTTGTAATTTATTGTAATTCTAGGAAAAATAACCACAAATAGTCATTTGTTAGACGGGTGAGACCAATTAAATGCACTATAAAAAGACACATCTTCTCATTGGGAATGGTGATTCATTTCTTACTGATCAATTGCATGTTTTTCTCTAATTATATTGTGTTCCTCGCTCTGGAATTTACTCCACCAAATTTTTCTTTACCATAAGAACGTTTAGAACTATAAAAAATCACTCTTAACTAAAAAAATGAGTTTATAACTAATTATAAAAAAAGATGAAAACTTACTTTTAAGAATCGTCTTTTAAAGTTATATTTTGATCAATTGGAATCCTGAATCTCTTTGGGAACCAATTGAGATGCCAATTTTTTCCTACTTTTTTTTTGCAAAAATCAATCACAAGTATGCAACTCAACAGACCTATTGATGACTATGAAGACAAAGAACCATTTAAGTGATGCATAAAATCTATATTTGCATCAGTTTGAGACTTCATTTTGCAATAAGCAATTATTTTAGATATATTATTATGTATATATTTGAAGCAAAAAAACATTCTCTAAGGTATAACGACGTTAAACTAACCTTAGAACTGCAACACCTTGATAAAAAACTTGCCCAACACCTGTAATTATATTGTGTTCCTCGTTCTAGAATTTACTCCACCAAATTTTTCTTTACCATAAGAACGTTTAGAACTATCAAAAATAACTCTTAACTAAAAAAATGTGTTTATAACTAATTATAAAAAAAAGATATAAAAATTAGTTTTAATAATCGAGATCTTTGAATTCGAATACTGATACGAATCTGATTTTTGTATATACTCATCGAATTCGAAAGAAAACTGTGATTTTAAGTTTCTGAAATGAAATTTAAGAAAATATAAAGCCGCGGCATTGAAAACTGCGATATTTGAAAAAAGGAAGAAAATATTTTCAAAAATTAGTGAGTGCTATTTTTTTTAAATTATTTTTTTTAAAATAATATATATATATATATATATATATATATATAATTGGTTGATAGTATATTAATATTATAAAAAGTTAGATATTAAATAAGAGTTAAATACCAAAAATATATACTAAACAAATATTATTGATAATTAAAGTATTAAATGATGCTAAAAAAATAGTTTTGGATTCTTTAAATATAATGATTCATAAATAAATTAGTATTAGAAACCAATAGGATTAGATTATACAGCATAACTTTCAGTCAAAAGGCCTGATTCAAAGAGTAGAGGGCGGGATCAACTTTACTAGATACCATTTGAAGCACCATCCAGTATCCACCTACAAATGGGAGCCGTTGCACCATTAAAAAACAACATTAGGAAGTAGATCTTTTAGTGTAAATGTAATTATGAATGATACGTAAGAGAATGTTGGTCCTGTTCAGTTGGAACAAAGATTAAATTTATTATATACTCCATTGAACCGGCAAAAATAATATGATATTTAGTGGAGGAAGTCGCCGACGTACGACCCTCACAAGGAAAATAAGATAAATATCGGGAATGCATATAGTACTACAAAAATATCATTTTCAGGATACCCTACGCGCAAAGAATGAGAATCCAGTTGTTTCCGATCATTAAGTGAATGATTGAGTCTTAGCGAGATGCCCTTTTCACACCGCAACCGTGCATGACATGTACTTTTATGTATTTTAAAGTAACTAAGATAAAGTTTAGTTTACATTTTTATGTTTTCTATTGCCGTATATGACATCTAAACAAGACTTCAGGGATACGTGAAAATATATTTTCCTACCTATTGTGACAAATGAATAGTAAATAACAGAAATATAATGTTGTTGTATTTTTATCAATGGAGTGGATTGGTAATTACTAAAATCGGACTATAAATATTTTTATATTTTTATTTGTACAAATAATATAAAATTATTATAAATTGAAATATTTCAATTGTATAGATTTATAATATTCAATTGGTTATAATTGTATTTTGATATAATCATTGCCGATTTAGTTAAATTATTATTGAATTAAACTAAACTACTGGATAATAAAAAAAAAGTATTATATTTAGAGAAAAATATTTTAGTTAAATTTCATAGTTAGATTTTATGAGTACAATTAAATGATGGCTTTTTGAATACACAAACTCGTCGGATTATAATAACTCGTATTAATGGATGAGTTAAAAAAATTCATCACTCTTTCGTATTTGTTATTCATTTTTCAAAACTCAACTCAATACGTGGATCTTTTATGTTTAAATTCATTTAGAGTTTTTAATTATATTTATTGCAAGCAAGCATCGAGAGCAACTACTCGTGTGGTAGAATTATTCATATTCTATGTACCAATTTATTTTATTCAATTGCAAAATATATCTATCTTTATTTTGTATTCCTCCTTTACGTTTAGACTTCCAAATATGTTTATATATTATTTTATTTATGTATTAGAGTTTGGATGAAAATATCTAACAAGTAATATTAGAGTGAAGCCATTGTTTGGACGGGTTGATGGAGATTAAATGTTATATCCTTTTATATATTTAAGCATTCAAAGATATATTTTATACATTAAAACTTTCTTTAGATGTTCATGGCATGGTAAAATAAACATTGGTCATTCCTTTCAATTTAGAAGAATATTGTCCAACAAGAGTCACACATACTTTATATTTCATATTGTTCAACTTTAGTGGCCTCTATCTATTTGAACTTTTTAGGAAAATGCTTTAGTGCTCACGCTAGATATCAATAGTTATGGAAATAAATGTTCTCATATGAAGACTATACACACATTTGACTGACAGTGAGCAAACTGTTGTATGTTATTATTGTTATATCGACACCTTGTACAGTCGTGGACAATTGGACTACAATATTGAATGATTTCGGTAAATTATGTCACAAAATGGCTAAATCTATCCATATGAAGGTTAAGTCATTTTGAAATTTTGTCGTGAATCAATATTGTGTTCCTTAATGAGATGGTATTTAGAATTGATGTATAGCGCGTTGAAGCCTAATATTTCTTCTACGGATTACGATGACCCAGTTCATATAAATGCATGTCTAAAATGTTTCATTAAATATAATGTTATCTTTTTCTTATCATTCTCTATGTTTAGTTTTAGAAAACAAATTGAGAAACAATGTTGATATTCTTCTTTTGTTCAGAGGTAATTTTAAAAAGTAAATGTGTTGCTCTTGTTGGATCTCAATAACATAAATCACTGAACCAGATTTGAAAAAACCATAATTTTTACAAATAAGAGCACTCCTGATGAGAGGATGCACTTTGAGACATAAGAGCATTCCAACTATATTAGTTTTTATATTTTACATAAAAGCGTCTTACAAGTTTTCTTACATTATTTAACCGCTGAGATAATGTTTGCTAGTTATATGTTTGTCCATCTAGAGAAGAGCATCGATAAGTCTTTTAAGGATAAATAAAAGCCTAAGTGGGAATATCTATACAATAAAGTGCAAAAAGCATGGAAAAATCCATGAACACATCATGGAGATAACCTATCTGGATAATAAACTTAAGACACGGAGACATCTCGAAACAATTATTGTGTCCAATATTTTTATACTTCTCTCATATTATTCAGTATTTCTAAAACACCTACAACTCCCAACCGGTGAAATGAGACATCAAAACTATACTTCCTAACATTGTGCACGATGAGGAAAAAACATGGTCATGATAGCAAAGAGGCTAACATGGTACACATCAGTCAAGATGGTGCTAAGAATAAAAGCAAGATAAATTTTTTTATAACTACTCATCACACGTGTTATAATTTCAAATCACACGGTACTTACCAAAGAAATATCTAGACACATGAAAACTTAAGCATGTTTTGACTACAAGATAATAGATTACATGAAAAATGATTGTGAGGTTTGGAAATCTTAGATGGACAAAGTTTATAGGCTAATTTAATTTTAGTGTTAAAAGATACTTTGTGGAGTTGATGCAACATCAACAACTAATATTTATGTCTCTTTTCGGGTTATACGCTAAAATAGAAGTCTGAGTGATATGGATATTTTCATATTTATAAGTGATGAAAGTACCTACACTTTAGATACCCTTATACTTTCCATTTAGTTTTGACATTAATACATCTTTTATTTATTTATGAAGTTCTATATATACATTTTTAATACAAATAATTTAATATTTTTTGTGACAACATATGTGTTGATACATGTGTATTGAATCGTACTCATTATATATATATATATATATATATATATATATATATATATGTTGAATAGTATTGTCACCTATAATTTTTTCATACACGAGTATTCAAAATTAACCTCTAAATATTCAACTTACATATAATACAAGTGTTTATATTATATTTTTGTAGAAAACATATTAACAAGTTTGTTAAAAATTGTCTTTTACCTTATCTTGACTAGACCTACTTTGAGACATGTTTCGGTGTATTAGAGGGAAATAAAACATACATATATAGTTTAACATCTATTATGCAATAAAAGTTACAATTGATTCATACAAATATCTACGGTCATTCACTACAACCTTATGGAACAACTAAACAAACTTTATTGCATTAATGATGATGATTCATGATATGGGTATTTGTATATCTTTCATGATGAATTTAAAGTCATTGATAAGTTCGAATCTTTTAAGACTGATGGTGAGTTACAACTTGGTAAAGGATTAACATCACACTAATAGTTGTAATGATATTATAAATTGGAATGTTTCATCGACGTAGATTTATAACATTCAAGTTATTGTAATTATAAAATGAAGTATGGTAGGTCTTTATTGGTAAGAAATGGAGAAGATATGTTTAAAAATAGCTTTAAAAACTATATATAGAGTAGTATTCTAATGGGATAGTGAGCTTAATATCTGTAATGAGTTGTATCTCTAACACACCCCCTCAAACTCACAATGCAACAGTAATAAGCATTGAGAGTTTATCACACAATAAAGGAAACAAATATGCCGATTGAGCCTTCATGAATATATCATCAACATGCAAAGATGATTGAACAAATGGAAGTGAGATGGTCCCAAGCTGAATATGATAAAAAAGTAAAGTGACAATCAATTTGAATGTGCTTTGTCCTCTCATGAAAAACATAATTCTTTACAATCCGCATGATACTTTTGTTATCAAAATGTAAGAAAATGGGCTTAGTAATATCTTATAAGAAATGTATACTCTCATGAAAAACACAATTCTTTACAATTTCAATCTAGCATCATTATAGGCATGCACTTCAATAGAAGTCGAAAGAAATAAAATACTATGAAATTGAGTGCCACGAAGATATCTTATTATACTAAGAACAACTTCAAATTAGATAACAATATGAGTAGTAACAAATTGACTAACCACATAAACAACATAAGATATATTCGGTCGAGTAACTATAAGATAAACCAAGTTCCTCACAAGAGTACGGTACAAAGTCAGGTATGATAAATGAACCCTATTATTGAGAATGTCGAGTATCAATTTTAAGAGGGATCAACCGTCCTGTTATCAGAAAATCGCCCTCGCTTATATATATATATATATATTATCTCCGAAATAATATAATATTTTTTAGACTGAGTCACCTCAATACCCAAAACGTAATGTAACAATCCTAAGTCTTTCATTACAGATAGATGAGCCAAATCATGTTTTAGTGCTTTAATACAATCAATATAATCACATAAAATCATCATATCATCTACATATAGGGTTACAGTAATCCGCCATATACTCGTACATCTGACTGGTAAAGCTGAATCATGATTACTTGTATGAAAAGCAAGTGGAATAATATATGTATAAAATTTCTCAAACCATGCACAATGAGCTTTTTTTAAGACCATATAAAACTATCCTAAGTCACCAAACTTCACCTAGTTGGTGAGCAATATCCAAGGGAGGAGTCATGTAAACCTCCTCATGAAGATCTCCATTTATAAACATATTTCTAACATCTAGTTGATAGATTTCCACTGGCGAACAGATGCAACAATAATAAGAATATAAATTTTCGTCATTTTCTGTTACTCGAAAAAGTCTCTTTAGAATCCATACTATACTTTTGCGAATACCCTTTTGCTACAAGACGAGCCTTATACCTCTCAACAGACCCATCAAACTTTGTTTTGATTTTAAAAACACAACAATAACCAATTGTATGCTTACCATATGGAGGTTTAACCATATTCCATGTATGAGTATGATAAAGAGCAGTAAGCTCTTTAAGGATATCATTTTTCCAACAAAGATAAAAAACAACTTATTTAAATGACTTAGGTTCGTATAAATCATATATATATTCTATGAAAGATGCAAATGGAGTTGATTAAAAAGACTAAGTAAAATATGGTAGTTTAGTATACCTACTTGTATGAGTATATCTCTCAAGAGGTGGAGAATATATAGTTGCACCAAAGGAAGAAACATGCTCTAGCATGTATAAAGCTGAAGTACTATCAGTTAGTGTACATACCACAGGAACTGATACATCAGGAACAATAGTTATATCATTTTCATTTCAAATGGATCCATAAGGTAAAAATCTATGTTTATTATGTTATATAATGTTGTCGGAATAAAACATAAGAGAATGTGCTCAAGAAATATGATAGGCCCAACGAACACAAATGATTGTCTTGATCAATTCATCACATATGCACTCTAAATAATCATCTTAGAATGCATAATCTCGAATATATATCATATCTCTAATGGTATGAATAATATCAACATAATTTTTGAAATAATTGGATAAAAATAGTCGCATCATTAGATAAAAAATAATTTTTGAAATCCCAACAATAAAGAATCATCTAACAAAACATTCATATTTGACAAAGAACTTTGTCATATTATTTTAGAAATTACTTACTGGTTAAAATGTAATCGGATAATTTTGTTTAAATAAAAACTTAAAAAAAAAATCTAAACCATTTTTTTAACAAAAATATTTAATAAAAAATAAATTACAATCAATTTTCATAAAATTAATTAATATGTTTCTCACAATTGAAATTACAATTGTAAACAACAAGAAAGTACTCTACCTCTTTCAAAATATAATAATTTTTTAATTCATAAATAAATTGAATATATCCAAAATAATATTAAATAGTAATAAATATCCAAAATTTAATAATAATAATAATAATATATTAATAAAAAAAATTAAAAAAAATATACACCAACAATCTTATAACTTAGCATTAGCATTGATACATTAAAAAAAAGTAAAAATATATGATAAAATGATAACAAATAACTTGATTATTTGATCTTAAAATAAAATTAAAACTGAATATTACATTAAAAAAACAAGATGGTACTAAAAAAAAGATATACCAAAGAGTAGAAATAAATATATGATGCATTTTATAAATAAATAAAAAATAGGATGGTTAATTTTTACGATAGAAGAAAAAAATATACATTCTCTCTGTATAAAATAAATGACAATAAGGAGAAGTTGAAAGACCATTCATACATTAAATTATACTTTAATATATAAACGGTATTTATTGACCATTAAATATATAAATTAAAGATAGTAAATGAAAATTAAAAAGCAAATTCGACACTAAAATACATTTTAACTTTTTAAGAGGTATTTACTACCAATTTTCACAATTAAAAACCGGTTCATAATTATTGGTGGGATGATGAAACGCTCCAAGAACAGAGTCGCTTCAAACCCTAATAACTACTGATGATTAACTCTATCATCGAAATCCAATCGATTGAAGAATTTCATGTTCTTCGTACTATTGAGAATCAACAACAACAATCAAGGAAGCAGTTTGTAGATTTATTCAAAGCAGAGGAATGTTTGGCGTCGTTAAACCCAAAATTTATCAAGAAAACAGAGCATCATTACTCTGTTCAGTACAATGAAAAGGTTAAAGAAAATCTAATCAAGAAATCTAGAATAACTGATGACCATGCCCCCTTACTCATCTCTGCTAACTTACTTGATGCTAATGATTCTATCTGTAAAAAAAAGAATTGTAAGTTTCTAAACACTTGGTCCAATGATGTGTCTTTCCTTAGTATCTTTTTAGCAGGATTGGAATCAGCCAATGGTTAGCCATCCTAGCAACACTTTTTGGTACAAGCTAAGAAGACTCAAAAGTTGTCTCAAGATTTGGAATAAGGAAAAATTCGGAAATGTTTTTTACAGTGTTAAAGAAACTGAAAGCAATGTCAAAACTACAGAAATTCTTCATTATACTGCTAATAATCAGCAATCTGTTGCTGGTTTAGCTATGGCTAATAGTCTGCACTTAAAAGTTTTAAGAAATGAGGACTCTTACTGGAGTCAGAAATGTTTCAATAACGGGTTACAAGAAGGTGATGGTAGTTCTAAACTATTCTATAGTTATGTAGCTAAGAAAAGAAGAAAAAATGAAATCAAGAGTGTTAAAGATGAAGATACCTGGATCTGGATAAGAAGGAGATAGGAAAGTCTGCTGCTGATTACTTCAAAAATATCCTCATGTCTGACCCCTACAAAGCAAATATGAAGAAAATAAGTTGCTGAATAACAAGAATTTTGACTGCATCTCCTCTATAGTTACTACTGAAGACAATAATAAGCTGCTTGCTAGAACTTCTGAAGATGAGATTTGGGGAATAATCTGTAGCATGAAGAGTGATAGTGCCCCTGGTATTGATGGTTTCAATCTTTATTTCTTTAAACACGTTGGCTTATTATTAAAAGTGACTTGTGCAATTCCTTCAATGCTTTTATTCAGGGTAGCTTTATCCCAACAGGGTTATTTGCCACTGGCATTTGCCTAGTCCCTAAGAACATTAATTTGGTGGAATAGCTACAAACCTATTGGTTTGTGTACTCTAATCAACAAATTTTTTCTGCTCTTATCAATCAAAGGCTGGAAAATGTCTTACCTAAGATTGTATCTTCTGCTCAGTCTGCTTTTGTCAAGGGCAGACTTATTCATGACAATATATTATTGGCTAAAGAATTTCTCTATGATATCAATAAAAAGCCTAAAAAGGGTAATACTATGATTCAATTAAATATGTCGAAAGCATTCGACAGAATCTCTCACTCATTCATTTTTAAAATTCTTCATTCTTTTGGTTTCAACAACAAGTTTGTTAGTCTTATTAGAAAGATGATTACTGATGTTCATGTTTCAATGCTTATTAACGGATAGACTTTTGATTATTTTAGAACGAAGAGAGGCTTAAGGCAAGAGGATCCTATCTCACCTAGCCTTTTTATCCTGGGTGAGGAATTTCTCAGCAGAGGCTTGAACATTCTCTTTAATACTCATCCTAAAATGTGTTATGCTTCTAGAACTAAATACATTATCCCTTGTATCGTGTTTGCTGATGACATATTAGTGTTCACTAATAGTATCCCTAATTCTATTGATATTTTAAGCTGCTTTCTAGAGTTGTACCAACAAATTTCAGGTTAGTCCATAAACAAAAGTAAAACAAAGCTGATTGTTTCATCAAAGTCCAATTCTTCAAGGGTGCAAAGTCTCAAGCTACAAACTGGTTTTGATGTAGACTTTCTACCTATTTCTCACTTGGGGATTACTGTCTCAAACAGCAACAAAACAAAGGTCTTCAATCCTATCCTAAAGAAGATCAATGACAGAATCACTGAATGTGACAGTAAGTTGCTCTCATATGGTGGTAGGTTATCTCTCATTACAAATGTTCTATTACCTATTACATATCATTGATTACAAATGCTGTGAAATTCCTAAAGCAATCATTTGCAAGATTGAAACTACTTTGAATAGATTTCTCTGGAGAACTAAATATAATCAAAAGGCTATCCACTGGTCTACCTGGTCTTACATTTGCAAACCTTTTGGAGAAAGGGGTCTAAATGTTAGAATACTGAATGATATTCAGAACTCCTTCTCTAAAAAATTATGGTTTAAGTTTCGAAAAAACAGCTATCTTTGGTCAAACGTTATGAATGATATATACTGCAAAAATGTTCACCCTTTGTATATTAACAACATAAAAGGTTCTTCAGTTTAGAACAGGTTGTGCAATATAAGAGAGCAAGCTGACAATAACGTTACCTGGATCATTGGCAGAGGAAATATTGACTTCTGGAAATATTCTTGGCACAATCTTCCTGCAATAGCCACTGAAAACAACTTTAATTGGTATATTGATATTAAGGTTAACTCATTTTGGCATAATAACTCCTGGAATATGATGAAATGCAGGAAAGTATTTCCAATAATAGAATTCAGATGATCAATAAGCTTCAAATCACTGATAATGAAGATATCATTTGCTAAAAGCTTTCTAAAGACAGACAATTCAACTTGAAGCAGACCTGGGATAACATAAGAGCAAATCACAACTTCTATAACTTATATATGAAGATTTGGAACTGGAAAATCCCCAGGAAGTTCTCTTTTATAACCTGGAAACTTATGCATAACTTTATTGCCTTAGATTAGACTCTATTATGATGAAGAAGCATATTAGTATGGCTTCTAAGTGTGTGTTATGTGATAATTATGAGGAAAATAATCACTTGTTTGTTAACTTTACGTTTGCATGGCAGATATGGAATTGGTTTGCTTGCATTTTTAACATCAAAATCAGAAGATTTATGGTCCTTTCTCACTTATTAAGATGTTGGTTTTGGTTTTCTAAGAAAAAAATTCATATCACTCACCTAGTTCCCCAAGCTATTTGTTGGGTGATTTGGAAGGCTAGAAACGCAATGAAGCATAAAGGAATCCATTTCAATGTTAGCAAAGCCATTGATCTCATCATAAACATAATCAAAGATATTAAAATCTCTGGTAAATTTAATCACAAACACTGGTCGAAGACTTCTAATGCAAGTATTATGATAGGTTGCAGTTCAATTGAAAAGAAGGAGAAACCATTATACCTGAGATGGACTCCTCATATTCAAACCCGTCTTAAGATGAATGTTGATGGTTCTTGTGCCTCTAATGGTGAAGCTGGAACCAGTGTTCTCTTCAGAAACATCGATTGAGATATTATTCAAGCCTATGGTAAGCTGTTAGGAAAATCTACTCCCCTTCAAGCTGAAACCATGACTATGCTTCAAGGTTTAACGACTTGTTACAAAAACAACTCGACTCATCTAGACATTGAGTCTGATTCCTTGATTCTTATCAAGCACCTCACAAACAATCCAAGCTCAGACTTTGAAGACCATAATGTAAGCTACTGCCGTAAATTTCTTAACAAGAATATGTGCGTAAAGAACATCTCTAGGGTCCAGAACCAAGTAACCGATTGGCTAGCAAAATGGACCTAAAAGTGTAAGCTTAAGCTTAATTTTCAGCAGCCCAATGCTCCCCCCGAACTCCTTGCAATCTCATTTCTTGAAAGCATTGGGCTGGGATACATTCAAAATGATTAAACTTTCACTTGAGCTATGGATACTGTTAGGGTTTCTATTTTGTAGGAAAGCAAAGAGGTGTTTGAAGCTCAAGAAATGAAGTCTCAAGATGGTTGTTGAAGAAGGGTTGCTGAATATGAATGGTGCTGGATTTCTTTGTTGGTTCTTTGAGTATTGCTGGAGAAGAAGGAAGAAGAATTCTTTCTTTCCTTTCAAATTGTTATTACATTGATTTTGGAGGAAAATATTGGCTCCAAATTCATTTTCGCCTTAAACTTTGGAAAAATTAACTATTGATCTTTTAATTTTGTAATTTTTCAATTAGTTAATAATAATATTCATTTGATGAAAAAAATCAGCAATTAAAATTATTATCAATATACTTTAGAGTAAGATATTTGTTAAATAAAATTCTACCATCAAAACAAAACTACATTAAATTAAATAAAAATGATTTATTATTCCAAATTAATATTCAAAAACTACTAAACAAACCGTGTGCTAATATATTTTGTTCAAATGTTCATGTATTCAAAGACAACTTTTTCTTATCTTTTCTTAGCATTTTCATTATTTTGTCACTTACCAATAAATTGACATATGTCAAAAATTTCCAGTATGTTTTCCCATTATGTCAAAGTAATAAATTCCGAATCCCAATCGGATTCAAATTTAACTATAATACCGATTTACAATAATAACCAAAAAGGTATATAAACCAAAACAGAACCAATAACAAAACTGAAACTAATAATTGTAATAAAATCTTTCAGATTATAAAAGTGTAGCGGTTTCTCTATTCACACTCAAATTCTACTCATAACGTCAAAGTCCATCATCATCAACCTCTGTTTCCAGCCCTCTAATAAATATATTAGGTAGATTGAGATTAGAGAGAGAAACAAAGCTAGAGTGAGAACCAAGCGAAGACGACGACGACGAAGATGAACAATGACATAGTAGAGAAAGCTATAAACAGTTTAGGAAAAGGGTTCGATCTAACATCCGATTTTCGACTCAAATATTGCAAAGGGGATCAAAGATTAGTTCTCGTAAACGAAACCGATAAACGAGATATCGTAATCCCTTGTTGCGGAGACTCCATTAAAGATGTATCGGTCGATATCCGTTGCGATAAAGGCGATCGAACTCGGTTTCAAACCGATATTCTCGATTTCAATAAGGTAAAAATGATAAAAATCTAGTTTTTTAACAAAACAGAGCAATTTTTTTTTATATGATTGGTGAATGATATGACAGATGTCGGAGTTTTTCAATCGGAAAGCGGGGGTTCCGGGGAAAATTCCGTCGGGTTATTTCAATTCGATGTTCGGATTTCAAAGCGGGTCATGGGCGATTGATGCGGGTAATGTGAAGGATTTGGGAATGGATGGTTATTTTATTACACTTTTCAATCTTCATCTACGGAGATATCCGCTTGAGCTTTGTAATGAAGTGAGGAACGATGTGCCGTCGTTTTGGGATCCTGCTGCTTTGGCAAGGTAATTATTTTTCTTAATTTTTCTTAATTTTGGTTTAAATGATTTGGATTAGATTATAATTTTGGATTTAGTGGTATTAAATAAAATGAAGTAAATAGTTAAAATACAAATTTTAAATTGTCAAAGGGCAAGGAAGAAAAAGTCTTGAAGAATTGGGGTTTCGTGCAGTCAATGATTTCATGATTTTATTGTACAGATGGATTAAAGAAAACGACCAGCTGTAATATTATTATTATTTATTATTATACATGTGAAAATATGCTAGTTTATTTGACTTTTTACAGCATTATTTTATAACATTTTCAAATAGGAAAATTAAAGACACTCAAAACTAAAATAAATATATAACTTTAAACTGGAGGCATACAACTAAACTACAGCTATAGCAACAAAAAACCCTTATAATCGTTTTTTTAAAATTTATATATTACTTAATGTGATTTGGAAAAAAGTATTAATTTTATTAGTAGATTTGATTTTACTCTGGTTCTATTGTTAAAAACAAATATGGCTAAAGAAGAAAATGTAAAATAATAATAAAAAAAGAGATAATAAAACCAAAAACAATAAAGTAATGTATAATTAACATTGGAAATAGGTAAAACAAATTGTCAAAATTAATCTGTGGAGCTGTATAAAACATAAAGAAATATAATTTTAAAGGTTTTTAAAATGTTTTTTAGAAGTTACAATTTTATATAAAATGTAAATAAATAATATACATAGAATACAAACATTTTTAAGAGTTTTCCGGTAAATGATAATTTAATAAATATCTAAAAATTTAAAAATACAACTTGACTTGACTACCTTTTAACGATTCTTTTGTTTGGTGTACATGTTCTCAAAAGAGCTACATGTTGGGTTTTTTTAAAGCAAATTACAAATATGAGCTCTGTATATATATATTTTTTTATTCGAAATAAATTGCTTTTGTTTTGTAATAATATTATTTTAAAATTTTAATATAAATTATTATTTTAATTATTTTATTTTACATATGGTTATTAGTGAGAATTATAAATAAATACATATATTTTGAATCCAAATAGATAATTGTGTACATATATAATTTGTATATTGTATATACTAATTGTTTGTTGGGTAATAGCTTTTAAAATACCTTTTATTAAACGGATTTTTTGTATTTTATTTTGGGTCAAATTTGTTTTTCTCATGTTCCATCAAACTTAAAATATGGTTTTATGTTTAGTTTTTATATTTTACATTTTTTTTTAAATTTTAATAAACTCAACGTGTGAGCACTAAGCTGCACAAATCTAAATACACAAACACTAAAATGCAATTTTGTTAAAAAAATATGTTATTTAATACTGATAAATATAAATACTACATAGGGATTATACTTGTTTTTAGTCCATTTTTTTATATTTAATAGTTGCAGAAGTGTGTCTTGCGAAATTTGTAGTTTTTTGTTATAAAAAGTACATTTTGTTGTAGGAAACATTTTTTTTATCGCGACTTTTTGTTGAAAATTTGTTATTTACTATAAAAAAATAGTGTTTATTTTTTTTGCCATCTAGTGACTAATAATGTTTTCCAAAATTTCGTGACAAACATGTTAACCATAATAATAATAAAAAATAGCTTTTTTTACAGCGCCAATCTTAATGAAACTATTTACAATGAATGTGAACAGATTTATTGAAAAGTATGGGACTCACGTAATAGTGGGACTAAGCATAGGCGGTCAAGATGTAGTATTGGTGAAGCAAGAGAAGTCATCAGAGTTGGCATCAGAAGACCTTAGAAAACATCTTCATCAACTTAGTACAGAGTTATTTACAGAAACTTGCAATTATACCCCTATCACCAAATCCCAAAAAGCTAAGGTAATTAAATTCTACTATTCATTCCCTTTTATGTTTTATTCAAGTAATTTAGAAAATAAACTAATTTCGTTTTGTGTTTAGCAGGCACCAAAGGCTTTCAATGTCTTTGATGATCCACTCAATGTTACTTTTGGTAACTTTTCCATAAACTCGAAAGATGTAAGTTTAGCTTTAGCTTTAGCTTCCCTCACCTATGTTATGTTATGGATGTTCATAATATGGGAATGCTTATATCGTTTTCCGTAATGGCAGGGACTTACAGTATTATGTTCGAAAAGAGGAGGCGATCCGCTGGCGAAAAGTCACTCGGAGTGGCTACAAACCGTTGGATCAAAAGCAGACGCAGTTCATTTCAACTTCATTCCCATTACTTCTCTTATTAATGGACTTCCTGGAAAAGGCTTTTTGTCTCATGCCATTAACCTCTATCTTAGATGTAAGTCCCTATCTTAAAAGCTCAAGTATTATATGTTATTAACTTCTCTTTATAACTCTGGGTCGT
Organism: Limnanthes douglasii subsp. nivea; assembly: GCA_036936605.1. Classification (NCBI taxonomy): domain Eukaryota; kingdom Viridiplantae; phylum Streptophyta; class Magnoliopsida; order Brassicales; family Limnanthaceae; genus Limnanthes; species Limnanthes douglasii. Next base: position 217,194,472 of record JAUPFV010000004.1, read on the forward strand.
TGTTTCAGACAAGCCTCCTCTTGCTGATTTACAACATTTTCTTGCCTTCCAATCAGAAAAGATATGGGCTCCAGTTCACAATGATCTTCCTCTCGGCACTGCTCCAAACATGAGAGCTGCTTCACCATCTCTTCAATTCAACTTGATGGGTCCTAAGATGTATGTAAACACTACTCAGGTTACATCTTCGAAGACGCCAGTCACAGGGATGCGTTTGTATCTGGAAGGCATGAAATGCAATCGGCTAGCAATTCACCTCCAACATCTATCAACCACCCCACCAATGCTTGAATCCAAAATCGACGACATACAATTCTGGCAAGGAACTGAAGACGTGCCAGATTCAGGATACATCGAGCCAGTAAACGGAAAAAGATTCTCACACATCTGCACAGCACCAGTCAAATATAACGCCGACTGGAGCGCTGGTAACAAGGACTCCGCCTTCATAGTAACTGGAGCTCAACTGTCCGTAAAGAAACACGGTTCAATAAAAGTACTTCATCTCACGCTGTTATACTCAAAAGTGACAGGACACTATGTAGTGCAAAAACATTGGGCACGAGGTCCTTCGCAATATTCTCAAAAGTCAGGCATTTTTTCGGCACTGACTATGTCGTTATCGGGAGGATCTCCTAAAGAGAAAGAAGAGATGATTAATTTGGATTCAGGTGTGTTTCAAGGTGGACCTCCAGTTCCGGTGCAGACACAAAAGTTTTTGAAGTTTGTAGATGTGTCGGAAATATGTAAAGGACCGCGTGATAGTCCTGGACATTGGCTGGTGACTGGAGCTAGATTGTATTTGGAGAAAGGGAAGATATTTTTGCATGTTAAATTTTCTTTATTGAACAAATGGTGATGAAATGTAATTAGTAATTATAGATGAAAGAATGAATGAAGATGTATCTAAGGGTGTCCGTTGTTTATTTTCAATTTTACATGCTCTATATTCAGAATGTGTATTAATGAGAGGTATCCATACTCTATTGTTGCGGACTGGATAGTTTTGTGTGACAGGGAGTTGTATACCACATTAGAATTCAAGAAAATTAACGGTTGATTCAATTCTAAACTTTTATCCATATTTTGCATTTCTTTTAATCCTTTTTTATTGTATGGATCACATTTATATTATGGGAGACTTATGTAATGGGTCTAAAATTTACCCAAACATACCCCAACAGATCCATTTTACAAATAGATCCAGCCCATTTAAGAAAAGACTCAATTATCTATAAAAAACAAAACAATTACATCCTCAAATCAAAATATTTAACCCCAATTTCAAAATCAATTCTTTCTCCTCAAACTTTCTTTCTCATATTATCAAATTTATTAAAGGTAAAATTGTATTTAAAATTTAAATTTGGACTAATGGGTAAATAAAATCATATTTTGGTAGGTATTGGTAAAATCTATTTGAGGCTGGACTTATTAGTAAATTGGATACGTTTTTGTACCCAATTGGTATAAACCCCTTATATTATTTGTATCTTTTTTTTAGCAAAGGAAACCAAATGTTATTAAGGACCAAAATGTAAGAAATACAGAATATCAGGCTCCAGAGGAGATTAGTCCAAAAGAATATACAGGGCCCTAATTAAGAGTAGGGTACGATTTGGTAAAGTACCAAATCGAAACGAAACCCTAAATGAGACTCAAGCTCCTTCTTCATCTTCTTCCATGGACGCCATGAAGGCAACCTTCCACCTTCACTCTCACACCAGCCCAATCACCAGCCACAGCCAAATCACTCTCACGCCATAAGCCCTCCAACCCGAGACACCATCCAACCAACGCAGCGCACTAGGGAATCAGAGGCCAATCCCAAATCGAAAGCCAAAACCGAGTCCGAGTTCCATGAACAGTCCACCGAGCATCCATCCACAACCAAGCCTACCATCAGCCCGGGTCAATGTAACCAACACCGAGGCTTTCAAGCGTCACGATGGCCAGAAGCTTAACCGGGGCATCATCAACAGAGAACGATCTACCACCCTTCTCCTGCAAAACCCACTTAGAAATCCAATCCGCCGCCGCATTCTGAGTTCTAGAGACAAATCGAAGATTCATTGAAGAACGAATCAGGCTGCGACAAATCGATACCGTAGAGATGGAAGCAGGATTACCGGTGGCCACAATGTCGATAAGAGTCTGACAATCAGACTCAATATCGACATTACACCAGTTATTTCTTCTGCAATGGATTAAGGCCTCCAGCAGAGCTAGACACTCAGCTTTGAATGGGTCAACTTTGCCAAAGAGGAAGCCATGGCCAGAAATCAAGTTGCCCAACTCATCCCTAATCAAGAAACCGCCACTGGCTTCACCAAAGAAGCTACAGGCTCCATCGACGTTAATCTTTAATCTTCCAGGAGGAGGAGCTAGCCACTTCAGGTACCTAATCTTGTATTTTCTGTTGTTAATTGATAGACACCCCAATGCAGCACCAGCCTTGTATACACCTGACCAGTGAGAAGCTTTTAGAGTACCATTAAAGTCTATTCCAGTAATGATACTATTTATTCTAGTAATAGCGTAGTCAAAATTATCGTAAGAGTCATTGAACTTGCGGCCATTCCTATTACGCCAAATTGTCCAGCAAATAATTTGCGGGACAAGATGGGTAATATGGAACTTACCATTCGAAGACCAGAACCAACTATAGAAAACATGACTAATAGACATAAACCTACTCAGGGGAATCTTAAAGAGAACCCCATAGTAATTCCACAAAGACCAAGCATAGTTACAGTTGATGAAGAGATGATTCTTCTCTTCACAACTGTAACAAAACTGACATTTAGAAACAGAAATGAAATGCCTTTTTGCAAGGATACCATCAATTGGGATAAAGTTTTTTAATAACTTCCAACTTAGAAAAGAAAATTTACTTGGGATGAAATGGCTCCAGATCTTTTTAAAAATGTTTTGCTTTGTGTTTTTGAACCTAATAACATCCCAAGTTTGATTAGTGTTAAACTTTTTATCCTTAGAAATACTCCATTCAATCTTATCTGCCTGGTCATGGACAATCTTAACACATTTAATATGTGAAAGACGATCCTGAAACATGAAGTTAGGAAGAGAATAATCCCAATTGTTATCCTTCCAGAAAGTCGAGACCTTAGTAGAAAGAAGCCAGGCCCTAGATACAGACCCATTAGCAATGGGAGGCATGCCATGCCAGGCATCTCTCCAAAAATCCACATCCCCTCTGCCTAATTTCCAGTTAACATAAATATCAGCGTGACTCTTAATAGAGAACAATCTTTTCCAAATAATGGAATCAGTCGATTTACACACAGCAATAGTAGGATGACTGTTAAGACAATAAGTGTGATGCATAAGATCAGCCCAAAGAGAATGGCCACTTCTGAAAAGAAACCATAACTTAAAAGAGAAGGTGGTTTGAATATCAGATAATTGCTTGATACTCAAGCCACCCTCATCAAAGGGCCTACACAGACGGTTCCAAGAGGTCCAATGGATGGCTCTATCATTATAGTTGGACCTCCAAAGGAACTTATTAAAGCATAACTCAATCTTGTTGAGAATAGCCTTGGGGATTAGAGTGTTCTGCATCCAATAATAAACTATGGGATGGAGAACACTCTTAATAAGAGACAGCCTACCCCCAAAAGACAAAGATTTCATATCCCAAATCTGAATTTTATTATAGATAGCAGCCAAAAGATTAATGAAGTTCTTTCCTTTGTTATTTGCAGATATGCTAATTCCCAAGTACTTGAAAGGAGCGTGATCAATGTTAAAACCAGTGGAAGATTTCAGCCTGGTGTTAGCAGCAATGGCCAGCCTAGTAGAGGTAATAATCTTTGTTTTCTCCTTGTTTATCGTTTGGGCAGAAGCAGTTTGATAGTTTTCCAACAGCTTGCACAGATTATCAATTGAGGAAGGAGCACTGTTGGAGAAAATGACAATATCATCAGCAAACGCAAGGCAAGGTAAAATATAACTTGACTTTAAATAATATTTCACCTTTTGATTAGAATCATAAAGCTTAGATAGACCTCTTAGAAGAGCCTCCTCAGCAAGCATGAATAAACAAGGAGACAATGAATCTCCTTGTCTTAATCCATTCTTTTGAGGAAAATACCCAATGCTATTACCATTAATTAGAATAGAAACCATCACATTAGAAATGAGAGAATGAATTAAGGCCAAAAGACCATCAGAAAAACCAAAGCATTTCATCACCTTGATAACAAAGGCATGAGACATTCTGTCAAATGCCTTTGTCATATCAAGCTGCATTATAATATTACCCTTAGAAGGTCTTCTATTAATGTTATGCAGCATTTCTTTAATGATGAGAATATTATCATGAATAAGCCTATCCTTAACGAATGCACATTGACATTTAGAAATTATCTTAGGGAGGATGAGGGCAATTCTAGTGTTAATAAGATATGAAATGAGCCTGTTAAAAATAGTGCAAAGGCTAATAGGCCTGAAATTATTCCAAGAGATAGGGTTAGGAGACTAAGGGATAAGACAAATCCCAGTAGCAAAGACACCATTGGGTATAGTCATACCCCTAAGATAAGAATTAATGGCCTGACAAAGATCAGAACAGATGATATCCCAACAAGACTTAAGAAAGTGACAGTTAAAACCATCAGTGCCAGGAGCACTGTCATTCTTCATGGCAGAAACAATGCTCCACATCTCCTCTTTAGAAGTAGGCCTCATAATACTACTATTATCCCTGGCACTAACAAGATTAGGAATGTTACTAAGAATAGAATCATTAATGGTGGAATCATCACATGAATAGGTGCAACCAGAAAGAATGCCTCTAAAGTAAGACTCAGCAGAGCAAACAATATCAGAGTCCTTAGATAACCAAATACCATTGTCTTTAATCCCAAGAATGGAATTTTTCTTCTTTTTATTAGACACATAAGAGAGATAGAGTTTAGTGTTACCATCCCCACTTTTTAAGCAAGAGTTATAGCACTTCTGCCTCCAGTAGCATTCCTCATTCTTCAAAGCTTGAATGAGCAAGCTGTTGGCCTTAGCTAAACTAGCCTTAGAATCAATAGTGTTGGCAACCTGGTGACTAAGCTCCTTAATAGCCACATCCTCCATAACCTGCTTAACTTTACTAAAAATATTACCAAATTTATTAATGTTCCACCCTTTAAGAAACTTCTTAAGTCTCTTGAGCTTAAACTAAAAAATCACATTAGTCTCACCCTTACAATACATGTTCCAGTTAAGAGTAACAACATTAATAAAATCAGGGTGGTTAGTCCAAGCATTAATAAACTTAAAGAAACCTTTATTGTGAGAAACAAAGCTAATAGAGTTAGACAAAGTAATTAATAGAGGAGCATGGTCAGAGCAAGTTCTGACCATGTGTAAGACCTGCGTATGAAACAAAGTAGAAGCCTTATTATTTATCATAACTCTATCTAATCTTTTACAGGCTCTGTTATTACTCCAGGTGTATCTGGAACCAACATAACCAGGATCATCAAGATTACAGAGCCTGATGAAATCATTGAAATCATCAGCGCTAGAGACATCAAAAGAGGAGCAGTTAAGCTGGTCATCAGAGCAGGAGATGGCATTTAAATCACCAGCCAGAATCCAAGGCTTGTCACTATTAGGTAAAATTCCCAACTTACTACAAAGCTCTTTATGATGCACACTTTTATTCTTAGCATAAACTGAAGTTAAAAAACCAGAGAAATTCGAAACATTAATCTCCAAGTGGAGAAACTGATCATGATCAATCAAGACATTTAAGCTAATCTCATCTATCCAAAAGATCCATACTTTATTAGAACAGTTAGCAACCCAATTATTAAAACCAATTTTCTTAGCAATTCTCTCAATTTTATCAATTCTAGCCATAGGCTCTTGGATAGCAATCAGTTTAACCTTATCTTTATTAATGATAGACTTGAGCCTAGACAATGTAGCACTATTATTGAGACCACGAGCATTCCAACTAAAAAACTTAATCATTCAGATAAAGAATAAGAATTAGTTTTGTCTCTTTTTTAAAGAGATTTGATAGTTAACCTTTTGACATTCCTGCTTTTACTTGCAGATTTTAACTTACTGTTAACTAAGGAATTGAAGCCATGATCAGAAGAACTGGGAGAAGCAGCAGTTGGGGAAGGATTGTAACTACCAATATTACTTTGCTTTGGAGAGCTAGACACAAGATCATCTACAATCTAATCCTGGTGCAATCCCTGAAGCGCACTTATCAAATCCATATCCTGCTTATAATTATCTCTTGTAATACCAGGATTGATAGGACTTGTAGTGCCAGTATTGCTAGGAGCCTCAGCAGGCTTATCCTTAGAAGTAATTATAAATCTAAGTCTCCTTTTGTAAACTTTAATAAATGGTTGAGTTTCTTTAGTACAGTGAAGACTTGTACCATTTTCTTTAACAACATCAGAATGAAGAACAGACTTTTCTGTACTAGTCACTTCCTTTTTAGCATCATCATTATGAATAACATCCTCTTTATTCAAAATCTTCTTGCATTTCTCATAATCATGCTCCAAATGATGACAAGTTTGACAATAACAAAGTGCATTCTTATAACTAACACCTAGCCAACAACCATCACGATCACCAAACCCAATCCACAATTTCCTTTTCAACAATCTGGAGACATCAATCTCAACCAATGCGTAGCAAGCATTCATCTTAGCCCGATTGATCGCCGGCACAACAACTTGATGAACAATTCCTAAAGAAGCAGCCAGTTCATGTATAATAGATCTATTATACAGAAACTCAGGCAGCTTTTCAAACCTTACCCACAGCAAGGCAACAAGACACTCATAATTTCTACTATTTTGAGAACACCATTTGATGATCCGCATAATTTTTCTCTCCACATTCCAAAAACATTTCGACCATATCCTATCGACATCCCCCAACAAGGTGAACTCTATGAGAATTTGCCTTGAATCGAGCGTGACGTACGTAAACATTCCCTTGAACTTGAAAGAGTCAAGAAACACCTGAAAGGATACGCGCTTAGGGATGCCTTGACTGAATTTGGCAGTGAGAGTAGATCTAGATTGAGCCAGGAGAGCGGCTTTAGCTTCCTTTGTGAATTGAACCACGTTATGGTCTTCAAAAGACGAAACAACTTCCGGGCGAAACTCTGTACATTCTGCCATGTTTTTCAAAACTTCAGTGTATAACCTTCTGTCATTGGTTCGAATCTCATTAGAACTTTGAATCGGGGAACTCTTATCCTTCTTATCATTCAATGGAGGGAAATCGTTGATACTTAGAGAATTATTGGCCATCATACACCAATCAAGAAAAACCATGAAACAGAGCAAGAAAACCTCTGAAAGAACAGAGACCAAAAGCCAAGAAGATGAGAGTTTTCAAAAGAAAACCCACAGCAGATGATAACACCAGAGCCTGCAAGACCTCGGAGAGATCGGCAGGCCAATACCGGAGCTCACAGCAGCCTCCCGGAGGGAAGCCCTGCTCCAAATCCGAAAACCAGAAACCACGGGCACAATGCCGGAGATGAAGGAAGGAAGCCAACGCCGGCAAAGATAGGAAGAAGAAGTGATAAAAAAAGAAGAAGATGATTTCTTAAAGATCAAGAAATCTCTCTCATTTCTTGGAGTTGGTTGAGTATGGTCTATTTTCCTTCTAACTTAGTCAAGTTAAATTTTAATATGTCGATTCTGTCCCGAGCACTTTGTACATTTATATCAAAATTAATATTTTATTAGTCTTTTTAACAGCGGACTTGTTTTATTAGTTTTATTTTCTTTTCAATTAGACATATTTTTTATTAAAAAATACCTTAACACAAAAAACTTATTACTTGTTGCAGTATTCATATCATAATAATTCGTAGCTATTGTTGATGGAAAAATACATTTACACAACCTAATTATATAAATACAATTACTAAATATAGTCATTTTCAAATAAAAAAATATAATCGATCAATAACTATCCTATATTAATTTCATTTATTAATAATCATTTAATTTTTGTATAAAATACTCATAATCACGCGGCGTTAAACTGGATTTAAATTAAAATAATTGATAATCACATTATGGTTAAAAATATCTCTAACCGTTTTTAATGCCATATTTTTTAAATCATAGTTTTAAGAAAATCCAAATACACGGTGAGTTTTGTTTTGTTAAGATGATGAAAAACTATTTAAATGAAAAATATTTTTTATAATTTTTTATAGATCGTGTAATTGTGTATAATTTGATTGTGAAATAAGTTTGGAAAAAGAATTGTCTTTCAGTTGCATAACTATGTGTAATTTGATGGTTAAAAACAATTTTATTCATTTGCGAAATTACGTGCAATTTCGTTACGAAGAAGAAACTGTGTTTATTTGCGAAATTACGCGCAAATGAGTTACGTAAATAAGAAGAAAAACGTTGTATAAATAAGAATTTAGTTGCTAAATAAGTCTAATGGTGTGAAAAATAAAATACAAACTTGTTTTGTACAAATAAATATTTTGTAGTTGCAAAAACATGTGTATTTTTTGTTATTTTTTTAATAAAAAAAATAAAGTGTGTTTTAGTTGTGTAAACACGTGCAATTTGGTTGCAAATAAACAAATGTGTTCACTTAAATAAGAAAAAACTAGTTGCATAAATAAAACTTTGGTTGCAAAATAATTATGGAAAAAACAATTGTATTCGAGTTGCAGCATTATTTTCTAATAATAAATGTGTTTTAGCTGCGTTTTTAAGTGTATTTTGGTTGCAAAATTAAGAAAAAAACAAAAAGTTCCTAAAAATATCACTCCTGGATTTCGTTTTGTTCGTTTAAATATATATATATATATATATATATATATATATATATATATATATATATATATATATTTGGATTCTGTGCGTGTTAAAGTTTGAAAGATATGAAGTTTTAAAGGTTAAAAATAACTAACTATTGAAGGTTGTACATGTTTGTGTATTCACATGTATTGTTGGAAGCATTTATGTTGCAAGTTTTTTATAAACTTCAAAATCGATGTGGTTATTAGAATTTTAATTTTTCACATGTGGTTATAGGTAAATTACCTTTTTTAAAATATCTTTAAATTATATTTAAAAAACAAATTCAAACAAACGGCCGCAACTTATTTTTTTCAAAAATTCTATCTTCAACCATCAGTTTAGACCAACCATCGAACTTAGTTTTTTCGACAAATCCATATTCAACCATGAGTTTAGAGATTAGTGGTTTTAAATCTCTTAACTTTCTCTCGTTAACACATTAAAAATATATTATTTTGTTTGAAAATCCATAATCGTTAGTTTATAAGATAAATTATTATTGTCCGGTCTCAGAAAAGGGTTTTAGATCCATACGAGTCGATTTCCCCATTGTAAGGTAGATTATTGATAGGTAGTTTGTAAACGAAACTTTGAAAAATTCAATGTTCTCTGCGAAATTAGTCTATATACATTGTACATCACAAACTAAACTTTGATAGTGTTTTGAATAACGGTGTTAGATATTTTTTGCAAATCAAGTTTTTCAAACTTATGGTATTTTACGTGCAAGACTAGGCGTCGTATTTGAATTTTTGACCTTAGGTAATACATGTACGACAAAATACTATAAATTTAATATTTTTAAATTACAAAACCTAAACAACACATAAATTGTGAAACTCGATCAATAGGGGTCCTGCAAAATTATCGTACCGTAATTGTGAAACATAAGCAAACACAAACATTTCGGAAGATACATAATTTTACAAAAGAATGTATATTAATTTTTCCACGTAGCCTATAAATTCTTTAAAGTCTCTTAAATTTCATATAAAACTTTCTAAAATTTCACCAAAATATAACAAATTCGGAAACAAAATCTTTTGGTAGTTAGAGAATTTCATAAAGTGTTTCACACCATTACAATGGCGAAAGTTTATAATTAGTAACGCGTTGATGAATAAAACTAACCGTGATGAATAAGACTAACTCTGATGTTGCTACAATAGTGAATTATTTGCCGTCATTCCAAGCACATGTCTATTGATTTTATTTGGACACATTTGTTGTTGTGTTGTGGTAGGAATATTTTGGTGAAATATTAACTTTAGTTTTTTTTATCATTTTCTAATGTAAACCATAAATACTAAATTCTATGACTATGCTTGCGAAGTCGAATGTAATAGACATGCGAAACCTTGTATAATCTATATGTAAAATTGTATATGATACGGAACGTTAGGAAATGATACATGTGAAACATGTCTTACTTATTTTGTCAAATCGGTGACAAATAAACCTAATTAACCACCAATCTATTGGATTTGTTATGAGCCATTTGTTATTTTGATATCGTGTTAGTAATATTTACACGAGATATAATATTTAAGGGCATGGTTATTTTGAGACCTCTTTCGGTTATAATGAGATCCTGTTATAAGGAGATCTTCTTTGGCTATAATGAGACCTCAAAATGGACCCAAATATCCTTGATATAAAAGATTCATTTCGGCCAAAACTCTCTATTTTCTCTCTTATCTAATCTAAAACCTCTCAAAATCGTCGAACCAAGAACCAAAAACTCAAGATTCTCAAATCCAAACTTCCAAACACGTTAAGATATGAATTCTATACTTCTTGGTGTAATTATTTTGCAATTTAGTTCTAGTGATATTTAGAGTTATAGTTTTGGCCTAAAAACTTTAATTTTCTACGATTCTTCTTGTTGTTTGGTAAAATTTAGTTAGGTGTTTTCTATGTTTTGGTATGTTTTTTTTAATTTCGGTGAGTTTTGAGAGATTTGGATTCAATGGGTAAGATTTATGTGTCGAGCAAATTCGTAAATTTTGGGTGCCCATATTTGGCTAAATCGAGCATCCAGTATGCGCGATGTAGCCCAAATTGGGCGTACAGTCTATGCGCGGATGTAGCCCAAATTGGGCATATAGTGCACACGATTTCTATTTTACGTTTAATTAACCATTAATTGTTTTTAATTAAATGTGAATATATAGTTATAAATTTATTATTTCGTTATTTATCCAATTATATTTGATTTGTACTAGTCTATTAATTACTATATTAAACGGATGTTTTATTTTTTATTTTTTTCACATATTGTTCGCTGCTACAAATGAATATATATTCAGAATATTGTTTTTAATTTTAAGTATTTTGTTCTATTGACAAAGTTTAGTTTTTTTTCTTTATTACTCCAACAAATCTGATATATTCTTTGAATATTTCAAATTATAATGAAAAGATTTAGAAATTAAATATTACATAACAAATATGAATTTTTTTACTAGCTTAAATATGCGATATATCTGTTTGACTTTCTTAAACTATAATAAAAAGACTTAGAAAATAAATATATTTGTTGGACTCTCTTAAACTAAAATAAAAACTTAAAATATCGCATAATAATATGCAATATATTTATTTGACTCTCTTAAACTAGAATGAAAAAATGTAAAAAATAAATATTATATAATAAAAATGCTTTTGACTAGCTTAAACTATAATAAAAAGATTTAGAAAATAAATGTTGAATAATAAATATATGATATATATTTTTGACTATTTTAAACTAGAATAAAAAAATTCAAATAAATAATATTGCATAATAAATATGCAATATTTTTTTACTATTTTAAACTAAATAAAATACTTTAGAAAATATATATTACATAATACATAAAAAATATAAAAATAAAAAGATAGCCACTCTTTAATGAAAATGATAGTGATATATTCATCATTTAATAAAAACAACAAATATATTTAATTCTAATGAAAATGTTAGACATATATTTAGTCTTTAATGAATTTTTTAATTTTAGACTCATCTTAGTTCGGTCCGTTTCTACGGTTCAGAAACTGAGATTTTGTGAAAGTTGTGTTTTGGATAAAAGCAAGAAGGTAATGTTTCTACCTAGCAACTATACATCCAATAGAGTTAAGTATGTTTATTCGGATACTTGAGGACCGACGCGGGAACCTAGTATAGGTGGTGCAAGGTACTTCATATTTATTAATTCACTAAGTTTAGTTTGGCTTAAATGCCCGAGACAATGATGCCACAACCTAGTAAAATTCTTGACCACAATAGACATTCCCTATACTACTACTACTACAAAACCTTCAAGAACTAACATACCGTTAGTTATATTAGCTTTCATAACAGCAAATAAGCCTTACAATACCCTAATTCTATTATATCAACCCCAATAGGTAAACATTTCTTCATCTAATATCCTAATAGAATAAGATTTACATTTAACTTCAGGTATATACCTTACGTTGTTAGTCACTATCTCGAGTTTTATAGATAACTTGAGTCGAAGCGTTACAATCCCTTTGACATCATAAGATTCGTTGTTCCCGATGATAACCATTCTACCATCAAGTATTCTCAGGTATTTAAGCCAATTCTTATTAGAAGTCATGTATAATGACGCACCCGAATACAACATCCATTTATCCTTGTACCTACAAGAATATGAGGTTCTAAACCCATCAGCGTACTCATAATCATCAAACGCATTACATCATCTCCGACTTCGGTCTTCTAATAATTGTTTCCATTTTCCTTGTTTGTGTAGCTCCTACTAATATGTCTTTTCTTTTTTCATATCCAACAAAATACTTTTGAACCTGTCTCAAACCCTTTGAACTTGGACTGAGAGTTTACTCTCATTTTTTCTTAAATCTATCTTTCATGTCTGACCCATCACATTCAATATGTGTCATTCAGATTCATCATTTAGAGAAATATTTGTTAGAAGATCTTGAAAGTTCAAGACGATCTTGACTTCACCTATCGTAAGGGAGTCTTTATCTTAGAGCATAATATAAATAAATGTTTTGTATTCTTTCAGCATAGAACTTAATAGAATGATTTATTAGTCGTACTCGTCCACCTTCACACCAACTGCATGCAAGCTGAATAGTAGTCAGTTGTAACAATCTAGGTGCCTTTGCATCTCCGTGCTACTATCTATAAACAACATGTAAAGTTTTTGTTTTCGTATATAATCTGTTCGCCAAGGACATTGGTATGTAAACCGCCTCCAGTCGATTCAATATTCTTACCGATGTAGGCTCTTCAAATACCTCTCGTAACACTTCATATCGCAAACTCAATATAAGGGTATTATGAGCTTTAGACAGTACCACGACATCAACCTATGTAAATTTATCGTAGATAACAGCGACCAGTCTCTTATATACCAGGTAAGACTTAACCTTAATTTTCCAGAGATCCGAATCATCAATGTTTTCTAGGCTAAGCTTCATGTAACTCATCTTTTTTTATTTTTGGTTTCAAAGCGGGTTCTATCTCCTGCCTTCAGACCGACGATCGGTCTATTTCTTCTACTGTTTCTCTATGTTCACTGTACGACTTGTTAAGAAAACTCGTTCTTCCGAGGAAAAAATTAAGATGCGGTTTATCGATCATTCAAATGAACTATTTAACATGTTCGATATTATCAAAAAATAAAAAGAAAGAATGAAATAAAAACAAGCACACGAGCCAGATTTAACATGGTTCGAATTTTAAAAACATCATACATCCATGGGCATCACACACTATTTTATTAAATAAGTATATTAAAAAATCTCAAACAGAAAGGATTCAATTACTCTTTGTTACAAATATGACATGATTCACAAAGATATCTATTTAATGTTTATATATCAAAATACCGAGAGCTATTTATGTCACTTAGGAAATATAATGCTCTCAAAATTGTCTCTCGCATCCTTGCAAGAGCATACCTTCTACTATTTATAGGTCTAGGAAAAATTTAATTCATTACCAGACACTCCAAATTGAATCTCATCAATCAACGAATGTAATATACTTCTAATCCCTTAATATAAGAAACTTTGTAAATATGAAGTTCAAATTAATAAGAAATCTAATTAATAAATAGACTAAAATAATAGGAAGTCTAATTGATATAGAATACTAAATTAATAGGAAATATAATTAATAGGAAATTCAATTAATATATGAAGACCACTATATGAGACTCAATTAAATAGGATACCTAGCAAGTAGAAGACTCTACTTTAAGCTAACTCTTATGATTTGGTCCAGCACATTTCGGTGTACATTGCTTCAGATTAGACTACTTCAAATCAGCCCTCTTCAGACTTGTCTACTTTTGATCATCTCATATCTCATTTGAATCAATATATTGTATCAACCTTTAGGATCCAGTAGTTGTAGATGTCTATGTATCTAAGTCACGACCCATGCTTCACCCTGAGAGTTTCAGCAACTCTTGCCTATACATGTACTCGTCTGATCCAACTACACACATGTAATATTTTTATAGCACCTCCGTTGACGAGTTACTTCTTGCTTACAACTAACAAAAACAAGTTTTCCTCTTGCATTCAGAACATAATGCTATAAGGTATCTAAGCTCAAGTGAAGGCATTCCTTGTGAAAATTGAGGACTAATATGGATTTAGCTTCCACAACTGCTATAAAAGCCGCTTCAATCATCTGTTGCTAATAGGGAGCAACATCCCTAGTCGTGGTCAGTCATTCATTAAGTAAAAGCTTTTAAAGTAAGTTAATTTTTGCATTCAATGCATCGTTTTACACTTTTCACTTTGCCACCTCATCTTTAGACTTTATATCAATAAGTTGTTTTCTCAATAAAAGACCAAAACTCTTCCATAATGCTTAATTTGTCGTTTAATGTTTTCAACTCATCATCATAAGAAAATAGTATGTTCTTTTGAGTGCAAAATATATTCTCAAAAAATAGAAAACTTACAACCATTAGAATATATCTTGTGTGCATGGATTAGTGCACTACCCAATTGAGAAAACAAGAAGGACTTACTCATAAGCTCTTTGTCCAAACGAGCCTCAACTTCAGTCCTGACTTGTAATTCAGATTAAAAAAGTCTATAATTCTCTAGCAACTTTTTAAGACCAAGCTTCAACTGCATCTCAATATCAATCTTAGTCCAAAGAGCATATGTTTCCTTAGTCGTTTTTCAAAAAGTTCAACATCACCTTTAAGAAGCACCCGAAGATTAAAAATACAACATGTATGATGTACATTAAATTGATAAAGCATGATCAGACCATTAAGAATACCATATAGACATCATGTAACAAACATCCAAAGTATAATCAATTTATATACAAAAAAAGAAGAGAAATAAGAAATAAGAAGATGTAATGAAAGTTTATCTTACCTCAAATCCTAAATTCCGTTACCTTTTAGCTAAGTCAAAAAATGATAAATTTGGTTGGAAGTATTATTAGATTGGCTAAAAGCATCAAACTAAGTCATCATCCCAAAAATTTGTTCCAAACAAAGAGCAAATGATGTTGTGGAAAGAATAGTCTTAGATGGAGAAGCATCCATGTTAGATAATTCATCACATGGGTCTGTAGCCATAACTTCATTATCATCTGTATTTTCAACAACAGATATTTGTAAAATAGCTTTGCGAGACTCTATACTATTAGCAACAACCTTCACAACAGGATTATGAGCTATGGAGAAGTTAACATAAGCTTTAATGGTGACAAATACATCATATTCTGGTCTAGCTTCTTTATCAGCTGATTTAACAACTTGAATCGATTATCAAGTTTGGATAATCATTTTCCACAACATTAGTATTTTCAAAACCTTCAACAACAATTTCATTATCAATAAAATAATACCATTGTTACAGGTGAACGCTTTTAAGATTAAGAAATACCTTCAGAATTAGTCTTTTAACTTCCAAGGCAAAATAATTCTTTGTGTTGCATCTCAGTGATCTTAATACCTTCAAGAATTCCATTCTCTCTTATAACTAAAAAATCAAGCTCAAGGCTAACTTGAAGAAGAGACTCTTTGTATTTACCAGTGAGACCGTGGATTTCTTTTTGCATACCACATTCAGATATAACAACTCCTTTAACAAGGATGACCATAACTTAAAAATCTGACTAGCCAAGTCTTCATACAAAGAAACAAATTTAGTACCAGGACACATATAAAGAATAATTACTGAAATTAAGACTTTGAGATAGTTGTCTCAGAAATAGTCTTCAATATAGATGATGGCTTGGGATGCAAAGAAGATACAATTGCATGAGTATCTTTTTTCAAAACTATAAGACTCAGAGGTATAATACTTTCACTCTCACATATAAAATTATCTTTAATAGTAACATTGAGACTCTAAAAAACACTACATTTGGATGCCAATGTTTTTCGGCGCTTTATCAAAGACATATCATCTCTCAAACGTTAGTTTCATTTTCGAAAATACTTGGGATATGATTTCTCTTCTTACTCAAGCGTATACCATCCATGATAATAGATTTACAAGTCACGTGAACTTTGGATTCAACATTTTTGGCGCATAATGTACAACATAAACTTTCTTTGAACTCGTGTCTTTTGACTTAATACTTATATTCTTCCTTGGATAATGTTTCTCCATGATCTTTATCTTTAGAGACTGTCTCCCTAAATTCTTCTTCCCTGGAGAATTTTCATCAATATTTTTTAGTCCATGGGATTCACAACCAGAAAAGTTACCACAAGCTTCAACACTCAGCTACAACCCGCTAAAAACAAAATCCTTGGGTACCATAATAGACGATTAGGAATGAGAAAAATAGGAAGTGTCTTCTACTAATCAAACATATTTTTTTTGCATGCTCCATCCTTTGATATTCATGGGGCATATCAACATAGTGATCAAATGAAATCACACAAAAAATCATAATTACATTCTTATTTTGACATAGCAAAATCAAGATAGTAAAAATTAAATGATAACAACTTACCTTTGATATCCAAGTTTGGATTCAGTGAGAAAATGTTTCTACATGACTAGTATCCCAATTTTTTGACACATATAAAAAATTATTTTTCCATATCTTATTAAAAATTGGGAGATCGTGAATAATTCTAGCTTCTTCGTTTATTACAAGTTAAAATAAATGATTCATTTTTTGGTCAGATACTTTGATTAAAATTAGTCACATAGAAATATTGATAGACCCTTAGTGATATAATTATGACCGAAAGAAGATCCCTCCAAGAATTGGGTACAAGTTGACTAAGAAATTTAATAATCACTTCAATCAACTTCAGTTCGCCTGAACCAAGAGAATATCAAATTCTCATATCAAGAAAGTAAGTTAAAAGTACACCACATTCTTCTTCTCTAGAGAATATCCATCCATATTTTTTTATCCAGGGGATTCACAAACAAAAATGTTACCATGAGCTTCAATACTCAGCTACAACCCACTAGAAACAAATCCTTGGGTACCATAATGGAAGATTAGGAATGAGAAAAAGAGGAAGCGTCTTCCATTAGTCGAACATACTTATTTTTGGCATGTTCCATCATTTGATCATCACGGGGAATATCAAAATAAGGCTCTAATGAAATCACACAAATAAAATCATAATTACAGTTTTATTTCGACATAGCAAAATCAAAATAATAAAAATTAAAGGGAAAATGATAGCAACTTACCTTTAAAATCCAAGTTCGGGTGCAGTAAGATAATATTTCTTCAAGACCAATCTGCTAATTTTTCGAGACATACACAAACTTATATTTCCATATCTTGTTAAAATCGAAAGATCATGAATAATTCTAGCATCCGAGTCCATTACAAATTAAAAGAAATGATTCATGTTTTGGTTAGAGAATTTGACCGTATTTATAAGATTAGTCACATAGAAATATTGATAGACCATTTGTGATATAATTATGACTGGAAGAAAAACCCTCCAAAAATTAAATACAAATTGGCTAAGGAAACTCTTAAAAACTTCAAATAACTTTCGTTGGTCTCAACCAATGGAATATTAAATTCCCATATCAAGAAATTAGGTAAAAATACATCGTCATCTTTGTGAGCGTGAAATAAAATTTCCCCCATAGCATGCAACCAAATAACTACGTTTTTTTGGGAATCACTCAATCAAGATTTTTCATATGATCAGAGCTATAAATATATCGATATTGATGGTCTTCAATAATTTTTATTTAGGACTTCATTTAAAGAAGTATCCACAACGTCAGCTTTATCTTTACGATTAGAAGAATCAGGTATGTTGCTAGCTCTCATTGATGACATACTCATATTGTAAAGTACGGAAGAAATAAGAGAAATAACTTTTAGTGGGACAATAATTTTAATAGACTTCTCATTTTTCACAATAAATTTTAAGACCTGAAACGTTTGGTGAATCGAGTGTAATCTGACTATTTTCTTCATTTTCATAATGATGAAAAGATGAAGCACCAAACAAATCACTATCGATTTTATTTTGAGTATAGAGTAGTCGTTTACTTGATTCTCCTAAACGATTTATATAAAGTAGATGAAGGTTAAGCTCTAATCAACAAGTTAACAAATTTGAGAAGAGAACTCATAAAGTAAAATATGAAAGCGAATGAAGCAAAAAGATAAATTGATAGTGGAGAATGGTATTATATGTAGAGGTAAACATACTTTAACTTTTGATTTCCTAATATTTATGTGGCTTGGATCTATTTATAAGATGAATAGTTGAGATTCAAGGATTTTGGTTGGCCATGATCAAGGGATGTGAAGAGAACCAATACGTATGCTCAAAACAATAGACTTTCATCCACGTGTTAGATGTTTCCAGCATCTTGCACACATGTTATTTCATTAACAATAAGTCCTTTAATTTCAATAGATTTATGGTAAAAGCCACAAAAAAATACAAACCTCCTCCAAACAAAAGCTTTTGTCATTAACCTCATTTGTATCCATACAAATTCGGTCAAGAACAAAAAGAAGAGGTATCCATTTGGCTGCTTCAAAAAGCCATATTAGTTATTGTATAACGTTCAGTCTTACTTCATCATCCACAAAGGACAAGCGGGGGTTACTCGGACAATTCCAAACGAATTATGGTTAAACTAAAAATCAATATCTTCATCTACCATGAACTATCAAATCAAAGACTCATTGCAACAGTTTTTCCCTCATATTTCACTAAGGTTTATGGGTTACTTAACTACCTTCAGTAGAAGTTTGGCCAAATAAGCAACACATTTGGCCACCCAAAGTTCTCGAAGCACCATCAAAATTCTAGTCCATATATGTCCTTATTCATCCTCACCAAGGACTATGGGCCTACTCAACCAAAATCGAAACAAAATCAAAGCATACTGAACCAAATAAGATGAAGTGATCAAGTAAATAAAATAGTAGGTAAAACTCTAGCTAGTTAGATGTTTTATTTTTCTTCGATTATTTTTTCCTCAAGGGAGGTTTCGGTCTGCGAATGGTTTTAATGAGACATGGACAGATTGAGTACAAACCAAATTAGAGACGTTTATGATACCTATCGTCTAGAGTAAATTAAAAACCAATTAGAAAAAACCTTTAAACTTTTAAAAATCTATCCAAAGATGGTTGACGTTATTATTTTGACATATGATAAATCTTTGACATAATGTAAATTTTGAAGTACAAGTGTCGGTAAATATCAAATGATGTTACGGAGAATCAAATCGTAATCTTTCTTTAATATAGAAGCAAAAATTAAAAAAATCCGGTGAATATGAATAGTGGCTTAAATCATGAAATAGTCTCTCGACTATCACGTTTTCTTTCATTTAGTCCATTGACTAAAAAATCACCGGTGAGGGTCCCTCGACTATCCCATTTTCTTTCATTTAGTCATTCGACTTTAATAATCACCGGTGAGGGTCCCTGGACTTTGCAAAAATCTATAAATTTAGTCCCTGATTTGGGGTAAATAATCACCGGTGAGGGTCCCTGGACTAAATTTATAGATTTTTCAAAGTCCAGGGACCCTCACCGGTGATTTTAAAGTCGAAGGACTAAATGAAAGAAAATAGGATAGTCGAAGGACCCTCACCAGTAATTTTTTAGTTGAGAGACTAAATGACAAAAAAACGTGATAGTCGAGGGACTAGACATCGATTTAAACCTATGAATAGTATTGTCACTAAACTTTTAGCCTATCAACTACAAATATAATAATTATCTATAAAACTTGGTAAAATATATAAAATCTAAATTATCTGATTTAAATAAAAATGGTGAGTTAATATCAAAATCATAATATATTTTTAGTAGTCGAAAGATATTATCCTTTTTCAGTAAACTCAATTAATAATAATCTCACAATAATCAATAAATTGTTATTATCTTCTCGTTACGGGTACTTTTACTCTATAGTAAGAAAATCTTAGTGAACCACCTTAAAATTAAATTCAATTTACGCATTCAAAATTCGAACCATGAGTTTGGAGAAATCATTAAAAGCCATGGATAATAACTACAAGTCCATTTCAGACCTCAAATTTTTAATTTTAAAAACTATTAAAACTCAATTGGAGTTTTTTTAAAGTTAGTTAAACTTAATCTCTTTTTAATTAATTTTTTCATAATATTGTAGTATAACTTAATTTATCAGAATCTTTACCATGTTATTACAAATTTTTTATTTAAGAAGAATAATATCGTTAAATACTGGTACAGATAAGTTAACCAGTTAGAATCATAATTGAATATCTATTTGTTACATGTTCTGAGTCTTAGACTGGAGGAATGTTGGCCAAATTTAGCAATCAATCCTAGGCTGGAGGCAGAACAACATCCTGAAGGGCAACAAGTTTAGCACGGCCACCATACTCTTCCGGTAACGTTTCTTCTCCTATTTCCTCAATAAGTTTGTTTCTTTCTTCTTCATTCGTCATAATCATAATCTAAAATAAGGCGTTTACAAAGTTAATCCACAGAACTTAAGCTAAGTGGCTACCAAAAAAAAGTTGAAAGAACAAACCTTTTCTAGTGTTGCCTTGTCGAGGAATCTGGAAACCAGCTTCCACGCGCTAACGAAGAAACTTGGCATGTGCAAAATGTAGCACTTGGCTAGCCGCTCTGGATAATAAGCCTTCATCATAAATTTTGTAACAAAAGGTGAAAAGTTAGATCAACGCAACATATGAATAATGTAAACCAAAGGTAGCTTGGTTCATAAGCTTACAAAAACCAACTTCCAAACTAACGGAAATGGCATGAGACAAAGACCATAGCTATATTGCAATTCAACCGCAAGTTTTATACTGGCTTACCATGGAAAGAGCAGCAGAGTATAAGTACGAACATATTTTCACTAGTATTAAGGTTTTTGGGCTGATAAAAAAAATAACAATATGCGGACTTAATCGGATAATATCATCCTAGGTACTTGTTTCTTATGTGGTGGAAAAAAAGAGTCCTAAAAATTTAAGACATACTGATAATATATCAAACCAAAAAATTTACTTATAAGCCAAAAGGCCAAGGTGCACCAAACGACGCAACTTAACTTACCCCTGCTTAGAACAACCAGATTTCTATGAAGGTTAATTTCGAATCGAACCATCTTTTTAGATTATTTTAGGCCAATTCGGTTTCAACTGAGTATTTCAAGGAGTTGTTTTATGAGAAAAGTATAATTATTGAGTCAACTACACTACCTGTAAAAACTGAAAGCCAGTAATTAATCCGCGCACATCAACATTCTTGTACGAAATATGTTGTAGATCAAGAATGCCAATCAACTTCTCATTCCCTACTTCTTCTCCTCTAGTGGAGCTGAAAGACGAAACACAAAGCTATAGATTATATCGGAAGAACTTAATACACAATCTAAGTAACTCTTAACATTTAAAAATATCGTAATCTTAAACCATCATACAAAAACCAAAGTCAATTCCTAAATATCTTTTACATTTTGTAGTTTCTTTTCAGCAAAAGTTTGGACTTGGTAAATTTAATCAAATACTATCGACACCGAATTATATACCTTGCTAATGTTTTGTCAAGTATGTGAACAACAAATTCTGCAACAGAGTGAAAACAAAATGAATCAGATGATCGTTCTTAATGATGAATTGATCTTAAACAGACATATCTCTATTATCTAACGAAAATTGCGCCATGAAAAAGATTGAATAATGATTTAAAAATGATAAATCTCAAACTCTAGGAAAGTAATTAAGAATCACATGATACATAATACTTGAAAGAACACATTTGATTCCAAAAGCCAATGATAAAAATGCTTGTTAAAAGATATTATTCTTATGACTGAGTTTCCAATTTTTTATATAGATTCTGTATTAGGATATTAGTTTATTATTCTAACAGTCTGACTTCTATTAGTAGAGTTTGAGCATCTTTGTCCTAATTTAGACAAGAAGCTAGTAATGACGTACTAAATAACCCCAAACTATAAACTCCCTTGGAACAGTTATGTAATGACAGATATTGCAATAACAAAAAAGAGAGAGATATTATATTACTCTTGAACTGGATTTGATCCTTAGAAGGAAAATGCTTGCTTGCTTTAACAATCATAACTGGGTTTCTCTCTTTAGATAAACCTTGAAGATATATCTTCCTCGCCTCCAGTTCATCATTTACTTCAGATTCAGAGATGGATTCATTAGGAACCATTGTAGATCTCCATTTAAGCCACTGAACAAACATGTTAGCTGCCTTTTCTGGATCCATTGATCTTGCGATCAAGAACCTCATTAACGTCGGATCACCATATTTCTATCAAAATAAAAAACACATACATGAAATGAAAATATAGATTTTTATAATAAAAAAAAAAAAAAAAAAGTTTGTATATTTTTGGTACCTCTGTGGAAAAACCAAGCTTTTCGATTGATTTCCTGAAACGGGTCAGTACGATTTCATGGTTTGTATCCATTTGAGGTATGAGTCTAGCAAAGATTTGCGATGATTGGGAGAGATGGGTTTTAAAAGCTTAAAATTAAAAGTTTAATAAGTCAAAGAGTAAAGAAGAGGCTAGAGTTTGGCAGTACTGTGGAAGACAATGATTGGTGCCCCTATCTTCTTCTTTGTATTATTAATTCGGTGGATGGACCGATTTATAAATAAATGTTTACTTTTTCTATTTGCAACTGTTATATTTATCCGGTAAACGGTTTGAAACGCGAATAATCGGAACCCTTTAATAGAGGTTTGTGGTTTTGGCGGTTTACGGTTCTAACGATTTGCGTTATTCGCGGTTTACTCTTTATGCAGTTTTGAGGATTTACTGTCGTGGTTTTAACGGTTTGCGGTCATTGCAGTTTGTAGTTCTAATTTGCGAGCTTCGCAGTTAACCACCAGTTTAACAAAAAAACCCATTTAGAAATCCATTATCAAAATATTTTATAATGTTATTTAAAATTAATTTGTAAAAGTTACTTGAATCTAATTTCAATAATTGAGATATGTAAAATATAAACGAGTTAATTATGCTATTTAATGTATTTTAACTTAAATATGTTATCATTTTAATCGAAATTCTATAATCAAGCAATTACATTCTAAAAAAATAATTGTAATTTGATTTTGATATGTTTCATTATATTTATGTATTTAAGATATTTTATTTAATATTAGATAGATATTAAATAAAATATATACATCTAATTGTATTTTGATTACAACTTTCAATATTTGTAAAAATATTTTTTCGATTATAAAAAGGGTGAAGCTATTTCCTCCGTAAGATTTTTTATTTCCCCCATATTTCAAAATATACTCCACTTTGTTATTTCCTCCATAAAGAAAGCTATTAATTTACCCTTATTTTAATTTTACTTCAAACACTCATATTTACCTTCTTCTCCAACAACTATCCAAACATCAAATCTACCTTAATATTTTCCCAGCAACCTTCTACTCATCATATTTACTTTCACCCATAAACTCTAATCCAATATAAATACACAGTCGTCAACTCTTTTAATCGAGAAAAAAAAATTTAGCCACCACTTTCGATTGAAGCAATCTATCTATGGTAAAAATCTCTCTTAAATCTTTTTTTTTAATCTATCGGTTGACAAGAGTTCCAGGAAGTTGGTTGTACTATGAATAACGAGTCCACAAACTCGATATGCATAAAAATTACAGTTCCCGAAACTCTTTTGCTATAATTTTTTAATTTGTTTCCTGCATATTGAGTTCCATGAATAGATTTTTTTTGTTTTTTTTTGTATCAAATTAATTTTATAAAACTTTATTAATTTTTTTTATTTGTTTATTTTTTTAAAAAAATTTGACTTGTTTTTTTATTTTTGACTCTCTAATATTTGTTTGTTGCCATTTTTACAAGATTAAGTTGTCTTTTTGTTGATTTGGTGATGTTTTGAGGTGTTTGGATCTTTGGTTGGAGTGTCTTCCTTTTTATAAAGAAGAGATTATGACGCTTTATAATACATCTTATCCTGAAACACCAATTGAAAAAGAGCATTGGAAATATTGTGCACACATGTTAAGATTTTTAAAACTTTTTAAAGATAACACTCAAACCTTTTCTTTACAAAATCAACCTAATGCTCATTTGACCTTTTTCACGATTACTAATCTTGCCATGCATATGAATGAATTTAGATCAAATTTTGTATGCGTAGACATGATGCCCGAAATGGAATTAAAGTTCACAAAGTATTTTCATCCAATCCCTGAAAGTTATTCAATTGCTTGCATTTTAGATCCTTTTTTCACGAAAAGATAAATTTGAATGGCTAGTTAGATGGTTTTATCGATCTGTACAATTTTCTACAACTAAACCACCGAAGGAACCAATTGACCCTGAAGGGTATATTACCGGTATATATGAATGTTTGCATAATACCTATGATAAGTATGCTGAAAGATATAGATCAAATACAACTACAAATGTAAGGAGTAGTAACAATAGGGGTAGAGAGAGATTTTCTACTAACTATGTTCAAATTGAAATGTTACAAAACAATGAATTTATAGAAACCCCTCAATCTGATAATGAGCTGTCTAGATATTTGAGCACTAGGTTTGATTTTACGATTTTTCCCGACTAGGGTATTGAAGATATCATAAGATGGTGGGGTACCAAAACTGAAAAGTTTCCTATTCTTTGCAGGGTTGTAAAAGAGATTTATGCAATACCTATGTCTACAGTTGCAAGTGAGTGTGCTTTCAGCCAAGCGAGGTTGCAATACACGGCTAAGAGAACAAGATTGACGGGCAAAGCACTTGGAGTGCTTGTGGCAGTCAAGGATTGGACAGCGGCAGATAAAAGGATGCAAGACAGAGAGTTTAGAGACGAAGTGAACGTAGACGACATCTTCGAAGATTATCTGGATGATTATGAAGATACACTTGAACAAGAAATTATGGAAGAAAACGAAGCTCAAGGTGAATCAAGTTGGGACGAAGATGAAGATTTTACTTACGAAGAAGACGAAGTTGAAGATGAATGATGTTTGTAATAATTATTTACTGTTTTGTATTTTAATTTGAAAACATTTGTACAACTCCTGACCCGCAAGAGTATAAACTGTGAACGGCTAAATTAACCAATTTTTGTTTTACCTTTTATTATAATAACAACAATTGTATTATGAAATACTTATAAGATCTGATTTTGGTTTAAAAAATAATAACAAACACTTGTCATATTTAAAATCAAATCACAAAAGTAATCAAAATGTAATATTAAAATTATAACCATAAAATTTGTAATATTTTAACATGATACGATATAGTTTTGGTTTGTAACATAGTATCAACACTACTAATATTAGATCCAAAAACATAATAATATTCAAAATGTAATAATAACATAAGTAATATTTAAAATTTTGGACTATATAATAATTACAACACTTAAATATTAATAACAAAAACAAATTAATACTAACCAAAATGTAATAATAATTTTTTTATTATATACAATATCTCAATATTTTTCAAATATAACTTAAAATACGATTTTGTGTATAAAATAATTAAAACACTAATATTTACAAATAAACACTAATATTTACAAATAAACTGCGATTTTGCGGTCCTAACGATTTGCGGTTCTAACGGTTTGCGATCCTGGTGGTTTACTCTTATCCGGTCTTGGCGGTTTGCCGTCCTAATGGTTTACGGTCTTTACGGTTTGCAGTCATAATAGGCCAATTAAACGGTTTACCCACCGGTTTATAAACAGTTCTCCAGTTTTGAACCGCGATTCCAAAACCATTTACCACGGCTACATATTCTCATCTGTTTTGTTATTATATTACTGCACGCAGGCAAATTAATCATATAAGGGGAAAGACTCATTTTTACCTTTTTTAGGACTAGACGGATCATAAGGAAAACAATTAATTACATAATGCGAATTTATATTCAAATCGTCGTTTGGATATGTATGATATTTTTATCTACAAGTTAAAAAATAAACGGGAAAAACAAAAATCATGTGGAAAAATACTCCATCCGATGAGACGGATGATATTAGAGGAAAAATCGGCGAACAAGATCTATCTCATGTCATTTAAGTATTCTGATGCATAGCAAAGAAACCATATGAAGAATAAGTTAACGGTTTTAAAATGATGCAATATTACCCCTTTTAAGTAAAATTCAAAATCTTGAATATAATGTCAAAAAAGGGATCATGCAACCAGTTTCGTAATAAAGAAACCCGTTTTGAAAACGTTAAACCTACGTAATATATTTTTTTCAAGCACAAAAAAATATCGGCTAGATATGAGTTATTTTGTATTCAATAGTTAACCGAGTTGGTTGAGTATGACATGCTTGTGACCAAAGGTCATGAGTTCGAGTCCCTCTATATACGATTTCTCGGCTAAGTCTGTCATTTTATGTGGTTTATCTTCTTGCGTTGGTTTGCAGGCTATCGCGTCAGACTGAGGGTTTACCCTGTGCGCACTCATTGCACTCTGAGTAGCGGTTGCGGGTTCCCTCCGAAAAAAGCACTCTGAGTAGCGGTTGCGGGTTCCCTCCGAAAAAAAGAAAAAAAAAAGATATGAGTTATTTTTAAAAAAGAATCAGGTGTTTTTATTAAAAAAAATTAATTTTTTTGTCTATTATAGATTTTATGTTTTTTCGGAGTTCATGTAAATTAGAAGAAATGTTGCAATAGCTTTGCTATTCCAATCGATATCAGAATTGTTACTCCTGCAGATTGGAGAACTAAGAAACAGTAAAATGGGAAGCAATTAACACTCGACATATGGGAGCAGACCGTATCAGATGAGCTCGATTGCAGACGTTGAATGTTGAATTTGACATGATGATAATGAAAGACTCAGACAATATTAATGATTTTTCAGGAAAATTATCAGAACTGTCATAAAAAAGTGCATATTTAGATCAAAATCATTGAGGAATCGAAACTGGTGAAGAAGTTTCTTAAAAATCTACAAAGACATAAGTTCATACACATAGTCGCTTCACTTGAACAAGTTCTTGACCTCCACCACAATGGGGTTTGAATATATTATTGGAAGATTAAAGACACTTGAAGACCGTATAGGAGAAGAAACGCATTGATATGAACAAAATAAGCTTATTATTGTGAACTCTGCTTAATATGGCTCTAGCGTCATTTACAGTGAAAACCACGAGAGAGGAAAAGGAGGTCATGGTTGTGGTCGCGGCCGTGGAAGAGATAACGATCAAGCCGCCGATCAAAAGCAATCGAAAGACAAACAACAAAAGGATCACTCTAATGTTGTGTGTTAACGATTCGATAAGAATGGTCATTTTGCGAAATTATTCCCTAAGAGAGTACAAAAACAGGAAGTTAATTTGATTGAGATACAAGAAGCAGATGGTGCATTGTTTATAATTAAAGTAGTGTTATTATACGGGGAGAAAGTGAAACTGGGTAATCTTGAACCCGTTGTAAAATATGGTGGAATTTAGTAATTGGACAACGGAGCAAGCAATCATATGACAAGTGACAAATCATATTTTGCTGAGTTGAATAAACGAATCATCGGAAGAGTGAAATTCAGTGATGGATCAAGTGTGGAGATAGCTGGTAGATGAACGATTATATCCGTTTGTAGGACAGATGTTGAGGGCCTACATGTAATGAATTAGAGTCTTATATGATCAATTGTAAAGATATAGGACAGATTTTAGACTGTTTGTAAAGATATGAGGCTAAAGTGCAATTAACCCATTTGTATAACTAATTTTGTTACACTAAGTCTGAACTCCTATAAATAAAGGTTGAGGCTGTCAATACAAATGACGCGACTTTCTTTGATTGATATTACTTTTCACTTTTACTTTCTCTCTCTAAAATTATTCTCCTTTTTACTTTCAAGAATTGGGTACACAACAAATCGACGACCAGAATAGGAGAAACAATCGATTAGTACCTTGATTTCATAATAAAAAACGAGAGAAAATTGAATTCTTGATATGTTGTTGATGTTCTTGATCGATGTTGGAACCAGGAAAAAATGATCCATTGCTTCGAAAGGCAATCGAGATGTTAAGATCCAATTTGCGGGGATGAGAAAGTAAAGAAGATGATCATATTCCAATTCAGTAGACTCATGCAGACATTGAAGCTCGAATTAATCAGTTGTTGGATAAAATCACGATGCTAAATGAGAAATATGTTCAAAGAGAGCAAAATACTCAATCAGGTAAGTTGAAATCTGAAGTGCGACAAGTGGAGGAGAAGCACGACCTGGACAGTCAATCTGATCGATCTTGCACAACACACCAGATTCGAAGTGAGCAGAGGAAAACACATTTTAAATATGATAAAGAGCATCTGATGCAGACAGTCCGGTGAATTGACAGTTTGGAGCTCCGGTGTCAGATTTTGACCCACAGTCACGAACGCAAGTCACGAGCTTTGCTCGTGAGCTATGGGCTTTTTTGGGCATTCGGGCTCATCTATCCTCTTTTTTCGCAATTTTAATACTTTAGGCTATTTTTGTAATTTTCATATTTTTAGTTTTAGGGTTTTGCTTGAAGTCTATATAAACCTATCTTCTATTCATTGTTGAGGGAATTGTTTTTTATTAATAAAAAAATTAGGGTTTTATCCCCTTATGGCTTCTACTGCGTTTCACTCTCCATCAGTTTGGTATCAGAGCCGAAGTTCCTGCTACGGGGCAAGCATGTTTCTGAATCCTGATATCATCTGATTAAAGGTTTAAGAAAGAGAACAACACACATGGTCAATAAGATCGGGAAGATCGTTTGAGTATGAAGGGGCATACCAACCGTTTCAATGACGATCGTATTGACAGGTTACTGAAGGATTTTAAATTGGCTACCAATCGTCGAATCAAGGTAAAAATTGCTTATCGAGATGCTATCTCATGCTATGAAAAAAATTTCAAAACCATCTTTTTTTCATCAACTGGACATGGAGATGTTGTCTTCAGGCTATGAAAATGTTTTCGAATTTTTTTTTCATCAACCGGATGGCTTCAATGTTACTTTGAATAAGGAACACTCGAGAAGAATTTATCTTATTCCGATAAGGTCAACAATTATAATTCCCAATGTAACTATTGAATAAAATAAAATAAATATTTTGGATTCTTGATGGTGATGGTGCTGTGAATTCGAGGACGAATTCTTGTCAACCAGGCGAGGATGATGTAGCCCAGAAAGTCCAAACAAAAGCCTTTTTATTTTATTTTATTTTATTCAAATATCTTATGTATTTAAATCAAATCTAATTATATTAAGATTTGATTTTACTTTATATTATTTTATTTTAGAATATTTATTTTATTTCCTTGTATTCTAATTTAGGGTTTTGAGAAGCTATTATATAAAGCCTCTTATGCCTTAAGTTATTTGAAGTCTGGGGAATAATATATTTTTATCAGTGAAAATTTCACTCTTTGTTACCCTTAGATTAGGGTTGCATCATGTTACTCTTGAATTAGGGTTTCATCTATCGTTGCTTCTTCTTCTACTTCCGCCGCGTCATCAGCATCGTACTTCACAAAAAGATAAAAAGACAAGAATAGGTATGTTGCATCTAGTGATGATGATTTTGACAGTTCGACATGTGAACAAAAGAGATATAGGGGATCCTCGAAAGAAGAAAAATGATGGCCCCGAAAATTGCGTAAAGACTATTGATCAAAGAGAGACAATATATCATGCTGTTCGAGGGAAACATAATGGTGTGAAGTAAATACATCGAATCAATACACAAGTTTAGATGATCAGAATTTGTATTGTGTCATGGGAACATGAGGAGATAACCTATACGTTCAAGGAGTTGACTGGAGAAATTCTCTTTTAACAACTGAGATAAGGCTTATTACTTTTCCGAAGCAGTTTGATATATCTAAGTTTGAGAAATTCTATGGGATGCAAGATCTCGATGATCACATTGAACAGTTCAAGAACTATATATTGATATTCGAAGATGATGATAGGCTGGTATGCATGGCCTTTTCTCAGACATTTAAGGGCACAACTTAGAAATGGTACAATAAGATTTCAAGAGGATCTATTTCCAATTTTAGAGATTTTTATACAACTTTTTTATGATAATTTTTGGGAAGTAAAGAAATGCGAGAAAATGGTGACACTATCATACAATGTAAGTAGGCTACGAGAGAGAGCTAAAAGACTATACAAACCGTTTTGTGTCAACAAAAGTAATATTAGATTATTGTGAAGAGTTGGTAGATATTGCTGCATTTTGATAAGGTTTATTACCAGTTAATTTAGCAAATGAAACAACAAATATGAGAGCTTTGACTTTTGGAGCACTGATTTCTCAATTCGAGGATCAAATTAAAGTGGAAGAATCAAGTAGAGTTCAAGGAATGGTTGGACCTAGTTTAAAGAATTTAGGGCATGTGTTAAATAATCAAGGACACTCTTAGAATTTTGGTGTGGTTAATTTTCGTCTGAGGGTAAATTTGTAATTTGTTTAGAGTTTGTGGAGGTATGTTGGTGTTTAATGTTCGAGTAGAGAGTAGAGGGAGAATTAAGCAGCCTGGTTGTATTTAATTTTCATTACCCATATTTAATGCGGGTGGTTGGGTATTTATACCCTTGTATTTGGGCTTTATGGGCTTTCGGGTCATGTTTAATGGATCCAGGTCATGTTCAAGGACCCATGAGCTCTTAGTAGGAGAGCAAGCAGCTTAGTCAGGAAGTGTTTAGGTTTTTAAGTACTTTAGTCCTTGTTCGAACAACCCAATGGATAAGGTGTTCGAACTACCCTGTCCGGTCTGGTGATCTTAGTCCGAACTATCCCCGTCCAGAGAGGTAGCAATATTCTGACTCATCAGGAGCCCCTTTTTAGGTGTTTGTTCAAATACCTTTGTCAAAAACCTGAAAAACAGTCCGATGTTAGTGGCAGTTTTACCCAGACAGGTTTTCGAATTATGTTATGGATTTATCCGGACTAAAAAAGCTCTGTGAATCTAAACAGTTTTCTGCCAAAGTTTATGGGACACGTGTCACTCCTTGGTTGGTTGTTTCAGCCGTTTTTTCACCTTGAATTTCGCACCCACCTTCTTTGAAAAACAAACTCTTCATTAATGAAGGTGACATCAGCGCTGTCTTTCAATCATTACTAATCTTTTCGAATTCTCCTAGGAATCAAGACTCCCTTTTGAGATTTACTATAAATTGAAATACTTTTCTACTGTTTCACTATCACTTTCGTTTTCACTCTGCAAATCTTCAAAGCTTTTTCTCAAAAAACAAATTCTTACTTTGGTTGTTTATGTTCACGGCTAGGAACGCTCTGATCAAAGGCGAGTGGCTCAACCTCTCTGAATTAGAAAAAGCGCCAAAAGTCGAAAGGGAAAGGAGCATTAACGCAGGCTTACCCACTTCCCCTATCGACAAACCAGCAACCTCAGCCACAGAGTCAGACGAAGGTTCTTCCTCCACAAAGGGTGTTAAACCGAAGAAGTTTTTTCAAACCAGTCTTTCCCCTATCATCTCAGGTTCTTCGGTTCAAGAGTCGGAACCCGTCGTTGAGCCAGGTTTAACAGTCACCAGCCTTAAAAAACCCTCCCCATTTTTAGCCATGGGGCCTGATGCTGAAACCTCTCCTCACAAGCTAGTTGATCGGAGAAAAGGCCGGATGGTCAAAGGGCAGGCTTCTAAGGGCACCCCTGTATCAGGTGCCAATGACAGTAGTACTGGGTCAGAAGTACCCATTAGGGCACCCAGGGACAGGCTGTCCGGTCTAGAGGTCACTGGCTCAAGTCCCCGAAGAGAAACATCTATATCAGAGCCCCAACCAGAGGTCAGGAACCAAGAGAATACTGAAGCTCATCAGTCCGGAAGTCAGGCTGAGCCAAATCCAAACCTCCCTCTCACAACTGCGACTGAAAACCCTTCCTCAATTATGGAGGAAATAATGGAGGACTCTATCGAAGAGGCTCCATTTGAGTCGGAACCTTCCGGACAGACTAGTTGTGCTGTTGCTGCCCAAAAGGATAAAGGCAAGGAAAAGTTGTGCTTGAGGCATCCGGATCTGCCGGAGTGTCTTGAAGGAAATGTGGGACCTTGTTTCCACAAGGTCAATGTTAAGTATCTCCTTGCCCTGCAAAAGATCAACTACGCCTTCATCCACACAACTGAGTTGGGCTGGATGCGTACAAAGTGGGGAATTCCGGAGAACGTGAAGATAAGAATCCCCATAAACCCCGAAACCCCCATGGACTGCAAGCTGAGCGAGATAGTTATCTTCACGGAGCTGTTTAACTAGGGGCTCAGATTTTCCTTGAACCAAGAGATTGTCAGATACTTTCATCTGATAAAGCTCTGTCCAAGCCAGCTGAGTCCCAATGCTTGGTACACTCTCATGGCCTACATTATGGCCTCTAGGCTCTCCGGGATTCCTCTACCAATGAAGGAGTTTGCTACTGTGGCCAGTCTCTGCAGAAACCATCACATCCCCTTCTATCACTTCAACATGGGGGATAACTTCAAAGCAGTGGATGACCTGCTAGAGTCGGAGAGGAATTGGAGGACTCAATTCCTGTTTGTAAGTGGTGCTTGGGAGAACGGGAGGAAAATCAAAGCCGGAGTCAACTCAAGTCTCCTCACCAGCAGATGGAGGAGTGATCGTAAGGCTCCTACTTTATATTCTTATCTCTTCTTTTATCAAATTTGCTTAAACTGATTGATCTTGTCTTTTCCTTAGCAGAACTGCCCAAGGACTTCAATGACTACCTAAAGTCCGGGCTGACCACTTGCACCAAGATTAACACTTGGGTTGCTGAAAGGTGGGGAAACCGGTTCCATGATGCTTTCACAGGAGGCAACTTAGCAAGGTCTCACCTCTGGAACACTACTGGCCGGAGGCACCTGTCCTGGGAAGAACTCACCACTCCTCCCCCTCCGGATGTCGTCCTTAAGAGAACACACAAACCGGATGGGACACTTTACTTGCCAGGCCGGGCCAAGTCCTTGAGTAAGATGAAGGGCAAGAAGAAGAAGGGCAAGAAAGTGGTAGGTGGAGCGGACCCTGCTGAGGTGGAGGAAGCTATTTCAACAAATCCGGAGGGGCCAGTCCCAAGCCAGATTGATGCTGCTCTCTTAGAAGTGGTAGAGCAGGAGAGTGTTAGACAAGAGGTTCACTCCCCAAAACCCCCAAGGGCTCCCAAAGGAGAGGTTTACTTTTATGTTATCTAAACTAAAGTCCTTGGAAGGCCAAGGCATTCTTCTTGTTATTGTGTCCGGTATCTGACCGAATAGATCTCTTGCTTTGTTTGACAATTTAAAAGTCCTTGGAGGGGAAAGGCATTTAAGTTATTTTAATGAATACTTTTATTTTGCACAATTCTCGCATCCTTTCATAGTTTGTTTCAATTTTGGTGGTTAGTGTTTAAATAGCCCTTAGTTATTTCATGAATAATCTAAAGTGAAAGAGTTTAAGTTCTCCGATGACAAATGTTTAAGTGGTCATCATTCTTTTACTTCAATCTGGATGGTGTGACAAAAAACAAAGTATGCACACTTCAGAATGTTTTTTAAGAAGGCATCAAATTTCATTAAAAAGCCCGGACACCTCATTAAAACCTCCCCGTGCCACCAGGGTAGGAAAGAGTATGCCCCCAAATATTTACATGGATGTTTAAACAAGTAAATATTTACACAGATGCTACTCCAAGTACATCCGGAGATGTTCAATATTCTAAGGGTGGGTCAAAATTTTTCCATCATTGTCTTCTAGTCAATACGTTCTAGGTTTAAGCCTTTCAACAACCATATAAGGTCCTTCCCAAGTTGGGGCCAGTTTGCCGAGCAGCTTCTCTTTAGTGTGTAAGAAGACTTTCCTCAATACCTTGTCCCCGGGATGGAAATCTCTTCTTTTAGCTCTAGAAGCAAATCTGCTTCTCATCAAACCCTGATAGTGTGCAGCTCTAAGGTGAGCTTTGACTCGTCTTTCCTCTACCAGGTCAAGCTGACATCTGATTGCTACTTCGTTAGCGCATTCGGAGAAGTTGTGAACCCGAAATGATGGGAGAGTTGCTTCTATGGGAGCTATTGCATCTATCCCATAGACCAAAGCAAAAGGTGACTCATGTGTTGTAGCCCCAGGTGTTGTCCGGTAGGCCCACAAGACCTCTTGTAAATAGCTAGGCCACTTCCCAGCAGCTCCTTCCAGATTCTTCTTTAAACCGGATAGTATAGTTCTGTTAGCCACTTCAACCTGACCATTTGCTTGTGGGTGGAAAGGTGAAGAGAAACAATGTTGTATACCCCTTGAGGCACAGAAACTCTTCATTTCCCTATTGTCGAACTGTGGCCCATTGCCTGTCGTTATCTTTTGTGGAAAACCAAATCTGCAACAGATGTTGGATAAAATGAATTTTATGACAGCTTTTGATGTTGTTCCTGCCACAAGGGCTGCTTCAATCCACTTCGAAAAGTAATCTATAGCAACAATTATAGTTATGCGCCCTCCGGACGCCATAGGGAGAGGGCCCACTAAATCCAACCCCCATCGAGCAAAAGGTATAGGCTCAGAAATTGACTCTAAAGGGATAGCTGGGACATGAATTTCATTTCTATATCTCTGGCATAGATCACACCTTCTTACCAGCTCTTTAGCATCCTGCATGATAGATGGCCAATAGTAGCCGGCTAGTAAAACTCTCCTTGTTAGAGCCCTAAATCCACAGTGAGCTGATCCCTCACCATCATGTAATTCAGAGGGACTACTTGAGACTCATCATCCCCCAAACACCGCAGAAGAGGTTTACTGTAAGACTTTTTATACAGAATGTCTCTTAGTATGATAAAACCACGAGCCTTGTGTTTCATTTTTCTCGCTAGCAATTTATCCGGAGGCAAGATGCCATCGAAGAGGTACTGCAGGAGAGGAAATCTCCAATCCTGAGGTTGCTTCACCTGTACTTCAAAAATTTCTTCCTCATTACCCACATTAAGTTAAATGAAGGGGATCTCCAGTACATGGATCCATGGATATGACTCTGTGTAAGCTATGGTTGCCAATGAATCTGCTAATTCATTCTCTGTCTGGGGTATATGCTCATAAACAACGGTTTTAAACTTGAGTGCTTCATTTATAAGAAGAAGTAAATACTTCACTAGTTGCTCATTCTTAGCCTCAGATTGACCTTGAGCATGGTGGATAAGAAGCTGGGAGTCACTCATTAGCTTGACCCTTTTAGCCCCACAAATATAAGCTAACTTTAAACCAGCTATAGCTGCTTCGTATTCGGACTCATTATTGGAAGCCCTGAAAGCAAAACATATAGCCTGGTACATTCTGTCACCATATGGAGAAATTAAGCATACCCCTGCACCACATCCCATAGTGCTGGATCCACCATCCGTCCGGACGACCCAGATCTTTTTGTCTTACATCTCAGTAGTCTGCTCCGAATCTCTGTCAGAGTGGAATTCAACTAAAAAATCAGCCACAACTTGGGCCTTGACTGCTGTTCGGGGAGCAAAATCTATATCGAAATCCCTCAATTCTACCGACCACTTAGTCATTCTACTTGAAATGTCTGCCTTTTGGAGAACATTCTTCAAAGGAAAAGATGTCCGGACGATAATAGGATGAGCCTGGAAATAAGGCCTCATCTTCCTTGCAGCTATTACCAGGGTTAGCGCTAGTTTTTCGAGTTTCAAATAACGCTTTTCTGCATCTATCAAGCTCTTGCTGATGTAGTATACGGGATGGGGGTAGTTATCCACCTCTCTTACCAATACATCACTGATGGCACAACTTGAAACTGCCAAATATACGAAGAATGTCTCTCCATCAATTGGTTTAAATAAGGTTTTGGGGGAGGACAGATGTTTCTTAATCTCATAGAAGGCCTCATCACACTGTGAGGTCCAGTCAAATCCCCTTGCACCCTTCAAAGTTTGAGAAAACGGGGCACATCTATCCGATGACCTTGAGATAAATCGGTTTAATGCAGCTAACCTCCCCGTCAATCGTTGCACTTCTTTAATATTTCGAGGAGGCTCCATTTGGAATAGAGCATTAAGCTGGTCCGGATCGGGCTGTATCCCTTGCTCACTTATTATATAACCTAGGAACTTCCCGGATTGCACTCCGAACACACATTTTTCTGGATTTAGCTTCAAATTCACTTTTACCAAGTTGGTAAAAGTTTCTTGGAGGTCAGCCAAGTGCAATTGCTCATCCACACTTTTCACCATCATGTCATCGATGTATACTTCCATATTCCTTCCAATTTGATCAGCAAAGGCCTTGTTCACCAATCTCTGATAAGTAGCCCCAACATTTTTCAACCCAAATGGCATTACCTTGTAGCAATGAAGACCCCTGTCAGTGACAAATGTTGTATGCTCCTGATCCTTCGGATCTACTTGGATATGATTGTATCCAGAGAAAGCATCCATAAAGGATAGTAGCTTATTCCCAGAGGTAGAGTCTATTAGCTGGTCAATCCGGGGAACTGGATACAAATCTTTTGGGCAAGCCCTATTGAGAGCTGTGAAGTCAATGCACATATGCCACTTGCCATTTTTATTTTTCACCAAGACCGGATTGGCAGTCCACAAAGGATATTGAGATTCCTTGATATGTCCCATCTTTGTGAGCCTGTCAACCTCTTGCACAATAACATCAGCCTTTTCCTTGGAAAAAGCCCTTCTCTTTTATACCACTGGTGTTATGTCCCTCCGAACAGATAGGCGATGTGATATAACATCTTCTGGAACCCCAGTAACATCAGCATTGCACCAAGCAAAAACATGCTGATGGTTTTTCAAAAACTTTAACATCTTATTTTTCAGGTCAGGTGGCATTTTAGACCCTATCTTGACATTTTTCCCTTCTTCTAAAGAATGTGTTTCAACCTCTTCAACTGGTATCAATACTCCAGGGGTCTCTCAGGGGTCATCAATTTCACCCTCACCCCCAGAAAGCCCCTCAAACTGCTATTGCTCGTTGATACGAACTGCCCCCAATGTCCGGGGAGCCAGGGCTTTAGCATAACATTCTCTTTCAACCTTTTGACTGCTTCGGACAACTCCCACTTGTCCTTGAACAACATATTTCAAACATTGGTGGACTGTCGAAGCCACTGCATGCATCCTAGAGAGCCAAGACCTCCCTAAAATAGCATTATAGCAAGTGGGACAATCTACCACAATAAAAAGTATCCTGACCATCTTCTTGAAAGGGCCCTTGCCCAACAAAACTTCCTCTTCGAACTCCCCGATCACATTTGTTGAGCTGTCAGTAAAGCCCACAATTGATCTGTCCGAACGCTGAATCACGGTTGGATTTTTCATTTTCTTGTAAGTGTTTAAGAAGAGGATATTGGCTGAGCTTCCAGTATCCACCAAGATTTGTCTTATGTCATTGCCCCCAATGGATGCTCCTATGATAACAGCATCTTCATGAGGGCCATCTATATCTCTTAAGTCATCTTCATCGAAAACAATGAAGGGGAATGGAATTTGCGATTGATAGGAGGTCAGGCCTCCTTCCAGCTGGGTAGCTAAAGTATGAACGTGCCTCTTCCTCGAAGAAGCAGTAGGAGCTGTCATAGTATCCCCTCCGAAAATTGTAAGTGACTCAAAAAACTTAATGAGCCCGGAGACTGTTCTAGAACATTTCTCAATGGCACCCACTCTATTTCGAGTTGGATCCGGATCCAAGTATTCTAATTCCACATCAAACCTTTCGATTATAACCATAGCTCCCTCCGGAGCAGCATTGCTTAGACCAACCCGGTGAGTATTGTCAGGCCTATTACCTCCTCTTCTTTTGACATATGCCCCCAGCTTTCCCCTTTCAATCATGTTCTAAACTTCTTGTTTCAAGGCTATGCAATCATCGATGGTATGGCCAGTATCATTGTGATACTGGCAGAAAGAGTTATTACGATGTTCTCTAGGAGATTGCAGGGTAGCCGGTCTTCTATAGTGTACCTCTTCATTTGTTTTATCATAAATGGTGGCCACACTTTCTTTCAATGCTGCAAACCAATCCGGTTGAACCCAAGGCCCTCTCTTATTTCTGGATTGTTGACTCTGAGCAGGTGCAGCTGGCTGAGATTGAGCTTTAGCCCTGCTATGCCCCTGTCCGGTCTCCTTCGCCTTGTTCCCGGACTGATTCTGATTGGGGTTTGGTGCAACCGGGGCAGACCTCACCTGCCTGTGCACCCTAGTGTTCTTTGTTTCATCAACGTTAATCTGCTTTCCAACCTGATTCAGCAAACTTCCCCAAGTCATGGCTTTCTTTCTGGTCACCGAATCAGCCAAATTCCAGGGTTTAAGCCCTGTCTCAAGGATGCTATTGCTACTTGCTCGAAGCAATCAGCCAACCCATTCTTGGTGCTTACAAAACGACTTATGTATTCTTTCAATGATTCGTTCGGTTCTTGGGCACAATGGATTATTGTGTCCCCGTTGCCCTTCCTTCAACTCTTTACTCCCAACAAACTGCCTTCGAAAGGCCACCCAAAAGGTATCAAAATTCTTGATGCAGCCTTGAAGTAGTTTGTCGTCATCATCAAAGTTCATCATGAAGTTTTTAAATTGCTCCAAATGGTTGTCCGGATCAGTACTGCCATCGTACTTTTCCATTTTCGTGCTATCAAACCTCTTAGGGAGGTTTCCGGACATAATTTTGGAAGACAGTGGAGATTGTCTCCAATTTCGGCCACGACTGAACACAGTATCCTCATTGGGAGTTGCAAAGATGCCTGGTTCATCGTGGAAGGCAAAAGGATCCATCAGCATCCGGTCTACATGCCTCCGGCTGTGAGATTACCCTTTGCCAATATTTTTCTTCAATTTCCCATGTCTATCCTTTTTTCTTGAATATTTTTTGATCAACTTCTGCTTCTTTTTGGTTCGGCCCTCATCACTGCTAGAGGACAAGGATTCTTCAACTCCCTCCTCATCCGAGGAGCTATCAGAAGACTCTGAGTCCGAGTCAGAACTCTCCACTGGCTTAGACCGGTGAGACTTTTTGGAGCTGGCATGAGTCTTTTTGGTACTCACATGAGTCTTTGAAGGCTCATGCTCTCTAGGGTTATTGGTATGATGAGCAACTGATGTTTTTGATTTTTCTTTCATGCCCATCTTAGCCTTTTCTGCCCTCGGAGCTTCTATCTCGCCCTTTAATCTATCACGCTCTTCCATGGTATATTCATCGTTTTCACCCACCATTTCAAGCAAAGCTGGTGGTACTTCCGGGGCGTCCGGATTCATTCGGACTGACTTTTATTGTTTGTTTCGAATGCTCGATTCAGGCACCTTCTTCTCCCACTGTGGTCGCCAATTTGGTGTGGTTAATTTTCGTCTGAGGGTAAATTTGTAATTTTTTTAGAGTTTGTGGAGGTATGTTGGTGTTTAATGTTCGAGTAGAGAGTAGAGGGAGAATTAAGCAGCCTGGTTGTATTTAATTTTCATTACCCATATTTAATGCAGGTGGTTGGGTATTTATACCCTTGTATTTGGGCTTTATGGGCTTTCAGGTCATGTTTAATGGATCTGGGTCATGTTCAAGGACCCATAAGCTCTTAGTAGGAGAGCAAGCAGCTTAGTCAAGAAGTGTTTAGGTTTTTAAGTACTTTAGTCCTTGTTCGAACAGCCCAATGGATAAGGTGTTCGAACTACCCTGTCTGGTCTGGTGATCTTAGTCTGAACTGTCCCCGTCCGGAGAGGTAGCAATATTCGGACTCATCAAATTTGACCAACCATCTCGTCCCATGAATAACAATAGTTTTCCTACTTGAACTGGAGGGTACCCAACTCAAGCTACATAGTATCAATTTCAAAGACCGAGACTAAATCCGTGGATTAATCCAGAATATTATCCTAATTTAACTGAGAATATTGCTGCGATTTATGAAAATACTAAAGGATATGCGAGCTTTAAAAAACTAGCTCTGATAAATAGGCCAAGAGAGAAGCGCAACAACATGTTCTATAAATATCATAATGACATAGAACATGATAGTGCAGATTGTATAGCTTTGAAAAATGATGTGCATATTTTGATTGAAAATAGAAATTTAGCTGCTTTTATTAAAGGGCAGAGCAGTGTGACAAAGGCTCCAAGTGCATCAACTTCACAAGCAGCAAATCTGAATTCAAATGAAGAAAATCTGATGTTTCTAGATTCTAAGATCAATGAGTTTGATGCAGATTTGGAATATTTGGATACATATCCTGATGAGTTAATTTTGATGGTTGTGGATGGACCAGTAGAGCAAGGACAAGTTTGAAGCTTATGTGAATATTTGAAGTCTTTGACAATTTTTGGGGGAGTATCTATGACTCGTAACACTAATAGCACCAGGAAAAGACATGTGGTAAGTTTAGCTACTCATGTAAAATGATGGATGTCTACTCATATGTATGGTAAAAAAGATGTTCCTTTTATTCTTTTTGATGAAGATGATTTGCGTAATCCACCTCATGAAGATGCATTGCGCATTGGAGCAGAAATAGGTGGGATTAAAATCGTACGCATTTTGATAAATAGAAAAAGCTCTGTGAATGTTTTGTTCAAATAAACATACAAGAAGA
Organism: Limnanthes douglasii subsp. nivea; assembly: GCA_036936605.1. Taxonomy (NCBI): domain Eukaryota; kingdom Viridiplantae; phylum Streptophyta; class Magnoliopsida; order Brassicales; family Limnanthaceae; genus Limnanthes; species Limnanthes douglasii. Next base: position 217,235,353 of record JAUPFV010000004.1, read on the forward strand.
TGTGTAATCCACCTCGAATTTGTCAATCAGAACGTACTATAATTGGATTTACAGGTATGACAGTTCAGGTGATTGGAGAATTCAAGAGTTAAGTGTGTTTGGGAAAATGAACTTTTAAAAAGAAGGTTCGAGTTTTATTCATGGTGGTGGATTGTCCGACCAGTTGTAATGTTATTCTTGGGAGATCTTGGCTTTCGATGATGTATGTAGTTGTATCCACCGTTCGTTAGTGTTTGAAGTATGTCATCAGAGACCATGTTGGGGTGGTCCTAAGTGATTAAAAAGTATCCAGAGAATGTTATGCAACAACTTTTCGTATTTGAGGTCCTAATAGTGAAGATCGAATGACTGAATAGCAGTCATGGGAGGTTGACCTCGCAGAAGAAGAAAGAATTGATGATCTGAAGGAAACCCCGGGCTCTCTAACAGTAGGTGAATGTATAGAAGAATGCTATTTTTCCAATGGAAATATTCTTCGAATATGGACATTATTATCACAAACTTTGCGTCAACAATTGTTACAATTTTTGTTTGTTAATTTGGATGTCTTCGCTAGGAAAACAGAGGATGTAGTGGGGGTTCTATCTGATGTGATATGTCACAGTTTGGAAATAAATCTGAAGATCAAGCCAGTTATTCGAAAAGGACGTCCTTTTTTGTTGAAATGTCAGAGGTTATTGTTGTAAAAGTGGATTGTTTGTCTAGGGTCGGACATATAAAAAAGGTACAATGTCTTTTGTGGACAGCAAACCCTGTGTTGGTTAAAAACAAGAATTATAAATTGAGGATGTGTGTTGACTTCACAGATTTGAAGGGATAGTGGTTGATCCAGAGCAGTTGAAGGCTTTAGTCTTAATGCCATCACCTCGAACTATTAAGGAGGTACAAATCTTAACAGGAAGTTTAACGACCCTTAATCGATTTATTTCGAGGTTTTCTGACAAGTGTTTTCCTTTTATCTAAGTGTTACAAAGGCCAAATGAGTTTAAATGGACATCGGATTGTAAAGTAGTATTTTTAAGGATTAAAGAACTTTTGTTGTCACCATAGATATTGTCTAAGCCTCGAACTGGAAAGCAATTTTTTTATACATAGTAGTTTTTTACTTTATTGTGAGTGTTGTTTTATTAAGGGAAGATGAGGGAATTTTAAAGTGAGTATACTATGTTAGTAAAAGTTTGTTAGCAACAAAGAGAAGGTATTTGAAACTTGAAAAATTGGCTCTAACTTTAGCGGTGGTTGCTAAGAAAATGCACCCTTATTTTCAAGCTCATACTATTGTGGTTTGAACTTTTTTTCCACTAAATAATGCGTTACAACGCCAAGACAGTTCTGGAAGGATGACCAAATGGTCAGTAGAGTTGGGAGATTTTGATATCTTTTTTCCTCATCAAACAGTCATCAAGGCTCAAGCTTTAGTTGATTTTCTTGTTGAATTCCATTCAAGCCGGTCTGATGAGGAGACAGAGAAAGATATCTTGCTAGAAAATGCAGTGTGGATAGTTTGAACAGATGGTGGCTCTAGTATATTGGGATGCAGTGCAGGAGTGCAGTTGGTTGCTCCTTCCGAGGAGGCTATTTATTAAGCCATTCGATTTGGGTTTCGTGCATCGAATAATGAATCTAAATATGAGGCTGCGTAGGTTGGTTTGAGACTTGTATTTATGGAGCAACAACGGTTTGGTTAGAAACAGATTCGTAATTAATAACAAATCATATGGCAGGTGTTTTTGAGGCTAAGAAAGATCATTTAATTTTATATCTGCGTGAGCTTCGAAAGTTAGCTCTCTTGTTTGATAAAAGTGACTATTGGACATATTAATCGAGGGGATAACACATTTTTTTACTCTTTAGCAACAATTTCTTATACAGAAGAATATATATGTTTGGATATTGTTACAAGAGAGTACCTCCATTCTAACACGATCAGAACAATGCAAATATGTTGAGGAGGGATTTGTCACACTATATATAATTCGAGGTGATTGGAGGTCTGATATTTTTAATTTTTTTCTAAGGGGAATGTTGCCTCAAGATCCACAACTGGCTAAAAAATAAGATATAAAGCTCATGGCTATGTTGTGTTGGATGAAGTCTTGTACAAGAAATCGTTGAGCAGATCATTGCTACGTTGTTTGGGAAAACAAGAGTCTCAATATATTTTTTATGTGTTGCATGATGGTGAGGGTTCAACACATTTTGGTTTTAAGTTTTGACAAGTTGGTTTTTGTTGGCAGGGAAATATTGGCCTTCAATAACAAATTATGCTAAAGTTCTAGTTCGAGGGTGTGATTTTCCAATTCACAAAGCAGCAGTACCACTTATGTTTATTTTCGAAGCTATTCTTTTTTACAGATGGGGAATAGACTTTGCACGACCATTGCCTATGTCTTCCCGAGGGCTTTAGATGATCACTGTAGCATATTTGAAGTTGTTAACCAAGAGTAATTATTCTGAGTGTTAAACATTCCTTATCAACACTTCTCGAAGATCAACCATATTTGAGGTGCTACTTTCTCTAAATGCACTGTACTTATTCGAGGTGCTACATTCTCTAAACGCATTGGAATTATTCGAGGTGCTACATTCTCTAAATGCATTATATATATTTGAGGTGTTTACATTCTTGAAACACACCAGTTGTTATTCGAGGTGCTACATTCTTTAAACGCACTTTTTAAGGCATTATTATTATTCGAGGTAAACATAACTTTGTTTTTAAAAATTATAAGTTTTATGATAGAACGGATGAATATAGAAAAAGGAAAAGTAATAATTCGTGAAAGATAATCCGACCTTACAAAAAGATATTATGAATGCTAAACAACTAAGCATTCATAAAAACAAGTCATCGCAAAACATTGAGTGACTTGGAACAAAAAATAACAAGGGGAATAGTAGTAGTTATTTATCTTTGAAATTCTCTTCTGGAGAACCTCCTTCATCAGATTTATTTTCTTCTGATTCTGTCTCTTCGGAGGAATTAGTGGGGACAGAATCAAAGGCTTCACCGGGTCGGTTGTCTAGGAGGATTAATTCTCATAAGCTAGATAGATTTATCTTACGGTATGCTGCGTGAATTTCACGAAGCAAGTTGATTGATTTTTGTTCCTCGACATTTCCTATAGCAGGCAATGTGTCTTTCCCACACTCAGTTTTGGCGGCCACCACAGCAATCTCTTTTTCTTTCCTAAGGGAAATCTTCATATCAGCCATATCACTTGTCAGCTTCTTCTCTTGTTCACTCTTCTTTAAAGATTCTTGAATAGTAGAATACTTTTGCTGCTCCTCGGATAATTATTTGATAATGTATGAAGCAAAGATTACGTTTAAGTTAGATCGCTTCATGGATATATTGCGACATGTCAATTTGGAATGCGCAAAATTTGTCCTCGATATGTCTCTCAAAACTCTCTCATTGTTTTCTCAGTAGGAGCAACATTCTTGGATGAACCCATCTCTTTAGCCATGTTTTCCAAATGGCTTCGAGAAGAATTTACTTCTCAGCATAATGATTTGATTGCTTCGAGTTTGGAAAAAGGTTGCAGAGCAAGTAAGACCTCTTCAAATGGCTCATGCATATGGATGAAACTTTTTTTTTAAGTCATGATTGCAGATAGAGAAACCAAGTGAGCATCTGAAGAAGGCAGGAGATCATGCAAAAGAGGAGCAATGACTTGACGGCCAATTTTTCGAAGTCATTCCTGGATTATTTGAACCATTGGATCCATATCTTTGTAAAGATCTTGGATATCTTCTTCACTAGCAGACCCATCAGGAAAGAATTGGTCATCTTCTTGGTAACGTTCTGCCTCCATTTATCCTTGATTATCTCTAATTTCAAATTATCCTCGAATATTATCTGTTGTAATCTCCCTGATTCGGTTGGAGAAATATCTAAAGAAATTAATTCAGGGGTCTCTTTTACTCCTTTTGATGATGAAGATTTTGCAGCTTTATTTTTCCTTAAAGTATAAGTCTTTTTTTAAGAAGTTTTAACTTCGACTCTCTCCTCGATTGTGGGCAGACTAACTTCAGATGCCTTCATTTTTATTTTGGTTCCTTTTTTCTTCTGAGGCCTTGAATTTTCTGAAGGGCTAGCACCATATATACTAACTGCGTTTTTATTTTTCTCTTTATTTTTTGCGGGAAGATGGCTGTCAGATCTGTTCTTCACAGGAAGAGTCACCATACCATCATGTGCTACCAGTCTCTTCACAACCAAATTTGGATTTGGTGGCTCCATCAGATTTATGGGGAGTTCAGCACCCAAGGTGATCCTCCACAAGCGGTTGTTGATAAAATTTATAGGCAGAAAACCTGAATGGAACTCATTGCCACATTTTTTTTGCCTAAGGGGCCAATTTTACAAAGATGTCTTTTGCATTTTTCTTCCGACCCTTGAATCTCTTCGAAATTCATGAGTACATAAACAATATATATGAAAAATTAAGTTCAATTTTTGAAGAGTAAAGGAAAATATGGAAGGATACAAATCTTATTGTTGCTCATTCAGACGAGGTTGAGTTTCAAAGGATTCTTTTTGGATATTTCCTTCCCATTTTCCCAATCCCCAAAAATGAAGAAACATCTTTGCTTTCATAATTTGTTAGCTTTGAGCAGATCGTCGATAATTTTGAAGTCATCTACAAGTGTTAGATAGTAGAAGGGAAATACCGGCCCTTTCGAAAGCCCAGTCATGGAAAGGAAATCTTTGATGCAGAGGGGAATTCGGCTTAGTCTTAAAGTCATAATTACTGATAGTAATGTGAACCAAATATTTGGTGTTGCTTGTGTAGGGTAGAGGTCCAGAGCAAAATATTCCACGGTCATTGATCTAATGGGAACCGGAGACCCCAATTGATAATCTTTGGATAGACCACCAGTTTATCTGCTCCACAATCAAGGGGAGTCTCTCCTTTTTTCGGAATTGGAAGACTAATGTTATCTAACATCCCCTATTGTTTTTTAAGACAATCAGCTTGAGCCTCGTTATAATATATGTATGGTACATTTTTCAATGCCATGAAATATTCAGGAAGGAGTGGTTTCACGTTTACACTAATGGATGCCAAAAACGTCCTCGAAAACAACAACTGGAGTTTTTCCTTTCTTTTTCTTTTGAACTGATCCTTGTTTTGAGGTGTCATCTTATATATCCGATGCAACTCCACTTTCTTTCTCACCACTGATAGAATAAGTAGTTTCTGAATCTGCTTCTTCATCAGAAGCTTCATCTATTAGCTAAGGCGGGTTGGAGGTTGAGACTGGGTTTTCTTCTTGTGACTCAGTAATAGTCTCAACAATCTCCCTCTGGAGAGGAGATGGTGGTGTAGGGTTATCTGTAAAGTTTGGGAAGTATTTGGTGAAGTATTCACAACATCAATATCTCATATGGCTATGAATTTTTTATTCTTAGCAGGAAGATTCAGAGGAATGTGAGCTTTTGGTTGAATATGATGTCTTTCTTTACATAAGGTCCGAAGTGGATCAACACTGATAGATGATGCAACTTCTTCTGATTATTTATGAGAATATGTGTTTTGAGTAGATGAAGTTGTGGAACCAGATGGAGCTGGAGATGAAGTAGGAGGTTTTGATTATGAAAGGTTTGTTGATAAAGACTGTAGAGATTCTGGGGTTGATGAGTTTGGAAACACATGAGAGCTTCGATTTGGATCGAAATTACCGTAGAATATGGTTTCAGCATAAAATCGAGAAGTGTTGCTTATCAATCTAGCATTTGTGTACTCCTTAGCTCTTTCATTGATGCAGAAATAGTCGTAAGCACCAAAAACTAGTTTCTTAGGATCGGGGAAAATTGGTTTTCTGGTTTTTGAACGCTTTTATACTGACTTGAAAATTAGCTGGAAAGTATGAGTTTTCCAGCAAAGGTAGCCAAGAAGTTGGTTGCTCAGGGAAGGGTACTAAAGATTCTCTCAGGTAAAGACGATTCTCTCTCTCTCTCTCTCTCTATGAAGTTGGTGTGAATGAGATAAATGAAGGTCTATTTATAAAAGAGTTAGGTGGGAGAGAATGGTGTCAGAGAAGTTGAAGAGGTGGAAACGAAACGGTTGTATGAAGAGAGGGTAGTATGACATCTGTTAACTGTCAGATCTAGTGGTAGGTCTAGTGTCTACTACATAATGACTCATCGCACGCGTACCAAGCCATACCAAATGTTTATGACTGTTATGAAAAAGCCAACTCATGCTTCTACATACCAATTTATTCAATGAGATTGACTTAAGTTAAGTTTGAAGTGAATGTATATACATATGCATCCGAAGAGAATGATTTAACTTAATTTCGAACTGAATACACACACAAATGTATTCGAAAATGATAAGCATGAAATTAAGTAATTTTGAAGTGATTTACGTTCGAAGCATATTGAACATGGCAAGAGGTTTTTGAGCTTATTATGATTTCCGAAGTGATAACTAGTTATTATTTATTATAATTCATAAGAACTACGGGGGCTAGTGATAAGGATGTAGAATGTTGAGGACTTAAATGTAACGAGTTAGAGTCTTATATGATCAATTGTAAAGACATGTGACATTTTTAAACTATTTGTAAATATAGATGGCTAAAGTGAAATTAACTCATTTGTATAACTAATTCGGTTACACTAAGTCTGAACGCCTATAAATAAAGGTTGAGGCTGTTAATACAAAAGACGAAACTTTATTTGATTGAGATTACTTTTCACTTTTACTTCCTCTCTTTAAAATCATTCTATCTTTTACTTTCAAGAATTAGATACACAACATGTGAAGTGCGAATGAAGAAGGATTATTTGACACTTCTCAATCCATATGGAAATATATTGGTTCATGTAACAAGAAATTACAATCAACTTTACAAGACAGACATGAAAATAGGGAATACCTTGTGCTTACAAGTAGAAATCGATGGGAATTGAAAGTGGCATCAAAAGTGGTCATGTGAATCTCAAGACTTTAAAATTAATGGGAGATAAATATATGGTGATAGGTATTCCAAAGATTGGACTAGAAATTGAAGCTTGTGACTCTTGTATGGCCGGAAAACAAACACACGGCTCGTGTTTAGTGAAGACGAGTTACCGTGCATCGTGAGCTCTCAAACTCATGCATAGTGACCTATGTTGTGTGATAGTTCCATCGACACCTGCTCATAATAGGTGCATGTTTGTTTTGATTAATGATTGCTCGATATATATGTGGGGCATACTCATGAAGGAGAATAGTAAAGCATTTGAACATTTTAAATTCTTTAAGGCCACGGTTGAGAAGTAAATCGGGCAAGGAATCAAAAAGTTTCGAACTGATCGATGCAGAGAGTTTACATTGATTGAGTTCAACATATTATGTGAAAACACTGGTATCACAAGGACCTTGACATCTCCTTACACACCGCAGCAAAATAGAATTGTAAAGAGGAGAAACCATACTTTAATAGAGATGACCAGAAGTATGTTGAAAGGTATAAGACTTCAAAATTACTTGTGGGGAGAGACAGTACAACACTCGAATGATCTCATCAATCGAGTTCATACTAAATATTTGGGAGATCATACACCATATGAGTGCTACATGGGTAATGAATTGAATATCGAACACTTGAGGATCTTTCATTACTTGGCTCGTGTGAAGATCGAAGATGCACATCTCAAGAGCTCTGACTCAAGCTCAGAATCTTCTGATAGCTCTTCGGACAGTGAGGGAGTTGAAAAATCTTTATCCTCTAGCAGCGATGAGGGTCAAACTAGAAAGAAGCAAAAGCAGATCAAAAAGTATTCAAGAAAAAGGGATAGACATGGAAAAATAAAGAGACATATTGGTAAAGGATCATCTCATAGCCGGAGGCATGTGGACCAGATGCTGATGGATCCCTTCGCTTTTCACGATGAACCAGGTATCTTTGCAACTCCCAATGAGGGTACTGTGTTCAGTCGTGGAAGGAATTGGAGGCAATCTCCATTATCTTCTAAAATTCTGTCCGGAAATCTCCCCAAGAGGTTTGACAACACCAAAATAGAGAAGTACGATGGCAGTACTGATCCGGACAACCATCTGGAGCAATTTAAAAACTTCATGATGAACTTTGACGACGATGATAAACTACTTTGTAGGGCATTCTCCCAATCATTTACGGGGAGTGCTCTAAAATGGTACAACAGCCTGCCTCAGGGTTGTATTAAAGATTTCGATACTTTTTGGGTAGCCTTTCGAAGGCAGTTTGTAGGGAGTAAAGAGCTAAAGGGCAATGGAGACACAATAATCCATTGTGCCCAAGAGCCAAATAAGTCCTTGAAAGAATATATAATCCGTTTTGTGAATACCAAGAATGGGTTGGCTGATTGCTTCGAACAGGTGGCAATAGCATCCCTAAGGCAGAGTTTGAACCCAGGCAATCTAGATGATTCAGTGACCCGGAAGAAGGTCATGACATGGGTGCAACCGGAGTGGTTCGCTGAGCTGAAAGAAAGTGTGGCCACTATTTTTGATAAAACAAAGGAAGAGGTGCATTACCGGAGACCGGCTACATTGCAGTCTCCCAGAGAGCATCGTAATAACTCTTTTTGCCAGTATCACAACGATATTGGTCATACCACTGATGACTGCATAGCATTGAAAAAGAAGTTCAGAACTTGATTGAGAGGGGAAAGCTGGGGGCTTACGTCAAAAGAAGAGGAGGCAACAGGCCTGACAACACTCACCGGGTTGGTCCAAGTAATGCTGCTCCGGAGGGAGCCATGGTTATAATTGAAAGGTTTGACGTGGAATCTGAGTACTTGGATCCTGATCCAACTCGAAACAGAGTGGGTGCAATTGAGGAATGTTCTAGGTTGGTCTCCGGACTCATTAAGTTTTTTGAGTCACTTACAGTTTTCAGAGGGGACACTATGACGGCTCCTACTACTTCTTCGAGGAAGAGGCACGTGCATACTTTAGCCTCCCAGCTAGAAGGAGGCATGACTTCCTATCAGTCACCAAACTCATTCCCCTTCATTTTTTTCGATGAAGATGATTTAAGAGACATTGCTGTCCCTCATGAGGATGCTGTTGTTATATGAGCATCTATTGGGGGCAACGACATAAGGCGAATACTGGTGGATACTGGAAGCTCAGCCAATATCATTTTCTTAACCACATACAAGAGAATGAAAAATCCAGCTGTAATTCAGAGTTCGGACAGGTCAATTGTGGGCTTTACAGGCAGCTTAACAGATGTGATCGGTGAGTTCGAAGAGGAAGTGTTGTTGGGCAAGGCCCTTTCAAGAAAATGGTTAGAATACTCTTTATTGTGGTGGATTGTCCCACTTGCTATAATGCTATTCTAGGGAGATCTTGGCTCTCTAGGATGCATGCAGTGGCTTCAACGGTCCACCAGTGCTTAAAATATGCTGTTCAGGGACAGGTTGGAGTCGTCCGGAGCAGCCAAAAGATTGCAAGAAAATATTATGCCACTGCCCTGGCTCCTCGAACGCTGGGGGCAGTCCGTATTAATGAACAATAGCAGTTTGAGGGCCTTTCTGGGGGTGAGAGTGAAATTGATGACCCCAGAGAGACCCCTGGAGTATTGATACCGATCGAAGAGGAAGAAACACATTGTCTGGAAGAAGGAAAAAGTGTCAAGATAGGGTCTAAGATGTCACCTATTTTGAAAGATGAAATGTTAAAGTTTTTGAAGAACCATCAGCACGTTTTTGCTTGATGCAATGCTGATGTTACTGGGGTTCCATCAGAAGTGATATCACATCACCTATCTGTCCGGAAAGACGTAGCACCAGTGGTTCAAAAAAGAAGAGCTTTTTCTAAAGAGAAGGTTGATGTCATTGTGCAAGAAGTTGACAGGCTCACAAAGATGGGGCACATCAAGGAATCTCAGTATCCTTTGTGGACTGCCAATCCGGTTCTGGTAAAAAATAAAAATGGCAAGTGGCGCATGTGCATTGACTTCACAGATCTCAATAGGGCTTGCCCAAAAGATTTGTATCCGGTCCCCCGGATTGATCAATTAGTAGACTCCACCTCTGGGAACAACCTGCTTTCCTTTATGGATGCCTTCTCCGGATACAATCAGATTCAAGTAGATCCAAAGGATTAAGAGCATACAACATTTGTCACTGACAGAGGTCTTCATTGCTACAAGGTAATGCCCTTCGGTTTGAAAAATGCTGGGGCTACTTATCAGAGATTAGTCAACAAGGCATTTGCTGATCAAATTGGAAGAAACATGGAAGTGTACATTGATGACATGATGGTGAAAATTGTGGATGAGCAGTTTCACTTGTCCAATCACCAAGAAACTTTTGCCAACTTGGTAAAAGTAAATTTGAAATTAAACCCAGAAAAGTGTGTGTTCGGGGTGCAGTCCGGAAAGTTTCTAGGCTATATTATAAGTGAGCATGGGATACAACCCGACCCGGACCAGCTTAATGCTCTTTTTCAAATGGAGCCTCCTCGAAACATTAAAGAAGTACAGCGGTTAACGGGGAGATTAGATGCCTTAAACATATTTATCTCAAGGTCTTCGGACAGGTGTGCCCCTTTCTTTCAAACCTTGAAGGGTGCAAGGGGATTCGATTGGACCCCACCGTGTGATGAGGCTTTCAATGAGATCAAGAAGCACATGTCCTCCCCCAAAAATTTGTTTAAACCAGTTGATGGGGAGACACTCTTCGTATATTTGGCAGTTTTAAGTTGTGCCATTAGTGTTGTGTTGGTAAGAGAGGTTGATGGATATCCCCATCCAGTGTACTATATCAGCAAAAGTTTGATAGATGCAGAAAGGCGTTACTTGAAACTCGAAAAGTTAGCATTGGCCCTAGTGATAACTACCAGGAAGATGAGGCCTTATTTCCAGGCTCATCCCATCATCGTCCGGACTTCTTTTACCCTGAAGAATGTCCTCCAAAAGGCAGACATTTCAAGCAGAATGACTAAGTGGTCAGTAGAATTGGGGGACTTCGACATAGATTTTGCTCCCCGAACGGCAGTCAAGGCCCAAGCTGTGGCAGACTTTTTGGTTGAATTCCACTCCGACAGGGATTCAGAGCAAACTACTGATGTAAAAGATAAAAAGGTATGGGTCGTCCGAACAGATGGTGGGTCTAGCACTATGGGGTGTGGTGCAGGGGTGTGTTTGACTTACCCATATGGAGACAAAATGTACCAGGCTATTTGTTTTGCTTTCAGGGCATCTAATAATGAGTCCGAATACGAAGCAGCTATAGCTGGTTTGAAGTTAGCCTACATTTGTGGGGCTAAGAGGGTCAAGCTACTAAGTGACTCCCAACTTCTTATCCACCATGCCCAAGGCCAATCTGAGGCTAAAAAAGAGCAGCTTGTGAAATACTTACTCCTCCTTAAGAATGACGCACTCAAGTTTAAAAGTATTGTTTATGAGCACATTCCCCGGGCAGAAAATGATCTAGTAGACTCATTGGCAACCATAGCATATACGGAGTCATATCCATGGATCCATGTGCTAGAAAGCCCCTCCATTCAACTTAGTAAGGGTAAAGAAGAAGAAGAAAATTTTGAAATACAAGTGAAACAACCTCAAGACTGGAGGTTTCCTCTCTTGCAATATCTCTCCGATGGTGTCGTGCCTCCGGATAAGTCACTGGCCAGAATACTGAAACACAAGGCTCGTGGTTTTATCATATTAAGAGACGTGTTGTAAAAAAATATTACAGTAAACCTCTCCTGCGCTGTTTGGGGGATGAAGAGTCTCAAGTAGTCCTCTCCGAATTGCATGATGGTGAAGGATCAGCCCATTGTGGGTTTAGAGCTTTAACAAGAAGAGTTTTACTCTCCGGTTACTATTGGCCATCAATCATGAAAGATGCTAAGGAATTGGTAAGAAGGTGTGACCCATGCCAGAGGTACATCAATGAGATTCATGTCCCAGCTATTCCTTTGGAATCAATTTCTGAGCCTATTCCTTTTGCTCGATGGGGGTTGGATTTAGTAGGGCCTCTCCCTGTGGCATCCGGAGGACGCAAAACTATAATTGTGGCCATAGACTACTTCTCGAAGTGGATTGAAGCAGCCCCTCTAGGAGGTACAACATCAAAAGCTGTTATAAAGTTCATTTTATCCAACATCTGTTGCAGATTTAGTGTCCCACAGAAGATAACAACAGACAATGGGCCACAGTTCGACAATAGGGAAATGGAGAGCTTCTGTGCCTCAAGGGGTATACAACATTGTTTTTCTTCACCTTTCCACCCACAAGCAAATGGGCAAGTTGAAGTGGCTAATAGGACTATACTGTCCGGTTTAAAAAAGAATTTGGAAGGGGCTGCTGGGAAGTGGCCTAGTTATCTACAAGAGGTCTTGTGGGCCTACCGGACAACACCTGGGGCTGCAACACAAGAATCACCCTTTGCTTTGGTCAATGGGATGGATGCAGTAGCTCCCATAGAGGCAACTCACCCCTCTTTTCGTGTTCACAACTTTTCCGAACACGCTAACGAGGTGGCAATCAGAGGTCAACTTGATTTGATAGAAGAAAAACGAGTTAAAGCTCACCTTAGAGTTGCACACTATCAGGGTTTGATGAGAAGCAGGTTTGCTTCCAAAGTTAAAAGAAGAGATTTCCAACCAAGGGACAAGGTATTAAGGAAACTCTTCTTACACACTAAAGAAAAGCTGTTCGGAAAGCTGGCCCCAACTTGGGAAGGTCCCTACATAGTTGTTGAAAGAATTAAACCTGGAACATATTGGTTGGAAGACAAAGATGGAAGGGTTTTGACTCATCCTTGGAATATTGAGCATCTCCGGATGTACTTAGAATAGCATTTGTGTAAATATTTACTTGTTTAAACATCCATGTAAATATTTGGGGGCATACTCTTTCCTCCCTAGTGGCACGGGGAGGTTTTGATGAGGTGTCCGGGCTTTTGAATGAAGTTTGATGCCTTCTTAAAAAAATTTCCAAGTGTTTTAAGTTTTGTCTTTTGTCACACTATCCGGATTGAAATAACTAAGGGCTATTTAAACTCTAGCCGGAGAACTTAAACACTCTCACTATAAAATAATTAAAGGCTATTTAAACTCTAGCCATCGAAATTGGAACAAACGATGAAAGAAGATGAGATTTGTGCAAAACAGAAACATTCATTGAAATAACTTAAAGTGCCTTGGCCTTCCAAGGACTTTTGAATAGTCGAAGTAAGAACAAAAAACCTATCCGGTCAGATACCAGACACAATTACAAAAAGAATTCCTTGGCCTTCCAAGGACTTTAGTTTGAATGAAAAGTAAACAAAGTAAATCATAAGTTAAGGTTGAGCCTTTGAAGATGGCTCACCTTCATCTACCTTCTTTCCCTCAGGATCGTCTTTCTCTTCGCCAATTTTCTCCCCGGAGTGTTCTTCATCATCTGAGGAGTCACTAGAGTAGCCATACCTGTCGCCTTCGGCCATCGTGTGGTAGGGGAGGTCTTCAGGCTCAACATGAAGCCATAAGTCCCCTAGGTTCTTCTTCGGAAACTTTTCATGGAAAAGTAGAACCATGTCAGACCTCACCTTGGCAAGCAGTTCCTCTTCGCTTTTGATCATCTGGTTGGCATAAGCATTGATCTTGGCTTGGATCTTGGCCTCCTGCTCCTGTAACAAAGTATTTTTCTCCTCGGCAGCCTTGGACACTATATTCTCAAGAGCGATTTTGTCATTGGTCAGGTTGGTGATGATTTGATCCTTGGCTTTGGATTCTCCATTTGAGGTGTTAAGGTCTTTCTTCAGACCGGACAGCCTCCCGGAGATATCTAATGGTTTCCTCTAAAGTGGAGACTTTTTTAGTGCTTGCCTTCTGGTCTCTTTTCAACTCCTCATTTTCTTCCTTTAACATGTCAACATTGGAAGTGGCAGTGCGAAGGTCGTCGGACAGCTTCTCTTTGTCAGACTTGAGATCTTTGATGATATCAGCCTGGCTTCGAACTTGTCTCTCCAACGCAAGTACAGGCTGCACATTGCTTAACAAGGAGTGGGCTATAGCATCCCTTTCACTAGAAACACTAAAAGTCTTACCATTAAAAGTGACCGTGTTGGAGGAGCTTGGAGGAAGGTAAGGCCCGGCAAAGTCATCTCTGGGGAGATTGAGGAAGTATTCACCAAGCTCACCAAGACCGGTGATGTCTACTCTATCGATGTTGATATCTCCCCCCTCAACCTCATCAGTATGAAAGTCGCCCGGAATCTCCTCGGCGTGCGTTGGGTCAGCAGGGTCAGCATGGACAGAAGGATCCGGAGCCCGGAGAGAAAGCTCGTCTCCCTTAGATGTTTTCTTCTTTTTGGCCTCCCGGGCTGTGCCTTCGCTTCCCTGTTTACGATTCCTCTTAGAAGCCCTTGGAGGTTTTGGGAGGTTTGCTTCTTGTTTCTCAGTCTCTTGCTCCACCACTTCCAGGAGAGCAGCATCAATTTGACTCTAGGCTGGCCTCTCCGGATCTGTTGGAGCATCCTTCTCTGCATCAGGAGGGTTACCATCGCCCACCAACTTTTTTCCTTTCTTCTTCTTGCCTTCCATCTTGCTCGGGGCTTTGGCCCGGCATGGCAGGAAGAGTGTCCCATCTGGTTCATGGGTCCTCTTAAGCACAACGTCCGGAGAAGGCTGGGTGGTAAGCTCCTCCCAGGTCAAGTCTCTCAGACCTGTGGTGTTCCACAGGTGAGACCTTGCCAAATTTCCACTGGTGAAAGCAGCGTGGAATCGGTTCCTCCAATTCTCAGCAGTCCAGACATTAATCTTGCCACAAGTAACCTGTCCGGCTTTCTGATAGTCACTAAACTCCTTGGGCAGTTCTGATAAGACAAAAGTAAGACAAATTAGTATAAACTAAGTCTAAAAAGAAAAGAAAAGAGAGACAAAAATATAAAGGCAAGATACTTACGGTCACTCCTCCTTCTGCTTCTGAGGAGGCTTGGGTTCTCTCCGAATTTTATCTTCCTGCCATTCTCTCAGGCACCACTAACAAATAGGAACTGAGTCCTCCAGTTCCTCTTCGCCTCCAGCAGATCGTCCACAGCCTTGAAGTCATCCCCCATATTGAAATGGTAAAAGGGGATGTGGTGGTTTTTGCACAGGCTGGCCACTGCAGCAAACTCCTCCATTGGCAGAGGGATCCCGGACAGCCTTGATGCCATGATACATGACATAAGGGCTATACCAAGCGTTGGGGCTCAGCTGGCTCGGACAGAGTTTGACCAGATGGAAGTATCTGACAATCTCTGGGTCTAGTGGGAACCTGAGCCCCCAGTTGAACAGCTCTGTGAACATGACCACTTCACTCAACTTGTAGTCCATAGGGGTCTCCGGGTGTATAGGAATCCTGATCTTTACATTTTCTAGAATGCCCCACTTCGTACGCATCCTGCCCAGCTCAGCAGTGTGGATGAATGCGTAGTTGATTTTTTTGTAAGGAGAGGAGATAATTAACGCTAAACTTGTGAAAACAAGGCCCTACTTTTCCTTCTAGGCTCTCCAGCAGATCCGGATGCCTCAAGTACAGCTTCTCCTTGCCCTTGTCCTTCTTGGCAACTATCTCTTTACTGGTCTGACCGTAGGGCTCAGACTCAAATGGGGCCTCTTCGACAGAGTCCTCCATCACTTCCTCCATGATTGTTGAAGGGATTTCAGCAGCTATAGTGGGGGGAGGGTTCAAACTTGACTCAGCCTTGTCTCCGGACTGATGGGCCTCAGTGCCCCTTTGATTTCTGCTCTGCGGTAGAGTTTCTGGAGCAGAAGTTTCTGGTTGGAGATTTGGATTGGGGCCCTCCGGTCCGGACAGCCTGTCATTGGGGGCTTTAATAGGTACCTCTGATCCGGTGCTACTGTCCTTTGCCCCCGACCTTGAGGGAGTGTTTTTAGTCCCCTGGCCTTTAACCAACCGGCCTTTCCTCCTGTCGACCAGCTTCTCAGGAGAGTGCTCCGTATCCGATCCCATTGCAATAAAGGGAGAAGGTTTTCTGAGGCTAGTGGCTGTAACTCCTGGCTCGACAGCAAGCTTCGATTCCTGAACTGAGGAACCAGAGAATATGGGGGAGAGGTTGGTTTGAAATAGTTTTCTAGGCTTAGTGCCTTTGGAAGAAGAAGAGCCTCGATCTGACTCAGAAACATAAGTGTTTGGTCTATCAACAGGCGAGGTGGGTAACCCTGTTGCGATCCGTCTATCTCTTTCGACTTTTTGAGCCTTCTCTAACTCAGAAAGGTTGAGCCACCCGCCTTTGACAAGAGCGTTCCTCGCTGTAAATATAAACTATTAAACAAAGTTTTGGCTTTAGAGAGAGAAAGCTTTGAGAGATTTTGCAGAGTAAATTGTAAGGAGATGGTAAAACAGTAGAAAGTGAGTTTATATTTATAGTAAAATCTGAAAAAACAAGTTGATTCCTAGGAGAATTCGAAAAGTTTGGCAATGATTAAAAGACGGCGCTGATGTCACCACCTTTAATTAAGAGGTTGCTTTTCGAAGAAGGTGGGTTCGAAATTCAAGGTGAAAAACGGCTGAAGCAACCAATCAGAAATGACACGTGTCCCACGAACTCCGGCGAAAACCGTTTTGAATTCGTGAAGCTTTATCTGTCCGGATAAACTTATAGCCCGAATTGATAAACCTGTCCGGATAAAACCTACCCCTGATGTCGAACTATTTTTCAGGTCTTTGACAAGAATATTTTCACAAACACCTAAAAAAGGGGCTCCTAATGAGTCCGAATTCCGCATGCTCCCCGGACAAGGACAATTCGGTTCAATGCCTCCGGACCGGACATATCACTTCGAACACTCAGGCTATAGGACTGTACGAACTATGACAAAAGTACTAAAAACTTAAACACTACTTGACTAAGCTACTTGTTCTCCTACTTAGAGCTCATGGGTCTTTGAACATAACTCGGGTCCATTAACAAAGGTACGGTTCGGTCCGTTCGGTCGGTGCGGTTCAGTGCGGTTCGGTCGGTTTGATTCGGTTCGGTTCGGTGCGGTTCGATCCGTTTTTTTCGAATTATTTATTTAGTTGAAGAATTTTAAAAAAAATTGCAAAAAAAAATTATAATGTAAACTAATTATTAATTTTTTATATTTATAATAATAAATTTATAGTTATAATTTTAACATAATAAATACTATAATAATATTTATATTTAAGTGTAACAAATAAAAAAATATATGGTATAAAAAAATACGTAGGCAAAAGTATAAGAAATAAAAAGTATAGGAAATTAATAGCAGCAAAAAATGAAAAGTATAAGGATCTAAAAAGACACTTGTGGGTACTAGGGTTCGAACCCTATGGTATAAATAAATACAAAAGAAATTAAACAGTAGGCAAAACTATAAGGAATTAGTAGCTGCAAAGTAGGCAAAAGTATAAGGAATTAATAGCTGCAAAAAATGAAAAGTATTCGGTGCAAAGTAGGCAAAGGTATAAGGAATTAATAGCTGCAAAAAAAATGAAAAGTATAAGGATCTAAAAAGACACTTGTGGGGTTCGTCACAAGTAATTTAAATATTTATATAAGACCACTAGGGTAAAGGCTTGAATAGTTATAGAAGTGGTATAAAATTATATATAACTTCGGTCGGTTTCGGTTTTATTCGGTTCCTCTTTCCGAAAAACCAAAAACCGACCGAATTTATTTCGGTTTGAAATTTTAAAACCGAAACCGAATATTATTATTATTTTTAGACCGACCAAACCGACAAATTTCGGTTTGGTTTGGTCGGTCGGTTCGGTTTTTTGCTCACCCCTACCCGAAAGCCCATAAGGGTCCAAACATCAGGGTATAAATACTCAACCACCTGCATTAAGTGTGGGTAATGAGAATTAACTGCTACCAGCTAGCTTAATTATCTCTATACTCTCTACACTAAATACATAGCACCCACATACTATTGTTAAACACCAACCAAATTACAAGTCTACCCTCAGGCGATAATTATCCACACCAGAGGTGGCTATTCACCAAGTTCTCCGGGGTAAAGCATCGGTGGAAATCGTTGCACCAGACAGTTTTGGCCCAAAAACTTAATCATGGTGAAAATATCATCGACAACTAATTTGTGCTCCTTGAAGGATCAATTCATCCATGTTTTTCCATGGTGAAAATATGCTAAAAAAGAATTGTTTACCTATGGTGTTCCACTTCAATGAAAAACGACGATGATTGTCAACAGACGCCTCCGATCTGGTTTTCCATAGCCCCAAAATATTAAAGAACCTCTTATTCTATCTTTTATCAGCTTCGAGGAGGTTATCAACAATCGTGAACTTATTCCATAAGTTGAGAGAGTAGAAATAAACACAAGGGTATTTTGACACGGTTCTTAAGCCTACAAACTGTTTCATAGTAAAACCGATGCCAGATCGCTTGAAAGCCGTTAATCAAGATATTAGCATAAACCAGATGTTTGAATTGGCTTGGTTGGGGCATATATCCACCCGTTTGAAGAAATTCACTCTGGCAGGGTCCAAGGGAAATCGAATTTCTCAATTTAGTATCTCTAGAAAGACTACGAGCTCATGACTTTCGACCAATATAGGGTTTCTCCCACCTTTTGGAATTGAATTATGACAGTGTTAAGGGTTCCTTATCGGTCTCGTAATTTTTATTACTCTGATTTTAAGAAATATCGATGGTTCACCTAGAAGAGCGCGACGAGATGCTTATTCTCCACTCACAAATGTTATTTTGAAGAACGTCAACTATCTCTGATGGGAGCTCCACATCAGATTTACTCTTCTTATTTTTAAAAGTTTTCTTCTTCTTAGCATGGACATCGCCCTCGGTCTCTCGTTTGTTTCTTTCAGCACGTTGTTGGACTTTATCTTGCATATCACATCAATTCCTTGTATAGTGACTAATACCACCGTGAAATTTTTTATATTTGTTGTTGTCTCTATGCTTTATGGGCCCACTAAATATCCTAAGTCTGACCATGTATGAAACAAGTATCTCAAACATCTGATCGTTCTTCTGTACCTAGTAGCGTCAATTTCTAGATCTTCATTGTCTTTGGTTAACTTCAAATTTGAATCCATTGGAATATCAGTTGGATTGCAAGTCTCTATACCTGTATCAGTCAAAATATTTTTAGCATAATTTTTGTGTATGTTAGTCACACCCTCTTGATTTTTCTCAACTTCAATTCCAAGATAATAAGTAAGTTTTCTCAAATCTATCATCTCAAACAATGTCTCTATGTCTTCTTTAAAATAACGAATCACATATAAAGAAGAACTACTAATAAACATGTCGTATATGTACACCGCAATAATGACTTGACTCTTTTTCTCTTCCTTGTGATACCAAAATTGTTCCTTTTTGCATCTAATAAAATTCAATCCTTTCATTACTTGATCAAGTTTGTTATTCTGGGATCTTGGGGCTTGACGCAATCTATACGAGCCTTGTATATACAGTACACTTTCGTCTCTTCCCCGGTTTAACGAAACCCTCAGTTTTTGTGTAACATACACAATTTATTTCAGTTCACCATGTAAGAATGAAGTTTTCACATCCAAGTTACGAATTTCCCAACCTCGCATCATGGCCATAAGAATTAGCAATCATACGGGTTCGATTTGAGCTACTGGTGCAAATAATTTTTTGAAATTGATACCTTTCTTTTACACATATCCTTTAGTAACTAATCTCTCTTTATACTTGTTGATAGTTCCATTTGCATTCCTCTTGATTTTGTGAACCCATTTCAAACCATTTTTGTTTTACTGCTTTTGGATTTTCTTTTAACTTTCAAGTATGATCTTACTCAATCAAAACGATTTCAGCCTCCGTCACTTTAATCCACTTTTTAACACCCTCAACCTCTTCATAAAATTTAGGTTTTCCGTTAACTATGAACAACAGTCATTCACAATATCTCCATAAGAACATAATCATCAAAATACTTGGGTTTCGTGACTCGTTTTGTCGATTGTCTCAAAACTAAACCGATGTCAACGTTTTCTTACTCCAACACGCCTTCGTATGTATCAATTTCCACGGTTTCAACTTCATCATCTTCAAAGATCTTGTGTGTTTGATCAAAGATAAGTCTCTCATCCATATCAACAACTTGAAACATATTTAAATCACTACTAGTGTGGATAATTATCGCCTGAGGGTAGACTTGTAATTTGGTTGGTGTTTAACAGTAGTATGTGGGTGTTATGTATTTAGTGTAGAGAGTAGAGAGATAATTAAGCTGGCTGGTAGCAGTTAATTCTCATTACCCACACTTAATGCCGGTGGTTGGGTATTTATACCCTGATGTTTGGGCCCTTATGGGCTTTTGTATCATGTTTAATGGACCCGGGTCATGTTCAAAGACCCATGAGCTCTAAGTAGGAGAGCAAGTAGCTTAGTCAAGTAGTGTTTAGGTTTTTTAGTACTTTTGTCATAGTTCGAACAGTCCTATAGCCTGAGTGTTCGAAGTGATATGTCCGGTCCGGAGGCATTGAACCGAATTGTCCTTGTCCGGGGAGCATGCAGAATTCGGACTCATTAGGAGCCCCTTTTTTAGGTGTTTGTGAAAATATTCTTGTCAAAGACCTGAAAAACAGTTCGACATCAGGGGTAGTTTTTATCCGGACAGGTTTATCAATTCGGGCTATAAGTTTATCCGGACAGATAAAGCTTCACGAATTCAAAACGGTTTTTGCCGGAGTTCGTGGGATGCGTGTCACTCTCTGATTGGTTGCTTCAGCCGTTTTTCACCTTGAATTTCGAACCCACCTTCTTCGAAAAGCAACCTCTTAATTAAAGGTGGTGACATCAGCGCCGTCTTTTAATCATTGCCAAACTTTTCGAATTCTCCTAGGAATCAACTTTCTTTTTCAGATTTTACTATAAATAGAAACTCACTTTCTACTGTTTTACCATCTCCTTCAAATTTACTCTGCAAAATATCTCAAAGATTTCTCTCTCTAAAGCCAAACCTTTGTTTGATAGTTTATGTTTACAGCGAGGAACGCTCTTGTCAAAGGCGGGTGGCTCAACCTTTCTGAGTTAGAGAAGGCTCAAAAGGTCGAAAGAGATAGACGGATCGCAGCAGGGTTACCCACCTCGCCTGTTGATAGACCAAACACTTATGTTTCTGAGTCAGATCAAGGCTCTTCTTCTTCCAAAGGAACTAAGCCTAGAAAACTATTTCAAACCAACCTCTCCCCCATAATCTCTGGTTCCTCAGTTCAGGAATCGGAGCCTGCTGTCGAGCCAGGACCACTAGCCTCAGAAAACCTTCACCCTTTATTGCAATGGGATCGGATACGGAGCACTCTCTTGAGAAGCTGGTCGACAGGAGGAAAGGCCGGTTGGTTAAAGGCCAGGGGACTAAAAACACCCCCTCAAGGTCGGGGGCAAAGGACAGTAGCACCAGATCAGAGGTGCCTATTAAAGCCCCTAAGGACAGGCTGTCCGGACCGGAGGGCCCCAATCCAAATCTCCAACCAGAAACTTATACTCCAGACACTCTACCGGAGAGCAGAAATCAAAGGGGCACTGAGGCCCATCAGTCCGGAGACAAGGCTGAGTCAAGTTTGAACCCTCCCCCCACTGCAGCTGCTGAAATCCCTTCAACAATCATGGAGGAAGTGATGGAGGACTCTGTCGAAGAGGCCCCATTTGAGTCTGAGCCCTCCGGTCAGACCAGTAAAGAGATAGTTGCCAAGAAGGACAAGGGCAAGGAGAAGCTGTACTTGAGGCATCCGGATCTGCCGGAGAGCCTAGAAGGAAAATTAGGGCCTTGTTTTCACAAGGTCAGCGTTAATTACCTCCTCTCCTTACAAAAAATCAACTACGCATTCATCCACACTGCTGAGCTGGGCAGGATGCGTACGAAGTGGGGCATTCCAGAAAATGTAAAGATCAGGATTCCTATACACCCGGAGACCCCTATGGACTGCAAGTTGAGTGAAGTGGTCATGTTCACGGAGCTGTTCAAATGGGGGCTCAGGTTCCCACTAGACCCAGAGATTGTCAGATACTTCAATCTGGTCAAACTCTGTCCGAGCCAGCTGAGCCCCAACGCTTGGTATACCCTTATGTCATGTATCATGGCATCAAGGCTGTCCGGGATCCCTCTGCCAATGGAGGAGTTTGCTGCAGTGGCCAGCCTGTGCAAAAACCACCACATCCCCTTTTACCATTTCAATATGGGGGATGACTTCAAGGCTGTGGACGATCTGCTGGAGGCGAAGAGGAACTGGAGGACTCAGTTCCTATTTGTTAGTGGTGCCTGGGAGAATGGCAAGAAGATAAAATCCGGAGAGAACCCAAGCCTCCTCAGAAGCAGATGGAGGAGTGACCGTAAGTATCTTGCCTTTATATTTTTGTCTCTCTTTTCTTTTCTTTTTAGACTTATTTTATACTAATTTGTCTTACTTTTGTCTTATCAGAACTGCCCAAGGAGTTTAGTGACTATCAGAAAGCCGGGCAGGTTACTTGTGGCAAGATTAATGCCTGGGCTGCTGAGAATTGGGGGAACCGATTCCACGCTGCTTTCACCAGTGGAAATTTGGTAAGGTCTCACCTGTGGAACACCACAGGTCTGAGAGACTTGACCTGGGAGGAGCTCACCACCCAGCCTTCTCCGGACGTTGTGCTTAAGAGGACCCATGAACCAGATAGGACACTCTTCCTGCCAGGCCGGGCCAAAGCCCCGAGCAAGATGAAAGGCAAGAAGAAGAAGGGCAAAAAGGTGGTGGGCGATGCTAACCCTCCTGATGCAGAGAAGGATGCTCCAACAGATCCGGAGAGGCCAGCCCAGAGTCAAATTGATGCTGCTCTCCTGGAAGTGGTGGAGCAAGAGACTGAGAAACAAGAAGCGAACCTCCCAAAACCTCCAAGGGCTTCTAAGAGGAATCGTAAACAGGGAAGCGATGGCACAACCCGGGAGGCCAAGAAGAAGAAAACATCTAAGGGATACGAGCTTTCTCTCCGGGCTCCGGAGCCTTCTGTCCATGCTGACCCTGCTGACCCAAAGCACGCCGAGGAGATTCCGGGTGAATTTCATACTGATGAGGTTGAGGGGGGGGGGGGATATCAACATCGATAGAGTAGACATCACCGGTCTTGGTGAGCTTGGTGAATACTTCCTCAATCTCCCCAGAGATGACTTTGTCGGGCCTTACCTTCCTCCAAGCTCCTCCAATACGGTCACTTTTAATGGTAAGACTTTTAGTGTTTCTAGTGAAAGGGATGTTATAGCCCACTCCTTGTTAAGCAATGTGCAGCCTGTACTTGCGTTGGAGAGACAAGTTCAGAGTCAGGATGATATCATCAAAGATTTCAAGTCTGACAAAGAGAAGCTGTCCGACAACCTTCGCACTGCCACTTCCAATGCTGACATGTTAAAGGAAGAAAATAAGGAGTTGAAAAGAGACCAGAAGGCAAGCACTACAAAAGTCGCCACTTTAGAGGAAACCATTAGAGATCTCCGGGAGAAGCTGTCCGGTCTGGAGAAAGACCTTAACACCTCAAAGGGAGAATCCAAAGCCAAGGATCAAATCATCACCAACCTGACCAATGACAAAATCGCTCTCGAGAATACAGTGTCCAAGGCTGCCGAGGAGAAAAATACTTTGTTACAGGAGCAAGAGGCCAAGATCCAAGCCAAGATCAATGCTTATGCCAACCAGATGATCAAAAGCTAAGAGGAACTGCTTGCCAAGGTGAGGTCTGACATGGTTCCACTTTTCCATGAAACGTTTCCGAAGAAGAACCTAGGGGACTTATGGCTTCATGTTGAGCCTGAAGACCTCCCCTACCACACGATGGCCGAAGGCGACAGGTATGGCTACTCTAGTGACTCCACAGATGATGAAGAACACTCCGGGGAGAAAATTGGCGAAGAGAAAGACGATCCTGAGGGAAAGAAGGTAGATGAAGGTGAGCCATCTTCAAAGGCTCAACCTTAACTTATGATTTACTTTGTTTACTTTTCATTCAAACTAAAGTCCTTGGAAGGCCAAGGAATTCTTTTTGTAATTGTGTCCGGTATCTGACCGGATAGGTTTTTTGTTCTTACTTCGACTATTCAAAAGTCCTTGGAAGGCCAAGGCACTTTAAGTTATTTCAATGAATGTTTCTGTTTTGCACAAATCTCATCTTCTTTCATCGTTTGTTCCAATTTCGATGGCTAGAGTTTAAATAGCCTTTAATTATTTCATAGTGAGAGTGTTTAAGTTCTCCGGCTAGAGTTTAAATAGCCCTTAGTTATTTCAATCTGGATAGTGTGACAAAAGACAAAACTTAAAACACTTGGAAATTGTTTTAAGAAGGCATCAAACTTCATTCAAAAGCCCGGACACCTCATCAAAACCTCCCCGTGCCACTAGGGAGGAAAGAGTATGCCCCCAAATATTTACATGGATGTTTAAACAAGTAAATATTTACACAAATGCTATTCTAAGTACATCCGGAGATGCTCAATATTCCAAGGATGAGTCAAAACCCTTCCATCTTTGTCTTCCAACCAATATGTTCCAGGTTTAATTCTTTCAACAACTATGTAGGGACCTTCCCAAGTTGGGGCCAACTTTCCGAACAGCTTTTCTTTAGTGTGTAAGAAGAGTTTCCTTAATACCTTGTCCCTTGGTTGGAAATCTCTTCTTTTAACTTTGGAAGCAAACCTGCTTCTCATCAAACCCTGATAGTGTGCAACTCTAAGGTGAGCTTTAACTCATTTTTCTTCTATCAAATCAAGTTGACCTCTGATTGCCACCTCGTTAGCGTGTTCGGAAAAGTTGTGAACACGAAAGGAGGGGAGAGTTGCCTCTATGGGAGCTACTGCATCCATCCCATTGACCAAAGCAAAGGGTGATTCTTGTGTTGCAGCCCCAGGTGTTGTCTGGTAGGCCCACAAGACCTCTTGTAGATAACTAGGCCACTTCCCAGCAGCCCCTTCCAAATTCTTTTTTAAACCAGACAGTATAGTCCTATTAGCCACTTCAACTTGCCCATTTGCTTGTGGGTGGAAAGGTGAAGAAAAACAATGTTGTATACCCCTTGAGGCACAGAAGCTCTCCATTTCCCTATTGTCGAACTGTGGCCCATTGTCTGTTGTTATCTTCTGTGGGACACTAAATCTGCAACAGATGTTGGATAAAATGAACTTTATAACAGCTTTTGATGTTGTCCCTACTAGAGGGGCTGCTTCAATCCACTTCGAGAAGTAGTCTATGGCCACAATTATAGTTTTGCGTCCTCCGGATGCCACAGGGAGAGGCCCTACTAAATCCAACCCCCATCGAGCAAAAGGAATAGGCTCAGAAATTGATTCCAAAGGAATAGCTGGGACATGAATCTCATTGATGTACCTCTGGCATGGGTCACACCTTCTTACCAATTCCTTAGCATCTTTCATGATTGATGGCCAATAGTAACCGGAGAGTAAAACTCTTCTTGTTAAAGCTCTAAACCCACAATGGGCTGATCCTTCACCATCATGCAATTCGGAGAGGACTACTTGAGACTCTTCATCCCCCAAACAGCGCAGGAGAGGTTTACTGTAATATTTTTTGTACAACACGTCTCTTAATATGATAAAACCACGAGCCTTGTGTTTCAGTATTCTGGCCAGTGACTTATCCGGAGGCACGACACCATCGGAGAGATATTGCAAGAGAGGAAACCTCCAGTCTTGAGGTTGTTTCACTTGTATTTCAAAATTTTCTTCTTCTTCTTTACCCTTACTAAGTTGAATGGAGGGGCTTTCTAGCACATGGATCCATGGATACGACTCCGTATATGCTATGGTTGCCAATGAGTCTGCTAGCTCATTTTCTGCCGGGGGAATGTGCTCATAAACAATACTTTTAAACTTGAGTGCTTCATTCTTAAGGAGGAGTAAGTATTTCACAAGCTGCTCTTTTTTAGCCTCAGATTGGCCTTGGGCATGGTGGATAAGAAGTTGGGAGCCACTTAGTAGCTTGACCCTCTTAGCCCCACAAATGTAGGCTAACTTCAAACCAGCTATAGCTGCTTCGTATTCAGACTCATTATTAGATGCCCTGAAAGCAAAACAAATAGCCTGGTACATTTTGTCTCCATATGGGGAAGTCAAACACACCCCTACACCACACCCCATAGTGTTAAACCCACCATCTGTTCGGACGACCCATACCTTTTTATCTTTTACATCAGTAGTTTGCTCTGAATCCCTGTCGGAGTGGAATTCAACCAAAAGGTCTGCCACAGCTTGGGCCTTGACTGCCATTCGGGGAGCAAAATCTATGTCGAAGTCCCCCAATTCTATTGACCACTTAGTCATTCTGCTTGAAATGTCTGCCTTTTGGAGGACATTCTTCAGGGGAAGAGAAGTCCGGACGATGATGGGATGAGCCTGGAAATAAGGCCTCATCTTCCTGGCAGCTATCACCAGGGCCAATGCTAACTTTTCGAGTTTCAAGTAACGCCTTTCTGCATCTATCAAACTTTTGCTGATGTAGTACACTGGATGGGGATATCCATCAACCTCTCTTACCAACACAGCACTAATGGCACAACTTGAAACTGCCAAATATACGAAGAGTGGCTCCCCATCAACTGGTTTAAACAAAGTTTTGGGGGAGGACATGTGCTTCTTGATCTCATTGAAAGCCTCATCACACGGTGGGGTCCAATCGAATCCCCTTGCACCCTTCAAGGTTTGAAAGAAAGGGGCACACCTGTCCGAAGACCTTGAGATAAATATGTTTAAGGCAGCTAATCTCCCCGTTAACCGCTGTACTTCTTTAATGTTTCGAGGAGGCTCCATTTGAAAAAGAGCATTAAGCTGGTCCGGGTCGGGTTGTATCTCATGCTCACTTATGGTGTGGATAAAAATAGCCCAAGGGTAGGCTAGTAATTTTAAGTGGAGTATCAAGGTGATACAAGGGTGTTTAACGGTGGTGTAAGGGTGTTTAACGGTGGTGTAAGGGTGTTTCAAGGTGGTGTAAGGGTGTTTCAAGGTGGAGAGATAATTAAGCAGCTTGGTAGCAGTTAATTTTCATTACCAGAAGTTAATGTTGGTGGTTGAGCATTTATAGTGTGATGTTTGGGCCCTTATGCGCTTTCGGGTCAAGTTTAATGGACCCGGGTCATGTTTAAAGACCCATGAGTTCTAAGCAGGAGGACAGGTAACTTAGTCAGGAAGTGTTTAGGTTTTTTAGTACTTTTGTCATAGTTCGAACAGCCTTAGGCTCACATTGTCTCGAAGTGATCTGTCCGGTCCAAATGATCTGTCCGGTACTCGGACAGAATTTACACTAACCTGCCCTTCCGGGGAGATGTCCTGGATTCAGACTCATCAACTTATAATATAGCCCAGAAACTTTCCGGACTACACCCCGAACACACACTTTTCTAGGTTTAATTTCAAATTTACTTTTACCAAGTTGGCAAAAGTTTCTTGGAGATCGGACAAGTGTGGATAATTATCGCCTGAGGGTAGACTTGTAATTTGGTTGGTGTTTAACAGTAGTATGTGGGTGTTATGTATTTAGTGTAGAGAGTAGAGAGATAATTAAGCTGGCTGGTAGTAGTTAATTCTCATTACCCACACTTAATGCAGGTGGTTGGGTATTTATACCCTGATGTTTGGGCCCTTATGGGCTTTCGGATCATGTTTAATGGACCCGGGTCATGTTCAAAGACCCATGGGATCTAAGTAGGAGAGCAAGTAGCTTAGTCAAGTAGTGTTTAGGTTTTTTAGTACTTTTGTCATAGTTCGAACAGTCCTATAACCTGAGTGTTCGAAGTGATCTGTCCGGTCCGGAGGCATTAAACCGAACTGTCCTTGTCCGGGGAGCATGCGGAATTCGGACTCATCAACCTCTGGAGGGCTGATCTTAAGAAGAATCTCTCCCTCGACAAGCTTATGATGCTATCAAGCAAAACCGAACCAATGAAAAGGTTGGAAGTCGCCGAGGTGCTGGTTTTTCATCCTGCTAGGTCCAAGACTCTGATCCATCGAGTCCCCACGGGTAATATTAAGGAATAAAAAGAAAAACAAGACTGTAATTTATGTTGGCTCTGCAGAAGACGAGACGACTGTGCAAGTTGATGGTTCAAAAAGGTTACCAAAAGAATCACTCTTCAAAGAGAAAAAACAAAAGGGTGCTCAACCAAAATGAGGAGATGGATGAGGTAAATATTCCTCAAGTGGATCTAGAAGGGGAGATTGTAATCCGCATTCCTGAGCATAGATTGTGATCGATGATTCGGACATTCTACCCAACCATTCACATGTGCAAAATCAAGATCTTTCCCCCTTTGAAGAAGAAAAAAAGATATCCCGGGATGGCCACGGGCAAGGTGGCCAATCCTCCGACGATAATCATGCGGAGCCTCCTGTTGCATCTCTCAATCCTATCGACTAACCTTTCAACCTTTACGAAGATTATGTTCTTGCTCTACGAATAATCGAGCTTATTGCGCCTATTCTAAAATTCGAGAGGGATGTGCGTTTTGTGGTTGCCTAAAAAACTTTCTACAAAGGAGATACTTGCAGGCTAGAGGGTGAAGTTAAGAGATTGAAAGAGGAGGTCACCACTCTTGAGAATGGTATCACATTGGTATAAAAGAGAAATCCTCTATATTTGTGTCATCACATTGGTCACAATTTTTGCACTTGACGAATTAGATTAGCTCTTCATTGTCAATTAGCCTTTGGGTGTCTTCTCGTAACTGCCAACAATCGCAAGTTACGTCACCGTGGTTGTTATGGTATGCGCAAAAATACCTACAGGATTTCTAATAGGCGGGGGTCGACATGCTCCTCGAATGGTGATATGTATCCCTCTATTTGGTTTTTTCGAAAATTCTTCTTATGTTTTTTTTCAATGGTGTGAATTTAGTTATTATAGTATCGCAATACGAGGGCCTTTCCTACTCGCTGGAACCCTCGTGACCTCTTCTTGTCTACCTTCACCACTTCTCTTTATGTCTGGTGCTAAAAACTTTACCTCTTATTCTTTGGAAGAGGGAAGGTTGGAATAGTCACATATTTTATCATATTCAACTCGGATGAACTGATCTGACCTTTCTAAGATGCTCCACATATTTTCGATAGGAAATCTGACAATATTGATGTATAATTTCCCCTCTCTGACTAATCGTCTCTTAAATACCGCGACCATAAATTACTCCTAATATTTTGACAAGGTTTTCATCTCGTGAACAAATATTTGACCACAACTCTTTTTATCTCTCCTCTTTATTGGTATAAGTTAATGTTGGAATATCTCTTCTTTTTATGTGCCTTGTTTCCAATTAATCAGTTTCTAAAAATACTCTACAAGCTTTTGAAATCTTGTATTGTCCTCTTTCACAGACTGTTGAACCAGTTAAGGGAATTACCCTTGTATATCATGGAGAATGCCTTACAAAGCAGGACATCGTCGGGGTTAAAACCCATCAGCATATTCCTTAATTGTTTGAGATGGTGCTTCGAGTCACCCGAACCATCGTAGGTATCCATTTTGTAGGGGTCAAACGTGTGGGGGAGCTTGCCTTACAGGATTTTACTGACGAACGAAGAATCTTACAGTATGTAATCTACCATTTATTTCCTTTCTTTATGGTACTCTAACGCCTTTTTTCCCTTGCTCTTCTTCGAGTCTTTGTTGCTCGACTAATACCCATGGTGGGTACCGATGCTAGCTTGCTTTATCTTCTTTTGCTTTTTCTAACTTATTTCATCCACAAGCCCGGCCTCCATCAAATTATTTGTTGCTTTATTAGTACGGATTTCGTTACTTACTTCTTTTTCCACCCCGTGTTTTCTTTTGTTGACTCATAAAACCCTTTATGTTGGTAGTTACAGTGACTCTGTCAACTTTTCTATCATTTCTTTAGCCTCCTAATCCCTTTTAAATTTTAATTGAATATTTTTAAGTTGCCTCCATTTAAGCTCCTTGATCTGCATCTCAAAGAGTTGTACATTAGATGGGGTATGTAACATACCTTGTTTCGAAAGGTATTCTCCTTGAGGCGGGGCGACATATACGTTCCCTTGAGTTATCGTGCTAGGTTGGGCGACATCGGTGTGCAATCCTCCATGTTGTCATCTTGATGTTGTCCTAACAGTCTCATTGTATTTTGCAACTATATTTACCTAGGGACTATGCTCTTGCTCGGTCAAGGTAGACGATCCGCTTGGAATCGTATCTCGATCCAGGGTATCCTGGTTAACTAGGGAGGCTGCTACGACCTGGGGGGTAACCAACATATCGTTTCTCGCGGGTAGAATCATATGGTTATCATTTTTGACCCCCCGGCTTAGTCATTACAATTGGTGCATTAGAGTTCGACTTTTTAAAAAAATTAAAATAATTTCTCGTAGATGACTCCAAATTTGATAAGTGGAAATCCTTCTTAAGTATGTGCCAAGGTAACGACCAACAACCAGAAGAGAAAAATAGTCAGCAACTCCTTCTACATTTTGAATTATCTTCCTATATATATTGTCCACTTCCATATTTACATTTATTTCTCAACCGTTACTTGTTGAACAAGCTAATTATTCTTTCAATATTGGTCATGTTCCTAATAATTTCATAGACCCGTTTTTATATAATGAATGTATTATATTACGTGTAACTTTGTGGTTAATGTTAGCTTGAGCTTCAAGTTTAGACATTCGGTTTGCACTTCCATAGAATAGAACATTGTCTGCTCGGACTTCAAGTTAGAGCACGTTCCAACGGGTAGAGCATTGTTTGCTCGGACTTCAAGTGTAATCGCTTGGTTTGCGCTTCTATCGATTAAAACACTTCCCTCGTACATGGAAAATTGTTCACCTTAAATTATTCTTATAATGCTCGTCTCGTCAATGATTATCTCCCTCTTTGGTTACCTCATCTCGTCATTGGTCGTCTAATAATCGGATCACCCCATGTTACCTACAAACTACCTTTCATCTTATTAGTCTTCATTGTGTTTTACCTCATCAATACAAGGAGTATACTCTACTTGTATGGTATAGCCTTATCAACTTGTACTCAGTCGCACCATGCTACACCATAAGTAAACTTTCACTAAGGGGACAATATGATCCTCGACCAGTAACCTCATGATTATAACTACTTGTCACGTGCACGGTTACAATTGACATATTCATCAAAAAGACGTAACTTAATTTATTTTCTCCAATCATATAACTTTTATATGTTTATTAGAAATGACATTCTGTGAATATGAAGTAGAAAACATAATACACCCAATATTATCATTATGGAACTTATGACACTTTAAAACTAACCATATTTATCACATTTTAGGTAAAATATAGCTTGTGGATTGCTAATATATCGTGCAATACATCTTACTACATATCTACCATTTATGGTTTCAATGATCATGATCATCGTTCCCCATTTAAAATTATCTATCCTTCATTTATCCTCGTCGCTACAACATCTATTAGGTGGTGCTTGGCAACTTCAATGTCATTCGTAGGCCAGGAGATCAAACCGAAAATTTAGACTTTTGGACTTTGTCCAACAATTACTTTAATAATTTTTATCATACTAGTTCTTTTAATGAACTTAATGTCATTCGTAGCCAGAGGATTATACCCTAATTCCCATTTTCTTCAGTACACATAGTTATATTACCAAAATATCATCCCATTTTTTTTTAATATATATGGAAATATCATCCGGATTACAAAATCATCGTCACTTTGTTCCAATTAATGGTTCCTAAATGTCAATAATATTAACAATAGAGATTCATATTCTCAAATCCTTCTTCTTTAAACTCAACACAACCTGGCAAGTGATCATCTCAACCATGTGCTCATTGAGATTGAAATCACTGCTTTTAAAAACTTTATCTTCTTTAATCACGCAAAATAATATTATAAGCTAAGTGATTTCCATGATCGAAAGGTTTTAAGCTAAATTGATGTAGTGAAAATTTATAAATCGGTTGTCCAAAACAACTACATATTTGTGGATCGTATGGCCTACATCATCATCTCCCGCGTTAGAAGAATTCGTCTTTGAATTTCCAATGTGATCGTCATCAGCCGCTCTATAACATTTTCAATAAATCTTGCTTTTGTTTGTATATCAATTTATTGTGGTAGACGTAGCGAGGTAGAGTAAACAACTGATCATTCTACAGTGATTTGCGGTGAATGTATGTCAAATTGTTCCTCATCCTCATCCTTCAATCTCACTTAGGTATCACAATACCCTCACAAATATTATGTATCACTCCATGACTTCCAAAAACTCCTGAAGTTCTATTACAAAACCTAACTTTATATGCATTAAAACAATACTTTTTTCTTCTACCAATCTCTTCATAATCTCAAAAACAAAAATATCATCTTTCTTTTTCAACACGAAAACATGCATCCAAACAGAACTGAAACAAGGGTTTGATTTTAAGATAACATTAAATACCTAGAAGACGCATATGTACGTGAAAGCTACTGTTTTGCAATCCTTCCTCAACAGAACCTCTAGAACGATGTAGTCTAGTGTACTGCAACGGAAACTCTGGAGCGATGTAGTCTGGTGTACTGAAGCCTAAGACAATATCTTGATCCACAAGTTTCTCCTCAAAATTAATTATATATTTATCCTCCCATTCATCGTCATATCCATCATAATCAGGTTAGTCAAATATTGGCCCATATGCACCTTCAAAGATATCCTAATCATAGATTAGTTTGTCAATTGCTGACCCAATTGCACCTTCAAAGTATCCTCATCATAGACTGGCTTGTCAAACATGGATTGACTCTCCATACGATGAATATATTTATCCATCGCCTGAATCTTATTTCTCGTCGTCTTATTAAACTGTCATGGAAGCATTTCTCTAGATGGTAACAATGTGATCTTACTGTTATTCCACACAATATTATAGCAATTTGTTCTACCATCATGTGTAGAACCCTACTAAATTGAAACGGATGCCCTAACAGTACATGGAAATCATCTGTACTAACCACATGGCATCATGTCTCATCTTTATAATCACTAATAGAAAAAAGACATTAGACAACCCTCAGATCCGTTACCTCGTTGTCCGCCTTCAACCTGACCAATTTGTAAGTGTTTGAAAGAGATTCAGTCTTCAATGTCAGTTTCCAAACAGCCTCTTCAGAAATCAAATTTTCACAACTACCTTGATTGATTATGAAACTGGCTATATTTCCCTTAATGTTGTAAGAATAATAAAATATGTCGTTTTCTCCTTTAGACTTTGAAATCAAAAAATTTAAGTTTTGATACATGTATCTGCGTATCATGAATTGTTAGAGCTCTGGTACCAAACTGATGTTGCGGAAATTTAAAGAAAATAAAAAAAATGATGAAGAAACCGTATGGTTTCAAGAACTAACGGTTCTCTAAGACTCAAGTCTAAGTTCTATTATTTCAAAAAATATCTACTTAACATTAGGGTATGAGATGCTTTATATAGAAGACATCCAAAACTTTAATTAAATATTCTAAAAAATAAAGATATTAAAAACAAAAATCAAATTAACTCTAAATACTATTAGATTTGATTCACTAATTAAAATACACTCTTAATAAAAATAAAATATCAAAATACAGTAAAATACGTTTTGGGGACCCTTAATAGTAGAATTTGATGTCCAGATTTGGTGACAAATATTGTCACACTTTTAACAACTGTTGGGCTCGTCGAAGCATATAATTTTAGTACCAATATTGCGCCCAATTCTGATACCCGAGTCATAAATAAGGCCTATTTACGTCTATCCAAAATAGCTACATAGTTGTGGCCGTCTGGCCTACATTACAAGTGATCTCCATCATATAAAGGGTATAAGGAAAATGATCTACATGATAGAAAGGCTATAATCCAAATGATCTCCACGGTAGAAAGGCTATAATCCAAGTAATTTACATTATAGAAATGTTATAAGCCAAGTTCTCTCTATGTTGGAAAGGCTATAAGTCAAGCGATGTTCATGATAAAAAATACTATAAGCCAAGTGATATTTTGATGGAAAGGTTATAAGCCAAGTGATCTTTATTATATCAAGGATATAAACAAAGTGATATTCCTGATATAAAGGCTATAAATAAAGTAATATCCGGTGAGAATAGAAAGTAACAAGAGAAGATTGAGAATATCTACTTAGAATCAACAGAGATTTTCAGATGTGAATATTGTCTTTCTCCTCTAAAAATTTCATAGGCATAATCAACCTCCGTGGCCTCTTTAAATAGGCCTGGTAAGTTAGTTACAAAATCGGTTACATAATAGAGATATTTACAGTTCAGTCCCTATTCTTCTTATAAGGCTTAATCTTACTCTATATTAATAGAACTTATCATTTAAGTCCTTATTAATTACATTTAAGTCCCTTATGAATATATTTCCTTATCAGTAGCCCCATTAGTTCTTATAAAGACAATTTTATAAGAACTAATCAGTCTTCGAACATTACTCCAAGTGAATAAAACTTCTTTTATCCAGCCCCTTTATTATGTCTGAGCCCAACGACTTACAACTTCACTTCGAATCTAAGAATAAGTGCAAATAAACTCCCCACTCACTTCGAATCTACCAACTTGAAATACAACCTTACTTTCACTTCGAACCTCTTGACCCCTACTTGAAAGACTGATTGGACCCTTCTTGATAGGTCTATGACACAGCAAGTTTTCCTCCACGTTTCACATTCCACCCAATGAGAACAGTTCACTGGTTTTGCCTCTTCCAATTCTCAACGTCATTTTTTCTAAGTATAAATACTTAGCTCCACCTTACTGAGAACCTTTTAGAAAAATCATATCTTTCCTAAGCCATCTTCATCTTGTTCTTCATCAACCTTCATCTTCATCTTTTGCTACCTTCCCCAGAAACACCACTTTGTTCAGTCACAAAAACAACTTCCCAGATCAACATCTATTGTATGAGAAGATATCCCAAATACAAAAGATCTAAACCCAGAAAACCAAGAAAACCAAAGAAATCTCTCTTCCCTGGTCCTAGCAATCAAGTGTTTGGTGCTTACGATTATCTCTGTATTGGAGAAAGGGCTGAAGAATACAAAGCTGCTGGGTTAATCTACAACGGTCCTCACTTCTCCTCTACCACCTTCAAATACGGTAACTTCGATTCCAACCTTGCTACTTCATTTTCACCTTTAGCATCAAACCCAGAATCTAGCCAAAAATCTTCTCCTCCTCGAAATCAACCCACTTCTCCATCACTAAGACCACATCGAAAATCTAAGGCTTGTCAATTCTGACAAACCTCCAACTCCTAAAAAACTACAACCCAAATCACCTCTCCTACAATCCGAAGCCGTTAAAGTTAATATTCACAAAAAATCAACCTTTCTAGCAATGGGTGACGATGCAGAAACCTCCTCTGCTCCCCCACAAGAAGTGGTTGACGTTACACCAGAGAATAGTCAACCAGTTCTTGTGACTCAAACTGAGACTCAAACTCGAAGCCTTCGCCATGAAGCTACCGATGAAGAAAATGACAAAGAAAATGATTCTGAAGCCACTGAATCTGATGCCGAAGGCGAATCCGAGGCAGAAGAAGTAATCCCTCCAAAGAAAATTCGAGGAAAGAAAGCTCCTATTACCCTCCCCGAAGATGTTGCTGCTTTGGTTGAGGAAAACCTACAACCACTTTGTCCTCGGTACATTCTCGCCCTAAAAAATGTACCCTATACTTACTACCTCGAATCAGAAAAAGAAGAACTTAAGAAACTATGGGGATTAACAGACAACATTGTTCTTCGACTACCAGTAGAAGGAGAAACACCTCTGAGTTGTCAGAAGAACGAACTGGTAGTTTACCCTGAACTTTTCAACTGGGGACTTCGATTTCCCCTCGATCCAATGAT
This sequence comes from Limnanthes douglasii subsp. nivea, assembly GCA_036936605.1. Lineage (NCBI taxonomy): Eukaryota > Viridiplantae > Streptophyta > Magnoliopsida > Brassicales > Limnanthaceae > Limnanthes > Limnanthes douglasii. Next base: position 217,271,184 of record JAUPFV010000004.1, read on the forward strand.
TGTAAGGTACTTCGAAATTCTTAAGTTGTGCCCAACACAAGTCACTCCAAACCAACTGTTCACTTTATTCTCCGCTATTATGGTGTCGAGGCTAGGAAGCATCCCCCTCGAAATAGAGGATTTCATCTCACTAACCAAAATCTCAAATGGGCTAGTTTTACCATTCTACTACCTCACTTTGGAGGATGATCTGAAGATTATCGATGACCTCCTCGAGGCTGACAAGTTTTGGAAGCAAAGGTTTGTCTTTTTATCAGGAGCTTGGGAAAATGGTAAAGAAATTTCCGATGACAACCCCTCAAAACTTACCCTCACCTGGAGAGATAGCAGTAAGTAAATCATTGTTGTATTGTTAATATTTTTTTTTAGCTTATTAAGCTTAGTCAAATTAACCAAGTCTACTTATCTAACTATTTACTCTTTTTCCAGAAATTCCGAGGAGATTCAAAGGTCGTCGAAAGACTGCAAAGGACATCTTCAAGAGAATGGATGAATGGGCAGAGAAAGCCTGGGGAAATGGCTTTCACTCAGCCTTTCAACCAATCAACTTCGTCTACAGCCATCTCTGGCGCATAACCTTGGGAGCTAACTTCCCTGAAGACCCAATGCTCCCCCCAGATCCCATTGAAGCGGTCCAAAGAATACTCGCACCAGATGGGAAAACCTATCTTCCCACCACGAATCGATCTGACAGTCACCTGCCACTAGAAAGAAGGGAAAGCTAACCCTCAAAAAACCCAACACAAGCAAGGCTAACCCTTTCAAAAATTCGAAGCCTGCAGGGAAACGAAAAGCGCATGCATCTCAACTTCCTCCAATATCCGAGGAGGACGAACCTGTACTGAAAAAGAAAAAGAAAGAAGACAATGCTCCAAAGAAGAAAAAGAGCAAGTCCACTACTCCAAAGAAAAAGAACGAAGCTGAAATGCTCGAAGAGATATTGGCTTCCAAGGTGCATGAGAAAACCTTCATTGAAGAAAATCCTCAAGGGGGATTGGCATTAGGAGATAGCCAAGAAAATGAATATCTTAACCTCGAAGATTTCAACTCGAGCGGGGATTTTGTAGTCACTGGTGAAGATTCTCAACCTACCAACACCATTCCATCAACTTCTACCGGGGCTGCCATAACTTCAACATCTAATACAATCATTCCTGTCCTTCGCCCATCAAACTTGCCTAATCCTGAAAGATCCGACGAGGTAACTTCAATCCTTCGACCTTTTACTAATTTGAGTGCTGCAGCCAAAAAATTATGTGAAGAAGTAAACAATTCACATATACAATTGGAACTCCTTGCACAAGAATTAATCAAGAGCAAAAAGGAAACAGAATCTGAAAAGGCTTCGAAAAATGAAGCACTTCAAAATTTCGAAGCTGAAAAAGGAAAACTTCTTAAGGAGCATAAAGAAAAAATCGAAGCTTTGGAAACTTCTCATCGTCTGGCTCTTGAAAATATGAATACCCAACATTCTACTGCCATTTCTGAGGAAAAGAAAAAATCTACCGATGCTGAAAAACTTGTTAAGGAAACTCAAGAAAGACTGTAAAATTGTCAAACTCAATTTACTACACTTCAAACAAGATTCGAGCAGGAAAAGAAGGCTGCCGTCAAGAAAGCCGAAGCTGCTGTTGGTTCTGTGATGCTTGATGGTATCAAGAAAGCTCAAACTCAAACAACTAACAATCTTCTTCGAGAAATCCATGCTGCCTATCCAAGGTTGAATTTAACAGAATTTTGGAAACAAGTTCCAGAGGAAGATCGTCCAAAGGAAGCATTCGAGGTGCCATCAAGCTCCTCAGAAGAAGATGATGCTTCTGAAGGGTCATCGGAAGAAGAGGATGACTAAACAGTAGATTATATATGTCGTGTTTGTTTTTTGTGTGTTTTAATTAAGTAGTTTTCTCCTTTTTGTAAGCTTCAAGTTTTATCCGATGAAACAAGCAACTTTCTTAATATTTTAAATTTCTGGTGCACTTATAAAACATGGCACCTCGAAAATTAGATGCACTCATAAAACGTGGCACCTCGAAAATTAGATGCACTCAAAAGACGTGGCACCTCGAAAATTAGATGCACTCATAAGAGGTGGCACCTTGAAAATTAGATGCACTCATAAGACGTGGCACCTCGAAAATTAGATGCACTCATAAAACGTGGCACCTCGAAATAGGTTGTTTCTTCAAAGCTATTGCTTTGGAAAATTACTCTTGGTCAACTTTCAAAGATGATCAGTCTTTGCCAAGTTACCAAAATAACAAATCATTCATCATATTAAACAACCAATGGCCAAAAGAAATTTTATTATGAAATTCAATTTTAACCAGACAGCTCATTAAAACCTTTCTGGGCCAACAGATAAGGAAAGAGTATGTCTGTCTTGTAAAAATTCGAAGTTCAGTTTTACTCACAATACAATTTCAAATGTTCTATATTCAAAGGGTGTTTGAGCATCCTCCCCTCACGATCAGACAACCTATATGACCCTGGCTTGACCTTCATTTTGACTTCATAAGGACCCTCCCAATTCGGAGCCAATTTTCCGAGGTGCTTGTCCTTAGTATGAATAAATACTTTTCGCAACACTTTATCGCCAACCTTGAACTCCCTCTTCTTAACTTTAGCATCGTACCTGCTTCTCATTAAGGTTTGATAATGAACCACATTCAAATGTGCTTTAACCCTCTTTTCCTCTAACAAATCAAGCTCAACCCTTCTAGCTTCATCATTATCTACTTCGGAATATCGCAATAACCTGTAGGAAGGCAATGTAGATTCAGCAGGGCACACAGCATCCATTCCATACACTAGAGAAAAAGGAGTCTCTTTTGTGGCCTCTCTAGGGGTTGTTCGATATGCCCACAACACTTCTTGAAGATAATTTGGCCATTTTCCTGCTGCTCCCGCCAAGTTTTTCTTTAAACCCTCCAAAATAGATCTATTTGTAACTTCCAATTGCCCATTTGCTTGTGGGTGGAAAGGAGTAGAAAAGCATTGTTGTATCCCTTTCGAAGAGCAAAAAGAGTCCATTTCCTTGTTATTAAATTGGGGACCATTGTCCGTTGTTATTTTTCGAGGAACCCCAAAACGATAGCAGATGTTACTTAGAATAAACTTGATCACATCCTTAGCTTTTGTTCCAGCTAAAGGCTCTGCTTCTGCCCACTTTGAAAAATAATCAACCGCGACAATAATCATCTGTCTTCCACCTGAAGCCATAGGCAATGGTCCTACTAAATCAATCCCCCATCTATCAAAAGGAACCGCCTCAGAGATTGTCATTAGGGGTACCGCTGGTTTATGTATCAAATGTGCATATCTTTGACAAGTATCACAGCTTCGAACTAATAACTTGGCATCCTGCAATATAGTAGGCCAATAATACCCTGCCAACAATACCCTACGTGTTAAAGCTTTGAAGCCACAATGAGCTGACCCGTCTCCATCGTGTAATTCAGATATAATGTTTTGAGATTCTTGCTTACTCAAACATCGTAATAAGGGCCTCGACACAGACCTCTTATACAATACCCCATCCAACACCACATAACCAAGAGCTTTATTCCTTATTTTCTTGAGGAAGTGCTTATCGAGAGGTAGTATTCCCTTTGTAAGAAAATTTAACAAGTCAGTTCTCCAATCACCTCGAATGCGCGTCGAATCATTTACTACCTCCTCAACAAATTCACACTGCTCAGAGCTTGACATAATCGAAGGCAGTGGTTGTGTCACGATCCATGGATATTCTTCAGAGTAAGCCATTGTTGCTAAAGAATCAGCCATTGTGTTATTACCTCTTCGAATATGCTCCACCTCAACATTTTCAAACTGTGCCATCACACTTCGAAGTTCTTGCAAATACAAAACTAAACGGTCTTTTTTAGCCTCTGATATTCCTTTAACATGGTTAACTACCAACTGCGAATCTGTTTCTAAGCACACGAATATTGCTCCACAAATTTTTTCTAACCGCAATCCTGCTAGCACAGCTTCATATTCAGCTTCATTATTCGAAGCATGAAATCCAAATCTTATAGCTTGAAACATAAACTCCCCTGTTGGTGCCACCAATTCAACTCCTGCACTCGACCTTTTATTACTAGATCCTCCATCAGTTCGTACCGTCCACGTCGGATTCGTGTTCATTTTTTCACCTTCTTTCTCTTCAGATCTACTCGAATGAAACTCAACAAAGAAATCTGCTAAGGCCTGAGCTTTGACAGCCGTTCGCGGAGAGAATAACACATCGAAATCTCCCAATTCAACAGACCACTTAGTCATTCTTCCTGAGATATTTGGTTTTTGCAATACATTTTCAATGGATAAGAAGTTCGAACCACAATTGTATGTGCTTGGAAGTAGGGACGCATTTTTCTCGCCGCCACTACTATGCACAATGCCAATTTTTCGAGCTTCAAGTAACGTTTTTCAGCATCAACCAAACTTTTACTGACATAATAGACGGGCCTCGAAATTCATGAATCTTCACTAACCAGAACTGCACTCACTGCTATATACAAAAACAGTTGCTCACCTTCTCGAGGCTTTGATAATATTTCAGGAGTGGACAAAAGATTTTTTTATCTTAACAAAAGCTTCTTCACAATCCGAAGTCCACTCAAAATTATTAGGTCGACGCAACACCTGGAAAAAAGGCAAGCATTTATCTGAAAAACGAGAAATGAATCTGTTCAGAGCTGCTAACCTGCCTGTTAACATTTGCACTTCCTTGATAGTCCGAGGCGAGGACATCGATATCAAAGCCTTCAACTGTTCTGGATCCACTTCAATTCCTCTTTCACTTATCACATATCCCAGAAACTTACCAGATCGGACTCCAAACGTGCATTTTTCTGGGTTCAACTTCAACTGTATTGCTCTGAGATTCAGAAACGTCTCTTCTAAATCATCAATATGACCATCATCACTTTTGCTCTTGACAAGCATATCATCGATGTACACTTCGATATTCCTCCCTATTTGCGAAGAAAACGCCTTATTCATAAACCTTTGATATGTAGACCCAACATTTTTCAATCCAAACGGCATCACCCTATAACAATGTAGACCTCGATCAGTGATAAATGTTGTGCTTTCTTCATCCTCTGGATTCATTCGAATTTGATTATATCCTGAAAATGCATCCATAAATGTTAGAATTTTGTTTCCAGAAGTAGAATCCACTAGTTGATCAATTCGAGGTACTGGAAAAGGATCCTTTGGGCAAGCTCTGTTTAAATCTGTGAAGTCTACACACATCCTCCACTTTCCATTCTTCTTTTTCACCACTACCGGATTAGCTGTCCATTTTGGATATTTGGACTCCCGGATATGCCCCATCTTATACAATTTATCTACCTCAACAACTATGGCCTCAGATTTTTCCAACGAAAAAGCTCTCATTTTTTGTATTATCGACTTGATCTTCGAATCCACAGCCAAGATATGACATATAATATCAATTGGGACCCCCGGTACATCCTCAGACCTCCAAGCAAACACATCCAAATTCTTAGACAAAAAATTCAACAATCTTTCTCGCACTGACAAAGACAATAAAGTCCCAATTCGAAGTACTCTGCTATTATCGAAGACGTATTCTTCTATTTCTTCACATACTACCACAGAACTCGGGGTTGACCTCGGATCATCAATTCCCTCATCTGTACTACCAGAAGGCAACCCCCCAAACTGCTATTTCTCCATTGGATCATCGGTATTTTTTTCACGTAGTCTAAATGCAGCAACGTAACACTCTCTAGCCACTTTTTGATCACTTCGAACTACGCCAATTCGATCTCCGACTTCATACTTCAAACATTGGTTAACTGTAGAAACTATAGCGTACATTTTTGCCAGCCATGACCTTCCAAAAATAGCATTGTAGCTCGACGGACAATCTACCACCATAAAAAGTACTCGTACTTTCTTTTTGAAAGGCCCCTTTCCCAGAGAAATTTCACCTTCAAACTCCCTTACTACATTCGCTGTCGCACCAGTAAACCCAATTATTGTTCTTTCTGACCTTTCTATCCGAGGCGGAGCATTTAATCTATCATATGTTGATTTGAACAACACATTAGCAGAACTTCCAGTATCAATTAATACTCGTCGAATTTCCACCCCACACACTTCTGCTCCAATAACCACTGCATCTTCATTTACTACCTCCTCAACAAATTCACACTGCTCAGAGCTTGACATAATCGAAGGCAGTGGTTGTGTCACGATCCATGGATATTCTTCAGAGTAAGCCATTGTTGCTAAAGAATCAGCCATTGTGTTATTACCTCTTCGAATATGCTCCACCTCAACATTTTCAAACTGTGCCATCACACTTCGAAGTTCTTGCAAATACAAAACTAAACGGTCTTTTTTAGCCTCTGATATTCCTTTAACATGGTTAGCTACCAACTGCGAATCTGTTTCTAAGCACACGAATATTGCTCCACAAATTTTTGCTAACTGCAATCCTGCTAGCACAGCTTCATATTCAGCTTCATTATTCGAAGCATGAAATCCAAATCTTATAGCTTGAAACATAAACTCCCCTGTTGGTGCCACCAATTCAACTCCTGCACTCGACCCTTTATTACTAGATCCTCCATCAGTTCGTACCGTCCACGTCGGATTCGTGTTCATTTTTTCACCTTCTTTCTCTTCAGATCTACTCGAATGAAACTCAACAAAGAAATCTGCTAAGGCCTGAGCTTTGACAGCCGTTCGCGGAGAGAATAACACATCGAAATCTCCCAATTCAACAGACCACTTAGTCATTCTTCCTGAGATATCTGGTTTTTGCAATACATTTTTCAATGGATAAGAAGTTCGAACCACAATTGTATATGCTTGGAAGTAGGGACGTATTTTTCTCGCTGCCACTACTATGCACAATGCCAATTTTTCTAGCTTCAAGTAACGTTTTTTAGCATCAACCAAACTTTTACTGACATAATAGACGGGCCTCGAAATTCATGAATCTTCACTAACCAGAACTGCACTCACTGCATAATTCGATACTGCTATATACAAAAACAGTTGCTCACCTTATCGAGGCTTTAATCTATCATATGTTGATTTCATTCAATTTGATGCTCCAATTTTCGTAATTAAAAACAGTTGCTCACCTTCTCGAGGCATTGATAATCAATACCAGTTCAAATCCGCATAATATTCTGGTTTCACCCATACATTCGATCTTGGTTTGAACTGGTATTGATTACTAAAATTGTGATGATTAGAACCCCCTTGATATGAACTCGAACCTCCTCGGTAAGAAACATTTTGATTACCCCTCGCCCTTGACGAGCTATTATTCGAAGCGTTCATCTGATTATTTCCCACCTGATTATTCCCTTTCTGAACACCAATATTTCCTCCTCGAACTCGAGTAGAATCTTCGACTTTGATCTGATCTTCAACCTGAGCCATAAGAGCTCTAAACGTTAATGCCCTACGCCTGGTTGTTTCATCAGCTAAATCTCTTGGCAACAATCCTTGTCGAAACGCTTCCATAGCCACCAATTCCTCACAATCATCTAATCTTGCTTTTGTTGACACAAATATCTTAGTATAATCCTTCAACTTTTCTCCCACAGCTTGCTTACATTGTATTATTGTATCTCCATTAGCTCTCATTTCTTTGCTTCCCACAAACTGTCTTCGAAAAGCTGTGTAAACGTCTATAAAATTTACAATAGACTCCTTAGGAATCTTGTTATACCATTTTAATGCAGTTCCTTTGAATGTCTGAGAGAAGGCTCTCCAAACCAATTTATCATCATCCTCGAAATTAGTCATATAGTTCTTGAATTGTTCTATATGATCATCTCGATCTTGAGTTCCATCAAACTTGTCAATTTTAGAAATGTCGAACCGCCTCGGAAGCGGTACAGATCTGATCGCACTAATTAACGGCGAATCCCTCCAATCTACTCCTTGAACATACTGGTCTTCATTCCTCATTCCCACAGTAGCATACAAACTTGGTTCCCCTTCAAATTTCCGAGGAGAATAGACTTTTTGAGGAGAATACACTCGTATTTCCTTCTTTTGCCTTCCTTCCTTGTACATTTTAGCTAGCCGAAATTCATATCCTTCTCCTTTTGAATGACTTCGAAAATGCTCATATCTTGACGTTTCATCTGACTCCGAATTTTCAAAATCCTCTTTTTCACTAGAATCTACATACTGTCGCTTTTGCAACTTCTCTCTTTTTCTCATTCCACTATGCTCCTTTTTACGCTCAAAATGCATTTTACGCTGAACATTTCGAACGTCGCCGTCATCATTCGATGGATCCGAATGATCATCCCGATCACCTTTTGCTATTTTAGATCTAAGTCTAGCGCCATTATTATCTTGTTTCTTTTTAGCATATTCATCAAGTTCCGCCACTTTTCTTATCAATTCATTCATTTTACCTTCAAAATCAAATTGGTTTGATTGAATCGGAATTGACTTACCTGCTTCCTTATCTTGCAGATCAGATTTCAACGTCTCCAAAGCTTTTCGAACAGGTGGATTATCTCCTTCCTCTCAATTCATCTCCGATCAACAAAAATGTAAACAAAATGCTTCAGAAAATGAACAAATTCGAGACTCGATTTTTGATCTATCGATCAAGGTATCTTCGCCCCCTCTTTATAGCGCCAATTTGGTGAGAATAGAAAGTAAAAAGAGAAGATTGAGAATATCTACTTAGAATCAACAGAAATTTTCAGATGTGAATATTGTCTTTCTCCTCTAAAAATTTCATAGGCATAATCAACCTCCTCGGCCTCTTTAAATAGGCCTGGTAAGTTAGTTACAAAATCGGTTACATAATAGAGATATTTACAGTTCAGTCCCTATTCTTCTTATAAGGCTTAATCTTACTCTATATTAATAGAACTTATCATTTAAGTCCTTATTAATTACATTTAAGTCCCTTATGAATATATTTCCTTATCAATATCTATAGATAGGCTTTAAGCCAATTGATCTCCTTGATATAAAGGCGTTAAACCAATTGATCTCCACCATAAAAATGTTATAAGCCAAGTGATAAATAGCTATAAAAAGAGGGTCGTGTATAATTATCAATAAGAAAAATGGTTAATAAACCAATCTTATAAGGCCACACAAGAAACCATACTGAGCCATAACTTAAAATGTCAAATTAGCAAACTAGTTAATAAACCAAGACTATTGTAAAAGACCATATTGAGCCTTGACTTAAAATGTAAAATTAGTGAATTGGCTAATCAACCAAACCTACAATGTCATACAAGAGGTCATATTGTATAGTGAATCACAGGAAGGAGATTAATCGATGAAAATTAAATTGAGATATATTATATTAGCATGGATACCTAAAGTATGACAACATGAATTATGACTACTTGAAGTATAACAACTTGAAGCATGATGACCTCAACTATGACGACCTGAAGCATGACGACCTGATATACATTCATTTGATGATCTTGAAGGCGTTCCACTTACCAATTTAGAAGGTATTTAATTTAATGACTTGAAAGGCATTTAACTTGAGAATGGGATCAAATTTAAATCAACAAATCGACAAACTCTGAGCTAAGTTATCAAATTAAAGTCATATTATTTCTCATATATAAGGTGAAAGTATTACCACAATTTATTATACATGAATTTGACGAGTATTCAGTTCATATCAGCATATTTGAGCATTTATCATCAATACAAGGAAAACGAATGCTAACTCAATTCAAGTCCAAATCTACAACATACATAAGGCAAATAGTTTGACGAAAATTCTAAAGATATTCCTTACTTTATTCCACAGCCAAGACTATAGGGGATACTTATACATATTCAACTTAGAATCAAAGAGTGTCGAAGAAGCAGGTAATACCCTAGTAGCCTACTAATTGTTAGTTGTAATCTCTTTTTCTTTGGAAAATATTTTTTTTTAATCTTTAATAGAGGTTTTGGCCCGTAAAGGGCTTAATTACTTCCGTTTGTATCTTTGCGGTCAATGGAACATGTTTTTTCACCGCTCTCCTTATTTTGGTCTGCTTATCATGTTTGTATTCTCTTTACCAGTATGTTCATATTTGTATTCACTCAGCGGGTATACCCCATAAATTATGTATTTTTTGATATTTTTGTATTAAAAAAATACACCAATGATGATATAAATATTATTTTTACTATTGATTTATATTTCTATAAAAAACTTTATAATAATATATTAGGTCCGGTGATACAAAATTAATTTAATATTAATAAAAACATTATCGTATTAAAAAATTAGAATACAGATCATTGAACATTTGATAATTTTTAAAAGTAGAAAAAGTAAAAAAAAAATTATAATCTATTTTATTATTCGTACTTAATTTATTTTAAATGTATATATAATCGTTATATTGTGATATTAACAACAAGTTGTATATGAATGAGAAAATTAATTTTTTAGAAGAGTTAGTTAGAAAAGCTACAAGAATCGTCTTTGGATTCTTGAAATTTATCTCAAACTGGAAAAGAACCTTTGTGTCTGACCGTCGGTCAACTCAATCTGGAAATATGGATATTACAAAAAAAAGTAACAAATTTTAAAGAATTTAACAAACAAATTGGAGTCTACAAGATTCAACTCAACCTGAAACAACAAATGATGCATTACCTCTATTGAGAAATAAGTCACGAACTACTCTACAAGGGAATAGAAGCCTATGGACAAATCCTATCTTCGAGCAATCCACACCCATGCAACTTGGTCAAGAAACATATCAAAAATAATATGCATATATTAAAAATCCAAGATCAAAAGAAATGACAGAATATTACCAAGTAAACATAAATAAATATCATATAAATATTTGCAACTACTGTCAAAGACAATCTGCAACAAAAAGCTGAGAACACCCTCGTTGGAAAATTCTCAACAGTAAAACCTAAACATTCATAAATTCTAAAATTCATTGATTTCTTTGGGTTTCACTAAGAAATTAAAATTTCACACAGGGACAATAGGAACATATTTATTAAATTCTATCTAGTTAAATATCTAAAAAGAATGGAAGAGAAACGTTTATCAAATCGATGACAAGAAAATGAGACTCCTAAAGTGGCTATCACATTATAACACATACAGAGAGATTCTTATAAATTCAGTTTGGACTTCACTTCTAAATCTTCCGGAGTATATGTTTGATGAAAGAATAATAAGATTAGTGGCTAGAGCAATAGAAAACCCTCTCTCGATATGGGTTCCGCCAATAAATAGGGCCAAACACAATATTTGCAGAGTGTGGGTGGAATTACACATATCTAAAGTTTTTTTTCACCAAACTATGGATAAGATTTGGTGAAAAAATGGGTATTGGCAAGAAATTGCATATGAAAGTCTACCTATTATTGTCCTAATTGCTATCATCTCGCTCATCAACAAAAAGATTGCAGAAAATCAACAACAACAAAAGAGACCTCAAAGATCATCCACATGGTCATGATAATACTCTTGACTCATGAAACTTTAATTAAACCTAAGCTAAAGTCAGTCATATGAATGGAGACAATTCTAGGATTCAAACAACAAACATGGAATAAAGCAACTCAAAAGCAGTAAAAATAGAAGCAACGCACAAGAACCAGACACACAATAAAACTGTTGAATAGATAAACATGCAGAATAAAAGCATTTCAATTAAATTAGAAACAATGAACTCAATGAGCTTATGCAGAAGTTACTTAATGACAATAAACATTATAAGTTAGAACATAAGGAAGAATTATCAATAAAGCCTCAATTAGGAGGCTCAGATACATTTAAACTAAAAAAGCTGAAATTATTATTATTAGGAACCGTTGGTTTTTATAGATAAGCTTCCCATAATTTTAAAGATAATTGGTTTTTCTAGAATTTACGACCAATATCAATAACAAAATATGGCTATTTTAGAATGATAACTATTATGTAGAAGTTATCTTAATCAGGAGCAGTTTATTCATCTCAAGATCAAACACATTAGTCTTAAGAAAGAATTTTGGGCCACCATAATATATACTAAATGCACTAGAACTTTTAAGCTTGATCTATAGAGCAACTTAGAAGAAATGTTTAAATATGTTAACGAATGGATTGTTTTTTGGAATTCAATGCTATATTGAATCATCATGAATAACTTTCTTGTACTACTCTTTGTAGTAGAAGTATGGATGATTTCGGACAAAATATAATAGAATGAAATCTTGAGGATGCTGGTTTTAGTGGCTCCAAGTATACTTAGACCAATAAAAGAAAATGGAAAAGACTAGACAGAGTTCTATACAACTTTTCCCGGTCTAACCATTTTGTTTCAACAAAAGTAAATCACTTCTCTATAACATGTTCAAACCACTTTTTAAGTATATTCTTAAATTCTGATCAAATGAAGCACGAGGTTTCATTCAAATTTTAGAACATGTACCCAAATTTTCTTAAAATGATTGATGAGAATTGGAAAAATCTTATCAATGGGCATGCCATTCAGATTTTATATAATAAACTAAAGAGACTTAAGAATTAATATTTTGAAACTATGAAGAATTTAGAAATATTTTTGAAGCTATTACTCAAGTTGAGATGATGTAAAATATATAAAAACCCTATTTCGAAAAGTCTCAAGCTATTGATTATAGAATTTCTCTATCAAAAGCTCAAGTTAATTTACTTTAACTTTTGGCTAGATAGAATGAGTTTTGGATCCCGCATAGTAATGTAAAGTGGATTAAAAAGGGGGATGGAAACTCTTCTTGTTATCAAAACTATGTCCAAAACTATAATAGGATCATGTTCAATAGGATGGAAACTATAATAGGATCATGATCAATAGGGTTTGGACTACTGACAAAGAAATATTTGGAAGAGATGTTACTGAATATTTTAAAAATAATCTTACGAACAATCAAAATCATATGAGAATGAGGATATTACTAGAATAATTCCAAAACTAATAGATGAAAATGATAATAATAAGATAATTGAATTACCTCATAAGTAGGAGATTCATGATGTAATTAAGGATCTATGTCCTACCACCGTTGCTGGTGTTGATGGCTTTAATGGCAGATTTTATCAATACTCATAGTATTTTATCAAAGATTATTTATGCAATACCATCTCGGAATTCTTCAAATGTGAAGCTGTTTATCAGGGTGTATTTGCCACTATCATCTGCTTTATTCCCATGGTGGTTGGCCTTAAGCATTGGAAAGAGTACATACCTATTAGTCTATGTACTTTATTCAATAAGATAATTACAAAAGATTATAAACAATAATCTTCTCTTGATTCTTTCTAAACTTATATCTCTTGAGCAAAGAGGTTTTGTTAAAGGGAAAAACATTCAAGATAACATCCTCCTTGCCTATGAGTTATCTCATGATCTTAGTTAAAAAAAAACTAAAGGGCGAAAATTGACATGTCGAAATCCTTTGGTAGGCTTTCTTTCAGTTTCTTTCAAAGTATTAGAAAGCTATGGGTTTTACAATCATTGTTTCAACATGATTCACAAATGCATAGACAATATTTCATTCTATATCATTATAGATGGGGAATTACATGGATATTTTAAAGGCTAAAAGGGATTTAGACAAGGGGATCATTTATCCTTTAGTCTGTTTATTTTGGTTGAAGAATTCCTAATAATGGAATTAATGAATCTATGCGCAAACAACCTTAACTAAAGATATAAATCTAGAAGTTACCTATATATTTCATGTTTGGCCTATGTTGATGACTTTATATTCTTCATTAATGGCTCAATTCTAAAACCTCGAATTTCTTAACAATTTCCTGAATCATTATCAACATATGTCTGGTCAGTTGATAAATAAAGACAAAACTAAATTAATCACTTCATCAAAGATATATTCAACTCGAATAAAAATCTTAGAATACATTATTGGATTTACTCATGGTTTTCTTTGATTCAAATACTTGGTATTTGTAATTCACTCATGGTTACTAAAATAAAAAACAAAATATTTGAATATGATGGTAAGCTCCTCTCATTGAAGGGATGGTTACTGTTATTTAATCAATTCTTCTCACTATTCCCTCCTAACATTACCAAATCCTTATGATATCTAAACGAATCATTAACATAATTGAAGGAATTTGTAATAATTTCCTGTGGGGATTTAATAGTATTAAGACCGTCACTAACTGGTCAAAATTGGTGCATTTTTGCAAGTCATTTGAGGAATGTGGGCTTAATGTTACGAAAATTATGGATATTCAATTAACTTACTTTTGTAAGCTTTGGTTTAACTTCAGAGAGCACCATTCTCTCTGGGCCAAATTCATGAAATCCTTTCCTTCCCTAATGATAACCCAATCAAAGCTACTAATAACAAAATGAGTTTTAAAACTTGGCAAAGGCTATTACGCACCAGGGAATTTTTAGAAAATATAGATGTATTGGTCCATTGGTCAAGAGGATATTGACTTTTGGCTTGAAAAATTGTGTCACTCAAGCCTTTTAATCATCATTTCAAATAAGGAAGACAATTCTTGGTATTCTGATGAGAAAGTGAATCAGTTTTGGGAAACTGATCACTAGAATATAGACAAGCTTATGGCCAAGGTTTTATAACATAATTATAAAATTCTATATCAGAAATGATGTTCACGACAGTATAAAATAGTCTATTACTGATACTGGCTTCTACAATACTAAAGAAACTTGGAACCTAATTAGGCATAAAGGGAACAAATCTAACATTTTTTAAAAAATCTGGAATTCCTCTACACCTAGTAAATTCTATTTCCTTCTATGGTGGATCTTAAATATGTCGATTCTTATATATCATGTTCTTCAAAACATAAATTTATTTTTGGCATCAAAATACCAGTTTTGTGAGAATACTCAAATAATTCAGCATCTCTTTATCAATTATAACAATGCATGGGAAGTATGAAAATACTTCGGGTCTTTTTGAGATCCTAATTTATAGAGAAATGTCTCTTCTTTTTTATGATAAGGGCTTGGTTTTGGTCAACTAACAAAAATGTTCACCTAAGAACAATAATTCCTCCTATAGTCTGTTGGGTTTTATTGCAATCTAAAAATAAGAGTAAGCATAAAGGTTATGTCTATTTTATCAACTCTAACCTGACTTATATTAGTTACATTATATCTAACTTGGGCCATTTCATACTTCTCAAAAGAGTTTATTGGACTAATGATATGAATTCTGCTTTAGAAATCGGTTGTGTTCATTATTTAGATCACCTTAGGTATTATATCTATCTCAAATGGATACTTCTTATAAAACCAGACTTAAGCTTAATGTTGATGGAACTCGTAATATCTTAGGTGAAGCTGGTGGGGGTGGTTTGCTAAAAAATGAGAAGGGAAATTTGATTTCTTTGTTTTGGTAGAACTTATGGGAAAGTGAATCCTCTTTCTGCTGAACTTAGAGCTCTTCTAGATGGTTTAATTCTATGTAAGGAAAATAAAATTCATGAGGTTGATATTGAAACTGATTATAAAATCTTGGTTGAAATGATATCTACAAATAAAGATCTAGAGTACATGTGTGCTATTCTAAATTGTTGTAGAACTATGTTTTCATTAAAATGACTCTAAAACATATCTTTAGAGAGCATAATAGTGTTGCTGACTTGACTGGTAAGCACCTTAATAACTAAAAAGAAGTTTGATTTACTAAAAATCAAACTCATATCTGATGAATTCAGATGTTTCTTAGTTATTAATCATATTAATAATATGTTCTTATTGTCAAAGAAATGTTTGTATAAGGTTTTTTTAAAGAGAGAAACTGAATTAGTAGAGAGAGAGAGAACAAAAGAATAAATGTGACAATCATTGACTAATCATTGGACCCATTTCTAAAAAAGGGAATGTCTTTTATATAGTGCATGGGGTATGCTCTGAATTTACGTGTTTACCCTCTCATAAATGGATCTTCTCACCATACTCTTTTACTATTTGTAAATAAGTTTTCTAGTTATTACATATGACACGCTCACTCATTGTGTTTGCTTTAGCTTAGTCCTTAATATTTAACCATATCAATTTAAAAAATTTATTCATTACATTAAAGCTTATTCTTCACCCTATTTTTCTCCACTTATCAAGATCTATCTTAGGTCAATTGTCATGCTAAAAATTCTAGAAATAGGTTACATAAACATATAGAAAAACTAAGTTAAAATAATCTCTATTTATATTTGTACTTGATAAGGAAATAAGACTTTAAGGACTAAAATTTAAAGAATCAAACCTCTTATAACATATTGTAAAGTTAGAGGAGGAATTTAGGACTGTGTATTTTAGTCGAGGACTAATGTGAAATTAGCCATTTTATGTAACTGTTTTCAGTTATGAGCTAAGTTCTTGCGCCTCTATATAAAAGGCAAGGGTGGTCTACTACAGGGGTTGGCTTAGATCATTTTGGCAATCTGATTTTCTCACTCTAAAAATTGTTTCTCTCTCTATAATTTATTCTCTCCCAAATTAACTAAGGCAATCCAAATAATCAAACTCACCAAATTGGCAACTTCACTGGGGACCGATCAACTATTGGTGCCTACTTTACTAGTTCAAATTTTACTGATCTTGAAAAACAATCTTAAAGCTTTGCAATGATTCCAGAAAATGACCTGTTTGTTCGATTCGTTGTTGAAATGCTGGAAAAAAGATTTACAAATGACAGATGATAGACAAGAAGGGTCTACTCTGATTCATCAAACTTAATCTGAGATAGAGTTGCGAATGAATCAGCTTATGGATAAGATAAATGCTCTGAACGAGAAATACGATCAGAGAGAACATGAGATTCAATCAGCAAGGCTGAAATCCGAGGTAAGGAAAATTAGTTACCAAAATGATGTTGGTCGTCAATCTAATCAAACTTTAATTGATCATTAAGTTAGAAGTGAACAAAAAAATGCTAAAAGAGTGTCATTCTTGTCGAAAAGAAAAGAAAGATAAACAAAGGTATATCACATCTAGTGATGAGGAGGTTCAAAGCTCCGGATCAGGTTTTAAAAGATATCAAGATTCTTCGAAAGAAGAGAATGATCAACCTCGCAAATCTAAGAAAGAACATAAAGCTAGAAGAGATAGTGCACCTCGATGTTTGAGGGAGTCTAACTGGTGTGAAGGGAAGACATCGAATTAATACAATGGGGATGATCAAAATTTCTATGCGGTAATGGGAACCGGGGATCAGTATGTTCAAGGTGTTGATTGGATTAACTCTCCGTTGACAAATGAGATAAGATCTATCACGCTTCTGAAACGTTTTGAAATTTCAAAAGTTGAAAATTTCGATGGGATGCAAGATCCAGATGATCACATCGAACAATTCAATAATTACATGATAAATTTCGAGGATGACGACATGCTAGTGTGTCGGGATTTTTCCCAGACTTTTAAGGGAAATACTTTAAAATGGTATTACCAAATTTCGAGGGGATCCATTTCAAACTTCAGAGACTTTTACACTTACTTTCGAAGACAGTTCGTTGGGAGTAAGGATATGAGGGAAAATGGGGATACAATCATCTAATGCAAGCAAGCAGTCGGAGAAAACTTGAAGGATTATACGAAGCATTTTGTCTTGACAAAACCAAATCTGGATAATTGTGAAGAACTGGTGGCGATGGCAGCTTTTCGCCAGGGATTACTGCCAGGATATTTGGCTGATGAAACAAAAAAAAAGAGCCTTAACTTTTGGAGCTTTAATGGCGCAAGTTGAGGACCAAATTAAGGTCGAGGAATTTAGATGCGATAAAGTCCATTAAAATTTGGCATCATAAACCGATCACTTCCGATTTCAAAAACAAATATGACAAGAGCATGAAGAAGTAAAAACATAAAATAAGTACGAATAAAAGCACACCAAAAAATATGTGCGGCTTAGAGAAAAAAGTCCACCAAGGACAAAACAAGTTAAGTCTAGATAATCTTAAGAACAAAAAAACAATATAAAGATTCGAGCTGACGAGTTTAAACATCGGAGGATTCGTCAGTTGTTTGAGTATCTTCAACTGCATGGTCGGAACAATCAACACCCTCAGCACGATCTTCTTCAGAGATGTCCAACCACATAGACCAAAGTGGCATCTGAGGCCATAAAGCATGGAAGTTCAGAACATAGCCGGCCCTCGCGTCAGAAACTTCTTTCTCCATGATCTTTTTGCATTTAGCACCAAAGAGGCGGTTTTCTTCTGCACTTTTATCAAGGGCCACTCGAAGATTTTGTACCTCCCTAACCATTTTTATAGACAATTGACGAAGAAAACCATTCTAAAGTTTCTGAGCAGTCATCTCCTCGACGGCTTTGGTACGATCATCCTTGTTTGGGAAAGAGTTTTTTCCCAATTTTTTTCTTTGGCTTCGAAAGCTTTAAGTTTAGCCTCGGCAGTGGCGGCTCTTTGGTTGGCAAGGTCAATTGAACCTTGCGATTCTTTAGCTTTGGAGGAAATGTTTTGCTTAAGCTCGGCGAGCTCCCTCTGAAGTTTCTGCACTTCTCTCTCTTTTTGGGCTATGGGGGCAAGCATGTCCTGCGAAGAATTGGCCAAGACGTCGAAATCCTGAAGAAAGAAGGAGTTCGAGCTTTGGGCGCGGATAGGCAAAGGCACAGGGTCAGGGCGCACCAAGGCTCATTAGCCTACTACCATAAGATCACCTGAATGACTCGAGGCTTTGTTCTTCCCTCAAGAATGATTTACCCCAGATATGTGCTGTCTCTCACAATCTTCGATAGGAGAAGACAGTTTTGCACCACCAAAGTGTTTGAACATGGAGGGAATGGTGACTTGCTCAGCAGTAAGGTTGACATGCACCTCATGAACAACATATTTCCCTTTAGATTTTTTCTTTAAAAAATAATTGCCTCCCTCTTCAGCCACAACATCTTTTTTCTTCTTTTCGCCACAAACCCTCTGCCCTCATTTGTCATCACCCACAATTGGATCGGTAAGGACGTCGGTAGCTTTTAGGTCTGAGGGCGAAATTTCAACAGGTTGGTTCATATCATCGCCTTGTTCATCTTCTGCACTGGACAACTCCTCCGATTTCACACGCTTACTAGGCACCCGAGCCCGTTTAGGAAAAAACACCTCGAAATCAGGGGCCTCGAGTCTCTTCGCAAAATCAACAATTGCAGGAGGGGTCCTTAGTTGTTCGGGGCTGAGGATGTCGTTCGAGCAGTGCCAAAGGTTGTTGTTAATAAGGTTGGTATTTTTGAAGCATTATGAAAACTTCTGTCCCCAATTGTTTTGAGCAAAGGCTCAAAGTTGAGCAAAGATTGCTGAAGCTTCCTTAAGATACTTTGTCCGCAACTGCTGAATGGTTACCTTGCAAACTAGAGGGAAATCATCGTAAAAATAAAAAAAATACCTTCAGGGGTCCACTTAAACGAAAGACGCCTCAGATTTTCTTTGTTATAGGCTCGACCATTTTACCAAGCCCCGCTAACAAAGACGAACCTGTACTTCCACGATCTGTATTGGGCATGATACGAATGATTGTATTGATCTGAAAAAAGAAATCCAATGGAAATTGGGATTGGCTAGGGAAGAGTAGAAAAAGAGGAGCTTCGGAGATTTGGATAGCCCAGAGATCCAGCAGGTTATTCACTATCTTCTTGGGATTGGCTAGGGAAGAGTAGAAAAAGGGGAGCTTCGAAGATTTGGATAGCCCAGAGATCCTTATATACTGTTCCATGGAAATTGGGGTCCCTGATACTCGAGAAGCCATGATGGTGGACATCAAGGTGTACCAAGCATTAGGGGTTAGTTGGGTCGGGCATATCTTAAGGATCTCGAAATACCTAACGGTCTCAGGATCAAGAGAAAGTCGCGGCCCCCATTTGAAAAGCTTAGTAAAAAAGACTATTTCTCGAGCCTCTACAGATAAGGGAGTCTCACAAGGCTTGGGAAAGCGGACGTTAACACACGAAGGGATTCCCCATATTCTTTTCAAGCCCTCCTCTACATCGGGAGAGTAATACACGTATTTGCTGTTAAAAAGGGACAAGATATGTTCGTTGGTTAGACGAATGTGGTAACCAGTTACGACTGCGGTAGTTGCAGAAGCAGTGGTTCTCTTTCAACATCACCAACAACTATGGTGATTTTAGCTGCCAGGTTTGTTGGAGCATCTGGTTTGGTTTTTCCATGTTCAGCTTCTACCGGTGAGTCATCGACTTTTACCGGAACAGACATTTTGGAAGCTTTTTTACTATTTGTCCCAGCATCTTTGTTTTTTATTCTCACCGGTGCGGAGATTTTGGAGGAAGGTTTAAGGGAGACTTTTACAGCATCAACGTCGTCGACCTTCGCCGATACTGTTGGTTTAGAGGGTTTATGCGAAGTATTTTTACCAGGTTCCTCATCGGCCTTTGCCGGTACAGCGCTCTTGGAGGAAGATTTATGGCCAGCTCTTTTAATGATTTTGCCTCCGGCATTTACCGATGCAGCGTTCTTAGAAGAATTACGAATCGTTTGCACAGCCTCGGCATTGGTTGCTCTCGTGGGCAGTTATTTATCAGCAAATGTCACATCACGGGGAGAGGGAGTTGCAAGGATAGCACTGGAGCTACTGTGAGTGCGGACGTGGCCAGGTGCGGTAACGCCGGCCTTTTTAGCAACGACTTCTTCGCGCTTCCTTCGTTATTTGTCTTTTTGGACTACTAACTTAGCGGTAGTCGCAGTGTTAGGACCGGTTCGAACTCTCATGGGGGTTAGTTGGACGTATTCGTGAGAAGTATTAGATGAGGAACTGGAGTCGTCTATGGTAAAAAACGGGGTCTTTGGTCGATTGGTAGTATTCTGAAGTCTTGAAAAGGTGGGAAGATTCTGAGCAGCAGACTTCCTGGGAGAAGAGTGAGCAGCAGTAGGCCTCGACGAAGAAGCTTTTAGGGAGATCGGAAGATCTTCGTGGGGTGAAAGGTTTGAGGGGTCTGGGTTTCTAGGTTTTGGAAAAATTAACAGTTCTGAATACAATGGGGAAACGACGCCTTTGTGGATCAACCCAGCGGCTTGGTATTCCTCTGCTCGGTCAGTGATTTGTAAGTAGTCAACGAAGCGAAAGACTGGTTTCTTAGGGGAGTCGGATTTCTTCGTTGGTTTCTTGCGAGATGGGGGCCTTTTCATAAACTAAGTAGGATTTTCTCTCTTTAGATAAAGAAAAACAACCAGAGTTTATCTTTCTAAAAAACTTAGTTGAAATGTGAGAGTGAAAGATGAGAACTATTTATAGAGAGAACAGGCGTGTCAAAGGTCCGCTCCATGGAGAAGTGCAATCGAAAAGAGCCTCGCGAATACCAAGAGTCTCTTAACCAAAATACTAATTAAAATACGGCCTAATCACCATGGGACACGTGTCCATCCGAACAGCTACAGCAGACCTAGGGGGCTAGATTTATAACATGCGTGTAGATAATCAATTATGAAAACACACTGACAAGTTAAAAGAGGACAGGTGGATGGGTAATAACCGGTTTCAAAGAAGAAGCATGGTGGGCCTTCAAGAGATCAATTTGGCCCAGAACCCATGAGAATGGCCAAAAAAGGTTTGTTTTTAACTTAGTCTACACCCAATTCATCGTTGCATACTGAATATAATTTGATGCTTGGCGAAGTCGACCATGAAGGGTCGACATGCTGGATCAATGGAAAGGGAACGACAGTCAAACGTTCGAAGAATTTCGACCCGACCTAACCGCGACATATGAAAAAGTTCGACGATCAAGCTTCCGAGGAATCCCGATCTGACGGTCCTGCATTCAAGTAGTTTTTGCTCAGTCTTCCACAAAACTAGGGGGCTATTGATAAATGCATAAAATACCAAGGAGAATAAAGTCCTTAATTTGTAATATATAAATCTGTATGGACCTATTTGTAAAGATATGATATATGGGATACAAGTATAAATATAGGAGGTAACATGTAATTAGAAGGAATATGGCCTGTGAGAGTAGAGCCCATCATTGACACTATATAAGGAAATATTTTGTCCCTCAAAAGGGTACTTTTCAATGATTAGTACTTTATTATGACTATATTCTCTCTCTAGAATCTTGTACTTATTCGTCTGCCCCCCTTTTTGGTGCTTGTTTCCCAATAATCTACCTTAAATATTCGGAGACTTATCGGTATCGACTTCACAACCAACCAATCCAAATGTACAGGCTGAAAATTTGATGATCCTGGATTCGAAGGTTGATGATTTTGATGCTGCATCGGAATACTTGGACATGGATCCAAATTGGTTAATTTTGAAGGTAGTGGAAGAACCAGTAAATAAGGCCCATGTTCGAAGCTTGTGTGAGTACTTTGAGTCATTGGCCATTTTCGTGGGCGATTCTATGAGTGGTCACTGATAGCTCGAGGAAAAGACATATAGTGAGTTTAGCTACTCAGATAGAGGGGAAAATATCTACTCATTTGTATGGTAAGAGAGATATTCCTTTTATCCTTTTCAATGAAGATGATTTGCGGGGTACAGCAAGGCCACATGAGGATGCAGTGGTCATTAGGGCAGAAATTTATTGGCATTGAGATTCGACGCGTGTTGATAGATACTTAGAGTTCTACGAATGTTATTTTTAAAGCTACTAATGATAGGATGCGCAACCATCCTCAGATTTCTCAGTCATAGCACATTATCGTCGTTTTTACTAGAGTAACTGCGCGTGTAATAGGGGTTCAAGGGGGAGGTAATTTTGGGAAAGGGACCTTTTAAGAAGAAGGTTTAAGTGATTTTCATGGTGGTGGACTGTCCAACAAGCTCTAATGAAATTTTGGAAGATCCTGATTGGCAAAGATGTATGGTGTGGTATCAACAGTCCATCAATGTTTTAGGTATGTCATCGGAGACTGTGTAGGGATCATCCAGAGTGACCAAAAGGTTGCCAAGGAATGCTACGCCACTCTGCTTCAGATTCAAGGATCCAACAGTGGTGATATGATGAATGAATAGCAGTCAGAGAGTTGACTCAGATTCTAAGGAAAGGGTTGACAATTCGAGGGAAACCCTATGGTCATCGACAGTCAGTACTTTTTCTGAGGTAAAAGTACTTCGAGTAGGAACCTTACTGACCCTATTCTACGTAAATAACTCTTACAAATTTTATCCCACAATCTGGATGTTTTTTCTTTGAAAGAAAAGAACTTGGTAGGAGTACCAATTGAAGTAATTTTCCATAGCCTAGCCATTAATCCGAATGTGAAACATATTATTCAAAAAAAGCGGACATTTTCATCAGAAAAGGAAGAGGCTATTGTTTCTGAAGTAGACCGCTTATCCAAGGTCGAACATATAAGGGAGGCACAGTATCCTTTATGGATGGCGAATCCAATAGTGGTCAAGAAGAAAAATAGGAAGTGGAGAATGTGTGTTGATTTTACAGACTTAAACCAAGCTTGTCCTAAAGCCCCATTTCATGTTCTTCGAATAGACCAGCTGATTGATTCTACTTCGGGAAACAAAATATTGACCTTTATGGATGATTTTGCAGGATATAATCAGATTTAAATGGATCCAACGGATCAAGAATGTGCCACATTCATCATAGACAGAGACTTGCATTGTTATAGAGTTATGCCTTTTGGATTAAAAAAATGATAGGGCCACATATCAAAGATTGATTAATAAAGCATTTACTACCCAAATCGGATTAAACATGGAGGTATACATTGATCATATGGTGGTAAAACTCTTGGCAGATGATGCACACTTTGAAGAATTAGAAGAGACACTTCTGAATTTAAAGTCAATAAGAGTAAACTGAATCTAGAAAAATGTACTTTTGGAGCTCGATAGGAGAAATTCTTGGGTTATGTTATCAGTAAAAAAAGGGATAGAAGCTGAAACAGATCAGTTAAAAGCTGTATTATCTATGAAATCACCTCGAACTATTAAAGAAGTATAGATTTTGACAGGAAGGTTAGCAACACTTAAAAAAGTATTTTTAGATTTTTTGATAAATGTTTCCCTTTCTTTCAAGTGTTACGAGGACCAAAGAAATTTGAGTGGACTTTGGATTGTGAAGCAACATATACAAGCATCAAGGATTTATTATCATCATAAGAAATATTATTTAAGGCTCGAAGTGGAGAAAAACTCTTTTTATACATTGGATTTTGCAGTAAGTGTGGTGTTGATAAATGAAGATTCACAAATTCCAAAGTCGGTGTACTACGTCAGGAAACGTTTGGTGGCAGCAGAAAAGAGGTATCTGAAGCTCGAAAAATTAGCATTGGCATTGGTAATGGCTGCTAAAAAATGTGTCTTTATTTTCAACCTCATTTCATCAAAGTTCGAACCTCATTTCTGATATGGCAATAGGGTTTTAAGGATTAACTTGTAATTAATGTAAATTCAGAGGTTTAATTGTAATTAAAGTAAGTTTTGTCCTTAATTTATGACTGGTGTAAGTTTTAGAGGATATTTGTGACTTTGTATAATTTATAAGGACTAAACGGCAATTAGTCTACTTTTGTAACAGATTCAGTTTGAGACTAAGTCTTGGCTCCTCTATATAAAGGACCAGACTACTTTAATATAGGGGTTGAATACTTTTACTTTAAAACTCATTTGTACTTGTGTATTCTCTCTCTAAAAACTCTTCAGCATTTTCTCTCTCTAGAATCTTCCTTAGCAATTTACTAAAGCAAAATCAAACCTCATCAAATTGGCGACTCCACTGGGGACTGAATAAGAGAAATCAGTGGCTTATTCTGCTCGAAAGTGATACTATTCAATGGTATTCTTTGACTAAAATTCATAAGATGAATCCCGATAATAATCCTACACTTCAATCGGCGATAGAAACTATGAGAGATGATTTGCAAAAGAATGGGACTGATGGGAATATAACTGATGGATCGTCTCCAGTCCAAGTTCGATCTGATGTTGAGACAAGAATGAATCAACTTCTAGATAAAATTAATGCTTTGAATGAAAAATATGAACGAAGGGAACAAGAGATACTTTCTGCAAGAATCAGATCTGAAGTTAGGCAAGAAATAGAAAAAAAACCGATGTGGAAGGTCAGTCAGATCGATCTTTTGATGATAGACATGCTAAGTCTGAGCATAAAAAAACACGCTTTGTGTCTGCTAAAGAGTGATATTCGTCTCGAAAAGAGAAAAAAGATAAACAAAAATTGATAACTTTTAGTGATGAGGAAGTAGAAAGTTCAGCCTCGGGATTTAAAAGGCATAGAGGTTCTTCGAAAGAGGAATCACAAACAGATTATTCGAAGAGGTATAAAAAGGAGAGCAAGTATAAGAATGCTCCTCGATCAAATTGGCATTAAGGAAATCCTTCAAATTAGTATGCTGAAACTGATAGGAATTTATATGTCACAATGGGGACCGATGATCAATTCGTTCAAAGCGTTGATTGGAGAAATTCTCCATTAACGGATGAAATTCGTTCCATGACGCTTTCGAAGCGTTTTAATATTTTGAAGGTTGAAAAGTTCGATGAGATGCAAGATCTCGATGATCACATCGAACAATTCAAAAATTATATGATGATTTTCGAGGATGAAGATCGGCTTGTGTGTCATGCCTTTTCTCAAACTTTTAAAGGAACAGCTCTTAAGTGGTACAACATGATTCTGAGGGGGTCCATATCAGATTTCAGGATTTTTATACTGCTTTTCGAACGCAATTTGTGGGAAGCAAAGAGATGAGAGCCAATCGTGATACAATTATTCAGTGCAAGCAGGCACCGAGAGAAAAATTGAAAGACTATACCAAGAGATTTGTGTTGACCAAGGCTAGTTTTGACAACTGTGAAGAAAATATGGTGATGGAAGCTTTTCGTCAGGGATTATTGCCAGGGGATTTGGCTAATGAGATGACAAAGAGAAGGGCCTTGACTTTTGGAGCGTTGATGGCTGAAGTCGAGGATCAAATTAAGGTGGAGGAGTCGAGCAGAGTCCGAGGTGGTCCAACTAATACTCTGAAAAATGCGGGACAGGAAGCCAATAATCAGGGGCAGCCTTCGAATGGAAATAACAATGGTAATGGGAATAATCAGCAGTCGAGGCAGAAGAACAGCAATTTTCCTCCTCGGAGTGGTGGTTATTCAAACCACACTCCATCTAACAACTACAATATGCGTAGGCCAAATACATGGGTTAGGCCAGAGTACTATGTTGATTTGACAGAGAGTGTTTCTGTCATTTGGGATAAAACTAAGAATTCTATGATCTTAGGAAGACAGCTCCTATCAGTAGACCGAAGGAAGAAAGGAATAATAAATCTTGTAGGTATCATGATGATATTGGGCATGATACGAATGATTCTATTGATCTGAAAAAAGAAATCCAATATTTGATTGATAATGGAAAGCTCCTGACTTATGTGAAGTCACATGGGAGTGCATCAAAGAATAATGGCGCATTAACTTCGAAGGTTGCACCGCCAGCTGAAAATTTGATGCTTATGGACTCATAGATTGAGTCATTCGATGCTTCTAATGAATATGTTGAAAATGATCTGAACATGTTCATTCTAATGGCAGTCGAGGAGCCTGTTGAGGTTGTTTCTGTGGAAAATAGGCATTTTCGGGAATTGTGCAAGTTTTTTGAATCGTTGGCAATTTTTGGGGGTGATTCAATTACTGGAAATTTAGACAGTTCGAGGAAAAGGCATGTTGTCAATCTGACAACTCAAATTGAAGGGAGGATGTCAACACATTTTTATGGAAATAAATATATTCCCTTCATTTTGTTTGATGAAGATGATTTGAGAGGGACTGCAGGACCACATGAGGATGTTGTGGTAATTGGAGCTGAGGTGGCTGGCGTCCAAATTCAACGTGTGTTGATTGACACTGACACTTCCGCTAATTTCCTTTTTAAGTCCACCTATGATAGGATGATAAACCCACCTCGAATTACTCAATCGGATCGTACAATTATTGGATTCACGGGTGTAACAGCTCGTGTTGTTGGAGAATTCGAGGGAGAAGTTAGTTTGGGAAAAGGGTCATTCAAGAAAAAGGTCCAAGTAATTTTTATGGTGGTGGACTGTCCCACAAGTTATAATGCTATTTTTGGAAGATCATGGCTTTCAAGAATGTATGGGGGAGTTTCAACAGTTCATCAATGCTTTAAGTACGTGGTTGGAGATAGAGTTGGAGTGGTTCGAGGCGATCAAAATGTTGTCAGAGAATGCTATGCCACTGCACTTCGGCTCCGAGGATCCAGCAGTGGCGATTTGATGCGAGAATAGCAGCTAGAGAGGGTACCCTCGGATTTGTAAGAAAGGGTTGACGATCCAAGGGAAACCCTGGGGTCTTTAACAGTTAGTCAAGAAATAGAGGAGTTTACTTTTTCGGAAGGAAAAGTATTTCGAATTGGAACTTTACTGACCCCTTATCTACGTCAACAACTGCTTGATTTTTTATCTTAGAATTTGGATGTCTTCGCTTGGAAGACATAAGATGTAACATGAGTACCTATTGAAGTAATTCAGCACATCTTGGCCATAAATTCGAAGGTCAAGCTGGTGATTCAAAAAAGGAGAGCGTTTTCCTCGAAAAAAACGGAAGCAATTGTTGCAGAAGTGGACCGGTTCTCTAAGGTCGGACACATAAGGGAATCACAGTATTCTTTGTGGATGGCGAATCCGGTGGTGGTTAAAAAGAATAATGGGAAATGGAGGATGTATGTGGATTTTACAGATTTGCCTAGAGCTTGCCCCAAAGAACCATTTCATGTTCCTCGAATAGATCAGTTGATTGATTACACTTCAGGCAACAAAATTTTGACTTTTATGGATGCGTTCGCAGGGTATAGTCAGAGTCAAATGGATCTAAATGATCAAGAGTGCACAACTTTTGTAACTGATAGAGGCTTCCATTGTTATAGAGTGATGCCCTTCGGATTGAAGAATTCTGAAGCCACTGACCAGAGATTAATGAATAAAGATTTTGCTATACAAATCGGAATAAATATGGAGGTATATATAGACGATATGGTAGTGAAAGGTTCAAGGGACGAAGTGCATCTTGATGATCTACAGGAAGCTTTTTTGAATCTAAGTGCGATCAGGTTAAAATTAAATCCTGAGAAATGCACCTTCGGAGTTCGATCGGGGACGTTTTTGGGTTTTATTATTAGTGAAAAAGGAATAGAAGCTGACCCAGAACAGTTAAAATCTTTGATAACAATGAATTCACCTCGATCAGTCAAAGAAGTGCAAATATTGACGGGAAGGTTAGCAGCACTTAATCGATTTATTTCACGATTTTATAACAAATGATTTCCTTTCTTTCAAGTGTTACGAGGACCTAACAGGTCCGAATGGACGACGGAATGCGAAGCAGCGTTCACAAACATTAAAAATTTGTTGTCATCACCAGAAATATTAACAAAGCCTCGAAATGGGGAGAAATTATTCTTATATATCGTCGTATCGGATTTTTCACTTAGTGCAGTGCTAATTAGTCAAGATTCAGGAATTCCGAAGTCGGTGTATTACGTTAGTAAAAGTCTGGTGGCAGCAGAAAAGAGATATATGAAGTTGGAGAAGTTGGCTTTAGCATTGGTGATTGCCGCTAGGAAGATGCGTTCATATTTTCAAGCTCATACTATAGAAGTCTGAACTTCATTCCCCTTAAAAAATGTATTGCAATGACCTGAAATTTTGGGGAGGATGACCAAATGTTCAGTGGAGTTAGAGGACTACGATATTTTATTTACACCTCAAACAGCGATCAAGGCACAAGCACTGGCTAATATTTTTGTTGAGTTCCACTCAAGTCGATCGGATGAGGAAGAAAGTACAAAAGATTTGCCTATAGATTCGAGGTGGATTGTTCGAACGGATAGATGGTCCAGTATTTCAGGGTGCAGTGTTGGGATTCAATTGATAGCTCTAATGGGGAAACAATGGTCCAATTAATTAAATTTGGTTTTCATGCTTCAAACAATGAAGCTGAGTACGAAGCTGCTTTGACAGGTTTGAGATTGGCAAAAAATTGTGGGGCGACTTCAGTACGTCTGGAAACGGATTCTCAGTTATTAGCAAATCAGGTGTCTGGATTTTCCGAAGCAAGGAAGGATCGTTTCATTTTATATCTTTGGGAGCTTCGGAATTTAATGCTTTTGTTTGACAATGTGGTTGTGGAATATATCGGACGAGGAAGTAACATGGTGGTTGATTCTTTAGCAAATGTTGCTTACAAGGAAGAATATCCTTGGATTTTGCTACAAGAAAATCCTTTAATTGTTACTCAATCTGGCCAATGTGAAATTATAGAACAATTTTTTGTCACTGATGAAAGCCGACGTGATTGGCGATTTGATATCCTTAATTTTTTTACCCAAGGATTATTGCCACATGATTCTATATTGGCTAAAAAGTTAATGGGTAAAGCCTTCGGATATATAGTTCTGGATAGAATTTTATATAAAAATGAATTAAGCAGACCATTACTACGATGTCTAGGCAAGCAAGAATCACAAGAAGTATTGTCAAAATTGCATGATGGTGAAAGGTCAGCTCATTGTGGGTTTAAAGCTTTATCGCGTAGAGTTTTACTTGTTGGGTTTTACTGGCCTAGAATCATGAACGATGCTAAGAAATTACTCCGAGGTTGTGATACTTGTCAGAGATTTTCTAATGCTATTCACAGACCAGCAGTAACGCTTATGTCTATATCTGAGGCAATACCATTTGATAGATGGGGAATTGATTTGGTGGGACCTTTGTCGATGGCTTCTGGTGGAAGGCATATGATAATTGTGGCGGTGGATTATTTTACGAAATGGGTAGAAGCAGAACCGTTATCAGGCACAAAAGCAAATGATGTCATCCAATTTATTGTAAATAATATATGTTGTCGTTTTGGGGTTCCTCGGAGAATTACAACAGATAATGGCCCTCAATTTAATAATAGGGAAATGGATGCATTTTGTACTTCTAAAGGGATTCAACTATGTTTTTCGACGCCCTTTCATCCTCAAGCTAATGGACAAGTGGAAGTGACAAATAGAACGATTCTAGATGGCTTGAAGAAGAATCTATCGGGGACAGCAGAAAAATGGCCAAATTATTTGCAAGAGGTGTTTTGGGCTTATCGAACAACTCCAAGAGAGGCTACAAAAGAGACTCATTTTGCTTTGGTATATGGTATGGATGCAGTTAGCCCTATTGAATCTACGATGTCATCTTTTAGAATATCTTAATATTCTGAAAAATTTAATGATGAAATTCGAAAGGCAAATTTGGATTTGATTGAGGAAAAAAGGGTTCGAGCTTATTTGAAGGGAATTTAAAGAAGGTGATAAGGTGTTGCGAAACGTTTTCCTACACAAAAAGGAAAAGAGCCTCGGAAAAATGGCTCCAAATTGGGAAGGGCCTTATACAGTTGTTGAAAGAATTAAGTCGGGGTCTTATCGTCTTTGTGATTTCGAGGGGAGGATGCTACAACATCCATGGAATATTCAGCACTTGAAGCTTTATTGGGAGTAGGCACGTTTTTGTACTTTGGAATTTTTGTTTTGAATGGCACACTATTTCCTACCCTGTTGGCCCAGGAAGGTTTTAATGAGGCGTCATGTACATGTACATATTCAACTTTATCAATAAAGTTCGTTTTTTTGCCAATGGTTGTTTTACATTTATTTGGATACTATCTTAACAGATCATCAAAGATTGATCACCTTTGAGATTAGTTAAGGGTAGAATATTCCGAAGTATTTATAACACTTTTCGAAGAGATAACCATGTTTTATAACCACTTTACATTTGATATTTCGAAGTGAATTTTTAAAAACTCACTGAGAATTTTGATGAGCTAATCAAGCTTAACAACACATTCATATCTTTTCGAAGAAGATACAATGTTTTCGAAGAATTGTGATACTCGTTAATTTTTATTAAGGTATTTGAGGTGGTAAGTTTATATTATTAAGATTTTGAAATTATTTTGTATCTAACATCGATTGATATGCAAGAGAACGGTAACATAAAAAGAAAGAAGTCTTTGTCATTCAGATCAAGTTGTTACAATACAAAAACAAATATTCTGATTTGACAAAGACAAAAAAAACTAAAAGGGTAGCTAGCCAATTAGTCAAAAGATTATTCTTCTTCGGATGACTTGTCTTCTGAAGATGATGAGCTGGGAAAAGGATCAAAAGCTTCGCTTGGACATTTTTCTTCAGGATTATCGTTCCAAAAATTTGTAAGATTGATTTTTGGATAGACATCATGGAGTTCTCGAAGAAGAAGGATGGTTGCATCTTCTTTTCCAACCTGAATAGTTGTTTGCATATTCTGTGAAAGCTCAGCTTCGACACTAGTTACAGCAGCAGCTTTTTCTTCTTCGAAATTCTTCTTCAGATTCTCTATTTCATCGGTCAACTCTTTATTTTTTGCTTCACAAAGAGTTAGAGAATTTTGAAGTGTGGTGGAGTTGGATTTTTCGATATTCAATTCACCAACACGCTCGGTTTTGAGTTTCTTCATTTTTGCTTCATGACACTTTGTCAGCAGCTCTGTGTCAACCATATGCTTGATTCGATGATGATCTTTTATACAGAGAGCACATTTTATCAGCTCGGATCTAGCCATCTCCTAACCATAAAACCATTCGGCTACATTGTTGTGCAAAGTCTCTCTGAAATTCTTTTCAGCTTCATAAGATTCCTTATAGTAAACCATATCTTTGGCCGGCTGTTTGAGATGGTCTTGAGAGGCTTTGATTTGAGAGACAAAAGTTTTTGCAGCAACATCAAGATCGGAAAAGGGTTGAAGATAGATAGCAATTGCAGGGTTTGGAAAAGGACTAGGAAATTCTGATGTACTAGGCTTGTGAATCATATCCAGAGATGTGACAGGTTCTTAAGAACAAGTAACTTCTGGAAGAACTTTGTCTGGAGTAGGCCTCGCAAAATAAAGCATGTGATTTTGGATGACTTGAATAACTAGGTCTTCTTCGCCAGCAAGCGCTTCTGTGTTCTCGATATTGATAAACATATTTGAGTGGAAGCTTGTAGGAGCATGATAAACGGTGGGCGAATTGTAATCAATAAGAATCACAGGATTTTTTTTGTTCAGATATGATCTTCGGTCGAAGGATTTGGGGGTTGTTGTTGGTTTTCAGCAGCATCATCTTCGTTTTCATCAACCAAATTGTACGAAGTGATTTTCCTCTATTTCTTTTTCTTTCCGAAGGAATCAGAAGATATTTTCTTTTTCTTCGATGAGGTTTCTTGAAATTTTCCCTCTTCGATGGGCGACAGAGTTTGTTCTGTAGCTTTGTGTTTTCGACGCTTTGGTTTAGAGGGTGTGGAAGGGTTAGGACCAGATGTGCTAACTGCATTTTTGCTTTTCTTTTATTTGGTGATCTTTTCCTTCTTCTTTTTTGGTAGATGGCTATCCGATCTGTTGCGAATAGGAAGAAAGACTTTGCAGTCAGGTTGGGGTATTCGTTTGCATACAAGCTTCAGATCTGGATCGGAAAACAAATCTTTAGGAGGCAACCCACCTTCTTTGATCGGAAACATGTTGCATTGGAGGAAATTGATGGGCTGAAAGGCAGTATGAAATGTGTTATTCCTTTCCTTTTTCAGCCCAAGCAGCAAGTTTTTGGAAAATGTCTTTAGCAGCTTCTTGACGTGTTGAGTAGCGCTTCGAAATTTCTAGTATAAGTCAACAGGATAAAATGTTAAAGATAAGAAAATAAAAAAAATTGTATTAAAATGTAAAATTTTGAGGAACTTACGATTGCTTCTCCAAACCATAGTTAATTCGAAAGGTTGTCTTCGGAAATTGCCTTGCCATTTTCCTAAACCCCGGATATGATAACAAATCTTTGTTTCCAGAATTTATCAGCCTCCAGAAGATCGTCAATGATCTTAAGGTCATCCATTGGTGTGAGGTAATAGAATGGAAGCTTCGGACCTTTTGAAAGCTGAGTCAGTGAAATGAAGTCTTTAATGTTGATGGGTATTTTGGATAGGCGGGATGCTATGATTACCGACATGAGGGTGAACCATTGATTCGGTGTCACCTGAGGACTTTGAAGTACTCTACGATCATCGGATGTAGTGGAAATTGAAGACCCCAGTTGATGATTTATGGGTATACCACTAGTCCATCATCCTTGCAGTCGATGGGAGTTTCTCCTTCTCTTGGCAGTCGAATGGTTATGTTTTCCCCCATTGCCCATTTCTTCTTAAGAGAAAAGGCTTGACTTTCTCTGTAGTATATATATCGAACCTTCTTCAAGGCGATAATATACTTGCTTTTAAGGTTTCTTAGATTCCTCCCATATTTTTCTCTTTCCTCTTCAGAAATGGAGCAAATGTCAGCCTCTTCTTGAGAGTCAGCTTCAACATTAGTTTTCGTAGCCTCCGAGTCAGCTTCGTTGGCTTTGGAAGTTTCTTCTCAAGGGTCTTGAGAAGTTGAAATAATTGTTTATGTAAGAGGGTTAGCAGTTCGAGGTGTCTCTTCCATCACTTCTCTCTGAGGAGGATCGTTAGTAGTGGTTTTTGAATGAGAGGGAGTTTGGATGATTGCTAATTCATCTCCCATGGCGATGAAAGTTTATCTTGGTTTGGTTAAAGAAGATCTTTCTGAGGAAGGGTTATCTGTTTTCAATTTCAGAGGAGAAACTCTGCTTTGAGTTGAGAAAGTTCGAGGTGTTTTAGGGCCTGCGATTCTAGATGACGTTTGTTCTTCGATTCTGGGAGAAGGTGAAAGCTTTGGGACTTTGGTAGGATCGAAATTATCGTAATAAAATGTCTCAGTTATAGTTCTGACTGGACCACCTCGAATTAAACCTGGTCTTCGGTATTATTCGGCTCTTTGCATTATACAAAAATAATCGTAAGATCTGAACACTAGGTTACTATCAGTATTAGAGGATTTTGGTGTTCTGGGAAGAATGACCTTCGAATTTTTGGTTATTGGTTTCTTTCTCATAAACCAGGTATGGGTTGATCGAAGAAGGTGAAGGTTGATCGGAAAATTCGAGTTTTATAGTGAGAATTCTGGGAATATGGGAGGAGCAGATGAAGGTAGCCAAAAAATCTAACTTCTCTCTAAAGTGGTTTTTGTGTGAGGAGAGTTGAAATGAGAGATATGTGGTATTTATACTAAAATAGGTGAAGACGTGTGAAGAGGGAGAGGCCCACTTGGCGATAGGTTGGAATATGAATCGCTGGGTGGATTAGATGTTCGACACCTGTCAGGTTAGATTACTAGGGTCACGATGAATATAATCGTTACACATGTGACCGTTACATTCAAGGATGGTCTATCTACATAATACGTCAAGGGAGATTTTTATAAAAAAAGTAATTACATAGCGCTTCGAAATGATAAGTGATTACATCGATTTGGAGTGGTTACAAATTCATTACCCCATATTTATCTACAAAGATTATTCGAAGATGATTTTCCCTTTGGTTACTATTCGAAGATTATTTGCCCATTGGTTCGAATATGTTTTTAAGCTTTTATATTGTATGCATGCTTCGAATGATAGATTAAGCTAATGGCTTCGAATAGTTATTTTTGATTCTTGACCGGTTGGCAATTCGAAGACAATGGCTTCGAATAGTTGTTTCTTGATTCATAACAGGTTGACGATTCGAAGACAAACGGTTTTGAAGACTTTTTAGTTCTCATTCATTTACTGACATGAGAACTAGGGGGCTTTTGATATGGAAATAGGGTTTTAAGGATTAACTTGTAAATAATGTAAATTCAGGGATTCAATTGTAATTAAAGTAAGTTTGTCCTTAATTTGTGACTGGTGTAAGTTTTAGAGGATATTTGTGACTTTATATAATTTATAAGGACTAAACGAAAATTAGTCCACTTTTGTAATAGATTCAGTTTCAGACTTAGTCTTGGTTCCTCTATATAAAGGACCAGACTACTCTAATAAAGGGGTTGAACATTTTTACGTTGAAACTCATTTGTACTTATGTTTTCTCTCTCTAATAACTCTTTAGAATTTTCTTTCTCTGGAATCTTCCTTAGCAATTTACTAAAGCAAAATCAAACCTTATCAATTTCCATTTAAGAAATATTTTGCAACGTCAAGTGGTCAGTGAAATTGGGGGATTTTGATATTATTTTTTCGCCTCGAACAACAATTAAATCGCACTAATATTTTGAATTTTTTTTATTAAATGAGAGTTTCCTAAAGATGCGAAGTTGGACAAACAATTGTGAGGCAAAGCTTTTGGCTACATATTATTAGATGGAGTTTTGTATAATAAAGAATTGAGTAGGTCATTACTATGATGTTTGAACCGACAAGAATCACAAGGGTTTTATAAGAACTGCGTGATGGAGAAGGATTAGTGCATTGTGGGTTCAAGGCATTAACTTGTCGATTTCCACTTGCAGGGTTTTATTGGCCCTCGATTATGAATGATGCAAATAATTTGGTTCGAAGCTGTGATACTTGTCAAAGATTTTCCAATTCTATTCATAAACCAACGGTTCCACTTATGTCTATTACCGAAGTCATTCCGTTTAATAGATGGGGAATAGATTTAGTGGGATTTTGTCGATGGATTTTAGAGGATGACAAATGATAATTGTTGCAATGGATTATTTTACGAAGTGGGGCAGAAGCAGAGCTATTGTCTGGAACAAAAGCTAAAGACGTGATTAAATTCATTGTAAACAGTATTTGTTGTCATTTTGGAGTTCCTCAAATAATTACTATAGACAATGTTCTTTAATTTAATAATAAAAAAATGGTTTTGTTTTGTGCTTCGAAGGGAATCATACAATATCTTTCTACACCTTTTCACCCCTAAGAAAATGGACAAGTAGGGGTGACAAACAGGTTTATTTTAGAAGGTTTGAAAAATAATTTAACATGAGCAACAGGAAAGTGGCCTAATTATTTGCAAGAGGTACTTTGGGCTTATCGAACGACCCCTAGAGAGGCTACTAAAGAGACTCATTTTGCTTTGGCATATGGAATGGATGTTGTTAGTCTTGTGGAATATGCTTTTTCATCTTTTCGGATAACTCAATATTCCAAAGAGTTGAATGATGAAGCTAAAATAAAAAGTTTGGATTTGACTGAGGAGAAAAGAGTTCGAGCTCATTTGAATATAATTCATTATCAAACTCTTGTGAGGGATAAATATAATTCGAGGGTGAAAATGAGGGAGTTCAAGGTATGTGCCAAAGTGTTAAGAAAGGTATTCTTACATACCAAGGGAAAGAGCCTATGAAAGATAGCCCCGAATTGAGAAGGACCTTATATGGTTGTTGCAAGAATAAAGTCATATTTTTATTGTCTTTGTGATAATCAGGGGAGGATGCTTCAACATCCATGGAATATACAGCATCTGAAATTGTACTAGGAATGATCGTGTTGTATTTTGAAATTGTTTTCTTTGATTGATTAGCGCACTTTTTCCTACCTTATTGGCCCAGAAATTTTTTAATGAGGCGTTATGTATATATTCAAAACTATCAATAAAGTTTATTTTTTTGCCAATGGTTGTTTACAAGTGCTTATTTAAACTAATTTGGTAAGTGATCAAAGACTGATCATCTTTGAGGTTGACCAAGAGTAGAATATTCCAAAGTGTTGAATAAACTTTTCGAAGAAGCAGCCATGTCTGAAGTGTTACGTTCATTAAACACTGTATATAATATTCGAAGTGATATGTTCATTAAACTCACTATGATATTTGAAGTGTTACGTTCATTAAACGCACTATAAATTTTGAGGTGTTATGTATTGTAATGATTGTTTAAAGTATTATGTTATTTTTTACTTCGAAAAATTAATATAAATAATTAAATGTGAACATAACTTAAAAAATAAAGCATAAACAAAGACCTTTTTCATTCAAATTAATTCGATGAGCACAAAACATTAAAGTGATGTTATCATAGGTACAAAAAAAGATAGTAAAATAACTCGTCCTCAGAGCTCTCTTTGGAATCTTCCTTAAGTCCCCATCTTCGGATGATGAGCTTGCAACAGGATCAAAGGCCTCACTAGGACTTCGTTCGATGGGAATTTTTTATGGGAATTTCACTCTAAAAACTGGAAAGATCGATTTTAGGATATGTGGCATGATTTCTTGAAGGAGTGTGATGATTTTTCATTCTTTGCTATCATTGATAGCTTTCAACATGTCTTTTGCACATTCATCTTCAACAGTATTGACAACAAGTTGCTTTTCTTTATCAAATTGAGCTTTAAGGGTGGTTATCTCATCGGTCAATCTTTTCTTCTCTGCTTAACTATTGACAAGAGAAGTTTGAAGATCATCGACTTTTTTCTTCTCTGCAGCTAATTCTACAAGATGTTTAGTCTTAAGTTGATCCATCTCATTTTGATTAGAAGTATTGAGATCCTGTTTTCTTGTTTATGCACTTCTCTAAGATGTTTCTTGACATGAAGGAGCCTTCGGAGGAATTCAGTTCTGGCCATTTGGAATTCATGAAACTGATCTATTATGAGGTTCCCAAAGATATTCCTCATCTTTTTCTCAGTTGCAACAACACCTTTATAATGAACCATCTCTTTAGTCATGTGTTTCAAGTGATTTAGAGAGATTTTGATTTCTTGAGTTAGCTTTTGCGCTGCAACATCTAGATCGGAAAAAATTCGAAGAGCATCCATCACTTCTTTGGATGGCTCTGTGGGAGAAAAGACCATTGGTCTAGGTCGAGGAATAAGAGCTAAGGAGGTTGTATGAACAATAACCTCGGGAGATGTGGCTTCGGAGGTAGCAGGTGCGGACCTTCTACCAAGGTTATACAGATGATCTTGAATCTCTTTAATGATGGGATCTTCTTCTCCAACAACCTCTTGTGATTCATCAAAGTTAATAAAGTTGTCGAGATCCAAGTTGGTGTGGATTATTTTTTTACTGAGGGTAATTTGGTCAGGTGTTTTGTGGTGTTTCAAAAGTATTTAATGTTTGGGTGTTTTGTAGTGAGAGATTTAAGCTGTCTGGTTGTATTAAATGTTCATTACCCTCATTAATGAAAGTAATTGGGTATTTATACCCTTAATTATGGGCCACATGGGTTTTCGGGTCAAACTTATGAAATCGGGTCGAGTTTAAAAATCCATTAGTTTATTAAGTAGATTAGCAATTAGCTTAGTCAAAAGGTGATTAGTTTTTAATACTTTTATCCATTTCAGATGGTTCAGTGGGTGGATTTTGTCCGAATTTCCCCTATCCGGTTTCTACAGTGAGTGGTGAAAATTTCCGGACTCATCAGAAGTGATCACCACCTGGGTTATCTTCTACATCAATAGTTTCCCTTTGCTGATTGGCAGCATCTTCAGCAGTTATTTCATTTTCCTTTTAAGGATTGTGTTGATTCTCTGCAGCTATACCTCCGTCTTCATCGGATAATATCTCTTCGATAACTTCCACTTCCTTCTTTTTATGTTTCTTTTGGGGACGTGTTTTAATGGTCCCTTTCTTTTTCGAATGAGCGGCTTTTTTCTTCTTTTTTTAAGAAGGTTCGTCTTCTATTCCTTCTTCGATAGTGAAAAGAGTGTTTTATTTTGTTTTCCTATTCAAACCTCTTGACTTCGGATTTATTGAAGGGCTAGCACTAGATGTACTAGCTGCTTTTTTATTCTTTTTTGCCTTCTTCTTTTGGGGGAGATGGATGTCCGATCTATTGTGAATTGATAAGAATGTCTTACAATCGGGATGGACCAATCTTCTAACGGCATGTATAGGGTTGGGTGGCTCCATAAAATCTTCAGGGGGGAAAACTCAAAATATGATAAGAAATAGGTGACTATTGAGGAAATTGATGGGTTCGAAGGCTATGTGAAAAGCTTTATTTCATTTATTTTCAACGCACGCGGCAAGCTTGATGAAGGACTCTTTTTATTTTTCTCGACGATTTGCATAGTGCCTTAAAAATTTCTGTTCAGAGTATATAATTTGATAGCAAATGAGGATAGCATCATTTGAAAACATAATTTAGAAAAAAAAATTAAAAGACTTACGATTACTCCTCCAGACGAGGTTCAGTCTAGATGCATTGGCTTCGGATATTTTCTTGCCATTCTCCTAGGCCCCAAAAATGAAGACAAATATTTTCTTCCAAAATTTGTCTGCTTCTAGTAGATCATCGATTATTTTTAGGTCAGCATCCAAGGTGAGACAGTAAAACGGAAGCACTGGTCCCTTTGACAATTTGGTTAGAGATATGAAGTCATTGATGCAGATCATAATTTTGGATAAGCGGGAGGCCATGATCATAGAAAGTAGTGTAAATCATTAATTTGGTGTCACTTAGGTTGGACACAAATCTAAAAGCTCGAAGTAGTCAACTATCATGGGGTCCAGTGGAAATCGAAGACCCTAGTTGATAATTTCTGGGTAGACTACTAGTTCATCTTTTTTACAATCTAGGGGTGTTTCTCCTTTTTTGGGAAGACGAAACGTAATTTCATCTCTCATTCCCCACTACTTCTTCACATCAATTGCTTGGCTCTCTTCGTAATATATGTAGGGAATATTTTTTAGAGCTAGTATGTAATTTGCATCGAGAGATCTAAAGTTCTCACTTATTGATGCACGTTCATCGTCGGATATTGTGACAAGAGTTTTCTTTTTCCTCGGTCTACGAATTTTTTCTTTGGCTGCATTTTCAGATTCCTTTTAATCTTTTTCTTCTGTACCAGCATCGTTATTTGACTGGGTAGCTTCAGAGTCGACTTCTCCTTCAGATGCCTCGTCCATCAGTCGAGGAGGATCATTCGAAGGATTTTGTTGAGACGATGTAGCTGTCTCAACAACCTCCCTCAGGAAAGGAGAAATGGTTGATGGATTTAAATTGGCATCAGCATCACCTCTCATGGCTATGAAAGTCTTTTTTCTAAGAGTTCGAGGAGGAAATATTTTTGGAAGGTTGGTTGAGGAAAGGGTTGCTTCAGATTTTTTCGAGGAGGATTTTCTTATTTCAAAAGTAGTTTGAGGTGATGATTCAGTAAAGAAATGAGAGATTTGAGAGGTTTTTGGTGTTCGAGTTTTTGAGGATTGGCTTTCTTCTATAAGAGGAGAAGGTGAAAAAAAAAGTTTTGGAAGGATCGAAGTTACCGTAGTATATAGTCTTTGTAGACAAACCAAGAGGAGCGTTGCTTATTAATCCAGCATCTATTTATTCATATGCCCTTCACTAATATAAAGGTAATCATAAGCTCTGGAGACTTTGTTATCTGACTTTCAAGATTTGGGTGTCTTGGTAAGTATGGATTTAGATTTTATGGCTTTTAGATGCTTTCTCATAAACTGGTTGAAGGTTGAACCGAAAGTTTTAGTTTTCCGGTGAAAGTAGCCAAAAGGTTGAATAAACTATTGAAGGTGGCAAAGGAATTTTGAACTTTTTCAGTTTCTCTCTCGAGAAAGTTTCTCTGTAAAACAAACAATGAGTCGCAGTGTTATCTATAAGAGGAGAAAACAAGTTTTGAGATGTGGAAAAGTTGGGCAGTGATTGGGCAAAATTTGAAGTGGTTACATAGATAAGGATTTAACGTCTCTC
Source organism: Limnanthes douglasii subsp. nivea (assembly GCA_036936605.1). Taxonomy (NCBI): domain Eukaryota; kingdom Viridiplantae; phylum Streptophyta; class Magnoliopsida; order Brassicales; family Limnanthaceae; genus Limnanthes; species Limnanthes douglasii. The sequence goes on from JAUPFV010000004.1 coordinate 217,311,712, forward strand.
GTGTTATGGGTCTAGTGACAGACCTAGCCCCTAATATGTCATTATTTGCTAAGCAGTAGACTTGGCATCTAGAGTGTTAGCTTCCGCTTCGAATTATGATGTAATGAAGTGATTCTTTGTTAAAATATTTCGATACACTTGACATGATTATGTTATAAAAGTGTATTCTAAACATTCGAATTATGGATAAGGAGGTTATCTTCACTTCCGATTATGTTCGAGGCTAGTTAGTTCTCGTTCATTTACTTACATGAGAACTAAGGGGAGAAATTTAGGACTATGTTTTTTGCTCGGGGACTAATGTGAAATTAGCCTTTTTATGTAACTGTTTTCAATTATGAGTTAAGTCATTGTGCCTCTATATAAAGGTTAAGGCTGATCTAATAAAAGGTTGGCTTTTGAATTATATCATTTTGACAATCTGATTTTCTCTCTCTATAATCTGTTCTCTCCCAAATTAACTAAGGCAATCCAAATAATCAAACTCACTAGTACTAACATATGTTTAACAGGGAACTCCTAACTACTAATTTTCTTTGCAGGTTTGGATTCACATCAAAGAACCATGAATCATCAATATCATAGATTATCAAAGAAAATCATACAATGAGAAGCTCATTAGCAGTCTTATAACAGAAGACTTCGAAGCTTGTCGAAATCCCATCCAATTTCTTTAATCTCTATATCTAGTTGTCTTCATATTCATTGGTTACGGTCATAGGCAATAAGTTTAATGAAGCCCAGGGTTTGAACACAACAAAGAATTTGAAATCAACATCTTATGATAAGAATTAAAAAAGAAATCAACTATATGAGAAGAAAATTATGTGTCATCAGTGGCTCATCGTAATTAGACGATACCCATCCGATCTATATGATCTATGCCTCCTAGATTTCTTCAAGTTGGTCTCGAGTTGTTCATCAACTGTATCGTCTTGAAGACAGACGGTTGTGTGTAGTTCGGGACTCAACGACTAATAACAAACCGATCTCGAGCTTTTTCCATCATCTGGTATCTTCAATAAATAATATGGAGAGGATCACCAGAAAAGAAACAATCAGCTATTTCATCGAATGTGTCTTGGAGGCAGAAAGTGTTTTGCTGTTAAACAATTAGTTTCTGTTTAACTAAAATTAGGGATATGGATCTATTTGATTTGGACCAAATAGATTTATCTCAGTCGAGATTCTTTATTTTGTTAGGTTATAAACATTAAATTAAAGTAAAATGGTTCATACAAGTACCTAGGGCATACCCCGAGGAGATACATAGACTTATAATAAGTCAACACAACAGAAGTATGAGAAATAGATTGAGGGAGAATTCTAACAACATATAGAAACATATAATAACAAATAGAAGATCCAATAAACAAGCAACATCGGTCAAAGAAATAGGAAATGAGAAGCTACCTGAACAAACCGAGCGAGAAACGCAGGAGCTGCAAAAAACAAAAAAAAACAAAACAGAAGTTAGTAAGGGTTTACATAGGCCAGCGAATCTTGGTGCCATGGTATCTAAACCGAAGATCTGAGAAGATTCGGTTAGAAACCAGAGAGACAATGGAAGGAGGGGAACCAAAGACTCTCGAGTTCCTCTCACGCCATACATGGTTGATAAGCGCGCCGAAACAAGTGCGCCAAATATGACGGTTTCGAGAATGAGACCAATTTGATGCATCTTTGATCCAAGATTGTCAGAAAGGGGCGGTAATAGAAAAAACCCAGCTTAGAACTTTCAAATTTCTAAAGTTTTTTAGAAAAGCTACAATCATAGAGTATATGAGAGATAGTTTCGGAGTCAGAATTGCATAAGACACAACCTGGTGGGGTATTTATACCCCAGCACAGAAGTTTATCCAGAGTAGAGAGCTTGCCCTGGATGGCAAGACAAGAGATGAAAGAGTGATGAGGAATTTTATATTTATTGCATACTAACCTGGCCCATCCAACAATGAGGGCGGGCATACGAATGACGTTGTATGTGTCCTTGATAGTGAAGGTAAGAACTCTACCACTTGCAGTCTATTAGGGAATATCGTTGGAAATAATCTTGGGCGGAGGAAGAGTAAGAATGAGGTTCTTGATCTCTTGGAGATTTAAGAGATTCCTTGCAGAAACTGATCTCAGGTTGGGGGGCCCGTTCCATTGCCCGTATAGGATAATGTCGCCCACCTTAAGGTTTTTACCAAGCCTAGAATCAGTGATGATATTAGAGCCATAGTGGTTAACCAGGGAGGTAGAAAGAATCCAAGGGTCATACCAAAAGGAGGTATTCTGACCATTACCAATAGCAACTCTATATAAGTTGCTAGCAATAGGGCAAAGGCAAAGAATTTTTCTCCAAGCCCAAGACGGGTAAAAGCCAAGATTAAGGTCCAAAAAATTATTGTTTTTAATTTTTTCCAGCTTAATCCAATCACTTCGGATATAATGCTTATTATTACTAATAATAGACCATAAATGCTTTAGAATGGTCTCCTGATTCCAGTTTTTAACATCGAGAATCCCAAGGTTGCCCTCTCTAGTGGGAGTGGTGATATTGGTCCAGGAAACTTTGGAACCGTAAATTTTCATAACAAGTCCAGACCAGAGGAAATTACGAAGATACTAGGTCAGCTCTTTAAGAATCCTAAAAGGGAGGATGAAGATAAAAGTCCAATAAACTTGGCAAGAAAATAAGACAAACTTAATGAGCTGAAGTGTTCCAGTATAAGAGAGGTGTTTAGAAGTCCAAGAATCAATTTTGGAAGTAATTTTATGAAGGAGAGTTCAGCACTCCATATGGGAGAGACGACCAGTAATAAGTGGGACACCAAGGTATTTCACAGGGAGAGATCCTTCACCAAAGTTCGGGGTGGATATTAGCTCGGAGCGAAGGGAGCTATCCATGCTAGAGAAGAAAATTTGACTTTTAAAAGGATTAACTTTGAGGCCAGAAAGGGAGTAAAAGTCATCAAGACCATCTTTGATGAGACAGAGGGAAGTGGCATCTTCATGGAAGAAGATCATGAGATCGTCAGCAAAGCAAAGATTTGTGATTTTAAGCTTATGACGTTTTCAGTGAAACCGAAAATGAGGGTCATTGCTTTTCTCCTTTATAATGCTGGAGAAGACTTGCATACAAGAACAAATAGGAAAGGAGAGAGAGGGTCGTCTTGTCTTAAACCTTTTCTACCATGGAAATTGCCATGAGGGTCCCAATTATGTTGTATGAGGGGGAAGAAATGCATTTGATGATCCAGTTGATCATCCTGTCAGGGAAATGCATCGCGACAAGAATTTTGGGATGAGGTGTCAACGAACGTTATCAAAGGCTTTCATAAGATCATTCTTAATCGCAACCTTTTTACATCCGCTAATAGAGTTGTAACCCTTTAATAACTCTTAGGAAAGACGAATGTTATCAGAGATATTCCTCTCTGCTACAAAAGCAGATTGGGAGGAGTCAATCCGGTAAGGGAATGAGTCTTTAATTCTATTAGCAATAATTTTGGAGATGATCTTATAGACCACATTGCAGAGGGTGATGGGTCTAAAGTCAGCAACAACAGAGAGGGAATCTTTTTTAGGGATGAGAGGGATTGAAGTGGAATTCCATGAAGGGTCAAGGGTACCAGAGCTGAAAAACTCGAGGACCCCATTACAAATATCGGAGCCCACGATATAGGTGGCCTTAAAGAAGCTAGAGTTGAAACAATCTGGGCTAGCAGATTTGTTACTGTCAATACTAAATAACGTAGACTTGATTTTATCGCAAGTGATCTCACGAATCATTAAGTATTTATCCGAGTCTGAGATCTTTAAGGAGATGAGGGGAGATAGTCTCTCCAGACCAGGGTAGTCAGGGGGTGTTTGGTTCCAAGCAAATCCATGAGATAGTTCACGATAATCTTGGAAACCCTGGCTGGGTGGAAACCGAAACCACTTAGTCGTCATTGACGGAGATTATTTTGTTACCGAAAAGGCGAATCTTGATACTATTATGAAAAAATTTGGAATTTTTGTCTCCAAACTTTATCCAGTTTTCTCTAGATTTTTGCTTAAAAAGAATTCTTCAGCATGGCTGAGAAAAATATAAGATTCGGAAACATCATTCTCCTTGAAAATAAAATAAAGTAAGGATTAAAAAGATCTAATCAATATGAAACATTTAGTCCGTATATATTTTCAACTATCCAATGTGTAGCTTTAATCCAATAAAAATTGTTTTGGATTAAAAAAACAACAAACTGTATATAGTAGAATTTAAAATAATTTGTATTCCTGTAATTATAATACCTTACTTTTATACAAAATGACTGTCGCTTGCTGCCTTTTTTTTCTTATATGGTGATTCAATTCTTATCTCGAATTAATTTGTGACATAGATTGAATAACATTTAAAATCGAGTATTCCATCATGAGACAGTCTCAAGAATTCCGTATAAAGAAATTCGTTGAGCTCCGCTGGAATGATTGGAATCGGATATGCAAAATTGAGGGTCCATTTTAACTAAGGAATAAAATCAAAATCAAAATATAGAAAAAGAGTCGGTCCACTTGCCAAATAAAAATATCTTCACTTTTGAATGACGTGGAAGATATTGATGCTAAAGTAAATTTTAGATGGGCTAGGCTAAAATGAGACCCCAAATCTTTATAGTGAGACCCGGTTATAGTGAGACCCGGGTTGGTTATAGTGAGACCCCAAATATTTACGAAAATGCCATCGATATAAATAGCTAAGTTTCAGAATTTCTTCTCTTTCTTCTCCCCCGAAACCCTAACTCTCTCTACTTGAAAAAACCCAAATTTTTTCCGTCGACTTTTCTTCAAATCCAACTCCACTAACTTGTTAAGGTATGGATTCTACACTTCATGGTGCTTTTTTTTCCCATTTTACATTGTTATTTCTAGTGATTTTTAGTGTTTTCCATTCGGGTAGAAAAATCCGATTTTTATGTATTTGGTGTTGATTTGTTTGATTTTAAGGGCATGTATGTTGTTAGTTAGGAGAGTAGGATAGTTTAGGGTGTTGGGTTATAGTTTTAGGACTGATTTGGGGCAGATCTGGGTTCGGGGAGGGTATTTTTATCGAACAGGCAAATCCACGCATGTTCGTGCGTGGGTTTGCCGGATGCCCGCACGAACATGCGGGCATCCGGCAAACCCACGCACGAACATGCGTGGATTTGCCCAATCCACAGAATTGTGGATTCTGTGCAGAAAATCGCAATTTTCTGCGTGGATTTTCCAAATCCACTCATTAAATTGCGAATTTCCGCAATTTCATGAATTTTTTTTTTTTTTACAGGTCAACTCTTCTAATTGTTTGGTTTTGTCTTTTTGCAGTATGCCTCCTCGCCCACGTCCTCCAGTTACCGCTAGAGACTACGACACGGACCATGAGACTGAGGAGCCCGATCGCGGTGAGACTTCTCGGAGTGTCCGGGTCCGTAGGAGAGGGACTTTAGAGGTAGTTCAGCGGCCACCTGTGCAGCGTCGCATATCTGTGGAGCAGCGCTTCCGTGGATACAATGGTCACGTTGTAGACCTATACTCTACGTTTCATTCGTATAGGGAGCACGAGGCATACAGCGTCTTCAGAGGCGATGTAAGTTTTATAGTTTTAATTTAGTTTTTAAAGTTTTTATTATTATTTTTGGTTTGTGTTAGAAATTTTATTAGTTTAGGTTAGTATCAATTTATATGTTACTGGATTGGATTTGATATTGGTTTAGTTTAGGTTAGGTTAGAATTCATTTATATGTTAGAATGACTTTAGGTTTTAATTTTTAACACTGTCTATTGAATATTACCTGCATTGGATTTGGTATTGGATTTCGATTTCGTATTGGGTTTGTGTTATAAATGTACTGAATTTATATGTTAAGAATTTATATGTTATTGAAATTAGGTTTGTGTTATAAAGTTTATTAGTTTAGGTTAAAATGAGTTTATATGATATGACGAGTTTAGGTTTTAATATTTAAGACTCACTACTGCATTGTATTTGTTGGTTATTGGTTATTGTTTTATCTTAGTTGTTATACTTTATATATATCGAACATGTTGGTTATTGGATTATCTTAAGTTTTAGATTGCATATATGTTTATATATATATTGTATGTTTTTAATGCATGCAGGCCCGACAGACACTGCGCTGTTATGCGATGTACAACACACATAGTAGCTGGGACTTGAAATCCCGGCAGCAGACGGTACTCGCACAGGTTAGGAGCACCTGTTTCTGGCCCATGGTCGAGGCCTTGGGTAAGTGGTCAACTAACATCCACTTGATTGAGGGGTTTCTTGAGAGGTGGCATCCCGAGACGAACACTTTCCACTTCTCGTTCGGGGAGATGACCGTCACCCTGGATGACGTCCACATGATAACAGGGCTCTCAGTTTCCGGTCACAACTGTGAGATATATGAGTACCCCTCTGCTAATGAGCGTACTGCGAGATACGCTCGCTTACTTGGGTGCAGCCCTGTGGAGCTTGAGGAGGAGATAAAGGAGAACAAGGGCGGCGGTAAGAGGCATGTGCGCCTTGCATGGCTGAAGAGGAGATTCTGCACCCATCAGTATTATGATGAGGAGATCACTGAGCTCGATGCTAAGAGAGCTACGAGGGGCTATTTGTTGCACTTCTTCGGCTGTACCATTTTGGCCAACAAGTCGGGCAACAACATTAGCCTCGACTACTTGCAGTTCATCGACGATTACACCAGCTCCGCGAGGTATAACTGGGGGCAGATGATACTTGCGCAGCTGTACTACCAGCTAGGCAGAGGTTGCCTACACTCTACTTCGGGTATATCGGGTTTTTTGGCCCTGTTAGAGACGTGGATTTACGACCATTTCTCGGCGTTTGCAGTTCATCAGTACCCGAGGTATAGTAGCTCACGCCCTACTATATGCCTTCATGCGCCTGCTAAGTTTCGACAGAGCCAGGAGACTCGAGAGGGTATTAGAGTTTGTCTGGATAGCTTCACCGAGCAGGACGTAAGTTGTAATCAGTTTCATTTCAATTATCGTATATATAATTTTAGTTAATAATGATAAATGGTATTTGAATATTTTACAGGTATCATTCACGCCGTATACGACCATGCGGACTGCTCGAGGTAGCCCTGATATAGCCTGGATAGATGCGACGCTGAAGGCGGCGGACATTGTGGAGGCGTACTATCCGCTGCGGGTGGCTAGACAGTTTGGTCGCGTTCAGCAGGTAATATTTTGTAACTCTAAATATTAATATTGTTTGTATTGCGCATGTGTGGTACATAGTTTAGCCTTATTGTTTCAAATACAGGTTCCTGGTCCATTGCGACCTCTTCTCACCGGTTCTACTAGGCATCGTCGTGCGAACACCCTCTACCTCTGGGATGCATTCAGTTGGGAGAACTGGGAGTCACACTGTATTCATGAGAGTCTGAGGGGTGCGACGTATGTTCCTGGTCAGGAGGATGGTACCACTGTGGTCTACTCCTCGTGGGTTACGAGGAACTTATGGTACATCATATCTGATCCAGAGGCCGACAGAGATGATGTGGAGATTGGGGTGAACCCTACACCACACACACATGCGACGACACTGCACGAGCTGACTTCGCGCATATTGGAGATGGAGGAGTACGACCGTAGACACCCCGGCGTTACTTTTGATAGCTTCCGGGATCCTTTGGATGAGATATACCGCATATCTCACGAGTACAGAGACTGATTATCACTTATGTTTTTTTTGTTGACAGTTTTAGAATTTATATGTGATGTTTATTTTTGACCGGATTATTTTTTGCGATGTGCTACTTGTTCGATCTTTAATTATGTGTTTTGTTAATTTGTTACTTTGTTTTTATATAACTTTCGAATGTTTGTTCAAACTCCATCTTTGAAACTCCAAGTTTCGGGTTAAGTATCTGAATGTAAAACAAATGCAACATAATTATTACTGCCTATAAAAGGTCTTTTCGAACATTGTATCAATTAGATACACTTGTAAGATAAGGATAGCGTAATCCATGTTGACGAATGATTGTGCGACACCTAAGACTTTTAAGATAGGGGTCCCATTATAGCGTAATGGCCATTATTAGACGTATCGCTATAACGAGACACGTGAACATATTGCCGCCAAAAACACACGCATTTACTGCATTTCCCGCCCAAACATCCACTAGGTTATAAGCGTATGCTTATCACTCGTCAAACATAAACAGTGCAAAAATGGAGTTTACCCCTCATGAGGACTACCATTTGCTTCAGGCAGTGAAACTTGCCGTGCGTGAGTTGGGCGAAGACAGTAGCGATGCGTTTTTCGAGCTAGTCTTGTGTAACATGTACTACAACTACGGCCGATTAGGAACTGAAGGTTTTGCTGTGCGTAACCGTGAACAAATCAAACAGAGGTACATTAATTGCAAACCAATGGATCGTTTGCTTTTCCAACCATTTAAAATTAAGCAAGAAGCGGCCGCCGTATGGAACATGACTGTGGTAGATTACATCACTACCGACATGGTTCTGTATCTTGAGAAAAGGATTGCTGAAAGGGAAGAGGGGACTGACTCTGACGATAACTTGGGATATGACTTCGACTAATCGGCATTATGTATGTTTTTATTTGTTTGCTTATTGGAGTTTATGTACTGTTTGTTTAAGTTAATGTCTGAATGTTTTTTATTTTACATTTACCATGTACTACTGGTTCTTATTTGGTTGCCCATTTTACTTTGTGTTCATTTTTTTGTATCCACTGTATCTACACTATCCAATGTGGCATTATTAAAACAACCGAAGGCCACAGTTAAAAAAGTAAACAAATGCAGGAGTGCAGTAATAGGGGTTTCATTATTAAGATACTAAAATTATTAGACGTCTCGATACAACGAGACTCATGAAAATATTGCCGCCAAAACCACCGCGTTTAATGCACTTCCCGCCCATACTTTCCCGCTTGTAAATTAACGCGGGAACAAAAACCGCCCTTCCCGCTTATTTTATTAGAACCGACACACCGACTTGGAGTCTATAAATATCATATTTTGACTATGAAACAAAATATCTTAAGCTACAGCAATGGGTGATTCAGAGTGGAGCGTGCACGAAGATGCAAGCCTCTTGGTCGCATTTGACTACGTCAGATGTACGATGCAAGAGGAGGTTCCTGGTTTCATCAATGCGGTTTTGTGCAGGATGTTCTTCAACCACGGTAGGGAGGCATCGTGTCCAGGATGCTTAATGCCCCGACCACGCGGAAGCGAAGAAGTGTTCGAGAGGCTGGCTTATCTTAAGCCAAGGACTGTACAGATTGAGTCATTGGATTACGAGACCCGTTTACATGTCCAACACGTATTCAACATGGGCACCCACGGTCCAGTTACGCCGGAGATGGTGTCACATGCGACGCATGAAAGGGAGCAAGAAATGGCCGACGCAATTGCAAGCGCCGTTGAAACGTGTTCAACCCCCGAAGGAAGTTATGATTCCGATGATTATAAGGTCGGGAGCGGAATGAACTATCCGACTCCATAAATCTAGGTGTGAGATGTTAACAGAGGCTTATTTGCCTATGTATTTCTTATTTTGCAATGCTTTGGATTAAAATGTAATGTTTTTATGCAGTCGACGTATTTTAAAGTTTTAGTGCTATTGTTTACGAAATGAACACCGAAACACAATACATCGAATGTTTACATTCATTCGATCAAAATTTAAAACAGCAACTAATGAAATTACAAATACTGGATTGAAACATCACATGTTAAAATAACAACAACTCACGAAATAACAAGTTCTAACAAATACTGGAAAGAACCATCATCAAGTGGAATGCTTAATCGTAACGAAGTTTGTTTTCAACATCATCAATTCCACCCCTTGCAATAATCTTATCCTCCAGAAATGCTACCATATCCCTGGTGATGTAGTCTATTGTGCTCAGGTTCCAGACGGTAGCAGCTTCTTGTTTAATTAACGATGGCAAGAACAACAGATGCTGTATTGGCTGACAAAAAATATATCTGGCCTTGATCTGGTCACGAGTGCGCACAACGATGCCTCTTGTACCCAAACGGCCGTAACCCATGTACATCGTACATAGGACACGCTCGAAAAACGCATCGCTGCTATCTTCCCCCAGTATCTGGCGGGCAATCTTCACAGCTTGAAGCATGTGGTAGTCTTCGTCCGCCGTAAACTCCATAAGTAAACGTTAACGAGTTTTCTTTATGTTGAATGCTCAGTGTTTGGCAAGTGTATTTTGATTTCGTGATTTTATGTCTTATTTATAGGGGACAAGTCAATTTTGGTGGGCGAGCAACAGTAGGGGTTTCATTATAGCCTAACTTCTATTATTAGGTGTCTCGCTATAACGAGACCTCTAAAATATCTCCCCCATTTATTTCTTGGCAGTATATGTTTGGCCGTACGTGATAACTTGATTCTATGTTTTTTTTTTGCACAAACCAATGTTCATCTTCTTGTTTTTTTGTTAAAACTTATTCTCGTAATAGTAGTTTCAGTTTTTGGAATGATTAAACCTTACGGCTTCAGTTTATGTAGAATTTTTTTTTTTTGCATTTTTTAGTCCTTACTAGGTACCCTCTCGCCATGCTTTTTGGATGAAGTGCAAAAAATTTTTTTTTTTTTTTTTGGATTTTCAACCTCAAATGTTGTTAAAACCATGTTTTGAAACCAATGGCGAGCCTTAAAGTTCGGAAAAAAATTAAAAGATGCCCCAAAACCCTTTATTTACTTCTGGGCAGAACCTTTTTTGGCACACGTTTTCGTGTGCATGTACATTTGCACGCGCTATTTCGCGTGCTTTTGTACATGCACACGAAAACGTGTGCCAAAAAAGGTTCTGCCCAGAAGTAAATAAAGGGTTTTGGGGCATCTTTTAATTTTTTTCCGAACTTTAAGGCTCGCCAATGGTTTCAAAACATGGTTTCAACAACATTTGAGGTTGGAAATCCCAAAAAAAAAATAAAAAATTTTTGGCCTTCCTCCAAAAAACATGGCCAAAGGGTACCTATTAAGGCTCTGTTTTGGTGCAAAAAAACATACGGCCGCTTATAAAACAATTTTTTTCCAATAACATCTACAAAGCACAAGTAAAAGTTAAATTTATTATCATGCAAAACAACACAAGTCTAGTAGTAGGAGGTGGCAAAATGTCTCTCCAAAGGATTAAATAAAAAAAAGTAACACAAAATATTACAATACAACAAAGCATTATGCATCCCCGGTCAAATCGTAGCATTCATGATCCCCATCGTTTAATGTCGGAGGTTGTGCTGGTTTTATTTGGTGATACTTGTTGAGACGTGCGCCTATTGGTATGGCCCAATTTGTAACTTCAGCGCAAGTGCGGAACGCAAACCACATTGGGTATATATCCGGCAACGGTCCGTCTAATACAATCTGAAAATTTCAATTATATAGAAACATTAAATACGTCGCGGATTATTTGATAAAATGAAATCTAAGTATCAAGAATGTACTAGTTTACTTACTTTCACGAAATGATTACCGTGGACGAAACCAATGCCAACTTCGACAATAGGACATGATCTTGGAGGCACACCACGCAAAGGAAGATACGTGTATGATAGTTGGAGAGAGACATGGTATACTATACATTGATACCGGGTGGCTATCACCAACCCATAGTCGGGTAATGTCATCCAGTGCCTAGTTCCGCTCTCGTACATTTTGAAACAATCCAATCTCCGCAATAGATTGTCAACACGTTCCGCACCGTCGAAAACCCTTTCCCAAAGATCACGTTGACTTGAAAGTTCAAACATCAAATCCCTTCTCACTTCCTCCCATGCGTCCGCATTGCCTTTAATCGTCAAAGCTACCGCCCTAAATCCGCAATTACCGTCCGGAGCAACGTCTTCAACGGTAGCCAAGTACTCGTGCAAGTACTCGGGAAAACAACTCCCGTAGGCGCTCAATCCTTTTCCTTTATTCGATTTTCTAGATCGAGTCGCTTTCTCTTTTTTCGGTGGTTGTGCTTTATCTTTGCATTTGCGTCCTATAAATGCCTTAACCGCCGACGCGGCCGTGCTACCTATCGTGGCGGGAGTACTACTAGCGCCTACGCTAGGGTATTCAAACCCGGATGGGTTCCGCTTAGTTGACTTGTCGACACCGGCTTTTTTCCGACCCTTCGTGACAACCGGTTCCTTAGGTTCCAACACATGGCTTGTAGCGGGATCTAGGATTTGCATCATCCTATTTATGATGTGATCTTGCACTTGTGGACCGTAACCGCGTATGGTACTATCAATTAAGGATAGCTTTCTCGTAAGCTCATCTTCGGTACCAACGTTTTCCCTAGGCTTGATCGCTAAAGTACTCCAATAAACATCACATTCACTCGTTTGAATCGACCGACCTTCTTTCGCGATCACATCACACTCACACGCGCAAGGCAAATTGTGTGTTGTCCTAATTACACAACCACACTTTGCGGGAGTGAACCACAAATCCCCGGCCTTTCTAATAGTTTCTTCTAATATTTGAATGGCCGTACATGAAAGCTTACCTTTGATGTCGCGAAAGATAGCTCCCCTAGATGCTTGTCTAGGACGAAACAAACTCCGTTCGAACGTTTCGAAGATGGTAGAGTGTTGAATGCGAAGCAACGCATGAACTTTATCCCAAAATTGCTCAAAAGTGCATAGGCTTGTGCCGATAGCCCGTTTTAGACTAGAGTGAGCACTCTCCGCCCTAAACCATAAACTTAGATTAGTTACAGGTCTAACAACTAGTTAAACATAGTAATGTAAATCAATGATAATATAACTCACCGGTTGCTAGTGTGGTTCCCCAAATGTTTAATCTTGTTAGTGTAGACATTAAGGAATTTGTGTCCGTAAGGGTCTATCCATTGTTTCATCAAGTACTCGAGAACCTTAGGACAATATGCGTAGGCTTTGTGAAGGTCGGTAAGGTTTTTTTTATACTCTTCCATCGTCGCCGAATGTTGAACCGCGACATAAAACTCTAAGAACTCCTCCCCCATGTCCGCTTTGGGCAACACTTTCTTAGAGTATGAGCAAATGTTCCTGTTTATATGCCAAGTGCATAACAAATGAGTTGCATCCGGGAATACCTCATCGATAGCGTTCATTAAAGCCAACTCCCTATCCGTGACGATAATATTTGGTAATGCGCACATGTTGGTCACCATCACTCTCCTTAGAACGCTCATTGCCCACGTGTAGTTCTCTTCTTTCTCCGAGCTCATAAAAACAAAAGCTATACAAAAGGTCTTTTTCGTCGAAGTTTGGCCAACTATTTCTAGCAAAGGAAGTTTATACCTTGTAGTCTTGTACGTGCTATCCATTATAAGCACTTGAGGAAAAGTGCGCAACAAATCAATGCTCGTCGGATGTGCGAAAAACAACTCTAGGATTTCGTCGGTTTCTTTGTTCGTGCGCTCCCAAACATAGTACTCGTGCTCCTTTAACTTACCAAACAAGTATTGCATTTGGGATTTGCCCGCTTTATCAACCAATTGGTGTTTGTGCCTCATGTTGTAGATGGTACGCATACTAGATACATTTTCCGGATCTCTTAACTTCAATCCACGGTATATATCTCTTGGCCGAGAACCGATTGTTGTGAGTTTGCGAACATACTCCTCCTCTTCCGCCTTTAACCTCGCCGCCCGTGAATGACCATCCAAATGCAAGAAGGGTTGGTGGTTGTGTTTTCCAATTATAACTACCAATTTCCAATAGCCGGGTTCTTCTAACACCGGATTGCCCCTAAGCATGAACGGACATCCGCATTTTTTGGATGAACAATCTCGTCGTTTCTTCACAATCCCCGGTTTAGGCCTCGGCTTGTAAACACCGTGCCTCTCGCACTTAAAATATAACCGCGGTGTTTTACCGTTTTTACTACCATCGTCATCTTTATCTACCACGACAATAAACCCTATACTCTTGCTCTCTTTGTCAACCCATTCGATCAATTCTGCCTTCGTTAAGAATCTATCCATCTTAAATATTTGACTATAATCCGCCATGTGACATGGTGCTTCGGCGGCATCCTACACAAACACAAACATGTATTTACAAGTCAAATAATAAAGACAAACACCATATTCAACAAAAAAAAGCATGTAAAACCAAGACAAACCCAATATTGAACCAAAAAAACATGTAAAACCAAGAAGAACCCAAAATCTAACCCAAAAGGCATGTAAAACCAATTTTGTCAAATATTCGAATTCTTATGCAAAGATTTGGCCACATCTTCGCATGAACATGCGAAGATTTTGTCAAATCTTCGCAAAATCATGCGAAGATTTGTCTAAATCGCTGCATACAAATTTCGACAAATCTTCGCATGATTGTGCGAAGATTTGACAAAATCTTCGCATGTTCATGCGAAGATTTGTCATCTTCCACGCATGTTCATGCGTGGAAGTGTACATTCGAAGGCACGAACATGCGAATTTACGTACTGTGTTGAAAAAAAATAGATTTTTACCTCGGCAAAGCTCTCCAAGTGATCAGTAAGCGGCTCCTCCTCCTCCGAAAGGAAATCATCAGCGTTGCAGCTCCAATCGTCATTTAAGTCGCTTAAATCCATGCTCGGAGTAATTGGGTTTAAGTTTATGTAATTAATGAGTATTTAATGTTGGTGGGAGTTTGCAGAAATTAAATGTTTGTGGGTTTTTGTTTGAATTTTGGAGAGAGTTTTGGTAGGAAAGAGAGGAGGAAAAGAGAGAGAAGTGAGTGGGTGGAAAAATTAGTGTTTTTATATGTGGGGGCAATTTGGTAATTTCACAATTGCAGAAATTTTTTGAATTAGGGGTCTCACTATAAAGATTTGGGGTCTCATTTTAGCCTAGCCCATTTTAGATATTTTCTATTCTTCAGATATTTTGCTTCGACACCTGTCAGCCACTTTTCTTTTTACATTGTTCTTTCTTACATCTAAAACCTATATTTATACCCAATTTCAAAAACACATATTATCTTCATCTTTTTTTTTTACTTTCGAGGATTCAGAAATTTATTCCACATTCAAATATCTGTCTTTCGGAGCCAAATACGAAAAAAATAAATAAATAGATTATGATCAAAATAATTATATTTGATAAGGAGAGATTGGAAAAAAATTACCTATCATGTTAGTAGTGACACATAAAATACGAAATCGGTACGAAAAAATACAGCATCTAATGCTTTTTCCAGATTTGATGGACGTTTTGTCTTTTATATTTAACAAATTTTTTGGGTTAATAATTTTTTAAAACAAATATGTTATTGAATTTGACATAATATATCATTTAATAACTAAAATTAACCATATTTTAATTTTCAAATTACAAATATTATTTATTGTTATTTAAATCTTGTTAATTTGGTTTAAATATCATTTAGTTTATAGTTTTTTAAAATATTTAAATATTTTTATTACTATATAAAATAAACATTTTTAATACCAATTTAAAAAAAAAAATTATACGGCAACTAAGTTTGTCTTTTTTTTTTGTTTTGTTCAATATCATTAATCATGTTTGTTTGTTTTTTGTTTTTTTAAAATTAAATTGATTTGTGTTATTAAACTTGAAGTTTTTTAAATTTTACGTTTGACGGCCATCAAAAAAATTATTGATTTCATTTCAAAATTGAAAAGGAAGCTAAATTTAAGAAGGTTTTGTAAAAATTTAAGAAGGTTTTGTAGTGGTTTATGGAGTTATAGAGAATGGGATTAGTTCAAATATTGGGTATAACATAATGTGAAACATTAGCTATTGAGAACGGGTAAAACGATTTGCAAATGTGAAATGTGAAATCACAGTTAAATTTGATTTTATTTTTTTGAGTAAATCCAAAATTAATGTTAAATTTGAAAAAAAAAATGTGAAATGCGAAACAAATATTAATTTTTTTTATTTAAGTGTGAGATATAAAACGAGGATTAAACTAAAATACGAAATGTGAAACAAGGGTTAAATTTGAAAAAGAAAATATTTCACCTAAGTAAGAAATAGAAACCAAGTTAAACCGAAACGCAAATCGCGAAATGTGAAACCAAAATTAAATTTGACTTATTATTATTTTGCCTAAGAGCGAAAAGTGAAACTAGAGTTAAACAGAAATGTGAAATGTGAAACCATGATTAAAATTTTATTTATTTATTATCTAAGTGCAAAATGTGAAATAATGTTGAGTGAAAATACAAAATATGAAATTCGAAAGGAGGGTTGAATTTGAAAAAAACCAGCGTAAGTGTGAAACTAAGGTTATGCGAAATGCAAAACTAGGGTTAACTCCTGTTGCGAAAAAAAAAGTTGAAAAAAAACTAAAAAATATCATTCATAGATCTAAATTTGTTCGTCTTATAAAAATAAAATCAGTAATATTTTTGGATATTTATCCAAGCTACGTTATAAAAGATATGGACTTTTAAAAAATTACAAATAAAAAAGAGAGAAAAAGTATACGTGTTCAATGTTCTTGTACAAACGAGGATAATTTTGGTAGAAAAAATGGTTTAATTACCTTTTACTAATTTGTATATTTGGGATAATGATCCGTAATTAAATTTTAAACTCGATTTTAAGAGAAATTGTTCATCTTTAATATTAAATCATGTTTTAGAATTCAACATTCTGTGTTGTTATTATTATTCATGTTGAATTAAATAAATTTAATTATATGTGTTTTGTTAAAAAAAATTATAAAATCTAAAATTACCTAAGAGTATCCCATCAATTACTTAAAATGAACATTATATTTTCACTTGATTTTATATTAAAATATCAAATAAGTTATTTATTGAAAACGATAAACAAGTTAATGTTACAAATGATGTATAAATTGTACATTAAAAACGTCAAATAATATTACAAATGATGTGTGATTTTTATTCTGGTTAACTAAATGGTATCGTTTTGATCAAAATAGAAGATAAGATTGGATTAGAAGGTGCAAACTTTTTTAAGTAAAAAACAAATAAGAAAATGATAGCAATAGTTTCAATTTCTAATTGTGTATCATGTGTTCCATGACATGAGGTTTTATTTATAATCGTGATTACATGGATTTTAGTCTTTAATACAAGAGGTTTGGTCATTCCCAAATATTTATCTTCTATCTAAGTTTGACTAAAACCATAGATCATGTAAGAGTCGTATCATGAGATATATAAGTTAGGTCAAAACCACTGATTGCATAACCAACTATAATATATTTTGTTTAACTTCAATCATAGCCACGAATTATACAACCGAGTATCATATATGTTATCTAACTTCAGACATATCCATGGATTACACAGCATAATAACTCATCTTTTATGTAAAATTGGTCAAATATATATATATATATCCTTTATAAGTAGTATTTATATTCTTTGTGAATGAATTGAGGAATAAGTGTGATTTGGCTGGTAGGTTTTTCATAACCTAACTGCTGGATTTTATTACAATTGATTTATCAAACTTTGATTTTGACTGTTTGGTTTACAAAGTTAGATTGTTTAGTTTTAGTACGAATGTATTTATGAATCTTGAATTTGGATTGGTTGGTGTACAAAGACAAACTTATTTAGTATAATTATACTGTTGAGTCTTGTGTTTATTTTAATTTCGACCCTTGTGTGCTACCACCCTTTTTTATATTACTTTTGAATCCTTTATGTTGTCACACATAACCACTTAGACTAACCAACATAATTCTATAAAGTTTATTACTTTATTAATATCCCTACTTTTGTCTTGTTAAAATCCTTACTGTACAAAACCTCTTTTTAAAAATAAACTATATTTTATCGATAAAAATATTGGAATAAATGGTGTATTGTGGTCGAAGTCAAATAACATCGGTTTTTGTTTTGGATTATTAATAGTGGGTAGCCTTTTAGTAACTCAAGTAAAAATGAAAGATGACTACAAATATTAAGGTGTTAAGAGGAAAAAGAAGAAGAAAAGGATTACGTACCAATAATGTTTACTTTACATCTGAGTCGATTTATAAAATTTGTATCGTGA
Source organism: Limnanthes douglasii subsp. nivea (assembly GCA_036936605.1). NCBI lineage: Eukaryota > Viridiplantae > Streptophyta > Magnoliopsida > Brassicales > Limnanthaceae > Limnanthes > Limnanthes douglasii. The sequence goes on from JAUPFV010000004.1 coordinate 217,329,728, forward strand.
AAGGAACGTTTGTATCGTGAAAGGAACGTCTGTACCTTGACCTTAATTAAAGCAAGTTAAATTGTAGAATTATAAGCAACTAAAAGTTGGATAATACATGAATGTTATTATTGCATGTATAGAATATGAGAAGTTTCATTCCCAAAATGTGTGTGGGGTAACCAAGTACGACCCATGTGTAGTGTATGATAATGTTGCTTAAGATTTTATGTTTGTTTTAATTAAATGTACAATGTATTGGTCCTTCGATCAGTTTTTCTAGATTGTTACCATGAAGGTTTTGTTTATAAATACCTATGAGCTTTTTTATGTGTTTTTTTTACACTTAATTTATTTTGATGTTATTCTCTTCATATGAGCCTTCCGTGTAACATTTTATAAATTTATATTTGACATACTAATTTTCTTTCAACTTAAATTATGAGTCCTCAAGTGATGTGCATAAATTTTAACTCTGATAATAAAGGAAATGACAGCGAAAACTTTATGGATCAACTTCATTCTGATATGTATCTCCTTGTCCTTTAATGGTTCCCCCTAAGCCTTCTGATACAAAGTCGACCAGGTGGAGAATTATGTTGTCCATGTTATTTTTATCTACATTAATCTTTAAATAAACATGTCTTGTTTGTTTGGGCTAGTTATATATGAAGTTTTAAACCTGACATATTTGTTACAATCTCGAAGGATAGCATTACTTTGTCGGAACCTACTGTTTATGATGGAAAACCAAGAATATGTTATTACATCAGAACTATTTGTTCTGTAAGTTATATGGTCGTTCACAAATTTGGGACAAATAGATTTATCATCATTTTTATTGCGGTAGACCTTGAATGATACTTATACTTTTCGAGATCAAGAATATTTGACGAATCTAGTCAGAGTGGGTGATGTCATATGCTATTATGGTTAAACTTCATATTACTAAACAGACTCACGTAAATATAAAAGGCAATGAGATAATATTTTGTATATGTATTTTGTATATTGAGATTCAATTGTCCTTAAACTCAATATTTTTAGAGTTCTTTCATTTGACTAGGATGTGTCTCATTCAATTATTTCCTAATTGGTGAAGGTTACTTGTAGTTTCCATCATAGCTACCAATTTTGCTAATTGTTTATTTTTAGTTAGATAAAAAAACTTATTTGAAAGTATTAACAAAGCCCAATAAAAAATGTTGTTTTACTTATCTTTGTCAAACCTCTACAAAGTTATTAATGATGTTTCCGATTCAAATAATTTTTGGAAACGGTTATTTGTTTTCCTAAACAGAAACTCATAGATAGGTTGGCAATTATGTCGACCTTTAATTTCCAAATCCTGATTTTTTAATGTAATTTTACACTTAAGTTTTAAGTTTTTAGAAGATTATTATCTTAGTATTCTAAATTAATTTTAATATATGTTCTAAGAGTTTTACACCAATATCCTGAGTTACATGAAGCATATAAAATAAATTTTCTTTCATTCCAAATTTTGTACAGGAGTCCTTGATGAAAGAATTTACCCATCATGTATATTTTATGTATTCTAGGTACTGGATGTCAGATGCTATATCATCCATGGTTTTCGAGCCAGTGGAAGAAAATATAGGTGGTGTAATGGTCCCATATCAAGTTGTAAAACTAGCGGAAGTTTCAAAGTAAACTCCTCAAGTGGTTATTACTATCAGAAATATGACAGTCAAGCCTCATCAAAAGGTATGAATCATGTTCTAATAGAAAACTTGAAATGGATAGTAATCAAAAAGGAAAATAAGTGGTGCAACACGCATAGGTAGGTGGGAAAGGATATAAGAAAATGAGTGAAATGGAATATACTCAAAAAGAGTTTGAAGATAATGTGGTTAAAAATGAAACATATACGTCACAGTTAAGACCTCTGTTTTTTTTCTTAATATGGGAATTGAGCATATGGAGAATGGTCAACAAGTTGAAGAAAATAATACCAAAATCAAGAAACAATTTGCTATTAAAAAACATCTAGTGATGATTTAGCATTACAAAAAAAATTCTCAAAAGAAAAATAGTAATGAGTTGGCAACACACCTCAAATCCTGAGAAGAAACCTTCGATCGAACCTTAAAAAGTAGATTTTAACCCAAATATTGGTGATGGAATAGAATTTATTAGACAATGTTTGTGTCATATTCGATAACATGAAATATGTGTATAATCATGAGCTTTTAAGGGTTGTTCACGATTTACTTGAAGTCTAATAATGAACCATAAGGTATAAGTAGCTGAGATTGATAACGTGGCTTATAAAGCAGCCAATAACATGGATCAGTAATTGAAAGCCAATCTTGTGATGATATTTTATAACGCTTTTTCTGACCTTGATCTTGAAATACTTTGGGAGTATATCCCCTATGTTGATTGGCCAATGGGTGTAGTTTGGTCATCGGAGTAGTCTTTAGCCAAAATTGAGGAGGTAGGCAATGAATACAATATAAAGAAAGATGTCGTTGTCTCAAATGATAAACAATCTTATCGGTATTTTAAGTGTTTATTTTTTATATTAGTATTTTGAACTTCTTTACATGTAAGTATTTTGATAAAGATATTTTTATAAGGACCAAAGTCTTTGTTTGATCGATGCATTTGTGAAATATATACATATTTTTATTTGTCGACATCTATATTTTTCTTACAAAATATATGTTCGATATATATGATTATATTGTATAGTTTTTTATGAGTCCGGATAACTTAATCACTACCTACTGAGATTTCTGGACAAGGGCAATTCGGACAGAAACTTGCCACTGAACTATCCGGAAAGGACAAAAGTGAAAAATGACTAAACACATTTTGACTAAGCTATATTCTAATCAGCTTAATAAGTAAATGGGTACTTAAATTTCACCGCTTCCATAATTTGACCTGAAAGCCCATGGGTCCATAATTAAGGGTATAAATACCCCAACTACTTTCATTAATGAGCGTAATGAACATTTAATACAACCAAGCAGCTCAAATCTCTCACTACTTCACACTAAAATATTTAATACTCTCTAAACTTTCCAAAATACTAGACAAAATTACCCTCAGTTCAAAATAAACCTCACCAAATTGGCGAGCATAGTGGGAGCAGAAGGTGCCTGAATCTAGCATTCAAAACCAGCAAAAAGACCTGTTCGGATGGATCTGAACGAGCAAGCAATTCCACCACCTATGGTGGAGGTGTTTGGGGAAAACAATGAATACACCACCGAAGAACGAGATAAGTTAAGAGCTACAATAGAAGCGTTGAGGGCCATCAAAAAGGCAGAGATGGGTTTAAAATAGAAGTCCAAGGTGTTAGCCATTCACCATACTTACAATCCAAAGAAAAATGATCCATCAGCAAAGACCCATTTAAGTACGAAAAAGACCCATATCAGCTCTAAGAAGTCTCACCGGACTAAGTCTGTGGAGAGTTCAGATTCTGAGTCCTCCAGTAGCTCTTCGAACAAAACTGAGCTTGAAGAGTCTTTTTCATAAAGAAGTGATGAATGGAGGTCCAGGAAGACGCATAAGCTAGTTAAAAAGTATTCAAGAAAGATAGATAGGTATGGAAGACTAAAAAGGCATACGGGAAAAGGGTCATCTCACAGCCACAGCCATAGTCACAGGCATGTGGACCAGCTGCTGATTGATCCTTTTGCTTTCCATGATGAGCTAGGTATTTTTGCAACACCTAATGAAGATACGGTCTTTAATCGTATTCAGAATTGGAGACAATCACCATTGTCTGCCAAGATACTGTCCGGAAACCTTCCTAATAGGTTTGACAGTACTAAAATGGAGAAATGCGATAGAAGCAAAGACCCGGACAACCATCTGGAACAGTTCAAAAAATTTATGATGAATTTTGATGATGATGTCAAACTTCTATGTAGAGCCTTCTCCCAATCTTTTACGGGAAGTGCTCTGAAATGGTATAATAGTTTGCCTCAGGGGTTTATCAGGAACTTTGACACATTTTGGGTTGCCTTCCAAAGGCATTTTGTGGGGAGTAAGGAGGTTAAGGGAAATGAAGATACTATCATCTATTGTGCCCAAGAACCAAATGAGTTGTTAAAAGACTATATAAGTCGGTTTATATATACCAAAAACAGGTTAGCTGATTGTTTTGAGCAGGTAGCAATAGCTTCTCTGAGACAAGGGTTAAACCCTGAAAATCTAGCTGATTTAGTGGCAAGGAAAAAGGCCATGACCTGGGGTGGTTTGTTAAACCAGGTGGGAAAGAAAATCAACGTGGATGAAACTAAAAAGACTAGGGTACATAGAAAGGTGAGGTCTTCCCCAGCAGCTCCAAACCAAAATCAGTCCGGGTACAAGGCCAAAGAAACCGACAGGGGTCCAACAGAGCCAAACAAACTCAATCCTACCCAAATCCAGCTCAGAGCCAACAGTCCAGGAATAAACGAGGTCCTTAGGTCCAACCGGAGTGGTTTGCAGAGTTAAAGTAAAATGTGGCAACCATTTATGACAAGGCTAAAGACGAGGTTCATTTCTGGAAGCCGGCAGCGCTTCAATCTCCCAGGGAAAGTCGTAATACTTGTTTTTGTCAGTATCATCATGATATTGGCCACAACACCAAAAATTGCATTGCTTTAAAGCAAGAGGTACAAAATCTCATCGAAAGAGGCAAGTTGGGTGCCTATTTCAAAAGAAGAAGTGGGAACAGGCCTGACAATGCTCCTCGAACAACCCCTACAAACAACGCAGGAACATCCGCTCCGAAGGGGGAAATGGTGATTCATAAAAGATTCGATATGGATTCAGAGTATTTGGAACCTAACCCAACTCGTAACAAGGTGGGGTTCATAATAGAACAGGTCAAAACGGTGTCCGGACTCATTAGCTTCTTTGAGTCACTTATCATTTTTGGAGGGGACACCATGACATTACCCACTCCTTCATCAAGGAAGAGGCACGTTCATAATCTAGCTACTCAGTTGGAAAGGGGCATGTCTTCATACCAGTCCCAAATTCATTTTCTATTTATAGTCTTTGATGAGGATGATCTAAGGGACATTGTTGGGCCTCATAAGGATGTTGTGGTAATAGGAGCATATATCGGAGGTAACGATATCAGACAAATTCTGATTGACACTGGCAGCTCAGTCAGCATTCTCTTTTTAAGTTCTTACAAGCAGATGAAAAATCTGACAGTAATTTAGCGCTCGAACAGATCCATTGTGGGCTGCATAGGGAGCTCTATGGATGTAATCGGAGAATTTGAGGAGGAGGTACTGTTAGGAAAATTCCATTTCAAGAAGATGGTCAGGGTGTTATTCGTGGTGGTAGACTGCCCACATGCTACAATGCAATCTTTGGGAGGTCCTGGCTCTCCATAATGCATGTTGTGGCTTCAACAGTTCATCAATGTTTAAAGTATGGAGTTCAAGGACAAGTGGGAGTTGTCCGGAGTAGCCAAAATATAGCAAGGGAATGTTATGCAACTGCACTTGCTCCTAAACCTTTGGGGGCAATCCGGGCTAATGATGATTAGCAGTTATTGGGGCCTTCTGGGGTGAGGGTGAAACTGATAACCCCAGACAGATCCCTGGTGTTTTGATACCAATTGAAGAAGTTGAAACCCACTCTCTGGCTGAAGGAAGGACTGTTAAAATTGGCTCCAAGATGGCACCAAAGTTGAAGATAAATTTGTTGTCCTTTTTGGCAGATCACCAACATGTTTTTGCTTGGTGTAATGTTGATGTGACCGGAGTGCCTGCAAGTGTTATATCCCACAACCTGTCCATCTGGAGCGATGTTGCACCTGTTGTGCAAAAAAGGAGAGCTTTTTATAAGGAGAAAGCTGATGTAATAGTCCAAGAAGTCGACCGGCTTACAAAGATAAGGCACATAAAGGAGTCTCAATATCCTATATGGACTGCCAACCCAGTTTTAGTTAAGAAAAAGAATAAGAAATAGCTTATGTGTATCGATTTTACTGACCTCAACAGAGCTTGCCCAAAAGATCTATATCCGGTCCCTCGGATAGATAAGTTGGTGGACTCCACATCTGGAAACAAATTATTATCTTTCATGGATGTCTTCTCTGGGTACAACCAGATGCAGGTGGATCTGAATGACCAAAATCACACTACCTTTGTTACAGATAGGGGTCTCTATTGTTATAAGGTGATGCCTTTTGTATTAAAAACCCTGGGTGAACAAAGCATTTGCTGGTCAGATTGGAAGAAATATGGAGGTATATATCGATGATATGATGGTTAAAAGCTTAGAAGAAGAGTTGCACCTAACTGATCTTCAAAAAACTTTTGCCAACTTGACAAAGGTTAATTTAAAGTTGAATCCAGAAAAATGTGTGTTTGGGGTGCAGTCTGGGAAGTTTTTCAGTTATGTAATAAGTGAAAAAGGGATACAGCCTGCTCCAGACCAGCTCGACGCTCTGTTAAAGATGAACCCTCCTCGAAATATTAAAGAAGTACAGAGGTTGACCGGAAAATTGCCTGCTTTAAATTGTTTCATTTCAAGTTCTTCGGACAAATGTGCCCCATTCTTTCAGACCTTGAAAGGTGCTAAAGACTTCAACTGGACTCAATAATACATCCACGCTTTTGATGAAATAAAGAAGCACTTGTCTTCACCCAAAACCATTTTTAAGCCCGTTGAAGGAGAAACACTTTATATATACTTGGTTGTGTCAGAATGTGCTATAAGTGTAGTGCTGGTAAAGGATGTGGACAATTATCCTCGTCCGGTGTACTACATCAGCAAGAGTCTGATCGATGCTGAAAAGAGGTACCTAAAGCTTGAAAAGCTGGAACTAGCCTTAGTGATTGCTGCTAGAAAAATGAGGTCGTATTTTTAGTCTCATTCCATCATCGTTCGAACATCTTTTCCCTTGAATAATATTATTCAGAAAGCAGACATATCAAGCAGGATGACCAAATGGTCAGTGTTTTTGGGTGATTATGACATTGATTTTGCCCCACGAACTGCTATCAAAGCTCAATCTGTTGTTGATTTCTTGGTAGAGTTTCATTCGAACAGAAGTTCTAAACAAGCTTCAGAAGAGAAAACCAAAAAAGAGTGGGTTGTCCGGATAGATGGTGGATCAAGAATAATGGGTTGTGGGGCTGGTATTTGCTTAACTTCCCCATATGGTGATAAATTATACGAGGCTATATGTTTTGCTTTCAGGGCTTCTAACAATGAGTCTGAATATGAAGCAGTCATAGTTGGTCTTAAGTTAGCTTTTCTATGTGGGGCTAAAAACGTTGGGTTGATGAGTGATTCTCAGCTTCTTATCCACCATGTTCAAGGTCAGTCTGAAGCCAAGAATGAGCAGTTGATCAAATATTTCTTTGTTCTTAAATAAGTAGCAGCCAACTTCAAAAATATTTGCTATAAGCATATTCCTAGATCAGAGAACACGCTGGCAGACTCATTAGCAACCATAGCATACTCTGAGTCCTATCCATGTATTAATGTGCAAGAATTCCCATCCATACAATCAAATCGGAACAAGGAAGATGAGGAGAGCTTGAGTGTACAAGTAGTTCAATCTAAAGATTGGAGATTTCCCCTTCTTCAATACATTTCTGATGGAATTTTGCCTCCGGAGAAAGCTATGGCAAGGAAAATGAAACACAGGGCTCATGGTTTCTTGATCATAAGAGAGGTTGTTTATAAAAATTCGTTCAGCAGACCTCTCCTGCGTTGTTTGAGGGCTGAAGAGTCAAATGGTTTTATCCGAATTACATGATGGAGAGGGATCAACACACTGTGGCTACAGAGCCCTAACCTAGAGGGTTTTATTGGCCAGATACTATTGGCCGGATACTATTGGCCATCCATAATGGCAGATGCTAAGGAATTGGTGAAGAAGTGTGACCCATGCTAAAGGTATGGTAACAAAATTCATATCCCAACAGTTCCTATGCAATCTATTTCTGAGCCAGTACCTTTTGCTCGTTGGGGACTGGATTTAGTTGGGCCTCTACCAATGGCGTCTGGAGAATGCAGGACTATTATTGTGGCCATTGATTATTTCTCAAAGTGGATTGAAGCCACTCCTCTGGCAAAAACCACTTCAAAAGCTGTTATAAAATTTATTTTGTCTAACATCTGTTGCAGATTTGCAGTTGCACAAAAGATAACCACAGATAACGGGCCACAATTTGATAACAAGGATATGGAGAGTTTCTGTGCCTCTAGGGGCATTCAACATTGCTTCTCTTCTCTTTTCCACCCACAAGAAAATGGCCAAGTTGAAGTGGCAAACACGACCATTCTTCTCGGCTTAAAAAAGAACTTAGAAGGGGCTGCAGGGAAGTGGCCAAGCTATTTACAAGAAGTATTATGGGCATACCGAACTACTCATATGGATGCTACTCAAGAATATCCTTTTGCCTTGGTGTATTCGACGGATGCAATTACTCCTATAGAAGCAACCCTACCATCATACAGGGTCAATAATTATTCCGAACAAGCCAATGACATGGAAATTAAGGATCAGTTGGACTTAATAGAAGAAAGAAGGGTTAAAGCTCATTTCAGAACCACCCATTACCAAGGATTGATGAGGAGAAGATTTGCTTCCACGATCAAGAGAAGGGATTTTCAATCAGTAGATAAAGTTTTAAGAAATTTTTTCTTGTATACTAAGGAAAAGCAGTTCGGCAAACTGGCTCCGAACTGGGAAGGCCCTTATGAGGTCTCTGGAAAGCTTAAACCTGGGACATATAGGCTTCAAGACAAATATGGAAGAATTTTGAAGCACCCATGGAATATTGAACACCTCAGGTTATATCTAGAATGAAAGTTGTGTAAATATTTACTTGTTTAAAGTCAATGTAAATATTAGGGGGCATACTCTTTCCTACCCTGGTGGCGTGGGGAGGTTTTAATGAGGTGTCCAGTTTTCTCAATAAAATATGGTGCCTTCTTAAAACATTCGGTGTGGTTTGATTATAATTCTTTTCAAATCTTCAACTTAATACTGAGGATCTTTGACAAATGGGATTAATCTGGTTGAATGATGACCATTACACGCATGTCATTGGAGATATTAAACACTCTCACCTTAGATATTTTTGAAGTAAATTAGGGCTCTTTAAACATTAGCTATTAAAATTGAAAGCAAGCATGGAACAAAGCAAAATTTGAAAGATAAGCCTGTCCGGGTATGAACCGGATAACGTTACTAAAATGCAAAAAATTCCTTGGCCATCTAAGGACTTTAAGTGTTGTGAGAGACTGATCCGGACACAGACAAGATACAATTAAAAAAGTCATTGGCCATCCAAGGACTTTAATAGTTCACAAAACTAAGAAAACATAAAAGATAGTTAAAAACCTCAAGGCTTATTCCCTTCAGATGTTCCTACAACACCTCCTTTTTCGGGGTTTCTGAGTTCAGCACTTGAACTCTCACCGGTTCCTTCCTCTTCATTGGTGGTAGAGTAGATTCCACTAGAGTAGTTCTTTTTATCACCATCTACCATGGTATGGAACGAGATGTCTTCATACTCCACATATTTCCACAAGGGACCAAGCGTCCTATTTGGAAACATTTCATAGAAAAGGAGCACCATGTCAGACTTCACCTCAGCATACCTTAATTCCAAGGAATCTATCACCTTGTTGGTGTATTATCAATGTTGGCTTGAATTTTCTGTTCTTGCTCCTTCTCCAAGTCTTATTTCTCCTTCGTCACCTTAGACACAACATCTTCTAGGGAAGTCTTCTTACCGGACAAGGTCTGGATGGCACCATCTTTGGTCTTCATGTCCTCCCTTAAGGTTGAAAGATCTTTCTCCAAACTAGAGCACTTAGTTTGGAGCTCAGTACTAGAATTCTATGATATGTCCAGCTTGGTCGACAAATCTTCCTTGTCTTTCCTCAATGCTTCAAGCTCTTTTTTCAATTCCTCTATGCTCTGATTAGAATTGAGAAGGTTGGTTGACCGAGACTTCTTATCAGTATTGAGGGTGTTGATAAGGGTGGACTGGTTTTTTACTTGCCTCTCCAGATAGAGCACTGGTTGGATATGACCTAAAAGAGAATGGACTACCGTATCTTGATCTTCGGAAATACAAAAAGACTTACCAGTGTAGGTCACCACGTTGGAAGAGCCTGAAGGACGAAAAGGACCAGCAAAGTCATCTTTCTCCGAGTCGGTGAAGTAAATACCTATGTCCTGAAGGGCTCTGATGTCAATCCCTCCTCTGGTACCCTCTCCGAGTTGCAGATCTGTTGGAATTTTCTCTGCTAAGATGGGGTCGGCAGGAGCTGGTGGAGGAAGAAGCTCCGAAGGGAGAAGAGTTATTTCTCCCCCTAAGGTGACCTTTTTCTTCTTGGCAGCCCTTTCATCACTGCTTGCTCCCCTTTTTCGGTCTTTCTTCGGAGGATTTGGAGGATTTGGTGGTTCTACTTCCTCCTTAACGGACTCATCTTCAACTACCTTAAGTAAGACAGCATCGATCCCTTCATGGTTCCCCGAACCGGTCTCCTCTGTGGCAGCTCAAACTGCTTCTGTTGTAGTTCTCTTCTTCTTCTGCTTAATCTTGTTGGGAGCCTTGGCTCTAGAGGGCAATACTAGTTTACCATCTTTTTCTTCTGTCCGTTTAAGGATGACACCTGGAGGAGGGGTGTGGTCAATTCTTCCCCATGTAAGATCTCTCCGACCTGTGGTATTCCACAAATGAGATCTCACCATATTGCCGAAGGTAAAGCAGTTGTGGGAAGCATTCCCCCAATGTTCTGCGGCCCACGCATTCAGTTTGGCACATGTAATCTGCCCCTCCTCCAGATATCCGCTATACTCCTTTGGTAATACTGAAAAAGAAGTAATAAATAATTCAGGAGTGAAATATTTGTGAAGTGAAAAGAAGAGCATGAAAAACAAAATTGAAGAGCTTACGTGTACTCTTCCATCTACTCGTAAGCATACTAGGGTTGGTTTTGGCTTTGATCTTCCTTCCATTCTCCCATGACCCACTGATGAATAAGAATTGGGTTCTCAAATTCTTCTCCGACTCCAGCAAGTCGTCTACCCCTTTGAAGTTATTTCCCATGTTGTGCTGGTAGAATGGGATGTGGTGATTCTTGCATAGGCTTGCCACAACGGCAAATTGTTCCATAGGAAGAGGGATTTTAGATAACCTTGATGCCATAATGCAGGCGAGGAAGTACCTAATAATTTCTGGGTCTAATGGGAACCGAAGTCCCCAGTTCAGCAGCTCTGTAAAAATGACCACCTCGTTGAGCTTACAGTCCATCGGAGTCTCCGGTACGACTGGTATCCTCACCTTTACTGATTATGGAATCCTCACCTTTACTGATTCTGGAATCCCCCACTTTGTCCGGATCTGGCCCATTTCAGCAATGTGGGTTTAGACATAGTTAATGTTCTGCATGGCCAGCAAGTATTTAACATTAACTTTTTTGAAGCAAAGACCTACCTTTCCCTCCAAACACTCCGGGAGATCCGGGTGAGCCACACTAACTTTGATCTTGCCTTTACCCTTCCTATCAGAGGTGGCATCCCCATTTTGACCTGAGTTCTCGGTTTCGAAGGGGGCCTCTTCAGTGCTGTCTTTCATCACTTCTTCCATCACTATGGAAGGTTTATCAGTTGTTATGGATGGAAGGGTATTAACTTCTGGTTCTGCGGTCTGTCAGTATGAATGAGCACCAGTTTTTTCCAAAGTCCTGGTGTCTGGTTGAGGCTCAGTTCCGGAAACTTTGCTTGAGAAACTACTTTGGATGCCTCTGATCCGGAGGGCTTATCTCGTGGGGATCTTATAGACACCTCTGATCCGGAGGGTTTATCCTTGGATGTTGCTTTAGAGGCCTCCGGTTTGGAGGGTATTAACAGTGAGGCAGTTGCTTGGGCTTTCACCAAACGAGTTGTCCGACGTGGAGTTGATTTCTCTAGAGATTTTTCAATGTTTGAGCCCATAACTATGAAAGGGGGGGGGGGGTTTTCTAACACTTGATACTGCTTTTTCCTAAGCAATGGAGGGTTGGGACTCCTGAACAGAATAACCTGATGGAATTGGTGAGAGGATTGGTTTGAACAACTGTTTAGGCTTTGGATTTCTAGTGGAGGATGACCCTTGGTTAGTTTCTTGGGATGGTTCACCAAACTTTTCCCTTGGGGAAACCGGGAGACCAGCAGCGATACGCTTCTCTCTTTCGACTTTCCTTGCTTTCTCTAACTCAGATAGGTTCAACCAGCCGCCTTTTACAAGAGCGTTTCTAGCTGTTAACATAAAACTATCCAAGAACAAGTTTGAAAAAAAATGGTGGAAATCTCTGTAGAAGGTTTGCTGAGTGATGAAGACAATGAAACAGTAAAAAATGGTTTATATATTAGTAGAAAAAGGTAACTGATACCTAGGAGGAGACGAAGAGAATTTTGCAATGATTAAAGACGGCGCTGACGTGAGAAAAATTAAATGCATAGGCTACTTTCTAGGGTTAGTAGGAGCGTCAATCTAGGTAAAAACGGCTGGTAGGTTGAATCAGATTGTGACACGTGTCCCACGATCCAAAGAAAGACTCTTAGAGTTCTGGGAAAAAGTCAGTTCGGACAAACCTCAACCTAGATACACAAGCGGTTTGGGAAACGTCGTCACTGACTAAGTGGATTTTTTAGTCCTACCAAATATTTTTGACAAGGCCTAAAAAAAGGGTTGCTGATGAGTCCGGATAACTTAATCACTGTCTACTGAGATTTACGGACAAGGGCAATTCAAACAGAAACTTGCCACTGAACTATCTGGACAGGACAAAAGTGAAAAATGACTAAACACATTTTGACTAAGCTATATGTTAATCAGCTTAATAAGTAAATGAGTCCTTAAACTTGACCCGGTTCCATAATTTGACCCGAAAGCCTATGGGTCCACAATTAAGGGTATAAATATCCTAATTACTTTCATTAATGAGGGTAATAAACATTTAATACAACAAGACAGCTCAAATCTCTCACTACTTCACACTAAAACATTTAATACTCTCTAAACTTTCCAAAACACTAGACAAAATTACCCTCAATTCAAAATAAACCTCACCAGTTTTAATTTCTAAATTTAAAAAAAGACTTATAGCACCTCCATCATGGTTAAGAGATTTGGCTATCTTTTTTACTCATAAATAAAATCAATAGTTTGCATAATTTTAACTTAACATTATCATATAAGATATAAAAAACTTTGTTTGAGTTGTTTAGTTGTTTTTACGTATCCTCATATAACATCAAGTATTCTGAGTCTTTGTTGACCAATAAGTAAATCTTTAGTAGAACGATGAGTTCTGAAAGTATAGGTTTGATGTGAAAGGTTATAGGCTTGAAATTATAATGCATTTAATATGGGAGCTTATAAGCTTGGTGGAAAATTTGATATTCACTTAATAGTGTATCAATACTTAAATAAATGAAAATATGACTTCATTAATGAAAATGTATGCTTAAAACCTTTCAATATGCCCGAGTAAGAAATGATGCACCTTAAAATTAAGAAACAATTGACTAAGAAATTACAAATGTATAGCTAATAAAAATAATATGATTTTAAGAGATGTACATATTCAAGTCATGGCCTTTTACATCCAATATTTTATAGGTCTTTTGTTTTACTTTTTCCAATATTGCATATGGCCGTTTTCAGTTCAGACTTAATTTGTCAAGATTCTTATATTTGGTATGGACGAAGACCTTTCTTAACACCTGATCTGATATCTATAAGCTATGAAATTGGATATTTGTTTTATACATGTTTCATATTAGCGTCTGATAATGTTCTATAGATAGGTGAAATTGGTTCATTTATATTTTATTAGTTCTTGGACCTACGACCATAAGAATTTGGACGTTCGTTGTAGGTGGAGATTCAAAATGAGGGCATAGATATTTTGGCTTGGACTATAGTTTCCATTTTATAAAATAATGCAAAATAAGTTTCCATTATCGTATGCACATGATGGTTATGTATGCTCACATAAGTAGCTGAAGTGTGTCCAATCATTTTTATAATGTGCTTTTGAAGATGAAGTGTATTGTTTCTAACAGAATTTGATTAGTTATTTTAAATTTCTCATTTCTTTGTGATAAAATGATGTCAAGTAGCGTTGTTTAATTTATCTCGTTCGACATAATAATGTTAGTTATGTATTTTATAATTGAAGTATGTTATAAATGGTTATTACTTTAAGGACCACACATTTGGATTATATGTTTATTTTGAAAAGTAAATGACCTTTTTTCACCCAAATTATGGCAAGCTTTTATCTATGTTGTCTTTAGATAAGGTTATGAAAAAATCAAACTCCATATATATAAAAATGAGTTTATAAATCAATTTGAATCGCATTAGCAAGTATTACAACGTCATACTAAAGTTATGGCATATATTAATTTGTTTTTCCCTTATTATTTAGTAGGATATAGATGTGGAGTGTTTTGTATCTACAACTGAAAATTCTATCGCCCTCATTGAGTTCTTTAAGAATGAAGGCTAACTATTTGGGTACGGGGAAAGTGTGGAGTGATATGGTTAAACTTGCATGTCTAACGTATTATCCAACCATCTGTATCATGTGGATCATATTTTGATGCTTTGACCTCCATTTTATTTTTTGGTAATGTCTCGTTGTTAAAGTATGCTTTGATAATCTAGAGTTTTTTGGTAACCATGACCTCTGACGTCAACTTTGTCGGTTAGTTTGTATGGGTAAATATATGGTAGATTTATGTTGATGAACTTATTTGTACTCGATTTGTTCTTCTACAAATATAATATAAGGTTGTACTTTTTGGCTTCATCTTGGCCTAAGTCATGATTGATCATAAGTTTTGAATCATTGAGTAACCTCACGTGGCATGATCCACATATATGAGCAGTTTGAAGGCATGTTATGTCATCTTTGTACTTGGTTTTATTATTTGAGAGTATGAATATGAACTTAATTAATTGAGCGGTGTTCCCCAAATGATATGTTACTTATATACCATTTTTGGAGCTAATATTATTTGAGCATCCATTAGTTTGGACTATCCATATAAGTTTAAGATTTTGCATCGAAGATACTGGTCTTTATACTTCAAATTATGTTAATAAGTCTGTCAAAACTTGATCTTTGATATTACCATGTGACTCGAACCTGATATCAAAATCTCAAAGATCTACTGATCATTGTGTAATTCAACCAAATATATATGATGTTTACAACATGTTCTTTAGAGGGAACGATATTCTGATGATGTTAGTGTGCGCAAAAACTATGACATCATTGTCTAACGATCACCATTAACACTAATGCAAGTTTTTATTATTGTAAGCAACAGATTTTGGCATCGAAGAATAACTTATTCACATAAAAATATATTTGAAAATATAATCAAATATTATGAGGTATAAATATAGAGAGTCGCCATATTTTGGTTTAGATTAGACATCTGGAGAAAATTTTATTTAGTTTGGATGAACCCCACATCACATTTTGGTGGTTTAAATGACTTGCGCATTTGAATAGATAAAAAATAAAATGAATTTATTTGAGAATTGTGACATAAATGTTTTGCGTGTAGTGAGACTCCTAACTAATATTGGAAACTTTTTTATGTTGCACAAATTTTCTAGATGCCAAGGTAGAGAATTAACTTATGTCAAATTTTATTTCATTCTCGCTCACCAGATACTCAAAGAAATTTCTAGATTGGACATTAAAGAGTTATTTTTATATTTAATTATATATTCACCGACCAATCATTTTTTCAAATTTTGGTGAGATATATCATATGATTAGTATAATTGTTTCTTGTGACTATAATATCATAGGTATATGCTTAGAGGTTGCGGTCGAGCTGATTAGCGAAGGTTTTATTCACCATACATTGGTAAGTAGAAAATACATTTTTTAGATTGAATGACATAACTTTGTAGCATCGTGCACGTCATTCGGTTATGAAAACAATGTGTCTTTTATCCATCAGTTGTATTGTTATCTGGTTTTATCTTGAGTATGCATCCATAAAGAACGAAATTTAGGTTTCTAAAGTAGTATAAAATAGTTGCTCGAGAGGTGGGATCCGATAATAAGCTTTTTGGGTAGGATTTGGTGAGATCTGTAAAATCTATGCACATGTGCCACTTGGATTTTTTTATACCAAAGCTAGGTTAGCACTCGAAACCAGTTAATAAGCTTCGTGAATGTGTCATTGTTTTAAACATTATTGAATTTATTGTCCACTAATAGCATATGGCATGTTGTGTTGGTTGATATGCATGTGTTGTTATGGGCTAATTATACAAATGCACCATGGTTTTTGGATAATAAAGATAACATGTCGGTTCTAATAACGTCTTGTAAATCTTTGCAAGTGCGAACTACTTGTCCTACCTCTAAAATTAAAATCTAAATTAATTCTCCGGGTTCTACTAAGTGTGGGAGGGGGACTCTCGTGGAACATCCATATTATCTAGAAGAATTCATGCCCATATTAGCTATGATTTATTGAACCCACATAAAAGTAGATTATCACTCTAAAGTTATGCGTTAGTTGCTCTAGGACCACATATCAAAGGCATTGGTTCCCTTTGTAAATCGTAGAATATATTTGGTTAAGTCACATCGTTTAAAAATTATGTTATACACTGAGAGTCTATTTATGATCAGAAACATGCATTGTATCTTTTTAATTCACTCTATCTGGTTGAAGACTAAATATAACTTTAGTTCTTTAAATATTGGAATATATGTCCATGTAAAACTTGTCAAAACCCTTTGTGATGGAACTAAGAGAGTTATTCTACGTATTTATCATAATTATTTTCTAAAATATATTGAACTTTTTGTATTGATTATGATCAGTCGGATCCATAGTTCAGCGAAAACAACATTATTGCATATTCATGCGGTGCAACAACCCCTTTTATGTCATCATCGTTGAAGCTAATAATGGGGTAGATAAATATGGGTCGGAGTTCGTCTTTGATGTTTAATCTCAATATTGATAGTATGGAGCTTGCAAGATGAATGAATAATCTTTGTTAGGTATCTCCTCATGGAATAGTTAATACTACTTTACGGTTTATATTAAGATCCAAATACCCGCCAAAGTCTTCTATTATAACTATTATTTCTAGCGTGTGAGGTAGACTTTGCCTTTATTTGAAGATTTTCGATTCGGGGTAACAACACTAGTTATGTTGCGAAATTTCTTAAAATAGAAAAGGTTTATCTTTTTGTGAACTCGATTAATTTATCATTGTCTATTAAATAATGGATTTTTTATGTTGACTAGCCAAGTCTTTCGCCTTGTCATAATGATTGCGACATTTTTATTGAGTTTGGTATAACATGTTTCCAAACCATTGGTTGGCTTTTTAGTTTCACTTTTGTTACGTGGATTTACCAGTTTGGATTTAGATGAAGGTTAGATGGAGTATTTAAAGGTTTGTATATGAGCAATAGTTAGAGGTTAAGAGCGGAGCGATATGAAAGATAAAATGTATGTTCTCAAAAAATGGTCCCAAAAATTTCTCAGAGTATTTCAGAATTATATATTAAGACCGGATGTAGCTGGTTAAACCATGAGAGGACGTTTCCTCAGAGAGTCATGGAGAATACTAGACATAAAAGTCAATGGTCTCCACAAAGACCAAGCATTTTACTTCGAAATTTCCGGATGTGTTGATCAAGATCTCTAAATCCATCGTATTTATCTATTTTGTATTGATTGAACTTGTATTGATTGAACTTCAGTGGTAGGTCTCCATCAAGAATTTCTAAGGCTAATAGGGACACAACCAGGATGTATTTAGGTTCAAAAGTCTCTATAATTCAGTTATATTCTTATATTACATTACATACTCTTTTTATGAAAGGGATAGCTAAGTTAGTTGAGTAAATTATGTTTGTGACCAAAAATTATGAGTTTGAGTCTTTCTACCGATATCCTTTTGGCCGATTGATCGGCCAACTATTGCATAATTCGAAAATATACTTTGTACGCAATCGTTAAATGGCGGCATAAAAAAATACCAGCTCAAATTAGATAACACATTACATTACGCAATACAGATAAAATTCATATTATAAAAATGGACGGCGGGGCGGGGCAATATATATATTAATGCAGTGTATTCCATGATAGTTATAGTCCACAACTACGTACTAATAATATTACACCTAACCTTTGCTGTAGAGTTTAGTATGACATTAAAAGCTGACGAGGTATACAAACCTAACGAATGATGATAACGAATCCACATCTTAATCCTTTTATGGTTTATATCGTGGATTGGCACAATATATGATTTGAGTTTATAATATCAATCGATACCATTTGGTTTGATTTGGTTATCGGTCCAATTAACGGATGTATCATTAAAATATAATTTCTGTAAAACATCAAACAGTATTAATAATATATAAAACGTTTTCAATATGTATACTATATTAATTTGAAACACAACATAATATATGTCAAAAACATTCTATTACTCTTTTCATTATTTATAAATTATATAAGTCTGAACATTCATATAGAGATAAAGAGAGCTACCATTAGGCTAGAAATTAAAATATTCCATAACTGGAATTTTTACGATAAACTCGTCTAAAGATATTACACAAATATAAATCATATTTCTAATAATTAGTTATTTATAATATTTAAAAATTTAAAAATTAATTTATAAATATTTATTTATTTTTTATAGACAACCAAAACGAAATCTATGAGTTATATTTTTTTTTAATCATTTTATTCTCGCATCCAAATTAAATGTAGTTCGGTATATGGAACACAATTGATTTTTAACAACCAAATTACACGTAATTTCGTAACTAAAACATAATTCTTTTTTCCATACTAATTTTGCAACCAAAGTGCACGTATTAGTGCAACTTAGAACATAATTCAAACTTTTTTAAAAAAAGTTTTTTCAACACAAAAATACATATATTTTTGCAACTACAAACAAGTTAGTTGTTTCGCATCCAATTAACACTTATTATCACAAATACAAGTTACATTTGTTCCCACAAAAAGACTTATTTAACAACCAAAGTGTTATTTTCGCAACTATTTTCTTCTTATTTTCGCAACGCATTTAATTTTTAGCACCAAGAATATAGACTCCAAGATATTTGACTGGGAGGGAACCTATGTTGAAACCAAAGATATTGATCAAATTTGATCTAAGATAGAGGTTAACTTTATAAAGAAAGATGTAGATTTTCTGAGAGCTAACTTTAAGGTCCAAAAGATTAAAAAAAATTGTTAAGACCATCCTTGATAAGATTGATGGACTTAGTCTCACCGCGGTAGAAAATTATTAGGTCATCTATGAAGCAGATGTTGACAATCTTAAGCTTATGACACTTCTAGTGGAAATGGAAGTACGCATCACTACTTTTCTCCTTGAGGATAATGGAGAGAACGTGCATGATCAAGATAAATAAGAAATGGGATAAATGATCACCTTGTCAGAGACCTATTCTGCCTTTAAAATTCTTATGAGGATCATCGTTTATATGAACAATATAGGAAGAGGTGGCGATATATTGAATGATTCAGCTCATCATTTATTTTGAAAATTTCATGGCTATCAAGATGTCAAGGATAAGATACCAATGAACTTTGTTAAAAGCTTTCGTCAAGTCAAAAGCAAAAATCAGGCCTTTTACTCTTAGTCTCGCTAAAGAGTACTTGAGATACAAGGATATTGTCTATAGTATTACGCCAAACATAGAAGCCGATTGAGATTTATAAATCAAATATAAGAAATATTTTATGATCCTTTCGTCCATGATCTTGTAAATAACCTTGTAAACCATATTGATACAAACAATTGGTCTGAATTTATTGACGATAGAAGGGCAATCCTTATTAGAGATTAGGGAAATTGTAGTAGTATTCTAGGAAGGCCTAAGACGAACCGTACTAAAGAACATTAAGATCTCATCATAGATATTTTTGCCAACGAGGTCCAAATAATTCTTGAAAAAACTTGCATTAAATACATCAGGCTTAAAGAATTTATCATTTCTCAATACTTGATAAGAAAGTGGAACTTTGAGGACTAGAATGTAAATAATAAAACTCTATATAAGAGGTTGTAAAGTTAAATGAGAAATTTAGGACTACTTATTTTAGTCGTGGACTAACGTGTAATAAGTTCTTTTATGTAACCATTTTCAGTTGTATTCTAAGTCTTTGCACCTCTATATAAAGGTAAAGACTGATCTAATAAAGGGGTTGGTTTTTTTAGTTAGAACATTTGAGGACTCTGATTTTCTCTCTCTCGAATCAATTTCTATCTTTAAAAACTTGACTTCACTCATTTACAAAGGCAATTTGAGAAATCAGACTCACCAAATTGGTGCCTATTTTGTTAGTTCGAACTATAATATATCTTGAATTGTTTTTTAACGTTTTGCGATGAATCTTGAAAATGACCCGTTGGTTCTATCAACTGTCGAAACACTAAAGAAAGATTTACAAAGGACACATGATAGACAAAAGGGATAAAATCTGATCCACCAGACTTAATCTGAGATAGAATTACGAATGAATCAACTCTGGGATAAGATAAACGCTTTGAACGAGAAATACGGTCAGAAAGAATATAAGATTCTGTCAGCAAGACTGAAATCCGAGGTGAGACAAATGAATGAACAAAATGAAGCTGGAAGTCAATCTAATCGATCTTGTACTAATTGTCAAATCAGGAGTGAGCAGAAGAAGACGCGCTTCGAAGCTCCAAAAGAGCGTCATTCTTTTTGGAAAAGAAAAGAAAAGATAAACATAAGTATGTCACATCTAGTGACGAGGAGGTTGAGAGCTCTGGTTTAGGTCTTAAAAGCTACACGGGCTCTTCGAAAGAAGAGAGGGATCAACCTCGAAAGTATAAAGAGTGTAAAGCCATGAGAGATAGTGTACCTCGATGTTTGAGGGAGTCTAACTGGTATGAAGGAAACACGTCGAATCAGTATGATGGGGCTGATCGAAATTTATATGCGGTAATGGGAACTGATGATCAATATGTTCAAGGTGTCGATTAGAGAAATTCTCAATTGACAAGTGAAATTAGATCTATTACGCTTCTGAAGCGTTTTGATATCTCAAAATTTGAAAAGTTCGGTAGGATGCAGGATCCAGATGATCACATTGAACAGTTCAAAATTTATATGATATATTTTAACGACGACGGTAGGTCGGTTTGTCGGGCTTTCTCACAGACTTTTAAGGGAACAACTTTGAAATGGTATAACCAAATTCTGAAAGGATCCATTTCAAACTTCAGAGATTTTTATATTGCCTTTCGAAGATAGTTCGTTAGGAGTAAGGAGATGAGAGCAAATGGGGACACAATTATCCAATGCAAGCAAGTAGTTGGAGAAAATTTGAAGGATTACACGAAGCGCTTTATTTTGACTAAAGCAAGTTTGGAAAATTGTGAAGAGTTGGTGGCGATGGGTGTTTTTTGTCAAGGACTTTTTCCAGGTGATTTGGCTAATGAGACAATTAAAAGAAGAGCTTTAACTTTTGGGGCTTTGATGGCTCAGGTAGATGGCCAAATTAAGGTTGAGGAATCGACCAGGGTTCGAGGTGCAGCTGTAACTGGTCAAAATAATTATGGCCAGGTGCCACATACTCAGGGGTAGATTTCAAATTCTACTCAGCAAGCTCGTCTGACGAATAACAACAACCTACCACCTTGGACCGGAGGATATTCAAATCAAGCTCCATCATACCAATTTAACAGGTTGAGGCCAAATCAATGGATAAGGCCTGAATATTATGCAGATTTGACTGAAAATGTGGCTGCAATTTTTGATATAAACCAAAGGATATGTAAATTTCAGAAAGCATGCTCCAATCAACAAGCCAATAAATGAGCGAAATAACAAGTTTTGTAGATATCATAATCATATTGGTCATGATATTTATGATTGTACCGCTCTGAAAAAGGAAGTTCAAATTTTTATTGAACGTGGAAAGCTACTGACTTATGTGAAGGCACGGAGCAAACGCATTGAAAAATCCTTAAGCATCAACTTCAAAACCAGCCAATCTAAATGCGCAAGCTGAAAATTTAATGATTTTGGATTCGAAAGTTTATGAATTTGATGTTGCCTTGTAGTATTTGGATAGAGATCCAGACAGGTTAATCTTGATGGTTTTGGAAGAGCCAATAAAGAAATGGTATGTTCGAAGTTTGTGTGAGTATTTTGAGTCATTGGCCATTTTTCGGGACGATTCGAAGACTGGTAATACTGATTTCTCGAGGAAACTACATATTGTAAGTTTGGCAACTTAGATAGAGGGAAAACTTTCTACTCACTTGTATGGTAAGAGAGACATTCCCTTTATCTTTTTCGATAAGGATGATTTACGAGGCATTGCAGGGCCACATGAGGATGGAGTGGTTATTGGGGCTGAAGTTGCTGGCGTTGAGATTCGACGTATGCTGATAGATACTGGAATTTCTGCGAATGTCCTTTTTAAAGAAACGTATGATAGGATATGTAATCATCCTTGGATTTCTTAGTCAAAGTACACAATCATTGGTTTTACTGGGGTAACTACGCTGGTAATACGAGAATTCGAGGGGGAAGTAAGTTTGGGGAAGGGACCTTTCAAGAAGAAGGTTTAAGTGATTTTTATGGTGGTAGATTGTCCTAAGAGTTATAATGTCATTTTTGGAAGGTCCTAGTTGTCAAGGATGTATAGTGTTGTATCAGCAGTACATCGGTGTTTCAAATATGTCATCGGAGACCGTGTAAGGGTCGTTCGAAGCGACCAAAAGGTTGTAAGGGAATGTTATGACATTATGCTTCGGATTTGAGGATTCATCAGTGGTGATATGATAAACGAATAGCAGTCAAGGGGTTGACCTCGGATTTTGGTGAAAGTTTTGACGATCCGAGAGAAACCTCAGGGTCATTAACAGTAAGTGAAGACATAGAAGAGTATACGTTTTCTGAGGGAAGAGTACTTAGAATAAGAACCCGACTGATCCCAATTCTACGTCAACAACTGTTACAATTTTTGTCTCATAATTTGGATGTTTTCATTTGGAAAATAGAAGACGTGGTAGGAGTACCAATCGAAGTAATTTTCCATAGCCTAGCTGTTAATCTGAAGGTGAAGCCTATAATTCAAAAGAGGCGGGTATTTTCATCAGAGAAGGAAAAATTTATTGTTTCCTAAGTGGACCGCTTATCCGGAGTTGGACATATAAGGGAATCATAATATCCTATATGGACGGCAAATCCGGTAGTGGTCAAGAAGAAAAACGGGAAATAGAGAATGTGTGTCGATTTTACGGACTTAAATCGAACCTGTCATAAAGACCCATTTCATGTTCCTCGAATAGACCAGCTGATTGATTCCACTTCAGGAAACAAAATATTAACTTTTATATATGCTTTTACAGGCTATAATCAGGTCCAAATGGATTTGAAGGATCAAGAATGTACTACTTTCATCATTGACAGGGGCTTGCATTGTTATAAGATTATGCATTTTGGATTGAAAAACGTCGGGACCACTTACCAAAGGTTAATAAATAAAGCATTTGTTACCCATATCGGAAGAAACATGGAGGTATACATTGATAAAGGGTGGTAACTTAGTAGATGAAGCGCACTTGGAAGATATAGAGGAGACACTTCTGAATTTAAGGGCAATAAGACTAAAATTGAATCTTGAAAAATGTACTTTTTGAGTTGAAAGAGGGATAAAAGCTCACCCAGAACAGTTAAAAGTTGTAGTATCTATGAAATCATCTCTAACTATCAAGGAAGTACAAATTTTGACAGGATAGTTAGCAACACTTAACAGATTTATTTCTAGATTCTCTGATAAATGTTATCCTCTCTTTCAAGTATTGCGAGGGCCAAAGAAATTTGAGTGGAATTCGGATTGCGATCCAGAATTTGCAAGCATCAAGGATTTATTATCATCACCATAGATATTATTTAAGCCTCGAAGTGGAGAAAATCTCTTTCTGTACATTGCAGTATCGAATTTTACAGTAAATGTGTATTGATAAGTGAAGATTCAGGAATTCTGAAGCCAGTGTACTATGTCAGCAAAAGTTTTGTGGCAGCAGAAAATAGATATTTGAAACTTGAGAAATTGGCATTGGCATTGGTAGTGGCTGCTAGAAAGATGCGCCTTTATTTTCAAGCTCATACCATCGAAAAATGTTTTGCAGCGTCCTGATATTTCAGGAAGAATGACTAAGTGGTCAGTAGAATTGGGAGGTTTTGACATTACATTTACACCTCGAACTACAATTAAAGTTCAAGCTCTGGCGGATTTCCTTGTTAAATTTCATTCAAGCATATATATAAAGATGATAACAAGGATGTTTTACCTGTAAATTCGAAGTGAGTTATTCGAACTGATGGCGGTTCTAATGTTTTGGGATGCAACACTTGAGTTCAATTAGTTGCTCCATCTGGAGAAACAATATTTCAGTCTATCAAATTTGGTTTTCATGCTTCGAATAATGAAACTAAATACGAAGCTGCTTTAGCTGGTTTGAGACTTTTAAAAATATGTGGGGCAACTTCAGTACAGTTACAGACATATTCTCAATTGGTAGCAAATCAAGTATCTGGAAGTTTTGAAGCAAAAAAGGATCGTTTAATTTTGTGCCTTCAAAAACTTCGAAATTTGATGCTTTTATTCAATCATGTTGTTATGGAACATATAAGTCGAGGAAGTAACACAATGGCTGACTCATTAGCAAATATTGCTTACAAGGAAGAATATCCATGGATTTTGCTGCAGGAAATTCCCTCGATTTTAACTCAATCAGATCAATGTGAATCTATTGAGGAAATGTTTGTCACCCCATATATAGTCAGAAGCGACTGGAGAACTAATATTTTGAATTTTTTTATTAGAGGAAAATTACGTGAAGATGCAAAATTGGCCAAAAATTGCGAGGCAAAGCTTTTGGCTACATAGTTTTGGATGGAGTTTTGTATAAGAAAGCATTGAGTATGCCTTTACCACGATGTTTGAATAGATAATAATCACATGAAGTTTTATAAGAGTTGCATGATAGAGAAGGATCGTCGCATTATGGCTTTAAGGCATTAACTCGTCGAGTTTTTGCTTCCATGGTTTTATTGGCCTTCAATCATGAACGATGCAAAGAATTTGGTTCGAAGTTGTGATATTTGTCAAAGATTTGCTAATTTTATTCATAAGCCAGCAATTCTACTTATGTATATTACCAAAGCCATTCAGTTTGATAGATGGGGAATAGATTTAATGGGACCTTTGCTAATGGCTTCTGGAGGGCGACAAATGATAATTGTTGCAGTGGATTATTTTATAAAGTAGACCAAAGCAGAGCCATTGTCTGGAACAAAAGAGAAGGACATGATTAAATTCATCGTAAACAATATTTGTTGTCGGTTTAAAGTGTCTCGAAAGATTACCACAGACAATTGTCCTCAATTTAATAATAAGAAAATGGTTTCATTTTGTGCTACGAGTGGAATTAAGTAGTGTTTTTCAACACCATTTCATCCCCAAGAGAATGGGAAAGTAGAGGTGACAAACAGATCTATTTTGGAAGGGTTAAAGAAGAATTTAACAGAAGCGACAGGAAAGTGGCCTAATTATTTACAAGAAGTACTATGGGCTTATCGGACAACTCCTATGGAAGCTACTAAAGAAACTCCTTTTACTTTAGCATATGGGATGGATATTGGTAACCATATGGAATCTACTCTATCATATTTTAGGATAACTCAATATTATGAAATATTGAATGACGAAGCCAAAATAGTAAGTTTGGATTTGATTTATGAGAAAAGAGTTTGAGCTCAATTTAAATATAATTCATTATCAAACTCTTATGAGGAATAGGTATAATTCTAGGATGAAAATAAGGGAGTTTAAGGTCGATGATAAAGTGTTGAGAAAGGTATTTCTACACACCAAGGAGAAGAGCCTCTGAAAGATGGCCCCGAATTGGGAAGGACCCTATATAGTTCTTGAAAGGATAGAGCCAGGCTCTTATCGCCTTTTTGATAATCAAGGGAGGGTGCTTCAACACCCGTGGAATATGCAACAACTGAAGTTATATTGGGAATAACTATGTTTGTATTTTGATTGATTAGCGTACTATATCTTACCCTGTTGGCCCAATGAGGTTTTAACGAGGTGCTATGTACATATTCAAAATTATCAATAAAATACATTTTTTTGCCAATGGTTGTTTACAATTGTTTATTTAAACTATTTTGATGACTTATCAAAGACTGATCATCTTTGAGGTTGACCAAAAGTAGAATATTCTGAAGTGTTGCATACACTTTTAAAAAAAACAACCATGTTTGAAGTGCTACGTTCATTAAACGCGCTATGATGTTCGAAGTGCTACGTTCATTAAACGCACTATGATGTTCGAAGTGATATGCTCATTAAAAGCACTATCATGTTTGAATTTTTACGTTCATTAAACACTCTATGATATTCGAAGTGTACGTTCATTAAACATACTATAAAATTTGGAGTGATGTGTTTTGTAATGATTATTTAAAATATTATATAATTTTTTACTTCGGAAAGTTAATATAAATAACAATAATTTGTGAATATAACTTGGAAAATAACGCGTAAACAAAGACCTTTGTCATTCGGATTAGTTTGATGAGCACAAAATGTTACAATGATAAAATGAAAGGTACAAAAAAAGAAATAGTTAAATTACTCGTCCTCAAAGCTCTCTTCAGAATCTTATTTTGAGTCTTCCTCTTCAGATGATATGCTTGAGACAGGATCAAAGGCTTCACTATGACGATGTTCGATAGGAATTTCAAACCAAAAGCTGAAAATATCAAGTTTGGGATATGAGGCGTGAATTTCTCGAAGGAGTGTGATGGTTTTTTGTTCTTTTCCATCATTATTAACAACCAACATGTCTTTGGAGTACTCATCTTCAACAGTAGTGACAGCAAGTGTCTTTCAATTATTAAATAGAGCTTCCAGAGAAGTAATCTCATCAGACAACGTTTTTTATTATGCTTCACTATTGGTAAGAGAAGTTTGAAGGTCCTCGACTTTTTTCTTCTCGGTAGCCAGTTCAGCAAGATGCTTAGTGTTGAGTTGCTCTATCTCACTCGAATGGGAAGTATTGAGGTCGTATTTTTCCTTTTGATGTATTCCCATGAGATATTTCTTGACATGAATTAGTCCTCAGAGGTATTCAGACCTGGCTAGTTGGTATCTATGAAACTAATCTACTACGAAGTCACCAAGTATTTCCCTCATCTTTTTCTCCGTGGAAGCAGCGCCCTTGTAACGAACAATCTCTTTAGCCATATGTGTCGATTGATTTTGAGAGGCTTCAATTCCTTGAGTACGCGTTTGCGTTGCAACATCTAAATCAGAAAAATGACAAATATCGTCTAGAAATTTTTTGAATGGTTCCGCGGGAGAAAAAACTGTAGGGATTGGTCGAGAAATAAGAGCCAAAGAGGTTATAGGAACGATAATCTCAGGAGATATGACTTTATAAGTTACGCGGGCAGACCTTCTACCAAAGTTATGCAAATGAGTTTGAATCTCTTGAATGATGGGATCTTCTTCTCCAACAAGCTCTTACGATTCATCCAACTTAATAAAACTGTCAGGATCAAAATGATCGTCATCTTGGTTATCTTCTGCAACAACAGTTTTCTTTTGTTGGTTGGTAGTGTCTTCAGCATTGCCTTCAACTTCCTTTTGATGACTTTGCTGATTTTCTGCAGCTACAACTTCGTTATCATCGGATAATATTTCTTTGATGGTCTCCACTGTTTTCTTTCTCCCTTTCTTTTGGGGGCTAACTATAGTGGTACCTTTCTTTTTTGAAAGCGCAACAGTTTTTTTTAGAATGACCCTCTTCTATTCCTTCTTCGATTGTGGAAAGTGTGTTTTCTTTTAATTTTTGCTTCGAACCTTTTGGCTTCGGGTCGGTTGAAGGGCTAGCACCAAATGTACTAGCTATCTTTTTATTCTTTTTTTCCTTCTTCTTTTGGGAAAGGTGGTTGTCTGATCTATTGTGAATGGGTAAGAACACTTTGCAGTCGGGATTGACCAATATTTTGATAACTTTTCGTGGGTTGGGTGGCTCCATCAAATTTTTGGGAGGAAAGGCTCCAGGTGTGATCGGGAATAGGTGACTGTTGAGAAATTTGATGGGTTCGAAGGTTGTATGGAAATCATTATTCCATTCCTTTTCAGCCTAAGCAGCAAGCTTAATGAAGGTTTCTTTCGCTTTTTCTCGATGAATGGCATAACGCCTCAGAATTTTTGTTGGGAATATATAAGTTGATAATGAATGAGGGTAATAACAGTTGAAAAATTAATTTAGAAAAATAATATTAAGAGACTTACGATTACTCTTTCAGACGAGGTTCAATCTTGATGGGTTGACTTCAGATATAACTTTACCATTTTCCCATGCTTCTGAAATGAAGATGATTTTTTTGCTTCCAAAATTTGCCTGCTTCCAGGAGATCGTCGATGATTTTTAGGTCAGCATCCAATGTAAGATAGTAAAACGGAAGCACTGGTCCTTTGGACAATTTGGTTAAAGATATAAAATCTTTGACGCTGATCAGAATTTTGGACAAGTGGGAGGCCATAATTAAACAAAGAAGAGTGAATCATTGATTTGGTGTCACTTGGGTTAGACATAAATCCAAAAGTTCGAAGTAATCAACTATCATGGGGTTTAGTGAGAATCAAAGATCCCAGTTGATGATTTCTGGATAGACTACCAGATGTTTTTTGCATTCTAAAGGTGGTTCTCATTTTTTGGGAAGATGAAGTGTAATATTGTCTTCCCGCTCCCCACTGCCTCTTCAAATCATTTTCTTGGCTCTCTACATAGTATATGTATGAAATGTTTTTTAGAGCTATAACATAATTCGCATCAAGAGACCTCAAATTCTCAGTGCCCTTTCCTCCTCGGATATGGTAATAAGAGCTTTCTTTACTCTTGGTTTACGCATTTTTTCTTAAGTAACATTCTCTGATTCTTTCGAAGCTTCTTCCTCTGTATCAGCCTCATTATTTGACTGCGTAGCATCATAATCAACTTCTTCTGATGCTTCATCTCTCAATTGACGAGGATTATTCGAGAGATTTTGTTGAGATGATGCAGGTGTCTCAAAAATTTCCCTCGGGGGAGGATAACTTGTATATGGATTTGACGTAACATCAATATTGTCTCTCATAGCTACGAAAGTCTTTTTTAAGAGCTCGTGGGAGACAAGTTTTTGAAAGGTTGGTTAAGGAAGGGATTGCTTTGGATTTTTTTTGAAGAAGATTTGTTTATTTCAAAATTAATTCGAGGTGAAGATTTAGAAAGAGAGGGTGAGATTCGAGGTGCTCTTGGTTTTCGAGTTTTTGAGGACTAGTTTTCTTTAGTAAGAGAAAAAGGTGAAAAAACAAGAACTTTGGAAGGATCAAAGTTACCACAGTAAATGGTTTCTATAGACAAATCACGAGGAGCGTTACTGATTAACCCAGCTCTTCCTCTGCTCTTTCACTGATGCATAAGTAATCATAACCTCTGAAGACGTTGTTGTCTGAGCTTGGGGATTTAGGTTCTTTTGAAATTCTGGCTTTAGATCTCCTAGATTTTGGATGCTTTCTCATAAACTGGTTGAAGATTGATTGGAAAAGATGAGTTTTCCAATGAAAGCAACTAGTAGTTTGAAGAATTCGGTTAAGGTAACAAAAGAGTTTGGAGTTTTTTATGTTTTCTCTCTCAAGAAATTTTGTTTGTGAATCAAAAAATAGGTTACAATGGAATTTATAGGAAGAGAAAGGTTGTGTTGAGAAGCGGAAAATATGGACTTTAATTGGATAAAAATGAAAGCGGTTGCGTAGGTGAGAGCATAACGTCTGTTACACTATGGGCCTAGTTGAAGATCTAGCCCTTAGAGTGTCATTATTTGCTGAGAAGTAGGTTTGACACCTAAGATTATTAGTTGTCGCTTCGAGTTGCAATATAAAAGGATGATTCTCTGTTGAAATATTTCGATGTACTTGATATAAATACTGGTATAACAGAATGATCAACGTAGTTCGAATTAGAGAAGATGAAATTATCTTCACTTCTGCTTACGTTCGAAGTTGATTAGTTCATTTACTAATATGATAACTAATGGGGTTACTGATAAGGAAGTGGAACTTTGAGGACAAGAATGTAAATAATAAAACTCTATATAACCTGTTGTAAAGTTAGAGGAGAAATTTAAGACTATGTATTTTAGTCCGGGACTAACGTGTAATAAGTCCTTTTATGTAACCGTTTTCAGTTGTATTCTAAGAACTTGCGCCTCTATATAAGGGCCAAGGCTGATCTAATAAAAGGGTTGGATTTTTTAGTTAGAATATTTGAGTACTCTGATTTTCTCTCTCTATAATCAATTTTTCTCTCTAAAAACTTGACTTCACTCATTTACTTATGCGATTTAAGAAATCAGACTCACCAAATACTAAAAAGAAAACTTATAACGTATGCGCAAGTAACGGGATGAATGATCAAAGACCGGTCATGAGGATTCACTTTAGCAAAAATAAGCGAGGAGATACGAGTGATCCTAGTGTATCCCGAGATATATCTAGAGATAAGAAGGTTAGAAAATAAGTAAGACGTTCGTCATCTCATTTGGGGAAATGGTGAGGTCCATATTACTATTAGGGATAGAGACAATTGTATTTCTTAAAATATGGTTTTTATTACTATTATGAAATAATTTAGTGTTACGATCCCCAAACTTGAGCCAAGTATCTCCAGAATTTTATTTATAGAGATATTCCTTAGCATGACTAAGGGAGATATAAACAACATAAGGAGCAATCTCGGTCGAGACTAGAGAAAGATTTTGGGGTCATTAGCTGATTGAGATTGGGCCAAGAAAGTTAGTTTTGGGTTATTGACACCCTAGAGCGTATGTTACATTCCTTACGATTGAGGTTACGAGGGGAAATTGAAGTCGAGTGAGATTTTGGAAAATTAATCTCATACAATGAACAGAGATCAGAAGGTTCCAAGAAGAATGCTCCAACTCGTTATAAGAATGATGGGTCTTCTATATATTAAAAGAATTAAAATATTTTTGAGTACATGACCTAAGAGAACTCAAAATAAGTTTAATAGTGGACTGATTGGAAGATCGTGCATATCTAAAATATCAAATGGACATGGGAAAAAATCACAAACACTATTAACAAGAACCTAGTCAATTCTTGAAGCAATAAGGTTTTGGGGGTTTTTATTAATCCATGTGAAATGAGAACCATACGGCCGAATGTTACTTAAATCACATTGATAACAGTAATGATTGAAGTCATCAATCTCATCATGCGAGAACGAGATAGTGCGTTCATCGGGGTTACATATATCATTAAAGTCACTGAGAGAAAGCTAGGCATAATTAGAGCATGAAGCTGAAATTGTTTCTAGGTCAGCTCACAGAGGACGACACGTAGGTTCATCGTCGAAAATATAGATAGCCGTGAGGAATAAAAAGATAGAAAAATTAAGACTACAAGCTTTATAGTGAAGGACTTGAGAGGAGAAAGAGAAAATAAGATGGAAAAGACAATATGGTTCCAAATAACCTAAATCCTATATAGCTTGTGAAAGACGTGATTAGTGGCATACTTCAAAATATGAGCAATTGTTCAGATAACTACCTCGTGATAATTGAATATTTATAAATAACCACATGGTTGATAAATGAGTAGTCCAAAATATTAAACTTATTTACTAATAACCACCAAAATTTTGATAAAGCACAGATTAATACCTCGTGATAAATGAATATTTACATATAACCACCTCCTGATAAATGAGTAGCCGTCTTTTAACCGTTTTTCTCTTTCTAGTTTTTTGTTTTTAAAAATGTTATATATTTAAACTATATCTCCAAAGAAAAAAACTGAAAATATCGTTGGTTTTGGTTTTTTAAGACGAACAAAACTAGATCAAATAAAAAAATTGATTTTTTTAGTTGTGTAATTACGTGCAATTGGGTTGTGAAGTAAGTCTTGAAAAAATTAAATATGTTTCAATTTTGAAATTACGTGTAATTTGGTTGCTAAAAACAACTATGTTCAAGTTATGAAATCATGTATAATTTGGTTACTAAAAAATAACTATGTTTCAACTGCAGAATTACGTGTAATTTGGTTGCTAAAGACAACTATGTTCAAGTTATGGAATCATGTGTAATTTGGTTACTAATTAATAATTGTGTTTCAGCTGCAGAATTACGTGTAATTTGGTTGTTAAAACAATTCGGTTATAGTTGCGAAATTACGTGTAATTTGGTTGTTTAAAACAACTGTGTTCAAATTGCGGAATTACATGCACATGTGTTACGCAAATAAAAGGGAAATAGTTGTGCAAATAAGACTTTGGCTATTAAGCAAATTTTGTTGTATGAAAAAACAAAATACACATTTTTTATTGTGACAAGTGTTCATTAGGTGTGAACCAACTATCTCTTTTATAGTTACGAGAATATGTGTATTTTTGTGTAGAAAAAATTTAAAAACAAAACAAAAATTAGATTGTATTTGAATTGCAAAAATATGTAAAATTTGATTGCGAAATTAGTACGAAAAAAATTGTGTTCTAGTTGCGGAATTATTTGTAATTTGATTGTAAAAAAAATAAAAAATTCTCTAAATATACCATTCATAATACACTTTGTTTGTTCATTCTTATTTTGTTCATTTTTAAGAATAAAAAAAAGAAAAAAAATTAATTTGAAAAATATAAAAATTCGAAAGTTAAAAACAACAAAAGTGTAAAAATATGGACATCCATAAATATAGTTTAAAAAATTTGTGATGCCCGAATTCATGTAATTATCATAACTTACTCCCAAATATATTTAAAATTTGATTATCAAATAATTGCTGACAAATATACGTGGTTATATAATAGTGTTATTTTTAAATAATAAAAAACTAATAAATTTAGCTGTAGTCTTGTAGATAAAAGTTTGTACGTATTTCATTAAATAATTAAATAATTAAATAAAACAAATGGTTCATTTATATATTTAATAATATAAAAAATAATTGTTTATATAATCACGAGACCGACAGACAGATGAAGATAAGTTAGATAACAACATCATAAAAATATCAAAAATATCTGCAATACAAAATATCCAAAACAAACTCCTCTCTCTCCGCACCATAACCAGACGACCAGAAGATCAAATCCACCATAGCCAAACCTCCAAAAAATGGCGAATCAACATGCAAGTGAAGACTACAACCATCACAAGAGGCAAAAATTCACAGAACACGAAGAGAAAGATCAACAAGATGAAGAGCTAGAAGTGATTGACGATATCCAAAAGCCAAGGTTCTTTAGTAATCCAACAATCCCTACTTCATTCATCGTCTCGGATGCTCTCGATCCTGATTTTCCTATCATTTATGTCAATACCGTCTTCGAGATCTCAACTGGTTACCATGCCGAAGAGGTCCTTGGTCGAAATTGGTATGACTCTTTTTCCTTTTCTTCTACTTCGAGCTTATTCGGTTTTCGTTGATGATTGTTTGAATTTTTGCTTTTACATTGGTCGATTTTGTTTCCCTAAATGGAGTTATTTGATTATTCTGATTGTTAATTGTTGAAGATTTTGTGATTCTAAGAGAATCGAGAGTAGAATGCATGTGTAATCTCGCTCTGAAAGTGTTCATTCGACTAGAGGTAAACTCGAGCACCTCTACTTGAAAGTAGCTTGAAAGCGAGCTTGTGAAATTCTCTGCTGGAGCTTTTGAAATTGGTCGAAATTCGAGCGAAGTCAAGCTCGAGCACCACTGGAGTCGCCTATCGAGTTTATTATCGTGATTTTACCTATAGGTTTAGGCTTGCATTAGTAGAAACTAAGGCAGCTTCTTTCAAAAAAATTATCTGGAATGAGATTCTTGGCATAAGATTCTGAAAGTGACCAGTAGATAGTTTGTTAATGAAATCTTGATAATTTTGATGTTACTATGCTCTGAAAAATAAGGTTATATGAGCTCTTACGATGCTAACTTTCTATATTCTTCTCTTTTCAGTCGATTCTTACAGTACAGGGACCTACAAGCTCAAAGACGGCACCCTTTGGTCAATCCAGTAGTGGTTTCCGACATCAAAAGCTGTCTCGAACGAGGTGTTGAGTTCCAGGGTGAGCTTCTCAATTTCCGGAAAGATGGTACTCCCTTAGTGAATAGACTCAGACTTGCACTTATACATGACGACGATGGAACTATCACACACGTAATAGGTATTCAAGTTTTCTTCGAGACAAGATTAGATTTCAACCAAGTATCTTACCCGGTTTATGATCAGCCTTCGAGTGATTCGTCTTCTCCAAGCAAACAATCACCGATCGTTAAAAAAGAAACTTGTGGGATACTCCATCTCTCGGATGAAGTTCTAGCTCACAACATCTTATCACGTTTAACTCTACGAGACATCGCGTCCATCGGGTCTGTATGTAGAAGGATCCGCCAACTAACAAAGAACGAGCACGTAAGGAAGATGGTGTGTCAAAATGCATGGGGCAAAGACGTCACCACCATGCTTGAAGTAATGACAAATAAATACGGATGGGGACGTCTTGCGAGAGAACTCACAACCCTGGAAGCAGTTTGTTGGAGGAAACTAAGAGTCGGTGGATCAGTGGAGCCATCACGGTGTAATTTTAGTGCATGTGCTGTTGGAAACCGACTTGTCTTATTTGGAGGTGAAGGAGTCAACATGCAGCCAATGGATGATACCTTTGTGCTTAACCTGGAGGCTAAAAATGCACAATGGCGAAGGGTAAAAGTCGAATCATCTCCACCTGGACGTTGGGGTCACACGTTAACATCCTTAAACAATTCCTCGTTAGTAATATTTGGTGGATGCGGAAGTCAAGGATTACTCAATGATGTCTTTGTTCTCGATTTAGATGCAAAAAACCCAACATGGAAAGAAGTATCCGGTGGAACTCCACCTCTCCCTCGATCATGGCATAGTTCTTGCACAGTTGAAAATTCAAAACTTATTATATCAGGTGGGTGCACCGATGCGGGTGTACTTCTCAACGACACATATTCAATCGATCTCACAATAAAAAAACCAAGATGGAAAGAAATACCAACTCCATGGTCTCCTCCTCCAAGATTAGGCCATTCCCTCTCGGTCTACAATCAAACTAAAATACTCATGTTTGGTGGTCTTGCAAAAAGCGGACACCTACGTTTAAGATCAGATGAAGCCTATACAATTGATTTACTGGATCAACAACCACAATGGAGACAAATCGAGTGTAATCCATTCACTGGCATGGGTACCACCCAAAACGTGGTGGTGCCTCCGCCACGACTCGATCATGTTGCTATGAGCATGCCTTGTGGTCGTATAATAATATTCGGTGGATCCATTACCGGTTTACATTCTCCTTCGCAACTGTACCTATTGGATCCATCTGAGGAGAAACCATCATGGCGGGTTTTAAACGTCCCAGGCAAAGAACCGAAGTTTGCTTGGGGGCATAGCACTTGTGTCGTTGGAGGGACTAGGGTTTTTGTATTGGGTGCTCATACTGGAGAGGAATGGATACTTAATGAATTGCACGAGTTGTGCTTGTCAAGCCAACATGACTTTTGAAGAAGTGCCATTACCGGTACGAATTCGTACTTTCGGTATTTCACTCTAGATGTTATTTTTGTGTTGTGCTGTTAACTTATCATAATGTACTAATATAATCTTTGGTGCGATTTAGATAATTCTGCCACACTCGGCTACTAACCTTTTTATCATCACTTTTTATAAAAATAACAAAACCCAGTGTTTGGTCGCATTTGAATGAGATATCGTTTTGTTATATATAATTGGAATCAGAATTGGAAGACACGCGAATTGCATCTTAATCTATTATGCCAAAAGAAATAGAAATTGTGATCGTCATATTAATTACTTACCAATATCTAAAACCTAAATGATTTTCAATCTGAATTAGGCTTAACATTGAACTTTTTTGTCTAAATCCAGGCCATTAAATTCATGTACATAGAAAATCAAAAGCATTGCACAAGAATTGATCTTATGGACTATAATCCGGCTGTAAAACAATCCATCATATATATATCCCTGGAAGTAACATTAATAATTTTACAAGCCATTTGAGGTCACAAAAACGAATCAAATTCAATATAAATGGATTCATAGGCAATAAAATTCTAGGCTTCAATACATCTAAAAGGAACTCCGACAAATAAATTGTCGAATACAAAGAATAATCAGAACAAGTAAATTCTACCCTGTAACGTATGTATGATTGTTTTATCATTTCCAAGCTACAGAATCGATGTCATCTCTAGCTTGCTTGTATAGTTCCAGCCTTTTGGCCAATGTTGCTCTCCGTTCCATCAGCTGTGGATCTTCGTCCAACATAGAACCAAGTCTAGCCTTCTGAAAATATATAAATTTAACTTTTTTATTTGTATTGTATTACTGTGATACATAATATCGTTTACTGTACAATCAAAATATAAAAAGGTACAATGAAAACATTGATAATTGGAGGTTGAAGCTAAATTGAAGTTGCAGCTGTTTAATTTTTTATAATAAGAACTAGTATTATATATTTATATGATCCCCCTAATTATGATCAAGCTTGACGGTTTAAATTGATCTACTGAAAAAGAAATGTAAGATATGGACGGTAGACATTACCTCCCTCTTCCCGACTTGAGTATAAAAGTAATTTAGCAGTGATCTTTTGGCCTCTCTAACTTGACAATAAACCACCGCCTTTGGAATCGAATTTTTCAGTGTATCACAAACCATATTTATATAAGCACTGACGTTTGCTCCTGTAATAATAATTAGAAGTATATGAGCTCAACTTTTAAGAAGTAATTCAATTTAAAATAAAAATATTTCGCTAAAGAATCATAGCTGGTCACCCATGTTTTTGCAACGGTCTCACTTTAGTCCGTAGGTTCTTGACCGTAGTTTGTAGTCCCTTGGTACATTTAGTGATAGTAGTTTGATCCTCCAACCCAAATCTTTCCATGTTTACTCATTAAGAATGTTTAATATAAAGAAAAAATAGATCTGAGGATCAAACTTTAATTGTACGTCTCAGAGGGGTATACAACGTATGAACGCAAACCTGAAGACTAAAATGAGACAAACGCAAAAACTTGTGATTACATATAATGTCCTTACCAATTCTCTTGAAATGATTGTCAGCATAACGGTCTGCATTATTAGGGTTTTGTGGGTTTTCCTTTTTCTCGGGTTCAGAATGAAGCTTCCTGAAGAACTCGACAGTTAAGTAGCTAGATTCCATATCAACTAGTCTTAAGACCGTTTTTTTGCTTTCGTCTCTGAACTTCTCCAAAGCTTCATTTGCAGCAGCTGCTATGTCACTTGTAAGTGTAGGAAACCGCTTCAATTCCTGCAATTGTTGTGTGGATTATATAGACGCACAAAAATTGATCAAACCACCATATTACATCTGAGTTTGTTGAAGCTAATTTTGAACTGAACCACTGACACAAACCAATTCCAAACAGAGATATTCAATAAGTAGGCTCAATACAAATATAGAACTAATTGGCAGGCTACAAGTCTAAATTTTAAATTAGAAAAACAAAATAAGTGTGTAAAAAATCTATATCTTTACTATATACACTTTTAATAAGTAAAATAAAAATTTAAAATGAGGAAACTTAATAAAATCCGTGTGTTATATCGGTATCCATATAGTCCAGGATAGTTTGATTTAAAAGTTGCTAACCTCGGTTTCAGATATCGACTTCCGGACAAGTTCTTTCAATACGAAATGTACCTGAAAACCAGAACAAACTTAGATAATACATACGCAAAATCGAATCTGTCTCAAAACTCACTTACAATATAGTCGGTTAATACATACAAAAGCTTTACACTATAGGCACAGGCAACCTGCCAGTTCTAAAAAATAGACAATCTGAGTCTTTTTTTAAGATTGTATAAACATCCACTTAAAAGAAGCCAACTCTTCAGGGAAAGGCTAAAAGTCCGAACAACTATTTTTAAGTACTGTCACATAATTATTTTTTTTGTAATAAATCTATTAGTAGTAAGAGGTAAAAATTAAAATTGGAAAATGCATTAACTAACAAATTGAATGTATGTAAAAAGTACATTTAACAAATTAGAAATATGTATATTTTTGTTAATAACAAAATAATTAATTGATGCAGCACAACTAAAAAGATTACCGCATCCACAGAAGCTTCAGCTGGGCCTTTGAAATAACTGATTGATCCATCAATAAGCCTTCTGTATCCTTGTTCAGGAGCTATCAAATGCGGTTGGTATCCATCAGCTTCCGAAACGACTTTTTGAACATTTTTCAAAGAAAGATAGCGGTCAAAAGGAAGCTTTTTTAAAGCAGCTGGTAATTGATGGTCAAAAACTCCATATATCCGATCTCCACCTGGGCGCCTAAAGTAACCAGGTTAAATAGCATGTCATGTACCAATTCCAAGAGAGAAACACTTACAATGTTATGCAGTTCGATCAGCTTATAAAGAATTTACTACTTTAGTTTTGACAACATTGTACTATATAAACAGGGCGTGTTAGAATTACTCATTTCCTTTTGTTGGTCAATAGAGTTTTCACTCCAATATAATTACAAACAAAGAACAAAGTATTTAAAACAAGGGTTATCACACAAAGTGGGATACGCAATAAAGCATAATTTGTTTATAAAGATTGGATCTTTCTCCAAAAATATATGCTGGCATTATTTTGTAATTTAAACACCCAAGGGACTTGCATCAACATCTACATTATAGTAATGAACCTCTTCGATTATTGGTAGTGAGTAGTGACACCAGAATATCAACACTGACACACTTTGCCAAGTTCAACATTTTATATCTTGTTGGAGCGCAAGACACAACAAAATAAGGTGAAGTACGCAAATTAATTTTAGAGCAACAAGAAAGATGGTCTTTTAGCTTTCATTGCGGCAGCCGCAACGATTCATCAAAGCAAAATTTCAGAAATCGCACAAAGTATGAGCGAATCAAATGTGAGAATCCCGAATACTTCAAGTGGATGATGCTACACCAAAAAAATAAATCAAGGCTGTATAAGGTCAAGGTACTAACCCTCCATCCAAGTGTTCTTTGAAGACCCGATCAAATGCACGACATAATTCTAAAATTGTATACAGCTGGGCCTGGATATTTATTTATATAAAAGAAGAAGTATAGTAAGTCAAATGGAACTGATAACAATTTATTTAAAAAAGAACATAAGCTGATTTGTTTAATGTATGTCAATGCTTACACCAGAGTCGACTGCGATAGGCCTGCCAATGCGGTCCAACTCTGCATTAAGCTCATCAATGTTCTTGTTTATCAAAGCTATGATGCTTGGAATACGCTGTCTGATAACAAGCTCTAAATGCTGATAAAAATGAAGATTAGGAAAGAGCCAGGTCAAGATAGCAATAATAGAGATCCCAGCTTATAAGCTAGAATACAATACGCATCTAAAACATAGTCCTTTTGAGAAGTCAAACATTGTTTAGTGCATAATAAAAAACACTTTTAAAGCTAGACACACAGGTAGAGTATTAGATTTTATCTTTTATGAAGAAGACAGTGAAAAGAATATGAGGAGAAAAAGGTCACATTAAATAAGCCAACAAAATTAACTTCTTATAGCTTTCAGCTTAAAAGTCTAGCTTTGATTCGGCCTAAAAGGTCAGACCAACCAAATAAAAAGTTCCTATTGGCACAAAACTAAAACCTAA
This sequence comes from Limnanthes douglasii subsp. nivea, assembly GCA_036936605.1. Lineage (NCBI taxonomy): Eukaryota > Viridiplantae > Streptophyta > Magnoliopsida > Brassicales > Limnanthaceae > Limnanthes > Limnanthes douglasii. The sequence continues at coordinate 217,369,571 of JAUPFV010000004.1, forward strand.
GTGTGGTGGAGACGGACCTCCGATAATAGTTTCGCAAGATATTCAGAACCCATTCTGCTTGACAAGTGTCCATACTCGGGGCTGGTCTCAAAGTATTCACGCTCCTTCCGGCGAGCAACAATCATGTCAACGTTCTTGTTGATATCAGCTTGTGAACGATTCACAATACCAACCCAGGGATGTTGCAGGCGATATGATCTACCTTCAATAACCTTCAACATTCATATAACGCGACTATCAATTTTGTTTCATGTAGAGGATATAGTTCACCTCAAAAGAAGATATAATAACACGCAAATTCTTACATCTAAAGCATTTGTTCCTTTGTCCATGAGATCAAGTTTTGTCATCACTCCAAAAGTTCTTTCACCTACAGTAACACCACCCGATATTATGAGAGCCTAAATTTCCACAAAGCAAAATTTCAAGAGCACCTTCTTTACATACCTGAAGGATCAACTTCTCTTGCGAGTTTTATAGCATCAGATGTGGCAATATCTTGATTGGCAGGAGAAATAGCCAATATAATGCAGTTAGGCTACAAAAAATAGAGGATTTGATTAGAGGATTATTCATTAACTAAAAAATGATTTTGAACACATTAGATGTCATAATTATTACTTTTTTCCATTATGCTATGCTAGTCTACATTATTTATAGTAGGAATCCCAAACTTAGGAACAAGCAATGTCCAATTTCAACTTATGACTTATCTTAAGTAATGTGATTATTATATGGCATACTCCAATCTACAGATAGAAATAAATACTATAGATGCCCAACTACATTAATAGGTAAACAGAGATTCTCTCACCTTCGTGACATAAGAGCGGACCATGTTTTCAATATCTTCGACAATACTTTCAGGCTGTCCATCTGAAAAAAGTAAAGTTCCATCATATTAATCGAAGTAACAAATGATCCTTGGAAGGCTAAAGAAAATTGCTTTACTTTGGGCTAGAAGATATAACAGTACCTACAGCAACCTTGGTCAATCCAGGAAGATCGATGAGAGTTAAGTTCACCACTGCAAAATTTCAAATCAATAATTAGCCACAAAGGCAACTGAAGAAACCATTATGTACAAAATATTTCAAATTAATTTTTCTTTAAATAATAAAATTCTATAGATAAATTATAAAGTTGAGATGAAAATTTAGACATTAATAAGACTAGAAGGGAGAGCAAAGATTCAAAATCGAAGATAAAATAAAGAATTTGAGAAGAGTTGGGAAAAAAACATTAGAAGCACTAGGGGTTCATAGATCACTGGGAGTCGTTAACTCAAGTTCACAATAAAAAAGGGTATCAGAACAATCAAGAAAGACAGAGAAACATCTTATAACAGTCGCCATTTCCAGTTAAAACTATATGGAGACAAACCGTTTGGAGAATATATGCTGAGCTGAATTGGAATATTCGAGATGTGTTTTGTCTTCCCAGTTATCCTATCCGTTTCATCCGAAATCTCTTTCCTCACAGAAGCTGCAAATGTGATAAAAAAAATCAGTTAAGTTTTCAAAAAAACAACAATGTGATACATTTCAAATTCGATCTTCAAAACACTTATTAATATGACTAACATCAGCTTTAAATGCTGGTTAATCCGTCAACTATAAAAACACACACACTGGCTAGTCCTTTTAACCCAACGAAAGTAGTTCCAAGTAATTATAACAGACACTGCTAGTCCTCAAAGATCAGTGATTATACATTTAATTTCTCAAAAACCTAAAAATATGTGGACTAGTAATGATTTTAAACCCTAATTTGACAAATAACTTACCAAAATCATGAAACTTCTTCCTCGGTGCATGAAGAAATTCTCCATATTCAGGCTGTCCATCCTCTGTCTTATGAAGCTGCAACACTAATGGCCTTCGAGTAACAATGCCTTATGAGAAAAAGAAGCAAAACTAGATTACTTCTTATAGAACATGAACATTGGATATAGAACAGTAGCAATTATATCCTGATACCATTATGGATTTATGAATTTAAACAAGCTACTATTCACTTTTGATTCTACCAATGTGCAGATGAAACATTACAGATCCGGCATTTCCTTCTCCTATCAATTCCTTAAAGAGTTATTCCGATCTACCAAACATAAGATGAAAAACAAACTCTACAAAAAGCAAACCCTAGATCATTACCGGATCCACGAGGTAGAAAATCCCTCCCTACAACGCTTTCCAACACCGAAGATTTACCGGAACTCTGATTAAATCGAACAATAAATTCAGAATAATCGAATTAATTACAGAATCTACGGGGGGAAAAAGTGAAAATGTAAATCACCTGACCACCAACAACAGCTACAGTAGGAAGAGCTTCCCATAAAGACATTCCCTCGCCGCCATGATCACCGAGGACAGTACAGGCTCGTTGGATTTTGTTAATGAGACCAATCAAGCTCGTCATTGTCGCCATTTTGGATGGATCGAGGAAAGTAACAGAAAAACAAAAAACTAAGGTATGCAAGATTAGGGATCTGTATTTCGCGCGAGAAGAAGAAGATTGTTAAGTCAAATATGGTGGCGATTGGTGCAGAGATTTGGATCTAGAGAGAAGAGAGCGACGATAGAATGGAATCGATTGCGACACTGGTGTTGGTCGTTCGAATTTTCAAATTACGAATTACTACCGATTAACTTTTATCACGACATATTAAATATTAATATAGGGAAATTATAAAAAATACCTACTCAACTATTTTATTATTTTATTGTCATCTAAGTACCCAACTACTCAACTATTTTATTATTTTATTGTCGTCTAGTACCCAACGTGTCTGATCAAATATCTCTTAATATCTATTTCAACTGCCTAATTACCATATATTACCTAACATTATTTTAATACTCTAACTATCTTTACCATTCATAAACAACCACGTAACAAAACAAAACTACTTTTTATTTTTATTTTATTTTTATCTTTCAAACCGGAGTTTGAAAAAAATAAATGAAAGTATCATCGTTTTTTGTTTTTAAAAATGAACAAAACTAGATTCGTTGATGATATTTTTTGATTTTTTTAAAAAATAAAATTTCATCAGCAACAGAGTTGCAAAAGATTCGCATCATATCATGAGAATTGTATAGGAATTCCTGAGAGTTGCAAACAATTCGCATCATATCATGAGAATTGTTCAGGAAACCCAGAGTTGCAAACAATTCGCATCATATCATGAAATTTGTTCTGGAAATCCTGAGAGTTGCAAACATTTCGCATCCTATCACGAGAATTGTTCAGGAAATCCTGAGAGTTGCAAACAATTCGCATCCTATGTTCAGGAAATCCTGAGAATTGCAAACAATTCGCATCATATCATGAGAATTGTTCAGGAAATCCTCAGAGTTGCAAACAATTCGCATCCTATCATGAGAATTGTTCAGGAAACCCAGAGTTGCAAACAATCTGCATCATATCATGAGAATTGTTCAGGAAATCTTGAGAGTTGCAAACAATTCGCATCCTATCATGAGAATTGTTCAGGAAACCCAGAGTTGCAAACAATTCGCATCCTATCATGAGAATTATTCAGGAAATCCTGAGAGTTGCAAACAATTCGCATCCTATCATGAGAATTGTTCAGAAAACCCAGAATTGCAAATAATTCGCATCTTATCATGAAAATTGCAAACACCTTGAAGTACCAGCGCGTATATTTGGTCGAGGTATTTTTGTCCAAATTTCAATTCAAAGTACCAAGTGACACTATCAAAAAGCGGATACCACTGGATAATTACATAGTTGAAAAAGTATTTACGGATAACTTTCCGTTAAATAAAAGTAAAAAATGAATATGGTGAGGTGTTTTTCTTTAATATAAAATAATCCTTCTTTTAAACTTTCAAGGTCTGTTTAAAGTTGAATTACTCGACCTGAGGTGGTTTCCACTAAATTAATAAAGGATTAAACTATCAATAAATATTCATAGTGAGGTAGTTGATTTGATGTTTTAAAAGAGCACTATTTATTTTTAATATATATTTTTCTCAAAAACTAATAAAATTGGATTTGAAGTTCGAGTTGGATTTTAAGATTGAGGTTCTAGTGTCTAGAAGGTTAAAATTCGATATTTCCTAACTTTAAACTATAAACCGGTAGCTTTTTCTTTCTATAGTTATCGATCCATTTATATTATTTGAAATATATTATATTTGGTTTTAATAGAAATTTGTTTAATTATTTATTTTTGTGATATATAGTTTTTTTAATGTAGATTTAGCCTATTGACTATCCATTTTAGTGATATATAAGTCTATGAATTTGATCCAAACAGAAAAACAAAAACAAAAGTGATAGAAGATCTGATCGTTTCTTACGAAAAAACACTTAAGCCGAGAAACAATCATGTCTGGGAACCAAGAATCAGGACCTGCTACTGATAGATTCTTAAGACAAAGGGATCTCTTCATGTTCTTAACTCTTATGCTACAAAATCACGAAGAGCAGAGAGACCGAATCATCATCGTCAACCCCTTCACTCAACATATGGTAGTCATCGAAGCCGGTGACAGTTTCGACTCGGTCTTTCGCAAAAACGGTCAACCACCGGCGTCTAAAGCTTCCATCGATTCCATGCCGGTTTTCAAGATCACTGAAGACGGCGACGACGGAGACCAAAACAGAGAGTGCCCGATTTGCCTTGATGAGATAGTGGTCGGTGATGTGGCGAGAGAGGTCCCTTGCAAGCATAGGTTTCACGGGAAGTGCATCGAGAAATGGTTGGGGATTCATGGTTCGTGTCCTGTTTGTAGGTATAAGATGTCTGTTGATGATGAAAAGAAGAGAGACGATGATGAAGCTTCAAGTGATAGAGCTAGAGATAGAGAAATTTGGTTTAGTATTTCTATTAGTAGAGGTAATTTAGATTTCGATTCCGATTCGGATTCTGATCACGATCAAGAGAGGAGTGGTACTGATACTGGTGTTAACCCTAATCATTATCAATCATAGAGGAATCAAGATCTTTCAAGAAAACACTTTTAGGGTTAGGGAAATTTTTCATTTTGGGTTTCAAGAATACAATGGAATGTACATATATCTTTCTTTGGAATTTCAATATGATGCTGAATTTTTGATATGTTGTTTAAAAAAAGTCTATGAATTTTAAAAAAAAATCGGATTGATTTTTTTTACTATTTATTTTTTATAAAGTTAGTCTCATACGAATGTTTATTTAGAGGACTAATTTTACCGAAAATGAAAAGTCAAAGAAATAACTTTATCGAAAATCAATAGTTAATACATAATCTATCACGAAAATAGATAGTTAACATAGGTGGAGACTAACTTTATCCAAAATGGATAGTCAAATTACTAAATCTATATTTTTTTAGTCGATAGACTATATTTCACGAAAATTGATAGTCAAATTACTAAATTCGAACTTTTTTAGTCGATGGACTATATATCACAAAAATCGATAGTCAATGGACTAATTCTCGATCAATGCCTCTATATTTTGAACTTAAAACTATAATTTTAAAATTAAAAATTGAATTATGAAATTAATTTTATATTTGCATTTAAATTGATGTAATATCGTTTATCCTCTCTTGCAATAACCATTGCAATTAATTACAGTGACATTATTTAATCCGTTATCACATGATTTGGGATAGACTTTTCGTTTGTCACGAAAACCCTATTCTGGACCACGCACGGGATGGATTATGTACTATTGCTCAAAAAACATTAACATTAATGTTCAACCAAACCTCAACATTAGTGTTGAGCCAAACCTCAAACTTGGTGTTCAAGTAAACCTCAAGCTATTATTCAACCAAATTTTGGATACATCAAATTTGTAGTTGAATTAAAGTATATTTTTGCTTCTTCTCTGCTTGCTTTATAATTTTTTTAGAGGGACTTGTCTGCGTAGTTTGATCAATATAAAATAGACAAGTACGATGACTCTAATGACCCCAAATATCACATATATTAATTTTAAAATGAGATGGTCGAGTTTAGAAAGAATAAAAATCTAATGTGTCGAGCTTGCTCCATGAATTTCTAGGAAAGTACAGTCATATTGTTTAAATAACTACCTTTGAGGTCAATTCACAACTTTAAAGCTCTCTAAATTTGTTTTAGGACCAACTCATAGAAACTAAGGTCATTAGAGGTGATGATGGTTATATTATTTATTATAATTAAGAACCAACTAAGAGTATGCACCAAAGGTTTATCTGAACCAATAATAGTTTGGAAAATGTTATGAGAATGTGACTTGTATTACTTACATACAAGGGATTCTATTGGGATTTATATCCAAAGATAAAGTGAAAAAAATCTTTAACATTCATAAACTTCACTACACCATTCAAATCTCATATTAAAGTTGATTTAACAATTTACATATAGTTTTTGAGAGTATTGAATGATTATCGTGCTTACCATCATGCAGTTATACATATTTATTATCTTTGATCACTCATGATAACATCAAACAAAAAATTTATCCCAAACTTTATACAAGTTGGCGGTAGTAATCCTAATAAATATTGCATATATCACAATAATACTAACAACTAGATACTATACTATTGTGTATTGAAAGAAGAAGTCTATAATCTGATCGGTGATGGAAAATTATTGAGTTCATAATATGAAATACAACATTTCCAAACCAAATCCAACACTTCTAGTTGAACCCCACCACAAAATTATTATTCCTATTGATGCACTTCACGTAGTTAAGGACTTGATGCTAAATTTTGATCTTACCAGAATTGATAAAAAAATTAAACATATTGGGGGAGACTTTTTGTCTAGTACTATTCATTTTTCTAAAAAAACTTTCATATAATAGATTTAGAAATTCAATGATATGGATAAACCTTGACATATCTTTATCGAAAGTCATATCCAATTATAATTTTTAAAGTTGATGACTTGCATGGATCCATTGGACCACACGAAGATGCAATCGATTTTATTGAAGAGATTTTCGAAATTGAGCTTCTACACATCATGATAGTCACTAAAATTTTGTAAAATCTAAAAGTATTTATGACAATATGCGTGGATTGAATCCTCTTAAACCTTTAAAAAGATTATGACCGGTTTCACATGTATATACACTCCATCTTTTCATAATTGTAGACACTTCGAAGGTAATTTTTTTATCAACATTAATCTGGTAAAATACATGAGATTCAATCTTATTTCCATTAGTATTTTTGTTTTGTAGTTAATCATCACATCAGATTCATCTCAAGAAATCAACGAACGTTATGGGAATATAAAGATTTTTGAGGTTGAGATTCGACACATATCCCTAGAATTTTGCAAATGTTAGAAATACTTATTACAATATGCGAGGATTGAATCCCCTTCAACCTTCAAAAATATCATGATCGGTTTCGCATGTATATATACTTTATATTAGGCATGGGCATTTTAACCGGAACTGAAAGAACCGAACCGAACTGAACCGAAAGAACCGAACTGAACCGAACCGAAGTAGATTTGGTTCTTTCATAATACCCGAATGGTTCCAGTTTTCAATTACCCACGGTTCTCGGAACCGAACCGTACCGAACCGAAGAACCGTGGGTACCCGTTAGAAACCAAACCTATGCATTAACCCTTAATTTTGAATTGTTTTAAAAATATATTTTCTTTTTCAAAGTTAGATTCCCCTAAATTTGTCTTTTATCATTTATCTCTAATTATGTTCTCTTGAATAAAAATGACAACATACTTTATTCAAAGTTGCGACATATTTACAAACTATTATGCGTATAAACAAAATAACAAAATACCAACCTTTATATAATTTAATAAACTTGATATCATCTCTCTATTTTTTTTATTACTAATATTATTCTTTAATATATTAATTTTAAATATTTCTTATATTTAATATGTTTTTTCTTATAGTTTAACATAGTTTTATTGTTTTAAAGTGTCAAAAGAGTTTTATATACGTTGATATTGCAAAGCATTTAAAGTATCCAAAACTACCCGATTGGAACCGAGTTAAGTACCCATACCGAACCGAATTAAGAAGAACCAAACCGGACCGAACCAAAATTTATTCGGTTCCTAAATGGGTATCCGTTTTGAAGAACCGAAAGAACTGAGAACCGAAAGAACCAAACCGAAGAACCGAATGCCCATACCTACTCTATATTTTCATAGTAGTATACCATTTGAAGGTTATTTGCGATCGATATTAATCTGGTAAAAGATATGAGATTGAGTCTTATTTCCATCAGTATTTTTTTATGTGATTAATTATCAGATCAGAGTCATCCGAAGAAATCAATGAACATTCTAGAAATGTTACTTTGCTTTCCTCACATATATGAGCTAACAATTATTTAGGGTCTCTATCATTTTGGATGTGGCAAATGCCCGTAAGAGGCCCTCCATTTTATATAACTAAAGAAATAATTTCAATGGTGGCTGAACATTTAATATATAAAAATTACAAAGTATTAACTAATATGATCTCGTAGTATTCATGAATAAAAATTTAGATGTGTTCACATAGGAATAAAAAGGTTTAATCGATGTTCTTACTGAAGTGATGTTCCATCAGCCAGCCGTTTGACTAAAAATATTGAGTATTATGTAGAAAATCATTTTTTCCTTATAAAAAAGTGAGATTATCATTGCAAAGGTGGATAGTTTAAAAAAGATGTATCACTTACGAGATGATGTTTACCATGTCTCGACAGCAAACCATATCTTTGCTTTTATGTTTGTTGATTTTACAAATTTAAACAAGGCACGCTCAATGGATCATTTTTTAGTTTCATGGATTAGTCAGTTGGTGGATGCAACCTTAGGTAAACGGTTTGTTCTCTTCCATGAATACTTATTTTGGTTGTAACCAAATTCTTATACATGTAGATAATCAGGATCATACCATATTTATGTATGAAATGGATATTTATTGCTATAAAGTGATGTATATTGGCCTAAAAATATCAGGGCTACATATCAACGCCTTATAAATAAGTTTTTTTCTCACCGGTTTGGTCGCAACCTTCAAACATATCTTCATGGCATGATTATCACTAGTAGGTATAACTTTGATCACCTAGTCGACATCGCAAAATATTTGAGAATTTTTGTTTGGTTAATTTAAAGTTATACCCTAATAAACCTACTTTCAGTGTCGTTCTAGTAATGTTTTGGGTTACTTAGTTAGAGAGATGAATATCAAGGCTGATCCAACTCATCTCTCCATCTTTTTAACTATGGGTCTTTCTTGTTCCATTAAATAAGTCAAAAATTACAGATCGGAAAGAGTTGATTTTGATCCTCAAATGTTAGCTCTTCCAAATATTTTTGTAAGACCTAAATGGGCTACTGATGAGGTCAGATATTTTAGACATTATATATTGCTCTTATCCGGAGGGCTGTTCGGACATAACCACTACTATAAAAAAAATCGAACATGATAAACTTAATGAAGTGTGACTAAGCTAGGTGCTAGTCGCCTCACATATATACCCCCAACCATTTTCATTAATGAGGGTAATCAGAATTTACTACTAGCACACAGCTTAATTATCTCACTACTCTCTATCCTAAACATTAAATTCCTAAAACACTTTAGAAATTTACCCTCAAACAGAATTAAACCGCACCAAATTGGTGACCACAGTGGGAGCACGACGGTGCTTGAATTTTACAATTCAAAACCAGCAAACAAAGTAGTTTGGATGAATCCGAATGAGTAGAGTATTCTACCTCCTGAGGTGAAAGTTGCAAAGAAAAACAATGAATATACTATCGAGGAGCGTGATTAGTTGAGAACTGAGATAAAGGCGCCGAGAGCAATAAAACAAGCAGAAAAAATGGGTAAAAGAGAAATCTGGTGCGTTTGTACTTCACCACACTGACAATCCTGGAGATAACAAGCAGTCTCTAAAAACCCATCTCAGTTCCAAGAAAACACATCATTCTAAATATGTAGAGAGTTCTACATCTAAGTCCTCCAACAGCTCATCCTAATGAGGCAGAGCTTGAAGAATCATTATCTTCAAGCAGTGATGAAAACATGTCAAAAAAGAAAATGAGGCTGACTAAAAAACATTTAAGAAAGAGAGATATGCATGACAGGCTTAAGAAGCATCGTGGCAAGGGTAAGGGGTCAGTACACCAGCATATTGACCAGTTGATGATTGATCCCTTTGCTTTTCAGTTTGAACCAAGTACTTTTACTACCCTTAATGAAGATACTGTTTTTAGCTGTAGCAAGAATTGGAGGCAATCGCCTTTGTCTGCGAAAATACTTTCCGAACATCTTCCTAAGAGGTTTGATAGCTCCAAGATGGATAAATATGATGGGAGCCGAGATCTGGACAACCATCTGGAGCATTTTAAGAACTTCATGATGAATTATGACGGCGACGACAAACTACTGTGTAGGGCCTTCTCCCAAACTTTCACAAGAAGTTCCCTTAAATGGTATAATAGTCTTCCTCAGGGATTTATAAGGAATTTTGATACATTCTGGGTTGCCTTCCGGAGGCAATTTGTAGGAAACAAAGAGTTTAAGGGTAATGGGGACACCATTATCCATTGTGCTCAGGAGCCAAACGAGTCTTTAAAGAAGTGCATCAACCGGTTCGTGAATACAAAGAATGGATTAGCAGATTGCTTTGAACAAGTTGAAATTGCTTCCCTGAGACAAGGTTTAAATCCATGTAATTTAGCTGATTCAGTGACTTAGAAAAAGACTATGACTTGGGATGGTTTGTTGAATCATGTGGGTAAACAAATCAACATTGAGGAGACTGCGAAAACCAGATTACACTGTTAAGTGAGGTCCACTACTACAACAACGACTCCTTCAGCTTCTAATCAGTCCGGTTACAGGACAAAAGAGACTAGACATGGATCTAACCGATCAAGGAAAAATCAGTCTAACTAGACTTAAAGCCAACAGGTCGGAAACAAAATGGGGCCTTGGGTTCAACCTGAGTGGTTTGCTGAATTGGGAGAGAGTGTGGCTACAATCTACAACAAAACTAAAAACAAAGTTCATTTTAGAAAGCCAGCAGCATTGCAATCACCCAGAGAAAATCAAAGCACCTATTCTGCCAATACCACAATGACATAGGCCATGATACTCATGATTGTATAGCCTTGAAGTGGGAGGTCCATAACCTCATTGAAAGGGGTAAATTGGAAGCCTAGTCAAAAAACAAGGGGGAAGAAGACCGAATAATGCACAAGCCAATACTCTCCAGAGTGGTCCTTCGAACAATTCTGGAACATCCTCACAGGAAGGTGCAATGGTAATTACTGAAAGGTTTGATATAGAATCCAAGCATCTTAATCCAGATCGACTCAAAATCGGGTAAGAGTAATAACAGACAAGACCAAAACGGTTTCCGGTCTGATAAACGTTTTTGAGTCATTGACTAATTTCGGAGGGGATACTGTGATTGCACCTTCTACTTCATCAATGAAGAGATATGTCCACAGTCTGACCACCCAGTTGAATAGAAGGATGTCCACCCACTTGTATCAATACTTATCTCCCTTTATAGTTTTCGATGAGGATGGCCTAAGAGATATTGTAAGGCTTCATGAAGATGTTGTGGTAATAGGGGCATCAATAGGAGGAAACGATATACGCTAAATTCTGATTGACACAAGCAGTTCGGCAAACTTCCTGTTTTTAAGCTTCTACAAGCAGATAGAAACCCTTTGGTTATACAACGTTCGAACAGAACCATCGTAGGCTTCACAAGAAGTTCTGCACATGTGATTCGAGAGTTCGAAGAGAAAGTGTTGCTGGGAAAATGACCCTTTAAAAATGGTAAGATTAATGTTTGTTGTGGTGGATTGCCCAACATCTTACAATGCAATATTTGGGAGGTCTTGGCTTTCCAAAATACATGCTGTGGCTTCTACGGTCCACCAATGTTTGAAAAATATTGTCCAAGAACAAGTAGGTTTTGTCCGGAGCAGCCAGGAAATGTTATGCAGCAGCCATTGCCTCTAAGTCTTTAGAGGTAGTCAAGGTTAACAGAGATTAGCAGCTATTGAAGCCTTCAACTGATGAGAATGAAATTAATGATCCTAGGGAGGCTCCAAGTGTCATAAGACTTATTGAGGAGGTTGAAACCCACTCCCTCACTGAGGGCAAGAATGTTAAATTTGGTACCAAGTTCGCACCAGATTTGAAACACCGGTTGTTGTCCTTTTTAATGATAATCAACATATCTTCGCATGGTGTAATAGTGATGTCACTGGAGTGCTAGTTGATGTTATTTCTCATAAGTTGTCCATCTGAACTGGTGTTGTGCCAGTTGTACAAATGAGAAGGTCTTTCTCTAAGGAAAAAAAATATGTGATTGTTCAGGAAAGTTGATCATTTGACCAAGATGGGTCACATTAAAGAATCTCAGTACCCTTTGTGGACTGCCAAACTTGTTCTGGTCAAGAAAAATAATGGTAAGTGGCGCATGTGCATTGATTTTACTAATCTTAATATGGTATTCCCCAAAGATCTTTATCATGTTCCTCGGATAGATCAGTTGGTGGATTCGAGTCTGGTAATAGGTTGTTATCATTCATGGATGCATTTTCAGGGTACAACCAGATACAAGTAGATCCACAGTACCAATACCACACTACTTTCATCACAGATAGAGGTCTTCATTGTTATAAGATGATGTCGTTCGGATTAAAAAATACTGAGGCCACTTACCAAAGATTAGTGAATAAAGCCTTTGTTAATCAGATTGGCAGAAACATAGAAGTTTACATAGATGATATGATAGTTAAAATCTTGGAGGAAGATGCACATATATCTGACCTTCAAGAAACATTCTCTAACTTAGAGGTTGTGAATTTGAAATTGAATCCTGAAAAATTTGTATTTGGGGTGCAATCTGGAAAGTTCTTGGGCTACAAAATAAGTGAGTAAGGGATTCAGCTTGATCCGGATCAACTTAATACCTTGCTAGCTATGGACCCTCCTCGGAATATTAAAGAAGTTCAAAGGCTGACAGGATGATTGGCTGCGTTGAATAGGTTTATTTCAATATCATCAGACAAGTGTGCTTCATTCTTCCAAGTGTTGAGAAATGCCAAAGAGTTTAATTGGTCTTCATAATATGATCAGGCTTTTATTGAAATCAAGAAGCATTTGTATTAACCTTAGACTCTCTTCAAACCTGTTTAGGGAAAAAAGCTGTACATATATCTAGTTGTATTAGAGTATGCAATAAGTGTTGTGCTAGTAAGAGAAGTGGACAATTACCCTCGTCATGTGTATTACATTAGCAAAAGTCTGTTGGATACTGAAAGCAGATATTTGAGTTGGATAAACTGACATTGGCCTTGGTAATTGCAGCAAGAAAAATGAGACCATACTTCCAAGCTCAGTCCATTGTTGTTCAAACATATTTTCCCTTAAAAAGTGTTCTTTAAAAAGCTGATGTGTCAAGTAGAATGACCAAGTGATCAGTGAAGCTGGGTGATTATGATATTGGTTTTGCATCCCGAACGGCAATTAAAACCCAGTCAGTGGCTGATTTCTTGGTAGAATTTCATGCTGGTAGATCCTCCGGATAGATGTCAGAAAACCAGTCTTAGAAAGAATGAGTAGTTCGAACTAATGGTGGATCAAGTACTATGGGTTGTGGGGCTGGAATTTGTTTAAATTCTCCATATGGTGACAATATGTACCATGCCATATGTTTTGGTTTCAGAGCTTTTAACAATGAGCCTGAATATGAAGCAGCGATAGCTGGTCTTAAGCTGGCTCTCATATGTGGGGCGGAGAGAGTCCGATTAATGAGTTTTTCCCAATTACTAATTCACCATGTTCAAGGATAATCCGAAACAAAGAAGGAACAGTTAATTAATACTTTCTCATGTTGAAAGAAGTTATCGCAAACTTCAAGAATATCTGCTATGAACACATCCCTAGATCGGAGAATAGTATGCCAGACTCTTTGGCAACTATAGCTTATTCTGAATCTTACCTATGGATTCTTGTGCAAGAATGTTCATCCGTATAAACGGGCCAAAAAAAGAAAGTAAATAAAGTATGAGTACACTCGTTGTTCAACCTAAAGACTTGAGGTATGATCTTCTCCAGTTTATCTATGATGGGATATTGCCTCCGGATAAAGATATGAATACGAAAGTCAAGTATAAGGCTTGTGGTTTCTTGATATTAAGGGAAGTTCTTTACAAGAAATATTTCAGCAGACCTCTCTTGCGTTGCTTAAATTTGAAGAATCCCAAGTTGTGTTATCTGAACTACATGATGGAGAAGGTTTTGCGCACTGTGGCTACATGACCCTAACCAGGAGAGTTTTATTAGCAGGGTATTACTGGCCAGCCATAATGATAGATGCTAAAGAGATGGTAAAAAATTGTGACCATTGCCAAAGATATGGAAATGAAATTCATGTGCCAGCAGTTCCTATGGAATCCATATCTGAACCGATACCCTTCGACAGATGGGGGTTGGATCTAGTTGGCCTTCTTCCCATGGCATCCGGTTGATGTTAAGTAATCATAGTTGCTATTGACTATTTCTTTAAGTGGATAGAGGCAGCTCCTTTAGCCGGAACCACTTCGAAGGCAATCATCAAATTTATTTTATCTAGCATATGTTGCAGATTTGGGGTTCCCCGAATTACTACAGATAATGGGCCGCAATTTGATAATAAAGACATGGAAATATTATGCACCTCCATAGGAATTCAACATTGTTTTTCTTCTCATTTCCACCCTCAAGCAAATGGGCAAGTTGAAGTTGCAAATCAGATAATCTTGTCCGGATTGAACAAGAATCTGAAGGGAGCTGCAGTAAAGTGGCAAAGCTATTTACAAGAAGTATTGTGGGCCTACCGAACTACACATCGGGCTGCTACACAAGAATCTTATTTTTCTCTTGTATATGGGATAAATGCAATCACTCCCATATAAGCCAACTTTAGAATCTCATAGAGTCCAAAACTATTATGAACAAGCTAATGATATAGCAGTCAGGAATCAATTGGATTTGATTGAAGAAAAAAAAGTTAAAGCGAATTTTAGGACGACGCATTACTAGGGTTTGATGAGGAGTAAATTTGCCTCCAAAGTTAAAAGAAGATATTTTCAGTTGGGGGACAAAGTCTTAAGAAAAGTATTTTTATACACCAAGGAAAAACAGTTCGGTAAGCTGGCTCCGAATTGGGAAGGCCTTTATGTGGTATGTTGGAATGTTAAACCAACAATATACAAGCTCCAAGATAAGGAATGGAGAGCACTAAAACACCCATGGAACTTTGAATATCTCAGGTTATACTTAAAATAGAAATATTTTATAAATATTTACTTTTTAAGTATCAATGTAAATATTAGGGGGCATACTCTTTCCTACCCTGGTGGCGCGGGGAGGTTTTAATGAGGTGTCTAAATTTTTTAATAATATATTGTGCCTTATTCAAAAGTCTGGTGCAATTTTGTTTTTTATTTAGCCACATGATGAGGTGGTCAGATATTAAATGCTTATTAAACACCCCGACTCTCAAATGTCTTTGAGTTGATCGGATATATTAAACACTTGGTCACATTTATTAAACACATGGGGTTGAAGATGTTTAACACCTATGAAATATTGACGGCTATCTAAACATTAGCCATAAAGAGTTAAAAAAATTCAAACAAAGGGAAATATGATATTAGAATCTGATCGGACTTAAACTGATCCATGATTCACAAATGCCTTTACCATTCAAGGATTTTAAGTTTTACATAACAAAGATTAAAAAAACAATGCAACAAAATGCCTTAGCCATCCAAGAACTTTAGTTTCTCAACAAAAAAATGCACAATAATACAATATAACCTTAGGGTTTGTCCCCTTCGTTTTTTTCTTCACCACCATTTTTTTTGGAATTTTGAGTTCAACATTTGAACTCTCACCAACTTCTTCATTGTCTTTCGAATCTTCCATACTTGAATAGTTATGCTTGTCACCATCATCCATTGTATGAAGAGCGAGGTCATCGTATTCCATAAATTTCCACAAATAACCAAGATTCCTCTTAAGAAAAGTCTCATGGAACAGTAAGACCATATCAGATTTAATTTCAGCATCTCTCTTTTCTAGAGAAACTACTATTCCACTAGCATACTTCTTTATCCCTACAGTTATTTCTTGAGCTTGTTTGCTTACTAAAGAAGCATTCTCGTCGGTTTTCTCTTGGACAGTTTTCTCTAACTTGACTTTGTCTTCGGATAAAGTATGGATAAATTTGTCTCTAGCTTTTAATTTCTAATTCAAAGCTGTGATCTCATTAGAGGAAGAAGTCTCCAGTCCGGAGTACTTGGTCTGGAGGTTTTTGCTGGTCTTTTCAAACTTGAGCAGTTTGGCAGCTAAATCTTACTTCTCCTTCTTAAATGATTCTATGCTTTGCTGAGCGGCATATAAACCGTTTGTCAAGCTCTATTTCTCTTTAGTCAGGAAGTTTATGATGGAAGTTTGATCCTTCACTTGTCTCTCCAGATCAACCACTAGACGAATGTAACCCAAAATGGCATGACTTAAGGTGTCTTGCTTGCTTGATATCGCATAAGTCTCACCATTATGAGTCACAACTTATGCAATATCGCAGTGGCCTGTTTGAGATAAAGGTTGGGTGGAATTTCTTCTTGTAAGGTAGGATCATCAGGAGGTGGAGGAGGGATTTTAGAAGAACGTAGAATTACCTATGATCCCATAGTGACTTTTTTCTTCTTTGTAGTTTTTTCATCACTGCTTGCTTTGTGTTTCTTATCCTTCTTCGTAATTTTTGGTGGGTTGTCTGATCCACCAGCCTCCTTAATAGTAACTTCTACTGCTTCCAACAGAGTAGCATTAATTCCTCATTGGTTCTCCGAACCGGTTCCTTCGGTGGTTGTCTTCTTTCTTTTGTTCTTCATCTTGTTCAGATGACTAGGGGCTTTGGCCCTGGAAGGGAAGTAAAGCTTAGCATCTTTAGCCTCAGCTCTCCTCAGGATAACATTTACAGGAGGAGGGGTGGTTAGTTCTTCCCAGGAGAGGTCTTTTCTCCCTATGGTGTTACACAGATGAGAGCTCACAAAGTTCCCCGAGGTGAAACAGTTGTAGAAATCATTATCCCATTTCTCAAAGGCCCAAGAATTTAGCTTGGCACATGTGTCTTGACCTGCCTTTACATAATCCGAGAACTACTTCGGAAAAACTAAAAAGAAATACAAATCAGTTAGGAGTAACTATCTAGTATTTGGAATATTAAAGATAACATGAATAAAACTCACACATATGCTCTTCCAGCGACTGGTCAGCTGGCTTGAGTAAGAATCAACCTTGATTTTCTTCTCATTCTCCAGTCCCCGCTGATGAACGGGAACTGTATCCTCCATGGATTTTCTGACTCCAAAAAATCATTCACCATTTTATAATCATTTCCCATATTGTAATGATGGAAGGGAATGTGATGATTCTTGCACAAATTCGCCACAAGAGCGAATTGTTCCATTGGCAGGGGAATCTTGGATAGTCTGAAAGCCATAATGCTAGCCATCAGAGGCTACCACACATTTGGGCTCAGCTGACTCGGACATAGCTTGATCAGGTGGAAGTACCTGACTATCTCCGGATCCAAAAGAAACCAGAGTGTCCAATTGAGCACCTCTGTATAGACCACTAGCTCGTTGGGTTTGCAGTCCATCAAAGTTTCTGGGGTGACTGGGATTCTCACTTTGACAGGGGATCCCCCAATTTGTACGAATACGACCCAATTCAGTGGTATGGGTGTATACATAGGGTATATTCTGGAGGGATAGCATGTATTTTACGCCGACCTCATTGAAATTTTACCATACTTTCCCTTCTAGGCACTTCGGAAGTGCATCCGAATGAGTCAGACTCATTTTAACCTTGCCCTTTCGATCTGCAGCAGTGTCTTCCGTCTGTCCGGACGCCTCAAAAGGGGTATCATCTAAACTATCCTATATATTTTCATCTATTACAATGGAAGGCTGTTCGGATGGTTTGGCTTCTGCCAAGGGTTGCTGTTTGGAGGATTGGTTTTCTGACAAAGGTTTAAATGTCTTCGAACTAGTGTGTTTCAAAGAGGTAGCGGTGGACTTACCCTTGGATTGGCGAGTTATTCGGTGATGGGTATGGTTTTCAGGGGATTTCTCAGCGTCTTAACCCATGGCAACAAAGGGTGAAGGCTTTCTAACGCTGGAAACGGCTTTCTCTTTAGAGAGAGGGTTTTAACCAACCTCCTTTTAAAAACGAATTTTTCTTGGACAAAGGACCCTGATTGAAGATGAGAAAGGTTTAAAACAAAGGGTAGTTTTCTAATCTTAGGTGCTTTTGAGGACGATGAACCCTGGTCTGTGTTTGCTCGTGATTGATTGATTCATTCACCATGAGAAACAGGAAGTCCAACAACAATTCGTTCCTCTCTTGCAACTTTTCTCGCTCTCTCCAACTCATGAAAATTTAACCAACCTCCTTTTACTAGTGCGTTTCTCGTTGTGAACATAAATGACTCGAACACAAATTGGAAAATGTACTAAGCTTTCTCTCACTAGAAATACTTATGTTTTTAAGACAATAAAACAGTGGAATAGATTTATATAACAGTGAAAAATAGAAGTTACCTAGGAGAAGGTAGAACGATCGAAGCAATGATTAAGGGCTACAAAGTATAGGAGTTAAACCTAGGTAACTTTATAGCCTAGTAGGTACGAGAATCTAGGAGAAAAACGACCGAGAGGTGAAACCAGAGCCTGACACGTGTCCCACGTTGAAAAAAGACTTGAAATTCTAAACGATAAAACCAGTCACACCAAATTTCGAACAGAGTAACTCTTGAGATTCTTAACAAAAAATATAAAGTCTGCAGTTCAGATACGGAAAAAGATCGAAAAGAGTTTATTTTGATTCTCAAAGGTTAGCTCTTCCAAAGCTTCTTTGCAAGACCTAAAGGGGCTACTGATGAGGTCAGATATTTTAGACATTGTATTTTGCTCTTATCCGGAGGGCTGTTCGAACATAACCACTACTATAAAAAAAATCGAACATGACAAACTTAATGGAGTGTGACTAAGCTAGGTGTTGGTCGCCTCACATCTTGGGCTAATGGGTTCTTAAACTTGACCCGACTCCACAAGCTGACCCGATAGGCCCATGAATCATTAATTAAATATAAATACCCCAACCATTTTCATTAATGAGGGTAATCAGAATTTATTGCTAGCACACAACTTAATTATCTCACTACTCTCTACCTTAAATATTAAATTCCCAAAACACTTTACAAAATTACCCTCAAACAGAAATAAACCACACCAAATTGGCGACCACAGTGGGAGCACAACGGTGCATGAATTTCACAATTCAAAACCAGCAAACAAAGTAGTTTAGATGAATCTAAATGACAGAGTATTCTACCTCCCGAGGTCAAAGTTGCAAAGGAAAACAATGAATATACTATCGAGGAGCGCAATTAATTGAGAACTGAGATAGAGGCGCTGAGAGAAATAAAACAAGCAGAAAAAGAGGTTAAAATAAAAATCTGGTGCTTTCGTACTTCACCACACTGACAATCCAATGATAAGCCTAAGCCAAAGTAGGTTGTTCAAACCAATAAGGCGTCTAACAACAATGACTCATAAAGAAACTTAATATTCATATTTCCCTTAAAGAATACATTCTTCAATCAATAATATCATTTTTACGGCTTCTAAAAATGAAAATAAGTATGAGGTTACTATTTCGGGTCTTCGACTTACTGGAATATATGAGTCTCAGATAGTGAGAATCTTTTATGATGCTCAACTAGTTATTAACCATAGAGTTGGTCAGGGCGAGGCTATGGAAGGAAATGGACCGTGCGCGGGTCAGGTTTAGGTCGGCTTGCTTGGGCCCGGTATTTGTTTACGTGAACTCGAACCTGATCCATCCCGCTCCGAGCTCAGAATTTTCAAACCCAAACCAAGCTCAAACCCGACTATGGGTTTGTCTGACCCGACCCGTTTATGTTTGTAAACTGTCCGGCCCGTCCGAGCCCGATCCAGCTCGTTCCTAATATTTTTATTTTTATTTCAAAAATGATGTAAAAGAAATAAATTTAAAACAAAACAAACATAACAAAATAAATATAAAACATTACAAGAAAACAATCTTTAACAAAATAGTCAATCTGATATGTAAATGAAATATTAGAACAAAACAACACATTTTTAAAATCTTCTTTAGTTTTCAATGGTGTCATCATCTTCACCACTTAGCATAATGCTTTCATCTTCATCTCCGTCGTCAATATCTTCAACAAACTTTTAAAATTTGGCTTCCAAATGTACAATAGCTTTTCGTGACGAACCTAACAAACGACATTATGTTAAGATAACTATTTGTAAACTTACAAGAAAAAATTAACAATAACTATAATTTAAGTAAATAAACAAATACCTTCGATTTCATTCCAAATCCAATTTTGAGTACACATTAATGCTTCTACAGTTTTAGAAGCAAGTTTGCTACGATGTGGACTTAGTAACCGACCGTTAGTGCTAAAAGCATATTCTGAAGCAACCATTGACACAAAATCGTTAGAACAACTCTTGCTGATTTTTTGTAAAGTAAGATATTTCTCACTATTTACTTTCCACCAATATAAAACATCAAAATTTTCAGATGTAGGTAAGACATCATCCTCTAAATAAAAATCTAATTCAAACTTTGCGCCTCCAACAACATCATTTTCCTACTACTAACAAACTCATCAAATTTAGAAGAATTTTTTTCATCGAGCTTTGAGTGACCCAAAATGTATTCAAAGCACTAGATTCATGACCAATATTATTGTTACCATATTCTCTTACCAAATCATAACATATACCGCTCACTATTTTGATCTCTTTATCTGCTTCAGAACCATATATCAAACTGAAATAAAACAACACATCAACCATTTTATATCTAGGATCCAAAATAGCACCAACACCTATTATTATATTAATTATTTTCCAATAATTGCTGATTTTTTCAATCATATGATATGTCATAGTTTTAATCATTGAAGAACTTTTAGTTATATACCATTATCTTAATGTTATTCAAATCTCACATACTTTATTGAAATAAATATTAGCAATTAGATATAGAGTACCTAAAAATGACTTGATAACATTATGAAACAACTCCAACGTTTCATATATATCTTGGGCTTCTTCCCATTCTCTATCACTTGGATTCTAATCTTATGTGAAATCTCATTGTTTTAATCTAAAAAACATCCTTATATTCCAAAGTTGTAGCTAGCATATAAAATGTAGAAATCCAACGCATTTTATAATTAAGAGCCAACTCTTTCGTACACTTAATCTCCAAAATACGTGTTGTTTTTTAAAAAAATTGTCTCATTTCGGTTAATGTTTCCCAAAATAGTACATTATCCCGAATGCGTTTAATGCCTTCTTTGAGGACAAACAGACCATCGTGTACAGTCAAATTTAATATATGGGTTGCACAACACATATGGAATAGAGCTTCACATAACATAAGTTTATTAGGTTAAAGTTTAGTCAAAACAAGTCTTACCATATCATCATTTGTTGTACAATTATCAATCGTCAATGTAGCTGGCTTTGTATCAATATTCCACTCTAAACAACACTCCAAAAGTATATCCGCAAGTACTTTTTTGTAAACAAAGAAGGAACATATGAAAATCTGTAAAAACAAGTTTAAATGTTATAAATAAACCGTTACATAAATAAAAAAATTATAAGTAAAAATATATAATAAAAAAAATAACATCGGCACTACAGAAAGCTCTCATTTATTTGCTTGTAACTCGTTAATTTTCTATTATCTATAAGGAATTTCTTATTATTTTATATACTATGGGGAATACAAGATCAGACTGGCATGCTTTTAGATATGTTTTAAGGATCACAATGACATTCTCTTTATAACTCTTATTATAAAGTTTTAAGGCTTTAACAATGGCAATGCCACTGGGCATGCTATTATTAATTTTGTATAAATTCTTTAAAGCTTCAGGGGCATGTTATTATATATAGTGGATACTTACTAATGCATACTTATTTACAACTTTAAGGCTTAAGGGGAATGTTATTACAAGGATTTATAACTCTTAAAAAGGCTTTGCAATGCCACTATCACATGTTATTATTAATTTATTAGAAATGCTTCAGTGGCATGCTTTTATATAGCTAATAACAATTACATGCTCTATAAGGATCACAATAGCATTAAACAAAACTAATTTAACTTAAAATTAAACAAAACAGTTGCATTTAAAATATAAGAATATAATTAAGAATTAGTTGTAGTACCTGATTTTGTGACTCTATAACTTTCAAGAATCGTCGATGTAATTTACGGTAATTACCATAAAACCTCTAGTTTTTTTTGGTGAAGACCACATGTTCGTTGTTAAAACGATTCTACCACGATTGTTTTCTATATGTCTCATTAGTTTTTGCTTCTCAAGAGTGTACATCTTCAATATGTCACTATTTATCGTGTTTCTTAATACCATTTTAAATAATGGTTGGACATGTGACACAAATATTCTAAATCGCAAATGATCCACCATAAAAATGGTACTGGTGCATCACAATCATCCTACTATGAGTACTTAAAATTGTTTTCTCATATACTTTACTTTGTTGAGAACTCAAAACTTGTTGTCAAATGTCAATATCTGTGCGCTTTACATAATTATTAGTGTATCTATGTAGATGATTTGTTTCCATTTTGGATACTGCAGCAAACGATTTCAAATAATATGTGCAATCTGTTATAGCCTCATTTTCTTTTTTCCTTCTAAAATGCTTCCATACGGTTGATTACAAATGTGAAGTATCCAATTCAATGTTATCCTCGCCAGAAATTGGAATTGAAGGATCATTTGTCGGTATAGGGGTTGCATCTTATTCAACTAATGGCTCAAAAGATTCATGGTGGTGCTCGTCCAAATTATGTGAAGAATCTCAAGTCGTGTTTTTGTTTACTTGGGAAGTTTTAGATGCCATGGTGAAGTAAAAGACCTAAATGTGATGCAAAAAGGAAACTATTAACCATCTAAAATTCTTTACATCATAAAATTCAAGTACAATGCAAACACCAAAGTAATTAGTATTCTCTTTGTGGAGGTAGAAATATATGCACCACTACATCACCTGGAAACAACAAACCCAACAATTTTTTACCCATGTGCAATGTAACTATTAGTATTAAACAAAATATATATTTTGTAAATGTATATACAATTGGATTGTCCCTTTTACTCGTGAATTAATTTTCGATTTCTACAATATACATACAACTATAAGAGTCTACAATTGACTGACTCGCGAAGCAATTTTCGATTTCTGTAATATACTCACAACTATAAAAGTCTATAATTGTCTCACTCATGAATTAATTGCCGATTTCTACAATATACATACAACTACAAGAGTTTATAACTGATTGACTAGCTTCTCACTAGTAAGACATCATCCAAAGATTTGAGGAGGTAACACAAAAATAAATAAATAAATAAATACGACTATACTAGTCACTAAGCTCGGATTTAAAGAAATTCTAAGCAGAAAAAGAGTTTTAAAAATGATAAATAAGCACTTTTAAAAACCTAACGCTAATCCTCAGACTCGTAACATCCGAGAAATAAACAAAAGAGTTATGACTTATGCCTTAATCCTAATCATTATAAAATACTTTTCTTAATTGATGGACAAATTCCAATACAATGCAAATACCAAATTAATAAACAAACTGAAATAAACCAAGAATAATTAATACGCAAAGTACAGTGAACGAACCAAATCCTAAATCAAATAGTGGAATAGTGGTATAAATTGAAAGAACAAATAAAAATAGCTTACCTATTAGAGAGATCAATTCGAATTTGATTTTGACAAAACCAAATAAATCGAGATGTTCAAATCAACTTCACCAATAAAAAGATATAGAAAAATAATAAAATTTTGTTGGTGTTGGTAGCTTTGGCCAAGTGAAAGAATCGAATTATTTTTGCTTAAATCGAAGTTCTTGCGGTTGTCTCTAGTTTTTCCAAATCAGTGTTTACATTAGAGACTACAGTAGTAAAATTAAGTATTTAAGTTTAGTTCTTTTTTAATACATTAATTTATATATATGTATAATATGTTAAACTTACAACTTACATGTATAATTTATATATATATATATATATATATATATATATATATATATATATATATATATTATTTTTTTCGGGCTGGGTCATATCAGACAAATCTCAATACCTGAATATGGCATGACCGTCTACGGACTTAAAGTTAAATACTCGTACACGACCCGTTATGAGTTCGGTCTGGAAATAAACTCTGTCGGGTCGGACCGGGTCAGGCCGGACATACACAATTTTTCCATCCTTATACTAGGATAAGAAGGAAAATATTATCAGGTATTTACAAAAACTCCGACGTCATTCAATAGTTTTTTATCAAATATTATATAACTAGGTACCTCGGGTTGAGAATGCTATAACAAATGGCCTATTTTTGGCTGAATGTACCATATAAATAGTTTTACAAACAAAAATTATTATTATTCATCTAAGCTAACCCCCAACTCGTGAGTTCTTCTGAAGTATTATTAATCAACACAGACATTGACTCATCTAGATGAATTTAATTTTATTATAAAAGAACTCTGTGAAGGTGACAGAGGCATGCATTACAGTTACAAAACTTTACAACGACGAGTTATTTTGGATTGATATTTTTAGCATACTATCTTAGATGGTAATAAAAATTTGGTTCAACGATATAATACTTACCAAAGTTTTAGCATTGCAATCTAAACTCTGGTTGTTCCTATTGAGCCAAACTCCGAGGTTATGCCTTTCGACATATGTATTTTTTATTTGGTTGGTCCTCTCTCAAAATATTCGGGAGACATGTAGTCATGGATTATTTTTAAAGTGGTTAGATACCAAAATTTTAATAAAATCCAAGCAAAAAAAGTTATATATGTCATAAAGATAAACAGTTATTTCAAATACAAAATCTCGATGATGGTTACTGTATATAATGGGTTATGGTTTTAAAATGCTCACCTAACCTTTTTTTTTCGAGTTCGAGAAATCCATCAATATTTTTTGAATTATCTTTCTCCAAAAGAAAAAATAATTTAAAGGGATTTAACTAACCAAACCACCTTAAAGAGGATACAACATATTTTAAAATAGTGATCGCATATTTTGAAAGAAGTCATATGGCTTATCGTGTCATTTTGTGCATCACTATTTTTAAAAATTATTTTTTCTTAGTCTAAGGTATGGAAGTAGTACTTCTAGAGAAAATTTTAATTTTTTTCATAATATCCAACTATGATAAGGAGACCAACACTAAGAACTATGAAACTGATATAGACATGATTGAGGAGAAAATGGATTAAACCCTATTCTTGCATAAGATATTACTAAATATTTATGCAAATCAAATAGGATTTCAAAGTTCACTTTTGTCAATTTCAAATTGATAATCAAATACTAAATATTTTGAATACTATTTTGCATACTAAAAATTAGGTTATGGAAACGCTTGATCCAAACAAAAAAATGACCTTATATGATTATAGGCAAAGTAAGATATGACACATATAAATTAGCAATTGTAAAAGGCGAAATTTATATTAACCTTAGAGTGTCAAACATATAAATTTGTATAAGATATAATATGGTGAAACTTTATTTAGCATGTCATTGTTATTAATTAACTTTTTTTAGTATTGTGGTGTATTATTTCATTACCTAATGTCGCGTGAAGATTCTAAAGAAGTGCATGGTTTAGTAACAGTTTATTTTACCTTAAAATCATTATGAGAATTTCTTTTTTCATTGTAAGTCAATAAAAAATTCATTGAACATTTCAGCTCCAAAATATTAAGCATGGTCTAGAGGAAGCTAGATCTAACCTTCAGATTAGTAATTGTTCGGTTTTTTAGCTATTTTATGAAAGCAAGTAAAACAAATTATTACATGTGTAGTCTAATAGACAAAGTTCATTTAGACAAATGAGCTTTACTATATTTTTTACAAAATTTTCTTCGGGTACCTACAAGGAAAATATATGATTTTTTTTATAATTAATATTTATGCACCGAATAATTTTTGTAGATGGCTAATAATGTATAACAAAATATTCACTAATTGAGTTCACTCAGTCTAATAATAACAAGACAAAGGTAAAATTTATAAAGTGTTAATCGCCTTGTCTATCTGAGGGACTTTCAGAAAAATATAATTAACTCATGCAAAGAATTTGGTTTATGATCACTTGCAAAAAATATTAGATAACATTGTTATATTTTTTCGATCTTCTTATGAAACAATATTATTTTCCTTAGTTTCAATTTGGTACTATCTCCAACTTCAGTCTCGTTTATCGAGGCAACATGAAACCTTACCACTATTTTGGACATATGAGATGGGGGCATGTACTCTCAAAATGTACTGAGTAGTAGCTCAGAAAAATAGCATAGAGATTGAAAACCAAATATGGCAAAAGGTTTTGACTAAATACTTTGGCAACTTCTCGTTAGTAACTTATATTTTTTGAAGCTATATCTTGTGGGATATTTTATCTGCTTCATTCATTTTTACTAAACGATCAATAATCATTGATTATGCGCTTCTTGACACCCATGTGTTATGGTATATATATTTTTGGACTTATTCAGCCATATAACCAAACGTCAGGTTCAGTCGAGGGTATATTGGATCTCACACAAGGTTTCTTTGCTATGTTGTAGTATTTTTTAGCTCGAATATGAGCCTATTACTCAAATATCATGATTTTTTTAGCTTTTTGAGAAATATTTTATTGTTATGTGACCTTTTAGTTAGCTGTAAACCTTATTTCCTTCCCTCGACGAGCATTTTCTAATGGCTCGACAATCGGTTCTAGTAATAGAATCAAGTCCGGTAAATCATAAATCATTATTGGATTGAATGTTTTGAAGCATTGTGAAAGCGTTGAACGTTGTCTATATAAAAGTCTACACATTATGTATAATTCATGAGAATTTTACATGAAGTAAGAAAATGAATCGTACTTGCATTTAGTCATCTTTTAATTTCGAGTTAGGATGTCTATTAAAAGTCTATTTATAGCAATGATTTGATCAGCTGAATCAGACTTGAGAAGAATAATAATTCAAAATTTAGGAAGGATTAGTTAGAGATACTAAGGCTTCGGTAAAAGTTATTATATTTTTTCAGACTCGATCATTTTTATCACAATAAGTTTTTTACTTCCTAATCTTTTTCAACATCATTTTGGTGATGAGGTATCAATACCGTGCTTTGGAGTCTCGGTCTCAGTCTTTTGAGTTGTTTAAAAAATTAGATTCCATGATAGCTGTCATGCTCTCCGCCTATGCTTTTTTTAGTTGATTGTTTTTGTTTAAAATGGTGCATTAGGCCTTGACCGTTACCTTTTTTTTACCCTTACCCATCACCTGAACTGAGCAAAGATCAAGATTATTTCTTTCGTAAATCTTGAATTTATTCATATTAACAAGTCGAATGAAAGTTTTACCTCGCACTTCAGTGGCACATAGTGTTCTTACATTACCAAGAATCATACACACATATGTGGGATGCATAATGCTTTTCTTCTATACTAGTAGCTGACAATTGGCAATGACCATTATTGTCTAGACTTTATAAAATTCTATGGAGCGAGTATATTTTGATCTTATTTCTCCAAGCAACATTGACGAAACCACCAATCATAATAAACATGTGATCAACTTCTTCACATACTTTAAAATATACATAAGGTATTCTACACAAAGCGGTAACATTTAATTTGTGACACTCATAACATGAACATATTCATCGATAAGGAAAGGTTTACTTTGTCAACTCCAACATCTTGATGTTAGAGGATTGAAAGATATCCGACCAGTATCTTAGCTCCCACTTATGAAAGTAAATGAATATTATTATATTTTTCTTAATCGGATAAGTCGATTACCCATTAGTGAATATTTATCTTTGATTCATATATATTTTTAATATTAACTTATTGGTTAGTTTGGTAAGTATATGAATAAAATAGTCATAATTATTTATTTTGAATTTAATAATTATTTAGGGTTAATTAGAAGAATAAAAAAAGAAACCAACAAATAAAAATTAAAGAATTATTTTATGAAATATCAAATAAATATACTTATGATTATTATAACATATATCTGAATTTTACCCCTTAATTAATAATATTTATTAATTTGTCTATAAATAATAGCTATTAAGGTTGAAGAGGACATCACATCATGCCATTAAACATTTTTACATTTATAAGAAATTATTAGGAATATTGGGGATAAAATGAGGAAGAAGATAACAAACAAAGAAATTATTCATCATTGTATCCGTAAGTAATATAAGCTAACTTTTTTACTTTAGGATTAGTAGATTTGACTATGGTTGAATATCTTTTATATATATATATATATATATTAGTTTTTACTAATTGAAACCATTTTATTTTAATATGAATTAATTATGTTAAGATTGAATTGATATTAGTGAATCAACTACAAAGAGCTCATTAGTTGTCTATGCATAATCAATATTGTGACAAAGAGGTAAAATTTAGGTTAGATCGAGGTCATGGAACCATAAGTTTTTATGTTTGGATAGATATATATGAGATCTATTTTTTCTTATTAAAACCTAATAACTTAATAAATTTATGACTAAATTTAGAGATTACCTATATTAAAAATTAGTTTAATAATGTTCGAGACAAACACTGAGTAAAGAAATTTGATATTTACACATAACTAGTTAAGTAACCACTAACCATATTTAATTAATTTAGCGATATAGATAATCCTAGGACCTTCTTAAGTCTGTTTACGGTTCTTTTTAATTGTTTACGTTTATTATTGTCTTTACATGCTATCACTGTTATTTGTGAATTTCTAAGTCAAACAACTCAAATAATTACATAGTAATTTATTAGTTAAAATAATTAAAAATATTCCTTAAAGTTTGATATGTATATCTTCAAATATTTACGGTTACTTGATGATATTTTGTATTTGCAAATGATCACATCAAATTTTTGCGTAATAATATTTTTTATTATTAATTAAGGCTTGTTCAATAATAATTCAATAATAATTTCCTAACTATTTATAAGAATCATAACATGAGATTAGTTAACGTAACTCTTTTTATCAAAATAATTCCCACTAGACAAGTCTGCAAAACTGAGAAACGACATCATATATTTTTCACAACAAGAGACAAAGTCAATCTATGAATTTTGGGGAATATACCATCGTTATTGCTTACCAATATGGATGTTAATTTGGACATTTTAAAATTTTCAAAATTCAAACAACAAGTTGATGATAGATGTAGTACGTGAGTGATTTATCAATAACAATACCCTTAAAGAAGTATACAAACTCCTTAAGGATTTAATGAGTAACAATTATGTAATCGTTGAGAAAAAAAGAAGATATTGTGGATTGTATGTGGTTGACAAACACTACACTAGTGACCAAGCTCATTGCACTTGATAACCAAATTACATAACTTAAAATAAGCACAACATTCGTAAGCATGTATGACACATATGACTCGAGTGATCAGTTTCCTCAAGTGAACAATGCAATATATCTAAAGAACTTTAAGTATGGTATGTATCCCTTACAATAAATATTAATTAATGCGTCACAAAAACATATATTTCTCATGGAAAAATATTGAGAATGTATGGAAACTAAATAACATGGAAATGCTTGACAAAAAAGACGAGCCTCTAAGATAAATTAACTCAATCCCTCTATGTTTCCGATAAGAATTTGAGAAGTGCAAAAATATTATATGTATGGGTTAAAGAAGTCTGAGTCTGATTTAACATAAGAGAATACTTCACTAAAAATCTCAAAGTCTTTGTTCAAAATAAAACAGTTTATATGAAAAAACTTAATATTCAAATCGGTCAAATATACAAAAAACATTTGTCTAAGTGCCACTAAAAAACTCTCCAAAGAACAAATCAATGAAATTATTTTATGTAACGTGCAAGTAGTGGGGCAATCAAACATTGAACAATATGCATAACATGGAAAGATAATATCATCCTTGGTGATGATGACATTTGATTTAGGGGTAAATATGGAAGATCTTTAAGTTATTTGATATTAAGTTTTTAATAGATTGTAGTGAGAAAAGAGATGTTTGTTTGTATTTAATATTTTTAAAAAGTCCAACCCCTATTAATGATGTTGGTTGAGTTATTTATACCCTTTTGAGATCCATGAGACATCCGAGTCTGATCTTTTATTGAGATCAAGATTATGATCCCCCAAGCCCATCATTCAGTGTACTATGCATATATATGAGTCATCAAGCTCACTTAGCTTACTGCTTATACATCAAGTTTTAGTTATCGGGTCTGGATTACCCTTCTCAATAAAATCCAAACCACTTTACCTTAATGGGCATCCAGAAATATATGATCCTATCAATCTCCGCAAAAAAATAGTCACCTCACCACGGTAAAAAAGGAAAAATTCATAATTACACTATAAATATGAAATTTGCCATAACAAAAATGAGTGATCGACGCGGTCAGAAAGCCCAATGTCATGGGATGGTGACGAGGATCACAAAGAATTAGTTTATTAAAAGTTATAAAAGTTTCATTGGTGTTAGCACTGTGATGATGAAAAGATTATCACTATTGTGGTGTCAAGGAGCGCTGCATCGAGCTAACATCGGCAAAGCTGAAAAAATCTTATATTTTTCCAAATCTAAAATACAGGTCGAGAATTCTACATCCAAAATAGGTAAAATAATAAAGATATAGATAACCAATTTTCCAAATTCCTTGATATGTTTTATAGCTCGGGGATAAATATTTCATTTGTCAATCGGTTGCAACAAGTCCCACAATATTCAAATTTTTTAAAAGATATAATTGATAGGTTTGGATAATTTTAGAATGGAACTATTGCCTAAACCGAAGGGGTAATTCAGACATGTTTTGCACTAAAACTATGATGAACAATAAAACTAAGTAAATTATGACTCAACTGTGTGCTAACCTATGCTAACCCGTTTAGGTATTGGGCTTTGAAGATTGACCCAAACCCAAAGCCCGACCCGAATGGCCCATGGGTCATAAAGCAAGTATAAATACCCCAACCACCCTCATTTAAGAGAGTGAGAAAAACTTAATAGCTAGAACACACCTCTTTTATCTCTCTACCATTCACTCCAACAATAAATAATTGATAAAGATAAAACTCTTTCCAAGAATACCCTTTGATCATAAATAATCCCCACCAATTTGACGATCATCGTGGGAGGCGACAGTGCCTAAATTTCATATTTAAAATTAGTAAATAAAGCAATTCGGATGTCACTGAAACAGATGAATCCTAATGTACAAGACGTTCCATCTCCAGAGGTTGAAGATGTGAGAGAGAATAATGAGCACAATACTGTGTCTCATGTCAATCACAACAATGATGGAAAAACAATCCATGCAGGATGAACGTGATCAATTAAAGGTTGAGATTTAGGATTTAAGGGCTTAAAAACAAGCTGAAAAGGAATAAAAGAGAAGTCTGGTGCATCCGCACTCCACTCTACTGATGAGCATGGTGAAAATGAGCAGTTTATAAAGACTCATCTCAGCTCTAAGAAAACACATCGGTCTAAACGAGTTGTAAGCACGACATCAGAGTCTTCAAATAGTTCATCCAATGATTCAGACCTTGAAGAATCATTCTCATCCAGTAGTGAAGAAGGCCGTTTGAAAAAGAAATTAAGGCTGACCAAGAAACATTCAAGAAAAAAGGATAGACATGGTAGAAATAAAAAGTATTAAGGAAAAATAAAGGGTTCAACTGATCACCACATGGACCGTTTGTTGATCGATCCATTTGCTTTTCAATCTAAACTGGGTATTTTTGCTACTCCTAATGAATATACAGTATTTAGTCGTAGACAAAATTGGAGACAATCACCCATGTCTTCAAAAATACTCTCTGGACATCTTCCCAACCGATTTGACAGTTCCAAGATGGAGATGTATGATGAAAGCAAAGATCCTGACAATCATCTTGAGCAATTTAAAAAAATTAATGAATTTTGATGATGATAATAAGTTGTTATGTCGAGCCTTCTCACAAAACCTTAAAGAAAGTGCCATTAAGTGGTACAACAGTCTCTCTCAGGGGTCTATAAAGAATTTTTACATATTCTGGGTAGCATTCCGGAGGAAACTTATAGGAAGCAAAAATCTTAAAGGGAACGATGATATGATTATTCATTGGTCCCAAGAGCCAAACAAATCGTTGAAGGAATATATTAGTAGGTTTGTGAACACGGAAAATGAGCTAGCTGATTGTTTTGAACAATAGCAATCGCCTCTTTAAGACAAGGTTTGAATCCGGGAAATTTGGCCGACTCGGTAACCCGGAAAAAATCAATGACTTTTGGGGGGCTGTTAAATCAAGTTGGAAAACAGATTACTGTTGAAGAAACTAAGAACTCTAGAGTGCATCGTCATTACAGATCTGCCACTACAATATCAATACCACAAGCAACAACTCAATCTGATTACAAATCAAAGGAAACTGCATAGGGATCATATCGGTCCAAGCAGAATCAGTCCAATAAAAACCAACAAGTTAGAAGTAAATAGGGTCCATGGGTTCAGCCTGAATGGTTTGCTGAGTTGGGAGAGAGTGTACAATTTATGAAAAAACTAAAAATGATGTGCACTTAGAAGCCAGCCCCACTACAGTCCCTAGAGAAACCCGAAGTACCCGTTTGTGAAAATATCTAATGATGTGGGTCATGACACGCATGATTGTATTGCATTAAAGCAAGCAGTGCAAAATCTCATTGAGAGAGGAAAATTTAGCATTTTTGTTAAACAAATAAGGGGGCGGTAGACCGAATAATACACAATACAATGCCAATGCTCCTCGAACAACTTATTCAACAGTCATAGGGACATCCAGACAGGAAGATGCCATTATGATTGTTGAAAGATTTGATATGGACTCCGAATACCTTGATCTTGACCCTGATCAGAATCAGGTGGGGGTGATAGTGGATAAATTTGCTACCGTTTTTTTGATATGGTGAAGTTTTTTGAATCATTAACCATATATGAGGTAGACATTATGATAGCTCCTTCAAGTTGTTTATGAAAAGACATGTCAACAGATTGACTACTCAGTTGGAAGGAATAATGTCCACACATCTGTACCAAACCCCAACTTCTTTCACAGTCTTTGATGAAGACGACTTAAGAGATATTGTAGGGTCGTATGAAGATGTTGTGGTAATAGGGCCATCAAGTGCGGCTAATGACATAGTCGAATCTTGATTGACACATGTAGTTTGGTAAGCATTTTATTTTTGAATACTTATAGGCAGATGAAAAATCCCTCGGTGATTTAACGATCAAATAAAACTATTGTGGGTTTTACGGGGAGTTTGGCTGATGTCATTGGT
Organism: Limnanthes douglasii subsp. nivea; assembly: GCA_036936605.1. Classification (NCBI taxonomy): domain Eukaryota; kingdom Viridiplantae; phylum Streptophyta; class Magnoliopsida; order Brassicales; family Limnanthaceae; genus Limnanthes; species Limnanthes douglasii. Next base: position 217,403,128 of record JAUPFV010000004.1, read on the forward strand.
GAGTTTGAAGAGGGAATACTGTTAGGTAGAGGACCTTTTAAAAAACGGTAAAGGTATTATTCGTTGTGGTTGATTGCCCAACAGCATACAATGCTATATTTGGAAGATATTGGCTTTTTAGGATGCATGATGTGGCCTCTACTGTCCATCAATGTTTAAAATATGTTTTGGGTGCACAAGTGGGTATTGTTCGAAGCAGTCAGAAAGTGGCTAGATAATGCTATGTAACAGCTCTTGCCTCAACATCATTGGAGCCAGCCAAGGCTAAGAAGGAATAGCAACTACTGGAGCCTTCCACCAATAAGAATGAAATATATGATCCAACAAAGGCTCCTTGTGTTATGATACCCATAGAAGAAGTTGAAATCCATTGCGTAGAAGAAGGAAACAGTGTTAAGATTGGCACTAAATTACCATTGAGTTTGAAACAAAAGTTATTGTCTTTATTGTCTAATAATCTACATGTGTTTGCATGGTGCAATGATGATGTAACTGGGGTACCAACCAAACTAATCTGCTACAAATTATCAGTCTGATCTAATGTTGGACCGGTAGTACAAAGAAGAAGGACCTTTTCCAAATAAAAAGTCGATGTGATATTATAAGAAGTTGATCGGTTAACCAAGAAGGGCCATATTGAAGAATTCAAATACCTTTTGTAGACAACTAACCCCGTTTTAGTCAAAAAATAATGGGAAATGACGCATGTGTATTGTCTTCACTGATCTTAACATAGCATGTCCTAAAGATCCTTTTCCAGTACCTCAGATAGATCAGTTGGTAGATTCTACATTGGGAAACAAGTTGTTATCCTTCATGGATGCCTTTTCAGCGTACAATCAAATACATGTGGATTCAAACGATCAAGATCATACTACTTTTATCACGGACATAGGGCTTTATTGTTATAAGGTGATGTCGTTTGGGTTGAAAAATATTGGAGCTACCTATCAATGGTTAGTAAATAAAACATTTGCAAGCCAAATTGGCAGAAATCTGATCTTCAAGAAACTTTTTCTAACTTAGAAGCCATCAACCTGAAATTAAACTCGGAGAAATGTATTTTTGGGGTCCGGTCTGGCAAGTTTCTAGGATATATCATAAGTGAAAAAAGAATATATGCCGAGCCATATCAGCAGGTATTGAATAGGTTTATTTCAAGATCATCAGACAAGTGTGCTCAATTTTTAAGTTTTGAGGAATGCTAAAGACTTTAATTGGTCGCCACAATATGATCAAACCTTTCTTGAGATAAGAAAAACATTTGTCTTTACCCAAGACGTTGTTCAAACCTATCAAATGGCAGAAACTTTATATATATTTAGTTGTATCGGAGTACACCGTGAATGTTGTATTAGTAAGGGAAGTAGATAACTACCCCCGTCTGGTATATTACATAATTAAGAGTTCGCTGGAATCAGGAAAAATGTATTTAAAGTTAGAAAAATTAGCCTCGGCATTAGTTATTGCAGCCGGAAAAATAAGTCCATACTTTCAAGCTCATTCGATTACAGTTCGAACATCGTTTCGTTTAAAGAATGTTCTACAAAAAGCTGACATATCAGGGAGAATGATTAAGTGGTCAGTTTCAATGCTCAAGCTATAGCTAATTTCTTGGTGGAATATCATACTAAAAGACCTTACGAAGGAGAACATGAAAACAAGTCTAAGAAAGAGGGGCTAATCTGAACGGATCGTGGGCAGGTTAATAGGCAGGTTGAAGATGCTAATCGGATAATTTTAACAGGGTTGAAAAGAATCTGGAAGGAGCTGCAAGGAAATGGCCAAGTTATTTACACGCATTATTATGGGCCTACCAAACTACTCTACGAACGACCACCCAAAAGTCTCCATTTGCCCTTGTTTATGGGATGGATGCAATCGCTCCTATAGAAGATACTTTACCATCATTCAGGATACAAAATTATTTTGAACAGGCTAATGAGATGGTAGTAAGGAATCAGTTGGATCTGATTGAAGAAAGAAGAGTGAAGGCATATTTAAGAACAACACACTATGAGGGTTTAATGAGAAGTATATTTGCATCCAGAGTAAAAAGAAGAGATTTCCAATTATGGGACAAAGTATTAAGAAAAGTCTTTTTGCATACCAAAGAGAAACAATTTGGGAAACCGGCTCCAAATTGGAAAGGCCTTTACATGGTGTGTGAAAGGATGGAGCAAGGAACATATAAACTTCAAGACAAAGAAGGCAACATGTTGAAGCACGCATGGAACATTGAGCATCTCAGGTTGTACTTAAAATAAAATTATCTTTTACGTATTTACTTGGTCATACTTCAATGTAAATATTCAGGGGCATACTATTTCCTACCCTGGTGGCGTGGGGAGGTTTTAATGAGGTTTCCGGTTTTCAATCATTTTTATCTTATGCATTTTCCAAATATTTATGGTTAGTACGAGGAGATCAGATAAATTAAATGTCTATTAAACACCTCCCTCCTTCAAATAAAGTATCTTTGAAGTGATCGGATCTATTAAACATTTTCATTCTTTAAATGAAATATATTTGTAGTGATCGGATCTATTAAACATTTTCATCCTTCAAATAAAATATCTTTGAAGTGATTCAATGAATTAAACACTTATTAAACACGTCAGAAGAATTAAATACTGATTAAATACTAGACATAAGAAGAGAAAAAAATACATATAAAGAGAAACTTAACATTACACATTGATTGTAATATTTCTGATCCACCATCACACAAAATTCCTTGGCCATCTAAAGACTTTGGTTCACAAAACAAAATTTGAAAGAAAATAACAAAATATCTTGGCCATCCAAAGACTTTAGTCTTAAACATAAAAAGGAAATACAATAACCTTAGGGCTCGTTCCCTTCAGTTTTTTCCTTACCATCATCTTTCTTGGGACTCTTGGCATCGGTGCTTGAACTTTCATCGGTTCCCTCATTAGAATCACACTCACTTGGTGAAGAAAATCCATGTTTATCACCATTTGGCATGGTATGTAAATGTATCTTTTCATATGGTATAAACTTCCACAAAGGTCCAAGGTTCTTCTTTGGAAAGGTCTCATGAAATAGCAAAACTATATCTGATTTAATACCTTCATCCCTTTTTTTCCAAAGAATCCACAACACCAACAACATACTTCTCTATTGCTGCAGCTAGCTCTTGAGCTTGATTATTCTTCAGAAAAATATTTTCTAATTCTTTCTCTTTAAAACGTTTCTCTAACTTCTCTTTCTCTCTGGATAAGGTGCTGATAATGCTTGCATTGTTGGTTTATTTTTCCTTCAAAGACTTGATCTCATTAGAGGTGGTAGTTTCCAGTTCGGAATACTTAGTCTCGATGTCCCCTTGGGCAGTCTTGGATTGACGTAGTTCAGTGCTCAGTTCTTATTTATCTTTATTTAAAGCCTCCACTTTTTGTTGTTCAGATGAAAGAGAATTCTTTAAATTTTGGCTGCTTTGGTAAGAAAGGTTATATCCTTAGCCCGATCTCTGACTTGTCTTTCCAGATCGACTATTGGCCTGATGAATCCCAAAACTGCATGGCCCAAAGTATCTTGCTCACTCGATACCTTGAAATATTCACCATTATAAGTCAAAACATTGACTATTATGGTTTAAGGAAAGGCCTGATCGAAGTTATCATTATTAAGGTTACTGAAGTACATATTACGAAGGTCATACAGGTTAACCTCTCCTTCAATACCTGGCTGATCGATTGTGGGAAACACTAAAGAAATAGGATTATCTGGTACCTCTTCTTGCTGAGGAATATCAATTGGAAGAAATCGGAGGAACATCTGAAGGACGAAGGATTATCTCTGACCATAAGCTACTCTTCTTCTTTTTCCAACCCTTCAGTCAATACCTTTCTTGCGCCTCCCTTTCTTCTTAGTTTGGGGTAACTGGTCTGATCCCTCGGATTCCCAACTGTTGCAGTAACTGCTTCTAACAAAAGGACATTAATTCTTTCAGGATTCTTTAAACTAGCTACTTCGGGAATCTGATGAGATGGATCAACTTCAGCTTTTATCTTCTCCTTATCATTTATCTTGTACAGATGGATAGAACCTTTATTTCAAGCTGGTAAGTATATTTTTCCATCCTTTGCCTTAGTTCTTTTAAGGATGACATCCGATAAAGGCAGAGTGGTCAGTTTTTCCCAAGAAAGGTTTCTACTTCCAGTGGTATTCCACAAGTGAGCCCTCAACATGTTTCCAGAAGTGAAACAATTATGAAAGGCAAACCCCCAATTTTCCGATGCCCATTGATTTAACTTGGAAATATAGCCCTTCCTGCCTCCAGATTCTCTAAGAACATTTTCGAAAATACTGCAAAGAGACACAATAATCAGTTCGGTATATCAACATAAAGTTTAAATACTAATAAAAATCAGAATAAGAGTAACATGAACTGTTCCAGTATACAGTCAATTCGCTTGGATTTTCTTTGTAGTTTATCTTTTTCCCATTATCCTAAGCTCCACTTATGAAAAGAAACTGAGTCCTCCACGGTTTCTCAGCCTCCAACAAATTATTCACTATCTTATAGTCGTTTTCCATATTGTAATGATAAAAAAGGATTTGGTAATTTCTACACAAACCAGCCACAGCAGCAAACTACTCCATAGACATTGGAATTTTTGATAATCTAAAATCAATAATGCTGGCTAACAGAGTATACCAGGCATTCGGGCTCAAGTGGCTTGAGAAAAACTTGATTAGATGACAGTATCTGATTATTTCCATGTATAAGGGGAAACGAAGACCCCAGTTCAGCACCTCGGTGTATACCACCATTTCATTAGCTTTAAAATCCATAAGCGTTTCCGGATTAATAGAAATCCCCACCTTAAAAGACTCTGGAAAGCCCCATTTTTTTCTTACGGACCTAATTTGGCAGTATGTATATACATGTAGGATATTTTTTGAAGATCCAGTAAGTATTTCACACTAACCTTATGAAAGTTGGGCCCAACTTTCCCTTCTAGGCACTCCGAAAATGACTCAGTATTTTGTTGTCCCACCTTTCCTCTACTTTTCCGATCCGATGTGGTATTGCCAGTGTGTCCAGATGTCTCCAATGGGGTATCTTCCACACTATCTTCCATATTTTCTTCCATTATAGTCGACCGTTGTTCGGCGTGTGGCTTCTTTCTCAATTTGGGTGGCCTCATTAAGGATAAGCAATGGATTCGGGTCCACAGGAGGTTGGGGAGAGGTTTTAATGTCTCTGAACTAACATTTTTTGAAGAGGGAGGGGTGCTCTTCAGGGTGGGATATTTTCAGTATCTAATCCCATGGCGAGAAAAGCTAAGAGTTTCTTAATACTGGAAACTACTTTGTCCTTAGAAAAAAGATCTAGGGATACTTGAACTGAAGGTTCAAATTCTAGGTAGATAAATTCGGGATAAAAGAAGGTTTTCAAATTATCGATGTTCTAGACAATGATGAGCTCGTGTCCGGTTCTAGTACCATTTGGCTAATTAGTCAACCAGGAGAAGCAGAGTCTCTGACTGCCATTCTTACCTCCTTTCTTGCTTTTTCCAAATCAGATAGATTTAACCAACCTCCTTTGATCATAGTAGTTCTGGTTGTGAACATATAATTTCTCAGGTATAAAACAAAGTCACGAACTCAAGCTTTCTCTCTCCAGAAATTTTTTCTTGCTTCTGAAAGAAAAAACAATGAAACTGACTTATATATATGTAAAGGTCACTTGAGTGCTTCATCTAGGGTAGATAAATCGTTCAAGTAATGATTATGGGATATTAAGTACACCCTAATTACTTTTTGAAAAAATAGGTGCAAGTACCAATGGGGGAAAACGACTGAGAGGTCGAATCAGAATATGACACATGTTGTATTTCAAAATTCTGACCTTTGGTTCTTCCATCTACAAAAATAAAACACTTCAGATCTGGTCAGGGTTTTCTCCTCGGTAACTAACTCTTCAAAAATACTTTGAATATGATCCAGGTCTTTTCATTGATAATTTAGCTCTTCCAAAATATTTTTGAAAGACCTAAAGGGGCTACTAATAGGTTCAGATTTATTTGGAAGGGCATTACTGCCTAAACTGAAAGGGTAATTCAGACATGTGTTGCACCAAACCTATGATGAACAATACAACTAAGTAAATCATGACTCAGCTGTGTGCTAACCTGTGCTAACTCGTTTAAGTATTGGGCTTTGAAGATTGACCCGAATCCAGAGTCCGACCTGAACGGCCCATCGGTTATGAAACAAGTATAAATACCCCAACTACCCTCATTTAAGAGGGTGAAAAAAACTTTATAGCTAAAACACACATCTTTTATCTCTCTACGTTTCACTTTAACAAAAAAAAAGATAAAACTCTTTTCAAGAATACCCTTTGATCAGAAATAATCTCAACAAATCATCTCGTATAAAAAAATTCAAATATTTTGAGATGGTGACACCGACTACAAAATCTGATGCTTTGATTCAGACCAATCTACCAACGTAACTAAAAGAACCAAATAGTTTTACTATACACTAGGTAATGTTAATTTTAAGAGGTCATTATGTGATTTATGTGCTAGTTTAAATTTGATGTTGTTTTTAATCTACAATAGTATAATTATGGAAGATTAAATCCACAACTAGATGATATGTATTTTAAATATTTTAAGGGAATTACAAAGTATATAATTTTTTCTCTAAATTAATTTTGTAATTCTAAAAAAAGATAAACATATAATTATGATTTTAATTGTAGGACTACCATTTTTCCATTGTTAGAATCATAATTGAAGTTGAGGCCGGTATATCAATAATCTGGATAGATGATGAACAAACAAATTTTAGTGTATTCAAAGCTATAAACACTTAAAAAATAATTTTTATTGTGAACTCAAATATTATTTGTGCATGACACATACCTCTACAAGTAATGTAGGGATCATATTATATGATAATTTGTATCCCAAAATGAAATAGTGAGCATAGTACGATATTTTCATTCTGTAAAATTAGATGGTCACTTTAATGCAACTAAAACGATATTATGTTTTTTAGTTGAGTTTTTCTGGCCCACTCTTTTTGAGATGATAATTTTTTTGTTAAAAACTATGATAGATGTCAAATAGTGTGCACATATCAAGAAAAAATAAGGTTCACTACAAACTATTCTAGAAGTCCAGTTATTTTATTTATGGGCCATCGATTTCATGAAACCTTTCGCTCAATATCTATCAAATAAATACATATTAGTGATCATTTTTATGTCCAAATGAGTTGAAGTAACAAATTTACCAATAAATGATTCAAGGGTAGTGATTAAGTTCATCAATAAAAACATATTCTCATGATTCAGAACACCAAGAGCAATCATAAGTGTCGTGTGAACTCAATTTTTATAAGAGACAATCGAATGCACTTTTTTTTTCTAAATATGGAGTCACACATCAAGTTGTAACACCATATCAATCTCAAATAAGTGGACAATTTGGGGTTTCTAATCGGGAATTTAAGAAAAACGGGGGAAGACAATTAACGCTTTACGAAATGATTTGTCTTTAAAGTTAGATAATATCTAATGGACATATCAAACAACCTATTAAAACCTCGATTATTAAGTCACATATTCAATTTCTATATGTAAAGGAATGTTATATTCTGTTAGAACTAAAACACCAATCGTCTTGGGCCACAAGGATTTAAATTTTGATTTAGAAGCCAACAGAAAGAAAACATTTATGTTAATTGAACGAATTTGACGAATTTTGAAATGATCATATGAAAATGCTTGTATTAAAAATAACAAAAAAAACTAGCATGATAATAAGATTGTGTCGTGAAATTTTTATATGAGACATAATGCCCTCTTATACAATTCATATTTCCGTTTTTTCCTGAAAATTGCGCTCAATGTGGTCTAAACCCTGTATGATCAATAATTCTTTTATTCATGTGGCAATTGATATTACACAATAGAAAATAGGACTTTCAAAAAAATGTTTGCTCATTTCATGTATATTTTACAATGATTTTCCGATGTTTACCCTGAATCTATAGAAAGAAAAAATGGTATATTTCGTTCGTAAGAAGAACCGTTACTGATGAAATTTTATATCGTGCTTCACCTCTTGTCGAATCTTTTTGCCTACTTTGTTTCAGCATGTGAAGGTCTACACATCGGTTCAGAAAATGACATAGAGTGTTGCTCATTATAACGGTTGAGAATGATACCTTAGATATATGTACGACTCGTTCAAACTTACTTTGTATAATATTTTGAAAAAATAAAACTTAAATCAAAGATAAGAGAAGAAATATTGTTTCAGGTGTAAAACATTTCTTGTTTAAGGTAAATAATGTATAACAAGATAAAGGAAAACTATTTTATAACCAAGGTTCATTAATTTGAACCGTTGATAATTTTAGTCGAATTGACATTTTATATTGTTTGTGCATGGGTCATTCAGGGCTATTATATGGATATGATTGAGTGGTAAGTATGTATTATTATGTAATGGTTATATTGAATGAACCAAAATGATACAACGATTACAAATATCTTCATTAGGACTCTGCACATCAACATCATTACTTTCCACACATCGACTTGCATGCTTATTCATCATTTATTGCACATAACTCTTACATCGCATTTGACGATTAAATTTTTCTAAACCTTGAATTTTGGTCGTTTTAATTTTTTGCCCTTGAAATAACATTATTTTAATTCGACCAAAAGTAGTTTTACTTTAGTTTATTCATCTTTTCTTAATTATTGTTTGATCATGTTAAGTCTTGATCTTGTTATTAAAAATTATTCAAAAGATCTACCCATGCTATGATATTTGTGTACTCATCAAATAGTTGAGATTTTTTTACGAAATATCAATTCAGTTATATTTATAGTCGATACATAAAAAATAATATATATAAAATCAAAATACTACCATATGTACTCCTTTTGCCAACATAATAAAAAATATTCATCGACAGAAGATGATGGAAAATATGTATATGGCTTTAAACATGGTCTCTTCTCACTCAATATCTTAGTATCACAGTCCATACAAGTAACACAATTTGTAACTTTAATAGGTTGGTTACCAAAATAAGGAAATGATAATTGAGTGGAATAACAAGCTTCTATCAGTTACTTATAGGCTTACACTAATACAATCAGTACTATTAATTATTCGCACCTATCATATACAAAGATATTTTCTTCCTAAAGCTGTCATCCATAGAATTGAAAGATTATATCCATAGAAAAGGAACATAGTCTTCTCTTGTTTTTTTTTATTTTTCAGTGATTCTGTATATTAATTTAAGAAACCTACAGAACGAGTTAGTAAATAAAAGAATGACTTCCAAACACTGAAGGAAGCGACCGTCTGTTTGATTACGGTTTAGGATGATGAAATTCATAAACCTAGCCATTTACTTATAGTATTTAAAATGTGAAGCCTAACATTGTAAAGCCCATCCTTTATTTCTTCCTTGTGTCAGGGGATCATAACCAGATAAATTCATAATTCAATTTATATCTCTGATTTTTTTAATTCAGGCTTAAGTGTTAAGATTTGGGTCCTCTTCATCACAGTGCCCAAATTCAACACAGTTATCACACTTGAGCCAATAACATCTTTTCACCAACAGGTCCAGTTTAGTTAATTAAGTAATTAACTCGTTTATTTTTAACTTGGACTTTATTAAAACAATGATCGAATATATTTATTTAGCATGTCGGTCCATAAATATGTTAAATAAATATATTCCAACAATCTCCCACTTGGACCGCCACATGCTACTCAATAATACACATTCAACTTTGATGGGATCCTTATATTCATTGTCAATGGGAAAACGGTACAACCTCGTACATGACTGATAACAATAAAGGACTAAAGACCTCTTTCTCGTAACGTGAACAATATGATGCAACAATAATCACGTTAACATTATCAATCAATTACTTGGGCCAATTATGGAGTGTGGCCTAAGAGTAGTATGGTTTATAATCGAACATATCTACCCTTAAATGGTTCCTACCTTTGGAGATCCATACAGTACAGATATCAATAAATATTTCCAAACATATATATATATATATATATATATATATATATATTGAAATAAACTTTAATGTGCACAATACTACAAAATATATTATCGGATCCTATTACAAACTCTCCCAATGAAACTAAAAATCCTCTAAATCAACTGCACCCATACTGATGGTGTGTCCCTGGAAAACCTTAGGCAAAACCGTCTTGTTAGTGGATCTTAGCTATCATGGAGTTTGTGCTGATGTGCTCCATATTTATCTGATCCATATGAACTACTACTTTAGCATAATAGAATTCGTGTCTATGTGTTTGGAACTAGACAAGTTCTTAAACTGATAGTATATTGCATTACAGAATTTCGCAGCCACAATTAGCGATTCGATGCCTTAAAGCACGTAACAAAATTTTCCACTATGGTGGATAATGTAATAAGTGTTTACTTTACAGTTTTCTAGCATATTACACCTCCAACCAATAAGAATATGTTTTATGGTATGCTTTTTAGTGTGTCTACGCATCTACTAAAATCCGAGTCAGAATACTCAATGATCTCTAGTTTATCCAACTTTTCATATGTCAACATGTTCCCCTTTGTTCCTTGTAGGTATGGAGTATGATCCATGCATGGGCTACCAACATATCTCTCTAATATATTTACAACAGAGGCAATGTTCGGCCTAGTACAAACCTGAGCATATATTAAAATCCTATATGCCGAAGCATAAGAGACCATTTTCATTTTCTAAATCTCAATTTTTTCTTAGAACATTGACCTGGACTAAGTCTGTCACCCTTTTTTATAGGGGTACTTAGGGGTTTGCAATATGCCAATCTGTAACATTGTAACACACTTTTAATTTATTCCTTTGGTGATAATCCAAGAATACCACGAGAGCGATCCTCGTGTATCTGGATTCCTAATACAAAACTGGCATCACCAAGATCCTTCATATCAAACTTGTCTGATAGAAATCCTTTTGTATTGTGTAACAATTAATTATTGTTCGAGGCAAGCAATATGGCATCCATATATAATATAAGAAATATGAAATTACTCCCACTAACCTTTTTATACACACAATCCTCAACCGAGTTGATCTCAAAGTCATAACCGACTATAACCTCAAGGAATTTGTGATACCATTGACGAGAGGCTTATTTGAGCTCATAGATGAATTTCTTAAGCTTGTAAAATAGATCTTTTAAGTTACTTTCCACAAAGTGTTCTGGTTGCACCATATAGATCGTTTCTTCAATATTACCATTAAGAAAAGTGGTCTTAACATCTATCTGATGAAGCTTGAGGTCAAAATGTGCAACTAATGCCATGATTGTTCTAATGGAATCCTTCGTCGAAACCGGAATGAAGGTTTCTTTAAAATAAATCATATCACGTTGAGTATAACGTTTCGCTACAAGACGTGCTTTGTATATTTCCACATTACCCATAGAATCGCGTTTGGTTTTGTAAACCCATTTACAACCAATTTTATTTTTCCCTTCAAGTAATGGGACAAGATCCCATACTGTATTGTCCTGAATTGATTTATACTCTTCCTTCATAGCATCAATCCACTTCCGAGAGTCACAGTTTTCCATGGCATGTTGATCATCTACAATCGCAGCACATAGCTCACCGCGCTCTTAAAAATATACTATGAATTCTTGACCTATAATACTCTTTTTTCTCTCGTGGACCTTTTTAAAGACACTATTTCTTCTTGTTGCACTTTTTAAGGAGGTAGAGTTTGATCATTATTAACAATGTCATTTTGATTCCCTTGTGGATTATCTTGAGATTCCTCTTGTTATACCTGGACCATATATGTATCCTGGTTAGAACCCTCTAGTGGAGCATCACTCTTAATTTGAAATTACTTTGGTCTAATGGGACCAATTTATAATGTCTACGATGATGAAAACTCTTGTTTCGGTTCTCTGTGGATGCATATTATCGTGCCATGAAAATACAAGATGATATTATGAAGAGATTGCTAGAAGAAAATATTAGTGTTTTAATGGATAAAAGGTTAGGTTTTGTAATGGAACCTAGAGGAGTTTTGGGTGATGGTTGGGGAAATAAAAGAAACAATAAAAAGTTAAAAGTAAAATATTGCAATGTTTTGAATCCGCTGGTAGAAATATACTATGCAGAACTTAAGAAGCCATCTACTATTCAACAACGAGGAATTGTTCCTTTCTGTAAGGGTTTTGGTGTAATACAACAAGCAAAGTCTGGAACTTGAAAGATAACAACTCTTTACATGCGCAAGGGTGTTGTTGTGCTTAGTAAATGGGTTGAAAAGGCTGATATAGAACAAGTGGGTGGATTATATCTTGTTATTGCTGACCACAGTAATGCCGATGACATGGCACAGATGGACAAAGCTGAGAAACCACTTCTTGACAAGAGCTGCAACATTCAGATTCTCACATCTCACACCCTTGTGTTGGTACCGGTTGAAATCAATGGTGAACACACAAATGTTTTTGCAGTTCTGTCAATGTTTCAGCGTTCCAAATTCGAGGTTGAATTCTTCCCAACCGGGAAAGGATGATGTAGCGAAGACTGTGAACAGACTGGTTTCTCGCCCAAGTATCGGAATTGGGTCAAACAGGTACTCAAATCAAATATTTAGACGAGCCTGTAAGATTTAAAAAATTTACTTTGTCACAAATTTTGATACCCAAATTCGACCTGCAAAACCTCTGAAAACCAGTTTCATTATTTTAGCGTTAATTTTATTTATTTATTTTATTATAAAACATTTATGTAATTTTCCTTATTTGGAATTAGGGTTTTGTGTAGTGATATATAAAGAATCTTATACCTTATTTTACCGTCAGACTTTGATGAATAAAAAAATTGAGATTTTTCTCTTAGTCTCCGAGTCTCTTATATTCTAACCTAGGGTTAGGTATATATCTATTTTTTTGTATTATTCTTCTTGATTTCTACAGCCGACGACTGTGTTTCGAAACCAGTCGCCGCCACTTTTGACTAAGCTACGTGTGTGGTACATTTGTGTGCTTGGAATATCATTAATTATTAGGATAAAAATATTTTATGGGCTTCTTTGGTCCATGAGCTTGACCCATGCCTCTAACCCGTTCTGATTGGCCCATTAACCCAAAATTAATTTATAAAAGCTATGACAAATAACATTTAAGGGGGTTGAGACTTTATATCTTTAAGTATTAAGTACATCAGCTCAATTATCTCTCTACAACATATCCCACATTTATTATACCACCACAAAATTATTATCTAAATAACCTCTGAACCAATTTTTACTATATCAGATTGGCGACCATAGAGGCCAACTTCAAGTAAGGTACCTGGATAAGAAATATAAAAAACCTAGCACACCAAATTTTATCTTTGGAGCTTTTTAATATATGGATCATGATATGCAAATAGACCCCCTCTTGAAAATGAAGAGGTTAGGGTCGAAGAGGAACATGTACACACATCTAATGTGAATAATGATACTAAAAAAAGGTTCCTCGTGCAAGAAGAGCGTGATCAATTACGAGAAGACATTGCAGCATTGAGAGCTCATATACAGGCCAAGAAAAATTGGGAGGGGGGGGGGGGGGGGGGTTCTATCGGAGCATCCAAAATACGAAGATTCAGATAATATGAAATAAGGTGAAGATGAACAATCCCCCAAAGGCCACCAAGAATATAAAAATGAGCACCGAGCTAAACATCATTTTAGCACATGAGGATGTTGTGCTAATAAGGGAATTTATTAAAGGAACATGAATTTGATGAATCTTGATCAACACTGATAGCTCAACCAATATATTATTTATGTATACCTATAAACAAATGAAGATCCCATAAGTTATTTTCTGATCGAACAGAACCATAGTAGGGTTTACCGGAAACTCTGCTAATGGCAATGGGGAGTTCAAATAAAAAGAAATTCTTGGCAAATGACCATTTAAAAAAATAGTAGAGTCTTATTTGTGATGGTGGATTGCCCAACCTCATATAATGCAATATTTGGCATATTTTAAATTTCAATGGTGCATGCAGTAGTGTCAACGGTTCATCAATGTTTGAAATATGCAGTTGGATGCCAAGTAGGGGTAGTTTGGAGTAGCGTGAAGGTTTATATAGAATGTTATGTTACTGCTCTTGGTCCAAAGACTCTGGAAAATGCGGTGACTAAAAATGAATAGCAGTTACTTGAGTCATCTTTGGATTTAAACAAGGTAGATGATCTAGGAGAGACTTCGAGTACAGTTATCCCAGTTGAAGAGGTTGAAGTACATAGTTTAGCATAGGAAGAAAGTCAAAATTTGAGCAAGATTGTCATCATAATTAAAAAGAAAAATTACTATTTGTTATCTAAAAATTTGTATGTGTTCGCCTGGTGCAATGAGGATGTGACCAGTGTACCGACTAGTTTTATTTTCTACAAGTTATATGTACGATCAGATGTGAGTCCAGTAATCCAAAGAATGAGGGATTTCTCCAAATAGAAATCTGAGGCTAATGTTAAAGTGGTAGATAAAGTAACAAATGTGGGGCATATTCGGGACTCTCAATATCCATTATGGATAGAAAATCCAATACTCGTGAGGCATATTCGGCAAATGACAAATATGTATTGATTTCACAGATCTTAACAAGACATGTCCAAAATATCCTTTCCCAGTTCCTCAAATAGATCAGTTGGTGGATTTCACCCCGGGATATAAGTTGTTATTTTTTATGGATGCTTTTGCTAGATACAATCAGATACAAATAGATCTGAAGGAGCATGATCATACCACGTTTATCAGTGATATGGGACTGAACTATTACAAGGTGATCCCATTCAGCTTAAAAAATGTTAGGGCTACCTACCAACGCTTAGTTAATAAAGAATTTCCCAACCATATTATGAGAAATTTAGAAGTTTATATTGATGACATGATGATAAAATATCCAAGGGAGGAGGATCATTTACTTGACCTTAATGAAAGTGTATCTAATATATAGGCTATTAATTTGAAGTTGAATACAGAGAAATGTACTTTTAGAGTACGATCGGGAAAAGTTTTAGGCTACGTTATTAATGAGAAAGGTATCCAAGCTGACCAAATGCAATTAGATGCACTGTTAGCTATGAACCCTCTTTGGTCCATAAAAGAAGTTCAAATATTAACTGGAAGGCTAACAGCTTTGAATATATTTATTTCAAGGCCATCGGATAAATGTGCGCATGTTTTCCAATTATTAAAGAATGCCAAAGAATTCAATTGGTCCTAAAACTTTGATAAGGCCTTCCTCGAAATTAAAAGAAATTTGTCTTTGCTTAAAACTTTGTTCAAACTAGTCATCGGAGATATACTTTACGTATATATGGCGGTATCATATTATGTTATAAGTGCGGTATTAGTTTGAGGGGTTGATAATTACCATAATCGGGTTTATTGTGTTAGCAAAAGTTTGTTAGATGTTGAGAAAATATACCTAAAGTTCGAAAAAATAGCCTTAGCCTTGGTAATAGCATCCGGGAAAATAAGGCCTTATTTTTAAGCGCATTCTATTACGGTTCAAACTTATTTTCCACTTAAAAATGTATTGCAAAATTCAGATATATCGGGTTGAATGATCAAGTGTTATGTGGAATTGGAGGACTATATATTGATTTTGCTCCTCGAATAGCAATCAAAGCTCTAGTTATAACAGATTTCTTGGTTGAGTTCTATTCAGAGAGGCCTTGTGTAGAATATTCTCTTTACAAGCATTGAAAAGAATGGGTAATTCAAACAGACATAGGATCTATCACGATGGGTTGTGGGCCAAGAATTTTCTTACTTTCCCCTTTTGGAGACTCAATGTACCAGGCTGTACATTTTGATTTTAAGGCATCAAACAATGAATTAGAGTACGAAGCAACCATAACCGGTTTAAGGCTTTCTCAAATACGTGGTGCCAAAAAAATATGATTATTAAGTGATTTGTAGTTGCTTATATATCAAGCACATGTACAATATGAGACAAAGAAAGAACAGTTATCAAATTATTTACTAGTATCAAGAGAAGCTTCTTCCTGTTTTAAATGTGTGAACTATGTGCATGTGCTAATGGCTGAAAATTCAATGGTTGACTCTTTAGATATTATTGCTTATTCCTAGGTATATCCTTCAATTTTGGTGCAAAAATGCCATTCAATAACAACAGTCTTCAAAATCAAAGTTGGCATTGAGAAGAGTTTTCAAATATCTAAAATATAAAGTCAAGATTAGAGGTATGGGATTCAAGAATTCATCACTAAAGGAAACCTTCTAGAAGACAAAAAGCTAGTTAAGAAAATGAAGTTCAAAGCACACGTGTTTTCTGGTTCCAAGAGAGGCCCTCTACAATAAACATTTTAGTAAAACTCTATTGCGTTGCCTTGGATTCGATGAATCACAAGTAATTTGTCTGAATTACATGATGAAGAAGGGTCTGCCCATTGCGATTATAAATATTTAATAGGATGGATATTATTTGCAGGATACTATTGGCCATCTATCATGATGGATGCTAAAGAGTTGTTTAAAAGATGTTATCCATGTCAGAGATTTAGATATGTAATACATGTATCAGCAGTTCTTATGGAATCAATTTCTGAAGCGATACATTTTGATAAATGGGGGCTTGATTTTGTTGAACCTCTTTCAATAGCCTTTAGAGGATGTCAAACTATTATTTTAGCAATTGATTATTTTTCGAAATGGGTGAAAGTTGTGCCCCTCTCTGAAACTACTTTTAAAAATGTGATTAAGTTTTTCATTTACAATATGTGTTGTAGGTTCAGAATTTTTGGACGTATTATGACAGATAATAGCCCTCAGTTTGATAATAAAGATATCGAGGTCTTCTGTACTTCGAGAGGAATTCACCTGTGCTTTCACCTTTTCATCCCCAAGCTGATGGAAAGATAGAGGTTGTAAATAAAAAAAATTTGGCCAGGGCTTGAACAACAATATCTGATTCAAATAACAAAATGTTTTGTATGCAATAATGCTTGCAAAATAAACAACCACATACAAAAATATTGGCCTTTGGACTCATTCCCATTGGTATTTTCTTCTCCTTCTTCTGAACTCCCACTGTCGGAGCCCCATTCGTCATTGTTGTCAGAAACATCATTGAGAAAATCTTCAAAGATACTGAGTTGATCGGCTACGAGCATGTCAGGAGGAAACAAGTTTTCTGGGACCAGTCTCCATAAAGACCCCAGGGCAAGTGAGGGGAATTTTTTTTTATAGAATCCAGCATCATATCTGATACGATTGATGCATTTATTTTATGTAAGAAGTCTATCACCCCATCAACATATGCATAACATCATATACCTCTCTGGTGGATTTTTTTCTTGAGAGAGACTATCTCATCATCTTGCTTCTTGATAAGAGCTTCTTGAGTTTTCTTCTCGCCCAATAAACGTTTAATTGTGGCTTTATCATCAATCTGTTGGTTCTTTAATAAAGTAATCTCCCCATATCTGGTTGATTATACCTTTTCATAATCCGATTGTAGTTTTTCATGATCAGACTTCTCCTTGACCAGCTTTTCTTTGACTGATTTGACTTCTTTGGATAAACGATTAGCTTTGGTTATATCCTCTTTGTTAGAAGCTTTCAAATTTGTGTTCTCCACTTGAAGAGAAGTGATGACCTTGACTTAGGACCTCACCTATCTCTTCAAATCAAAAATTGGCCTCACATACCTCAACACTGAATACCCCAATACATTATTTTCCTTCGACAATTCAAAGGGAATCCCTTCGAACACCATAACGGTGGCATTGCCGGTAGACTCTGGGAAATCGGTTCTCAAGATATCAAAGTCAATCCCTCCAATTATTTCTATTGGGTCGACATCTCCGAAATTCTATCTTTCAGGTGAGGGGGGTAGTGAAGAAGAAGGATCGGATACTATAGTTGGGATCGTTTGAAGAGTAGTTTCTAAACGAAGAACAATCTCCGTGCGAGGTGAGGTTTTTTTTCTTTTCTCGTATTGTTTATCGTTGCCTTGCTTTTCCCTCTAAGGTGTTTCTTTCTTCTTAAATACAAAAGATTTTGAGGGTAACTTACCTCCCTCAATAGTGGCGGCAACGACAGCTAACAAGGATGAGAATCTCATATTATTACCTTTCAGTTCCTATTTCGGCAGTTAACTATTATGATCCTTCTTTGTTCTTCTTATCTTTTTTATTCTGATTTGGAACTATGTTCCTGGTTGGAAAAATAGCTTGGCATCAGCCGCCTTGGTTCTCTTGAGAATGACAAAAGGTCGATAGAGAATATTAAAATTCTCCCATGTCATCTCCCATTCGGGATTAATTTTCTATACGTGATTCTGAACAAAGTTGGAAGGAGTGAAGCAATGATGGATGCCATTGGACCACATCACTTATGCCCACTGATTCAACCTTTTAAAGTTTCTATTCATGCCAGTCAGGTGATGCATATAGGTTTTGAAATAGCTGGTATATAATATGTTAAGGGTAAGTAGTAAGATATTAGAAAAAACAATAGAAGGTTAAATATATTTCCGAAGATGCTTACCTGTATTCTTCCAATGTCTAGTAAGTTGGCTCAGATTACCCTAGAAGGTGAAATCTTTGTCGTTCTCCAACCAACCACTGATAAAAATAAACTAAGTCTTACATATTGTATATTCCTCCAGTAGATCATCTACCAGTTTTTAATTATTCCCCATGTTAAAATAGTAGAATGGGATTTGGGATTTGTAAGATAGTCCCGCAACAGCAGCCAACTCATTAATTGGCATCAAAGTCTTAGATAGCCTTGAAGCTATAATGTATACCATTAATGAGAACCAAATGTTCAGACTAGCTTCGTTTGAATACAATCCCTTTAAAATAAAGTATATTACTATCTCAATATTTAAGGGAAACTGAAGACCCCAGTTGAACACGTAGGTGTAAACTATTAACTCCCTAGTATCACAACTCCTCGGAGTCCCTATGGGTTTGAGCACCCTCACTTTAACTGTTTCAGGGAACCCTCACTTAGCTCGAATGGTCTCTAGCTCCGATTCATGAAAATAAACATATGAGATTTTATCTAAAGCCAAGAGATATTTGACACTAACCCTTGTAAATTTTGGTCTGACGCATCTCACTGGAAACGAAAGAAGAGGTTCAGTACTTGTTGACATAGATTTACCTTTACCCTTGTCATCACCATCCTGTCATTCCTTTAAAGTTTTCTTATTTATTAGTTTTAAAGTATCCCCAGTCTGGCCAGATGTCTCGAGGGGGGAGTTATCGTTAATATAATTCATATTCTCTTCTATAACTTTAGGACTAGATCCCAAAGGCTCAATAGGCTGAGTACCAATATTCTCTTATTCGGTATTTTTTGTTGAGCTGATAGTTCTTTTCCCCAGAGGATCGTAGTTTTTTATTTTCTGGTGACTCGGCATGGAGTATTCTCCTCGGATTCCAAAGCCATTGATTTAAATATATATGAAATCTGACGGCGGTGACCCCTTAAGATTGAGATGATTTGAGTGGTTTAAGTGAACGACTTGGTGAGGTGCACAGATTTGTGAAGTGAACGACTGAGCACTCGAAGAGGTTTAAGAGGGAATGTTGCATCTATTATAAGGATAAACTTTTTTGTAGTCAGTAGAATGAGTTACGACAACAGTACCTGAAGAGGCAGACAACCCAACATCAGCCCTTACTTTTTTCTTCTCTTCTTTTAACTCAGACAAGTTTAACCAACCACCTTTGGTTAACAGATTTTTAGTGGTGAACATACAAACACCGAGACAGTTTTGGAAAAATAATTTATGATGGTTGATGCGGTGGAGGAAAAGCAAAGATCGCCAAATAAATATTGAATGTCAACTGTGAAAATTTGTTTCTTTATGTATAATGCAAGTTCTCTCTCTCTCTAAAAATTCGTAAAGTGAAAAAATGAATATGAGCTTATATAGAAACTAAAAGAAATGCTTGAGTGCCCTACTAGAGAAATGAAAACAATAGTGGTAACTATGAAACTATAAAGAAGTGTAAACTTCTCTAATTTGATTGGTTATTTTTACCTAGGGTAAAAAAATCATAGCTCCAATTAAGAAGTGATACGTGTCATGAAAAGTAACTAGTTATAATATGTGACCTTTGAATAGTAACCGTCTTTGAACTACGTTATCAGAAGTAGTTCAGATAAATTTTACTACCCATGTTATGAAATACTAATGAGTTAATTTGAAAGAATAAGCCAGTACAATTCAGATCACTATCAGTTAACCGTCCTAAAATATCTTTGAGAGGACTAAGGGGGCTAGTTGATGGGGGTAAAAAATGTTTGAATGTGATGAACGACATAGGGTTGTATATTTTTTAGGGGGAAATTGTGACCTAACATAAATTCTATATTTACACTATTTCTTTATCTTTTGACTAAGTTATGTGTGTGGTACAGTTGTGTGCTTGGAATATCATTAATTATCAGGATAATTTTTTTGCGGGACATCATTTAAGGGGGTTGAGACTTTATCTCTCTAGACATTAAGTATAACAACTCAATTTTCTCTCTACAATATATCCCACGTTTATTAAACCGCCACAAAATGATCTAAATAACCTCCAAACCGATTTTTACCATATCAATTACGAGAAATTTTACAATTTTGTCTAGACTTGCTATTTTAATATGATAGTTTTTGTATTAAAACTAGACATATAAATCTTCATAAATATACATTGAGATAAATTTTTAAGATTTTAAATAAGTGTATAATCATATTCAAATTTGATCAAAAATGTGTTGATGTGCAACCGAGTTTTGACCGTTTTGTCATTTGTTACGATAAATACGATAACTTTGTCTAGTAATTTATTTTAAAATGACATTTTTCATTGGAAACTAGATTTGTAGATCTTCGGAACCATATGTGAAATTAAACTTAAACATTTTAAATCAGTATATAATTATATATTCATTTGATCTATAATATGTTAATACAAAAATAAGTTTTCAATAACTTTGACGACTGTTACGAAATATACGGTAGCTTTGTGTAAAAGATTAATTTTAAAATGATATTTTTATTATAAACTAGCCTTATAGATTTTAATAGCCATACATGAACTTAAATATATGTTCTAGATCAATACATAATCTCATTAAATTTGATCTAAAATTTGTTAATATAAATTATATTTTATTATATTTTGACAACTTTGTCGACTCTTACAAATACAATAACCTTGTCTATAAATTTTATTTAAAAATAATATCTTTTCATTATAAACTAGATTCATATATCTTCGATACCATACGTGAAATTAAATTATTTATCTTCTGAGTTAGTGCAAAATTTAAATTTAAATTGATCTAAAATTTTATTGTTGCAGAATTTATTTTTTACAAATTATTGTTACAAGAAATATCATAAATTTGTAGGTAAATTTTATTTTAATACAAAACTAACGTATATAAGAAACTATTATATTAAAATTGTTTTCAAAATATTATTTTTATAGTTATAAATTTAAATTATATGTTTAATTTAAAATTTTGATATGATACGACATTACCTTACGATTGATATTGAATATCAGTGTAGTAGAAAAACAAATTGGTACAACACGATAATATAAGTTTATCATATCCTAACAAAAAATTAGTAGAAAATCGGCATGGAACGGTTGGACATCTATATTATAAGCTAATATGGTAAAAAAAATTGATCCTTGTAAACACCATATTACTCTTATGTGGTATAAAATCAAAATATAGAGAACACTATTATAAATGTTTAAAACTATTGTTTTTATATTTAATAAATTTAAATTGCATATTTTATATAAAAGTTTGGTATGGTGTGAGATGTGAATGATATCCGATACAAATGTTCTACCAAGACAAATATGATATGATAAATTTTCAACTATTCGATCATGTACAAACTTAATAAAATATCAACACTGTGTATAAAATGTTATCCGGTTAATCAAAGTCATACCCAAATGTAGTGTATTACTATTATCCAAATTTTTTTACTTAATATAAATCTTCATTTTTCTTAGATCAATTTGAAATAAGATAAATATTATTTTTTGTTGTTTTTTAAAATAAAATAAAATAAAATTGGTTTGAATATATATTAGATGGTTGTATTTAAAAAATGGTAATTAATAAATTGAATGACGTATTGTAAATTAAATAAAATAATTAAATCAAAATAATTAAATGACATAAGAGAAATCTTATAATTTAAAATTACTTATCTAACAAAAATGATGATTTCTCAACCTAATACCAACTAAAAACTGTTTTTTTAAATATGAATAATAAAATTACTAATCTTAAAAAAGCTATGTACCAGTCTACCAATTATAAAGAAGATAAAGATCTTTTTGAAGCTGATAAAACTACTTATTTAAATCTTCTTATTAAAAAGGAGATGTTGAGGAGCAAAAATCTCACTCCCAATGGCTGAAAGACAGTGATAGAAACAGTGCATTCTTTTACAGGCTGGTCAAAAAGAGAAATAAGGTAAATAAGATCCACATGATCTGGGATGGCTCTGCTTGGATTGAGGACCTTATTCTTCTTGGTGACTCTGTTCTTTCTTACTTCAAAGATCTTCTATATGATCTTCCTAATCCTTGGTACCCTAATCTACTTTAGGATTTCATTTCTAATCTTGTTAAAGAATGTGAGAATGCAATGCTTATGGCCCATCCTACCAAAGATGAAATCTACTCAGGTATTAAATCCTTAAACCCTAATTCCTCTCATGGGCCTGATGGTTTTAATGGTAGATTATATCAAGTCTGTTGGGATATTATTTCTGATTACTTACTGGAAGTTGTTGGTGATTTTTTCAAGGATTCTATTGTTCATAAAGGTGTATATGCTACAACAATCTGCCTTATCCCTAAAACTCATAATCCTAAGGTTTGGAAGGATCTTCGTCCTATTAGTCTCACTAACATGTTTAGCATGATTATTTCTAAGGTCATTAATAGAAGGCTGGCAGTGGTTCTTCCTAATCTAATCTCTGAGCTTCAGGGGGAATTTTTTAAAGGTGGGGATATTCATGAGAATATCCTTCTTGCTATGAAGATGGATTTTGATCTAAACCTAAAGTTGAGAGGGAGTAATATTATCATGAAGCTTGATATGGCCAAGGCCTTTGATAGGTTGGACCATAATTTTCTTCTCTGTATTCTTAAAAAAATTGGGTTCGGTCTGGACTTCATAAGGTTGATAGAATAGGGTATTGAAAACTGTCACTTTTTTGCTATTGTAAATGGGGAGGCTACGGGATTTTTTAAGTCTAATAAAGGGCTGAGGCAAGGTGACCCTTTGTCACCAAGACTGTTTATACTAGCAGAAGAATATCTTTTGAGGGGCATGGTCAAAATCTCTCAAGTCTATCCTTCCACTAAGTATAAAACCAGGAGCAAATTAAACATACATGTGCTTGCTTTTGCTGATGATCTTCTAGTGTTCTGTAATGGTGTTGCTTCCTCTACTACAAAGGTGTTGAATCTGCTAAACCATTATGAAGAATGCTCTGGTTAGTTAATTAGTAAAGAGAAGTCCAAGATTATATTGGGTAAAAGATTCTCACCTCAAAGGGTCACCATCCTTGAAACTTTACTGGGTTTCAAGCATTGTTTCTTGCCCTTCAAGTACTTGGGATCCACTGTAAGTGCAAAAAATTCTATCAGAAACTTTGATGATATTTTGTTCAAAATCAGAGATAGAATTTGTGATTAGAATAAAACTACATTATCCTTTGGGGGAGACTATTGCTTATTCAATCTGTCATTTACTATATTCCTACCTCCACTCTTCAAAGTTGTGTTCTACCTGAATCTATTATTCATATAATTGAAATCTTATTCAACAAGTTTATATGGGGCTCTAAGGATGACAAGCAGGCTATGATTTGGTCTAATTGGGAAAAGATTTGTAAATCCTTTGAGGAGGGTGGGCTAAATGTTAGAAGTTTGGTTGACATTCAGGATGTTTTCTCCCACAAACTTTGGCTAAGTTTCAGGTCTCAAAAGTCTCTTGGGGAATACCTATTGTAAAGACTTTCATCCTATAGCTGTTACTAAACCTACCACGAGTTCTAATTCTTGGGTGAGGTTACTAAATATCAGGGCTAGTGCTGAAATATATATATATGTTGGATCCCTGGTTCTGGTTTGATTGACTTCTAGTTTGACAAATGGTGCACCAGTCATCCATTTGTCTCCTTTAGTCAGGATGATGAAAGAAGTGGTTTTGTCAAGGAAGAGACCAGGTTCTACTGGGTCAATGAAGGTTGGGACTTATCTAAACTGGATAATTCTCATATGCTCTCTGAATTCCATAACATTCAGAAAGTAACTCTCAAGGAGGACTAGCAATATGTTATATTCTGGTCTGTATCTAAAGATTGTTAGTTTAACCTCAAATCTACTTGGGAAACTATAAGAAAGAGGAGGAACTGCTCTAACATTTTCCTTAAATCTTGGAACAATATAACTCATCGTAAATGCTTTATGCTTATTTGGATAACTATCCTCAATTGGATCCATGCGGATGCTTCCCTACATTGTTAGCATCAAAGTGCCAAGCCTGTAATAACATTGAATCAGTGAACCATGTTTTTGTGAATTGCCAGAAGGTTTGGGATGTGTGGCAACACTATGCCAACATTTTCAACATTCATATCCACAAAAACATGACACTTCACCACCTCATCAGGACATGGTATTGGTCAACTAACAAGAGTGTACAAATTCGGACTATTTTACCCCTAATTATATCTTGGGTCATATGGAAATCCAGGAATAAGTTGAAGGCTGAAGGGATTATTTTCAATCAAAGTACCATGATTGGCCAAATTAACAAGATTCTTGTTGGTCTAGACGGGTCTTGTCTTTTCAAAAGGAAGCACTATGATGTTGATGAGAGGGATGGTCTAATACTGGTGTGTACTAACTTCATCAACATGCCTAGAGTTACACTTTCTCTTGCCTGGAAATGCCTTAAATTTAACAGATTCAAGTTAAATTGTGATGGAGCCTGTGGTCAACTTGGAAAGTCTAGTGGTGGGGGACTGGTTAAGAACAACGATGGGGCTATCATATTTTTTATGGTCGCATATATGGTAAAAGCTCTCCTATTATTGCAGAATGTCGAGCATTGCTGGATGGTCTTACGCTATGTTCTGAGAAAGGAATAACCTGTCTTGATATTGAAATAGATTATTATGTTCTCACAAAGATCCTACTATAAAATAAATGTCCTTGGTTTCTCATTTCAATTCTCTCTTGTTGCCGAAAATTATTATCTCCAAAGATGAGAATAATACAATTTTTTCGGGGCAAAACGAATTCGCTGATTGGATTGCCAAAACGGCCTTAAAATCCAATCAAAACATAGATTTCTATCATGATAGTACACCATAATACCTGAGAGCGATAACATTTCTTGAAGGGATGGGAACAAAATACTTAAGAAGTGACCCCAACCCTTAAGAATGCATCTTTTGTATCTGGTGGATTTTGTAAAGGATTCATGATCTTACCTTGACAGTAATTGCTCTGATAGAAGGGTTTTGATCTTCGGTCTCGTGTTCTTCAATGGAATTTCTCTTGAATCTGATTTCTCGAAAAGATATTTGATGGTTTGTGAAATTAGGGTCGAATCATCCACTGAGAAGGGGGTTTGATGGCTTTTTTGCTCTCTTTTCTTCGATCAAGGCATGGATTTGTGACAAGGTTTGGTTTGTGAGTTGTTGGAGGTTCTTTTCTAGGTTTTCGGTCTTCTGGTCATTTTGGTTGTCGATGCAGTGGTGGAAAGGTTTTCTGTAAGATTTCTGAAGAAATTTTCTTAGGACAGTGGCCTTTGGGAACATGGTTTTGGATAATGGATAATATTCTTCGTTTGAAGATGAGGAATTTGAGCTCTGAGTTGATTGGAGGGCTATGGTTCATCGTTTCTCATCTAGGGCATATTTTTCCTCTTTTGAAAAACATTGATTTACAGTTGTTGTTTGGTTTCTCAAAGGATCTTCATTCTTAACTGGGTTTTGTCTCAGATTGTATGGTTCCCAATTCGAAATTAATAAAAGACCCACGTTTACTGTAAAAAAAAAATATGAATAATAAAATTATATCATGCAATGTGTGACATAGAATAACAAGTGCACTAAACAAGCATGCGTTCATAATGAAATCATGATGAAGCAGGTTAAAAGAAATATTACAAAGAAAAGTAGTATAAATAAAATCTTTATAAATAAGTTATACATGTTGACACGGGCCGGATTCCAGACTAAAATTAAGAGTATATTAAAAATAATATATACAAATATTAAAAAATATATATATATTTAAATATTACGTAATAAATGTATACCAATATTTTAAACATATATTTTAAACAAACTAAACTACATCATCTATTAAAACAGAGTAAAAAATATGGCAGATCTTCCATGTTTGTCAATTGTCTCACATCAGTCATCAGTCGATTTCCTTTACTTTTGTATAGACAGATTCTTATGTTTTAAAAACGTAACAAACATATCATTTTTTTAATAAACATGTCCTCACGCTTGTAATAAACAGATCCGTCACGTTTTCAATTTGTAATAAACCTCTCATATTTTCAAAAAAAATATGTATTTACGTTTATAAAACGTAAAAAACCTGTTTATACAAAATTTAAAAAAGAAAAACTAACGTTAACCGTCAAAACATTAAATATTATTTTCTAATCTAGAATCTATGTGTTATATTTGTGTGGTTTAGTTGTAATCTCTTAATTGTTTTCCATGATGTATGGAAGGGGTTTCAATGTTCGTCGTAAGATCGGTCACCCTATCTTTTTAAAGGTCGCTCTGTCTAACTTTTTCTTTGTGTTATGAGTTTTTTTTCTGTGTTATGAGTTTTTTTCTTCTTCTGTCTATCCAAATATTGGATCAGCAACCTTTTTGTACATATGGGAAAAAGAAAGTCTCATATTAATTTAATTACTTGTTTCCATAAAATAAAATCATACATAATATTAACAAACCATAATTAATTTTGTTAGACAATTTCATATAACATTGGACGATGCCTAACAATGTAAATAACATTCAACATAAAAACCATAAAAATAATAAACACAACAACCAAAGATCTAATACTGATCTGAATATAAGAATATTAACACAAACCTCGTAGTAAAAGACATGAAAGCACACTAAGGTTGCAAATTACAGACAAAACGCTGCAACATACATAGGTTAAAAAAGGGCAGTAGTACTGAGATAAGCCAATAACCTGTCTATACAAAACCAGACAACTCAAACATAGCCATTACAAAAGGTTAGCCATAAGTCAATTATCTCTCTTCCCTCTTCTTCCTTGGTCATTAAGCAAAACACCACAGCAATCTATGTCAAAGGGAACCAACTTCTCCTGTTTCTTAATTTTGGTATTCTTTTCTTAAAGGCCACAGGAGCGTCGGGGCTTTCAAATTACAATCTTTATAATCAATCACGAGAACAGAGGAAAGAAAAAAATTAAGTAGAGAAGAAAGCTGGGGGACCATAGGACAAGGTCACTCGATTCAGCTGCAACCTGATTAGTTGTTTCTAAGTGCTTCGAGTTAACCCGCTTCGTCCGACACTTCTGCATGAATTCAAGAGCTTATGAGTTGTAATAATCCACACATGCAGGGTAGAAATTTACAAAACAGCAAAGGCCCCGGCATATAAAAAAACGTTTTATATATTCTCCTTTAGGATCCCTAGAAGATAGCGTATAATACTTTGGTGTAAAAACTATCCAATTATCTTCCAACAGATTAGATTACCATAATCCTAGCTAATCCTCTAAAATAATACAGTAACTGTTGGGATGCTCTATAAGGCTTCTGATAATACATAGCCCTTATCTGATATGGTGTTGGAAAAATTGTTAGGCTGCAACTAGATCTTAGCTATTTCCTTGTATCGCGCGACTCTAGAACCTAGTTTTTTTTAGAAGGCTTGATATGCCCATACCCAGCGTTCATAAGCATGACTAGCCAAAGTCACTATAAAACACCATGAACTTATGGGGAAGGATAGAGATATAGACAAAGTACCTTGCTGCAAGGAGCTGAGCGGTGTTTGAAGGTACCCTGGAAGAAGTCCCTGACCGCTTGGCTCTACTCTCCTGCTCCTTCCCCACACGCATGGCTGAAACTTCTTTCTCCATGGCAGCTACTTCTCTTCTCATCTTCTTAGCTTCAACATCCATTGCTTTAGTTAATGTTTCTACTTTCTTTGCCAACATCTAAGGAATAAATACGAAAATTAGCATTCAGTAAAAAGATATAATCATTGAACTTCAGAGAGAAAGCTTAAAGTATGTAACAACCTCGATTGCATCATCCTTGTCTTTGAGGCTTTGATCTTTCTCATGCGCCGCTCTTCTCAAACCAATGACCTCTTTCTGCAGCAAATCATATATGACCCCTGGGACACTATCTTCTGTCTCTGCTATTGGGGTTTCAGGGGGCTTTTCATCTGAATTGCTCTTCCAAGTAGTTGGTGACTCTTCCTTGGTCACTTCAGAAGACTGGTTGAATGAATAATTTGGGACCAATCCATTTACAAGTACTTTTCCCCTGTCTAAGGATCTCGTGCCGCCGTCAAATGATTTTGATGTTCCCTTAGCATGCTTTAATACCATGCTTGAACTAGAAGACCTCAACTGAGAAGATGGTGTCCTCTTGGGTAAAAATCCATTTGAAGGAAGCCTTGAGATGTTATCAGCTCCACCGATGGATTGCCTACGAGAAGCCCCATTGTTTATGCTTCTCCCATCTGGTGTATTGCGGATAACACTGCTTGAAGGCCCTCTAAGATTTTCTTCCACCACTTTAAGACGTAATTGAAATTTGTCCTAAGAAAATGGAAGATGTACTACAAATTTAACACCCAAATATATGAAACTCTTAACATTATTTAGGTATCAAGTAATTACTTTCAATTGTGCTTCCGACTTTGCAGCTCGCTCTGCTATAGCAAGCCTGTCGCGAAGTTGCTGCATTTCTCCCTGTAAGATACAGCTGACAATGATCACATAGTACAAACAGCAATGTGCACTGAAAAGAAACATGCAGAAATCAAGCATTCAAAAAATGGAGAATGAATAATAAAACAACAATAACCTGGAAAAATCTCCTTTCTTCAAGCCATTGTTTTACAGGCATAACTTTGTCATTGGCATCTTTCCATTCATTTGCCACCACCGTGGCCACTCTGTTAGCAGTGACTTTAGCACGCGCTAACTCGCGGTCAAGGGTTTTTCTTTCTTCCTAAATAGTATAAGAAACGTCATGACTCATTTGTAGTTATTAGGAACATATATACAATATGAAATTCAAATATATAAGCATGTAATAATGTTGTGTGTATTACGTTCATTTCCTGAACTTTCCGCTGGTAGTCCCTCACTGCATTGGCAGCAGCACCGCCAGCAAGGACAGCCTCTTCCAGCTCCCTTACAGTTTGTGTAAGCTTTTCAACCTCAGCAACCTTTTGACGATGCATTCTGTCCAAAATTTTGTTTTCCTCCTAGTATACACAGGTAGCAACATAAATTTTAAAATCATACGAGATAAGCAAGAGACCTTGCAGTCTCAAGTTTTTTGTAGCACTTAGGACAAGGAGACAAATTTATCGATGTACCTGGCAAATTTCTATTTGTTTCATCAACTCTTGGTTCTTATTTTGAAGATCATCCACCATAGAAGCTTTTGCCATGGCAACCTGAACAGTCCTCTCAGCTTCAAGCAAAGCTGCTTCTTTGGATTTTGTTAAACGATCCAATGCTTTGTTATCATCTTGGAGTTTGGCAATCTATGCAGCACAAAGACAATAAATTAACCACTATCAACACGATATATTGGAATTCGAGGGAGAAAAACAAAGTACCTCCTGACGGGCAAGTTTGAGCTCTGCCTCTAGAGGCGCAAGAATTGCTTCAATGGGAGGCATATCGTCATCTTTTTGAGCAGCGTGAACTCTTCGAAGAGTGGCTTCAGCAGCAAATTGTGCAGCCATGGAGGCCTTCTTCTCATCGTTTATTTTCTTGATTTCAAGATTCTACAATAACACATTGATTTCTGTGTAAGGTAATAGCATCATGACATAATAGGAGTAAACAAATCAAGTGCGTATTGAACGTCATTTAATACTTTGCTTTCGAGAAGAGATTCGGTCAGCTTGAGCTTCTCGTCCGCCTTTGTAAGTTCATCGGTGAGCTGTTGTTCAAATTGAAGATCAAAAGATTAAGTCAGACAGAATGTCCACACCGCAAGCAGACAGAATGTCCACACCGCAAAAAAGAATACCGAAATATAGCAT
This sequence comes from Limnanthes douglasii subsp. nivea, assembly GCA_036936605.1. Lineage (NCBI taxonomy): Eukaryota > Viridiplantae > Streptophyta > Magnoliopsida > Brassicales > Limnanthaceae > Limnanthes > Limnanthes douglasii. Next base: position 217,433,560 of record JAUPFV010000004.1, read on the forward strand.
GTGACCAAATGAGCATGCATGGCAGTTGCGTTCCCATCAGTTCTTATAGAAAAATAACAGACAATCATGTACTTCCATTATGGAAAAGATTCATGGTTACTAATTTGGCTAAAGGGTGACATCATTTCATTTAAGAGTTCAATAGTAAGAAATCTAGACGAGTTCGATTACGTTTCAGGATCTATATGCCTATAAATCAATAAGCAAAGTAAATTTTAACCTTAATTTATTTTTTTCTGTCTCTACATAGATCGAGCAAAAAATGTTCTTAGCTACATATTAATTACGTAAAACAAAAGCCAAATGAACACAAATCTTAATCAAAATTTGACCTCTTCAACAGCTTTCTCTCTTAATCGCTCTGATAATCTCAAGGCCTTGATCTCTGCCTGCGCGTCGTTCAATTCTCTCTCCTTATCTACAAGAAAAATCAACAAATCAATGAGTTAAAAGACATAAATCCACATAAATTCATTGCTAAAACTAGACGTCAATCGAACTGAAAACCACTAGATCGAGCTGCATTTGGCACCTCTAAGTTCATTCTCAAGACGATTGAGCTCCACTTTGACCGGATCCGAGCCATGGAGAAGTGTCATAAAGTCATTGTCACCATCAAAGCTCGGCCTCATCGGTCTCCGCCGTGAGGAGGTTCTTCCTCCTTCCTTAAACGAGGCTGACACCATCAAAGACGCCGGCGTAGGAGTAACCGTGGCCGTTGGCGTAGTCGATGAATCACCGAACATCGTGGCTCCATTGCTCAACGCTCCAACATCACCGTACAGTTCATCCATCTCCGATCTACAATCTCTCTGGCTTCTCACATTCAACCGCCTCGGGATCCAAATGCTAGGGTTTCAAATCAGTAAACAATTAAGAAAAAAGAAAGTAGGGTCTTAAGCTAAACAAAAATGCGGGTTTCTAGAGAGAGAGTGTGTGTGTGAAAAAAGAAGGTGTATCGAATCGAAGTAATAATGGGGTTGAGATTCTACAGAGCAATATAGATCGATTTAGAGAGAGAATGGACGAAGTTTGTTTTGAACTTAATGAAGCTGTTAGAGAGAGAAAATGATTTAAATTTGTGGTTTTATGTGGTTCTCTGTCTGGTCACGGTTAGTGTTATAGTGACAGTCGTTAGAGCTGGAGAGAGTCATTAAATTAAGTGTCGTGAGTGATTTTTAGAGAGAGAGATGTGGATAGCTGTTTTAGTGCTGTTAATCAGACATTAAGACCGTAAGAAAAGGAAAGTGCGATTTAAAATCTTTTATATATCACTCCCTCGACTCTCATATTTTGTCAAAATCACGACTTTAAAGTTTTTTTTCTTTCAAGCTTTCGTTTTAAATTTTGAATTTTATGTTTGATAACCTACGTTTTATAACTATTTTAATTAGGTAAAATTAAATTTTGGCATTTTTATATAAGGCGCAATATTTCGTTCAAATTTTTGTTAAATAATATTATAACTAAATATATTTTTTAATAATATTAAAGATATATAATACTAGAGAAAGAATAAATAAACTAATATTTTTTAATTCAAAAGAAATTTTATTAATTTGAAAAAAAGTAACAACATGCCCAATGATTTGAGAGCTTTGGTTTTGAAACCTGAATTTGATTTGTGAATGTCAAGAGGCATAGCAATTCTAGAAAGAGGTAGATAGTATTTGATATTATAAAGTTACATCTGAAATTCCTATTGAAATATTATTTATATCATTAATTTCTTTCTATTTTGAGAGATGTAAGATAGAAAATGAAATAATTGTATATATAATTAATAATAGAAAGGATATGTAACATAGTATATTGAGTGTTGCTATTAATAGAGCTTTCCAATTATCTCAAGTTCAAGGCTACCAAATATGGATATTGCTCGCAGATAATTTAGAAGTTGTGTAGCATTTAGTGCTGTGTTGGTAAGAGAGGTTGATGGATATCCCCATCCAGTGTACTACATCAGCAAAAGTTTGATAGATGCAGAAAGGCGTTATTTGAAACTCGAAAAGTTAGCATTGGCCCTGGTCATAGCTGCCAGGAAGATAAGGTCTTATTTACAGGCTCATCCCATCATCGTCCGGACTTCTTTTCCCCTGAAGAATGTCCTCCAAAAGGCAGACATTTCAAGCAGGATGACTAAGTGGTCAGTAGAATTGGGGGACTTCGACATAGATTTTGCTCCCCGAACGGCAGTCAAGGCCCAAGCTGTGGCAGACTTTTTGGTTGAATTCCACTCCGACAGGGATTCAGAGCAAACTACTGATATAAAAGATAAGAAGGTATGGGTCGTCCGAACAGATGGTGGGTCTAGCACTATGGGGTGTGGTGCAGGGGTGTGTTTGACTTCCCCGTATGGAGACAAAATGTACCAGGCTATTTGTTTTGCTTTCAGGGCATCTAATAATGAGTCCGAATACGAAGCAGCTATAGCTGGTTTAAAGTTAGCCTACATTTGTGGGGCTAAGAGGGTCAAGCTACTAAGTGACTCCCAACTTCTTATCCACCATGCCCAAGGCCAATCTGAGGCTAAGAAGGAGCAGCTTGTGAAATACTTACTCCTCTTTAAGAATGAAGCACTCAAGTTTAAAAGTGTTGTTTATGAGCACATTCCCCGGGCAGAAAATGAGCTAGCAGACTCATTGGCAACCATAGCATATACAGAGTCGTATCCATGGATCCATGTGCTAGAAAGCCCCTCCATTCAACTTAGTAAGGGTAAAGAAGAAAAAAAATTTGAAGTACAAGAGAAACGACCTCAAGACTGGAGGTTTCCTCTCCTGCGATATCTCTCCGATGGTGTTGTGCCTCCGAATAAGTCACTAGCCAGAACTTTGAAACACAAGGCTCGTGGTTTTATCATATTGAGAGACGTGTTGTACAAGAAATCTTACAGTAAACCTCTCTTGCGCTGTTTGGGGGATGAAAAGTCTCAAGTAGTCCTCTCTGAATTACATGATGGTGAGGGATCAACCCATTGTGGGTTTAGAGCCTTAACAAGAAGAGTTTTACTCTCCGGTTACTATTGGCCATCAATCATGAAAGATGATAAGGAATTGGTAAGAAGGTGTGACCCATGCCAGAGGTACAGCAATGAGATTCATGTCCCAGCCATTCCTTTGGAATCAATTTCTGAGCCTATTCCTTTTGCTCGATGGGGGTTGGATTTAGTAGGGCCTCTCCCTGTGGCGTCCGGAGGACGCAAAACTATAATTGTGTCCATAGACTACTTCTCGAAGTGGATTGAAGCAGCCCCTCTAGCAGGGACAACATCAAAAGCTATTATAAAGTTCATTTTATCCAACATCTGTTGCAGATTTGGTGTCCCACAAAAGATAACAACAGACAATGGGCCACAGTTCGATAATAGGGAAATGGAGAGCTTATGTTCCTCAAGGGGTATACAACATTGTTTTTCTTCACCTTTCCACCCACAAGCAAGTGGGCAAGTTGAAGTGGCTAATAGGACTATACTGTCCGGTTTAAAGAAGAATTGGGAAGGGGCTGCTGGGAAGTGGCCTAGTTATCTACAAGAGGTCTTGTGGGCCTACCAGACAACACCTGGGGCTGCAACACAAGAGTTACCCTTTGCTTTGGTCTATGGAATGGATGCAGTAGCTCCCATAGAAGCAACTCTCCCCTCCTTTCGTGTTCATAACTTCTCCGAACATGCTAACGAGGTGGCAATCAGAAGTCAACTTGATCTGATAGAAGAAAAACGAGTTAAAGCTCACCTTAGAGTTGCACACTATCAGGGCTTGATGAGAAGCAGGTTTGCTTCCAAAGTTAAAAGAAGATATTTCCAACCAGGGGACAAGGTATTAAGGAAATTCTTCTTACACACTAAAGAAAAGCTGTTCGGAAAGCTGGCCCCAACTTGGGAAGGTCCCTACATAGTTTTTGAAAGAATTAAACCTGGAACATATTGGTTGGAAGACAAAGATGGAAGGGTTTTGACTCATCCTTGGAATATTGAGCATCTCCAGATGTACTTGGAATAGCATTTGTGTAAATATTTACTTGTTTAAACATCCATGTAAATATTTGGGGGCATACTTTTTCCTCCCTGGTGGCACTGGGAGGTTTTAATGAGGTGTCCGGGCTTTTGAATGAAATTTGATGCCTTCTTAAAAAAAATTCTAAGTGTTTTAAGTTTTGTCTTTTGTCACACTATCCAGATTGAGATAACTAAGGGCTATTTAAACTCTAGCCGGAGAACTTAAACACTCTCACTATAAAATAATTAAAGGCTATTGAAACTCTAGCCATCGAAATTGGAACAAACGATGAAAGAAGACGAGATTTGTGTAAACAGAAACATTCATTGAAATAACTTAAAGTGCCTTGGCCTTCCAAGGACTTTTGAATAGTCGAAGTAAGAACAAAAAACCTATCCAATCAGATACCGGACGCAATTACAAAAAGAATGCCTTGGCCTTCCAAGGACTTTAGTTTGAATAAAAAGTAAACAAAGTAAATCATAAGTTAAGGTTGAGCCTTTGAAGATGGCTCACCTTCATCTACCTTCTTTCCCTTAGGATCGTCTTTCTCTTCGCCAATTTTCTCCCCGGAGTGTTCTTCATCATCTGAGGAATCACTAGAGTAGCCATACCTGTCGCCTTCGGCCATCGTGTGGTAAGAGAGGTCTTCAGGCTCAACATGAAGCCATAAGTCCCCTAGGTTCTTCTTCGGAAACTTTTCATGGAAAAGTAGAACCATGTCAGACCTCACCTTGGCAAGCAGTTGCTCTTCGTTTTTGATCATCTGGTTGGCATAAGCATCGATCTTGGCTTGGATCTTGGCCTCCTGCACCTGTAGCAAGGTGGTTTTCTCCTCAGCAGCCTTAGACACTGTATTCTCAAGAGCGATTTTGTCATTGGTCAGGTTGGTGATGATTTGATCCTTGGCTTTGGATTCTCCCTTTGAGGTGTTAAGGTCTTTCTCCAGACCGGACAGCTTCTCCCGGAGATCTCTAATGGTTTCCTCTAAAGTGGCTACTTTTGTAGTGCTTGCCTTCTGGTCTCTCTTCAACTCCTCGTTTTCTTCCTTTAACATGTCAGCATTAGAAGTGGCAATGCGAAGGTCGTCGGACAGCTTCTCTTTGTCAGACTTAAGATCTTTTATGATATCAGCCTGGCTCCGAACTTGTCTCTCCAACGCAAGTACAGGCTGCACATTGCTTAACAAGGAGTGGGCTATAGCATCCCTTTCACTAGAAACGCTAAAAGTCTTACCATTAAAAGTAACCGTGTTGGAGGTGCTTGGAGGAAGGTAAGGCCCGACAAAGTCATCTCTAGGGAGGTTGAGGAAGTATTCACCAAGCTCACCGAGACCGGTGATGTCTACTCCATCGATGTTGATACCTCCCCCCTCAACCTCATCGATATGAAAGTCGTCCGGAATCTCCTCGGCATGCGTTGGGTCAGCAAGGTCAACATGGACAGAAGGCTCTGGAGCCCGGAGAGAAAGCTCATCTCCCTTAGAAGTTTTCTTCTTCTTGGCCTCCCGGTCTGTGCCTTCGCTTCCCTGTTTACGATTCCTCTTAGAAGCCCTTGGAGGTTTTGGGAGGTTCGCTTCTTGTTTCTCAGTCTCTTGCTCCACCACTTCCAGGAGAGCAGCATCAATTTGGCTCTGGGCTACCCCCTCCGGATCTGTTGGAGCATCCTTCTCTGTATCAGGAGGGTTGGCATCACCCACCACCCTTTTTCCCTTCTTCTTCTTGCCCTTCATCTTGCTCGGGGCTTTGGCCCGGCCTGGCAGGAAGAGTGTCCCATCTGGTTCATGGGTCCTCTTAAGCACAACGTCCGGGGGAGGCTGGGTGGTGAGCTCCACCCAGGTCAAGTCTCTCCGACCTGTGGTGTTCCACAGGTGAGACCTTGCCAAATTTCCACTGGTGAAAGCAGCGTGGAATCGGTTCTCCCATTTCTCAGCAGCCCATGCATTAATCTTGCCACAAGTTATCTGCCCGGCTTTCTGATAGTCACTGAACTCCTTGGGTAAAACTGCCAAGGCAAAAGTGAGACCCATTAGTTTGAACTACGTTAGAAAAGAAAGGGAGAAACAAAAGAATAAAGTAGAAGACTTACGATCACTCCTCCACCTGCTTCTGAGGAGGCTTGGGTTCTCTCTGGATTTAATCTTCTTGTCGTTCTCCCAGGCACCACTGACAAATAAGAACTGGGTCCTCCAATTCCTCTCTGCCTCCAACAAATCATCCACCGCATTGAAGCCATCCCCCATGTTAAAGTGGTAAAAGGGGATGTGGTGGTTCCTACACAGGCTGGCCACTGCAGCAAACTCCTCCATTGGCAGAGGGATCCCGGACAGCCTTGATGCCATGATACATGACATAAGGGTATACCAAGCGTTGGGGCTCAGCTGGCTCGGACAGAGTTTGATCAGATGGAAATATCTGACAATCTCTGGATCTAATGGGAACCTGGGCCCCCAGTTGAATAACTCCGTGAATATGACCACTTCGCTTAACTTGCAATCCATAGGAGTCTCCGGGTGTATAGGAATCCTGATCTTTACGTTTTCTGGTATGCCCCACTTCGTACGCATCCTGCCCAGCTCAGCAGTGTGGATGAATGCGTAGTTGATTTTTTGTAAGGAGAGGAGGTAATTAACGCTGACCTTGTGAAAATAAGGCCCCACTTTTCCTTCTAGGCTCTCCGGCAGATCCGGATGCCTCAAGTACAATTTATCCTTGCCCTTATCCTTCTTGGCAACTATCTCTTTGCTGGTCTGACCGGAGGGCTCAGACTCAAATGGGGCCTCTTCAACAGAGTCCTCCATCACTTCCTCCATAATTGTTGAAGGGATTTCTACAGCTGTAGTGGGGGGAGGGTTCAAGTTTGATTCAGCCTTGTCTATGGACTGATGGGCCCCAGTGCCCCTTTGATTTCTGCTCTCCGGCAGAGTATCTGGAACAGAAGTTTCTTGTTAAAGATTTGGATTAGAGCCCTCCGGTCCGGACAGCCTATCCTTGGGGGCTCTAATAGGCACCTCTGATCCGGTGCTGCTGTCCTTTGCCCCCGACCTTGAGGGAGTGTTTTTAGACCCTTGGCCTTTAACCAACCGGCCTTTCCTCATATCGACTAACTTCTCATGAGAGTGCTCCGTATCCGATCCAATTGCAATGAAGGGAGAGGGTTTTTTTAAGGCTAGTGGTTGTAACTCTTGGCTCGACAGCAGGCTCCGATTCCTGAACTGAGGAACCAGAGATTATGGGGGAGAGGTTGGTTTGAAATAGTTTTCTAGGCTTAGTGCCTTTGGAAGAAGAAGAGCCTCGGTCTGACTCGGTAGCAGAGGTGATTGGTCTATCAACAGGCGAGGTGGGTAACCCTGCTGCGATCCGTCTTTCTCTTTCGACTTTTTGAGCCTTCTCTAACTCAGAAAGGTTGAGCCACCCGCCTTTGACAAGAGCGTTCCTCGCTGTAAACATAAATTATCAAACAAAGTTTTTGCTTTAGAGAGAGAAAGCTTTGAGAGATTTTGCAGAGTAAAATTTGAAGGAGATGGTAAAACAGTAGAAAATGAGTTTGTATTTATAGTAAATCTGAAAAAGGAAGTTGATTCCTAGGAGAATTCGAAAAGTTTGGCAATGATTAAAAGACGGCGCTGATGTCACCACCTTTAATTAAGAGGTTGCTTTTCGAAAGAAGGTGGGTTCGAAATTCAAGGTGAAAAAACGGCTGAAGCAACAAATCAGAGAACGACACGTGTCCCACGAACTCTGGCAAAAACTGTTTTGAATTCATGAAGCTTTATCTGTCCGAATAAACCCATAGCCCAAATTGACAGACCTGTCCGGATAAAAACTACCCCTGATGTCGGACTGTTTTTCAGTTCTTTGGCAAGAGTATTTGCACAAACACCTAAAAAGGGGCTCCTGATGAGTCTGAATTCTGCATGCTCCCCGGACAAGGACAGTTCGGTCCAATGCCTCCGGACCGGACAGATCACTTCGAACACTCAGACCATAGGACTGTTCGAACTATGACAAAAGTACTAAAAAACCTAAACACTTCTTGACTAAGCTACTTGCTCTCTTACTTAAGAGCTCATGGGTCTTTGAACCTGACCCTGGTTCATTAAACATGACCCGAAAGCCCATAAGGGCCCAAACATCAGGGTATAAATACCCAACCATCTGCATTAAGTGTGGGTAATGAAATTAACTGCTACCAGCCAGCTTAATTATCTCTCCACTCTCTACACTAAATACATAACACCCACATACTATTGTTAAACACCAACCAAATTACAAGCCTACCCTCAGGCGATAATTATCCACACCATGCCTATATAAAAAAAATATGCATGATCTAATGAGGCTACTACGAAATATTTACTCATGGTTATGACAAACTATTCTATTTAGGTTCATGGTTTATTTTTCTTATAGGGTTCATTTGGGGGAGATTGATTTTCAAAAAAATACAGATAATATGTATGAATGACATTTTTCAAACAATACATACGACAATCATCCATTATACTTTCGTACTAGATAATTAGTAATTAACTAACTTAAGTTTAGGATAATATTGTATTATTATCATAAATCTTTCTAACTAAAGCTTTTGTATTAAGTCTTATGTACGGTATATATCATTTTTCTTCAGAGTTTGTTAGATTAAACTGATATGCATCTTAAATCACCATCATCTATTCAAGGTATACCTTATCGTTTGTCAGTATCTTAGCTTGTCATATTTGCTTCAAGGTATACCTCATCCATCATTTTGTAGGTTAACTCATCATACCCTCTTCAAGATATACAAGTCATCCTTTACAGCTCATTTCATCATATCATCTTCAAATTATATCTCATCATTCTGCAATGCTTGTCTCATACCCTATAGTAATTTCATAAGCAGTACCACATTATACTAGTATTATAAAAATTTACCTTTATAAAAACGGTATAGGCCACCTTACGGAATATGCTCTTATCAGGGCTCCCTCATAGTTCTTGAACCGTATATAATGTATATGTTTAAGAAATATCACCATTATTTTGGTGAGGTAAAATTCATTATTCTTACATTGGTTAATATGACGTTTTACATGCAGACCGTCTGATATTAATCTTCATAAACAGTTAAAAACAAGTGGTATATTGATGTGAAGTATGAGACCTTTCCGCTTCCTGACTACTGATTTGATTAGGTCATTTTATAAACTGTTAATCCTATATGTAAATCAATAATGAAGACATGGTTCCATAAAATTATTATTTCATTTCTAGATCTTTTGTTTTATAACTTTTCTCTTTAAAAAATATTTTGCTAAACTTTTAAAATAAGATGAATTAATCATTCATAGTAATCGTGCATATAATGAACTTATATGGAAAATAATACTACTAGTCATATTTAATTTTTTGTAACGTCTATCATCTTATACAATTACCAAACCAAAATTTAAGTTAGTTACAATTTAAAATCTATTAATGGTGAAGATGAGATTATTCGAAAGGCAAATCCGATAAATGGATTATTTTACATGTGATATAATAATGTGTATTAAGAATATGTATTTAACATAATAATAGATTTTTGGTTACCAAATGGGTTTGGGTTACCAATTGGGCCCATGGACCATATAAGTATATTAGGCCTATTGTGATAATTTGCCTATAAATAGGAATTTAAAGTGATAATTACTCTGTCACGGATTTTCTCTCTAAACTGTATCATAAGTAGTTCAATTCTCTCTTTATATACCATCATATAATCAATTGTTTATGTCTTTATTTAAATACCCTCAATAAATCATTGACGCGATCAATGACGACCATTATAGAGGTACCCGAATAATGACATCCAAAACCTTAAGAATCTAAATTTTTATTCAGAGTGTACAGATTAATGGATTTTGAGATGCATGTGGAGCATGCCCAGGTAATCAATGGAGTTATGGTCAGAGATGGATCCAGTCAAATACTGTACTTGGACAAAAAACAAGAATGGTTGCTCATGCAAGAAGAGCGTGACCAGTTGCAATGGGAGATTAGGTATTAAGGTCTAAAAATGAATCAGTAATAACCCCTCAAAGTAAAATCTGATAAGAAGTCCAAAACCTCGAAGGAAAAGGGGACTCTGAGGAAAATGTGTAGACTCATACTCTCAACACGATCTTGAAAAGTTGCAAAAAGATCGATCACATAAAATGCATCATTCATCGGAGAAAGAACGTAAAACCAGGATTCTCATACAAGAGTACCCCTCAATAATGAAGACTCTGAAGTTAGATCAACCATCAAAAAGCCTTCCAAATCTCAACTACCACATATAAAGATTGGAGGTATGAGATCAAGTAGTTTATCACCAAATAAACTATGCCTGTTAATAAAACATTGACAAAAATATAAGGTTTAAAGCACATAGTTTCATGGTCCTTGGGGATATCGTCTATAAGAAGTCTCTCAGTCAACTGTTATTATGATGCCTTGGAATTAATGAATCCCAAATGATGATATCAGAATTACATGATGAGAAGGGTCGAGCATTGTGGATATAAAACTTTAACTATAAGGGTTTTATTGGCAATATACTATTAACCTTCAATTATGGTAAATGCTAAAGAATTAGTTCGATGATACGATCCTTATCAATAATTTGTGAATGCAATACATATATAGGATGTACCATTAGATTCTATATCTTAGGGATTACCCTTTGGTAGATGGGAACTTAATTTGGTTAGACCTCTGTCAGTGTCATCTGAAAGCCGTCAAACTATTATTATGACTGTCGATTATATTTTAAGTAGGTGGAAGCATAACCTCTCTCTGGAACTACGTTTAAAATAATTATTAAATTTATTATGTTTAATATATGATGTAGGTTTGAAATCCCAAGAACCATTACAACAAATAATGGCCCTCAATTCAAAAATAAAGACATGGAAGCATTATGTACTTCTCGAGGGATTCAATGTTATTTTTTATCACTATTCCACCCTCAAACCAACGACTAAGTAGAAGGTATTAACAAAATCATCCTTAATTGCTTGAAGAAACAACTAGAGGCGACAGTTAGAAAATGACCAAGTTGCTTATAATAAGTATTACGAGCTTACCGTACTACACCCATAACATTATCTTAACATATAGCTCTTGCTCCAAGTAGGCTTCAACTTTCTCTAGCGACATTTTCTTACAAATAATTCTCTCGCTCGTGCATGATCCGTCCTTGAAGGGTTTGACTACTCTAATCAATAAGGGTAAAATATCGAGCATCATAGTTGGGCTCCCTTGTAACAATGAAAATCATATTAAAGGCATTGAACACAACCTACCACTTGTCATATTTTACTTCATACTTTTTATTACATTTATAAAATATTTAAGTTCAATAGTGAGCTTACCTCGAGACGAGCTCCAGTTATTATTGTCAGACCCTATTATGTATCGCTGCAACGATAACAAATTATAGGGAAACATATTAACAACTATAACATGGATCGTCGAGGTCGTGGCAGCTGAAAAGCCCTCTTTCTCCAGGAATAATCTATAACGGGTAGGTGGAGATTCCCCACCTCCACTGATATATTAAAAATGACCACAATTTCATTTTTAATATATGTGGATTTCCTTTATAGTGGTAACATATTCTGTCGACTTCAACCTACTGCCTTTAATAATTTTGGACATTTTATCGATCAACTCATTACCTTATGTTGCATGGGGGAATGAGGCGTTTGACAACTAGTCTCAACCTTCAGGTAGTGTATGGTTAATTACGATATTATCATTTGAAATACAACTAAGCATTTCTTAGTTTCTTTATACTCGCTCTAGTTTTTGTTGTAAGATCGACATCCATAAGCAATTTAGGAGCGGGCATCCAACACATTTACAAAACATGATTCCTTTTAAAGGAGTATGACCGAGAAAATATTACCATTATAATAAAGACTTTTGATGCAATATGGGAGTTTGCTCACACTAGTCAGACATTCCAACATATTTTATGTCTGCAATAACAAGCTTAGTCGTGATTGAGCCCACCATCATGGTCGCATTTAGGTAAACTATATGTTCGTCTCATATGTCATATGCTAGTACTTGAGCTCAAATAAGTTACCTAGGGTAAGTAATGTGAAATAATATTTCCTCTATTTTGGTGAAGCAAAACCCGTTTAGGCGCCAGAATTTCATTTTTGTTGACTCGTGTCTTTCGGGATAAGATGAGGGTATTCTGCCAACATGCACAATATTTAAACATTATATGACCGATCATATACATTATTACTAAAGAAATCATAATAACTTAGTGATATAGACCTAATCATTGGGTATCAACCCTCGCTCTTCAGAAATACCGACATCTCAAACACAAGTATATAAGATAAATCTCTCTCTGTTGTGCCCATTTACACGCAGAAGGTCCATTACCACCTTATACTACATGGGAATGAACCATAATTCTTCCATTACTAAAAGATGTTTGATCGAAATTGTAACCATGATGAAGAGAACCACTAGTCTCCAAAATTTTGGCATCAGTTGGTTTGGGCACATCCAAGACATTCAAAATAAATCTCATAAGTTTGTGTACAACAGGAGCCACACCATTGTCTCGAGCACACTCTTGATGATCATTACTTCATTGATAAAGTTGTTTTCTAGCGTCTCTCCCTTGAAAAAATACCTAATCCTCTCCATTTCCTTAACACCATATTGCACAGAAAAGCTGGCAGGTGACTACTTTTCTCTCGTGTTGCATGGTTCATGCGACATGTTCATTGATTAAAACTTTTTTAAATTTATGTGGATATTTTTCCTCAATGAAGGTGCATCTCTACAGACTATGGTCGTTCGTGATCATTTCGAAACCATTCGAGAATACATAGAAGTATTTTTCTTACATTGTCTCTCGAATTGAGATGTTCAAACTCCGGTCACTCTTCTGGATGATATCTTAGCCTTCAAATATGTAGAATATTCTTACACGGCTTAACTCTACGATATATTCACAATAAATAAAAAGAGACGATTAGTGTTTCTTTTATAATCGTATGGTATAATATGGTCTGTCCAATAAACGGAAGTAGGAGAACCATGCTTCGATGTGATATTACAATTTATATTTCTACTATATCAGTCTCGACCATCTAAATTCTTACTTCGATCAATGATTTGGGATTATCCATCCCACATTATTTGTAAAGAAACCCAACAATAATTGTTGCACAAGCATCACATATCCAACATTACTCAAGTAGCAACCAATCATGCTGCATCATATACATTATACTTTATACACTATATTTTACAATTTCCTAATAAACTATTTTCTTGCATCAAAATGCCTCAATTCCCTCATGAATTCACCTACGAGCTCGAGAAACTATAAGGCTTTGATTCCTTCCCGATCTTACATTTGGGATCAACCTACCAAAGGTCGATTCTCTTTCGATCTTGCTTGCTGGCTCAAGAAAATAAAGAGCCTTATTTCTCTCTTGATAATGCCTACGAGCTTGGGAAATTGTAAAGACACAATTCTCTCTCAATTTTTTACATGCTTAAGAAACTCTTAATATGTTCGTATGTCCCATTTTTATTAGTTGCTAATTTTATTTTTGGTTAATAGTAATCCTGTAATATTTACCTCAAATTAGCTACCCACTTAGGCCAAATTAACAAGAAAGTCTCTTCAAATGAGAAAAACATACAACGAAGTCTTACAACATACTACTTGTTTTTGTACTCTTTTACCTTCAACAAAATTTATATTTTTTCCTCAAATGAGGTTTTGGCTCGCGAAAGATTTTTAACGAGGCAGAATAATGGCTTGCAATAAACCAAATCTCTTTGGATGCAAGAGAGTTTGGTTAGATATAATTAGGCCCGACAAAAAGTAAGAGCAACACATCACAAACATCTCTTAAAGTCAAAGGTACTCCAAGATTATCAATCAGCTCAAAAAAAATCCAAACTCAAAAGATAAACTTATCAAAGGCATAAGTGCTCGATCAATTACTACATATGAATCCTGATCATTCATTTGAACTCTAAGCTCACACCTACTATACTCGACAAATTCAAATCATGCAATGAAAATGTAAGGTTATATTCCTCTGTCACTCCATTCACAAGGACTAGAGGGCTTATTGATAAGGGTTAGATTTTTATTATGCCCGACCCAAACTATTAGGTATCTCAGCTTGCAATATGCCCGCACCTCAACACTATAATGCGTCCGGGTAAGCGCTTATGTACAATGAATAAACCTTAAATTATAAAGAGTTCGAATGCAAGTTTGATTAACACATTTTTACATCATCAATGTTAGTCAATATGTGACTTCGTGGTTATTTATTATGTAATATATGAAACCATTATAATTATAACCTAAGTATAAATAAGACCTCTGATTTAAGAGCTTGAGATTGATCTTCCATCATTTAACACCTATCTATTCTTCTTTTTTTTGTTGCCAGACTAGCTTAAATCTCTAGCCAACTTGTTCAAAAACTAATCTCATTCGGTTGAATAAAATAACAACCTATCATCGGGTATAAGTACATGGTATAATATTTCTTCGATGATTTATGACTACTTAGAATGCCCCTAACTCAGTTTCATGCTATATATTTTAAACAATGCTGAAAATATGATCTAATACCCTACATTTTATAAATACATGGATGTCTTAAAATTGCATTATAAGTTCTTGGCATGTCAACATAAATAAGATTTTAAATAATATCCTCGTGATGACTAGTATTGCCTTCCAAATCATTATTAGTAAATGTAACCTTAGATATTTTCCCTCTTATTAAATACAATGATTTATAATCCATGAGATGTATCTTAAAGTCTTTTTTAAATTTCTATACATTGACGATTGAGATATCCCTGTTAAAATATCTCTTCCGATAATTATACAATTTTTTATTTTTTTCTTTAGAATATCTTTATTATTATTTTATTTTATTTATCTTTGATAAATTCTATCAGTTTCTCATTGCGTATCGAGCGTTGTATCATATCTTTTAATTGAAAATAATTGCTAGTTGTGTGACCATGATCGCGATGACAAGCACAATAAAGCTTTGTAGATCTTTTGTTATCATTAGTCATTATGGCTTATGGTCTTTTGTAACTCAACTTATCTTTTGTTTTGTCATAAAATATGTTATTTTTATTGTAAGAGGTGTAAATATTCTATTTGTATTATCATAATAAGTAAACAAAGTTTTGTCCGTCGGTTCACTGATGGGATATAGGACTCTTCAATTATCAATACATTTCCTATCAAAAATATTAATCCTTAACACTATTAATTTTACCAAAATGATACGTCCTCGTTTAGTTTCATCACCTTAAAATGCACATTTTCAGATTGATGTGATAAATCCATCAGGGTGTCAGCCGAGAATTTAATAAAATATTTTAACAACCTACTATCATTAGGGAGTCATTTTTAAATGTCGTGAGAGCTACATTTTCTTTGCACCTATCAAGACTATTCATTTATTCTATAAACCTCTGAACATAATTATGAATTGTCTCATATCGTTTTTAGTATATATCCACTTTATAATCCATCTCATGTTTCTTTGTTTTCAATAAATTATATTCTGAAATAATTCCAAAGATCTTAAAAAACATTAATAGAATGTAGTGATGGATTATTAAACCAAACTAAAATGTTACATCAAAAAGTTATGAAAAATATTATGCACAATAGAGTATTATCTAGATTAAGACCAATAACAGTGTCACGAAATTATTTTGGATCGTTCGTTTTGCCATAATTATCCATTTGATAAAGATCGAATTTACGAGATAGCTCTTGTTCAATAATCTTATGTAAATGGAGATTGAGCTAAAGTATAATATGCTACTTTAAACCTCTTAAGGACATATTTGTTTGTGGCAACCATCTTTTTTTTCTTCCTAGATATCTCATTTGAAGCAACATCACTACTTGATTATACTTATTCTTCATCAACTTGCGAATATATTTTTGTATGAATCCAGTCATCCACGACGTGCATATCATTTTGGTCCACACTATAGTTGTCAGTGGCGTGCGATGGTCCGTGACGAAGAGAGCTAAAAAAGCCACAACGACGAGGTGAGCGACGCGACGATAGCCACATAACATGTGACGATCCCTTACCTGAATAATATTTGTATAGCATATAAATGTAATTTAAATAGTACTATTTAGACATTTAAACTAACAATAATAACTTAAACATCCAATTACATAATTCTTAGAACATCCGAGTCAATTGACAAACACATAGACTAAAATATCCAATTATAAAACATATAATTACATAATTCTTAAAATATCCGAGTCAAATGACAAACATAAACTAAAATACATCATCATTCGAGACAACATCTTCACACCTCTTATCTCCATCATGTTCTCCATTTATATCTCATAATGAAGTATCTTCTTCTTTAGAGTCTTCATCAACAAGCCTCTGATCTATTGTGCGAGCCGCTGAAGATAATGGATTCTTAGACCAAAGATTGTAGTCTACTTCATCAGCCTCAACAACTCCAACATCAACTCCTTCCAAAACATCTTCATTGATACTACCATCAAGGGCAACAAGATAAGAAGCTATGTTTTCAGGTTCACCAATCAACCACTCGTTACTTTCATCAATATCACTCAAAGTAATTGGATCGATTTTTTCATACAATTGATAGCGTCGCTTCAATGCTCTATATTACTTTATATATACCAAATCATTCAAGCGACGTTGAGCAACCCTTTTCATCTTTTTTCTATGTATCCATAATCAATCAATAAGAAAAAGTAAAAAATATTATAAAATTACATTAAAATATTTAGACATCAAGTTTTTTGCATATTCAAAGAAGGTCCAGTTTCTTTCACATCCAGATGAGCTGCAAACAAGACTGAGTACTCGAATGGCAAACTTCTGCAAATTATGCACTGATGAACCATAGTTCACCCACCATTCTTGTAGAACATTTAACATAAGTAACCAAAATAATAAAATTGAAATAATATTGAAAAATAAATATATAAGCATTTATATACCTGGTGGCATAGAAATTTAATATCTAATAGCCAGAGGTCAGTCAAATGAACCTTATTCATATCAATATGCATTCAACTTCGTTGTAATCTTAGCTTCAATATCCGGGTCTGATATCATTCTCACAAGATATGTTTGAAATTCATCATTGATTGCAAACTTCCCATCAACGTCTGGATTGCTATAAAACAAAGTAGGATTCAAGTAGTAACCTGCAACATGCAATGGCCTATACAATTGATATTCCCATCTCTTGTCAATGTTTTTGAAAATATCCTTATACTTGGCTTCATTGTTTGAGAATGTTTTGGCAATAGCTTCCTTCGTCTTATCCATGACTTCGTAAACATACCCTATTACAGGCTTTGATTCCCCGTCTACCGTTTGTAACGCACCTAACAGTGGACCAAAAATCCCAAGCACAACATAATTATTTATCCAAGAGGATGCATCATCAAAGTTTATTTAATTTTTTTCCCAACCATTTCTTTTGAAAAATTACTTTGATGACATTCATTTGAATTGAACAACTCCATCAAGGTTCTCTTTTGCTCATGAAATCTCTTCAAAATTAAGAAACCTGTATCAAAATGAGTTTTAACTGGCCTGACCATTTCTTTGTTATTAGTGAAGTTTCGTATCATGTTTGATGAGCCCGGACAACTTCACCACTGCCCACCGAGATATACAGACAAGGAAAATTCAGACAAAAAATGTCCACTAAACTATCCGGACAAGACAAAAGTATTAAATAACTAAACACCTTTTGATTGAGCTAGGTGCTAATCAACTTATTAAGTAAATGGGTCCTTAACCCAACTACTTTCATTAATGAGGGTAATGAAGATTTAATACAACCGGGCAACTTAAATCTTTCATTACAAAATACCTAAATATTTAATACTCTTAAAAATCTCCAAAACACTTGACAAAATTACCCTCAGCTTAAAATAAACCACACCAAATTGGTGACCACAGTGGGAGTAAAAGGTGCCTGAATCTTGCATTCAAAACTAGCAAGGAAAACCAGTTCAGATGAATCCACACGAGCAAGAAATTCCACCACCTCTGGTGGAGGTTATGGGAGAAAACAATGAGTACACGACCGAAGAACGAGACAAGTTGAAAGCTGAAATAGAAGCATTGAGGGCCACTAGAAAGGCAGAGATGGGCTTAAAGGAAAAGTCAAAAGCGTTAGCCATTTACCATACTGACAACCCAAGGGAGAATGACTCATCAGCAAAAAATCATTTGAGCACAAAAAAACCCATGTCAGTTCCAAGAAGTCTCACCGGTCCAAGCCGGTGGAGAGCTTAGAATCCGAGTCCTCCAGCAGCTTCTAGAATGAGGATGAGCTTGAGGAGTCTTTGTCATCAAGAAGTGATGAGGGGAGGTCCAAGAAGAAACAAAAGCTAGTTAAAAATATTCCAGAAAAAATGATAAGCATGAGAGACTAAAAAGGCATCTGGGAAAAGGGTCGTCTTCCAGCCACATCCATAGTTACAGGCATGTGGATCAGCTGCTGATGGATCCTTTTGCTTTCCATAATGAGCCAAGTATTTTTGCAACACCTAATGAAGACACAATATTTAGTCGTGGTCGAAATTGGAGGCAATCGTCATTGTCATCCAAGATACTGTCCGGAAACCTTCCTAAGAGGTTTGACAGTACTAAAATGGAGAAGTATGATGGGAGAAAAGATTCAGACAACCATCTGGAACAGTTTAAAAATTTAATGATGAATTTTGATGATGATGACAAACTTCTTTGTAGAGCCTTCTCCTAGTATTTTACGGGAAGTGCTTTGAAGTGGTACAACAGCTTGCCACAAGGTTATATCAGAAACTTTGATACGTTTTGGGTGGCCTTTTGAAGGCAGTTTGTGGGGAGTAAGGAGGTGAAGGGCAATGAAGATACTATTATCTATGGTGGCCAAGAGCCAAATGAATTACTGGAAGACTATATAAGACGGTTCGTAAACACTAAGAATGGGTTAACTGATTGCTTTGAGCAGGTAGCAATAGCTTCTTTGAGACAAGGGTTAAACCCTGAGAATCTGGCTGATTCGGTAACCAGGAAGAAGGCAATGACTTGAGGCGGTTTGCTGAATCAGGTGGGAAAGCAGATCAACATAGATGAAACAAAGAAGACTAGGGTACACAGGCAAGTGAGGTCTGCCCCAGCTGCTCCAAACCAGAACCAGTCCGGATACAAGGCCAAAGAAACCGGACAGGGGCCTAGTAGGGCCAAACGGACTCAATCCCACCCAAATCTAGCTCAAAGCCAACAGTCTAGAAATAAACGAGGACCTTGGGTCCAACCAGAGTGGTTTGCTGAGTTGAAAGAGAATATGGTAACCATTTATGACAAAAAAAAAGATGAAGTACATTTTAGGAAGCCGGCAGCGCTTCAATCTCCTAGGGAAAGTCGTAATACTTGTTTTTGCCAATATCATCATGATATTCGCCACAACTCCGAAGACTGCATTGCTTTGAAACAAGAAGTGCAGAATCTTATTGAAAGGGGGAAGCTGGGAGCTTATGTCAAGAGAAGAAGTGGGAATAGGCCTGTAATGCTCACCGGACTGGCCCAACAAACAATACATGGACGTCTGCTCCGGAAGGGGCTATGATAATCCTTGAAAGATTTGATGTCGAATCGGAATATTTGGATCTTGATCCAACCCGGAATAAAGTGGGGGTTATAACAGAACAAACTAAGACAGTGTCTGGACTCATAGGCTTTTTTGAGTCGCTTACTATATTTGGAAGGGACACTATGACTGCGCCAACTCCTTCGTCGAGGAAGAGGCATGTCCACACTCTAGCTACTCAGTTAGAGGGAGGCATATCTTCTTATCAATCCTAAATTTATTTTCCCTTCATTGTTTTTGATGAAGATGATCTAAGAGATATAGTTGGGCCTCATGAGGATGTTGTGGTGATATGAGCTTCAATTGGGGGCAACGACATCAGGCGAATTCTGATTGACATTGGCAGCTCAGCCAATATTCTATTTTTAAGTTCTTATAAACAGATGAAGAATCCTGCAGTGATTCAACGTTCGAACAGATCCATTGTGGGCTTCTCGGGAAGCTCTGCGGATGTAATCGGAGAATTTGAGGAGGAGGTGTTGTTGGGCAAAGGCCCTTTCAAGAAGATGGTCAGGGTGCTATTCGCTGTGGTAGATTGTCCCACATGTTATAATGCGATCTTTGGGAGGTCCTGGCTCTCTAGGATGCATGATGTGTCCTCAACAGTCCATCAATGTTGAAAGTATGTAGTTCAAGGACAAGTGGGAGTTGTCCGGAGCAGCCAAAAGATAGCAAGAGAATGTTATGCAGCTACACTTGCCCCTAAAACTCTGGAGGCAGTCCGAATTAATGAAGATTATCAGTTGTTGGTGCCCTCTGAGGGTGGGGTTGAAATTGATGACCCCAGAGAGACCCCTGGTGTTTTAATACCAATCGAAGAAGTTGAAATCCACTCTTTGGCTGAAGGAAGGAGTGTTAAAATTGGCTCCAAGATGGCACCAGAATTGAAGAAAAGATTGTTGTCATTTTTGGCAGATCACCAACATGTTTTTGCTTGGTGCAATGCTGATGTGACCGAAGTACCTGCAAGTGTTATATCACACAAGTTGTCTATCCTGAAGGATGTTGCACCCGTTGTACAAAAAAACGAGTTTTACTAAGGAAAAAACTGATGTAATAGTTCAAGAAGTTGGCCGACTTACCAAGATGGGACACATAAAGGAGTCTCAATATCCTTTATGGACAGCCAACCCAGTGTTAGTAAAGAAAAAGAATGGGAAATGGCGTATGCGAATCGACTTTACTGACCTCAACAAAGCTTGCCCAAAAGATCTTTATCCAGTCCCCCGAATAGATCAGTTGTTAGACTCCATATCTGGAAACAAGTTATTATCATTCATGGATGCCTTCCCCGGTTATAACCAGATACAGGTGGATCCGAAGGACCAAGAACACACTACTTTTGTTACATATAAGGGTCTCCATTGTTATAAGGTGATGCCTTTTGGGTTGAAAAATGCTGGGGCTACTTATCAGAGGTTGGTGAACAAAGCATTTTCTGATCAGATTGGGAGAAATATGGAAGTGTATATCGATGATATGATGGTGAAAAGCTTAGAAGAAGAGTTACACCTAACTGATCTTCAAGAAACTTTTGCCAACTTGACAAAGGTTAATTTAAAATTGAATTCAGAAAAATGTGTGTTTGGGGTGCAGTTCGGAAAAGTTTTGGGTTATGTAATAAGTAAAAAAGGGATACAGCCCGATCCGGACCAGTTCGATGCCCTATTAAAAATGAACCCTCCTCGAAGTGTTAAAGAAGTACAAAGGTTGACAGGATGATTGGCTGCATTAAATCGATTTATTTTAAGATCTTCGGACAAATGTTCCCCGTTTTTTCAGACCTTGCAGGGTGCTAAAGACTTCAACTGGTCTCCATAATGTGACCAGGCGTTTGATGAAATAAAGAAGCATTTGTCTTCTCCTAAAACCCTTTTTAAGCCTGTTGACGGAAAATCACTATATGTATATTTGGTTGTGTCAGAATATGCTATAAGTGCAGTGCTGGTAAGAGAGATGGGCAATTATCCTCGTCCGGTGTACTACATCAGCAAGAGTCTGGTAGATGCTGAGAAAAGGTACCTAAAACTTGAGAAGTTGGCACTAGCCCTAGTAATTGCTGCCAGAAAAATGAGGCCATATTTTCAGTCTCATTTCATCATCGTCTGTACATCTTTTCCTTTGAAGAATGTGCTTCAGAAAGCAGACATATCAAGCAGGATGACCAAATGGTCAGTAGAGTTGGGTGATTATGACATTGATTTTTCCCCATGAACTGTGATTAAAGCTCAGTTTGTTGCTGATTTCTTGGTAGAATTTCATTCGAACAGAAGTACTAAACAAGCTACAGAAGAGAAAACTAAAAAAGAGTGGGTTGTCCGGACAAATGGTGGATCAATCACAATGGGTTATGGGGCTGGGATTTATTTAACCTCTTCGTATGGTGATAAGTTATACAAGGCTATATGCTTTGCTTTTAGGGCTTCTAACAATGAGTCTGAATATGAGGCGGCTATAGCTGGTCTAAAGTTAGTTTTTCTGTGTGGGGGTAAAAGAGTTAGATTAATGAGTGATTCTCAGCTACTTATTCACCATTCTCAAGGTCAGTCCGAAGCCAAGAAGGAGCAGTTGATCAAATACTTGTTCATTGTTAGAGAAGTAGCAGCCACTTCAAAAGTGTCAGCTATGAGCATATTCCTAGATCGGAAAACACACTGGCAGACTCCCTAATAACCATAGCGTACTCTGAGTCCTACCCATGGATTCATGTACAAGAATGCACATCCATACAACCAAATCAGAGCAAGGAAGAGGATGAGAGCTTAAGTGTACAAGTGGTTCAACCCAAAGATTGGAGATTTCCCCTTCTTCAATACATTTTTGATGGAATTTTGCTTTTAGAGAAGGATATGGCCAGAAAATTGAAACACAGAGCTCGTGGATTCTTGATCATAAGAGAGGTTCTTTCTAAAAAATCGTTTAGCAGACCTCTCCTACGTTGTTTGGGGGCTGAAGAGTCCCAAATTGTTTTATCCGAACTACATGATGGAGAGGGGTCATCACACTGTGGCTATAGAGATCTAACCTGGAGGGTTTTGTTGTCCGGATACTATTGGCCTTCCATTATGACGGATGCTAAGAAATTGGTGAAACAATGTAACCCATGCCAAAGATATGGTAACAAAATTCAAATCCCAACTGTTCATATGAAGTCAATTTCTGAGCTAGTGCCTTTTGCTCGTTGGGGAGTGGATTTGGTTGGGCCTCTACCAATGGCGTCCGGAGGGTGCAAGACTATTATTGTAGCCATTGATTATTTCTCAAAGTGGATAGAAGCAGCCCCCCTGGCAGGAACTACTTCGAAAGTTGTTATAAAATTTATCTTGTCTAACATTTGTTGCAGATTTGGGGTTCCACAAAAGATAACCACAGATAATGGGCCACAATTTCATAACAAGGATATGGGGAATTTTTGTGCCTCCAGGGGCATTCAACATTGCTTTTCTTCTCATTTCCACCCACAAGAAAATGGTAAAGTTGAAGTGGCAAACATGACTATTCTATTCGGTCTGAAAAAGAAATTATAAGGGGCTGCAGGGAAGTGGCCAAGCTATTTGCAAGAAGTATTGTGGGCGTACCGGACTACTCCTGGAGCTGCTACACAAGAATATCCTTTTGCCTTGGTTTATGGGATGGATGCAATTATTCATATAGAGGCAACTCTACCATCATACAGAGTCCACAATTATTCCGAATAGGCCAATGAATTGCAGTAAGAAGTCAGTTGGACTTAATAGAAGAAAGAAGAGTTAAGGCTCATCTTAGAACCACCCATTACCAAGGCTTGATGAGAAGCATATTTGCTTCCAAAATCAAGAGAAGGGATTTTCAGTTAGGGGGTAAAGTATTAAGAAAGGTTTTCTTGCATACTAAGGAGAAGCAGTTCGGCAAACTAGCTCCGAACTGAGAAGGCCCTTATGAGGTCTCCGAAAAACTTAAGCCTGGGACATATAGGCTTCAAGACAAATATGGATGAACCCTAAAGCACCCGTGGAATATCCAACACCTCCGGTTATATCTGGAATGAAAGTTGTGTAAATATTTACTTGTTTAATGTCCATGTAAATATTATGGGGCATACTCTTTCCTACCCTGGTGGCGCGGGGAGGTTGTAATGAGGTGTCTGGTTTTATCAATAAAATATTATGCCTTCTTTAAATATTCGGAGTGATTTGATTATAATTCCTTTCAAGTCTTCAATTTAATACTAAGGATCTTTGACAGATCGGATTAATCTGGTTGAATGATGACCCTTAAACACATGTCATCAGAGATTTTAAACACTCTCATCTTAAAACTTTGTAAAGTAAATAAGGGATCTTTCAACATTAGCCATTAAAGTTAAAAGCAAGTATGAAACAGAGTAAACATTGTGTAAGATAAACCTGTTCGGGTAAAAACCGAATAAAGATTTTAAAACACAGAAAATGGCTTGGCCATCCAAAGACTTTAAGTTTGAGGCTTGACCGGACTCAAACCAGACACAATTACAAAAATGCCTTGGCTATCCAAGGACTTTAATAGTTCACAAAATAAAGAAAACAAAAAAGATAGTTAAAACCTCAGGGCTTATTCCCTTTGGATGTTCTTGCATCATTTCCTTTCTTAGGGCCTTTGAGTTCAGCGCTTGAACTCTACCCGGTTCCTTCTTCCTTATGAGTATTAGAATCAATTCCACTAGAGTAGTTCTTTTTATCACCATCTGGCAGTGTATAGAACAGAATGTCATTATACTCCATATACTCCCATAATGGACCAAGCATCCTCCTCGGAAACTTCTCATAACAGAGCAGTACCATATCAGATTTCACTTCAGCATACCTTTTCTCCAATGAATCTATCACCCCGTTGGTGTACTTGTCAATGCTGGCCTGAATTCTCTGTTCCTGCTCCTTCTCCAAGTCTTCTTTCTCTTTGGTTTCCTTGGACACAACCTCTTCAAGGGAAGTCTTTTCACCGGATAAGGTCTGAATAGCACCATCGTTGGTCTTTACATCTTCCTTTAAAGTGGAAAGATCTTTCTCCAAACCGGAGTACTTAGTTTGGAGCTCTGTGTTAGCTTTCTCCGAAGTAGCCACCTTGGTTGACAGATCTTCCTTGTCCTTCTTCAACTCTTCAAGCTCCTTCTTCAGTGCCTCAATACTCTGGTTAGCGTTGAAGAGGTTAGTTGACAGAGTCTTCTTGTCTGCATTGAGGGTGTTGATGAGGGTGAACTGATTTTTCACTTGCCTCTCCAAGTTAAATGTTGGTTGAATATGACCTAGAAGAGAATGAGCCACCACATCGTTCTCCCTGGAGACAATATAGGACTTGCCATTATAAGTCACCATATTAGAAGAGCTTGAAGGACGGTAGTGGCCAAGGAAGTCACTGATATTGAAATAAAGATCAATGTTTTGGAAGGCACTGATATATACTCCACCAATCTCTCCTTCGGTACCTTCTCTGAATTGCAGTCCGATGGGAATCTTCTCTGCTAAGGTGGGATCAGTTGGGTCTACTGGAGGTAGAGGCTCAGAAGGGCGAAGTATTATTTATTCCCCTAAGGTGACCTTCTTCTTCTTGGCGACCTTTTTATCGCTACTGGCTCCCCGTTTACGGTCCTTCTTCAGAGGCTTTGGTGGGTTTGGTCTTTCTCCTGCCTTCTTGACAGTTTCATCTTCAACCACTTGGAGCAAGGAGGCATCGATTCCTTATTGATTCTCTCCTCCTTGTTTCTTCGGACCGATCTCTTCTGCAGCAACTTGAACTACCTTTGCTACAGCCTTCTTTTTCTTTCCATTTCCCTTCATTTTGTTAGGAGCTTTGGCTCTGGAGGGGAAGGCCAGTTTGTCATCTTTCTCCTATGTTCATTTGAGGATGACAGCTGGGAGGGGGGGGGGTGGTGGTGTAGTAAATTCTTCCCATGAGAGATCTCTCCAGCCTGTGGTATTCCACAAATGAGATCTCACCAAATTGTCAGAAGTAAAACAATTGTGGAAAGCGTTCCCCCAACATTCTGCAGCCCATGCATTCAACTTGGCACATGTAGTCTGCCCCTCCTCCAGGTAGTCGGTGTACTCCTTCGGTAATACTAAGAAGGAAGAAATGAATAATTTAGAAGTGGAATATTTGTAAAAGTAAAAAGGAGAAAATGAAAAACAAGATTTAAGAACTTACTTGTACTCTTCCACCTACTAGTCAGCATGCTGGGGTTAACCTTGGCTTTGATTTTTCTCCTATTCTCCCATGACCAACTGATGAATAAGAAATGGGTTTTCCAGTTCTTCTCTGACTCTAACAAATTATTTACCACTTTGAAATGGTCTCCCATGTCATGGTGATAGAATGGGATGTGATGATTTTTTGCACAGGCTTGCCACAACGGCGAATTTCTCCATAGGGAGAGGAATGTTGGACAGCCTCGATGCCATTATGCAGGCAAAAAGGGAGTACCAAGCGTTCAGGCTTAACTGGCTTGGGAAAAGTTTAATCAGGTGAAAATACCTGACGATCTCCGAGTCTAAGGAGAATCTAAGCCCCCAGTTGAGCAGCTCGGTGTAGATGACAATTTCATTGAGTTTGCAGTCCATCGGAGTCTCCGCTGTGACTGGTCCTCACCTTCACTGATTCTGGGATCCCCCACTTAGTCTGGATCTGACCCAGCTCGACAGTATGAGTAGAAACATAGTTGATGTTCTGCATGGCCAACAAGTACTTCACGTTGACCTTCTGGAAGCAAGGTCCTACCTTGCCCTCCAAGCACTCAGGAAGATCTGGATGATTCATTCCAACCTTCACTTTGCCTTTCTCTTTCTTGTCAGAGGCAGCATTCCCAGTTTTCCCTGAGGCTTTAGTTTCGAAGGGGGCTTCTTCGATACTATCTTCCACCACTTCTTCCATCACTTTGGAAGGTTTATCTGCTATTGTAGATGGAAGAGTGTCAGCTTCTGGCTCAATGAGCTGTCCAGATGGTTGAGCACCAATTTTTTTTAGAGGCCTAGTGTCCGGTTGGGGCTCAGTTCCGGAGGATTTCGCTTGAGAAGCTACTTTAGATGCCTTTGATCCGGAGGGCTTATTTCGAGGGGCTCTTATAGAAATTTCCGATCCAGAAGGTTTGTCTTTGGATGCAGACTTAGAGGCCTCCGGTTTCGAGGACTTTGATTGTGAGGCAGTTGCTTGGGCTTTCAGAAAGCGAGTTGTCCGGCGTGGGTTGGATTTCTCTGGAGATTTTTCAATATCAGATCCCATGGCTATGAAAGGGGAGGGTTTTCTGACGCTTGATACGACTTTTTCTTGGGTAGTAGAAGTTTGGGACTCCTGAACAGAGGAGCCTGATGAGATTGGAGAAAGACTGGGTTTAAACAACCGTGTGGGTGTTGGGTTTCTAGTGAAAGATGATCCTTGATCAGCTTCTTTGGATGGTTTCTCAGATTTGTCGCCTGGGGAGACTGTGACCCTAGCAGGAATGCGCCTCTCTCGTTCAACCTTCTTTGCCTTCTCTAATTCGGACAGATTCAACCAACCACCTTTTACTAGAGCGTTTCTAGCCGTGAACATAAAACTAACCAAGAACAATTTTGAAAGAAAGGGTGAAAGCTCTGTAAAAGATTTTCTAAGAGATGAAGATAATGAAACAGTAAAAAATGGTTTATATATTAGTAGAAAAAAGCAACTGATACCTAGGAGAAGACAAAGAGATTCGAGTAATGATTGAAAATGGCACTGACGTGGGAAATATTAAATGCATAGGTTACTTTTTAGGTTTAGTAGGAGCGCCGATCTAGGTAAAAAACAGCTGGTAGGTCGAATCAGAATGCGACACATGTCCCACGATCCAAAGAAAAAACTCTTAGAATTCTGAGAAGAAATCAGTCTGGACAAACCTCGAACCAGACATATGAATGGGTTGGAAAACGTCGTTACTGACTAAGTAATTTTTTTAGTCCTGCCAAAGATTTTTGACAGGGCCTAAAAAAGGGGCTACTGATGAGCCCGGACAACTTCACCACTACCCACTGAGATATCCGGACAAGGACAATTCGGACATAAAGTACCCACTAAACTATTCGGACATGATAAAAGTATTAAATAACTAAACACCTTTTGACTAAGCTAGGTGCTAATCAACTTATTAAGTAAATGAGTCCTTAAACTTGACCTCGTTTCATAACTTGACCCAAAAGCCCATTGGTCCATAATTAAGGGTATAAATACCCAACTACTTTTATTAATGAGGGTAATGAACATTTAATACAACCTGCTAGCTTAAATCTCTCACTACTAAACACCTAAACATTTAATACTCTTAAAACTCTCCAAAACACTTGACAAAATTACCCTCAGCTTAAAATAAACCACACCAATGTTAAGGACCCTCGAGCGACTATAGATGTAGTCATTCACCATAATTGCATTCTCAATAATTTGCTTGAATCTTGGAATCATAAAAATATCCTTAAACATCAAATTAAGGCAGTGGGACGCACAAGGAGCCCAAAATAAATGTGGATACCTACCATCGAGAAACTTGCCTATCGCATAATAAACAACAAAATATTAAACATAAAAATAATCAAATATAAAAACTATAGTTAATATAAAGCAGGCTTTGACTCTAACAAAATTAGACATTTGATCCTAAAACAAAATTTGTAGCAGCAAGACAAACGAAGAACATAATAAGACTAATATATTCTATGTATTATAAGGAATAACGGTTATTCACATGTGCTATATTCGATCTAATATATTATAAAGGACAACAGTTATTCTAATATATTATAAGTAATAACTTGTATTATACAGCACTACTGTATCAATATGTGGTATAAACCACTATTATCTAATATATTGTAAGCAGTAAAACTAATGTGTTATAAACAATAAACTATATTATAAACCACTACAATATTATGTGCTAGAAACCACTATTATATAACCTGGGCTATAAGCAATAAGACTAATATATTATCTAATATATTATAAGAAATAACTTGTTTTGTCATGCACCAAACATGACTTGTATAGTATACCCATATTCTACCAAACATGACTAATATACAAACCACTACTATATTAATAGGTGAAATTAACTTAAACAGCTAAGAGACGCAAATATCAATTCTGCAATTTGCACAGAAATTATAAGCTTTTCCTTAATGACTATACCCATATTTTACCAAACATCACTTATGAGCTCTTACAGATACATATCTTCTAGGCATGAAATGAACAGATCTAAATGAAAAGCATGAGAAGCAACGACCAAATCATTATGAAACCCAACGAACGAAAGAAACAAAATGCACCAAATCGGATAACTCATATCATTAATCAATGTTATATGGTTCAACAATTCCCAAAGGTTCAAAACCATCCTTAGTAAGCTTGATGACTTGTTCTATCTGCTAATAAATATGAACTTTGCATAATAAACTCATCATTACATAACACACAACTGAATACACAAATCACATATTTTGCTACCTGGAACAAATTTATATAAATAACCCACTAAATTCTGGATATTCATTATAGACTATATAAATCATAGACCTATATCATACTTTTGGTGAGCTAGTATAAACCCTAATCCTAACATTGGTGATGATTGCTTTTTGTTGCATGTGGTGAAACCAAAGATGCCACATAAATCGTTGCATCAAAATAACACTTATACCCTTTCGCAGGATTCTTCCTTTTAGTAGCAAAACATGCCAAATCATTGGCATCATGGTTTCTTAGTAAGATTTCACACCGTTCTGTAATGTAGAGTGCATACCACGTATGCTTAATACAATCCTTATCACCAATATAGATAGTTGTTAATTCTTCCCAAGACGAACTTATCCTGTATTCCTTCATGATCCAAATGGTCTGAGAACCACTGTTTTGTTGAATAGTCCAATAAAGGAAACCATCGAGAATACCTAATCTGTAATGTGACCTAAAACTCTCATATGGACTAGTGTATTCAACATCATCTAGGAGACACTTTTGTGTTGGTCTCCACGCCCCATCCTTCAATATTATATTTTATATTAGAAATTGTAATATTTTAAATATATTTTATAGTTGAACTCATCATTTTTCTTCTCTTTACATTTGCATTACATTAGACTTTTGATGTTCTAACCGTAATGATTCTATTCGGAACTCTTACTCTAAGTATTGATGGTATGTATCTTGTCACATTAACCTCTTATTATTAAATGCTAAGATAAACCTGAATCCATTACAATTTTTTGATTGGGTGATGTAGCCATATCAGGTCAGCAACTAGTATTGTTGGAGTGTTATAAACCTCGTAGCTTATTGAAGATTTTTCTCCTCTTGAGTGCGTTTTTACCATTGGTTGAACTTAGTTTTAATTTAAAAACTATACACAACTTAAAAAAAAAATTCCCACACAATGAACTAATTTGTATTTAGAGAATAATTTGTTAAGGGTGAATGTGAATGATGTAAAATACTAAAAAACTCAAAATAGAAAAAATATATTTAGTGAGTGAAATTTATTCGGTTACCATTTACTCACCCCTTTAATGGGAGTCAATTCTTATATTTATAATACAAATAATCCTAAAATTATATGAATGACATGTCTCAAATAATACACATAGAAATAATCCATTATACATTCATACTAGATCTATACTAATTAACATAAATAAGTTTATGATTATCCTATAATATTTTCATAGATATTATTACCAAAGGTTTTTTTAAGAATTATTTGCAGCTCAGTTTGTCAATATTCTAGTTCATCATATCTTCTTGAATACGTACCTCATTCATAATTTGCAGCCAGTTTGTCAGACACTTCTCAAGGTATACTTCGTCCATCATATGCAGCTCAGCTTGTCATACCCTCTTGAAGGTATACCTCATCATTCTATAATGCATGTCTAATAATCTGTAGCTATCCCATACACGGCACCATATCATACTAATATTATGAACTCTTACCTCTCTAACAAGATTATAGAACGTCCAACTTGGTATGCCCTCATGAGGTAATGCATGGTCCTACTCCGCAAAAAATCCAAATAATTATGTTAAATCCAATTATTTTCATCATCAATGATATGTCTCTCTTGAAAGGAACCGACCTAATAGTAAAATATCAATTTATTATGCATTTTGCTATAATAAAATAAAAATTCTCAAAAAGGCTGTGCATTGGAACCCATGGGTAAGAGCTCGAATCCATATGAACATTTTATTTTCTAAGTGAAATATCAATATATGAAAGATTGAAAAAAGTGCTTTTTTTTTTGTGGAATAAGAAGTCTTCACATGTTGATGTACGTAATTATTTAATTAAAGACTATCAAAGTGAGATCCGATTTTTTGAGAAGTTTGAGTCAAAACAATAACAATAATATATATAGTGGAACATATTTCACAATCCACGAAAAAAGTGTCCATTAATAGATTGTGGGATAAATAATTCGACTTATTCACATCCATGTCACGAATATTTAGAATCATATTATACAAGGAGATATTGTTTTTTCTAATTCGAATTTAAAATAAACATTTTTCTATTTTCGACATCATAATTCTAGTTTTGTATCAAGTTCACAATCGATAACATCACTATCACCAAATTGTTACTATATATGTTGTAATAATAGGAATATATAACTTGTTTGTTTGGTGTTTGTCTAACTACCACATTCAGTTTGTATATAAAATATCATTAAAATACTCATAAAAGGGGATTAGGTTAATCATACAAATTCTTTTTACTTGAGATATGAAATAAAACGATTAGCCATGTATGGAGTTTGTATATAAATGATTATTTAATAATGAGCATGGGATATTTTTATTTTGCTAAATATGATGTACGAAAATCATAATTTATTATATATATTTTTATGAATGTAAACTAAATATAAAAAGAAATTGTTCACGGTTCTTGAAGTATTTGATAACCAGAGTCATTCTTTTATAAACGATCATTATGGATCAGGGCTAAATAAATTTTATCAAAACAAATTATGTCATTAAGGTAGATAGTTGAACTTAAAAATCTTCGAATCATAAATAAATTACTGTTTGCGACATAAAAAATCATAGTTCTTCACATATTTGTCCTTGAATCACAACAATCTTGGGTTTTAACTCATTTTCCTCCTTTTATGTATTAGTGACACTTCTCGCGGAATAAACTCGGTAATCGCCTTACAGTAACTTTTCTATGATGTAACATACACCTTATCAATACTTCTAAATAACATATATCAATAAACAAACCTAAACATTTTTTACAAACCAATAAAAAAAAGTTTATAATTCTAATATAAGGCTTGATCATATATTTAATTATATTTTTAATTTTTCAAAGTGGCTACTGGAAGGTGACTGTCACATTCTCGATAAGCTCGACAATCGCCTTTTTAAGCTTGAAATTCTCTTCGAATAAGCTCGGTATTCTCACGGAATCAATTTGACATTCTCGCAGAATAAGCTCGGTGGTCTCCCTTTTAAGTCACATCTTTTATAAACTTATATTACATTTTGAAAAAAAAAATGTTGGGAGTGAATTCCGAGACATGGTCTTAGAATTAATTTCTTGTATTTATTTTATAATATTTACCCACATGCAGACAAACAACAAACAAATTTTTTAATTTATATTTGAACTATAATTTTAAACAATAAACACAAAACAATTTTACACAACAAACATTGTTTATTCACGGTAACAAAAACAACAATTTACCCACAAGAAATAATCAAACTTTTAATTAGCACTTGAAGTATACTCAAATAACAAAGAATACTAAAAAGCAACACTTGAAGCATGAAATTTCAAACAATAATCTAACTTTTAAACATGAATGAAACTCTATCAAATTCAAGCAAACAACACAAAGAATAATATATTGAATCGATCATAACTTAAAAGAATAATATATTGAATCGATCATAACTTAATATAATTCAATCAAACAGAAATGACTAAAAACAATTGAACATAACTTAAGGAACAATTGAGTAAAAAAACTAATCGAATTGAATAATAAAAGTCAAGAAAACAACGAAACTTAAAAGTTACCTACTTATTTGTTGTTCTTTATGATGAAGAAATGTTTTCATTGTGAATAAATCAAAAGGTCTCCATACTGTGTGAGTTGGTGTTCATGTTAAGAGAAAGGCAATCGAAGAGAAAGTTACGAACGAGGGTGGAAGAAAAGGTTTTGGTTCGATTCGATTTGATGTGCTCTTGGTGAAATAAGGTCGAGAGTTATTGTTCATACTGAGAGAGAAACAAATGAAGTTTCTACAAATTTTTATTTTTATTTTTATTAAGGTAAAAATATCATTTGTTTCATGAAGAAATAACCCTACATTTAATGTTGTCTAAACATGAGGTAAATAACATCTCTCATAGAAAAATAACCATTCCTTATTAATCATTCGAAACATTTTTTTTATAATATTTTGGAAAGCTAAGGACTTAATCTTACAGATATGTAAGTACATGAATTCCAACTATTGTAGGGTAATTAGATAAACATATACATAATTTAAAAAAGTGAGTAAACATAATTTCATACTCGATCTCATAGATACATATAAAAGTATGTGAAAATCATATTCAATGGAAGTTATATGTACGTTTTGGAGGGAGAGTTTTAATGTTTTTAAATCTTCAATAATTATTTTAAACAAGTACAATTTTTTTGAATCGTCTAAATCTTGCCTAGTCAAATAATATGCTCTAACATAGTTTTATAAATGAAATAGATTTTATTTCTAAAAAATATTTGATAAATTAATACAATAATAATATACATTAAATTACCACAAATTAAATAATGGTCAATAATAATAATAATGATAATGTAAATTTGAATAATAATTGCATGTAATTATTATTTGTAATGAATTTATTAATATTGATGTAGTAAAAACTAAAAGAAATTCTAAATTTAGAATAGTTTGGCGTATATTTGATGCAAACCTTTGGTATCATATTTCAACAAACTAAATTCACAATAATATTTAGTGAATTTCTAGAAATATAAAATTCACCTTATATTAATAGAAATTCAATAGTTAAAAGATATTTGGTTTATTACCATTAAAAATAACTTAAAATATTCAAACCAACATGTTGCACACTAAAGTAAACCATTCAGACTACACAAAAATAAAAATAATATATTTTTTACTCTCTTTTACGGATGGTTTGACATCCAAAATATTTCACAAACATATCATTTGCATTAATGAATTTTACTTAGAGGATGTTTGAATTTTATGTGATTTTGTTAGTTTTTTATTTACTTTCACTTATAATGTATTGCTTTGAGTTTGTATACACTTTGGTTTGAGTAATAGATTATTATCAAATTTCTCTTATATACTGTGTTATTTTATGTATAATTTAGTTATACTAAATTCCAATAAAGTGGGACCCAATTGCGAATTAATTTGGTAGATTGCAAGGTCATACAATTTTTATGTTGCACACTATGAATCATTGAAGATATGCTAAGTAATATTTACTATTATGATTATCGACGGCTCATGTTACACATTAAGTGAGAATTAGTTTTGATGAGTCCGAATTCTGCATGCTCCCCGGACAAGGACAGATCGGTCCAAAGCCTCCGGACCGGACAGATCACACGAACCGGACATATCATTTTGAACACTATGACCATAGGACTGTTCGAACTATGACAAAAGTACTAAAAAACCTAAACACTTCTTGACTAAGCTACCTGCTCTCCTACTTAGAGCTCATGGGTCTTTGAACATGACCCGAGTCCATTAAACATGACCCGAAAGCCCATAAGGGCCCAAACATCAGGGTATAAATACCCAACCACCTGCATTAACTGTGGGTAATGAGAATTAACTGCGACCAAGCTGCTTAATTATCTCTCTACTCTCTACTCTAAACACTTAACACCCACACACCACCATAAAACACTAACTAAAATTACCAGCCTACCCTCAGGCAATTATTATCCACACCAAATTGGCGACCACAGTGGGAGCACGAAGGTGCCTGAATCAAGCATTCAAAACTAGCTAAAAAAATATGTCCGTATGAATCCAGACAATCCAGAAGTACCACCAGCTCTGCTCGAAGTGGTGAGAGAGAACGATGAGTACACTATCGAAGAGCGTGATAGGCTCAAGGGTGAAATAGAAGCTCTGAGGGCTGAAAAGGCCAAGATGGGCGTGAAAGAAAAGTCTAAAGCATCAGCTGCTCGTCACACCGATAACCCCAGGGAGCATGAGTCTTCGAAGACTCATGTGAGCACTAAAAATACTCATGCTAGTTCTAAAAAGTCTCACCGGTCTAAGCCAGTGGAGAGTTCTGACTCAAGCTCAGAGTCTTCTGAGAGCTCTTCGGACAGTGAGGGAGTTGAAAAATCCTTATCCTCTAGCAGCGATGAGGGTCGAACTAGAAAGAAGCAAAAGCAAATTAAAAAATACTTAAGAAAAATGGATAGCCAAGGAAAGATGAAAAGGCATATTGGTAAGGGATCATCTCATAGCCGGAAGCATGTGGACAAGATGCTGATGGATCCCTTCGCTTTCCACGCTGAACTAGGTATCTTTGCAACTCCCAATGAAGGTACTGTGTTCAGTCGTGGAAGGAATTGGAGGTAATCTCCGTTGTCTTCTAAAATTCTATCCGGAAACCTCCCCAAGAGGTTTGACAGCACCAAAATAGAGAAGTACGATGACAGTACTGATCCGGACAACCATCTGGAGCAATTTAAAAACTTCATGATGAACTTTGATGATGATGACAAACTGCTCTGTAGGGCATTCTCCCAGTCATTCACGGGGAGTGCTCTAAAGTGGTACAACAGCCTGCCTCAGGGTTGTATTACAGATTTCGATACTTTTTGGGTAGCCTTTCGAAGGCAGTTCGTAGGGAGTAAAGAACTAAAGGGCAATGGAGACACAATAATCCATTGTGCCCATGAGCCAAATGAGTCATTGAAAGAATATATAAGCCGTTTTGTGAATACCAAGAATGGGTTGGCTGATTGCTTCGAACAGGTAGCAATAGCATCCCTGAGACAGGGTTTGAACCCAGGCAATCTAGCTGATTCAGTGACCAGAAAGAAGGCCATGACATGGGGAGGGTTGTTGAATCAGGTTGTCAAACAAATAAACGTCGATGAAACAAAGAAAACCAGGGTGCACAGGCAGGTGAGGTCTACCCCAGTGGCACCAAATCCCAATCAGAATCAGTCCGGGAACAAAGCAAGAGAAACCGGACAGGGGCATGGTAGGGCAAAAGCTCAGTTTCAGCCAGCTGCTCCTGCTCAAAGTCAGCAATCCAGAAACAAGAGAGGGTCATGGGTGCAACCGGAGTGGTTCACCGAGTTAAAAGAAAGTGTGGCCACTATTTTTGATAAAACAAAAGATGAGGTGCATTACCGGAGACCGGCAACACTGCAGTCTCCCAGAGAGCATCGCAACAACTCTTTTTTCCAATATCACAATGATATTGGTCATACCACTGATGACTGCATAGCATTGAAACAAGAAGTTCAAAACTTGATTGAAAGGGGAAAGCTGCGGGCCTACGTGAAAAGAAGAGGGGGTAACAGGCCTGATAACACTCACCGGGTTGGTCCAAGTAATGCTGCTCCGGAGGGAGCCATGGTAATAGTTGAAAGGTTTGACATAGAATCTGAGTACTTGGATCCTGATCCAACTCGAAACAGAGTGGGTGCTATAGAGGAATGTTCTAGGTCGGTCTCCGGGCTCATTAAGTTTTTCGAGTCACTTACAATTTTCGGGGGGGACACTATGACAGCTCCTACTGCTTCTTCGAGGAAGAGGCATGTTCATACTTTAGCCTCCCAGCTAGAAGGAGGCATGACATCCTATCAGTCACCAAACTCTTTCCCCTTCATTATGTTTGATGAAGATGATTTAAGAAACATTGCTGGCCCTCATGAGGATGTTGTGGTCATAAGAGCATCTATAGGGGGCAATGACATAAGACGAATCCTAGTGGATACTGGAAGCTCAGCCAATATCCTTTTCCTAACCACATACAAGAAAATGAAAAATCCAGTTGTAATTCAGAATTCGGACAGGTCAATCGTGGGCTTCACAGGCAGCTCAGCAGATGTGATCGGAGAGTTCAAAGAAGAAGTTCTATTGGGCAAGGGCCCTTTCAAGAAAATGGTCAGAATACTCTTTATTGTGGTGGATTGTCCCACTTGCTATAATGCTATTCTAGGGAGGTCTTGGCTCTCTAGGATGCATGCAGTGGCTTCAATAGTCCACCAGTACTTGAAGTATGTTGTTCAGGGACAGGTTGGAGTCGTCCGGAGCAGCCAAAAGATTGCAAGAGAATGTTATGTCACTGCCCTGGCTCCTCGAACGCTGGGGGTGATAAGGAAATGTATTCTTTAGGGACTAAAATGACAAATTCTGTAATTATAGGATTAAATTAAGCTTTAGGAGAAACCTAGGGGTTAAATTGTAAATATGACAATATGTAACCGTTTCTCTAACTAACTCACCTTGCCTATTTAAAGAGGCTGAAGGAGTTATTTTGACCTATGAAATATTCAGAGGTACTTTTCACTACTAAAAACTTCCACTGTAAACTCTTTGTTTTCACTCCCTACAACTTTAATTCACACCAAATTGGCGCTAGAAAGAGGGGACGAGGATACCTTGATCAACAGATCAAAAATCGACGTTCGAGTTCTCGTTTTTAAAGGTTTTTCGTTCGAATTTTCATATTTCGTTTGATTTTTCGCTGTTTGAAGATGAATCCGGAGGAAGGTGACAATCCATCCGTTCGCAAGGCGATGGAAACGCTGAAATCTGATCTGCAAGAGGCAGGTAAATTTGTTCCAATTCAACCTTTTCAATTTGACTTTGAGGGAAAAATGAATGAAATGATTAGGAAGGTGGCTGAGCTTGACGAATTGGTAAAAAAGAAGGGAGATAATAATGATGGTGCTAGGCTTAGGTCTAAGATTGCGGGGGGCGATCAGAATGATCAATCGGATCAGTCGATGCACGATGGCGATGATCACTATGATCGGCGTAAAGCACGATATGAACAAAAAAAAGAATATAGCGGGATAAAGAGGAAAGAAAAGTTACAAAGGCGACTGTATGTAAACTCTAGTGATGAAGAGGACTTCGAAGATTCCGAGTCCGATGAGACGCCGAGGTACGAACGCTCTCGAGGCCATTCAGGAAGAGCAGAGCGTGAGCTCCGACCAGCTAAGATGTACAGGGAAGGAAGAAAAAAGAAAGAAAGGCGAGTATACTCACCTCAGAAATACTCGCCTCGGAGGTGTTCGCCTCGGAAGTATGAAGGTGAGTCCAGCTTATATGCAACTGTGGGGATGAGAAATGAGGACCAGTATGTCGAGGGAGTTGACTGGAGGGACTCACCATTGGTGAGGGAGATCAGATCTGTGCCATTACCGAGGCGGTTTGATATTTCTAAAGTTGAAAAGTTTGATGGGACTCAAGATCCCGATGACCACATAGAACAATTTAAAAACTACATGACTAACTTCGAAGATGATGATAGATTGGTGTGTAGAGCTTTTTCTCAAACATTTAAGGGAACTGCTCTAAAATGGTTTAATAAGATTCCTAAGGAATCGATTGCAAATTTTAGAAGTTTCTACACTGCTTTTCGCAGACAGTTTGTGGGAAGCAAGGAGATGAGAGCCAATGGAGATACGATAATACAGTGCAAGCAGGCTGTGGGAGAGAAGTTGAAAGATTATACTAAGAGGTTTGTGTCAACAAAGGCTGAGTTGGATGACTGTGAAGAAAGTGTGGCTATGGCAGCGTTCAGGCAAGGGCTGTTGCCTGGGGATTTAGCCGATGAGACTACGAGGCGCAGGGCGTTAACGTTTGGAGCTCTTATGGCCCAGGTTGAGGACCATATTAAGGTCGAAGAATCGACGAGGGTTCAAGGAGGTGCTAGTACTGTTCAGAAGGGGAGTGGACAATCTAACGTCTCAAATAACAATTCCTCGCGTCCGAAGAACAATCAAAATGTTTCTAACCGAGGAACCTCGAACTCGTATCAAGGGGGATATAATCAACATAATTCTAACAATCAGCAGCAATTTAGGTCCAGGTCGAATGTGTGGGTAAGGCCGGATTACTATGCAGATTTAACTGAGAGTGTGGCTTCAATATATGAAAAAACAAAGGGAACAATCAATTTTAGAAAGCCACCAGCTATCAACAGGGCAAGTGAGGAGCGCAATAATAAATTCTGTAGGTATCATGAAGACATCGGCCATGATACAAATGATTGCATTGCCCTGAAGAAGGAGATGCAAATCCTGATCGAAAATGGAAAGCTGTTAGAGTATGTCAGGAAAAATGCCAATGCAACAGCTCCTAAAGGAGGTAATCCCAATTCTAAGCAGGAAACTGCGTTAATGATTTTAGATGTTGCAGGTGAGGCAGATGGTTTCGATGTAGCCTCGGAATATGTCGAACCGGACCCCAGTCGACTTTTGTTAATGTCGATCGATGAGCCAATGCGTCAGGGACGTGTTCGAGATCTTTGTGCCTTTTTTGAATCACTAACCATATTTGGAGGAGATTCGATGACCAACAACACCAATAATTCGAGGAAGAGGCATATAGTAAACTTAACGCGGCAAATTGAGGGAGGCGCATCGGCACATCTAAGCAGCAGGAAGGATGTGCCCTTTATAATTTTCGACGGAGATGATTTGAGGGGCATTACTGGGCCGCATGAGGATGCGGTGGTCATTGGAGCAGAAGTATGCGGGGTGGAGATTCGACGAGTGCTGATCGACACAGGAAGCTCTGCTAATGTGCTTTTTAAGTCAACGTATGATAGGTTGACTGCACCACCTCGAATAGAAAAATCAGAGAGGACCATCATTGGATTTACCGGCGCATCGGCAATTGTGATAGGTGAATTCGAAGGTGAAATTTCCTTGGGAAAAGGGCCTTTCAAGAAGAAAGTACAGGTGCTTTTTGTGGTGGTGGATTGTCCGTCAAGTTACAATGCTATTCTTGGGAGATCATGGTTGGCCAAAATGTACGCTGTAGTTTCTACAGTTCATCAGTGTCTGAAGTATGTGGTCGAGGACAGAGTCGGCGTAGTCCGAAGTGACCAAAAGGTGGCAAGAGAATGTTATGCTGCTGCATTTAGGCTACGTGGTAAAAGTTCTGATGATTTCATGGAGAGTTAGCAGTTTGGGGGGTTGTCTTGTGGTGAAACAGACGAGGGAATTGATGATCCGAGGTCAACCCCGAGTTCTGTAGTGGTCAATGAAGAAATAGAGGAATATATTTTTAATAATGGCAGGGTACTTCGAATTGGCACTCTGCTATCTTTGTCAATGCGAGAAAAGTTGTTGAATTTTTTGTCTGAGAACTTGGATGTGTTTGCCTGGAAATCCGAAGATGTAGTAGGGGTCCCAAGCAACATCATATGTCATAGCTTAGCGGTTGATCCAAAGGTCAAACCAATTATCCAAAAAAGAAGGGCTTTTTCATTGGAGAAATCTGAGGCTATAGTTGCCGAAGTGGATCGGTTATACAGGATGGGGCACATTAGGGAGGCCAATTATCCGAGGTGGACGGCTAATCCGGTGGTAGTAAAAAAGAAGAATGGAAAATGGCGAATGTGTGTGGACTTCACAGATTTGAATAGAGCCTGTCCAAAAGACCCTTTTCCGGTGCCTCGAATAGATCAGTTAGTGGATTCCACTTCGGGAAATAAAATTCTGACTTTCATGGATGCATTTTCGGGGTATAATCAAATTCGAATGAATCCAGATGATGAAGAAAGCACGACTTTTATTACTGATAGAGGTTTGCATTGCTATAAAGTAATGTCATTTGGATTGAAAAATGCTGGATCAACATATCAAAGGCTGATGAATAAGGCGTTTGCTTCACAGATTGGGAGAAATATTGAAGTGTACATCGATGACATGCTTGTTAAAAGCAAGGGTGATGATGAACATATTGATGATTTAGAAGAAACGTTTTTGAATCTTAGAGCCATTCAATTGAAGTTGAATCCAGAAAAATGCACATTTGGAGTCCGATCTGGCAAATTTTTGGGGTATATGATTAGTGAGAGAGGAATCGAGGTGGATCCAGAACAGTTGAAGGCCCTGATATCGATGTCTTCACCTCGGAATATCAAAGAAGTGCAAATGTTAACAGGCAGGTTAGCAGCTCTGAACAGATTCATTTCTCGTTTTTCAGATAAGTGCTTGCCTTTTTTCCAGGTGTTGCGTAAACCCAATAATTTCGAGTGGACTTCGGATTGTGAAGAAGCTTTTTTGAAGATAAAAAATCTTTTGTCCTCTCCTGAAATATTATCAAAGCCTCGGAAAGGTGAGCAGTTATTTTTGTATATAGCAGTGTCAGATTATGCAGTGAGCGCAGTTTTGGTCAGTGAAGACACAAAAATTTCGAAGCCTGTTTACTATGTCAGCAAAAGTTTGGTTGATGCTGAGAAACGTTATTTGAAGCTCGAAAAATTGGCACTGTGTATAGTAGTGGCAGCAAGAAAGATGCGCCCTTACTTCCAGGCACATACGATTGTAGTTCGAACTTCATATCCATTAAAGAATGTTTTACAAAAACCAGACATTTCAGGAAGGATGACAAAGTGGTCTGTGGAATTGGGAGATTTCGATGTGCTATTTTCTCCTCGGACAGCTATCAAAGCTCAAGCTTTAGCAGATTTTTTGGTGGAGTTTCACTCGAGCAGATCCGAAGAGAAAGATGCAGAAAAGGTGAATGAGAATCCGACGTGGACAATTCGAACTGATGGGGGATCCAGTAGTAAAGGGTCATCGGTGGCGTCATCGGATCTTCAGGGAAGTCAGCCCCCAATGATATTCGCCAAAGATGGCTATTAACAAAGTTAATAGGATCAAATGCTGAATGGAAGCCATTTCCCCAAGCCTTTTCAGCCCACTCAGCCATTTTCTGGAAGATAAGTTTGGCCTCTTTTCGACGACTTTTAAATCGCCTCGGAATTTCTGAAGAGAGACAAATAGTTAGCCAGATAAATTGATTCAAAAGCAACCACATAAATAAAGAAAAACATCACTTACTATTGTCTCTCCAGGTGAGGGTAAGTTTAGAAGGGTTGGCATCGGAAATATCTTTGCCATTTTCCCAGGCACCTGACAGGAAGACGAACCTTTGTTTCCAGATCTTATCAGCTTCGAGGAGGTCGTCAATGATTTTTAAATTGTCTTCAAGGGTTAGGTAATAAAATGGCAGAACTGGGCCATTTGAAATTTTGGTTACTGAAATGAAGTCCTCAATTTCGAGGGGGATGCCTCCAAGTCTTGATACCATGATTGCTGAAAATAAAGTGAAGAGCAAGTTCAGAGTAACCTGGGTTGGGCACAGTTGGTGGATTTCGAAGAACTTTACTATCATCGGATCAAGGGGAAACCGAAGTCCCCAGTTGAAGAGCTCAGGGTACACTACTAGCTCATCTTTTTGACAGCTTAAGGGTGTCTCTCCTTCAACTGGTAATCGAAGAGTCATGTTGTCAGTTAACCCCCATAGTTTTCTGAGTTGCTCCTTCTCTGATTCGAGGTAGTAGCTGTAAGATACATTCTTCAAAGCAAGAATGTACCAGGCAGAAAGAGGCTTGAGATTTTCTTGAACTAAGGAGGCAACCTTATCAGGAAGAGTAATAAGAGCTTTTTTCCCTCGAGGTTTCTTTGGAGGAGCTACGCCTTCAGCCTCGGATTCCTCCTCGGCATCAGATTCAGTAGCTTCTGAATCATCCTTTTTGTGACCTTCCTCGGAGTGACTTTGAGTTTGTGTTTCTTGTTGAGTCACAGGAATTGGCTGACTACACTCTGGTGTAGTATCATCCACTTCTTGTGGGGGAGGAGGAGAGTGTTGAGGAGTGGAAGAGGTTTTTGTTTCTTCACCCATTACTAAGAAAGATGATTTTTTGGAACGTTTAGCTCTAATAGCCTCGAATTGAGGAGGAAGTGTTTTGGTTTGAGGGTTTTTTGTCTCTTCGAATTGAAGGACAGGTGATTTGAGTTGTGATTTGTTATAAGTGGGTGGTTTGTCTAAAGTAACTACTTTAGGTTTCCGATGAGGTCTTAGTAGTGAAGGTTTGGCTGGATTTTGGAGAGAAGAGGTCGTTGAGCTACTTTCTGGGTTAGAAGCTAGAGGTGAAGACGAAGTGGCAAGGTTTGGATTAAAGTTGCCATATTTAAAAGTGGTGCAGGAAGAGTGAGGACCGTTATAGATCAACCCAGCAGCTTTGTATTCTTTGGCTCTTCGAGAAATACAAAGATAATCGTAGGCCCCAAATACTTGGTTACTGGAACCAGGAAAAAGATTTTTCTTTGATCTTACTGGTCTTCTGGGTTTAAATCTATTGTATCTAGGGTATCTTCTCATACAATGGTTTTTGGTATGAGAGGTTGCTTGGTAAGACAAGAGAAGATGAACAGGTTGAAGATGAACAAGAGAAGATGAACAAGAGAAGATGAACAGGTTGAAGATGAACAGGTTGAAGATGAACAGGTTGAAGATGAGTAGGTTGAAGATGAAGAACAATCTGGAGATGTTTCAAAGGTGGATTCTCTAAAAAGCTTTTAATTGAATGAATAGCTGAGTATTTATAGGGTAAAGAGTAACGTCGAGAATGTGAAAGTGTGGAACAAGTGATCTGTTGTTATTGGGTGGAATATGAAACGAAAAGGAAGCTAGTGATGTCATGGGTCTATTACTAGGAGTCTAATCAGTCCATCAAGTAGGGTTCAGAGATTTCGAAGTGTTATTAAACTATGTGTGAAGTAATAATGTTTGGAAACCAAAGGCAAAGCAGTTCCACAAGAAGTCAAATTCGACGAGGAGTTAAATTCGAGGCAGTTGAGAATTCGTTTGCACCTACTCATGAATTCGAAGAGAGTCCTAATTTATTGAATTCAATCATAATTAAGATGTAAAATAACGCTGATCCGAGGAAGAATTCGAAGAGCTAATAGTTCCTATACATTAATGTATAAGAACTAGGGGGGCTACTGATAAGGAAAGGTATTCTTTAGGGACTAAAATGACAAATTCTGTAATTATAGGATTAAATTAAGCTTTAGGAGAAACCTAGGGGTTAAATTGTAAATATGACAATATGTAACCGTTTCTCTAACTAACTCACCTTGCCTATTTAAAGAGGCTGAAGGAGTTATTTTGACCTATGAAATATTCAGAGGTACTTTTCACTACTAAAAACTTCCACTGTAAACTCTTTGTTTTCACTCCCTACAACTTTAATTCACACCAGGGGGCAGTCCGTATTAATGAACAATAGCAGTTTGAGGGCCTTTCTGGGGGTGAGGGTGAAATTGATGACCCCAGAGAGACCCCCGGAGTGTTGATACCAGTTGAAGAGGTAGAAACACACTGTTTGGAAGATGGGAAAAGTGTCAAGATAGGGTCTAAAATGCCACCTGTTTTGAAAGATCAAATGTTAAAGTTTTTGAAGAACCATCAGCACGTTTTGGCTTGGTGCAATGCTGATGTTACTGGGGTCCCATCAGAAGTGATATCACATCACCTATCCGTCCGGAGAGACGTAGCTCCAGTGGTTCAAAAAAGAAGAGTTTTTTCCAAAGAAAAGGCTGATGTCATTGTACAAGAGGTTGACAGGCTCACGAAGATGGGGCACATCAAGGAGTCTCAATACCCTTTGTGGACTGCCAATCCTGTCTTGGTGAAAAAGAAGAATGGCAAATGGCGCATGTGCATTGACTTCACAGATTTCAATAGAGCTTGCCCAAAAGATTTGTATCCAGTTCCCCGGATTGATCAGTTAGTAGACTCCACCTCTGGGAACAAGCTGCTTTCCTTTATGGATGCTTTCTCCGGATACAATCAGATTCAAGTAGACCCAAAGGATCAAGAACATACCACATTTGTCACTGACAGAGGTCTTCATTGCTACAAAGTAATGCCATTTGGTTTGAAAAATGCTGGGGCTACTTATCAGAGGTTAGTCAACAAGGCATTTGCTGATCAAATTGGAAGAAATATGGAAGTGTACATTGATGACATGATGGTGAAGAGTGTAGATGAGCAGTTGCACTTGTCCGATCTCCAAGAAACTTT
Source organism: Limnanthes douglasii subsp. nivea (assembly GCA_036936605.1). Classification (NCBI taxonomy): domain Eukaryota; kingdom Viridiplantae; phylum Streptophyta; class Magnoliopsida; order Brassicales; family Limnanthaceae; genus Limnanthes; species Limnanthes douglasii. The sequence continues at coordinate 217,478,387 of JAUPFV010000004.1, forward strand.
TGCCAACTTGGTAAAAGTGAATTTGAAATTAAACCCAGAAAAGTGTGTTCGGAGTGCAGTCCGGGAAGTTTCTAGGCTATATCATAAGTGAGCATGGAATACAGCCCGATCCGGACCAGCTAAATGCTCTTTTCCAAATGGAACCCCCTCGAAACGTTAAAGAAGTACAGTGGTTAACGGGGAGGTTAGCTTCCTTAAACATATTTATCTCAAGGTCTTCGGATAGGTGTGCACCTTTCTTTCAAACTTTGAAGGGTGCAAAAGGATTCGATTGGACCCCACAGTGTGATGAGGCTTTCAATGAGATCAAGAAACACATGTCCTCTCCCAAGACTTTGTTTAAACCAGTTGATGGGGAGACCCTCTTCGTATATTTGGCAGTTTCAAGTTGTGCCATCAGTACTGTGTTAGTAAGAGAAGTAGATAATTACCCCCATCCAGTATACTACATCAGCAAAAGCTTGATAGATGCAGAAAGGCGTTACTTGAAACTCAAAAAGTTAACATTGGCCTTGGTGATAGCAGCCAGGAAGATGAGGCCTTATTTCCAAGCTCATCCCATCATCGTCCGGACTTCTTTTCCCCTGAAGAATGTTCTCCAAAAATCAGACATTTCAAGCAGGATGACTAAGTGGTCAGTAGAGTTGGGGGACTTCGACATAGACTTTGCTCCCCGAACAGCAGTCAAGGCCCAAGCTGTGGCTGATTTTCTGGTTGAATTCCACTCCAACAGGGATTCAGAGCAAACTACTGATATAAAAGATAAAAAGGTATGGGTCGTCCAAACTGATGGTGGATCTAGCACTATGGGATGTGGTGCAGGAGTATGTTTAACTTCCCCATATGGAGACAAAATGTACCAGGCTATTTGTTTTGCTTTCAGGGCATCCAATAATGAGTCCAAATACGAAGCAGCTATAGCTGGTTTAAAGTTAGCCTACATTTGTGGGGCTAAGAGGGTCAAGCTGCTAAGCGACTCCCAACTACTTATCCACCATGCCCAAGGCCAATCCGAGGCTAAGAAGGAGCAGCTTGTGAAATATTTACTCCTCCTAAAAAATGAAGCACTTAAGTTTAAAGGTGTTGTCTATGAACATATTCCCCGGGCAGAAAATGAGCTAGCAGACTCACTAGCAACCATAGCATATACGGAGTCATATCCGCGGATCCATGTGCTTGAAAGCCCCTCCATCCAACTTTGTAAGGGTAAAGAAGAGGAAATTTTCGAAGTACAAGTGAAACAACCTCAAGACTTGAGGTTTCCTCTCCTGCAATATCTCTCCGATGGTGTCGTGCCTCCAGATAAGTGACTAGCCAGAACATTTGAAACACAAGGCTCGTGGTTTCATCATATTGAGAGAAGTGTTGTACAAAAAGTCCTATAGTAAACCTCTCATGCGCTGTTTGGGGGATGAAGAATCACAGGTGGTCCTCTCCGAATTGCATGATGGTGAGGGATCAGCCCATTGTGGGTTTAGAGCTTTAACAAGAAGAGTTTTACTCTCCGGTTACTATTGGCCATCAATCATGAAAGATGCTAAGGAATTGGTAAGAAGGTGTGACCCATGCCAGAGGTACAACAATGAAATTCATGTACCAGCCATTCCTTTAGAGTCAATTTCTGAGCCCATTCCTTTTGCTCGATGGGGATTGGATTTAGTGGGGCCTCTCCCTGTGGCGTCCGGAGGACGCAAAACTATAATTGTGGCCATAGATTACTTTTCGAAGTGGATAGAATCAGCCCCCCTAGCAGGGACAACCTCAAAAGTTGTTATAAATTCATTCTATCCAACATCTGTTGCAGATTTGGTGTCCCACAGAAAATAACAACAGACAATGGGCCACAGTTCGACAATAGGGAAATGGAAAGTTTATGTACCTCAAGGGGTATACAACATTGTTTTTCTTCACCTTTCCACCCACAAGCAAATGGGCAAGTTGAAGTGGCTAACAGAACTATATTGTCCGGTTTAAAGAAGAATTTGGAAGGGGCTGTTGGGAAGTGGCCTAGTTATCTACAAGAGGTCTTGTGGGCCTACCGGACAACACCTGGGGCTGCAACACAAGAGTCACCCTTTGCTTTGGTCTATGGGATGGATGCATTAGCTCCCATAGAGGCAACTCTCCTCTCATTTCGTGTTCAAAACTTCTCCAAACATGCTAACGAGATGGCAATCAGAGGTCAACTTGATTTGATAGAAGAAAGACGAGTTAAAGCTCACCTTCGAGTTGCACACTATCAAGGCTTGATGAGAAGCAGGTTTGCTTCCAAAGTTAAAAGAAGAGACTTCCAGCCGGGGGACAAAGTATTAAGGAAGGTCTTCTTACACACTAAAGAAAAGATGTTCGGAAAGTTGGCCCCAACTTGGGAGGGTCCGTATATGGTTGTTGAAAGAATTAAGCCTGGAACTTATTGGTTGGAAGACAAAGATGGCAGAGTTCTAACTCATCCTTGGAATATCGAGCATCTCCGGATGTACTTGGAATAACACTTGTGTAAATATTTACTTGTTTGAACATCCATGTAAATATTTGGGGGCATACTCTTTCCTCCTTGGTGGCACGGAGAGGTTTTAATGAGGTGTCCGGGCTGTTGAATAAAATTTGATGCCTTCTTAAAAATTTTCTAAGTGTTTTTAAAGTTTTGTCCCTTGTCATACTATCCAGATTGAAATAACTAAGGGCTATTTAAACTCTACCTGGAGAACTTAAACACTCTCACTATGAAACAACTAAAGCCTACTTAAACTCTAGCTTTCAAATTCAGAACAAACAATGAAAGAAGATGATAGTTGTGCATAACAGAAATATTCATTGAAATTAATAACTTGAAATTGCCTTGGCCTTCCAAGGACTTTTAAATGATCAAAGTCGAACAACAAAAAACCTGTCCGGTCAAATACCGGACACCATTACAAAAAGAATGCCTTGGCCTTCCAAGGACTTTAGTCTGGATAGAAAATAAACAAAGTGAATCATAAAGTTAAGGTTGAGCCTTTGAAAATGGCTCACCTTCATCTACCTTTTTGCCTTTAGGGTCATCTCTCCCTTCATCCACCCTCTTGCCTTTAGGATCGTCTTTCTCCTCATCTGGGCTCTCCCCAGTATGTTCTTCATCACCCGAGGAGTCACTAGAGTAGCCATACGTGTCGCCTTCGGCCATCGTGTGGTATGGGAGGTCTTCAGGCTCAACATAAAGCCATAAATCCCCTAGGTTCCTCTTCGGAAACTTTTCATGGAAGAGTAGAACCATGTCAGACCTCACCTTCTCAAGCAGTTGCTCTTCGTTTTTGATCATCTGGTTGGCATAAGCATTGATCTTGGCTTGAATCTTGGCCTCCTGCTCCTGTAGCAACGTATTTTTCTCTTCGGCAGCCTTGGACACTGCATTCTCAAGGGCAATCTTATCAGTAGTTAGGTCGGTGATGACTTTGTCCTTTGCCTTGGTTTCTTCCTTTGAGGAAGCAAGGTCTTTTTCCAGACCGGACAGTTTCTCCTGGAGGTCTTTGATGGTTTCCTCTAAAGTGGTGACTTTGTTGGTGTTTGTCTTTTGGCTTCTCTTCAACTCCTCGTTTTCTTCTTTCAACATGGCAGCATTTGAGGTGGCAGTGCGAAGGTCTTCGGACAGCTTTTCCTTCTCAAACTTAAGGTCTTTAATAATGTCTGCCTGACCCCGGACTTGTCTCTCCAACGTAAGTACCGGCTGCACATTGCTCACCAAGGAGTGCACTATGGTATCCTTTTCACTAGAGACAATAAAAGTCTTACCGTTAAAATTGACCGTGTTGGAGCTGCTCGGAGGAATGTAAGGCCCTACAAAGTCATCTCTGGGGAGGTTGAGGAAGTATTCACCAAACTCACCAAGACCGGTGATGTCCACTCCATCAATGTTGAGATCTCCTCCCTCAACCTCATCAGTGTGAAAGTCCCCCGGAATCTCTTCGCGTGCGTTGGGTTAGAAGGCTCAACTTGGAAAGAAGGCTCCGGAGCCCGGAGAGAAAGCTCGTTTCCCTTAGCAGTCTTTTTCTTCTTCGCCTTCTGGTCTACACCTTCGCTTCCCTGTTTGCGATTTCTCTTGGAAGCCCTTGGAGGTTTTGGGAGATTCGTTTCCTGCCTCTCAGTCTATTGCTTCACTACTTGCAAGAGAGCAGCATCGATTTGGCTCTGGGCTGGCCCCTCCGGGACTAATGGAGCATCATTCTCAGCATCAGCAGGGTTGGCATCACCCACCACATTTTTACCCTTCTTCTTCTTGCCCTTCATCTTGCTCGGGGCTTTGGCCCGGCCAAGCAGGAAGAGTGTCCCATCTGGTTCATGGGTCCTCTTGAGCACAAAATTTGGAGAAGGTTGGGTGGTGAGCTCCTCCCAAGTCAAGTCTCTCCGACCTGTGGTGCTCCACAGGTGAGACCTTGCCAAGTTTCCACTGGTGAAAGTGTCGTGGAATCGGTTCCCCCAGTTCTCAGCAGCCTAGGCATTGATTTTGCCACAAGTGACCTGCCCGGCTTTCAAGTGGTCACTAAACTCCTTGGGCAGTTCTGATAAAACAAAAGTAAGACAAATTAGTATAAACTAGGTCCAAAAAGAAAAGGCAAGAGAAACAAAAATATAAAGGCGAGATACTTACGGTCACTCCTCCACTTGCTTCTGAGGAGGCTTGGGTTCTCTCCGGATTTTATCTTCTTGCCATTTTCCTGGGCACCACTGCGAACATGAACTGGTTTCTCCAATTCCTCTCTGCCTCCAGCAAATCATCCACCGCCTTGAAGTTATCCCCCATGTTAAAGTGGTAGAAGGGGATGTGGTGGTTTCTACACAGGCTAGCCACTGCAGCAAACTCCTCCATGGGCAGAGGAATCCCGGACAGCCTTGATGCCATGATGCATGACATAAGGGTATACCAAGCGTTGGGGCTCAGCTGGCTCGGATAGAGTTTGATCAGATGGAAATATCTGACAATCTCTGGGTCTAGTGCGAGCCTGAGCCCCCAGTTGAACAGCTCCGTGAACATAACCACCTCACTTAACTTGTAATCCATGGGGGTCTCCGGATGAATAGGGATCCTGATCTTTACATTTTCTGGAATACCCCATTTTGAACGCATCCTGCCCAACTCGGCAGTGTGGATGAATGCATAGTTGATTTTCTGTAGGGAGAGAAGATAGTTGACGCTGACCTTGTGAAAACAAGGCCCTACTTTTCCTTCTAGGCTCTTTGGCAGATCCGGATGCCTCAAGTACAACTTTTCATTGCCCTTGTCCTTCTTGGCAGCTATCTCTTTGCTAGTCTGACCGGAGGGTTCTGACTCAAACGGGCCCTATTCAACTGAGTCCTCCATCACTTCCTCCATGATCGTTGAAGGGATTTCAGCAGCTGTAGTGGGGGGAGGGTTCAAACTTGATTCAGCCTTATCTCCGGACTGATGGGCCTCATTGCCACTTTGATTTCTACTCTCTGGTAGAATGTTTGGAACAGATGCTTCTGACTGAAGATTTGGGTTGGACCCCTCCGGTCCGGACAACTTGTCCTTAGGAACTCTAATTGGCACCTCTGATCCGGTGCTGCTATCTTTTGCCCCCGATCTTGAGGGGGTGTTTCTGGTTCCTTGTCCTTTAACCAGCCGGCCTCTCCTCTTATCAACCAGCTTCTCAGGAGAATGCTCCGTGTCCGATCCCATTGCAATAAAGGGAGAGGGTTTTCTAAAGCTAGTGGCTGTGACTCCTGGCTCGACAGTAGGCACCGATTCCTGAACTGAGGAACCGGAGATTATGGGGGAGAGAGTGGTTTGAAATAATTTTCTAGGCTTAGTGCCTTTAGAAGAGGACGAGCCTCTATATGACTCAGATGCAGAGGTGATAGGTCTGTCAACAGGCGAGGCAGGTAACCCTGCAGCAATCCGTCTTTCTCTTTCGACTTTTTGAGCCTTCTCTAACTCAGAAAGGTTAAGCCACCCGCCTTTGACAAGAGCGTTCCTCGCTGTAAACATAAACTGTTGAACTAAGTTTTTTTCTTTAGAGAGAGAAAGCTTTGGGAGTTTTTACAGAAGTAAGTTTAAGGAGATGGTAAAACAATAGAAATGAGTTTGTATTTATAGTAAATCTGAAAAAGCAGTTGATTCCTAGGAGAATTCGAAAAGTTTGGCAATGATTAAAAGACGGCGCTGATGTCACCCCCTGTAATCAAAGAGGTTACTTTTCGAAGAAGGTGGGTTCGAGATTCAAGGTGAAAAAACGGCTGAAGCAACCAATCAGAGAGCGACACGTGTCCCATGAACTCTGGCAAAAACCATTTTGAATTCGTAAAGCTTTATCTGTCCGGATAAACCCTTAGACCTGTCCGGATTAAAACTACCTCTGACGTCGGACTGTTTTTCAGGTCTTTAACAAGGATACTTGCACAAACACCTAAAAAAGGGGCTCCTGATGAGTCCGAATTTTGCATGCTCCCCGGACAAGGACAGATCGGTCCAAGGCCTCCGGACCGGACAGATCACACGAACCGGACAGATCATTTTGAACACTATGACCATAGGACTGTTCGAACTATGACAAAAGTACTAAAAAACCTAAACACTTCTTGACTAAGCTACTTGCTCTCCTACTTAGAGCTCATGGGTCTTTGAACATGACCCGGGTCCATTAAACATGACCCGAAAGCCCATAAGGGCCCAAACATCAGGGTATAAATACCCAACCACCTGCATTAACTGTGGGTAATGAGAATTAACTGCGACCAAGCTGCTTAATTATCTCTCTACTCTCTACTCTAAACACTTAACACCCCCACACCACCATAAAACACCAACTAAAATTACCAGCCTACCCTCAGGCAATTATTATCCACACCAAGTTTTTTAGTATTTTGCTGGATATTGTTTACTTGACTATATGACGTTGCTGTTACTTATTAATAATAACTATTTTTAAAAGTTTAATTTAATGAATATTTTAAAAAAAATAAAAGACGACCCAAGTAGAAGATTATAAAATTTTCTTTTAAAATATTTGATCATCGAATGTTAATTCAATGCATATTAGTCACGGTAAATAGATGGCATAATTAATTAAGTAGTATATTATGATAATCTATTTTAGTAAGTCGATACTAGTATAATAGATTATATTATATAAATATCAGTTTTGTTGTTATGTGGAGTATTAAATTTTAGATTAAAAAATAATAGTTATCATATTATTATAGTATTTCTTTATTAAAATCTATGATCTAATAAATTATGTTCTCAATTATAAATATGAAATATTTGAAGTAAGACTAGGCCTTATGGGGAAGGGCCCAGCCCAATAGGGACAGCACACCCCCACTTCAAGCGCACCTCTGTATTGACTGAATCACACTCGTTTTGAATGAGATAGATAAAATAAACATGTTATATCTTTTGTAGATATATTTTTTATTTAATAAAACTAGAGTTCTACAAAACTCAAATGATATAAATTAGTTATATGGATTTTTCAAACAAAACGAAAAATATAGTATATATACTGGTTGAAGAATAACCAAAATTTCAACATTAAAAAGTAATAAAAGTACTAAAGCATCACACAATAATAATATAATTTATCGCTTGATAAAGAGAACAACTTTATAAAAGACAAAATTAAATATGTGCTTCTTTAACATCTATAAAATTATCACTAAGTCAAAAACACATTTTTTTTCTTTAGTTAGTTACAATAATTATCACTACTTATTAAACATAGTTACAAGTAAAAAATCATTTAACTTTAAAAAATTAAATTTCAAAAATCAATTCAATGAACAATTCTTACGAAATAAAAAAAATGGATTTTAAAATCATATTAATTGCATAAACAAATGAAAAAAAACAATACATATTCATACTACACCACCTCTCGAAGAGGTATAATCACCTTCAGTTTGAAAAAAAACAAATCAAATACGAATTTCATATAAAAAACAAAGAATATTCTATTGTTAGATACTTTTCTGTGTGTAATTCGTTATAATCGTGGTAAATAAGATGGTATTTTTGTGAGAGTCCAACGAACTTCAATACTGTTTTTCAAAACATAATATATATATATATATAATGTGCAAAATATGATATCATTAAATTGTGAAATATAGTATACAAACCGCAAAACAATATAACAAAATTTCAAAACATATTATACTTAAGTTGAAAAATATAATGTATTGTAATTGCAAACTCTGGTATCCTTAAGTTAAAAAATTATAATTTAAAAACATAGCATATGAAAACTTGCGAAATACTGAATTTTTGAATAATACTATGGTAGTTATTTTTATAATATATGTATGCTCGACATTTTGTTCTATACTTTTGGCAACGTGATGCATAATAATGGTTCATTATGCTTGAAACAATTAACAAAATCCACATTTATGATTGGACTTAAAGAATACAAGAGAAACCAATAAATGTTATAAAGAACTGTTTACTACATAAACCCAAAACAAATGATTTATATTTTAATTATAGTTTTTCCTTCTTTTTCCAAGAAAAAAGATTTATATTTAATGAAATTTAACAGTTGTATAAGTAATGTAAACAATTTACAATATAATTAACTTGTTCTATAAGAATAATTTATTCCATATCAAGGCAGAAAGATTGAATCTGCAACCATCTTTCTTGCTCCAAGGGAAACTTCAGGGCGATTGGGAATGCTCAAGAAAACTCAAAATGAGAGTACATTATAATCAGCTACAATAACCTTCAAACTTGGCATAACATCCTCATCTTGATCAATATCCGATTCTTCAGTTTGAGCAGCAAGTAGTCCATCCATTTAAGATTAGTACTATGAACCTGCTATATATTATCAACAACCAACCAGTAAATTGAACAAGAAGAATAATATATTATTATGACCAAAGTTGGTATAGCCAATCAATAAGGTTCAGGTAGCACATACCCAAACTTTCTAAAAAAACTATGACTCTTAACTGATTAAGAGTATTTGTAGATTCATGCTCAAGTCTCATTTTACATATTAAGTCCATCTGGCCAGCCAATCCGCTGCGTGATTTTGGACTCTAGAGATGTGCTTGATGGTCATCAGTAGGAAGAATAATATTTCGATAACAATTAATTATAAGATTAAAAAATCAAGGGGCAACATATTCAAATAACATATCAATAACCAAGATAGAATCAAACTCTATATCACTATTTCTAAGATTCTTTTGATTACATATAATTAGGGTATCTAGTAAAGCCAATGTTTCAGTGACTAGAGAATTAACTTAACCGTAATTTCCACGATATGAATCAAATACAATCCCATTTGAATCTCTAAATAAACCAGCACTACTTGCTTTACTATTCATTGAGCAAGAACCATTATAATTCAACTTAACTATGTTATCATTAGGAAAGTTCAATTTCAATGTTTGCAATCTATAATTGGTTTTAGAATTTAAGAATATTCCTAGAGTATTGGATATGTTATAATCATCAGACCATAGTTATTTTTTATATAAGTTTGTGTTATTGAAATAAGAAAGGGTATTAATGGTTTTACTAATGGTGTTTTAATATTAATATTTAGATCATTATACTTTTTTCTTATTTCTAAAAAGCCATAGATTCCACATATAATAGTAAGGATTACAATTCTGATATGAGTATTCTTTTGAGTGGTAGACAGTCAACATCTAACTATACTTTGCAGAGGCATGTGTTTATTAATTCTAATACCAAATAGACCAGAATAATGATTCCAAATAGTCTAAGATATTAGAAAGTTAACAAACAAGTGGTTAACTGTCTCAATATCATTTCCAAAGGAGAAATGAGAATTTAGTAGGGATATTGTTATGCCAGATTTTTGTATAAAGAGAAGAAGGTAATCATTTTTGTCTAATAAAATTCCACGTGGGCTTAGTTTCAAACTTGCATGGTTTTCCAACGGTCCAACTTATCTTATCCTCAATATCAATGTGTATATTTGGATGATGGATTTTATTAATATCAGTATGAGTGATGTTTGATCTAAATTTTTCATGTCCAAGAATTAATATCCCAAAAGCTATTAACTTTTTCAGAAATGTAACAGTCATTGTTTTCAAAGTTAGAGAGTTGAATCAAGGGAAGGTTTTTAAACCACTTGTGTAATCAGAAATATATATTTCTATTACATAAGTTCCAAAAAATATGGGGTTCAACTTTATACTTAATTCTAATTAGTCTTTTCCAAGTAATAAATCCAATAAGAGTGTTTCTGTTTTGAAGGGGATGTCTGTTTTTACAGTAAACAAAGTTCATGTAATTGGCCCATAGGGATTTGTTTTCCCTAAATTAAACCAGATTTTATAGGCATACGTGTCCTGTAAATCACTGATATTTTTAACATTTAAACCACATTCAATTTAAGGAAGACATAATCTGTCCCACTGAGTCTAAAATAGATTTTTAATTCTATTAATAACACTCTTAGGAATGATACTACATTGAATATAGTAATTAGAAACGCCCATTAGTACTGATTGAATTAGTACTAATCTGCCATCATATGATAAAGTTACAAAAAAATCTCAGTCATTAAATCTTTGTCTAATCTTATATACATGGTCATCATATTATTATCAATGTAGATGCCTAAATATTTCATAGGCAAATATTCATATCTAAAACTAGAGCTTTCTTCAAGAGTTTTAATATTTTGGGAGCTTAATTTAGGAGAGGCAATAAGACTAGATTTTTCATAGTTTATACTTTGACCATATAGGTTTTGGTATAATCTAAGAAAATAATTTAGTATATTAATTGTGTTCTTTGATCCATTAACAAAAATGACAAAATCATCAGCATAAGCCAAACACTTTATATCCATATTACCTATAATATTCAAAATCATGTCATGATGTTTATTAATTAAGTTGATAATCACTTTATTGAGGAATTCTTCAACACGAATAAAAAGGCTGGGGGAGACGGGGCCCCTTGTCTAATGCCATTTATACATTCAAAGTAGCTATATAATTCTTCATTGATACAGACAGAAAATTATACAAAGTTAATACTATTGTTTATCAGATTTATAAAATTATCATGAAAGCCAAATGCTTTCATGATATCTAATATGAATCTGTGAGAATAAATTTTGAATGCTTTTGACATATCAATTTTTAGAACAATGTTGTTAACTTTTGGTTTTTGTTAATGTCATAAATGATTTCTTGACTAAGAAGAATTTGATCACGAATATTTCTATCATGAACAACTCCTCCCTACTCAAAGGATGATTTTTGGAAGAATAATCGTGAGCATATCCGTGATGATATTCGACATAATTCTGTTAAAAACAGTGCAAACACTTATAGGTCTATAGTCTTTCCAACTGTTTAGAGTTTTCAACCTTAGGAATTAGACAAATGGTAGTAGTATATGTCAGTGGGGCCATCTTTACCTTCAAAGAAATCTTTAACAACTAAGCAAATATCATTTTGAATTATATTCCAACAACTCTGATAGAAAGTAGCATTAAATCTACATGGAGATACTACACTATTAGTTTTCAAGTTTTTAATAACTTTATAAATTTCATCATCAGGTGGAATACTTATTAATCTACTATTTTTAGCATCAGATATCAGATTGGGAATGGTGTCAAGATAGTTAACATGCGTGTTGATTAAATTATTGTTTGCAAGAAGATCTTTAAAATACTAAACGACTAGATCACTCATCTTGTATTGATCATTAATCCATATATTTATATGCTTAATGTCATTAATTCTGTTTCCCTTTGTCATTTCTTAACAAAGTTATTGAAAAGATTTGTATTGTTATCACCATGTTTTAACCAATTGATTGAGCTCTTTTGCTCCCAATAAGCTTCTTCTCTTGCCAAAAGAAGAAGCTGACTGAATTTAGCTTTAGATAACAAAATCTTATCATCAATGATCTGAGGATTTTAGAATTTCGATTCATAATAACAGACTTCTTTATCGGCTTTGGCAACAACATTGAAGATGTTTCCAAAGATATCATGGTTCTAATTCTTTTAATTTGTGCCAAAAGGCATGTAAAGGAGGGCCAGAAGCATGGATACTCCATGAATCTTCAACAGTTTTATAGAAGTTTGGATGATGATTTCACATATTTAAGAGCTTGAAGGAGGATTTAGGTTTCAAATTATTATTTGATAAATATATTAACAAAAGAGCATGATTAGAACATGTTTTTTTTATAAATGTTTTACTTGAATATAGTCAATAAAGTTTCTCATTTGGGCATTAATGAGAACTCTGTTAAGTCTTCTCCATTTTATATTGTTTGTCAAAGTAAATGAGATCCAATGAATCCAGCATCTTCAAGGAAACAGTCCAAAATCGTGTTATCAAAGTCATAAAGACTTCTTAAACATAATGTTGAGCAGGACACTTGTTCAGATGAGTTAGTAATATAATTAAAGTCATCTATGAAAATTCACTCAAGTGGATTGCTGGTTAGATTTCTCAGATGATCCCAAAGATGTAACCTATTGATCCTAGAACACTTAGCATATATAAAAGTTACATTGAATTCCTTATTTAAGTTTAAATGAGAAACTTTAAGGTGGATGAGCTATTCTGTATCACATATCACATCCACCTTAAATTAATTCTTCTACATTATCTAGATTTTATTGCTAATATTAGAAATACCATAATGAAAGCCAATAGATTTCAGATTTTGATCAATTTTAGAGTTGAAGATCGTAGGTTCGTGAATGGTCTGGAACTTTATTTTCTATGAATGTGCTAAAAATATTATTTTCCTATTTTAATTATTATTACCAAGACCTTTTATGGTCAAATTTAAAATTTTAACTATTATCAGGTCTGTGATGGGAATTTCATGTGGCTCTTTATAAGCCATTGATTTACTCATTGGAAATAATGTTTTAGGAATCAATTTGTTGGCTTTTTGAGGAGTTACATTAATAAAATACCTTTGTTTATTATGAGAGGCAAGAAGGCTTCTTTATAAAACATAATATGGAGAGTTGGATGAATGTTCATCACGAGATGAACCATTTAAACACTTGAACCTATTACAAATTTGTATTGATTGAAGATCTTCAATTATCTCATGTTCGTGCTCATATAATGTTTTCTCAGATAATTCAATTGGTTTAGGTTCTTTTTCATGTTAGTATTTATCTGATTTTCATTATTGCTAAAATTGTTTTGTTTGATATCAATTTTCCAAGAGTTTTCATTAAGAAAATCAAAATTTGAACCTTTCACTATAATTGATTTAAGTTTTGGAATTTTTATCTCTAGTGGAATTTGAAGAAAAATTATTGTTTAATGTTTGATTATTTGATGTTACCAAATTTTGATTAGTTATATCAGATTTCTTAGAGTTCTTTTTATAATGTTGGCTATTATGACCAAGATGGAAATAGTATTGACAATATAATGGGATGTTCGCATATATAATGTCAAGCCAATAACCATCTTGGTCCCTAAAATTAATTCATATCTTCTTATTATGAGGTTTGGATACATCTAACTCCATTGAAGCATGAACGCAATTGTATCTGGCAAGGTTTTTGTTAGGTATCCAGATGTGTAGAGGTTTTCCTAATGCTTTTGATATGTTTCTAATAGTGTCTCTGTTGTATAGGTAAACTGTGAGTTTTGGGAAACTTACCCACACGAGAGTAACAAGAGACTCTTTTTTGGTATTAAAGTTTGGATCCCATTTCAACAATCTCATGGAATGCTGGTTAAATGACCAGACATTCCGTTTCCAGAGGACTCTTAAATCATCAACTAGTGATAGTTTGATAAATATATGTCATTTATCTAAAATTGATATATTTACTTCACCTTTTAATTTCAGTTTACTTATTAAATTTTTGTATTTTACTTGAATCAGGACGACCTAAAGCGAATTTACCAATCAATATAAATTTAGCAGCATTGGGAAGTAAGGAAGCTGACAGTCTTGAATCGTCCTTTTTTGCTGAAGATGACCTCTTCATGAATTTTGGTATTGGCGTTGTTGAGTGACATAATTACATCTCTATAGGACTTATTGGCGTTGGTTAAGAGAGGAACTTTTGAAGCATTATTGGTGAGCGGGGGAAACTAGGCTTCAAGTTTTTGTGTTGAATCTTTCCTATCAGGAATATCTATTATTTTTTGATTTTCTCCTCAACCTTCTTCTATTCTTTAGCTCCCAGGTCCACGATCTTAAGAGAACTTCTCTTTTTCTAACGAAATGAGTAAAAATCCCCAAAAAACCGTTACTTCCGGGATATTATTTCTTTTTTTCTCCTGAAATCTTTAGATTCCGAACCCTATTTCAAACTCTGATTTCAAAAAAGGATCACCTGAATGATCGAGATGATAAAAACTAATCTTTCTTTAAGACGTCAGATTTCAAGGAAGTCTACTCGAGTTGAATATTTCTGAGGTGTGAGAAACCTTATCTTACTCTTCTTGTATCTTCACCTCTAATTTCTCCACATGTTTTTACATTTTGTTCTTCTTTTTTCTTCACTTTGTAGATTGAAGATGATTGAAGTTCCTCCAGTGAAGAAATGATATGCTGATCAATTTGGACTCATTTTCACTCTCTAATTTATTAATTTTTTAGACTATCGAGTATATTGAATGTTTGTAGTGATGAAGGTGTAAAGAGAAAATTTTGACCAAATTTTAGGGATTTTGACCCTAAAATCGATTTGTCTTCTTGATGAGTTTCAAAACGTTTCCCAAAAAGCTCTACGCCTATATTTTAATTATAGTGGTTAGTAAGTCACCATTTTCAATATTTTGATCGTATTATTGATTATTTACGATATTTTAATGCATTCTTTTATTTTTAAAACATACAACACTAAAATTTGGTCCGACTACCATTATTCATTTATATTACATTCATTTATTTTGAAAACTTAACGTCAAACTACTTGAAGTGGTTTGCAATAGAAAAAAACTACAAGACAAGTTTAATTAATTTACTAAAATATTTTTTTTAAATGATGTATATTTCAAGTATTTTCATACCTTCCATATAAGCTTATGTTCACAAATTCTTTCTTTTTTATTTTGTAAGTTTTTTACAAACCTATTTTTTTAAAAATATAATCTCTTCAAATTTTACAAGTTCCTTGGACAATTATTTTTACAATTTAGTCTATTTAAATATTGTAATTTGTTTTAAGAATTATTTTACAATTTAGTCTCTTTGAATTTCACGATTTGTTTATGAGTATTGTTTCACAATTTAGTATTTTTTAATTTCTCAAGTTGTTTACAATATTTGTTTTGCAATTTAGTATAATTGATTTGTACAACTCGTTTAAAATACTATATTTTCAATATTTTCTAAATTATTTGTCTATAATTTCAGAATTTGTTTACAAGCACTGCTTTGTAAATATATTCTTCTAATTTTGAATTCAATTTACAAGTCATTATTTCCCCAATGTTTTTAGTCTATGTTTGTATTTCGCAAGTTATATATAAATCAAATGTTTATATTATTTAATCAAGCATTTTAATATCAAGGGAGAGCTCTATTTTTAACTAGTGGCAAAAGAAAGACATTTGAAATAGATAAATAAATAGGTACAAATAATGAAATAATCAAATGAAGAATATATTGGTAATTTCATGGATGCTATGAAATGCGTTAGCAGAAGAGGTTACTTTGATAGACTTTATGAAATACACAAAAATCACCAACGAATTCTCAATATATAACATAAAATTCAGAATTTAGAATATCGCAGTACACCATATAATAATACTTTTTTTCTTTTTAACAAAATTAAAATTATTTATAAATGTATTAGGTAACTGAAACTATGAACCCAAACCCCACTGCCAAATGAAGAACAATAGTAGATAACATAATAATTGAAAAGCTGTTGTTTGTTTCCATATAATGAGTTATGTTGTCAAAAAAATCCCATCCTAGTTCCATAACCATCCATAACTTTTGCATTTAGTTGAATAGTTGAGAGTTTATAAGTTGACAATAACGAATAATGATTTGTCTATTATCGATTCCCGACCCTTTAACTCTGGCAACTTGATAACACAGGCTCACTCAACCACATTAACCTTAAATCGCTTTAGCAGCTTGATTGCAACACACAAGGTATCATCGGTAGCAATGAGGTCATGAATCACCAATTCATGTTTTCTAAATTCTACTACACCAACATAAATCTCTATCTTATCTATTTCGTATTCCAAGGAATACTTATTTGAAATAACTTCCCTTGATAATTATAATACAGTCATATTCTCACTTATTTTTAAAAACTAAGCAGATTTAAATTGTGTTTTCACATAAACTTAAGAGTGAATTATTTTATTTTTATCCTCTTCAAAAGTTAATTCCTTTCTCAAACAGACACGATACAAAACCTAGGATATGAGCATACTTTTAAAAAAGTACCTTAAGAAATTGTATAAGTTGGATACATTATACCATGACTTGTTTTTAATGAGAAAACAAATTCCCTCTCCCAATGGATAAAGAAATATAATTCTTATATAAGGGAGTTTCTTTGGTTTCCTGAATGGAACAAATTTTGCATCAATAGCTATGGTTATAAGCAAAACAAATATAAAACCCCTAGCTTCAACACCTACGACAACAAAGATCTTCTTGTCTTTATACCTCTCAACAAATAGATCAATAAAATCTTTAAACACCCTCAAATCGAGAAGCAGCGTAGTTATATCATGAAACAAAGTCCATGGTTTGGGAAAATCAGGGATGACGTTAAGTACAGAGGAAATAGTAACGATACAAGGATATTATAGTTTCATAACCGCCATTTCTTGATCTTACGATGAGTTACAATTCACTGTTATAATGGTTATGCAGTCAATTGACTCGATAAACAGAAAGAGTGTGTGTTGTACATAATATAATACATAATACATAGTATCCGTAATAAAAAATAACACAACATAACATTAAATATACATACCGAAAAATATTATAACATAACATAAAGAAACCAAAATATAACATTGATTACAAGAACACATTACAAACTTATCAATGTATATCTGAAGTATCACAAATATAATTGTATGTGATGCTGATTTTCTTGACATTACCACTAAAATCTCGACGAGACATGAAAATTGTTCATTGCACAACTCTCAACTACTATTGATACACTTAGATAATTCTTACGTAAGTTCAGAAGCAAAAATGTTAGTACGAAGTTACTCTAATAATGGAATCAGTGTTTTGCAGAGAAGAGAAAGATAAAAGAAATAAATACAATAATAATTGACTAATCATTGGACCTTTTCCCACCAAGAGAATCTATTTTATATAGTATATGAGGTAGGTGGTAAAATTACATAAGTACCACCATTAAGATGGATTTATCACCCCACTCTTTTAATATTTACAGACAAGTTCGAGGGCTATGTCATTTAACCCCTCCATGTCTTGTTTTTGCTTTACATTGGTCATTAATCACTAAATACATAAATTTAGGCCTTGTATTTTGTATAATTAACCTCGTGGTTATCAATATTTTTCTCCCTTTATCAATAGTCCCCCAGTCTTCATGAAGATATCCGAGTGAGGACTGTAGTTATTCTTCAAATATCCTTGGATTTTATAACACTCGGATAGGATGGCTTTGTTGGTTGTGCCTTACGCATAAATTTTTTAGGTTCCGTCATTCAGATTACGTGATTCAAAACTTGTTAAAATTTATGATACCACCCTTGGTCGCGATGACCTCACCTAAGTCATCATTTGTCATGAGTTCACGTGCTTCTGTCTAGTCGTTATAGAGTCAAATATATTTTAGACGATGAGGTCACTTCTGGACACGTGTCGCATCCCTACCAGAGCTTGCCATCGCGTTGTTTGAAGCGGTTTGTGATAGGGGAAACGTGTCAAAACTTCTTTAACCTTTCACCTTGTGCTCCCTTTAATTATAAATACTCACTTCCATCTCTGGTTACAGGTTTACACCCTTTGATCTTTGTTTAACCTTGAGTCGAGAATGTCAATTCTAGAGAGAAAAAATTTAACCCCAAATTCCCTCTTTGCTCTTTCATGCTTGAAGAGTTTATCAATCTTGAACGGTATAAGATTTGGAGGTGGATTAATATCTCAAATCAAATTGCTCTTCGCAGACCTTCTGGTGGAATAAGTCATCCCACACATGCAGATATCTGGCAATCAACCTTTTACAACAACTGGTCCCTTACACGAAAATGCTCCTACCCTGCTACTCACCCCCGGTCGAGCTTGTTTTAGTGATAACAAGGTTGACCCTTCGACGTTTGATCTTCCTTCCAAAACTTCTCCCTTCTTAACCATGGGTGATGAAAAGGGAACGCTGACTAAAATAGATGCAGGGGAACGCATTAAAATGAAAAGGTCCCTTGATCCACCTGCAAAATCCATTAGAGTGAAAATATCCTCTTCTGCTGCAACCCCTCAAGTGATTCCACAAGGGTCACCGCAAACGACTCCATAAGTAAGTCCCAGGAATTCTTCAATAAGGGGTGTTCAGTTAGAGCAGGTTTTGAAATCCATCCCTATAATTCAAGAGAGAACTTTACTTGATGAGCCGGATAGCGATCAGGAACAACCTGATGTGGTAGTGGTTGAGGCACAGCCCTTACAAGCTGTTCTCGTTGTCATTCCTTCCCCTGGACCATCTGCGCCAAGCTAAAATGCCTCTTCTCCTCCCCCGGAAATGACCACTGATCCACCTTCTCGGAGTGAAAAAGCTTCCTTGGTGAAGAAAGACAAAAAAAGGAAACACACTACAAATCTGCCCTCGAACATAAAAGATGTTTTAGGTGACAACCTTCGTGATATTGAGTCTAAGAATCTTCTTGCCCTTTATAAAGTGAAGTAAAAATACTTTCATCCGAGCGAGGAGGTAAAACTGCGAGATCGGTGGAGGATACCCGAGAACATCACAATTCGGTTTCCCACCGTCGGAGAGACTCTGCTGTCCGTTCACAATCATGAGCTGATCCTTTATACCGAGCTCATGAAGTGGGGACTTCATCTACCCCTTGGTCATACTCTGGTGGAATACTTCCACCTTATCAGACTTTGTCCCTCTCAAGTTGGCGCCAACATGTGGTACACACTCATGGCCTGCATTATGGCTTCCAGGCTATCTGAAATAGTATTTTCCATGGAGCAGCTTATCTCCATCTCAGGTGTGGCTAAGAACTCTCATTACCATTTTTACTCTCTTGGTTTGCAAGGAAGTTTAAGGTGATCAAAGATTTCTTAGAGGCTGATAAAAAGTGGAAGCAAAAGTTTGTCTTTATCTCCGGGTTATGGGAAATTGACTTTAAAAGCTCTAACGACCTTCCCCATCGATTAACTTTGTAGTGGTCCAGGCAGGGTACGTATTCTTACACAGTCTTTTGTTTTATTAGTTAAGGTTGGATTGTAACAGCTATGAATGGAATTACCAAGCCCTTTAAAAGTCACGCCAAAACTGCCAATGGCATCTTTGTGAAGCTTAGCTCCTGAGCAGGTGAGCATTGATAAAAGTTCCATGTCCGATCTTATGGTGCCTCATCCATATGATGCCATCCTAAAACGGCTGGAATTCCTGGACAACACAGTTTACCTTCCAACCCAAGCTCGGGCTCCGAGTCACCAAGATGCGAAAAAACCCGAGGAAGATGGTGAAGGAACCGAGGAGGATGCAGAGTCAGAGAGTGATGCCCCCGAGGAGAAAAAAGTTGGAGCCTACGGAGATCACCAGGACGAGACTCATAAGGAGAGGCCATCAGAAGTTCAGCAAGAACACCCAGTGGCCCCCCAGATAAGTCCTCCGACCAACACATAGGGAGAAGAATTGAGGGGTGCTGATAATTCTGTTGAAGTGAGACCAGCTGGGAGAGCAGGGGTTGTGAGACCAAAAATAGTTACTGCTGAAGAAAAGAAAAAGAGAGTGGTTGATAGTGAAGGAGAGAGCGACAACATAACATGTCCGGGCTTGCCTCCAATAAAAAAAGTTATCGTAGTCGACTCAGACTCCTAAAGGAAATTTTCCCTTCATAAAAAATAAACCATTGGTCAAGAATAAAACTTTGAGGAAGGTGCATACCTCTCCCCAGCCTCAGCTTACTTTTATGTCTACGAAAATGACTTAGTTTCCAATAAGCTAAACAAATTGCTTTGTGCTGCTGCTCTCCTCGAACGGAAAGCCAATCGCAAGGATCGTTATAAGAGCGAAGTCCTTCAAAGAAGAGCTGAAGTAAAGACACTGATCTCCGAGGCAACATGATTGAAGCAAAAGGTGAAGGACTTGACCAATGATCTTGCCAAGAAAACAGAGGTATACTCCCAACTGAATAAGGTTGAAGATAAACTTTCCAAGAAGATGAAGACTTCTGTTGATTGTTTGGCCACAATTACTTCATTGGAGGCTGAACTTTCCGAAGAAAGGAAAAAGTTCGACACTGAACGAGAATGGTTTATTAGCAGAGATACCGAACATGACATTCTGGTTGATGTCCTCACTGAGTTTTGTGCGAAGACTAAGATATACTTTAAAAATGTTGTCGAAGATATTAAGAAGCTCTCAGAGGAGAATGTATCTCCGAAGAAGAACTTTGAAACTGAGCATAAGAAATGTCTTGATGTATACACGAACGGTATTGTCTCTCGCCTCGAAGAAAGAGATGTTAACATGAGGTCCGCTATGGTTCTAGAGATGCATGAGAAGTTTCCAGATCTACATCTAGGCAGAGTTTGGCTACGAGTTATTGAAAGACATCATCCCGCAGACATTTCCTTGGAAGATTTGGAGACCAATGATGACTTAGGAAGTTCATCCTTAGAATCTGGTTCCCCGGAAGGCAACAAGGAAAACTCCACATCTGACTAGCAAATGCTGAATGTTTTTACCGTCGTTTTGTTGATTATAAGTATCCACGACCTGTTAAACTTTTTGTTATGTAAAATTAACCTCCTGCTGTGAGGATTTATGATGTTGTGTTTAACCTAAAACAAGTCCTATCGGACAAAAGGATTCTTATCTTGAAAACTTTTCAAAATTCCTTACCTGACTTATTTTGTTTCTTACCTAAGAAATTTTTCATGTGAAAACATTCTACTTTAATAACTGATATTTTATTAACTTATGATTCAAAAAGATGAATTCTTGTCCAAAGTTCTTTGGAGTGTGTTTTGAGTTCAAAAAAATGAACTTTCTTGTCCAAACTTCTTTGGAAGGCCTTTTGAGTTCAAAAAGATGAACATTCTAGTCCAAATGTTTTTGGAGTGCCTTTTAAGTTAAAAAAGATGAACATTCTAGTCCAAACGTTTTTGGAGTGCCTTTTGAGTTCAAAAGGATGAACATTCAACGAATTACTTTAAGAAGGCAATGGAATTTTATGTATAACTTAGCTATTAGGACACATCATTAAGTCCTTCATGCGCCACCAGGGCAGGAAAGAGTATGCCACCGATACTTACATAAACTGGTAAATAAACTATTTACATATATATATACGTTTACTTTACGTAAACTTTGAGGTGCTCAATATTCCAAGGGTGGGGAAGATCTCTTTCTTCTTTATCTTTTAATATGTACGTCCCCGACTTTATCTTCTTGGTTACCATGTACGGACCTTCCCAATTTGGAGCTAGCTTTCCCAGCCTCTTATTTTTGTAAGAAGGAAGACTTTCCATAAACTTTGTCCCCAATTTTGAACTCTCTTCTTCTGATTTTTAATGCGTACCGGCTCTTCATTAAAGTCTGATAGTGTAAAGACTTTAACTGCACCATTCTTCTATTTTCTTTTATTAGGTCCAGCTTGGTACGATTTCCTCTATAATTTAATTCTTCAGAGCATTCGCTTAACTTATACGATGGGAAAATTGTTTCTGATGGTACCACAACATCCATTCTGTAAACTAGTGCAAAGGGCGGCTTGTGCGTGGCAGTCCAATAGGTTGTCTTGTAAGCCCACAAAACTTCTTGTAGGTAATCCGGCCATTTTCCGGCCTTACCTTCCAGATTCTTGCTCAGCTCATCTAAGATTGTCCAATTAGTTACTTTGACCTGGCTATTCGCTTGAGGGTGGAAAGGTGCTGAGAAGAATTGTTGCATTCCTTTGGATGCACAAAAAGCTTTCATCTCATTGTTATCGAATTGTGGTCCATTATCCATTTTAATTTTCCTTGGTACACCAAAACGACAACAAATGTTGGAAACGATAAACCTGATCACATCCTTCGCTCTTGTTCCTGCTAACAGCTCAGCTTCCACCCACTTGGAGAAGTAATCTACTGCAACAATGATCGTTTGACAACCTCCTGCACCCATCAGGAGTGGTCCGACTAGATCAATACCCTATCGGTCGAATGACAAAGACTCTGATATGGATTCAAGGGGCACACCAGGTGTATGGATTGAGTTAGCGAATCTTTGGCATGCGTCGTATTTCTGCACTAAATCCTTAGCATCTGAGGAGATGGTTGACAAATAATAACCAGCCAGGAGAACTCTTCGTGTCAATGTTTTGTAGCCGCAATTTGCTGACCCTTCCTGATCATGCAACTCTAAAAGTATCAATTGTGACTCATCCTTCCCTAAGAAACAAAGTAAAGGCCGACTACAAGATTTCTTATACAATATGTCTCCGAGTACCACATATCCATATGCCCTGGATCATATTCTTTTAGCCATTACTTTATCAATTGGTAATATATCGTGGACTAAGAACTCGTGTATCTGACTTCTCCAATCTTTCACTATAGTTGTAGAAATTTGGAAGGCCTCGACACCTCCTTCAACCGATTCAGATACCTTATTAATTGATAGATTTTCCTGGACGACTATCTATGGGTACTCATCTGAGTAAGATGCTTTGGCCAAATAATCAGCCACTGAATTCCCAACCCTATGAACATGTTCGAATCTGACATCTTCGAAACTCAAGGTTAAAGCCTTTAAGACCCCCATATATTTTACTAAATGATCTTTTCTTGCCTCTGACCGTCCAAAAGCATGGTACACTTAAGCCAGCCAAAGCTGCTTTGTACTCTGCTTTATTGTTTGATGCCTTAAACCCGAGTCAAATAGCTTGATACATAGCAGTTTCATCCGGAGAAGTCAATTGTACTCGTGCACCACAGCCAAATGAGCTTGATCCCCCGTTGGTTCGGACTACCCGGTCTGAGCCAGATTCTTCTTTATCAATATTCATTTCATTCCGATCGGAGTGGAATTCAACTAAGAAGTCAGCTAATTCTTGTGCTTTGATAGCAGTTTGTGGTTCAAATTCGATATCGAAATCTCCAAGATCTACCGACCACTTTGTCATTCTTCCCGATACATCAGACCTTTTGTAGCATGTTCTTCAACAGAAAAGATGTTCGTACCACGAATGAAAGGGCCTGAAAGTAAAGCCTCATTTTCTACGCAGATGTTACCAATGTAAGTGCCAATTTTTCTAAGTTGAGGTACTGCTTCTCTACATCCAGAAGACTCTTACTTACATAATAGACCGGCTTTGGGACGTTTGACTCTTCTCGGATCAAGACTGCACTCACTGCGAAATCTGACACAACCAAATAAATGAATAGCTTCTCCCCTGGATTTGGCTTAGTCAGGATTTTTGGAGAGGAAATATATTCTTTAATCTAGTTAAAAGTATCCGAACATTCTTGAGTCCAATCGAAGTAATTTTCTTTTCTCAGTACCTGGAAGAAACAGGCGAATTTATCCGAGGACCTTGATATAAATCTGTTTAGCACTGGCAATCTTCCAGTTAAGATCTATACTTCATTGATTGTTCTTGGTGCGGTCATAGTAAATAGAGAATTTAGCTGTATCGGATTGGCTTCAAGACCCTGTTCACTGACTACGTAACCTAAAAAATTTCCGGATCTTACCTCGAATGTGCACTTCTTTGGGTTCAATTTTAAATTTATCTTGGCCAAATTGGCAAAAGTTTCTTCCAAGTCAGATAAATGATTCTCATATTTGAGGATCTTAATTAGCATGTCATCGATGTAGGCCTCAATATTTCTTCCATTTTGACTCTCAAAATCTTTGTTCACTAAGCGTTGATATGTTTCCCCAGCGTTCTTTAATCTAAATGGTATCATCTTGTAACAGTGCAGACCCCTTCCAGTAATAAAAGTTGTGCTCTTTTGGTCTCTTGGGTCCATTTGGATTTGATTGTACCCAGGATAGGCATCCATAAAAGACAACAAACGATTTCCGAACGTCGAGTCGACGAACTGATCTCTTCTAGGAACACGGAAATGATCTTTGGGACAAGCACTGTTCAAATCGGTAAAGTCCACACACATTCGCCACTTTCCGTTTTTCTTCTTTATTAAGACTGGGTTAACAATCCACAAAGGATACTGTTACTTATGTTTGTGGCCCACTTTTGTCAAACGGTCCACCTCTGCCATTATTGCTTTTGTTTTTTCTTGAGAAACAAATCTTCTCTTCTGTATGATCAGACCAACAATGTTTTGTATCGCTAGCCTGTGACAGATGACATCTGCTGGCACCCCTATAACATCTTCTGTATACCAAGTAAACAAGTGTAATTTTGTAGAAAGAAATTTGAGTAAACTTTCTTTTACCTCATGGGATAACCTTGTACCAATCTTGAGACTTTTTTCGGGACAAAAGACATGATCCTCAAAACCATCACTAGGGACCATGAACCCGGGGACCTCTCTCGGATCATCAACATGATTGAAATCTTTGGGAGGCACCACTGATTGCTATTATTTTTTCGATTCGACCCCCTTCAACTGCTTAGGGGCCAATGTAGCTTGGTAACATTCTCTGGCCATCTTCTGGCTGCTTCTTACAGTTCCCATGTTGCTACCTATCACATAGTTCAAACATTGATGAACAGTAGACAACACAAAGTTCATCTTAGACAACCAAGACCTTCCAAAATAGCGTTGTATGATATGGGAGCATCTATCACTATAAATAGTACTGTGACTATCTTCTTAAATGACCCTCGGCCCAATTCTACCATTCCTTCAAACTCTCCGACTACATCAGCAGTTGCTCTAGTAAATCCCACTATCGTCCAGTTATATTTCAATATTGTTGGTGGGTTTTTTTATTTGGCTGTAAGTTTACATAAATATTATGTTAGCTGAGCCCCTGTATCAATCAAAAAATTTCTTATCTCGTTTCCCGCTATCTCTACTCTGATTACCATTGTATTCTCATGCGGACCAGCTACGTCTCTCATATGGTCATTTTCGAAGCACATAATCGGGGATGGATTTCTATACAGGGGTGATGAAGCTCTTGCTTCCAACTGTGTCGCCAGACTAACAATGTGTCTCTTCCGAGAATAGTTTGATATTCCTGTCACTGTGTTCCCACCAAAAATGGTTAGTGACTTAAAGAATGCGTATATTCACTAACCTTTCCTCTAGCAATTGGTTCTTCAACCATGTTTACACTATTTCTGCCCAACTTTGGATCTAGATACTCTATAGTGATATCAAATGCGTCAATAAATTTTTCATCGACCGCTTTGGATATCATCATAGTACCCTCTTGTTTAGGAGCAGCTTCTTGCTTAGGTACAACCATGGAATTCTTTTTCACAAAATCGATTAACTTTCCATTATCTATCAAATAAAGGACTTCTTTCTTCAATGCCACACAATCTTTCGTATCATGCTCGATATCTTCATGAAATTGACAATATTTATTCTTCCTATGCTCATCTGGGGTCCGCAACGGGAAAGGCTTACAAAAATGTACATTCGTATGTGCTTTCTCAAATATGGTTGATACACACTCAGTCAGCTCGGCATAGTGAGGAGGTCGGACCCATCTTTTGGACATGGGTCGAACATACTGTTGAGACGCTTGTCCTGCAGGTGCATATTGTTGATTTTGTATTGCCCATTGAGAAGTTTGGCTTGTTGCTTGAACTGGTGCTCGGCGTCGGACGGTTGTAGTTGGCTGTGAAACTTGTGGTCGGACATTCACCATTGGTGTACTGGCTCTAATCAAGGTCAGATCCTGATAGAAATGAGACATCGATTCTATCTCCGAGGCTCTAGTTTCTTCAACTAGAATCCGCTTCTCTATCTGATCAAATAAAGCTCCGAATGTCATGGTACCGCCGAAAGCAGACCCATTCGGAAAGCAGCCGGTGCCACTTTGTCTTCACAAAACTCCATATCCATTTGACCTGAATAAAACGTTTTGATCATGAAGTTTTAACTGCTCAATGTGATTATCTGGATCTTGAGTCCTATCAAACTTTTTCATCTTGAAAATATCGAACCACTTGGGCAGATGTCCAGATAAGATTTTCGGAGAGAGTGGAGATGACCTTCAATTATGTCCGACTTTGTAAGCACTCCTCACGATCTCAATTAGTTGTCATATAGAGCCTTTCCTCGGTCTGAAGAGTAAACTGGTTACTGACTCAGTAATCTTGATTGTAACTGCCGGATTGAAGCTGCCTCCGTGGAGTTACATGTTCTGGTCGGATATTTCCTGCTTTGTCTGGCTCCTCAGAATACAACTTTCTTTTCCCATGATCACGCTTCTTCCTCGAACCCTTCCCTCTTCGACTGGTCCGATGAGAGCTCTTACGCATCTTTGAGTCTTTTTGCTTTTGGCCCGCTTTATACATGGCATCGATATCAGATGATGAAAATTCATCTAAGCTAAGAGAGTTATACTCACTAGATTCTGATGACTCATATCTTTGCTCAGATCTGGCTCGCTTTTTAGAAGATTGATGACTTCTCCTCTGACACCTTTCTTCACGTTAAATGGCATCTTGAGTCTGATCGACCACGACTCTCTCTCGTCGGACTTCAAATCTGACTTTTCTAGAGCTTATTATTGCTCATTTCTCCGCATTTAACCTTTCGATGTCTTTCAACAATTCTTTATGCCTGGCAGCAAGGACAAATTCTTCTAACAGCTCCTCCATATACCGGTTACGTTTCCTTCGTTTGTGACTTTCTCTTCCATCAAATAGTCACCAGATAACGCTTCGACCAGATCCTTTGTCGAATTTATCTCAGCCTCACCACGAATTTCTATTTCAAATTTCTTTTTAGATTATTTTTAGGTTTTGGAACGTTAATTCCGGGTACCACTCATGTTCCCAAAGACGACGTCACTGATGAACTCAGAAAATCCTTAGGTAAATGATCAACCTTCTCATGAACAAAACACCTTATATACTCTTATGGCAAAGAGATAAGTGTCACACTTGCCAAATTTGCTCGCTCCACTTGTGCATAATTGTCATCGTAATCATCTGTTTTTTGGAACTTCTTGTGAAAATGATCTTTTAGAATACCTTATACACCACTAGTAACTACTCAATCTCAATAATATACATGCACACGATCCAATCCAGTTATATTTTCATAACATCATATTACTTACTAAAAAAAGAATAATCACGAATTGTTAAATATGACTAGATATAACATAAAATGTCAATAAACTCAATGAGTTAAAAATGATTTTAACTATTGATTTAACAAAAAAGAACCAATACGCCATTTTTATAAAAGAAAACCAATTTCACAATTTTCTTACAAATTTATTTTTGCAAATTAGTGATTTCCCGTTTTGCAAATTATGTTTTACTAATTTTGTAAAATGTTTACAAACCTATTTTTACAAATGTATTTTTTCTAATCTCATAAAGTAATTTATTCTAAGTTTTACAAATTACGGTCCTTTTTAAGCATCCTATAACAAGAGTACTTGCATCAATAATGTGCCATAAGTTGTCTATAAATAAAAATTGTAGGCCGATAAAGAAAATAGACCCTTATCCCGTTAGAAATCCAATGTAATTATTTTCAAAGTCAACTGATTAAGCCAAATCAGACACATAAGATAAGTGTTTTCTAATGTACACTTCAAATCTAGTTTTAGTTTAAAAAACACTAAAACTTGAGAATATATTAGACCTTCAATGACCTTAACTGGGCCTTTCCAAAAGACTAATTTCCGGTCTCACACATCGATTAGTTGGTGTATGCTACTTCAGGGATAAGATATTGTTGTTTATAAATGCATATTCAAGATACAATCAGATTGCAATGCATCCAAATGATGAAGAATACACAACTTTTATGATGGAATTAGGGTTGCATTGCTTCAAAGTAATGTAGTTTGGTATCAAATGTGCAGGTGAAACTTATCAACGATTGGTAATCAAGTAATTTTATAGTCAATCAAGAGGGACATACACATATATATTAGATATATTGGTAACAAGTTTAGAAGACAAGAACTATTTTTCAGTTCTTGAAGAAAATTTTGGAAACCTCCAGCAGTTAATTTGAAGCTAAATCTTGAAAGTGAATATTTGAAGTCCACTCATGAAAATTCTTGGGCTACTTAGTCATCGAGGGGGAATTCGAAGTAAACCCTAAACAATTGTCCAATATATTACCTATAGAGTCATTGTGAAATATAAAAAAGGTTCAGATCCTCACATAAAGGTTGAATGCATTAAATTTATTCTGTTACAAAAGAACTTTTTTTTCAAAATTTTGAAGGGGGTCTGTGGGTTCAATTGGACCCAGGAATGTTATAAACTATTTATAAATATCAAAGGACACTTGAATTCTTCATAAGTTTAAGGTGACCAAAACCATGTGGCACTCTTTATCTATGTTTAGCAGATATGATCATTTATCAGTGAAATTTTAGTATGGGAAAAAAGAGACACATGTCAAGCCATTTATGATGTCAGTAAATTATTTATTGATGCTAAAACCCGATACCTATAATTGAGAGGTTAAGACCGCCTCTGATGGTGGTTGCTAAAAAGATAATATCGTATTTTCAAGGTCATTGAATCATTATAAGAACCTTTTCCTCTTTGGGAAACGTTATTTAAAAACCTTATATATTCGACAAACTAATGAAATGGTCAGTGGATCTTGGAGATTTTGACATCATATTTAAACTAAAAATTGTCATCAATGCCTAAGCTCTGGCAAACTTCTTCATAAATTCTACGTTGAAATATTAGGTCCCTTAGAGGATAATCTCGAGCCTATGTGGATAGTCCTAGCTGATTGAGGCTCATATAATACAGATTATAAAGAAAACATATAACTAACATATGCTTCAGAAGACCCTCTATACAAATCAATCAAATTTGGATTCCACACCTCAAACAACGAAGATGGATACAAATAAACAATAACATGGTTTCAGCTCGCCCATATATGTGGAGTACGATGTATAAAACTTCTTAATGACAAGCAAATAAGGATACCATAACCCTTTATTTAGCGTATTTATGAGTTGAAGGCTCAAAATTTGAATATCTACACTATGAACAAATACTTTAAGCTGAAATGTGGTAGTTGACACTCTTGCATATTGTGGAAATTTTGAATCTATATTATAAATGGTCTTACATGAAAATCAAGCCATATTCTAGCCTATAAGGGATGAGCTCTCTAAAGCAATATCTAAGGCTATTATTATTAATGACCTATTAGACTAACGAACCCTAATTATAGGGTATCTAACTGGAAATGATACTTAAATAAAATAAGGCTTATATTAGAAGTATCAAAATATGCTATTTTTGTTATGTGTTTCTCACTGATACGTTATATTACTCATGGGTGAATAAACACTTCCTTAGGTACCTTGGTTCAGAAAGAATCATTCTTCATCCTCGAAGAACTTCACAAAGAAGAAAAACATTATGGATATAAAACTCCATATGCGCATCTTATTATCTGTTTGTCCTCTTACCGACATATCTAAGGCATTAAAGATGGTCGTCATGAATCAAGTATTATTTCAAAATATTTTAGCATACATAATGAACGACTGATAAAAAATTGATTACCTTCAAGTTCAACCTCGACTTATTGAGCGGTCAATCAACACAGAACTATCAGACTTTTTATTTTGTTAGTATAATGATATTATTATATGGGAGATTGTTTCTCACAGTTTTATAAAGGTCGATAGTTTGGTAGTTAAAAGTTGGACTATATTTTGGAGTGCGACATAGATAATCATCATTTTCCAAAAGATGTTATCATTTTTAATGATATATTACTGATGTTCCATAAAATATGTAGCCGGATTATTATTTCTTCCTTTAGAAAGACATTACGAGGGGTTAAAAGATAAATATCCATCTATGCGGACACGATAAATGACCCCACAAGCTTTGTCGGGTTTAAAGTGAAATTTAACATCATAATGAATAGAAAAATTCTCATCATCTACATCTATAAGAGTAACGACATCAATGACATGGCTCATCATAACGTTCAACCTAAGAGAAGACACCTGATAATACCAATTTGTCAAAAGTCATTGACATACGTAAGACCATGCGATTTTCCTTATTACGTTAGGGCAATCGCACTCAAGCATAAAAAATATTTCATACACTCAAATAGGAAACTCAATCCCCATAGTTGCGTAATTATTCCACTAAGATCATACAATATGGAGTTGTTGTTTCCAAACAACATCATAATACTCGTGAACCACTTTCACGAAAATAAGAACGAACATGTCGATATGAATCTTCTTCTTTAATAGAACTAATTACTTTGGGACATTTGATCCCTAAACCTCAACATGCTCTACGAATACGAAAAAGTTGGAGCACATTTCGGGAAGATGATGAGGCGTTTTGCCATAACTCATTGTGTATTTTCATTTGAAATTTACGCGCTCTCGATGATCTTTGCAATGATCTTTTACCTCCTGTTTACTCATAGTTTGTCCACACTACTTGATTATGAACCATTTTTAACAAATAAAAGTATAGAATACAATTAAAATTTCTCACAATAGAAGATCTCGAGAAAAATGAAAACATTATAACGAATGAGAAACAAGAAAAAACAATGTGATATAAAATAAATATTTATATTTATATGAGAATATTATCTTATCTTGCATCCAGCTTTTAATGATCCAACACTAGCAAAATTGACAAAAAGATAAAAACAATGCAATCCAAGTCTTCATATGTCGCATTGTGCTCTCTTTAGCCATAATTTACAACTGCACCAATCGGGCATTGTTCTCTTCCATAAGTACAATCTTCATACGTATGTGTCTTCTAATCCTTCCGATAATTCATACACTCAAATCAAAAGCTCACATAATCGGCCAATCATGCCAGGAAATTTAAAAAAAATCAAAGATCGATTGTTCTTTTACAACTAAACTCAAAAACGTGATATCTAGTTTTTGTCAATTTGACTTCCGTCCAAACCGCCAAACTAATTCCATCGGGCATGACAAACTCAAATATACATAAAATAACAACAAGCAATCACTTTGTCTTAAAAGCAATTACTGGGACCATTATGCATAGTTTTGTACTCCTCACTCATTTCGTTCGCAAGGACTAAATAATTTATGATAAATATCAAATATGTAAATTAGTCGAACATTAATCAATATAAAAAATATATTAATTAGTGACACGTATCCGCATCAATTAAATATGATACTGTATAAAAAAAAATCGTCCAAAAATTAAAAATAAAATAAATTGGGATATTCGAGATTCTAGTTTAGAATATTTTTATTATGTTTAATAAAAAAATTAATTCAAAAATTATTATCCTATGTCTATAAATAAAAATCCAATTAAAAAAAATCTAAATCATCGTTTTATTTGTTTATTTGTTTATATATTTTTAAAGAACTTGATTTAATTTTTAAAAAAATCCAACACTATGATGTGTATATTTGGATTGGACACATTTCTAACCTCTTCAAATACGTTTAGGACATTTGACATTTTTGTAGCTTGAGCCACGGTCGGGCTTTAGTTATGCTGATTTTTCGGTAAGAGTCTAGTTTCGGTAAGAGTGTATGAATTGTGAAACAACATGTGCAAAAATTGCAAGCAAGTCCTTATACTTATAGGGACCATTTATCAAACGAGATTGTCTTATTACCGATAAAATTCTATTTCACGTGATAATGCTTTTTAGGCTATCAATTTGCGCTTTCCTTTCGGTCACATAATTTAAAGTTTTATAATTCGTCTAAAAAATTATATCAATATAATAATACAAAAAAGAAAATAGCATATTGTTTATTTTATACATGTATGATATGTATCTTTCGTTGTATTCTATATCTAATTCGAAACGTAAAGAAACAAAGATGGCGTTAAGGGTTTTAATAAAGTAAAATGCAGTAATGAAGTAATTGTTTTTTGAAACGAAACATGTCGTGAAGAGTATGGACCAGGATTGATAGTGTAAGTTTTTGTGCAGTATCAGTATCAGTATCAGGCAGAAACGAAATTAAAGAAAACGGAAAGTGAAAGCAATAAAATAAAGCTGCAACATTTGCTTTTGATAACGTTGCCATTCCTTCAAGAATCATTTCCTTGCCATTTCAAGAAGGGAAGGAAGAGGAGGGGGAGAGATAAAGGTTTTCTTTAAGTAGTGGAGTAGTTGTTGATCATTTGTGATGCATTTTTGTTAAAAACAGGGTTTGAATGTAATATTTACTTGCTAGGGAACCTTTGGAGTAAGGTTTATAAATTTAGGAGGGATATAAGAGGTTTAAGCTAAATTTATACTAATCTTATTTAATTCTACTTATAGAAAAAAATTGTAAGCTATCCATTTTTTATTAAACTTATTTCAAGTTTTACGAAAAACAAAACAAATACAAACCAGACAGACCATCCATGTCGAAGGTAATATCAATATCTAATCTCATCTAAAAATTTTGGGCATTTTATTTATTTGTTTTTTTTTATATTTCAATTTCTTTTTCAATATTAATTTTGTTTTTCATTTTTTTAAAAAACACAACTAAATATACGAACCAATCCAAAGATGAAATTTCTATGAAGGAGCTACACTCGTTGGAGAAAGTAAACAATTTTTTTTTCTCAAATTTTTCTGATAGTGGTGCGTAGGTGAATTGACCCCGGTTCTACCCGCCTGCACCATCGGTGCAGCGGTCCTGAACCTATAGTGCAATACCTCAACACCAACGGTTTTAACCGGTGGAACCATCAGTCCTATAATGCAATCGGTTACAATGCGGTTCGTTTTAGTAGTTATTGTTTTATGTTTTTAGCTACATTTTGTTTATTTAGTTTGTTTTTTTAAAATTTAGTATTGCATAGTGAGGATGCTACATATGGATACACAAAATTTTTAAATATTTATTGCACTTATTTTTTTCACAATCGAATATTATACGTAAGATGGATTGGTTGAGTGTGTTAAGAAGACCGTAACATAAAATGGTTTGATTATCAACATAAAACGACGTGATGAGATAAATAGTAGGAAGAATTCTTGAATATTCTTTGAGTGCGAAAAATCATGACGGTATATTCAGGTTCTGCCCGAAAAAATTCTCAGGAGAAAATCGAGAGGAACAAAAAAATATGGTTGTCATTCCGAGCTTAAAGTTAAGATGGAAACTATGGATCAATGATCATTAGAAGTATATTTGACATTCACAAATCATTCGTACGTAGGACGTTTGAATAAAAAAGAATTTGAATTTGTAGAACGTTCGAACTTCATGTGAACTTTCCTAGGAGAAATTTTGAACATAGTAAAAAAATTAAACGAATGTAATATATCATCTATACATGCTATATACAACGCTCGACAGAAAAATCAGATGTTGGAGAAAGTCGGTCGGCCACAATTGCAATATTTGCTAGGAGAGCTCAAAATGCATAATTATTTTAAATGACATAAATCTAGGAAATATAAAGGTTGTTTATTACTGTTATTTTCTTCCGGTATCCAATTAGTGTGGATTTTTTATGGACATTTCCAATAGTGTTAATAATGGATAGATCTTACGAGACAATAAGGTATGAGATGTCATTGTTTGAGATCGTCAGTGTAACATCTACTGGTTTGACTTACTATACTAGTTTGTGTTTATGTTCTGGGAGAAAGTAAAGAATTTCAAGTGGGTATTAGATTGTTTGAAATCATTGATTGTATCTCACAGTATTGAAGAACCATCTTTGGTGTATGAATTCAAAACCTAAGTATTTTTGTAACAGTTTAATATATTGTGAGTTGATAAAATATTTTTATGTCGTTTATTTATTTATTTAAGGTTTGACTCACTTTTAATGTTATGTAATAGTTATTCGAGTAAACATAAGCATTCACGTAGACAAAATAAACATGAAGGATTAATAGAAAATCTTTAAACCAACATAACAAAATCTGGAAACACATAACCAAACCATCCACCCGTGGTTCAATACAGAACATAAAGAAATCATAACCAAAATAAGTGCTAAAATAAAAAAAACATAGTCTATGATAAAGACAAAAAACATCAAGCAAACAAAACCAAAATAAGTCCTATAACAAGAACAATGAGCCAATGAGAAGTGAACTACAACACTTATTTCTTGAAAAACCTCAAACATCCAAGTCATCTCTCGTCCAGATGGTGTTTATAGTACGAACAACCTCAAGTGCTTTATCTTCACTGAAAGGCACATGTGGAGTGATCACGAACCATCTAAAGTGTGTAATGTTATTAACATACATGTTCATCTTCGACCCCCATATGTAGCAATATGGGTTGTCAACCTCTCGTTGGCAAGTAAACGTTGACACCAATTTTTCCGAACTGCCTCAAGCCAAAGGTAACGAGACAAATATTTCTTCTTATATGAAACCTTATATAACATGGGAGGTGTTGGTTCATCATGGATCCGTCCGAAGTCCAAACTGTCACTTGACTCTGTTAGACATATATCTTTCTACCATGCTCATCATTCAGATTGGATAATCAAGTAGATCAATATCCCGTACAAGAAACTAAGTTCTTATATGCTCGTACGAATTGAATATGATATGTAAAACAAAACAGTACAACATGTTATAGAAAATGTTAAGTTAAGTTAAACATGTAAAATCTTGTTACACATATAATAAGTATAAGGTTGGTTTTCTTACATCTGCAAACTACAGGGAGGCTTGTAATCAATCTTTGGATTCCTCGCGGCATAAGTTGGGTTTCATGAAGATATTAAAGCTGGAAAATGATCGTATATCTAATAGTCTAACATGGACACAAAACCATACAGGTTCTGTCTTGAAGATTTTGAAGCATCCCCTAAAGCACGATAAAGTAAAGACAGCGCACTAGCCCCCCAAACTATATCCCACATTCCATAATCCATGTTCTACAAACCATAGAGATAGTCAGTCTTCACACTTTTCAGACTAGTATCCGCGTATATAGTGCACAATAATAAAACATAAGATATACGTATGATATCTGGCCTATAGTCTTGTTTTGGTCAATTAAAAGAACTATTCTTAAGTAACTATTTTATGAAGCCATTTCAATTTAAACCCTGCTCTTCGCGTGGACTCCAAATTGGTATGGACCTCATCAATTGTGAGTACCAACAACCTCGTAAAACGTATATGTCTCATCTCGCACGACGTTAACCATATCTAGTGTTCTACCAACTACTTAGAGGCCTGTAATGACATTAACATCATCTAAAGTAAGTTTCATCTCTACAAAACTAAACTAAAATATATTTATCTATTGGTGCCAACGTTTGACAAATACCTTATCCTACACTGGATGAGTGTAATACTTTGGAAGGTGAGCTATAAAAGGTTTGGAGGAGTACGAGCGACATAACTAGCTATCTCAGGTTGTGTTGTCAATTTCCACATGCGAAGCATATTACAATGTGCATGGATGTCGAGAGAACTTTGTAGTTATAAATACAATTATTTATTAACGAAACAAATCCTAATAAAACCAATAGATATTAGTTAGACTTATAATTTAATAATTAACAACTTACACTATCGATAAAAGTGCTAAATTTATTGTGCTCCATGTAGTAAGGAAACTATGCTATTATTTTATATTCTAAAAATACAAAAAAATTCATTTGCTCTTCTCTATGAGTCATGGCATTCTTCTCATCCTCTAGTAACTCATAATTTATATCACCAACATCAACGCTATAGGGAGCCATATGTAAGTGTGGTGCATGATGCGCTAGTGGTGCATGATGCGCTAGTGGTGCATGATGCGCTAGTGGTGTATGATGAGATGGTGGTGGTGAACGATGCGCTAGTGGTGAACGTCGCGCTAATGATGTTGAACGAAAACCTGAAAGTGATGGTGATGATGGTGCAACATGCCTAGATGATCCACTTGTAATATGATCAACTTCGCTGTCCACGTTTTTTGTAGCATACCTCCACCCTTATGGATATGGTGCAATGATGGTTCAGTGTTATCCTTCACTTTATTTTTTTTTATGTTAGTCCGTTTGTGCGTTTTGCAAGCGAGTTTTACCATTTTTGCTTCAAAGGAGTTGACAAAAGAAATATTTTTATCCAGGGTGCTCAAGTCTAGAGTTTGGCATATGGTCCTTCCGCGTATCGGACAACATGAGTACAAACAATAAATTTTAGATATAAACTCAAATAAACACAAAAGACAATTACTGGTAACCAAAATATACAACAAATAAATACTAAAAACAATATAAACGAGAAAACAAGGTCAATCGATTGGAAAATTTGAAAAAGAATAAAACAAAATCGGAAAAAATCAAAAACAGTTTGGTACTACACCATAGGTATATGAGCTACGCACCTATGGTATAAGTTCTATGCACCATCAATGCTTACAAGGTGCACCATTGGTGCACAATACCTACACCATCAGATCAGGCGTTACACATCGATGGTGCACAAGGGTGGCACCATTAGTCTCCTTCATCTTCTTCCTCTTCTGGCGAGAAATTGAATATTACCTCCATAAACTCAAACCATAGCTACCCCGTATCATACGTTAAAAACTCCAAATTGAACCAAAATTCATAAACCCTAACATTAACCATCAATTTCACATCAACTTCAACCCTAAACGACAACAAAAAACATATAATTAACTATATATTAGCTTCATAAAGAAAGAAACTAAAAAAATGAAAAAAGGCTCACCTTAGGGATGAAGAGTATCATATTTCTTTATCATCAAAGAAGAGGAGCTTGCTGAAGGAGGAATATGTCGCTGAAGGGTCACCAGAAGACAATGTAATTGGCTGGGTTTTGTAGAGATAGAATGAGGAAGAGAGAAAGTGAGAGAAATGAAATATTGAGTATTCTTGAATGAGTGAGTAAGTATTGGAGAAAAAACACCTTACATACTTCTAAAAATATAATCTTATCCAAAAAATGGGGTTATACCATTTTTGGGTGAGCTTAAAATTGGATGGGTTAGACTCCATTTGGATGAATTTAGCTTGACCTTATATAAAAATAAAAAATACAAGTTATTGAGTAAGTAGCAACAAATGTAACAATATGGAGATGAATTTTTTTTATTGTTCAAATTTTAGGTAAATAAATAAATAAGTGCTGATGATTGGAAAACTTATATTCATCCTAATTTATAATAGATATTTCGAGATGATTGTATATCTAAAAAATTATATCGTGTGATATATATTATGAAACATAAAAAAGTAATATGACACGGTTTTGAAGAAACAACACAAATTATTCTCTATTTATGATGTTTAATAACATTATTGAAATATGACAATATAAAAAAGTATACTTATATCTATTTATTAATATGTTGAAGTGATGATTATGACTTGCCATGATAATCTAAGAAAAAAATACGATTTATAATTTATAGGTCTTTTGATACGAAATATACTTTATTTTAAAAAATAATACTCGGTTGGTTGTAATAACAGATCACAGGCTTGTTATGGTGACATATCACTTTGTTATGGTGTAACAATTGCCCCAATACCGTGGGCTAAACTAGAAAAACATTTGTTTTTAACTACTTTAAAGCTTTTAAACATCATTTCAATTAGATCTGTGTTAATCGATTGTTATTGTAACGTTATTTCATGTTATTATATTTTTTGAAATATAAGATTATGTCCGTTTGAATGGTTTTGACTTTATTAATTGTACTAGATGACAATAACAACTACAATGTTTGTTTACCACTCTCTAATTGAGTGACCTTCTTGATAAAACCTTTGAAGATACAATGATGATAATAAAATATAAGATATATGAAAAGATAATTTTATATATGAGATACATCTCTTAAACGTACTATCTAACGGTCTTTATGATTTATACTATAATTTATATTGAACCGAGTTATATGCGTTAAAGATATGAAATGCAATCGAGGGCTAATACAAAATTAGGAAATATTGTACAATTGTTTAACCCCACAATAGTTTGAGTAATAGTTTATAGACAAAAATACTAATTCAGTTGTAGATTCATCAAATTCAAGTCATATTTAACAAACTCGCGTTTGTTAAAGTCCCACATTTGGAAGTGTTTCAACTCGAGACAATAATAACAAAAGTACCTTATTTTTAGAAAAACTATTTGAAGATAGTTATCTATAAATCATATGCATATAGTATAGAACTAGTTCAAAAATATATCATAATTAAAGAGGAATATTTTATGAGAGATAAGCTTAAAAATTCAAACTTTTAGGAATATCAATATGATTGAAATAAAAAAATTAATATAAATTCTTGCAAAAATATTTTGGTACCAAAAACAAAATATAAAGAAAGAAAATAGTGTAACTATTTTATCTATGACAAACGTGGGACTTAAGAAACAAATTATATTTTCCGTAAAAGCAATGAGTGTAAACCGAGCAAGGAAAGCATTATAGCGATTGCAACATAGATCAACATCATAAGTAATTAAACTTTTGGTTAGTGGTAAAACACTTGTTCTTCAATGCATATAAATTTTTATTCAAGACATTTGATAGAAAAAATGGTGCACGCTATTAAGATGAGTCGCCACATGTTTGTTGATGCATTGACTATTATCGATAAACGATCCCATTAATAAATAGTCATGTAAATATGGATAAGTAGAAAGTAGACTAACATATTAAAACCAATTATGAAAATAATTATATAAATACCAGGTCAAACTTATATTTAGTGAAATAATGAATCTTAATGGGCTATAAGGCTTATGGACTAATTTGTAAAGAAACAAATAGTTATAGTTATGGCCCATGATCACGAAAACTGAACTTAATGAGATTTCAATTAGACTTAAGATAAAAATAAACTATTTATTACCATCACTT
This sequence comes from Limnanthes douglasii subsp. nivea, assembly GCA_036936605.1. Classification (NCBI taxonomy): domain Eukaryota; kingdom Viridiplantae; phylum Streptophyta; class Magnoliopsida; order Brassicales; family Limnanthaceae; genus Limnanthes; species Limnanthes douglasii. Next base: position 217,517,524 of record JAUPFV010000004.1, read on the forward strand.
ATATACGAACTTCTGTCACTGTTGTTGATTGGAAGATCATAGCCTGCGAGAGTAGAAAACAAATATTCTCTTGAGATTTTCATCCATGAACAAAATATACTGTAAATCATGAGAAATGATACATAACGTCAAGAACTAATAGAAATAAAAATAACAAAACTCTTAGAGATATAAGGCATAGGTCCATCAGCCCATATAGTTTGTCTATAATTAAGAGCTTTATACTCTATGTAATTCATACACTTTCTAAATAATAAACCATAGTAGTCTTTCTTTGTTTTACCTTTTCTACATGGTATCAGAGTGTAGGTTTGGATCTTGAAGTTTTCGTGTCTTCCACTATGCCGGTGGACAGTTGTTTTAGCTGTCTGCCGAAAGAAAAGAAAAGAGAGCAAATTTTTGGTTTTCGGATCTGGTGTGTGCAACCTCAATCAACAAACCTGATCGAGAGGTAAACAGTGTCGATTTATTCTGAATTTTGGACAGTGGATTCAAGACATCTAATACTTTAATATCACTGGTTGAATTATGATTCAATGCTACGGTTCATGAGAAATCACTACTAAAACAATGCATATTTTTGTTGGTAAAATCGTAGATTCAATTTTGATTTTGATTGGATAAAGATTTGAATTTGGATTTGGTATTTAGATTTAGTATTGAACTTAGTTTTGGATTTAGATTTGGTATGTGAATTTGGCATTTAAATTTCGTTTGGATTTTGTTTGGGTATTTGGCGTTGAGATTTCATTTGGATTTTGTTTGGTGTTTAAATTTTGTTTAGCGTTTGGACTTTGTCCGACATTTTCTTAGATCGATGTTTGTTATTTTGATTTCATTTTGGTGTTTAGATTTTGTTTGACATTTGGATTATGTCTGAAATTTTCTTAGATCAGCGTATGTCGTTTTGATTCCTTTAGATTCGTTTAATGTTTAGATTTCGTTCTTCGTTTGGATTTGAATTTGGTATAGATTTAATTTTGATTCATTTTGACTTGTTTGGATTTGTTTGGCTTTGTTTGGATTTAGTTTGGCTTTGTTTAGCTTTGTTTGGCTTTGTTTGGATTCGTTTGGCTTTGTTTGGTTTTTTTTGGATTCTTTTGGTGTTTAGATTTCGTTTGGATTGGATTTTAAAGAATGGAGATTGGAGATTGGAGTTTAAAGTTTGGATATTGGAGTTTGGATATTGGAGTTTGGATATTAGAGTGTAGAGACTGGAGATTATAGACTGGAGATTAGAGATTGGAGTTTGAAGATTGGAGTTTGGAGATTAGAGATTTAGTTTGAAGATTGAAGATTGGAGTTTGGAGATTGGAGGTCAATATTGAGTTTTGACGTTTTGATTTTGATTTTGGCGTTTTGTTTTGATTTTGGCTTTCGATTATGGTTTTGAAGTTTGGTGTTTCTTTTTTGATGTAATTTTGTTTTTTTATTTTATGTAACAAACTCACAATGCAAGAATAAGCACTGCGAGTTTGAGAGAGACTGTTAGAGATATAAATTCTAAGCGCATTAGCTCATATATTTTGTCAATATATAAGAGCTTTATACTCTATGTAATTAATACACATTCTAAATAATAACCATAGTCGTCCTTTTTTTGTTTCTCTATTCGTCTTTATTTGATTTACCTTTTTCTACAAAAACATAAGATATGCAATCTTTATATCTACATACTATTATGCATCTACGAAAGAATTCGTACTCTTAAGGGATTATATGTTTAGATTTGGGTTAGATTTTTTGCGAAACTCTAACCAATGGTATCAAATTTGAATAATTTTTCTTTATACTGGAACCATATGTTATGTTTCAATTTTAGTGTATTTGTATGGTTATTCAGTGTTTATGTGTTATATGGATTGTATGGCTAAGGTTTTCTTAACTATCGTAAATAGGTCATTAAGCAAGCATATCACTAATGTGATCATTGTTGGTGAATTTATTTACTTAGAGTCTCGACGAGTTCATAATTAATACTGTGGCAAACGTTATCGGTCCAACATAAGGTTATAGTTCAAGATAATTAATCATGAACCTGAGACTACTAATTCTGAATTGATTATTAAGTGTTTAATTGAAATAGAGAAACCAACCCAATAGAGAATTCTCCCAAATTAAATAATGTTTCTAAGTTTGTATGTGAGTAAATGTATTTTTTATATGTTGTTTGTTTTATAAATTATTATAGTAAATACGTTTAACTTATGCGCCGAAAATTGATTTAGTTTCAGCTGTAAGAAACACATGGTGGGTTTATATGGTCGTGAACAATGTTTGTATTTTTATAAGTGTATGAATAAGAAGCAAAATCTCAGCGATGGTAAATGATCCATCTATCAAGTAAAGTTAAATTCGTGCTTAGTTTATATCATTCTTGATTTTCAGTTGTTACTTTATAGTTAACATTTCTTGTATTTAAATTATATTATAAGGAATTTAATAATTTTCCTATAAAAATACACTTTTGGATATTCAGGTTCTTTGGGAACAATCAAATGACTCTTTATTTATATGATAATGCGACATTCATTAAATGACCAAGAATGAATGATAAGTTGTATTTATTAAATATTATTAAGCATACAAAAGAAGCAATGAACATAATTGTATCCGATAAACAAATTGTAAAGATGAAAAGTTAGGAAATCTTTAACACAAACACTTAAATCATATCTCTAAGACATAAATTTATAAGGATTTTTTTTTAAGTTTATTAGTTTCCATTGACAATTCATTATTCAGTGCTTGTATTAAATGTATCAAGGGAAAGCAAACTATAATGAATAATTTAGGTGCATATAAAGAAAAAGAAGTCTTCGAATTGATACATACCGATAACCGTGGACCGTTCCCAAAAGCATATAGAACGTATAGCGGTATTTTATCTCATTTATAGATGAATTATCTCGGTGCCAATACCTTATTCATGAGATATCCAAATCCATAAAAAAGTCCATACCTTTTAATACTAGAGTTAAACAACTTGGTAAAATCATTAAGTGCATCAGATCTGAGTATGGTGATGATTACTATAATATATATGATGGTTCAAGTCAACAATGCTATTTATCATTTGTAAAGTACCTTGAGTAGTGTGATGTAGTTCCTCAAGATAATTGTCGGGTTTAACCGGCATAAAAGGCGTATATGAGAGACGAAAATGTATGATTAAAGATATTATAAGAAGTATTATTAGTCATTCAACTCTAACATTATCATTGTAGGAAGATGCCAACAAATATTCCACATATAGTCTCAATGTAGTTCCAAAAAATCAATCATGAAGATCTCACATAAACTTTGAACTAGGTGCAAGCCTAACTTTAAACATCAGCATGTTTTAGGATGTCCCTCTGAAGTGAAGCCTTTTAAGACATATCAAAATAAATTGGACACTAAAGCGGTTAATTATTATTTTATTGAATATTTTGAACATTCAAAGAGTTTTAAGTTTTATGATCCTTCCACCAATAATAAATTTAAGTTGAGAATAAAAAGGTTCTTTGAGGATGTTGAGTTGGTAGTCAATAATTTTAAAATAAATGTTCATTTTGAGGAAGAACCCATAAATATTCATGAAGGTTATAACAAATTTAAGTATATCATAAAACAAATATACCATACTACATTGATCCTTGTTGATGAATTGATACTTAGGTATCAGATGATTCAACTACAATACTAGTCGTTTTAATCTTGTTGGAACATGAAGATACTCAAGATATTATTTAATCTTCCATGTAAGGGACTCATGGCGTAGCAGAAATTAGAAGAAAGAAACAACGATAAAACCCTAACCCTATGTTAAAGAATAAAAGAGACTCAAATATATAATCTCAAAATTCTATTAATCAAAATCAGACGATAAAATATGGTATAAGATGCTTTATATATGAGACATCCAAAATCATAATAAATTATTATAAAAATCACAATAAAGATATTAAAAATAAAAATAAAATAAAATTTGAATGCAATCAGATTTGATTCACTAATTAAAATATGTGTTTTAAAATAACATAAAATAAAATATCAAAAATAGTAAAATAGAGTTTTCAGACCCTAAATAGTACAATTCGAGGTCTGAATTTCGTGACAAGTAGTGTCACGCTTTTAAGAATTGTTGGACTTGTCGAGATATTTAATTTTAGTACTAATTTTGCTCAGTTCTGATACCCGAGTGACAAATAAGGCCCATTCATGCTTGTCCAAAGCAACTACATAATTGTGGGCCATCTCGCCCACATCATCTTCTCCCGGTTGGGGAATATTCGCCCTCGAATTCCTAATGTGATTGTCATTGGCCGGCTCTTTACCTTTTTCACCAAATCTTTCTTTTGTGTGTCTATCAATTTATGGTGGTAGACGTAGCCAAGTAGAGTATACAATTGATTTTTTTACAATGATCGTCGGTGAATATATGTCAAACTGCCATGACGTTATGGGTGGTGGTGGTGGTTTTGGAGGCTTCAAACCATCAATAACAAGAAGCCCTAATCCATTAAGTCCTATTTCGAAACCATACATCTTTGGGATCACCTCCTCCTAAGAGTATATTTCTGTCAACAAATTAAAAACAATGCAATTTTCCATTTTAACTTTTTCTTCCTCGTTTTCTTTCCCTAACCATCAACCCAAACTCCTCAAGTAACTATTACAAAACCTAAGATTTTATCCATTAAAACACTACTCTTTTCTTCTATCAATATCTTCTTAATATCAAACACAAAAATACCATTTTCTATTTTCCCTACACGACAATATGCATCCACAGAGAACCGAAACAAAGGTCGATTTTAAGATAACAGAAAATACATAGAAGAGATATCAGCACGATAAAAGCTACTGCTTCGCAGTCCTTTTTCACCAAAATCTCTTGAGAGATGTAGTCTGGTGTACTGAAGCCTGAAACAATATCTCGATCTACAAGTTTCTCATCAATATTAAGTAGATATTCATCACCCCATTCATCTTCATACTCATCATAGGTTGTCTTATCAAATATCGGTCCAGATGCAGCTTTAAAGATAAATTTATCATCATACTCATCGTATGAGGGCTTATCAACCATAAATGGATCCTCCACATGACGAATCCGTTTTTTTAAGAACAAGTGGACTCAAACCAGACGGTAGTGCTACAATGACAACTAGTGGTTTTTTTGCAACTGGGGTAACATAAGCTGTAGGAACACATTTTGTTGGTACATGGGATCTAAGATAAGTAGTACAATGAGAAGTATTTCCATGCAACAATGCACTTGATCTCCTGCTAACAAACCCACCGCTTCCTTGAGGCACCAGTTTCGAGTTCATAGTCATTGATCTAGTAACAAAAAATTGTTGTACATGTCGTCCAGATGGCATTCCTGGTCCAACCCCTCTTGGCATTGACCGTGTCCTCACCATCTCTTTTAGGATATAGTAAACAACATCTTCAGAGGCTTCAGCAAGGCCTCTAAATTACTTAAGTACTCCGATTAGAAGCCGATAGCCTTGTTCTGGGGCAATCAAGTGAGTCTGAGAACTATCTACTTCTGACACAATTCTCTATACATTATGTACAGAAAGATGTTTATTAAACGGAAGCTTCTTCAAAGCAGTATGGATTTGATTTTCAAAGACCTCATATATACGAACACCTTCAAGTCGTTGTAAAGCAACGTATACCTTCAAGATAACTTCCGTCTTCTTTGTCTTCAATAAACATATCTGCAAATGACTCGAGTTTATAACATGTATTAACTATTTGATTTTACCTTCAAAAACTTCTAATTCTATTTTAGTCCAAAAATTAGGTCCCAAATGCACTTCAAAACTCATCGAGACATTCAAACCATCGTAGTCTCCATATAAAGGTCTCTAGAATGAGATACTCCTCACCTATGGTGAGATTGAAAGTGTAGCAGTTTCTAGTTCCGTTCGGAAAATATCTCAACACTGAAACTATTTTCTGGATTTTTTGTTTATGTGGAGGTTGAATCAGTTTATGTTGAATAAAAAATGTATCTTATGTTTGTGTGCACCTCATTGTAGCTGGTGTCCGGTGGTGATCTGCATTCTAAACTAATAAATCTTGATTGATCTTGTTCTTAGATTCTAAGGGTAAGTGGAAAAGCAAGTATTCCATCATTTTCATACACGTCAGTCAGGATACAAGAACATGCCAACCCATATGCTAGCCATTTGGAAACCTCATCCAAAACACATTCAATAGCATATTGAAAATCTTATAGGTTGCTCTACGTCTCCATCTGTAAAAATTCATCCCTGAAAAGCTTAATCCGTTATGGCTCGTTCCACACAAATGTCTGATCTCCAAAATAGGCCATCAAATGGTTGTCTTTCTTTAAATGCTTATTTTCTCTTTTGGAAGCAGATAACTGATCGAAAATCTGCCGTGGCCACCATGGATGGCTCATGATCTCACATCGATATCTGAAATTATCATATGCACATTACACTTCCACAAGTAATATGAATATCAACCTGCTGGATGGGACAAAATGAATTTTTTTTTATGAAGATCAAACTTTACCTCATTAAGAAGTGCAAGCTCGAAAAATAATTCTTTGAATAAGGTCCATTAGATATATGAAGAAATTTATATATTTGGATCATATCATGTATCTTCAATAACATGAAAATTGATGTGGTGTAAAGGTAAACGATTTTTCGTGTTTCCGTTAAGATATGATGAGTTTTGACTCTTAATTGTGAATCAACACTATAAAGGAAGAGTATAAGTTAATGCAAGATAACGTGGTTTGAGAGCTTGTCCCATTACATGAAAAAAGAAGCTAATTGGTTTTAAATGGATTTATAAAACAAACGAGATTCTAATGGTAATATGGAGAGACATAAAACATGACTTGTGACAACATGTTATTTTCGGTGAAGATATTAACTTTAAAGATACATTCTCTCTAGTTTCATGAAAGATTTTTCGTGTTTCCGTTAAGATATGATGCGTTTTGACTCTTAATTGTGAATCAACACTATAAAGAAAGAGTATAAGTTGATGCAAGATAACGTGGTTTGAGAGCTTGTCCTATTACATGAAAAAAGAAGCTAATTGGTTTTAAATGGATTTATAAAACAAACGAGATTTTAATTGTAATATGGAGAGACATAAAACATGACTTGTGACAACATGTTATTTTCGGTGAAGATATTAACTTTAAAGATACATTCTCTCTAGTTTCATGAAAGACTCTTTTAGGAAAACCGTGGACCTAATTGTACATTTTACCTAGAGCTTCATCAAATGGATGTTAAGATCATTTTTATTTATGATATTGAGGAAAATACGGATGTCGTGCAACTTGAGAACTTTATAATTAGTGATTCAAAGTCGATGATATGTAAACTTACGAAATTCATTTATTGCTCAAAAAGACTTATTGACAGTGGTACCATAGGTTCCTTGAGGTAATAGTACCTCTGCTTTTCAGATGAACTCAGTTCAGGGGTGTGTGTATTATAGGTTCAAGAGAAGTAAGTTCATATTTTAGTGTTGTATGTTTATGACAGACTGGTGTCCAAGAACAATAAGAAATTGATACATATACAAAGTTTTTTTCGTCGGAAAAATCGGTTTGAAAGATCTTAGTGATGCATCTTTTGTATTAAAAATCCAGATTTACTGATATATTTATCATGAAATTCTAATATTTGTCACAAAAACATATATAAAAAAGTATGTTGTAACATTACATAATGGAAAATAACAAGCCATTAAATACCCCTATTATAAAAGGATAAAAATTAATTATAAGTAAATATCTAAAGATAAAATTTAAGATTGAGGAAATGAAAAAAATTCAATGTGCTTCGACAATCAAGAGTTTGATAATTAATTTATTTGTGTTTAAAAAATTGAGTCAGTTTACTATGAGGCGAAGGATAGAACATTATAATGCAATTATAATGATTTTTGAGTACTTGAAAAAGAGAAAAAAATATGTCTCAGATATACTATTTTGATTGGGAAGTTGAAATACCCTTTTGGTAGACATCGACTAAAGGATATCAACTACCAAGTTGAAATACACTTTTAGTAAATATCGATTATGGGATGATGTTCACTTTTATGAGTAATGTTGTTTTTTAGAGTTAAAAAACAAAGCTGTATATTCATTTGACTATAGATTTTGGTTCATAACCAATCTGTAATGAGAAACACAGTAAATGGTTGAGAAACCTACAAATGGATATATCATTCATATTGTTTGTGTGGAAGTATAATTCATTTTAAAAGTAAAAATGACAATCCAAATATATTATTAATAAAGTTGTAATTTGTTGAGTGAAAATATCCGACCCGTTAGGTGAATGAACCCAATGAATTGTGACTTGGAAGCTAAAATATAATAGACAAAATGAAATATGTGTGATAATACGATCAAAAACACGATAATCAGATAATTGAAAGCACTAAATATACTTTGTAATTTATTTGTTTTTAGAACTTACATTGTATTCCTTTAAATCAGAACCCCTTCCATGTACTAACAATTTTGGAATACAAAATCTATTACTTCCATACTTCATATTACGCTTTATCTTTCACAATACTTAGAATAAGATCTTTCTAAATGAAATTTCGTCATACCAAATTGGCATCGTTACACGAAAGCAACTGCTACCCTGAATACTTTTCTTCCAAAAATTTCAAATAACAAGAAATACCATAAAGCAACTGATGGTAAATTCAAACATAGATGATGATCCGACTTTCGATGAAGACGTAAAATCAAATATTTCAGGCATTCGGCCACCAACTCCGACCACTTCGTTGATGAAGTTCCAATAGTTGGCACATTACACGCGCTAGGAGCAAACTAACAATTTTAAACTTTTACAATATACGACTGCGAGTAAGATCAACGATCCATTTTCAGGAGAACAATGAGAAAGAAGAAAATAAAGATATAATGAGATCCATAATAAAAAAGGACCACAAAATTACCACTAACATGCGCAAGATGCCCTCATCATGAGCTAGAATTAAGAACAGCAAGAACACATCAGGTCAATAATTTTTTTGTCGTAGTGGAAGATGCATGTGTAACAGAAGAGCAAGAGAATGAGAAAATACCTTGTGTCAAAACACGCTAGTGAAAGAAACGATAAGAAAGTCCCTAGAACATAGGCCCTTCAGCCATGTGATTGGTAAAATACATGCATGACTACTAGCAAGCATTCAGATCTATCATAAGGGTACCATTGGGACTCCAAACAAACTACAAATAGGCTCCACTGATGTTTCAACGAAATATTCAACATGCTCCTCTGGCATTCCAGTTGAATCTGCAGTAGACTCCTATAACATTCCAACAAAATATCCAACAGTATCATTTGGTGTTCCACACAAATATCCAACTGACCATTCCAACATTCTAGCCAAATCTCTTGAAGCCCATTATCCCCGACGTTCCAACCGAATCTCTACTATACTCCTATTGTATTCCAGCCGATTCTTCAAAAGGCTTCTCTATTATTTAAAATAAATCTTTAGCAAACTTATATGAGGGTTTATCCAAGCAATCAATATGCCCATCAATACTCTAGAGTGCATCCAAACTATAAACATGTTTTGGCACCATCGCTAGAAGTTTAGTATGATCATTACCAAACGACTCTACCTCTACATCAACATCAGTACAACCATACGCCAATATATCTTAGCATGAAACAAGAATACACACAAACCTCAACAATAATGTAGGGAAATTAGTAGAACCTTCTAGCCCATACCTATAGGGTTCATTCGATCCCCTGGGAGAAACCTTTTAGCTCAATCAAACCCCTACTATGCTTCATACCCCCATGAGGGTACCAGCCAACATTCAAAATTGGGACAATACGACATATTCAGATGAGCAGTGGAAAGGTCAATGATACCAACAAACTTACCCATTTCTCCAGTAAGCAAATAACATCTGACCAACAATATTATGGATAACAATGATGACTAGTTGGAAGAAAAGTCATATTTAGATCCTAACATATTGTATGGATACTTGATACTAAATTTTCTTCACCATAATATGGATAAATACAGTACCGACAGAGATACTAAAAAACATATCAAAGAGTTTAAAGAGTGATGATATGATACGAGGAGATGACAACATGAATTGTATGGGTTTTTAGTGATATTTAGAGACAGCGTCTTGATGTAGTTCAACAACCTCCTTCCACGATACATCAAATATTCAAATATAGTGTGAACGACCTTCACGAACCATTTCATTAGATATAAGGTGATCAATATATATAGAGACTACATAAGCCATTGGAAGTAGCGGCCGAATAACACCTTATGCGAATATACTCAAAGGTTTGAGGATAATATTTTTTACAAAACTGCCATAACTTGGTGGTACTTGCAGTATATAGACAACGAATACTGCCATGATATCTGTCCAATAATATAATGAAGAAGAAGTCGCTCCACTTCAGAGACTTGTATAAGAATGTGTAGCATCATATCAAGTTTAAAGATATTTCCAGAGCATGGATTGATGAGGAGACTACGACTCCAACTATATAACTCTCGTACAATCTATGGTGCAAAATAATGAACAACTGATAGTGTAGCAGGTGGAATCTAAACCGCATCAAGAGGCCTTGGAGAAGAATATTGAGCATTCGACAAGACTGGAGTGTTGCAATCAAAACAATAGAATGAAGTCCAAGAACAATTATACCTAATACAACATAAATTATTCCAAGGTGAATTAACTGAGCCCAATTCCACAAAATCCAACCCACACACATTAGCCTATTCGACTTAAGCGACCAAACAGTCGTTTAAGGCCAACTTCAGACTCCAAGCAACCGTCGAGTCTCCTACAATCAAAGCTAATTTGGCTTTGATAAGCCTACCTCGAGTAAACTAAAAGTTATTTAAGACTTTCGATGATAAAAACTAACCCAATGATCATACGTGAAGCCTTTAATCTCGAGTTAGAACCTACTGCGTAAATTTTATATAAAACATTTACATCGAATTTCTACTTAACACCGTCGCAATAATTAACCACAAACACTTAGCTCATATCACTCTTTCACCTCCCACTTGTCATCAAGACGTACAAAAACTGAGTCTGACAGATGTATGAGAGCATTGTCTGAAATCGTACGAAAAGTTTCCCCTGAAGGACGTACCTCCGTCTGAAAAAATGTTCGGAAGGTCAGGAAAGGCTGCGGCAATGAGAAGCCAACAACCTAGGACTTAACCAAATCAAGACTATTATATATTGAACATATGTAATCTGAGTAAGGTGGTGAAAGTTAGAAAGAAAACAGTAGCAACTACATAAGATTTTGCTGTGTAAACTTTATTTATCAATAAATTCAAGTCTTCTACTCATTGTGCTGTGAGGTTCTTGTGATTTATAGTCATAGATCGTCATTCATTCATATCATCATTATACTTTAGGTTCGAGTGATTTTTGCTGCACTATTTTGGTTCCATTGTTAGGAACGAAATCCGCCAGCTATCCTAATCCACAAACTACCGGTATTTTCGACCACCATAGGAGTATGAATACATTTTCTCAATATTGTTTTTTGCAAAACTAATTGGTGATGGGTGAGATAAATGATGTACTTTTATTAACAACAAATTATAGTTTAGTCTTTTACCCTATAGATTTTACATGGCCATATTATTTACGTCTAACACAATTTAGGTTTATGGGTCGAATCCTCTGCTTAATGAAACTATCATAATATTAAATGCAATAGATTCTGCTTTATAATGTTAAACTTATGGGATTACGAATTATTTACTATGCTTTATTACCGTAACAAGTAGAACTCCTCGATTAAACCGTTGATACCTTTTATTGAATTGATTATTGATTATAGTTTAGTCTTTGTTTGATGGTATATGGCAATGAGTTTATATATATATATATATATATATATATATATATATATATATATATATATATATTTAATTGTAGGTTTATCAAGTTATTTATTGCTCTCTTTTCAATAACTCTGTATTATGTTATTTTTTAAAACCTTGCATATAGATTCTTCTACATATCTTGCAAACGAGTCTACTGACACCGTGAATGAAGACGTTAACTTTGAACCCGAGGGTGATACTAGTAACCAAAACAAAAGGAAAAAGTATCAGGAATAGGTGAATGATGATCTAAATCGAAGTAACATTGCCAATAAAGATCATGGGTTTGGAAGCATTATACGAAAATTATGAATAACCTAAAGAATTGCAGTTGTAACTACTGTGGGAGAGAAATTTCTTGTCTAAAAAATTCAGGTATCTCCAACCTAGTGAAACATTTCTAGAACATTCAAAAAATATCATATATTCGAATAGTCTCAAATTCAGACTATGCTGAAGGTTCGGTTAAATATAGAAAAGTATCTGAAGCTATATTCAATGATGCATGTAGTGAGCTGCTTGTTTTATGTGAGCTTTTACTCTCTTTTATTGAGAGTTTAGTATGAATAAATGTTTGCAACATAATGCATCTTCCCAAGCCACATTCTCGAAGAACTGCGAGCATAGATATCTTACAAATGTATGTGTTGATGAAAGAAGATACGAGGAGAGTGATTGGTAATACAATGGTTTGGCTAACAATCGATATATGGGTCGCTCCAATAACTGGTGCAAGCTACATGGTTATTATAACACATTGAGTTATTGACAGTTGGCGTTTTAAGAAGGTCATCATTGGTTTTAAAAATTTCATAGATTATAAATGAGCAACAATAGCTTTGGTTCTTCTTGAGTGTCTAGTTGAATGGGGAATAAATAAGGTCTTTACCATCACAATGGATAATTATACAACCAACATTACAACTCTCAAAGGTTCAATGAAGAATTTAAAAATGTAGGTTATGATTCTATGATTTTAGGTGGTGAATTTTTGCATATGAGATATGTGACTCATATCCTAAACTTAGTTATTAAGGATGGGTTGAAAGAGGCTTATTTAAGTATTATATCCATTCAAAATGCAATCACATATACCATATCATCCTCGGACGAATAATTGGAAGCAATTGATAAAATGGTAAAATTTCTTAGAATGTTTTACCATTCTACGTTGGTTCTTTCAACATCATAATCTATTAACTCATCCAAGTGCTATACTGAGATTGTCACCATTAAGAGAAACCTTATTGTCCTTTCTAAAGATATTGATTAAGACATTTCTAGAAGGCTTAAGCTATGGGAGTAAAGTTTGATATATATATATTCGGAAGGAGTAAAATAGATCAATAAACTTGTTATTGTTGCAAGTGTATTAAACCCGACAAACAAGATGTGTTTTGCTACTCTATGCTTTGAGGAACTCTATGAAAAGGGTAGTAGAAAGTCAATTGAGATTGATCACTTGGTGAATCAAGTAATGAAAAGGTTGTTTCAGAAATACTCTATGGATTTTGGAATATTAAGGGAAAGTAGTGGTTTTTCAGATTCACATTCCACGCTTGAATCAAGTAGTAGACAAGATCATATTGAAGTGGGCAAAAACGAATTGGAAGATGATAATAGTGGGTGTGAAAGAATGAAATTTATCTACAATAGGTTAGTTACTGAGAAAAGACTATACGAATAAACTACTGAGTTTGATAATTATTTGAAAGAAAGTGTAGAAAATCCAAATATGGTACTTGAAACAAAGTATGACATCTTGTCATGGTGGAAAGCTAATACTATGAAGTACCTTGTTATGTCTGAAATCGCTAAATATGTATTTGATATGCAAGTTTCATATATTGCTCTAGAATCAGACTTTAATACGAGTGGTTGTGTTCTTGACCCGTATAACAGTCGTCTAACTTATTACATGATAGAAGCTCCCATGTGCACCGATCAATTGATGAAAAGTTCTTTAAATTTAAGAAATGAAAGTGGAGATAAACATACAACTACTCAAGAAATCCTCTCGAAAATTTTACTACTAGATCAACTTGAAAAATTTAGATTATTATTAAATTTTTGATTATATCATAAATAATAATTTTATACTTTAACTTTATGTTTATTTATCTTTTCAGAGTTTAAGAATGTTTTTTTAATAATTAAGCAAGTTTTTTGTCTTTCAATTTATAGCTCTGTAAGTGCATTAGGTGTATATTCTCTATATTTGATATAATTTGGTTAAATTTGGTTGACTCCGGTAAAAATCATTGTTAACATTAGTCAGATTTGTTATATTTTTGGCTAGTATCATGATCTTCAGCAAAAATAGTTTCTATTTGCTAGGTTTTACATCAATATATAACAAATATGTTACTTTATATTTTTCTCGGCTTTCTAATTATGATCACACAAAATGGATGCACTCATTTATGTCAATTACATGAATTACCAAAGTATTTACACCTTTTTTTTGGATTTGATATAGATTGTGTCCTCTAGCAATGCAAGTCTAGAGAAATCTAATACAATAAGAAAACTGAATTTAAGCATAATATCATTCATGTTTTGTAATGTAATATTGGCTTTGGACGTGATGCAAAAATGATTACCATTATTTGGTGTGTCATGTTTGATTTTTTATTAACTACTGACTACTATGATACTGTTATTATGAATAATATTAATTATTTAGAGTATTAGATTATGTCATTTTAACAAGTTTTATTTATGCAGTTTAGCTGAAGCCCGAAGATATAAGCATATTTTGTTGGATTGAAGTCTAAAGATTATGTTGGTGAACTCAAGTTGAACTCTTGTATAATTATTGTTGGAATTTTGAAAAGTATAATTTTTATACTAGTTTTGTTGAAATTTATAACTTTTGTACTAGTTTTGTTGAAATGTAGGTAAGTAATGTTATTTTTATAAAATATACAGCCCTTATTGCTTGTTGACTGAAATTCTTATTTGTTTCCTTTTTACCATTTTTTTTGCTAATTCGCTTCCATGTTGGATTGATTGGGTACAAATAAACCACTTGTAACCAAACCGAACCAATGAACTGAATGTCTATGCGTAGCGATTAATATTACTAGTTTATAATGACTCGAAATTCACACAATACTAATTTGAAATTTGTGCTTCACACAATACTAATTTGCGGTTCATAATTCCACATCCAACATTCATCTTTATCATTCTTTTTCACACAGACTACCTAAAACTTAGTTATTAAGAAAAACGAATTTTTTTTTGCGTATGAAAGTATCTAAAAATCCATTACATTCAAGAACTACCTTCCCTATGCTATTTTATTCAATTCAAGGTAATGAAATCAAAAAATTTGAAAATCTAATTATTAAAACTCGGTTATTTTCTCCATAAAATTAAAAGAAAATTTAAAAAAAAGAATGAAACAAAAATCATGCTGAGTTGAGAAAAAAGAAAAACTACCATGGAAAATAAAAAAGACATAATTAAAAAAAAGTTTGATGTTCATAAAATGAAAAAAGAAAAAACGAATGAGTAAAAGAAAGTCGAATGGGTGAGTTGAAAAATAGGATTTGTTTGATAAAATAATAATAGTTTTATAAAATATTTAAAGGTATAATATACATTAAACCTAAAAGTTTGGGATAGTCATCAACTATTCTCCTAAGAAATCCAGAAGTATATAATGTCACTGAAGAATAGTAACGAGTAATAACTATATATATAAAGTGTTTGGAAAAATATATATCGTATTCATATGCTATTGGATAAACTGGTTTTTACAACGATTTGAGAACGACGAATATTGTTTTGAGCCTGTTGCAATAACCGTTTCGCAATAGGTCCGAGATCGGAAGCACCAGTTTTGTTAAGTGGGATCATTAACCAAACTCAGTTGCCACAAGAAATATTTTGGTACAGTTTTGTAACGAGCGTCGTTGCAAGATTTGTTGCAATTTCGTGACACTAATTTATAGAAACGGTTAAGTCTGTTAGTGTGTCCATCGTCGCAACGGTGCCTGATAACAAAATGTTGCATTGCAAGAGTTGTTGCAATTCCGTGTCACTTATTTATCGAAACGATTAATTTTGTTAGTGTCCGTCGTCGCAACGGTCGTTGCACTTATGTTACATGATAATTAACTACTGCAGTCATTAACAGTGTTGCACTTATGTTGGAAAGAATCTGAAACTATTTTTCAATCCACATCTGTTGTTGCAGAGTGTTGCTCACCTGTTGTAACATTTTTTGCACTGTCGTTCTATGCTCGTTGTTAAATATAACTAGACATATAAAAAACAGGGTAGCTATGCAGCGGGTTGAATAGCTACCCAGTTACATTTTTTTATTCCACTTAATAGAAGCAAATTGAATTTCAAAATGTTTACTCAGTGCCAATATATTGAAAGAGCAGGAACAAAAGAAATTTGGCAACATAAGGTATATTAAGCAACAAGCGACCTCAACTAGTCCTAAAACACCAATTGCGCTGAGTGTTTTTGCGGTCCAGTAATCTTGTATTCTCGAAGTCTAAAAGGCGCTATAAACCTTTGGAGATTTGAGGAATACAAGATCACTAGGCTCTGAAACTGGTACATGCACAAAAATACGTCGATTACAGTGGAAACACAACTAATTATACAGCGAAAAGGCCACCATTATAAGACATCACTAAATCTTACAAAGCCACACATTACTCCACGAGATTATTTTTACATCATGTTATCAGACCACGAAGAGCACAAATTGTCAATGAAATAATGATTTTGTATTGTGTCTCTTTAACAGTTATACTCTTGAATACTACGAAAATACAAGATCAATGGTCTTAGTGACAATTTGTGCACTTAAAAGACTTAGGAAACGAAGTCCAAGTGGGAATCTCCGTCAATATAGGTATGTAGTATTGGTAAATCCTTTGGTCACTTCTAAAATATGGAATGAGTAACCCATATTGAAGGAGTAGCCACCTCAATTTGTCCTAAAACAGTAACTGAACAAGTCTTCACACGTTAGTCCATATAATTGTTTCAAACTTTGTTTTGACTACATTGGTCATGCTTTCATTGGAGTTGGAAGGTTCCACTCAAACTTCGAAACAAAATTTGTTTTGAACAAATTTATTGAAGCTGGAGCGAAATGCCCTACTCCCAATGGCATCAACGAATGTTTTCACAACAATTATCTCCCTAAACAGCATCATGACCAATAAAAACAATAAAAACATACATAAACCCTAAACATCACTACAAATTGAATCCAACACACATGCATAAACCTAAACAACATTATGAAAATTCACTAAAACAAAATTTAAAACTATACAAATGGAATCTTAACACAAAGGTATAAACCTAAACAACGTTCTCAAAATTAAAACATATTAACACATAAAGTAATTATCAAGCAAAAAAACAGCGCATACACTTGATATCTATAAACACAAATACATTAAAATGAACACAAACACACATGCACTATAAAATATTTTAATACATGAAACATCTTAACAAATAGGCCTAACATGAATTAATTATCAAGGAAAACAGCAACATACACATAATATCTATCAACACATAGGCATAAACATCAGAATATATTCAACACACATGCACTATAAAATATATTAACGCATGAAGTAATTATCAAGAAAAACAGAAGCGCATACACTTGATATTTATCAACACAGAGGCATAAAAATGAACACAAACGCACAGGTACTATAAAATATTTTAACACATGAAACATCTTAACAAATAGGCATAACATGAACTAAATATCAAACAAAACAACAACATACACATAATATCTATCAACACCGAGGCATAAACATCAACACTAACAGAATTTAAAACCAAACAAACGATCGATAAACATATACAGGCATAAAAAATAACCTAAACTAGTATTTAGAACAAAATAAACAATTGACAGACGCGTGAAGGCATAAACATAAACCTAAACAACATTTAGAACGAAAAAGCCATTGACAAATGCATAACCTATGGAGTTAAGGATAAAAAGCATTAACAAATTTACTAATCGACAACATACAAATTATTACTCGAGCAACAGGTTGAGCTTTGTTCAGCAAGAACCTACAGATTCTTACTCGAGCAACAAGCTGAGATTTGTTCATCGAGAACGTATCTAGGGGCGAGAAGAGAAGAGGTAAAAAGGTTTTGATTTAGGCTTTACAATAAGTGAGTCAGTAGTATTTATATTAGATATGGACAATATTAAGGTTAAGTTATAATAATTAAATATTAATCCGTGTGAAAGAGGTGAAAATCTGGTCAGTAAGTAATGTAGTTTTTATTAACAGTGTATTGCTCAAGGGTCTATATTCCGTTACAGAAATGAAAATTATGGAAAAAATAGTCAAGTTACAGTACAGATACACCAGTGCTACCTAAAATAAATAGCATACAACTAGAAAAAAAAAGATGAATCTACTAACTCATACTCACAATTAGTAAATTAAACATATCATATTGATAACATCAAATTCATCAAATCAAAAAATAGATTCAAATTCATCAATGTTGACATCTAATATACAATATTAATTACATTGTTAATTAGTCTAAATCGACATCGTATTGATCATCGCTTACATTATCTATTCCATCCTCATCACTAACAAACTCATCATTAAACTCTTATATTTCAAAGATCTCAAAACCTTCGGGATCAACAAGATCGTTAGGATCATTTAGGGTCATATCGGGTTGTAGCAGAACCGACAGAGGCATTTCAGATTCTTAGAAGACTCTTTGTTGTGTTGCTTCAACAACTAATACTTCTTCTGCATTGTCGGTCAGAATAACATATATCATGTCTATTCTATTTCGGGCCCTTGTCTTGCATACAACTACCCATTCTTTATAAGATGCTTCTTTCGATACATAATCTAAATAATAGACTTGCTGAGCTTGAGCAGCCAATATGAATGGATCATGTTGTGACATCCGACTTCTTTGACGAATTTCTATCAAACCATTTGTAGGGTGAATTTGCATGTTTTTTCTATCATTACTAAACCAATCAAATTTGAAAACACGATCGATTCCATCACCCCACCATAGGACACCTCCCAAATTTCTGTTATTTGTCCATATCAGTCTAACATATTAGCACCATATATCCCTTCACCGTGACACCACTGTTGTTTGTCTTATGCCCTCTTCCCCATTTTGTGCTGAAGAGGTAACCGTTGGTGTAATAACCCTCGAACTTGCGAATCTCGCTATACAGACTATTGGCCAATGTTGATATACAACAGTTCAATATATCGATGTTTGTACCAACCTATGAATAAGCATGGAAGAATGTAATTTATGACACTAAAAAAACAAGAAACCAACACTAATTTATAACCTACTAATAGTGCTGCAACGAGAGTGAAATAATTGTTGGAAATGCAGGAAGCTAGCTACTGCAAATTACATAAAATCTTACACTTATACTAAATGAAACTACTCTAACGAAAATCAAAATTACTGCCGCAAAGTAAGTGAGTTCATACCAGCAGCAACATCATAACATATACGTATAAATTTGATATTGTATGTACTTTAAAAAATGAAAGCAAGAAAATGGTGATTAAACAAAGAAGTAACAAGTAGAGTGAATATTACATATTCTTCCAGCCAAATGACCAAAGCTCTCAACGAAGTATTGATCGAGCTCCACTGTAGTAGAATTGAGATTGTGTTGACGAAGCTATGCATTGTAGGAGCTGCAAAATAAACATTCGTATTGCAATTTTTATACCATGGTAAATCAATAAAATCTCACTCAATAATAGTGGCAATTTCAAGGGTATTCTTCAAGACATATATGTGTAGTATGTTTGAATATTTTTAGACAAGTATTCAGACTTATTCCTGCCTCTCTTTGGTCTGTCGGGGTGTCAAAAGATTGATAAACGTTTTTCATCCTCCACTTCGCCTCCATCGTCATTCCTCGGTGGTTGTCGTTGATTTGTCTGCACATTTTCATCTAGATACATCCCACAAAACGATGACACCTTATTGAGAAGGTATGCTTGTGAGATGGATCCTTCAAGATATGCTTTTTGAGTCACTGTGAGTTCCATCTTACCAAGATACCTAACCAGGTTTAAATAGAGACTAGTGTCATAGAAGATGGACTATATTTTTGCCATGCGAAGAAGATGGACTAATTTTTTGTGCAAACTCTCTCGTAACTGATTATTTGCGATAGTTTCAGCTCCAGAGTCAACCGGGTTATGCTATCAGTTCTAGCGTCAATGGGGTTATGCGAAGAGGCCTCCACGTTTGGTTTTGGGCTTTCAGGTAGTTAATTTCTACTAGTATTAACATTTACGTTAGATTTATCATTATTTACTTGTTTTTCAATTTACATTATCTACTTTGTTTTCAATTTACAATATGGTATATAAACTCAATTTACCTTATAATTAAGTCCTAAGGAACTAGAATGTAGTGTTATTATTAACTACTAATTATAACTATGTATAATTTGTAAAATTAAGTCTAGATTCAATTTTGTAAACCAAGTATTCAAACCAAATTAATTAAAAAATTTGAATCACTAAATCATTTTAACACCAAGTCTTATTTCGGGAAATTTAGTTATGGTAGATCATAATCTATGATATTAATTTAAATAATTCAAATACAACTACAAAAACAGGAAGATTTTGATAAAACATTACACACATATACTAAGAGAAGTCATATGTACTTTAAGTTATGATCAAAGATACATCATGTATTCAAAGTACATAATAACCAAAATTGGTTTACAATATACACCCAAACCCCTAGACATCATACAAAACAACAACCGAAAATGTCTGATTACCATATACAATATAAAACAACTAATCAAACGAGAGAATAAGTATCATCACCACTACAATCTCCGCTGCCATCACCAACACTTGCATTATTTTCATTCCCGTCACCGAACCAATTCACATCACCCTAACATAATCTTCTCCACAACATCACATTTAGAATGTACAACAAGAATTTTGATAGTTTTCTCAAGCATCACCATCTTCTTTGACATCTTCTCATTCTCCTCCACCAAATTTGTTGCTTCCTTACAACCCAAAACAGAAGAAATTGATCTTTGTGATGAACTTCCCCCAATTTTTTTATAAGAAAGCTTGGCTAGTCCTTTTCTAATTAAACGCGCTTTACTCTTTCTCGATTTCACCATTGGAAGAGAAAAGAACAGGCCTGGATCATCAACAGATTTTGGGACAACATCGTCACCATGTTTTGACCTGACCTCTTCTTTCCATTGTTTTTATAATTGTTAGAACACAATTAAAGACCTTTATTAGTTATGCATGAAACAATTAAAACGTATAACTATATGAAGTACATTGACAAGGTCAAAAGAGCAGTTACACTAAGAAGACAATCACATTGTATAAACAAGACAATAACACTGTAAAACATATATAGAAATTTTCGTTCGACAATGGCAAGGAAACAAAAAACAATTAGTAATCCTACTAATGCAACATATGTAGACAGTGTCATTCACAATGCCAAATGCACACAAACAATTAGTATTCCTACTATGCAACATATATAGACAATGTCTTTTGGAACCCACGAAAACTTGCATACAATTACTAATCCTACTATACAACATGTATACACAATGATCAACTAAACCAAATATACAAGATACTGCGTACATATACATATAATATTATAAGAAACTGATTAACCAAAAAAATAACATGATTTTAAAAGACGAGGGGTTCACAAATTCTGACGTAGCGTTGCCCTGGCTATCCTTCTTTCTGTATGTAAACCTCATGCGTTTGGCCACCGAAAACATTTCTCCGGTTTCCTCAAACTGCACCAGAGGGTAAAAATTAATATATTAAAAAACATAAACTCAGCTTAAATTCAAAGTAATTCAAAACACTTACATGCTGACTAACTGATCGGTAATGGCTCCTCAACCCAGCAGCATGAGTTCCGGCCCAGCCAAGATAAGCTTTGCGGTTTCTCGAGTTTGTTTCTGACAGCTTCATCTGCTTAGAACTACACCAGAAATCAACCATGACTTCCATAATTTTGGCATGTTCGTTAAGAAGGGTGGTTGGACATTGATCAGCTCAGCTAATGAATGCTGCAGGTTGGCTCTCCTCAAGGCACTTCCTTTCATTCTAGCCACAAATATTTTGTAACAACTATTTAGTTGTTCCAAGAACAGTCTGTGGACATCATCATGATTGTTGTCTTGTACAGTGTAGCATTGCTACAAACAAAACAAAAACAAATCAGTTATACAATTCCACAAATTAATACATGGACAAATAATAATACCGATAGTACCTTGAATACCTTCCACATGTCAGCCCTAAAACCAGGGGGTGTCTTCTCAAAAGTTTTCCAAAAGCCTGTAAGTCGAAGCCTTATTTTGGGGGCAAACCAGCGTGGAATATCATTTGGCCGCAGTCTAAAAAAATCAGTTTAGCAGAAAATTAATAATACTTATATGGAAATAAATGTAGTTGCACATTGCTAAGAAACTTACGTGTCCTTGTAGATCGTGACGTGTTTACAGTCCAGACTGAGCTTTGGTTTAGGTAGAGTATACCCGCGACATTTGTAATACTTTACCGCTCCCTCTTAATCAACACCAACGTCATGTCCGCTAGCTTCCTCTTGAACGTCACCAGCCTCCTCTTGTTCCACTTCCTCTTGATCAACTCCATCCTCCTCTTGCTCCACTTCCATTTACTCGTCGGCCTTCTCATCAGCATTATCCCCATAATCTGCCTCCTCATTAGCATCTTCCCCCTCATCTTCTCCTTCATCATCATCTTCTTGCTCTTCTTCTGAACTCTGATCAGATTCGTAGTCCTCAACTATTCTTTGAGGAGGCTGCTGAGATGTGCTTGTTTCAGACGGGCTAGGAATCAGCAGAGAGTCACCAGACTTTATCTCCAGTGAAGTGCTAAGACTGGTCCCAGATGCATAAACATCCCTAGTTGGACTGTCAATCAGAGTGGGAGTTGAGGTGGGAGTGGGGGTTGGAGTGGGAGTGGGAGTTGGATTGGGATTAGGGATGGGAATTTGTTTGAGGTAGATATTCCCACTTTTTTGGAGATGAACAATAGCTACTCTCCCTGACAGAGGCTTTCTAGCTGGGGGTTTTCATCACAGAGTTTGAGGGAACGATTGCAAATTTGAGGCACAGGAATGAACGGTAACTTCTTCGGCTTATCTAATATGACTTGTTTGCCTTTGAGGTTTTTCTTCTTACCAGCCATACCTTCCAAAAACAATTGAAAACATTAAATAAGCATATTTGAAACATTAAACACAATAACAACACGCATAAAGGACTGTCCACCATATGAACTCATTCTCATGAAAAATAGTATTTTTTTATACTTAAACTGTTATAGTTAAATTATCAGACATGTAAAACCAAGTAGATCCACAAACCGTAATTTAAAACATAATATTGAAAATACCACACCTACATCGGTCTAAACACAACTACAAAAAACAGAAAATCAAACCATATCTATGATATACAACATGATATTCATACTCACTAAATCACTGACTCACGGCATCAAGATAATACATGAGTGTTAACACAAACTCGATGAATCACAAACACAATAATAACATATACTCACTAAATCACTGACACAATATATACTCACTAAATCACTGACTCACAACATTAACACAATACATGAGTACACAAACTTACTGAATCACAAACACAATGTGAACACATACTCTCTAAATCACAAACACAATACATACTCACCAAATCAATGAATCACAACAAAAATACAATACAATATCCATATCAGACTTATGACTATAAATCTGGACTCAAATAGAGTACTAACACAAAAGAGTCACATTTAGAACATAAATGAAGCAAAATACTTAAACTAACAGGTTAAGAGAGTGTCATTCAAACTGAACGAAAACATAATACACTCACCATTACCATATATATGAAGCTTAATACTAAAACTCGTAGAATATATATTACCGCTAATCAACAAACTGTACACTTCCTTTATAGCAGACTTCTGTTTCTGCAAAAAGACAATGAACAAGACTCTAATCAACAAACTGGAGTAAATAAAATTTAAAAAAACACTAGAAAATACGACACCTTGATAGACAATTATTACTTGTTGTCAATACTCTTTTTAATCAACACCTTGATACAACCTACCTTCCTGCAACATACAATTTAAGTGTTAGTATACGACACCAATCTATTAACAAACAATAAACCACTGTAAAATGAAAGACAACATGAATATCGTATCGAACGGAATAAAAACTAATATACAACAAAACTAAAACTTATGCTAAGACTGTACGCTGGTTTAGAGAGATGATTATAGAAAAATACAAAGGCATTGGGCATAATCGAACTTAATTAACAATATAGAGACAAAAATCAAACCTTTAAACAACTGTTAGGAACACCACCGAGAGATGAAAGAGGCCAGGGATATGATTAGGGTTTTTGAAAGAAGAATAAAGGGGTTCGTAAGATTTCAAAGATGAGAGGGGGTAGATTTAATTAAGGTGTGTTGGGAAAGTGAAGATAAGAGAGAGAGAGAGAGAGAGAGAGGGTAGAGGCAAATCGATAAATGAGAGAGAGGGAAGTCAAAGAGTCAAGAGGGGGGGGGGTCAAGTGGTTAAATTTAGGGCGAGGGTTAAAATAATTGGGTTAAATCAGATGGATACAAAATAGACAAGGTAAATTTTGGTAAGTATTGGTCGCGGTTGAAAAATTCATTTAGTGGGCTAAATGTTGTAACGACCCATGCGACAAAAACCCAACCCAATTCGTTGATTAATTATATAATTTTTTTTAAAACAATATCGTTGCAAGGCCGTATCCACCGAGAGTGTTACTTAACGAAATAATAGGCATGTTGCAATATTGCTGTAAAAAACAGACTCGTTTTTCATTAAATGGGTCAAAACAAATAGTCATGCAAAAACACTTCTATTTACAACAGATTGGCAACCATAAAAGCGGGATGTTGTAAAAAACAGTTTATCCAGTAGATTTATATATATATATATATATATATATATATATATATATATATATATATATATATATATATATATATATTTCCAAAACAACCTAAGCCATGAACCTTCAACACAACAATACTAAAGCCATTAAACAACAACAATAACAAAAGATCAGAACAAGATATAGCTAAAGATTTTGCTGTCAACTACGTTAGACACCACTGGACTAATAATGAGCACCTGTCCCTCATCCTTCATTGTTTGAGCTTGTTAATAATGTCAGCAATCACATCCTCCATCTTTAGATCCTTTATTGGTATAATAGGTCGCTTCATATCCAGAAAACTGAGAAAAAATTTACCGCCTGTCTTCCGTATCTCAAAGCAATCCCACCTTGGCTCTTTAGGGTTTGAAACCACTTTAACACGAGAAACATCTTCCTCTAAGGTGTTCTTGACCTGATTAGCCTTATTTTAAAAGAACTGCACTTCTTATAATGTTCAATCTCAATACTCCTACCGCTTTGCTCCCCTGCATTTGCATCCTTTTTCACTTTGAGAGCGTTGGTTTTTCTTTTTTTTTGTTCCTGCGTTCATAACAAAGATGAGGTAGTGAATTGGAATAATAACTTATTTTACTCATACTACAAGTCATCCTAGCACAACTTCGAGTCTCCATGGTTATTTTCGCTACTACCTTATACTTTGAAGCTTCTCCTACGTAGTCATTCTTGCATTTGGGTGCCATTGTTAAGAAAAAAAAGAAAACAAATTCTTGTTTTTTTTAACAGTTTTTTTTTCTTTCTCTCATATTCCATGTTATTTACCTTTTAAAAAAGTTATATTTTTGTTTTTGAACTAAAAAAGTTATATTTTTGTTTTTGAATTAAAAAAATTATATATTTTTTCCAACTTTAAAAAAAACCTGAAAGAAACTTTTTATATTATCCGGTGTCATTCAAACTGATATAACCAAATATTTGCTACACAATTAATTAGCTTTATCTAATACAACGTTTATGAATTATATTTGTTTTGTATCAAGAATTTGTGGTTTTTTTTTAATTTAAGATTTTTTTTTACTTTTTAACGGCTCAAATTAGTTTCAAGTCTATATAAATTGTTAGTTCAACATGTATTTTAAGTTTTAGAGATATTTCGTTGAATTTTGAGTTAATAAAACAGTAAATAAAAGCCTATATCGATCCAATTCGTCGTTGTTATGACTTTCTAATGTTGACTCAACCCGTCGATCTTAGACATTTAATTCTCTTTTTAAAAATATTGTGAAAATGGATTTTTTTTTGTTTTGAACAATATCTACTCAACCACTGACATTAGAAAAAGCCTTCAATGCTAATGAATTGGGTCGACATCGTCCAAAACCATAAACGTTTTTTATATTTATATTTTTTAAGTTTGTAGTTAGTTAAAGTTTTTTGTTTATTACGTTTAATATATAGACGACACTTTGAATTAGAAAGTGTTACCTTAATATTTTTTAGATTTAAAAATAGACATTCTTCCATTTTTTTTAGATTTGATGAATGTGTGGTTAATATGGATTTTTTGTTTTCTTTTCTAAATTTATGAGTTTTTAGGTTTTTGTTTTTTATTCTTTAGTGACAGACTATAGTTTGAGTTATAAAATAATAGATTAAAAATTTATACATATACAAAAATGATATAAATTTATAAATTGATTATAAACATTAAAAATTAAGTATAATTTTTATTCTAAAATATGAATTCTTCAAAAATAAACTATATACAAAACTTTTGTTGTCTTGTAATCTATAAAATCTTTAATATACGTGTGAGGTCACTGAAGTATTTCATATTCACTAGATTAAAAGTTTGAAGAATAAAAAAATATGACCATTTAAAAAAATTAACTAAAGAAATTGATTTACCAAAACAATTAGTAGTTTTTTTCGAGCTAAAATAGCTTTTATTAATAAAAAAACATAGCCCTCAAAGAGATAAACTTAACAAAATAACCAGCCTTTCCACACGATGAAAATGGAGGCGCTAAAATGATTGAAAATTTTAATATTCCCTCAATTATTGAACTAGATAGAACAGAGGACTAATCATCTTCCCAAAACTCAGCTACACCTGAAGAGCAAGAAGTTACGACATAGATATGCACAATTAAGGAAAAACCATAAAGACCTTCAAATCCTCGAAGATTTAAAGCCAAATAATCAAAACAGGAAAAGATTTCAAATTTCAGATATGGAGATGATGCTTGAGAAGAACCCGAGAAGCACATGAGGAGTTCGACAGAATGCTAGAATAAGATTTTGGGAGACGTAGCCTAAAACTGACTTTGTTTCTATAGGTAAATCTCGATTAGATAAAAACTGAGACTGGAGAATAACTATAAGCTAGAATGTTGCGAAAACGATTAGTAAAAAGAGCTTCAAACATCCTCGATTTGATTGAGAGCACCACCACTAAGAACATGTAGAGATAATAAGACCTGAAATAAAAACATTATCTATGTTTAAACTTGTTAGGAATTCTGCTGAAGCATAGATAAAGATTAAGAGTTCAATTAGAGAAAATAACAGAGTAAAATGAATTTGATGAAGGTTAAGATGGTCTATTTTTATCTTCTATTTCAGAGTCCATCTAGCGAGCCAGACAACCACTTTACTTTTCTCTCTGTAAATTTGATGAATAATTATAGAAGAGTTTATTAAATATATGATACATCTAAGGATAGAATCCAAAGATGAAGAATATGGCCATAAAGTAATAGAAAAACTAATATCTATGAGTTAGTCTCTATATATAATTTAGATAAACCTTTGATTTTACAGAGCTGGAGACCATCATAGAGAGCATTGGATTCAACTTTAATGTGGGAAAGCTTTCCGTAAAGATGACCATATCCATGAACAATGTCGACATTGTAATCAAGAATGATAACACCTCCACTGGATTCTCTAGAATCAAGACAACAAGCAACAATGTTTAGTTTGCGTCTACCTGAGAGGGGAGGAGTCCATGAAAGGTGAGAAGCTTTATTGTTCTTCTTCAAATGGTTGAAACAACCCATGAAAGAAGCTGCATTTTCAATGTTTTACTAATGTTTGTTTAAAAAGGTTAGAAAGATCAAGACTATAAATAATATGTTTTATATAATTTATAGATAGGATATGAGAGAATGAGTTGCCTTTAAATTTTAGTTTGTTCCTTATCTGCCATATAACCCGATTGATAATAGGAGGTAAGATTGGTTTGATGTGGTCTTTGTTTAGGGTTGACCAAAACCAGCGTATGGTCATATGAGTAGTAGACATAAATTTTCCTGTTTTGATATTAAAAATGTATGCAAAATAAGACCATATATTCCAAGCAAAGTTGTAAGAAACAAATTAGTGATTAGAAGTTTCTAAATTATTATACAACTGAAATTTGGATACTAAAATTATATGTCTAGATTTCATTATAGATTCAATAGGAAACATTTTATGTAAGAGTCTCCATAGTAAACAAAAAGATCACTTCATGCGAGTAATTTACTTTCATAACTTGTCAAATATAATGGATTTGTTGTAATTGACTCTTATTTTCTGTATAGTTTCCTTGGTGTTGAATGTTCCATATTTAGAGAGTTTTCAGTGTTTAGGAGCTTCCACCTGATCATCAATAAATTGAAATTAATTTAATGTTAGAGGAAGTAAATAAAGGTCTGATTTTATTCATATTCCAAGCATTATTTCCTAAAAAGAATTTATTTTATCACCAATGAACCAATTGTTATCAGTATAAGCATCCAACTTGATAAGAGGAGGATTTCCAAACCAATTATGAAGCCAGAAGTCCACATTGCCTTTACCCAATTTCCATATGATATTTCCTTCAACAAAGTTTTTGATATTAGAGACTCTTTTCCAAGTTTGAGATCCTTGTTTAGAGTAGTTGAGCTGGAGAGGATGGATGTCTTTGATGTAGATACTATGAAGGAATTTAACCTACTAATATTTGTTCTCTCTAAATCTGATCCATAGCTTGTAAAAAAATGTGGTTTGAATGTCATTAAGGTTTCTCAAATTGAGTCCATATTCACTGAATGCTTTACAATTTGTAGACCAATTAGACCAGCGCATTTTGTTAGTGTCATTGGAAGAAACCCACACAAACTTGTTTAACACTCTTTCAATCTTGGTGATGATTTTCTTAGAAAGCCAGTAACTCAGCATCCAATAGTTAGGGATACACATTAAAACGGATTTGATGAGAGTAATTATACCACCAACCAACAATTTCTTTCCCTCCCAATCAATGATATTATTTCTGATTTTGTAAAGAAGAGAGGCAAAGTTGATAGTTTTTTGTTGGAATTGAGAGTAATGCCAAGGTAAGTTGTAGGAATAAAGCTAGTTCTAAAACTGGCTTGAATGACAAGAGCACTGATTTTGTCATGAGATAAGTTGGTAGATGTAATAATCTTAGTTTTTTCCTTGTTAATTATTTGACCTGAAATATCTTGGTAAGTCTGTAAAAATAATCATAGAGAATTCATAGAAGAAGCAATACCATTAGAAAATATTAATAAGTCGCCAGCAAAAGCAAGACATGAAATATTAATATTACTTATACAAGAATACTTCAAGGTCTTATAAGATTCATATAGAATACTAAGACCCCTTATAAGAACCTCTTCTGCAATGATAAAAAACTAGGGACAAATGGTCCTCTTGTCTAATACCTCTTTTAGTTTTACATAAACAAATGGGATTACCATTGATGATAATATAGACATAAACAAATTTAACCAGGTTACTAATCAAGTTGATAAATCTATAGTTGAAACTCAAAAATTGTAGAACTTTAATGATGAAGTTATAAGATAGTTTATTAAATATTTTACTCATCCTTTCCAAGTCATGAATTAGCTCCTTTGCAAGAAGGATGCTATCTTGAATAGATTTGTCTTTAATATAACCTCCCTGCACTTCAAAACAATCTTAGAAAGAATGTTAGTTAGTATGTTATTCAGAATCTTAGGCATGATTTTATTCATGAAATCACACAAACTAATAGGTCTAAATTTTTTCCAATTTGTTAGATTGAAGGATTTAAGAATAAGGAAATGTTTGTGGCCATAATGCCTTTACGGATGTCTTGACCAATGATGAAAGATTTTATTACTTTGAAAAGGTCTTGTTTGATTATTTTCTAGCAAGTAAGGAAGAAACATCTGTTGAATCCATCCATTCCTACTGCACTAGATGGCTTAAGGTTTGTATGATGCTGATGATTTCTTCTTTAGTTGGAGTAGCGAACATTGAGTTATTATTTGCATCATTAAAAATTTAGGAATAATATTATATATATTATCATTCATGTATACATATTCTTCATCTAAATTATGATAAGGAGAAGAAGTAATAATGTTTTTGACATATGATTCAGGAGAGGAACTTGGAAGATCCTCATAAGTGATCCAACGATTGTTGTCTTTAATGTTCAAGATTTTTCCCTTTCTTATCTTTTTCTTGACATAACTATGATTAACCTTAGTATTCTTTCATAGTAAGAGCCAATATGTGATTATTAGTAGCTTTAAACAGATTGTTTTTATATCAACAATGCTATTAGAAGCCTGAAATTTAGCTTCACAATATTTAACAACTTCTTGAGAGATACGAACTTTGTCAAAAATGTTACCAAAGTAGTTTTTGTTCTAGTCTTTAACAGTGACCTTAAGTCTTTTGAGCTTGTTCTAAAAGACAAATATAGGGTAGTCATCCATGTCTTGATTCGAGTTAATTTCCACTAATTTGATGAAGTCCTTATCCAAAGTCCACATATTTAGAAACTTGAAAACATTTTTATGCTTGACTATATCTTTGAGAATTTTGTTGCATAAAGAGGTGTGATCAGAGCAAGTACGAGCCATATGAATTACCTTAGTATTATAGATGATGAGTCCGGATTTTGTCACCACTCTTTGTAAGAACCGGACAGGGGCAATTCGGACATCATCCATCTAACCAGATAGTGACAATTCGGAGAGCCTCCACTTACTAAACTATTCGAACAGAACTAAAGTATTAAAAACATAATCACTTCATGATTAAACTAATTACTTGTTTACTCAAAAGCTAGTGGGTCTTTAAACTCGACCTGAATCCATAAAACACAACCCGAAAGCCCATATGGCCCAAAAGATAAGGGTATAAATACCCAACCACCAACATTAAATGAGGGTAATGAAAATTAAATACAACCAGGTAGCTCAATTCTCCCTCTACATTCTACCCAAACATTAAATACTCTCGAAATTCCACAAAACTCTAGACAAAATTATAAAATTACCCTCAAACGAAAATAAACCACATCAAATTGACGACCACAGTGGGAGCACGACGGTGCCTGAATCTAGCATTCAAAACCATCAGAAAAAACCAGTCCGAATGAATCCGGACGCACCGGAAGTACCACCATCTTTTCTTAAAGTGGTGGGAGAAAATGATGAATACACCATTGAGGAGCGCGATAGATTAAAAATTGAAATAGAAGCTCTAATGGCTGAGAGGGCAAAGATGGGTGTAAAAGAGAAATCAAAGGCGTCAGTTGCTCACCATACTGACAATCCTAGAGAGCTTGAGCCTTCGAAGACCCATGTGAGTACAAAGAAGACTCATGCTAGCTCAAAAAAGTCTCACTGGTCCAAGCCGGTGGAGAGCTCTGATTCAGACTCAGAATCTTCCAATAGCTCCCCGAGCGAAGATGGAGTTGAGGAATCCCTGTCATCCAGCAGTGATGAGGGCAGATCTAAAAAGAAACAAAAGTTGGTTAAGAAGTATTCAAGAAAAAGGGATAGGCATGGAAAGTTAAAGAGGCATATAGGCAAATGAGGGTCTCATAGCCGAAGACACATATACCGGATGCTGGTGGATCCTTTTGCCTTCCATGATGAGCCAGGTATCTTTGAAACTCCTAACGAGGATACCGTTTTCAGTCGTGGTCGGAATAGGAGATAATCACTTTACGGGCCGACCTAAGAGGTTTGATAGTACGAAAATGGAAAAATACGATGGCAGTAAAGACCCGGACAACCACTTGGAACAGTTTAAAAATTTCATGATGAATTTTGATGATGACGACAAGTTGCTTTGTAGAGCATTCTCCCAATCCTTTACGGGGAGTGCCCTGAAGTGGTATAATAGTCTACCACAAGGTTACATCAGAAATTTCGATACTTTTTGGGTGGCCTTCCGGAGACAGTTTGTTGGTAGTAAGGAGGTGAAGGGCAATGGAGACACAATCATCCATTGTGCCCAGGAACCGAACGAATCTCTAAAAGAATACATAAGTCACTTTGTAAATACCAAAAATGGGTTGGCTGATTGCTTTGAACAAGTAGCAATAACTTCTCTAAGGAAGGGCTTAAACCCTGGAAATTTGGCTGATTCAGTGACCAGAAAAAAGGCCATGACATGGGGGGGTTTACTGAATCAAGTTGGAAAGCAAATAAACATGGATCAATCAAAGAAAACAAGGGTGCACAGGCAGGTGAGGTCTGCTCTGGCTGCACCAAACCCAAACCAAAATCAGTCCGGAAACAAGGCAAGGGAGGAAGTTTTGTTGGACAAGGGCCCTTTCAAGAAAATGGTTAGAACACTGTTCGTTGTGGTGGATTGTCCCACTTGTTATAATGCTATTCTGGAGAGGTCTTGGCTCTCTAGGATGCATGCGGTGGACTCAACAGTCCATCAATGTCTAAAATATGTTGTGCAAGGTCAATTAGGAGTTGTTCGTAGCAGCCAAAAGGTAGTCAGAGAGTGTTATGCAACAGCACTGCCCCCCTCCCCCCCAGACGTTGGGGGCAGTTTGGATTAACGAAGAATAGCAGTTTGAGGGGCTTTCGAGGGGTGAGGGTGAAATTGATGACCCTAGAGAGACCCTTGGAGTTTTAATACTGATTGAAGAAGTGGAAACACATTCTTTGGGAGAAGAAAAAAATGTTAAGATATGGTCCAAAATGACATCGGAATTAAAGGGTAAAATGTTGAAGTTCTTAAAAGACCATCAACATGTTTTTGCTTGGTGCAATATTGATGTTACCGGGGTACCAGCAGATATTATATCATACCAACTGTCCATCCGAAGGGACATAACACCTGTAGTACAAAAGAGAAGAGTTTTTTCTAAGAAAAAGGCTGATGTCATAGTTCAAGAAGTCGATAGGCTTACTAAAATGGGGCACATAAAGGAGTCTCAGTGTCCTTTATGGACAGCCAATCCGGTATTGGTGAAAAGGAAAAATGGCAAGTGGCGTATCTGTATCGATTTTACAAATCTCAACAAAGCTTGTCCAAAGGATTTATACCCGGTTCCCCGGATTGATCAGTTGGTGGATTCCACATCAGGGAATAAGCTGCTGTCTTTCATGGATGCCTTCTCCGAGTACAATCAGATTCAAGTAGATCTGAAGGATCAGGAGCATACTACATTTTGGGTTAAAAAATGATGGGGCTACTTATCAGAGGTTGGTAAACAAAGCTTTTGCTGATCAAATTGGAAGAAACATGGAAGTATACATCGACGACATGATGGTAAAAAGTGTGGAAGAAGAGCTACACTTGACAGATCTCCAATAAACTTTTGCTAACTTAGTAAAAATAAATTTGAAGCTAAACCCAGAAAAGTGTGTATTCGGAGTGCAATCCGGAAAATTCCTTGGGTATGTAATTAGTGAACAAGGGGTACAGCCTGATCCGGACCAACCTAATGCTTTATTCCAAATGGAGCCTCCTCAGAATATTAAAGAGGTATAACGGTTGACTGGGAGGTTGGCTGCGTTAAATCGATTCATTTCAAGGTCTTCGGACAGATGTGCCCTATTTTTGTCAAACTTTAAAAGGTGCGAAGGGTTTCGACTGGTCTTCACAGTGTGATGAGGCCTTCAATGAATTCAAAAAACATCTGTCCTCCCCCAAGACTTTATTTAAACCTGTTGACGGAGAAAATCTTTTCATATACTTGGTAGTTTCCAATTGTGCCATAAGTGCTGTATTAGTGAGGGAGGTAGATAATTATTCCCGTCCGGTGTATTACATTAGTAAGAGCTTGATAGATGCAGAAAAACACTATCTGAAACTTGAAAGATTAGTATTAGGCCTGGTAATTGCTGCAATGAAGATGAGGCCTTATTTTCAGGCTCATCCTATTATTGTCCGGACATCCTATCCCCTGAAAAACGTTCTTCAAAAGGCAGATATTTCAAGTAGGATGACTAAGTGGTCTGTGGAATTGGGAGACTTCGATATTGATTTTGCTCCCCGAACAGCAATCAAATCCCAAGCGGTGGCAGATTTCTTAGTTAAATTTCACTCAGACAGGGACACTAAGCAAACAACGGATTTGAAAGACAAAAAAGTTTGGGTTGTCCGGACTGATGGTGGATCAAGTACCATGGGATGTGGTGCTGGGATATGCTTGACCTCTCCGTATGGTGACAGAATGTACCAAGCTATATGTTTCGCTTTTAGGGCTTCTAATAATGAGTCCGAATATGAAGCTACTATAGCTGGTTTAAAGTTAGCTCTTATTTGTGGAGCCAAAAGGGTTAAGTTGATGAGTGATTCTCAGCTTCTTATCCATCATGCACAAGGTCAATCCGAAGCCAAAAATGAGCAGCTGGTAAAATACTTACTTCTTCTCAGAGATGTGGCACTTAAGTTCAAGAGCATTGTTTATGAGCACATACCCCAAACAGAAAATATACTGGCAGACTCCTTAGCAACCATAGCCTATACTGAGTCCTACCCTTGGATTCATGTGCTGGAGTGTCCATCCATTCAATTCAATATGGGTAAAGAAGAAGAAAGCTTCGATATACAGATAAAACAACCTCAAGATTGGAGGTTTCCTCTCCTTCAATATCTCTCAGATGGCATCTTGCCTCCGGATAAATCAATAGCAAGAAAAATAAAGTACAAGGCTCGTGGTTTTATCATCCTAAGAGATATTCTGTATAAGTAGTCTTACAGTAAACCCCTCTTTCGATGCTTGGGGGTTGACGAATCTCAAATAGTGCTCTCCGAATTACATGATGGTGAGGGATCAGCTCACTGTGGATTCAGGGCTCTAACAAGGAGAGTTTTATTGGCTGGGTATTATTGGCCCTCTATAATGAAAGATGCTAAGGAGTTGGTGAGGAGGTGTGACCCATGCCAGAGATATAGCAATGAAATTCATATCCCAGCCATTCCTTTAGAGTCAATTTTTGAGCCTATACCTTTTGCTCGATGGGGGTTGGATTTGGTAGGACCTCTACCCATGGCGTCCGGAGGACGCAGAACAATAATTGTTGCTATTGATTATTTTTCGAAGTGGGTCGAAGCAGCTCCGTTGGCAGGTACAACATCAAAAGCTGGTATAAAATTCATTTTATCCAATATCTGCTGCAGATTTGGAATTCCACAAAAAATAACAACAGACAATGGACCACAATTCGACAACAAGGAAATCCAGAGTTTTTGTGCCTCCAGAGGTATACAACATTGCTTCTCTCCCCCTTTCCACCCACAAGCAAATGGTCAGGTCGAAGTAGCCAACAGGAAAATGATGTCCGGTCTAAAGAAGAATCTAGAATGAGCTGCTGGAAAGTGGCCAAGTTATTTGCAAGAAGTTTTGTGGGCTTACCGGACTACACCTGGGGCTGCAACACAAGAGTCTCATTTTTTCTTGGTCTATGGGATGGATGCTACAGCTCCTGTAGAGGCAACTGTCCCTTCATTTCGAGTTCATAATTTCTCCGAACACGATAACGAGGTGGCTATCAGAAGCCAACTTGACTTAATAGAGGAAAGAAGAGTTAAGGCTCACCTTAGAGCTGTACACTATCAAGGTTTGATGAGAAGCAGGTTCGCTTCTAAAATCAAGAGAAGGGATTTTTAACCGGGGGATAAGGTATTAAGAAAAGTCTTCCTACATACTAAAGAAAAGTAGTTGCCTTCTTAAAGATTCGGAGTATCGTTTCTTAAATAGTTTCTTATGAAATTATTGTTTAAACATAGGCCGGATTAAATTAATGGAGTGATGACTACTTGAACATTTTTCATCGGAGAAATTAAACACTCTCACTTTAGAATGATTATGAAATAACTAAAGGTTGTTTAAACATTAGCCACCATAATTGAAAAACTATGAAAAAATGCAAGAACTGTGCGAAATAAAGATACCCATTGAAACAACCGAAGTGCCTTGGCCATCCAAGGACTTTAAATTGTCAAAACAAAAAGATTTATCCAGACAAGTACCGGACACAGTTACAAAAAATGCCTTGGCCATCCAAGGACTTTGGTTCAATCAAAGCAGAAGTGAAAAGATAATTGATACTCTAAGACTGAGCCTTTGAAGATGGCTCAGCCTCACTTGTTTTCTTCTTCTTAAGGTCATCTTTCCCCTCACCTGGACTCTCCTCGGTGTTCTCTTCTTCATCGGATGAGTCAGCACTGGAGTAATCATGCTTATCTCCATCAGCCATCGTGTGAAAGGGAAGGTCTTCGTACTCTACATAAGTCCATAAATCTCCCAAATTCCTCTTCGGAAACTTTTCGTGAAAGAGCAAGACCATGTCCGACTTCACCTTGGCATACATTTCTTCCTGAGTGTCTATCACTTGGTTGGTATAAGCATCAATCTTGGCTTGGATTTTTACCTCTTGCTCCCTTAGCAGATCAGCTTTTTCTTGTGCAGCCTTGGACACCGAGTCCTCGAGCGAGATCTTGTCATTGTTCAAAGTGTGAATGAATCTGTCCCTGGCCTTCACCTCCTCTTTCGAAGAAGAGAGGTCTTTCTCCAACTCGGACTGCTTTGCCCGAAGTTCCTTGATAG
Source organism: Limnanthes douglasii subsp. nivea (assembly GCA_036936605.1). Lineage (NCBI taxonomy): Eukaryota > Viridiplantae > Streptophyta > Magnoliopsida > Brassicales > Limnanthaceae > Limnanthes > Limnanthes douglasii. The sequence goes on from JAUPFV010000004.1 coordinate 217,554,360, forward strand.
TATCTTCTAAGGTAGCTACCTTTGTGGCCCAACCCTCCTGGTTCTTCTCTACTCCTCGTTTTCCCTCTTCAGAACATCAGCATTTTGGTTGGCAATGAGGAGGTCTAAGGATAATTTCTCCTTGTCAGAAATAAGGGCAGTAATAATAGCTGACTGACCTCGCACTTGTTTCTCCAAACTAAGCAATGGCTGAATATTACTCAATATAGAGTGAGTTATAACATCTCTTTCACTTGAAACGGAGAAAGACTTACCATTGAAGGTAACGATGTTCAAAGTGCTTGGAGGGAGGTAGGGCGCAGCAAAATCATCTCTGGGGAGGTTTTCAAAGTAGTCACCAAGCCCCTCAAGCCCAGTAATATCGACACCGTCAATACTGATATCCCCTCCTCCAACCTCTTCAGTTGAAAGTCATCAGGGATCTCTTCTGCTCTTGTAGGATCAGTAGGGTCAACAGGAGGAAGGGGCTCCAGGGGCCGGAGAGAAATCTCATCACCCTTGGAGGTCTTTTTCTTCTTGGCCTCCCTGTCCTTGCTTTCTACTCCCCGTTTCCTATCTCTCTTAGGAACCCTTGGAGGTTTTGGAGATCCTGCCTCTTCCCTAGTACTCTCATGCTCCACTACTTCTAGAAGAGCAACATCAATCTGTCTTGGAACTGGCCCCTCTTGGTTTGCTGGAGCAGTTTTCTCCGCTTCGGTGGGGTTGGCTTCAATCGCACTCTACTTGCCGTTACCTTTCTTGCTCTTTATCTTACTTGGGGCCTTGGCTCTACCATGCAGATACAATTCCCCGTCCGGTGCGTGCGTTCTTTTAAGGACTACTTCCGGAGGCGGTGGGGTGGTAAGTTCCTCCCAGGATAAGTCCCTCCGGTCAGTGGTGTTCCAAAGGTAGGACCTTGCAAGATTGCCTCCGGTAAATGCGTTGTGGAAGCGATTTCCCCACTTTTCAGCAGTCCAAGCGTTTAGCTTGGTGCAAGTGGTCTGCCCGGCCTTCAAGTAGTCATTGAAGTCTTTAGGCAGCACTGTCGAGAAACAAAAAAGAAAAGACAAGTCAGATAAACAAATTTAAAAAGAAAATGAAGATGGGAATGTGAGATGAGATTCTTACCATCTGCTGGTAAGGAGACTCGGGTTGGTACCGGCTTTAATCTTCCTCCCATTCTCCCAGGCACCACTCACAAACAAGAAGTGAGTCTTCCAATTTCTCTCCGACTCGAGCAAGTAATCCACTGTTTTATAATTATCACCCATGTTGAAGTGATAGAAGGGAATATGGTGGTTTCTGAAGAGGCTGGCCACAGCTGCAAACTCCTCCACTGGAATAGGAATTCTGGAGAGCCTAGAGGCCATGATACAGGCCATAAGGGTGTACCATGCGTTAGGGCTCAGTTGACTTGGGCAAAGTTTGATGAGATGAAAATATTTGACTATCTCCGGGTCTAAGGGAAACCTTAGTCCCCAGTTGAAGAGCTCAGTGAAGAAAACTATTTCACTGAGCTTGCAGTCCATCCGTGTTTCAGGGTCCACTGGAATCCTTATTTTGATATTCTCCGGGATTCCCCACTTTGTTCGCATCCGACCCAGTTCGGCTGTGTGGATGAAGGTGTAGTTAAGTTTTTCCAAAGCCAACAGATATTTAACACTTACCTTATGGAAACAAGGTCCCACTTTTCCCACAAGGACCTCCGGTAAATCTGGATGTCTTAGGCATAGTTTTTCTTTGCCTTTATCCTTCTTGGCAGCAGCAGCCTCACTTGTTTGCCCGGAGACTTCAGATTTAAATGGAGCCTCTTCAATAGAATCCTCCATCACTTCTTCCATTACCAGGGAGGGGTTTTCAGTTGTTTTTGGGTGAGGGAAGTTAGAGGTTGGCTCAGCATGCCCTCTGGATTGTTGGGTTTCACTGGTTTCTTGTACTCTGACCTCTGACTGGGGCTCAGATGCAGTGGTTTCTTTTCGGAGACTTGAGCTAGATGCCTCCAGTTCGGACAGCTTGTCCTTAGGAATTTTGATGGGTGCCTCTGACCCCGTATTGCTATCTTTGGCCCCTGATTTGGAAGGCGTACCTTTTAGAGTTGGCCTTTTTACCAAGCGACCTCTTCTCCGATCTACTAACTTCTCTGGAGAGGCATCAACATCTGATCCCATGGAAATAAAAAGAGAAGGCTTCTTAAAACTGGTGACTACTTGTCCTGGTTCAATAGTGGGCTCTGATTCTTGAATTGACGAGCCTGAAACAATTGGTGAGAGGTTGGTTTGGAACAGCCTCCTAGGTTTAACGCTTTTGGTTGAAGAAGAGCCCTGGTCAGGCTCTGTGTTTGGTATTACTGGTTTGTCAACCGGGGAAACAGGGAGACTGGCTGCAATGCGCCTTTCTCGTTCAACCTTTTGAGTTTTTTCTAACTCTGACAAATTAAGCCACCCACATTTGATTAAAGCGTTCCTAGCTGTGAACATAAACTCACATCGAAAGAAAGTGTTTGTTTTTTAGAGAGAGAACTTTGAAATTCAGTAAAACAAGGATGATGAAGATGGTAAAACAATAGAAAAGTGAACTAATTTATAGTAAATGTGCAAAGATGCTTTGATACCTAGGAGAATTCGAAAGGGTTGCAATGATTAAAGGACGGCGCTGATGTCATCCTTATTTAATGAAGAGGTTACTTTTTCGAGAAAGTGGGAGCGTCATTCTAGGGAAAAAAGCGGCTGGTGTGGTAAACCAGAGAGAGACACGTGTCCCACGATTTCTGGCAAAAAAAACCGTTTAAGTTTTTGAGAACTTTTTCGATTCGGATAAAACTATTATGTAGTTCGAAATTCTGTCCGGATATGACCATGACCGGCTACAGGTTATTTTTTAGGTCTTGCCAAAGGCCTTTGAACACCACCTAAAAAAGGGGCTACTGATGAGTCCGGATTTTGTCACCACTCTTTGTAAGAACCAGACAGGGGCAATTCAGACATCATCCATCTAACCGGACAGGGACAATTCGGAGAGCCTCCACTTACTAAACTATCCGAACAGAACTAAAGTATTAAAAACATAACCACTTCATGATTAAACTAATTACTTGTTTACTCAAAAGCTAGTGGGTCTTTAAACTCGACCCGAATCCATAAAACACAACCCGAAAGCCCATATGGACCAAAAAATAAGGGTATAAATACCCAACTACCAACATTAAATGAGGGTAATGAAAATTAAATACAAGCATGTAGCTCAATTCTCCCTCTATATTCTACCCAAACATTAAATACTCTCAAAATTCCACAAAACTCTAGACAAAATTACAAAATTACCCTCAAACGAAAATAAACCACATCAATAGAAATAGTCAGAACAAGCTTGGTTAAACAAAACTCTATCAAGGCTCTTCGATTTAGTTTTGTTAGACCAAGAAAATTTAATTTCAGCATGGCCAACACTTTTCAAATAGCAGTCATGAATCATGTCATTAAAATCATATGAGCTTTGATTGTAGTAGGTTATACATCCCAGCTGCTCCATATGAGAACATATAAAGTTGAAATCCCCCAACACTAACCATTGTTTAGCAGTAGTAGAAATGTGTCTAAGAGTATCCTAAAGCTCCACTCTGTTAATCCTCTGACATTTAGCATAAACATAGGTAACATAGAATTTTTTATCAATGTGAATGTGCTTAGTTTTAGTATGAGTACATTGAACATGATCAAACATGACATTAACCATCAAATTATCTTTCCAGAATAACCATATTTTGTTCAAAGTGTTAGCTACATGATGATTTTATCCAAAATTAGTACCAATAAGCTCATGACGGTTATTATTAATAAGGGGTTCCTGGATAATAAGAAGCCTGCTATTTTCTTTACGAATCATAGATTTGGGCCATGGCAAAGAATCCTTGTTTCTAATCTCGTGAATATTCCAATTGAGAAACTTGATCATGAAGGGATTTTGAGGGTAGCTCTTTTGGGTTCTGCAAACCGCATAGACTTGATAACTAAAAAGAACTTTTTTCTTTTTGTTTCTCGCTTGTTTAAGTATTTTTTTTAGAAGATTTTGGAAGTTTGTATCAATCTATTTTCTCTTTAGAATAGGAGTAGCAGGTAAACTGTTATGTTTTCTTGCTTGGGTGTGTGATTTCCAGATGAAAGTTTTCATAATCTATAGAGGGAGACAACTTGTAGTCATACTCTAGATATTTTATGGCTTCAATAACCTTTTCATCATTGACAATAGGATCCTTCTGTTCAGGAATAATTTAGGTTCCTTTAGATTTAACATTGCTTTGCTTATCTTTGTTAGTAATTTGAAGATAGTTATTAGCAGCTTTAGCTAAGATAGGAGAAAATGAAGCTTTTTTCATATGATTCTTCTTCTGTTTTAGGTTGATTTCATCATGATTATGAATGTTGTTGTTATGTTGAGGCTTAATGATAATTGACTTGACTTTATGAGGCTTTATTGCTGAAGTTTCTGGTTTACTAAATTTTTGGTTTCTTTCATTCTTCCAATTCTTTAGAACTAGTTGGATGTTACCTGCATATATCTTGACCATGGCCTAAGTGCTTACACAATTGACAATATTGAGGGAGGTTCTTGTAAATTGTCTCTAATCAACAACCTTCATTGTCTCCAAAACCAACCCAGATGTGATGCTGAAGTTTCTTAGTGACATCCAGTTCTATCCAGGCATAGCATGCGTTGTATATGGATCTATTTTTGTTTCGAACCCAGGTATTGATAGGATATCCTATTGTAGTAGCAATGGTCTGGATAATTGAGTCATTGCATAGATATTATGGAACTTTCGCTATTCTAATCCAAACAGGGGTTATTTGACTTTCAATTTTTGGGTTAAAAGATGAAGTTCACTTTAGAACTCTCATTGTAACTTGACCAACATTCCACGCGTTTTTTATCCATAGTTTACTTATGTCTTCTTTTAGCGTGAATTCAATCAAGATATGATGAGCATCCCAGTTTGAGACAATATAATCACCTCTAAACCTGCGATCATTTAGGAATTTTGTTAGCAATTATTTGTTAGGAATACCTTTTGCGAACTTCTAAATCATAGTGAATCTTGATGCGGCCATAAGCTTGTCATTGTCCTGTTTTGAGAATTGGAGTGATATATGATCACTTTTTGTTGAATTTCAGATGGAAAGAATTTATTAAGTTGGAATGAAGGTTTAAACAAATCTGTATATTGCTTTGTGATTGATGTAGCATCCTATTTTGTTGCATTTTGATGTTGTATGAATTGCTGAAGAACATGAAACTCACTTTGTGATTACTCTGTTTTGATGGTTATTTATAGGAATTCTGATTTGATGATCAAGAGTAGATCCATGATGATTGTTGAATGTTTTCTTATAAGCAGGATCTTTGCTTGACGTATCTTTGTCCATAAGACTCTGACAGACAACCATAAAGGACCAAAGAAGAGAAGATGCAAGGCAAGGAGTTCTTCATCGATGCAAAAAATATAACTTTTTAAAGACTTCAATGAGATAATTGAGAAACTCAAGAAATCAGAAAAAAGATGCAACAAGCGCAACAATAATTTGGTGAAAGAAAATTCAATTTTTAAAAATCATGAAAGAGTTTCTTGAAAATGAGAAAACTCAATTTTTAAAAATTAGTTTTTAAACTGTTTTGAGCTAAAAATTAGTTTTTAGTCTCTCCTTAACCATTAATATTAATAAAAAAAACAAAACGTAAAAGTGACAAAAACTCCAATCTAGTTAGGTTTTGTAAGCAACTAATCATCATTCAATGCAATGTCGTTAAATTTGGTGGCATGTGAACGTCCCAATCCACCACGCGAGTCATGTCACAAATAAAACAAAAATATTATAGTACTAGTATTATTCATATGAAGTTATTTAAGTAGGATATTAAATTGCTAATTGATGTATCTCCCATGTAATCAAGACTACTCATATTATATTAGCCTCTTTATGACCCATTTATACTTCGGAATATTAAAGGTTGGGAACCCACTAATTTATTATTATAAAAGTAGTGGAAATTCTTAAATTTTGGACTATAGTGTTAGTTCAGCCGTCGCTAATTGTAGTTACGCTTTATAATAATTTTAAATAAATTTATTAATTTACAATTTAAATGGCATTTACATATATCATTTATTGTACACCGGTCCTACTGTATATATCATCAATTAATTATATGAACAAGCAAACAAAACTAGATGGAAAGAAAATATTTTTTTAATTTTTAAGAAATTTTGTATTCGAATTGAATTTTGGAGCTACCTGATTATCTCGATGTCATTTATTTGCATTTTTTAGATCTTTATATTATTGAAATCGAGACGAAATCAAAGAAGCAATTGAAACGGAATTAGGATACTTTGAACCGCTCAACTTTCTGTTAATGGAAATCTTCTTCTCATGTTTGACTCTAAGTTCAAAGAAGAATTAAAAGTTTACCTATAAAAAATCTGGATTTTAGCATGACGATTTCCTCTTTTAAAAAAATTCAGGATAGGATGGAAGAAATCGAAGACATCATATAAACACCAAATTAGAGGAGAAATCAAAGTTTGTAAACCCTCAAATATTCATCTTTATAATCAAGATACGAAATGTAAGAATCACAAAAAAAAGGGAATGCAAAAGAGACATTTACCAGACCTTCGACAAATATAAATTTCGAAGAGGATAAAGAAGTTCCAGAAGATCAAGACCAAGAAGATGAATTTCCTCTTCTCAATTACAGCTCAAAAGTAACACAAGAACTACCAAACAAAATATCCAAGCAAAGAGGATTTCATACAGAGAAGCAGTAAGACCCAAGCACGCAAATAAATAAATTATACATTAAGGAACAAATACATCAATAAAGGGGAATTCAAAGAAATTCACTTCACCCAACAACATAAGTCTCTTCTTATCCAGAATTCTAACATTACATTAATAGAACATTTCACATCAGGTAGACCATCATTGCATGTCATACATGCATTTGTGAACAAATTGAAATTGAATGGTGAATATAGTATATCCACATGGGACCAAAGACACATTTTTATTGAGTTAAATGTAACTGCATACCTTAGGATTCTATGGAGAAAAAATGTTTGGCCAATTGGCAAGATATTCACGAGGCTTCTCAAATGGGAACCAGACTTTAACCCTAGAAAAGAGTCCTTTGTGACTCCTGTTTGGATCACATTTCCTAAGATTCCAGATTGCCGTTATAATATGGACACTATCAAAATAATAGCTAAATATTTAGGTAGACCCTTTGACATATGGATCCCCAACATTAACATAACCGGGCATAATTATTGCGAGGTTTGGATAGAAATAGATCTATTCAAGCCATTAAGAGACAAAATATAGATAGATTTTGACCACCAATATGGATTCTAGGTGGATATTATATATAGTTATAAACTTATATATTGTCCTTCTTGTTTTCATCTTGGTCACATCCCTGATCAATGTAAAAAATATAAAAAATCAAATGAAAATATAGAGAAAACCACCATTAAACCTCAAGATCAACAATAAACAATCTTGTTTAAACCATTCAAAAAGTTTGGAAAACTAAACTTAAATCTATAATCATCAGTAAAAAGGAAAAATAACATTACTGATAATATCTCTGATGGTATCAGTAATGTTATCAACAATCTGAAAAAATCCATATAGTTGCTTTGGCTTCTAAAACTTTGAAGAAACTAGTCCTGAAATAATAGAAGCTCTCCATTCTATAGATTTAGGAAACAAATTTATCACCTTTAACTCCCTTTCTGATAAATAAAATGTTTCTTCTCCAAAACAGACCATAACTGGTAGTCTGCCAGTTACCCCAACCTATACAGAACCTGGACAAACCTGGACTACACTAGTATTATTTCAAAAAGAGCAAACAAATCTATGAATAAAGTTGCTAAAACTTTCAATGAAGTTCACAAGGTCACACAAAATCTCAATTCCATAAATTTTAAATGAGTATAATTTTTTTAATTGGAATATAAGAGGTATTCGTAACAAAAATTCAATTAGAAAGCTTAAATATTTCATTAAATCTGAAGTTGTTGACTTCGTGGCTATTCAGAAACCAATGGTTTAAGATAATAATCTCAATAAAGTTCTAGATGTCCCTGGTTTTCATCATGGTATAAAAAAGTTAAACAATACAATATGGGTCCATTAGAAGGACCGATTCTTTTTCAATATCATTTGCAATCATGATCAACTTATTCACCTTAATATTCATCATATAAATAACAATAAGCATTTCGTGGAAACTGTAATATATGCCAAGTGTAGTAGACTTAATAGAATCCCTCTTTGGGACAAAATGAGAGATCTATCTAATAATCCACTTGAGTCGATTGTTATAGGAGACTTCAATTGTATTACTAAAGCTACTGAGCAGTTATCTTGCACTTCTTTATGCTTAAGAAATCTTGATGACTTTAACAATACTATTATGAATAGTGATCTTATGATGCTGGTTTTGTAGGTACTCTATATAGATGGACTAATAAAAGAAAGTATAAAATATTAGATAGAATTATGGTCAATAACCAAATGAACAACTGTTTTAAAATCTATATCAAGTATTGCGCAATTATCTTGCATTTTTTTTACCATTTCCCCAGCAATAACCCTTTCCAACAGTTCTATTAAACCTAAAACTTTATAAAAATTTCTCAATATGTGGACCCTTCACCATCAATTAAACCAAATAATTGATGAATCTTGGGGGGCTCCATTACCTGGTTTTGGAACTGGAAAACGGAAGACCGTAGTTTTTGTATCGGTTTTGGATATCGTATTTGTTGACCGATAATTTCTCCCACTGTGGTCGCCATTTGATGAGTAAAATTATGAAATGGAGGGGAAGATAGTTTATCTTTCTTAAAATTAAGAAATAATAAAGAAAAAATAGCAAAAAGATTTTTAAACTGTTAATAAATTAGTATAAATTATTTCCCCCTATTCATAAAGAGTTACAGTGCTTTAAATAGAAATAGTGGTGGCCGTTGGGCCTCTTTTCCTTATTAGGATCTACATAATTAGTCTATTCAAGATAATGTATGCCATTTATTTGCTAAGTAAAAATATATTTACTCATTATTACACAAAGTACCCTCAATGTTACACACTTGTTAAGTTTATATTACAAAGTAAATATCGATCTAATATGTTGCGTTGATGTTATGGGTTGTATTGTAATATTTTGCGTTGATGTTATGTACGCACCGTTATATTTTAGACAAACATTAGTAGTATTTTGTGTAGTACGTTTTGTTATTGTACGTGGTTTTGCTACAATATGTAATGTAGGCACCGCCCTATTTCATACTTCAACATCATTATTTATGAAATATGTAGTTTATGTAATAGTCATGTCACTACGAAACATGTGATAAACTACTACTTGCAAAATATTATATTTAAGCAAGCCTTATTTTGCTACCACATGATGAATATAAACTTTTGAAATATTGTAATACTTGCAAAATATGGATGTATATCCTTACAAAACACATACTTTTAACGTTTCCCATATTGGTGAATATCATGAAGTCATTTGTCACTATACCCTCATATCCTCACTTTAGATAAAAGTTTACGTCTAAAAAGTTACTTAGATCTAAGATACTTATTTGAGAATAACGGTTACCACGATGCAAAACACCATGACGACGAATACTCCTTGACCTGTTAATTATATTGCGGTACTTGTGTAATCATAAATTACGTAACTTGCAAAATATGACAATAATTCGTTGTGAAATATTACAATGGTCTGTTGCGAAATTGTTTGTTTGATAAATTACAATCAAAATTTGTAAGTGTTAAAATATATAAAACATTTCAGCTCGTCAAATAGGTTGAATGTCACCTTCAAATGATTTTAAAATTTCACCATTCTCGATTAAGTCCTTTCCATTGTGACATACAAATGACCTACAATCAACAAATTCTTTTTTTTAATGTGGATGTATCTTAGGGCTTCATATCTTCATTGATGGATTTGATACCATGATCTTCTTCATTAAAAAGTAGTTATATTGTAAAGTCAAGTTGCCAAAAAACTAATTAAATTTAGTTTTTCCAAATAATACACAAAACATACAGAAGTAGATCCCTACCAAATCTTCAGCTCTTTGCTTTGTTGGGTTAGTTTCAGTTGACATTAAAGGGTTGTAGTTGTTAATCATGTTCTCTGAATCCGTAATAACTAAATTATAATGATTAATTTCACATTTGGCTTTAGATTTGTATAAATTGGACCAATAAAAAAAATTGTTTATAGATACCTCTCCTTAAATACATTGTTAACCATTGAGTCTACATTCATATTTTGGTAAATCTATATCTTTAATAGGAGAAAAAAAATAAACAAATTAGTTGTTAAGAAAATTCTAAACCATTGTTTTTTACAAAGTAATAATTTCACATACCATTGCATGACTCGATATGTAGATTTTATTGGCAGGAGATGTGAATTTTTTTTTGGATAAATGTAAATGTATGCATCAATAACCTACAAATCAGAACAACTTTCCACACTGAATGTAATTTCTTACAAAACATTAACGAATACACGTACAAAACATTAACAAACATACGCGTGACACCTAATATAACAATATTTGTAAAACATCTAAAATAATAACAAGGCACACTGAAACTAGGCCAATTAGATTTTAAAAAATAGAATATATTCATTTATAGTCATATTATTCCTTATTTTTCATCTCCAACATATTTAAGAAAATGGCAGAACCATTACTCAATTTCTTCACTAATAAATTATTAGCATCATCGAGGTGAATTAACTTATTTTCATTGTCGATAAACCAATCAACTTCCACATCTTCTATTTGTTTCTCAAATATTTTCATGTCATATTATGGTCATTCTTCTTCTCATTGTCCTTATGGAGCTTTCATGTCATATTCTAACAATTATTCTTCTTGTTATCCTTGTTATTCTACTATGACATATTCTTCTCATCATTCATCATATTGTTCTTTTTATTTTGCTTGAACCTCGTGAACTTCTCTTGTATCATATTATTTCAATTCTTCATCTTGTTGTCCTTCTTTTTATGTTTGAACTTTTCTTGTGTCATGTTCTTCCCAATCTTCTTCTTCTTGCCCTTTTTGTTGCGCTTGACCCTTTTGAAGTTCTCTTGTGTCAGCGTCACCTGCATATGGATTTTCTTCACTTATAAACTCTACTATTTTGTCATCATTATGTTTTAGATCTCTAATAAAAACTTATATTTATTATAGAACTCGTGAAATTTAATTTGATTAAGCGTGGAAAAGGTGTTATGGAACCCATAATTACATGGTTGTGTAACATTATATTAAAAATATAGTGTAACGTATTTACCTTATAGCTACTAAAAGACAATCTAAAATACATGTATATTGTGTATAGTTTGTGTTATATAGTTTGTGTTATATAGTTTGTGTTATATATGCGGTCTATATTCTAACGACTGTGTGTTCCATGAGAAATAGTACTTAATCTAATTAGGTTGATTTGTACTTAAGACAATTCTAACGATATGGAATTAGGAGTCAAATACATCTTTGACATATTGTTCTCCTTATGCTGATACTGTTAATTTAATTGCATCATATATTAAATAATCGTACTTAAATATTAGCTTAAAATATTTTATGCAAGAGTTTGTACTTGTGAAACCGAGATATGCCTATATGAAGAAACTTTATGTTTTTACATGAGAAATCATAGAATATATTCTTGAAAAATCTAGGAGTATGATGCAACGACAATTGTATCAAGAAGGAAAAACTCTAAATTAGGGAAATAGAACTTGGTGTGGTTTATTTTCGTCGGATGGTAAGTTTGTAATTTCTGTTTAGAGTTTTGTGGAGTTTTGTGAGTATTTAATGTTTGGGTAGAATGTAGAGGGAGAATTAAGCTGCCTTGTTGTATTTAATTTTTATTACCCTCATTTAATGTTGGTGGTTGGGTATTTACACCCTTATATTTGTGCCACATAGGCTTTTGGGTCGTGTTTAATGGACTCGGGTCGAGTTTAAGGACCCATTAGTTCTAAGTAGGGGAACAGGCACCTTAGTCAAAAAGTGATTAGGTTTTAAGTACTTTAATTCTGTTCGAACTGTTCAATGGATGATGGTGTCCGAACTGCCCCTGTCCGGTTAGGTGGACATTGTCCGAATTGACCCTGTCTGAGGTGGTGTCAGAATCCAGACTCATCAGTAGCCCCTTTTTTAGGTGGTGTACAAAAACCTTTGGCAAGACCTAAAAAACAGTATGTTGCTAGTGACAGTTACATCCGGACAGGTCCTTCGAATTGTGTTATAGCTTTATCCGGACTGAAAAAGGTTCTTGAAATTAAACGGTTTCTTTTTAGAGTTCGTGGGACACGTGTCTCTCTTTGGTTCGTTAGTTCAACCGTTTTTTCACCTAGAATTTCGCTCCCACCTTCTCTGAAAAGCAACCTCTTCATTTAATAAAGATGACGTCAGCGTCGTTCCCTAATCATTGCAATCCTTTCGAATTCTCCTAGGTATCAAAGCCTCTTTTTGTGTGTTTACTATAAATTAATCACTTCTTCACTGTTTTACCATCATCTTCATACTTACTTTGCCAAATTTCAGAGCTTTCTCTCTCAAACACAAATACTTCTTTTTGGTTGTGAGTTTATGTTCACAGCTAGGAACGCTTTAATCAAAAGCGGGTGGCTTAATCTATTAGAGCTAGAAAAGGCACAAAACGTTGAACGGGAAATGCGCATTGCTGCAGGCCTACCTACTTCCCCTATCGACAAACCAGTAATCCCAAACACAGAGCCTGACTAGGGCTCCTCCTCAACCAGAAGTGTAAAACCGAGGAGATTGTTTCAAACCAACCTTTCTCCTATTGTTTCAGGCTCGTCGGTTCAAGAATTAGAGCCCACTGTTGAACCAGGGCAAGCAGTTACCAGTTTCAAGAATCCTTCCCCATTTATCGCTATGGGATCGGATGCAGATGTCTCTCCTAATAAACTAGTTGATCGGAGAAGAGGTCGCCTGGTAAAAGGGCAGGCTTCAAAAGGCACACCTTCAAAGTCTGGGGCCAAAGACAGCAACACGGGGTCAGAGGCACCCATGAAAGTTCCTAAGGACAAGCTCTCCGGTCCGGAGGCCTCTAGCCCAAGCCTCCAAAGAGAATCCACCACATCTGAGCCCCTTCGGGAGGCCAGAGTTCAGGAAAGCATTGAAGCCCAACAGTCCGGAGGCAAGACTGAACCAACTCCTAACTCCCCTCCCCCAAAAACAACCGAAAACCCCTCCTCGGTAATGGAGAAAGCACTGGAGGATTCCATTGAAGAGGCTCCGTTCGAGTCCGAAGTCTCCGGACAAACAAGTGACGCTGGTGCTGCCAAGAAGGACAAAGGCAAGGAGAAACTATGCTTAAGGCATCCGGATTTGCCGGAGTGTCTTGTGGGAAAAGTGGGACCTTTTTTCCACAAGGTCAATGTTAAGTATTTACTTTCTTTGCAAAAAATTAATTATGCCTTCAGCCACACAGCCGAACTGGGTCGGATGCGAATGAAGTGGGGGATTCCGGAGAATGTAAAAATAAGGATCCCAATAGAACCTGAAACGCCAATGGACTGCAAGCTTAGTGAAGTGGTCATCTTTACTGAACTTTTTAACTGGGGATTAAGGTTTCCCTTAGATCCGGAGATAGTCATATATCTGCACCTCATAAAGATCTGCCCAAGTCAACTGAGCCCTAATGCCTGGTACACTCTCATGGCCTGTATCATGGCTTCCAGACTCTCCGGAATTCCTCTTCCGATGGAGGAATTCGCTGTTGTGGCCAGCCTCTGTAGAAACCCTCATATCCCCTTTTATCACTTCAACATGGGTGATAACTATAAGGCAGTGGATGACCTGCTTGAGTCGGAGAGAAATTGGAGGACTCACTTCTTGTTTGTGAGTGGCACTTGGGAGAATGGGAGGAAGTTCAAAGCCGGAGTCAACCCGAGTCTCCTTACCAGCAGATGGTAAAGTGATCGTAAGAATCCCACCTTACATTCTCATTTTTATTTTTATCAAATTTGTTTAACTGACTGGTCTTGTCTTTTTTCTTGACAGAGCTGCCTAAATATTTCAATGATTATTTAAAGGTCGGGCAGACTACTTGTACCAAGATCAACACTTGGGCTTCTAAAAAGTGGGGAAACCGTTTTCATGACGCCTTTACCGGAGGCAATCTCGCAAGGTCCCATCTCTGGACTACTACTGGCCGGAGGGACTTGACCTGAGAGGAACTTACCACTCCACCCCCTCCGGATGTAGTCCTTAAAAGAACACACGCACCGGACGGGTCACTGTATTTGCCAGGTCTAGCCAAGGCCCCAAGTAAGATGAAAGGCAAAAAGGGGAAGGGCAAGAAGAGTGTGGTCGAAGCCAATCCTACTGAAGCGGAGGAAACTGCTCCAACCAACCAAGAGGGGCCAGCTCCAAGTTAGATTGATGCTGCTCTTCTAGAAGTTGTGGAGCAGGAGAGCACTAGGGAAGAGGCAGGATCTCCAAAACCTTCAAGGGTTCCCAAGAGAGACAGGAAACGGGGAGGAGAAAGCAAAGACAGGAAGGCCAAGAAGAAAAAGACCTCCAGGGGTGATGAACTTTCTCTCCGGCCTCTGGAGCCCCTCCATCCTGTTGACCCTATTGATCCAACAAGAGCAGAAGAGATCCCCGGTGACTTTCAAACCGATGAGGTTGGAGGAGGAGACATCAGTATCGACGGTGTCGACATTACAGGACTTGAGGGACTTGGTGACTACTTTGAAAACCTCCCTAGAGACGAATTTGCTGGGCCCTACCTCCCTCCAAGCACTTCAAACACTGTTACCTTTAATGGTAAGTCTTTCACCGTTTCAAGTCAAAGAGAGGCTATAACTCACTCTATACTGAGTACCATTCAACCAGTATTGGTCCTGGAGAAGCAAGTGCGAGGTGAGGCAGCTATCATCACTGCCCTTAATTCCGACAAGGAGAAGCTATCCAACGACCTCCTCATTGCCACCCAAAATGCTGATGTTTTGAGGAGAGAAAACGAGGAGTTGAAGAAGAGACAGAAGGGTTGGACCACAAAGCTTGCTACCTTAGAAGATACCATCAAAGGCCTCCGGGAAAAGCTGTCCGGGTTAGAGAAAGATCTTACCTCTTCAAAAGAGGAGACGAAGACCAAGGATCAAGTCATTCTTACTTTGACCAACGACAAGATCGTACTCGAGGACTCGGTGTCCAAGGTTATAGAGGAAAAATCTGATCTGCTAAGGGAGCAAGAGGAAACAATCCAGGCCAAGATTGATGCGTATGCCAACAATGTGATAGACATCAAGAAGATATGTATGCCAAGGTGAAGTCGGACATGGTCTTGCTTTTTCACGAGAAGTTTATGAAGAGGAATCTGGGAGACTTATGGGCTTTTGTAGAGTATCCAGACCTTCCCTTTCATACAATGGCTGAGGGTGACAGGTTTGATTTCTCCAGCGCATCCTCATCCGATGAAGAAGAGAACACCGGGGAGAGTCCACGTGAGGAGAATGATGACCCCAAGAAGAAGAAAACAAGTGAGGCTGAGCCGTCTTCAAAGGCTCAGTCCTTGGAAGGCCAAGGCATTTTTGTAACTGTGTCCAGTGTTTGATCGGACATATCCTTTTTGCTTTGATTGATAATTTTAAAGTCCTTGGATGGCCAAGGCACTCTGGTCATTTTAATGAGTATGTTTATTTTGCACAATTCTTGCATTCTTTTATAGTTTTCAATTTTGGTGGCTAATGTTTAAACAGCCCTTAGTTATTTCATAAACATCTTAAAGTGAGAGTGTTTAAATTCTCCGATGACAAATGTTTAAGTAGTCATCACACCTTTAATTCAATATGGCCAGTGTTTAAACAAAAATTTGACAAGAAACAAAACAAGAACACTCCGAATTTTTAAGAAGGCATCAAATTTTATAAAAGAGCCCGGACACCTCATTAAAACCTCCCCGCGCCACCAGGGTAGGAAAGAGTATACCCCCAAATATTTACATGGATTTTTAAACAAGTAAATATTTACATAGTTTCTACTCCAAATACATCCGGAGGTGTTCAATATTCCAAGGGTGATTCAAAACCCTTCCATCCTTGTCTTCTAGCCAGTATGTCCCAGGTTTAAGCCTTATAATGACCGTATAGGGTCCTTCCCAAGTTGGTACTAGTTTTCCGAGCATCTTCTCTTTAGTGTGTAAGAGGACTTTCCTTAACACCTTGTCCCCCGGCTGAAAATCTCTTCTTTTAACTCTAGAAGCAAACCTGCTTCTCATCAAACCTTGATAGTGTGCAGCTCTAAGGTGAGCCTTAACTCTTCTTTCTTTTATTAAGTCAAGCTGACCTCTGATTGCCACTTCGTTAGCGTGTTCAGAGAAATTATGAACTCAAAAAGAAGGAAGAGTTGCTTCTATGGGAGCTATGGCATCCATCCCATAGACCAGGGCAAAAGGTGACTCTTGTGTTGCAGCCCCAGGTGTAGTCCGGTAGGCCCAAAAAACCTCTTGTAAATAACTAGGCCATTTCCAGCAGCCCCTTCTAAATTTTTCTTCAAACCGGACAGTATAGTTCTGTTAGCCACTTCAACATGACCATTTGCTTGTGGGTGGAAAGGTGAAGAGAAATAATGTTGTATACCTCTAGAGGCACAGAAACTCTCGATTTCCTTGTTGTCGAACTATGGCCCATTGTCTGTCATTATCTTCTGTGGAATGCCAAATCTGCAACAGATATTGGATAAAATGAATTTTATGACAGCTTTGGATGTTGTACCTGCCAGTGGGGCTGCTTCGATCCACTTTGAAAAATAGTCAATAGCCACAATTATTGTTCTGCGCCCTCCGGACGCCATAGGTAGAGGTCCCACCAAGTCCAGCCCCCATCGAGCAAAGGGTACAGACTCAGAAATTGACTCTAATGGGGTGGCTGGAACATGAATTTCGTTGCTATATCTCTGGCATGGGTCACACCTTCTCACTAGCTCCTTAGCATCTTGCATTATAGTGGGCCAATAATAACCAGCCAACAAAACTCTCCGTGTTAGAGCCTTGAATCCACAGTGAGCTGATCCCTCACCATCATGCAATTCGGAGAGCACCATTTGAGATTCATCATCCCCCAAACATCGTAAGAGGGGTTTACTGTAAGATTTCTTATAAAGAACATCTTTTAGTATGATAAAACCACGAGCGTTGTACTTTACTTTTCTTGCTATTGACTTGTCCGGAGGCAAGATGCCATCAGAGAGATATTGAAGGAGAGGAAACCTTCAATCTTGGGGCTGTTTCACTTGTATATCAAAGCTTTCTTCCTCCTTACCCATATTGAGTTGAATGGAAGGGCACTCCAGCACATGGATCCAAGGGTATGATTCAGTATAGGCTATGGTTGCCAAGGAGTCTGCTAGTTCATTTTCTGTTCGGGGTATGTGCTCATAAACAATACTTTTGAACTGAAGTGCCACATCTTTGAGAAGAAGTAAGTATTTTATTAGCTGCTCCTTTTGGCTTCAGATTGACCTTACGCATGGTGGATAAGAAGCTGGGAATCACTCATCAACTTGACCCATTTGGCCCCACAAATATGAGCTAACTTTAAACCAGCTATAGCAGCTTCATATTCGGACTCATTGTTAGAAGCCCTAAAAGCAAAACATATAGCTTGGTACATTTTGTCACCATACAGAGAGGTCAAGCATACCCCTGCACCACATCCCATAGTACTCGATCCACCATCCGTCTGGACGACCCAGACCTTTTTGTCTTTCATCTCAATCGTTTGCTCTGTATCCCTATCCAAGTGGAATTCAACTAAGAAATCAGCCACAGCTTGGGCTTTGATTGCTGTTCGAGGAGCAAAATCAATATCGAAATCCCCCAGTTCCACTGACCACTTAGTCATTCTACTCGAAACATCTGCCTTTTGTAAAACGTTTTTCAGGGGATAGGATGTCCGGACAATAATATGATGATCCTGAAAATAAGGCCTCATCTTCCTAGCAGCAATTACCAGGGCTAATGCTAACTTTTCAAGCTTTAGATAGCGTTTTTCTGCATCTATCAAGCTCTTGGTGATGTAATACACTGGACGGGGGTAATTATCCACCTCCCTTACCAATACAGCACTGATGACACAACTGGAAACTGCCAAATATACGAAGAGGGTCTCTCCATCAACATGTTTAAATAGAGTCTTGGGAGAGGACAAATGTTTTTTAATCTCATTGAAGGCCTCATCACATTGTGAAGTCCAGTCAAATCCCTTTGCATTTTTTAAAGTTTGAAAAAACGGGGCACAACTGTCTGAAGACCTTGAGATGAATCAATTCAATGCAGCCAACCTCCCAGTCAACCGCTGTACTTCTTTAATACTCCGAGGAGGCTCCATTTTGAATTAAAGCATTTTTCTGGACTGTACTCCGAACACACACTTTTCTGGATTTAGTTTCAAATTTACTTTTACTAAGTTGGTAAAAGTTTCTTGGAGGTCTGCCAAGTGTAGCTCTTCGTCCACACTTTTAAACATCATGTCATCGATGTACACTTCCATATTTCTTCCAATTTGATCAGCAAAGGCTTTGTTTACTAACCTCTGATAGGTAGCCCCATCATTTTTTAACCCAAATGGCATCACCTTGTAACAATGAAGGCCCCTATTAATAACAAACGTAGTATGCTCTTGATCCTCCGGATCTACATGAATCTGGTTATACCCGGAGAAGGCATCCATGAAAGATAGTAGCTTATTCCCGGATGTAGAATCCACCAGCTGATCAATCCGGGGGACAGGGTATAAATCCTTTGGGCAGGCCCTATTGAGATCTGTAAAATCAATACACATACGCCACTTGCCATTTTTTTTTTCACCAAGACCAGATTGGCTGTCCATAAAGGATACTCAGACTCCTTTATATGCCCCATTTTAGTAAGCCTGTCGACTTCTTGAACAATGACATCAGCCTTTTCCTTGGAAAAAGCTCTTCTTTTTTGTATCACAGGTGCTATGTCTCTCCGGATGGACAAGTGGTGTGATATGATATCTGCTGGTACCCCGGTAATATCAGTATTGCACCAAGCAAAAACATGTTGATGGTCTTTTAGGAACTTCAACATTTTACCCTTCAGTTCGGAGGCCATTTTTGACCCTATCTTAACATTTTTTCCCTCTCCCAAAGAATGTGTTTCAACCTCTTCAACCGGTATTAAAACACCAAGGGTCTCTCTAGGGTCATCAATTTCACCCTCACCCCTAGAAAGCCCCTCAAACTGCAATTCTTCATTGATACGAACTGCCCACAACGTCCGAGGGGGCAGTGCTGTTGCATAACACTCTCTTGCAATCTTTTGGCTGCTCCGAACAACTACCACTTGTCCTTGCACAGCATATTTCAAACATTGGTGGACTGTTGAGGCCACTGCATGCATCTTAGAGAGCCAAGACCTCCCTAGAATAGCATTGTAACAAGTGGGACAATCCACTACAACAAATAGTATTCTAACCATCTTCTTAAAAGGGCCCTTGCCCAACAAAACTTCCTCTTTGAACTCCCCGATCACATCTGCTGAGCTTCCAGTGAAACCCACAATTGACATGTTCGAACGCTGAATTACCGCAGGATTTTTCATCTTTTTGTAGGAAGTTAAAAAGAGGATATTGGCTGAACTCCCAGTATCCACCAAAATTCGTCTTATGTCATTGCCCCCAATGGATGCTCCTATGACAACAGCATCTTCATGAGGACCTGCTATATCTCTCAAGTCATCCTCATCGAATACAATGAAGGGAAATAGAATCTGCGATTGATAAGAAGTCATGCCACCCTCCAGTTGAATAGCTAAAGTATGAACATGCCTCTTTCTTGAAGAAGCTGTGGGTGTTGTCATGGTATCCCCTCCGAAAATTGTGAGTGACTCAAAAACGTTAATAAGACCGAACACTGTTTTACAACGTTCTTCAATGGCACCCACTCTGTTTCGAGTTGGATCAGGGTCCAAGTACACTGACTCTACATTGAATCTCTCGATTATCACCATAGCTCCCTCCGGAGCGGATGTGCTTGCATTGTTCGGGCCTGGCCGATGAGCATTATCAGGCCTGTTTCCTCCTCTTCTTTTAACATATGCTCCCAACTTTCTTCTTTCAATCAAATTCTGGACTTCTTGCTTTAAAGCAATGCAATCGTCAGTGGTATGGCCAGTATCATTGTGGTATTGACAGAAGGAATTGTTACGATGCTCCCTAGGAGATTGTAGTACAGCCGACCTTCTATAGTGTACTTCTTCCTTTGTTTTGTCATAAATGGTGGCCACACTTTCTTTTAGCTCAGCAAACCACTCCGGTTGAACCCAAGGCCCTCTCTTATTTCTAGATTGTTGACTCTGGGCAGGCGCAGCTGGCTGAGACTGAGCTTTAGCTTTGTTATTGGTGAGGATAATTATCGTCTGAGGGTAGGCTTGTAATTTGTTTGGTGTTTTAAAGAAGTATGTGGGTGTTTAATATTTAGAGTAGAGAGTAGAGGGAGAATTAAGCTGGCTGGTTGCAGTTAATTTTCATTATTCATATTTAATGTAGGTGGTTGGGTATTTATATCCTTACACTTGGGCCCTTATGGGCTTTCGGGTCATGTTTAATGGACCCAGGTCATGTTTAAAGACCCATGAGCTCTAAGTAGGAGAGCAAGTAGCTTAGTCAAGAAGTATTTAGGTTTTTTAGTACTTTTGTCATAGTTCGAACAGTCCCATAGAGCTTTTATTCGAAGTGATCTGTCCGGTCCGGAGGCCTTGGACCGATCTGTCCTTGTCCGGGGAGCAGGCAGAATTCAGACTCATCAGGAGCCCCTTTTTTAGGTGTTTGATCAAATATTCTTGTCAAAAACCTGAAAAACAGTCCGACCTTAGGGGTAATTTTAATCCGGATAGGTCTGTTTGCCTTATGGTTTTATCTGGACCGATAAAGCTTCATGAATCCAAACGGTTTTTTGCCAGAGTTCGTGGGACACGTGTCGCTCTCTGATTGGTTGGTTCAGCCGTTTTTTCACCTTGAATTTTGAACCCACCTTCTTCGAAAAGCAACCTTTTAATTAAAGGTGATGACATGAGCGCCGTCTTTAATCATTACCAATCTTTTCGAATTCTCCTACGAATCAACTTCCTTTTTAGATTTACTATAAATTCAAACACACTTTCTACTGTTTTACCATCTCTTTCATATTTACTTTGCATAATTACTCAAAGCTTTCTCTCTCTAAAAGCAAAAACTTGCTCAATAGTTTATGTTTACAGCGAGGAACGCTCTGATCAAAGGCGGGTGACTCAACCTTTCTGAATTAGAGAAGGCACAAAAGGTCGAAAGGGAAAGACGAATTGCGGCAGGGTTACCCACTTCACCTGTTGATAGACCAATTACTTCTGCCACAGAGTCAAATCAAGGCTCTTCTTCTTCTAAAGGCATCAAGCCGAGAAAGTTATTCCACACTAATCTCTCCCCCATCGTCTCTGGTTCTTCGGTTCAAGAATCAGAACCCATTGTCCAGCCAGGGGTAACTGTCACCAGTTTTAAAAAATCCTCACCCTTTATAGCAATGGGGTCAGATACGGAGCATTCCCCTCAAAAGCTAGTTGACCGGAGAAAGAGCCGGTTGGTCAAGGGGCAAGCCTCTAAGAACACTCCCTCAAAGTCGGGGACAAAAGACAGCAGCACTGGGTCAGAGGTGCCTATTCGAGCTCCCAGGAACAGACTGTCTGGTCCGGAGGGTAGCAGCCCGGTTCTTCGAAGAGAGACCTCTGCCTCAGAGCCCCAGTCGGAGGCCAAAAGCCAAGGGAACACTGAAGCCCAGCAGTCCGGAGACCAAGCTGAGCCAGATCTGAATCCTCCCCGTGCCACTGCTATTGGAAACCCTTCAACAATTATGGAGGAAATAATAGAGGACTCTGTCGAAGAGGCTCCATTTGAGTCTGAGCGCTCCGGTCAGACCAGCAGTGCTGCTATTGCCAAAAAAGACAAAGGCAAAGAGAAGTTGTGTTTGAGGCATCCGGACCTGCCGGAGAGTCTCAAAGGAAGGGTAAGGCCTTGTTTTCACAAGGTCAACGTCAAGTACATCCTTGCCCTGCAGAAAATTAACTACGCATTCATCCACACAGCTGAGCTAGGCCGGATGCGTACGAAGTGGGGAATACCGGAGAATGTGAAGATCAGGATCCCCGTACACCCGGAGACTCCTATGGACTGCAAACTGAGTGAAGTTGTCATCTTCACGGAGCTATTCAACTGGGGACTTAGATTCCCCATGGATCTAGAAATTGTCAGATACTTCCATCTGATAAAGCTCTGTCCGAGCCAGCTGAGCCCCAATGCCTGGTATACCCTTATGGCCAGCATCATGGCTTCGAGGCTCTCCGGGATTCCTCTGCCAATGGAGGAGTTTGCTGCTGTGGCCAGCCTTTGCAGAAACCATCACATCCCCTCTACCATTTCAACATGGGGGATAACTTCAAGGCTGTGGACGACTTGCTGGAGTCGGAGAGGAATTGGAAGACCCAGTTCCTGTTCGTAAGTGGTGCATGGGAGAACGGGCAGAAAATTAAGTCTGGAGTCAACCCAAGCCTCCTCACAAGCAGATGGAGGAGCGATCGTAAGTCTTTTGCTTTACACTCTTATCTCCTTTTCTTTAAGGTTATTTTAAATTAACTTGTTTCATTTTTTCCTTGGCAGTACTGCCCAAGGACTTCAGTGACCACCTGAACACCGGGCAGGCCACTTGCATCAAGATCAATGCTTGGGCTGCTGAGAGGTGGGGGAACCGGTTCCATGCTACTTTTACCGGAGGAAACTTGGCAAGGTCTCACTTGTGGAACACCACGGGTAGGAGAGACTTGACTTGGGAGGAGCTCACCACTCAGCCTCCTCCGAATGTTGTGCTTAAGAGGACCCACGAACCAGATGGGTCACTCTACTTGCCAGGCCGGGCCAAACCCCGAGCAAGATGAAAGGAAAGAAGAAAGGCAAGAAAGTGGTTGGTAAAGCTAACCCTGGAGAAGTGGAGGAGGATGCTCCTATAAATCTGGAGGGGGCAGTTCACAGCCAAATCGATGCTGCTCTCTTGGAAGTGGTGGAGTAGGAGACTGAAAGGCAAGAAGTGCCCTCCCCGAATCCTCCAAGAGCTTCCAAAAGAGATCGTAAACGGGGAGGAGAAAGCAAGGACAGAGAGGCCAAGAAGAAAAAGACCTCCAAAAGTGACGAGCTTTCTCCGCGGGCTCCGGAGCCTTCTTTTCAAGCTGATCATGTTGACCTAACGCATGCGGAGGAGATACCAGGTGACTTCCATACCGATGAGGTCGAGGGGGAGATCTCAATATTGACGGGGTCGACATCACCGGTCTGGTTGGGCTTGGTGAGTACTTCATCAATCTTCCCAGAGACGATTTTTCCAGACTTTACCTCCCTCCGAGCACCTCAAACACGGTCACTTTCAATGGTAAGACCTTTATCGTTTCTAGTGAAAGGGATGCTATAGCCCACTCTTTGTTAAGCAATGTCCAGCCTGTTCTTGTGTTGGAGAAACAAGTCCGAAATCAAGCAGACATCATCAAAGATCTTAAGTCTGACAAAGAGAGGCTGTCTGATGACCTTCGCACTGCCACTTCCAATGCTACCATTCTAAAGGAAGAAAATGTGGAGTTGAAGAGAAACCAAGAGGCAAGTACCACAAAAGTCGCCACTTTAGAGGACACCATCACAGAGCTCCGGGAGAAGCTGTCCGGACTGGAGAAAGATCTTGCCACCTCAAAGGGGGAATCCAAGGCCAAAGACCAAATCATCACCAACTTGACCAATGACAAAATTGCTCTTAAGAATACAGTGTCCAAGACTGCCGAGGAGAAAGCTACTTTGCTAAGGGAGCAGGAGGCCAAGATCGACGCTTATGCCAACAAAGTGATCGACACCCATGAGGAAATGTATGCCAAGGTGAGGTCTGACATGGTTCTACTCTTCCACGAGAAGTTTCCGAAGAGGAACCTAGGGGATTTATGGCTTCATGTTGAGTCTGACGACCTCCCGTATCATACAATGGCTGATGGAGACTTGAAAGGTTATTCTAGTGCTTCCTCATCCGATGATGAAGAACGTGCCGGGGAGAGCCCAGACGAAGATCAAGATGATCCTAAGGGAAATAAGAAGGTAAATGAAGCTGAGCCATCTTCAAAGGCTCAGTCTTAATTTATAAACCACTTTTTTTTACTTTTTATCCAGACTAAAGTCCTTGGAAGGCCAAGGCATTATTTTTGTAATTGTGTCCGATATCTGACCGGATAGGTTTTTTGTTCTATTTTGACAATTCAAAAGTCCTTGGAAGGCCAAGGCACTTTAAGTTATTTTAATGAATATTTCTGTTTTGTACAATTCTCATCTTCTTTCATTGTTTGTTCCAATTTTGATGGCTAGAGTTTAAACAGCCTTTAGTTATCTCATAGTGAGAGTGTTTAAATCCTCCGGCTAGAGTTTAAATAGCCCTTAGTTATTTCATAGTGAGAGTGTTTAAATTCTCCGATGACGAATATTTAAGTGGTCATCATCCCTTTATTTCAATCCGGATAGTGTGACAAAGGACAAAACTTAAAACACTTGGGAAAATTTTTAAGAAGGCATCAAATTTTATTCAAAAGCCCGGACACCTCATTAAAACCTCCCCGTGCCACCAAGGAGGAAAGAGTATGCCCCCAAATATTTACATAGATGTTTAAACAAGTAAATATTTACACAAATGCTACTCCAAGTACATCCGGAGATGTTCGATGTTCCAAGGGTGGGTCAGAACTCTTCCATCCTTGTTTTGTAGCCAATATGTTCCAGGTTTAAGCTTTTCAACAACCATATAAGGTCCTTCCCAAGTTGGGGCCAATTTTCCGAACAGCTTTTCTTTAGTGTGTAAGAAGACTTTCCTCAACACCTTGTCCCCTGGTTGGAAATCTCTTCTTTTAACTCTGGAAGCAAATCTGCTTCTCATCAACCCCTGATAGTGTGCAATCTAAGGTGAGCTTTAACTCATCTTTCTTCTATCAAATTGAGCTGACCTCTGATTGCCACCTCGTTAGCGCGTTCGGAGAAGTTGTGAACACGAAATGATGGGAGAGTTGCTTCTATGGGAGCTACTGCATCCATCCCATAGACCAAAGCAAAGGGTGACTTTTGTGTTGCAACCCCAGGTGTTGTCCGGTAGGCCCACAAGACCTCTTGTAAATAACTAGGTCACTTCCCAGCAGCCCCTTCCAAATTCTTCTTTAAACCGGACAATATAGTTCTATTAGCCACTTCGACTTGTCCATTTGCTTGTGGGTGGAAAGGTAAAGAGAAACAATGTTGTATACCCCTTGAGGCACAGAAACTCTCCATTTCCCTATTGTCGAACTGTGGCCCATTGTCTGTTGTTATCTTCTGTGGGACACCAAATCTGCAACAGATGTTGGATAGAATGAATTTTATAACAGCTTTTGATGTTGTTCCTGCTAGAGGAGCTGCTTCAATCCACTTCGAAAAGTAATCTATAGCAACAATTATAGTTTTGCGTCCTCTGGAGGCCATAGGTAGAGGCCCTACTAAATCCAACCCCCATCGAGCAAAAGGAATAGGCTCAGAAATTGACTCTAAAGGAATGGCTGGGAGATGAATTTCATTGCTGTACCTCTGGCATGGGTCACACCTTCTTACCAATTCCTTAGCATCTTTCATGATAGATGGCCAATAGTAACCGGCCAGTAGAACTCTTCTTGTTAAAGCCCTGAATCCACAATGGGCTGATCCCTCACCATCGTGCAATTCGGAGAGGACTACTTGAGACTCTTCATCCCCCAAACAGCGCAGGAGAGTTTTACTGTAAGACTTTTTATACAAAACGTCTCTCAATATGATGAAACCACGAGCCTTGTGTTTCAATGTTCTGGCTAGTGATTTGTCCGGAGGCATGATACCATCGGAGAGGTATTGCAGGAGAGGAAACCTCCAATCCTGAGGATGTTTCACCTGTACTTCAAAAATTTCTTCTTCTTTACCCATATTTAGCTGAATGGAGGGGCTTTCCAGCACATGGATCCATGGATATGACTCCGTGTATGCTATGGTTGCCAATGAGTCTGCTAACTCATTTTCTGTCCGGGGTATATGTTCATAAGCAACACTTTTAAACTTGAGGGCTTCATTTTTAAGGAGGAGTAAATTTTCACAAGCTGCTCCTTTTTAGCCTCAGACTGACCTTGGGCATGGTGGATAAGAAGCTGGGAGTCACTTAGTAGCCTGACCCTCTTAGCCCCACAGATGTAGGCCAATTTTAAACCAGCTATAGCTGCTTCGTACTCGGACTCATTATTGGATGCCCTGAAAGCAAAACATATAGCTTGGTACATTTTGTCACCATACGGAGAAGTCAAACACACCCCTGCACCACATTCCATGGTGCTAGATCCACCATTTGTCCGGATAACCCAAACCTTTTTATCTTTCATGTCAGTAGTCTGTTCCGAATCTCTGTCGGAGTGAAATTCAACTAGGAAATCAGCCACAGCTTGGGCCTTGACTGCTGTTCGAGGAGAAAAATCTATGTCAAAGTTCCCCAACTCTACTGACCACTTAGTCATCCTGCTTGAAATGTCTGCCTTTGGGAGGATATTCTTCAAGGGAAAAGAAGTTCGGACGATGATGGGATGAGCCTGGAAATAAGGCCTCATCTTTCTGGCAGCTATCACCAGGGCTAACGCTAACTTTTCGAGTTTCAAGTAGCGCATCTCCGCATCTATCAAACTTTTGCTGATGTAGTACACTGGATGGGGATGACTATCTACTTCTCTTACCAATACAGCACTGATGGCACAACTTGAAACTGCCAAATATACGAAGAGTGTCTCCCCTTCAACTGGTTTAAATAAAGTTTTGGGGGAAGACAGGTGCTTCTTGATCTCATTGAAAGCCTCATCACACTGTGGGGTCCAATCGAATCCCTTTGCACCCTTTAAGGTTTGAAAGAACGGGGCGCATCTGTCCGAAGACCTTGAAATAAATCTTTTTAAGGCAGCTAATCTCCCCGTTAGTCGTTGTACTTCTTTAATATTTCGAGGAGGCTCCATTTGGAATAGAGCATTAAGCTGGTCCGGATCGGGTTGTATCTCATGCTCACTTATAATATAGCCTAGAAACTTCCCGGACTGCACTCCGAACATACATTTTTCTAGGTTTAATTTTAAATTCACTTTTACCAAGTTGGCAAAAGTTTTTTGGAGATCAGCCAAATACAATTGCTCATCAACACTCTTCATCATCATGTCATCAATGTATACTTCCATATTTCTCCCAATCTGATCAGCAAAGGCTTTGTTTACTAATCTTTGATAGGTAGCCCCAGCATTTTTCAACCCAAACGGCATTACCTTATAACAATGAAGACCTCTGTCAGTGACAAATGTGGTATGCTCTTGATCCTTCGGATCTACTTGAATCTGATTGTATCCGGAGAAGGCATCCATAAAGGATAGCAGCTTGTTCCCAAAGATGGAGTCTACTAACTGATCAATCCGGGGGACTGGATACAAATCTTTTGGGCAAGCTCTATTGAGATCTGTGAAGTCAATGCACATGCGCCACTTGCCATTCTTCTTTTTCACCAAGACCGGATTGGCAGTCCACAAAGGATATTGAGACTCCTTGATGTGCCCCATCTTTGTGAGCCTGTCAACCTCTTGCACAATGACATCATCCTTCTCCTTAGAAAAAGCTCTTCTCTTTTGAACTACTGGTGCTATGTCTTTCCGGACGGATAGGTGATGTGATATCACTTTTGCTGGAACCCCGGTAACATCAGCATTGCACCAAGCAAAAACGTGCTGATGGTTCTTCAAAAACTTTAACATTTCATTTTTCAAAATGGGTGGCATCTTAGACCCTATCTTGACACTTTTTCCTTCTTCTAAACAATGTGTCTCTACCTCTTCGACCGGTATCAACACTCCAAGGGTCTCTCTGGGGTCATGGATTTCACCCTCACCCCTAGAAAGCCCCTCAAATTGCTATTGCTCATTGATACGAACTGCCCCCAGTGTCCGGGGTGCCAGAGTTGTGGCATAACATTCCCTTGCAACCTTTTGACTGCTCCAGACAACTCCCACCTGTCCCTGAACAGCATATTTCAAGCACTGGTGGACTGTCGAAGCCACTGCATGCATCCTAGAGAGCTAAGACCTCCCTAGAATGGCATTATAGCAAGTGGGACAATCCACCACGATAAAAAGTATTCTGACCATTTTCTTGAAAGGACTCTTGCCCAATAGAACTTCCTCTTCGAACTCTACGATCACATCTGCTGAGCTGCCAGTACAGCCCACAATTGATCTGTCCGAACTCTGAATTACAACTGGATTTTTCATTCTCTTGTACGTAGTTAAGAAAAGGATATTGGTTGAGCTTCCAGTATCCACCAGAATTCGTCTTATGTCATTGCCCCCAATAGATGCTCCTATGACAACAGCATCCTCATGAGGGCCAGCTATATCTCTTAAATCATCTTCATCAAAAACAATGAAGGGGAATGGATTCGGAGACTGATAGGAAGTCATGCCTCCTTCTAACTGGGTGGCTAAAGTATGAACGTGCCTCTTCCTCGAAGAAGCAGTAGGAGCTGTCATAGTATCCCCTCCGAAAATTGTAAGTGACTCAAAAAATTTAATGAGTCCGGAGACCGTCCTAGAACATTCCTCAATTGCACCCACCATGTTTCGAGTTGGATCAGGATCCAAGTACTCAGATTCCACATCAAACCTTTCAATTATAATCATGGCTCCCTCCGGAGCAGCATTACTTGGACCAACCCGGTGAGTATTGTCAGGCCTGTTACCTCCTCTTCTTTTGACATAGGCCCCCAGTTTTCCCCTTTCAATCAAGTTCTGAACCTCTTGTTTCAAAGCTATACAATCATCAGTGGTATGGCCAGTGTCATTGTGATACTGGCAGAAAGAGTTATTGCGATGCTCCCTAGGAGACTGCAGTGTGGCTGGTCTTCTATAGTGCACCTCTTCCTTTGTTTTATCATAAATGGTGGCCACACTTTCTTTTAATTCTGCGAACCACTCCGGTTGGACCCATGGTCCTCTCTTGTTTCTGGATTGCTGACTCTGAGCAGGATCAGCTGGCTGAGACTGAGCTTTGGCCCTACCATGCCCATGTCCGGTCTCATTTGCCTTGTTTCCGGACTGATTCTGATTGGGATTCGGTGTCACCGGGGTAGACCTCACCTGCCTGTGCACCCTGGTTTTCTTTGTTTCATCGACATTGATTTGTTTTCCAACCTGATTCAGCAACCCTCCCCATGTCATGGCCTTCTTTCTGGTCACTGAATCAGCCAAATTGCCAGGGTTCAAGCCCTGTCTTAGGGATGCTATTACTACCTGTTCGAAGCAATCAGCCAGCCCGTTCTTCGTATTCACAAAAAGACTTATATATTCTTTTAAGGACTCATTTGGTTCATGGGCACAATGGATTATTGTATCTCCATTACCCTTTAGCTCTTTACTCCCTACGAACTACCTTCGAAAGGCCACCCAAAAAGTATCGAAATTCTTAATACAACCCTGAGGCAGGCTGTTGTACCATTTTAGAGAACTCCCCGTAAATGATTGGGAGAAGGCTCTGCAAAGTAGCTTATCATCGTCGTCAAAGTTCATCATTAAGTTTTTAAATTGTTCCAAATGGTTGTCCGGATCAGTAGTGCCATCGTACTTTTCCATTTTAGTGCTGTCAAACCTCTTAGGGAGGTTTCCGGACAGAATTTTAGAAGATAATGGAGATTGCCTCCAATTTCTACCACGACCGAACACAGTATCCTCATTGGGAGTTGCAAAGATACCTGGTTCATCGTGAAAAGCGAAAGGATCCATCAGCATCCGGTCCACATGTCTCCGGCTATGAGATGACCCTTTACCAATATTCCTCTTCATCTTTCCATGTCTATCCCTTTTTCTTGAATATTTCTTGGTCTGTTTTTGCTTCTTTTTAGTTCGACCCTCATCGCTGCTAGAGGATAAGGATTATTCAACTCCCTCATCGTCCGAAGAGCTGTCAGAAGATTCTGAGCTTGAGTCAGAACTCTCCATTGGCTTAGACCGGTGAGATTTCTTGGAGCTGGCATGAGTCTTTTTGGTACTCACATGAGTCTTTGAAGGCTCATGCTCCCTAGGGTTATCGGTGTGATGAGCAACTGATGCTTTGGATTTTTCTTTCAAGCCCATCTTAGTCTTTTCTGCCCTTAGAGCTTCTATTTCACCCTTTAGCCTGTCACACTCTTCGATAGTGTACTCATCGTTCTCACCCACCACTTCGAGCAGAGCTGGTGGTACTTCTGGATCGTCCGGATTCATTCGGACAGACTTTCTTTGCTGGTTTTGAATGCTTGATTCAGGCACCCTCTTCTCCCACTGTGGTCGCCAATTTGGTGAGGATAATTATCGCCTGAGGGTAGGCTTGTAATTTGTTTGGTGTTTTAAAGAAGTATGTGGGTGTTTAATATTTAGAGTAGAGAGTAGAGGGAGAATTAAGTTGGCTGGTTGCAGTTAATTTTCATTATTCATATTTAATGTAGGTGGTTGGGTATTTATATCATTACACTTGAGCCCTTATGGGCTTTCGGGTCATGTTTAATGGACCCGGGTCATGTTTAAAGACCCATGAGCTCTAAGTAGGAGAGCAAGTAGCTTAGTCAAGAAGTATTTAGGTTTTTTAGTACTTTTCTCATAGTTCGAACAGTCCCATAGAGCTTTTATTCGAAGTAATATGTCCGGTCCGGAGGCCTTGGACCGATCTATCCATGTCCGAGGAGCAGGCAGAATTCGGACTCATCAGTTATGACCCTGCCCGGCCTCCCTTGCCTTGTTCCCGGACTGATTTTGGTTAGGGTTTGGTGCAACCGGGGCAGACCTCACCTGCCTGTGCACCCTAGTTTTCTTTGTTTCATTCACGTTAATTTGCTTTCCAACCTGATTCAGTAAACCTCCCTATGTCATGGCCTTTTTTCTGGTTACTGAATCAGCCAAATTTCCAGGGTTTAAGCCCTGCCTCAGAGAAGCTATTGCCACTTGCTCGAAGCAATCAACCAACCCATTTTTGGTATTTACAAAGCGACTTATATATTCCTTCAGTGATTCATTC
Source organism: Limnanthes douglasii subsp. nivea (assembly GCA_036936605.1). Taxonomy (NCBI): domain Eukaryota; kingdom Viridiplantae; phylum Streptophyta; class Magnoliopsida; order Brassicales; family Limnanthaceae; genus Limnanthes; species Limnanthes douglasii. The sequence continues at coordinate 217,585,611 of JAUPFV010000004.1, forward strand.
GGTTCTTGGGCACAATGGATAATTGTATCTCCATTGCCCTTCACCTCCTTACTTCCAACAAACTGCCTCCGGAAGGCCACCCAAAAGGTATCGAAATTTCTAATGCACCTCTGTCGTAGGATGTTATACCACTTCAAGGCACTCCCCGTTGTTATCGAAGTTCATCATAAAAATTTTGAATTGTTACAAGTGATTGTCCGGGTCTTTACTGCCATCGTATTTTTCCATCTTCGTGCTATCGAACCTCTTTGGGAGGTTTCCGGACAGGATCTTGGAAGACAATGGAGATTATCTCCAATTCCGGCCACGACTGAAAACGGTATCCTCGTTAGGAGTTGCAAAGATACCTGACTCATCATGGAAGGCAAAGGGATCCACCAGCATCCGGTCTATGTGTCTCTAGTTATGAGATGATCCTTTGCCTATATGCCTCTTTAACAATCCATGCATATCCCTTTTTCTTGAATACTTCTTAACCAACTTTTGTTTCTTTTTAGATCAGCCCTCATCGCTGCTGGAGGACAAGGATCCTTCTATTCCATCTTCGTCCGAGGAGCTACTGGAAGATTCTGAGTCTGAATCAGAGCTATCCATTGGCTTGGACCGGTGAGACTTTTTGGAGCTAGCATGAGTCTTCTTCATACTCACATGAGTCTTCGAAGGCTCATGCTCTCTAGGGTTGTCAGTATGATGAGCACCTGATGTATTTGATTTCTCTTTTACGTCCATTTTTGCCTTTTCTGCCCTCAGAGCTTCTATTTTTCCCTTTAATCTATCACGCTCCTCGATGGTATATTCATCATTTTCCCCCACCACTTCAAGCAAAGCTGGTGGTACCTCCGGTACGTCCGGATTCATTCGGACTGAATTTTCTAATGGTTTTGAATGCTAGATACAGGCACCGTCGTTACTCCCACTGTGGTCGCCAATTTGGTGTGGTTTATTTTCGTCGGAGGGTAAGTTTGTAATTTCAGTTTAGATTTTTGTGGAGTTTTGTGAGTATTTAATGTTTGGGTAGAATGTAGAGGGAGAATTAAGCTGTCTGGTTGTATTTAATTTTTATTACCCTCATTTAATATTGGTGGTTGGGTATTTATACCCTTATATTTGGGCCACAAGGGCTTTCGGGTCGTGTTTAATGGACTTGGGTCGAGTTTAAGGACCCATTAGTTCTAAGTAAGGGAACAAGCAGCTTAGTCAAAAACTAATTAGGTTTTAAGTACTTTAGTTCGGTTCGAACAGTTCAATGGACGATGGTGTCCGAACTGCCCCTGTCCGGTTAGGTGGACATTGTCTGAATTGACCTTGTCCGAGGTGGTGTCAAAATCCGGACTCAACAGAATAACAATGCACTTGTTAAATTTCATTAATAAAAAATAACCAGTTTTATGTTAGGGTGGGACGTGCCTTATATAGTAGCTACCCGAAACCCAAATTAGATATTGTAAAAGCAAAACAGATACAACCAAATAAAATATCCCAAAATCTAGACACAATCTAGATTGTTTTACATAATAAAATAATTTTTAAAATAACAAAATTATCCAAAAACACTGAAATAAGGGTTTGAGGATCCAAACAAATGATTTTAGGGCGTAGAGTACGTGACCACCTAACACTCTTATGATATTCGTCGAGCTCATTGAGATATTCAATTTGAGTACCATCATCATCCGTATCCGTCAGCTCAGAAAAGGGTACCAGATGCTTCACATTGAAGACATCATGATTTTTCAGTGGCTTGGAGACTTCGATCAGTACGCATTTAGGTTAATTTTTTCCATAATATCAAATGGACCAACCTTTCTAGTGGCCAGCTTATTGTACTCGTGTGGAAGATCACAAAATTTGGTTAAAATAGCCTACACGAAATCCCTTACCTCAAATTCGGCTAGTCGGAGTCTCTTATCCACAATGTCTTTGTACTTTTTAATAGTTTTCTTAAGTTGCTTTCTAGTGTTCTCATGAATTTCCCACAACTCAACAATAACAGTTTCAACTCTAATACGAACCTTCTCGGTTTCTAGGAAGACCGTATCCATAGGGCCCCGCGGGTGTAGCCATATATTACCATGAATCAACTATGTCTAATAATCCTTTTGTGGTGCCTGTTATATGAGAACTCAACATGATAAATTTTTCTGATCCCACGAATTTAAATTACCAGCCATCTATGTGCACAACATGTTTCTCAATGTTATGCTAATCACCTTGGTATGCCCATCCGTTTGCGGGTGATAGGAACTACTTAACTCAACTTTGCGTTAGTAAGCCGCTACATGCTTCTCCAAAAATATCCTACAAACCTAGTTACCCGATCGAAGATGATGTTTATAGGTAGGTCGTGCAATCAATAAACCTCTCTTAAGTACAAAATCTCAGCATTTACCGTACTTTTCGTTTTATTGCATGCAAAGTGAGCCATCTTCAAAAAATGATCAACCGTCACAAAAATAGAACCATTACCTCTTTGTGTTCATGGTAACCCAGAAAAAAAAATCATGCTCACACTCTTCCATGGTCCCTTCAGTATAGGAAACTGTAAGTACCGTATTAGAAGTCTTATTCTTTCCCATCTGACAAATTCTACATCCAGCCACAAAACAAATAACATCCCTCCTCAAATGAGGCCCATAAAACTAATAAGCGACATATTTGATAGTCTGATCTCCACCATCCTGCCCTTCATTGTTTCTTTTCAGCATTATTAACAACCTTAAATTCCCAACAAGAATAAATAAAATATTACTTTTGAATAAATAGCTATTGGTCACAGAATAATCATTTCTTAGACAAACATCAACATCCTCTAATATGGGACCAAAATAAAGATTGCTAGCCAATAAGTCTTTCATTAATTCAAAGCCCATTACTTCATTTTTCATGTGAACCATTAGACGCTATCAGCTTAGTGCATCAGCCACAAGATTAACTGCCCTAGATGTATGATTGATAGAAAATGTGAACTGTTGAGTCAATGTTTACCATCGAGCATGATATGTGGATAACTTGTCTTGGCTCTGAAAGTGCTTCAATGCATTATGATCAGTGTATAACATAAAATCATTGTAATCAAGGTATGAACTCTAGTATTTCAATGCTCGAACCAGAACATAGAATTCCACATTATAAGTATTGTTGTTAAGTTTGGAACCACTAAACGTTTCACTAAAATAAGCCACGGGACGTCCTCTTGGCTTAACGCAACCCTAATACGTAGTCTAGTGCCATCACAAATCAACTTTAATCCTTTAGAAGAATGAGACACAACAAGAATAATGTTGTCGTCAATTGTACCTTGATCTCCTCAAATGCGGATGTTCCTGCAGGATCCAACAAAATGTCTTGCCTTTTATACAATCCGTAATGGGTGCCATAATGGTACTAAATTTATATGGGAACCATCGATCGAATGAAAACGGATCATGAAATGAACGAACTTCAGTAATAGAGGTACGTATTGGCCAATCCCGAATTGTTGCCACCTTGGACTCATCAGCTGATATATCATCTTTTGAAACAACATACCCAAGGAATATAACTGAATTATCATAAGAGAATTTTTTTATTCCCCCATAAAACTATTTACGCTTTAGAAAAAACAAGACCTCTCGAATATGTTACAGATGCAAGTCTTTTTTAATATTATAAATCAAGATATTGTAAAAATAAACAACAAAAAAACTTGCCAATAAAATGACGATAAATCTGATTCATCACCCGTATAGAGGTATTACGTGCATTAGAGAGAGAGCAAATAGCATAACTATCCACTCAAACAAATATTTTTTAGTCTTAAATATTGTTTTCCACTCATCTCTCATCCTGATGCGAATTTGGTGATATCCTCTCTTTAAATACAAATTAGTGAGCACCTTTTTGCCACTTAATTGATAAAGAAAATCATCAAATCGAGGAATAAGGAGAGGATACCTGATGGTGATCTTATTAATGGCGCGACTGTCTACACACATCCGCATCGAACCATTATTTTGAGATGTTAACCACACTGGAACTGCACAAGGATTGAGGCTCTCTCAAATATGACCCTTAACGAGTAAGTTCACCATATATCGCCTAAGCTCCTCGTGGTCCTTAGTACTCATCCTATAATAAGGTTGGTTAGGTAAACTAGCCCCAATGATCAGATCAATATGATGTTGGATATCTCGTAATGGTGGAAGACCCGTAGATAACTCTCCTCGAAAGACATCACCAAACTCCACTAGCAATGACCAAACATGCTCAGTAATGTCAACAAATGCATCATCATATTATTTCACAAACAATACATACATAAGCCCCAAATCAAATGCAATCTCTGTAAACTATTTATGTGTTAGTAACCTCCTGTTAAGACCTTATATTACATAAGGTGGAGGTTTGGAAGACACTTCTCAAGATAGAACTAGTACAAACTTTGTATTATTCACCATAAGGTTATACCAATTTTTCTACCATCATGAGTACACGACCTATCAAATTACCATGGACGACCTAACAATAGGTGACAATCATTCATGCTAATAACATTACATTATGCTTTGTCTTTGTAATTACCAATAGAAAACAAAATCAGACACATTTAGAAACGGTTACCTTGCTTCCGTTTTTAACCATGCCAGTTTGTAAGGGCGAGGATGAGGTTCCGTCTTCAACGCTAGTTTCTGAGCATTCTCCTAAAAAACTACATTATCATAATACTGAATCAATCACGAGCTTGCAAATATTTCCCCCCATTGGTGCATGTTGATTAAAAGAAATTTTTGTAAGCAAATCATGAATGTTACTGATACCTTTTGGTGTGAAACAGACACGCTTTATTACCAATAGTTATATCCCCTTCAATAAAATCGACTTCTTGAACGTCTTCATCAATATCCTCATCCACCACATCAAACTGTGGATCATCGTTCTCTTCCCATTGAGAATAAATAGCTTTTGCAAACAAAACCCTTGACTGTTATGGCTTAATGCACTCTGATGCACGATGCCCTATCTCATTAGACCGAAAACACTTCATCAGAAAAGAAGTTTTGGGATAAACTGATGGTGTAGGTTGTACTGCTGAAGTGAGACTTGGAACTACCCTTTTGGGAAGCGCCACAACAGACGCCCTAACGCTATCTCCCATATACGGTCTCCTTGACCAGGATTTCTCAAGATGCAGCCCACATTAATATATTTCAGAAATGTTAACCGGGTTAAAAAATCAGAGAGACCTGAAACTATTGCCTAATCCATCCTATATAGCAATACAACAACTCATCTTATGTGTCATAAATATCGATGCGAGTTTGAAACTTAAAACATTCTATGTATACTCATCCATAAAATTCGAACCATGCTTAAGATTTTGATATTGTTGATACATGGTCCACGCATAATTGATAGGCAAAAACACAGCCCTCATGTGTTCCAAAAATTTACATCAAGTCGTAATTTTAGACTTACCTTACCCTAAACGAGTCTGTCGCGACTAATTGAACCATCTTATCATTTGGAATTTCTTTGAAGTCTAAAACTTCTTATGTCGATGTAATCTAGTCTAAAAAACATTCCTACTAAATACCTCCATGGAATTCAAGAATGTCAAGTCTGGAACCTGACTCTCACCCGTTTTTTGTGTTTGAATTGTATTCACGGTCAAAAGGTTGTTCTAATATCGGTCCACGATAATTTTGTGGAGGTAAACCTCCTTTTTATAATTCTTGCGAGGAGTAAACGGGTTCTCGTCCTAACCGTAGTGTTCTTCGAGACCTTCTAGTCGATTATTCAGGCTTGGAGCGTGGAATCCGATGGTGGTCAGCCGCCCAATCGCCTCTTCCAATTGGATTAGCTGGTTTCCTATTATAATAAGACGATCGTCGAAGTATTTCTGATTGTAGCCTTCAGTCCTTGTGGAGATACCCTTGCCTCTTATGTTCCTTGCCTTTGATATCAAGATGATGCAACACTAATAATATCAAGAAAGAAAAACCTAAGTTGGAAAGATATAACTAACAACACAATTGCTAAACTTTATTAATAATAAACAACCAATTTTAAGTTAGGGTGGGATGCGCCTTATATAGTAATTGCATAAAACCCTAATCCTATATTTCAAAAACAACACAAACAACCAAATAAATTATCCAATCTGGATCCAATACAAAAAAATTTACACATTGAAATAATTTTCTAAAATAAAAATATTATAAAAAAACACATAAAACAAGGGTTCGAGGATCCAAACAATGGATTTTAAGGCACAAAGTTTGTGCCTATCAGACACACTTATGAATATCATCGGGTTCTTCGAGACATTCTGCTTTAGTATCAATTTTCCCCATCTGGATACTCGAGCGGAAAGTAAGACTCGTTGGCGCCTGTCCATTATCGTTAGATAATTAAGGGTTTTATCAACTGCATGAGAATGTATGCATGTAAAATATAGGTTTGTATGTATGTGAATTCTAGGAATTTATGTGTATAAAACCTACGCATTCATTATTTTTCCTTATCTAGGGAGGCACTCTTCTTCCTTTTGTTATCTGTAAAATATATGGAAAATAAATTCGTACGATTCTATTTTCTTCTTATTCGTTAGAATTGAACGCATATATTTTTCTATGAAAGTTGATCTTTATTGTTCAAGACTTTAAGCTTAAAATAAGCATTACATCTTTGGATGTAAGTGTAATATATGCTCAGTCAAAATTAAAATTTGATTTGCTGGGATTATAACTTTTGATTACGCCAGTTATTGGTAGTTCCCAACATGGTAAGGAAAAATTAACATCATTATACCTACGATCATATGCACATTCGAGGAGAATGACAAAAGGTTTATTTTTTTGCAGTGTGTATGTGCTCCCTTCTTACCCCTATTCTATTCATTATTTTTTCGTACGAAAAAATCTGAGATTGAAGCATACTAAACCATTGTCTATTTTTCTTTATATATATTATAGACTAAAATTATTAATATATATGCTATTTTATATATAGTGGCGAAGCATAATTCAACGACCCCAATAAGATCTTAGCCAAGAGTTTAGGATCTTGCATGACAGCTTAAAGACTACAAACACAAACAAAAACAAGTTTTGGGTTATGCATGACATGTACTTGGGAAGCAAAGTAGAAAATTGCATGTTTGAACACAAATAAAATACCACAAACACAAATAAAAGTTAGATATTGCATGTCATCTTATGTAAGAGTGGTTAAAAATTAAAAAAATCATAAATCAATTGAGAATACATAATCCAACAAACAATACTTAGGGTCTAAAATAACAAAGTTCTTAAATTGAATTTATGACAAACCAATAATTTGTGAAATTAGTGGGAACAAGGTAAGAAATATTTAAGTGTAAAAATATTGGCTTAATAGAGATATCTAGAGAGTGATTTAGTGCAAGGCTCGATAAAAAAAACTAGATCGACGCAAAATGTTATGTATTTAAACTAAAATGACATTTTGGGATGCCATGTCCTGCATAGTTTTTACATGTTTATGTTAATCGTTGAGAAATGATATTGTGAATGTGTTAAGTAATATGCATACAGAATATGATTTAAGTAATATTAAAGTAAAGTGTTAATGTGTCGTGATACAAAAGTGTTTGAATTACGTACGAACATACTTGTGGAGCTACAAAATATTGGCATTAATGTTAACCACTAATGAGTTAACTAGAAAGACATTTTACAATTAAACATACAAAGCTTTTTATAATTTATTTTTAAATATAAAATTTTCCAAACCCACAGATAACCTACAAAAAAATCTTGACGTGAGAAAAACTAGCTACCATATAAACGTTTTGAAAGGACGATGAAGATCCATAGAGGGGCCTAGAAGAGTATGAATCTGGTGGACAACCATCACACGAAGGTTCACCTTATATTCACCTTCCGATGAACCTGATGACGAAGATGACAACGAAGTTGACTCTGAAGATGCATCATATGATTAACCATTAGATTCATCCTCTTTGGCGCTTACTGTGTCAATATGTTCAACACATCGAACTCTAAATCCTTTAATGATGAGTTCACTGTGAAAGAATTTTACAGAAATGAATGTTGTTGGGGGGTCAAACTTTGGCCGATAAATCTACTATGTTTTGTTTATTTGTGTCGTTGTATTGTTTGGGTTGGTTCTATTAAGTCTTTATGAAAATTTGTTTTTTAACCATAATTTTTTGTTGTGTCTATTGTTTTTGCATATGTTCTTAGTATTATTGAATGTTTTTTTCAAATTTCCTCTTACACGGTTAAATATATGTTTTTGAAAGTTTGGAAAAACTAGGTTATTACCATAATAATACTCGTCTAACATTTCATGAGCATTTATATGCAAAATTGTCCCAACTATATCTTGCAAAATATACAACTCCTAGATACAAAATTTTAGTATCTATCATTTTAATACCTTAAACGCCCTTCGTTACTATATACGACTAATTTTTAGGGTTCTTTTCATTCTTAATAGCTTATTATCTCTATTTATCTCTTCAAATTGAATCCTTATATACCATTTTCTGCCGTCTCATGTTCTTAAAAGTTATTTTCTTGGATTTAATTTGACCATCAATACAAGTTAACAAAGGTTGTAAAAACTAAACATTTTCGTAATAAGATTCATAGAATTCGATGATACCATTATGTAAAATTCTCGTTTTTGAAAACCCTCAGTAACTTGTGTTGATGCTACCATTCAATCCAGAAGAATAACTTTTAAGAAACGAGGAGGTGAATGAGGGTATTAAATTTCATGTTTTGATTTGAAGAGAGTGGATAAAAATAAGAAGCGATTAAAAATGAATAGACACGATGGGATGAATCGACAAAGTTTTTTGGGTTATTCGCCAACGTAATGACGCAATACTGTCGGGATCCGGACGACTTTTCTAACATGTGCATGCATTTGATAAATATATTATCAAATAATGTTTGGTTGCGCAAGACAATTAAACCATGTTTCACAAACGAACAATAATATATTTACAAAATATGACTAACAAGAATTATCATCCCTAGCAGAATAAGTTTCGTAAGTGTACAAATACCAACTCCACAACCATACTATATAGTGAATTTTTGAAATATAACTAACAAATGTCCTGGAAAACATACCATTGTAGGATAGAAAATTACTAAATCCATTGTAGGATAGAAAATTACTAAAAAACTGCAAAACTACTCCGTGGAGTGGTACTAATATCTACAAAATTATTACTCATTAAAAAACTCTTAAATTTTTTAGAGTACTATTTACTCCATTTATTTACATTTTATACAAAATTGTTATTTATTAATATAATTTTTAAAAAATTTAAAATTTTATTTATTTATATTTTATGTCACTCAAAAGAATAGTTGTGGTCATTTTATTAGCGAATCCTTATAACATATACAATGTAGTGATACAACGTTTTGCAACATGTTTAGCAATACATTTTGGATAAACATTATTTACATTAGTAATCTAGATTTAATTTTTTTTATAAAATAAATAAAATAATTATAATTATAATTTTTTACTTACGGTTCAATTGTGTTTTTACAATAACGGTGATCTGAATAGGTTTCGTTCTTCGTTCGTTTCATATATCTAATTTCTTTTAATTTAAATTTTTCACTATTTTTTACTTTATTTTATTGAATATTCAAATTAATTTAAATTAGGAACTAAATTATTTTCAGTAATAATAAAATAATGAGGGTTTAACGAGTCTTGAATTTTTATTTTATTACGTAACAAAATTACTAAATAGGAAAGGGACAGTGAATTATGTCACTAAAAAGAAAAAATAAAAATTCATTTTTTTATTTAATAATAATTTTATAAATAATAAAAAAAACGAATTTATAACTACGAACCGTGCAAAAAAAAACGTCACTACAGCAACGACATCCCTAACGAGAATCTTAACTTAAAACAAAATAATATTTTATATTTATTTTTTAATAATAATTTGTAACCACAAAAAAGTTTAATGTTACAAAATTCTTAAATTTGTAATTTAGGAGACCTACTATTTTTATTTTTAATTGTCTTTTCTCTAAAGGTTATTTTCATCATGTCTTTTTGTTTCTCTACGAGACGATCATTTTCATTTGTGTATTTTAAGCAGCCTCCTTAGGTTCTAATTCTATACCACCCAATTAATTGCTTCCAAGTCCCCAGTCCATCCTTCCTATAAGCGAAAAAAAAATATTTTTCTCAATTTAGGATAATGCATAGTCCTTAAATGTGATTTCTAAGTACTTTCAAAACAATGTCTATATTTCAATAATACTACTTACATAATTTGCAAAGAATCTTCTCCAAAACCCTTTTCCAAAATATTCAAAATATCAGGTGCTTATCCTTTTTAAAAGAATAATATGCAAAATAAAAGTCTTGCTAAAACCTTAACAATTTTATTCACTCAACTTCAAAAAAAACTAAGAAATAATATACTGTCTTTAAAGTTAACTCAGAAGGATAAGTTGCAGTAGTAATCAAGAGGTCCAAACAGTACTAAACACAATATAGAGGTAAGCTTTTACTTAGTATATATATATAACTAGAGTCTAGTAAACAGAAAAGCAAGACCAACAAAAGTTGTACACACTAAAACTGTTCAACTCATAGATAACTCAAATCTAAGGCTATTATGAACATAACAAACAAAATCTATTTATTTTTTTCTTTTTGGATCATGTACATCATCCCATACGAGTGGTGTTCTGTTTTGTCTGGCACACTAAGAGATTTATATACACAATTATCGGTTTGAGTAAACATACCGATTATTTCATGCTTGATCACTTCCTTTGAGAATATTATACTTGCAGAGGGGACAAGTTGCATTCATTTTGAGCCATTTAACTATACATGACGAATGGAAATGGTGGTTGCATGGTAGAGCATGGAGCTCAGCTCCGTCTTCGTAGGAACAAAGACATATACAGCATTCCTAAAATTAACAATAGATACAAATTTAATTAGCCTAAAGAGTTCACTCTATTTAGAATAGCAATGAAGTTTTAGTAAGATGACGCTTGATTTTCAGTTGAGTGATAGGAAAAGATGGCAAATACAATTATGCATAACGAAGAAAATGAGACTACAAGGTTGTTTAATGTCCTAAAAACTAGTTCAAAAGATGCAAATAAAAGTAAGGTTAAGTGTTTTTACAAAAGATGGTGTAGCTTGTTTGGTGCATAATTTGTACAAAGGACAGTTTATAAGGTTAAAAGTGAAGCTATAGATTGAAAAAGTGCATAAAAATGTCAAAAGTTAAACATAACAGCCGAAAAGGCTAGTTTTGTTAGCCATTTTAATTAACTTTAAAGGTTAAAAGGCTAGCTTTTGCATGACTAAACAACCAATCAACCTTTTTTTAATAAGTTTAAAAGCCACCAAGCCTACGGATAACAAACACTCCTTGCGCAATTTCAAGAAGAAAAAAAAGTACAACTCACAGCATCCTCGGGTAGAAGAATCCGTTCATCTGCCAAGTATCCACTGCTTGATTCTGCTGGAATCATTTTCCCTGCTCCGACACTAAGCTTTTCACTGTCGTTAACTATTTCAAATCTGTACTTTGAAAGAACGCTTAGATCTGCATCTGATGCACCATCCTAATAAGCCAAAGAAGAAACAAATTCAACATATATACATTATGGATTTGCGGGTCTTAAATTGAGTAGTATTTTTACACCTGTCCTGCAACTGCGTAAAGAATTGCTATAATGCAAGGCAGGCAGCAACAAAGAGCAATGCCAATTAGACATGCCAAAACAACACAAAAGATGGCAAAAAACACGTCGAAGGCCAGAAAAACCACAGCCAACCTGCAAAAATTCAAGGATTAGATTTCGCTACTATCCTTTTTGTTCGAGCGCAACAATCTGCAACTAGAAAGAGAGAAAATAGAAGAAACATGTATAGAAAATATCTAATGATAGGCCACCGAGTTTCTAAATAGGATTCATAGGTCGCCTCTAGAATTAAAATGATGACTCTGATTACTGAGGTGAGCTTTATGTGATAAATTAGAAAAAAAAGGTAGTATATAGTGAAACCGGTATTTTACAGACTACCCATTGAAAGAACATAGCAAAATAAGAGCTGAACAATGATAAAGGATTCTCCCAATTGATGGAGGTACTGAAAAGAAGAACATACAAAAAAACGAGAAGAATTAGAGTTTGTTTGATGCCCATAGATTAATTGATATATACTTTAAAAAGGGCTGAAAATGCAGAAATAAAGTGAAAAAAAGAGAGCTAAAAGAAATTAAAAGCCTTTTTGATGATAACATGAAATGGGTGGAAATATATCATGGAAAAAAGAGAGCCAAAACTTAGAAATGCCAAAAAGAAACAATAAAAAACTGAATCTTTCGAGGTTTAATATCTTATCAACTTAAAATCGCAAGCTTTTTACGCCAAAAAAGCCATTCGAACTAAACAATTTTTTTTCCGCATATAATCCAAAAAGGCGAATGGAATGAAACAAACTCTTAGACAGCAAGGGAGGTACAGGCCATACCAGTACAAACGAGGCGCGTCACTCAAAAGAATATCCCCACCGGAAACTACCCAGTAAAAGCCAATTATCCACCAAACGAACGACACCATTGTATTTGCGGACTCGCAAGGCTTGATGTAACTGAAACATTTGATCATCAAACCATAAAGAGGGCAACCAATTACACTACCCTATATGGCAGTCAACAAATGTATCAAGGCCAAGGTATTAGCCGAAGAAATTAAAAGCACAAAAGTAAAAGCCTCAACACCAAACAACCCCTAATTCTGACATTTTACCTACAATTTTAGGTAAGAACAAGCTATATACACTATGCTTACAAAATACATCAATTTCATATCGATTCAAAAGCCTAATATACTATTTCTGATGATTATTTTGATCATATAATTGTATTTGAATACAGCTTACAAAATGAACTAATCGTCGATCTTTTTTATGATTCTAATTCCAAGCTTTCAGCTGATGATTAACACAAAAACCGATAAGAAAACTGACCTGGATCGTCTCCGGCTACTGTAGCTACTTTCACCACCATTGTCATCATCGTCTTCAATATCGTATATATTCCCACCAGCAGTGTCTTCTCCACTCTCAGTATCCCCACCTCTCCTCATATTCCTTTTCCTGAACTCTAACCACACCAGCACCACATGTACCAAACACTGCAGCGCATACCCACAGATCCAAACTCTAATCGGAGTGTTAGGCTTTTCATCCGTTGTACAAGCAATCATCACCGCCGATACCACCATGAAAGCGGTATTCCACAGCATATCCAACGCAACAACGGGCTTCGAGTACCCCCAATCCGCGCGTCTCTCCTCCAGCTGACGCGCTGCCGTCTCTCTCACGAGCATGGACGCGCCACGGCGGCCGGTGGCACGGCCGAGGAGAAGAGCGAGGTTGGCGGCACGAGGAGAGACGGAGCCGGTAGTAGTCCCACCGTTGCGGGGATTAAGGAGTGGTGCCCGGGAGTCCGATACCGCCGACGGAGTGGCGGTGGTTTCTGAAGAAGACATCGAATTTAGTAAAAAGAAGTTTGATAATTAGGGGTTTTGGATCGTTGGTGTTATATGAAAGGGCAGGCTTTTCTGGTAGGTTACTATACTATATTGTTCAGTTGACCGGCAGATGAAAAATAGTTTTAATACTATAGATACCACTTTAAGAGTTCTTAGTAATTTAGAGATTCTATATTTCCTTAATCTCTTAGATTGCTTATTGATTTTTTTAGGTAAGTTATCCCCAACCATTTTGTTAATAATTTGGTTACAAATTAAATTACTTATAATAGTCTAGGATTTTAGATTTTTAAGTTTACTCACCTCTTTTGGATGTAAAAACAAAAAATCAAAAAATCTTTCATTACTTTTGGGCAGACGATTTTCTTTTTTTAAAATCTCTCAAATTACATATTTTTCCAATAATTTTTAATGAATTCTGAATAATTTCAATACAATACAACTCCTAAATTAGGTTTCACGATGAAATTATTTTCTTTCCCCTTTAATTTTTTTTATTTTGTATTCGTAATTATATGTTTGACCTAATAATTGTTCGTGTTTGATTTTGATGATTTGTATACCTTTTACGCAAAAAAAATAATGATAATTAATAATGTAAGAACCACTTGTGTACCTATGTAAATGTTCTGGATGAATGTTTACGACCGAGTTGTACATGTTTAACAATTAGTTTCTATACTAACCTGCGTGTATTTTAACTTTGTAATATAGATAAAAAAAATCAAAACAATTAGTATCCTTCACATCACGAATTACAAATACATCTCATATCAAACAAGGAATAAAGAATGATCGAGAAGAGTTAAACCATTTGAAGAATCTCATTCAACAGGTACCTTCATTCATTTTTCACAACCAAAAACTAAAGCCGCACTCAAGTTACTCATGATGAGGACATAAATAAATAAAGAGCGAAAATAATTAGCCTTTAAGGTTAAAATAATTATTTTATTATGTGTAAGGGAAATTTAGAGTAAATATAAATGTAAATGATTAAATATGCTATTAGTGGGAAATATGCTTGTATAAAGTAATAAAGTGGGGTGAGATACCAACATAACAAACAAAGACGATAATTTGTAATTACTTCACCTATAAATAGGTGTATTACTCTTTGGAATGAGGATGATTGGACACTTTTTTACTTTTGACTACTTTCTCTATTTAAGATTCTTGAGCAATTTTCCCTCTCTAAAAACTCTTTTAATCAAAGTATAATTTTTCTAATACTTTTTTTCTCCCACGAATATACTTAGACTTATCATTGACGACCACAGTGGGAGGTACGTTTGGTGCCTAGATCTAAAATATAAAAACAAAACAAAAAACAAATAGGCGATCGGATATCAGAAACATTATGGATCCTGAAATTCAGATTGGTCAACTGTATTTGGGGAAGGAGAGCTAGTAAAGTCGCGCATGAGTAGAGAAGAAGATTGAGGCGGAATGCAAGGAAATGATCAAGGTGATCAGTTTAATGTTGAGGATCGGATGAATCAGTTATTGGAAAGAATAACTAATGTGAATCATGAGCTTGATCAAAAGGAAAACCTGGTCAGAGCTGGTAGGGTACGATCCGAAGTGCAACGAAGTGGAAGACCAATTCGACGGGTCTCACAATGTTCACGAGTAAGGGATGATCATCGAGAGGTATAATTTTAGTCAGAAAATGGATATCACTTCTCTAGGAAAGAGAAGAAAGATACACATTGATATATTTCGGCAGATACAAGTGAGTCTTTTGGGTTAGATTCCGAGGAATTTTCCTAAAATCTTGAGAAAGGTGATTCTTACATAATAAGAATTGACAAAAACTCTCCGAGGAAGTATGACAAGCATCGTCCAAAATCTCAGAAGGGGAATAATCTCAAAAACCAAATGAGTCTAGACTCATGATTGAAAATCCACTTTTGGAGTATAATGTGGCCAATCAATACACTAATCTGGCAGAACAAGGCTTGTACACGATTATGGGAAGTGGCATAAGAGGTAATCAGTATAGGTGATGAATTTATTATAGGACTTCTCCTTATATCAGTTGATATAAAATTGTAACCAACACGAAACACTTTTTTGATACGAACCCGACATGTTTGACTAAATTTTTTAACAAATCTGAAATACGAACTCGACATGTTTGACATTAAATTTTAATTAACCCAATACACATGTTTAACAAGAACATGACCTCTTAGACACGAAAATAGGAACACTAGAAAACTCACATAAATACATAATGTGAAACATGAAATATAGATGGAATTAAATTCTAATTTTACAAAATATTAAAAAACATTACATTATACAAATTTTATATTAACAACAAATGTTTAAATAAAAAAATGAACTTTGAAGTTGATTTCACCAATTTGAAGATCCTACAAAAATAAAATAAAATAAAATAAAAGTTAGATCTCAAATATATATTATATTCGATAGCATATTTATACAATATATCATAAATTACCTTAAATGATATTTGTTGCATCTAAATATAATTCGAGTAGTGTAGTTTTTATAAACCACTACATATATCAATTATTGATATATGTAGTAGTTTATAAATTATCCATTATGGACTGCTAACCATGTGCTTGTACAGAAGAATAACGGAAAATTTTATCATTATGGATGGACTCTCTTGTAATAAAATCCAAGAATACCCTTCAGAATAATCAATGGTTGCCAAAGAATCTACAATAATATTTTCTTCTCGGTTAATGTGTTCAATCGTCAATTTGTTAAACAAGATAAACAACCCTTGTAATTCTCGCAAATACTTGATAAGTTTATCATTCTTAGCCTAAGATATTTTCTAACATGTGATTTGCTACAAGTTGGGAATCTGTTTGTAAAACAAAATTTCTTAGATCCACAAATACTTGCAAATCCTAACCCAACTAATGTTGCCTCGTATTTTGTTTCATTATTCGACGCACTATCAAACAACGCCTCGAACTACTACTCAAGAAATGCCTTTCGCTTGGGTATATGGAATGGATGCGGTGAGCCTAGTGGAATTTACACTTCCATCTTATATGGTACTTAATTATTACGTGGATGAAAGTGAAGAAATTAGACGAACAAAACTTGATTTGGTAGAAGAAAAAGGGTAAAGTACATTTGAGTTTGCTCCATTATCAAACTTTAATGTGAAGTGCATCATTCTTCCAAGTGTTGAGGTAGTTAAAGGAATTTTTATGGACACTAGAGTGTGAGTTAGCATTCTCAAAAATTAAAGAACATTTATCATCCTCGGAAGTTTTGGCTAAGCCTCTTATAGGTGAACAATTATCCCAGTATATTGTCATCTCAGATTATACTATCAGTGCTGTGTTGGTAAGGGAAGTAGATGGATATCCACATCCGGTATATTATGTGAGAAAAAAGTTTGCTTGCCTTATAAAAATGATACTTGAAGCTAGAAAGATGGCTTTAGCTTTTGTTGTAGCTGTTAGAAATATGCGCCCTTACTTTCAAGCTCATTCTATTATTGTTAGAACGTCATTTCCATTAAAAATGTACTACAAATACCAGATATTTCGAGGAGAATGACAAAGTGGTCCGTGGAATCAAGGGACTATGATATTGACTTTACTTGAACAGTTATCAAGGCTCAAGCTTTAGCTAATTTTTTCGTCGAATTCCATTCGGACCCCTATGGACAAGGAAGGGAATGATATAAGTACATTACCAACAACAGATGAATGGATGATTAAAACTTATGCAGGCTTTAGTGTTTTGGGATCAGGTGCGGGGGTCCAATAATTGTTCTTTATTTTATAGATGCTTTTGCATGGTATAATCAAAATCAAATAAATATGAAGGATCGAGAAAGTACCAATTTTATTACTAATAGAGGATTTCATTGTTATCGAGTCATGCATTTTAGCCTCAAAACTGATGGAGCTATGTATCAAATATTGGTAAGCAAAGTTTTTGCCACTCAAATAGAAATGATTATGGAGGTTTACATAGATGACATGTTGGTCAAAAGCTCTATAGATGAGGAACACCTACGTGATTTAAAAGAAACGTTTTTGAATCTGAAAGTCATTCGTATAAAGTTAAATCCAGAGAAGTATACCTTCAGAGTAAGGTCATGGAAATTACTGGGATATATAATAAGTGAAAAGGAAATAGAAACTTATCCAGATCAGGTCAAAGCTTTGATAATAATGACTCGTCCTCGGTCGATTAAGGTACAAATCTTGATATGAATACTGAAGACTCTAAATAACTTCATACTGTTAGTATTCCAAGGAAATATTTATGACTACAATGAAGAAAAAAAAGATTGGAGGTTGATCTAAGAGAGTTTTTACTTAAAGGTACATTTCCCTTTGATATAAAATTAACTCATTTATTGAGATTTAAACAACATGGGTACACAGTACTTGCATGAATTTTGGTATGAGAAAGCTTTGAGTCGACCATTAATAAGATGTTTGGGTAAAACTAAATCTCAAATAATTTTGTCTGAACTACATGATCGAGAAGGTCGTTATATATCTTGGCCACCATTTGAGGATTCACCTGAGTTATCTTTGATAGGGTCAGATATTCTTGGAAGTGACGCGTCAAAGGTGTCAAAATAGCTCGAGGGATATTTTAGACCATATTTTGAAGGATACTTTAGACCGAAAATAAAAAAAGACATGTTTTACCTTTTGACTCATCTATATGTCTTTTGACTCAGATGTATGCCTCCTAATACAGGGTTTACACCAATGTTCTTTTAAGGTTCAAATCCATGACCCAACCCATGACCCTAAAATCCACTATAATTACCCTAAGAGACCTTATTAATGAGAGGATGTTCAAAACTAAACTAATTTAATCCATAACCTGTTCAATTATCTCACTACCTACCATAAAACAGTAAATATTTCTCTACCAACTACTAAAAATACCATCAACTATAATTTGACCTTATCAGATTGGCGACCATAGTGGGAGTGATAGCCTCCAGATAACAAAAATATGAAGCTTAAAATTATTTTCTAACTTCATCGGATAATGGAAAGTGAAATGCAAGTAGATCGGCCCCTGATGGTTGAAAAGGGCCAGATCAAAGAAGAACATATTAAAGCATTATCTGAGAATGATAAAAGAATTCAATTACGAGATGAGCTTAATGATTTACGAAAACAAATTAAGGTCATGAAAATACATAGACAAGTTGATAAGATTTAATCGTACCATATGATAATCCCCCTCAATTATTTGAAATGACATACAAGGGATATTTCACCTAAAAATCACCAACTTTCTTGGAAAAAAACTTCAAACTAAAGATGATTATAGTTCTTCATAGTCCAGCAAGAGCTATTTGTTATTTTTAGACGTCTCGTCATCTTCATCAAGTAGTGATTATTATTATTATATAAAAAAGATAAAGATCAAGATAAGTGTCGAAGTAAGAAAAGTTCTAGGCTGTAAAAATTTGAAAGACTAAGATGTTTTGGGAAAAATATATGAGAGATATAAGAAAATGAATGATCGTGGAAAGGCAAAGGGGTCGGCTGCTCATAGCATAGACTAGTTGTTGAGCGACCCGTTATTCGCCTGATCTGAACCAAGTATATTTGTTGATTCTAGCGAAGTTTATCAATTTAGCTAGGGGCGTAACTGGAGGAGATACTTATTTATCAACAAATATTTTATTCGGCACCTCCCTAGATGTCTTGATAATTCTCAAATCAAAGAAAGTTATTTGAAGTGGTACAATAGGCTTCCGGACGGGTCAATTAATTTTTTTGATATGTTCATGATGGTCTTTCAAAGATAATTTATGGGAAACAATGAGCTCCGAGCTAATAGAGACACGATAATTCATTTTCGCCAACTTTCTACCAATTTATGGTACAATAGGCTTTTAAGGATGCATGATGTTGCATCAAACGTTTATTAATGCTTAAAATATGATGTTGAAGGCCAAGTCGGAGTAGTTCGGAATAGTCAAAAAATAGTTAGAGAGTGCTACATTACCGTACTTGCTCCCAAATCTCTCGATTATATAGTTTCTAAACAAGAATAACAATTAATAGAGTCCTCTTCGGATTATAACCATATAGATGATCTGAGGGAGACTCCTAGTGTGGTTATTCCCTATGAAGAGGTGGAAATTCATGTTTGGCCAATGGGAAAAATGTTAGGGTTGGGTATAAGTTATTAATACAGTTGAAAGAAGAATTGGTGATCTTTTTGTCCAAGTATTTACATGTATTTGTCTGGTGAAATCAGGATGTAACAGGTGTGCCAGCCAGTGTTATATGTCGCTAATTATCAATACAATCAGACGCAAGCACTGTTATTCAAAGATGAAGAGAATTTTTTTAAAGAAAAATCTGAAGAAATTTATAAAGAAATAGTCCGGCTAACAAAAGTAGGTCATATAAGGGAGTCACAATAACCGTTATGGGCATCAAAACTGGTGATGGGAAATAATAAAATGGTCAATGGAGAATGTGTATTGATTTTATCAATCTCAATAGGGTTGGTCTTAAAGATCCATTTTTGGTGCCTCGGATAGACCAGTTGGTAGATTCCAACTATGGCAACAAACTATTATCGTTCATGGATGTTTTTTGTTGGTTACAACCAGATCCAAATGGATCTGAAGGATCAAGATCATACTACATTTATCACCTACCGAGGGCTACATTGTTATAAGATGATGCATTTTGGTTTAAACAATGTTTGAGCTACTTATCAACGTTTTGTAAACAAGAAATTTCCCCAACCAAATCGAATGAGAGCTATATATTGATGACATGATGGTGAAAAGTATAAAAGAAGAAGACAATTTATCTGATCTCAACGAAACATTCTCTAATTTAAAAGCCATTAATTTGAAACTGAATCCGGAGAAGTGTACTTTTGGTGAGCGATCCAGAAAATTTATAGGCTATATCATCAATGAAAAATGGATTCAAGCATATCCAACACAATTAGATGCGTTATTAACCATGGACCCCCCCCCCCCCCGATCTACGAAAGATGTCCAAGTGTTAACTAGAAGATTGGCAGCCTTGAATCTATTGGTGTCAAGATCTTTAGATAAATGTGCACAATTATTTTAGTGTTAAGAAGCGCAAATAAATTTAATTGGTCTCCTAAATGTGACATAATATTTATCGAAATAAAGAAACATTTTTCTTGTCTTAAAACTTTGTTTAAACTAGTGGAGGGATAAAGACTTTATGTAGAATTCGTTGTTTTATATCACGTTGTAAGTGCAGTATTAGTATAGGAGGTCGAAAATTACCCTCGCCTGATGTATTACATTAGTAAGACTTTGTTGAATGCGGAAAAAAATATCTAAACTTGGAAAAGTTAGCCATAACCTTGGTAATAGCAGTCAGAAAAATGTGCCCTTATTTTCAAGTGCATTCTATCACGGTTCGAACTTATTTTCCATTGAAAAATACTCTGCAAAAGCCAGATATATCGAGTCAGATGACAAAGTGGTCGCCCAAATTGGAGGATTATGATATTGATTTTTCTCCTCGAACAACAATCAAGGCACAAGTTGTGGCAGACTTCTTAGTTGAATTCTATTCAGAAATACCTTTTGCGGAAACCCCTACCATTAAACCAGAAAAAATGGATGGCTCGAATAGATGAGGAATCCAGCATGTTGGGATATGGAGCAAGATTTTTCTTAACTTCTCCATTTGGGGATTCAATGTACCAAACAATCCACTTTTATTTCAAAGCATACAATAATGAAGTTGAATATGAAGAAACGATTAATGGCTTAAGGCCTGCTCAGATATGTGGAGAAAGAAGAATCTAATTGATAACCAATTCACAATTATTGATACATCAGGATCAGGGATTTTCTTAAACAAGGAAGGTGCGATTAGTAAAATATCTACAACTGCTAAAGGAAATATATTCATTCTTCAAAATTTTAAAGTATGAGCATGTACTAAGGACTGAAAGTTCGATAGATGATTCATTGGAAAGTATCACATATGTTGAAGCTTACCTATGGATTTTGGTACAAGAATGTCCTTCGATAATGATGGCTCTTAAAATGAAAATTGAAGCTGAAGAAAGTTGTCAGGCGTCTACCATAGTAAACCGGGATTGGAGGTATGAAATCCAAATGTTCATTACTAAGGGTATTCTTCCTGAAGACAAGATCTTAGCCAAGAAATTAAATTTTAAAGCGCATGGGTTTTTTTTATCTAAAGGAAGTCATTTATAAGTAGTTTTTCAGCAAACCTTTACTACGGTACCTTGGACCCGATGAGTACTAAGTCATTATGTCTGAATTACATAATGGAGAAGGTTATGCCCATTATGGTTACACAACTTTAACTATAAGAGTCTTGTTGGTTGGATACCATTGGCCATCTATAATGATCGATGCTATAGAATTAGTTAAGAGATGTGATCTATTGCAAAGATTTGGAAATACAATTCATGTTCCAGCAGTTCCTATGGAGACTATATCTGAAGTAGTGCCTTTTGACATATGGGGAAACTTGAAATAGTTGGCACACTATCAATGGCTTCGGGAGGGTGTCGAACTATTATTTTGGTTGTTGACTACTTTTCGAAGTGGACAGAAGTTTCACCTCTCTCTGAAACTACTTCTAAAATAGTAATAAAATTTATTATATCCCATATGTGTTACAGGTTCGGGATATCTAGGTGTATTACAGCAGACAATGGCTTCAATTTTACAATAAAAATGTAGAAATATTATGTGCATCAAAAGATATCTGATAATATTTTTCTTCACATTTCCATCCCCAAGCCAACGGACAGGTGGAAGTGGTAAACATAACCATATTAAAAGGTCTTAGAAAGAATTTAGTGAAATGAGCGGGTAAATGGCCAAGTTATCTACAAGAAGTGTTATGGACTTATCGAACTAATCCATATGCTGCTACACAAGAATCTCATTTTGCATTGGTCTACAAGATGGATGCAATAAATCCAATAGAATCTACTTTTCCCTCTTTCAAATTCCAAAATTATTCTAAAAGAGATAATGAGATTGGAGTTAGGGCTCGAACTAAACTTAATTAACGAAAAAAAGACTCAAAGCTCATTTAAAAAGGTGCATTATCAGGGCTTAATGAGGATCAAATATGCATAAAAATAAGGAGAAGAGAGTTAAAGTGTTAAGAAAAGTGTTTTTACACACTAAAGATAAGAAATTTGGAAAGTTAGCTCAGAATTGGGAAAGCCCTTATACTGTTGTAGAAAGAATCAATAGTGGAACATATCAGTTAGTTAATCAAAAATGCATTCCATTGAGACACCCATGGAATATTGAACATCTGATATTATATCTTCAGTAAGGTTTTGTGTATATATTTAACTTACCCTTATTTAAATGTAGATATTTAAATGGCATACTTTTTCCTACCTTGGTGGCTTGGGGAGGTTTTAACGAGGTGCTCGTATCATCATTCTACTGTTTTTTTCCTTTCAAAAATCTTGTTCCTAAGTATATTATGTAATTTATATGCCTTTGAATGGCTTGTGTTTGAAATTTGTATGTCTTCGAATGGATTAGCTTCGAATAACCTATGATTGTTAAGGTTGATGATGGTATTATGAATTTCCTCCATTTAGGGGTATTTTACTAATATTATGTTATCTTGGTCAGTAAGAATTTTAAGAATAATGTCATTGATTGGACTATAATCAATGTTAGAAGGTTTTTCACAGTTTAATATGTTTGAGAATTGCTTGACTGCGGATTCTCCAATTAATTTGTGGTCTTCAGCGCAAGTGTTGCCAATTGTTATTCCATGTATAATGTTTATTTTTCTTCTCTTTTTAATAAAATTATGAAATGACTTGGTGTTTTTGTCACCTTCTTTAAGCCAAAAAACAATATTTTTTTGTTGCTAGAAGATTTCTTCTTTGGCAAGCAAGGTTAAATGAATTGCTTTGGCTTTGGACAGAGCAATTTTATTATCATTAGTAATGTTTTTTCCAAAAAAAATCAGCAATCTTAACATCCTCCTCTGTTTTGGCAATATTATCAAAAATATTGCCAAAAGTGTGTTTATTCTATTCTTTTGACACTTGTTTAAGTCTTCTTAGTTTTGACCAGAAAACATGTATGGGATTGAAATACATGGATTCTTTCTAACTTATTTCTACTGTTTTCATGAAATTTGGATGATCTAACCACATAATCTGAAATTTAAATGGAGGTATTTAACGCCTTAATATAGTAATGGATCTTGATTTTGGGGTTCATAACTCACTAACACAATCTTTTTGTGGTAAAAAAAATACAATCCACATGAGAATATTTTTTGATATCATTTTTCTCATACAATTCTAAATTAAGTTAAATAAGAGTAAACCAAAAAATATAAAATAAAGGGAGACATACTATAAAAAGTCCATTACACAATACTATTACTAATAAAGACCTAAAAAGTTTGAAAAATTTCCTTCCAAAAATACCCACAATATAAATACCCGTTTTGAAACCAGTGTAACCTCTTTTCCCCCTCTTCCCTCATCTCTCTTTCTCCCTCTTCCCTCCTCTCTCTTTCTTAAAAACATGATCGAGTAAACCAAATTTTAAATTCACTGGAAAATTCACCGATTAAGCTCCATTTGAATTTTGATCGAAGATTCAAACATTCAACAGCTACAACAACGTTAAATTAGTAAGTTCGATCGTGTTTTTCTTCAAAAAATAGTTCAGTTCTAGAACATTTGAGAAACCTAGGGTTTCATTGCCTAACGATTTCGAGTTTTTGAGTTACATTAACTAATAATCTATCTATTTTGTGTGAATTATGGTGTGGTTTATTTTCGGCTGAGGGTAATTTTGTCTAGAGTTTTGTGGTGCTTCAAGGGTATTTAATGTTTGGATAGATTGTAGTGAGAGACTTGAGCTGCCTGGTTGTATTAAATGTTCATTACCATCATTAATGAAAATGGTTGGGTATTTATACCCTTAACTGTGGGCCATATGGGATTTCGGGTCAATTTATGAATTCAGGTCAAGTTCAATGACCCATTAATCTTTAATCAAGTAGGTAATTAGCTTATTCATGAAGTGATTTAAGTTTTAATGCATTTAGTCCTGTTCGGATGGTTCAATGGGTGGATTTTGTCCGAATTGCCCATGTCCGGTTCCCTCAGTGAGTGGTGAGAAAATCCGGACTCATCAGTAGCCCCTTTTTTAGGTTATGTTCGAAGGCCTCTGACAAAACCTAAAAAATAGTTCAAGTGTAATCATAACTTCGTCCGCACATTTCGAAATGCGTAACGACTTTATCCAGACTGAATGAAACCCTTAGAAGCTGAGCGGTTTTGCCAGAGATAGTGGGACACGTGTCCTTCTCTGATTCGCCTCACTAGTCGTTTTCCTCCTAGAAATGCGCTTCCACTTGTTTCGAAAAGTAACCTCTTAATTAATGTTGGTGACATCAACGCCGTCTTTAATCATTATACCTATCTTTTTCGTATTCTCCTAGGTATCAAAGCATCAATTTTCCCTTTAGTATAAATTAGTCCACTTTTCACTATTTTATCATCTTCATTATCTCTACTCTGTTAATCTTCAAAGCTTTTACCTCTCAAAAAACCCTTCTTTTACCTCTTAAAAAACCCTTCTTTTGTTATGAGTTTATGTTCACAGCAAGAAACGCCCCAGTAAAAGGTGGGTGGCTCAACTTATCGGAGTTAGAAAAAGCTCAAAAAGTCGAGAGAGAAAAACGCATTGTTGCGGGCCTCCCTGTTTCTCCTATTGACAAGCCTGATACACCAAGCTCAGAGCCTGATCGGGGTTCATCTTCTGCCAAGAGTTCTATACCCAGAAGGTTATTCCAACCCATTCTTTCTCCAATCGCTTCAGGCTCATCAGTTCAAGAGTCAGAGCCTGTTGTTCAACCAGAACAGGTGGTTACAAGCCTTAGGAAACCTTCCCTATTCATTGCTATGGGATCAGACGTTGATATTTCCCCGGAGAAGCTAGTAGATAGACGAAGGGGTCGTTTGGTAAAAGGGCAGGCTGCTACTGCACAACCTAAACCAAAATCCACGCCTTCAAAATCCGGGGCTAAAAGTAAAACTGCAGGGTCAGAAGCACTCATTAAAATTCCCAAGGGCAAGTTATCCGGTCTGGAGGCAACCAGTTCTAGCCTTCGAAAAGAGACCTCTGAATCCGAGCCCCAGCCGGACTCTAGACTACAATGGGGAAAGGATGCTCAACAATCCGGAGGGCCTACTGAGCCAACCATTATCTCTTCTCTCTCAAAAACAGCTGACAATCCATCCATGGTAATGGAGGACAGCATCGAAGAAGCCCCTTTTGAGACTGATGTCTCCGGGCAAACAAGTGAGACTGTCATCACCAAGAAGAGCAAATGCAAAGAAAAAGTATGTTTAAAGCATCCGGACCTGGTGGAGTGCCTTGTGGGAAACGTGGGGCCTTGTTTCCACAAGGTAAGTGTTGAATATCTGCTAGCCATGCAGAAGATCAATTACGCTTTCATTCACACAGCTGAACTTGGCCGGATGAGGACGAAGTAGGGGATTCCGGAAAACGTTAAAGTAAGGATACCAATTGATCCGGAGACGCCCATGGACTGTAAACTCAATGAGATAGTCTTTTACACTGAGTTATTCAAATGGGGACTTAGGTTCCCCTTGGACCTAGAAATAGTCAGATATTTCCATCTGATAAAGCTTTGCCCAAGTCAACTAAGCCCTAATGCCTGGTTCACCCTTATGGCATGTATCATGGCTTCCAGGCTCTCCGGAATTCCTCTTCCGATGGAGCAATTTGCTACTGTAGCAAACCTCTGCAGAAACCATGTCATCCCTTTCTATCACTTTAACATGAGCGACAATTACAAGGTGGTGGATGACTTACTCGAGTCGGAGAAAAGCTGGAAGACTCAATTTCTGTTCATCAGCGGTGCCTGGGAGAATGGGAAGAAAATTAAAGTTGGTGTCAATCCAAGCATGCTTACCAGCAGATGGCGAAGTGATGGTAATAATCTCACTACATACTTCTACTTTTACTTATAACAAAAATGTTTTATCTAATTCCTCTTCTTTTTTTTTTTGGTAGTGCTGCCCAAGGATTTCAATGATTACTTAGAGGCTGGGCAGACTACTTGTGCCAAGCTAAATGCTTGGGTTGCTGAGAAATGCGGAAACCGCTTCCACAACTGTTTTACCAGAGGCAATTTAACAAGATCATATCTTTGGAATACAACTGACCGGAGGGATTTGTCTTGGCATAAATTAACCACTCCACCCCTCCGGGAGTGATTCTCCAGAAGACAGAGGGAAAGGATGGAAAATTGGTCTTGCCGGGCAGAGCTAAAGCCCAAAGCAAGATGAAGGGCAAAAAAGTTAAGGTCAAGCAAGGTGTGGTTGAGGCTAATCCTACCGAGGTGGAGGAAGCTGTCCCAACAAACCCAGAGGGACAAGATCAACGTCAGAACGATGTTGCCTTACTACAGGTAGTGGAACACGAAAGCACCAAGGAAGTAGTTGGGTCTCCAAAACCTCAAAAGGCTCCCAAAAAGGACAAAAAACGGGGAGCAGAAGGTGGGGACCGGGATGCCAAGAAAAAGAAAACCTCCAAGGGAGATGAGGTTTCTCTCCGGGCGTTAGAGCCACTACCTCCAGTTGACCCAACTGACCCTACTCAAGCAGAAGAAATCCCAAGCGATTTTCACACCGGAGAGGATGCCGGAGTGGACATTAATATTGATGGTGTCGACATCTCAGGGCTTCAAATGATTGGTCTTTACTTTGAAGACTTTGCCATGGATAATTTTGCTGGACCCTACCTCCCCCCAAGCTCTTCGAACATTGTCACTTTCAATGGCAGGTCATTTTCTGTTTTAAATGAGAGAGATACTGTCACCCACTCCCTACTGAGCAATATCCAGACAGTGCTTACCTTGGAGAAGCAAGTGCGCAATCAGTCAGCCATCATCAATACTCTCAACTCTGACAAAGAGAAACTGTCTAGTGACCTTCTTAGTGCCAACCAAAATGCTGAGGCATTGAAGAAAGAGAATGAGGAGTTGAAGAAACGTCAGGAGGACTTGGCCAACAAGTTGGCCACTTCGGAGTGAGTTATCAAAGAACTCCAATTGAAGCAATCCGATCTGGAAAGAAACCTCTTTTCTTCAAAAGATGAGGTGAATGCCAAAGATAGCACCATTCAGACCTTAAGCAATGACAATATCTCTCTTGAAAACATTGTGTCCAAGGTCGAACAAGAAAAAGCTGACTTGTTAAGGGAGCAGAAGAAAAAAATCCAGGCTAGGATTGATGTTTATACTAATGAGGTGATAGATTCTCAGGAGGAAAGGTATGCCGAAGTCAAGTCAGATATGGTCCTGCTCTTTCATGAAAAATTTCCGAAGAGGACACTGGGAGATTTATGGTGATTCGTGGAATACGAAGACATTCCCCACCATACTATGGCTGATGGTGACAAGCATAACTACTCCAGTGGCTGGGATGATACAACCGATGAGGAGAAAAAGACTGGGGAGAGTCCAGATGAAGAAGATGATGACCCAAAGAAGAAGAAGCCAAGTGAGGCTGAGCCATCTAAGAAAGCTCAGTCTTAAAATATCACCTATCTTTTTTATTTTCTATGATTGAACCAAATTCCTTGGATGGCCAAAGAATTTTTTGTAATCATGTCCGGCCCTTGTCCGGATAAACCTTTCTGTTTTGAGAATTCAAAGTCCTTGGATGGCCAAGGCATTTCATACAACTTAATGGGTAGTTTCATTTTGCACAACTCTTGCATTGTTTCATAGTTTTTCAACTTTGGTGGCTAATGTTTAAACAACCCTTAGTTATTTTATAAGTATTTTAAATCGAGAGTGTTTAAATTCTCCGATGACAAATGTTTAAGTAGTCATCAGTCCACCAATTTAATCCGGTCTGTCAATAAAAAATTTCAACGAAAAATATTAACTGAAACACTCTGAATCTTTTAGGAAGGCATCATATTTTATAAAAAAGACTGGACACCTCATTAAAACCTCCCCAAGCCACCAGGGAGGAAAGAGTATGCCCCCAAATATTTACATGAACTTTTAAACAAGTAAATATTTACATAGTTTTTATTCCAAGTACAAACGGAGGTGCTCAATGTTCCAGGGGTGATTCAAAATCCTTCCATCTTTATCTTGGAGCCGGTATGTCCCAGGCTTAAGCTTTTCACTAACCACATAGGGTCCTTCCCAAGTTGGAGCTAACTTACCGAACTGTTTCTCTTTAGTATGTAGGAACACTTTTATCAATACCTTATCCCCTGGTTGAAAATCCCTTCTCTTAATTTTAAAAGCAAACCTACTTCTCATCAAACCTTGATAGTGTGTGACTCTAAGGTGAGCCTTAACTCTTCTTTCTTCTATTAAGTCAAGCTGGCCTCTGACCGTCACTTCGTTAGCGTGCTCGGAAAAATTATGAACTCGGAATGAAGGGAGAGTAGCTTTTATGGGAGCTATGGCATCCATCCCATATACTAAGGAAAAAGGAGACTCTTCTGTTGCAGCCCCGGGAGTGGTCTGATAAGCTCACAAGACTTCTTGTAAATAACTTGGCCATTTTCCAGCAGCCCCCTCTAAATTCTTCTTTAGACCGGACAGTATTGTCCTATTAGCCACTTCAACTTGACCGTTTGCCTGTGGGTGGAAAGGAGAAGAGAAGCAGTGTTGAATGCCTCTAGAGGCACAGAAAGCCTCCATTTCCTTGTTGTCGAATTGTGGCCCATTATCTGTAGTTATCTTCTGTGGAACTCCAAATCTGCAACAAATGTTAGATAAAATGAATTTGATAACAACTTTTGAGGTAGTTCCTGCCAACAGGGCTGCTTCGATCCACTTCGAGAAGTAATCAATGGCAACAATTATAGTTCTACACCCTCCAGATGCCATGGGTAGAGGTCCCACTAAATCCATCCCCCGTCGAGCAAAAGGTATTGGCTCAGAAATTGACTCCAAAAGGACAACTGGGGTATGATTTTCATTACCATATCGTTGGCATGGATCACACTTTTTTACCAACTCCTTGGCATCTTGAATTATGGAGGGCCAATAGTACCCAGCTAACAAAACTCTTCTAGTTAGAGCCCTGAATCCACAGTGTGTTGATCCCTCACCATCATGTAATTCAGAGAGCACTATTTGAGACTCATCGACCCCCAAACATCGCAATAGGGGTTTACTATAAGATTTTTTATAAAGAATATCTCTTAGGATGACAAAACCACGAGCCTTGTACTTTACTTTCCTTGCCACTGCTTTTTCCAGGAGGCAAGATGCCATCTAAGAGATATTGAAGGAGAGGAAATCTCCAATCTTAAGGTTGTTTTATCTGTATAATCAAACTTTCTTCTTCCTTATCCGGATTAATTTGAATGGATGGGCATTCTTGCACATGTATCCAAGGCTAGGACTCAGAGTAGGCTACGGTTGCCAAGGAATCCGCTAGCGTATTTTCCGTTCGGGGTATGTGCTCATAAGTGACGCTTTTGAAATTGAGGGCCACTTCTTTTAGGATGAATATATATTTAATCAGCTGTTCTTTTTTAGCTTCAGATTTGCTTTGTGCGTGATAGATAAGAAGCTGAGAGTCACTCATTAACCTGACCCTTTTGGCTCCACATATGAGAGCCAACTTCAAACCAGCTATAGCAGCCTCATATCCGGACTCATTATTGGAAGCCCTAAAGGCAAAGCATATAGCCTGGTACATTCTGTCACCGTATGGAGAGGTTAAACATATCCCAGCACCACAACCCAAGGTGCTTGATCCACCGTCAGTCCGGATAACCCATACATTTTTATCTTTTGCTCTAGTTGCTTATTTAGTATCCCTATCTGAGTGAAATTCAACTAAGAAATCAACCACAGTTTGGGCTTTGACTGTTGTTCGAGGGGAAAAATAAATATCGTAGTCTCCCAATTCTACTGACCACTTGGTCATTCTACTCAAAATGTCGGCCTTTTGGAGAACGTTTTTTAAAAGAAAAGACGTCCAGACAATGATAGAATAATCCTGAAAGTAGGGCCTCATCTTCCTCGCAGCAATCACCAGGGCTAGTGCTAATTTTTCAAGTTTTAAATAGCATTTTTCTGCATCTATCAATCTCTTGCTGATATAATACACCGGACGAGGATAATTATCTACTACCCTTACCAATACTGCACTTATAGCACAATCAGAGACTGCCAAGTATACGAAGAGGGTCTCTCCATCAACGGGTTTAAACAAAGTCTTGGGGGAAGACAAGTGCTTTTTAATCTCATCGAAGGCCTCATCACATTGTGGGGACCAATTGAAATCTTTCGCACCTTTCAGAGTTTGAAAAAATGGGGCGCATCTGTCCGAAGACCTTGAAATGAAACGGTTTAGTGCAGCCAGCCTCCCGGTCAATCGTTGTACCTCTTTAACATTCCGAGGAGGCTCCATTTGTAGTAAAGCATTAAGTTGGTCCGGATCAGGCTGTATCCCTTTCTCACTTATCACATACCCCAAAATATTTCCGGACTGTACTCCAAAGACACACTTTTCTCGGTTCAATTTTAAATTTACTTTTACTAAGTTAGCAAAAGTTTCTTGGAGATCTGCCAAGTGTAGCTCTTCGTCCATACGTTTTACCATCATCTCATCGATATAAACCTCCATGTTTCTTCCAATTTGATCAGTAAGAGCCTTGTTCACCAACCTCTGATAAGTAGCCCCAGCATTTTTTAACCCAAATGGCATCACCTTGTAACAATGGAGGCCCTTCGGATATACCCGTTGATCCTTCGGATCCACTTGAATCTGATTATACCCGGAGAAGGCATCCATAAAGGACAACAGCTTGTTTCCAGATGTGGAGTCCACCAACTGATCAATTCGGGGGACCGGATATAAATCCTTTGGGTATGCTCTGTTGAGATCTGTGAAATCGATGCACATTCGCCATTTACCATTTTTCTTTTTTATCAACACCGGGTTGGCTGTCCATAAAGGGTATTGAGATTCCTTTATGTGCCCCATTTTAGTGAGCCAGACAACCTATTGAACTATGACATCATCCTTTTCCTTAGAAAAGGCCCTCCTCTTTTGTACAACAGGTGATATGTCCTTTCGGATGGATAATTGATGTGATATAACATCTGCTGGTACTCCGGTAACATCAGCATTGCACAAGGAAAGACATGTTGATGGTCTTTCAAGAACTCTAACATTTTACCCTTTAATTCTGATGTCATCTTGGATCCTATCTTGACACTTTTTCCTTCGGGCGGAGAGTGAGTTTCAACTTCTTCAATCGGTATTAAAACACCATGGGTCTCTCTGGGGTCATCAATTTCACCCTCTCCCCGAGAGGGCCCCTCAAACTGATATTCCTCATTGATCCGAACTGCCCCCAACGTTCGAGGAGCCAGTGCTGTTGCATAACACTCTCTTGCTACCTTTTGGTTGCTCCGAACAACTCCCACTTGTCCTTGCACAGCGTATTTCAAACATTGGTGGACTGTTGAAACCACTGAATGCATCATGGAGAGCCAAGATCTCCCCAGAATAGCATTATAACAAGTGGAATAATCCACCATGATAAATAGTATTCTAAACATCTTTTTAAAAGGGCCTTTACCCAATAAAACCTCCTCCTCGAACTCCCCGATCACATCTGCTGAGCTTCATGTGAAACCCATAATTGACATGTTCGAACGTTGAATTACTGCCAAATTTTTCATCTTTTTATAGGAAGTTAAAAAGAGAATATTGGCAGAACTTCCGGTGTCCCCCAAAATTCGTCTTATATCATTGCCCCTGATGGATGCTCTTATGACAACAGCATCTTCATGAGGACCAACAATATCCCTCAAATCATCCTCATAAAAAAACAATAAAGGGAAATGGAATCTGTGATTGATAAGAAGCCATGCCTCCTTCTAGTTGGTTAGCTAAAGTATGAACGTGCCTCTTTCTCGAAGAAGCAGTTGGTGCTGTCATGGTATCCCCTCCGAATATCGTAAGCGACTCATAAAATTTAATAAGTCCGGACACCGTCTTGCAATGTTTTCTGATGACACCCACTTTATTCCGGGTTGGATCAGGATCTAAATATTCTGATTCTACATCGAACCTTTCGATTATAACCATAGCTCCATCCGGAGCCGACGTGTCTGTATTGTTTTGACCAACCCGATGAGCATTATCATGCCTATTTTCACCTCTTCTTTTAACATACGCCCCAACTTTCCTCTTTCAATCAAATTCTGGACTTCTTGTTTCAACGCAATACAATCCTCAGTGGTATGGCCAATATCATTGTGATACTGGAAAAAACAATTATTGCAACTCTCCCTATGAGATTGTAATGTAGCCGGCCTTCTGTAGTGTAATTTGTCTTTTGTTTGTCATAAATAGTGGCTACGCTTTCTTTCAACTCAGCAAACCACCGGTTTATTCTTCAACTCCATCTCCATTTGAGGAGCTACTAGAAGACTCTGAGTCTGAATCAGAGCTCTCCACCGGTTTAGACCGGTGAGACTTTTTTGAGCTAGCATGAGTCTTTTTTGCACTCACATGGGTTTTTGATGGCTCATGCTCTCTGGGGTTGTCAGTATGATGAGCTACTGACGCCTTAGAATTTTCTTTTGTGCCCATCTCTGCCCCCTTGACATCTCTCAGATATCTATTTCAACTTTTAACCTATCTCACTCGTCGATAGTATATTCGTCATTTTCTCCCACCACTTCTGCCAAAGTTGGTGGTATTTCCTGCACGTCCGGATTCATCCGAACTGATTTTTATTGATGGTTTTGAATGCTAGATTCAGGCACCTTCTCCTCCCACTGTGGTTGCCAATTTGGTGTGGTTTATTTTTGGCTAAGGGTAATTTTGTCTAGAGTTTTGTGGTGTTTCAAGGTTATTTAATGTTTGGATAGATTGTAGTGAGAGACTTGAGCTGCCAGGTTGTATTAAATGTTCATTACCCTCATTAATGAAAGTAGTTGGGTATTTATACCCTTAATTGTGGGCCACATGGGCTTTCGGGTCAACTTATGAATTCGGGTCGAGTTCAATAACCCATTAATCTTTAAGCAAGTAGGTAATTAGCTTAGTCATGAAGTGAATTAAGTTTTAATACATTTAGTCATATTCGGATGGTTCAATGGGTGGCTTTTGTCCGAATTACCCCTGTCCGGTTCCCTCAGTGAGTGGTGAGAAAATCCGGACTCATCAAATTATTTTTGAGCTTTTGAGTTACATTAACGATAATCTATCTGCTTTTGAGTTTTTGAGTTACATTTGATAAACATAGGGTTTCTAATACTGCCATAATTACAGGGTTTTTTTTTATAAGTTTCACATATATCAGTTTGTATTGGTTAATGTTTAACGTAGGTTTCCTATCTATTAGTGTGTATTGTTTATAGATTAACATAGGTTTTGCATCTACCTGTGTGTTAGTTCTTAAATGTTAACATAGGTTTCGCATCTGTTAGTGTTTTAGTTCATATGCATTAACACGGGGTTCGCATCTATCGACTTTTAAAATAGTTTTAAATTCGCATACGTTTCGCATCTATCACTTATCTAAATTCCAATAATTTTCCATCTATCATAGCTGATCTATTTTTCTCATTTATTGCTTTTACAGGTAAAATGGCACCAAAAACATGTTTCTACAGGCCATGTCTCTTTGCACTATTAAAACAGATAGAAGAGAACAAAGTGAGGCCATAACATATAGAAGCACCAAAAAATACACCATTGTACTCAATTTTAAAGGCAGCATATGATCTTCGAACAAAGAAGAATCCGTACAAAAATACTGGTTTTACTTTGGTTGTGTTGCTCTTTTACTAATTAGTATTTTTCTTTTTCTTTGTTCAATTTTAAATATTATTTAGTCAATAAATGGTATCTAAAGTATTGTTAATATATAGACATTCATCATGGAACACACAATATTATGTCATAATATTGAAATTGAAGACAGGATGCGTAGATGCTTCAAATGGCTGGGTATTGAGCGCAAAACGGATTTAGATTTGGTTGAAGCCATAAAAAACATAACCAATGAACATGTATATTTCTGCTATATTGTTTTTTTCCCGTTTCACATTTTACTTATATATATCTTTGCTATAATATTTTAAAATTTTTGTAGATTTTCGAAAAAGAATTGAAACTAACAGAAGAAAAAGAAGAATAATTTGGAGTAGACTTCTAAATACAAGAAGAAAATTATGATATTCCTCAAGAAGATGATGATATTCCACCACATGATTCTGAACAAGTAAATCTCGACGAAGATGATGATGGTTTGCTTTAGGATACACACCAAGACACATTTGCAAGAGATTCTACTGATAGCAAAAAAATAATAGACCAATACAATGTTGAACCACGTAAAATAATTACAAGAACTAAAAATACGGCAACACGAAGAAGAAAACAAGTGAAAAATATAAAAGACAAAACTTTACTAGTAGAAACTGGTTTTCTGAACAAAAAAAAGAAAGTACAGACAGGAGGTGTACCTATTGAAAGAAAATAGAATTCAGTATCACAGATTCTTAGGAATCTTAAGAAACCTGAAGAGAAAATAAAAAAGAACTCTCAAATCAACGTTTCTGACAGACTTTACTAGTAGAATATTCTTTTTATCATATTTACTATAGGTTCCGCATCTAGCATCCATAATGTCATAATATGTTTTGTATCTATCTTTTAAATATAGGTTTCACGTCTATCATGTTTTCTTAAGGTTCCACATCTATCATTTGAGTCACGTTTCACATCTTTCAAATGTAGGTTTCACATTCATCATGTTTTCTTAAGGTTCAGTATCTATCATTTAATTAATGTTTCACATCAAACATTTTTTCTTAATGTTCTGCATCTATCATTTAGATCTAATTTCACATGTATCATGCTTATTAAGGTTACGCATCTATCAGGAACAATCTCATGAAAAGGTTTTGCATCTACCGTGAGTAATATAGGGAAAAGGTTTCGCATTTATCGCGTTTATTTATGTTTCATATCTATCAAATTTGTTAAGGTTATGCATCTATCATTTTATATAAAAGGTTTTGCATATTTAACGTGACTTATTTATTTTCATAGAATTAACAACAACTACTAAACCTTAAACCCAGACATACCACTAGACCCAGCCTCAGCCTCAACCCGAGTCATACCACCAGCCCTAGCCTTAGACCCAACCCCACCAAAAGAACAAGCAGACCATGTCTCCAACTAGAGCTTTGACTTATCTACAGTTAAAAAATGGAACAAATTGAATTAGATAGTAGTAAATTTCAAGAACTACAAAAAAAACTCGAGCAAAAAGAGAAGATCGTTACACAAATGAAAACTGATGCAGAGATGGATATTGAGATTGACCTACAAAACACATATAAAATTTCTATGTTGAAGCCAAACATAGAGGATGAAGTTGAAGAAACAACTCAACAGCAACCAAAAACTTATGCAAGAAAAAATATATTGAATGATCAAGCCCAACAATCACCGAATAAAATCAGAAACACATAACATGCTGACACAACACAGAATGTTTTAGTGGAAAACTAAACAAAACACCTAATATTCTTGTTGAAGACAAGGTTCCACCTCCACAACAAGAAAACAATGAAGATGGGTGGAAAAAAGACCCTAATATTATTGTTGTTGTTGAAGATGACCATGTTGTTGCGATGGAGCTTGATGTTTTTGCTGCTACACCTAAGGGTGTTGTCGTTATTGAAAAAGAGCATGTTACTCCTACTAATGTTGAGTTTAAAAATAAAAAGGATCCCACTGTTTATGTTAATAATGTTACTTCTAAAATTATTGTTGTTGTGGAAAACGAGCATGCTACTCCTATTGAAAGTTGGGGTGGAAAAGCAAGATGATCCCCCCGTTAATAGTGATGTTGATACATCTAACCTCATCGTTGCTAGCGAAAAATACATTCTTACTCCTACTAAAGTTGGGGTTGAAAAGCAAGATGATCTCTCTGTTTAGGGTAAAAAACACCACAGGTCCTTCATGTTTGTCACTTGTAACACATCAGTCTATATTCTTTGTCTTTGTAATAAAACGATCCCTTATGTTTTAAAAATGTAACAAACAGATCCTTTTTTGTAATAAATAGGTCCTTCATGTCTGTAATAAACAAGTCTCTCACGTTTTCAATTTGTAATAAACAAGTCCCTTAAATTTTCAGAAAATGATCTATTTGTTACGTTTTTAAAACATAGGGGACCGGTTTATTACATAGACAAAGAATAAGGACTGATGTGTTACAAGTGATAAACATGGAGGACCTGTGGTGTTTTTAACCCCTCTGATTATGTTAACGTTATGGAAGAGTAAAATACTGATATTACTGATGGTGAAAATATTGTTATGGAAGAACAAGATAAAGAAACTAATGTTGTTGTTCATGTCGCTAAAGAATTTATTGCTAAAGTACCTGAAGGGACAAAAAGTGTAGTTGAGGTATCTGAAGGGACCAATAGTGTTGTTGAAGTATCTGGTGTGACCAAAGATGTTGATGAGGAATCTAAAGTGACCAAGGATGATGTTGTGGACAAAGAGGTGATATTACCTGCTTTAATAAACCTATGTATTTAAAGATATATATTGTCATGTATTATCTTCTTTTTTTCTTAACTACTATTGTATTATCTGTATTTATATGTTTAATGTATGTATCCCATACTTGCATGCTGGTTTGTATAATACAACATTTCGCATCTATCAAAAGACACATGTTTCGCATCTATCTTTAGCTTGCATTATATTTAACTTTATTTCGCAACTATGTTTTTACACGTGTTTCGCATCTGATATCCAGCTTTCTTTTTTGTAAAGGATCAGACCTCTGAAGTCCAAGAAATCCAAACGCCACAAGTTAGTGACTTGAACCCAACAATTGAGAACGAAATTATAAGAATTGAAAAGGATATTCAAAAGAAAAAAGTAAGTGACTGCACTATTTTTGCATCTATCATACTGCACTGAATTCGCATCTATTATATTTTTAATTGTTTTGCATCTACCATAGTTTCACAAGTTTCTCAACTAACATAATTCCACAGGTTTCTCATCTATCATATTTCCTTAGGTTTCACATCTAGTTTAGTTTTATTGGTTTCTTATCTATAAAAGTTACATAGGTTTCGCATCTACTGAAATTAAATAGGTTTCTTATCAAACAGAATTACTTAGGTTTCGTATCTAGTGTCATTTCAATTATTTCTAAACGTTTCTCATATATCTTCTCTTATAGTTTTCAATTGTTTCCCCTTTTTGCATAAAGAGTTGGATCAAGGGCCTTCATTTGAACTAAATTTGGATCCTACTCAACATCAAATCTCTAAAAAACTACCTAACATGGGAATTACTAGAAAATAATGGTTATTTACAAATACATTAATAGGTGTAACTGACATACGGGAATATTACAAATTAGAACTGATTGAAAAAGGAGAAAAAAATTGTGATCCAACAGTATCGTCATGTCCATATGTACCATGTTCTAATATTTTTGTTAGTACTTTGATGGAGATAGTAGACAGAGATGAAATCGACACTACGGTAAAAGTTAAAGTTATATTTAATTTGTTTACCTTGCTTTCTATTACATATATTAACAAACTCTTAGCTTCCACTTTTGACAACACATGTAATCGACGGTTATATGTATATCACCCTTAAACAACACAATTTTCGAATACCTATTGCTAGAAGTCCATGAGAAATTATGCCAGTAACATACTTATCTGGAAGCGTAATGGTAAGAATATTATACTTTTATAGTACGTATTAATTTATCAACAAAAATGTTTCTAAATATTACTGATTTAATGTAGCATATGCTAAACCAAAATATGGATGTAACAATATACGTTGACGATAAGCTGAGGCATCACATAAGGTTACATATTCATTCCACTTCTAACAAAAGTCCAACCTGGGAATATCAAAACCATTTGGCATTATTGGTAATAGATGTCGAACATGAAACAGCAGTAAATTTAAACCCAATACCCAAACGTCCAGATCCAACAAGAAAAAGTGCAGAAAGAATAGTAAGTGTCTCTCTTCTAATGTAATTTCATAGATCATATACATATATATATATATCATCTATTTTTTTATCTATTAAATTAAAGATTGCATACCTCCAACACAAAAACATTTTACGAGCGAAAGCAACCATAAAGATAATTTGTCCAATTAGAAATTCCTAAACAAATACCTGGATCACTTGATTGCGGAGTAATGATCTGCAATTACTTCAAAGATTATGTTTTGCAATGAAAACTTGACTTACATAAAACTTCTGATATTGCACCATTAAGAATAACAGAAATATTTTACATGTTTCTTAATGAAACCAACACTAACAGATTTTGGGATGATGTTTTATAATATTTGTTGTAATTTGATTTGTAATGTTTGTAATAAGGGTTTGTTTTACAGTTTAAGTTTCGCATCTATTGTAAATGTAAACAATGTGTTTCGCATTTACTATTTGGTTCGTAGATAACATTTTTCATTTATCTCTCATGTGTATAACAGGTTTCGCATCTATTTTTCATGTGTATAATGTGTTTTGCATCTATCATGTCATTATTTTTGTTGGTAATTGTTTCCCATCTACTATTCTAATTAGAGAAGATTTATGTTTTTGTAATAAATATAGTGTACCAATCTTCAATTTATTATGTCAAATCAAAAATAAAACTAGTAGTTATATTTGATTAACTATTTACTTATATGATTTGACAAAAGTAGATAGACATGATTACACTGCATTAAATACAAACTTAACCATAACAACAAAGATATTATTACTGTCAAACCTTCGAAACTATTCACCTTCTTAAACTTTTAGCTATCGGATATGTAAATAGAGGGTCCCGCATCTACTATGCCATCTGTCACTTTATCTCGCATCTATCAAACAAATATAAAAAACGTGTTCCGCATATACTATTTGATTTTTAAAAACGGTTCCACATCTATCGTATATGTAAACAACGTGTTTCGCATCTATTATTTGATTTGTAAATAAAATTTCGCATCTATTTTTAGTCCTTAATTTTGATAAAAAAATGTTTCTCATCTTCTGATTTAATTATTTTTTATCCAGTTATCATTTAGAGAACTATTACATTTTTGTAACTAATGTGGTATATTTATCTCCAATATATTTTTTAAAATCAAATCTTGATTGGCCATTTACTTACATGATTTGACAAAAAGTAGATACTTATGAGTACATTGCATTAATTACAAAGCTCACAAATATCAACCAAGATACTGTATTATTACTGTAAAATCTTCAAAACTTTTAAACTTCTTAAATGTTTAGCTACTCCTATAAAGTTCAGTTTTTACTTTGAGTTCTCATACACAAAAAAATTGTGAAAAATGCCAAATCTTAATTATTCTTCACATGGTGACTCTGTATACAATGATTTCACCTCTCCAATTCGTTCGCCTGAAGCAAAAGAACTCTGGAAACAAACATCAACAGAGGAATTATCTGATGATATCTCTGATAATAGTTACAGTTCCTTTTATCAATCACAATATTTTGAAGATATGTTCTCTAAAGACGAAGAGGATCCAAATGAGGATCATATTTCTGTCCTTTTAAAGAAAAAGATGAAACGGGACCACAAGTATTATGAAGAGTATGAAGATAAAGACGAAGAAGATGAAGACGAATAAGATGAAGAGGACTCTCAAGAGGAAGAAAAAGACTCTGGTTGATGGTAGGGGAATGTTCTGGTTTTATTTTTTGTTATTTTAACTAAGGGTATGAGCAAATTTATGTTTTTTGTTTTTTTATAACCGTAATGAACAAGGATAATCTGGCTAAAAATAGTCTCAATCAGAGTTTCAACATTGAGACTTTGTTTTTAAATTTTCTTTATGCATGTATCTGTTAATATTGAACTTACCATGTATTGCACTTCTATCATGATGAACTTAATCATTTTATTTATCTGTTTGTATACATATTTTAACCCATCTATCAAAACCATGTATTTTATTATCATAGATTTTGCATTTATCACCACAAAAAATATAGATAGTTATGAGCTAGTTTAGCAACTATCAAAACAATGTATTTAGTTATACCAAGGTTCGCATCTATCACAGTATAATATATTTGATTATCCAATGTTGCGCATCTATCA
The DNA here is from genome assembly GCA_036936605.1 of Limnanthes douglasii subsp. nivea. Taxonomy (NCBI): domain Eukaryota; kingdom Viridiplantae; phylum Streptophyta; class Magnoliopsida; order Brassicales; family Limnanthaceae; genus Limnanthes; species Limnanthes douglasii. Next base: position 217,626,394 of record JAUPFV010000004.1, read on the forward strand.
AAATGTTAAGTATTTATTTATCCAAGGTTCTGCATTTATCAGAACCATGTATTTTGGTTTCAATTGTTTTGCATCTACAATAAACATGTGAATTTTGTTACACAATGTTTCGCATCTAGTGAAATCAGTAAATTTGTTAAGGCTTGTTTCGCATCTATCAACTCGATCTAGTTTGATTATTAAACGTTTCACATCTACCAGGTGAATATATAACATAAGGTTTCGCATCTACATATCCATCAAAATGTTCCAATTTATTGTCATTATAACAAAAAAAACTCCGAAAACTAAAAGTATAAAAAGTTAAATTGATCTTACAAAATGTTTACACATGTTATTCTATTATGACCAGATTTACTACAACAAGAACACATTATAGAACGAATCAAATTCTCCTCTAGATGGAATTCGTTTCTTCTTAGGTCGTCCAGCTCTCTTAAAACTGGAGGAAGTACATCTGGAGAAATTGTTGAAGTAGATGCTTGACCAAAAGTAGTAAATGTAGTTATACCATATGAATATGCTGCCTCATAAGAGCTTACAAAATAGCATGGCTCAATATATTTCATAGAATCAGCATCTATATAAAATAATGCAGCTAAAGCATGAAAATAAGGGAAACACTCATGTTGTCACTTACCACAAGAACAAGTGCGTAGGCTAAAATCAACAACCATAATAGGATCAGAAAACACTTTATGAAAAAAAAAAGTAGACGAATGAATTATCCATGGACGACCTTCTTCCACATTAGCTTTAAACTTTTTATCAAATTCAGGACACAAATCACAAGTCCAACGTTCAGCATCACCAAAACGTCTCAAAATTTGACTCATTTGTAAAACTCCAATCCTATCAATTAACTCTAGTATATGCAACCCACAAAATTGTTTGACTTGATTGTTAAAAGACTCAGCTGGAGTAGACGTCATAGAACCATACCTCTTGCCTTTGAAAACAGCACAAGCATATTTTTTGGGAGATAAATTATCACAAAAAAACTTCCAACCTTCTCATCTCATTGTTTAATAAAATCATCCATATACTGAATAAATAAATTCTTGATTGGCAGTATATGCACATCTTTAAACAGTTGAACCATAGTATCCTTAAATGCTATCGATGTAACCCTTAAACAATGCCTTAAATTATCAAAAAAATGATAAATACAATATTCGTGATGGAAATCTGGAAATATAGTAGATACAACACTAACAATACTTAAATAATGATCACTAATAAATATGATTTGCCGATCCACAAAATGGGGTATCAACATCTCCAAAAACCATAACCAATTCTCAGTATCTTCAGATAAAACAATATTAAATGCAACAGGGAAAATGCCTACAAAAAATATATAAAAGACAATATATCATAAATAACTGAATAAAAGGAGTTTCGCATCTATCAATTTACTTATAATGTATGTATAACATCTACCATGTTAGACATAATTGTTTCACATCTATCAAGTTACTGATACATTAATGTTTCGCATCTGTTATACTAGACATGCATGTTTCGCATCTACTTCTTTACAATATAAAACAATAGATAACAAAAACTCACCATTGTTACTATCTTTAGCTATGGCAGATATCAACAGCTATTTATATTTCTTTGTTAAAAAAGTTTCATCAATAAATACAACTTGACGACGAGAATTGAAACCATAAAGATAAGAACCGAATGCTACGAAACAACGCTTGAAAACATTGGTTTACAAAGAATACTCCAGTATTCTTTAAACCGTGGTCATTTTTTAAAAATGATTTCACACTTGTAGCTGTAACATCTACTCTCCTCCTAACACATTCACGTATTTTGTTTGCAATCAAATCCGATGACAAATGATTTTTATTATCTTTGTCAAAACTGATACCACATGTATGAGTTTGGACATACTTTTTTATAATAAAAAAAGCCAATAGATCTCTCTTGTTTAGCATATAATCTCCAAGGATAGCCCTTTGAATCTGTTTTCATGCAATGGACAGTTAATCTTTGTTTATTGTTATGCAAATATTTAAAAGTAAAACCTTCTTGTATAGTCAACCGACTAACAACTAGAGGTGTCTAATGGTTCAGGAACCACGGTTCAAAGCTGACAACCCGCTTAAGAACTGGCGGTCTACCTGCGAAACTGGCCCATTAGGACTGCAACCTGGCAGGACCGCAACCCGCCGAGACCGCAACCCGCCAGGACCGCAACCCGCCAGGACCGCATAAGGAGCAACCCGCCAGGACCGCAACCCGCCGAGACCGCAACCCGCCGAGACCGCAACCCGGCAGGACTGCGAAACCACGGTTTATTTGTAAGAAACCACGGTTTATTTGTAAAAAACCGGCGGTTTATTGGTAAATATTATGCTGATTTTATTTATTTTATAACCAAAATGTTATATTTAAAAAATATTGAGATTGAATATTATTATAGAATTATTATTACATTTTTGTTAATATTAATTTGTTTTGGTTATTAATATTTTAAGTGTTGTAATTATTATATAGTCTAAAATTTTAAATATTACTTATGTTATTATCATATTTTGAATATTATTATTATTATGTTTTTATATCTAATACAAAGCAAAACTATATCTTATCATGTTAAAATATTACAAATTCTATGGTTATAATTTTAATATTACATTTTGAATTTTATTATTGTGATTTGGTTTTGAATATTACAAGTGTTTGGTTTTATTTTTTAAACCAAAATCATATTTTATCATGCAAAAATATTACAAGTTATATTGTTATAATTTTAATATTACATTTTAAATTTTATTATTGTGATTTGGTTTTAAATATTACAAGTGTTATTTACTATTTTTAAGTTATATTGTTATAATTTTAATATGACATTTTGAATTTTATTATTGTGATTAGGTTTTAAATATTACAAGTGTTATTTATTATTTTTAAGTTATATTGTTATAATTTTAATATTATATTTTGAATTTTATTATTGTGATTTGGTTTTAAATATTACAAGTGTTATTTATTATTTTTAAGTTATATTGTTATAATTTTAATATTACATTTTGAATTTTATTATTGTGATTTGGTTTTAAATATTACAAGTGTTATTTATTATTTTTAAGTTATATTGTTGTAATTTTAAAATTACCTGTTGAATATTATTATTGTGATTTGGTTTTAAATATTACAAATGTTATTTATTATTTTTTAAACCAAAATCATATTTTATCATGGTAAAAGATTACAAGTTATATTAAAATATTTAATATTACAAATGCTAAAATATTACAAGTCATATTAAAATATTTAATATTACAAATGCTAAAATATTACAAGTCATATTAAAATATTTAATATTACAAATGCTAAGATATTACAAGTTATATTAAAATATTTAATATTACAATTGCTAAAATACATTTTTTAGTCTCTTGTCGCTAACCACTTTTTTAAGTCGCAAAACTTTCTCAACAGTAGCTGCAATTTGTAATGGATCTCCCAAAACTTGTCCTCGAGTCTCACGATTAACCTTACTTAACGCAGCAGCAATCAAATCGACCATCTTCGTCTTCGTACTAAGACTTTGTTTAGGAACAACGGTCTTACTCTTAGTCTTGGTTATAGTTGGGTGTTTGACACTTCGTGTCACCTTGTCGACCATTTTAGAACTAAAATTTGGTTTGGCGGTCTTACTAACAGTCGTACGTGTAGTACTAACAAGTTTGAAGTTTCGCCTCTCCTTATTAGAAATTTTCAAACTAAAATTTTGTTTGAGAGTCTTACTCATATTCGTAGGTTCAGTAGCACATTTGATGCGTCGTGTGATCGGATCCCTCTCGGGTGGAGGAGACATCATAAAAGAAGAAAATTCCGAAAAATCAGTTTTCGGAGTTGCTTGTCCTAACCTGTTGTTGAAGCCACAAGACGGCATTGGAAATAGGAAATGAGAACAAATAATAACTAATACAAACTAATAACAATTTTTTTTCGAAAAAAAAAATCTAACTATTTCGAAAACAGAAGTACGATATGTAAAATACAAAAGTTAAGCTTAATAACAAAATCTAGAACAAGTTGAGAGATTTAGAGAGTTTATAGTAGATTTAGAGAGTGTGTGAGGTTGGAGTTGGGGTCTCCTCTATATATAGGGGAGACCCATATTTTTTTTTTGAAAAAACCGATTTTTTTTTTTCGTCCGGACCATCCGGATGGGCGTCCGGATGGTCCGGGCAGACGGTCCGGGGCATCCGGACAGTTTCGCCCGGACGCCCGGACAGGAAAATCGGACCATCCGGATATCGATCCGGATGGTCCGGTTGGAACCGGGGCATCCGGACGGTTCGCCCGGATGCCCCGGTTCATCCAACGGCTAGTTCGTTTGAACTAGCCGTTCGCGCGGACCATCCGGATGGTTGGCCGGATGGTCCGCTTGATGACGTCACGGATGACGTCAGCAATCTGTGACTGATTTTTAAAAAAAATATATATTTTTTTTATAAAAAAATTAATTTTTTTTAAAATGTAAGCATTTTAAACTATTAAAAATAATCAAAACTTTATATATAGGATTTCGCGCACTAATATTTTTAAAAAAAAAATTAAAAAAATTATTTAAATAGGAAATTCGAACTATTATTTTAAAAAAAATAAAAATCTATAAATAAATTTTTCGAACTATTAGTTTTTAAATAATTTTAGTACTTTTATGAAAAAAATATATATTAAATTCTCTAGATTAATGAAAGAAATTTTATATTATAAACCCTTCTTTTTTTTCTAGTTTATTGAAATAAATTTTATATTATTAGCAAGTTAATTTGGAACATAATAGATAGTTTATATTGTTGTTGATGTTAATCTCCTAAATAAATATATTTAATTAATTATATTTAATTATGCCATCATAATATAATTTCTTTTTAGGAACCAAATTACAGATAGTTAATTGAAACACATTTGGTATTTTTGAATTTATTTCACAATCAAATTACATGTGTTTATGCAATTGGAACATAATCCAAATTTATACAATTTTTAAAACTTTAAATTTATACTTCAAAAATTAAATACTTCAAATATTAAATTTATACTTCAAATGTTGTAAATTTGTAATCAAAATACAATTAGATGTACTTATTTTATTTAATATCTACATAATATTAAATAAAATATCTTAAATACATAAATATAATTAGAAAAGAAAACGTATCAAAATCAAATTACAATTATTTTTTAAGAATGTAATTGATGATTATAAAATTTCGATTAAAATGATAACATATTTAAATTAAAATACATGAAATAGAATAATTAACTCAATTATTGAAATTAGATTCAATTAAACACTTACAAATTAATTTTAAATAACATTATAATATATTCTGATAAACGGTTCTTAAATGGTTAAATGGTTTGGCTGATGGTTTGAACTAATAAACGGCTCTTAAATGGTTCGTCTGGTGGTTTGAACTGGCGGTTTAACTGTGAAACTGGCCCATTACGACTGCAACCTGGCAGGACCGCCAGACCGTCAGGACCGCATAAGAGCAACCCGCCGAGACCGCAACCCGCCGAGACCGCAACCCGCCGAGACCGCAACCCGCCGAGACTGCAACCCGTGGTTCAGACTTAAACGGTGCGGGTTGGTGCTGGTTCAAACCGTTTGACACCTCTACTAACAACTAATCTTAAATCTACTACACCCTCTTCAAACACATGTCCAACATCACTAATTTCATTAACCCAACCAAGAGTAGCAAGTACTTTGTGCTTGTGTCAAATAGCATTAAAACCAGAAGTTTCACCAGTTTCTCCACAAACAATATCTTTAATTGAAGCTTCAGATATACTTTGAGCAGTTTCTTTAATATTATCACCAACAACAACATCACCTTCAACTTTAATGGTAACAGTCGAAACATCCAAACTATCAATAACTAATAATAAAAGCAATTAAATCACCATCACAGCCTCAGATAACGTTTTCTAGATCACCACAAAAGTATCTTAATTGAATTTACCTTGAACCAACGTATCATATCTACTTAAAACAAATTTAACAATATCTTCAAACTCAGCAAACACACCAAGATCACAAATTGCAAGTTCTCAATTTAGTTTAAAAATACACAATCGACTACTAGACATAACGTACGTGCATTAAACAGAAAAATAAACAGGTTTTGAATCTGTCATTACAGTAAAAAATACTTATGTTTCGTAACTATCAGTAGATAAAAAATACAAATGTTCCGCAGCTAGCACTAAATATGTTTATGATCTACCAGTACAAGTAATACATATGTTTCGCATCTATCAGTGGAAAACAATACAAGGGTTTCGCATCCATCTGTAATTACGTTTCACATCAATCAAAAAAAAATGTTTTGCATCTACCATTCCAAAAAAACAGACATTTCGCAACTATCATTACGTACAGAATAAAACACGTTTTGCATCTCCTACACATAAACCCAGAAACGTGTTACGCGAATAGAAATTTCAAAAACACATACTACAGACTAAAATCAACAAAACACTAACTGCAATGCGACAATTAAACTACATTAGCACATTCGAACACAAAAAACAGCTAGTAAATTCGAATAGCCAGAAAACGTAAAGAACAAAAACAGATTTAACGAAAACAGATTTTTAAACTCAAATTCGACCTTCCAAACACAAAAAAATCGAGTATCTTCGCATAATCAAGTAAAAACACAATCAAAATCATACGAAAAACAAAAAAAAAACAAAAAAAAATCAATAAATCGAGTAAAATTTTGATCATTACCTATAATAGTAGGGCATTGTTCTTCTCAGAAAGGAAAAAATTAAAGAGAAAAAAAGATGAAGTATAAATGAGTGTGAGTATTTAAAGTATTAGTGGGTGTTTAATAATAAATATTCGATTAAAACGAGTCTTTGTTAGAAAAACAAAGAAAATATGAATCTTAAACCTATAATAATTAAGGTTTTGGTCGTTAAATGAGATTTAACTCTAAAATAAAATCTAAACAAATAGACAATATGAATTGCCAGTAAATTTAAGTATGTAAAGTTCTGACTGCTTGTATGTTTTTCCAAAGCTATGGACACCCAGTACAAACACTCCACCCCGGCAGTGCAGGGGTTTGCACTACCGATGAAGTCTGTACATGGAGTGCATTGGAACATCCCTAAAATCATCGGAATACCTTGAATTGCTTTAAATTATTGGTTAAATTAAAGTTTGATTATAACGATCTCTCTCCTTTTCTAAACAAAATTTTGATTAAAAAATATAATATTTAATCTTTTAAATCTCAAGCTAAAAGAGTAGTTTAAAACACTATTTAATATTACTGTTTATGAATAGCAGTAGAGTAAATGAGACAGTTTTGGAAGATTTTATTTTAAAAAAATAACCGTTTGTTTAAAAAGATGTAGGGTTATAGTAAGAAGTCAAAAGTTTAACATCATCAAGCTAACTATTTAATATTTTCTACACCAGATATATTATCTATCTAAAAACTAGCTATCCGAATTATTAGTCCCGAAAGATAGATCAAGAGTAGAAGAGCCAGAAACATCGTATGTATTACATCTGAGATTATTTCAGTACACTCCGCTTTTATATATTTCATGAATTAACCTTTCAATCTGTATCGACAACGATTCAAAATTGATAGAAATTTTAAATTATAATATAACCTTGTACAACAAATACATGAACATTTGAGACATAAAAAATATACTATACTTGTTTTTGGATATAACAAAAAGTCTATGAGAGAAATGATATTTGAACAATGCACAACAATTGATGATACAAAGGGAGGCATTGTAAGGATTAAAGCTAATTAAAAGAATAAGGACTCAGTAAAGACTCTTCAAGTTCCCGATAACCACGATAAACATCTTCACTCCGGCTTTGCGGCAGCGGCAACCTTCTCACATCCGTCATATACCTGTTTTTTTCTCTTAGAAAGTCAGATATGGATACGAATTTGGTGTCCAAAATCTAGATTCGGGAAAATATTAATTATCTTAATTGGTATCCAATATTTAACATTCAGACTAACCAGTCACATTTCAGTCACCGGAATGTGATCAATCGGGGCATAGTTCGGACCGGGAAATCCATACTGGGTACAAACAAAATAATATACTAAACCGGTGGGATCAAACTTAACATGTTGATTCTGGGTTGTATGAATCAAAACCAGATTCAGGTTCGAACAAACATACTGACAGGTTCTTAGTAAAAGTGTAAGATTTTTTTTCCCATCTCTGGCTTTTAAGAGTAGGTAATGAAAACTTGCCTGTTTGTTGCATTTGTTATCTTTTCCCGAACCCCTTTGTTGACTGTTGTCATCTGCTGGTGTGAAAATGCGCCTCCTAATATTAAAGAAGCTCCTGCAACACTTGTATCCATTCGTTTCGCAAAAAGTGACATTGCCCATTCACGAAGTACAACCAGTACTGATCGAAAAAGGCGTAGTCTGAGATTCGGAGACGGTACAATGGCAGTATTCGACAATAACCGATCATAAGCATTTAGTACAGGCTCAGCTGCACCCTTGCAAACAGCTAAAAGCCCCCTTGCTATGTCTTCATCCCCAACACATTCAATGCCTGAATCTAATCTCTCCTACAATAGTTTAGAGAAGAAAAAAAAACAGAACGATCATAACGACATTATTCCATAAAAACAAATTAACCTATGAAGCATAGGGTGGCACAATCAGGAAAAAAATAGTAAGGATATAGATTTGATATTCCAAATCCATGTCCAGACAGAAAAAAGCTTGCATATTGAGATCCAGAGTCAGGTATTGAAAAGTAATCAACTTGGATCATAACCCAGGTCAGATACCAACCAGACAAAAATTCTTTACTCAAAATTTATATAAAGCATAAAAAAAATGTTAAAAACTAGGTCTTGATTTGAACACATATATGTATCCTAAATCCGGGTCTGACAGACTAGAAAGCTGTTTGCTCTGTAACCCATCGTTGTCACCTTGAAAGGGGAACATAAGTTGACATGACTAACGCAATCTACATTCCCTCCAGAACAGATGAGTGAAAAGTAAGTTTCACACGAAACAAAAATAATATGAAGATATTGGGCTTAGTTGATATATCATTATAAATAATGAGTGGAGATAAAAAGATACCATTGCAGTTTTCTCAAGCTGAAGGCATAAGGTTTCCAAAGGTAAAACAGCACCATCTCCGGGATATATACGAGAACCAACCCTCTTTAGTACTGAACAGGCTTCAGCGATGCCACCCCTTGAGAGAGCTTGATCAATCAGTCTAGCCCAAGTTTCCCTTACAATGCTGCTATCAGCATCACCAGAATAACTTGAAAAGTACAGCATTTCCAGACAAAGCTGAAGAAAGAGAACTAATGAGTTAATGACAAGTGGCTAATTTTGTAGCTCGGATACATACATATAGACCACTTTCTTAATATAGTAATGACACCTTTGCAATAAAGGTATTATATCATAAGGATAAAAGTTAGATGAACTTTGGATGGGTGTTCTGTTTGTGGAGTATACTAACGAGTTAATTACACGTGGCTACTTTTGATTATCTTTCTTCTGGTTGATTATATCTGACATATTTCACTTGTAGGTATATATTAATTGCTAACATGTCATCATTCTATTGCTGAACACCATGAAGAACATCTAACGTTTGCCTAAGTTTTACCCTTAAAATGACTCTATACTTGAAAAAGGGTGATGCAAAATGTGCCTAACTGCAGAACCAAAAATAAATAACTACCTCCCACAACTCAAATCTGACTGCATAATCATTATATAGCTGAGTTATGCTTTTCAGATCTAATGACAGCTCTTGGGCCTTCTCTCTTGCTTCATTCGCATAATTGATATCAGCAGTAAGACTACCGTCAGGAATGGATCCATTTTGATCAGATTCTGACATGGTGCTAGCTGAGGATTCTAACCTAGAAGCCAGAGCCTCCAGATCATCTCTTATCTTTATCTGAAACTGAACAACAGCAAGCTTCCCTTCAAGTAAATCAAGTAACCCGGAGTCAACAGCACCCTGAGCAGAGCCTACGAGCCCATCCGCATCACCTGCATTCTTGGCCTGAAGAACTGCGTGAATTAAATGTTGGTGCCTGAAATTGACAAAATGGAACAACTAATTAGGCATTAAAGAAGGCCAGGAGAGATGGTTAAGAAAACACAACACAACCCAAACTTCGGGCAGCTTGGCTACTTCATAATAATACCACCTTCATACGTGACTAGGCGGAGGACTCAGCCCATTACTAAGCATTGGACTACACCAATCAGGTTTATCTGATTATGTTTTACACTGTCACCGTGGTCTTTTTACTTTCTATAGGTTAGAATAATAAATGGATGTTTAACACCCAGATCTCGCATATATAATACATGAACATAGCAACTATTCAATATTTCATTAGCATGCCTAGTGCCAACCAAAGAAAACTGGACATATTTAAAAATAATGTACATAAGAATCCAAAAAAATTTAGACAACGCAATTGCTGACCTCTGTTCAATAGTAGGATGATCCCCCGATTCACTCGCGCATCTTTCAGCAAGCCTTAGCAGTATATGTGCCGCAAGTAAATGTTGTCTCTTTGAGACATAATACCGTGCTAGAAGATCGAAGTACTTCGCTTGATGGGATGAAAATTCTCCTCCTAAATGTTCCATTGGAGAGCTTACTGATGCGGCAAACACCTACGAAAAGGACAAATAACATACTAAGAAATTAAAATATAAGAACATCTACTGATATAGTTTCTTTGATTTTATTGTTGAGATTAGTAGGATATCCACAAATTCCTTGGTGCTAAAACGAGCTACCGACAAGATCTATAAGATACGAATCTCACAAAAGAATAATCATAATTAAACAAAACCAAACCTCGTGCATAGGCTTATGACCAGCATTTTGAAGAAAAGGCACCAAATCTGGGCCTCCATACTCCAAAAGCTCATTTTCAAGACCCAAATCAATCATAGTCTTGTATAGGTACTCATGAAAGTCTCTGTCGGTTGATTGAACACCTAACTGAACAATCTGGCATATATATTTTCTCCGTGATGCCTCATCAAGTGCAGATCGAGTAGCACTAGGCCTTGTTGGTGATCCAAAGTCCCTCATTGATGTCCCACCTTTGAGTGATAATAAAGCATTTGTAATTATTTGATAGCACTGTTCACGACGGGCAAGCGCATGTTGGCGGACAGCTGGATCAATCTCTTCATTGAAAGCATCACCAGCCGGGTCACAAGCCTGAGCCTTCTGCAGCGGTAAGCAAACTACAGCTTCATAAAATCTGCAATAGACGGCCATCTTAAGTCAGCCAGAAGCTAAAATCCTAAGTAAATGACAAATAAGCAGCGGCTTTCTAACATTTGGTTTGACCACTTTACCAACCTTAAGTCTTCAAAACGTTTGCAAACAGTTTGCAAATCTGCAGATTCTGGTATTTTACTCAAAAATTTGAAGGCCTCTCTGGCCAGATTCTCCTTCTCTTTTGGATCCAAAGCAACAGCAGCTTGTTCAAGGTATTCCACGGCTAAGAAGAATTTGTGATCAGATTCTTTGAAATAGCTTGAACATCCTTCCTTTAACCTTCCACCAATTTCATCAACTGTTCCCCTGCCATCAGGACCAGTATAATACTGGAAGAATTGTATGATAATCAGCTAACTCAAAGATATCATGAAAGCTATCAAATAACCTAGAGTCAAGATAGCATTTAATAAAAATAAATTAAGTCGAACTTGCTGTGATAGCAACAGCATTACCTCCATTAGAGTAGAAATAAGTGTAGTTGCAATGCGCTCACCCTCCTCTGAACACACAAGTTGATGAAATGTCAGTTGAAGAAGAGCTTGCATTAGCCTAGCATCAAATCCTTGGACTAAGCGCGTTACATGATGTTGAGAAAGAAGCTGGAGTAAGAAAAGGGCTTCGGCAGATCTAAGAAGCAGTTGTCTAATACACTCCATGGTTCTCACCTGTAGGCAACAAGTTTGTAAGTGAGCGAAAGAAATAAAGATGAGTACTTACAAATATACAATTAACCCGTTTAGCTTACCTCCATTGCAGCCAATTCAGCAGGACTATAAGGCAATCGCTGCCTTTTATTTGATGGACCGTGACCATTAGACTCGATGTTTCTAGAGTAAGCCCCAAATAAGTTTCTGACCATACTCTGGTCACTGGCACCTATATCGGAACCTGCCCCATAGAGAATAGAACCAGTCATGTCTCCTAAACCAGCCACAGATCCATAAAGCCCCCTTTTCTGGGTCCTTCTAGACCTTAGAAACTTTTCTAATGATCGAATTTTGTTTTCCAAAAGTTGCATAGCATCGACTGCAAGTCTACACACAACGACCCCGTTTTCAGACATGGCATCATAACCTCCTTTTGAAACCATAACAGGAAGTTCCCACAAAGGAAACACCAATCGTGATGCACACAGACACAACCCTTCATGAGCACCAGAAAAGACTGGCTCAGCATCCTGAACTACTTGCCCCATACTAAAACCTCCTGCAGGGGTTCTAGTGTTTGAGAACGCACCAATACCTTCAAGTTGCGGAATTCCAACAATTCTGGGGTCTTCAAAAGCTTCGGCTGCTTTCTCAGCAACAGCATTGCTTATAAGATCTTCAAAGTGAACTATTCTAGCAGCTAGCATTAAACACATAGCAGCTGCCTCAGCAACTCCAAAACGGGCAAAAAAATCTTCTAAGATTGATCTTGGGGAGCTGGACTCCAGCAATCTTCTCAAAATATCCACAGGCCTGTTAAAGACCACTTCCATCATGCCCATGGTACCAAAAACAACCACCTTCCTCCTTGGCAGTATATGTTGGGTTGAAAGGTCGCCTCTGGCCCACAGTTTTCCAGATATCTTTTCACAGGACTCCCCTGAGGTTTCGAATCCATAAAAATCAAGTTCAGAATATAGTGACTGCACAGTGGCAGCCGTATCTCGACTGGGCAAAACATCTGCTACGAAGAGCATACGGCCCTCAACAGGTAAAGAAGATATTAGTTCTCGTAAAGGCCGAGTATTTCTCGATACTGTGCCCGAGTTTCCAGCCTGAGACGAATGCAACGTTGAATCCCTGCTCACAATGAGAAGGGATGACGTAGGAGATGGGGATGAATCAGAAAGGACAAGACTTCCAGCAGAATAATATGCACTTTCAACCTTCATTGAGAGATCCTCAGTCTGCGTCCTACCAGCTAAAGATATTGCCCCAAAAGTAAGTCCACCACTGACCCCCAAAGGAGGAGAAGGCCTACTTGTAACCACTTTCAAACAGCTTGGTCTCTGACTGCTGAATCCACCCAAACCACCAATATTGCCATTGGTTCCACTTGATGAGGACGTTGAAAGATACATTCTTCTTCCATCCGACAAAACAGCAATAAGATGAAGCGACTTAGACTCCAGCTTGGATAACGGTGATATACAAACGATAGATGGCTTTGTTGCCCGACTCGAAGATCTTGAAGCTACTGACTCCTTCTGATTTATTAAGTTTTTTGCCTCTGCCACTTTCTTCAATGGACCATCTCCATTTGAACCCAAAATAAAAACTTGAATTTTCATTTCTTCTGTTCGTGCATATAAAATCTGCCTCTCATTGTCAAAAACCATTTCTACAATGGAATCAGCAGCTCTAAAGTTGAGCACATTCGGTATAACCCACCTGGACACCACCACAATAACAAACAAATTAAAAAGGACATGATGTTGTTATGTTTTTAATTAAATATATATGAGCAGCATAGCTCCTTGCTTAGAGCGATAAATGTAAAAGTTAAGTAGCTAGCATAGCATTGAATTGCAAAGAAGACAATATACCTGGAAATCACACTGCCAACACCAGCAGTAAGGCAAACCTTACGACAACGTTTATGCCATCCTGCACCTGCTGTGTAAAGGAGCTCATAAATGTGACCATCACGGCCAGACAAGAAAATACGACCTTTATCAGTGCCTGTGATACAAGTCATCGTGACTCCATCCGATGGTATTGTGTACTCTGGCAAACGCTGTAGGGAAACCTCTGCATATGGATCTGTACCATCAAACCCACTTGAGCAGCATACTCCAACAAGACGCAGCTGAGGATAGCCATAGAATGGTTTTTTAAGTTACACGGTTAAATTATAAATAGATAGATAATATATTTTAATACAGCATAGGACCATAACCAAACATATTAAAGTAACCCGACATCAAATTTGTTGGGATATTCCATCATTTCCAACACACAGACCAATAAAACCAGTACCAGACATATAACATGGGAATGAATAAAGCACGTCTTTTTAGAATAAAAGCCACCATTTTAAAGTAGGAACTCATAACCAAATTCTAGAAGCAAAGGAACTCAAGCTTTAATGTTAACTGATACATTTAACCATTAAAATAACATTCAGCACAATCAAATAGTAAATTGCATTATTATGCGTGCTTTATTCCAAGAAGATGTCAACTTGTCACATAAATAATCAGTTAAACACAGGTAAACGACACCATACTTAATATATGGTTTGGCCAAATAATAGGAGACAAGAAAGAATATCCAAAATTTGGTACCTCAACAGGAGTTGCTAGAACTAGAACGTATTGAATAGCCTCGGTAAAAATGCCAGGTTTGGATCTGGTAAGACCAACAGCACATATAGCCTGTTCCTCTCCAGTATATTCAGGGCATTGCCCATCCCTTGACAAGACGTGAATAGTAGAACAAATTAAAGAAAACAATGGAGATATATAGAACATCATAAATCTAAAGTTTCTTCGGTATACAGCAGACTGTAGTTTCTTTCAAGAACTGATCAAATCAACATAGTGGGTACTTCTCCTTTTCCTAAGGCTAAAATCTAGATTAATAATGTGACTTCTCCAATCTTCTATAATGTACATCATAGTATTGTTAATCTCAAATGCTATGCTACTTCATTATTTCTTCTTACCTACATTATACTAGAAAGGAATTACAAATTAATATATGGCTCTATTGGTTTAGAAAGAGTCAATAGAAGGTTCAACTAACAGCTCGTCAGATGTTTAGCTCATTTAACTAAGTGCCATTTATTAATTTCTAGGATCTAGAGTAAGATTTCTACCAGAAAAATGCACAGACATAATCAAGTTAAGTCAACCTACAAAAGTTCTATAATCTTAGAGCTCCTACGAATAAGCTGAATCATGGAAAAATAAATAAAGCATCAAACTATGTCATAGTTTTTACCACTTGTCGAAACGCCAAAGAAACAAAGAATTATCAACCGAGGCCCAAGCTCTACGTATCTCTGGAAAAATCCCACACAAAGCAGTTCCTTCTCCTCCTGCTTCATTATATTTCTCAACCAACACATGAGGCAAATCCCAAGTATCGCTCACCTCAACCAAAGGAGGCCACTGAAAACCAATCATCCATACACAGTAAGTTGATAAATAACAATACTGAATTCAACAAATTCATCATATATTCCCATAAAAACTTCATTTACCTCTCTTGGATGCGTAGCATATGGATGACTAATGTACCGGGAGCTTTCTAAAGCGTCTTCCAGGTCGAACGTTCCGGCAACTTCGCGGCTAATCCATTTGTTAACAGCAGCACCGGCACTGTTGACATCTCGCATCACGATACCTTCTTCCCGTGACATTCTTGAATCACTTCAAATTGAATTAGATACAGAAGAAGGAAAAAGTAGTGAAACAATGGGCGAGAAAACAAAAACCCTAGGAGGGTTCAGTTTTCTCGCAGTTCAGGGAGCTACTGGAAACGGAATAAAATTTTGAACTCGAGGAGCGAAAATTTGATTTAGAGAGAGAGAGAGGGTAGAAGAGGGGTAAATTAAGGGTTTACAAGAGGGTTTTGGTGAAGGGCGGGCAAATTACGCTTAATTTCAACAAACCGGCTCGGAAAAATCGATATCGGGTTTTCGCCGTTATTATTTTGTTTCTACATCATTATGGTCCGTATCTCTCTTTGTTTATAATAGTAGTAAAGGATTCGAAACTACCTACAATGTATCAAACAATAATAAGTTATTTCAGATATGAAATATTTTTTTCTAATTTACAATTATTCTAGTTTTTCTTACTAAATTCAAGATTTTGAGTTTTTTATTGCAATTGATAAATAGAGTATACATACAACGGTAACAATAGCACCACAATTAAGTAACCTACACATTAGTATAATTAGTGATTAGGGTTTTGAATTTAAAACCTAAATTCCGAACCCCAAACTCTCCTCTCTAGTTTTATATCTTTTAAATATGTTTTTATACATATTCAAATTATCTACATTTAGATTTAAAACTAATCCAAATTAATTTCAAATTTTAGTTATAAATTTTAAAGTATGAATTTTAAAATATAAAATTTAGATTTCAAAAATTGTGATGGAAGTAACTTTATGACATAAAATGTAAAATATATTTATAGTACAAAATAAATATAAAATATTTATTAATAATTTATTTTATTACGGTGTTATATAGAGTTATAAATTATATAAATTTAATCGGATGAATTCGTAATTCATAAAATTAAAATTTAGGTGCAATAATTTTTGCATTCATTCTAATTTTAGACATTTTAAATTTATTTAATTTCAATGATTTTTGTTCTTTTGACAACTCTCCATAATCGAAATATTTCATTACATAAAAATATATTATCAAATTCACATTGTTTGTGGAAATTTGACTATTGTATAAGATTGGAATTTTTAAAACTTCATTCAAGCATAGTTTTTACTAGTTTTATAAAAATTCAAAAAAAAACAATGTCTCAACTTTGTAAGTTTTTAGATAATCTTTTTATCAAGGGTTCACGGTGTTCTTTACGATATGCGGACATCCAACGGCAGTTGGATGCCATAAACAAAATTCATTTGGTTGAAATAAAATTGATTTACAATATTGTGGTAGATATTAGTCTAACACATTAACAGATTTTATGTTATGTGGTTTATTGTCCTAAAAACATCAACAATTTTTAGAAATGAACCACGCAGTCGCATAACTAGTTTTTAGAGTTAAAAGAAGAAAATAAATCTACATATAATACTATGATCATGAGTCGTCCATCGTATCTATTAAACGTCGTTCCCGCCATGATCATTCTCGATCCTATAAGATGAGTAGAATACTTTCCTCTCGTCCTCACAAAAAAGACAAGTTTGTGTGCATCTAACTTTGCTTGATGCAATATGAAAAACACAACAATATTGTTCATTTTTAATAGTGCCCCATTGGGTTAGTCGAGGCATCAAAATCATGTTTTTGCTCTGTTTTTTAACTACCTAAATCAATAGAATGTTAAATAATGAACAAAGGAGAGATAGAGAACGGATAGGGTTTTGTATTATTTAGAAAGTACACATTACATAGAGTATAAAACTATTATTTATAGATAAACTATATGGGCTAATGGGACTAGGCTTTATTTCACTAACACCTTATCTCAAACTATATGGGCTAATTGGACTAGGCTTTATATCCTTAACACCCTATCTCAAACTCACAATGCTTATTCTTGCCTTGAGAGTTTGTTACAAAAATAAAAAACAAATTAAAAAACCAAAATTACAGCAAAAACAAAACACAAACGAAAGCCGAAATAAAAAAAAATCTAAAATCAAAATCAAAACGTTAAAACCCAAAAATCGAAATCCATTATCCAATCTCCAAACTCCAATCTTCAAGCTTTAATCTTCAAACTCCAATCTAAACATAAACACCAAACGAAGACAAACGAAACCAAACAAATCCAAACGAAGCCAAAACAAAGCTAAACAAATCCAAACGAAGCCAAACCAAACCGAACAAAGCCAAACGAATCCAAACAAGTCCAAACGAATCCAAACTAAATATATACCAAATCCAAATCCAAAAGAATAACAAAATCTAAAAACTAAAATGAATCAAAATGACAAACGTCAAACAAAGTCCAAACGTCAAACAAAATCTAAACACCAAACAAAATCTAAATGAAATCTCAACGCCAAATACCCAAACAAATCCAAACGAAATCTGTATGCTAAATTCAAATACCAAATCCAAATCCAAAACTAAATTTCCAATCAAAATTAAATCTATGATTTTACCAGCAAAAATATGCATTGTTCCAGTAGCGATTTCTTCTGAACCGTAGCACTGAATCATAATCCAACCTGCTAGATTGAAGGATTAGATTTCCCGAACGCGTTCTCCGGAATTCAAAAAAAAATGGACATTGTTTGCCTTTCGATCTGACTGTTTTATTGGGGTTGCACACAATACATCCAAAAACGAAAATTTACACTTTTTTTCTTCCGGCGGACAGCTAATACAACTGCCCTTCGGCATAACGGAAGACACAAAAACTCCAAAGCCAAGGCTCTGATACCATGTTAAATAATGAATAAAAGAGAAAAAAGAAAACGGATATGATTTTGTATTATTTAGAAAGTATATATTACATGGAGTATACAACTATTATTTATAGATAAACTATATGGACTAATGGGCCTAGGTCTTATATCTCTAACATGTTAGAGATATAAGGCTTATCCATATTAGCCCATATAGTTTATCTATAAATAAGAGCTTTATACTATATATAGTTGATATACTTTCTAAATAATACAAAATTCTAGCTGTTCTTTTTTCTCTTTGTTGTTCTTTATTTTACATGGTATCATAGCTTAGGTTTAGATTTTGAATTTTTCATGTTTTTCATTGTGTCGGCGGAAAGTTGTTTTAGTTATCCACCGGAAGAAAAAAAAAGTGAAAATTTTTGGTTTTCGGATCTGTTGTGTGCAACCGCAATCAACATACCTGATCGAGAGGTAAACGGTGTCTATTTTTTATGAATTTTGAACAGTGGGTTTGAGACATCTAATCTTTAGGTATGACCAGTTGGATTATGATTCGGTGCTATGGTTCGGGAGAAATCGCTACTGGAACAGTGCAAATCTTTGTTAATAAAATCGTTGATTCAATTTTGCTTTTGATTGAAAATTAGATTTGATTTTGGATTTAGAATTTGGATTTACTATTAAATTTACTTTTAGATTTGGATTTGGTATTTGAATTTGGTATTCAGATTTCGTTTGATTTTTTTTTTAGATTTTGTTTGACATTTGGATTTTGTATAAAGTTTGCTTAGATCGACGTATGTCTTTTTTATTCGTTTGGTGTTTAGATTTTGTTCTTTGTTTGGATTTGAAATTGGTATAGAATTAGTTTAGATTTGTTTGGCTTCGTTTGGCTTTGTTTGGATTCGTTTGTATTCGTTTGGATTTGTTTAGTATTTAAATTTTGTTTGGATTAGTTTGGAGACTATATTTTTTTAGATTTTGAAGAATGGAGAATGAAGATTAGAGTTTAGAGTTTGGAGTTTGAATATTGGGGTTTGTATATTGGATTTTGGAGATTATAGATGGAGTTTGAAGATTAAATTTTGGTTACTGGAGTTTGGAGATTGAATATTGGAGTTCGATTTTGGGTTTTGACGTTTTGATTTTAATTTTGGTGTTTTTTTTATTTTAGCTTTCGATTATGATTTTGATCGTTGGTGTTTCGTTTTTGCTGCAATTTTGGTTTTTATTTTGTGTAAAAAAACTCACAATTCTATGTAATTGATACACTTTCTAACATAGAACACTGCAACGATTCCACCATAAGGTTGACCAAATCTTTGATGCAGATCTAGCACAATTGTTATTTTATATCGGCATATAACGCAACAGAATTTTGCTTTCCTCATTTTGGCTCAAAATTTGTAAGGATATCTGTCACAAATGGTTTATCTTTTTATGAGACCAACAAACCAAAACTACATTAGTTTATTTCCCATTGAATTTGCTTATTTCATGTTATTTATAAAGATCATGTATGAAGACTTATTGTCAATATTTAACCAGTACAAGATGGACAAATATAATGGCACATGAGACTCAAGACACGATATAAAGAAATTCATGAATTAAATATTGGGTTTTATGGGAGATGATAGGCTCATTTGTCGAGCATTATCCATAACTTTCAGATAAAGTGCTTTGATATGGTTTATAGAAGTGAAAAATATTTTTTTTATTACTGGCATATATATTATGTACAAGCTAGAGCCATATATATATATATATATATATATATATATATATATATATATATTGCGAATATATCGTAGTAATATTCTTGTATACTATAATCATGTCTAGTCTAACATAATAATTATATATACAATAAAGTATCATTGATTATTGACTATAATAAATTATGTGGTCTATATTTCCGTTAACACTCCTCCTCAAGTTTGTGGGAAAGTACTTGAAACTGTCGTAGTTTGAATTTTTTAAAACTTGAACAAAAGTACTTGAAGTGCAAGCTTGATCGAAAGACTGAAACGAAATCATACTTCCCCTCAAGTTGGAGCATATATATTAAGCATGCTTAACTTGTTGCAAATATAATTGATATGTGATCCATTTATGGCTTTTGTGAATATATCTCCTATTTTTTCTCCTGTTTTGACATATTCTATATGAATTAGATTTTGTTGAATCTTTTCGTGGATAAAATGAACAATTTCAATATGTTTATTTCTTCCATGAAATAGGGGATTATATGCAATGTGTAACGCCGCTTGATTATCACACCAGAATTTTGCATGCATGGTAGTCTTTATGCCAATATCAGCCAATAATTGGAAAATCTAAATTATTTCACAGTAGATTGTGTCATGGCTCTATATTCAACTTCAGCACTTGATCTTGATACAATTTTTTATTTATTACTCTTCCAATATACTAAATTACCCCCTACAAACACACAATAACCACTGTTGATCTTCTACCAGCTTTAGATTCAGTCCAATCTGCATGCGTAAAACACTATATTAGTATGATCATTATATTCATACCACAATCCAAGTCCATTAGTTGATTTGATATAACATAAGATATGTTATAGTGATGCCCAATGATTAACCATTGGTGATGACATAAATTGACTCACGATACTAACTGGATACGCAATATCTGGTGGAGTAACTGTAAGATAATTGAGTTTTCCTACAAATCGACGATATTTTTTATAGATCACCAAATAATTCACCATCATCTTTTGGTATCTACAAATTATGAACCATCAGTGTATTACATGTAACTACTCTTAATTTGTCTGTTTCTATCAATAAAATCCAAAACATATGTAATCTGTGATTGAAGAATACATTCCTTGCTTGTTGTTATTTCCATTCCCCAAAAGATCTTCAATGGTCCTATATATTTTGCTTGAAATTTTAAATGCATAAATGTTTTAAGTAAAGAAATGTCTTCATTGTCACTCACAGTAATGATGATGTCATCAACATACACAACCAAGATATAATACCATTTGTAAAACTTTTGTAAAACACATAATGATCACAATTACTCTTCTTTAACCTAAATTCATTGAGTGTTTTAATAAACTTTCCAAACCTAATATTTCACATTTTGTATTTCTTCCTTTTCTCCCCTTGAGCAACACACCCAGATGGTTGCTCCTTAACATTTCTTCTTGGAGATCTCCATGCAAGAATGCATTTTTATGTCTAGTTGATGCAATGGTGAATCATCTGAAACTGCCAAATAAATAAATAAAAGAATAGAGGTAAACTTAGCTACCGGAGAAAATGTCTCAGAGTAGTTAACACCATAAATTTAAGCATATCATTTTTCTACAAGTCTTGCTTTAAGACGAGCTATTGTCCCATCAGGATTCACTTTGACATTAATTTAACCAATGTCTTGCTTTCCGACAGGTAAATTAACCAACTTCCAAGTACCAGTATTTCTAATGTTTTTATTTCTTCAAACATTGCAACTTTCCAGTCAGAATGACATAAGGCTTCACGAATATTTTTTTGAATATAAATAGAATCGAGACTTACAATAAAATATTTCGTAAAAGATGAAAAATGATCATAGTTTGCAAAAGAGGAAATTGGATAAGTACATTGTCTTTTACCTTTTTTATGAGCAATAAGAAGGTCAATATCAGACTCACTATCAAAGAGATTTTAGACGTCGAGAATAAACATATGTAATTGGAGGTCGAGATGGTATAAGAAGTGCAACATATTGAGTAACATAATCATTTTTAAAAATATTAGGGGACTGAACTACAAATAAATGAGGAGGTTATCGTCCTCTTTATCTGTGTGAAGGCCGATGTTAGGCACAATTTGAAAAAAATAAAACATGCTCTAAAAATGTAACATCTCTAAACACGACATACCGGTTAAAAGAGAGAGAAAAACATTTGTACCTCTTATGAACTCTAGAATATCCAATAAGAATACATTTTCAAGATTTGGGATCTAATTTTGTATGATTTAGAACTAACATCCTTAACGAAACAAGTACAACCAAATATACGAGATTCAATATGAAATAAAGGTTTTGAAGGAAGAAGTACAGAATGTGAAATATTATACTGAATAACAGAAGATAACATTCGATTTATTAAATAACAAGTAGCGGAAACAACATTTTCCCAAAATATTTTTGGCAATTTTATTTGAAAAAAGAGTGCATGAGCCATTTCTAGAAGATGTTTAGTTTTTCTTTCAACGACACCATTTTGAGATGGTATGTCTACACAAAAGGTTTGATGCAAAATTTAATGTTTTCTAATAAATGATTGAAGTGCAGTTGAACAATATTCTTTACCATTATCACTTCTTAAAATACAAACCGAATAATTAAACTGAGTATTAATTTGCGCATAAAATTACAAAATATAAAAAATAATTCAAAACAATTTTTCATGAAATAAATCCATGGAACTCGAGAATGATCATCAATGAAACTAACAAAATACTTTAAACCTCCTTTAGATATGACTAGACAAGGACACCAAACATCTGAATGAACTAATTTAAAAGAATACTCAACCCCTTTTGATACAAGGATGTGACAGAAGGCGATGGTGTTTAGAAAATTGTCATAACTCACATTCTAATGAGATTAAATATTTAAACTAGAGATATATTTGTTAAAGAGAGGCTAAAAATGGATGACACATACAAAAATAAGCTTCAAATGGGTATTGGACACTAGAACACGCAATGGGATTATTAATATGTTATTGAGATAATAGAGACCTTCGGACTTATGCCATTTAGCAATAATTCTTTTTGTCGTAAGATCCTGAAACAAACAATAATTAGAGTAAAATATGATAAAATAATTTAAATTTCTAGTGATTTTTCTCATAAAAATTAGGTTAAATGAAAATTGACAAAGATTTAACCTAAAATAGTAGATGATGACACATCTGCCAATGTCACATCTGAATGGTATGTTTTTTTTAAAGTTGAAAAAAAATTGGATTACCCGTCATGTGTTTTGTGGGAGCAGTATCAATGACCCGATATGATGATGAATAAATAAAATATTTTGAATTACATGATCCAGAAGCTGCATTATTTGTACGATTAAAAGACTTTAGTGATTTTTTGTACTTGGAAAATTGAGCATATTCTTCATCTGAAAGCACAACTAGCTCTTTGAAAGATTTCTTAGTAAACTGTTTTGTTTGTTGTGGACAATTACACTTTTTGTGACCGAATTCATGCCAATATAAACACTTTGTATGGTTGGGATCTCGAAAACCACGTCTTCCATAACTATTAAACATATCCTGATTACTATAGTAAAGGCTCTGACCAATTCTATTTTTTTCAATCGGATAAAATTAAGAACTAATGTATGTATGTATGTATGTATATATAGATATATATTACTTAAAACAAATGTTTGATTACAAAATAATCAAATTAATATCACAATAACCCATAAAATTGAACTCACTATGTAAAACCCTAAAAGTTATGATACCATATAAAAGTGAAAAATAGATTTTTTAATATTGGCGTATAAATTATGTACAAGCTAAATCCATATATATAGGTTGTGAATATATCGTAATAATAGCATAGTCTACTATAGTCATGTATAGTCTACCATAATAATTATATATATAATAAAGTATTATTGATTATTGACTATTGACTATAATAAATTATGTAGTCAATATTTTCGTTAAAATCAACCATATATTTCCATTCATTATCTCAAGTTTTAATATATTATGATCATATTCTATAACCAATTTATAGGCTTTCAAGGTCATCAAATGAGATGGTGTTTATCTCACTTCTTTTAAACAACATCTGAAAGTAAGTACGCTTAATCATTCATCTAAACCAAGAATAATATAGAATATTTCGATGATTTGATAGCCTATGTAGCCTTTAAACATGGGATACAACTGATAAGTATGAATATTTATAGAGGAGAAAAAAAGGTATAATAAGAATTGTTGAGAGATATTTTAGAAAGAGAAAGTAGTTCTAATTTTTAAAGATATAGAATTATTATTAGTCACAAGTGTCTTAAATGTTGATATCCTCTATTTCTAAAACAAATCCACTTATTTAAAGGTAAGGTGGTTACATGTAACCGAATTAGTTAGTGGTGTGGATATTTCACCATATTTTACTACTTTGTACAACCATAGTTATTATAAATTACACATTTAATCTATTAGATTTACATTTTATTCAAAAACCCTTTTTACCTATAAAATGCTCAATTAAATACACTTCAAGTATTTTTTTTTGCTCATCAATTATTTATACCATTATCAGTAGCCCCCTAGTCCTTGTGAAAATCCTTGAGGAATGACTAGAAATTATTGTGTATGAGTCCACATTTATCTCATTTTTTATAAAAAATAAGCTTTAAAAACTTCCTCGAAATCACTTTAAGACACCGTTTAAACAATATGAGCTATACCTCATGCATTATTTCATCTTTGAAACTGCGAATTTTCAAGTTGTGCACCATTTCTATTCAAATAACCATTCCAAATTAGCAGGCCTTCAAAATTTATAAGGAGCATAATAATAAATTTCTTAGAATGAAGTAAAAGGTGTCAGAAGCTTCTAGGTATGTATATAATTTCATTTTGATACGTTTCACGTGTCAGCCTACTTCAAATTAGGCACCCGTTATTTGTCGACTCAAATTTTATCCAATGGACGCCTGTCAAAACCTTCAACTTCCCCTCCATAAAGCCCAAACTCATCTTCACTACTCTATAAATACACTTGCATTACTCATTTTTCCTATCAGCATTAAATTATATAAGTATAAAAAGAAAGTTCATTCATTTATCTTATCTTCCACCATTTTCGATGTATTCAAATCGCATAGATCATATATGATCCAATTATGTTTTGTTTATGTTTAGTTTAGCTAATTATTGAGACTGGCTTACCATCGCTCAGAGAGCCACTGAAGAAAAGTTGTCATTATAATTAACGATAAACCTAAGCTCATTACTCAAACTTTTACATATGGTATATGGCCTCCTACTAGAAAGTCATCACTCTTTATAACTCTCGCAAGCTCTTCAGATAACCCATTTGATCTAACTTCTAAGGCTTGTTCGCAAAAACTACTTCGAACAAAGAGAAATCAACTGTCTCAAATATGCAAAAAAAAATACCTCATCAAAAAAGTCAATTCATCATTATGGGAGATTCCTGAAGAACTCGACACTTTAACAAATCCCAACATAAAAACTACTACACGACCTTCTCCTCGACGAGAACGACTGTGACAAACAAAAAGTCATAAGGGATCCATTCGGAGAACACCCAAAGAGCAGCTTCAAACACACCCACTAACTCACAAAACATGTCTACAACATCAAAGTCACCCTCTCATAATCAAGAACAACGCACCATCAAAACTTCCCTTCGTCAACTGTGGGATCAAATGTCCGAGGAGGCTGTCAAATCAGAATCTAGGACTGAAACTGATTCAAATATCTAAACACTTGATAATACTTCTCCTTTTGATTTTGAGAGAGACGTTAAAAAGAAGGGGAATTCAAATAAAAAGAAAAATGAGAATCACACACTGCCTGAGGACATTGCTTCTAATTTGAGTGTCAATCTCAAAGACGTCCTCCATGAATACCTTATTGCACTTAACAATGTGCAATATTAGTATTTCAACCAATCAGAGATTGAGATTATTCGGAAGAAGTGAGGGATTTCGGAAAATGTTACCCTTCTGTTACCGTCGGTATGAGAAACCTCACTTTCATGTGGTGAAAAAGAACTATTAGTCTACCCCATAGATTATGAATTGGGGCCTTCGATTTATGTTGGACTCAGTTATGGTAGATTAATTTGAAATAATCAACCTATGCATGACCTAAGCAAGTCATAATCTTTAATTTACCATGCTGTCTATCATTTGGCATCAAGACTTTCCAAAATTGATTTACCAATAGAATAGTTTATAGCTAGAACCGGTCTTTTAAAAAACTTTGTTCTTCCATCATATTACTCGACCCTTAGAAAATCGTCGAACATAATCAATGATCTTCTCGAGGCAGACAAAACATGGAAGCATAAATTATTCTTTATTTATGGCTACTAGGAAAATGGCAATGAGATTTCGACGTAAAACCCCTTAAGGATGTCTCTCAAAAGGAAGAGCATCAGTACGTTGGATTCATTTCTAATTTACTATTCTCTCATTCATTTCTAACTTTGGTTGTATTATGGAGAAATTTCTTGGCGATATAAAATTTACCAAGCTGTTGTCGAGTAGACATTTGCCAAACTGAGCAAGTGGGCAAAATATGACTGATCAAATGAATTTCATAAGGCTTTTGACCCTCTGAACTTTGTTCAGAGTCATTTATGGAAGATCTTCTTAGATTCTTTTGTGATTGTCGACAATTAATGGAACTCTTGAACAAGATTAGTTGTGAAAACATTGGTTGTTCCTGTTGCATGTGTCATGCTTTCTGCTCTGAATAGAGCCTTAAGTTATAAACCGAACAAATATTCCAAGAAATAATCTCAAACTTCTATGTCGAAAGATAAAAATAAGGTAAACCCAAAGAAAAAACGAAGAGGAAGGCTTCAGAGATTGTCACTCCTGACACTGAATAATCTCAAGTCGAGACGTCCAAGAAAATAAAAAACGTAGTTGCCTCAAAGAAAAAGAAAAGTTGTTCCTAAGAAACTCTCCATATAAATTCTCCATAATATAATGTTAATGTGTCCGCTCCAAATCCGACACCGGATGCCAAAGAGGAAGATAAGAAAAACAAAGATCATGACATATTTAATACATAGCCCCATCTTCCAGATATTGGATATTATGTTGTTGATATCGTAAATGAAGTTGTGGAAAGTACTCATAGAATGCATGAAATAACCCTCGAGAGAATGAACTATCATTGGTTGAGACTCGACCTACATTTCATCACATGGATGTCCCACATTGTTCTTTGGGCGTTCCTTTCGACGCTTCAGTCTTAGAAAAATGTTTTCATTCCTATCCCTCTAACAAACCATCTGAGGAGGTCTTGAACTTACTCATTCATTTTACAAATATAAAAAATGCTACAAAAAATAAGTGAAGAAATTGTATACGCTCGAAATAAATTGGTGCAATTTGCAAAGGATGTGGTGTGGTGGAAGCAAAAAATGCTACCCATATAAAAAAATGGGTTGATATTTTTGAACATAAATCTAATTGAACAATTTCAAGCCTTTCAATATGACAGGTCAGAGTTTCATAGCAGGTTTATCCATATAATAAATCACTTGAACTTAAGCATGAAAAAGATTTGGAGCAACTGACTTTTAAACACAAAGCAGAATGAGACGAAGAGCATGCCAACCAGATATCACTCAACAAACTATACGAGGAAAGTGAAGAAGGGAAAAATAAAGCTTTTTAAGACTTAATACCGTGCAAGATTGAAGAAGAAAATGAGAAAATCGCTGCTATAAAGGCTGTCGTGAATGTTAATGCAAGTGATAGCCTTTGAGATTTAAAGACTCACAAAGAGGAAGAAAAAATTTCCATGATCATTGACTTCCACCAAAAGTTTACGAGGGTAAACATGAAAGAATATTGGTACTTAGTGCCAAAAAATATACGCCCTAAAAAAACCATTGTTACCATTGATGGTTCCAGAAATATCTAGAGCTCAGGTTCGTTAATTTTGTCACTAGAAAAGACAAGGTGTTACTTAGAGATATAATAGTAAGATTTGTAGAGAGAAAAATTTTCAGAGTAATATAATATATTAAAAACGCACTTGCCCTCAAAAAGGTACTTTCCTTATATAGTGAGAGTAGTGAGGCCTATTTTACACAAGTGGTCCTCTAACCTATATTTCTATTTTTTACACCCATACTTCTGAGATTATTAATTAAGTCATTATTGCTTTTAGCTATACTACTACAAATACACATATAATTATATTATGTCGGTCCAAATTAATCTAGATATTTTTCGCTCTTATAAGTATCCCCCAGTCTTTATGAAAAAATGAGTGAAGACGATATGGTTTCAGGGTCGAAAATATACGGTGGCTATATTTCATTGATCAGAGCCAACTTATACCGGTCCCGAGGGTCGGGTGATGTTGATCTTTGACCAATCTTCTGGTATTGGTATGGTCGGTCTGTTCAGATGTTTTGCTTCTATATCTTATTCACATTCATTATGACCTGTTGCCAGTGAAAGCCTCGCTACAACCAAGTGTCCAAATGAATGTCTTATCATTTCTCAAAACCAGGTCGGTGAAATGATCTTCGTCGAATACATTTTTTACCAACATATCATCTATGTAAACCTCAACAATGCGACTGATATGCTCCTTGAAATCTTATTCACCAGCCTTTGATAAGTGGCTCTGACATTTTTCAAACTGAAAGAAATAACCTTATAACTAGTAAAGACCTCTTCTAGTTATGAATGTTGTGCTTTCTTGATCTCTTAGATTTAACTTTATCTGATTGTACCCTGCGTAAGCATCCATTATAGATAGCATCTTCTTTTTCGAAGTTGAATCTACTACTTGGTTGATCCGTGGTATATGGAAAAGGTATTTAGGACACGCTCTGTTGAGATTTGTAAAAGCTACGCACATTCTCCATTTACCATTTTTTTACTAAGACCGGATTGGCTGTCCATTACGGATACTGGGATTCCCTGATGTGACCCAACTTTGTTAACCTTTCTATCTCTGTAATGATAGTCTTTGCCTTTTCTTGAGAAAAAGTTCGTTGTCTTTCAGTTATAGATCGGACATTCTGGCGTACAGATAAACTTTGGTAGATTACGCTATCAGGGAATCATGTTACACCCTCTGAACACCGTACAAACAGATGCAACTTATTGTTTATGATAGAAATGAATCTCTCACTAAAACTACAAGAAAAATTCGTCCCGATCTTTAAAAACTTTCCCACATCAAACTTTTAGTTTTCACAGTATTCATCAGTCAATAGCAACCCGAGGGTCTCCCTAGGATCATCTACTAGTTTCAATCCTAAGGTCGACCCCGCTAATTGCTAATCTTTGACTTGAACTATTTCCTTATTAGATTTTGTAACCAAAGCTGCTCGTTAGCACTCCCTTGCCGCTTTCTGGCTACTTCAGACAAGATCGAAGTAATTACCTATCACATATTTCACACACTGATGCACCATGAACGTTATTGCATGCATCCTACTGTATCCTCATGTGGCCCACCGATATCTATCATATCGTTATCATCAAAACAAAACATGGAAGACGAGCTTCTATATATGTAAGGAGACACCCTTACCTCTAACTAGGTGGTTAAACTTACCACATGCCTTTTCAGAGAAGAATTAGTAATCTCTGTCATTAAATCTTCTCCAAAGATAGTTAATGATTCGAAAAAATTACAAAGATTACTAACCTTTCCACTTCCTTCAAATGATATTTCTTCAATCATCCCAATTATATTTCGATCATCATCGAGATCTAAATATTCAATAGATATATCAAACGGGTCAGCAACCTCAGAAATAACTATAGTAGTTTATGGTTTTGGCACTGCTACAATTTCTTTGAAAGCTACATTTTACTGGACTTGCTTCTTTACGTACGCTGTTAATTTCCTATTGTCAATTAAATATCGTATTTCCTTTTTAATGCTATACAATCCTTCGTATCATGCCCCACCTCTTCATGATATTTACAGTATCGGTTATTTCGGCTTTCCCGATAGCTTTGAATTGGGAAAGGGTTGCGAAAATGAACACTCTTATTTGATTTCTCGAAAATGGTAGACATACACTCAGTCAGGTCTACAAAGTGTGCAGGTCGGATCCATTTATTTGAGAAAGATCGGTTACCTGATTGGCGTTTATACTTGACTCGCTGAGGTTGTGAAACGAGTACCTTCGTTTGTACCTGTTGCACAACACTTATTGGCTGGGAATGTGGGATAGGGTTCGATTTCTGTACATTCTGTTGGTATGTCATTATTGCCACTTGTGAACTTTGTTGAATTTGCGCTGCTAACTCAAACGTTTCAGTTTCTTCAATCAAAATTTGCTTCTCCACTTGAGCTAGCAAAGGAGAAAACATAAAAGTTTGTTTCTTTGTGACTGCATATTTCATGGGACCTGATAATAATCCCAATCTATACCTTGTCAAATCCAAGAAATGATTAAGATAGGTTTTAGCATCCACAAAATGTCGGGTATAATCTCTTAAGCTCTCGCTTACTTTTTTCCGACAATTAACGATTGTGTCCCCATTGGCTCGAAAACTTTTGCTTCCCACGAATTGCTGCCTGAACATAAACATGTTGAAATTCTTTATGCATCATTTGGGTAACCGATTATACCACTTTGAAGCCCTCAGCAAATTAGTTTGTCATCGTTGGCGAAACTCAACATGAAATTCTTAAAAGCTTCTGAATGATTGTTATGGTCTTTCTTCCCATCATACTTTTTCAACTTGGAAATGTCAAAGCGCTTTGGGAGGTCTCCCAACTGAATCTCATCCGAAAGCGGGGATGATCTCCAATTATGCCCTAATTCGTAAGCCCCGCTTCATCGACCTTTTGCATGGGTTGCATATAATCATTCTCCGCTTAGGTTGACAAACTGGCTCCCGACCCTGTATCCATAGGTCCGACTTCCCGACGGGAATTTTAACTGAGAAACTGTAACTTGTTCTCTTTCGTTGATCATGATAACCCTTTTTTTCTTGGTATAAATTGGAGTTTTTTATAACCCCTTCTTTCTCGGCAGAAATTGGAGTTTTTTGTTAAAGCTATTTTCATGATGTTTGATATTTTCGCCCGACGGGACTTTCGATGTCGGATTTCTCATTCTCTCGTGATTCTTTTACCCTTTCAAAGACGTCGGCTTTCTCACTTTGGAGATGACGGCTCGTCTGAATCCTTATCGATGGAATCATTATAATCTCGTCTTACTCGACACTCGGTTTTTCTTTCCAACCCATTATTTTGCTTCCGATCATGGGATCAACATCTATGATTAACTTCTTCTTTATCTTCATCAAGCATTTGTTCTCTTTGTCTACCAACCTATTCCTCTTTTTAGCTAAAGGTTTCTCTTTTTCAGCATTCAGCTTTGCTATGTCATCTAACAGCTATTACCTCGTCATGATGAGTGTCGATCGTTTACACATTTTGTGATCATTATGGTCACGAGTGTCATATTGCTCCTCAGAATGTCGGTCATCAGAGTCTGACACGATTATGTTAGCGTCTTTACTTAACTATTTTTCCTTCACTGCTTTGATATTCATCTCTATGTGCTCTGAGATTTAGGAAAACTAAGTTCCCGGGTATCACTTCAGTTTCACACAGACGGCGCGAATGATGGTTCTACAAATATCTAGAAGTTAGTTCATTAATTTTGTAATTATAAAAGATAAGGTGTTACTTAGAGAGACAATAATGAGATTTGTAGAAAGAGAAAAGTGTCAGAGTAATATAATATATTAAAAACGTACTTTCCTCCAAAAGGGTACTTTCCTTATATAGTGACAGCAGCGGGGCTCACTTTACACAATTGGTCCATCTAACCTATCTTTCTCATTTTTACACCCATACTTCTTATATTATTAATTAAGTTATTATTACTTTTAGCTATACTATTATAAATACACATATAATTACATTATGCGGGTCCAAAGTAATCTAGATATTTTTCTCCCTTATCAACCATTACAAGTGATTCAGAGAAATCTGAATCTGAAAAAACAGATACGTCAAATTTTCCTCGTCAAACAGTGAGGGTTTAGAAAATGACAATACCTCTTTGGAAGGAAGCTCGGATTGCTCACGAAGTGATAACCAAAGCAGATAAAAATTAGTTATATTTGTGTTTGTAACTTGTGTTTTTTAGTATTAATGATTACCATATGTCATCATCAGAATTTCTGTATGCATTTTTCTTGTTGAAAACTTTTTATGTACTCGTAAATGCTTATCACATAGCACAGTTAGTGCTCGTAAGTGCTCATTACGTAGCACTTTTTTAAATGTTAAGTGTTATTTTTTTTCAACTTTTCTTAATGAATTATCCTGCCATCTACATTTGTACTTCGAAATAAGCTTTGATAACGTTAAAACTTGGAATTATATTGTCGCTCACATTGGCACTTCTAAAAATTATTGTAAGGACGTTAGCACCTTGAATTATACTGCTACTCACATTGGTATTTCAAAAAATTCTTTTAAATACATAACACCCCAAATTATACTGTCACTCACATTGGCACTTTGAAAAATGATTTTAAATACATTAGTGCCTCGAATTATACTTTTTGTAAATTATCTCAAAGATGATCACTTCTTGTTTATTTATAAAAAACAAAACCTTATTTTCTCTTAATAACCTTGTGAGTTCATAGTTCAAATACATTACCATGCATACAAATGATATACTCATTATTTTTTTGGAAAAAAAAATGATTGTATTTATAACTCCGGCTATACAAGCACCTCATCAAAACCTTTCTTAGCCACAATGAGAGGAAAACGTATACCACCGTTTAAATATACAAGTAATAAAAGAACAATGTCGTAAATGTACAAATAATTACTCACAATACAATCTTAGTAGCTCAATATTCCAAAGGTGTTGCAAAGATTTTTCCTCTTTATCTTGGAGGTGATATGTCTATAGCTTAATATTATCGACCACTGAATATGGTCCTTCCTAACTTAAGGTCATCTTACCCAATCATTTATATTTTGTATGTAAAAAAACAATCCTTAAAACCTTATATTCTACACTAAAGTCACTTCGTGTCACCCTCGAAATGCAATCGCTTATCTTTAAAGTTTGATAATGAATCATATTCAAATGTGATGTAACCCGTTTTTTCTCAATCAAATCAAGCTTCGTTCGTCTAGCCTCCTCGTTATTGTATCCGGAATAGAGAAGTACCCTATAAGATGTAAGTATCCACTCCGTCAGACTTATTGCATCCATCACGTATACTAAAGCGAACGAAGTTTCCTAAGGCACAACTCAATGTGTTGTTCTATAGGCCCATAATGTTTCCTAAAGATAGTTAGGCCACTTTCCAGCTGCACTTGACAAGTTTTTCTTGAGATCATCCAATATAATTTTATTAGTAGCCTCTACCTGGGTGGAATGGTATTGAAAAATATAATGTGATTCCCCTCGAATTACAAAAAAATGTTATCTCTATTATATTAAACTGTGATCCATTATCCATAGTAATTCTTTGCGAAACTCCAAATCTACCACAAATATTAGACACAATAAATTTGATTACATTTTTATCTCTTGTTCCTAACAAAGGTTCAGTTTCATCCCATTTTGAAAAGCAATCTACTGGACCTATAATTGTTTGTTCTTCTCTCGAAGCAATATGCAATGGTCCTACCAAATCTAAATCCCATCTCTCAAAAGGAACTACTTTAGAAATTGAGGTTAGAGGCACTACTAGTTTATGAATGGAATTTGCAAATCTTTGATAAGTGTCACTGCTTCGAACTAGATTTTTAGAATCACTCATTATAGAAGGACAATAATATCCTGCTAACTACACTGTTTTTGTTAAAGCCTTAAATCCACAATGAGCAGAGCCCTCCCCATCATGTAGTTCGAACAAAATTATTTGAGATTCATTTTTGTCTAAACATCTTAACAACGGTCAGCTCAAATATTTTTTATATAATATTCTATCCAATACTATGTACCTATGCGCTCTAAATCTCAATCATTAAGCTAATTTTGTGTCAATGGGTAATGTTCATTCAAGTAAAAACTCTTTGAGATCAAATATCCACCTTTTTTGGTCTTTCTCGGAAACTACATATTCTTTTTCAAACTATTTACATTGCTCAGCTTTGATGAGTATAGATGGATTCACTTATAGTAAGATTCATGGATATGCCTCATAATAAGCAATAGTTACTAAAGAATCAGCAACAATATTTTCCTCTCGGTTAATATGTTTGACTGTCACTTCATCAAATAATATGGTCAACCCCTGTAATCTCGTAAGTACTTGAAAAGTTGATCCTTCTTAACCTCATATACTCCTAACATGTGATTTGCCACTACTTACAAATCCATATATAAACAAACTCGTTTTGCTTCACAAATACTTGCAAGCCATAAACCCGCTGAAGCTGCCTCATACTCTACTTCATTATTTGATGCACTGAATCTGAACCGTATGGTCAGGTGCATGGCCTCCCCGGATGGTTAAATTAATTGTACTATCACATTTGATCCCAAGGCATTAGAGCCTTCATCAGATTGATTTACCCACTCTATAGTTGTTTATAACGTACTTGCATCATTCTCTTCTTCATCATAACAATTTGAATAAAATTCAACAATAACATATGCTAAAGCTTGGGCCTTAATAGTCGTTCGAGAAGTAAAATCCATGTGATTTTCCCTTAATTCGACGTACCACTTAGTCAATCTTCCAGAAATGTCTGGTTTTTATAATATATTCTTTTAATGTAAAAGATGTCCAGACAAGAATCGAATGAGCCTGCATATACAAACGTATCTTTCTAGCAGCTACAACTAAAGCTATAGCCAATTTTTCTAGGTTCAAATATATTTTTTCCGAAGCAAGTAAGCTATTGCTCATATAATACACCGGGTGTGGATGTTCATCTACTTTCCTAACCAATACAACACTTACTGCATAATCAAAGACGGCAACATGAAAAAATAATTGCTCTCCTACTTGTGGCTTGGACAAAACCTCTGGTGACAATACATGTTACTTAATTTTTTAGAATCCAAGTTCACACTCTTGTGTTCATGAAAATTCTTTTAACCACCTCAGCACTTGAAAAATGTGCACACTTATTTGAAGATCTTGATATAAAGATATTTAAAGTTGCCAACCTTCATGTCAAAATTTTTACCTCTTTAATTGACCACATAGGGGTCGTTGATATCAAAGCCTTTAACTAATTAGGGTTAGCTATATTCCTTTTTAACTTATTACATATCCCAAGAATTCCCCAGATCTAACGTGAAAGGTACACTTCTCCGGATTTAACTTTAAATGAACGACCTTCAAATTTGAGAACGTTTCTTCTAAGTCACGAAGGTGTTCGTCATCTGCCGAGCTCTTAACTAACATATCATTCACATAAACCTCTATATTCTTTCCAATTTAATTAGAAAAGTCTTTATTTACTAGTATTTGATATGTAGCTCCAACATTTTTAAGACCAAAAGGCATAAGACGATAATAGTGCAATCCTTTGTCAATAATAAAAGTAGTACTTTCTCGATCTTTATGATTAATCAGAATCTTATTATTCCCACTGAAAGCATCCATAAAAGAAAGTATCTTATTTTTCGACATTGAATTAACAAGTTGATAAGTTATTTAACATTTTTCCAATTATAGTCACTAAAGATTAAAAAAAAAATTAGTTTGATTTTATTTAAATATTATATGTGTGGCTTTAATTATAATATTTTTATTTAATTTATTCCTATGACTTTTTTTCGTCTTTAGTTTTGGCTTTCTTATTTGATTTATGTTTGTTTCCTCTTTTCACTATATTGTTTTCTATTACTGCATTTTGTAATAATTTTTCTTTCAATTTTATGTAAAATATAAATTTAAATAAGTATAATCTACGAATAATCACTCAATATCAAACTTATTTACCACTAATAAATATAAATAACCATACGATGATAAATGAGTATCTAACGAATACTACATGACAATTTGCATCATTTTTCGCACTCATGTGTTATTTTATAAATGTCATATCTTTCAAATCATAGCTCCAATTTGTTTTTTCAAAATTACTATTAGTATGTTTTTTTTAAGATGAACAAAACTAGATCCTTGATATATATATATATATATATATATATATATAGTTGTCTTTTTTTAATTTTAGTTGCAAAATTAGGTGTAATTTGGTTATGAATGCATAATTCATGTGTAATTTGGTTGCTAAAAAATATGTTTCAATTGTGAAATTATATACAAATTTGTTGAGAATAAGAAGAAAATAGTTGCTTAGAATGAAATTCGGTTTCTAAATTAGTGTGATCGTGTGAACAAATAAAATACAAACTTATTTTTTGTAAAGATAAGTTTATTGGGTGTGAAGCAATTAACTATTTATAGTTAAAAAAATATGTGCATTTTTTTGTTTAATTTTTTAAAATGAATTGTGTTCCAATTATAAAAATACGTATAATTGCAAAATAAGTCTTAAAGGTAACTATATTACAGTCACAGAATATGTGTAATTTAGTTCTAAAAACAACTATATTCTAATTGCGAAATTATGTATAATTTGGTAGCAAAAATAAGAAAAAAATCTCAAAAAATATAACTCATGTATAATGTTTTGTTCGTCTTTAAAAAATAAAATATTTGTGTTTCTGAATTTGTTTTGTTTGAGTTGAAGTTTGAAAGATATGGAGTTTTGAAAGTTAATAATAACTAATTATTGAATATTGTATGTATTTGTATGTTTATGAGTATTGTTGAAAGAAGTTATGATGTAAGTGGTTTTTTTGTAAACTTCAAAATCCACGTGGTTATCGGTAATTTAATTTTAGCATTGTGGTAATCGATAACGTTTCCAATAAACAATATGAGATTATTTATTAGTTATTAATTTAAATTAACAATTAAATAAATATAAAAATATAATGAAACAAATGATAAATATATTTTGATCAAGTGCGATACTGAGCTCATAGGTTGTAGTTCTTATTTATAGTACTAGGTTACAAAGTAAATATTACATTAATTACACAACACAATAAATATCTATTAAGCCATAGTTTGACTGAATACAAACATATTCGATATTGTTAAGTAGTTAACCCATATCCTTATAAACTAGAGTTCGAATAACTTCTAACATTAATCACTACTAGTAGTCTCATAATCATTGCAAACAAAGTGAGAGAGAAGTACAAATTCATATGAGCTTTCACCAATGAGTTACTTTCTATTGATATGTTTAATGTAATTTTATATGTATGTAACTTTATTGTACGTTGTACCTTTGCAGAATACCCCACCTCTGTAGTGAGAAGCATGACTCTATGAAAATAATATGATGTCGGTTAAGCAATATTATACTGGCACGGTGGTGAGAATTTTGTTGCGCACTACTTTTCCTGGGAATTTTGCTACATTTGGGTATTGGCCTATGGAAATGAATCGTACTAGATGTCTATGTCTGGTGAAAATGCGACAACGAGCTCTGTCATTGCTGTTGTTGTCTCATTGACTTAAAAAGCACAAAGATGTATGATTATTGTGTAACCATTCCATGTCTTGAAGTTGCAAGTATTTTTAAAGATGTCATTACCTTGAAGTCTGCCATGATGGAAGAGAAATGCAAGAATTCAGTGGTTTTTTGTCTTGATGCCCTGACGAGAACCAAGATAAAAGATACGAGAAATGAAAAGCTAATTGTAAAGTGATATCGTCAGAATGAGATTGTATAATTCAAAATTTTAGAGCTTATAAAAACTGGTTTATTCCTATAACACATGGTAGTGAGTTTGTCAAGAAAAAACAAAAAATGGTTTTGAAACATGTTCGAAACCAACTAGTCTAACTACATACTTTGTGACGATACATTCAAACATAATAAATATCATTATGGGCCGTCTATTGTACATGCAAAGGTAAGTATTTCTCTACTCAACCTTACAATTTTTTAATGGAGGAATAAAAGAATTATTTAGTTGCCTTCGCTCAACAGTCTCCATAGAAGTTGGATAAATAGTTTCTCATATGTCTATGTCTTTGCAACAACAAATCACGAGGTATGAGAGGTATGTGTTAGATCATACGGTTCGACATATGGAGCTCGAACTTGAGGTTCGTTCATTATTGTTCCTCATTATTTACTAGATGTAAATGTCGGTTTGTAATAACTTGTAACACATGGAAAACTTTTTTAATGCTTTTATTATATTGACAATAACACATAAAGACAAATCATCGATGATAACCGATTTTTTATTGCTACCATCAAGATTGGGTAGTCTCTCATAGAGCATATCTTTGGCATACAAGAAAGTTGGTTTAAAGTAGATAGTCGTTGAAGAAACTCAACCTCACTTAGAGCATACGTTAGTCGTGGAGACGAGAGCGACATATTATGCTTTATCCCGACTAGTCGATCGATAAATACAAATTTTTGAACTAAACGCGACTCTTTGATATATGTACCAAAATATAGTGGCGTAATTAGACGATTGGTCAACCAAATTAGATATTATATATAATCTCTATATTTTAAACGAATCTTGCACAATCCGGCAACTACAGTTTTAATTTTTTTTTAAAATTTAAATTATAACAATATGACATTTTGTATTTAAAATAGAAAATAATATTTTTCAACTATCACTTATAATTATATGTTAAAAACATAGTAATGTACTTTTTGTCATTGTTTTGTCCAAACCTTCGACCAATGACTTATTGTGATCCGCTTTTCCCCTTCAACGACCGAAGACTCATTCTGCTAGGTCCATTTACAGGCCAAGGTCATAAAGGACTATATGAAATCCTAACAACTAGTGAAGTAAGCTTTCAAGGCTTTCCGAATACTGGATCGGTCCAATGGAGATGCATTAGAGGATAATTACTAATTACTTTGGTATTAAATGAAAACTTTCATAATATTTCCTTACTTTTTGAGAGTTTATCATTTTATAAAATACAACTATAAACATAAATATAAAATAATTTTAGAAAATAAAAATTACACATATTAAATGAGTTTAATAAATTAAGATATCTTGTCATTTATGTCAAGTTGAACTATTGCATACTTTTTATCTAATTTTTAATTTTTTTAATTTTGGTCTTATTATATACATTGTTTCCTCTTATTTTTATTATTTGTACCATTTTTGCTACTTAGATTAAATTTGATACCGACTAATATATATTTTGTTTTTATAAAAATAATAATATGTATGAATAAAATTACTAAATTAATTCTAATTATATTAAGATCTGATTTTATTTTATTTTAAAACATTTACTTTATTTCTTTGTATTATAATTTAGGATTTTGAGAAGCTGTTATATAAATCCTCATATACCTTAAGTTTTAATTAAGTTTTTGGAATATTATATTTTTTATCTCTGAAAATTTTAGTCTTTGTTACCCTTAGATTAGGGTTTCATCATGTTACCCTTGAATTAGGGTTTCATCATGTTACCATTGAATTAGGGTTTCATCTATCGTTGTTTTTTCTTCTATTTTCGTCGCGTCATCAGTTTGGTGTCAGAGCCTCAGTTCCTGCTATGGGGAAACATGTTTCTAAAGCCTGATTATTCTGATTCAAGGTTTAAAGAAGAGAACAACACACATGGTCATGAAGATCGAGAAGATCGTTTGAGTATGAGGGGACATACCAGCCGTTTCAATGACGATCGTATTGACCAGTTGCTGAAGGAGTTTAAATTGGCTACCAATTGTCGAATCAATGAGAAACTTTCTTATCGAGATGCTGTCTCAGGTTATGAAGAGGTTTTCGAAACCAATATGTTTCATCAACTAGACGTGGGGTTTTGTTTTCAGGCTATTAAAAGGCTTTCGAAACTAATTGTTTTCATCAACTAGATGACTTCGATGTGACTTCGAATAAGGAACACTCAAGAATAAATTTTCTTATTCTGATAAAGTCAACAATTATAATTCCAAATGTAACAATTGAAAAAAAATAAAATAAAATAAAATAATTTTGGTTGTTGTTAGTGATGTTGCTTTTAATTCAAGGACGAATTCTTGTCAACCAGGGGAGGATGATGCAGCCTAGAAAGTCCAACCAAAAACCTTTTTAATTTAATTTAATTTTATTCAAATATCTTATGTATTTAAATCAAATCTAATTATATTAAGATTTGATTTGATTTTAAAACATTTACTTTATTTCTTTGTATTATAATTTAGGATTTTGAGAAGCTGATATATAAAGACTCATATATCTTAAGTTTTAATTAAGTTTTTGGAATATTATATTTTTTATCTCTGAAAATTTTAGTTTTTGTTACCCTTATATTAGGGTTTTATCACATTACCCATGAATTAGGGTTTCATCTATCGTTACTTCTTTTTTCTATTTCCGTGGCGTCATCAGTTTGGTATCAGAGCCTCAGTTCCTGCTATGGGGAAGCATGTTTCTAAAGCCTGATTATTCTGATTCAAGGTTTAAAGAAGAGAACAACACACATGGCCATGAAGATCGAGAAGATCGTTTGAGTATGAGGGGACATACCAGCCGTTTCAATGACGATCGTATTGACCAGTTGTTGAAGGAGTTTAAATTGGCTACCAATTGTCGAATCAAGGAGAAACTTTCTTATCGAGATGTTGTTTGAGGTTATGAAGAGGTTTTCGAAACCAATATTTTTCATCAACTAGACATGGGGTTTTGTTTTCAGGCTATGAAAAGGCTTTCGAAACTATTTTTTTTCATCAACTAAATGACTTCAATGTGACTTCGAATAAGGAACACTCAAGAATAAATTTTCTTATTCTGATAACGTCAACAATTATAATTCTAAATGTAACAATTGAAAAATATAAAATAAAATAATTTTGGTTGTTGATGGTGATGTTGCTTTTAATTCGAGGACGAATTCTTGTCAACCAGGAGAGGATGATGTAGCCTAGAAAGTCCAAACAAAAACCTTTTAATTTTATTTAAATCAAATCTAATTATATTAAGATTTGATTTTATTTTATTTTAAAACATTTATTTTATTTCCCTGTATTATAATTTAGGGTTTTGAGAAGCTGTTATATAAAGCTTCATATACTTTAAGTTTTAATTAAGTTTTTGGAATATTATATTTTTTATCTCTGAAAATTTTAGTCTTTGTTACCCTTAGATTAGGGTTTCATCATGTTACCCTTAAATTAGGGTTTCATCTATCATTGCTTATTCTTCTATTTCTTCCGCGTCATTAGTTTGGTATCAGAGCCTCGGTTCCTCTTATGGGGAAACATGTTTCTAAAGCCTGATTATTCTGATTCAAGGTTTAAAGAAGAGAACAACACACATGGTTATGGATTGAGACGATCGTTTGAGTATGAGGGGACATACCAGCAATTTCAATGACGATCATATTGACCAGTTGCTGAAGGAGTTTAAATTGGCTACCAATTGTCAAATCAGGGAGAAAATTTCTTATCGAGATGTTGTCTCATGTTATGAAGAGGTTTTCGAAACCAATATTTTTCATCAACTAGACATGGGGTTTTGTTTTCAGGCTATGAAAAGGCTTTCGAAACTAATTTTTTTTCATCAACTAGATGGCTTCAATGTGACTTCGAATAAGGAACACTCAAGAATAAATTTTCTTATTCTGATAAGGTCAACAATTATAATTCTAAATGTAACAATTGAAAAATATAAAATAAAATAATTTTGGTTGTTCTAAATGTAACAATTGAAAAATAAAATAATTTTGGTTGTTGATGGTGATGTTGCTTTTAATTCAAGGACGAATTCTTGTCAACCAGGAGAGGATGGTGTAGCCCAGAAAGTCCAAACAAAAACCTTTTAATTTTATTTAAATCAAATCTAATTATATTAAGATTTTATTTTATTTTATTTTAAAACATTTATTTTATTTCCTTGTATTATAATTTAGGGTTTTGAGAAGCTGTTATATAAAGACTCATATATCTTAAGTTTTAATTAAGTTTTTGGAATATTATATTTTTTATCTCTGAAAATTTTAGTCTTTGTTACCCTTAGATTAGAGTTTCATCATGTTACCTTTAAATTATGGTTTCATCTATCGTTGCTTATTCTTCTATTTCTTCCGCGTCATTAGTTTGGTATCAGAGCCTCAGTTCCTCTTATGGGGAAGCATGTTTCTAAAGCCTGATTATTCTGATTCAAGGTTTAAAGAAGAAAACAACACGCATGGTTATGAAGATCGAGACGATCGTTTGAGTATGAGGGGACATATCAGTAATTTCAATGACGATCATATTGACCAGTTGCTGAAGGAGTTTAAATTGGCTACCAATTGTCAAATCAGGGAGAAACTTTCTTATCGAGGTGTTGTCTCAGGTTATGAAGAGGTTTTCGAAACCAAAATTTTTCATCAACTAGACATGGGGTTTTGTTTTCAGGCTATGAAAAGGCTTTTGAAACTATTTTTTTTTCATCAACTGGATGGCTTCAATGTGACTTCGAATAAGGAACACCCGAGAAGAAATTTTCTTATTCTCATAAGGTCAACAATTATAATTCCGAATGTAACAATTGAAAATAATAATAATTTGGTTGTTGATGGTGATGTTGCTTTTAATTCGAGGGAGAATTCTCGTCAACCATGGAGGATGATGTAGCCCAGAAAGACCAAAGAAAAATCTTTTTTATTTTATTTTATTTTATTCAAATATCTTATGTATTTAAATCAAACTAATTATATTAAGATTTGATTTGATTTTATTTTAAAACATTTATTTATTTCTTTGTATTATAATTTAGAGTTTTGAGAAGCTGTTATATAAAGCCTCATATACCTTAAGTTTTAATTAAGTTTTTTTAAATATTATATTTTTTATCTCTGAAAATTTTAATCTTTGTTACCCTTAGATTAGGGTTTCATCTATCGTTGCTTCTTCTTCTATTTCCGCCGCGTCATCATTTTTCCAAGCCCAATCCAGTCTCTCTCTTGATCAACTCAACCCCTCCCTCATTTCCAGGAATATTGAGGCCTCTGAAACTTATATATTCCTTAATCGAGCCTTAAGAGTCATTTCTCAAACGAAAATCCACATAAAATTTGTTCAATCTTGATGATAGGAACACCAAATTCTTTCACAACAGTATTAATACCCGTTTATTCCGTAAAAAAATATCTCTATTAATAATGACCAATGAGAGATGGTCTCCACTCTTTCCAGAGTCTCTTTGGTCATTTTAAACTGCTTCAAGGACGTGGTCGGTACGAGGCACACACCTGGTTCTCATGGGATGGAGAGAATCGTCTCCATCATCTCTTCTAAAGTCAATGATATGGATAAAGACTCGTCACTCATGAGGAAATCAAGTCCGCCTTATTTAGTATTGATAGCAACAAATCTGCTGGTTCGGATGGTTTTAACTTTAGTTTCTTTAAGGAAGCTTGGAATATTGTTGGTACCGATATTTGTAATGAGGTCCTTGGATTTTTCCAAACAGGGACCCTCGACCCTTCATGGAACTCTACTTCTATTGCTCTCATTCCTAAAAAGGATTCTCCTCTCTCATTGTTGACTTTAAACCCATTGGCCTTTGCAATATTTTCTATAAGATTATTTCCAAAAAGTTTGGTAATAAAATTTAAGACTCATTTCCTTACTTGATCGACTCCTCCCAGTCTGCTTTCGTAGCTGGTAAAAATAATTCTAATAACATTATGTTGTCTTAAGAATTGTTAAAGGGTTATTCCTCCAAAAGCAGATGTAGAAAGGTTTCTTTTAATATTGACCTTATGAAAGCCTTGATATTATTGTCACGATGCATTTCCTTGATAAGATGATCATTTGGATTATAAAGTGTATTTCTTCTCCCACTTATAACATCGTTATTAATGGGAACCTTCATGGAAACTTCCAAGGTCGTAAAGGCCTTATAAAAGGAGACTCTCTCTCTTCTTTTATCTTTGTCCCCGTTATAAAAGTCCCCTTGTGCATTCTCAAAGAGAAAAGCAACGACCTTAAATTTCGATTTCATTGGAAATGCCACAAGCTTAAAATCTCTAATCTTTGCTTTGTAGATGATCTCATGATATTCTGTCACGGTGACGTTAATTCCGTCATTCTCATAATAGACAGTCTTGACAACTTTTACTCCATCTCAGGACTTAAACTCAACCCCTCTAAAAGCCAAATCTTCTTTTCCGATATTGATCTTCCCCTTCGTACTGACCTTATTTCAGTTTTCAATTTTAGCGAATGAACCATCCCTACTAAATATCTTTGAGTTTCTCTTCTCATCGTTTGTTTCTCTCACATGGACTACCGCCATCTCCTTTATAAAATTATTTCTCGTATTGAATCTTGGAGTTTCAAACACCTCTCATATGCTGGCAGACTTCAGCTTATCAAGTCTGTCTTGTTTGTTGGTCAGGTTTAGTGGTCTTCAATCTTCATTCTCCCTTATATGATTATTAAATAATTTCCCAATTATCTT
Organism: Limnanthes douglasii subsp. nivea; assembly: GCA_036936605.1. Classification (NCBI taxonomy): domain Eukaryota; kingdom Viridiplantae; phylum Streptophyta; class Magnoliopsida; order Brassicales; family Limnanthaceae; genus Limnanthes; species Limnanthes douglasii. The sequence goes on from JAUPFV010000004.1 coordinate 217,671,035, forward strand.
TTTTCAATTCCTTTGGTCTGGCTCAACCATGAAAATTTATGGGGCAAAAGTTTCCTAGACTACCACCACCACCCCCAATAGAGAAGGCGACCTTGAGATTCTAGATCTGAAAACCTGAAATCAGGCGGCTGCCTACAAACATCTCTCGTCCATCATTATTAGTAATAAACATTTCCTTTAGAGTGACTCGATTAAGCTGGAACAAATTCAAAAAACAATAGTTTTTGGAATCTTAACTTAACTCTTCTCCTTCGTGGACTTGGAGGAAAATTCTTAACCTCCACCGCATTGTAATCAATTTATACAGAGTTACTATTGGTAGTGGTCAAAACACCTCCTTACGGTACGACCCGTGGCTTCTGTCTACCTCTCTGCTTAACCACTAGGGCCCTAGTATCATCAATGACTCCAAACTCTGTAAGAATTTAAATATCTCTGATATAATCTTGGATGGTAACTTAAACTAGCCTTCCAGTCTCAGATCAGCCTTTATAAGAAACTGGTTAAATTGTATGGAGATCAAGCACCTTATTCTTACCCTTCTTTGCCCAATATCAGATCCAATGATGTCCATTTTTTGATAACGAATCGTGGCAATCCTACTTTTCCTATCAAGGATACGTACAACGCCATTCCTACGTCTGCCTCCGTTATTGGGTGGGCCGAGTTAGTTTGGAAAAAATATAACATCCCTCGATATTCTTTTATCTTATGGCTTGCCATACAGAGCAAGCTCTCTACGCATGACAAACTTCTTAGTTGGGCACCCCTCCAGGTTGTGTCCTTTGCATCTCCGACTCTGAAATTGTCTCTCATTTATATAATTATAGTTTTTATAAGAGTATTTGGAACTTTATAATTTTTAAATTGGTATTTCCTTTTACCTCTTATTGCTTGCAATTTTGGGTTTGCAAGACGTCGAATTCGTCTCATTCTCGAAACCTTCATATTTGGTGTACTTGTTTTGGCGCAGTAATCTACCACGTCTGGTGAGAGAAGAACTCAAGAGTCTTTGGTTCCCTTCATGCCTCTGCCTCGCTGGTATCTAACCGAATCCTCTCTAATCTTTGGTTTCGATTCCATGGCACCAAAATTCGTTGGCTTTGTAGTTCCATTCAAACTTAATGTTGTTGCTTGTTTTGCAACTCGGTGTTTTTGATTGGATCGACTCTAGTTTCTCTATGTCGCCCTCTACTTGTATCTGCGGTGGATTCCGCATCTATTGGATCCCCATGTTGGCTTTTAACTTTGTTTATTTCTAGTTATTACACTGTCTCTCTATTCCTATCTGATGTTTGTAGTATTATGACTTCACAGAAGTCTTTGTAGCTCCTCGAGGTATGCCCTAGGTACTTGTATGAACTCTTTTTATTTATTTAATGCCTTTATTCACCAAAAAAGGGTTAGGGTAGAAATTAGATATATTTTGCTGGATCTCTCACCTTACACGTCTCAATTTTTAAACTAAATTTTGAAAACCCCAAAATATAATTTTCATACTTTTTATTTACGAAATTGCTATTGGCACAAAAATTACCCCTAAATATAAAATTCCATAAATCTATCTCTAAATCCTAATAATTTACCACCCCAACACTAAAAATTTACCATCCAAACACTAAAAATCTACCACAAACCAACCAAGAACAAAATAGTTATGGGAGATGAGGAACTAGGCTACTCTTTGGATGACTTGATGGACGAGGAGAACTTGTATTCAATGAAGGTAACGATTCCAACTTTAGTTTTAGTTTTTATATTAATAATGCAAACCATATGATAGACAACAGTATTCTCGCTAACATGAATGCACCCGATTTTTTTATCTTCGTAATTCTGTATGCGACTAGATTAATCTGGTCGCACACCATATGCGACTAGTTCTAAATTTTTGTTCATGGTGTGCGATTTATTAAATATCATGTTTTCTGAAAATATTATTATTTGTTGTAGGATGAATTATGCCAACCACCATATATGATAGTTGATTACACACGAATCTTCACAACCGATAGGTTATTCACTACCACAAAAATGAATGCTTTTGTAAAAGATAAATCAAACAAGATTAAATTTGTGACCATTATCGCGCTATATGATAGTGAGAAATGAGAAAGAACTATTATATTACAGTACCGATGCGCGAGGTACGATGTTTTCCTATCAAAATCGAAGCCGAAATCTTGGAGAAACGAATGCGTACAACAAAGAAATGTAATTTTCCATTTGAATTAAAATGGAATCCAGTGTACTAGCTATGCAATGATGTTTGGAAGTTATAAATGGGAAACACAATAAAAAACCTTATGTTTGCTTAGACGATCATTCCCGTGCTTGTAGACTCAAACCGGATGGAGAAATACTAGTTCGTAATTTGTCTATCCTTGGGTCGCGTCCTAAGGAGATATATAGTGGTTTGAAGCATAATAATCCAAAGAATCTTTCGAACATGCGTGAAACCTACAATTATTATACACAATATTGGGGTGTTGAGCATGCTGGACAAATTCAAATGCAATATTTGTTGGGTAAATTGAAGGAACATGGTCACTCCATGTGGGAGGGCTTACACGACGAATCAAAGTGATCACCAATTTCTTTTTCGTGCATCCTACAAGTATAGAATTGTTGCGTACATTCCTGAATATGCATGTCATGGATTTTACGTACAAAATGATGAGGTATAAGATGCCATTGTTAGAGATTGTTAGAGTAACTTCAACTTCAATTACTTATACTGTTGCGTATGCGTTTATGAGCGAGGAAAATATAGAAAACTATACATGGGCTTTGGGTATTTTTTGTGGTTTGATGTATTTCCGAGCGTTATTGTTACCGATCGAGAGTTAGCTTTCATGCGAGCTATCAATGAATTATTTTCGGGCACAACTAACTTGCTTTGCAAGTTTCATATAAACAATAACATTATTTGGACAATGATGGCCAATGAGGTTGCAAAACAAATTGACGAGTTTTATAGTTTTGTTGCCAACACGAACACGGTCGAAACTTACGATAAAAATCTAGCCACATTACACGAAATGTTCACCGTTTACCCTAAATGTATTGAATACGTTATATGGGCATGGATAACGAAATATGGTGACAAGTTTCTAAATCATCAAGTGAACAATATCAAACACTATGGCAATAGAACAACGAATATGTAAAATTGCTTTCGTTATCATTAATTTTTATTTTATCACTAAAAATCAATCTCTTAAATATCAACTTCATTTGTAGGTACGAGAGTGCTCACTCGGTCCTAAAAAAATACATTGGGACCGAACAATGCAATTTTAAACCTTTTTTGGAGAAAAGTTCATAAGCTCTTAACGAAGCTACATGCAGGGATCCAAATTCATAAACATTAACATTAATGAAGGAGCATGCGGGGATCCAAAGTCATAAACTTTAACTTACGTTTTTGTGTCGTTTTTAACTACTATGATGTTGAAACACAAATCGTTACATAAAACATTCATTAACTAAAACAATTATTATTCAAACATTCAAAGTCATAAATATTAACTTACTTAAAAACTCGTAATAAAACATCAAAATTCACAAAAGCATAAGTCATAATCACGACCAATAATACATCGCAATACAAGTCACCAAAATATAACGACAAACACCAAAGATCAATACAAACACACAAGTCAATACAACTAATCAATAAAGTCTAAATCTCTCGACAATACTGACAACATCGTCCACAACATCAACACAATCATCCAGCGTCAACGTGGCTAAACGTGACCGATATGCAGTTTTCAAATCATATCTCTTAGGATCAGCACTTGCGTTAGTGTACACTCGAAGCCCTCAACCAACAATCATATCATCGTCTATCAAAGACGGGTTGTATATTATATACTCCTAACCCAAACTAGGTACATCGGGTCCGTACCATCTTACCCACAGTCGAATGACGCACCTAAAGTGGTGAAAATATAGTGCTGCCAATTCTCTCAAGCCAAATGATCCCACATAAACTTTTGACTAGTTTTTTTACTTGCTTCTGGTAGCAGAAAGACGCATATTGTACGATAGAAGCCGAATGTGGCCCACTTGACGATGATGTAGTTAGGATAATAAGGCATGACTATGTCAAACGACTTGAGTGTATGCTCAATCCAATTGACCATTTGGAATGACCAAAACCCCGTATGTAATCATATGAAAGAAAAGATACCCGAAATATATTAGTTAATATACGTAGAAGTTAATGAAAGTTAGTATAAAGAAATAAAACATAATGGAATATACATAAAGTATAATGCACATCGATAATGTGTGTCTCAAATTCGTGCAAAGTTCCTAAAAGGAACTCAATTTTTGTGAAGCGTAACGATATATATGTGGTGAGTTTAAAGTGAACGAGCTGTATAAGGAGGTGTTAAACGGCCTAAAATGATAAAAACTCAATATCTTTAACAACCTAGTAAACCCGCATATACCACTTGTGCTATGCACATAACCTTGACCAAACGAGTGGTAAAGTTGTGCCAAAACTAGCTGACCCCAATTATATTTGTCCATTTGCTGATACTCGTTTACAAATTGTAGGTAATTAAACGAAATACTAATGCTAGTTTTGTTGGCGCATATAGTGGCTCATAAAGTATATAGTATATACGCTCGAGTAGCGTGATTAACCATGGTATATTGTATACTATCATCGTATCACTCATGTGTAAATGTCTTACACCCAATTAAAGTCAAACTACTATTGTTCCTAAAGTTTATAACGAGCTCAGATGGTGGTACATCTAACATACTACCATATGCCCTCAACTTCTTTGTCTCATCATCAAAACTAAGAACTTCAAAAGCGTTACCTATAACCGGCAAACCGAGGATGATGTGGATGTCGTCGGGAGTGATGGTCATCTCGCTGAAGGAGAAATAGAATGAAGATGTCTCCTCATGCCAATGCTCGAGAAAGACTTCTAGCAAATGAACGTTGGTATACCAACGAGATAGAGTGTCGACGAGAGATCTAAAAATAGTATCCATAACCTTATCCCAGACTTTAGTCTAATGACGCAGGTCCCACTTCCGGAGACTGTCGTACATCAAGAAGCAACATAAGTTGACTCTCGCCTACAATATGTAATAAACATAAAATCAGTAAATGATATTAAAATTAAGTTGAAACTAAATTAAAACAATATCGTTTAAAATACTCAAGTTGTAAAGAAACTTACATCTCCGTGAAAAACGCTACACGGCTCGTAGAGAGTGTAATCAAGATAATATAAAGGGACGTGAGGCATAACTCGCTCGAAATCCCCCTCAGGTGCCGCTTGCGAGGATGACCCTGCATCACTGCTACCAGCCGCAACCCACCCAACGTGATGGCTGGTATCATCATCTATACCATCGCGCAATCATCGTTTCGTCCACGATCTCGACGCCTCCTTTTCCGTAGGGACCATATGTCTAGGCATCGGTTAATCGACAGTTGTATCTCGACCATGCTACTCCGTAACAGTTGTTTTAATTCGCATAATGCTTGAAAAAAATAATAAAAAAAACATCGGTTTAGAAAATTACTTGAAAACACTAGTACAAAAACACATTTATTCGAACAAGTAAAGAAATAATAAATTTTAACTATATACTATCCATTAAAGCGTAGACAAAAGCATCAACACAATCAAATGAAACAAATACCCATCATAATGTAATTCGCATAAAGAATCAGTAATTTTTTAAAATTCACAATAAATATGAATATCTGGGTTGGTCTATTGCATGAATTTTTGTAGCAAACACCTTATTTGTCGCACGACATATACGAATCCATCAGACTTAGTCCCACGTGCGATGAACATGTATCGAGCACACCATAAATCTGAAACCATAAAACACAAATTCATGCACTATTATATTCATTAGACGCAAAACACATACCCACAACTCACAAAAAATCATAGTCTATCAAATCAACATAACAACTCTAATCATGCGAAAATTGATTTTTCAAAGTTAAAATTTCAAACCTAATTTTCTACCAAAATAGAGAACGAAATCGAAAAAATAAAATTATACGGTATACCTTTAAATTGTTGTGAGGTTGGGTTCGAAAAATAAAATGTTCTGATTTTCGGTTGATTGAGAAGTGAGTGATCTATATACTTTTTATACTTTATTTTTTCTGAAATGGATAAAATTATTTAAAACTTAATGAAAAATCTAATAAAACAGAAATATGTTTAGTTTTTAAACTTTACCCTTTTTTTTTCTTCCAAAGTAACGGTTCTCTTTAAATGGTTTTTATCGTTATCAAGGAAAAATCTATTGGCACCAGTAAAGTTTATACAGACATCAAGTTGTATGAGCAGGTAAACAAAATATAATATTATTCTGTATTGTCTGGATAAACAATATCACTTTCTTTTATTAATTCACCTAAAAGAAAATTGATTTGGTGAAATAAAAACAATATGAATATGTTTAGTTTCGTTATCGAAATTGGTTGGCTAATATTGCTGATGATTAGAGGGGAAGAAAAGTATGAGACGAAAAATCAATCACCCCGTATAGCAAAACAGAGATGGCGACACGCAATAGAAAGAATCAAACACCATCGTGATTTCGACGTATATGGAGGGATTTTCGGTTATTCCACGCAAACGATTTCCCATTTTCGACGAAGAAGAAGATAATAACCGAGAAATTCACAATCACTGATCGAAAAAAGACTAGCGTTGTTCTTCTACTCGTCTTGATTACTGAAAAGATTAGTTCTCGATCGAACCTAATTTCACTAGCTTCTCAATCGTTGACGATGGAGTTTTCCAAAGAGGATGGTTCTTAAGGGTTCCAGTGAGTTAGGGATTTTGGAAGAGGAGTTTTGGTACTGGTTGGACTATATTCAGTTGGTTTCATGGCAGACGCGTTTTCTGTGATCCCCGCAGCTGTTCTTCGGAATCTATGCGATAAACTGTACGAAAAGCGCAAAAATGCAGCTCTCGAGGTTTTGTATATGTAGTGAATTTGTTTAAATAGTTTATATGACTATGACTATGGCTATGACTATGATTGTGATTGTATATTATTTTTGAGAATTTTATAGCTTGAGGGAATAGTCAAGCAGCTGGCCTTAGCTGGGGAACATGTAAAGATCGAGGCCGTGATCAACTTGTTGACGACGGAGTTTACCTATTCTCCTCAAGCAAATTACCGCAAGGTCGGTAGAGAAATTGGAATAGATAATGTTTGTTTCCATTTAATCATATGGAAGGAGTATTTGAATGTTGTGTTTCAATTGTAGGGAGGACTGATTGGTTTAGCTGCTGCGACAGTTGGTTTGACTACTGATGCAACCCAGCATCTCGACGTAAGCAGTGAATAGTATGAACAAATTTTGTGTGATGTTATGTTCGAATTCTCATGTAATTATATAGACAATATATGGTTTTGGACAAGTCTTGCTTAAAGGACTGGTTGTCGTCGTAGAGATTGTTTTTGGATTTTTTTGAGGTTGATAAGAGGGACTGAGAAGCTGAACATGTCAAGCTAAATTGAAAAAGTTTTCCGCATAAATTGATCTTAATTTCTTATATAAACATGCTAATATAAGCCTCACAGTTCATTGATATCTATTTTTTTTTCTCTCTTGCTGCATTCTGCCAGAAAATACTCCCGCCTGTGCTTAGTTCTTTCTCTGACCAAGATGGAAGGGTTCGCTACTATGCTTGTGAAGCTACGTACAACATTGCAAAGGTGATTAGTGTGCATTTGTTGGCTTCTCTCTTGTTTCCTTTAGAAGTCTAAATGGGGTCGATATGTTACTTTTGCAGGTTGTTAGGGGTGATTTTATATCTTTCTTTAATAAGATTTTTGATGCCTTGTGCAAACTCTCAGCAGATTCGGATCAAAATGTACAGAATGCCGCTCATCTTTTAGATCGGCTTGTCAAGGTAAGCCAATTTGTTTCTCTTGTGCCTGCCTGGAAGGAGAGAGTAATTTTTTCGGATCTTTATACGGTTGTTACTGGTTAAACAGGACATTGTTACAGAAAGTGATCAGTTCAGGTGAGTCAAGTTCATTCTTTCACAGATATGAAACTTTTAAACATAGGTGCAGTGAAATGTAAGAGATTCTGTATTCAAATTACAACCTTTATCACTTTATTCCTCTTTTTGCTTTTGCTTGCAGTATCGAAGAATTTATTCCTTTGTTAAGAGAGCGCATGAATGTCCTAAATCCCAGTGTTCGTCAGTTTTTGGTGGGATGGATCACTGTGCTTGACAGTGTTCCAGATATTGATATGCTGGGTTTTCTTCCTGATTTTCTTGATGGTAAATAATTGTTGTCAACTGAAGCTTATTAGATAATTACTTGTCCGCCATTCTGGTGACTAAAAAAACTTGTTTGAGTTTCAGGATTGTTCAATATGTTGAGTGATACTAGTCATGAAATACGACAACAAGCTGATGCAGCTCTTTCAGAGTTTCTTCAAGAGATCAAAAACTCCCCAGTAAGACCTCTGCTTCATGTTGTTGTTGAAGTTATTATTTTAGGTGGACCAGGGGCAGCACCTTGCTACATATCATTTGACATCTGAAGTTTTCGCGTACAATTTTTCTTACCTAGCTTGCTACTCTTTAAGTCTGTAGATTATGGTCGCATGGCTGAAATATTGGTGCAAAGGGCAGCTTCTCCTGATGAATTTACTCGGTTAACAGCTATCACTTGGGTAAGCAGAACCATGTTAGTGATGTAATACCTTCCATATTTAAACTAAGTAATCTATCTTTAGGTAAGTGTAGTTTCTAGTCATCCATAACTGATTAGAAAGGTTGCCTTCATTATTTCCTCATTTGATATGGACAATCATACATTAATTCTTAATTTGGCAGATAAATGAGTTTGTAAAACTTGGCGGGGACCAACTTTTTCCATACTATGCTGATATTTTGGGGGCCGTCTTACCTTGCATATCAGATAAAGAAGAGAAAATCAGGGTGGTAAGTCACAATTTTGTATTCTTTGAATATAAGAGAGTAATCTTTTGAATCTGCCTTGCAAGTCGCAGCTTACTTAATTTTTATAATAGGTGCGAACTTTTATTCTATTTTTTTTAGGTTGCTCGCGAAACTAATGAAGCACTTTGTGCAATCAAGGTGGATCCTGGAGAAGGATTTGATGTTGGAGCAATCCTTGCTGTTGCTAGAAAGTGTGGATTTCTTTGAGCTTTTGAATTTACGCTTGCAACTTTCTTTACTTTCATGAAAACTGTGTTTTAATAGTACTTGTTTCTTGTAAGCTAAATATGTTCTTGAATACCTCAGGCAACTATCGGGTGAGTTTGAAGCCACTCGTATTGAAGCACTGCACTGGATATTAACCCTTTTGAACAGGCATCGCAGTGAGGTAGAAAAGAAGTTTATCTTGCTTCATGTCCAATCTTGTTATGTGCTTTTATATGCATTTCGATAAATGTACTTTATTGTGTTACATCGCAGTTATGGTGTTGTATCATTTGAGTCCCTATTTTTTATATTTACTAGTCCTGAAATGTTTACCTTCATGCATTCTTGCTTCTGTCCTCTTCACTTTTTGCGGGCAGAACAAACTCGTTATAAACCATATTTTCAAACTTTCGCATCTCAATCTTATTCTTTGCTAGATAGTTCTGAGATGGCAAGGTCCAGGAATTCCAATTTACATTCTGAAAAGGAAGTAGCAGGCCATGTCAATGATGTAGCATTTATTTGGTATTACCCTACTTATGCCAGACAAGAGTGCTTTTGTACTACTTTCTTTGGTCTTTGGTTCTGTCTAAACCTTATAGCCCTTTTGTTATGGTTAAATATTTCTTTATCCCATTTTTTCCGTTTTTTTGGGAGATTCTGTTTAGTAGATATCTCCCTGTTTCAGTAAGTTCTCTAGGTGTCAGTTCTATGAATTTGTATTTTGTTTTTTTTTTTGTTTTTGATAGCATATATCAGACTTCGATCGAAGCGACATTTGGATGTAAAAATGTTTGTGCGCCCAACAGGTCCTATGTTTTCTGAAGGACATATTTGACTACCTTCTTAAAGCATTATCAGATGTGTCTGACAAGGTAGGTTTATGCTTATATTTGATTGTTCTATTAAAGTTTTGTTTAATGTCATATTTACCCTATTATTCCATCTTTTAGACTGACGATTTAATACATTATAGGTAGTGCTCCTGGTTCTTGATGTACATGCATGCATAGCAAAAGATCCAGAACATTTTCACCAACTCGTTGGCTCCCTATTGCATAATTTTCGTGTTGATAATTCTCTTCTTCAAAAGTGAGTTTCTCCTTTCTCCTACTTAATTTCTCTCTCTTCTAGTCAGAAACAAATAAATAAGCTCTTATAACTCTCGTTATCATTGATGTTTCCAAATCCCGTCTTGGATGTATCTGTCATATCTACTTTTATTTATGTAGTTCTCTCTTTTCTTCAGACGAGGTGCTTTGATAATCCGTCAACTTTGTGTGCTTTTAGATGCTGAAAGAGTATATCGCGAATTCTCTACAATACTTGAGGGAGAAGCTGACCTGACTTTTGCTTCTACTATGGTTCAGGTTTTTTCATTTCTTCTATAAACGTATAATCTAGCAGTGGTATAAAAATGCCGTCTTTCCATAATCATGCCGTCTTTTATTATATGTTTCAAGTCATATGGCTTGGAGATAAGTACTTTTGTTTCCTTATTAAGCTGCCATTTTCAGCTCAATTAAAAGTTTCTTTGTTGTTTCAGGCTCTTAATCTGATTTTAATTACTTCGTCCGAACTATCTGGTCTTCGGGATATTTTAAAACAATCACTGGTCAATCCTGCTGGTGAAGACCTATTTGTTTCCCTTTATGCCTCATGGTGCCATTCACCCATGGCAATTATAAGTCTTTGTTTAGTAGCTCAGGTAGCGATCAAGAACCTCTACTCTCTCTCTCTCAATCTATATATACATATGTGTGTGTTTGCGCATGCGTGAACATATCTAATCTGACCATATGTCTGTGTGACCAGCTTTTGAGCTAAAAGCACTAATTTCTACTCTTATCAATCATGTTTAGAGATTAATGTAGTTTTATTCTGGTTATCATACTTGACAGACTTACCAACATGCCAGTGCTGTAATTCAGTCGTTGGGCGAGGAAGATATTAGTGTCAAATTCTTGGTCCAGCTGGATAAATTGATTCGCCTGTTGGAAACACCAATTTTCGCCTATCTTAGATTGCAGGTACTTTTCTCATGTACATTTTAATTACTCTATTCTAGTCATTTGAGTTTCAAGCTCATTATCAAGGATTCAATTCATACATCTAGCAGCTTATTTTGGAAGTAATGAGCTAGTTTTTTCGTCTCTGTGTACTCCCTGCCTAGCACTCTGTGTACAATTAGCTAAATCGGTTCTCTACTTCTGCAGCAGGCTGCTTTTTGGTATTCTTTTCATTGAAGCTAGTATAAGAAAAAAATGTCACTTAAATAATGCTTAGTATATATTTATATGTTTGTGTAGAAAGCAGTTCGGTTGTTCTATACTCCCGATCTTTGATTTTTCTTTGGTTTCCTACTTTCCTCAAGCTTGCTGACCTAACCAGTTACTAGTTTAGGCTTTCTTGAGCAGTAAACATGACTATTGGGGTTATGTAGTAATAGAAAGAGAGTTGCATACTTTATAATGATACCTTTAAGTGGACGTGTCTATGCTTGTTCTTGTTCCTTTTCTCATGCTTGTGATTAGGCTTTTGCCCTTATATAGCATTTCTATTAAATGAAGTTCACGCTTTCTCTATCGTATCAGGGAAAAGGTTATAATAACTTGAATTTTCTCCTTTACTTAATAAAAGGAGCATTAATTGTTTTCCATATTATGAAATAATTTGAGATTATAAATGAATTGCAGACATTTGCTTCTTATCCTTAATATTCTTGATTGTTTATTTATCGATTTCTCCCCCTAATTTACAATTTGTTTTTTGCAGCTGCTTGAACCTCAAAGATATACATGGTTGTTAAAAGCCTTGTATGGTATTTTGATGTTACTTCCCCAGGTAAGTCTTCGTCATGTTCATGTTGGGGCATTCCTTTGCAAATATCGTGGGTGTCACTCAAATCGGTTGCTCCTTTTTTGTTACTCTTTGTTTTGATGCCGTAATTTTGGAATGAAAGAAACATGTGGTATATTGAAGGACAATTGTTCTATTTATTATATGTATAAGGTTCTTAACTTTTTGTCAGCTATTATAATGTTGATTCTTCCATGGTTTTCTCCCCTTGTAACCCAACATGAAAATAATTAATTTATCTAATTTACGTTTGTGGGCGGGCACACATGATCTTTAAGGTGAGACCAAGTATGAAATTAATAGCGTACATGCACACACTTGTAGTTTTTAGTGAAATTGATGGTTTAGATTTCGCAAGACTTAATTTCTCTATAACGTTACTCCCTTGCCTGATTTCATCCTTAAACTGAGTCCAATTATTGTTATGCAGCAAAGTTCCGCCTTTAAAGTTCTACGAACACGTCTGAAAACTGTGGTTTCATATTCATTCAATGCTGAAGAAACTAAGCAAACATCTTCCGAGAATCCTTATTCTCAAATTGATGACAAAGGGAATGTAAACAAAGATAGCGGGATTTCAAGAAGCGGTATTAATTTTGATTCTAGTTTGCAACAGTTTGAGAACATGCAACGCCAGCATCGCGAACATTCTAAAGCAGCAACACAGTTACGGAACAGTTCTGCTTTGTCTTCAAAGGTAGTTTCAGTTGCTCCTATATCTTATAATGTTTCAGCTGGTATACATATGATGCTCTTGAGTTATGTTGAGTTTGGTGGCATCAAGTTTTTTTGGCTTTTAGGTTTATAAGTAAACGTTTTGTTTGGTTGGTCTGACTTCTATACCTTAAACGAAAGCATAGCCTTGTAAGCTAAGCTCAAAAGGTCTCAAAAGCTATAAGGCAAAAATAATTCACTTTTGAAATTTTTGGACTCTTATTTAACTTTATATCCTTTTGGCGGCTACATATTGTTTTGATCAAGAACAGTTTTACTTGATTTTTTATTTAGTTGTCGTTTAAATTATATGCCCTCATTTTTTTATTTTTGAAGTTTATAAATTTTATTAGGTACCAAACAACCTCTGAGTTTTACTTAAAAGCCAACTTTTTTCTCGATTTGCTTATTCTAAACTAGCTTTTTAGCTTGATAAGCTGGACACCAAATGACCCCTCTTAAGTTGTCTTCCAAAGGTTGAGTCTACACGTTGACTTTTACCATTGCCTGTTACACTTGTAGGAAGTTCAGAAAGTTGAAGAACCCGAGCAGTCGGCTTCAGCATCGCAGAAAAGAAATCCTTCAAGATCTTCCAAGAGAGGCCCAGGTCAATTACAACTCTGATAGATTGCTGTTGCCTCTTCCTAGTTTTGAAGCCATGGATACTGATCAGCATGTGGAAGTCAGGTGAGATCGAGTATACTTTATCATAATTGTTCTTTATCTCAAGTTCCTTCTCATTTTTAGTTCTTAACTTGTCATCTTCCTTAAGAAACAAAAAAACTTGTTTGTTTACTTCAGCTTCTTAAGCCAAAAAATGTTACCTTTCAAAGATTTTTGCTTAAAATAAGATCGAAACAGTAAAAGGCTACAATTCTTTTCAACGTTTTGAGTATTTATTGCGCTAACTATCTCAAGCTTTCTTAAATTTTGTCGGAGAGTAAACTTTATCCCATACTTGATCAAGAATCCAACATTGCTAACATCGGAAAGTATATAGTGTATATAAGTGTGAACCCTCTTTAACTAGATAGAGGCTATTTGGGAGTGTACCAAAAGCAAAGCCGTGCGGGACTGATCACCCAAAGCGGACAATATCTTGCTAGTATGTAAATGTGTTGAATATCCAGCGATGCGTTTCCGCTGTGATTAGGTGACGTTCATTCCGCCATCAGCACATCCGGCGATGTGTTTCCGCTGTAATTGGGCGACGTTCATTCCGCCGATTAATGAGATCAAGGGGGATGTTGGGGAATAAACTTCATCCCATACTTGATCAAGAATCCCACATTGCTAACATTGAAAAAAATATATAGTGTATATAGGTGTGAACCCTCTTTTGAGAATATACCAAAAGCAAAGCCGGCTTTCTTATCATTTTTGCTTTATATATGCGTTTTATGACTTCATGCTGACATACTCATTTTTTACTTAAAAAGCTAGGTTTTTTCAGTGCGCCAAATAGACAACCTTTGGTTCTTGAAAGCTAACAATTATTTTTATTTGCTTATGTAGGCTAGCTTTTTGGCTTTATAAGCTATGCATCAAATAATTTCTTAGTTTCCTACATTTTCAGCAACTAAAGAAGTATTGATGTTTATAACAAGCCCATATGTGTATTATTTCAGTACTTAAGGTCAAGCCTAGAGAATAAATTTCAGGTAACAAAGGTGCTTAAATCCATCGTTAGTCCTCTGTCTATTTTGATTTTTAGAAATTAATCTCCAGAATATTATACGTCCATCACAGTCTCCGGGCATCGTGTATGATTCTATTAACTCTGGACTAATTTCTTTATACCACGCATGTCAGAGGACTAACAAACATTCAAAACCTAATAAAAGAGATCCTGAATATTACAAAATAACATGTGAGAGGACTAACAAACATTCAAAACCTAGAGATCCTGAATATTACAAAATAGGTCATTCGTGTCCTATAAACACGTACGTAGACTTTCTCGCATGACTGAGCAGATATGTATATATATGTAGGTCTCCAAGGTTAATCATTTTTTGCACCACCTTCGGGAAAGTTGTGGCGAAGACATTATTTAAGTCCAACAGTGGCAATGAAGTAGTAACACTAGAATACGGAATACTCTCGGCTATGATTTATCTAAAGCTTTTGAATGCTTTTGTTCCATCTGTTAATTGTAGATAGACTTGTTCTGCTCATACTTTTGAGGAGATTTATTTTGTAAATTCTTTTTATATAATTGATTTGCGATTTTATATATTTAAGTTTTGTTTGTATTGCTATGAAGTCTCATTCTCTTTAAGAAATGTCATCTTTGGAAAACTTTTTAAGTTTAATGTAGGGATTTTGAGAAGAAGGTATCTGTTCCCCTCACGTTTATGTCCTTTTTATTTCCATTTTTTCTCGATTTCATCTCTAAGGAATTATTAGACCTTATTTTCCTATTAATTTATTACATGAGATGTTCAAAATTCTTAGATTTTATCTTACATAGTATAACATAGGGTGTGTTAAATAAAATTGGAAGGTAGAAAACCGGAAATGGATGGTTAGAAATCGGGATCCATTAGAGAAGACCCCAACAGCTCAAAGATAGGCTAGTTACCCGGGTCGATCGAATTAGAGAAATATTCAGTTGAGTTACAACGGGTCGATCGAATTAGAAAAAAATATTCAGTTGAGTTACAAAAGAAGATATGGAGAAATTCTGCTGAGTTAAAAAGAAGACTGGTGGCACTGCTTGCTCGTCCGGATTGAGGCTTGCTAAAAGTAAAATAAGAGGAGTATAAACCCACTCAGGATCAAAAATCAATTTTTTTTGGGATGCATAATATTTAAAAATTTAAAATCTCAGGACTATATTGAAAAATGATTTCTTGTTTCTTTGGTGATTTTTTCCACTCTATAAACCTTAATTCTCCTGAAGAGTTTCCTTCTCTTCTTAAGGAAGGTGAAGCAACCAGGCTTAAGAAAACTTTTGCGGAAACAGTTAAACAATCTGCTCCCTCTCTTGATCATAGTCATGTCCTTAAACCAGAGTATTACAAGCAATCTCTCTTGATCATAGTCATGTCCTTAAACCAGAGTATTACAAGCAATCTGGGGATCATTATTCAGTGCAGTTTTCGAATGATGTAAAGGGTTTTCTTCTTGAAAATTCTACAACAACCGTTGTCTGTAAGTTTAAGGATGGAATTCTGCGGAAATCAGTTCTTGAAGCTTTTCTTCAGAGCTTCAAGTTTAAAGGTTCGTATAAGTTTTATAGCCTTGATTCGAGGCATATCTTCATCGAGTTCCAGTTAAAGGCAGATGTGAGTAGTATTTGGTCTAAATACGTTTGGAATATTGAAGGTAAATCGATGAGAATCCTTCGCTGGGATTCTGAATACAATAGAAGGTATGAGTGTTCGAAGGCTCTGGTCTGGGTTCGTTTGGAGAGAGTTCCTGAGTTTATGTATAATAGCTCTATTATACATAGTTTAGCTTCTTCTATTGGAACCACATATAGAGTTATAATTCCTGAAAACAAAGCCCTCATGAATGCTTGTTACGCTCATGTTGAGCTCGATGTTTCTATACCTCTTAAATATAGACTCTGGGCTGGTTTTGGCTCGAATGAGGGGTGCTGGATCAACATCAGTTACAAGAACGTGCCTCCTTATTGTAATACTTGCTTCCATCTTGGCCATAAAGAAAGTGAGTGCAAAAAGAAACTTCAAACTGTTAAAGATGATGAAAAGGTCGACAAATGTGATGTAAATTGTGAAGAAAGATGTGAGGAAAGCGTTAATGATGTCAGTAAGATGGTTGAAACTGTTAATGTTATGAATAGAACTGGTGTTGTGGAAGAAGACTCTCGTTGTGGTCCAAGAACTTCAAATGTGAACTCTAGTAACTCTCAATCTTTCAGTAAAGATTATAGAAGAAAGCTGAGGTCTATTATCAGTGCTAAGGATCATGTCTCTCAGATGAATGATTCTATTGTAGGTGAAAGAATTCAAGACCTTAATGTGGATAACAATATGGAAGTGATTAAGGCCCTGCATAGAATCGAACATGACTTTGCTCAAAGTAATCACCAGTCTGAGGATAATGATTTGGTTGGAGATATTGTAAGCTGTGATAACACTCCGACAAATCAGACTGTTAACAAAGATTTTGACTCTATAATCAGTGGGAAGATTAAGTCTCAGTTGAAGAAAGGAAAATCTAAGAAGCTCGCCATTAATTCTCTATCTATGAAAGGAGGAAAATCGAAACGTAAATCTTTATCTGACAATGATAAAGATCACTAATTGGAATGCTCGAGGCCTGAATAATAAGCCTACGTTGAGGAGGCTTCTTTCTGTTATCAAAGAGAATAATTCTAAGATTGTGTCTATTCAAGAGCCAATGACTGACTTTTGTAAGTTGAGTGGTGTGGCTGATGTTCTTGGCTTCCAGAATTCTTTTTCTAACTGTTCCAATAAGATTTGGATCTTCTGGAAGGATGGTGTTGTGATTGATATCCTTGATGATCATGTTCAGTTGGTTAACATGTTGGTTTCTTATCCTAAATGTAATTCCTTATTTAATTTCTCGGTGGTTTATGCTAAGAGTCAAATAATGCTTAGAAGGGATCTCTGGAATCAGATGAAAGTGTTTACTCCTGCTGATGCTCCTTGGATCATTACCGGCGACTTCAATGCCATTACTTGTTCTGAAGATCAGATTGGCTGTTCTAATTTTGATCATAATAGTGCTAATGACCTTAATGAGACTATAAGGTTTTGTAATCTTGAGGAAGTTGGTTACATTGGTTCGAGGTTCACTTGGAATAGGGGGACTCGTTGGAAAAGGTTGGATAGAACTTTGGTCAATGAGAAGTGGATCAGCACCTTTATGGATACCAAGGTTTATCACATGGTCAGAACTTGTTCTGACCATGCTCTATTCTTTATTCAATCTAATCAGGCTCCTAATAATATTAACTGCAAGAAGAGTTTCAAGTTTGTTAATGCTTGGTTTGATGATGTTAGTTTTTTTAGTACTGTTAAGGAGAACTGGGGCTTGGCCTATAATGGGAATCAGGGTCAGGTCTTCTGGTATAAGTTGAGGAGGCTCAAGTTTTGTCTTAAGAAGTGGAATTTGAATATATTTGGCAACATTTTCAGTAAGGTGAAAGAGATTGCTGAGGTTGTTAGGAGAATGAAACTCATTCATGCTGAATCCAATAACAGTTCTTCTAAGTTTGATCTTTCGAAAGCTAATAGTTTATACTTAAAGGCTCTCAGAAATGAAGAAAGTTTTTAGCGTCAGAAGTGTTACAATGGGTGGATAAAAGATGGTGATGGTAACACCAAGTTATTTCATGCTTTTGTCTCTAAAAACAGAAGGCGTAATTCTATTAAAGGGATCAAAGATAATGGGTCTTGGCTTGATAACCCTTTAGATATTTCTAACTCTGCTGTGTGTTATTTTAAGTCTATTTTATCCTTTTTTTCTTATACTAATAGAAATGAAGAGACTTTACTTATGCAGGATGAGATCTTCAGTAGTATTCCTAATATGGTTAGTCAAGATGATAGTAATTCTATCATGAGGTAGACTAATAAAGAAGAGGTCTGGAGTGTAATTGCCAATATGAAGACGGATAGTGCTCCTGGGCGGGATGGTTTTAACATCTTTTTCTTCAAATGTTGTTGGTCTATTATTAGTACAGATTTGTGCAATGCTTTAAATTTCTATCTTTTAGGAAATGACATTCCTGGGGGAGTCTTTGCAACTAGTCTTTGCCTTGTTCCTAAGTGTGCTAATCCAACTGATTGGAAGGATTTTAGGCCGATAAGTCTTTGTTCAATTTTCAATAGAATCTTTTCCAATCTTATAAACTCTAGACTTTCTATTATTCTGCCTAACATTATTTCAAAAATGCAAGGTGCTTTTGTCAAAGGGAGGTTGATCCATGATAATATTTTAATTACGAAAGAATTGGTGCATGACATTGATAGGAAACCTAAAACTGGCAATGCTATTATTCAGTTAGACATGTCTAAAGCTTTTGATGAGCTATCTCATGCATTCATTCTTAGAGTTCTTAAATGCTTTGGTTTTGCTGATAATTGTATTGAATTAATTAGAAAAATGATTACAAACATTCATATCTCGTTGCTTATCAATGGTTCTAGCTATGGGTACTTTAAACAGAACAAGGGTATCAGGCAAGGAGACCCTTTGTCTCCCAGCCTGTTTATCCTAGCTGAGGATGTGTTGCTTCGTGGCATTTATAAGCTTTTTGAGAACAATAAGCCTATACAATATGCTTCTAGAACTAACTTACTGGTGCCTTGTTTAGCTTTTGCAGATGACGTCTTGATTTTTACCAACTGTAAGGCTGACTCCATTGCTTTGCTTGGTAGCTTGTTTGATAAGTATCATCTTGTCTCTGGGCAGTCTGTAAACAAAGACAAAACAAAGGTTATCATTTCCAGGAAAGTTAATCATGCTGCTGCAAACAATATAAAGATTCAAGCTGGGTTTAATTCTGATTACTTGCCATTCAACTATTTAGGGATAACCATTGCTAGTAGCAACAAAGGAAAGTTCTTTCAGGCTCTTTTGGATAAAATTCATGATAGAATTGTGGTTTGGGATCTTAAAAACCTATCATTTGGGGGCAGGTTGACTCTTATTAATTCTGTTTTAATGCCTATTGTTTTCTATTGGATGCATAATTCATTTATTCCTAATAATATTATTAAGAAGCTTGAAGGTTGCTTTAATAGGTTTCTTTGAAGGTCTAGCTATAATGTTAAGACTATTCATTGGGCTAGTTGATATCAGCTTTGTAAGCCTTATGGTGAGGGAGGTCTTAACATCAAAAGTCTTTGTGATGTTCAAACTGCTTTCTCTTATAAGCTATGGTACCTTTTCAGGAAAAATAATAGTATGTGGGCTTCTCTAATGCACAAGACCTATTGTAAAGACTCCCATGCTCTTAAATTTGTTTGCAAGAACACTGACTCTGTAGTGTGGAAGAGGCTTTCTGTGATTAAAGAATCTGTTGATAAGAACATCAAATGGAGGCTGGTCAGGGGTT
Source organism: Limnanthes douglasii subsp. nivea (assembly GCA_036936605.1). NCBI lineage: Eukaryota > Viridiplantae > Streptophyta > Magnoliopsida > Brassicales > Limnanthaceae > Limnanthes > Limnanthes douglasii. Next base: position 217,690,874 of record JAUPFV010000004.1, read on the forward strand.
TATTGATTTCTAGCTAGAAGACTGGCATGATAGTCCTCCTTTGATAAGTGATCCTAACTCCTTTAGATGGTTTTTAAGTGCTAGTGTGTGTTCTTTTTGGAAAGTTGATAGCTGGGATTATAATGTGCTTCATAATATTTTACCTCCTGATAGGGTTAATCTTATAGCTAAATACAAAATTGACTCTAATAAGTCTGATGAAATCATTTGGAAGCTTTCTACTAGTAAGGAGTTTGATTTAAACTCTACTTGGAATAATATCAGGCATAGTAATCCTAAGTCTGGTCTTTTTTCTCATATGTGGAATCATTCTACTCCTAAGAAGTATTCGTTTTTGTGTTGGAAACTCATCAAGGGCTGTATTCCTCTAGATTATATCCTTATGAAAAGGCATGTCACCATGGTTTCTAAGTGTCAGTTCTGTCAAAACTGTGAAGAGATGAACCATCTCTTCATCAGTTGTTGTTTTTCTTGGCCTATTTGGAACTATTTTAGTAGCTTGTTTAGGATTAATGTTAGAAGGCATATGGTTCCGCCTCATGTCTTGCATATTTGGTTTAGTTTTTCTAAGTCTAAGTGTCACATTACTCGCATTATTCCTCATGTGATTTGTTGGGTTATCTGGAGAAACAGAAACTTATCAAAGTTTGATGATTCTCCAGATAATGTTCATAAGGCCATTGGCAGAGTTGTTCACATAATTATCAGTCTGGATTTAGCTAATGTAATTACTTATAAACATTGGACTAAAGTTGGTTATGTTGGTATTTCCCTAGGGTGTAGTTCAGTTATCAACAATCGCAAAGTCCCGAGTTACCTGAGGTGGATCGCTCCGAATCCGGAGAGAATGAAACTTAACGTGGATGGCTCGTGCAATAACTTCGGGGAGGCCAGCACTGGGATTCTGGTTCGTAACTCAGATGGTGATGTCCTCCTGGGTCGTGGTTCTCTCCTGGGCAAGATTAATCCTCTTTTTGCTGAAATCAGCGCATTAGTCGAAGGACTGATTATCTGCAAGCAAAATCAGTGGGTTAATGTGGATGTAGAATCAGATAATTTGATTCTTATAAACCTTTTAGCAACTAGAAAGGAGGCTTGGTACCTTTGTGATTCTCTGGCTATTTGTAGATCGTTAATTCATTTGAGGATGACGATCAGACATGTCTCTCGCCTTCAAAACCAGTGCGCGGACTGGATTGCGAAAACTGTGCTAAACTTGAAGAAGAATATTCAGTTTGTATCTCCTCCTGATGAGCTTCGCTCGATTGTATTGCTGTAGAGTCTTGGTGTAGGTTACGTTTCTTAGTCTATTCGAATTTGGCTTGAGATGAAGGTGAATCGATTTAGGGTTAGGAAGGTGAAGAAGACCTGGATCGTCTGATTCTTAGGTGCACATCACCCAGTTCAAAACCTTTCTTTTCAAATCTGAAGAGAAAGGGTCCTGAAAGTGAGCGTCAACCTTGTAGTACCAGACGATCTTAAGGATGAATGGAGTTATTGGGATCTGGATTTGGTGGAGAGTCTGAAGTTGGGAGATAGGAGTTACAGAGTTGAAGCAGAGGAGGCATGGCCTCTGGTGTGTTGAAATCGATTTAGGGTTAGGGATCAGATTGACTTCTTTTGTCAATTTTGACCCCTTTCCTTTTATTTTGGTCTTATTATTTTTAGGGCCTCTAGTTTGTAGTTTGATACTTTTCGGTCTTTCATTAATAAAATGTTTTCTTTTGCTTAAAAAAAAGAGCCAACTCAGGCTAATTAAAAAAAAGAAAAATAACCTCCGGCAAAATAACATGGCTAGCCCCCCTGGCGTTTAGGATTAGTTTTATTTTTCTGTTAAATTGGTTTTAAATATTTTAAAAAGTTTAACAATTTTTTGTGTTCAATTTTATTCATTATTCATCGACCATCCACTGATGATGCCGTGGATACAATAAAAATTAAAAGTTTATCATAACTTTTGGCCTTAATTATTTACCTTATATCTAACCCAATACGTGATCCATATTCAAAATAACCCGATCCAATCTAATAATTCTAATCCACTCCCCAATTAACATGAGTTTATTCTTTAATTAGATTTCTAAATCAAACACCACATATCTTCGAACTCCAACTCTCAACCATTATCTAGCATTCCTATATTCGAATCATTTCTCGATTCCCTTTTTTCAAATTGATTCCCCTCATCGATTCCTTTCACCAAATCGAGTTCCTTGACCAAATCGATTCAGTCCCAAATCAAAATGATCGAAACTATATCTTTAGTGTCTCGAATTCATCTTAATTTGTCCAACTTTGAACCTTAGATTCGTTATGTCGTATAATACATCAAAATGCTACGTCAACTCGATTGGTAATGGTTTCTGTCATTGTGGTAACCTAATGTAACCCACACTGCTTGGACTGACCCGAATCCGGGTATGACATTTAAGGTTGTAACAACTTTTGCTTAAGTATCTTTTAGATATAACTGTTTATGTCATCGGCAGTGGTTTCTAATTGATTTGGATAAATTTTAATTGTTGTATATGATCTTAAATTTTATAGAATATAAGACACGATATGTATTTTAGGTGTGTTGCTTCCCCGATTGGCAATAACTCAAAGTTTGTGGTTAACTCTTTATTGAAAAAGGTTGGAAGATTGGAAACCGAATGTCAACGGAAGAAGATTGTTATTAGGGTTCTTAGTGTGTGTTTAAATATATTTGTCAACAACACATGTAGTGAACATCACATATTTAAATATTACACTCAACACCACAACAGACTCAACAACACAACACACTTGACAACACAATCAACCATACACCTAACATTCTTCACAATCTATAACACAACACACTTAACAAAACTGGATTGTGGACCTAATTATCACAACACAATCAACAACACTGGATTATAAACCTAATTATCACAACACAACTAACAACACACTAAAAAAACTCCTGACATGTTATAGGCAAAAACAAAATGCCGTGCTACACCTTCGGATTTTATGAGGCCATGCATGAAATTTAGTTCCAAAATATAGAATCTTTCTGGGTTTACGAATTCGATGATTGTTGATTTTACTCCCTTATACTTTAACTTGATCTTACTCACAAATTTTCCGTCAAGGAGGTAATTGACAAAAAATAGGTTTTCGTTTGGACCTGAAATACATAAAACATTAAAAATCTTATAAAACTATACAAAATGCATTAAACGTCTCATAACATAGCACTAAAAAATCACAATTCAGATAACAATACAAAAAAACTAACAAACACACTTCATATGATAGAACCGAACACTTAAAAACTGTCGTGAATTTAAAATGCATAAACCCTAGGAAAAATATGCTTCGAACAACTAGAACATAACACTAAAAACTACCGTGAAGTTAAAATGCACTCATAAAGGTATGTTAACAACATGGTTTTCCCCTTGTAATTGAATGAAGCCATTGATGTGTCACTATGCTTTTGGGATCGTGGGTATCAATTTAGGTTTAAAAGAGAGATTGATTTGGGAATTGGAGATAATTTTCATAAAAACGGTTTGATGAGTTAAACGAAGAAAGTGTTCGATGAGTGAAATCGAAAACGTTTTATGGTGAGTGGAATCGAGAAAGATGTTCGATGATTTGGGTGTTTGAAAGAATCCTGCTATTTGATTTTGGAATCTAATTAGGGATGAGAATTTTGAGAATCTAATTAGGGTTAAGGATATGGATTATGGGAATTCATTTGGGGTTATTTGGAATATGGATTCAATTATTAATCAGATTATGTTTGTTTTATATCTAGGTCGAGTTATTTTAATTATATTAGGTTGGATTCATGTATGGGTTGGTTTTTTTAATGGGTTAGATCATATATAGGGTTAGATATAAGGTAAATAGTATAAAGTGAAAAGTTAATAGTTAGTATTTAATTATTACCACTTCTATGTCTGTGTCTTATGTTGAAGAAATTGGATAAAAAAGGGGTATGACTAAATATAGTCCCCAAAAGATAACTAACTCTATTTTTTTGTCTAATTTAAGAACTTACCAAAAATATATTTTTATCTCTGAGGAGGTACAAACCCGGTGAATATAAGTGCCTGACGGGTGAGTAGGTGCCTCCTGGCGTAAACGACTAGCCAAAAGACTCTTTATCTCTCTCTAGAATATTCTAGATAGCGTCACGTGCTCTTTTTCTTTATATTTTTTTTCTAATTTATTTTCTCTCTCCATCACCATAATCTTTTTCTTTCCCTCATTCTTCTCGTCAAATGATCTCTTTTTGCGATGTCTATATTGCTGATGGATGTTGGTTGCATTAATCTCATACGATTTTTTTCATTCCTCTTTGGCCGACGTCAACTATAAATATTTGGGCTTTATTCTATCTATCCCTGATCGATTTCCTGCAGTATCAGTACCCCGATCGACTCCTGTAGTTTCAGTCCTTGATCGATCTCTTGCACCACCCATAATTTCTTGACCTTTTATATATTTCCCAAATCAATCTCCTGTTTTAGTCCCCCGATCGACCCCATGCAGTTTTTCCCCGATAGGATGCTCGATCTTTTCTGCTAGAGAGCTAATGATTCTTACATGCCTCTCAAGCGCGTTAATAAAAGTACATACTTGTTATTCTTAAGAAATATGATGACTCTCGCTAGCCTTGGTTGTTTAATTAATGACACTGATGATAACCCTAATCTCTTTGGTGACACTAAGGGAAACTCTAATATCCTTGTGGTCTCATGCCGTCTTAATAATTCTGTGGGGTTTGTTATTGGGTATTCAGGCGTAGTACAACCTAATTAGTCTAATGATGTTAGCACTATCTACATTATATTTATTGTTCTTTCTCAGATACACTATCAATTTGGGTATGCGATGTGGGTTTGGAATTTTAGTCCTTATCCAATTTATTGGACATGTTATTATAAACACGCTTTTAATTTATGAATTTGAGAGCCAAATTATGTTTGGCATGCCAACTGCCTTCGGTAACTAGTGGTAATCTTGTTTTGTGCTTTGGAATTGGTATTATCTTTGGGTGAAGCTGTTTCCCCCATCAGATTTTTTATTTCCTCTATAATTCAAAATATAAAAAAACACTCATCACTTGCTTTTACTATTTTGTCCTCACTTTTATCTTCTAATTTATAATTGTATGCCATTAAACATTCTTAAACACTTATATCAACAATCACAAGATTTAAACCAATTGAATTCAACATATATATGCTTTACCTTTATAAAATTAAACCCTAAAAAAAACTAAATTTGATAAAGATTATCTATGGAGGAGGAAGACACCCAAACCAAAGATTTAACAATGGAGAACATCACACAATCAACCAACAATGTAATTTAATCTTGTTTGTAAGTTGTACATTCACGTAACTTGAAAATCTGTGCTAAAATAACTATTTTAGAGAAAATCCTGATTTCTGTAGGTTTTCACGACAAATACCTGATTCTGAGGTGGTATATCAAAATCAGTTGTTTTAATAGATTAACTAATTCCGAGATACCACCTCAGAATCAGTTATTCTGTGAAAAACAACTGATTCCGAGGTGGTATCTTGGAATTAGTTGTTTTATAAAAACAAATGATTCCGAGATACCACCTCAAAATCAGGTATTCAGTGGAAAAAAAACTGATTCCGAGATACCACCTCGGAATGAGGTGTTTGTCGCTAAAACCTGCAGATTCGATTTTTTTTATTAAAAATAAGAAAAAAGATAAATATGTTATTTCTTTTGTGGAGAAAATAACAACATGGAGTTATTTTTCTCAAATATGGAGAAAATAACATATTTGATGGGGAAAATAGCTTCACCCTTCATCTTTTAGTCGCTCTACTTCCGTTTTAATTTTGGTATGTATTCCGGTAGAGTAGGTCCAATCGATTTTTACTAATTTGAAGAGATTTCAGTTGTATTTCAGTATCTTTTTGTCCTTATAGATCTCTGGATAATGCTCTAGTGATTCTGTTTGACGTTTTAATTTATTTAATATTTTTTTTACAAAAGAAAAGAAAAGAGAGAGTACCTGAACCGTATATTAACATGTTCAACTCAAGTAAACGATGTGTCTTAACACATTGGGTTCATCTTAACCATTTCCAATCAACCTATTAGTCCAATAAACCAAAGCTCAACATATTTACAACAACCTTCTACAAGCATTAAAATATAGTTAGTGGATAAGAATTACGTTATTAACAAAGGGCTTCTATTGTTGTAATAACTTTTAAATTTTGTATGTATATATGGTACGGTAAATGCAATAAAATACAGAAAATAATATAAACACATTTATAGTTAATTTTTATTAGTTTTAAAGTGATTTCTTCATTGTAGGTGATGCAAATGACCATTTATTTTTTAGTACAACTTTTACAATTTTTGAAAGGACACTAGTTGAGTCACTTATAAACAATAAATAAATAATAACAAATCAAATGAGCAATTTCAAAAATATCAAGCTTTATTGAATAATATATAAACTAGGAGACTACATTAACGATAAAAAATCGTGTCTTCAAAAAAGGATCACTAAAAATTGGTGAAACAGTTAGGCATATTGTAAACCTATAATATGAAAGTTAGGTTGCAATAGACAAACGTCTCCTTGTTTGATTATATAACACAATGAGCACTGGAATAGAAAATCAATTAATGCAAGAAGAAATATAAAAAGATCTATATGATACAACCACAATACTATCTGGTTCACACATCAAGTCAAGAATCACATTCTAAAAATTAGAGTTTAAAGAACCAATAAAGGTCACGAACAATGAAGGAGTATATAAACAAGATGAAAAACATAACAGACAACCACACCATAGCATGCAATATATCTAATTAGATGACTTGGTTACATAGCTCTTTGCTGGTTTAGATTTAAAATACACAACCATATTTGTGACCCTTGTTGATAAAAATATATTTAACTAGCTGGATATGCAAACAACTAAAAACAGACTTGAGAAGCTTAACAAGTTGTAAAATGCTACAACCAATATGAGCACATCATCAAGAAACTATATTAATAAATTTGAATGAATAAATCAAACCCTTAGAAACTATTTTTAGAGGACAATATAGATTATACATAAGCATAAACAATAATCAACACAACTATAAATAAAGAGGTTACATATATATATATATAAGACTAATATTTACTGCTAATAAGCCTACATGCCAGATAATAATGTGTGATTCCTTAGAGATGAACCTACCTACATGTTGTAAGCACCAAATGATCAACTAAAAAAGAACATTGATCAAGGTGCCCATATGGTGTCACAATAACAAAGAATGAAGCCTCATGGTATGCAGATAGTGGTGATAATAGAGAATGATTTCCTATCTGACTGAATTGTTGTAATTGAGTCATATACCAAGTCAGATTCGCCTCGAATGCCAAACAAAGATTCTGCCATTTTCTGATAAAACTAAAGGAGTATCACAAGATAATAAAGGATAAGATAGTTAATCCTATGAGTACAATGACATTGATCCCTCGGCTACATCTCCAAACTGGACGATCAGACTTTCGACCTTTTTACTGATGACGTGCTTGCCCTACAGATTAATGACCTGATAGCTCCTGCAACTCTCCTTGAAAGGGAAGCTCGCATGTTGGATGTTCGGAAAACCTTTTTTAGGGGGAGGCTTGAAGAATGAGGTGAAGAAGTTTAAAGGGGAAATTTCTTAACTTCTAGAGACTGTCGAGGAGCGACTCGAGCGCGTAAAAAACGTAGAGCAACAGTATGACATAAAGCAAGAATGTTTTAACCGGGAGTGGGAGCATGTAGTGTTATTGAATGCATAGAAAGATGTCCTTATTTGTATCATCATCAAAAGGTACAAGAAAACCAAGAGTTCCTTTCTGCGGGTTGTCCATGATCTAGGATTGGTGAATGAACGAGTCGAGGTTGACAAGAAATCTGCTCTCAATGCTTATACTACGGAATATAATAGAAAATGAGAGGCTCATGATGCCAAGGTGAAATCTACTATGGTTTTGGACCTGCACGATCGCTTCTCTAATTTGAGGTTGGCAGCTATTTGGTTCTTGTGCTAGGAAAGTATCGCCTTATAGGTGTTCCACTTGAGGATAGTAAATATTCTTCATAAGAATTTGAGAGTTCGGGGAGCTATTCATCTGACTCATCTGTAGCGGGAACCGAATACGCTCCTGAAATGTAGAATTTTTTTTTAATTTGTATGGGTTTTATTTATGTGCCAAAAACTTGTAATTGTGTGATTTTTGTGGAAAGTCCCTACGTATTCTAGAATTTTTTTTATGTCAAAATTTATTAATATACTCATTTCTTATATGCTTTTTTTCTTGGTTTTCCCTAGTTAAGGTGATTAGTCTCTAACTAGTCCTAAGGCGATCCTTCAGATCATGAAAAAAATAGTTTAATATTGACAAAATTTTGTTGGAAGACCTCCCGAACCTAAGAAACCACAGGTGAATGTTAAACAAATTTTGTTGGAAGACCCCTCAGATCCAAGAAACCATAAGTGAATGTCGACTAACTTTCGTTGGAAGACTCCTCGGGTCTAAAAAAAAGAATAAGTGATTGTTGACCAACTTTCATTGGAAGACCCATCGGGTCCAAGAAAAAAAAAGTAAATCGACAATAAATATAGACATGGGACCCTCTAAGAAATGCAAGATAGTAAAAATAATTTATATTCATAAATCGGCTATGCGGGCACCTCACTAAAACCTTCATACGCCACCAGGACAGGAAAAAGTATGTCACCGATCTTTACACAAGTTAGAAAGTGCATATATATAATTTTTACATTTATTCCAGATACAAATTTAAGGTGCTCGATATTTCACGGGTTCTGAAGCGCTCTTCTTTCTTTATCTTCCAAATGATACACTCCCGCATTTACCTTTTCAGTTACCGTATATGGGCCTTCCCAATTAGGTCCCAGTTTCCCAAATCATTTCTCTTTGGTGTGTAAGAATATTTTCTAGAGGACCTCATCTCCTATTTTCAATTCTAGTCGTCTAACCCTAGACATATATCTGCTTCTTATCATTGTTTGGAAATGCAAAGAATTTAGTTGTGCCCGACTTGTTTTTTTCTCAATCATATCTAGTTTTAACACGTCTTCCCTCATAGTTACCCTCTTAAAAACAGTTGCTAACTCAATACGAGGGAAGGGTGTCCTCTGATGGTGTCACAGCATTTATCACATAGACTAATGCGTAGGGTGACTCTTGCATTACTGTTTGGGGAATGGTTCAGTAGGTCCATGGTACCTCTTGTAAATAGTCTGGCTATTTTCCAGTCTTGAATTCCAAATTGTTCTTGAGCCCGTCAAGGATTATTCAGTTAGTTATTTTGACTTGACCAATGCATGTGGGTGAAGATGTGCCGAAAAGCATTGTCGTATACCTCGAGAAGAACAAAATGATTTAATATATTTGTTATTGAACTGTGGGTCATTATCCATCGTTAAACTTCTTGTGACATCAAAGCGTGAACATTTATTTGATAAGATGAATTTGATCACATCATTTGGTTTTTTCCCAAACAATGGCTCGACTTTTACTCACTTGGAAAAATACTCTACTCCAACTACTATTGTATGTCGCCCTCCGGAAGCCATTGGAAACGACCAACCAAATCAATACTCATCGATCAAAATTTGAAACCTTGGATACAGACTTAAGAAACACCACATGCATATCAATCATGTTAGCAAACCGTTGGAAAGTATCACATATGCTGACCAATTCTGTTGCATCATCCATAATCGTGGGCCAATAATATCTCGCCAGCAAAACTCATCGCGTCAGGGTTTTATACTTGCAATGCATCGCTCTTTCTCTGTCGTGAAGTTTGGAAAACATCATTTGTAATTCATTTTCTCAGAGCCATCACAGTAGGGGCCTACTCAATAATTTCTTGCATAAGATATCTCCGAGTATCGTATAACCATGCGCTTTGATTCATAGCTTTTTAGCCATTCCCTTGTCAATGGGCAAGCCGTTGCATAAGAACTCCCTAATATTGTATCTCCAATCTCTTTCATCACTTGTTGAGATTTGGAAATCCTCGTCTAAACTCGCATTTTGGCTCCGTGTTTTTCACTATCGAGGGACTTTCTTGTGTGTAGTCGCTAAAGATTTAGCCAAAAATATTTCAGCTCTGCGGACGTGCTCGTGTTTCACGCTTTCAAAACTAACTTCTAACCCCTTTAAAGCTTTCAAATATTTTACTAAATGGTCATTTCTAGCTTCGGACTTTATAGAGGTGTGATTTACGATGAATTACGAATTTCTTAACAACCGAATCTTTTTTGGTCCACAAATATGGGCAAGGCTTATTCATGCAAATGTATGCTTCATTGTTTGATGTTTGAAAGCCGAAATGTATAGCTTGGCATACCGTTATCCCAACCGGGATAATTAACTAGAGCCCGACTATACATCCGGAAGCGCTTGAACCTCCATCAGTTCGAATAGTCCACTCGGTCTCTGCTTCTTCCTGGTCCATTTTCATATATGGTCGTTCAGAGTGGAATTCGACCAAACAATTTACCAAAGCTTGCGCTTTGATCACTATTTTAGGCTCAAAATCAATGTCAAAATTACCTCATTTCATGAACTATTTAGTCATCCGACCCGACATATTGGGCTTCTATAGCATGTTCTTTAGGAGAAAAAACGTTCGAACTATAATCAAATGTGCTTGGAAATAGATTCTCACCTTTTGAGCCACGGTTACCAAAGAAAGGGAAAGCTTTTCTAACTTCAAATATCTCTTATCCATGTCGAGGAGGATTTCGCTAAAATAGTACACTGGTCAAAAGAAATTATCGGTCTCTCAACACCACACTTACAACATAATCAAACACTGCTATGTAAATAAACAAACTCTCCCCAGATTAGGCTTTGTTAAGATCTCAGGGGACGATATATACTCCTTGATTATGGTAAAAGCTTTAGTGCACTCTGGGGTCCAACTGAAATAGTTCACCTATCTTAGTACTTGAAAAAATGGAGCACACTTATCCGAAGACCTAAATATGATTCTATTTAAGGCCGCCAATCTCTCGGTTAATATCTTCACCTCCTTGATAAAACGAGGATGATCCATAGTGTTCAAAGCATTCAACTGTATTGGGTTGACCTCTATCCCTCTTTTTCTAATTATGTTTCCCAAACATTTCCTGGATCGGACTCCAGATGTGCACTTATCCAGATAAAACTTTAAGTTTATTTCTTTTTAGTTACAGAACATTTCCTCCAAATCTGCGAAATGGTCTTCGTCGCTGGCACTTTTTAGCAACATGTTATTAATATATACCTCAATATTACATCTGATTTGGGCCTCGAAATCTTTGTTCACTATACGTTGGTAAGTTTCCCCAACATTTTCAGTCCAAATGACATGACTTTGTAGTAATGCAAGCCCCTTCCAGTAATGAACAACGTGCTTTCTTGATCTTTCAAATCCATATTGATATGGTTGTAACCTGCATAAGCATCCATAAAAGACAACAACCTACTTCCCGATGTAGAGTCTACCAACTAATCGATTTAGGAACCCGAGAATGGGTCATTCGGTCGAGCTTTGTTCAAGTCAGTAAAATCCACACAAATTCTCAATTTCTCATTTTTCTTCTTTAATTTTTCCGAAACGGGTACTAAGATTCTATTATTTGGCCCATTTTCAAAAATCAATCCACGTCTTTTATAATCTCCTCAGAAGTCTCCTGAGAAAAAAATCTTATTTTCTAGATAATTGGGCGTACACGGGTTCAGATAGCCAATCTCTGAAGCTGATCTCAACGGGTACCCCTGTACCGTCTTCAGTGCACAACCCAAACATGTGTAACTTTGTTGACAGAAAATGAATTAGTTTCTCCCGCATCTCCGGAGATAAAATTGTACCAATATTCAACCTTTGTTTGTGAGGAAAAATATATTTTCGAAATATTCATTAGGGACTAAAAATCTGGGAGTCTTCCTTATATCATCAGCCGAGTCGGTCCTTAAGGTAACCTTCTATTACTGCTAATCCTTCTTTGATTCGATTCCCTTAATGTTTTTTGGGAAAAGTAGTACAATAACATTCTCTAACCATTTTTGGCTAGTCTTGATGGGTCTTACGTTTCCTCCCACCATATAGTCCAAGCACTAATGAACTTTCAAGGCAACCATGTGCATTCTTGATAGCTACGACTTTCTGAAAATTATATTATACAATGTCGGTATATTCACCACTATAAAAAAACATTGTGACTTATTTCTTAAACGACCCTCGTCCCAGCTCTACCACCCATTTGTATTCACCAACTACTTCTGATGTGACTCCCGTAAAACTCACAATAGTCGGATCTGATTGGAGGATGCTTGGGAGATTTTCCATATGATCGTACATCGTCATAAATAGGACATTGGTAGAGCTACCAATGTTAATCAAAACCCTTCAGATTTTATCTCCAGCAATTCCCACTATGATTACCACTGCATCCTCGTGTGGGCTTACCACCTCCCTCGTATCATTGTTATCAAAACAGAACAACAAGTATGGGTTTTGTACAAATGAGGTGAATCACCTTCTTCCACTTGGGTAGTCAGGCTTATGATGTGTCTTTGTTGGGAAAAAAATTGTAATGCTTAAAATAGTATCACCCCAAAAAATGGTTAAGGATTCGAAAAATTTGCAGAGTTCACTAACCTTTCTTTTAGTTGCGGGCTCTTCCACCAACATAACCACATTCCAGCCCGGCTTGGGGTCAAAATATTCCAAAGACACATGAAATGAATCAAACGGCTCCAGAATCATCATAGTGTATTCTGCTTCGGAGACACAACCACTTCCATCCCCGTTGAATTGTTCTGGGTATTCTTTTTAACAAATATAGTTAACTTTCCACTTTCTATTAACACTTGGGTTTATTTCTTGAGGGCTATGCAGTATTTCGTTTCCTAGCTGATGTCGTTATGATATTTAAAGTATTTGTTGCTTCTACAGTCCCTCGAAGTCTGGATAAAAATGGCTTCTTAAACTGTATATGATTTCGGGCCTTATGAAATACCATTATCACGCACTCGGTAAATTCAGCAAAATGAGTGGATCAGACCCACTTATTCGACAACGGTCTGGTCATTTGTTGGATGCTTGCAACTCGTTGGCTTGTTTGAGGCCTTGATTTTCCTTGATTTGGAACCATGGGTCGAAAATTGTTTGATGGATGAAAGGTTTTAATCGGTTGTGGCTGAATAATTTGGGTAGGTGGCTGTTGGTAAATTACCATAGGAGACTGTGAACTCTGCCCTTGTTGGGTTATCGAAGCAAGATTTGATGCTTTAGTTTCCTCCAAAGAGTATATGATTCTCTATTTTTACGCGCAAAGAAGCGAACATCATAGCTTGTTTCTTAGCGATATTATCCCTTAAAATCCTGGGTAGAAGCCCTATTATATAAGTTGTGCAAGCTACCTTCTCTTCACAACCCTCCAACTCATTTTTCGTTTAAATAAATCGTTTGGTGTACTCCCTCTCAATTTCCCCAACTTTTTGTAGACAGTTAATGATAGTGTCTCCGTTGTCCCATGAAATGTTGCCTAAACATAATCCAAAACATATCAAAATTTCTGATGCAGCCTTGGGGTAATCGGTTGTACCACTTCGAAGTGTTATCTTTGAATGCTTGAGAAAAAAACACGACATAGTAGCTTGCCATGTTCATCGAAATTTATCATAAAATTCTTAAATTGTTCGAGATGGTTCTCCTGGTCTTGAGTCCCATCAAATTTTGCGCTTCGGTATGCATCCTGATAGAATATCCTCAAAGAGGTGGGACACCCTCCAATTATGTCCCGACTTATACAAACCTCCCCAAGGACTTGATTCGCTACTATTCACATACCCTCGCCGGAAGGATTCACAAATTGGTTACTTACCTGGTAAACGGAGCTCTTACTACTCGATGGGAACTGAACATGTGGTATTGTTTGTTCTCCTCTTCCAATGGTTACCTCCATATCCCTAACTTCAGACACCGGTGCCTATTTTTTGTATTATTTCTATTCCTTCTTGGTTCACTGATGTGATGCGAGGTTTGCCGGTTTTTTGAGTGCTTCCTTATATTTTGCTTCTTAGCAATTCTCTCACATCGAGAAACCCTTATAGGAGATAAATATTTATCCGAATCATAAGTGGAGTAGTCACTGGATTCATTAGAATCATAACCCCGTCTGGATTTTCTATATTTTTTAAAGATGTCACGATCGTGGCACATTTTTTCATCACGCTTATCGATCGATCGATTGACCGATGGCCATGGCCATACTCAACTTCATTTTCCTCGTAGGATCGTTCCCTTCTGACCTCAGATCAAATTCTTTTAGCAATCATCGTTGCCTCTCTTTTGAAATTCAATCTCGCTATGTCTTCCAATAGATCGTTATAGTGCTACTCTTTGAACTGTTTCTCTTTGCAACACTATTCTTTGGATACCCGCCGACTGTCAAACTCTCAACTCTTACCAAGATTTCTATATTCATGTTAGTGTTCATCTCTCTTGTTCGATTCTTCAAAAGTATTTGAATATTTTTGATTGGTTTTGAAAATAAAATCCAAGTACCAGTTTCTCCAATTGTGGTTGCCAAGAACTTCCGACATCTCCCAAGACTAAAAATGCTAACAAATGTTGCAATGAGAAGTGAGAGCTGGTGTGGCCCAAGGAAATTATATTCAAATTCATAAAAATATAGTTACATAAGAATCATAAGTATTGGGGGCAACACACTACAAAAAAATGTTCCAACTTGGGGACTATCAATGGCTCAAAAAATAAATATAGTAAAAATAAAACATAAGTAGATTGCAATGTGAGGATGAAGGGGGTGACTCCAAATTATTTGATTTCAAGAACAAATTCGAAAGCAGGAGCAATGATTGTGACATCATCATGGGTTTGGGAGTCCAGACTCACAGAGCTCTCGGTGTTTGGACTCATATCAGGTTCAATTACCATCTCAATTTTTGTATGTTTCTCTTCTTTCAAATTTGAATACAAAACCTAGATCAAATACCAATGACACCCTCAGAGGGTGTTTTGCTTTAGATAAATTTCCATAAAGGGTTCCAACTTGAGATCATGGAAGCATCAGTGGAAATCCAATACCATTTCTTCTCATATTTTATCACCTTTGTCTGCTCTATATCTAACAAAGTCTTGCACATCCTCGTTATGATCCTCTTTAATCTCAATGACTTATTCTGCAAGGGGGATGACTTTGGCCTAGAGATTAGCGATAATCTAGTCGTCAAAATACGGTTGTGAAGTTTGACCCTTTTGCACTCGCGCGACGCCTTCTTTATATGTCACCTTGCTTTCTAAGACTCCTCACCATCAATCAATCGCTTAAAGGTTTTCCTCATCAGGGAAGATAAGTTAAGAAGGTTCTCTCGTGCGCTTTACATATCTCTTACATTATAGATAACATGTTGTTTAAGGCCTACATATATAGGAAAGATAGTCAGAAGTAGGCATGTGTGAGCCCAAAAAATTATATTAGAGAAATGGAACTATCGTTTTAGGTAGAGCTAACTGACAAGATTTCGTGTTAGGGATACTCCAATTGGTAACTATTGGCATACATGCCAAGGCATTTGCATATCAGGCAAAACATGGACCTTTTTATGATCTCGAGCGTTTTCCCTTTCGATTTCGGTTCAACATCGATCTTAAACAAATTCATATATACTATATGAACACCATTAAAAGGAATAATGATTGAGCAGGCAAAAAAAAAGAAACACCACAAATTGATATCGGGGTTTCTGATAAGGGTTACGTACTTTGGCTCTTTCATGAGTTTTTGATAGATCTTGGGCTAGTCAAACCTACGTGAGTCCTTATTTCTCACACGTCTCGTACATATACAAACCATTTTCTCAATTGTTGGTAGAATTCGATAGATTAACTACCGCCCTTAGATCTTTTTGGATGAAGATATAGTTTGAAATAAGTTGCTAAATTGAGAATGAAATCCCCAACAACTCTGAAGTGATTATGAAAGAAACGAGAGTCATCCAAGCATTCAGATTGATATGGTTGGGTAAAGGTCCAGTACACTAAAGAACTTCGCGAGTCAAGGATGTAAAGAAAGCCAGAAGCTAAAATTAGATATATATATATATATATATATGTGAAGAAGACGAGTTCGTCGGAATTCACAGAGAAGGGGTTTCTCCTTTCACTGGGATTCGAAGCTTACATTGTCTGCAATTTACCATTAGACCCTCATTTTGGGAACTTTGCTGGAGTCGGGGTAATTATAAGCTATTCTCTCGAGGACGACGCGGTGTAGAGGTTGGACATCAAAATACAAAATCGAATTCTCGGCTCGAGGAGGGCTCCTTAGTAATCTCATTTTGCTAGTAGTTCGGGGAATAATGAAGATTTAGTTGGAAAATGCACACAGTGGTCGAAAAATGATTATAGTGAGAAACGACATATAATTTATCTCTCTACTTGGGAACCTTCAGTTTCTAAACAAGATTAAAGAGGATAATGATTATGAAGCACTTTATACTCCTGAGGTGCCTTGTATTTATATTAGGGCCATCATAACGTTGACGTCTGTCTGGTGTCGATCACCACGAAAACCTCAACGAGTCTAAATAATGGAAACCTTCTGTATGTGTACCGCTAGTCTACGAGAATCTGGTTCATATGTTAGGGAAAATACAATACATGGAAGAATTTGACAAGTCATACGATGCCGATAGGATTTCTATGAGAACCATGAAGTTATGAGGACAACCAAAGCTCTATCATTACTTAGGAAGTAATCATGATAAGCATTTTAGGGGGATGAATCGTCACGAATGCTTTACGCACGCGCCATAAAGCTATAAATAGACCAATGCCCACAAATCAGAACAAAGACGAAATGCGGCACAAATTCACATATTTGGTTTTGGAAGATACAAAACATATACAAACTTATTGTAAGATTTTTGTTAAAATAAAATTACAACCGTAAATCCATATACAAAACATTTAAATACAAAACATCATAGTAGCATCATCCATAACATATCCAACTACAAAACATAATAGTATCACCATCCATAAAACATCTAAATATATGACATTTAACTTGGTAAAAAAGTTGAGACATAATATATTTATCATCTAAAAAACATAATATCTATATAACATAAAAGCTAAATGCAAAGCATCCTACTTACATTATTCATAAAACCAAAAATCTAAAAAAGTTATAAATGAATAATTTTGTTGTATTTTTGTTTCAATTATTTAATTTTTTGGGCTAAAAGTTAGGTTTTCAGAATCTAATAATTTCGATGTTATATATATATATATATATATTTATATATTTGAGGGTATTTTTTACGTTTTTAAAGTTTATTTGAACTCAATACTTAAGAATTAACTTTTATGTTTATCTAAAACATTATACACAAGAAATATTTGTTATTGGTTTTTTTGCATAACAAGTTGTATCGACAAGATGCATCGACATTAAATATTTTTAGAAAATCATAATTTTACCTAATATCGAGGCACACAGTTTCAATTTGATGTATTACACGATCAAGTGACGTCAATGTAGAATATTGAAATTAATGCGAAAGTTACAGTAATAAATTGTATATTGTGTTGTTCTAAACAACTAATATCGGTGCAGACCGTTAACACTAGTTGATGGTATAAGAAATCTATATATATCGTGCGAATCAATATTAAGAGCAAAAATTTATTTATACATGCAACTAATGGTGACCCAACTCATTAACATTAGTTGTCCTATCTCACTTATAAACTTGGCGCTAGATCATTGGTCAAAGTGTCCAACATTATCTATCCCCGGAGCTAATTTAACATAATTCATCATTTGTTTAACTATATATAACAATCAACACTTTCATATATCTCAATCTACAAACTTTCAAACAAATAAAATATTTTATATTTACGACATGCAATGGACTACGTATGAAGATAATTGCTTGTGAAAAGTTATTGGCATTGTGAAACAAATGTTGACGAAATTAAACTACAATATTTTTTGATGATGTAGTGTTCAAAATATAATAAATGCGTGGTATGCATCGTACATACCTGATGTTTCATGCACAAGGACCATATGAAGTCTCTATCATATTATAATATTTGAAAATGGTTACAAGTTTTTAGGTATTCTACCTCCCTTACAATGAAATTTAAGAGGTGTACAATATGTTCTCTTTGTGAATTACTAATTTTATTAAAAAAAGTTAGAAAAAATGAATATGAACCTCATTGAAAAAGGGACTTGCATAAATTAATGAGGATACTTACCTCATATATAACTCTTCCTAAATTTTTGTGATATTTTCATTTCATACTTCAGTTTTTTATTTTAGAGGGGAAAATTATTTTAGAGGTAAAAATGTTAACGAGCCATGTAGAGAAAAAGTACACACGATGTATTTAAGCATGATCACAATGATAATACAAATAAAGGGCACTTGCATTGAGTTTTTCTGGTCGAAAATTATATTAAAGAATTTGAGCGTTTTTAGTTCTTCATCTACTTTTTTGCAAGTACCATAAACAACTTCATCCAAAGATAAGTTCGATATGAATTATATGTAAAACCACAATTACCATCCATTTTCATATTTGTTACCTCAAAATGAATGTAATCATAAACAGGGGAAGATGGTCATGAAAGACAACTCTTATTTAACTTTTTGATGTTTGTATCTTGTATTAGAAATATTATATATATTGGTTACATTTTCAGGTTTCTTATTTCTCAAAAAGACTAAAATTTTCTGAGGACGAGAACCCACCTTAGACCATTTGTAACGAATTTTTTTATATCTTCAACCTTCTCGCTGGTGGGAATCTTTTTAAGAATTTCATAGAATCATGATTATGCGTTTCATATATAATCGTTAGAATCCATAAACCATTTCACATGTAATAGATAAACTTTAAGTCTAAGACAATCCAATTTTTTTTTGTCTCATACGTTCTTTTCTTTAACATTAAACATCTTAGGTTATTATTAATGGGGTCTGAATTTCTCGCAAGCAAACATTAATGAGAGATTTCTCAATATTTCTGTCATCGTAATAACATTTAGTTATCACGTATCCCATATTCTACCTGTATGTTCTATCCATTCTTCAAGTTCATGTTTAGTGTTTGGTTTGGTTTATTTTGGGCACGGGTAGTTTGGTAAAGTGTTTTGGGAAGTTTAAAGTGTTTAATTTTTAGAGTGGAGAGTAGTGAGATAATTAAGCAGCATGCTTGTATTAAATCTTGATCACCCTCATTAATGAGAGTGGTTGGGGGTATTTATACTCTTAATTTGTGACCCATGGGCTTACGGGTCAAGTTTAAGGACCCATTTATTTAAGTAGATTAGCAAATAGTTTGGTCAAAAAGTGTTTTACTTTTGTCTTGTCCGGATTTTTTAGTGGTGCGTCATTGTCCAAATTACCCTTGTTCGGATTATGCAGCGGGTTGTGTCTGAAGTTTCCGAACTCATCAGTAGCCCATTTTTTAGGCCTTGTCAAATATCTTTAGTAGGGCTAAAAAATCCACTAAGCTAGTCTCAACTTTATCCGATCTGCCCGTGCGGTCCGTACCATGAAGTTTGCTTTCAACATCAACCCAATTCGAAGTTTGTGAGAACTGGTTTCTCTTTCCATAATTCTAAGAGAATTCTTCTTGGATCGTGGGACACATGTCAATATTTGGTTCGACCTACCAGTCGTTATTTTTCCTAGACCGGCGCACCCACTAAGTCTAGAAAATTTACTCAGGCCTTTGATTCTTCACACGTTTGCGCAGCCTTTAATCATTGCAAAACCCTCTTCAACTTCTCCTAGGTAACAGTTATTTTTTTACTGTTATATAAATTCTCTTTCACTATTTCATTTTCTTCCACACTTAAAGCTTTTTTAGAGATATTTCCATCTTTACCTTCAACTTGTTCTTGAGAGGTTTTATGTTCACAGGCAGAAACGCACTAGTTAAAGGCGAGTAGTTAAATTTATCAGAGTTAGAAAGAGCGAAAAAAGTAGAAAGAGAGAATTGTATCGCTGCCGGTCTCCCAGTTTCTCCAAGTGAGAAATCCAGTCAACCAACCCAGGACGCCGATCAATGGTCCTCCTCTTCCAAGAACCCTAGGCCCAGACAGCTCTCATTTAAACCAAACCTTTCACCTTTGCCTTCTGGTTCTTCTGTTCAAGAGTCCCAACCTTCGGTGCCTAAGGAAAAAGAAATTTCAAGTATAAGAAAATTGTCTCCCTTTATTGCTATGGGTTCTGATGCTGAGAAGTCTCCGGAGAAGATAACCCCTCGCCGGACGACCCGCCAAACCAAAACCCACTCCATACCTTCACTACCAAAACCCTCCAGAACGGAGGTATCTAAAGCAGCTCCAATGGCCAAGACCTCCGGATCCCAACCTCTACCGGACACCAGACCTTCAGAGGCGACAAGTGCTCAACCATCCGAACAGCCTTCGGCGCCAGAAACTAACCTCCCTTCTTTTAAGGCAACTGATAAACCTTCCATAGTGATGGAAGAGATAATGGAAGATAGTATTGAGGAGCCCCCTTCAAAACTGAGGCATCAGGTCAAACGTGGGATGCTGCTTCTGATAAAAAAGGGCAAAAGTAAGGTGAAAGTCTGCATGACTCATCCGGACTCACTTCCGGAGTGCTTAGAGGGCGAAGTTGGCCCTTGCTTCAAACATGTTAGTGTCAAATACTTGTTGACCCTACAAACCATAAATTACATCTACACCCATACTGTCGAGTTAGGCCGAATTTGGATAAAATAGGGGGATTCCGGAGTCAGTAAAGGTAAGGATACCTATCACTCCGAAGACCCCCATGGACTGCAAGCTTCACGAGGTGGTAATTTTCAACGAAGTGCTGAGCTGGGGACTCCGGTTCCCATTAGACCCACAAATCGTTAGGTACTTTCACTTAGTCAAACTCTTCCCTAGCCAGCTAAGCCCCAATGTCTGGTACTCTCTCCTTGCTTGCATCATGGCATCAAGGTTGTAAAAAATACCACTTCCGATGAAGCAGTTTGCTGTTGTGGCAAGTTTGTGCAAGATTCATCAGATTTAATTCTACCATCACAATATGGGGAACAACTTCAAAGTTGTGGATGAATTGCTAGAGTCTGAGAAGAACTGGAGGACACAGTTTCTGTTTGTCAGTGGGACATGGGAGAAAGACAGGAAGATTAAGGCCAACACCAATCCTAGCATGCTGACTAGCATGTGGAAAAGTACTGGTAAGTTCCTTTCCTCTCTTTGTCTTTCATGTTTTTACTTTTAAATTATAAGTGTTCCCATTCTGATTGACTAGTTATAACTTTTTAGTGCTACCGAAGGAGTTCACCGGACACTTGAAGGAGGGGCAAAAACCTTGTGCAAAACTCAACGCATGGATTGCGGAGCATTGGGGGAATGCCTTCTATAATTTCTTCACATCGAGCAATCTTGTGAGGTCCCATATGTGGAACACCACATGCCGGAGAGACCTAACATGGGAAGAGCTAAATACCCTTCCTCCTCCTGGTATAATTCTCAAAAGAACTGAGGCCAAGGATGGCAAATTGTTCTTACCTTCCAGAGCAAAGGCTCCCAGCAAGATGAAGAACAAAAAGAAGAAAGCTGCAACAGAGTTGGTTCAAGCATCCACAGAGGGGACTGGTTCAGGGACCCTAGAAGAATTGATGCTGCCCTGCTCAAGGTAGTAGAGGCTGAAACAGTTAGGGAGAATGGAGGGTTGCAGAACCCACCAAAGCCTCCTAAAAAGGACAGAAAACGGAGAGCCAACAACGATGAGAAAGTTGCTAAGAAGAAGAAGGTCACCATGGGAGAAGAAATAATTCTTCGCCCTTCGGAAATCCAACCTCCACTAGCCCCTGTTAATCCCACCTTGCAAGAGAAAATCCCAACAGATTTGCAGTTCGGAGAGATTCTCGGAGGAGGGAATGAAGAAGTGGACATTAGTGCCCTTTAAGACATTGATTTGTACTTCAATGATTTTGAGAAGGATGACTTCGCAGGTCCCTACCGCCCCTCCCGCTCTGCCAATATGGTGACCTTTAATGGTAAATCTTTCTCTGTTTCTGGAGAGCAGGACATTCTGAACCACTCTCTCTTTGGTCATATCTGGCCCATACTTGATCTGGAAAAGCAGGTTAAAAGCGAGACCAACCTCATCAACTCCCTCACCTCTGAAAAGCAATCTCTGTCAACCAACCTCTTAAATACTAACCAATTCATAGAGGAACTGAAGAAAGAGATATAGGCATTGCAGAAGGATAAATAGGACTCAACAACTAAGTTAACCACATCGGAGGCAGCCAGGACTGAGCTCTAGACTAGGTATTCTAACTTAGAAAAAGACTTCACAATGCTGAAAGAGGAAGTGCAGACCAAAGATGGTGTCATTCAAACCTTATCCGATGAGAAGGCTAAGATGGAGAGCTCTGTTTCAGAGATGATCAAGGAGAAGGAAAATTTAAAGAGCCAGCATGAGCAAGCTATCCAAGCAGGTATTGATAAAGATACCAATGAAGTGATTGACTCCTTAAAGAAAAGAGATGATGGAGTCAAGTTTGACATGGTGCTGCTCTTCCATGAGACTTTTCCGAAGAGGACCCTTGGTCCCTTATGGAAATATGTCGAATATGAAGACCTCCCATTTCACACCATGACAGATGACGACAAGCACAACTACTCCAGTGGAATAGATTCCACTACTGATAATGAAGAGGGAACTGGTGAGAGTTCGAGTGCAGTAATGGTAATGAAGGAAAGTCCAAAGGAAACAAGCCCTAAGGTCTTATATTATTTTTTGTCTTTCTGAACAGTTAAAGTCCTTGGATGACCAACACATATTTTTTAATATTATTCGGTTAGAGTCCGAATAAGTCTTTTAAACACCTAAATTCCTTGGATGGCCAAGGCATGTTTTGTTTTTCTGTTCGGTCCGAATAGGTTTAATCTATCAAACCTTATTTTATTTAATACTTTATTTCCTTTAAACTTTTCATGGCTAATGTTTAAGTAGCACATAGCATTTCAGAAGTATTATAGTGAGAGTGTTTAATATCTCTGATGACATGTATCACTTAACCAGGTTTGTCCGATCTACTAAAGATCCAAGGTGTTAAACAAGTGATTTGTAATTGAATTGAATTGTAGTAAAACCACTCCGAATGTTTTAAGAAGGCATCACATATTATTAAATAAAAAACCAGACACCTCATTAAAACCTCCCCGCGCCACCAGGGTAGGAAAGAGTATGCCCCCAAATATTTACATTGATATTTAACAAGTAAATTATTTACACACAAATTTTATTCAAAATATAACCTGAGATGTTCAATATTCCATGGGTACTTCAAAACTCTTCGTTCTTTATCCTGAATCCTATATGTCCCATGCTTAAGTTTTTTAGAGACCTCAGAGGGGCCTTCCCAGTTCGGAGCCAACTTACCGAACTGCTTCTCATTGGTGTGTAAGAAAATGTTTCTTAACACCTTATTTCCTGGTTGAAAATCTCTTCTTTTGAATTTGGAAGCAAATCTACTCCTCATCAAGCCTTGGTAGTGAGCTGTTCTTAAGTGAGATTTAACCCTTCTTTCTTCTATTAGGTCCAACTGGATCCTAATTGCTATCTCATTAGCTTGTTCGGAATATTTGTGGACCCTGTATGATGGTAGGTTAGCTTCTATGGGGGTAATTGCATCCATCCCATACACCAAAGCAAAAGGAGACTCCCGTGTAACAGCCCGGGGAGTAGTTCGGAACGCCCACAATACTTCTTGCAAATAGCTTGGCCACTTCCCAGCAGCTCCTTCTAGATTCTTTTATAATCCGGACAAAATAGTCCTGTTGGAAACTTTAACCTGGCTATTTTCTTGTGGATGTAAAGGAGAATAAAAACAATGTTGGATTCTCCTAGAAGCACAAAAACTCTCCATATCTTTGTTATCAAACTGTGTCACATTATTTGTGGTAATCTTTTGAGGGATCCCAAATCTACAACATATATTATGGATAAGATAAATTTAATGAAATCCTTTGAAGTGGTTCCTGCCAATGGAGCTGCCTCTATCCATTTTAAGAAGTAATAAATGGAAACTATAATAGTTCTTCACCCCCGGACGCCATAGGCAGAGGTCCAACTAAATCCAATCCCCAACGAGCAAAAGGTACTGGCTCAGAAATATACTCCATAGGTACTGTTGGCACATGAATTTCATTGCCATACCTTTGACATGAATCACACTTCTTTATCATTTCATTAGCATCTGCCATTATGGATGGCCAATAGTACCCAGCCAACAACACTCTCCGGGTTAGTGCCCTATACCCACAATGTATTGATCCTTCTCCATCGTGTACTTCGGATAAAATGACTTGAGATTCTTCAAACCCCAAACAACACAAGAGAGGTCTAATGAAAGATTTTTTTTATAAAGAACTCCCCTTTTATAATAAAAAAACCACGAGCCATCTGTTTAATTTTTCTTGTCATAGCTTTATCCGGAGGCAAAACCCCATCAGAAATATATTGAAGAAGGGAAAACCTCCAATCTTTAGGTTGAATCACTTGTATGCTCAAGCTTTCCTCATCTTCTTTGTTTTGACTTGGTTGTATGGATGGGTATTCTTGTATGTGAATCCAAGGGTAAGACTTAGAATATGCTATGGTTGCCAAAGAATCTGCCAGTGTATTCTCTGACCTAGGAATGTGCTCATAAAAAACAATTTTGAAATTGGCTGCCACCTCTTTCAGGATAAGTAAGTATTTAATCAGTTGCTCCTTCTTGGCCACAGTATGGCCTTGAGCTTGATGGATAAGAAGCTGAGGGTCACTCATCAGCCGAACTCTCTTAGCCTCACATAGGAAAGCTAATATAAGACCAACTATAACTGCTTCATATTCAGACTCATTGTTAGAAGACCTGAACCCAAAAGATATAGCCTGGTACATCTTATCACCATATGGAGATGTTAGACAAATTCCATCTCCACACCCCATTGTGCTTGAACCACCATCAGTTCGGACTACCCATTATTTCTTAGTTTTCTCTTCTGAAGTTTGTTTAGAGTTCTTGTCCCAATGGAATTCTACCAAGAAATCAGCTACTGATTGAG
The DNA here is from genome assembly GCA_036936605.1 of Limnanthes douglasii subsp. nivea. Taxonomy (NCBI): domain Eukaryota; kingdom Viridiplantae; phylum Streptophyta; class Magnoliopsida; order Brassicales; family Limnanthaceae; genus Limnanthes; species Limnanthes douglasii. The sequence continues at coordinate 217,716,086 of JAUPFV010000004.1, forward strand.
CCTTGATAGCCGTTCGTGAGGAAAAATCGATGTCGTAATCACCAAACTCTACTGGCCACTTGGTCATTCTGCTTGATATGTCTGCCTTTTGAAGAGCATTCTTCAATGGGAAAGATGTCATGACAATGATGGAATGAGACTGAAAGTATGGCCTTATCTTTCTTGCTGCAATAACTAAGGATAGTGCCAACTTTTCAAGCTTCAAGTACCTATTCTCAGCATCTATTAAACTTTTGCTGATGTAGTACACCAGATGAGAGTAGTTGTCCACTTCTCTTACCAATACTGCACTTATAGCACATTCTGACACATCCAAGTATACGTAGAGTGTTTCTCCTTGAATGGGCTTAAAAAGAGTCTTTGGTGAGGATAAGTGTTTCTTTATTTCAACAAAAGCTTGGTTGCACTATGAAGACCAATTAAAATCTTTAGCATTCTTCAAGGTTTGGAAAAACAGAGCACACCTGTCCGAAGACCTTGAAATAAAACGATTCAAGGCAGTTAACCTCGCGGAGAGTCTCTGGACTTCTTTAACATTCAAAGGAGGATCCATTTCTAATAGAGCATTAAGTTGATCCGGATCGAGCTGTATCCCTTTCTCACTTATCACATAACCCAAAATTTTCCGGATCGAATCCCAAAGACATATTTTTCTGGATTCAGTTTCAAATTCACAGCTGTCAGATTAGCAAATGTTTCTTGAAGGTCAATTATGTGCAAATCCTTCTCCAAGATTTTAACTATTATGTCATTTATGTACACCTCCATATTTCTGCCACTCTGACTAGCGAATGTTTTTTTCACCAACCTTTGATAAGTAGCCCAGTATTTTTAACCCAAAAGGCATCACCTTGTAGCAATAAAGAACTCTATATGTTATGAAGGTAGTTTGATCATGGTCCTTCGGATCCACCTGTATCTGGTTGTACCCAGAGAAGGCATCCATGAAGGACAACAACTTGTTTCCAGACGTTGAGTCTACCAACTGATCTATCCGAGGGACTGGATAAAGATCTTTTGGGCAAGCTCTGTTGAGGTCAGTGAAGTCAATACACATACGTCATTTCCCATTCTTTTTCTTGACCAACACCGGATTGGAAGTCCATAAAGGATACTGAGACTCCTTTATGTGTCCCATCTTGGTAAGCCGATCAACCTCTTGGACTATCACATCACCGTTTTCCTTAGCAAAAGCTCTCATTTTCTACACAACAAGTGCAACATCACTCAGGATTGACAGCTTGTGTGAGATAACGCTTGCGGGCACTCCAGTTACATCACTATTGCACCAAGTGAAGGCATGCTGATTGTTTAGTAAAAAGGACAACAATTTATTTTTCAACTCTGGTGCCATTTTGGAACCAATATTGCTACTTCTACCCTCTGTTAGGGAGTGATTTTCAATTTATTTGGCTGGTATTATAACACTAGGAGCCTCTCTGGGGTCATCAATCTCACCCTCTCCCTCAGAAGGCCCCAATAAGTGCTAATCTTCATTAATCCGAACTGCTCCCAAAGTTTTAGGAGCAAGTGCAGTTACATAGCATTCCCTTGCCATCTTCTGATTACTTCGGACAACACTTACTTGCCCTTGAACTGCATACTTCAAACACTAGTGGACTGTTGAGGCCACAACATGCATTCTAGAGATCCAAGACGTCCCAAAGATCGCATTGTAGCATGTCGGGCAATCTATCACAACAAATAACACCCTAACCAACTTTTTAAAGGGCCCTTTGCCCAACAACACCTCTTCCTCTAACTTCCCAATTACATCCGTAGAGCTCCCTGTGAAGCCCACAATGGTTCTGTTTGAACGTTGAATAACTGCTGGATTCTTCATCCTCTTGTGGGAGTTCAAAAAGAGGATGTTTGTCGAACTGCCCGTGTCTATCATAATTCGGCGGATATAATTGCTCTCATAGATGCTCCCATCACCACATCATCCTCATGAGGCCTAACAATATTTCTCAAATCATCATCATCAAAAACTATAAATAGAAAAGGGGTTTGACACTTATGAGAAGACATGTTCCCTTCCAACTGAGTAGCCAGACTATGTACATGCCTATTTCTTGATGAAGGAGTGGGCGCTGTCATAATATCTCCTCCAAAGATGGTAAGTGACTCAAAGTAATTGATCAGTCCGGTCACTGTCTTGGTCTGCTCTATTATGACCCTTACTTTATTTCGAGTTGGATCAGGATCCAGATACTCAGAATCAACATCAAATCTTTCAAGAATCACCATTGCCCCCTCTTGAGCAGATGTTCCCACATTATTTGTAGGGCTTGTCTGATGAGCATTGTCAGGCCTGTTTCCACTTCTTCTTTTGACATAAGCTCCCAGCTTGCCTCTTTTAATAAAATTCTGAACTTCTTGTTTCAAGGCTATGCAGTCTTGAGTATTATGGCCTATATCATTATGATATTGGCAAAAACAAGTATTTCGACTCTCTCTAGGAGACTGAAGTGCTGTTGGTTTCCGGAAATGGACTTCCTCTTTGGTCTTGTCATATATTGTGGCTATATTCTCTTTCAACTCTGAAAACCACTCCGGTTGAACCCAAGGACCTCTTTTATTTCTTGACTGCTGGATTTAAGACTGATTCTGGTTGGACTGAGTTTGTTTAGCCCTGTTGGACCCTTGTCCGGTCTCCTTATCCTTATATCCGGATTGGTTCTGAGCTGTTGTGGTGGACCTCACTTGACGGTGCATCCTAGTTTTCTTAGTTTCTTTCACATTAATTTGTTTTCCCACCTGATTCAATAAGCCACCCCATGTCATGGCTTTCTTTCTGGTCACCGAATCAGCCAAATTCCCAGGGTTCAACCCTTGTCTCAGAGAAGCAATAACCACATGTTCGAAGCAATATGCTAATTAGTTCTTTGTATTCATGAACCGACTTATGTATTCCTTTAAGGGCTCGTTTGGTTCTTGGGCACAATGGATAATGGTATCTCTATTTCCCTTCACTTCCTTACTTCCAACAAACTGCCTTCGGAAGGCAACCCAGAATGTATCAAAAGTTTTGATACACCCCTGGGGTAAGCTATTATACCACTTAAGAGCACTTCCCGTAAAGGTTTGGGAGAAGGCTATACACAAAAGTTTGTCATCATCATCAAAATTCATTATGAAGTTCTTGAACTGTTCCAAATGGTTGTCCGGATCTTTACTTCCATCATACTTCTCCATCTTGGAGCTGTCAAACCTTTTCGGTAGGTTTCCGGACAGTATCTTGGCAGACATGGGTGACTGCCTCCAGTTCTTATTACGACTAAAGACTGTGTCTTCATTAGGTGTTGCAAAAATACCTGGTTCGGTCTAAAAAACAAAATGATCTATCAGCAACTGACCAGCATGCATATGACTATGAGATGACCCTTTGCCCAGATTTCTTTTAAGCCTTCCATGCCTATCCATCTTTCTTGAATATTTTATAATTAGTTTTATTTTTTTCCTGAACCTCCCTTCATCACTACTTGATGACAAAGACTTCTCAAGCTCAGCCTCGTTCGAAGAGCTGCTGGAGGACTCAGAATCTAAACTTTCAACGGGCTTAGACCGATGTGTCTTCTTAGAGCTAACATGAGTCTTTTTCGAACTCACCTGAGTCTTTATTGATGGATCATTCTCCCTAGGGTTGTCAGTGTGATGAATAGCTGATGCCCCTGACTTCTCCCTTATAACATTTTCTGCTTGTTTTATGGCCCTTAACGCATCTATTTTTCCTATCAACTTGTCTCGTTCTTCAATAGTGTATTCCTTGTTTTCCCCAACCATTTCCACCAAAGGTGGTGGCGTTCCCTGCTCGTTCGGATCCATCCGAACTGGTTCTTTCTAATGGTTTTGAATGTAAAATTCAGGCACCCTCTTGCTCCCACTGTGGTCGCCAATTTGGTTTGGTTTATTATGGGCAAGGGGTAGTTTAGTAAAGTGTTTTGGAAAGTTTAAAGTGTTTAGTGTTTAGAATGGAGAGTAGTGAGATAATTAAGCAGACTGCTTGTATTAAATGTTGATCACCCTCATTAATGAGAGTGTTGGGGTATTTATACTCTTAATTTATGACTCATGGGATTACAGGTCAAGTTATGAAACCGGGTCAAGTTTAAGGACCCATTTATTTAAGTAGATTACCAAATAGCTTAGTCAAAATGTGTTTTACTTTTGTCATGTCCGGATTTTTTAGTGGTGTGTCATTGTCTGAATTACCCTTGTCAGGATTATGCAGTGGGTTGTGTCTGAAGTTTCCGAGCTCATTAGTGTTGATAAAAGAAATAATTATTTGGAATAATAGTCAAATTGGTTAAATAGAAGTGGTAATTTAGCTTTATAAAAGTCTTGTAACAGATCCCAACAAATGTGTAATATTGAGTGGGTCAAATGTAATAAATAATAATTATGGTTAAGATTATTAAAATAGTGGGGTAAGATGACCATTAAAGGGGTAATCGTATAATTTATGGTCTCATATTTTATACTATATAAAGTAACAACCCTTTTCGAAAAAAAAGAAATCAATCATTGTTGTATTATTCTTTATGTCAGCTTTTATCTCTATCTTTCCCATGTTTCTCTCTCTAAAATATTCTCCTACAAACATAGCTTAGACATATAAGCCCTCTAAAAAATCTTTGGAACTATCATTGGAACCATCTGTGGGAACGACTGGTACCTGTAATCGTTCTTCCAAAAGTATTATGGAATTAACAAATATTTTGAGAGAATGTTACAGGACTTGTTAGGCACGATAAATCCAAACTAGAAACCCGGCGAAAGGTTCGAAGAATGGTAGAATAAGGACTAGGAGATAATGCTGTAAGTAAGAAGATTACCTCTAAGAACACAAATTCTCTTCAATAAGTATATGAATAGACAATAGAGAGAAAGATAAAATAACTTAAAATTATGATTATGCCTTTTCGGAGTTCCTGTCTCTCTTACATATAGATTTAGAGTCATAAATAAAGAGAACCAAACAGGCATCAGTTTAGGGCTTAAATGAATGAAAAGTAACAGTAGGAGTAGGGGACCAATATGATCTCTATAACATTGCCCCCTTCTTCGGAACATCTAGTCCTCAATGATTGAAATTTGGATACTTGGCAGCGAAGTTTTGGTAAAACTCCCAAGTAGCAGCCGATGCCGGATAATCCTTCCATTGAACGAGAACTTTGGTGACAGCGGCGTTGCGGTGCTTGACTGTTTTGCGTTCCAAGATTGCTTCGGGTTCTTTAGAATTTCCCAAGTCGACGAGGTATGGAGGCAGAGCAGAGATTGTTGATGGTGGGTTAGGGAAAAACTTCAGTTGGCTCACATGAAAAACGTCGTGAATGGCTGCGGTGTCCGGAAGCTCCAGCTTGTAGGCAACGCTCCCAATTTTATGTGTAACACGAAAAGGACCATAATATTTCGGAGCAAGCTTATTCGGTAGCTTATTTGTTTTCAACGAAGTCTGCCGGTATGGTTGGAGCTTGAGGTACACATAATCGCCTAGGTTGAATGCGCGGTGGGAGCGGTGTAAATCTGCAGTTTGCTTCATTCGATGCTGGGCACAATTCAAATGAAACTTTAACATCCGAAGGATATCTTCTCGCTTTTGTAGAGTCTTATCGATAGTGGGTGACTTGCTTTCTCCGGGTAGGTAAGGCAGGTGGGTTGGAGGCGGGTATCCGTAGACGACTTCGAACGACGTCATGCGTGTAGCGGTGTGGTAGGTCGTATTATACCACCACTCGACTAAGGAAATCCATTTGGACCATGTGGTTGGAGCTTCACCTGTCATACAACGTAAATAAGTCTCAAGTGTTCGATTAGTGACCTTTGTTTGGCCATCGGTTTGTGGATGATATGTGGAAGAATGTCGAAGATCCACTCCATGTACTCGAAAAATTTCTTGCCAAATTTCGCTTAGAAAAGTAGGGTCTCGATCGCTAATAAGCTCCTTCGGCATACCATGGTGTTTGAAGACATTATCGAGATAAATGTGAGCAATATCAAAAGCGGTATATGGATGCGAGATGGCGATGAAGTGCGCCTGTTTGCTTAACCGATCGATAACGACAAGTATACAATGCTTCGCGGCTGATTTTGGAAGTCCTTCGATAAAGTCAAGGCTAACTGATTCCCAAAGTCCGTCCGGTATCGGCAGTGGCTGTAACAAATCCTGTCGTTTTGTCCTGTCGTATTTGTTTCGTTGACATATCGCACAGTTCCGTACATAATTTTGTATTTCCGTACTCATTTTCGGCCAATAGAATAGAGTTTTAGCACGATGAAGAGTAGAGTCACGACCCGAGTGACCTCCAACCGCTGAATCATGTAACCACTAAAGAATTGATAATTTGGTGTCTTTGTGGTTTCCGATAACTAACTTTCCTTTCCTGCGCAGTTCATTATTGGTGTACGTATAGTGCGGATGAACATTCGTACCAACAACAATATCGTCGATGATTTGTTTGAGGGAAGGATCAGATTGCCAAAGAAGTCGGATGGAATCCAAAAAACCCGATTGAACCGTAGACAACGTAAGACTAAGGAGTTGTGAACCAGAAACCCGTGATAGAGCATCGGCAGCATGGTTTTCTTTTCCGTGTTTGTACTCAATAACAAAATTGTAACCCATCAACTTAGAAAGCCACATGTGTTGAAAAGAAGTAGCTTTTGATCGGTTTTGATGATGAATAAGCCATGAGCAAGGTAAGCATGCCATTGTTGAACTGCATACACAACCGCAAGTAACTCATTTTCATAAACCGAGAGTCGTTGGTGTCGAGGTCCCAAAGCTCGACTAATATAGCATATCGGATGATTCTATTGCATAAGAACTGCTCCGATCCCGACGATAAAAGTTTTGGCAAAATCCGGAAAGGCTAAAACAGGAGTAGACGATAAAGCTCTTTTAAAGCTGTAAAAGCCGCGTTTGCTTCATCATTCCATTTGAAAACATCTTTTTTTAACAAGTTGGCCATGGACCTTGCGATCACGCTATATCCTTTGATGAACCTCCGATAGTAATTAGCAAGTCCCAAAAAACTGCGTAACTGTTTTTGTGTGGTCGGTGTAGGCCATTGCGTAATACTGTCAACTTTACCCGGATCGGTTTCAACTCCCTTTGCCGAAATGAAGTGTCCCAAATACTCAATTATGGTCGCTCCAAAAATACATTTGCTTTCTTTGAGGTAAAGTTGTTGTTGGCGGAGGATCTCGAAAACGGTTTGTAGGTGGGTGAGATGTGCTTCCCAAGTAGAGCTATACACCAAGATATCGTCGAAAAAAACGAGTACAAACTTTCGTGTAACTTCACTAAAAATGTGATTCATGAGGCTCTGAAAAGTACAAGGGGCATTTGTGAGACCAAACGGCATAACAACATATTCATAGTGTCCAGAGTGAGTCTTGAATGCTGTTTTATAGATATCTTCGGGTGACATTCGTAGTTGGTGAAAACCCGCACGAAGGTCCAATTTTGAAAAGTATACAGCCCCACCCAATTCATCTAACAGGTCTTCAAACAGTGGAATATGATATTTGTCTTTGATGGTTTGTTTGTTTAATCCCGTGATAATCAACGCACAACCTCCAAGTACCATCTTTCTTCTTTACTAAAACAATTGGAGAAGCATACGGACTAGAACTATGTTCGATTATTCCTTGGTTTAACATATCTTTTATCATCTTGTCTATTTCATCCTTTTTAAGGGATGAGTAGCGATAGGTCGGATATTCACGGGATTAGAACCACTGACCACAAGAATTTTGTGATTAAACCCTTCACGAAAAGGCGGTAAAGCTGTGGGTTCGACGAAAATTTCAGAGTACGAACTGATCAACTCACACAGCATAGAGTCTGTAGAAAATTCTGTTTTGGTCGCCGAAATATGAGACAAAAGTGCTTTTGGGTTTAAGTCGTCTAAAATGTCATCTGTTATCTTATGGCCAAACAACAATGCGATCTGAGGTTCTTGAAGCATTAACTTGTTCAAACTTGCTCCGTTGATCGCCTTACAACCCTTGTTTACATTCCCATGCAACACATGCTTCAAACCATTAAGGTTGAATTCCATTCGGAGGTTGAGAAAATCCCATAAAATTGGACCGAGGGTGTGCAACCATTGAATACCTAGCACAAAATCACAACAGTCAAGGTTTAAAGTTCTTACCTCGGTGGTGAGATCATAGCCTTGTACTTTCCAAGAAAAATTGCTACACTTGTATTTTGTAACAATTGTGCTTCCCAGGGCGGCGGAAACCACCATCGGTTTAGTCGTTTCGAGAGGGCAGCCGATTTCATTGGCAACCTTTAGGTCCAAGAAGTTGTGTGTACTCCCGGGATCAATCAAAATGTGGATCGGATCTTTCGCTTACCACTTTGTCCTGTCAAACGCATACAATTGAAGGTTGTGTTGCCCGTCAGTGCGTGTAGCGATATCATAGGCGGTTGTGTTTGCTCTGACTCAACAGCCGTCGTGTTGACGACGTCATGAACCTCATCTACATCGAAAAGTTCAGATTCGACATCACCTTCCATGACATATATATAAGCCTTGCGATGGGTTTGTTGATGGCCGGGAGTGAAGATTTCATCGCAATACATGCACAAACTTTTTTGTTTGCGATCTTGCATCTCTTGCCAAGTAAATTTTTGGGGTGTTTGGTTGTTGTTTCTTGAGATAAAATTTGGCGTCTAATGTGTTTGTGTGTTGCTAGGGGCAGTGGGTAAAAGCGGTGGCTTGGTGTTTTGAGTTGGATATTTTGGTGTTTGATAGGCGTTTGGAGTAGAATAGGTGTTGGGTTTGAATGAGGGTCGTTGTGGCTTGTGAGGGAGTAGGCATAAATATGATTCATGCATCATAACTATTTTTGCTGCTTCGGCAACGGATTCCACATTCTGAAACTGTCTCACATGAAGCTGCAAATGTGGATTTAGATTAGTTAAGAAAATACTTAACGCATGGGCGCGTGGTAGGGATAACCGTGTGAGTTTACACTCAAATTTATCATGAAACACCTCGACCGAATCGGTCTCTTGTTGTAAGCTAACCAACGCCGATAATGGATCAACATACAAACCTCCAAAGCGAGTAGAAATTGCAAGAACATATTCTGTCCAAGGTGGGTATCGATTGAAACGTTCTGCAATATAGTTGTGGTGCCATTGCAATGCCTTTCCTGTCATATGGATAGTAGCGAGTCTTACCTTCGATTCATCTAGCGTTCCGTCAAGCGCAAAGAATTGTTCTCATTTAAAAACCCAATCGTGTAGGTCGGATCCATCAAAAATAGGAAACCCAACCTTAGTAAGGCGGGTGAGCAAACCGTTTGTTGGTGTCGTACGACGCTCCTGATTAGTTCCATGATTCGAACCGGGGACAAGGTTCAGCGAATCAGGTGGTTCCGGAGAGAAAGTTCCGGGAAACGTCGTGAAAACACCGGAATGTGAAGGATCGTCGTCAACCAACAGATGATTTTCAGGGTTCTGTGTAATAGGGCGTAGCTCCGCAAACATGTTCTTAATATCGTTGAATCGAGCAGTCATCTCATTCCTCAATAGATCGTTTTGTTGGAGTTGAGCCACACGATTTTCTTCATTTTTCTTGGCTTGATCGGCTTGAACTTGCTTCATCTCCTCAAGTTGCTTGTTAACCTCGATCAAAGTTTGTGCCCTACTTTCCATGACTGCTTATTTTGAAGTAGAAAAAAAAATCCGGGTCCGGAAGATCGATGGCTCTGATACCAATGTTACAGGACTCGTTAGGCACGATAAATCCAAACTAGAAACCCGACGAAAGGTTCGAAGAATGGTAGAATAAGGACTAGGAGATAATGCTGTAAGTAAGAAGATTACCTCTAAGAACACAAATTCTCTTCAATGAGTATATGAATAGACAATAGAGAGAAAGATAAAATAACTTGAAATTATGGTTATGCCTTTTCGGAGTTCCTGTCTCTCTTACATATAGATTTAGAGTCATAAATAAAGAGAACCAAACAGACATCAGTTTAGGGCTTAAATGAATGAAAAGTAACAGTAGGAGTAGGGGACCAATAGGATCTCTGTAACAGAGAAATATATATAATTTTTTTGGGTGAGCCAAATGTGGGCATTGGTGATCTTTTAGTCAGAAACTCATCCGAAGATCTAACTATTAAAGAGTATATAATGAAGGAACAACGCAACAAAATAAAAAATATAAAAAAAAAACTCTTCACAAATTTTGCAATACTCTATATTTTGAAGAATAAAAAAAGAAAAAAAAAGAAAAAAAAATATTTAAAAGATATTAAATTTAAGAGATAAAAAATTGAATTAAAAGTCAATGGACTATTTGTGAGACTCGCACCATTTAACTATTGAGATACGTGACTAAACCAGAAAAAAAAAAAAGCAACACGCGTGGACTAAATTTTTTAATCGATAAACTAAATGAAAGAAAACACGATAGCTGATGGCCTATATTCTGATTTAACCCTCAAAATTCTTTTGTATCTCAATATTTTATTAATGTAACCAATTTTTTAATTAGTTTACCGCCTTTGTATAGAAAAATTGGTTGAAATAAAAATAAATAATGATTTAAAATTAAGCAATTACCATTTTATTAGGTCTCAATATGAGATCCGACTAAGAAAAAAACCCGGCCGTTTACTTATCCCTCCTAAATCTGTTAATCACCCACAACACAAAAGAGTTCATACTAAGCTATGGCTAATTCGAAGCTACTAATGGCTTCTCTATCACATATCCGCCCCTTAACCTGCGCGGCTTCCGCTTCCCGGCTAGTAGCCCACCCGCAAAACCTAGTCAATTGGGTCAAAAACCAAGGCGGGTTCGTTCACCAGGCGATTGAGATTTCGCAGGACCCAATCTACGGCCTTGGCTTAATTGTCTCTCGAAAAATCCCCAAAGGATCTGATCTTATCGTCTTGCCTGATCATTTACCGTTGAGGTTTGAATCTGACAATGGCGATGATGGTTGCTTCTCTGTTTTAACCGATTTGGCTTCCCATGTTCCTGGTATAATTTTTTATTTTTCTTGTTTGTATAATAGGTCTTGTTTTCGTTTCTGAGTCGGTAGTGGTAATCGTATCGATTTTTGTTGTTGGTTTCACTTATTGAGTTTGAATTGGATAGTGTAGATGATGTATTGCAAATTGAAGAAAAGCTTGAAAGAGACTTAATAAAAGTATTCAAGATAGTTGTATATGGTGTTAGAGATATATGAGTGAATTCCACATTTTCAATCCATAGTATTGCTGACAGCATTATGATGTTAATGGTGTGTATCTAGTCATGTTGGTTTCTTCTGATTGAAGTAAAGTTCGAAAGTGGATGCTGTTTAGAGTTTAGATTTTCAATCGTTAGTAAATTGTGCACTCGGGAGGCATTCGACAGATAACTTGCATCAGGGATGACATTTGGCTTTGACATAACTTATCTAATGATTGAAGAGAATGTTTAGTTTTTAGGGGATGTCTAGTGCTGAGCTTATAAGGTAGAATTTGTAAGAAGCTAGCTTAATGTAAGCAGAGAAAAAGATTTACGTTTTGGTAAAAAATCCGTTCTAGTGTGAGAACAATGCGTAGAGAATAGAGCTAGGTGATTTTTTAGTTTTTCTTTAGGCTTTTTGATCCTATATTATAAACGTAAAAAGCTAGTGTTTTTAATGCTAAAAAGTCGGATCAACCAAACAACCCTCTTACTACAAGTTCGAAAACGAAAAAGAAACTAATAGAACCAAAGAAGTTTTAGGACTGTAATAATTGTTTGCAGTGGTATAATGTTCGGGTTGCATATGCAATTTTTTTTCCTTTCTGATTACTGGTTGGTAATGTGAAGTTTGTAAATTTATGCTGTTTAGAGTTTCGTTTATGAGTAAAATTGGGAAGCATTTGGCAGAAGAACTATGGGCGATGAAATTGGGGTTGAAGCTATTACAAGAAAGAGCAAAAGATGGTTCTTTTTGGTGGCCATATATTAGCAATCTTCCCGAAACTTACAGTGTCCCTATCTTCTTCTCTGGAGACGATATCAAGAACTTACAGTACGCTCCTCTTGTTTCCCAGGTACTCCTAGGTTGTTTAGTACATAATAAAGAAAGGGCCAACTTTTAAGATTAAAAATGACTGTAAAGTAAGTACGAGAACTAAAAACAGTTTGAAAGGGTATCTTTGATCTAATAATTGTTAATTTCTAGCTATTTAGCCTTCTTTTACTCTTATAAGCTTAAAAAAACTAGCTTGTCTAAGCTTAAAAAGTTGGACAAGCCAAAGAACCTTTTCTACTTATAAGCCTAAAAGCTAGAAAAAGCTAATGACAATCAAACAACTCTTAAGTTAAACTAGTAGGGACTTTAAGGATGGCATAGTTACTGTCTGCGTTATCAGGTAAACAAAAGATGCCGTTTTCTTCTCGAACTTGATAAAGCAGTGAAGCGAGTTCTTGAAAACGTAAAGATGAGGAATCACCCTTTCGAGGGCCAAGATGTAGACGCCTCCTCCCTTGGATGGGCTATGTCAGCTGTTTCATCTAGGGCGTTTCGTTTACATGGTAAAAACCATAAAGACGATTATGTCCCCATGATGCTCCCCCTTATTGATATGTGCAACCATAGCTTCAGTCCAAATGCTCGAATTATTCAGGAAAAAGATGCCGCAAATCCAAAGATGCTAGTCAAGGTAGCTTATAACAACTACCATACTATATACTCAATTGAAACTTGCGCGACACTGAGGAAATTCGAGTGATTTGCATTTTTTACTGGTGGTAGCAAAAATTATGTTTCTGGTTGGAAAATGATATATAGTAAATAATATTGCGTTTGAACCCAAACCTGGATTCAGACATATATGTGTGTCTGATGTCTGAATTCAAAAGTGGTTTCTATTCATACCACTCATAACCGACCTGGTTAACGGACTGGATCAGATCTCGTTCTGACCATTTTTTTGGATTTTTTTTCTTCATAAAAAGTAATTATATCAAGTTATTTTACTTTTTTATGTACCCCAACGCCACCCAGATTGATTGGTTCTCTATATCTGAATTAGATCTGTTCTGAATGTCCAAAACCCGATACGAGCCAGATTTCAATACAATTTATTTTGTTCAAACCTGGATTTTGGACATATAGTTCAAGTCCTATCCTTTTTTTCATCGGAAATAAACGATCATTATCAGGGTGGACAATGATTTATAGTCATAATAGTTTGTCCAAGGGAAGCCCAATTTTAATCCATATAACCCAGAAACAACCCCCTTAATTGTATGAATCCGATTTTTATATTTTTTTCGTCATGTTTTTTGAGATTTTCTTATAAGAAATTAATTTTTGAAGTACTATTTTGTATATGCCCAACCTGATTGATTGTTTTCAAGACTCTAAGCTGAATTTCAAAACGGACAATTTTTTGGTCCAGGCCGAATTTTGCTTATCAAGTTCAGTTCTTTCGGGATCGCACAAAACAGTTTGATCTAGTAAATATCATTTGGGTTTACTCTCTCTTGCATTTCTACCAGGTTGTCGCTGAAACAGAAATTGAAGAGAATAGTTCTCTTCTACTCAATTATGGTGGTTTAAGCAACGATTTTTTCCTTCTGGACTATGGGTTTGTTGTACCATCAAATCCCTACGACTCTATTGAGCTCAGATATGACGGAGCTCTAATGGATGCTGCAAGTATGGCTGCTGGAATATCATCGCCCAATTTCTCTTTACCAACTCCATGGCAGCTACAACTTCTCTCTCAGCTAAATTTAGTTGGAGAATCTGCTGATCTTAAGGTTCATGCTTTGTTTTAGTTTTTAAAATTATTTTCTCATTATCGTTACGAAATGATTTTTTTGTCCTTTAGGATTTAATGATATTAGTAAGCATTTAGTGTTTAGTTTATGGAAGTGACCCTTTTTTTCAAACAATGTCTATACATTTTAGAGATGTGAAAAATGAAAATAGCTTAGAATCAAAGAATATTAGTAGAAAAGTTCAGACAATTATTTTGATATTTTCAAAAGGTAAATTAAAATAAGTGCTTGCTTCTCGAATATGATAAAATAATCATGATCCAAACAGCCCCTTAATATGTTCATTATATTCATGTTGTTCTATCCTTTCAGGTAACCGTAGGAGGTCCGGACTTAGTCGAGGGACGTTTATTAGCCGCCCTTAGAATACTTTTTTCAAGTGATTCTGAATCGGTACATAAACACGATCTACATAGGCTTAAATCTTTATCGCCCGAACCTCCCCTCGGGAATATAACGGAAATAAATACTTTCCGTACTATCATCGCGCTATGTTTAATTGCGCTAGGACATTTCCCAACGAAAATAATGGAGGATGAAACATTACTGAATCAAACTGTTTCGGCTTCTTCTGAATTGGCTATCCAGTTTAGAATACAGAAGAAATCGGCAATAATTGATGTAATGAGAGATCTTACGAGAAGAGTTAAGCTATTGTCAGCAACGGAAACATCCTCAGCACAAAGATAAGTCGAATATGACTATGTAATATCATCGTAATGCTGTTTTTTTTGTGTTTTTTCTTCTCGCATTCCAGTGTTGGTTTAAAATGATATTGTTTTGGGCTCCCAAATTGGAACTCGAAGGTTAAATGCGCAGTGGGAAGGTTGTAAGTTTTGGTATTATTATGTCATAGTAGCAGTAATATTTTGTCTGCTCTGAACGGGTATGTCTGAACACAAACTTTTGCCTAAAATTTAAATTCACTGAATTGGGTCATGTGATTTATATCTGAAATTTGGATTCTTACTAACATGTGACCTGATCTGAAATTCGGGTTGGAGATTAAATCCAGTTAAAATTTTATAGTCGTGATGGAACTTGAATCCAGCCGGTGTTAGGAGTTGGTTGTACTTGTTTGAATTCAATATAATATTGATCCCATTATATTCGAATTATTCATTTTATATTTCTTTTATTTGTTCAGATTTTTACCTTTTTAAGGTTTATTTTATTTTATTTATACCCGGCCACAGGAGAGAGTCCCGAGACGATCATCCTCCAGTAATTGAATTTGGTCTGGTTTGTTCGAATGCTTAAA
Organism: Limnanthes douglasii subsp. nivea; assembly: GCA_036936605.1. Lineage (NCBI taxonomy): Eukaryota > Viridiplantae > Streptophyta > Magnoliopsida > Brassicales > Limnanthaceae > Limnanthes > Limnanthes douglasii. Next base: position 217,731,154 of record JAUPFV010000004.1, read on the forward strand.
CTTATATCTAAATCGATTTGTTTGTTCTTCAATTATATATATATATATATATGTGAAAATTGTTAGAAAAAAAAAGTCGAAATTATTTTGTGAAGCGGTACTTAAATTTTTTTTTAAAGCAAAATTATTTTCTGAACTTTCTAATTTTGATATTTCTATTTTTATTAACTAAGATAAAAAAAAATTACTCTCTAAAATCGTCAATTTTTTGTCTAGATTTTTTCTTTTCATTTTCTCAACTTTCTAAAATAATTCTTTTTAACAATTTCAACTAATTGAAATTGTAGCTAAAGTGTTGATTTAACCTAAAGCTAGAAATTAAAGCTGAAAATTTAATTGAATATAAAACCAAACGATCAATTTTTATGATTTGAACCTAAAGCTGAAAATAAGACTAAAGGAAATTAATTCTGGGTGTCCACACAAACCCTCACCTGCAAGCTCGATTTAAAACCAAAATCGAAGCTCCAAATACTGCAAATCCGACATTCAATAACTGCAAGTCGCTTCAGTAGCTGTAATAGGTAATTTTCCAATAAGGTTTGCAAGCTCGGTAACTTTCGAATATGATTTGTTATCTTTAGGTTTCGAACATGGTTTGTTATCCAAACACACACCGCAATTTAAATAAGGTTTTTGATCGAATAGATTTACTTATGGAGCGGTTTTTTGGGTTATTTCTGGACATATGTTTTCCGTCAAAACCAAGTGAAGAACATAAGATTTCCGCAAACACGGACAAAAACCATTTTATTGTGTTAGACATTTGTCTTGGTGTAATTTGTAAATGCGGAGATATATTTTAGACGACAGACAAACGTGTTATTGGTAAGCGCCGACTATATCCTAGACGAGAGATGTCTAGCCTGTATATATTACGGGCGCTCTATTCTCTTGGATTGATAGTTTATTGCCTTAGACGTTTGGCGAGGATAGTTAGTCCTTCGTAATTTTAGCGTGTGCGGTTTTGGAAATTGGATTTCATCCAACTCGATTTTTTCGGGTTATTTTGGTAATGTTTGTGGTTTTTCTAAATGATTTATTATTTAAGAGTTAATATTTTTAAGTAGGCTTACGTATATTATTCGTATTTTTTTAGATTATGAATCGAGACAGGGTTCAAGTCCTGGTGATATGAAAATAAATTGATGTTTAAGAGGATGTTCCATATCCGACACATATCAAGATGTTTTTACTTCTATTTCCACCTCCACGCATTTTTACATTGTCGAGTTCAAATAACGATCATCCCATCGAACTCCACCTCCGCTTGTTTGCTTGTTCAGCAAGTTTAAAGACCACTATGCCTTCTATGTTCAGTAAGAAGAAGTAATTTCACAGTTTATTATTATTTTTCAGTTGATATATGTATTATTATTTAGTGTTTTATCTCAACGCCACACAATGTTATTATTTATAGGACCGTGAGACGTGTTTGTACACCCATCACACCAGTCATTGGAGATGGAGTTTAGGACATCAAAGTAGGGCTAGCGAGCTGTTGGATGTCACACCTTTCGGCAGACTAATCGAACCGTTATCTTCCATGTAGTTACAGACCGCCATTATAGAGGTTTTCATAAAGAATTGGCATCATGAGACAAACAATTTCCATTTCAACTTTGGTGAGATGAGTACATCATTGACGATGTTCATACGATCTTGGTTCTGGAAGTCCAAGATGACGTCGTTATGCTTACGGTCGGAGATGAAAAGCTATGGACCATTTGCGAGTCTGCTTCACTCCTAGGTATATATGAGTTTGATCTTAAAGTTGAGATTGATAACTGCAAAACAATTAGGCTGGGCTACGGTTTTCTCCAGAGCAGGTTTAACAGCGAGGCCTACCACAACACCAACGCTTTCCTCACTTACGAGATGGTGCATCAGGCTGCAGTGCTGCACATGCTTATGTTCTTCACATGTTCGGTTGTAGTATGTTTGCTGACAAGAGAAACACGTACGTCAATTACAAGTACATGATATTCCTATAGGATTTGACCAAACTAGTTATGCGCTACGCTTAAGGTACTACGGTTTTGGCATATTTGTATCATCATCTCCGAGAGGTCTCCTTGCAGGTAACGAAAACCATGGGTGGGTATATCACTCTCCTCGACACCTGTATACAAGATCATTTTTTTAGTTCATCCCGTTGCATGTGCAGGTTACATAGAGGGACTGCCGATTATTTCTCAATGGGAAGCGGGTGCATCCAATTCCAATTCCCGGAGCAAAGAGAACTGGAAGGTTACTTCCAATAATAGAAACATCAAGGCATCACCGTGTTTAATTATATAGTTATAGAGATTCTTCCCTAATATATTTAGAGTTGGAAAAACTATTTATTAAAAATAATAGGGAGTTAGTTTCTACTATGAGACGCAAACTTGCCCTTTTATAATTTAAACAACTCGGTATAATGTACTCGAAACAGTAGAAAATATGTTATCTCATGAGTTGATTTTTTTGGTATTCTAACTCGTTCTTTTTTAATGCAGTTAAACGTGTCAAAGTATTGTATGAGCCAACACCATACTTCTCAGACCTTTTATACCGTCTGATGACTCAAAATGGAAAAAACTTCTACATTTATAAGAGACATCATTTAACTTGTCCAATTCGTTGAATCGGGAGTTTAAACTCAGGTTCAAATCATGACCAATTTTTAAGATCAGTTGAGACAAATCAACATTCTCTTAGTCCTAGTTGTGACACCGTTCCCAAGGTCCTAGTTACCGTGCGCCAATACATCACCTTTGACTAAGTATCATGATTCCAAACGTTAATGTCTAGATAAGTCCTTTAGAGATGACAACACTTTTAAGATCGAAGACCAATACTCAGTCCATATGAAAAATCCTATATCATTTTTCCTAAAAATAATTCAATCGCCAAATAGTTACTATGATCGCGGCACCTGATAAGTGTCAAAATATTTAGGGTGGTTTATCGGTAAACGCGTAAAAGGTGTCAGGCTAGTAAGTACAAAAGTTTACAGAGAGAAAGTAGTCAAAATCAAGTACTAATCATCAGAAGGTCCCCTTTTTGTAGGACATAATCTTTCTTTATATAGTGACGCCTGTGGGACCCATGGTCACATGCCAAACTTATTCTAATTGCATGTTACCCCCTTTATTTGTACTTTTGTTACTTATTTCTTACTTTACAATTAAGTCCATGCACATAATTACATTATAATTTAAGCCATATATTTCAATTGGTATTTTATGCCCTTATTAGTAGCCCCCTAGTTTTGTGGAGATTCGAGCAAAAACTAATTGTGTGCCGAGCGCAGGGTCGACGATTTCCCCCTCGATTCGGTCATGTCGAACGTAGGCTCGGCATCCCACTATTGATGCAGTTATTGCCAAGTTAGAATTTACTAATGATGAAATATCGTTGCCAGGGTCGACATTCTATCAAACAATGATAAATGTTGATGCTAAGATCGAAAATTCTACCGATCTGATTATTATTGTGGTCAAGGTCGACACTCTGTTAAATATCGATGTTGGGCTCGACAAATTGTCATTGATTGTCAATACCAGGGTCTTCTATTACCTGGTTCGAATTCGTGTATTTACCGATTTGCCGATGCTATGAACTGCATACCATTTTTAATTTTTTCCACTTGAGTACCGAAGATTTGTGAACTGGTCTAGGACACTTTAATAGGCTTAAAATCAGGTTTAAATTTCTCGAGGCCCACCAAGCCCCCATATCCTGATCGGTTTTTTTTTCACGTCCACGTGTCTTCTTGTAATTGATCGGTGCGTTTTTCATCATTAGCTATCTATGCACATGCTGAGATCGTATTCCTCTAGGTTTGCTGTAGCCCCTTCGTTTGACACGTGTCACGTAGTGACTGGGTCGTACTTGAACCCGTATTTTGGTTAAACGACTCTTGAAATTCCTGAGGCTCTTTTCGATTGCGCTTCTCCATGGAGCGGATCCTTACCATACTTGCTTCCCCTATAAATAGTTCTTGTTTTCATTCTCACTTTCACTGAGTAATTTCTAGAGAGATAAGCTCTGGCCAAATCACATTTCTAGAGAGAGAAAATCCAAGTTTATGAGAAAACCCATGTCTCACAAGAAACCGACGAAGAAATCCGACGCTCCTGAAAAGCCTATCTTTCGCTTCGTCAACTACTTGCAAATCACTCAAAGGTCGGAAGAATATCAAGCAGCTGGGTTGATCCACAGAGGTGTTGTTTCACCAGCGTATTCGGAGCCCCTGATTTTTCCAAGACCTAATAATCCTGGTCCTTCAAACCTTTCCACCTACAAAGATCTTCCGTCCTCGCAAAACGAATCTTCTTCGAAGCCCCCTGCTGCTCGAAATTCTCCATGAATATCCAATACCAAAAATCCTCCATCGTCTTCACAGTCTCGGATTCTCAACAGCCGACCAAAAACTCCATTTATGACTATGGGTGATTCTAGTTCCTCATCTAGGCCTCCTCGTGAGTAAGTTCCTCCACGCGATTACGTTCAACTTACTCACGACACCATCGGGATAAAAAAAAGTCACAACACCGCGACAACTGCCAAGAGAGGTGTTCTGACAGATGAAGAGAGAAAGAAAAAGAAGAGGGTTCCGTCGCACGTCGACGCTAAAAGTCCTAGCCATATCCGAACCCATAGCAGCTCGAGTGCTGTTCTTGCTACCCCTTCTCCTGAGGATCTGATGTCTGCTGACAAACATCCGCTCACAGGATTGGTGAATCCAAATGCTATGGCCCCAACCTCCAAATCTTCCTCAAAACCAGCGTCGGCTGATGTCAAAGGGAAAGCTACTGACCGGCCTGTCAAGAAGCCTTCGCACAAGTCTTCAAGACCTAACGTGGTGATAAAAGTCGACGATGACGTACCTAAACGGTCTCCCCTAGGCCTCCTCCCAAAACCGTTCCACTGACAAAGTCTGGGGAGAAAGAATCTAGGTCGGTGAAATATGGGATCAAGGATAGCCGATCTTCGAATACCTCCAAGACAGTTGCTTCGACCGGACCTGTTGTCGCGCCTGCCACCGACCCTGAGACTATACCAGTCGAAGGCAATGATGTCGATCCTAATGAGTCGATGGAAAACCCTTCCGTAATCCTGATTGATGGCATCGAAAGAGAGTCGCTGCCACCTGGAACGGCCGATGTCGTGACTGGGTACCACGTTCGGTTGACCAACGATCACATCCTCTCTCTATTCAACGGAAAATATTTGTACTACTCGCCTAACGAAGAGGAGGAGTTAAAAAAGATCTGGGGGATTCCTTCATGCGTCAAATTTTGGTTTCCCCAACCTGGAGAAACCCATTTGCATATCCAAGGTCGGGAGGTACTTGACCCTGACATTGTAAGGTACTTCGAGATCCTCAGACTATGTCCGACCCAACTGATCCCAAATTCCTGGTACACGTTGATGTCGACCATCATGACCTCTCGGCTGTCAGGGATCCCTATCACAATGGAACAATACATAGGGATATCAAGTCTCTCAAAATCCGGGAAGCTACCCTTTTTCTACTCATCTCTCGTCAACCCCAAAAAGATCGTGAACAACTTATTAGAGGCTGACAGATCATGGAAGTATAGATTTGTCTTTGTCAGTGGAGCTTGGGAGAATGGCCGACCCTACAGCCAGGAAAATCGGAGGCGACTCACCTTTAAATGGGTCCCCAAAGGTATTGATATGCACAAACTATTATATATATTTTTTAATTTAAAAGTTGTCTTTTAGTTTGCAAGGTTACTATCCAGCAGCTGCGGAAGGCACACCTTGAAAAAGCTTCGACAATCTTCGCCCAGCTTTGACATTTTGCAAGGAAGAACTGGGGTCAGAAATTTCGTCAATGCTTCAAGAACACCAACCTCTGCCGTTGTTCGGACCGTATCATGAGTTCTGAAAAATTGCGGACCCCTCCTGATGTGGTTGATTTTTTCAAGAGGCTCGCGGCTCCGGATTGCGAAGTGTTCTTACCCAAACGAGACCGGGCTCCAAGCAAGCGTGTAAAATTCGAGGAGTTGTCTGATTCTGAGGGTGAGCAGGGTACCGTTGTGGACCAACCTACTGAAGTTCTCCCTTCCGAACCAGAAGCTACTGTCGTTCTTCATGACCCGGATGCAAGTAGCGACAAGTCTCCTGCTGCTGTCCTGGGAAGGAAAAAAGACCATGGCGAGAAACGGAAGAAGGTCCCTTTGGCCGAAGAAGGAGACAAATCCTCCTTAAGCAAAAAATCCAAAGGGAAAGCCATTGCTCAAGAGGTAACCGTCGACCCTACCAACGAACAAACTACCACACCCTTGATGTTCGAACATTTCGAGGGTACGAAACTTCCCGCTCCCGTTGGCTGTCTCGAGACAAAAGCGAACTCAGAGGACCCTATTCCTCCTGGACAAGGAACTTAAACTTTGCTCGTTCACGCCCAAAGTTTGAGCTCCTTCTTCCTTCAGGACTCGGATGTTCTGGCTAACTCTCTGCAGGCCCTGCTTGTTCCTATAGCTCAAAAAGAGAGAGAAGTATTGAAACTTCAGAGGGATCTTTTCAAACTCAAGAGGAGCATCTCGACCCAAGCTAAAGAATCGCAAGAATCGGTCGATCTTGTTAAAAAACGAGCCGATGCTGTCGAGGTTGAAGTTAGAGCTTTTAGGGTGAAAGAGAAGAAGTGGGAAAAAACCCTCTCCGAAATCGAGGAGAACCGTGTCATGGCCGTAGAAAAACTTGCTGCTCAGAAAATTCAGAACGAATTTCTTCGAATGGCGGTCGAAGAAGATGGCCAAAGAAGTTCAGAAGCTCCAAACGGCTCTTGACCAAAGCAAGGAGGAGAACCATGCCTTTAGAGTTAAGTGTAAAATGGTCATGGATCAGCAAGTTGTCGATGTGAGGGCCGGTTACGTCTTGAATTTCCATGCCTTGTGGCCTCAGATGCCACTTGGGTTGTTGTGGCTTGATGTTTTAGAAGAAGATTACCCTGAAGGCGTCGACTGCTCTGACCATGCCATTGAAGAATCCGATCTTTCTGACAATTTCTCTGATGCCTGATTTTATTAACTCAGATTGTATGCTGTCTTTTCTTCACTTCTAGCTTATTTTATGACTGGATTTTTATTTTGTAAACCGAACCGTTTATGTCCGATGCTAATTGTTTAATGTAAACCGAACCGTTTATGTCCGACACTATCTTTTTTGTCATTGGAAGTGATCGATTTCCGATGTTAATTGTTTAATGTATCTAATTACATCTTGAAATTTTAGATCAACTTAAAAGTTGAAAAAAACCCTTTGATGGGTTCGACATTTTTTGGATCAACTTTGAAAGTTGAAAAACCCCTTTGACGGGTTCAACATTTTGTAGATCAACTTAAAAGTTGAAAAACCCCTTTGATGGGTTGACATTTTGTGGATCAACTTGAAAGTTGAAAAACCTCTTTGACGGGTTCGACATTTTGTAGATCAACTTAAAAGTTGAAAAACCCCTTTAATGGGTTCGACATTTTGTGGATCAACTTGAAAGTTGAAAAACCCCTTTGATTGGTTCGACATTTTGTAGATCAACTTAAAAGTTGAAAACCCCCTTGATGGGTTCGACATTTTGTGGATCAACTTGAAAGTTGAAAAACCCCTTTGATGGGTTCGACATTTTGTAAACTTATTTTTAGGCTCTGAATATTCATTATAAAGGGGCCAGTTTAAGTAGACACCTCATTAAAACCTCCCGCGCCACCAGGGTAGAAAAGAGTGTGCCCCGAATAAAGTTTCAATTACACTTCAAAAATTAACAAGATAAAAGTTACAACTTATTCTAGATACACTTTGAGGTGCTCGATATTCAACGGGAGGAGTAGGGGACAATCGTATTTGTCTTTTAAACGATAAGTTCCTGATTTTATCTTCTCCATTACTTGATACGGTCCTTCCAATTTGGTGCTAACTTTCTGAGCTGTTTATCTTTAGTGTGGAGAAAAACCTTTCGTAAGACTTTGTCCCCGACTTTGAAATCTCTTCTTCGAATTTTCGAGGCATACCTGCTTCTCATCATGGTCTGATAATGTAGAGAATTGAGATGAGCCCTTGCTCATTTCTCTTCTATTAAATCTGAAGCCAAAGCCCTATTTTCATCGTTGCTGCTTTCTTTGTAATGATCGACCCTGAAAGAAGGGAACATGGTTTCTGTTGGTATTACCGCATCCATCCCATACACCAATGCATAAGGTAATTCTTGCGTCGCTGTTCTAGGTGTCGTTCGGTATGACCATAATACCTCTTGTAAAAAATCCGGCCATTTTCCCGCCTTTCCTTCTAATATTCTTTTCAATCCGTTAATGATTATTCTGTTGGTGACTTCAACCTGCCCATTCGCCCGAGGATGGAATAGAGCTTAAAAACACTGTTGTATGTTATGATTAGCACATAATTCCCTCATCTCATTGCTGTCGAACTGAGGTCCATTGTCTATGGTTATCTTTTGAGGAACACCGTACCTACAACAAATGTTTAACCATATGAACTTCACCACATCTTTTGCTCGGGTACCCGATAATGGTTCTGCTTCGACCCATTTCGAAAAATGGTCCACCGCCACCACAATAGTCTGCCTTCCTCCGGATGCTAGTGGAAGTCATCCCACCAAGTCTATTCCCCATCTATCAAACGGTAACCCCTCAGAAATGGATTCTAGAGGAACTGATGGAGTGTGGATCAAATTTGCAAACCTCTAGCAAGTGTCGCACATTTTGACTAATTCTTTAGCGTCTGCCGATAGCGTAGGCCAATAAAAACCCGACAAAAGGACTCTCCTGATTAATGTCTTGAAACCACAGTGTGTCGATCCTTCGCCGTCGTGCAATTCGGATAAGATCATCTGTGATTCTTCGTGACTCAAACATCTTAAGAGAGGTCTGATTGCAAATCTTTTGTAAAGAACATTTCCCAAAAAAACATAGCCTCGTGCCTTGTTCTGAACACTCTTTGCTAAACTCTTATCATCGGGAAACACCTCCTCGGTCAAGAATTTTGTAATATTACTCCTCCAATCAGAATTTGAAACCGTCGAGATTTGACAGGCTACATCCGGTCGATTCTCCAGATCTTTCCGCTTAAATATAGAAGGATGCTCTTGCGTTAAATCCAAGTGTATTCTCCCAAATATGCCGATGTGGCCAACGAGTCTGAAATTATGTTGTCTTCCCTTCAGACGTGTTCATAAGTTACCTTTTTGAACGACGACACTAGGATTCTTAAAGCCGGTAAATATTGCACCGGCTGCTCTTTCCTTGTCTCTGATTGTCCAGTTGCATGATTTATTAATACTTGCGAATCACTGATCAACCGAACATTTCTTGCCCCACAAATTTGTGCCAACCTCAGTCCTGCCAATGCAGATTCATACTCTGCTTCGTTGTTCAAGGCTTTAAAACTGAAACGGATTGCTTGATGCATTGCGACTCTTGAAGGTGTAGAAATTTGAACGCCACCCCCACATCTGATGATACTGGAGCCTCCGTCCGTTCTAACTATCCATTCGTCCGTGTTAACCTCTGCTTCCTCTGGTACTTCCTGGGATCTACTAGAATGGAATTCCACTAGGAAATATGCTAACGCCTGTCCCTTGATAGCCGTTCATGGTTCAAAATCGATGTCAAATTCCCCAGTTCTACCGACCATTTCGTCATACGACCAGAAATATCGGGCCGCTGTAAAACACTTTTGAGAGGAAATGCGATTCAAACTGTGATAGAATGTCCTTGGAAGTACGGTCGCATTTTTATGGCGGCTATTACCAAAGCCAGTGCCAATTTCTCGAGCTTTAAGTACCGCTTTTCTGCGTCCAGTAAACTTTTACTTACATAATAAACAGGTTTAGGTATTATCCACTTCTCGAACCAGCGCTGCACTGACCGCGTGTTCAGAGACCACTATATAAAGAAACAACCTTTCCTGGGGTGACGACTTTGTTAACAATGCTGAAGACGACAAATAATTCTTAATGCCGATGAACGCTTCGATACACCCAGGAGTCCAGCAAAAATTCTTGGCATTCCTCAGAATTTGAAAAAATGGTACACATTTATCCGATGATCGCGAGATAAATCTGTTCAAAGCTGCTAAACGCCCGATTAAAATCTTTACCTCTTTAAAATTTCTTGGAGGCACCATGTTGTTCAAAACATTTAATTGAGCTGGATCTGCTTCTATCCCCTTCTCGCTAATCATGAACCCTAAAAATTTTCCGGACCGAACTCCGAAAGAACATTTTTCTGGGTTCAATTTAAGATTCACCTTCCCAAGATTCCTAAATGTTTTTCAAGGTCTGCAAAATGACTCTCGTCGGTTATGCTCTTAACCAGCATATCATCAATGCAGACCTCTAAATTTTGCCTGATTTTCTCCTGGAAAACTTTATTCACAAGCCTTTGATAGGTGTCCCCCACATTTTTCAGACCAAACGACATAACTTTGTAGCAATACATGCCCCTTCCTGTGATAAACGTAGTGCTTTCTTGGTCTTTAGGATCCAACTTTATCTGGTTATACCCTGCATAAGCATCCATGAAAGATAATATATTTTTTCCACATGTCGAGTGTACCAACTGATCAATCCTCGGCATGGGAAAATGATCATTGGGACAAGCTCTGTTAAGCTCTGTGAAATCTAGGCACATTCTCCATTTTCCGTTTTTCTTTTTTACCAGAACCGGATTAGTTTTCCATTTTGGATAGCGTGACTCTCGAATATGCCCTACCGTTGTCAATCTTTCGACTTCTGAAATGATCGCCTCTGCCTTTTCTTGAGAAAATGCTCGGCGCTTCTGTGTTATGGGTCGAATACTTGGGTTTATAGACAACTGGTGGTAGATGACGTTTTCAAGGACCCCTGTTACATCTTCTGAACACCAAGCGAAAAGAGGTAACTTCTGTTTGAGAAAATAAATTAATTTCTTTCGGAACCAAGGGGACAAATTTACCCCAATCTTCAATACCTTCCCTTTGGAAAATTCGTAACTCTCACAACTTTTATTTATGAGAAAAAAACCTGGGGTCTCCCTAGGATCACCTGCAGGTTTTGATCACCTTACATCGACCATTTCCTTATTCGGTTTTACTGCCAAGGCTGTCCGATAACATTCCCTTGCGGTCTTCTGACTGCTTCTGAAAACTCATACGTTATTTCTAATTACATACTTCAGGCACTGGTGAACTGTAGAGGTTACAGCATGCATCCTTGATAACCAAGAGCGACCGAAAATTGCGTTGTGTGACGTATGTGCATCGACAACAATGAATAAAATCGTCACTTCTTTCTTAAACGACCCTCCCCCAAGCTGAACTACTCCTTCGAATTCCCTACGTCTTCTGCCGACGCCCCGGTAAAATCGATGATTGTTCGATCTGACTTCACAATTACTGGTTTATTCCTGAACCCTGAAAACGTTGATAAGAAAATTATGTTCACTGAACTGCCGGTGTCCACCAAAATTTTCCGCACCTCCTCCCTTGCGATAGCCACGCCGATTACGATTGTATCCTCATGAGGGCCTGCCATGTGTCTCATGTCATCATCATCAAAGCATAAGATAAGGGAAGGATTCTGATACAAATGAGGTGAAGTTCTCGCTTCTAACTGAGTTGCTAAATTCACTATATGCCTCTTCCGTGAAGAATTGGTGGTACCTGCCATCGAATCGCCCCCGAAAATAGTTAGAGATTCGATTTTTTTTCACAAATCTCTTACCTTTTCTCGTGCTGGGTGTACCCCTTCCTCAATTACTCCAATTAAGTTCCTATTCTTTTCCGGATCTAGATATTCGGTGGATACGTCGAACGAATCACTGACCTCAGAAATTACTAAGAAAATTCATGTTTAGGTGCTGCTATGATTTGCTTAGCCGCTCCCCCTTACTGAGCTTGCTTTTTCACATACTCAAGCAATTTACCACTGTCGATTTGTGCCTGGACTTCTTTCTTGAGCGCAATATAATCCTTGGTATCATGACCCACATCATCATGGTACCTACAAAAGCGGTTGTTCCGACCTTCACGGGGGGTTCCAATAGGAAATGGCTTCCGAAAATGTACGTTCTTTCGCGACTTATAAAAGATAGTCGCAACACATTGAGTTAAATCAACAAAATAATCAGGTCGAACCTATTTGTTTGATATGGGTCAGTAATTATTCCTTTGATAATTATTTCCTTGGTGGTCGTTTCTCGTCCTTTGTGTTTGATTTCCCAATCCTTTCACGTATGCTGCAGGAGCTACGGTGCTTATCGGTTGCGGTCGAGGGATTGAACTTGTCTTTGAAATTTTTGATTCATAACCACCGGAACTTGATTTGTTTGTTGGATCTGCGCTGCCATTTCTGAGGCTTCGGTTTCCTCAATGAGGATCTGCTTTTCGACTTGGGCTAACAGAGCTGAGAAAGTGAAGGCTTGCTTCTTTGTCACATCTTGCTTCATCGGCCCTGGTAATAAGCCCAATCTGTAACCAGTTAAGGCTACACTTTCATCACAGTAATCTAGATCTGTTTTCGCGTCTATGAAACGCCGAGTATAATCCCTCAGACTTTCTCCGACCTTTTGTCGGCAATTGACTATTGTGTCCCCGTTTGCTCTAAATTTTTTGCTACCGACGAATTGCTGTCTAAACATCATCCAGAACATATCAAAATTCTTGATGCATCTTTGTGGTAACCGATTATACCATTTCGACTCCCGATCTTTAAATTTCATTGAAAAAGCTTGACAAACTAGCTTGTCGTCATTGTCGAAACTCAACATAAATTTTTTGAAAGCTTCCAGATGATTATCTGGGTCTTTCCTTCTATCATACTTTTCAAGCTTAGAGATGTCGAAACGCTTCGGGAGGTTTCCTGACAAAATCTCATCTGATAATAGAGACGACCTCCAGTTATGCCCGTTGTTGAAGGTCCCTCCTCCTAAGCCTTCTGCTCGACTTATGAACAACCCTTCATCAAGTGGGTTGGAAAATTGACTCCCCACTATGTAACCCTGTGACTGGCTTACTGATGGAAACTGGAACTAGGGACCAATCACCTGCTCTCTGTTGAAGGTAACTGTTCCGATTTTTTCAGCTGATGTGGGCGTTATTTTATCGATGCTAAGTCCCCGAGGTTCGACCATTTTAGCTCGCGAAGACTTTCGCCCTCTGAGCTCTCTTTCTTTGATAATCCTTTTATCTTTCCTGAAGCGTCGGAAATCCCAAACCAGGGAAAATGACTCACTCAAATCCTCCCCTAAAGAAAATTCGTACTCCAACCTGGATCGGAATCCAGACTTCTTTCGTGCAGCCTCGTCGATCCTCCTCGACCGAATCCTGCCATTGAAAAATTCCATTTCTTCTCGACCAGCACAGTGTCGAACCTCTTTTATTTCTTCATCTGATCGTTCACTTCGACCATCCAACCGACCTTTCTTTTCAGCCAAAGCCAAATCCCTCTCAGCATTTAGCTTAGCAATGCCATCTAAAAGTTGTTGCCTAGTCATGATTAAGGTCGAACGGCTGCTTCAGCCGTGATTTCCATCATTACCTAGCAGCTCCTCAGAATTCTGACCCTCTGAGAATGGCATCTCTTAGTCAGACCCTTTCTCCTTTGCCTTTCCTTTCCTAGCCTCGGTATTCATTCGTTAACTTTTCTTTTCGTAAGGTCGAGATTTTGGGGAACTTAATCTCCGGCTATCTCTCTTTCCCATAGACGGCGCCAATGATAAGTGTCAGAATATTTAGGGTTGTTTATCAGGAAACACGTAAAAGGTGTCAGGCTAGTAAGTACAAAAGTTTAGAGAGAGAAAGTCGTCAAAATCAAGTACTAATCATTAGAAGGTCCCCTTTTTAGGGGACATAATATTTCTTTATATAGTGACGCATGTGGGACCCATGGTCACATCTATTAGTACAAAGAATACACATGTTTTGCATCTATGAGTACTTTAAGTAAAAAGGTTTCGCATTTTCTAAAACTTCATCTTCTTTGTTAAAGCTGTAAACCCGTGCTCGAACCAAATATTCCAGAAACACAAAAATACACTAAAAACGATAAAATATTTCCTACGATACGACATTTCAACTACAAAATCAAAATAATACCAAATGAATACAAAAAATCACGAAAAAATAGAAATCGAGTTACTTGTTTCGAAATATAAAACACAATAAAACATCGAGTTACCTAAACAAAAAAATTAACTTAACAAAATAAAAATTCAAAATAAAAATACAATCAAATAAAAATACAATCAAAATCATACGGAAATAAAAGAAAACAAGGAATCGAAAAGAAGTTGAAAGGTCACCTGTTATTGTTCGTAAAACTAGAAAGAGAAAGAAACATAGGAACAAAACTTGAATTAAAAAATAGATTTTTTTATATAATTAACTAAAGGTATTAAGGTATTATTGGTTCTTAGATGTAAAATATTTAAGTGAAATGGATCTTTTTCAGAAATACATGAAAAGATGGATAGTAAGTGGATACTACTATTGTTTTTAGATCTTAAATGATATTAAACCCATTAATTAAGGATATACACTATTTTAAAAAATAAATTTAATTTTAGTTGTCTATCTTTTGCCGATGTTTATCAATATGTGTCAAACATCGACTACTTTTAGGTAATTCTTATTTTTGTAAAAAATATATTCTGGATAACAATCATTTCTCACAAACGGCAGAAATGTAGTGTGACAAAATTTGGTTAGATGGATGAATAATTAAATTGTTATGTAAATATTAAGATAATAAAATAATACAAAGTATTATAGTAGTATATTTGTTATTTCAAGATATTGTTATTACATAAGAATGTTTTCTATTTATAAGAATATATTATATGTTATAGACAAAGGAGAGATTACAAAGTATATTAAATCTATTTATCAACTCTATTTATCGTGTGATTGAACATGTTATCACACATATTATCTTTCACTTTTTCTTTCTTAGCTTCCAAGTCACGGTCGATTGGCTCTGATCCTTATGTGGACCAAGTTAATTGGAGTGAATGGATTTTAACATTATCTACTATAATTAAATTATGTAATATATTATATTATATCACAATGTCAAGATTGTATAATAAAATAATTTTCAGTTCAAATTTGATGATACAATTTTTTATTTTTATTTTTCTGATTCAAAACAATTTATTTAAAGTAAATCAGTCATATATTATTTTCTAAAATTTCAGGTTGTTACATTAATCTTATGACATTATTAAAAAACAAACTCTAATTGCATAGTTATATCTTGATGTTCTTTTTTTCGCTTGTTATATAGTTTTGGCGCTTGATGTATGATCAATAAGGACACAAACACCGACATATTTTATGGATTCATATATTATGATAAGTTCAAAAATACTAAAAATAATTTGAAGAAAGAACAACATAAAGTTTTTGAGCCGCAGAAGATGAGAAATCGAGAGTTTACTTATTTCTTAAGAGATTGTAAAGTTATTTGATGACACAAAGGTAAAGTCCGATCAAGATCATTTTTTAACCAGAAGCTTATTTGTGATGTTATTGATTTTATCCCAGTAAAAACATAAAGAAGTAAAGAAGCTTATTTGTGAAGTTATTGATTCTATCCCAGTAAAAACATACAGAAGTAAACCCAGTAATTTGATAACATGAACCACAACTTTGGTGACTTTTTGACTTTACGATAGACGCATCACAAATAAATGAAAGAGAAATGTGATGTTTGGATAGTTAAAGAAGTTATACATTTTTTTCACTAAGCTTAAGAGTTTATCAATCTAATAAAGTTCACTAGTGACCTCTCAAATTTAAATATTACTTATGGTTTTAAGAAGAGTATTTATGAGGCTATACGTGATACAATTATCAATTTTGAGAATGTTAGTCAAGGTGTTGAGGTGGAGTGATGCATACAGTGGATAAATAAAGGCTGAATAAATATGAGGATACTCTGATTTAGTAGACAGTTGAGAAAAGTATATTCTCACGCATCTTTTCATACCAAAAAACATCTTCAGACCTCAGTTTAGTGATGAATATTCTCTCCAGATCTTATTTAATGTTGATAATGCTATTAGTTATGATAGAATTATAACAAGTGATAAGGTCATGGATACCGCAACAACCTTATAAAGGAGATGTGATAAACCGGGCGTACTTAGCAAAGGCATACCGAGCGCTCCAGACCGAGCAGGTCTGATGCAGTTGCAAAAAGATAAATGGAGCAAAGGAAATTAAGTTAAAGCAGCAACAGAGAAGATAGACAAGTTTAATGAAATCAAACAGAGCAGATGCATATGAGTCTGAGACCGAGCCAAATGGAAAAAAACCGAGGAAAAGCAGAAAGGAAGCGCAATCCCCAGTGATGTAGCCCATAAAGTCCAAACAAAAGTCTTTTTAATTTAATTTTATTTTATTCAAATATCTTATGTATTTAAATCAAATCTAATTATATTAAGATTTGATTTGATTTGATTTGATTTGATTTGATTTGATTTTATTTTATTTTAGAATATTTATTTTGTTTCCTTGTATTCTAATTTAGGGTTTTGAGAAACTCTTATATAAAGCCTCATATGCCTTAAGTTATTTTAAGTTTTTAGAATAATATATTTTTTATCTCTGAAAATTTCAATCTTTGTTACCCTTAAATTAGGGTTTCATCATGTTACCCTTGGATTAGGGTTTCATCTATTGTTGCTTCATCTTCTATTTCCGCCGCGTCATCACCCAGTAAGGGCATGCTCGGTTAGGAGCCCTGGTGAATAAAGAAGATAAAACGAGCAAAGCTGAATTTAGGTAACGCCGAACGTGCACAAGACCGAGCGAGCAGGACTTAAAAGGTTGAACGCGCAGAATATAAGAAACTTAATAGTCTGCTTGGAAACTATGGAAATTGGTCAACCCTTGAAGACCATAATAAAAACTACTAAATAAAGATACTGGACAAACCGTTAGGATCAATACCTTTATGATAAATGAGTCAATGTAATAAATAGCTGAAACTGCTCAAAGCAGTATAAAAGGAGATCAAAAGAAATGTAATAGGTTATGTTCTTTTTCTTCTCGAATCAATAAAATTCATTAGCTTGGCATATCAGTGTTAAGGGTTTGCACGTTAACATTTTTTCGAGGCGACCTCGTCATGAGAAAGGTTTTTCAAGGCGATGGGGATAAAAAAAATAGGAAATCTGGGCTCCACCTGGGAAGGACCCTACACAGTTATCTCCAAGGGATACCAATGAGCATTTCGCATCGCCGACCATAAGGGTCTCTCCCTTAAACACCCTTTGAATATCAGTCACCTTAAATTATATCATCCATCTATGTAATGAAACGATGCACTCTTTTTCCCTTTCTGATTGCGCGGAAGATTTTTTTTAATGAGGCATCCATCTATGGGCTACACTTAAATCAAATTTTATTGCTTTCGCCATTTGAATGTGTGTGTTTATTCTTGCTCTTTGTAACTCCGTGATAGGGTCACAAGCCTCGCCTACGGGTTACACAATTGGGGCCATACTGTGCCATACTTAGACATAATCTAAAAATATGACAAACTGGCTAATTGGTCACACCTTTTGTGGCTATGTTAACGGGTGGTTGTGATGAGGTTTCATTGATATTTTAAATATTTTATCGTCGTACAATAACATGTTAAGCTGAGAGAAATTTTTTATTTTATTTTAATAAATCAGGACAATAGGGTTGCTCAATAGTATCATTTTTTATTATATGAATTGTTCAAAGAATATTTGGTTGACGTGATATATCTGAAAATGTATATTCGGTGACGATTTTTTTTTTCAAAATTTTATTAAAAAACATAAAAAATAAATTTATATATTCTAATAATAAAAATATATTTATATTTTAATTACGTAAAAATATTTTTTTTAAATATTAAATGTTATTTTAAATTTTTAAAATTAGATAAAATATACTATTAATTTTACAGGATAAAATAGAAAAGAAATCAAATCCGAAATAATTTATATTATAGTTTATATGATTATCGATTGGTACGGAGTTTCAACCACACTTAGCCTGTTATCATAGATATAACTGTCATGATTAAAATGCTGGGTTGGTTCTGTATGAGGTCCTACATCAGGAGGCTCCTGGCTCACTATTATTAACTTTATTTCATTGTTTCTGATGGATAGTTTATGTCTATAAATTCTGCATTGTCAGCCTAATTACCTTGAATTCTCAACGCATTAATAGCATAATATTCTTAACCTGTTAATCTTGTGGTTACCAGATGTAACCTATATCAGTATTAAACTAAAAAGAAATAAAATTCTACTATAACAATTATAACAATATACTGTATTCCATAAAGCCAAGGTAATCCACCATTCTTCTAGAAGGATATTCACCTCGTCATCAATGTCGCACTGATGTGTATTGCGTTAAAGATATGCAAATAACTACTACAACTACAAGACAGAGGCATGTGCTTGGAAAATCTCAGTTTACTTGGTCTTTTTAAGACACAAATCAGTAGCCAGTAGGTGAAGATTAGGTTGTAAAATTGAATAGCACGGCATTGGACAAAGAAAAATTCCGATAAATGTATTTGATAGTGGTGGATTTAAACTTTTTGTGGATTTATGTACGAAAATTATTAACAAGTCTTCCTGAATATTATATATGGAGGCCTCCATCATCTTATTGTTATTTAAATTAAATATTCGTAACTATTTTTTGATTTTCTATATTATCTGTATAGTATTATATAATACTTTTAATATTCTGGATATAGTACCATCATATACCTATATTATCTAAAAATAATGACAAAGGAGAAAATTTCGGAGTCAATTTTTCAAAATTGATTTTTAATCATAGCGAAAGAGACGGATGGTCGGAAGTCAGCCACCACCTGTTTTCAATGCTGGGTGTAGAGAGCCTTTCATCCAAACATCATCCTCAAATAAGACAAGAAGTTTTTATAATTTTTAATTTTTTTATACGTACAACACCAACTTTAAAAAAAAAAATAGAGGTTCAAATACCAAACAAAATACGTATCATATCACAACCAATGAAGAATATCCATTTTTACCAAATCAAAACCGGTCTAAAAAATAAAATAGTGAAAATTCATCCCTTAACACTACCAAATACTTGAATTTAGAAATAATCCAATTTTTTAACATAACTCACCCGAACTCCTTTCAGGCCAACCTCTGTTTTCTAACAAAACATCAAAACCTATGCAGAAGTTACAAATGTTTCGTTCAAAGAATTCCAGCATGACAATATACGAATTCAAGATCAACGAGATCACAAATCTATGCAATTCTCGGCTTATTAATAGGAAAGTTTTATTTCTATATCTAAATATACTTTAATTGGTAAACTTTCTACATGTAAAAAAATGAATATAGTTCAGATTTGTTTTGACATTTTTAGGTTCTTTGGAGAATATAGTATTTCATGGTGGGATACTAGGTATATATTAATCGAATTTGATCATCATGAATATCTTTGGAATATCTCGAGATGGAATGTATGGTCATTAGGACAACATACCATGAGATTATTAAAATAGATGTCATACTTTAATCCTGAAATAGAACCATCAATCTCTCCGGTGGGGTAACACTTCGCAACTTGCCATGATATATGTACAACAATGATACTATCAGTACTATTGCTAAGGAAATTGGAACATCTCTATCAATATGGGTTCCCTAAAAGAACAGGGCGAAATTTAATTTCGCTAAAGTTGGGGTAGAACTTGATGTTTTTAAGAAAATGATCAACACAATATGGATATATTTCAGAGAAAATGGAGGTTTTGTTAAATATAGTTTATGGAGCTATACCTTCTTATTGGTGTGGATGCTTTCACCTTGGAGACAAAACACTCAGAACGCAAGAAGCTGAATACTATAAACGATGGAAATAACCTTATAGAAAATCAAGTACATACTCCTCATCAAACTTTTACAAACAAAATCTTACCGGTCAAAATGAATTATGGATACCTAACATTAAATCTATCATTATAAATGATAAGATAATCGATGGTAACACTAGATCTCAAATGGAAACGATAAGTATAAGGATTAAAAGAAATCAACCTGAAAATAAGTCACATACAAAACCTCTCAACTTATAAGGAATTGGTATTGGTCTATAGATAAATAAGTCCAAATGAGATCAATTCTACCTCAAATTATATGTTAAGTCTTATGGCTAGAATACTTATTGATACAACTTAGTTATAAAGCCTAAGCTAGTTTAGATATATCATAAGTTGATGAATATTTACCTTAGATACCTTGATATTTCTCTGGAATTTAACACGAATATGAACATTTAGGTTCTTGAGGCGTCATCTTTATCATTTAGAGAAAACTCAAGAATTAATTTATCTCATCTTATTTTTTCAATTGATCATATAAATTTTATATATTACTGCT
The DNA here is from genome assembly GCA_036936605.1 of Limnanthes douglasii subsp. nivea. Taxonomy (NCBI): domain Eukaryota; kingdom Viridiplantae; phylum Streptophyta; class Magnoliopsida; order Brassicales; family Limnanthaceae; genus Limnanthes; species Limnanthes douglasii. Next base: position 217,751,586 of record JAUPFV010000004.1, read on the forward strand.
AACAATTACTTAAACATGCTATACATGACTTTCTCTTATTCATAAAAAAATAGAAATTTTACAAAAATGAACTCAATAAAATAAAGTAATGAAAGAACAAGAGGATCATCAGAAATTTGAACTGGCCACTACAGATAGAAGACATAAAGATTCACAAATGGTTCTTAATCCAAATTTTGATAAAGTGATTAATTAAATCTCTAACCATTTTCAAAGGAAGAAGCATCAATAAAGAATAGGTCTAATTAGAATCATAACAAAAAGTTACTTGTTAAGAATCCATCAATAAGATCTATACTTCCATCATTGTTTCAGACCCAAGTTTTCATACTCATCAATAAGCTAGATGTTTATAGGCCGATGGAGCATATTTGTATCTATGATATTGAATCTTGTTAAAAAAAACCTAATAAGTGATAGAATACAAGGTTTAAAAGGAAGATTTGTGTTGAATGGTGAATGAGGATGTTAGGGTTTTGCGAGAAGTGAAGGTCAACTCCTGAATGACATCTCAATAACTCTTTCGATCTAAACTAAGTGTTTCTCTAACCTTAAGAACACAACCTTCTCACTTGTATCTTATCTCGAGTATTCACAAGCGGGTCATGGATTTGTCTCTTGGGGTTGAAGAACGAGTCAAATCGAAAAAACTAGTAAAAGAAAAGGAAGCACAATATTGTGTATGTGACAAATAAGTCGTGTGTTTAGAAGGTTCTATCACAAAAGAAAACAATTGTGATAAAAAAATAATAAGTGGTGCGAGCACCGCTCCTTAGGTAAGGATGTAATAAATAAATTTCTATATAATGTAAAGTATAAGTACACAAATTACTAATTGAATAAAGCTTTTGTTTTTGTTTAAAAAATATATATACTTCTAATATCAAATTTAAGCAAAAGAACTATAAAATTTCATTTATCATATTAAATTATTTACTTTTATTATTTTTAAAATACCTACATATTTTGTAAGTATAAACTATTTTTTATTTAGTAATTTAGGTTTATTTATTTGTTTTATTATTATTATTTATTATTTATTTTGATGGTAGGGATTCTGATTTATTTATGTGTATATTTTATATCTAATTTTGAGTGAATACATAATATATAGTTTCATAATTTTATTTCAAGTATTTTATTATTTTAATTATTTATTTATATATATATATATAGATATAGATATATAGATATATAAATCCAATCTATTCATGATAAAAAAAATTACGATTTAGTTATGCATTACGATAAACTTTTGGAAAGAGAAACTACAATGACACTGAACATTTATTTTTTTACCTCGCAAAAGAAAAAGTATTGGTTTGTGTAATTTCAAGCATTTGGAGAAATATGTATTTTTTATACTTATGAAAATATGTTTATTTAACTTGCAAAAATAGTTTTACTTGTCAAAGTAATGCATTTTCACGTATGAAAAATAATATGTAAACCACTAAAAAAATACGTGTATTTTATTTGTGAAAATATGTTTATTCGTGAATAATATATTATTTCACTTGAAAAAACAAGTTGTGAACCCTTTGGGTAAATATGTATATTTCACTATTTACTTGCAAATTTTTTTTGTAAAAGAATAAATAGAATAAAAAAAGTCACAATTTGTGAATCATTTATATATATATATATATATTGAAACATATATTTACTTTTGAATTATATATTTTTAATTTTGAAAACCAAATTTTGAGCCATTCGAAAAAATATATTTACTTCTGAAAAAAAACATTTTTACAAGTGAAAAAATAAGTTTTGAACCACTTGGAGAAATACATTTACTTAAGAAAAAAAATTACAAGTTGTGAATCATTTGTAGAAATGTGTGTATTTCACTTGTGGAAATACATTTAATTGTGAAAAACAATATTTTCACAAGTGCATAAACAAGTTGTTGTCCAGTTGCAGAAATAAGTACATTTCACTTGTTTAAAAATATATTTTCACTTACAAAAATACATGTATTTCACTTCCGGAATTACATTTACCTGTGAAAAAAAACACAAACAGTTCTAGTCATTTAAAATAAGTATAAATCACTTAAAAAGTTAACTAGGAATAGTATTCTAAAAACATATCAATCATGAATTTTATTTCGTCCATCTTAGAAAACGAAAACATCAGTGTTTTCAGATATTTGTTTTGAGTTACAAATATAAAAATACATAATTTTAAAACTTGAATACAACAAATAAAAATAATAATTTTAATCAATCGTTCAAGGACTCACACATGTGTTGTTTTGTATCTCTGTCTTGCGCATTTATTATTTAAAAAGATATTTTGGAGAAATAATTCATTGCAAATATCTATTAGTGTTGTAGATTTTCCAACTTTTGAAACTTACTCTTATTATTAATATTATTATTTATACTATAATATTTTTGTAACAACTAATTTATTTATTTAGAACTTAATATTTTAACGATTTGAATTGAACAGTTGATCATTTCATACCTTGTTAAAAAATATTCATTGGTTAAAAACTTCATTGAGAAAAAAAGTTATATTTTGTCGAAGATAAAAAATTGGTACAACTAAAAAATAACACGTTTCTAGGTTCATTGGAACATATAACCGAATTTATTTTTTCTAAGTATATAACCAAATTAATTCGTCGAACATCTCTCTCGTTCAGACTTTTTTGGATTGCTTCTAGCTATATTAGGATAGCCACTAATTCTTTCAAAATATGAAAGAATGATCAACAAATATGTTAATGTAGTTGAAGATGAATCGAGATATAGAGTTTTTGTTGTGTGATGTGTTGTATCCTCCAAATTAATAGAACTGAAACTATCCCACTGTTCGTTGTCCCCTGTACATACATATATAAAAATACCAAATATATTTGTGTAATAAACAACACATGGACGAAAGTGAAACTTTTTCTTAAATTGATGGTTGGAAAGCCATTAATGCAAAGTGTCGTTGGAAATTGGCAAATCCAGGTGAGGCATGTCAGAAACGTATGAAATAAGCTTAATTTCACATGCACGAGCAATTTGTCTTCTTAATTTAAAATAATATGAAGGTTTAGTATTCAAACACCTGATACTATAATATTGTTCTCCGGCTAAGAACGTTCGTTAGTCACCAGAGTTAGACACTTTTTTCAAAACTGCCACTGAAGTTATATTTGTTTCAAAATTTTCACTTTTGTTTGTTTTCTTTACATTTAAGGTCACTAGCGGTGATTAAAAATGCATGAAAATACCAACACTAGTGACCACTAATGAAACAAAGTGATTGTCTTGATACAAAAATTAAATAACTGAATCTTTTGAAACAAGTGACCAACTCTGGTGACTAACCATAATTTGTAGCCATTGTTCTCATCTGTCAGTTTCCATTTTCATAATCTTCGTCATCGTTATTTCTTAAAGTTGATACTTGACTTTGTCTCTTGTATCGTAAATTGTCATACTTTATATGCTATTTTTAGTGATCAATTCGTTTGCAAAAAATCCACTCCAACGACTTGATTTGAATTTTGTTGACTATAACCAAGAGAAAGAAAGAGAAGCCCAAATCATTGATTCATCATGAAGGGGATGACTCTAAAAAAAGAAACGAGATATAGAAGCTTAAAAGGAGGGACATGTTTAGGAATATGGTCTTCTGTATGTAATTATCCCAATTATAAACCAAGAAAGTGTCATTCATGTTGCTACACTGATGTTTTATTGATCACTTACATCCATTGTTACAATAGAGGTTGGAAAGCCCCCCAAACAAAATTTATTAGAAATTTCTTGTGTCACACCAAAACATATGCATTGGGCTTAATTTTACGCATGTCGGAAGTTTGTCTTCTTACTTCTCAACCTTTCATGTGTTCGAATCCATACTCATATTATACAAATATATTTAATCAATTAATTGAAATTGATATAAAGTGTTAGGATTCGAGCACCTGATATTATAAATATATTTGTATAAAGATGATACTTGTTGATACTCCTCTGTTAGTTTCCCTTTTTAAAGTTTTCACCATTGTTATTGCTTAAAGATGATACTTTGACTTTCTATCTTGCATTGTTAATCATTAAAATTGTAGAATAGTTTTTAGGGCTGATTTGTTCGCAGACGATATACTTTCAACGACTTGATTTTAATTTTGTTGATTATAAAATAGAAATAAATAAAAACCCAAAACCCTTGATTTATCATGAATGAGATAAGTCTAAACAGTCTGAATCCCAACACGAGTTTATTGTTTGATTTTTTACTACCCAATATTTCAGGGGAGAATAAGTTGACACTAGTTTCCCATCAAATGAGGCGAAAAGTTAAAGCTTCAGAGGAGGAACATGTAGAATAAGGTGTTTTTGCGTTTGAAATTATCTCAATCGTAGACCAAGAGAATGTCATTCATGTTACTCCATCGATGTTTTGTAAATCACCTACATCAAATGTTCTGATCGAGGTTGGAAAAACGTCAAAAAACAAAATATGTCAAAAATTTATTGAGTCTCATCAAAACCCAAAGCATAACTCATACAAGTTACAATTATATTAATACAACTCATCATAATAAAATGATTGAGGAATGAGAAGTTCTGGTATGCATAAATATTTTCATCCCAACATCCGATCAAAATCCCTTGGATGCTTATGATGACAAGGCTCTATTTTAAAAATATATCAAGTATATGGGTATTTGATTTCATATATACCTACATATATAGAATATACCTGAATATATATGTGTATGGAACAATAGATGGACGAAACTGAATCTTTTTTTTAATGTGAAGGGTGAAAAGGAATTAATGCAAAGTGTCGTTAGAAATTGGGCAGCTTATGTGACGTGTGGCAGAAATATATGCAAAGGGCTTAATTTCACGTGTGCTAAAAGTTTGCCTTCTTGCTTCTCAACCTTTTATGTGTTCAAATCCATACCATTAATCTGCAAGTAATTTTGAGCCATTAATTTAAAATAAGAGGTTAGGATTTGAGCAAATAATATTATAGATCATACTATCTCTTACAAGTTTATATTTTTATACAATTTTCCATTGCTAATATTTAAATATGAAAACTGAATTTGTCTCTTGCATTGTTAATCGCTACAACTTGGAGGGTAGTTATTTGGGTTTACAGATAATCCACCTCCAATGACTTGATTTTACTTTTGTTGATTATAAAGATAGCAGAAGCCCAAAACTCTTAATTCATCATGAAGATGATGAATTTGACTATAAGAATCCCAGCACGAGTACGTTGTCTGATTATTCATAATCCATTCATTCAAACAAGAATGATTTAAACGTAGTTTTGCATAAAATGAGGTAAAATGATAAATCTTTAGATAAGGGATAGGTGTAGGAATATGCTCTTTTGCTTTTAGTTATTGTAAACCTAGAGAGTGCCTTGTTGAAGTTATTCTCAAGCTAGTCAAATCCTAGAGACGAGTCTTCAATTTCTCTTAACCTAAATCCTGTTGAAGTTCTTTGAAGATATCGATATTTTCTCATCCATTTTGTGCCTAATATTTCAAGAATATTAATCATAATCATCAATATGTCCAACAAGTGGGTATAAACTTCAGTGCGAGACAGTGTTTAGTGATGAATTCAATTATTGAGAAAAGTACCAATCCATTCTTATATTTTAAAATAACCAAAAGATAAATTGATCTTGGTGTGGAGGTTATTTTAGCCTCCCTTTACAATTATATTTGGATGCATAATAATTGTTAATATATCTTAGTTTTTATGTTGTAGACAGTTCTGAATGCTTTGACCAATCTTCATAAAGCATGCAAGACTCCTACAAATTTCATGGCTAATCTTCAACCAATTTTAGAGGTTGATAGTAAATCGTTTAAACATAACACATAGCTAAAGGTGGACATTCAAGAAGAAATATATGGAAAAGAAAAATAAAATGGTGGTCGAAAAGGTATTGAGAGATAAACTTCAATCCAAATTTGAGGTTGTGACTCAGCATGAAGAGGGAGTGTCTATAAAGGCAATCTATATTTCAAACCTTCATAAGGTGTTTAAGGCTATCACTTACTAGTATCTATCATTTGTAAGCTTTGGAAAGTTATTGTATATGTTCACTATTGTCAAGGCCGAAGCTATTTCATCTTGCCATAAGAAGTTGGATATTACTCATGCAGAATTGGACCAAGTGCAAGAATATTAGGTTTTGAACAAACCATAGCTCACTTTTAGAAATAAAAATGACAAACATAGCAAGATGAGGGATTGCTCCAAAAGAAGGAGTTGAAAGATCATTTGACGACGTGCTGAGCAAGTTGAACTGGTGGCCATGTTTGAGGATGCACTGTTTAAATGAGGAAAAGAATATGTTCACAAAATTGATAAAAGACTTATGCTTCTATTTCTTGAAGAATATTTAAAAATAAATTGGATCCTTATGGATCTATGTTTCTAACGAGAAGAGGCCAGATACATGTGAGTGGTTCAGTTTCTAAGAGTACTAACCTCTTATTAGAATATCAAAATGAGGTTATAAGGTCTATTAGAAGATTATGAAAGTTGAAAGGAAAAAGTTGGCATGAATAACCAAATAAAATTATGGCTAAAGTGATGTTGTTGACCCATTGATTATGCATATCGGCCAAGTGATTTTATTGCCACTCCCAAGTGAAGTCGGAGATGCGCGTGTTAGAAATGAAACTACTGCAAGACCAACTAAATATGGAGGTTCGCCCTCACATGATGAAGTGACTCTCTTGTAGGTGTTTTGTAACTGGTTATTAGTATGACATTTTTGCAAGCCTTAAGGAGATCGTATGACCAAAGTCCTCATAGTTGAGCCAATTTAGAACAAAGGCCCCTTGGTTGGGGAAATTTTTAATTATATTATTAATGTAAAGAACTATACCACTTGTAATTTTTATGAGATTTTCTTTACTAGTGTAGTTTTCTCTTTATCATAAAAAAAATATTGTATTGTCTAGTGTTCTGTTATATCAATTAAAGTGATCCGCTTCGAAATGGTGACACCTTAATAAGAACAACATGGGATCCGTGGATGGATTATGTCTAAAAATAACTAAACTTCATTTGTTTTATTTTTTATGATGGATGCATGAATCCCTTTAGGAATCCATTAAAAATCATCATATTATTATTTGTTTAATTTAGGATTCCTTAGACTCTTGAAGTACTTCTATGTTAGTTTATATTTTTCCTATTTGGATGAGGTTTGAAGCTCTTTTAGAGGTGGAAGACTACATTCACTCTTATCCTTTATTTTGAGTTGTTGTTTGGATGAGAGCGGGATCTCCCCGGGAGCTAAAGACTATGTTAAATCTTATCATTTGTGTTATTTATTTTATAGGTGTTCCAAAAGTCAGTTAGGTTCTTATGAATATGTATAATTATCACATAGTATTTATTTATTGTTTGCTTATATTAATACGTTCATAGAGTCTTAAGCATTTTGTGCAATCATTTCATGTGTTGATTGCAGATTGTTACTTTTAAAAATTAAAATAGATGTAAAATAAAATAAGACTCGTGTAATTATAAGAATTTTATTATTGTTACAGATCATTTCATCCTTAAAACCTTTATTGTGCCACTGAGGTAGTTCAAAGTACATCCTAGTTATAATAAATCATTTATATACAGTAAAGAATAAACTAAATGATTAAAGCTTCAAGGAGAATGGTAGAGCTTGAGATTCTCAATATTCCAAGGGTGCTCAATCTGATTTTGTTCTACACCCAACAATTTGTACGAGCCTGACTTCACTTTGGTTTCAAATATGTAAGGTCCTTCCCAGTTGGGGGAAATCTTGGAGAGACTTATCTCATTGGTATAAAAACAATATTTTAAAAACATTATCTTCCACCTAAAAACTTTAAAACCAAACCTTCGTATCATATATGTTTCACGTCAAAGTTTTGAAGTGCTCTGTCCGATTGTAGGTTTTAACCTTCTTTCCTCAATCATATCGATTTCGATGCACTTTTTGTTTTCGAATTAATTTTCTTTTCATACGTTGAATGTTTTTTAAAATATCCTAGTAGTTTCAGCTGATACCATTACTTATATGTTTGTACACCAAAGGAAAAGACGTTTCGCCAGTTGTTGATTATTGAGTGGTTCCATAAGACCACATGACTTCTTGCAAAAAAAATGGTCAATTACTTGCGGCATTTTCCAACATATTTTTATGTCATCTGATATCGTCCAAGTGGTCACCTCTACTTGGCCATTTTCTAGAGGATAGAAGAGAGAATAGAAAATTTGCATGATATCTTCTGTCACTACTGGTTAAACTGCTTTGTACAACATCCCCGTTTTTCTGGTTGTAAATATGTTGTAAATAGAAGCGTTTTTGGACCACTATCTGTTTTGATCCATTTAATGAAAAGCAGATATACTCTTACCACGGGGTCGCAACGGGTCCATTTTTTCGTTGAGTAACCTTCTCGGTGGATACGGGGTTGCAACAAGATTGTTTTAATGTTTTTATATAATTAATAAACGAAATTGAGTTGGGTTTTTGTCGCATGGACTGTTACACCATTTAGCCTGCTAAATAAATTTGTAAACCGCGTCCAATATTTACCCAAAATTAACACTGTATATCTTTTACCCATAAAAAAGTTATCCAATTATTTTAAGCCGCCCTAAATTTAACCACTTGACCTCCTTGACCCTTTGACTTCCCATTCTCTCATCTATCTATCTACCTCTATCTTCTCTCTTTTATCTTTACTTTCCTAACGAACAATAATTAATTTTTCCGTCTCTCATCTTCGAAACCATACGAACCCATTTCTCGTTCTTTCAAAAACCCTAATCTTATCTCTGACCTCTCTCATCTTTCATGTGGTACTAACAGTCATTCAAATGTATGATTTCTTTCTATGTATTGTTACTTAAGTTTGGTTATTCCTAATCCTTTTCTCTTTGTCTATTATCTCATCTCTAAACCAGTGTACCATCTTAGTGTAATTTTTCATTTTATCGTATATTAGTTTTTGTTTTCTTTAATTCGATATGAATGTATTATTTCAGTTTACAGTAGTTTATTGTTTGTTAAAAGATTTCTCTCGTATGTTAACACTTAACTTACCTATTGCAGGAAGGTGGGTTGCATCAAGGTGTTGATCAGAAAGAGTATTGAAAACATGTATTGATTGTCTAACAGAATTATTGTATTTTCTACTGTATTGTTAAATCTTATTTACTATAGTTTGTTGATTATAATAAGTTTACATGTTTATATCTTGTTGATTGTCTCTTTGCAGAAACAGAAGTCTGCTCTAAAGGAAGTGTACACGAAGAAGAAATATATTAAAGAGGTAAGATTTATCTTATGAGTTTTAGTATTAAGATTCATTTATGCGGTAATGATGAGTGTATTACATTTTATTTCAGTTTACACTTGTTTATTGTTTGTTAATATATTGGTGTTGTTGTCTGTTAACATTATGTTTTTCTGTTGTAGGAACGTGGGTTGCAGTAAGGTGGTAAGGAAGCAGACGATTTATCATCAACAGGTATTGACTCTCTTAGCCTATTAGTTTAAGTATTTTCCTTGATTTATGTTCTAAATGTGACTCTATTGTGTTAATACTTTATTTGAGTCCAGATTTATAGTTATAAATCTGACATGAATATTGTATTGTGTTAATGTGGTGACTCATTGATTTGGTGAGTATGTATCGTGTTTGTGATTTAGTGAGTATGCGATAATATTTTATTTATGATTCAGTAAGTTTGTGTTAACACTCATGTATTGTGTTGATGTTGTGAGTCAGATATTTAGTGAGTGTGTATTGTGTTTGTGATTTAGTGAGTATGTGTTAATATTGTGTTTGTGATTCAGTAAGTTTGTGTTAACACTCGTGTATTGTTCTAATGTTGTGAGTCAGTGTTTCAATGATGTTGAATATCATATATATGGTTTGATGTTTTGTTTTTAGCTGTGTTTATACTCAAATGCGGTATTTTCAGTGTTATATTTTTATTACCGTTGTGGATCTACTTGGGTTTACATGTATGATTAGCTGTTAGAATTTAACTATAATAGTTTGAGTATAAAAAATTAATATGTATTTTGAGAATGAGTTTATATGGTGGGAAGTCCTTTATGTTTGTTGATGTTATTGTGTTGAATGTTTTAAATTTGTTTATTTAATGTTTTCAATTGTTTTTGGAAGGTATGGACGGTAAGAAGAAAAACCTAAAAAGCAAACAAGCCATGTTAGATCAGCCAAAGAAGTTACCGTTCACTCTGGTGCCTCAAATTCGTAATCATTCCCTCAAACTCCGTGATGAAAAATATTCGCAATCCTCAGATAGAAAGCCTCAATTAGGAAGGATAGCTATTGTTTGTCTCCAAACAAGACAAAATACCTACCTAAAAAAAACTCACATCCTCACTCCAACTCCCACTCCAACTCCCACTCCCACTCTCACTCAGACCACAAGTCCAACTGGGTATGTTTCCGTAGATGAGACCCGTCTTAGCACTTCACTAGAGATATATTATGGTGACTCTCTGCTGGTTTCAAGCCCGTGTGAACCAAGCACATCTCCCATGCCTCCTTCTTAAAGTATAGTTGATGACTACGAATCTGAACAGAGTTCAGAAGAGGAGCAAGAAGATGCTGATTAGGGGGGAAATAAGAGGGAAGATGCTGATGAGGGAGAAGATGTTGATGAGGAGGACAACGATCAAATGGAAATTAAGGAAGAGGAGGGTGGTGGCAATCAAGAGGAAGTAGAACAAGAGGAGGCTGGTGACGTTCAAGAGGAAGCTAACGGACATGACGTTGGCGTTGATCAAGAGGGAGCGGTGAAGCATTGCAAATTCCGTGGGTATGCTCTATCTAAACCAAAGCTCAGTATGGACCGTAAATAGGTCACGATCTACGAGGACATGTAAGTTTATTAGTAATGTATAACTACATTTATATCCATCTAAGTATTGTTTATTTTTTCCTAAACTGATTTTTTTTTCCAGACTGCGGCCAAATGATATTTTTCACTGGTTTGCCCCTGAAATAAGGGTTCAACCTATAGGCTTCTGGGAGACTTTTGAGAAGACACCTCCTGGTTTTAGGGCTGACAAGTGGAAGAAATTCAAGGTACTAACCGTATTATTATTTATCCATGTATTAATTTGTAGAATTGCATAAATGATTTGTTTTTGTTTTTTTTTGCAACGATGCTACACTATGCAAGACATCAATTATGATTATAACCACAAGTTGTTCTTGGAACAACTAAATAGATGTTACAAGAATTTTTTGGCTAGGATGAAGGGAAGTGCCTTGAGGAGAGCCAACCTGCAGCGTCTATCAACCGAGCTGATCAATGTCCGACCACCATTCTTAACGAATATGCCAAGATTATGGAAGCCATGTGTTGCTTTGGGTGCATTCTTAAGCAGATGAAGCTGCCGAAAACAAACTTGAGAAACTGCAAAGCTCATCATGGTAGGGTGGGGACTCATGTTGGTGGTTCGAGAAGCCATTTCCGATCAGTTAGTCAGCATGTAAGTGTTTTAATTTGTTTGAATGTGAGTTGAGTTTATGTTTTTAATATAATAATGTTTACCCTTTAGTGCAATATGAGGAAACCAGAGAAATATTATCGGTGGCCAAATGCGTGAGGTTTATATACGGTAAGAAGAATGACGTGGGTAACGCTACGTCAGAATTTGTGAACCCTTGTCTTCTAAAATCATGGTATTTTTTTGGTTAAACCTGTTTCTTATAGAATTATATGTATATGTACGTAGTATCTTGTGTATTTGGTTTAGTTGATCATTGTGTATACATGTTGCATATTATGATTAGTAATTGTTTATGTGTTCTTATAGGTTCCAAAAGACATTATCTATATATGTTGCATAGTAGGATTAATAATTGTTTGTGTTTGTTTGGCATTTGAATGACATTATCCACATATGTTGCATAGTAGGATTATTAATTTTTTTGTTTCCTAGCCATTTCGAATGAAAATTTCTATATATGTTTTACAGTACAGTCAGTATTATTTCTCTCGTGTTGTGAGCGCTCATTTTATATATTTGCTAATGGGTTATTGCCTTGTTTGTACAATGTGATTATCTTCATAGTTTAAGTGCTCTTTTGATATTTTTAATGTACTTCATATAGTTATATTTTTTAATCGTGTCATGCATAACTAATAAGGATATTTAATTTCATTCAGACAATTATTATAAAAAGTGGAAAAAAACGGCCAGGTTAAAACATGGCAACGACGTTGACCCAAAATATGTTGATGATCCAGATCTATTCTTGTCTCTTTCAATGGTGAAGTTAAGAAAGAGGAAGGGGCATTTAACTAGAACAAAACTAGCCAAACATTCTTATAACATTGTTGGGGGGGGAGTTTATCGCAAGGATCAATGTCTTCTGTTTTGGGTTGTGAGGAAGGAAAAAAATTGGCGGAGAAGAATAAAAAGATGCGGGAGAGGATGGTGATGCTTGAAAAGCTATCAAAATTCTCACTATACATTCTAAATGTGATGTTGTAGAGAAGATTATGTCGGGTGACATGAATTGGTTCGGCGATGGGAATGAAAATAATGTGAGTGATGATATTAGTGATGGCAGTGAAGATTGTAGTGGTGATGGTATTAGAGGTTCTTCTCCAGCTTGATTAGTTGTTTTATCTTGTATGTGGTAATCAAACATTTTCGTCTGTTGTTTTCTATGATGTACTGGGGTTTGGTGTATGTTATACACCAATTTTGGATATTGTATACTTTGAATACATGTCTTATGTTTGATCATAACTTAATTTACATTGACTTCTCTTGTTATATATATGTTATGTTTTATCAAAATCTGGTACTCTTGTTTTTTTAGTTGTATTTGAATTATTTAAATTAATAATATAGCTTATGATTTACCAAAATTAAGTTTCCCCAAATGAGACTTGGTGTTAATATAATTTAGTGAATCAACAATTTTAATTATTATTTTTTCAATATTTGGTTGACAAAATTGAATCTAGGTATCATTGGACATAATTGTACATAATTTAGTTGTACATAGTTATAATTAGTAGTTAATAATAACACTACGGTTTGGTTCTATATGGCTTAATTAAAAGGTAAATTGAAACTATGTAAAATAATATAAATTGAAAAACTATTAGTAATAATAAATATAACGTAAATTGAAATACTAGTAGCGATAAAAGCAAACTATCTGTTGTAGCAATACCCTAAATCATCTATCTCTTTAATTAACTACCTGAGAGCCCAAAACCAAACCTACATGCCTCTTCACATAACTCGATTGACTCTAAAACTGAAACTACCAACCTCTTCATATAGCAAATAATCATTCCATTCTATCTAAGAGAGACTTTACGCAAAAAATCAACCCATCCTCTTCACATAGCAAAAAGTCAGTTCATTATCTTCACCTCAATTCTACGTAACCAAATCGAGAGCTTCAATCATTAGGTGAGGCATTGTACTTCCCAATCTTTTTTTATTTTGATTGATGGTTGCTGCTATAACGACTATGAGCTCAGATTGCTTCTCTAATATTAAGATTCCTAATGTTAATCCACTTACCTAAATATATTGTGTTAGATTAATCTATTTGTTTTGTCTGTATTTGAATCTAGTACGACTATCCTAGCTAGTGTCTTACATTTTTTTATTATGAATCACAAGTCTTTCCTATATGCCTACTAAAATTCCAACTGATTGTTAGTGGATGTATCGTCGGTTAGATGTTACTATAATTGTTGTTGCAGATGAATTCTTTGATGGTGCCGCTTCATTTTACGAGCTGAGATGAACACAATTTATATATGAGAGAGTAGTTTAATATTGTGTCCCTGTTCAAAATTCAGAAATATTTACCCAAATACAATTGATATAGTACACCAGCATACAGTGAGACATGGATTTGTAGAATACTACTATTGTTGGGTATATCATGGAGAGAGTTTAGAGAGTGAGGATAATTCTCAGGGCAGTCCTGCTAACCAATTTGATGGGGACGAATATCATGAGATGGTAGGTGATGGTTTGGGAATCAGCGAGCCCATCAATAAGGGCGAGGCTCCAAATAGGATTGTTGATGCATACTACAAGTTGTTGCATGATGCTGATGAACCATTTTACGAAGGTTGCACCACAATATCTGAGTTAGCATTAGTGTCCGAACTTATTTAATTGAAATCGAGTCAAGGATTTCCAAGTGGAACCAGGAGTGTTATGTGTCTATATGTTTTAATATGTTTTATAGTGCATGTGTTAATATGTTTTATAGTGCATGTGTGTTGAATTTTTGTTGATAGATATTATGTGTACGCCCCTGTTTTGCTTGATAATTACTTCACTTTATTCATATCTGTTAATATGTTTCATGTGTTAATATGTTTTATAGTGCCTATGTGTTGAATTTGTGTTGATAGATATTATGTGTATGCTGCTGTTTTGCTTGATATTACTTTAGTTTATGCATATGTATTAATATGTTTCATGTGTTAATATGTTTTATAGGGTCTGTATGTTGAATTTGGGTTGATGTTTACGCCTCTGTGTTGATAGATATTATGTGTATATTGCTATTTTACTTGATAATTACTTCAGTTTATGCCTATGTGTTAATATGTTTCATGTGTTAATTGATTTTAATTGCAAGAATGTTGTTTAGGTTTATACCTTTGTGTTGGATTCCATTTGTATACTTAAAAATGTTGTTTTAGTGAATTATCATAATGTTGTTTAGGTTTATACACGTGGGTTGGATTCAATTTCTAGTTCAAAATGATGTTTAGGTTTATGCATGTTTAGGGAGATAATTGTTGTGAAAACATTGGTTGATGTCTTTCAGAGCAGGGGATTTCACTCCAGCTTTGGTAAATTTCTTCAAAACAAATGTTGTTTCAAAACTTGAGTGAAATCCTCTAATACCAATGAAAACATGACCAATGTAATCAAAACAAAGTTTGTAGTTATGTGGACTAATGTGTGAAGGCTTGTTCAGTTGCTGTTTAGGATAAGTCAAGGTGGCTTCTCCATCAATATAGGTTACGCCTTCAATATTTTAGAATTCCCCACTTGGACTTTATTTCCTAAGTCTTATAATTGCACAGGTTGTCATTGAAACGTATGCATGTAAATTCATCAAGTTGAATCCATAATTGCATTGGTTATCACTGATCCCAGTGATTTTGTATTTTTGTGATCTCCAAAGGTTTATAGAGCCTTTGTAGACCACGCTAATACATAATTAGTGGGCTGAAAAACAATCTGCGCAATTGGTGTTTTAGGACTAGACGAGGTCGCCTATTTATGAACATAGGTTACATTTCCAAATTTCGATTGTTGCTACTCCTTCAATATATTGGTAGTGAGTAAACATTTTGAAATGAAATTTACCTATGTTCAATGCCAGGCTACTTCGATTAGGTATGTTAAGTTAATTTCATAAATTGTCACCGGACAGTGCGAGTTTGCAGCCAATCCTTTGTTTTTTTACGTATATATTACCTCGTTGAGTAAAGTGTGCAGGCTTTCCAACATGTCAGTTTTACCTTATCATCTTGTTTATTTTTTTGTTATGTCGTTAATTGTGTACAGAATGAAGCATGAATTGGCATATTTTGTAAATGTATCACTGGACACTAGAAGGGAGAATAATGAACAAATGTATACGAAGAAGATTAAAGAACATAAGGAAGAAATGTATCAAGTTGAAGCCATCAAGTTATAGCTATAGGAAAATATTAGGAAATGTAGCTGCATGTTCTGTATGAATTTCGCAACTTGAAAGTTTTGCATGATATTCAATTTTATTTTTCAATCACATTCTGTATCGATGAATCGTATTTAGTAGATTATTATATTTTAATTTTGAATCATAAAATGTAGTTGGGTAGCTATGTAGGGGGCATAGTTACTTTAATTTTTTAATGCCTACTAATATTTAACAACGAGAATATAACACACTTACAAACAAATATAAAAAAAAGGAGCAACACATCTGCAATAACCAAAAGTGGATTGGAAATTAAATTCAGATTCTTTACAACATAAGTGCAACACTGTTAGTGACTGCAGCAGTCAATTATCATGCAACATAAGTGTAATGGTTGTTGCGAAGACAAACACACTAACATAATTAACCGTTTCGATAAATTAGTGTCACGCAATCGCATTGAATCTTGCCACCCGCGTGACTCGGTTCTATTAGGGTCAAATTTTGCAACAACGCTCATTGCAAAATTATACCAAAAGAGTTCTGGCGGCAACTGAGTTTGGTTAATAACCCCACTTAACACGACCGACGTTTCTGGTCTCTAACTCATTGCAAATGACTCTTTGCAACGATATCGAAATGATATTTTTCGTTCTCAGGCCGTTGTAAAAGCCAATTTATCCAGTAGTGTGTGCACCCAACCATGTGAGCCTTTTGTTTTGGAATTGAGTGTCGTTTTCTGTTTTAATGACTCTTTGTATGTTGTATATGTTATAGATGTGGAATATAAGGAAGTTTGTAACTATCTTATACATTATGTTCAACAATAGTTGTTCTTCTACCCATTTAGAAAAGTAATGCACTATTAGGAGTAAAACCTTTTTTACTCAATTTTTTTGGAAGAGATCTTACGATGTACCCATCTATCAAAATAAATAGCTATGAATATTGTATCTAATAAGACACCCGGGAGTTGAATCAATACTATTTTACTTTATTCTTCACATCTTTCATCATAGTAGGCCAATAATATCCTTGAAATATGTATTTTTAAGCACTCTGTACCCATAATGAGCATTGCATTCTCCATCATGGGTCTTATCCGCTATGAATGCTACTTTACCGAGGCTGAGATGATGTAGCAATGGTTTGGTGAGGAATTTATTATAGAGTGTATGTGAAACTCACAACAATCTAGCCAAATTTATTTTGATTTATCTAACTTTAGTATTGCTCTCAAGGAGTAGCCCTTCGATGATGATAATATGTGTACGTCAATCTACTTCTTCCCTTTTGATTACCATGACTTCCAAAGCTAAGATTATGTGTAAAACATTGTTAGGAAGGGAGTTAGAACGTTTATTTTGGAAAATAAATCTTGGTGCTAATATCATACATGCTAAAAAAGATAATGTCTCAACAGCTACGTTCTACGCTTTTAGACTTGCTCCAAAAGTAATATCACTAAATATAGTTGGTTGGTGCTTAAAATGTTTTAGTTACTGAAAGAAACGTTTTTAGCTTCATCTTGACCGAGTGCCTAATGAACCACCAACTGAGAGTATGTAAGGCACCGATCCCGCTTTGCTTCACATATAGTCGCTAATCGAAGGCCTACAATGGCGAACTCATATTTTTCCGCGTTATTGGAAGTTAGAAACCCAAGTTTGATAAATTGTGTCAAGATATCTCATACGAGGGATGTTAGCATAAATTTTTCTCTCGACCCTTGGTTGTTGTTTTCACTATCCATTCAAACTTACCAAGTTGATTCAGCTTGCTTATTTGTAGGTATTTGTCTTTCTGACTGAAACTCCTTTAAGAATTCTACCAAGCTTGGGATTTGAATACTATTTTTTGTTCAAAATGAATTCCATAGTCACTCATCTCCACCAAATACATGGTTAGTATGCCATACACATCAGGTTTTAGGAATATATATCTCAAATTGAAGGAGGTACGGACAATAATCGTGTGGCTTAAAAGTCTGATTTCATCTTTCTAGTTGCAACCACCAATGTTAATACCAAAATTTCCAATTGAAACTATATGGTTTATGCACTTACTAAACATTTAGTTATACAATTGATTTCATCGGACTATTTTCCTTTTTCTCGGAGCACCACCTCACTTACAACATAGCTCGAGAATTCCAAGGGGAGAAACAAATACTCTTCTAGCTTTGGATTTGTTAATACTTATGGTAAAGCTAGAAACCTCTTGATGTTGTGAAATGATTATCCACAAGCCAGATTCCACTTGAACATTTCCAGCTTGTCACAAGACTTGAAAGAAAATTTAACATTTGTATAGAGATCTGGTAATAAAACGGTTTAACGCATCGAATCTTCCTGTCAATACATGTCATTCTTTTGTGTTGCATGAAAGATAGCCCGAGTTGGATAGTTGACTAAGATTCGGTTCAATGCCCTTCTCACTAACCATGAACCTTAGGAATTTCCCCGAACGGACACCAAAATGGCTCTTCTCTGGGTTAAGCTTGAGATTGACTCGTTTCAGGTTGCAAAGGTTTCGCACAAGTAAGCCATATGATCTTCTTCTTGTACACTGGTTACCATCATGTCATCAGTATAATCTTGTAGGTTCCGACCAATTTATGTTGCAAAAATCTTAACAATAACGCATTGATACGTAGCCTTAAATTGCTTACTACTGAAGGATATTAATTTGTAGCAACGTAGTCTCTTGTTTGTGATAAAATTATATACCCCTGATCATCCTCATGTATATTTATCTAATTGTATCCAAAATAGTTATCCATAAATCATATATGTTTCCCCAAATGTTGCATCTACAAGCTAATTAACTCGTAGAAGAATGAAAGGATCCTCCAGACAAGATTTTTAAATTTTGTGAAGTCTACACACATATACCATTTGTAATTCTTTTTAATTGGTATTGTATTGGTTGTCAAGACTGGGTAATGGGATTCCTAAATGTGGCGGAAGGTAGTAAGTGTGTCTACCTCTTCAATAATGGCCTTTATTTTTGTTTAGAGTAAGACCTCATATTTTGTTTGATTACAAGACAGTTTTTATTGATAGATAATTTTTTGGGGTCTTTGTCATATCATGGCGTTCTAGGAAAACATGTATAAGTTGCACTATAAAGAGTCAAGTAGTTTGTACTTTAGTTTTGTTTGTATGTTATGACTGATCAGTAATGTCTTGCTTTATTTCATGTTAACTTTCTTCTCTGGTTCTATAAGGCGTAGGCCTCCATTGGATCATTCAACTCATCAATGACGAATGGCTCCCCCGTTTGTTTATACTTTTAAGGACTACAGAAGCTTCGTAATATTTCATGGAAGTCTTTTGATTCCCCTTATAACTTCTATCTTTTGGTTAATTGGGTATCAAAGGAATTGATATACTGTAGAGACTAAACTATGTATTTAATTCAGCCATAATCATCCCGAAATTCTATTATGTAAGATGGGAGTTTCTATTATTAGGAACATGTATAAGACCTTTTTTCTTAACTATACTCTCCCAAGGATAACATCTAACGTGAGTTCTCCGAACACATTGACATCTACACTATTGAATAAAATCTATATCCTTTTAGATTGAATTAAGATTAAATTACCCCTCATCTTGTCATATTTTCTATTAGAGAGAACGTTGGTTTAGTTGTCGGTTTCTATTATAACGCGTTTGATTGCTATATGCTAATTCTATTGTGATTAATATGGTATCATTGTGTGTTGTTACACCTTACAGATCAACATTAGTTACCCCCACAATTGGGTACAAATTATAGTAAAATTATGGTGAAGTGTACCATTGGTGTTGGATTTCCTGATAATCCATATGACATTTCTAACATTGAATTTGATGTGTTATTTGTTAGGATCCAAGTCAATATATTGTTTCTTTTATAGCTTGATAACTGCATTGGTGTCCAAGATCCTTGACTCATAGGGTGCTACTAGAGCTTCTCTTGCCAAACACTATTGTCTTTGGCCATTGTTGTTATTATTTTAGTTTTGTATGAGTCTTTTTCTGTAACTTTGATTATAGTGCTTCAATCTCGTAGAACATTAAGTATTTTTATGCGGGCCTCATGGTGTGGTTTGGAGTTCACATGAGCAACAATCAATCGTTTATTGTTTTGTGAAAGAGGATGATAGGAGAGATATGTAGTTGGAGTTGTTGTGTCTCCATGAATTTGTGCTCTGGAAATCTCTTCGGCCTTGATATAACGTTCCACTAGCTTAAGAAATTCTCTTAAATTTATTTATTATTGTTTATTATTGAATCTGAGAGAGTTTTTGACATCATTCCTTGTGTGTATGTCGCAACTACCATCAAATCATGACAATACCACAATATTTTATTTATGTTCACGAAGCTTAAAGTATATTCTCGTAAAATTTTATTCTGCCACTACTTGTAGTGGATGATGTAGTCTCCATTTCACTTGGTCGCCTAACAACTAATGGAGGGGTTTCTGAAGGTCGTTCTTAACATCTAAAAACTTTTGATGCATCATGGAGGGAGGTTATTGTACCATGGTAATAAAGTCATTGAGAAGGCTTGAAATTTCATCTTATCAGCCGTCCCATACCGTATAATCTCTTTTTAAAAAAAATTAGATAAGGTGTTCAGGATCTCCTCTGTCAGTATACCTGTACATCTTGTTATTGGTGAAGTGTGATGGCAAATTTTCATACATAATTTATGTAGACTTATTCATCTAGAAATTTATTATCATCATCTAGGATACCGTTGGCCCGATTATTGTGTGTTTTTTGGAGGAATGAGTAAGTCTGATGGTGTCATGGCCCTTGCCACTTCTCAGCCAAATGTATTGCAGTGTTCTTGTTTTAAAATGCAAGATGGTACCCATATGGGTATTGGGCATAGTAGAAGCTCGACTGAGCTACATGATAGTTCTCTAAAGGGTTCGTTTGAATCCCGTAGCCTTAGGTTGGAGGTTCTGTTGACTTCCTTCCATTACGACTGGAGCATGCATGCATCCTTGATTCATGTTGAGATAATAATGCATAAATGTGTTGAGGTTGATACAATGATGGAGTCACTTGGTAATGATTATGCTGAACTCTTAGCAGTGGTGTTGAAGCATGCTCATATGTAAGCTAGATTCTCGATTGTGCTACATGAGCATGTTGATGGAATCACTTGCACCCAAGAATATTGGTGAGACTGTTCATATCTTGACTGGAACCTCAAGGAAACTTGTTGGATTTTTGGCTACACTCTAGATATGGGAGAGCATACGAGATCTTCAGCTGAAATGCCTGAGAAGCTTGTTGAAGATTTGGCTGGAAGGTCGAATGAGACTGATGAGGATTCAATTAGAAACGTGTTAGAAGCATGCAAGAGATTCAAATGAAATACCGGAGGAACCTGCTATAGATTCAGCTGGAAAACAAGAGAAGACTGTTGATAACTTGGTGGGAGTCTCAATGGTAATATTATTGAACACTTGCTGATAGTTTGGCCCGTCGTTCACCATGCACGTGGTCGTAAATCCTTTGCTCCTTTTTGCTTTCACCATTGGGTTTTTTACATAAGATTTTGCTCATTCTTTTTCTTATCTTCTTGCTTCAGTGCCTTTCCTTCTTGTTAGAGGATCGTGGACCAGATTTACCCTTGTTGTTATTAGCTTTAGCTCATAAGGAGGAAAACTTGTGTATTAGTGGTGGTTTCGTCGCCCTTCCTTATCATGTAGCTCGTTGCATCACACCTTCCTCTTCTTCATTTTCCTCTTAACGTTATAGCACATATCTTACTCGTAAGGCTACAATGGAAAATATTGCCTATAAAATTTTAAAATTATTAGCATGTTCCTCATACATGTCTTGTGCCAACTGTTAAAAATCTATGACCAGAGTGGTCAGAGCTGATGACCGAAAGCCTAGAATCTACATCTTCATCGACTAATCATGATCAACATTTAAATTTTCCATCAATTGATTTTAGACATATTTATTTTTAATTTTTTGGAAGAAAATCATCAAGATAACAATCATAGACAATGTCAATTTGGTATGACAAATTATGGTTTTAAAAAATGGGTAA
This sequence comes from Limnanthes douglasii subsp. nivea, assembly GCA_036936605.1. Lineage (NCBI taxonomy): Eukaryota > Viridiplantae > Streptophyta > Magnoliopsida > Brassicales > Limnanthaceae > Limnanthes > Limnanthes douglasii. The sequence goes on from JAUPFV010000004.1 coordinate 217,773,369, forward strand.
GTTACTCAGAGGTACATCAAATATTTCAAAATTCTTGATACAACCGCACCATCACAACCACCACCACAACCCCATCCCCACCATCAACATCATCACAATCACAACCACCATCACGAAAACAATAACCACAACCACCACCACCTCCGCCACCACCACAATCACAACCATCACTACAATGACAACCACAACCATAACCACCACTACTACGACGATCACCATCACCACCACCACAACCACTATCACCATCACCATCAGTACAACGATAAACATCACCACAACCACCACCACTATTACCATAAAAACCCTCACCACCACCACCATCACCATGGCTACGACCACGAATACGACCACCATCACCGCCATGACCACCACATGCATACCCCCCACTACCATCACAATAACCACCATCATCATAATAACCACCGCCACCACCACAACCACCACCACCACCACCACGAATACAACGACCATCACCATCACCATCATCACCACCATCAGCACAACCACCACCACCACCGCCACGACCATTACCACCATCACCTCCACCACCAGCACCATCAAACCACCACTACCATCATCATAACTATCATCGTCAACATCACCAACATCATCACCACCACCACAACAAACACCATATATACGACCACCGCCAGGACCATGTTATCAACAACTACCACCACTATCATGAACGTGACCATGACCACCAACATCACCACCAAAAGACCAACGCCACTACCGTCACCATCACCACCATGCTACTCTTACTATAAATATCAGTAGTAAGACTGTTACTCTATTATGAATAATAATAATAAGGCAGTTAGTTTATTATGAAAACAATATTAAAACTATTATTCTTACCAATTTTGACTAATGCAAATGAATCGTGTTATTTATTTTTTTATAAACGAATTTTTTTAAGTTCTTTAGATTAACAAAAATAAATTTTGTTATTTGTTAAAAATTATAATAATTAGTCATGTTGCTCTTATTAGTAATAAGATTAATAAGAGTGTTAATCTATTAGGAATAATAATAATAAATTTATTATTCTTAGGTAATTTGATACACAAAAATCAATCATGTAATTCATTTTATATATATATAATTGTTTTGATTAATGAAAATAAATCGTGTCATTCATTTCAAAATACAAAATAAATCATGTTACTCATATTAGGATTATCAATAATAAGAGTGTTACTCTATTGAGAATAACAATAATGAGACTATTATTTCTAGGTATTTTGATTAACAAAAATTAATCATATTACTTTTTTTAAAATAATTTCTTTCATTTGTTTAGATTAACAAAAATAAATCTTGTTATTCATTTAAAATATAAAATTAATCATATTATTCTTATTAGGAATATTGTTAATATGACTGTAGCTTCATTAAAATAACATTAATAAGACTGCTATTCCTAGATATGTCGATTAACGAAAATCAATCATGTTGTTCATTTTCTTATAAAATAGTTTCTTTTAATTGTTTAGAATAACGAAAATGAATCTTGTCATTCTTTTAAAAATTCTAAATTAATCATGTTACTCATATGAGGAATAACGGTAATAAAACTATTATTCTATTAAGAAGAACAGTAATAAAACTGTTATTTATATGTATTTAGATTAACGAAAATGAATCATGTTATTCATTTTTATAATAAATCATTGAGCCGTTTAGATTAGCAACAATAAATATTATTAATCATTTAGAAATAAAAAAATTAATCATGTTACTCAAATGATGAATAAGAATATTAAAACTATTACTCTTATAAAAAATAACAGTTATAAAATTGTTACTCCTATAAAAAATGCCAATGGTAACGTTATTTCTAAAAAGAATAACCAAGTATAAAAAACATTACCAAAACCTGGATATGGTAAAACTAGAACTATAACATGTTATCTCTATTTTAAAAACAAAAAATATTATCACTAGTTTGTGATATTGTCTGCCAAAACTGATTATTTAAGAGTTATTCAAGACTTTTGTTAATTTTTTGGGTTGTTTAGTTTAGAAAAATTAAATATTATCATTCATTTAAAAATAAAAGAAATAATCATATTACTTATATGATGAATAACAGTAATAAAACTACTACTCTTATCAGAAATAAGAGAAATAAATTGTTACTCTTATAGAAAAATATACAAATCAACATTTAACACATTAATTAAAGAAGAACCTTTTTTTCTTATCTTCATAAATTACAGATTCTCTTAATCTTACTCACTAACCACTATTAATTATTATCCAAATCAAATTGGACCAAAATAATGAAAAAGCCTATTAGCTTCTCTAAGACCACTAAAATAAACACTATGAGTAGTAGAATAATGAGTTTTATGCGTAGCTTCACATACAAATAGAATCTGAAACTAATTATTACGGTTAGGATTATGATAATTCAGTAAGGGATTAGCTAATACATCTAAGCCATCACAACTAGATCTGGTTGAAACATAACTATATGATCATAAGAATAAAAGATCACTACCCCATTTACTTTTCAAAACCTGTTCGATTTTAAGTTCATGTGAACGTTACCTTAAAAACTGAAAACTGTGCTCGAAAGAGCATCGATGATCTATTCATCATTTGATGATTCAAGCTCTAATACTTATTTACCAGCAAACCAAGATAGTAAAACACTTGATTTTTTGTAAATCAGAGATAATGTCATTGTTTTTCTCATCCAACATGAGATTTTCCTTACGCTGAATTCAGATTCCTCGTTGTGAAACACCATTTGTATAGAAAGAAATTTTGGGTTTTTAGTACCCGATTTATCGCTCATTTCTAGGAAAAGTTTGTTCACTACGCTGTAACCAAGTTCACGAATTACGTTTATATTTAATTCGTGCAAATGAGGATTGAACATACGTGAATCTTTATTAATTTGGGATTTAAGAACTCATAATGAAACTGTGATTATAATATGATCAACCAATATTACTGATCCATCCGAGAAAATCAACTTAACAAGGTTAAGGTCCTATCATTTTTCGTAAATGTTCGATTTAATATCCTCTTCTTGTTGTCATTCAATCCTGATAACGTTTCGGTTTAGTTTGATTAATGTTTTTGGAAGAACGAAAGCGAAAGATTGAATGACACTAAAATAGACTTTAGCAATTGTGATTTCTTCATCTAGAAACATAACATACTCACTTTATGCCTTAAAATCGAGATTCGAAAGATCACTAGTAGAAGTGTAAGTTCTTTATATGTTCTCAAACATACTAAAACACCTTCTTCAATGCACTTCATATTCCAATTCTTATAAAAGTCCTTTTTGTTTTCCTTTTGTGTTTTTATAAGATACTACTGAACCTCAAACCCTAATTTCCAAACGAACCAACATTAATCTTATTCTTTACATCACCTAAAAAACTGGTCGTTATAGCTTTTTTAGAGATTTAATAAAAATTAATATCACCATCATTCCTTTGAACCAACACCCCTTTGGAAAAGTCCACCAAATTCTTGAGTCAAAACATAGGATTTGAGTTCGTACTCATCTTCAATAAAACAAAATTGGTCCATACACTCTTGTGGCTTATTAGAGGGGCGTTGATTTTTTGAGCGATTTTATGAACCGAGCTTCCGTTGATTTCATGGATCCAAATCACACTTATTTCGTTCGGTCACCACAAAATTCATATGTGTTCATTCTGCCTCCGATTTTGGAACCACATTCGTCAACAGAGAGATTTAACATGTTTTTTCGATGGCCCAACTCGTCTATAGATCAGTTTGTTTCCTCGGAAGTTTTGTTATCGATGGAACAAAATCGATCTCATTAAGATTGGTCTCCGGTTTGGGCATAATAAATTTATTGGACATAAATTAGGTGTATCATCGAACATTTTCTCGGCGAAATTGGCAGTAATACATAAAAAGAAGAACAGCGATTAGAAAATAGGACTGAATAAATGATTAGAAATTTAAAGGTTGAAAAAAGAACGAGTAAAGGTGACTAGAATTCTGATAGAAAAGAAGTCTGGAAAAATATTCCCTTCAAAGTTTTTTCTTCAAAATGACTAAAAAAATATTAAATCAATAAAATATATTAGTAACTACATCTTCCATGAAGGTCTTCATAATTAATCGTTGGTCTAATATACTTATTATCGATTATATTTAATAAATGGATTTTAACTAAAAGGTTTTAGATACTTTTACTCTATATGGATGAGGCATTCCAATCCAAGATATCATTATATAAGATTCTTAAAAGTTTTATTTTGTTTTCATGTTTTAAATTTGTAGGTTCTTGTTATTTTCACTTCAAAGTAAAAAAAGTAGTTTTGATTTTATTATTCAATTTTTTATTTAAGTAAAATAAAACATTAAATTGGTAAACAACTAAATTTCCTAGTTATATAGTAACTATTTTAAATATTACCAACCATTGGGCTAATTCGGCCTGGAAACTCGAGTTTCACAACTCATTGCTCAGAATCATAGTCTAATGGAAGTTTTTTTGTTCATTTCATTATTCGTTTGTTTTATCTTGATACAAGTTCTTTTGAAACTTTTGTTTATTTTTGTTATGTTTCTATTATTCTAAGATTTTTAGGCTATATCATTGTTTATATTTTTTTAATATATGATCCAAAGCTTATTCTACTAAGCACTCACAAGACCAACTTTAAGATAATCAATCAAATAAACAAAAAAACTCAATTCACAATCATTGATTCACCCATTAGTTAACAAAATAAACCAAAAATCTAATCACGGAAAAATAATCAACATTAAAATAAATCAACACACAAGATTCATTTTACATAGAATAAACTTTTCGAAGTGAAAAGCAAAAAACCATGGGAGTTATTAGTAGTCCACTTTAAATACTATTATTATTATGATAAGTTAATGATACATGTATATCTAAATCAATATACTATAGATCTACAACGAACCAACAATTTCAAGCACAATAAATTAATCATAAAAGAAGCAAAAAAGAAGAATATCTCTAAAATACCGCACTATTATAGCACTAATTTATCTCGAATTGTAGCACCAACTCATAATCCAACCATAAGATTAAATTATGAGATGTCCGAAACATACTATTTAAAATTTAGGAAAATTAACACAACTTATGCCTCGATCAAACCTTTTTACTTTTAAAGCACACAACAGAATCAAAAACAAAAAATACTCTCTTTTTATATTTTGTGTGTCTCATTCTTTTATCTCTTACCCCTAGGAAGATGCAAAACCCTAACATATAAAACTTATGTCTAATTTGGACTGGAATCAAACATAAATAGTTTAAAATTATCATTTCTTATTTGACACACGATTTGTTTATTTTTTGAGAAAATATTATGTATCGTTCTGAAATTGAAATTTTGGTGAGAATATTAGTGTTTTAGTCTCAATTTTTAAGGTAGCCTTATTTATTTTTTTATTATATTCGTTTTTGTAAATATTATTATCAGATATACTTTATCATGCATACGGTTTCAAATTTTAAATTGTTATAAATCTTGAATTTCTAATTAAACTTAAGACACTCATAAATTAGAATCGTCCTATAACAAAGCATAAAAACTTATAGGGTAATGATACATAGTTTCCGGCCTTTAAACTTGATGATGATCTTGATGATGTTACTCTCATTGATGCTTTAGTACTTAAATCGATTCTTCTAAGAGATAGTAACCAAATTTCTCTTGTAATTTATTAAGGAAGAAGAATCAATAATTTTCTTAAGGTGTGCGGTTTTCTATTTGTATTTTTCATACCGTGTTTTCCAAGTATGAAAAACTATTCTCTTATATCAAAAACTGAAAAACTATTATTCACTTAAAATTGTAAGTGACTTACCTTAATACTAAAATGTAAATAAACTACTTTAATATTATACCATTTGAATTTGAATTCAAATTTAAATTCAAAACTATAAAAAGATGGAGACCATATCTTATTAAATTATCACTCTTAAAGATCATAACCCGTATATATTTTGTCCTCACAAAATAATCCTAAAATTATATATTTTTCTTAAGTTGTTTATTTATGAATCCAGTCATTCGGAGTATTCATAATTAAACCTAGTATCTATAAAATTACATCAATTATACATATTTTATCACTAGTCTGTTATTTTCTTTATGATTTATTGGACTAATATTAACGATATCATGATACATTGATAAAAAATGTGACGGTCCAACTCAGTAGAGAAATTCCGACAATATCCGACTTGGATCATCATATGATGATATATGATGTATCCATTTAATGAACGTTCTTAATTTCTATCTAAAATATATAACCATAACAATCATGTAAATGACCATTCTTTAGTTCATTAAAATCCTCAAATAGATGCATAGTTAATCGCGACATTACAATAATCAATTACATGGATCTATCATGGTGCATATCATAAGAATAATATGAAATATAATATTATATATTTATTTATAATTGTCCTACTTAATTAAAGGTCTACTTACAACAAAGTATAAATAATCAAATATAGGAGCATACTGAATATATATATATATATATATATATATATATGTGTGTGTGTGTGTGTGTGTGTGTGTGTGTGTGTGTGTGTGTGTGTGTGTGTGTGTGTATGTGTGTGTGTATGTATGTGTGTGTGTGTGTGTGTGTGTGTGTGTGTGTGTGTGTGTGTGTGTGTGTGTGTGTGTGTGTGTGTGTGTGTGTGTGTGTGTGTGTGTGTGTGTGTGTGTGTGTGTGTGTGTGTGTGTGTACGTGTGTTAAATGAAATCCTTAGGCATTAATTCTTTTGTAAAAGGATTTTCTAACATCGAGTTTGTCCTTATGTGTTCCATACTAATTTGACCATTATGAACTCTTTTTTAACAGACATGAACTTGATATCTATATTATTGAACTTAACTGAGCTCCTGTTACTGTTTGAATACTAAACCGCCAAATTATTATCATAATATATTATAAGGAGTCTTTCTATCCCTTTCACGATTTGCAGTCCCATGATAATATTTTGTAGCCAATGCACCTAGTTGGATGTCTCAAACCAAGCAACGAATTCCACGGTCATAGAAAAAAATGAAATGAGTGTTTGTTTAACACTTTTCTATGATATTGTAACTCTCGTTATAAAGAATATAATGCATAGGTTGAACGAAGAGAATCCTCACATCTGGAAAAATCTGAGTCGGAATACCCTATGACCTCCAGTTTATCCGACTTCATATATGTTAACCTGTGATGTTTTATTTATTGCAAATATCAAAGAATATTTGCGACTCTTCTCAAATGTTCACCCCCGATTACTTACATATCTCCCTAACATACCCACTACAAAATAAATATATGACCATGTACAAATTTGAGCATACATCAGACTTCCAACAGCAGACACATATGGAACCTTTCCCATTTCCTCAATCTCAAGTTTTGTCTTTGGGAATTTTTTAAGGTTAAAATTTTCACCTTTCAATATAAGGGTTTCATTTCCTCTGTTGTTAGCTACCCATAAGATTTGAACATACTCTCAATATACGCTTCTTGTTATAAACTCAAAATTCCACGAGCTTGATTCTTATGAATTTGAATTCCTAACACAAAAGACGCATCACCAAGACCTTTCATATAACATTTGTATGAAATAAATATATTGGATGCATTTAAAAATTCATTATCGTTCATGGCCAATAATATTTCATCAGCATACATCATTAGAAATATGAATTTACTCTCAATAAACTTTTTATACACACAATCCTCCACTAAATTTAGCTCGAAACTAAATGAGACAATAACTTCAAGGACTTTGTGGTATCTGTGTCGAGACCCTTGATTAAGTCCATAAATAGAGTTTTTTAGTTTACATATCATCAACTTTTGATTATCGGAGATAAAGTTTTCAGGTTACATCATACATATCATTTCTTCAATGTATCCATTAAAAACGATCTTTACATCCATTTGATAACTCAATATCGAAATGTGCAACTAATGCCATGATTGTCTAAATAGAGTCATTCAATGAAATTATATAGAAGGTATTTAAAAAGTTAATTCCTTCACGTTGAGTAAAACCCTTATCTACAAGTCGTACTTTATGCCATATTACTTTAGAATCATGTTTGGCTTTAAATATCCATTTACAACCAATCACATTCTTTCTTCCATGTAATACAACAAGCTCGCATAATATAATATCTTGCAATCGAATTTAAACTCTTCGTTTATTGCTTTGATCCACAACTGAGAATCAGAACTTTTCATGGTTTACCATATATTTTCCTCATGCTCTTAAAGATACACTATTTAGTTTGAAGGTTTATCGTTCTTCCTTTCTCTAATAGATATCTGCAAAGGCATAATTCTTCACTCTGCATTTGAAATTCTTAAGAACGTGGAGTTTGATCTTGATGAGCAGCTTCATTTTGCTCCATTGGATCAACTTCATTTTTTTATATTAGAACAACTTCGTTTTTTTAATGTAGACAATATATGTAGGCGGAATATTAATATCATCTTGAGTATTTATATGTTCTAACGAATCTGAAGGGGTGATTGGCCTTCTAAATACTATATCATCATTTAATACCGAAATATCACTGTTGGAACATTCATGAATCTCTACTGGTTCTTCCTTAAAATGAATGATTGTTACTAAATTATTTCTTTTGAACTCTATATCGTAAAAAAAATTGTTTTTCATGTCTCAATAATATTCTTAGTGGAAAGATCATAAACTTAAAACCATATTGTGCTCAAGATATCCGATGAAATAACTATTAACCATTTTGGAATCCAGATTCTTTTCATTCGGCCTATAAGGGCTTGCTTCATCTAGACATCCTCAAATATATAAATTCTTTAAACTAGGTTTACACCCTGTCCAAAGTTCATATGGTGTCTTAGTAGTTTCTTTTGTCGGAAGTCTATCAAGTAGGTAGGTTGCATATTTTTATTGCTTCTCCTCCAAAGTGATATAGATAATATTGAATAACTAATCATTCTTCTTAACATATCCTTCAACGTACGGTATTATCTCTCGAATACTCCATTTGTGGTGATCGAACTCGATATTGTTCACTTGAACCATCGTAACTCTCGTAGTATTATCCATCACGGTCCAATCTGGAGCACTTAATATATCTACCAAACTTTTTTTAGCCTCAATCTTAAAGACTTAACAGTCTCTGAAATTTAGTGAATAAGATATACATACTCGCATTGGAAAATATCATGAATAAACAATACAGAATATCATTGGTTGTTCCATGATAAAGTATGGAATGGTCCGCAAATGATTGTATGTATCGAGTCCAAGACCTTGTTCGCTCTGTATGTATCTAATATGTTCACCTTTGTTTGTTTACCCTTTACACATTCAGCGTAAACATTAAATTCTAAAAAATCATGTCTACTTAATAAACCTTCCAAAACAAGATCTTCAATTGTAACTCTAGAAAAATAACTTAATCGTTTGTGCCAAAGTTTCGTTGAAGTTTTTATTTATAGTTTAGTGTTCTAGATACATTTATTTATTATTTCCTTGTAACCTTTTATAATATTCAATAAATACAAGTTATTTTTCAATATTAACGTTCCAGGACCAACAACATTACCATGTAAATAAAGACATAAACTTTCATTTCCAAATATACAAGAATACCTTAGTTTGTTTAAAAATGGAAAAGAAATCAGATTCCTTCTAAAAGAAGGTACATCCAATATATCTTTCAAATACAAAAAAAATGTTCATTAGTAATCAATAATAACCATCCCAACTAAAATGAACAAAATACAAATTGTCATCACCAGTATAGACGGATGTTTCACCGTTACTCAGGTTTCGGTTTTTTATCATACTCTTGAAAGAAATACACACGTGAGTGGTTGCAGTTGTATCAACCTAACAAGTGTTTCTTGACTTGGAAACTAAATTGATCTGAGATCATACCATACTAGTGAAATCACCTTTAGATTTTTTCATAACTCTTCATTTTATATATTATTTCTTAAAGTGCCATGATTTATTACAATGGAAATGACACCATTTACCGAACGTACACTATTCTTATTTTGTCTCGGACTATATGCATGTGCATATGAGCCTTCTTTCTTTCTCTTAATTATTATCCATCTGAGTATTCACCATCTGTATGTTCTTGTTTCATCTTTTACTTCCCCTACGCTATCTGAGAAATGAGCTCGGTAAGAGTCAATTTCTCGTGCTAACATGTAAGAATTTTTTAAGTACTTATATTAAGTATGAAAATAATGAAAAATACATATTACCAAAACATCTTCTGGAAGGTAAATCTTAAGTTTTTTTAACTTAGAAGTGATGTTTGACATTTCCAAGATGTGCTCAAGAACAATCTATTTTCCATGATACTTCATAGAGGCTAACTTGATAAGAAATTCCTTAATCTCAACTTTATTATTGTTGGAAACATATTTCTCTACCTCATGGAGAAACCTGTTTGCATTGGTGATCTCAGATGGAACTGAACCACAAAATGCTAATGAAATTGTTTGATTCATGATCACCGAACTTAACCCGTTGGGCTTTTCCCAACCCTCAAACTCTTTCTTCTCCATGGGAGAACTCTAATTAGTCAGAGGTTTAGGCTCATAAACCCTTTGCTAAGTCGTAATAATTATATATAAAAATGGGTGCCTTTTTTTCTTCGGGTTGTAAAGACTCAAATTTGCTAACATAAAAGTTAACAAAGAACAGATAGCCAAAACATCAGTGTAATATATAATCGAAATGACATTTAACAACCAAACATAGAATAATACAACATACTCTTACAGCATCAATAATATACAGTTAGGTAAACATATTAACTTGTATATATAAGAGTTTGAACTTAATTAATGTTGATCATACCAATTGACTAAGTTAAGAAAAACTTTCTTTGGGTCGATTTTGCTAGTCCAATTCTTGATGACCAATTCAAATTTATTTAATTCATGTTTATAGTTAATTATGTCAAACAATAAGACTTCATTTGTGTTGATCAAAGTTCACAATTTTGTTAATCATAAACTTGTCAAGATCAAAGTTCACAATCGAAATGGCTTTACTTATTTTATGTTTTTTCCCTTCGACAAAATTGACTTTTTTTTACTCAAAATAGGTTTTGGCCGGTGAATAAATATTTTATCGTGCAAAAATCAGGTCAATATCAAACCGAACTCTCCAAAATTGGGACAGTTCGGTTAGAAGCAATCGGGTCAACGAGAACAGCAACACGTGAATATTCGCTAAAATTAAAGATTCTCAAGTGGTAATTCAGTCCGAAAAATTCAAAATTTAAAGTGACCACTAGGTTTGGCCCAAATTTATCTTCCATTTAAAATTTAAAATCCTGTTATTCAGCCAAATCTCCACCGATATTTTTGAAATCGACAAAAAAATAGCACCTAACTTTACATTAACTATTATGCATAATTTTGTGCATAATTTTGTACACTTCTCTCATTTTATTCGCAAGGAGTATAAAAACTACTCATAACCACTAAATTTGTAAATTGGCCGGAACCTATGTATTATGAAATTCAATGTTGTATGCATCTATAGATTGGTTACCATTCTCAGTCTCTAACATTTTGAGATATATATGTAGGCCACAAAGCAACCTGAAGAACTAGCATTTGTTAACAAAAATATCTTTTATGACGTTCCTACTTCTTCTTAGTTTGGGTGTCATAATGAAAAAGGGTTGTACCTCGTTAAGCAGCAAGTTTATTCGAATTTTGTCGAAAGATCATTTGGAGGAGGAGATAGTGTCGGGTGGATGCATTTTATCGATTGATTTCTCTTGATTGAGCCCCAATTGTTTCCCATCTTTCTAAATAGCTGGTTAATTAGCCAACTTCTTGAATTTAGGTGAAATATCATTTAAAGAAGGGGTTATATTTTCAAGATTTGCATTTTTATGTCTTGGATTCTGTCTCAATTGACACTTGAACTATACATGCAGCTAAATGAGTCTTCAACGAATCATTTTGATTTTTCGATCTCTAATATGTCCGATGTATATCACTTGATTATCCATTCTCCAAGTATCTACTTTACTACATCCTCATTCCTCATGAAAGATGTCTCCACAAATTGATTCACTGACTTTTCTATCGCTGTAATTGTATAATTTGTTTATCCTTTAATCATGGATGACTCTTTTGAGCTTCTTATTGTCGACTTTCATTTGAGAATTCATCCTCAGTAACGTCTAAAATAGACCTCTCGCCTACTCTAAATTAATATATATATATATATATATATATTATTAATTCAAACCTTAGTATAATTTAAGGAAAATTGCACTTAAAGTACCCACTCAACTATTCAATTGTCACTTACCACCCAAGGTTTGATCAATTGTTACTTAATACCCATCTCAACTACCTTATTGTCACTAACAACCTAACTTTATTTTAATACCCTAACTACCCTTAACCCACTATATAAACGTTATTTTCTGTTTTCTTTCTATTTTTTCTTGCTTTTTGAAGATTTGAATTTGTTAGCCGCTCTAACCACCTAACCCTACTAACCACCACGAGCTGGGTTTAAATCACATTTTCCGGTGATCGGAAGCTACTAAAGGTTTGTTTCTTTATGTAAGTTGTTGTGTTAGACCTGTCTAACCTCTGTTTTATACGTACAGGAGTTCATCACGACTTTTTGGAATCTTGTAGCTTACAAGTAATCGTGTTCGAGCTTTTTAGGTAATTACCTACCGATTTCGAAGTTTTTTATTCGTTTTCTCTGTTGGAATAGGTTCTAGTCTACTGTTTTTAGGTGCCATTGACTGATTTCGAGCTTTTCTCTGTTTTTTTTTGTTATAGTGATCTGTTTCGTTAATATTGTTCGCTATATAGTTACGTCTTTGTTTTCTGATGTTATATTCTAATTTGGTAGTGCTTTAGTTTGTGGGTAATGTGTAGATTACGAGTTTTTAGGTCAGTTAGAGTATTGTATTTCGAAACAGATATCAGGACCGGTGTTACAGGCTGCGAATTACTCGATGTATGTACACATTTTGCATGTTATGATGCGAATTTTTTGATGGTGCAGTAAATAATCTGCACAGTTTTGTGACTAATGACAAATATCAGGACTTTGGTACCTACAAATACCAGGACATGATGCGAATAGATAGTTGTAGGTATACACATTTCGCATGTTATGATGCGAATTGTTTGATGGTGCAGTAAATAATCTGCACAGTTTTGTGACTAATGACAAATATCAGGACTTTGTTACCTACAAATATCAGGACAGGATGCGAATAGATGGTTGTAGGTACACACAATTCGCACCTTAGGATGCGAATTGTTTGGTGCAGTAGTAAATATTTTGCACCTAGTTTTTGAGACTAATAACAAATACCTTATATTGTCCAGGTTAAGAGATGTCTAAATCACGAGTTTGTATTTTTAAATATGGTCACCAAACTGCAATTGTGCCTTTCACGGAGTTTGAAAGCTTCGAAAGTATCCAAGCTTATGTAGAGAACACGTGGGAGGAGCTTGCCACAGGTGAGTACCTAATTACTTACTCCTGCGGGGATCACAATAATTGTTTCTTTAATAACCAGAGTGATTTTGTTGGGTTGGTGTTATATCTTGATTTGGAGCGTATAAAACGGGTTAGTTTTCTCATAGAACAACACGTCTTCGATAAGGGTTCTGGTAATAAAAGTTCTGTTGATAAGAGCTCTGGTGGTAAGGATTCTGGTGGTAAGCGTAAAGAGCGTAGCTTGGTTTTGGTAGAACCATCTTTTGATCAAATAGTTAGCGGGGAGAGTAGTAACGGTTTAGTTAATTCTGATCAGAGGAAAAAACAACTTGCTACTGCTGGTTGGGCTGATGCTATTACAGGGGTGGGCCAAGCTTTTGAAGAAGGTGCTGCCGGTCTGAGGTTATCCTTGTGCAAGTTTGCGTTAGAGCATAGTTTTTCTTTCAAATACCTGCACAACACAAAAAATAAGATCACTGCTTATTGTGAAAATAAGCTCACAAGCGGGTGCAAATGGAGGGTTTATGCATCTATTGACTCAAGCACCGGCCTTATGACGATAAAGAAGTATTTCCCGAACCATACTTGCAGTCCTGTTTTCTCCCATAAGCATAAGCATAAGCGGCACAGGCATTTGACATCAGATTTGATTGCAGAGGAAATTCAGGATTCTCTCCGGACCTGCCATTCGTTGACAGCCAAAACCATACAATCGACTGTCGAACAAGATTATGGTCTTGATATCTCTTATCGTTTGTCATGGAATGCTTTAGAGAAGGCTAGGAGGGGAGTTTTTGGAGATAATTCAAGCTCTTTTAGTTTACTAAGCGGATACTTCAAACGCTTGAAGAGCCGAGATATTACTTCAGACTGCCAGTTGGAGTTGTCAGCTGGAAACCGATTCAAGCGCTGTTTTGTAGCATTCGGTTCGTCCCTTAGTGGTTTTCATTCATGCCGTCCAATGTTGTTTGTCGATGGAACCCACTTATATGGCAAGTACAAGGGTACATTGCTCACTGCTGTAGCAAAGGACGGAAACAACGGTTAGTTACATTTATCTAATTAATGAACGATGTTTTTGTGCGAAAATGCTGATGTAATTCGCAGCAGGTGATGCGAATTAAGCAGGGTTGTGATCCTCACATTTCGCAGCTGAGGCTGCGAATTAGGTATTATGCTGAATAAACTGTACTTACATCGCAGCTTGAGTTAGGTATTATTTAAAGTTTCCACAAGCTGCGAATTCACATAACACGATGCGAACTGTTTGCATGATCAATTAAAATGTCACACACATTTCGCATGACAAGCTGCGAAATGTTACAAGACAGCATGCGAATTGTTTACAATTTTTAAACGTTTGCATACTGTTGTAGTGTTTAATTGATCTGCCTTTTTCCAGGACTATTCCCTGTTGCTATTGATGTAGTTAGCATTGAAGATTGGGACAATTGGATGTGGTTTTTGGGGTGTTTGAAACCACATTTGCTGGATCGCCAGATCACATTTATTTCAGACCGTCATTCTGGTATTGTTAATGCTATTTCTGTCTTGTATCCAAACTGCTATCATGC
The DNA here is from genome assembly GCA_036936605.1 of Limnanthes douglasii subsp. nivea. Lineage (NCBI taxonomy): Eukaryota > Viridiplantae > Streptophyta > Magnoliopsida > Brassicales > Limnanthaceae > Limnanthes > Limnanthes douglasii. The sequence continues at coordinate 217,788,465 of JAUPFV010000004.1, forward strand.
GTACTGTTATTTCCATCTCATGCAGAATTTGAGAGTCAAACTGGAGCATACTAACATGGAGTATAAAAAAAAGATGTTGAGTTTCTTCCACCGTCTTGCTTATGCTCCCAGTCAAGAGCTTTTTAAAGAGATACTAACAGGTTTTTTATGTGAAGGTGGTGAGAGAATGAGTGATTTTCTTGCAAATTTACCCCCTGAAAAGTATGCGCAGGCTTACGTAAAAGGGAAGCGATACGACTCTATGGCTTCTACCGCAGCTGAATCGTTTAACAATCAGATCAAAAAATATTGCGGCTTACCAATTGTTGAGTTTATTGATTGGATTAGAGTCTTGCTTATGACTCAGGTTTCACGGAGATACGAAGAAGGTCTCAGCTGTAGTACTAATTTGGTTCCCGAGTACGAGAAGAAGCTAAAGCAGAATGTTGACATGTGCCGAAGTTGGGTAGTACGTAAGTCCTCTTCCGCCATGTTCGAAGTCTTTTCGACTCCTGTGGCTGTTGTTAATCTGTTCGATTTCAAATGTTCATGCGGATCATGGCAACAAGAGTGTTTTCCATGTGCTCATGCTCTAGCGGCATTACAATACACTGACCAAGATCCATTGACTGTAATAGAACCCTTCTTTACGGTTAAGAATTACAGGGAAAGTTACTCTTTCAGCATACCAGCTCTAACTGATTTCGGCGAAGGGTCCAGCGCTAACGATCCTTCTTTTGTTGAATTTCTGCCTCCGAACGTTAAGAGACGCTCCGGAAGGCCTAAGAAAAAGCGAATCCCTTCGAGAGGAGAAATCTCAACCAAGAAGTTAAGGTGTGGCCGATGTTCGAAATCAGGCCATAACCGGAGGACTTGTGATGCTCCAGTTTAAGGACATTTATTTTTTGTGCATAGTTATTGTTCTGTACAGCAAAGTAGACATTTGTACATTCGAATCACATGCGAATTATGTACAATTATGTGAAATTTTAACAGGATGCGAATCATCGGTAAAATCAGATCAAACATTTATCATATCTTACGTTTCGCATGATAGGCTGCGAAGTAGGGCTAGATTTGTGATGCGAATGGAGTTCAGTTAAGGTGTCCTGATATTTGTCATGTGATAAGCTACGAATTGTTATTTAATAAAAATACCAGGATATTCAGTAAGGTTGAAAATGAGTAATATAGCGGGTTAACATACGAATGATGTACAAAATATATTTCCCTTACAAAAAGGAGGATTACAAGTTGGATTACAAACAGCTAACAGGATGCGAATCATTGGTAAATCAGATCAAACATTTTGTTATTTGGCATATCTTACGTTTCGCATGATAGGCTGCGAATTAGGACCAGAATTGTGATGCGAATTGAGTTCAGTTAGGAGTCCTGATATTTGTCATGTGATAAGCTGCGAATTGTTATTTAATAAAATACCAGGATATTCAGTAAGGTTGAAAATGAGTAATATAGCAGGTTAACATGCGAATGATGTACAAAATATATTTCCCTTACAAAAAGGAGGATTACAAGTTGGATTACAAACAGCTAACAGGATGCGAATCATTGGTAAATCAGATCAAACATTTGGCATATCTTACGTTTCGCATGATAGGCTGCGAATTAGGACCAGAACTGTGATGCGAATTGAGTTCAGTTAGGAGTCCTGATATTTGTCATGTGATAAGCTGCGAATTGTTATTTAATAAAATACCAGGATATTCAGTAAGGTTGAAAATGAGTAATATAGCAGGTGGCTGCGAATGATGTACAAAATATATTTGGATTACAAAATGGAGGATTACAAGTTGGATTACAAAATATATCCAGAAACTAACAACTGTTTACACATATCACTACAAGCTTCTGGTGCTGGTTAGTTGCATTTCAAAAAAACAAAAAACAAAAACCAACTCTAGCAGTTGGTAGATGATTCATCACCAACTGTTTCCTCTTTATCCTTTTTGTGTTGATCATCTTTGTCTTTCTTCTCTTTGTCTTCGACTTTCTCTTTCTCTTTCTCTTCTTTATCCTCAGCTTCAACATCAACGTCCATCATGCTTAAAAATTTTGTCCTCGATGGACCAGCTTCGTCTTCCCTCTTCCTTTTGTTGTTTTTAACCTCTGGCTGAGGTGTAGCATGAAGCATTGGAACCTGTTCTGGCTGAGGTTCAGCAGCAAGCTGTGGAACAACTTCCAATGGTTGAGAGTCAGCTGAGTAGTAGTCATCATATATGTCTAACCCAAAAACAGATACTGGGCTGTTTGGTGGTGCTGCTGGCATGATCAACTCATCACTCATGTTAACGGTTAAGGATGACCAGGAGTCACCCAGAGAACCGAGTGAACCAGAGTTTGAGTATGAGGTGGTGGTTGTGGTGGTGGAAAAAGACATGACTTTTTGAATTCTAAGAGACGAGGGAAATGAGTTTGTTAAAAAATAGCTCTGGTTTAAAATGTAGAGTTTGTTTTTCAAAATAGCCTCTGGTTTTGTAGTGTTATTTATAGGGAAAGGAGGTGATCATTACATAGCCTCCATGTCCAATCAGCAATTAATGGGTTCTGGACATGATTAGATTGTTTTTTGCGTGCTCAATGCAGAAAACGTTTACCAAGGCATACGCCATAGCCGGTTCGTATTCTTGATATTATTTAATATTTTATTTATGCACCAGGCTGCGAACAGGTTATAAAGATGGTATACCAGGATGTGATTTGTGTGTGTATTGATAACCATCTATCAGGTTAGGCTGCGAACTATTTGATATAATTTAGGCTGCAAAGTATTCATATAGGTTTTGCTGCGAACTGTTCATACATACCAGGATAATAATCAATCATTATATATCAGGTTATGATGCGAACTAAAAGATAATGAAGATTCATTATATATCACAATTTGTTTATGTATGCACAACAAAAAGAAAATTCACAACAGACATGTATTTACAAGCAACTAACGTATTTACAACCAATACACGAATCAGCCATATGTTACGGTGTCTATGTCATTTAAAAAGTAATAGAACATTTCTGCTCTTAAGGCAGTCACCATATCTGTATCGTATTTTTTCTGGACTAATCCATGCTTAATAATATCGCTTGCATATTTGCAGACGAAGACACCACAGTCCACGGTGCCTTTTTTTGTTGTGGGAAGCCTCTTTCCACTTTCACCTTCCACCCTGTACTATATTTGGGTAAGAATCCTCTATCCAACAAATATTTGATCTGTGTATAACAATTAGTGTTAGGAATATGCACAAAAACAAAAACAGTTGGTGACATACAATTCGCATCCTCAGGCTGCGAATTATATGACAATAAATCATACATAATTCGCATCTTAGGTTGCGAATTGTATGACAGCCTTGATAGGATGCGAATTGAGTTATGAACAAGCTGCGAATTGTATCCAACATAGATAGACTGCGAATTAAGTTATGGACAGGCTGCGAAAAACATCTTGATTACTCACAATTTGCAGCATATCAGATCTCATTTCGCAGCATGCATACTTAGAATGTAAGTGTATAGTTTGGAATATTTGCCAGTAGTACAGGTGTTCTTGCGGTGTTGTCTATGGCATGAAGCTTAGGCAGAAGCGAGTTGTAGTTTGAAATTGTGCAGGCGTCAACGTCGATGACGAGCAACGTCCAGTGGTTTGTATTGTCCTTCGACTCGGTGCACACTGGGACCATGATGATGTTGGCATTTTTGCGCCCCTTCCTAAAAGCCATGTCCACCAGATTTTCCACTTGCCACCCTGCTTTCATTTGATGCTGCATCTAAGCAAGAGTATATTAAAGTGATAACATTTCTGTGAACTTTGGTCTATTTACTTGAGCTAAACTTACCGCAGTCATGCCCGAAATCAGTATGGCGTCGTGATGCTCTCCTTTAGCTTTAGTGCATGGAACTTTGTAGTCTGCATCTTCAAGCATCTTTCGAATCCAAGCATCGATAAGCTAACAAAGGAGTTGTAGATTTATGTTAAATATAGAATACATATTTGAAACATTGAAAATAAAGTTGGTTGACAATTGGATACCTTTACGTCCAGCTCCTGTTCTAAAGGTAGTGCCATGAGATCACTCCCTTGCACCCTGATTCCGTACGTAAACTTGGACTCCGGTAACTGCCATACCACTGGATCAGGGGTGTCGCTCTCGTAGGCTTTAACCAACTGTATTTTGTGGTATTGTGCCAGATCGATACGCGCAGTTACTTTGGTTTTCTTTGGCCAGTCGCTGTATTCTACTACTGGCGGTTCCCGCATTGTTATTACGAACTCTTCTTCCTCTGCCACTTAAGGCTGCGTTTGTGTCAGTAGTGCAAAAGTTGGCTCCTCTATCTCATTAACTGTCTCGAGCTTAGTATGAAACGAAGATCAAAAGTAGAGGGCGTCAGTGATTATAAGTGCAACGAGTCCAAACAGTTCGCAGCTTAGGCTGCGAAATGTAAGGTAGTAGTTAAATAAATTTATTATTATATATCAGGGTAGGGTGCGAACTATTTGAGGTTCCACTGAACAGTTCGCATCATACCCCGATATTTGTTTGTAATACTCCAATCAGCATTTGCCACAAGTCACATGTTATGATGCGAAATCATTGTAAGTAGGCCTTACCGCACGGTTAGCGACAACCACTACCGTTGACTTGTTCGGCATAGAGGCTGGATCGTGTCGGCAGAAATCATTAATGTCATCCTCCGACATGTTCTCCAGAGACCGTTGTATTATAGAATCGTAATATACATTATCAATTTCATTTAAAAATGTCTGTGAAACTTGAGTACTAATACCATCAACAAAAGCATCAGGTAAACCTACTGTGTTATCGTGGGACTCTGGAGCTGGCAGTTGATTTGTTACCGGGCCTACAGTTTGACGTTGGCTTAGCAATTCTGACTTTGCTAACAGCACCGTTGGTCTTTGAGGTTCCACCGAAGAAGTGGTTTTGTCTTCTAAGGATGGTCCTTCCTGGCTGAGTAATTCTGTCTTCTCACCGGGATGGACAGGTTCTGACTCATGAGGTGCTACCTCTTGAGTTAGCCTTTCTCTCTTCGCCAAGGTTATCTGTTGCTGCTGTTGTTGTTCTTCTTGTCCTTGTTGCCGGTCTTCGTGTTGAACCTGTGGCTGCTGGTGTTGTTGGGGGTCTTGTTGTTCTTGTTGCCGGTCTTCGTGTGGCTGCTGGTGTTGTTCTTGTTGCTGGGGGTGTTGTTACCGGTCTTCGTGTTGTTCCTGTTGTTGGGGGTGTTGTTGTTCTTCTTCTTGTTGCTTTTGCTGGCGGTGTTCTTCTTCTTGTTGCTGTTGTTGTTGTTGTTGTTGTTGCTGTTGTTGTTGTTCGTGTTCGTGTTGTTGTTGTTGCTGTTCGTGTTGTTGCTGTTCGTGTTGTTGTTGTTGTTGTTGTTGTTGCTGTTGTTGTTGTTGGGCTTGCTGTTTCTGCTGGTGTTGTTGTTGTCTTTCGGTCTCCTATTTCATACAAAAATCAAAAAAAAAAAAAGAAAAGGGGGGAAGGGTTAAGCATAAGTTAATCATTGTGTAATCACATTTCGCATCCTGACCTGATATCTATGTTATTCACTCCTAACAATTCGCAGCTCAGCATGCGAATTGTGTAAAAACCAACCAGTTTATTACATAATTCGCAGCTCAACCTGCGAAACGTTTGGAATGACCAACCAGTAATAACCAACCACTTTATTACATAATTCGCAGCTCAACCTGATATTTGTTTGATAACATCATATCATCTACTTACATTATCTACCTCCTGTGTATGTGTCTCCATGATGGGTGAATTGTGGGCATCATCGTCCCTTTCTTCCGGCAGTACTCTAGGAAGAAATGTCTGCTGATCAGCATTAGACACGGATGCTTGCTGATCAGTGGATTTTTGTCCCTCTGGAAGTGCTGCTGGTACCTGCTTTATTGGGCTTTCAGTACGGCAGATTGGCAGAGAGATAGCATTGTGGAGTTGTTGTGCTTCAAGTTCCTTTATCTTGCGTTTCAATTCTTTCAGCTGCAAAAATGATAGTAAACTTTTTATAAACATATTAAGTGCTGATTGTAGTGATTATTTAAGGTTCAAGTCATATTTACTTCTCTGGCCTGTTTTTCTATTTTTCGCTCGTACTTGTTTTTGTCGGCGTACGTCTTCAAACGCTTTGATTGAGCAGCAATATCGGGATTAGGGTCTCTGCGTTTGAATAAATAATCACCGATCGTTTCACTCATACTGGTTGTGTCGGTGTCGGAGGGCTCTTGCCTGGATTTGCCTTAGGGTTGTGGTGGAATTGTTTTCGTTGGGAGTCTTGGTGGTGGAATCGATGGCTCTGGTGGTGTTGGGTGTTCGAGTGTGGGAGACATCACCTTATTTGTTACATTCTGTGATGCTGGTCTCCTTTTTTTTGGTTTTGATGCTGTGCTTTTCGACCTCTTCCTAGGTCTTTCTTCCAGTGAAGGAGGTACCGTTACTTCTGCATCTTCACCATGTTCATCATCTTCTCTTTCTCCGAAAGCTTCAATTTCAGCCTCGGTAAGCTGTAATGGACCTTCTAAAACCTACCAACAGATGCACATGTAAGTAAATTAATTGTTTCGAAAGTATGAGGGTGTAGACAAACAAATTGTGTTTTATAAGCAGTTCGCATCATATGATGCGAACTGTGTGGTTTTAAATCACATTTCGCATGTTAAGCTGCGAAATTATTATGGGACAGTACGGTGCGAACTATATGTAAAACATATCATGGGAACTAAGTGTAAACCATATGATGCGAACTAAGTATTAAACATATCATGCGAACTGTACTGAACATGAAGCTGCGAAGTAAAATTCATATCAGGCTGCGAAATGTTTGAGATATTTTTATAAGCTGTTCGCATCATATGCTGCGAACTGTTTGCACCCCAAGTTCAATACATATATTCAGCTTATACTTGGTCAGCATCCAGCAAGGGTGTTTTAATAAGATACCCCATGGTTGATGCGTGGCACTCTAACCCCAACCATTTGAAGAACCTTGGTATCGAGGTTGGCTTCGCTACCTCGTGGCCGATTGTTGTGTGCTCCATGATGAAGGGCTGCATGGGGACAAGTTTTATCAACACGATGCTATGTACATAACTAATTGTTATATTGAATAGATCAATCTTACAACTACAAGGGCGACGCAGCCGACGACTTTATCGGCTCTTTCTACTGCTAAGCAACTCCTGATAGACTGTCGAAGCTTGAACAGAATCGATCCAGCCCAGTCGTAATTGTTTATTATGTTGAGGTCTTCAACGTAATAAACCGTGCTCCAGCCCAAGATATCTCCAGATACGGAGTAGAATAGCGTGGAGCACAAAAACAGTATCAACAGCCTCGCCACGTCTTCCAATTCATGTTCCCCTCCTTCGTTTATGGCCTTCTCTATACCCTCCTGTAAAACCAATGACAACATTCTATGTTAGAAATGTACAGAATCTTGCTTTATAAAGATGAAGTCCATTTTAGACGTACCTTTATGATGGCATTTGTTATTGTTTTGGTATTACTAGCTGATGCTTTCCTGCCAGTTTTTGACATGAAGTATTTCTTCATCATCCTTGATTCGTCCTCCTGGCCGGCTTCATACTTGTTGTGAAAAGCGCCGGTTTTTGTTAACTCCATTTTCTCGGTGCCATGCCTCAGCCCGAATATGATCTTGATATCGTTTGTAGTTAGCTTTACATACTTGTTGCCAATCCTAAAGGCGTCTCGTTCTAGAGAGAATTTCTCGAGGATATACTGAATTATTGAGTAGAATTTTTTCCTAGGCAGCTCTTCCTCATTACGGATTTCGAACGCTGTTTTCATAAGCGTGTAGAATGGTGTGTTTCTTGCAGCTTCAATGTGGGCCCTTGTAATACGCATGTCTTTTAGTAGCTTTAGAAGGCTCACCAACCCTGATCTGTAGTAGCTGGGTTTTGTTGTCATTCTTCCTGCACAAACACAAATCAGTTGGAATGTCACAAATAATTCGCATCACAAGCTGCGAATCGCATACATATAAATACTGGCTTAACAGACAAGCTGCGAAATAAGTTCTGACATGATGCGAATTCGAAAACTCAAGCTGCGAACTATATGCGAATTGTGTATAAACATTAACTGAACTGCGAATTGCTTGAATAGTAGGTTACCAGGATGCGAACTGTTACACTTTTTACATGCACGTTGCAGGGATCTGGGAATTATGCAACAAACACCAAAATCAACAATGAACTACCTAATGCAGATCTAACATACATAATATTTCTCAGTAGAGTATCAGTGTTACATGCAACTAAAATTTTACCCTGGCTTCGACTATAAACCCATAAACTGAGCAACTATCGTCAGTAGATACTTCATTCTAGTACCAAAAGCAATGCCTATCGTGAATTAAGAGAAAACAGTGGTTCAGATTCGAAAAAAACGCAAAAAGAAGTACGCTTTCCACCATAATGCATACCTGTTAAATTTCACCGGCCGGAGAACGAGATTTGATCGTTTCAGAGACGACTTCACGACAACTTTGTCGAACGAGATTGAAGGTGTGTAGTCTGTCTGAGTAAAAGAGGCTGACCGGTGCGATAGTGACGAAGGTGAGAAGCTGTAGGGTTTCTGGGTTTGAGAGAGAGAGAGTATCACGAAGTCGAACGGTTTGTTTTCTGGTGGTTTCTAAAATTAGAATATTGCGTTTGTTTAGGGTGATAGGAGGGTCGAAAAAGTGGGATGGAATTGAAAAATGGGTATATATAGTGGAAGGGTATTTTTGTCCAATTTATTAGTTTGGGTATTAAGTAACACTATGTTAAAAGCGGGTACCGCCGGATAATAAGATAGTTGAGTGGGTGTCATAATTTAATATATATATTTAAAAGTAACGATTCGTTTCCTCTATTATTATATTCAATTTCGTTTCAGTCCATCAACGTGTATTCTCGTATGGAGACAAAAGAAATGATGAATGAACTCACAGGGTGGGCGCCCATGCATGTTCTTTTCTTTTCTATACCACACTGGATCAACTCCGACACTTTAACGCAAGTCTCTTTAGTCTTTGCCTGATGTGGACAATTCTACTTTATTTTGTGGTATATATTTTATATGAAATCATCTAAATCACTAATAATATATATTTTTTAAACAGTACAGTTGATACCTCCCGAAAGCGATAAAGGCTGTGATCGGAAACTATACCACTTTAAAACATACAAATAGCTTATACTAAATTGTATTTTTTAGCTATTATTATATATTTAAAATTTAAGTAAATAGATGATTATCCGATGAAAAATTTATCTTGTCAGTATGTAAATAAATAAATATATTTTCATGAAGCGAATTCATATCGTCTAGTCTGAATAAAGGGGAAAAGAAAAAAGATAAATAACTACAAACCGAGCATATTATAATAAGAACAGACGGTTAAAAAAGGAGGTGCATCGGAAAACGACAAATGTAACATAACCGAAGTCCCATACGGAGCAGAGGTATATCACAGAGGAGTAGGCAAAAAATAAAAAGAAACCGTGCATCGGATAACGACAAATGTAACATAACCGAAGTCCCATACAGAGCAGAGGTATATCACAGAGGAGGAGCCAAAAAACAAAAGAAACCGACAAAACAAATGTTAGATAGTGGACGACAATAGTTCTTACTACTGAGCTCGTTTAAACAGACGTCTCGCTGAGCAAACCGAACATGAATCAACAATGAAGAAACGTTCAAGCGTCTACTAAGTAAATAGACTAAGAACGAGCAAAGCATACGAGACTTAGAAAATAGAATGACGCCTAATGGAGGAAGGATACGGAGCAAAACCATGTCATTAAGGGCGAACTGAGAACCAAAAAGGAACCAGCAAGACAACTGATCAATAAAGAGTGACAACGGCTCGTACCAAACTTACAAACTACCAATTTTTTTAATTATGTTAACATTTTTCATTTTTCGCTGATTTTATCATTTAATTGATTATTTTATTTAATTATTAATTATCGTAAAAGAATGTCCTTGAATGTTAGTATACCACTTTAAAACATACAAATGGTTTATATTAAATTGTTTTTTTAGCTATTATTATATATTTAAAATTTAAGTGTATATATATATATATATATATATGTATATATATATATATAGTGATGAGAGAATTTCCATCACTTAATACGTTTGAGCAGAAGGGAAAGGTAAGAATACATAAATAACTACAAACTGAGCAGATGATAATACGAGCAGACGGTTAAACAATGAGGCGTATTGGGAAACGAAAAATGTAACATAATCGAGACCACATGCAGAGCAGGGCTATATCACAGAGGGTTAGCCAAAAAGCAAAAGGAAGTCGACAAGGCAATCAGCAGAGGACGAAAATAGTTCTTACTACTGAGCTCGTTTAAACAGACGCATCGTTGAGCAAACCGAGCATGAATCAACAATGAAGAAACGTTCAAACATCTACCAAGTAAATAGACTAAGAACGAGCAGAGCATACAAAACTTAGGAAATAGACAGAGACCTCATGGAGGGACAGTGCAGAGTAGAATCATATCATCAAGGGTGAGCTTGATAAGGGAGCAATGCGCGGATATTAATAGACTATGAGTCAATTGTAAATCGAAGGAGATTAATATGCCTGTTATAGTATTTATTATTTATTAGAGGGTGATTTGTAAACAACGTATTTGATAAAGGACTAAAGGAGAAATAAAACAAGACCACCAAGGACATAAATGGGTTCACCCTTCCCCACTATAAAAGGAGACCCATTATTCTTGGTAGGTGGGACAATTGAATATAATATTCTCTTTCTACTTTCTCTCTCTAGAATATTGAGCCTTAGTCACATCAGGTGCAACATCTAACATTATTCTCTTTTGTCATTTATTCTCTCATCATTGGTGCCATCTGTGGGAACACTGATACCAAAAATGAATCTTTTTCTTTGGAAATCGCGATCTGATCTTAAAGTATGAATGACCAAGCAATCGGAGAGAGGGTCGGGAGAGAAGTGATCCGAGCCGTTTCGATGCCTGAAGGCGAGGAAGCTCCGGGTCGGGAATATTACGCGCAGGGTCGGGACAAGCGGTCGACCCTCATCATGAACAGGAGACAGCTGCTGGAAGACATCACGAAGCTAAATGTTGAAAAGGAGCGGGCGCTAGTTGATAAAAGCGTGCGGGAAGGCAAAGGGAAAGAACCAATTGTGGACAACCGCGACGAAGGCTACCCGACTATTGACCCTCGTATCGACGCCCGGCCTGTTAGATATTATCGGGAGTCTCGCCCAGAGGACATGCCGAATGGAAGAGCAGAGCAGTACCCCAAAGATAACCAGGGGATTTTTGTCGATTATACTTCGGATGATTCGTCAAGAACAGAGTACCAGCGTAAGGAAAGACTGAACAAGCGAGCGTAGAAGAGCCATTCCCGACGGAATATGGCGTCTCGTTCTGACTGTCCTAAGTTCAAAAATAGTAGCTCTGAGAAAAGGATGTCAGTGTCTTTCAAAAAAGAAGAGATGCAAACAGGCATTAGAGAGGAGCGGATAGTTCTACCTCAGGCCCAGTGGCAACCGTCGAACAACCAGAACCAGGGGTACCGAGTCAGTAGCCAGTTCATCAACCCAGGAGATGAAGGTCTGTATGGGATTCAGACCGAGGGGCTCGGAGGCGGCGCGTTCGGATTCGAAATGAATTGGAGAGCTTCGCCGTTGTCTGACAAAATATTATCGGGACATCTCCCGAAGAGGTTTGATATTTCCAAATTAGAAAAATATGACGAGACCGGGCATCAAAGTGGTACAACCGGCTACCGCAGGGTAGTATCAAAAACTTCGGGATGTTCTGGATAATGTTCCGTCAGCACTTTGTCAGGAGCAAAAGCTTCCGAGCCAACAGAGATACGATCATGAACTGTAAGCAGAGGCTAGGAGAGAGCCTTAGGGATTACACCAGACATTTTATTGATGCTAAGACCGACATGGATCATTGCGAAGAAAACGTGGCACTAACAGCGTACCGCTTGGGGTTGCTTCCGGGACCGATGAAGCAAGCGGTCACTAAAAACAAGCTTTTACTTTTTCTGCCCTTCTCGCTCAGGTGGAAAAACAGATACTGATAGAAGAAACCGAGGCGTCTGAATTGGCTGTGAGAATTCAATAGAGCGCGCAAGCGTCGGTCGTCATAAAACAAGGGGCTCAATCTAGCTACGCTCAGCAAATCCAACCAGACAGCACAATACCGCCGACCCAGTCCTTGCCAATCAAGCCTCTGGCTTCCCATAGCCAAAAAACGAAGCCGGCGAACCAAGTGGTCTCGCGACCCATGTCTAATAAGTGGATTCTACCTGCTTACTTCGCTGACTTAAAAAAATGTGTGTCTTCAATCTATGAAAAAACTAAGAAAAGTGGGATGTACCGGAGGCTTTTTCCCATACCGACACCTCGGGAGCACAGGAACAACCGATATTGTCGTTACCACGAAGACGTGGGACACGATACCAAGGATTGCATTACCCTCAAAAAGAAGATACAAATGCTGATAGAGCACGAAAACCCACTTGAGTACGTGAAAAAGAAATCGCAGCAGGGCACTGTTTCGAAAGAAATAGTGACGATGCCGAAGTCCGAGACCACCATGGAAATTTCTGAAGTGACTGACCCTTTCGATTTCTCCACCGAGTATCTCGATCTATATGTAAATGGTAACCTCATCGGGGTCATCGAAGAGGAAGCTGTGGAAAGTAACGGGAGCGTAAGAAATCTTTGTCAATTTTTCGGATCATTGACTATTTTTGGGGATGATTCTATGGGAGGGATAACGCACTCCTCTAGAAAGCGACATATCGTGAACTTGGCTACTCAGTTGGAAGCTTGGCCCTATCCGCATTCGAAAACCGTTCATTCACCGATTCTGTATTTTGACGAAGACATGATAGACATGGTCGGACCCCATGAGGACGCCGTCATTATTGGGGCAGTCATAACTAGGGAAGAGGTCCGACGCATCTTAGTATACACCAGGAGTTCAGCCAACATAATTTTTGCATCAACTTTCACCAAATTCAGGGCGCCCGCAGTCATTACATGTTCAGATCGAACTATTGTAGGGTTTACAGGTTTGGCAGCAAACGTGGTTGGTGAGTTTGAAGGCATTGTTTAGCTGGGCCACAGACCATTTAAAAAAGAAGGTAACTGTTTTATTCGTCGTAGTAGACGTGCCAGCCTCTCATAATGCCATCTTTGGCAGATCGTGGCTGTCGCGAATGCACGCGGTATCCTCTATGGTTCATCAGTGTTTGAAGTACGTGGTCGGGAACAACGTGGGGGTAGTGCGGAGCAGCTAGAAAGCGGCGAGAAAATGTTACCGAGAAGATTTGGCCCCCAAAAGGGATCATGAGATGGAGCAAGCGCGGGACTAGAAATTAGTGGGACTTCCCTTGGGGTCACTGCCCGTCGATGATCCTAGAGAAGCTCCCAGTATTTTAACCACCGACGAAGAGTGCGAAAAACACCAATTTACTGAAGGAAAAGTTTTACAGATTGGAATCCAATTGTCATCGGTCTTCAAGAAACAGTTGTTGTTATTATTACAGGAGAATTTAGATTTATTCGCGTGGTGTTCGAAGGATGTGACCGGAGTCCCAGAGAACCATGTGATTCACAAGCTAACTATCAACAAGAATGTCAGACCCATTTCACAAAAACGGCGGGCTTTTTCGCCAGAAAAAACAGAAATCATCATCCTGAAAGAAGTCGAACGAATGCTCAGCGTCGGGCACATCAAAGAATCAAGTTACCCACTCTGGACATCTAATCCTGTCCTGGTAAAAAAGAAGAATGGGAAGTGAAGGATGTGTGTGGACTTCACCGATCTTAATCAAGAATGCCCGAAGGATCCCTTCCCGATGCCAAGAATCGACCAGTTGGTGGATTCAACATCAAGTAACCGATTACTCTCCTTTATGGACGCGTATGCGGGCTACAACCAAATCAAATTGCACCCAGCGGATCAGGAAAACACAACATTTATTACGGGCCGAGGCTTGTATTGCTATAAGGTTATGTCGTTCGGGTTAAAAAACACTGGAGCAACTTATCAAAGGTTAGTTAACAAGACCTTCGACTGCTAGATAGGGAAGCATATGGAAGTTTACATCGATGACATGTTAGTAAAGAGTGGCACAGATGAAGACCATCTCGCCGATTTGAAGGAAACCTTTGATAATCTAAGGGGTATAAATCTCAAGCTAAACCCGGAGAAATGCTCATTTGGGATAAGGTCGGGCAAGTTCCTAGGATGTTTTGTTAGTGAAAAAGGAATCGAGGTAGACCCGACTCAACTACAGGCTCTTACTGATATGACACCGCCTAAGAATATCAAGGAAGTCCAAATATTAACGGGCGTCTCGCGGCCTTGAATCGATTTATCTCTCGTTAATCTGACAAGTGCGCTCCATTTTTTCATGTTTTGAGAAACGCCAAGAATTTCGTTTGGACGCCGGCGTGCAGCGCAGCCTTTTTAGGGATCAAAACTTATTTATCCTCCCCGAACCTCCTAATAAAGCCCTGACAGGGGAGACTCTTTTTCTTTACATAGCGGTTTTGGATTTTGCAGTAAGTGCGGCTCTAATCAGCGAATCGGGAACGGTCCCCAAAGCGGTATACATTGTGAGCAAAAGCTTACTAGACGCGGAGACACGAAGCCGAATATGAAGTTGCACTGGCCAGTTTGCGACTAGCACAGGTATGTGGAGCTACACATGTGCGCCTTATTAGTGATTCTCATATTTTAATCAATCAAGCCTCGGGAGTATCGGAAGCTAGGAAAGAACATCTGGTTCAGTACTTAGCAGCATTATGAGTGTTAGCCGCGTCTTTCGCCAAGGTAACATATGAGCATGTCCCGAGGACCGAAAATATGGTAGCCGACTCTCTAGCATCGGCTTCGTGTTCAAAAAGTTACCCCTGGGTAACCGAACAAGAAAACCCATCAATCATAAGGAGGAGAGAGCTGGATAACCGACCAGATTGGCTTGTCAAGTGTCTTCGGTAACTATTTCAGATTGGCGAAGGGATATTATTGCTTTCCTGGCTGAAAGACTACTACCAGCCGATAGTATATCAGCTCGAAAGATACGAAACAAATCTCGGGGCTACGTTTTATTGGGGGACGTATTATACAAAAAGTCATTTAGCCGGCCTTTACTGCGGTGACTGGGGGTAAACGAGTCGCAGATAATTGTATCCGAATTACACGACGGAGAGGGTGTGGCTCATTGTTGTTACAAGACATTGATCAGAAGAATCTTCCTCGCCCGGGCTGATTGGCCAACGGTTACGACTGATGCTCAGCAGATAGTGAAAATATGCGACACATGCCAAAGATTTGCGAACGCAATAAACATGCCCGCGGCCCCCTTAGAATCCATATCTGAGGGCTTACCTTTCGACCAATGGGGAATCAATCTCGTAGGACCCTTACCAATGGCATCCGGTGGAAGACACACGATCGTGGTGGCTGTAGATTACTTTTCCAAATGGGTGGAAGCCGAGCCATTATCGGCTACAAAGACCAAGGATGTCATTAGATTTATCTCGTCGAACATATGTTGTAGGTTCGGGGTACCTCAGAAGCTCACCATAGATAACGGACCCCAGTTCGATAGCCATGAGATGAAATCTTTTTGTACGACCCATAGGATTAGGCAATGTTTTTCCGCCCCCTTCCATCCCCAAGCAAACGGGCAAGGCGAGGTTACGAACCGAACCATTTTGGACGGGCTCAAAAAGAATTCGGAAGGGAAAGCCGGCAAGTGGCCGGATTTTTTACAAGAAGTGTTATGGGCTTACCGAACCACACCTCGAACGGGGACCAAAGAATCACCTTATGGTTTAGTTTATGGAATGGATGTTGTCACCCTAGCAGAATCAATCTTTCCATCTTTTAGGGTTGGTACTTACACGGAAAGTGAAAACGGCGACGCCAGACGATTAGCTCTAGATGTGATGGAATAAAAAAGGGGCCGAGCTCAACTAAATTCTTTACATTATCAGACCTTGATAAGAAGCCGGTATGCGTCCAAAGTACTTCGGCGAGAGTTCAAAGTCGGGGATAAGGTTTTAAGGAAAGTTTTCCTCATACCAAAGATAAGAGCCTCGGCAAGCTCGCCCCAAACTGGGAGGGACCATATACAGTAGTAGAACGGGTTAAGAGTGGAACATACCGCTTGCAAGACACGCGCGGGCGTTTGCTAAGACTCCCGTGGAACATTGAACACTTAAAACTATATTTGGAGTAACTTTGTTGATTTTTGTAACTTTTTTTCTCGCAACCGTCGTTTCTGTAAGAACCTTTGGTCGGGGATATACTATTTCCTAACTCAGTGGCGCGAGAAGGTTTTAATGAGGCATCCATGACAACCGACCCTTTTTAATTCAAAATTTGGCTTTTATATCTCCGAACTATTAAAAAGGAGTCAATCAGCTGACGAGCTGACGGACAACTTATGACGAATTTAATTGATTGACAGAACCTTAAATGGTTTTTCAGTGAGTCTAACTGATCTACATCTTATATTCCCGACCTTATGGTAGAATTTTTCAATTTAAATTGATCAACGGAACCTTTAACGGTTTTTCAGTGATTAAACTGATCTACATCTTATATTTCCGACCTTATGGGAGAATTTTTCAATTTAAATTGATCAACAGAACCTTAAACGGTTTTTCAGTGTTCAAAACTAATCTACATATCATATTTCCCGACCCTATGGGAGAAATTTTCAATTTATATTGATCGACAGAATCTTAAACGGTTTTTCAGTGTTCAAAACTGATCTACATATCATATTTCCCGACCCTATGGGAGAATTTTTCAATTTAAATTGATCGACAAAACCTTAAACAGTTTTTCAGTGTTCCAAACTGATCTGCATACCATATTTTACGACCCTATGAGAAATTTTCAATTGACATTGAGAAACATAACAGCAAGATAGTGGATATTAATTTTCGATAGCAACGGTTACAAACACTAAAAAAAGGGTTCTACCGACCCAGCAGTTACAAAACTTTAAAATCAAAACATAGGAGGTCAAGTATCCTCTCCCTCAGACTCGGTTTCGGCATCGTCCGTCTCATCATCCTCACAAACCATGCCCTCGGGGCGGTCGGCCTCAAGAACATCCAGCCACATTGACCCAAGGGGCAGGTCGGCGAAGCGGTGATGAAAGGTCAGCACATAAGCAGCCATGGCCTCGGCCGTTTCCTTCTCCATCCATCTCTGGCACTAGTCGGAAAAACGGGCATTAGCAGCCTTCAGGTCAGAGATTTCCTGACCCAGTTTTCCGGCGCTATCATCCCGGTATTTTCTGACGAGTGCCAAGGTTTTTTGGTCGTTTCCAGCTTCTCTTCCAACAGCCTTTGTGCCTCCTTCCACTTCCTCACTTCCTCTTCAAGCGCGACAACCTTCCCCTCCACGTCCCCTAGCTTATGGCTTAGCTCCGCTGCCCATCGCTCCTTCATCGCCAAAGGCACGATCATATTGTACAGAGACAGGGACAACCCGTCTGTTATCCGCAAAGAGAATGTGTGCGGACTCCCCGGCACGGACAGTACCGGCTGCTTGGTACCGCTCGATGACGCCACGACGTCTTTCGAAGATTTTACGGGGCGCGCATCATCGGGCAACACCGCTGTGGGATCGGTCACAGTCGCACCCTTAACCCCCCTGAATTGCTCAAAAAGCTTCGGGACGGTTGCGTTATCAACAGACACAGATGCAGCGGCAGCTCGGCTTTCTTTTTTCGCATGCTTCGACTTCTTGTTCTGAGCACCGTCTGCTTCAGCCTTTCCTTTCCGCTTCTTGACCAGCTCCTCGGACTTATGGGTTTCGCCATCCGCCGCGGCGGTTTCCCCTTGTTGTCCCTCAAAAGCGCCCCCTTCAGCCTCGGCATCAGCCTGCTCGGCCTCTTCATCCGACTTAGGCCGCTTGCTGGGAGCTTTGTTGCGCTTCGGAAGAAACAAGTGCACGTCGGGCGCGTTTGTCTTTGCAACCAAGTCCATCAAGCTTGGCGGTTGGCGCAGCTCCTCAATTGTAAGCGGCTCCGACGAGCAACGCCAGGGGTTGCTCATGATCAGGTTCGTATCCTTGAAGGCGCGATGGAACGCCCGACCCCAGTGCTTCCTGCATAGTCCTTTAAAATTTGGAAGGTCACTTTACCAGGTTTGAAGTGGTCTTTCTTCAGCCCCTGAATAAATTCCTTCGACACTGCACAAAGGATCGGTCCATTAAATACAAAAAAAAATTGTGTACCATTAGGAACCTAAGTCCGCAGCAATCGCCTCGGATTCTCCTTGCTATATGGGCGGCCGTTTTCCC
This sequence comes from Limnanthes douglasii subsp. nivea, assembly GCA_036936605.1. Classification (NCBI taxonomy): domain Eukaryota; kingdom Viridiplantae; phylum Streptophyta; class Magnoliopsida; order Brassicales; family Limnanthaceae; genus Limnanthes; species Limnanthes douglasii. The sequence goes on from JAUPFV010000004.1 coordinate 217,806,856, forward strand.
AGCAGCCACTGAGAAAGACGAACCGATGCTTCCAACCTTTATCGCCCTCGAGAAAGTCATTCATAATCTTCCAAGTATTGGCCAAGGAAGAATATAAGAAGGGAGACTTGGGGGATTTCGAGAGCCCTGACATGGCTATGTACTCGGCCATTGGCATGACCCGACCCGATAAGCGTGAAGCCATTATGCACGACATCAGCGTATACCACGCGTTGGGCGTTAGCTGTGAGGGGCAGATGTTGAGGGTCTGGAAATATAGAGAAATATCAAGGTCCAGAGGAAACCTGAGACCCCAGTTGAAGAGTTCGGTGAAGATTACGATCTCCCGTGACCGAGCATGCACCGGCGTCTCCCCAGGCACGGAAAATCGAACGTTAATGCACTCTGGGATACCCCACCGGATTAGAAGTTCTTCCTGCTTTGCCGCGGAAAAATAAAGATACTTGCCCTCGAAAAGTGAAATGACATCGTCCCGGGGCAACCAGCGATGGTAGTTAGTGGTGATGACTGCCTCAATCTCCGCGGGAAGAGACTCTTCGGGAGGAGCAGCATTGTTGTCAACAACGGCAATACCTTCGCCAGCAGCCAAAGCATCCGTTTCTGGCTCTTTGGTATTTTCTAGCGAGACTGCATCTGACCTAGGGGGGCTGGCCGTAGGAGGTCCGACGACTGAGCAGGAGGATCTGCAAAACCGAAACTACTTCCGGTTCGGGCAAGTTGCGCTCATCGGTTAAGGCCTAGGTAAGTACGCGCAGTATTGGTGCCAGTCCGGTACCCCTGAATATCGTGAGTAAGTTGGACCATTTCAGGAGAATTTTCCCTCGCAGGCGAAGATGAGGTTTTTGAATCGCCCATGGAAAAGAATTTAGCTTTGCCTCGGGGAGGAAAATGGGTCGGAGTGGTATAGGAATTCACCGGCGAAGGCGTCGGGCGGTTGATTTGACTAGCAGGGGAAGGTGAAGAATTGCTGCTTGAAGGAATAACGATGTTATTGGGGTTACTCGCGTCGGATGGGACGGGTATAACTAAGGATTCGGCAGGGACCGGGTCGGGCAGTACGGGGTCGTGGGGAAGCGGAACGGGTGTAAAAGGCTTTGAGTTAGAACTCCAAATCAGTCCCGCGGCTCGATACTCTTCGGCGCGGTCACCAATACTAGCCCAATCTTTAAATCCGAACACAGGCTCTTTTTTCTTAGTTTTTGGTATTGGCTTCGGGTTCTTATTTCTCATAAAACGAGCTCTCTCTCTCTCTAGAATGGTTCGAACATCACTTTCTCTCTCTAGAACTCTTCTGAGAGAAACTCTTGTTTATGAGGTATTTATAGACACCCCCACTTAACCGTTTCACGTACGGGGGAGTCCAAACGACAGAAAGCCGCGGGAAGGCGAAAGGGCCTCTTGGAAAACTGTGCAGACGAGCACACTTCGAGTACTCGGATGACACGTGTAGCCCTTAGTCAGACTAGCACAGTAGGTATATACCAACTAGCTCATGTAGAGGCGTTAGATGGGCCGCATCTACCCGACTTATTTTTTAAAGCCTGATCGCCGGTCTAGGCCCATGTTGAATCTACCAAGAAAGATCGGAAGCAGACCCAAAATAAGTTTTCGCAGCATCAGGACAATTCACGGCCATCCCAGTAACAAAAAATATGGAGGGTCGGTCATCATTTGAAAGAAAAGGTTCGACCGAGGTAATCCGATCAATCGGTACCAGAAACTAAGGGACAGAGGCGTTCCGAGCTGATTTTTTTACAAGTCTTCATTCTTGATGCTCTTGAAGACTAGGGGGCTACTGATAAGGGAGCAACTCGCCGATATTAATAGAAAAGGATTCAATTATAAATAAAAGGATATTAATATGCTTGTTATAGTATTTATTATTTATTAGAGGGTGATTTGTAAACAAAGTATTTGATAAAGGACTAAAGGAGAAATAAAACAAGACCACCAAGGATATAAATAGGTCCACCCTTCCCCACTATAAAATGAGACCCATTATTCTTGGTAGGTGGGACAATTGAATATAATATTATCTTTCTACTTTCTCTCTCTAGAATGTTGAGCCTTAGTCACATCAGGTCCAAGATCCAACATTATTCTCTTTTGTCATTTATTCTCTCATTAGAGCTGAGAAGCAAAGAGGAGCCAACAAGGCAACCGATCAGTGGAGTGTGACAATGGCTCGTACCAAACTTACCAACTATCAATTTTTTAATTATGTTAACATTTTTAATTTTATACTAATTTTATCCTTTAATTGATTATTTTATTTATTTATTTATTATAGTAAAAAATGTCCTTAAGTGTTACTATATTAATGGAGCCTTCATAATTGACAAACTTGCGTCATATGTGAGAATATTTTATCAACTTAGCCTCATGATTCTCCATCCGACATCATTAAAACATTCATGATCTATTTTCAAAAGATAAATCCACTAAGACAGAGAATGACATCCCAATTGCAAAGGTTCGAGAGGATCTATAAAGCTTAAAAATAAAGGATTATTATAAAAGCTTTGAGATTTAGTTTGCCAATAATGATGCTCTCGTATCCAGGATCTCTTCGATGATAAATTTAGTTTTATTACATATAAATATTTAGTATATTGATAACATGTATATGTTAGCTCGAAATTAAAATTGAGAAAGAGAAAATTGTATGCGTTAATGAATTGATAAAACATAAACCTTTAAATAGGCTTTACGCCGAATTTTTAAAGTTTTGGTCAAACTCAATAAAGAGCTTTCAATGAGAGTTAATACTCATAAAGACTTGGTCTAACCTATTAAATAACTTTGAATTGAAATAAATATAAAATAAAACATTTAAACTTTAACCTTCCCTTAAACCGAAATCTGCAGATATCAATTTAAAAGAAATAATTAACCTTATACAAAAAACTATTTCAGGGAAATGCATGAATAAAATCTTTATAAACCATGTAACTTCACAAATGTAGCCAACTTGAGAGGTTTGGTCTGTATATCTGCAACTTGGTCTTTACTTTGACAATAAACCAGTTTGATTGTTCCATCATTACTAAGATCTCTCAAAAAATAATATTTCACATTAATATGTTTACTTCTTTTGTGTATCACATGATTCTTGGAGAGTTTTATTGTCGAGATACTATTACAAAAAACTTTAGTGGCTTCCACTTGCTTGAACTTGATTTCTTCAAGAATTCTTCTCAACCAGACAGCTTGCAAGCACAAGTTATAGCAACAATAAATTCAGCTTTTGTAGTTTATAAGGTGACAATTTGTTGCTTCTTAGAAGACCATGACATAGCCCCAGTACCCAACATAAAAATATAGCTTGAATTGCTTCTTATATCATCTTGATCTCCTACATAATCACCGTCATTAAACCCAAACAGTTCTAATTTTCCACCATTCTTGTACAACAACCAAAAATCTCTAGTTCCTTGCAAATAACGAAGGATTTACTTGGCAGCTAACAAATGCATTTCTGTTGGATTCTATGTATATCTACTTATTAAACTCATAGAATACATTATATTTGGTCTTGTTGCAGTTAAATACATCAAATTGCCAATAATTTTCTTGTAAAGTGTGTTGTCCACCTTCTTTCCTTCATGATCTTTGTCTAATTTCAATCCAAACTCAGTTAGAGTGCTTACAGGATTGCAATCCTTCATTTGAAACTTATCCAAAACATCTTGCACGTACTTCTTTTGAGATATAAAAATCTTATAGTTGATTGTACTACTTATATTCCAAAGAAATAATACATCATACCAAGATTAGATATTTCACATTCAATCATCGTGGATTTTTTCAATTCTTTAAACATTACACAGTCAATATGAGATCATCTACATATAAGCAAATAATGAGTAGTTTCCCCTTATCTCCGGTCTTAACAAAAAGTGTATGCTCATATGGACATTTGTGAAAGCCTTATTTCAAAAAAATAAGCCTCAATGCAACTATACCAAGCTCGTGGAGCTTGTTTTAAGCCATAAAGAACTTCCTTTAATATATATATATATATATATACTTTATTCTTATTTCCAATCTTAATATGATCAGGAGGTTGTTCTACAAGTACCTGTTCCTCTAGGTTTCCATGCAAAAAATGTCAATTTGACATCTAGCTAAAAAATAGGCCGAGAATTATGCGCCACCAATGCGATCACCAATTTAATTGTATCATGTCTTACAGCATGAGAAAAAAAATTATATATAATCAATATCATATTCTTGATTATATCCCTTAGCTACCAAACGCGCCTTCTACTTTTTGACTTCACCATTTTCTTTAGTTTTGTTACGAAGACCCACTTTAAACCTGCCCTTTTGGAAGATCTGTCAGCTCCCAAGTATCATTTTTTTCAATAGCATTAATTTAATCATTCATCTTTTACCTCTATTTTTCTTTTTTGACAACACTTTCAAAGGATGTAGGATCACAATCTAAAAATAAATCAAAGTGAGTTACCGAAACATCAAAGGATGCATACCTTTTTTGATACGAGAAGAAGATTGAGCTGCTACATTATTAGCTTTCGATGCTTCATCATTAGTTTCGACTACTATTGGCAGAATTTCAACAGCTTTTGGAGTTGCTTCAGATGAAATTTCAGGCATAAAGGTTGTTGGAGTTGGTTCGCTTTGTAAAAGAAAAGAACTTGAGTAGTTTCTTTCCCATTCCAATCCCAAGTGTTATCTTCATCAAATACAACGTCTCGGCTTGTCACAATTTTCTGAGTTAACGGATTAAACAATTTATAAGATTTGGATGTTTCACTAACACCAAGAAAAACACATTTTCCCCTTTATCATCAGGTTACTTCCTTTTCTCATGTGGGATATGTGCATAAGCAATGCAACCAAAATTCCAAAATAATATACAGTTGGTATTCTTCCACTCCAAACCTCATATGGCGTCATATTTTAAACAACATATGTAGGGCTTATGTTCAAGATATGGATACTTCAATTTACTGCCTCATGCCAAAAAGATTTTGGAATTCTCCCTTTTTCCAACAAGCTTCTCACCATATTGAGGATGGTTCTATTTTTCCTCTATGATACACCATTTTGTTATGGTGTATAAGCAGATGTTAACTCTCTTGAATGCCATGAATATCACAAAAAACTTTAAAATTTTTTGATCAATATTTTCCACCATGAGCAGTTCGAAGGGTTTTAATGGTCTTTCATGTTTCATTTTCCATACAATCCTTGAAGATCTTAAATGCACAAACAACTTCTGATTTTTTCTGTAAAAAATAAACCCAAGTTTTTCGGGTATAATCATTAGTGAAGGTAATTATGTATCTTTTACCTCTATTAGAAATAGGTGTTATCGGGCCATAAATATCAGAATGAATCAGATCCAAAACTCATTTTGCTCGCCATGACTTCCGTTGGGTAAATTGAGAACGATGTTGTTTGCCAACAACACATTCTTCACAAACTTGGGTTGGAATACTAATATGAGGGAGACTTGTCACCATAATTTTATGTTAGAGGATCTTCAGTACACCAAAACTCAAGTGTTCATAACGAAAATTCCACAACCAAGAAGGAATTTTTACTCGAGTGACCAGAAAAGTTTGAAAACTTTCAATCTTTAATGGAAACAACTTGTTTGAACTCATTGACACAACAACAATACCTCCTCTAGTATGATCATAAATCTCACAAACACATTTTTGAATAGCTTGAACAGTCATCAACAAAGTTTCTACTTCCTTATTTTGGGCAAAATTTAATTGTTCTTTCTTTTTTGTCATTAGGAAACTTAGTATAACATTCAGAACGATAATGACCAAATTTATGACATCTAAAACACTCTACCTAGGATTTGTCAAAATGTTGATCTCGTCATTTGCCTTTGCTTGAAAAATTATAGTATTGGTTTTAAAATACATGATTCCATCTCTATTGCCATGGAATCCTCTTCCTCTAGCTCTAGCTCTATCTCTTCCTCTAAAGTTTGGGAAATTAGTATAGGTAGAAGCCTTTAAAGCTTGCTCCCCTGAAGTTAAACTGCGGTTCATATTCTGTGACCAACAAGGAGCTCTGTAGTTCATCAAGAGATAATGCATCTATGACTTTTGATTCTTCAATTGAACATACGACATAATCAAATTTTGGTGCCAGGGAACGTAGTATTTTCTCCATAATGGTAACATCTTCCATCTTCTCACCATAAAATCGCATTTTGTTGTTGATCTCCATAGTCATGCACAATAGCTGGTAACAGATTCTACATCTTTCATTTGTAGAGTCTCAAAATCTCTTCTCAAAGCTTAAAGTTGTGCACGCTTCACTCTAGCGGAGCCTTGATATTTTCTCTTCATGGAATCCCGAATATCTTTGGAATTTTCTTCGCTAAGATTTTTTTCCAAGATGGGCCAAGAAATAGCCTGAAAAGATAATGTTTTGCCTTCAGATCTTTTAGCTTTCTCGCTTCCAACTCTGTCCTCTCTACATCCATCAACACAACACCTTATGTTGGTTCTGCTACTCCAATAACATCAATCATCCAATATTATTTGGACCTCAAGAAATTCTCTATGAGCATGTTCCAATGATCATAATGACCATCAAATCATGGAATAGATGATTGCACAAAACTTCTGAAGACATCTAGTTTATTTTTATTTTTCTTTTTTGAAAAAAATTGGCTTTTTCCCTTAAAAATGGTTTTTATTTTTTAAAAAATATTGTTTTTTATTTTCTAAAAAAGCAATTGGCTCTGATACCACTATTAGCTGGAAAATTAAATTAAGAAATAAAAAACTGTCTCTGTTAATGAATTGATAAAATAGACGTCTTTAAATAGGCTTTACACGGAATTCTCAAAGTTTTGGTCAAACTCAATAAAAAGCTCTTAATGAGAGTTAATACTCATAAAGAATTGGTATAACCTATTAAAGAACTTTGAATGGATGGCAAGGATTTGATAAAAAAATAAAACATTAGTTTGAGTCAAACATCAACATTTACAATAAAAAGAGAATATTTTAAATTTAAAAGAAATTTTAATTTTGGATCGTTGTAAAATAGTTTTAAGGGTTATTTCCAATAAGATATATAGAATAATTATAAATTCTTGTTTAGTGGGCCTTAGTTTGGTTAATTCTAATAAGTGTATCTAGAATATTAGATATAGTGTTAGTATCAAAAATATTATACACTTATTGGAATTATGAAAATATTTTGTATGTAACAAGAATTTTGATATATTTGATGTACCTCTTAAGAACTCACCCTAGTTTTAAATCGTGCTTTATAAGACGTTTTGTATGTGCATGTTTTTTAAAAGTTTATTTATTTTTCATTATTAAACAAATTTTGTTATTACTATATTTTATGTGAATAAATTGTTTAGTTTTTATTTATAAAATTTTATTATTGACACTCGTGGTTTTTTTCCCTATACATTTGATGTCAAAACGTATATAAGCATAACTTATTAAACCCTTGAAAGTGTATATAATATAGTTCTAGGAATAGTCTATCTATACTTATCTTTTATAAGAAGTCTTTTAAAAATTCTTTAACGGATTCATATCTGGTGTCGAATCCACCGTTGAAGTTGTTTTTCATTTGGTAATCTAGTCAGCACAATAATTAGTTATATATATATATATATATATATTATAAATCTTAATTTGTATTATTCGTGAATATCTTTCTACATGTCATAAATGCATCATTCTCCATGGCCCATATTTTAGTCACCATCTTTTACTAGCGTGTGCAGCTCTAGTGAGTTTATCTCTACAACAAGCATCCCGTAATTACGATCCAACGCCATATATATCTCAAATTATAATGCAAAAGGTTCCATCTTGAAATATAACCTACCAAGTTTGACCTTGCAAATCCACCTAAGAAGGAACCATTCACATCCTGGAATACTCCCTCTACACATGATTTCAATCGATCTGACCATAAGCCTTCATCCACGTTGAGTTTTACTCCCACACTTGGCTTCGTCTATTTTATAATGTATTTTTCGACGAAACTATAAGTCCATCATCAACCTCATTTTCCAAAGCTCGAATATAATATTTGGTCGTCTTCGAAACATTGTATGAAGTTAGCTATAGATTTTTACCTCATATTAGGTTTAAAAACTTATTATTTTTATATAACCATATATGTCATCCTATATCTAATCCAAGAATTTAATTTTCCAGGCTCTTTGATGTTACCTATATCTCATTAATTCGCTCCACCAATGAAAATCTCTCACAATAGCTTGTTTATTTCCTGGTGCTCGAACATAAGTTATCACTACCCACCTTGAGGTTCTTGCGCTCCATAAATAGTAACTGCAGAAAGGGCCAAGCTCTTAAAACTCTTATGCAAATTCGTAAGATCACTTCATGATTTCTAAAGCTCTTTGTACATCACATAATCTCAAAAAACAGATTAATAACCGTCTCCGGAGCCTTACCACATCCATCAGAAAGAAGTGACACTCGTAAGTAAGTAAGTAACTAATAATAGCTTATATCATATATATATAATTTTGATTAAAATAAAGACATATATATATATATAAATTAACTTTAATATCAACAATTGGGTCATAATTCTATATATATAATTGAATAATTATATTTAAATTTATTTAAATTTTGATACTAATGTGAAGAAATGGTCCAAAAAAATTAAATGTACATAGAGAAAAATATTTTCTTAAAGTTCATACATATCAAATTTTATAGAATTTTCCATACAACGATCCAAAATTAAGGCATGCTTGACTATTTTACAACGATCCGAAAAGCTAAACTATATTTATACGGAAATAGATTACCCACGTCCCAAATTTGTTTAATTAATAATTTTATATTTAAAGTATTAGAAAAAAAATCAACAATCAGATTTTACAAGGGTTTTGTGTGTCAACAAATATTTTACAATATTAATCTTGCGATGTTTATTCCTCTTTATCCATATTATCTGAAAATATGTGGTGCTTAATGAGTAGGATATTGTTTTTGCACACACAAACAATATGGAAATAGATTACCCACATCCCAAATTTGTTTAATTAATAATTTTATATTTAAATTATTATAAAAAATCATTATATATATCACAAGTTTATTTTATATATTTTTGTAATATAACAAAATAAAAATTCATCGATAAATATTTTACAATATTAATCTTATGATATTTATTCTTCTTTATCCATATCTTCTGAAAATATATGGTGCTTAATGAGTACGATCTTGTTTTTGCACGCATAAATTTATTTCACAACAAATAATTTCTCCAATTTTTATCGACTCCTACTATTAACATAATTATAAAATATTTTAGGTGATTGATTTTTTCGATCTTGTATTTTTAATCATAGTGTCACCACCTGCTATTTTATTACATTATGGAATGTTCTGTGAGGTTTTGTATAGGAATCTACAAGATTCCAAAATATTATAGAAGAATATGAATCAAAATATGTCAGGTAAGTGAGATCACGATGAGAGTAGTTTACAAGATCAGAGACAAACCTTCCAGATAAACTCGAAGTCACATCATCTAAAGAGGCATTAAGCTGACATCTCCATGAGAAGTCTTCGCAAATAATAGAGGGTCTATTGATAAATCTAACCCAAATATTAGTCTAACGTGATAAAATAATTTATATTTAATGTATATGAGATTTTGGTAGAATAGAAACTTAAAGGGCATGAAATGTAATATTGAGTAAATATGTTTGTACTTGGTATAATAATAAGATGAAATATCCAATAGAATGATACATAATTGTTGAGTAGGACTTACTCTCCTATAAATAGGTGTATTTTTTCTTGAGCAAAAATATACTATAATTACTGTTATTTTTACTTTTGAAAGCTTCTCTCACTAAAATATTCAATCTACTTTCTCTATTTAGCAATCGGATTTTACAAGGGTTTTGTTGATTATGTAAGAGAAATATAATTATTTGTTATTATAAAAAGTCTTTTGTGGTTATTGATGTACCCAATTTTTATAATACATTCTAAAACATTTATGGTTTTATCACATAATAATTTCATTAATGCATCAATTACATAATAGGAGATCGAGTTGAATTCATTAAAATTAGCCATATGTAAGAATATTATATCATATTATATGTAAAATATGTTTTATAATATATAGATATTACCGGATAATATAGTTAATCTTTGTATATTATTGTACGTGGTAGAACTTTCTAAAACTAGATTATTCTAGGATATCATATACACTGGTGGATGCACTAAGGGGCTTGGGGGTTGCCACCCCTTCCTCCAAAGTAGATCCTAGTAAGATGTGAGTTCTTCCTCTAAAGTAAATCCTAATAAGATGTGGGTGGTTTTTATTTTTTAACATCTGGAATTTTCAAACATGTGGGTTGTTTATATTAGGTGGTGGGTGGTTTCTTGTAGCGGTGGTGGTTTATATTGAATGATTAAGTCGTGAATGGTGTTTACTTTTTAATAAGTAAAATTATTAAATATTTAGTCACAAATGTTTTAATTATATTTTTTATAATTTTTTGTTTGAATTAAAAAAGAATGAAAGCACACATCAAGATTTGTGGCGAAGCCTCTCGCTAAAGACGTGAGACGCGCCGCCGAAACGCTTCGACGATGCAGCCTCGCTTTACGACGGCAATTTTTAATCTAGTCCAAACCCCGTTGGTTTTCATTTCTAATTCCGCGACTGATATATATAATCACCCATAAAACTCCATATAATGAGTAAATGGTCATTTTCATATATATCCATCATTCACAACGAATTTTTTAATATACACTCTTGATCATTTAGGTATTATTCTTTTTCTAAAATTCATAAAGCTCGATTTTTCTTCATGTTCTTTTTTTTAAACTTACTTGAGAATTCAAGTATTGTATAGCCTTGTCTAAAATATAAACATATAACATCTTATTTTTTAAAATGTACTAATTATCTTATATTTTGTTCAAATTGTGCCGACTCAATTATATCTCTAGAAATGTTTTAGACATAATGCGTGAATTTAGTTTAAAATTTTGATGGAAGATATCTTTACGGGACACTATTATATATAATTTTAATTTAAACTTTATTTTATTTGTATTTTTATTTTTTGGTATATTTTGTACACATTAGTTTAACATTAAAATTTGTATGAATTTTGGATAAATTATTGATTATTATCATAATTAATATTGAGAAAAGTACCGGTAAAACCTTCTCAACTATGTAATTACCCGGCGGTACCCGTTTTTTGGATAGTGTCACTTGGTACCTCGAACTGAAATTTGGACAAAAATACCCCCGACCAAATATAGGCGCGCGCTGGTAAAAAAAACCTGGTACAATTCTCACGATGCGAATTGGTTGCAAATTCTCAGGATGCGAATTGCTTGCAAATTCTCAGGATGCGAATTGCTTGCAAACTCTCAGGATTTCTGAACGATTCTCATGATAAGATGCGAATTGCTTGCAACTCTCAGGATTTCTGAACGATTCTCATGATAAGATGCGAATTGCTTGTAATTCTCAGGATTTATGAACGATTCTCATGATAAGATGCGAATTACTTGCAATTAAAACTTGGTACAATTCTCAAGATGCGAATTGCTTGCAAACTCTCAAGATTTCTGAACGATTTTCATGATAAGATGCGAATTGCTTGCAAACTCTCAGGATTTCTGAACGATTCTCATGATAAGATGCGAATTGCTTGCAAACTCTCAGGATTTTTGAACGATTCTCATGATAAGATGCGAATTGTTACTCGTGAAATTTTATTTTTTTTAAAAATAAAAAAATATCATCAATGGATCTAGTTTTGTTCATTTTTTAAAAACAAAAGTGATGGTACTTTCATTTATTTTTTTCGAGCTCCGGTTCGAAAGATACGGATCTTTTAAAAATAAAATTAAAGAAAAAGTAGGAAAGAGAAGAAAAGAGAAGGAAAGAGAAATTTTGGTTACGTGGCTATTCATGAATGGTGAGGGTAGTTAGGGTATTAAAATAAAGTTAGGTACTATGTGATAATTAGGTAGTTGAGTTGGGTATTAAGTGACAATTGATCAAACCTTGTGTACTAGATGACAATAAAATAGTTGAGTAGGTACCTTTGGTACAATTTCCCATTAATATTCTTGAAGATAATAATCACAAGAAATTCAATAATATTATTTGGAGATTAATTAAAAAGACTAATATATTAAAGATTCAACACAGAATTAAAGTCACTATTAAGGAAGATTGAATATTGTTTTTTCAAAAACTTGAAAAGATCATTTTGCCTTCACAAATAAACACCCATTGTGAAGGTAAAATGGTCTTTTCAAGTTTTTGAAAAAATATATTCAGATTTTAGAGTCTCATTATAAAAAAATATCGGGTTTCCAATAAAAAAAATAGCTCTCAATTTAGCCTACCCTTTCAGAATAACGTTATATCTTACACCAAAAATACAAATTAACCAATCTTCAAATGAGTCAACATGAATCTTCCAACCACATACATCAAATTAAAAAAATACAAACACCTTAAAAGATCCCGTATATTAAAATAAATAAAAAATATTCCAAATTTTATTTTAAACAAAATTAATATCACGTGGTATACTTTTTAAATAAAAAACACCATATTCTTTTTTTAAATACATTTAAATTGTAAAAAAATATTTATATTTTTTAATCAACAAAATATGTTGAATTATTAATTATTATCATACACTCGTTTAATTATATTAAAACTATAATCTATCAACTTGATCATTAGAAACTACTTGAAAATCATCCATCAGACATAAACAAATAAAATACAGTTACTGTATTTTTAATAATGATAGAAAATAAAAGGATTAATACGTAAATAAATACTTAAATGAATGAGAGAAAAAAAAGTTCTTAATATCTTTTAGACGTTAAAATTTTGGGTCACCAGCGTTGAATCGGAACCAAACGACAGTATGGTAAGTATGAGAATTCAAATTTATAATGATTGTGTTTATTTGGGCGTAAATATGATTAATTCAATAAAATGGGACCATTTGGACTTCAACAAATGGAGCCCCGGGTTGACTCCTTCTAACAAAAGACCGGCTAGGCTACCATTTTGTTTAAAATATAAATGAACTACTAATATAATATAGACGACTGATAGCCTGATAGGATATAGGAGGCCTACTCTTTCAATCTTAACGTTGAATCTTATTCTAAGAAAGGGAGCCGCAAATCGAGTTTCTTGGCACTTTCCTATTTATGCTTCAATATTATCCATTTTTGAAGCCTTTCTATATATATATATAGAAATTATTTTTTATATTTACTTTACCTATTTTATATTAAGACTAAGAGAGCTGTTAAATTTTTTTTATTAAAAAAAAATGGTCGAATCGGTGGAGTAAGGCATAGTTCGGTCTAACGGTCATGAGTTTGAGTCATTCTGCAAACGTTTTATTAGCTGAGTCGGTCACTTTGTGTGATTTATTTTCTGTCGTTGAAGGGTTTACTCTGTGCGCACTCGTTAAGTAACGGTGCGAGTTTCCTCCCGAAAAAAATGTATTAGTTAGTGCATATATATACATAGAGGAAGTTATTTAACATCGTTTTTCATTATTTTTTTCTTCCATATAGAAACTAAATTTATAGATATTGTCGGGTCTATTGACCCGAATCATTGATTTTGAAATTAATGGACTAAATGAAAAAAACGGGATAATCGGGAGACTATTTCCTCACTTAATCTTATTTCAAATTTTAATTAAAAAAATCTAAAAAAACATATATTTATATTATTTTTAAATGAACAAAACAAATTCATTATTGATATTTTTGGATAATTTTTTTTTCTCAAGGCCAAACTCGCTACCAAATTGCACGTAATCTAGTAACTAAACAACCGTTGTTTTTTCGCTATCAAAATTGCACGTAATTTCGTAACTTTATTTTTTATTAAAAACATTGCCACAAAAAATCACATATTTAGCATCTAGAAAAAGGTTAGTTGTTTCACACTCAACTAACACTTATTTTCATAAAACAAGTTGGTATTTTGTTTTTTTCACGCAATGAGGCTTATTTAGCAAACAAAGTCATATTTTCACAACTATTTTTTTCTTATTAACGCAACGCATTTACATGTATTTTCGCAGGTAAACAAAAATGACTTTCATGCAACCAAATTATACGTCATTTTGCAACTAAACAAAATTTGCTTTTCTGCAACGAAATTACATGTAATTTCGTAACTAAACAATAGCCGATCTCCCGCAACCAAATTACACGTAATTTCGTAACTAAAAAATTAAAAAAATTAATTTTCATGGATTTAGTTTTGTTCGTCTTAAAAACACAAAACCAATAGTATTTTCGAATATCTTTTTGGAGCTATGGTTTAAATGACATGACATTTTACAAAACACAAAAAAACAAGAGAGAGAAAACGGTTCAGGGTATCTAAGACTAACATGTGGTTATCTTTAAGGACTAATTTAACACTAGATTGTTATGTGTGAGGTGTTATTAGCAAATAGTTTTTATGTTTGATGGTTACTGGTAGATTATATATATATATATATATATATAACCGATTCAAAATAAATATTTAAAAATAATATTATGTTTTATAATCAACAATAAAAATTATTCACGTTGTACAAAATTAAATAATTTTATATTATTACATAACTTTTATTGAAAACTATTATCGGTGGATAAGGAATAAATTAATGTTTTTGGGTCATGAGTTTAATTAATGTCTCTAACAAGAATTCTTTTAAATCAATCCATGTGTATTAGAAATTTTTTTCTTCTAATAATGATGCAAAACATAAGATCATGATAGCAGGATTTTGGCTAGCAAAAATTTATGGGACTTAAAAAACTAAAAATCATCACAAACTCTCAGTTGGTAGTCAACCAAATTTTAGGCCAAACAGAAAACCTTATCCATTATCCGAAAAGAAATTCAGTGTCATGACCAAGCTATTTTTTGAACAAGTACCAAAAGCAAAGAATTTAGTTGTTTATGTTTTGGCATATTTAGCCTATGTAAATTCAATATTATAGGTAATATTGCAAGACAGATCATCAATATCCTACAAAACAAGTTCTTGTCAATAATTTTGGCTTGAGAGTCATGATAATTGAGGGAATGAAGAAGCAAAAAAGATATAAAACTTTTATTAAAAGATATCTTGTAGAAGGGAGACTTCCTAAACATGAGTTTGAGGTCATACACATAAAATAAAATCAACAAAATATGTATGGATAACCGATACCTTGTCCAACAATGGACTCACTAATCCATTACTTCGATATCTTGGTTCAGACAAAGTGACTTTTATAGTAGAATAATTTCATAATGGAAATAGAAGTACCCATTGTGTTTATAAGGAAGCACATGGAATATTTTTTTAAGGATAATATAGGCCTACAAGTATTGAGATACAAATAAGTTAGTAACAAATTGTGAAACATGTCAACGCCTCACAAATTTAATACAAGTCTCCACCGTTTTACTATTAACAATATCATAGGCTATTGTTTTTTTTCAGATTGGGCCTTGACATTGTAAGGAATTTTCCAAAAGCTTCACCAGGAATGACATTTGTTGTTAGTAGCAATACACTACTTCTCCAAGTGGATAGAGAACCATTTTAGTACATCACAACCACTCAGGCTATAAAATTCCTCAAATCAAACATTTGTTGCAGATATTGGATACCAAACTTTATCACAATTAGTAATAAAACTCAATTCTAAAATAAACGATGAATATGGTTTTTTTAAAATAAAGTGTATAAAATAAAACTAGACATCACATTTTCATCAACAAGAAAACGGTCAAGTGGATGTCACTAAAAAATATAATTGATGGCGTTAAGAAAATATTGGAATGAGCGGTAGGGAATTGACTGGATTTCTTACATGAAATTTTATGTTTTGGTCATAGAACTACCATAAGATCTGTCACAACTCAAACACCATTTGTTTTGGTGTATGAGATGGATGCATTGTACCGGCTGAAAGTGTTATGCTTTCCTAAAAAATATCAACATATAAAGAAAGAAGAAACTCTGAAGAAAGGAGTGTTAAACTTGACGTGATTAAAGAAAAAGAGAGTAAAAGCTCACGTAAGATCGAAACACTCCAATACTTTAATGAGGAATGATTACAACTTTAAAGTCCACTTTAAAAACTATGAGCTGAAAAAAAATTCTTCTGAAGAGTATTCCCTCATATAAAATACAAAAGTCTCAGAAAGAAATTGGAATGACCATAAAAATAGAATAATAAATCAAGCCAAGGATGTAAACATTTATAGATAAGGAAGGAAACCAACTTCGGTATGCTTGAAATATAGAGCATTTCAAAATCTACAACTCAATATAAATTTCGACTATCATTTTAATCATTTTGTAACGTTTTATTAAACTCTTATTTGAGATTTATTTTTCATACTTTGGCGGCGTAAGAAGGCTGTAAAGAGGAATTTGGCATTAACAAAATGTTTGACTATTTACAAAATTAAAGGTGAGTTATCTTACACAAAAACTCCATGAAGATTCTGACCTTATCCAATAAAAAAATAAATTCAAATGGGGGATGATTCCAAAAGTAATCATTAAGACTCTAAGAAGTCTCTACATATGTCAACACAAAAGATAAGTCTGTGATGATTCCAAAAGTAGTTATCAACACTTTAGATAGTTTCAGTACCCCTCAAACAAATATGTAAGTCCACGATGCTTCCAAAATTGGGATAATTCTAGACACATGTTCCTTATATAAGTTTATGCTTTTCGAAATGATCATTCTGTTTGGAGTAACAGAATACTAAATAAAATAGTGTTATATATATATATATACTTATATTACTCTTAAATCAAAACAAAATATGTAAAAAAATTAACTAAGCTTTCAAAATACACCAAGTACAAAAAAAGGATAGTAACATCAGGTTGTTCAATAAGAAAAAAAACTTCGGCTTGACTAGAGGAGGGTTCAATGGTTACTTCATCAAGAGAAGGATTTGTTGGATTTATACCAACAAAAGAATATACTTTTTCATATACAGAATCCCGAAGTTGATTATCAGCCTTCTGTTTCTCAACTTCAAAATAAGCTTAATAAATTTGAATCTTTATTTCTTGACAGTGTACATGAGTCTGCTTTCTTTGGATAATGTGTCTAACTAACATCATGTGGTATTTTATCACGAGGAACATAGTTACATAAGCAATTCAAGTTCAAATTTAGAAAATCCTCATAGAAGCCAAACACCAAGCTCTTTTCAGCTACCTCTACTATTCTTGGTAGTGTTTTGCATTTTAGAAGAAAAAACTTTATTCAAGATCAGCATGCTCTAGACACTCGGCCAAGTCTCTCTTCTAAAATTTATTCTCATGCAAAACTTCATATAGACTATTTCATAGCCTCTCATTATCTCGCATTTAGAAATATTCACAAACTCCACATGTTCTATTTACTCAGAAGCCCAAAGACCTTGTCCAGTTTGAGGTTTGGAAGAATCACTCTTTAACTCAATATATAAAAATAAAATTATTGAGGCTTTGATAAAATTTATGTATCTGATGTAAGTTTTATCTGTATATACTACAACTCATATTATAGTTGTATCTCCATAACAACCTTGGTTCGAAGGTCAGATCTCAATATGGGCGGATTTAGGGGGGAGATAGGTATGCCCAGGACAACCCTATGTTTGAAAAATAAGTTTAGTATATTGGTTAAGTTCTCTAGTAGTATACTTGAGGTCTTGGGTTCAATTCCTACTAGATATCTAAATATTTTTATTTATCTCACATCTTCTTTATATTCTTTTATTTCACTTTTTTTATTTTACTTTCTTGTTACACTTATTCTCTATTTTTATTTTTACTCTATTTTCCCCTAATCGTTCCCGTCTCTTTCCCAACTCCTATCAAACAAAAGCAACATAGAATAAGTCGATTTAGTTAATTAATTTTCCATTAGAGTTTACTTTGATTTTGATTCAACAAAGTAGTAAAATCATTCCCATCTCCTTCGCAACTCCTCTCCAAACAAAAGCAACATAAAACTATCGAAATAAAACAGTAAGTCGATTTAGTTAATTAATTTTCCATTGGAGTTTACTTTGATTTTGATTCAACAAAGTAGTAAAAATTGTCATTGGGTTTTACTTCAACTTTGATTCAACAAATGATTTAAAAATTGGGGATTTTCAAACCCTAGTTTTCCGAATGATTGTATTGATTTGTTTTAAGCAAATGAATATCTTACATGTATTTATTCAAATTATTCTATTAATTACTTTTTCTCAATGAATATTTTGTACAAAATATTCCAATAGAAATTATATTTTGTATATGTAAATAATGAAGCAAATTACTGATTCTTTACCATATTTTATATTGATGTATTTGAAAATGACTTATTGTTTAGCATATTTTGTATTGATGAATTTTTTATACTTTATATATTATATATTTATTCATTGATTTATAATTTATGGACCATGAATTGTGGTTATTAACTATTTGCTACTTCTTTTTTCTAACGCGATGTTATTCATTATTTCAAGACTTTTAATTTCCTTTTAATTTTTAATCATTGATTTATAATTTATGGAACACAAATTGTGTTGTTCATTTCAATATTTTGACACTAATCCCTTGTGAGGTTGGCAAGATTCTACCCAAATGCCTTTGGATATATTAGTGATAATGAATTCTCTAGCCAACTTGAGACATATATTGCATGTGACAAGATGGATGGTAACTTTTCAAATTTTAAGAGTATCTCAAATCTATGTAAGACTCTTCTATGTATAAAAAAGTACAAGATATTTAGATTTATGTACATATTTTAAAGCTATCTTTGTCCTTACATGTTGTTACCGCAAGTGTTGAACGAGTATTTTCTCGTATGAAATATGTGAAGAATGAGTTGAAAAATAGAATGATCAATTCATGGCTTAATTATTGTTTGGTGAGATTTGTGGAGAAAGAAGTGTTTTCTAGAGTTGATGATCTAGATATTATCAAATGATTTTAAAGCATAAGTAAGAGGAGAATGCATTTACTTTTGGACTAGAATATATTTATTTTGAGTTGTAACTAGAATATTTATATATTTTTATTATGCTATACTCGGTATTTATCTTTTATTGAAATTGTTTTCCATAATATTTTTGGGCATACCCTAAATTTCAGTTCTGGATCCTCCACTGGATCTCAACTATATATTAGTTAATAAGCTCAATCTTCAAGTTCTCTCCAACCTCGACTTTAGCCTGTAGTTCGTATTTTAACCCTCGGTTATCCTCAAAAGACTATGCAATAACTTTCAACAAAGACTAAAGGTCATGGATAGTATGAGCTAGATTTTCACAGGCTTGAAGTAACATTATAAAGGAATTAAATAAAGTTTGGAAAGAAAATGTAGAAATCAAAACCAACAAATATATATAGATATTGTTAGGTGTATGATAAAAGTATCTCATAAACAAATTTACTATAAAATGAATCTATGAGCCAAAGATGAATTGGTCGAACACATGTATAGATATGAATTGTGGGATTCTTTAAAGACAGACGGAAGACATTTATTAGAACCTAAGGGAAAATTTTTCCAAATACATGTTGGTTGTTTCTACTAGGCTGAAGACCTTAACCGATTTTGTAGAGACTGAATCCAAATACACGTGTTGATGATCCTATCTAAATATATGTTGCTGATGCCCTTGTCCAAAGCCATCTGCCCAATTTTCCCCTAGGTTGATTCTTCAAATGGATTTGAGGTTAAGTTCTTTATCAAAAAGAACTTCTTCCACTTGATAGGTTTCATATTTAATTAAGTCTCATATTTCTCTATTTTTATATTAATTAATTTTTCTTATTAATTAGATTTTCTATTAATTTAGATTTATTTTTTAGTAGGTTTCCTGTTTTATAATTATGGCTTTATTACCGTCGTTGATTAATGGGAACTAATCTCGGACATTTGTTGGAGACTTAGATTTTTCTCTAAGCCTATAAATCGAAGAAGAAACATAAAAATAGGATTTTTGATGTGAATGGATCGATATAGCGAGTGAGTTATGAGGCAAACCTGTATTCTTTCTAGTGAGAGAAAGCTTTGGTATTTTAAACAGAGAAATAAGGTAAGAGATAAATGTTGTATAGAGAGTTCTTTGAATCATGTTATCTTTATAAATTTTGAAAGTGTTGTAATGGAGAGTGATTGAGCCATTTGTGTTTGAAGAGTTATAAAACTTCCTTATTTAATCAAAGAGAGTGTATGTTGTCCATGGATATAAGATTATTTTCACAATATTGATGACTTTAAATATTGTCTTGTGTTATTTAGGTTTTCTTTTACGTTTTTTTATTTTTATTACTTCCACTGAAAGAAGAAGTTTTTTTTTGTTTGGATGATCAATTTCCCAACCAGTGGTATGGTGATCATAGAGAAACATAAGAAGAAGTAGATCAATCACCGATCTGAAGACTGAAGAAACATATCTCGCTTGGAACCAAAAACCACAAAAGATGAGTTTCATGAAGCTTAGCCTAGAAAATTTTGACGGATCGAATGAATTTAACCTCTAGAGAATATTACGTCTTACCTTGTATAGAAGTGATTGGTTGTTGTTATTGATGAAAAATTTAGACAATGTGGTATCATGGTGTTGTCTAAAGATCATATCGCCTTCATACTAAGATTGGGAGATAAAATGTTATTTGAGGTATCTGAATAACCTACAATGTTGTGGATATGAAATTTATTGTTGGTGATTCACATGAATAATTCATTGTCAAATATATTATATACCAAGAAACGAATTTACAAGTTATCTATTGACAGTTTCAAAGAAATCCGAAGGAACCTAGATGATTACAGCTGAATCATACTCGATTCAAAATCGGTTAGTGTGTAGTTAGATGATGATTACCAATAAATCATCCTCTTAATCTATCTGTCAAATAATTATACACACTTTATGAACATTATAAACTATGGAAAATACTCTCTTATGATGGTTGAAGTCTTGAAATCTGAAGATCTTCATAAAAAGACAGTCTGAATGATGAATCTGGAAGGGAATCCTCAGTGTAAGAGGTAGGTCTGGAAAGATAGATTCAAATAAGATGAGATAAAGTCTTAGTAAAAGTCCAATGAGTATGGGACGCATAAAGTAACGTGTTGGGTATGCAAAAATAAAATACATATCAGGCTAAACTCTTTAGAGAAATTGAATGGTAACAACTAATAGAAGACCGAAGCCAAATATACTGAAATGATATATGATGACTTTGAGTACGATGATGGCTTAATGAATTCTTATTCTTGCATGTACCAAGATAATTAGGTTATGGATTTGGATGCATCATTTCACGTGATTTCTTATAAGCATTTTTTAAAAATCCTAAGAATATTTGATGGTGGAATTGTCATCCTTGGGAATGACGAATCTTGTGATGTGAAAAGGATTGGAACTATTCGGTTCAAGTTGTGTACATGACTTGAGAGAGTGATTAACAACATAAGGTATATTCCCAAAGTTAAATATAATCTTCTTTCTATTAGGATGTTAGATGAGGAAGGATTTACCTATAACGATGGGCATGACATAGTTAGGGTCTTGCAAGACTACCTTGTTTGAAATTTAATATGACTAATGTTTTTCAGTTATTGAGGTACATGTAGTAGTATGATGTGTGTATAGTATGGTGAAGTTTTCTACCATGTTGTGGCATCAATAATTTGGAAATTTAAGTAACAATGGACTTGATAAACTAAGAAAACATATATGGTATTGCAATTCAAAAATTGAACTTTTATGAATGTTGTGTATTGGGAAAGAGCAACATGGTGAAGTGTTTACCCATCAATCAGACATCCAATGGAGTACTTGATTATGTTCATTTAGAAATTTGGGTTCAATGTTGGAACCTACCATAGGTAGTGTAAGGTACTTTATGTCGTCGATAGATGATTATTCCAAGAAAGCGTGGGTTATATATTTGTAGACCGAATCGAGAAAGTTCATTATGTGTGAACTAGAAGACATTGATAGATAATCAAATCGAGAAAGTATTGAAGAAGCTTCAGACTAATGATCGTTTGGAATATGTGAATAAAGAGTTTACTAGATATTGTGCAAAACTTGTCATTGCTAGACATCAAACTATAGTGAGACTCTCCAACATAATGAGTTTGCTGAGAGAATAAAATGAACCCTCTTAGAACAAATTAAGTGTATGTTTCTTACAGTTGGAAAGGCCCAAATATTCTGAAGAGTAGTCGTGAGAATGGATACATATATCATAAATATGATTCTGTATGTAGAGTTTAAATTTATTTGTCTCAAGAGACCTTGACTTGATAGTAACCTGAGCTTAGATATTTGAGAGTGTTCGGATGTGCTACCTACACATATATCAAGCAAGATAAGCTTCAGACCATAATACTGTAATGTTTGTTCCTCGGCTATACAGAAGGATTAAAAATGTATAACTTATGGTGTCTTGAACCTGGACGTCAGAATTCAGTAATAAATAATAACATGGTTTTTGATGAGGAGGACATGTCATTGAAGAACGCGGTGGGGACTCAACCTGGTACTTTTGAGAAGAGATATTAATTTAATGATAGGTATAATCTAGAAATTGAAGCTTTTGAAAATGATTTCGAACCTGGTTCAGCTCCTGTTTGTACATATGAAGTTCAACCACTACTTGAGTTTGAATATAACCGAGGGCCTGATGTTCGAGGGACTTCAGATGATTAGACGGGAGAAAAACTTGAACTTAACAGTTATCAATTAGCGAGGGATAAAGTATAAATACCATGTTAATAGCCATAGACGTATGGTTTTACCAATTAATCGATTATTCTATCAAGAAGTAGCTTACGACCAAAAAAAGAACTGTCATATCTATAAAAGATGAACACTTGGATTTTTGTGAAGCAACCGAAGGGTTAAAAGTTGGTTGTGAGTAAATGTTCTCAAAATGAAGCCAAGTATTCGTCGTGTTGAGTTACCCAGACACAAGGCTAGATTAGTGACTAAGGACTTTACGCAAAATAAGGGTGCTGATTTCAATGAGATGTTTTTCGATTGTGAAACAAACTTCCATCAGTGTTTGTATATCAGTTGTTACTAGATTTTATCTTAAACTAGATCAAATGGATGTTTCCTACATAAAAAAATTAGAAAAAATAAAATCTACGTTTGTTAGCCAAAAAAATTTAAAAGCAGAAAGGAAGATGATGTGTATTTATTGAAAAGACCCCTTTATGGACTAAAATAGTCACCAAAGTAGTGGATTACAATATATTTTTTTATATGATCCATCAAATCTATCGATAGCTTTTATGACAAATTTGTCTATTGAAATGTGGAAACACACATGGAGAGACAAGTCATATTGTTGTTATATGTGGATGGCATACTAATACTTGTAAGATATATAAAGTAGATTGAAACGGTGAAGAATTAATTGAAAGTAGAGTTTGAGATGAGGATATGGAAGAGGCTATATATATAATTAGTGTTGATATGAGGAAGAACATGTCGAAGAGGTATTTATTCTTATCTCAACAAAATTAAATACATAAGGACCTAATTAAGTTTTCTATGTATGCAGCCAAAGTGGTTGAAGCTCCCATTGATTCCTAATTCAAATTCAGTGACACTCAAACACCAACTAAAATTGAAAATAAGAAGTTTATGATGTAGATAACTTATACCAATATTATTGGTAACATTATGTATGCTATGATTCTCACGAGATTTGATCTTCTCTATATCGTAAGTGTTTTGAGCAGAGTCATATCAAATTCGAGAAATTCGTATTGACATTTACTCAAGTGGCTCATCAGATATTTGAAGGGTTCGACTGATATAAGGTTGTGTTACAACCTGTAGGATGCGACTAATATAGTGATGTGAGGGTATGTGACTTTGATTATACAGGTTTCATTGATACAAAGAAGTATACTTCATGTTATATGTTTACAATATTTGGAGGTATGATTAGCTAGAAGTCTTGTATACAAAAGTTCGTTGCTTTGTCATCTACAAAAGTCAAATATATAGTTGTTATGGAATCCATAAAAGGAGTTATTTGGTTGCAGAGATTGTTGAGTGAACTCACTAGTGTGGAGAAAGATGTGGTTATGTTCTTTAATAACACTAGTTCTATTCAATAAATAAAAAATATGAAGTTCCATGAGAAAACTAAACACGTAGATATCAAGTTGCACTTCATCCTCACGAATCACATGAGACTTGCAAAAGTATGGGATGCATCATAACCCTTCAATTGTTAAAATTAATGTTCTAGATTATTTTCATAACCCTTCAATTGTTAAAATTAATGTTCTACATGTCTCACGTGTTTATTTATGCATGGTCTTACATGATTTATTATGTCTAGTCTCGTATCTTGGGTATATCTGGTCTCACATATTTATTTGTGCCCGGTCTCGCATGTTACTGCTGATTTTTTTTCTTTCAAAAATACCGTTAATAGATCCCGTTTTCTGCATCCTAAAACAGCAAACCCGATGATATTTTTTTTTTCGAGATATTGTTTGAAAAATACAAACTTTTTAAAATAAATATAAAAAAATAGTAAGAAAATGAAATTTGGTCCAAAAAATAGAAAAAAGTTACTTGTGATCTTTCACCATAAAAATGGTGCTTCGTAAAAATGAATAACAATTTTTAATGACATAGTTAAGTAGGTATTAGATTTTAACTTTACCTATTTTTTTTAATTTCTTTTTCTTTATAGTAAGAACATGAACCCCTAATTTCATAGAAACACTAAATTGACATTTAAATATTTTTTAGTTTATATTTACCGGACAAAATATATAAAATACATAAGATTTTTAAATGATATTTATTTTAAAACAAAAAGAATCTTCAAAAACAATATTTATTTAAAAAAAATATCATTTTAAAAAATCATATTAATTTCAAAATATTAATAATTAATCTTACTTTTTCCTTATGATAACAATTATTTTATACTTTTCTTTCTACTAAACTGATATTTGCAGTAAATAAACTATAAAACAAATAAAACAACTATAAGACAAAGACAAAGCAATAAGAGTAAAAGTCCACATTAAAATACTAGTATTAAGTTTTGGAAAACAACACTTCTTATCAAAAATAAATAATAAAATCGGCTAAAGTTAATATTAAAATCTAATATCATATAAGTACACAATAGTGGTCTAGGTCTAGGTCTAGCATGAAAAACTAGAAGAACATGTTGAAACTTAAAATAATAATATTTGGGAGACAAGTAAACACCAATAAACAAATACCATTGGCGACGACGACAACAACCATGCAACTTTATTTTTCTTATTATTATATTATAATAGTATTTGTTTTTAGCTCAAAATCTCTATATAAAGCCTAACCAACGTTTTTAGTTCTCTCATTTCTAAAACCTAATCTTAGGCACCTTATCCAACTAGTTTTCGCTTTCTTTTTCCTCTTTTGATTATCATTTCGGTTATAACCCGAAAAACTTTTCATATATTTCTTTTCTTCATCGCTCTTTTTCCAATTGTTTTGCGATACCATGGTTTGTTTGGTTTCTCGTACCGGAAGAGAACTTCAAAGATATGATCATCTGGGTCGACGTCAAGTCGTAGGGTTAGTTACTTCTATCATTTTGGTTCTAATTATGATATAGTTTTTTTTGTTTCCCATGGTTAAGTTTGGTTTTCATTTGAAATTTCAGGTGTATTCCGTATCGGTATAAACGTTGTGGCGATGGAAATATTACTGATGAATTGGAGATTCTTGTGATTACTTCGCAAAAGGGTCAAGGAATGATGTTTCCGAAGGTACTACTATTATTATTATTATTATATAGTAAATATTAATATTAATATAAGAAATTATATTTCTTATTGTTATTATTATGTGGTTGTAGGGTGGTTGGGAGGTTGATGAATCTGTAGAAGAAGCAGCTTCCAGGGAGTCACTTGAAGAAGCTGGTGTTCTTGGAAATATTGAGGTTGTTTATTTGTGTATCTATTTAAGATTGGAATAATTAATTGATTATCTGGATTGTAATATTTATGATAATAAAGATTGGAAATTGTATAATGGCAGTGTGAATTGGGGAAATGGAAGTTTCTAAGCAACAGTAATGGAACTTTCTATGAAGGCTATATGTTTCCTATGCTTGTCAAGGAACAACTCGATTTATGGCCAGAGCAACATGTCAGAGAAAGAATCTGGGTATGTATGAATTATGAATTAGTCGTAATACACATCTGGATTTATGATCTGATCATTAGTTATTAGTTATTACCAACCTTATTAGTTATGTTAACTATGACCATATGACCATGCGTATCTCATCTGATTTTGTTATGTAATCCGGGTTGAATCCAAGTATTTTTATTTTGGATTTTAGAAAATCAATCTTTTAAAAAGATTTTTTAGAGTAAAAATTCATTATTAGTCATCAAAATTGCTTATATAATTTATGGTTTATTTATTTATGAGAATGATCATTTTTTCATCGGTGCTCGTTGGCTTGAAATAATATAAAAGAAATTATTTCTATTACAATTTTTTTTTTAAAAATAATACATTTTAAAATCGGAAAACCAATCATTGACAAAAATAGATGAAATATAGTTAATATTATCTTTATATAATTAGTATATTAGGCTAAATTTGATCCTTACGATGACTAAAAGTTTACATGCAATATATATATATATAATATGCTTGTGATAAAATTAGTTAGATAATTACTAAAATTGATGAAAATTTATATTTATTATATGTACAGATGAATGTTGATGAAGCAAGAGAAGCATGTAGACATTGGTGGATGAAAGAAGCCCTAGATGTTCTGGTTGAAAGACTTGGGAGTCAAACGAAGGACAACGAGCAACAAAACGCCGACGTTTAAATAATTTCACACAAATTACTAGATTAGCTTTTGTACATACAAGTTTGTTTAATAGAGCAATTTTGCTTTCGTTCGACTGTTTTGGCGGAAGAAGATGTAAGCATGTCTTGTAGAACATAGTATATATTAATGCAAAATCCAACTCTTTAATTTGTTTTGCGCTTGGTTGCTAAGGGCTTTATTAAATAAATCTCTTTATTTAAAGTAACATCATTACAAATAAGGACGAGGGTAATATATAATTAGATTAAAAGATTAAATTTAGAGTATGTTAAACTCGAAAGAATAATTAATATTATTTTATTTTTATGTTTTGATAATTATTCATCATCAAATTTATTTACCAATAACCACTCAAAATATAAAATAGGATAAACAACTAATTAATAAATCAATATTTATAAATAACCATTTGCTAATAAAAAATGTATCTTAACCATTTTTTTTATTCCGTTTTTTGTTTTTCTAATGTTATATTTTTCAAACCGTAACTCCAAACAAAATCTGAAAATATCATTCGTTCTGGTTTTTTTAAGACAAACAAAAATACATCCAAGAAATATATTTTTATTTTACTTTGTTAGCTGCGTAATTACGTGTAATTGGATTGCAAAAATAAGTTTAGAAAAAACAATTGTATTTCAATTACTAAATCACGTGTAATTGGATTATTGAAAAGCAAATATGTTCCAGTTGTAGAATTACGTGCAAATGTGTTTTGTAAATAAGAAGAAAATAGTTAGAGAAATAGGATTTCGGTTGCTAAATAAGTCTCATAGTGTGAAAAAATAGAATATATTTGTTTTTGTGAAAATAAGTGTTAATTGAGTGTGTAACAACTAATATTATTATACTGGTGAAAATATCTGCATTTTTTGTGTTGAAAAAACTTTAAAATATTGGATTATATTCCAGTTGCGGAAACACGTATAATTTGGTTGCTAAAAAATAGTTGTGTTCAAGTTGTGAAATTGCGTGCAGACGTGTTGTGTAAATAAAAAAAATAGTTGTAGAAATATAACTTTAGTTGCTAAATAAGTTTGATAGTGTGGACAAAAAAATAACAAAATTGTCTAGTGAAAATAAGTGTTGATTGGATGTGAAGAAACTAAATTTTTTTAGTTGCGAAAATATGTGTACTTTTGTGTTGAAAAAATTATTTGTTTAAAGAAGACCGTATTCTAATTGTAAAAATATGTGCAATTTTATTTGCCAAAAAACAAGTGCATTCGAGTTGTAAAATTACGTGTAATTTGGTTGCAAAAATTAAAAGAAAGTTACTAAACAAATCACTCATGGATTTTATGTTGTTCGTTTCTAAAAAATAAAAATATATATTTTTAGAAAAATACAATTATTAATTAGTGTTTAATAGATATGAAATTTTAAAATTAAACCATAACTATCTGTTAAGTTTGCATTGAATCGAAATTCAAATATATATATATTACCTATGTTAATGTTGAAATAAGAAAGTTAAGACGAAAATAGATAATAAGCAAAATTGAAAAGGATCAAGATAGTTTGAAGACGATAAAAGGGCTAAAACACCACAAATCTCCAATGGATGCCACTTGTAACAAGTCAATCCCTATTCTTTGTCTTTGTAATAAACTGCTCCTTTTCGTTTTAGAAAATGGAACAAACAAGTCTTTATTGATCTGGATCTATTTTTTCAACCATAAACACTAAAAAACAATTATAGAATATTGACTAATATAATAACTTATAAATTTAGATTTAAAAGTTATAGACTCGTTACAAACTTAAAAAAAATTGAAATAAACAATGTTATTGATATACTTACATTTACGAAATGTTTATCATCTACGTGAACTATTCTACAGCATAGATATTAATTTATCGTAAATAAAAATTAAACAAATAAATCTATAATTAAATTTTAAAATAAATAATTTTGTAAATTGTTTTATTAATTATTAATTATTAATATAGATTAAATTGTTTGTTATAAAGTTAGTAAATGTAGGATGATAATATAAATATTGAGAGAGAGATAGAGTGATAGAGTGATAAATAAAGAGAGTGAGATGAATTGATTAAAAGATAGTAGAATTTTTTGAATTGAATTTTTTGAATTGAAAGTCTCTTCAATAGTAAAATAACGGTTAGAAGCTGTGTGACATATCTGTAAATAAATGAGGTCTCTAGGGCTGGACTTGTTTCTGGAAAGACCTACGATTAGAGATAGCCTAACAGTAAGTCAGTCCAAACTTTAAATATTCAACTCAGAGTATAGATTTAATAGCTCTATCACTAAACTGAAAAAAAGTTCAACAAACTTTATTTTAAAATATAAGAAAGAAAAATATAATATGTAATTTTTTATTGGTCCAAGAAAATTGTGATTTAATGCAATAATTTGGTGATATTCTTTATTTATGCTTCTCTTCTTGTTAGTTGATTATCCTTGAAATGTTACTTTATTAGATTTATTTGGATATATTTGTATACTCAACTTATCATAATAATATAAGTATTTAGGGTGAACTCCTCATAAGTCTCGTGGTTTTTACTCTTCACATTGAAAGGCTTTTTCCAAGTAAAATAAATATTTTGTGTTGATTCATCTTACCGTTGTTAATTTTTTTTTCGTAATTAGTTTGTGGTTTATTTGGTAACTAATTGGTGAATCATTCATGATGAATTTAGTTTTTAATTTATTTGGTTTATTTTCTTGAAGTTAGTCTTCCTGGGTGGTTGATATACTACTTTTTTGGTCCAACAATTGTGTCTCAGAGTTTGTGCTTCATTTGCCGTTAAATATGAAGTACAATAATGGTAACTCCAAGATTAAGTCTGACAAAATCAGATATTTCCTAGTAATTTATCATGTTAAAATAATATTTGTGTGAGAGTATCTGTTGCAGAAATGTTCATTTGATGATAATTCTATCAAGAGAGATTGAACTAGTAATAAGATAAAGAGACAAAAGGAATAAATGAAGTAATAATTATCTAATCATTGACCTTTTCTCCAAAAAGGGAATGTCCTTCATATAGTACACGGGGTAGGTTATGAAATTACACATTTACTCTCTCTCAAGTGGATATTCTCACCTCCCTCATCTACTAACTATAAACATACCCACTAGTTATTGCATATTACCCCCTAAGCTCTTATACTTGCTTTAGTTTAGTCATTGACATTTAATTACAAGGAAATAAACCCTTTGATAATTATATTTAGCCTAATCTTCACCATATTTTTCTCCCCTTATCAGTCAACCCCCAATATTTGTGAAGATATTTGAACAATGACTGATTCATAAATACAATCTTTTATTCCTCTCGAGCCTCCTCATATTATTTTTCTTCTGGATATCCTTATCGGACTACTTTCATGCTGATGTTTTTCGTAGGGCTACTTCTCTGACATTTTCCTTAGATCCAAAAAATAGATTTCATCGGATATTTCTTCTACTAATATTTTTGAAATGATTTCTTTGTAATGCTTCCCCGGATTATTCTTCATTTATCTCCTTATTGAATGATTTTACTGATGAGTTAATATTTCACCTTAGTAAATTGTTAAGAGAGAAATCTAGAGAGAGAAAGAGCTACAGATTTTTTAGAGAGAGAAAATTCAAGTACAAACGAGTTCCAAAGAAAAAGTGTTAAACCTTTTTATTAGAGTAGCCTTGCCCTTTATATAGAGGAGCCAAGACTTAGTCTCAAACTTAAATCTGTTACAGAAGAGGACTAATTGCTGTTTAGTCCTTAACAATTATTCATAGTTACAAATACTCTCTAAAACTTACATCAATTACAAATTTAAGGACAAAACTTACATTGCTCATAATTAAATCATTAAATTTACATTATTTACAATTTAATCCTCAAAATCCTAATTCCATATCATTTACCACTCGTATTTCTTGGGCACCTCTTCTCACAAAGCTTGTTCGAATTATTCTTCCATAAATTTCTTATCGAATAATTTATCATAGATGTTTATTCAAATTCATGACTTCACCATTGTCAATGATGACCTCATTTTCACCCATCATTTACTTTAGTTGACATGCGCACTTCTACATGTCTATGTGTCATAAATATTTTAGGAAGATGACATCATTATTTACCACGTGCCGATTTTCCTAATGCACGCCAACATGCCTTTCTAGGACAGTTTGTGAAGAAAGCGACATGTCAAAGAGACTTTCAAACTTCCCAATACTTATATGCGTCGAATCACCACTAAAGTAATTGCTGATAAGAAAACAACTCTTCAACTTGTTTGGGCTCTCACACCCTTAAAAGCCTATATTCTTCCGATAAGTACTTGCCTTCATTCAGATTTTTAGGATTGCACATATTCACCTAACTCAGTTTTTGAGAGAGAAGCGTCTCGTCTCACTAAACTCATTTCATGACCTTTCATGCCTAAAGAGTTTTTCGGTCTTGAAAGATACAAGCTCTGAAGGTGGTTCAATATTTCAAATACGACTGAAGAACAGAAAGTTGTCGGTATCAAAGAGGAACCCACTCTTTTTGAGATTTTTCGAACAAAATTTTACGATAATTGGTATCCTCTCCGATCACGTTTTGACCTAGCAGGGACTTCATGTAACCATACTTCATCCGTTCCACTTATTGTCCATCCCCTTAGTCAATCTTGTTGGGGACACAACATGGGAGACCTTTCTTCTTCTAAAGACTTTCGCAAGCCTTCTCCATTTCTTCTACTGGGTGGTGATAAATAAAAATTTGCAGAAACAAGCAAGGGAGATCGGCCTAAGAAAAAGTAATCTTATGGACCGGTTAAACGGTCCACGAAAATTAAACTCACATATTTTGTTGCGACCCTCCAGATCAGTCCACAAAGTACCCCTCCAATTACACATAAGGTTAGTCCTCAAAAGAATACTTCAAAAAATATTTGACCATGGAAGATCTTGAAATCCATCCTAAAAATTCAAGAGAAACACTTGATTGACGAGTCAAATAGTGATCAAGAAGGAAATGATATGGTCCATGTTGAAACTCAACCTATTCAATCTATCCCTGCATTAATTCCCCCATTTGGACCTTCTAAACCAGCTCGGGACTCTATTTATCTTCCCCTTGATATTATGACCACCTATCCCGCTCATCAAGGAGAAGCTTCCAAGAAAAAAAAGGTACTTCAGAGTTACCTTCGAATATAGAAGTTATATTAAGAAGTAACATTCGTTTAGTTGAATCCAAACACTTACTCGCACTTCATAAAATAGAGTACAAATACTTCCATCCATCCGAGAAAGTGAAAATAAGAGATCGATGAGGATTCATAGCAATATCTCAGTTACATTCCTGGTGTTTGGGGAAACACCATTGTTTATTCGTGATCACGAGTTTACTGTCTATACATAAATTATGAGCTGGGGTCTCCGCCTTCCACTTGATCCTGCCTTGGTAGAATATTTTCACCTAATCGATTTGTGTCTGACCTAAGTCGGCCCCAACATGTGGTTTACCCTCATGACGTGTATTATGGCTTGTAGAATTGCTTAGATTGGATTTTCAATGGAGGAGCTCATCAGACTTTTCAGGTGTAGCTAAGAACTCTCACTTATCCTTTTACTCCCTAAGTATTGGAAGAAAATATAAAGTTGTAAAGGCTTCTTAGAAATTGATAAGAAATGGAAACAACAATTGATTTTTGTTTCCAGGCTGAGGGAGACTGGCTTTGTACATTCCGATGAGATGCCCCATCGGTTAACTTTAGAATGGACCGGACGAGGTACTTATCTTCATATTTATTTTTATAAAATTTCTTCAAAATATTCATTCTAAGATATTTCCTTGGGAACAGCTATGGATGGGATCGCTAAACCTTTTGCGGACCACGTTAAACAGCAAGTGAAATATTTGCTCAACTGAGTTATTGGGTCGGTGGCAATTGGAATTATAAATTCCATAGATGTTTTACTATTTCAAATTTGGTTAGAAGCCATCTTTGGAGATGTGATCAAGTTCAAGAAAAATCACTGAAGGAACTCATGGTGCCTCTCCGGAAATCGCAGTGCTTAAGAGGTTAGAATGCTTGGATAACCTAGTTTTCCTTCCCACCAGAGCTAGGGCTCCTAGTCACCAGGACGTTGAAAAAATCCAAAAAGAGGAGAATAACACTGATGGTGATGTTGTTTTGGAAAATGTGGTTCGGGAAGAACAAAGAGCTGATGCTAACCTTGAAGTTATGGTCAAAGTAAGACCTGTTGGGAATGACGGTGTTGTAAGGCCATCAAAAGATATTTCTGCCAAAAAGAAACATAAAAAAAAT
Organism: Limnanthes douglasii subsp. nivea; assembly: GCA_036936605.1. Taxonomy (NCBI): domain Eukaryota; kingdom Viridiplantae; phylum Streptophyta; class Magnoliopsida; order Brassicales; family Limnanthaceae; genus Limnanthes; species Limnanthes douglasii. The sequence goes on from JAUPFV010000004.1 coordinate 217,840,098, forward strand.
ATCGATAGCGGATAAGAGGATAATAACACTACTGGTTTGTGCTTGCTTCCTATAAAAAAAAGGTTGTGGTTGTTGACTAAGACTCAACTCGAGAGTTTATTACCCAAAGAAGACAAACTGCTGACCAAGGAAACCTGAAAATACTTCTGGAGGATGGAGAGCATGTTTCCCCTTCCTCGGCCTACTTTGACGTTTATGAAAATGATTTCATGGCGAACTAGCTCAAAAGGTTGCTTAGTGCTGCTGCTCTCCTAAAAAGAAAGGTCAACCGTAAAGATCGCTACAAAAACAAAGTCATCCAAAAAAGAGCAGAAGTGAAGAGGTTAAAGGATGAGCTTTCATGTGAGAAGAAAATATCCATTGAGTTTTTGGAAAAGATTACAACATTGGAAAGCCAACTGTCCAAGGAAAAAGATAAGTTTGACGACGAGATGGAACGATTTATCACTAACGATATCGAATGAAACACTCTCATCAACGATCTCTTTGATTCTTATGATCCGACCAAAAAACACTTTGAGAATGTTATTAAGAAGATTGAGAAGCTTGCCACTGAGAAAGAATCGTTAATGAAAGACTCTGATAATTATAAGAACAAATATCTTGAGAAATATGTTCCTGACTACGTCGCTCATTAAAGTAAAAAGTATGCCAACATCAAGTCAGCTTTAGTATTAGAGTTGCATGAACGCTTTCCCGACTTGAAGCTGGGAAGTCGTTGGGGGTGCGTTATAGAAAAACATCGCCCGATAAGAGTTTATTTGGAGGATGAAGAGACTACCAATGACTCGGATATTTCTTCCTCCGGTGCCGGTTCCTCGGAAGATAATCAAGAAGGTACCCCTTCAGAGTAAGGTCGGGGTATATTACTTTTCGTATTGAACTTCAGTTTTTGTGTAGTACTTGCGAACTAATTATGTCATAGTCGTACTTTAGTTGAACTTGTGTGTTTGTGTAAAACAGTTTGTATTGTACAAGTTCTTAACGATTTTTTTTTGGTTGCATATTATCTCTCACATTTTTGTAGTTTTAAGTTTATTCTCCTAATGTTTTCATATGAAAATATTTTATACTTAACTTTTGTAAAAGACTCACATTTTGCTTCCAAACTTTTTCATATGAAACTACTATATACTTAACTTTTATAAAATACTCACATTTACCTTCAAAGTTTTCTCATAAAAATATTTTATACTCAAAATTTATAAAACTACTCATATTTCCCTTCCATTTTTTATATGAAAATTTCTTTAACTTTTATAAAATAATCAAATTTTCCTTCAATTTTTTCTCATAGAGTTGCTTTATACTTAATTTGTATTAAAACATAAGTGTTGACCAACATCTGTTGGAAGACCCTTCCGGTCCAAAAAAATATAAAAGTTATGGACCAACATTCGTTGGAAAGTCCTTTTAGTTCAAAAAGATGAACATTGTCATCCAACATTTATTGGAAGACCCTCTGGTTCAAAATTATGACATTTTCATCCAACATTCTTTGAGAGACCCTTCTAGTTCAAAAGGATGGACATTGTCGTCCAACATTTGTTGAGAGACCCTTCTAACTCAAAAGGATGAACATTGTCGTCCAACATTAGTTGGGAGACCTATCTAGTTAAAAAGATGAACATTGTTATTATATCAAAGGTGAAAATTGTAAAAGTTGTTTTAAGATGACAAAGAAATATTATATATAAGTCGACTATTAGGACACCTCATGAAAACCTTCATGCGCCACCAGGGTAGGAAAAAGTATGCCACTGATACTTACATAAGTTCTCAAAGAAAATATTTACAACTTTACATATTCATTATATATATAATTTGAGATGCTCAATATTCAAGAGATTATGGAGATATCTTCCTTCCTTGTCTTTGAGTCGATATGTTCCCGACTTAACTTTCTTTTTACCGTATATGACATTTCCCAGTTAGGACCTAACTTGCCAAGACGTTTTTCTTTTGTATGAAGAAATACCTTTCTCAATAATTTTCCCTTGCTTTAAACTGTCGTCTCCTGACCTTGGAAGCGTATCGACTTCTCATCAAAGTCTGATAGTGTAAAGAATATAGTTGTGCCCTTTTTCTTTTTTCTTTCTATCAAATCTAACTCCGTGCACTTTCCTTTATCATTTGTCTTTTCGAAATATTCCCTGAGCATATGCGAGGGGAAGATTACTTCGGATGGAACCACCGTATTCATCTTATAAACCAATGCAATGGTGATTCTTGTGTTGCAGTCAGGGGAGCAGTTCTGTATGCCCATAAAGCTTCTTGTAGATATTCCGACCATTTTCTAGCCTTTCCTTCCAAATTTGTTTTCAAACCATCCAGAATTATTCGGTTGGTAACCTCAACTTGGCCATTAGTTTGGGAATGGAAAGGTGCCGAGAAGAACTATTGTATTCATCTGGAAGCACAAAAATCTTTCATTTATTTATTGTCAAATTGTGGCCCATTGTCCATCATTATTTTTTTTGAACCCCAAAACGACAACAGATATTAGAAACGATAAATCTGATCACATCCTTAGCTCTTGTTCCTAATAATGGTTCAAATTCTACCCACTTGAAGAAATAATCCACTACGACGATTATCGTTTGTTGTCCTCTTGAAGCCATTGGTAATGGTCCGACCAAGGCAATGCCCCATCGGTCAAAAGGTAACGATTTAGATATTGATTCAAGAGGCACACCTGGTGTATGGATTATGTTAGCAAATCTTTGACATGTGTCACATTTTTAAACTAATCCCTTGGCGTCTGCAGAAAGTGTAGGCCAATAGTACCCTGCAAGAAGAACTCTTTGTATCAGCATTTTGTACCCGCAATGCGTTGATCCTTTCCCATCGTGAAATTCTAACAATATCATTCGTGATTCATTTTCTCCTAAATATCAGAGTCAGGGCTGATTAAAAGATTTTCTATATAATACATCTCCAAGGACAATATAACCGTAGGCCTTAAACCGTATTTTTGTGGCCAATTTTGAGACTTTTACCCAGAGAGAAGATATGGTCCTCGAACTCTTTGTCTGGGACCATAAACCCGAGGGCTATCTTGCCATCTTTTGACTGCTTCTAGCAGTTCCAACATTATTCCCACGACATACTTCAAACATTGATGAATAGTTGATGGCACAACATGCTTATTAGATAACCAAGACCTTCCAAAGATTACATTGTAAGATGCTGGGGCATCTACCACAATGAATAAGACTGTAAATACCTTCTTAAACGGTCCCTGACCCAACTCGACTCTTCCTTTAAACTCACCTACTACCTCAGTTGTTAGTCCAGTAAACCTTACAATTGTCTTATCCGACCGTACGATTTTTTGTTGATTTTTTATTTGAGTATAACTAGTCAAAACAATAATGTTAGCTGAGCTTCCCGTATCAATCAAAAAAATTTGTATCTCATCCTCAAAAATTTCTGCCACAATTACCACCGCATCCTCATCTGCACCAGCTACATCTCTCATATCACCATCTTCGAAACATAGTAATGGAGACGGATTTCTGTATAAATATGGTGAAGTACTTGCCTCCAATTGAGTTGCGTAGCCGATGATATGCCTCTTTCACTAATAATTTGATGTTCCTGCAATGATATCTCCTCTAAAATTATTAGTGACTCAAAGAAATCACATAACTCATTAAACTTTCCTCTCACAATCGGTTCTTCCACCATACGTATGTTGTTTCTGTCCGGTTTTGGATCTAAATACTCAATGGATATGTCAAACGCGTCAATACATTCTTTATCAATAGGTTTTGATATCATTAAAATCTTCTTGTTTCGAAACAACTTTTTGTTTTGGAACAACCAAAGAATTCTTCTTCATAAACGCTGCTAGCTTTCCATTTTCAATCAAGACCTGTATTTATTTCTTCAATGTCACATAATCTCTTGTATCATGTTCAATATCCTCATGATATATATAATATCTAACGTTTATGTTTTCCCTTGGAGTCTGCATCGGGAAATTTTTACGAAAATGTACATGTGGTCGTGATTTCTCAAAAACTATTGCTACACACTCATTCAATTCAATGAAGTGTGTCGGTCGGATCCATTTGTTCGAGATGGGTCGTATATATTATTGAGTGTTGACAACCGGTGAATACTCTTTCATTTTCTGTGGTACATGAACCACGTTCTGTACTGGTTCTCGGCTTTGGATAATATTCGATGGTTAAAGAATTAGTCAAAGGTGCCACTAACGTCACTGACGCTTGACGGAACTGATTCTATTTTATCTATGCCCAAGAAATTTTCTACGACACTTACGTTTCCTCCACCAAGATTATTCTCTCTACTTAATCCAATAAAACCTCAAATGTCATAGCTTGTTTTCAACGATATTGTATTTCAGAATTCCCAGAAGCAATCCCAATCGAAAAGATGCTAATGCAACCTTATCGCCATAATTTTCCATGTCACTTTTTGTCTTGATAAAACGATTTTTGTATTCCTTGAGATTTTCCCCTGCCTTTTGCCTACAATAAATTATCGTATCACCATTGGTGTGAAAGTTTTTTCTTCCCACAAAATGCTAGCAAAAAATGCTCCAAAATATATCAAAAAAATTTAATACAACCCTCGGGCAAACAGTTGTACCATCTTGAAGGTTTGAGAGAAATATTTGTACAATGGTTTATCATCATCAACATAGTTGATCATAAAATTATTGAATTGCTCAATGTGGTTATCAGGATCCTGTGTCCCATCAAAATTTTCTAACTTCAAGATATCAAACCATTTAGGCAAATGTTAAGAGAGTATTTCTAGGGAAAACAGAATGACCTCCAATTATGACCTGTTCTATATGAACTCCCCCAGGACCCTCATTCATTGTTGCATATAACCCTTCTTCAAAGGGATAAGTTAACTAACTGCTCACATGATATTTGAGGTTATAACTTCTAGAAGGAATTTTCATATGCGGATTCACTTGTTCCTTTGTATTAACATTCAAAACTTTTTTTGTTTTCCTCTGATCCAAGTCCTTTTGTCTTTTGTTCATTTTTTTCCTTCCTCGAACCTTTACCATGATGAGATGTCCGACGATCATCTTTTTGTCTACCCGAATCCCTTTACGTATAATTCTTTAAGTGTCGACTATTTATTTCCAGAGAAAGTGATTTATCTGAATCATACGATGATTAATCACTACGATCGGATGATTCATAGTGATGCTTGGATTTCTTCTTCTATTTGAAAAATAACGATTCTGCCCTTGTTGCATTTCTTATATCCGACGAACTTCTTCCATACGAGCTCTTTTAGTTGATGATTCCTTTCAGATTTCAGATATGAACTTCTGCGAACTTAGTTTTGCTTTTTTTTCAACATTTAGTCATTTTATATCCTCCAAAATCTATTTTCTCCGAGCTACTAAAATAGATTCTTCTAGCAGCTCTTCAACTAATCGGTTATCTTTGTTTCTTTCATTCACTTTAACCATTTTCTCTTCAATAAGGAGATCTCGAGATGAACCTCAAACCATATCATTCCTTGTACCGGATCTTACTCCTCTAAACATTTCAATATCCATTACTCTTACAATATTAAAATACAAGATGTATGGCTTTTGAAAAACAATTATAGGTACCAATCGTCTTTCCCAGACGACGCCTCTGATGAAATCAGATATTTCTTAGTAATTAATCCTGTCGAAACAATGTTTGCGTGAGTTTATCTGTTACAAAAATGTTTGTGTAATGATATTTCTATTAAGAGAGATTGAAATAGTAATAAGAGAAAGTGACAAAATGAATAAATGAAGTAATAATTGTCTAATCATTGGCCTTTCCCCAAAAAAGGATTGTCCTTTATATAATACATGGGGTAGGTTTTGAAATTACATATTTACCCCTCTCAAGTGAATATTCTCACCTTATGCCTCTGCTAACTATAAACATGCCCACTAGTTATTGCATATGACCCCACCAACCCTTCATTGACATTTAATTTCATAGAAATTAACCCTTTTGATAATTACATTTAGCCTAATCCTCATCATGTTTTTCTCCTCTTATCAAATTTGACATCAACCATCTATTTTATTTAGATATCGATGATGGATGATCTATTATGTTATACATATTTGTTTGGTTTTATTGAATCAATTAAAGATGATGCTAGTATCTCTACTAAACTTGTAAAACTGCAAGTTAAGCAATAAAATTTTTGTGAGAAGTTGACGATAAAGACTTCGAGAACTATTAGGCAATGGGTTGATATTAGTATCTCTAACCATGTTTCTTAAGAGTCTCACCCGTATGATCATTAGAAGAAATTGGAAGGTCCTTATAAAATTAATACTTCTCATATTAAGGTTTTTTATTAAGAAACTTGTTAATTTGAAATTGAAAAATGTGTACTATGAGTATTATTCTTGATGATGAGTTGCATGTTTTTTTATTGAGTTCTTTACTAGAAATTTGAAAGATCTTGGTTTTAATTATTAGTAACTTTACTTATGATGGTGTTTGGATGTTATCAAAGAAAGCATATTCAATGCAAATATTAGAAGAAGAAAAAATACACAAGCTATTGTTATTGAGAATGGGGGAGGAAACAAAAATAAAAATCCTAAAATTCATGGTAACTCAAATAGAATATATAATTCCAGAGATGAGAAATGGACCAGGACATGCTACTATTGCAACAAGCCTGGGCATATATAGAGACGAAAGTTGAAATATCTTCGCTTTAAAAATTGTGGTGGGTATATTTCGAATGGATTCAAAAGTTATGACTCATATTATGGTATTAGACATGAGAGGACAATATCATGTACACCATAATATAATGAAATTACATAGAGAATGGACCAAACCATTGTAGATAAGGTGAGATGTATGCAAAAATGTCTAAGAATCCTAAGACATTTGGGGTTGAATCAATTGATTATGTTGTGTACTTGATCAATAAAGCTCAATCAACAACTCTTAATTTTAATATTCATAAGAAATTATGGAAAATAAAGGATCATACATATTTAGATATTATATATTTGGATGCACGACATACATGCATGTTCTAAAGGAACACAAATCCAAACTAGATTAGAACCTTAATCCTTGCGTTTTTGTTAGATATAGTGATATAACTTCAGAATCTATGGTCTTGAGAAGAAAAAAGTAGTGATGCGTAAAGAATTACAACAATAATTAATTCTACTCGACACATTTTACAAATATGAGCAAGATCTAAAACTGAAATTGCAGCCTCGCATTTTGTTTCGTTATTAGATGTAATGAATCTAAAATTCATTAAATAGTGGATGATGAACCTTGAAGGTGATGTGAGTTGTATGATAAATTTTGAGACTATATTATTTTGACCTTCTTTTTCAGTTTTAACTATTTATTTGGACTCATGATTATCTACCGACAATAAAGGTTTTCCGCGTTGAACATTATTACACAAGATTTGATAGCGGTATGAAGGCTCAAACTTGATGTCAATTTTTTTAAAATTTTATGGGTTATTTTAAATGAAGTATTCAGTAAAGCTAATTATTATTTGAATCTCGATTTCCCACATACAATGCTAAATGATAAGTTTGAAATTGTATAAATATATTTAATTTATGATAGCCGACCGAAGTAGATCATTGAAAGTAGAATATTTGATTTCTTTATTCATAAAAAATACTACAAGAGTATACTTTGGTTCATATAATAGTGTCCAAGGGTATTTAAGATTTGGTATACCATGAACATATAAGTTTGGCGGTGGACACTTTATGTACCACTATTGTCTCTATAACATATATAGATATTACTCGGGCGATACGACATCACCAGAGATTAGATCAAGCATTTTAATTATTTGGAAATTGGCTTATAGGGTCAGCTACGAACCGATTAGACAACATATAGGTTGTATTACGTTGTCTGATATCTTTTCATGACTCTGAGAACACGAAGTTCAGTTCTTGTAGTTTGTCCAAAACATATTATCTTGGAATGATGACACCTGAATCTGTTGATTCATTCCCATTCAACTGCTCATTTGGCTCGGTCACTTTTAGAACTTTAGCATAAAAATGATATGAACTATGATATCTCCTTGGTAGGCCGTTTTGGCGAACGATGCCAATGGTTTTAGATCACTAAGTAGGTGGCCTCATCACCTTTAACAATTTTTTATTTATTTTCCAAGATAACATACAATTGTACGCAACCCATACTTCAGGCATATGTCGACGACCAATGTTCAATTTTTCATGAATTTCTAATGAGTAATACCAGTATTTAATTTGTTGTTGCATATCGAGCATATTATTGATGAGATCATTAACAGTTGAGATACGGTTTACAACGATTAAAGAGGAAGACATAAGAAATTATGTAGAGATTGTATATTATTTTGAAATGAGGTATTTCATTAGACTTATTCTTTTCTCTTTTCCACAGACGATGTTAAATGATAAGTGTAAATTTATCTAAATATACATGATCTATGATAGTCGATCATTGAAAGATGAAGCTCCAACTTATGGTACCAAAGGAGATACTGCAAGGTTATACTTTGGTTTGGACATCATTATCATAGATTAGTAAAGATTTGGTAGACTAAGAAAATATAAGTCTAATGGCGGGCATTATCCAAGTCAATGCTGTCTAAAAGGCATATATTGATATTTTTACGACGGTTCGACCCAACCAAAGGTTTGGCCAATTGATCAAATTATTTCCATGATTTTAAATTTTTTCTATTGGATCGGCTATGATCGATGCGATAGTAGAGAAGTTGTATTATGTTCCACGAACTTTCTACTTTGCTGAACACGGGAAGATGTAGTTTTGCTACATAATTGGACTAATATCGTTCTCTTTTGGAGCGATGATTGAACCTGTTGATTGATTCGTACTCAGACTACTCATTTGGATTTTCGCCTTTAAAACTATGGGTGCGAGAGTGATAAGATATTTGGTCTTGTTTTGATCATTATTTTAGGGAAAAATGATATTGATCATCGAAGAGGGGACATTGTCTTATTCGTCAGTATATTCTAATTCGCCACGAGGAAGTGTAAATTGAACACACTTTTTTCTTCAGGCGTGGATCTGTAAGCAGAGTTAAGTTTGTCAGGAGTTCTTTACGATAGAAGTGATGCAAGTCGTCCATTTATTTATGGTCCACAACGGTTGGATATGAAGATATGAGAACTCATGTTGTAATTTTTTTGAGTTCTTGTGAAATGCATTATATTATAAAACTTACTTTGGTGGAAACCTCTATTTATAGCGCCGACTAGTAAATGTAAAATTGTTCAAATTGGTCTGGTCTATAATAGTCGACCAAAATAGATGGTTAAATACTAAAACTACAACATATGAAAAATAAATTTAATAAATTAGTGTAAAAAATATAGATAAAAATGACAAATAAACAACTAATCAAATAAGTTTTACCAAAATTAAATGTTATTTGTTGATAACTAATAATTTTAACATTTTCAAACTTCAACTCATTAAGTTTAATAAATGTTGGATATTACAACTAAATTTTGAGAAACCCTTAAAAATTCAAAATATTATAAGTACTTTTTATAAGGATAATTTGAGTTGTTTGCCTATCCCCGCGTCGATTGGACGTGGTAGTATGACATTAATATAATATTTTTTGTCATTCTTTCATCCTATGGTTTGCTATCCATGATAAACTTTACATTCGGAATAAGTTTCTGAGTTGGGATCTAAACCCAACATTGTGTTCTATGTAATTCCGCTTCATAAACCATTAAGTATATCCTCTATTATTGTAATTACACTCAATGCATTTGGGGTTTTGTTAGTTCCAAGATTGGTTTTTCTGTAAGTCGCAATAAAAATTAGGTCTTTTGGGTTCATGAGGCGTCTAAGTGGCCTCTTTCTGGTTTTGCGATACCTTTAGCGTGCTTGTTTTGGTGTTGTTGTCTACCATATCTGGTGTGAGAGGAATGCTAGAACTTTTAGATTCTCTACGCCCCTCGCCTCTGTCATATCTTACCGTGTGTTGTCCGACCTCTGGTTTAGATTTTTAACACCAAGATTGCATGGTCCAGCCATACCCTTTAAAATTCTTACATACTCTCATTTTGTGTTTGTTTGTAGCCGATACCTCCCCGTTCTGAATGTTCTTACTCTCTTACGTCGATGTTGTCTTGCCTACGACATATTTCAGTCAAAGCACATTCAATTGGCTATATTATACTTATACTTGTTTGACCAAATTCGGACCAATTGTTTTGGCCTTGGTCCATTTGTTTAGTTTGTTATATGTATTTGGTCAAGTTCTTCAATTTTTTTATTTCTCGACTCATAATGCAAATCTTCGAAAATATGGCCCATATAATTGTAACACCTTTTCATTATAATTTAATGTATTTTTTTCAAAAAAAATTATCAAATTGTTGACCTAGTACCGTAATTTTAAAACAAAATTTGGAGAATTAGTGCGCAAATTACAAGGCTTTATTTTTCAGTTAACAAAATCGGGCTTGAGTTAAACTATAATTCAGTTAACAAATTACAAGGCCCAGTGAACTGGACTTGAGTTAAAACTGAAGGATCGGGTTCGGGTTATCGTTACTTTCATTCAACTATAATTCCAAGTCGTAAAACAAACATTTCTTGTTTCATCGTGTCGTAAATACGCAGATCGAAGTTTCGTCGCTGGTTGATCTTTTCTGGTTATCGGAAATCAAAATTCTTCTTAGTTATAGTCTTAAAACACCATATAATTCAAAAATTCATGTTTTACTAATGGTTTAACTTTATGCACTCTATGTGTTTGTGAATTGGTTTCTGTGGTTTTCTTATGCTTTTTTATTTTCACTAGTCTGTGACTCTTTTTCATCAATTAGGAGCAACTGGGTCTTCTTTTTTTTGCTCAACGTGAATGGTGTTATCCATTATCCTTGAGTTTTAGAACTTGAGAACTGTGTAGGCTAGAGAAACTAAAGTTTTGTATCCTTGTGGGACAAAGTGGAGATAGCTCATTTGATTGAACCATCACTCATAATGCGTAGATTCTTAAGAATCGGTCACAAATTCATTTCCTCTACATTGGAAGTCCGAAACAGAAAATTTGATGCTCACATTTCTTGTATCCACGATGTTACTGGAACCCAAGTCTATGGTTCAAAGGAAAGCTTAGCTCCTGATGAGGTTAAAGAGAACCATGTACCTATTTTTCAGATTTCTCATCCATGGCCACAGTGGTTGGACTTAATGCAGTGCTTGTTAAAGAGGGGCTATTTCGATGCAGATGGGAACGCTTTTGAGAACAAGGAATTCGGTCCTAAGGATTCGAATCTCATTCGCAGTGCATGCCTTAAATTTGGTCGTGATCGGCCGAGTCTCGTAAGGTGAGGGAGAAATGTGTTTTTAAAATGTCTATTTGATTATGTGAGAATCTAATAGTTGGTTGCTTTGTTTGGTTTTATACGTCATATAACTTTTTGATGTCTTACACGGGCTGGGGAAGCTTGATGTTTGAAAGCTAATTGCAAGATTGGTGTTTTTCTGTTTTGTGTTGTAGTTGCGATTTGATGGTACATTTTTTAGAACTGTAAGGATAACGTCAGTCATAGTATGTGAAATAAGATTGTCAAGTGCGATTAAGTGCTTGAATTCGTTACAAGATCCATCACTCTTTAATAATCGTGGTCAGCATTTAGGCTCATCATTTGTTTCAAAGTTTAGCTCTATATGTTAAATTGAAGAAAGTCGAACCGAGTAATTACAAATTTTGATATGCATCAGCCTCTTGGAAATTGTAATCAACATGTCAAACCTTGTTCCCAATTTTGATATGCATCAGACTTAATGGAGCTGTCTCTTTTTGTACTTTTTTGCCATTTGGAAGCAGAGAAACTTTCAAGGCTTTAATTTTAGTAGGCTGCATGTATGTGCAGCACTTGTTCTATTATTTACTGTGATTATATGTATATTTACTTCGGTCTTTTCCTTGTCAGCCTCTTGTCTAGGAAAGATATTAAGGTCATAGTTGGATGTGGATGCCCAAGCATAGACAGGAAAGTAGTCAACTCCGCAAAGCGACTAAGGGCACATGTTGGACTTGACGAATTGATTGTATGTAATGTGCTATTTTCCTTTTTATGTCTGGTTAGGGATAGTGATTGAACATTGACTCGCCCGTCCAAACCCAATACGACTGGGTTTTACCTGAGCCAAAGATTCAGAAGGCCGGGTACCGGACATATATAACTATTAAATAAAATCATAGATATTTATTAAAGAAAACCATGCATATTTTATTTTGAAGATGGATCACAAAGTCTATTTTATAATTAAAAGTACTAAAATATATAGAAAAAAAAAACTTGCTCGGGTTTGTGAATTTTTTGGGTCAGTCAGAACGATCAGCTTTGTTTATAGTTTTACAGGTCGGCCTGATCTCAACCCACCTCAAACCCTACTTTTGGTAGCATAAGTGTGTTTATAAATGTCTCGGAGTATATCACTCCTAATATGGGAGAACCATTGTAGTAGGTATGTGGCACCTGCCATCTTAGGGGAAACTGTGAGAGGGCATACGTGAAGGTGCGGGAAGACAAATGTGGGCGGACAGTAGATATCATGCGGCTTCTTCTGACCTATGGGCTTGACCCGCTTGTTCATTCGGTGGATAACAAAGCATGCCAGAACAAAATTGTCAGAGAATCGGTAAAAACACTTTTAAAAGAAGTTGTGGATTTTAGCACGAAGGAACCTGAATCTGATCCTTTAGACGACGTCAAAGCAGTTTTGCAGGAAAATAACGACAATGAAGCTACTATAAAGCAAGGAGAATGGAATTGCCCCAAGTACGTACATGATCTGTAATTTTGCAATATTCAGGAGTTATTTTGTGTCATTAGGTTTTTTGGCTTTTAGGCTTGTAAGCAGAAAGATCGTTGTTTGGTCTAACTTTTATACTTAGGCTTCAAAAATCTAAGTTTTTCAGCTCCTGAGATAAAAAAAGCCTTTAAAATTACTAGTATCTTTGATTTTTTATCAAAATTATTTTCACAGCTTCTTCTCTATATACTTTGTTAACTTGTCATAAAATTATGCTTTAGTGCTCTTAGTTATAGATTTCTGAGTTTGTAAATTTGTTTATGCAGCTACTGATAACTTTTTCTCAAAACCTTTTTGTTGTTGCTTTAAGCTAATTCTTTAGCTTATTTACTGTACAGCAAGCAACCGCTTAATCTGCTAATTTCCACTGAAGCCTCAGCTTATTCTTTATCTTTTCTCATCTTCCACCTGTAGATGCAAGTTCTTAAATTTTGCCAGAAATTTGAGATGTTTGCGATGTGATTATTTATGCGAAGAAAAACTCAAGCATTTTAGAGAGGATCAGGATCATCTTCCACTGAAGAAAGGAGATTGGTTATGTGTAAAGTAATGATTAAACTTTCAAGAGATATATTCTGACTTTTGATACGTTGGATTAGTTTTTTATTCGGACTTGGATTCTTCCAGGTGCAATTTCTTGAACTTTGCAAAGAACACAAAATGCTTGCGATGCAGAGAGAAGCCTCAAAATCGTCAAATTAATCCAGGGGAGTGGGAATGTATATCGTAAGTACTTTTTTTCCTTTTCTTCTCAATTCTCTGAAAATCAGTACATTATTAGCTTAAGGGGGCGTTTGGTGTTAAACTTTTGGACTTTTAGGCTTAAAAGGCAAACAGCATCTATATTAAATCTAGCTTCTTGGACTTGAAAGTTCTAAGTTTTTAAGCTTTTCAACTTGTAATAAGGTAAAAAAAAAACTAAAAACTAGTTTCTTTTGTCTTCTCAACATTTTGAATCTTTATTCACAATAACATATGTTTCTTAGATATTCGTTTTCAGCATTTTTGGTTTTAAGCGTCTTTTGGCTTCAGAATGATATCAAATCTTCAGCTTAGCTAATGTTTATTCTATTTTCTTATCTTAGGGTAGTTTATTTAGCTTACAAGTAAAACACCAAAGAACCCCTAGATATGTTTTTATTTATATATTGACAGCGCGTCTAAATGACCCTACATTTTTGCTATTAGAACTTCCTGAAACATTTTTGCTATCATAATCACTCATATGAATAGGTTTACTTCTGTGTTTAAACTAAAAATACTTATATTTTCAATATATTAGAATAACTACATAACAATGATTTTTTAATCTAACGAAATTAGTAACTGAGTTATTCAAATCAGTGACATTTGATACTTGGAGGGGCTAATTTTTCACAATTTTAAGTTCGTTTTATCGATATTCATAAGACTTATACTCTGATTATGCAGGTGCAACTACATCAACTTTAGAAAGAATATGATATGCTTAAAGTGTGATCATAAACGAGCTAAGGCACCAAATACTTGCACCGCAATTCAACCCCCGCCTGAAAATAGTGATGAGTCGAGGTTAGGGGGCGTTACTAATGAATCCACCACCTCTACCAATCAAAAGAAAGGGTTAAAGAAGTGGAAATTTGTTGAGGATGAAGTTGAAAATATTCGCAACTCTATTTATCGAGAAGAAGAAGATTGTCGATTTTCAGATTTTCCTATCGAGGGAGGCAAGAGTTCCTTATCAAGAAATACGAAAGCACGAGAAAAATGGAAGTTGGAGATGAGAGAGAAGAAAAGAGATGTGAAGACTGGAGAAAATGGTGATCAAATAATTACTAAGTACACCCAACGTAGGTTGAAGTTTCTTGGTTCGAGCGATGATGAAGAGATGGCTGACTGGTTTGGGCATTGATCGGCAATGAAGCTGGACTTATAATACTAGGCTGTATTTGGTTACCCAACACTTTTATATTTTAATTTTGAGGAGGTATTTTTAGACTTTTAAATGTAATTAACTTATAAAAAGTGCAGCTGCCTATAAAAATGCTGACTTTACATAATATCAGTTTGTTCGTCATGCATAATTTGAATCAGTTTTTCTTCCTAATAAATAAAGTTGGTTAAGAAACCCCGTAATTTAGTAATTTGTGATGTGAATCTTGAAACAATTATTTTTGTTGTTTTTGTTTCGTAGTTATTCACAGCTGACCACGTAACAAACCGAAAACAAATAAAAGTGATAGCGAATACTAGACCAATAAAAATGACCATTTCCATAAAAAGAACAACCCGACAACTATTTTGATACACTGACTGATTCCGAGGACTAGGGGTGGATCTAATAGGATAAGAGAAGATGGCTATGGGGTAGGAGGCTGTTGCCTCAGCCTCCCTTTACCCCAAGGTAGATTAGTATAAAAAAAAAGTGATTTTTTTTAAAAAAGTCACGGTGAAATGGTTTCAAAAAAAGCGAACGGTGTCGGGTTTTGTTAAATTTTGAACAACATGTTTGGGACATCTAAGGTTTCAATCTGACCGGTTGGATTGTGATTTGGTGAACTGTTTATGAGTAATCATTGAATATTCTAGTAGTATTTGTAATATTTTTTATTTTTGCTTCTTTTGTTAGTTTATTATGTTTAAAATTGTTTGTTGGTTGTAGATATTTATTAGATTGAATTAGATATATTCGTACCATCAATTTATTATAATAACAATAATAGAAGTGTGTTTGGTGGAATTTTCATAAGTCTCATGATTTTTTACACTTCACATCGAATAAGTTTTTCCATGTAAAAATTTTGTGTCTTGATTTATTGTACCGTTGATTATATTTCCGTGATTAGGTTTGTGGTTTTATTTTGTTAATAAATTGGTGAATCGCTATTGTTGAATTGGATTTTTTGTTTATTTGGTTGGTTGTCTTGAAGTTGATCTTGTGAGCAGTTGATATACTACTATTTGGGTCCAACAATTGGTATTAAACTTCATACCCAGACGAAATGTTATGTGGATGAAATTCTTGGATGCCGAACATTATGAACTATTAGTCATGCTCATCAAGCGGAGTGACTTGATTAGAGTCTATCATGACGGTGTGACATGATTGAAGTGACGCTAAGGAACATCTAGTATGCTCTAATAAGAGTGACCAAATAGATCCATTATAAAGCTTCATGGCTCATCTAGTGAATCCTCATATAACCTAATTAGAGTGAAATAAAAGAGGTAGAATTTGTTAGGTGTGGCCAAATTCTCACTTCAGATAGGTGCTCACATCAGATAGGTATGAGAAGGATCAATGGTATATAAGTGAACACATCTCAACTAGTACGATACCTTTTAATTTTACAAATTTCTATGATAAATACTATAAATGTGCTTGTCAGGTAACTATATTTTAATTTATCACTTACTCATATATAAAGTCTAGATTATTTAGACATATGTCCGATAAATTAAATATATATAAAAAAAAATCTATTAATTAGTTTCAATAGATGTCCATCATTTTCTTAATCAATAAAAAAGTCATGATATTTCTAAACAAATCATCAAAAAATGAGTTAAAATTATGAGGTGAATGAAAAAAATTAAAACGTGTTTCTAATATATTAAACTTCGACTCTTATTTGTTTGGATTTCTGGTTCCGCTACTGTCGGTGACTAACCAAAATTCTTAGTTGTTAAAGTTATTATAACAATAAAATACATATAATACTTAGGTTCGACTAGCTATCCAGCTCTGCGCGATAAAAGCTAGCATGCTTCATTAATTCATTTTAAATTGTTTTAACAAAATATTTAGTTTAAAAATGTATTGAACGAAAGTTTTAAGTTTTGAGTTTGTCCAGTGAATAATTTTATTAACTGTCTAGTTATAATTAGTTTGAAAAAAATTCTAAAACTCGAAGTAAATAAATATATTCTACTAATGTATCTGACATGGTAAATCTATAATACCGATTAGTTTTTTTTTATAACAAGTTTGACATAATTTTAAGCATGATTTTCTATTTTTTTAGGAATACCACTGAATTTTTAACTTGAGTATGAATATGAATAATATATATAAAAAAATTAACTCAAAAGAGATTGAAAGTTTACTATATTGATTACGAAAGATCAATTTATATAAAATTGGTTTTGAAAATAAGTGAATAAATGTAGGAGGAAAATTGTATTATCAGTTTGGGCGGGATTCGGGTTTGGGCGTAGGTTTATCTATATGTAATTGATGGTATAAATAATGTCCAATGAAGTTTATGTGTAATATAATAATTATCCTATTAGTTCAAGTTCTAATACCCAAATACAAACAAGAAATAACACTCATACAGATAAGTAACCTTGACGATAGTGAGATTACAATATGGTTGGAGGTCAGATATTAAAGGGTCGAGATCCAGCCTCAGCCATAAATGTTTCGAGTGCAGGTTAACGAGTATTATTCGAACATGACTGAATTCGCTAGTATGAGAGAGTTGATTGAAGACACGAGTCCTAGAATTCCAACATTGAAGTTAGAAATTAGGTGTGTAGACATTGAATCATAAGCTAACGAATATGATACGGTCTCAGAGTTGATAAAGATATACTTACGAATAAAGTATACTCTTTATAATCGCGAGGTAAATTTAGAATAAATACTAATAAGAGGGTAAATTGTAGGTAATACGAATTGGTCAAACTATTGGATGAAGGGTGATAAGACGAGGTAACCAAAGGAAGATGTAAACATTAACGAGATGAGTAGAATAAGCATAATCCGAGATTACCAAAAGTATATAAGACGAGGGCAACGTTCTACCTAATGGGAGCACAAACCGAACCAAAGGAATACGTAAACATTGACGAGACGAACATAATAAGGATAACCCGAGATGACAAAAAGTATACAAGATGAGGGAAACATTCTACCCGACGAGAACAAAAACCAAACACATAAACTTGACACACGAGTAGTTAATGTTTTACGCGACGGAAGCGCTAACCGAGCGTATAAACTTTACGTTCAAGCAATTATTAGAAAGTGACAAATGTCATACTATCGTTTGTTATTTAGAAACATGCTTGAATATTTATTTGGAAACACGACCGGTATTTAAGGAAAGTTGACACGTTCAACATAATAAACATTAGAAAATAAATGTAAAGAGATCAATGAAGAGGACAATAAATAAAGTTAAATCCTTCAATATAAGGGATCTGATTGTGAATAAATAAAAATACTATTAGGCTGATTGTTTATTTTCTCTTCTGATCATTTATCGCTATCAGAACATTATAAATAAGCAGAACTTTCCATTATCATGAGTCATTGCAACACTTCCATGCAGATTTAGGCAATGTGTCTCCAAGAGAGATCGTCAAGCTCGACGATGATGTGGAACTCACTCTACTGACCACGGGAAGAAGTTGGATTTTCCCGAAAGATACCACCATCAGTAAAGTAGGACACGCACCAGGAATCAAAACCGGTTTAGAGGTTGACACCGTCACAAAAAGCCATGCCCAAAAAATGGAAGAAGACCACTGCCAAACTATGATCCAAAAATAATATTGCAACAACCTCCTTAGTAACTTCAGCAACCCATGTAGCAGTCATGGCCCACCTGCTTGCTCCGCCTCAAGTTCAATGCACGAAGCTCGGAAAATACATGTCAAATTCTTATAGTCCAAACCATTTCTCCCTTTATAATTTAAATCTTTACATGAGTCCCCACTAGTATACTCCGTGCTTTTACGAGGTTCAAATTAGTATCTCATATAGAATGATGGTACGGAGGACACCTGATGTAGCCTAGAAATTCCAAACAAAGACCTTTTTAATTTTATTTTATTTCTTTCATATATCTAGTATTTAAATAAAATCTAATTATATTAAGATTTTATTTTATTTTATTTTAGAATATTTATTTTATTTCCTTTTAATATAATTTAAGGTTTTGATAAGCTCTTATATAAAGCCTCATATGCTTTAAGTTATTTTAAGTTTTTTGGAATAATATATTTTTATCTCTGAAAATTTCAGTTTTTGTTACCCTTAGATTAGGGTTTCATCATGTTACCCTTGAATTAGGGTTTCATCATTCGTTGCTTCTTCTTCTATTTCCGCTGCGTCATCAGTTTGGTATCAGAGCCTCAGTTCATGCTATGGGGAAGCATGTTTCTAAAGCCTGATTATTCTGATTCAAGGTTTAAAGAAGAGAACAACACACATGGTCATAAAGATCGGGAAGATCGTTTGAGTATGAGGGGGCATACCAACCGTTTCAATAACGATCATATTGACCGGCTACTGAAGGAGTTTAAATTGGCTACCAATCGTCGAATCAAGGTAAAAATTTCTTATCGAGATGCTGTCTCATGCTATGAAAAAGTTTTCAAAACCATCTTTTTTCATCAATTGTGGTGAGGATAATAATTGCCTGAGGGTAGGCTAGTAATTTCAGGTGGATTTTCAAGGTGGTGTATGGGTGTTTAACGGTGGTGTATGGGTGTTTAACGGTGGTGTATGGGTGTTTAACGGTGGTGTATGGGTGTAGAGAGATAATTAAGCAGCTTGGTAGCAGTTAATTCTCATTATTCATAGTTAATGCTGGTGGTTGGGTATTTATAGTATGATGTTTGGGCCCTTATGGGCTTTCGGGTCATGTTTAATGGACCCGGGTCATGATTAAAGACCCATGAGCTCTAAGCAGGTGAGCAAGTAGCTTAGTCAGGAAGTGTTTAGGTTTTTTAGTACTTTAGTCATAGTTCGAACAGTCTTAAGTTTATAGTGTCCAAAGTAATCTGTCCGGAAGTGATCTGTTCGATTTATGTCCTTGTAGCCTGTCCGGTGTTCGGAGAGACTTAGACTGATTTACCCTTCCGGGGAGCATGCTGAATTCGGACTCATCAGGAGCCCCTTTTTTAGGTGTTTGAGCAAGTGTTCTTGTCAAAGAACTGAAAAACAGTCCGATGAATGAAGTGGTTCTCAATTCGGACAGAACTGTGGGTATACCCGGACAGGTTAAGCTTTACGAATTCCAAATGGTTTTTGCCAGAGTTAGTGGGACACGTGTCGCTCTCTGATTGGCCACTCCAGCCGTTTTTTCACCTTGAATTTCGCACCACCTTCTTTAACAAGTAACCTCTTTAATTACCAATAGTGACATCAGCGCTGTCTTTTAATCATTGCCCAACCTTTCGGATACTCCTAGGAATCAACTCCTTTTTTCAAATCTACTATAAATTCACATTCATTTTCCACTGTTTTACCATCTCTTTCAAATTTTACTCTGCAAATTTACTCAGAGCTTTCTCTCTCTAGAACAAAAATTTCCTAGGCTGTTTATGTTTACAGCAAGAACAGCATTGATCAAAGGTGGTTGGCTCAACCTTTCGGAGTTGGAGAAAGCGCAAAAGGTCGAGAAGGAAAGGCGAATAGCAGCAGGGCTACCATCATCACCTGTTGAGAGACCAGCCACCTCTGTTGCAGAATCTGATCGAGGCTCATCCTCCTCTAAAGGTACCAAGCCCAAAAAACTCTTTCAATCCACCCTCTCACCCATAGTATCTGGTTCCTCAGTTCAGGAGTCAATACCTGCTGTTGAACCAGGAGTTACCGCTACAAGTGTCAGGAAACCCTCTCCGTTTATAGCTATGGGGTCTGATTCTGACCACTCTCCGGAGAAGCTAACGATTAAGAGTCCAAGCCGGTTAGTGAAGGGACTAACCTCGAAGAATACTCCCTCGAAATCGGGGGAAAAAATAGTGATTCTAGGTCTGGAGTGCCCATTAGAGCTCCCCGGGAGAGGCCGTCCGGTCCGGAGGCCAGCAGCCCAGTACCCCCTAGAGAGTCTTCTGCCTCTGAAACCCAACTTGAGGTGAGAAGTCAGAAGAATACAGGCAGTCAACAGTCCGGAGGGCAGGCTATGCCAAGCTTCAATCCTCCCTGGACCACTTCCACAGAAGCTCCCCCAACAATTATGGAGGAGAGAATAGAGGACTCTATTGTTGCCAAAAAGGGCAAGGAAAATTTGTATTTGAGGCATCCGGACCTGCCGGAGTGCCTTGAGGGGAGAGTGGGGCCGTGCTTTCACAAAGTCGAGCTTAAGTACCTCTTGGCCTTGCAGAAGACCAAGTATGCATTCATCCATACCTCTGATCTGGGTCGAATGCGCACAAAATGGGGGATCCATACCTCTTTAAGTTAAGTTTATACTAACCAGTTTCTCTTTTGTTTTAACAGAGCTTCCAAAGGAGTTCGGGGACTACCTGAAGGCCGAACAGACTACTTGTGGCAAAATCAATGCTTGGGCCGCAGAGAATTGGGAGAATCGATTCCACAAGGCCTTCACCCCTGGAAATTTAGCAAGGTCTCACCTGTGGAACACCACAGGTCGGAGAGACCTGACTTGGGAGGAGCTCACCACCCAGCCTGATGAAGACACTGTGCTGAGAAGGTCCCACGAACTGGATGGGACACTCTACCTGCCTGCCCGGGCCAAAGCCCCAAGCAAAATGAAGGGCAGAAGAAGAGGCAAAAAGGTGGCGGGCGATGCTGAGAAGGATGCCCCAACAGATCCAGAGGGGCCAGCCCAAGTTCAAATTGATGTAGCCCTCTTGCAGGTGGTGGAGCAGGAGACCGAAAGGCAAGAAGTTGACCTCCCAAAACCTCCAAGGGCTCCCAAGAAGACTCGTAAGCAAGTTGGTGAAAGCGGTGACCGAGAAGTCAAGAAGAAAAAGACTTCACAAGGAGATGAGCTTGCTCTCCGGGATCCGGAGCCCTCTTTTCCCACTGGCCCCTCTGACCCAACGCTGGCCGAAGAGATCCCAAGAGAATTCCACACTGATGAAGTTGAGGGGGGAGAGCTCAACTTGGATGAAGTGGACATCACCGGTCTGGGGGGACTTGGTGAATATTTTCTTTGCCTCCCTAGAGACGAGTTCGCAGGGCCTTACATCCCTCCGAGCAGCTCCAATACGGTCAACTTCAACGGTAAGACTTTCATGGTTTCTAGTGAGAAGGACACTATATCCCATTCCTTGCTTAGTAATGTTCAGCCAGTTCTTACATTGGAGAGGCAAGTCCGGAGTCAAGCATGGTGAGGATAAAAGTAGCCTGAGGGTAGGCTGGTAATTTTAAGTGGAGTTTTAAGGCGGCGTAAGGGTGTTTCACGGTGGTGTGGTGGTGTTTAATGGTGTTTCAAGATATTTCAGGGTGTTTCAAGGTGTTTTAAGGGTGGTGAGAGAATTGAGCAGCCTGGCAGCAGTTAATTTTTCTTACCCATAGTTAATGCTGGTGGTTGGGTATTTATAGTGTGTAATTTGGGCCCTTATGGGCTTTCGGGTCAAGTTTCATGGACCCGGGTCAAGTTTAAAGACCCAGGAAGTTTAAGCAAATGCACAGGTAGCTTAGTCAGATAGTGATTAGGTTTTTTAGTACTTTAGTCATAGTTCGAACTGCCTTATACTTGCAGTGTTCAAAATCATCCGTCCGGTTCAAATAGGGCTGTTCGAATTGAGGTCTTGGAGTCTGTCCGGTTTCCGGGGAGTTTTACTTTGGACTCCCCTTTTGAGTAGCTGTTCGAATCCGGACTCATCAGGAGCCCCTTTTTTAGATGTTTGAACAAGTATCTTTGTTTAAAGAACTGAAAAACTGTCCGGTTGGAGAAGTGGTTTTTCAATTCGAAGAGATGTGAGATAGGCCCGGACAGGCCGACCGTTACGAATTCCAAACGGTTATTTGTCAGGAGTAGTGGGACACGTGTCACCCTCCGGTTGGCCACTCCAGCCGTTTTTCTACCTCGAAAATTACACCACTTTATTGAATAGGTAACTTCTTTAAATGGTTTTGATGACGTCAGCGCCGTCTTTTAATCATTGCCCAACTTTTCGGATTCTCCTAGGAATCAAACCCCCCTTTTTTACTTTTACTATAAATACTATTCATCTTTCACAGTCTCATTTCTACTTCGTCATTTCACTCTAAACTTCATCTCTCTAAAACCTCAAAATTTCCTTAATCGTTTTATGTTCACAGCAAGAACAGCTTTAATCAAGGGTGGCTGGCTCAATCTTTCAGAACTAAAGAAAGCTCAAAGGGTTGAAAAAGAGAAAAGGCTTGCAGCTGGGCTCCCAGCATCGCCTGTCGAGAAACCAGCCCCCTCGATCGAAGAATCTGATAGAGGTTCGTCCTCCTCAAAAGGTACAAAACCTAGAAAGCTCTTTCGAACAACACTCTCTCCCATCGTTTCAGACTCTTCAGTTCAAGAGTCAATCCCCATTGTTGAACCGGGGGTTGTTGTTACAAGTGTCAGAAAAAAGTCTACTTTCATTGCCATGGGGTCCGACTCCGATCATTCTCCAGACAAGCTGATTATGAAAAGACCAATCAGACTGGTCAAAGGACTTTCCACAAAGAAAACTAGTGAATCGGAGTCTGGGTCAGCTGTTAGGACTCTCCGGGAAAGGCCAGTCTGTCCGGCGACTAGCAGTCCACTACCTCCTAAGGAAGCCTCGACCTCAGAAACTCCAACTGAGGTGAGATCTCAAAAGCACACATCTAGCCAACAGTCCGGAGGATCAGCTGTGCCAAGCTTCATCCCTCCCCGGGCTGTTTCTGTAGAAGCTCCTCCAACTGTAATGGAGGAAAGGATGGAAGACTCCACTGAGGAGGTCAGATTCGAGTCCGAGTCATCCGGACAAGCTGAAACTGCCATAGTCGCTGCCAAAAAAGGCAAAGAAGAGTTGTATCTAAGGCGTCCGGATCTGCCGGAGAGCCTTGAGGGGAGAGTTGGGCCCTGCTTTCATAAAGTAGAGTTCAAGTATCTTCTATCTTTGTTGAAAACCAAGTATTCATTTATCCACACTAGAGACCTGGGACGGCTTCGCACTAAGTGGGGGATCCCTGAAAATGTAAAGGTGCGAATTCCTATTGATCCTGAGACCCCGATGGACTGTAAGAGGAACGAGATCGTCTTTTTTACGGAGTTGCTGAACTGGGGACTCAGGTTCCCATTGGATCCAGAAATAGTACGCTACTTCCACTTAGTGAAGTTATGTCCATCGCAGCTGAGCCCCAACGGATGGTACACCTTGATGTCATGCATTATGGCATCCAGACTGTCCGGAATTCCCCTTCCAATGGAAGAGTTTGCTGCTGTTGCCAACCTATGCAAACACCACCAGTTCCCATTTTATCACTTTAATATGGGGAACAACCTGAAAGCTGTTGACGATCTCCTGGAGTCGGAGAATAAATGGAGGAGCCAGTTCCTGTTCATAAGTGGTTCATGGGAAAATGGCCAGAAGATTAAAGTCGGGGAGAATCCTAGCCTTCTTCGAAGCAGATGGAGAAGTGATCGTAAGTTCTCTCTTTAAGTGTCTGTTCGAATCTTTCCTTCTTTAAACTTTCACTAACTAGTTTTTTTTATTTTGTTAGAACTGCCAAAAGAGTTCGGAGACTATGCAAAAGCCGGACAGGATACTTGTGGAAAGATAAACGCATGGGCTGCTGAAAACTGGGAGAACCGGTTTCACAAGGCGTTCACTCCGGGAAACTTAGCCAGATCTCACCTGTGGAACACCACAGGTCGGAGGGATCTAACATGGGAGGAGTTCTCCACCCCTCCGGATGATGACGTAGTGCTGAGGAGGTCTCACGAGCTAGATGGGAACCTTTTCCTCCCTGCCCGGGCCAAAGCCCCAAGTAAGATGAAGGGCCAGAAGAAGAAAGGGAGGAAAACAGCAGTGGATACAGAGAGAAAGGCCCTAACTGACACAGAGGTGCCAGTCCCAGCTCAGGTTGATGAAAGCCTTCTACAGGTGGTTGAAGTAGAAAGCAATAAACAAGGAGAGACTCCCTCAAAACCTACGAGGGTCTCCAAACGAACCCGTAAGCAAGTAAGTGAGGGTGCTGAGAGAGAAGTAAAAAAGAAGAAAACTTCTCAAGAAGAAGAATTTGCTCTCCGGGACCCGGAGCCCACTTTTCCAGTTGATCCTACATTAGCCGAAGAGATCCCAGAAAACCTTAACGAAGGGATTCCCGGGGAGCTTCACACTGATGACATTGAACAGGGAGAGATCAACATGGACGAAGTGGACGTCACCGGCCTGGGTCCTCTAGGTGATTACTTTCTTGGTCTGTCAAGAGATGAGTTTGCTGGGCCATACGTTCCTCCAAGTAGTTCCAACACAGTGAACTTTAATGGCAAGACTTTCTTGGTTTCCAGCGAAAGGGACATTATTGCTCACTCCCTCCTTAGCAACGTACAACCTGTGCTCACCTTGGAAAGGCAAGTCCGGAGTCAGGCAGAAACCATTAAGGAGCTTAAGTCTGAGAAGGAGAAACTGTCCGACAACCTCCGGGGTGCCACTACCCAGGTTGACTTGCTTAAGGAATCAAATGAACAGCTGAAGAGGAGTAAAGATGAGAGCAACACAAAAATTGCCTCTTTGGAGAAAACCCTAGAAGATCTCCAGGCTAAGCTGTCCGAGTTGGAGAAAGACTTGAAAACCTCAAAAGATGAGACTGCAGCAAAAGAAAAGATTGTCACCAATCTGACTACTGACAAACTTACTTTGGAGAATGCAGTGACTCAAGCTATTGGTGAGAAAGCTGCCCTGGTGAAGGATCAAGAGGCCATGATCAAGGCCAAAATCAATGCTTATGCCAAGGAGATGCTACGGAGTGAAGAACTACTGATCGAAAAGGTAAAGTCTGACATGGTCCTTTTATTTCACGAGAAGTTCCCGAAGAGAAGACTTGGGGACTTATGGCGTTATGTAGATGATGACGATCTCCCATACTGGACCATGGCTGATGACGAGGGGTACTCTGATGAGCCCTCATCTGGTGACGAGGAGGAAACCGGAGAGAGTCCGGGAGAAGAAGAGGCTGACCCCAAAGGAAAGAAGGTCATTGAGGACAAAAGCGATGTTAAGACCAAGGGAACAGATGAGGGTGAGCCATCTTCAAAGGCTCCGCCTTAGTTGGTAATTTGTTTTGTTTAATGTTTGTTTGAACCAAAGTCCTTGGAAGGCCAAGGCACCTTTTTTGTGATGCTGTCCGTTTTGACCGGACAGATTTTTGTATTGTGTTTAAACTTGTTCACAAAGTCCTTGGAAGGCCAAGGCAACTTTAAGTTTACTGAATGAATGTTTTATTTTGCACAACCTTTCTCTTACTCTAGAGTTTGTTTAAGTACTTCGTATTGTGAGAGTGTTTAATTTCTCTGGCTAGAATTTAAATAGCCCTTAGATCTTTCAGTCCGGGTAGTATGGCAATCAACAGAATTTCGTAAAAACTTAGAAAATTTATTCAAAAAAGCTCCAAGTTTCATTTAAAGCTCTCCGTGGCGCCAGAGAGAGGTAGTGGTATGCCCCCAAATATTTACATGGATGTTTAAACAAGTAAATATTTACATAAGTTTTATTCCAAATACACTCGAAGGTGTTCAATATTCCAAGGGTGAGTTAAAACCCTGCCATCTTTGTCTTCCAGCCAGTATGTGCCAGGCTTGATTCTTTCAACCACAGTATACGGACCCTCCCAGGTTGGGGCCAGCTTTCCGAAGAGCTTTTCCTTGGTGTGCAAGAAAACTTTCCTCAATACTTTATCTCCTGGTTGAAAATCCCTTCTTTTAACTTTAGAAGCAAACCTGCTTCTCATCAAACCTTGATAGTGTGCCATTCTAAGATGAGCTTTTACTCGCCTTTCTTCAATCAAATCAAGCTGATTTCTGATTGCTATTTCATTAGCCTGTCCGGAGAAGTTATGAACACGAAAAGAGGGGAGTGTCTTCTCTATGGGAGCTACTGCATCCATCCCATAGACCAAGGCAAAAGGTGATTCTTGTGTGGCAGCCCCAGGCGTTGTCCGGTAGGCCCACAAGACTTCTTGTAAATAACTAGGCCACTTCCCAGCAGCCCCTTCCAGATTTTTCTTTAAGCCGGACAGTATTGTTCTATTAGCCACCTCAACTTGCCCATTGGCTTGTGGGTGGAATGGTGAAGAAAAGCAGTGCTGAATACCCCTTGAGGCACGGAAGCTCTCCATTTCTCTGTTGTCAAACTGTGGCCCATTATCTGTTGTTATTCTTTGAGGGACACCAAATCTGCAACATATGTTGGATAGAATGAATTTTATAACAGCCTTTGATGTTGTTCCTGCCAAGGGGGCTGCTTCTATCCACTTCGAAAAGTAATCAATGGCTACGATTATGGTTTTACGCCCTCCGGACGCCATAGGGAGAGGCCCAACTAAGTCTAATCCCCATCGAGCAAAAGGGATAGGCTCAGAAATTGATTCCATAGGAATGGCTGGTACATGAATTTCATTGCTGTACCTCTGGCATGGGTCACACCTTCTTACCAGTTCCTTGGCATCTTTCATTATTGAAGGCCAATAATATCCGGAGAGAAGCACTCTTCTTGTTAACGCTCTAAATCCACAATGGGCTGATCCCTCACCATCATGTAATTCAGAGAGAACCATTTGTGACTCATGATCCCCTAAACAGCGTAGGAGAGGTTTGCTGTAGGATTTCTTGTATAAGACCTCTCTAATCATGATGAAACCATGAGCCTTGTGTTTTAACGTTCTGGCTTGTGATTTAACCAAGGGTACGACGCCATCGGACAGATATTGGATAAGAGGAGACCTCCAATCCTGGGGCTGATTTACTTGTATTTCAAAGACCTCCTCTTTCTCTCCTTCATTAAGTTGAATAGAAGGACTTTCAAGCACATGGATCCATGGATAGGACTCTGAATATACACTTTTCAGGATTTAACTTTAAATTTACCTTGGCCAAGTTTGCAAAAGTCTCCTAGAGATCGGACAAGTGTAGCTGCTCCTCCACACTTTTCACCATCATATCGTCGATGTAAACCTCCATATTTCTTCCGATCTGATTAGCAAATGCTTTGTTGACTAACCTTTGATAAGTAGCCCCAGCATTCTTCAAACCAAAGGGCATCACCTTGTAACAGTGTAATCCTCTATCAGTAACAAAAGTAGTATGCTCTTGATCTCTTGGATCCACCTGGATCTGATTATATCCGGAGAAAGCATCCATGAAGGAGAGTAGCTTGTTCCCAGAAGTAGAATCTACCAGCTGATCTATCCGGGGAACCGGATACAAGTCTTTTGGGCAGGCTCGATTGAGATCTGTGAAGTCTATGCACATTCGCCATTTACCGTTTTTCTTTTTTACCAAGACTGGATTGGCAGTCCACAAAGGATACTGAGCTTCTTTAATGTGCCCCATCTTTGTGAGTCTGTCAACCTCTTGTACAATGACATCAGCCTTTTCTTTTGAGAAAGCTCTCCTTTTTTGCACCACTGGTGCTATGTCTCTTCGGACTGACAAGTGATGAGAAATCACTTCTGATGGTACTCCAGTTACATCAGCATTGCACCAAGCAAAAACGTGCTGATGGTCTTTTAAGAATTTCAACATTTCTTCTTTCAACACTTGTGGCATTTTGGATCCTATCTTGACAAATTTCCCTTCTTCTAAGCAGTGTGTCTCAACTTCTTCAACTGGGATCAACACTCCGGGGGTCTCCCTGGGGTCATCAATTTCGCCCTCACCCCCAGAAAGGCCCTCAAACTGCTATTGATCATTCATACGGACTGCCCCCAGCGTTCGTGGAGCCAAGGCAGTGGCATAGCATTCTCTTGCAACTTTTTGACTGCTCCGGACAACCCCAACCTGCCCCTGAACAGCATATTTTAGACACTGATGAACTGTTGAAGCCACTGCGTGCATCCTAGAGAGCCAAGATCTCCCTAGAATAGCATTGTAACAAGTGGGACAGTCCACCACAATGAAAAGTATTCTGACTGTTTTCTTGAAAGGGCCTCTGCCCAACAATACTTCCTCTTCGAACTCACCGATTACATCGGCTGAGCTGCCCGTGAAGCCTACGATCGATCTGTCTGACTTCTGAATCACAGCTGGGTTTTTCATTTTCTTGTAAGTATCAAGGAAAAGGATATTGGCTGAGCTCCCAGTATCTACCAGGATTCGCCTTATCTCATTGCCCCCTATTGATGCTCCTATGACAACAACATCTTCATGAGGGCCAGCAATGTCCCTCAAATCATCCCCATCAAAGACAATGAATGGGAATAAACTTGACGATTGATAAGAGGTCATGCCCCCTTCTAGCTGGGTAGCCAAATTATGGACATGCCTTTTTCTTGACGAAGTGGTAGGAGCAGTTACAGTATCCCCTCCGAAAATTGTCAAGGACTCAAAGAATTTAATGAGCCCGGAGACCGACCTGGAACGTTCCTCTATCGTACCCACTCTGTTCCTTGTTGGATCAGGATCCAAATATTCTGATTCCACATCAAACCTTTCAACAATTACCATGGCCCCTTCTGGGGCAGCATTAACCGGACCAGCCCGGTGAGTGTTATCAGGCCTGTTGCCTCCTCTTCTTTTGACATACGCACCCAACTTCCCTCTTTCAATCAGGTTCTGAACCTCTTGTTTCAAGGCTATACAATCATCAGTAGAATGGCCAATATCATTGTGGTATTGGCAAAAAGAATTATTTCGATGTTCTCTGGGAGACTGCAAAGTTGCCGGTCTCCGGTAGTGTATTTCATCTTTAGTTTTCTCGAAAATGGTTGCCACACTTTCTTTGAGCTCTGCAAACCACTCCGGCTGGACCCACGGCCCCCTTTTGTTTCTAGACTGTTGACTTTGTGCAGGAGCAGCTGGTTGAGACTGAGCTTTTCCTCTTCCATGCCCCTGTCCGGTTTCTCTAGCTTTGTTGCCGGACTGGTTTGGATTGGGAGTTGGTATTACCGGGGTGGATCTCACCTGCCTGTGCACCCTGGTCTTTTTTGTTTCATCAACATTAATTTGTTTGCCGACTTGATTTAGCAATCCACCCCAGGTCATGGCTTTCTTCCTAGTTACTGAATCGGCCAGGTTGCCCGGGTTCAAACCCTGTCTCAAGGATGCTATTGCCACTTGTTCAAAGCAATCAGCCAGCCCGTTCTTTGTGTTCACAAAACGACTTATGTATTCTTTCAACGATTCGTTTGGCTCCTGGGCACAATGGATTATAGTGTCTCCATTGCCCTTGAGCTCCTTACTTCCCACAAATTGCCTTCGGAAGGCCACCCAAAAGGTATCAAAGTCTCTGATACAGCCCTGAGGAAGGCTGTTATACCACTTTAGAGCACTCCCCGTAAAGGATTGGGAGAATGCCCTGCAGAGTAGTTTATCATCATCATCAAAGTTCATCATGAAGTTCTTGAATTGCTCCAGATGATTGTCCGGATCGGTACTGCCGTCGTACTTCTCCATCTTTGTGCTATCAAACCTCTTGGGGAGGTTTCCGGACAGAATTTTAGAAGACAATGGCGATTGCCTCCAGTTCCTCCCACGACTGAACGCAGTATCCTCATTAGGGGTTGCAAAGATACCTGGCTCATCATGGAAGGCAAAAGGATCCACCAGCATCCGGTCTATATGTCTCCGGCTGTGAGATGATCCTTTCCCAATGTGTCTTTTCATTCTTCCATGGTGGTCTCTTTTTCTGGAATACTTTTTAACTTGCTTTTGTTTTTTCCTGGTTCGCCCTTCGTCACTGCTGGAGGACAAGGACTTTTCATTCCCCTCACTGTCCGAAGAGCTGTCCGAAGATTCTGAACTTGAGTCAGAGCTCTCCACAGGCTTGGACCGGTGAGACTTTTTAGAACTAGCATGTGTCTTTTTAGTGCTCACATGAGTCTTTGAAGCCTCATGCTCTCGAGGGTTATCAGAGCAATGAGCAACTGATGCTTTGGACTTTTCCTTCATGCCCATCTTGGCCTTCTCAGCCCTCAGAGCTTCTATTTCAACCCTCAATCTGTCACGCTCTTGGACAGTATATTCATCGTTCTCTTCCACCACTTCGAGCAAAGCTGGTGGAAGCTCTGGGTTATCCGGATTCATTCGGACAGAATCCTTTTACTTGGTTTTGAATGTTTGATTCAGGCACCGCCGCCTCCCACTGTGGTCGCCAATTTGGTGAGGATAAAAGTAGCCTGAGGGTAGGCTGGTAATTTTAAGTGGAGTTTTAAGGCGGCGTAAGGGTGTTTCACGGTGGTGTGGTGGTGTTTAATGGTGTTTCAAGATATTTCAGGGTGTTTCAAGGTGTTTTAAGGGTGGTGAGAGAATTGAGCAGCCTGGCAGCAGTTAATTTTTCTTACCCATAGTTAATGCTGGTGGTTGGGTATTTATAGTGTGTAATTTGGGCCCTTATGGGCTTTCGGGTCAAGTTTCATGGACCCGGGTCAAGTTTAAAGACCCAGGAAGTTTAAGCAAATGCACAGGTAGCTTAGTCAGATAGTGATTAGGTTTTTTAGTACTTTAGTCATAGTTCGAACTGCCTTATACTTGCAGTGTTCAAAATCATCCGTCCGGTTCAAATAGGGCTGTTCGAATTGAGGTCTTGGAGTCTGTCCGGTTTCCGGGGAGTTTTACTTTGGACTCCCCTTTTGAGTAGCTGTTCGAATCCGGACTCATCAAAGCAGACACCATCAAAGACCTCCAGTCTGAGAAGGAAAAACTGTCCGGAGACCTCCGCACTGCTACCACCAATGCCGATTTGCTCAAGAAAGCAAACGAGGAGCTGAAGAGGAATCAGAATGAGAGCAACACAAAAGTTGCCACCCTAAAACAAACCATAAAAGACCTTCAGGAGAAGCTGTCTGGTATGGAGAAGGACCTTACAACCTCAAGGGGAGAAACTGCTGCAAAGGAGAAGCTCATCACCAACCTGACTACTGACAAGATCGCTCTAGAAAATGCAGTAACCCAGGCTGCTGAGGAGAAATAGGCTTTGCTAAGGGACCAAGAGGCCACAATCAAGGCCAAGATCAATGCCTATGCCAGGGAGATGATACAAAGCGAAGAGCTAATGGTTCAAAGGGTGAAGTCTGATATGGTTCTCCTTTTTCACGAAAAATTCCCGAAGAGAACCCTGGGGGACTTATGGCTCTATGTGGATGATGATGACCTTCCATTTTATACTATGGTGGATGAAGGATTTTCCGGTGAGTCCTCTTCTGATAATGAAGAGAAGACCGGAGAGAGCCCAGGCGAAGAGGAGAAAGACCCCAAGGGCAAGAAGGTAATCGAAGGGGGGAGTGACATCAAGGGTAAGAAAGCAGATGAGGGTGAGCCATCTTCAAAGGCTCAACCTTAATTTATGGTTTACTTTGTTTATCTTTCATTCAAACTAAAGTCCTTGGAAGGCCAAGGCACTCTTTTTGTAATGGTGTCCGTATTTGTTCGGACAGGTTTTTTGTGCTGTACCCTGACTTATCTACAAGTCCTTGGAAGGCCAAGGCAATTTTAAGTTGTTTAATGAATGTTTCTACTTCGCACAACCATCATCTTTTCTCATTGCTTGTTTTAGTTTAGATAGCTAGAGTTTAAGTAGCTTTTAGTTGTTGCATTGTGAGAGTGTTTAAATTCTCTGGCTAGAGTTTAAATAGCCCTTAAATATTTCAGTCCGGGTAGTATAAGAACTTTGAAAATACTTAGAAAATTTTGAAGAAGGCATCAAATTTCATTGAAAGCTCTCCGTGCCACCGAAGAGGGGAAGGTATGCCCCCAAATATTTACATGGATGTTTAAACAAGTAATTATTTACACAAGTGTTATTCCAAGTACATTCGAAGGTGCTCAATATTCCAAGGGTGGGTTAGAACCCTGCCATCTTTGTCTTCCAACCAATAAGTCCCAGGCTTGATTCTTTCAACCACAATATACGGACCCTCCCAGGTTGGGGCCAGCTTTCCGAAGAGCTTTTCCTTAGTATGCAAGAAGACCTTCCTTAATAATTTGTCCCCTGGTTGGAAATCTCTTCTTTTAACTTTAGAAGCAAACCTGCTTCTCATCAAGCCCTGATAGTGTGCAATTCTAAGATGAGCTTTAACCCGTCTTTCTTCTATCAAATCAAGTTGATTTCTAATTGCCATTTCATTAGCGTGTCCGGAGAAGTTGTGAACACGAAAGGAAGGGAGTATCTTTTCTATGGGAGCTACTGCATCCATTCCATAGACCAAGGCAAAGGGAGATTCTTGTGTTGCAGCCCCAGGTGTTGTCCGGTAGGCCCACAAGACTTTTTGTAGATAACTAGGCCACTTCCCAGCATCCCCTTCCAAATTTTTATTTAAACCGGACAGTATAGTTCTATTAGTCACTTCAACTTGCCCATTGGCTTGTGGGTGGAAAGGTGAAGAGAAACAATGCTGTATACCCCTTGAGGCACAGAAGCTTTCCATTTCTCTGTTGTCAAACTATGGCCCATTGTCTGTTGTTATCTTCTGTGGGACACCAAATCTGCAACATATGTTGGACAGAATGAATTTTATGACAGCTTTCGATGTTGTCCCTTCCAGAGGAGCTGCTTCTATCCACTTCGAGAAGTAGTCAATGGCCACAATTATAGTTTTACGCCCTCCGGACGCCACAGGGAGAGGCCCAACCAAGTCCAACCCCCATCGAGCAAAAGGGATGGGCTCAGAAATTGATTCCAAAGGGATGGCTGGTACATGAATTTCATTGCTGTACCTCTAGCATGGATCACACCTTCTCACCAGCTCCTTAGCATCTTTCATGATTGATGGCCAATAGTATCCGGAGAGTAGCACTCTTCTTGTTAAAGCTCTGAATCCACAATGGGCTGATCCCTCACCATCATGCAATTCGGAGAGGACCACTTGTGACTCATCATCCCCTAAACAACGTAGGAGAGGTTTACTATAGGATTTTTTGTACAACACTTCTCTCAACATAATGAAACCACGAGCCTTGTGTTTCAATGTTCTGGCTTGTGATTTATCTGAAGGCACAATACCATCAGACAGGTATTGTATGAGAGGATATCTCCAGTCTTGAGGCCGATTCACTTGTATTTCAAAAACTTCCTCTTTCTCACCCTTACTAAGTTGAATAGAAGGGCTTTCAAGCACATGGATCCATGGGTAGGACTCCGTATATTCTATTGTTGCCAATGAGTCTGCTAGCTCATTTTCTGCCCGGGGAATATGCTCATAGACAACAGCTTTAAACTTTAACGCTTCATTTTTGAAGAGGAGTAAATACTTGACCAACTACTCCTTTCTAGCCTCAGATTGG
Organism: Limnanthes douglasii subsp. nivea; assembly: GCA_036936605.1. NCBI lineage: Eukaryota > Viridiplantae > Streptophyta > Magnoliopsida > Brassicales > Limnanthaceae > Limnanthes > Limnanthes douglasii. Next base: position 217,874,086 of record JAUPFV010000004.1, read on the forward strand.
CCTAAGGCATGGTGGACAAGCAACTGGGAGTCACTTAGTAGCTTGACCCTTTTAGCCCCACAGATGTGGGCCAACTTTAACCCAGCTATAGCTGCTTCGTATTCGGACTCGTTATTAGATGCCCTGAAAGCAAAACAAATAGCTTGATACATGCTGTCTCCATAAGGGGAAGTTAAACATATTCCTGCACCACATCCCATAGTGCTAGATCCACCATCTATTCGGATGATCCAGACTTTCTTGTTTTTTGTATCAGTAGCTTGCTCCGAATCCCTATCAGAGTGGAATTCAACTAGGAAATCAGCCACTGCTTGGGCTTTTACCGCTGTCCGGGGAGCAAAGTCTATGTCGAAGTCCCCCAACTCTACTGACCACTTAGTCATTCTGCTTGAAATGTTTGCTTTTTGAAGGACATTCTTTAAAGGGAAAGATGTCCGGACGATGATAGGATGAGCCAGAAAGTAAGGCCTCATCTTTCTTGCAGCTATCACCAGAGCTAACGTCAGTTTTTCGAGTTTCAAGTAACGCCTCTCAGCATCAATCAAGCTTTTGCTGATGTAGTACACTGGGTAGGGACACCCATCGACCTCTCTTACCAACACAGCACTGATGGCACAACTTGAAACGGCCAGGTACACAATAAGAGTCTCCCCATCAACTGGTTTGAACAAAGTTTTGGGAGAGGAAAGATGTTTCTTGATTTCATTGAATGCCTCATCACACTGCGGGGTCCACTCGAACCCCTTCACACCCTTCAAAGTTTGAAAGAAAGGAGCACACCTGTCCGAAGACCTTGAGATGAATCTGTTTAAGGCAGCTAATCTCCCTGTTAACCGATGTACTTCTTTGATGTTTCGAGGAGGTTCCATCTGGAAAAGAGCATTCAACTGATCCGGGTCGGGCTGTATTCCATGCTCACTTATGATATACCCTAAGAATTTCCCGGACTGCACTCCGAAAACACACTTTTCAGGGTTTAACTTTAAATTTACTTTTACCAAGTTGGCAAAAGTTTTTCGGAGGTCGGATAAGTGTAGCTGCTCATCCACACTCTTCACCATCATATCGTCAATGCAAACCTCCATATTTCTTCCAATTTGATCAGCAAATGCCTTGTTGACTAGCCTTTGATAAGTAGCCCCAACATTTTTCAAACCAAAAGGCATCACCTTGTAGCAATGTAGACCCCTATCAGTGACAAACGTGGTATGCTCTTGATCTTTTGGATCTACTTGAATCTGATTATACCCGGAGAAGGCATCCATAAAGGAGAGCAGCTTGTTCCCAGAAGTAGAGTCTACTAACTGATCTATCCGGGGGACCGGATACAAATCTTTTGGGCAAGCTCTATTAAGATCTGTGAAGTCAATGCACATGCGCATTTGCCATTTTTCGTTTTTACCAGGACAGGATTCGCAGTCCACAAAGGATATTGAGATTCTTTAATATGCCCCATCTTTGTGAGTCTGTCAACCTCTTGTACTATGGCATCAGCCTTTTCTTTTGAGAAAGTTCTTCTCTTTTGAACCACTGGTGCCACATCTCTCCGGACAGATAGGTGATGGGATATCACCTCTGATGGAACTCCAGTAACATCAGCATTGCACCAAGCAAAAACGTGCTGATGGTCTTTTAAAAATTTCAACATCTCTTCTTTCAACATTGGTGGCATCTTGGACCCTATCTTGACACTCTTGCCTTCTTCTAAATAATGTGTTTCAACCTCTTCAATTGGAATTAACACTCCAGGGGTCTCTCTGGGGTCATCAATCTCACCCTCACCCCCAGAAAGGCCCTCAAACTGCTATTGATCATTTATACGGACTGCCCCCAACGTTCGAGGAGCCAAGGCAGTGGCATAGCATTCTCTTGCAATCTTTTGGCTGCTCCGGACAACTCCAACCTGTCCCTGAACAGCATATTTTAAGCACTGATGGACTGTTGAAGCCACTGCATGCATCCTAGAGAGCCAAGATCTCCCCAGAATAGCATTATAGCAAGTGGGACAATCCACCACGATAAAGAGTATTTTAACCATTTTCTTGAAATGCCCCCTGCCCAATAACACCTCTTCTTCAAATTCTCCGATCACATTGGCTGAGCTGCCCGTGAAGCCCACGATTGATCTGTCCGACTTTTGAATCACAGCTGGATTTTTCATTTTCTTGTAAGTGGTTAGGAAAAGGATATTGGCAGAGCTTCCAGTATCCACCAGAATTCACCTTATCTCATTGCCCCTGATAGATGCTCCTATGACAACAGCATCCTCATGAGGGCCAGCAATGTCTCTCAAATCATCCTCATCAAAGACTATGAATGGGAATGAGTTTGGTGACTGATAAGATGGCATGCCTCCTTCTAGCTGGGAGGCTAAATTATGAACATGCCTCTTTCTCGAAGAAGCAGTAGGAGCTGTCATAGAGCCCCCTCCGAAAATTGTAAGTGACTCAAAAAATTTAATGAGCCCGGAGACCGACCTAGAACATTCCTCTATAGCACCCACCCTGTTTCGAGTTGGATCAGGATCCAAGTACTCAGAATCCACATCAAACCTTTCAACTATGACTATGGCCCCCTCTGGGGCAGCATTACTTGGACCAACCCGGTGAGTGTTGTCAGGTCTGTTGCCTCCTCTTCTCTTAACGTAGGCTCCCAACTTTCCCCTTTCAATCAAGTTCTGAACCTCTTGCTTCAACGCTATGCAATCATCAGTGGTATGGCCAACATCATTGTGATACTGGCAAAAGGAGTTGTTACGATGCTCTCTGGGAGACTGCAAGGTTGCCGGTCTCCGGTAATGCACCTCATCTTTTGTTTTATCGAAAATGGTGGCCACACTTTCTTTGAGTTCTGCAAACCACTCCGGTTGGACCCATGGCCCTCTTTTGTTTCTGGATTGTTGACTTTGAGCAGGAGCAGCTGGCTGAGACTGAGCTTTTGCCCTACCATGCCCCTGTCCGGTTTCTCTTACTTTGTTTCCGGACTAGTTTTGATTTGGAGTTGGTGCCACCGGGGTGGATCTCACCTGTCTGTGCACCCTGGTTTTCTTTGTTTCATCAACGTTTATTTTCTTGCCAACTTGATTTAGCAATCCTCCCCAGGTCATAGCCTTCTTTCTGGTCACCGAATCAGCCAGATTGCCTGGGTTCAAACCTTGCCTTAGGGATGCTATTGCCACCTGTTCGAAGCAATCAGCCAACCCATTCTTTGTGTTCACAAAACGACTTATGTACTCTTTCAAGGACTCATTTGTCTCCTGGGCACAATAGATTATTGTGTCTCCATTGCCCTTTAACTCCTTACTCCCTACAAACTGCCTTCGAAAGGCCACCCAAAACGTATCAAAATCTTTAATACAACCCTGAGGCATGCTGTTGTACCATTTCAGAGCACTCCCCGTAAAAGATTGGGAGAATGCCCTACAAAGTAGTTTATCATCATCATCAAAGTTCATCATGAAGTTCTTGAATTGCTCCAGATGATTGTCCGGATCAGTACTGCCATCGTACTTCTCCATCTTAGTACTGTCAAACCTCTTGGGGAGGTTTCCGGACAGGATTTTAGAAGACAGTGGAGACTGCCTCCAATTCCTTCCACGAATGAACATAGTATCCTCATTTGGAGTGGCAAAGATACCTGGTTCATCGTGGAAAGCAAAAGGATCCATCAGCATATTGTCTGTGTATCTCCGGTGGTGAGATGACCCCTTTCCAATATGCCTTTTCATTCTTCCATGGTGATCTCTTTTTCTTGAATATATCTTAACCTGCTTTTGCTTTTTCTTGGTTCGACCCTCATCACTGCTGGAGGACAAGGATTTTTCATTTCCCTCACTGTCCGAAGAGCTACCCGAAGATTCTGAACTCGATTCAGAACTCTCCACAGGCTTGGACCGGTGAGACTTCTTAGAACTGGCATGTGTCTTTTTGGTGCTCACATGAGTTTTCGAAGCCTCAGGCTCTCTAGGGTTGTCGGTATGATGAGCAGCTGATGCTTTGGGTTTTTCTTTCACGCCTATCTTGGCCTTTTCAGCCCACAGAGCTTCTATTTCAGCCCTCAGCCTGTCACGCTCTTCGATAGTGTACTCGTCATTCTCTCCCACCACTTCGAGCAAAGCTGGTGGCACTTCTGGATTGTCCAGATTCATTCGGACAGAGTTTTTTAGCTGGTTTGAATGCTTGATTCAGGCACCGTCGCCTCCCACTGTGGTCGCCAATTTGGTGAGGATAATAATTGCCTGAGGGTAGGCTAGTAATTTCAGGTGGAGTTTCAAGGTGGTGTATGGGTGTTTAACGGTGGTGTATGGGTGTTTAACGGTGGTGTATGGGTGTAGAGAGATAATTAAGCAGCTTGGTAGCAGTTAATTCTCATTATTCATAGTTAATGCTGGTGGTTGGGTATTTATAGTATGATGTTTTGGCCCTTACGGGCTTTCGGGTCATGTTTAATGGACCCGGGTCATGATTAAAGACCCATGAGCTCTAAGCAGGTGAGCAAGTAGCTTAGTCAGGAAGTGTTTAGGTTTTTTAGTACTTTAGTCATAGTTCGAACAGTCTTAAGTTTATAGTGTCCAAAGTAATCTGTCCGGAAGTGATCTGTTCGATTTATGTCCTTGTAGCCTGTCCGGTGTTCGGAGAGACTTAGACTGATTTACCCTTCCGGGGAGCATGCTGAATTCGGACTCATCAAATTGGACATGGGGATGTTGTCTTCAGGCTATGAAAAGGTTTTTGAAATTATTATTTTTCTTCAACTGGATGGCTTCAATATGACTTCGAATAGGAACACTCGAGAATAATTTATCTTATTCCGATAAGGTCAAAAATTATAATTCCCAATATAACAATTGAAAAAATAAAATAAAATAATTTTGGTTGTTGATGATGATGGTGTTGTGAATTCGAGGACGAATTCTTGTCAAACAGGAGAGGATGATGTAGCCGAGAAAGTCCAAACAAATACCTTTTTAATTTTATATTATTTCTTTCAAATATCTTATGTATTTAAATCAAATCTAATTATATTAAGATTTTATTTTATTTTATTTTAGAATATTTATTTTATTTCCTTGTATTATAATTTAGGGTTTTGAGAAGCTCTTATATAAAGCCTCATATGCCTTAAGTTATTTTAATTTTTTGGAATAATATATTTTTATCTCTGAAAATTTTAGTTTTTGTTACCTTTAGATTAGAGTTTCATCAGGTTACCCTTGAATTAGGGTTTCATCTATCGTTGCTTCTTTTTCTATTTCCGCCGCGTCATCAACACCTTATATAATCTGAGGTACACCTAAGCCAAATCATCTTTTGCTTCATAAATTTTAGCTGAAGGCATGTTGCATAAGTTTAACCATTATAAAATCGATAAGTATGATGGTTCAGATGATCTAAAGCATCACATAGAAATAGTTCATAATTGAAATGATATATTTTGGAGGTGGTGATAGACTTTATTTACCATAATTCCCCAATGAACTTAAGAGTAATCACATTCATTTGGTTTAATTAACTCTCTCTAAGGTCTATTTGAATCTTTGGTGCGCTCTAGACCTTGTTGCAAGATTAGCCTATGTATGGAAAACTGACTAAAGCTAATGCGGATTATATATTATATTGTAAGCACGAGTCCAATAAGAGTATAAGAGACTATACCAATATTTTGTTTATATCAAGAATATTTTAAAGAACTGCCATGGAGTTTTTATACATGTATCATACCATCATGATATATCTTCTAGGTTCTTAGCAGAAAATATAATTAAAAGAAAAGCCTTCGAAGACCTTATGGTTCGGGCCGAATGAGAGTGATGTATATCTAACATCACTGATATCCTTAGAACCCAATTTGTATCTCAAAAATGACATTTTATTAAGAAGCTTACACCGTTCAACAACACAACAACATTTCTATGCTTAAGCTTTGACCAGCTGACCCCCTTACCTTTGCAGCTAAACCAAAGCTGATCGGCATTGAGCAAAAGTGATCATCAAATATAAGTCAGAGTGACCCAAAAAGCAGGTGGGGTCGTAGTGGAAATTTTATCGAATGAATGAATCTGTATGTGGGATATATGATAAGACTTATGAGCTTTTAACATTTGGAGAGACTTTTCCAATGATGAAACTTCAAAAAATAAGAGTCTTAACTAAATTATGCAAGTTTTATAACGTCGTTAGTAGCCTAACAAATGATAGTATGCAACTTAAATAAGAAATCCATAATTTTATTGAATGTGGAAAGTTGATCAAGTTTGTTAAGGGCCGATCGAATTCACGCCGAATAAATGATATATCAAATTTGAAGTGGTTTGATAAAATGTTTGAGGCTATAAGAATATAAGCCTCCGCGGTTGTACCAAAAAAATATAAAAAAAAAAATGTAATAGTGTTAGACACACCAGATTAATACCTCAATCTGGATCTTATTGGAAAGTCATAGACATCAGTTGTGGAGAATCATTTTATCTAGTATCACCAAGTCTTCAATAAATGGACATGTAATCGAATTTTATACCAAGATAAAACCTCTATCCACTTATACTAAACTTATTTTTCCCCAATTTTATTTAGGGATGATAACCTTAGAGGGTTAGCATAACTTCATGAAGATGTCATTTTTATTAACACCAACATAGCACGGGTATAGGTCATAAGAGTCCTTGTTGACACCGAAATGAAAAACCCTCAAACCTTTCAGATTTTTAAAGAACAATTGTTTGCCTCACGGGTGCAGACGCTCCCATGTGTGAAGAGTTTGAAGATGAAATTATGTTAGTTAAGTTTGAATACAATAAGGTTTTTTAGTTCTATTTATGGTAATGGACTCCCCTGCCTCCTATAATGAATTTTACGAGAGTTCATAGCTCGACAAGATGCACATTATTACCTCCATAGCGCATCAATTTTTGTGTTACATTATATGAGACAAGGTGGAGATCATAAAAAATCTATAAATTTAGGTGTGAGTGTTAACGAGTTTAGACCACTGAAATAGATTCCCAACAAGGATAACTAGGATCTTAAGCTAGTAACTGCAGATAAAATAGAGATTAAGGTGAAGAGAAGAACAAAGAAATGGGAGATGGATAATCCAAAATACGATGATAGTAGCAAGTGCGCATATATATATAAGAATCTTTAGCTCTTAGTTTGGAGTTCTCATATATACTTCAGTTTCAGTTGTAACAATAAATATAATACATAATACGTAACCATTATATCACAGGGTGACAATCATAGTAGATTTATTGTTGCTCAAATGCGTTCATGAACCCTTTATAAACTAAGTTTGGACACGATATATATTGTAGCATTTAGTTGAGATATATTATAATACTAGGGTTCAAGTATATTACGTGTCTAACTCGATAATAGCTCGGGTTCGACCATTGTATAAACATAGCTTGTATCAGTTGCAAAATGAAATGAGGGAGAAACATAAGTGAACCGAGTGTTTTTGTATCGCCATCTTGCATGATTTGAGTTTATCAAGCCCAAGCATGTGGTTTGTGAGTTTGGCTAAAGGAGTAGGTTTCATATTTTTTGGTTGGCTGACCCCCAATGGCTTTGGCTGAGAAATTATCTTTCTCTTCGAATTTTTTAAGCTAAATAAACGACATAAATAAACTTTGACTTGATAAATCATATGTGACGTGCTGCCCTAATCCACTGACATGCCAATTTTTCTTTAGCCAAACTGTTATGGTTTCGAAGAGCTCGGTTCGTGGTCATACTGTTTATGTCTTGTTAAAAACACTTCGTCGGTCAAAATCTATTTTGAATAAAAAAAACTTAATTTTAATGAAAGAAAAATTATACAAAAACATGTAACAATTTGTTAGAGTTCCTGATACAATTTTCCAAATTGAATAAATGGTTACCCCCGCCAAAAATGAGTACTATTAGCCGAAAAATAGGAAAATAATGTCATACCAACATGTAAGGAGTTGCCCGAGCTTAGAAGATATCGAGAGGGAAATGAGACTATTTAAATACCCGAGCCCATAAGCAAATGAAGAGGGAATTAAGTCCGTTAATTTTTTCACGCCCCTAGGTATGATCGAGAAGGAATCGAGGCTCCTAAATTTCCCAATACCATAAGCATGATGGGAGCGGAATCATGGTCCTTATTATATAATAAACTTGTTTTTTAGGAATCAGAAAAGATTTACTTGTAAAATGAATCGCTTATGGAATTAAGCACTATGCTAGTGTGATTTAAAATTATCCAGGAAGTGTGATGCATAAAACTTCATAACCAATAAGATATGACAGGTGATCCAGCCATTGAGACAATACAGATTTTCATTCTAAAATGTCATTGTCCTTATTTTCTAAATTGATTTATTCAAATATTATTTGTAAGAAAACCTTTTGTCTCTTTCTGAGTGTCTGAAGATGTCATTAGGGAAAGTGAGGTTGTCAAACTCAGAATCCTCTTGTATATTATGGTCATCTCTCTAATTGAGTGTGGCTTGGCCATCATATTCCGAGAGACTACACAAAGAAGGAGAATTTGAAGGTCATGGATCCCTGATGATAGATGCAAGATACCTTTTGGTTTCAAATGGTGAAGGTTCTACTTATGAGGATGATCTGCACGATGAACAACATGCACTAGATAATGGTACATGATTTATGTGATGTTAGTGATTTACTATCGTTTGAAAAGCTGGTTGCAGATTACGATATCCTTGCAATGGTGGGGATCAGATTTCCTGTCAAGAGTAAGACGCTAGTGAATTGTTATTAGGATGAGGTCTTAATATTCATCAGCATTCTTGATGTAAGAGTGAACATCCCTTGCATCCAGGTATTGTGCAAAATATTCTATTTATCCAAGATGTGCTAAATTCAACTGATACCAAATGGTTGGAGGATACTGATGATTGTGGTTATGATCGCCAATTATGCCAAAAATAAATTCTATGGAAGAATTGATGTCAATATTAATCATAGCTCCCATTGTCCAAGAAAGACCATGTTGTTGTGGAGCTTTTATATGCCAAAATAAGGGGAAATAGTTCATTCATATTTGATAATGGAATTATTGGTTAGTCTTCATACTGGTTTTGGACCGAACTTTCATGAATTTATTAGAAATACCCATGACGAAAATTTGTATATATGGGTAGAGCCAATAGGTCCATTTGTATATACAGGTTATTAGAGCCAAGATGGTCCAAATTGGTCACAATAAATAAGACTTGTCATACAACCTGGGTGGGTGAACATTTACTACTATTCAAAACTATATTTACTACTTTCTTTCTCTATCTACTCTCTCTTACACCAAACCAAAAATTTACTATGGTGAGTTGGTCCCACTACTAACAAAACCGATCTTCAACTTAACCGAACCACAGGTGGTCTGAAGCGTATCAGCCAAACCTAGACTCATCAGTGACAACCATAATGAGAGTTACTTCCAAACTGGTAGTCGTAAGCCTCTTTCAAAACTAGACATCCAAGTTAACTTTCACTTTCTAATGCTTCTGAATGATGTTGTACAGTTACAACTACTCTATGGGCAGCAGGTACGTTTATCACCCTTCGGAGTGAGATCATACAATAAGAGTAGGGAATATCTCACTACTCATAGTATGGTATTAATTTATCTTGTAGAGAGGCAAAGATGGATAATGATATCGTTAAAAGATGATGGACCGTCTACTATCATGTAAACTTTTGAATCATTTTTCTGTAAACCCATTATTTGATGGCTGAATCGAGTTTTAGCTTACCAAGCATTGGATTATCAATTTGGTTGGAGATCATAAGAACCCTTTGAGAGGGTGAGAAAGGTGACATGGCTCTGATTCAGTCATAACATTTCTTATAAAAAAATGTTGGCTGAACTATCTATATTAAACACAACTCGTCTAATTTTGGATCCCACGATTTTAACCGTGATGACTATAACATCTTTGTGTAGTTCTATTACCCCATCATATCATCATCGACTGTAATCGGAGGAGGGGGATACCATTGAAGATGGATCAAATTCTGACGTACCTATTGAAAGTGAGGTTAATAATATGATAATTTTGAAAAAGTCTTGGTGATACATATGAGGGTGTATCTTCCAGAAATTGTTCCCACATTTTGCATGTTCAGATAAAGATCTAAAATATTTTTGGTCGAATTTTTATAGAGCCATGGTTTAGTCAGCCGAGGATACGGTAGTCTCTTATGCTGCTGTATGGGGCTCCGCATGGGACACTCAAAGTTGAGTATGCTTAGAGAAATTAAAGGATTAATCCTTAAAAAATTTGTGAAGCATGTCATCGTTGATGAGGTTTGAATTTTTTCTTTCAAAACCATACAACCTCGGGTATGAGGATCGTTATTGTTATGATATTTACATATTTTGTTCTAATTTCAAGACTTTTTAAAGCCCTACATATTTTATGGTTTACAAAACCAGACTCAGTCATGGGCTTGGGCATAAACTATGACTATCTCTTTGATGAGCTCGATATACTGAGTATTCAAACAATTATGAGATGGTTCAGTAATGGGTTTACCTGATTGAGCTTGAAGCAAAATAGTGAGCTCAAATTGAAAGTAAGTTGGGTCGTATGATAGATAATATTTTGGCTTTCCCGCCATTATTACTTGTATTATCTCTTCTACTTTGATTTTATCCTTTACTTGCGCTAGAATCTCCTCCATGGTGAAATCGTAACACATCATGATGTCGAATGAAAATTTATTCCATGCAATCATTGTAGTATTTGAGGTTGTTGTTGATGCTGAAAAACCACTAAGTATAATGGTGCTTACTTTCATTAGGTTCCTGCTTGGAATATATGATATAGTCTTCATCTCTGTAGATGATTTTGCTTCCGATGAATTAATTTTTGAACGGTGTGAATCGAGATCAGAGACAATAGGTGATACCACATCAGAGCGCTACCTCTGAAGATCATGGAAAAATCTCGACATATGAACATATTGTCTGGTCAGAAAGAGTTTTTTGTTTGGTTTTTTAAGAGAGACTTCTAGGAACCTATTGGTTCCTACAGATGATTCCATTAATTTACTTAGATTATGTATGGACTAGTGAAGTAGGTTACAAACAAGGACAACTAAGGTTTTAAGCTAGTTCATGAAAATAAATAAAAATTCAGATAGATAGAAGAAAAATACATTATATGATGGATAATCAAAGTAAGACAATGGATTATCAGAGTAAGATGATGGATAATCAGAGTATGATGACAATATTAGCAGGTTCACATAGAAACAAGCATCATAGACTCTTAGTTTGAATTTCTCATTTATAGTTTGGTTACAATTATAACAGCTAATTAACTACATGGTAACTAGTCACTACGTCACATGTTGAATGAAATCAATAATTTTGTTGTTTCTCAAGTGCATTTATGAATCCTTTATAAACTAAGGTTCGTCCATGGTACATACAGTAGTGCTTACGCGATATTCTTTATAATACTAAGGTTTAGTAATAGACCAGGTTCTTTCATGGTAAACATCTAGCCTGTATCATCTTGTCTTGAGAATATGTCTTTTATTTCACAAACACAAAGGATTTTAGGGTTCAAGGGGAGCCAAAACCCTCAATCGATAACATCAGTGAAGAATATAGTCTTGATGACCTTTGTCGAAGTTTACATCTCTCTCGACCTTAATAGTCGAATGCTGAATTAATCTGGGATTCCCTATTGTCAACCAAAGTAGCATGTACTTGGTGTAGCTCAGAGTGTTTTGGCTAGCTTTGATTACACCTGGCATCGATTTGGCTAGGTTCAGATAACCTTGGCACACTTCTAATTATTTTGCATGTGAATCTAACTTACTTATAGAAATAAATCGCATTGGTTGGTAAGCTCTAGTTAGAATTTATGGTGGCTCATGTATAACGACAATGAATTTATGATGGCTATATGAATGGGCAAAAAAGCTCACACTCATATTTTTTGACATGTTTAAAAGTAACTATTCCTTTAAGTATCTATAAGGTGAATCTTCTTTTTTAGTCTTTTTAAACCCTTGTCATTTATTTGTGCATAACGTAGAAAGATCAAAAGACACAACCTAACGGTTTGTACCCATGGAAATGTCAAGAGTCCTTATTAAGTGCAACCAGTAATGAGCTTTGAATGAAAGTGACATATGTCATGACAAAGTTTAGTTTATGGAAAAACATCATCAAACGTGACTCGAGACCCTTCAATTTTACAACCAAAATCTGCCAATTGATAATTTTTAAGTATGTTAAGCTCGTTTATCTGAGAGGTGTCAAGCTCGACAGCTGACACCCCCTCCCCTAAGCTTAGCTAACCGAAACCTTTCATATATATCAAGTTAGGTCGCCAGAACCGCAAAATATATCAAGCTCGACCAACCAAAACATGTCACGTTTGGCCAACCAGAACCACTAGACGGGCCAAGCTTGACTAGCTAAGAATCACTAATGGTTTTGTGTGCCTGCTAAGTCCATTTTTCTAATATTGAGACAATGATACATTTACACCACCATGCAAAATCGTTTTTTTCCATCTCTGACTTATATGTTAATCTTATACACTATAAATTTGAATATTTCTTTTAACAAAATATAATTTTTTTTAAAATACAATTGACAAACAAATCTCACAAATAGATTTAGCATTATCAACTCATATCTGATAAGGGGAAGAAATTTTGGAGGAATAAGCTAAATTGGTTAAATAAAGAAGATGGTTAGATTTTATAAAAGTTTTGTAAAGAAACCCAACAAATGTGTAACATTGTGGGGGTCTCATGTAAAAAATAATAATAATAATAATAATAATACTGGAGAATAGTAAAGTAGTTGAGTGAAATGACCATAAAAGGAGATAATCATGTAAATTATAGACCCACTACTTGTACTATATAAAGCAACACTCCTTTTTAGAAAAAAATATTAATCATTAATTTATTATACCTTTTGTCAGCTTATCTCTCTAGCTTTCCTATGTTTCTCTCTCTAATCATTATCCTAAGAAAACTTAGACATATTTTTCCTATTAGAAATCTTTGGAACTATTATTGGCGCTGTCTGTGGGAAAACGATCAGTACCCAGAATCATTTTTAAAAAACCATGGTTATATTCTAAAACATTTCAAAAGTAACGTATACAAAATTTTAGGAGAGCTAGATGTTGCCATGTATAGTCGTGTAATCAAAAGCTCATCTGAAAATCTCCCAATTAAAGAGAAAATAATAAATGAAAAATGATCAATATGCTGAGGAGCTACTACAGAAATCTGCATTAATAGCTCGAATGGAAGAACTTTTGAAGACATCGAAAGGTTGAATGCTGAGAATGAAGAAGTTTTGAATTAAAAAAGGCTCAAATAGAAAGTCCAAAGAGAGCAGGTAACTAAAAAAGACAATATGGAAGATGCTCGTCTAACCGATGATAGCTGTGAAAGGCATAAGAGAAAGAGTCATTATTCTTCAAGGAGAAGAATTAAGTCTAGGTGTCGCTTTAAGTCCATTGAATCTAGTGATTATTCCTTGCACGACTCGGATGAATCCTCCTCTTCGAAAAAGAATTACTACCGTGAAAAAAATTATAAGAAAAGAGATTCAAAGTGACGCAGAGATGGTTATTAGACATCTTTTCGGACATGAGGTTTGAGGAGAGAAAAGAACGATCAAGAGAAAAGAGGACTTGGGTCCGAGGAGCAAGCCAGGTTTGTAATTGTTTCAAAAATGGCCGCAAGGAGCACCCCATGTGCAGATCCCTTTGGGAAGCCATAATTTCGAATATCGTGTAAGTAACCAGTTTACATATCCATATGAGGAAGGTCTATAAACCGCAAAAAATGAAGGACTCGGGGCTGTGTGTATAATTTTTTCTATAATTGGAAGGCATCTCTATCTCCTCAGAGATTCTTTCAGGGCATCTGCCTAAGTGGTTCGACATTTCAAAGTTAGAAAAATTTGATGGGACTCATGATCCGGAAAACCACATCGAACAGTTTAAGACTTTTATGATTAACTACGATGATGATGACATATTGTTGTGTTTGAAATTCTCTCAAACATTCAAGAATGTAGCTTCAAATTGGTACAACTTCCTGCGAGAGGGTTGTATTAAATTTTTTGGTATGTTTTGGAATATCTTTCTCCAACATTTCATGGGAATAAAAACATTCCATGTAAATGGTGATACGATCATTTACTGCAGGCAAAAAGTGGGAGAAACCGTTAATGATTACATAAATAATTTTATCTAGGCTAAGACTGACAGAGTTGTGAAGACAAAGTGGCATTAGCAACTTTCCGAATGAGACTTCTCCCTGGTATAATGAACGATAACACTGTAGAGAGACAAGCCATGATATTTCCGGTGTTGTTGGATCAAGTAGAGAAACAAATTTTGGTAGAGGAAACACAATCGTCAGAAATGGACTCCTTGGCACAAATTGAGCAGAATAAGTTTCACCAAACTTCAATGGTGACATATAACAATTTACTTCCAACAACTGTTGCCCGACCTCGATTACCAACTCAATACCTCAGAAACCGATGGTGAATACACAAGTTTTGAATACACAACAAAATGTTCCGCCTATATATAACAAGTGGGTCCGACTAGCATATTTCACCGAACTCACAAAGTGTGTAAGAATATTTTTTGACAGGGCTCCAAGTCACATATAGTTGCGCAAACCACTCCCAATACAGACTCCGAGGAAAATTTGAAGCAACATATATTATAAATACCATGATGATGTTGGGCACAACACAAAGGATTGTGTAACATTGAAGCTCTAGACGAGTTCTATACTCTCTCTGGGTTAAAAGTCAACCCTTCTAAAAGTCATATCTTCTTTTCCGATATTGATGAGTCTCTTCGACTGGATCTTAGCAACATCTTGAGATACCCGGAAGGATCCCTTCCTGTAAAATACTTGGGTGTACCCTTTCTTACTAGTCGTCTCACTCACTCTGACTGTCGTCCTCTTCTCCACAAAATTACTTCTAGAATTGAATCTTAGACCACTAAGCATCTTTCTTATGCTGGTAGGCTTCAACTCATTAAGTCTGTGTTATTCGTCGGTCAGGTTTACTTGTCATCCAGCTTTATCCTACCCTCAAGGATTATCAAAGAATTGACTCAGTATCTCCGTCGTTTTCTTTGGTCTGGCTCGGCAATGAAAATCCATGGTGCAAAAGTTGTTTGGGCCATGGTCAATTCGCCCACTGTCTAGACCTCAAAATCTGGAATCAGGCGGCTGTCCAACCTTTGGTCGATCATAAGTAATAACACTCACTTCATTTGGAGTGACTGGATAAAGATAGAAAAAAATTAAAAATAATAATTTTTTGAACCTCCCGATGGGATCTTCGCCCTCTTGGAGTTGGAGGAAAATTCTTCGTCTCCGTCCTTTGGCTTGTAATATGTGCAGGGTAGCAATTGGAAATGGCTCGAGTACCTCTTTCTGGTACGATCCATGGCGCATCCTTTCTTCGCTTGCTTCCCACTATGGCGAAAGTATCAGCAAGGATTCTAGACTTGGGAAACACCTCAATGTCTCGAACATCATCCTCAATGGAAGCTGGAACTGGCCGTCCAATATTAGATCTGCGAATGCCCGAAACCGCGCCAGTCTGTTGGAAATCCATAATCTCATTCGCTCTCTCCCTCCTCCTAACATATTCTCCAAATATATTCCCTTCTGGAAGGCGAAAGAAGGATGTACTTCATTCTCCATCAAGGACACGTACCAAGCCATTCGGCTGCCCCATCCTAAAGTAGGGTGGGCCGGGTTAGTTTGGAATAAATCCAATATTCCTCTCCATTCTTTCATCCTTTGGCTCGCTATTAAGGGCCAGCTAGTCACCAAAGACAAGCTTCTCAGTTGGGATTATAACATCCCAGCTGATTGTGTTATGTGCAACTCTCATAATGAGACTATTCATCATCTTCTTTTTTATTGTAGTTTCACTCAGAGTATTTGGACACACGCTAGTTCTAAACTAGGTTTTCCCATTACCGCCTCTTGTTGGCAGTCTTGGGTTTGTGAAGCGTCAAATTGGTCTCATTCTCGAAACCACTCTATTTGGCAGTCTTGCTTCGCCGCGGTAATTTACCACGTGTGGAAGGAGAGGAACCAAAGAACCTTTGGGTCCCCTCCTGCCATTGCCTCTATGGTTTCATACCGAATTTTTTCAGATCTTCGGTTTAGATTCCATGGCACCAAGATTAGATGGCCTTTTTAACATTAATACTTATTACTCTACCTTTTTTGCAGGGCTCCTTTGCTGAGTGCAGTTCGTGACCTGACACTTCATTGATGGATGGGACAACTGCGGATGCTGCTGCTAATGTCTATCTGTTTTAGCTATTCACTAGTCTACTTGTCTTGGACGAGTCATATCACTCAGCTACGGTTCGATTGTTATTTTATGTTATTTCATATTGTTTTGCAAAAAAATTTGCTTAGTTGTTTGTAGATGTATTTCTTGAAGATACCCCAAATCCTTGTATAACCCTTATTTCAATTTATTTAATGCTTTTAAACCCCAATAAATATATATAACCCACCAATTATACTATCTTCTATCCTATCACAAAAAATTATAATCACTTTTACCAATAATTTACTAAATTATTTTTATCTATAAATAGAACAGGCTATTAATTCCGACCTCATTCCATAAAATTATTGTCTGGACAAATTTAGTCCACGTTGTTTTCATTAAAATTCCCAACTTTTATGAATATGCTTTGATAGTTACTTTTCATGTATAGATAGAACCGATGATTAGTTAGGAAATCATCCTTTTAAGTTATTCTATCCACAAATTTAGTCTGCATTGTTTTTACTAAAATTCACGACCTCTTTATTAATATTTTCTAGTGCTTATTTTATGTATAAATAGAACCGACTCGTTTGTTCGGAACTCATCCCCATAAAGTTATTCTTTCGACAATGGTAGTCCACGTTGTTTTAAAATAATTGAAGTGGTTAAATCCAATATATTCTCCCTTGGTACTAGTAATTCATTATAAATTTTAGTGTAAATCAATGGTAATCATGTGGAAAAATTTGCATGTATTTAGATTTTCAAACCTATCGAAAATAATCCATAATAGATAACTTATTAACAATATTTTATATATACAAAAAAGTTTATTTTTCCGTTTGTAGCTTTATAATCAATTTTTTTTTTAAATTTAAAATTAAAATTTTCCTCAACAAATTGTATTGATGATCGAACTATTAAATCACGTTTTATGTATAAATTATTCTATTTCTGTTTTTTATTTTTTAATTGATTTGTTTGTAGTTATTTTTAGTATTTGAAAATTCATATTTTTTGAATTCTAACTCAAATATTTTTTATAACAATAAAATATATATATATATATATATATATATATTGTATTTTTAAGATTTACAAAACGAAATCTATTAGCGATATTTCTTGTTTTTTTTAAAAAATTCGATCCAAATTATTTTTAATTACGTAAATAGAACCAACTTTTTTTTTCAGACTATTTTCGCGACCCGATTACTCTAAATTTTGTGACCTAACTACTTTTATTTTCACAAAAAAATGTAGTCTTTAAGAAAAGAAAAAAGATATTCTATTTATTTAGTTTTGTTTGTCTTAAAAAAACAAAAGTAATGATATTTTTTTTTTAATTTTTTGGAGTTATGGTTTGAAAGATGCCGTCTTTAAAAAATGAAAAAAAATATTCTATTTATTTAGAAAATTTGTAAAACCATTGTTTTTCCGCAATCAAAATACTATTGACTCAACAAATTTCTTCTTATATACGTAACTTATTTGTACTTAACTTCGCAACTCAAAAATCGTTTTTTTTACCATCAAATTATTTTTAATTACACAATTAGAACACAATTTTTTTCAAACTAGTTTCGCAAGTCGAGTATTCTTATTTTCACAACCAAATGCATAAAAATAATTAAAAAATATATTTCATAAATTTAATTTTGTTTGTCTTAAAATAAAAATAAAATTTATGATATTAACCAAAAATCGAAAGGATTATGGATGCTTAAATTTTAAAACCAAATAATAATACCCTCTCAAATCCTGTATGATTATTGGTAAATACAGTGACACTTAGGAATACAAAAAACCAAACCAATACAATTCGGCAGGTTCAGTTTGTATTTTAAAAACTAAAATTGAATTGGGGTCGATTCTATCGTTTATTAAAAAATGGGTTTCAAACGAAACCGACCGAATACAAAGCTGTTACAGAATTTTAAGAACTTTTGTTTGGTCAAAGACTTAGAAAACATTGTGCTGGGAACCTCTTATGATGGTTGATTTTGCAACTGATCGAGTTTTATTAAGTTTATATGTTAAGGGTGTTGTTGACAATAGCGTTCGAATATTTTAATTAAAGTTGAAATATCGATACAACCCTGTTTTGGACCCAGGGATGCAGGAGGCTAAGAAAGATGGTTCACACTTCACAAAAATAGTTTATATTCAAATAGCTAATGGTTTGTCTAATAATTGTTTAGTAAACAAGGACATAATGTTAAAGCCTTTAAAAGGATACGCAGAGAGAGTACAGTACTAAGAAAAGGTTCGGAATGAACCCAAATTATATCGGTAGTTCGGTTCATACATCTATCTAGAACGGTTCAATTATAATCACTCCTAGTTTTTGATAGATTAACATTAATTTTGTTTTGTATTTTATTGATATCTAGCGAAAATTTGAAGTTACCTTTACGTGGGTAAGAAAAGATGGTCACGATAAAGAGGCGCAAATTAACAAGTGTAGGTACACAGCACGTGATCACCACCCTTATCTTTCTCTTCATTTAATGCTATCTTGTTTGACCTCTCAGTCGTGGCGAACAGTTGGGTCTTCGACTTGTTCCCTTCCAACGCTCCTTTTTCTCTCTCTACAACTCCTTTTTCTCTCTCTAGAAATCGAGAAACTATCTTCCGTCTCTACTCCCCGTCCCGGTTAATCGGACCGATGGGCTCCGAAGGATCGGCTGTTGTTGGTGAGTTTAACTCAGGTTCTTCGATTCATTTCAGATTCTATTTCCTTTACAAATTTAAGCTTTCGTAGAAAACCCTAGCTTTTACTTGTTTAGTATCATAATCATCTTGATTGATTCATAGATTTAGCTCTGCAGTTGCTAATAACATAGCTAATGGAGTTAATTATTTGCTGTAATTAGTAGCTTTAGTACTTTTGTTATTATGATATCGTCTAGACTCAGAAGTTGTCGGAGTTGCTAGTTACTTGGTGAGTGGATTCATATGAAGCTAATTAGTGAGTGTAATTTGTTAGTATGATCTGCTCTAGGGATGGAGTTTTGGGATTTATTTCGAGATTTAGTTACTGAGTTCCCAATAAGATAGCGAAAATGGAATCATGCGGAGTTAATTAGCTGATGTAATTAGTCATTCTCGTTACTTCGTAGGTATGAAGATTAAGTTTAAGATTTAGTTCTGGATCCGCTAAAAAGATAGCAAAAATGAAATCATATGGAGTACATTTGTTGATTAAATTACTAATTTTAGTTCCTATGTTGATATGATACCATTTAGGGTTAGCGTAATCTAAGTATGTAGGATTGATTTGGCCTGACAGGGAAACTCTTTTCTTAGTACACTAGCCCTTGCACTGTTGTTGTTTTCCTGTTATGTATATGTTCGGTTTCTCGGTCGAACTTAAATCGCATTAGCTTCCAGATTTGGAGATCCTTTTTGCCAAGCAAACTTGTTTCTTAATGCAAAATTTGATGTATTTCACCACTGTTTTAACTATAACTATATTTTTCTGGAAACTTTAAGTGCCCAGGAGTTTTAGATTATTAGAAGAGCTTGAAAGAGGAGAAAAGGGGATTGGAGATGGTACAGTTAGCTATGGAATGGATGATAACGATGATATCTTCATGCAGTCTTGGACTGGGACTATAATTGGCCCGTCTAATGTATGTTATTTTTCCTCTGAACTTTTTAGATTCGAGCGACTATATGTTTTGCTTAATTATGTTGTTTGTTAGACTGTATACGAAGGGAAAATATATCAGTTGAAGCTGTTCTGTGGTAAAGATTACCCAGATAACCCACCAAATGTTCGGTTCCAGACTCGGATAAATCTGACTTGCGTAGATCCGGATACTGGAGTGGTATAAGATATTCTTTTGAAGTATCCCTTTATGGTTTATCGAAATAAAATCAGGTTCTGAACTTCTAGATGATTTGTGAAACATTCAGGTCGAGCCAATTCTTTTTCCTATGCTTGCTAATTGGCAGAGGGATATTACATTGGAGGATATATTAGTAAAGTTGAAAAAAGAAATGATGGCGCCTCAAAACCGAAAACTTGTTCAACCTCTAGAAGGTTAGTAAATCTAATTACTAATATTTTGTACCGAAAAACCTTAAATAGAAGGATGGATTTAGAATGAAGGTTAGTAAATCTAATTACTAATATTTTGTACCGAAAAACCTTAAATAGAAGGATGGATTTAGAATGAAACAAAAAAGTAGATCCAGTGGTCCCGGCGGGGCTCGAACCCGCGACCTTCGGCTCATAAGACCAACGCTCTAACCAACTGAGCTACGGGACCATGTTGATTATCTTGATTGATTTTGAGATTTAGCTCTACAGTTGTTAATATAGCTAATAGAGGATAGTTAGCTAAAAAATAAGATCCAGTGGTCCCGGCGGGGCTCGAACCCGCGACCTTCGGCTCATAAGACCAACGCTCTAACCAACTGAGCTACGGGACCTTGTTGATATCAAGATACGAGGAATTTAAGATAATATATATTAGTAATGTGCATCTAATATTTTCGACCTTATTAAGGCATATTTGGAACACATTATATAAAATATGCACTGAACAAATGTTCAAGGTTAGAAATTTGAATTTTGTATTTTAGGTCATGAGGAAGCAAGGGTAGATCAAAAGGGGCTGATGCCGAGGTGCTGTATTTCCTGAGTTTCATGGGGATTGTATAGATATGATATGATAAAATGTATGTATATATAGCATACATATGCTTGCTTTAGATGATTCCGATTTCTACTGGAGATCCGTTGCACGGATCTCAATTGGACATCAATGAGCTTGTCTCGGTAGTTGTTGCAACTTCATCGTTAACTTACCTTACAAATAGTTGACTATTACTACCACCGTTATTGGTATCTTGGAACTTAAAAATTAGATTTTTTTTTCGTGATCTTTGAAATATTCAAATTTGCACTCCTAATCTGAATCTGATATCTAATTACACGATCTCTATATTACAAATAAATTTCTTTTTCCATTATTGATATCTTGGAACTTAAAAATTTTATTTTTTTATTTTTTTTATCGGTGAAATATTCAAATTTGTACCATTCCAAAGCAGATATCTAATATTCTTCCCAAGGAAAATTCAAATATGCCTTTATAAATAATTTTGGGTAAATTTCAATGATTTTTTTTTTACAATTTTGAAACCAAAGTAAAAATATGTATTAAAAAAAAAAAAGAGTATTTACCAGTTATCATGAATATGTGAAAAATGTGAGTGCTTAATTGGTAGAAGTGCATCTTCGATTAATGCTAAATAAAAATGTAAAAAATGGGTGAAAGATAAACTCAAAATTGCAAAAATTGGAACGGTTAGAATTTTTTTACATTGTGCCGTGACAGCAATGAAGAAGGAAGATCGACATTCTTTCTATTTGTAACATTTTTTTATCTAAAAGTTGATGGAAGAAGATTAGTTATTTCAAAAAAGTGTATAGTTTTACAAAGTATTTTGAAGAACGAAAAGACTAGAAGTGTAATAAAAGAGAATTTGGTAGTCATAGGACTCAGAAAAACCTAGAAAATGACGGTGGATTCGATGGCCTTCTACCTTTACCTATTATTCTATCAATCCCATTTTAGGGTTCTACATTCAAACTTTAGATAGAAGGACAGAAAAAAACATTATAAATATGATGAAATACCCGTTAGAAAATAATAAATTTGAATATAAAAAATAACAAAATTTATAATAGATATAGTTTTCCTTTATTCATACTCTAACATAGATCAGAATATTTAAATTTTAGCATTTGTACTCTAATTATCACCATTTCTTATATAGATAGAATTTAAATATATTGCCCATGTACATATGAATGATGAATATTATTCTGTATAATAAAAAAAATAAACATATATTTTTGTGTATAATATAGGAATATCATCACAATAATATTATCAAAATATTTTTTTTTTTGTGAGGTGTTATGGCTATTTGAAAAATCAGATTTATGTCTTCAAAATACTAATCAAGCAGAGGATGCATTTTATCAAATATAGATTCATTACCAAACAACCAAAGATAACTAATGAGGACATCCAAACATATTTGATTGGAGACTAACATAATAATGAGGGTATCCAAGCAAATCCTATTGAAGACCAACATAAGATCGTAGTACAAACTGTTAGAATTAGTCATATAACACGTTCAAGAGCAAGAGAACTTCGTGGAGAGTTCAACAAGGTTGTGGAGAATCTTATCAGCCAAACAGAGCATGGTTCAATTTACATTTTAGCTACTAATT
This sequence comes from Limnanthes douglasii subsp. nivea, assembly GCA_036936605.1. Lineage (NCBI taxonomy): Eukaryota > Viridiplantae > Streptophyta > Magnoliopsida > Brassicales > Limnanthaceae > Limnanthes > Limnanthes douglasii. The sequence goes on from JAUPFV010000004.1 coordinate 217,896,656, forward strand.
GAGTCCTCTACATGATACAAGTTCAAGAAAACATTTATAAATGTTTCTAGATGATCTAGTCAAAATGGGTGTGAAATAAATGCTTCAGATTATTAAAATAGTTAATTTGTTAAGATATATTTTAATTTGTTATCTTTTAGATATTTTGTCAAGATATCTTTTAATATACTAGCTATAACTTAGTTTGTTAATATATCTTTTTAATTTTCTATCTATTAGGTGGTTTGTATGATATCTTTTAATTTACTAGTTGTTAGTTTGTTTTTTAGTAGCTTGGAGTTCTACTTATCAAAGGCTTTCCATCACTATTGTGACGAGCTCGATCCATAATCTATCTATTATCATTTTCCATCTGATTTTGTTTGTGAGTGTTCTCCAAATAACAATTGATGAGTCCGAATTCGAAGAGCTCCCCGGAAGGGTAGTCCAAGGTAAAATCACCCCGTAAATTCGGACTGACTCCATGACTTCAGTTCGAACAGCACTGGTTGAACCGGACAGGTGACTTTGAACACTGCAAACATAAGGCAGTTCGAACTATGACTAAAGTACTAAAAAACCTAATCACTATCTGACTAAGCTACCTGTACACCTGCTTAAAACTCATGGGTCTTTAAACATGACCCAGGTCCATTAAACTTGACCCGAAAGCCCATAAGGGCCCAAATTTCACACTATAAATGCCCAACCACCAGCATTAACTATGGGTAAGAAAAATTAACTGCTGCCAGGCTGCTTAATTCTCTCTCCACCCTTGAAACACTTTGAAACACCCTGAAATATCTTAAAACACCCTTAAACACCACCACACCACCGTGAAACACCCTTACGCCGCCTTAAAACTCCACTTAAAATTACCAGCCTACCCTCAGGCTACTTTTATCCTCACCAAATTGGCGACCACAGTGGGAGGCGACGGTGCCTGAATCAAACATTCAAAACCAAGTAAAAGAATTCTGTCCGAATGAATCCGGATAATCCAGAGCTTCCACCAGCTTTGCTCGAAGTGGTGGAAGAGAACGATGAATATACTGTCCAGGAGCGTGACAGGTTGAGGGTTGAAATAGAAGCTCTGAGGGCTGAAAAGGCCAAGATGGGCGTAAAGGAGAAATCCAAAGCATCAGCTGCTCATCGCTCTGATAACCCTCGAGAGCATGAGGCTTCAAAGACTCATGTGAGCACTAAAAAGACACATGCCAGTTCTAAAAAGTCTCACCGGTCCAAGCCTGTGGAGAGTTCTGACTCAAGTTCAGAATCTTCGGACAGCTCTTCGGACAGTGAGGGGAATGAAAAGTCCTTGTCCTCCAGCAGTGACGAAGGGCGAACCAGGAAAAAACAGAAGCAAGTTAAAAAGTATTCCAGAAAAAGAGACCACCATGGAAGAATGAAAAGGCACATTGGGAAAGGATCATCTCACAGCCGGAGACATATAAACCGGATGCTGATGGATCCATTTGCCTTCCATGATGAGCCAGGTATCTTTGCAACACCTAATGAGGATACCGTGTTCAGTCGTGGAAGGAATTGGAGGCAGTCCCCACTGTCTTCTAAAATCCTATCCGGGAACCTCCCCAAGAGGTTTGACAGCACAAAGATGGAGAAGTACGACGGCAGTACTGATCCGGACAATCATCTGGAGCAATTCAAGAACTTCATGATGAACTTTGATGATGATGATAAACTACTCTGCAGGGCCTTCTCCCAGTCCTTTACGGGGAGTGCTCTGAAGTGGTATAGCAGCCTTCCTCAGGGCTGTATCAGAGACTTTGATACCTTCTGGGTGGCCTTTCGAAGGCAATTTGTGGGAAGTAAGGAGCTCAAGGGCAATGGAGATACCATAATCCATTGTGCCCAAGAGCCAAATGAATCATTGAAAGAATACATAAGTCGTTTTGTGAACACAAAGAACGGGCTGGCTGATTGCTTTGAACAAGTGGCAATAGCATCCCTGAGACAAGGTTTGAACCCGGGCAACCTGGCCGATTCAGTAACAAGGAAGAAAGCCATGACCTGGGGTGGATTGCTGAATCAAGTCGGCAAGCAAATAAATGTTGATGAAACAAAAAAGACCAGGGTGCACAGGCAGGTGAGATCCACCCCGGTGACACCAACTCCCAATCCAAACCCGTCCGGAAACAAAGCTAGAGAAACCGGACAGGGGCATGGAAGAGGAAAAGCTCAGTCTCAACCAGCTGCTCCTGCACAAAGTCAACAGTCTAGAAACAAAAGGGGGCCGTGGGTCCAACCGGAGTGGTTTGCAGAGCTCAAAGAAAGTGTGGCAACCATTTTCGAGAAAACTAAAGATGAAATACACTACCGGAGACCGGCAACCTTGCAGTCTCCCAGAGAACATCGAAACAGTTCTTTTTGTCAATATCACAATGATATTGGCCATACTACTGATGATTGTATAGCCTTGAAACAAGAGGTTCAGAACTTGATTGAAAGAGGGAAATTGGGTGCATACGTCAAAAGAAGAGGAGGCAATAGGCCTGACAACACTCACCGGGCTGGTCCGGTTAATGCTGCCCCAGAAGGGGCTATGGTGATCATTGAAAGGTTTGATGTGGAATCTGAATATTTGGATCCTGATCCAACAAGGAACAGAGTGGGTGCAATAGAGGAGCGTTCTAGGACGGTCTCTGGGCTCATTAAATTCTTTGAGTCCTTGACAATTTTCGGAGGGGATACTGTAACGGCTCCTACCACTTCATCAAGAAAAAGGCATGTCCATAATTTGGCTACCCAGCTAGAGGGGGGCATGACCTCATATCAATCGTCAAGTTTATTCCCATTCATTGTCTTTGATGGGGATGATTTGAGAGACATTGCTGGCCCTCATGAAGATGCTGTTGTTATAGGAGCATCAATAGGGGGCAATGAGATAAGGCAAATCCTGGTAGATACTGGGAGCTCTGCCAATATCCTTTTCCTTGATACTTACAAGAAAATGAAAAATCCAGCTGTGATTCAAAAGTCAGACCGATCGATTGTAGGCTTCACGGGCAGCTCAGCCGATGTAATCGGTGAGTTTGAAGAAGAAGTTTTGTTGGGCAGAGGCCCATTCAAGAAAATAGTCCGAATACTTTTCACTGTGGTGGATTATCCCACTTGCTATAATGCCATTCTAGGGAGGTCTTGGCTCTCTAGGATGCATGCAGTGGCTTCGACGGTCCATCAGTGTCTAAAATATGCTGTTCAGGGGCAGGTTGGGGTTGTCCGGAGTAGTCAAAAAGTTGCAAGAGAATGCTATGCCACTGCCTTGGCTCCACGAACGCTGGGGGCAGTCCGTATGAATGACCAATAGCAGTTTGAGGGCCTTTCTGGGGGTGAGGGTGAAATTGATGACCCCAGGGAGACCCCCGGAGTGTTGATCCCGGTTGAGGAGGTTGAGACACACTGCTTAGAAGAAGGGAAATTTGTCAAGATAGGGTCCAAAATGCCACAAGTGTTGAAGGAAGAAATGTTAAAATTCTTAAAAGACCATCAGCATGTCTTTGCATGGTGCAATGCTGATGTTACTGGAGTTCCATCAGAGGTGATTTCCCATCACCTATCTGTCCGGAGAGATGTGGCACCTGTGGTGCAGAAGAGGAGAGCTTTCTCAAAAGAAAAGGCTGATGTCATTGTACAAGAGGTTGACAGACTCACAAAGATGGGGCACATTAAAGAATCTCAGTATCCTTTGTGGACTGCCAATCCGGTCTTGGTAAAAAAGAAAAACGGTAAATGGCGAATGTGCATTGACTTCACAGATCTCAATCGAGCTTGCCCAAAAGACTTGTATCCGGTTCCCCGGATAGATCAGTTGGTAGATTCTACTTCTGGGAACAAGCTACTCTCCTTTATGGATGCTTTCTCCGGGTACAATCAAATCCAGGTGGATCCAAAAGATCAAGAGCATACCACTTTTGTTACTGATAGAGGATTACACTGCTACAAGGTGATGCCTTTTGGTTTGAAAAATGCTGGGGCTACTTATCAAAGGTTAGTCAATAAAGCATTTGCTGATCAAATTGGAAGGAATATGGAGGTTTACATTGACGATATGATGGTGAAAAGTGTGGATGAGCAGCTGCACTTGTCCGACCTCCAGGAGACTTTTGCCAACCTGGCCAAGGTAAATTTAAAGTTAAATCCTGAAAAATGTGTCTTCGGAGTGCAGTCCGGGAAGTTCTTAGGGTACATTATAAGTGAGCATGGAATCCAGCCCGACCCGGACCAACTCAATGCTTTGTTTCAAATGGAGCCTCCTCGAAACATTAAAGAAGTGCAGCGGTTAACGGGGAGGTTAGCAGCTTTGAACAGGTTCATCTCTAGGTCTTCGGACAGATGTGCTCCTTTCTTTCAAACTTTGAAAGGTGCAAAGGGGTTTGAGTGGACACCACAGTGTGATGAGGCGTTCAATGAAATTAAGAAGCATCTGTCCTCTCCGAAGACTTTATTCAAACCAATCGATGGGGAGACTCTATTTGTGTATCTGGCTGTTTCAAGTTGTGCCATCAGTGCTGTGTTAGTTAGAGAGGTTGATGGGTATCCTCACCCAGTATACTACATCAGCAAAAGCCTGATTGATGCAGAACGCCGTTACTTGAAACTCGAGAAACTAGCATTGGCCTTGGTGATAGCTGCGAGAAAGATGAGGCCTTATTTTCAGGCTCATCCTATCGTTGTCCGGACATCCTTCCCTTTAAAGAATGTCCTTCAAAAAGCAGACATTTCAAGCAGAATGACAAAGTGGTCAGTAGAGTTGGGGGACTTCGACATAGACTTTGCTCCTCGAACAGCAGTAAAAGCTCAAGCTGTGGCTGATTTTCTGGTCGAATTCCATTCCGATAGGGACTCAGAGCAATCTGTTGATTCAAAAGACAAAAAAGTGTGGATTGTCCGAACAGATGGAGGATCCAGTGCCATAGGATCTGGGGCAGGAATATGTCTTACCTCTCCTTATGGGGACAACATGTTTCAAGCTATTTGTTTTGCTTTCAGGGCGTCCAATAATGAATCCGAGTACGAAGCAGCTATAGCTGGATTAAAATTGGCTTACATCTGTGGAGCAAAAAGGGTCAAGCTGCTAAGTGACTCCCAATTGCTTGTCCACCATGCCTTGGGCCTATCAGAAGCTAGAAAAGAACAGTTAATCAAGTATTTACTTCTCTTGAAAAATGAGGCAATGAAGTTTAAAGCTGTTGTCTATGAGCATATTCCCCGGGCAGAGAATGAGCTTGCAGATTCGTTGGCAACAATAGCATACACGGAGTCCTATCCATGGATCCATGTGCTTGAAAGTCCTTCTATTCAACTTGATGAAGGAGAGAAAGAAGAAGTCTTTGAAATACAAGTAAATGAGCCTCAAGATTGGAGGTCTCCTCTTATCCAATATCTGTCCGATGGCATCATACCTTTGGAAAAATCACAAGCCAGAACATTAAAGCACAAGGCTCGTGGTTTCATCATGATTAGAGAGGTCTTGTACAAGAAATCCTATAGTAAACCTCTCCTACGCTGTTTAGGAGATCAGGAGTCACAAATGGTTCTCTCCGAATTGCATGATGGTGAGGGATCAGCCCATTGTGGATTTAGAGCATTAACAAGAAGAGTGCTTCTCTCCGGATATTATTGGCCATCGATAATGAAAGATGCTAAGGAGTTGGTGAGAAGGTGTGACCCATGTCAGAGGTACAGTAATGAAATTCATGTGCCAGCCATTCCTTTGGAGTCAATTTCTGAGCCTATCCCTTTTGCTCGATGGGGATTAGACTTAGTTGGGCCTCTTCCTATGGCGTCCGGAGGGCGTAAAACCATAATCGTAGCCATTGAATACTTTTCGAAGTGGATAGAAGCAGCCCCCTTGGCAGGGACAACATCAAAGGCTGTTATAAAATTCATTCTATCCAACATATGTTGCAGATTTGGTGTCCCTCAGAGAATAACAACAGATAATGGGCCACAATTTGACAACAGAGAAATGGAGAGCTTCTGTGCCTCAAGGGGTATTCAGCACTGCTTTTCTTCACCATTCCACCCACAAGCCAATGGGCAAGTTGAGGTGGCTAATAGAACAATACTGTCCGGCTTAAAGAAAAATCTGGAAGGGGCTGCTGGGAAGTGGCCTAGTTATTTACAAGAAGTCTTGTGGGCCTACCGGACAACGCCTGGGGCTGCCACACAAGAATCACCTTTTGCCTTGGTCTATGGGATGGATGTAGTAGCTCCCATAGAGAAGACACTCCCCTCTTTTCGTGTTCATAACTTCTCCGGACAGGCTAATGAAATAGCAATCAGAAATCAGCTTGATTTGATTGAAGAAAGGCGAGTAAAAGCTCATCTTAGAATGGCACACTATCAGGGCTTGATGAGAAGCAGGTTTGCTTCCAAGGTTAAAAGAAGGGACTTTCAACCAGGAGATAAAGTATTGAGGAAAGTTTTCTTGCATACCAAGGAAAAACTCTTCGGAAAGCTGGCCCCAACTTGGGAGGGTCCGTATACTGTGGTTGAAAGAATCAAGCCTGGCACATACTGGCTGGAAGACAAAGATGGCAGGGTTTTAACTCACCCTTGGAATATTGAACACCTTCGAATGTATTTGGAATAAAACTTATGTAAATATTTACTTGTTTAAACATCCATGTAAATATTTGGGGGCATACCACTTCCTCTCTCTGGCGCCACGGAGAGCTTTAAATGAAACTTGGAGCTTTTTTGAATAAATTTTCTAAGTTTTTTCAAAATTATGTTGATTGTCATACTACCCGAACTGAAAGATCTAAGGGCTACTTAAATTCTAGCCAGAGAAATTAAACACTCTCACAATACGAAATATTTAAACAGACTATGGAATAAGAGAAAAGTTGTGCAAGATAAAACGTTCATTCAATAAAATTAAAGTTGCCTTGGCCTCCCAAGGACTTTTTAAACAAGTTTAAACACAATACAAAAATCTGTCCGGTCAAAACGGACAGCGTCACAAAAAAAAAAAAAGGTGCCTTGGCCTTCCAAGGACTTTGGTCCGAACAGAAAGTAAACAGAATAAATTACCAACTAAGGTGGAGCCTTTGAAGATGGCTCACCCTCATCTGTTCCCTTGGTCTTAACATCGCTTTTTTCCTCAATGACCTTCTTTCCTTTGGGGTCAGCCTCTTCTTCACCCGGACTCTCTCCGGTTTCCTCCTCGTCACCAGATGAGGATATGTCAGTGTACCCTTCATCAACCATGGTCCAATATGGGAGATCGTCATCATCCACATAACGCTATAAGTCCCCAAGTCTCCTCTTCGGGAACTTCTCATGAAATAGAAGGACCATGTCGGACTTCACCTTCTCAATCAATAATTCCTCACTCCGTATCATCTCCTTGGCATAAGCATTGATTTTGGCCTTGATCATGGCCTCTTGATCCTTCACCAGGGCAGCTTTCTCACCAACAGCCTGAGTCACTGCATTCTCCAAAGCGAGTTTGTCAGTGGTCAGATTGGTGACAAGCTTCTCTTTAGCTGCAGTCTCATCTTTTGAGTTTTTCAAGTCCTTCTCCAACTCGGACAGCTTAGCCCGGAGATCTTCTAGGGTTTTCTCTAAAGAGGCAACTTTTGTGTTGCTTTCATTTTTACCCTTCTTCAGCTGTTCGTTCGACTCCTTAAGCAAGTCAACCTGGGTTGTGGCACCCCGGAGGTCATCGGACAGTTTCTCCTTCTCGGACTTAAGCTCCTTTATGGTTTCTGCCTGACTCCGGACTTGCCTTTCCAGGGTAAGCACGGGTTGCACGTTGCTAAGGAGGGAGTGGGCTATAACATCCCTTTCACTGGAAACCAAGAAAGTCTTACCGTTGAAGTTTACTGTGTTGGAGCTACTTGGGGGAACATATGGCCCTGCGAACTCATCTCTGGACAGGCCAAGAAAGTAGTCACCTAAAGAACCCAGACCGGTGACATCCACTTCATCCATATTGATCTCTCCCCGTTCGATCTCATCAGTATGGAGTTCCCTTGGAATCCCCTCATTAAGGTTCCCGGGGATCTCTTCAGCCAACGTAGGATCAATTGGGAAAGTGGGCTCCGGATCCCGGACAGCGAACTCTTCTTCTTGAGAAGTCTTCTTCTTTTTTACTTCTCTGTCAGCACTACCGCTTGCTTGCTTGCGAGTTCGTTTGGAGGCCCTTAGAGGTCTTGAGGGAGTCTCTCCGTGTCTCTTACTTTCCACTTCTACCACTTGTAGAAGGTTTGCATCAACTTGAGCTGGGACTGGCACCTCTGTGTCAGTTAAAGCCTTTTTCTCCGTATCCACTGCCGTTTTCCTCCCTTTCTTCTTCTGGCCCTTCATTTTACTTGGGGCTTTGGCCCGGAGAGGGAGGAAAAGGGTCCCATCTAGCTCGTGAGACCTTCTCAGCACTATGTCATCATCAGGAGGGGTGGAGAACTCCTCCCATGTTAAATCCCTTCGACCTGTGGTGTTCCACAGGTGAGATCTCGCCAAGTTCCCCGAAGTGAAAGCCTTGTGAAACCGGTTCTCCCAGTTCTCTGTGGCCCATGCATTTATCTTGCCACAAGTATCCTGTCCGGCTTTCAGATAATCTCCGAACTCTTTTGGCAGTTCTAACAAAACAAAAGAATGACCAGTTAGTGAAAGATTAAAGAAGGGAAGATTCAAATAGAAACTTAAGGAAAGCACTTACGATCGCTTCTCCATCTGCTTCGAAGAAGGCTAGGATTCTCCCCAACCTTAATCTTCTTCCCATTCTCCCATGATCCACTAACAAACAAAAATTGGCTCCTCCATTTGCTCTCCGATTCCAGGAGGTCATCGACAGCTTTCAGATTGTTCCCCATATTAAAGTGATAAAAGGGGAACTGGTGATGTTTACATAGACTCGCCACAGCAGCAAACTCTTCCATGGGAAGAGGGATTCCGGACAGCCTGGACGCCATAATGCATGACATCAGGGTGTACCATCCGTTGGGGCTCAGCTGCGATGGACATAGCTTGACTAAGTGGAAATAGCGTACTATCTCCGGATCCAATGGGAACCTGAGTCCCCAATTGAACAGCTCTGTAAAAAAGACAATCTCGTTTCTCTTACAATCCATCGGTGTCTCCGGATCGATGGGAATTCGGATCTTTACGTTTTCAGGGATCCCCCACTTAGTGCGAAGCCGTCCCAAGTCTCTAGTATGAATAAACATGTACTTGGTTTTTAACAAAGATAAGAGATACTTAAACTCTACCTTGTGAAAGCAGGGCCCAACTTTCCCTTCAAAGCTCTCCGGCAGATCCGGACGGCTCAGGTACAAATCCTCTTTGCCTTTCTTGGCAACAACTATTGCAGTTTCAGCTTGTCCGGAAGACTCGGACTCAAACCTGACCTCCTCAGTGGAGTCTTCCATCCTCTCCTCCATTACTGTTGGGGGAGCTTCTACAGAAACAGCCCGGGGAGGGATGAAGCTTGGTACAGCTGATCCTCCGGACTGGCGGCTCGTTGTATTTTTCTGAGTCCTCGCCTCAGTTTGAGCTTCTGAGGTCGAAGTTTCCTTAGGAGGTAGTGGACTGCTAGCCTCCGGACCAACCGGCCTCTCCCGGAGGGTTCTAACAGTTGTCCCGGACCCTGACTCACTGGTATTTTTTTAGGAGAGTCCTTTAACCAATCTACTTGGTCTTTTCATGATCAGCTTGTCTGGAGAGTGATCGGAGTCGGACCCCATAGCAATAAAAGTAGTTTTCTTCCTAACGCTGGTAACAGCGACCCCCGGTTCAACTGTGGGGATTGACTCTTGGACTGATGAGCCAGAAACTATTGGGGAGAGTGTTGATTGAAAGAGTTTTCTAGGTTTCGTACCTTTCGAAGATGATGAACCTCTATCAGATTCTTCGATTAAAGGGGCTGGTTTTTCAACAGGCGACGCTGGAAGCCCTGCTGCAAGTCTCTTCTCTTTTTCAACCCTTTGAGCTTTCTCTAGTTCTGAAAGATTGAGCCAGCCACCCTTGATTAGAGCTGTTCTTGCTATGAACATAAAACAACTATGGAGAATTTGAAGTTTTAGAGAGATGAAGTTTTGAGTAAAATGGCAAAGTAAAAGTGAAAATGAAACTGTGAAAGACAAATGGAATTTATAGTAAATGTGTAAAAGGGTTTGATTCCTAGGAGAATCCGAAAAGTTGGGCAATGATTAAAAAACGGCGCTGACGTCATCAAAAGCATTTAAAGAAGTTACCTGTTCAAAAAAGTGGTGCGATTTTCCAGATGAAAAAACGGCTGAAGTGACCAGCCAGGGTGTGACACGTGTCCCACTACCTCTGACAAAGAACCGTTTGGGATTCATAACGGTTGGGCTGTCCGGGCCCATCTCAATTCTCTTCGAATTGGAAAACTCTTCTTCAATCGGACTGTTTTTCAGTTCTTTAAACAAGGACACTTGTTCAAAAACCTAAAAAAGGGGCTCCTGATGAGTCCGAATTCGAAGAGCTCCCCGGAAGGGTAGTCCAAGGTAAAATCACCCCGTAAATTCGGACTGACTCCATGACTTCAGTTCGAACAGCACTGGTTGAACCGGACAGGTGACTTTGAACACTGCAAACATAAGGCAGTTCGAACTATGACTAAAGTACTAAAAAACCTAATCACTATCTGACTAAGCTACCTGTACACCTGCTTAAAACTCATGGGTCTTTAAACATGACCCAGGTCCATTAAACTTGACCCGAAAGCCCATAAGGGCCCAAATTTCACACTATAAATGCCCAACCACCAGCATTAACTATGGGTAAGAAAAATTAACTGCTGCCAGGCTGCTTAATTCTCTCTCCACCCTTGAAACACTTTGAAACACCCTGAAATATCTTAAAACACCCTTAAACACCACCACACCACCGTGAAACACCCTTACGCCGCCTTAAAACTCCACTTAAAATTACCAGCCTACCCTCAGGCTACTTTTATCCTCACCAACAATGAGTCAAACCAACACTACATCCAACGTTAAACATATTATCTTAATATGTTAAAGTTGTGAGTGTTCTCTTAACAATAATTTCTACAACTAAGCCATTTTCGTGCCTACATAAGCTGAAAAGGTCTATTGCAAGTTTCCATCATTCTTACACACAACCCGTTACAATGGAAAAAACAATATTACGACTCTTGTTCAAATGATGAATGCTATACAAGAGTAGATGCAAATGCAAGGTGAAATTTTTTGCACCACGAGGAATGACCTTGGAGAACGTATTGGGCGAATTGAAAAGCCCTTAAGGAGACTTGAATGCATAAAAAATGTCTGCTCTCTATAACAATAAAAAAATGTAAAAACAGAAGATTGAAATAATTACATGCATAAAGTCTCCTTTTGATAGAGAATGGGCAAGAAATGAACAACCAAGAAGGCTTAGAAATACAAAGGTAAAGCTAACACCTCATATATTTGCTGGAAAATCATATCCTAGTTCCTACATAGATTGGGAAAAAGGTATGAAGTATACCTTTGAGTATTATAAATATGTTGAGAAAAGGAAGCTTAGCCTAGCTGTTGCATATTTTTTAAAGAGTGCTCTTAGTTAGTGGGACAAATAAGTGAAAGAAAGAAGAAGGCAACGTTTCAAACAGATAATTTTTTTTGAAAAACATAAAGTTTCTTTCAAGGCTGAGGTATGTACTAGTTTATGACCAAAGTGACTTACAAAAACGTTTTAGGAAGTTTTCACAATGATCCAAAAATGTTAAGGAGTATTTTGATGAGTTTAACATCTCAAAATAGTTTTGGAACCAGAAGAGTTTGATGAGGCGCTACTGAAAATTTGTAGATGGTTTCCAAGAATAAATCCTGAGAGAGGTGGAAAGGCAACGATACACTAAGTTGTATGAATTATTCCATATTGATGTCCACATTGAGCAACAACTCAAAGGCAAAAACACTAATCCAGTCGGATTAAAAGTACACAATCGTGGAATCCAAGCAACAACAAATTGTTGGATGAAGGAAAATCAGTGGAGACTAATACAAAAGTCCAGAGAAATATAATTAAAGACCCAAAGATGAAAAGACAGAAGATGTGGTAAGTAAATCAAGCCTCTACTTATCTTTTAATGATTTTTCTTTGAAGAGTGTAACAGAGTCTCTCCAAAATTATTTGACAAAACTTGTTGAGGATTTTTTGATCGTACAAAGACTTCTACCTATTGAGATTCCTTCTACACCCAATAATTTTAATGATTGTGTTTTAGAAGAAACCCTTCACGAGTTGCTACATATTCGTCGGACTGAGTATAAGATTGACTTGGTACCAAAAATATATATTCCTAACCGACCAACTTATAGAATGTATATGGAAAAAACAAACAAGTTACAAAAGTAAGTTAATGAATTCATTTGCGAAAGCATCATCCAATGTGTTGTTCCAATTTAACAAATTCCTAATAAAGATGAGACTTGGAGGATTAGTGTTAACCGTAGATCCATGAAAAATATAATGATTCACGTGAAAGTGGATGATGAAAATAAAACTTATCTTAAAACAAAGCATGGTTTATCTGGGAGGTTAATGATACAATTTGGATTAACTAATGCACTAAGCACTTCCATGATATTACTTAATCATGTTTTGAGATCACTTATTGGAATATTTATTGTCTATCTCGATGACTAACTGATCTATGATAAAAGCTTAGATAACCATGTTGAGCATTTGAAATTGGTTTTGGATGTTCTAAGAAATAAAAAAATTGTTTGCTAATCTGAAAAGTGTATCTCTTGCACGAATAGTCATATTTTTGGACTTATAGTTAGTTATCAAGGCCTACAAGTTGATCGTGAAAAGATGAAGGCATTCCAAGAATGGCCAACAAAAATGATAATTGGACATGTGCGAAGTTTTTATTGATTGGTTAGTTTTAATAGAAGATTTGTGAAAGATTTCAGCGTCTTAACAGTTTCTCTCATTTTTTTATTAAGAAAAACATGGCTTTCAAGTGTGACAAAAGCACGAGAGAAGGTTTTTCAATACCTTAAAAATAACCTCACACAAGCACCTCAATCTTCCTGATGTTGGTAAAATGTTTGAAGTGCTATGTGATGTTTCGAGTATGGGTATTGGAGGTGTATTGAGTCAATGATGACGTATTATAACCTATTTGAGTGAGAAATTCAGTGGATAAACATTAAAATATCTAAAAATATTGAGGAGTATTTTGATGAGTTTGAACATCTTAAAAATCGTTTGGAACCAATAAAGTCAGATGAGGCGCTAATGGTATAATTTATAGATGGTTTGCAAAAATCTATTGCAAAAGAGATGGAAAAACAACAATACACTGAGTTGTATGAATTATTCTATATTTTTTTTTCCAGATTGAGCAGTAACTCAATATAAAAAATACTAACCCCAATTGGACTAGAAGTACACAACCGTGGACTCCAAGCAACAAAAAACTGTTAATTGAAGGAAATCAGGGGAGACTAATGCAAAAGTCAAGGGAAAGAAAATTAAAGACTCAAAGATGACAAAAATAAAAAAGACGGTAAGTAAATGAAGCCTCTATTTATTTTTAATTGTTGTTTCTTTAGAGAGTGTAACATAGTCTATCTATAATGATTTGAAAAACATTGTTGAGGATTTTCTCGATTGTACCAAAACAGTTTTACCTATTGAGATGTCTTCTATACCCAATAAATAAAAGGATTTTGATGATTGTGTTCCACAAAAAACCCTTCACGAGTTACCATATATTTATCGGGTTGAGTATAAGATTGATTTGTATCCAAGATTATATATTCATAACCCACCAACTTATCGAATGAATCTGGAAAAGACACACAAATTATAATAGCAAGTTAATGAATTTATTTACGAAAGCATGATCTGATTTGCTATTCCAACTGAACGAATTTCTAATAAGGATGAGCCTTGGAGGACTAATGTGAACCGTAGAGCCATCAACAATATAATGATTTGCATGAAAGACGATGATGTATGAAAAGCTGATCTTATAACAAAACATGGTCTATATGAGAGGTTAACGATACATTTTGGATCAAACAATGAACTACAAACTTCCATGAGATTATTGAATCCTGTTTTGAGATCATTTATTGGAATATTTGATGTTGTCTACCTTGATGACTTATTGATCTATAATAAAAGCTTAGATGACCACGCTGAACATTTGAAACTGGTTTTAAATGTTCTAAGAAACGAGAAATAGTTTGTTGATCTACAAAAATGTATATATTGCATGGATAGTCTTGATCTATTGGAATTATTGTGAGTTCTCAAGGCGTACAAGTTGATCGAGAAAAGATGAAGACACTCCAAAAATTGCCAACATAAATGACAATTTGATATGTGTGAACTTTCCATGGATTGGTTAGTTTCTATAAGGAGATTCGTGAAAGATTTCATGATGTAAGCCAGATGGCTCACAAGTATGTAGATGTATTGGAAATACACAAATGAGCTTTATTTGTCACTCGGATATCAGAGTTGGGCAAAATTGGTACTCAAATTGAACATCTCATGGAGCCCAACAATTTTCGAAAGCGTGATAATGTTTGTCACGAAATTCAGACCTCAAATTCTATTGTTCAGGGTCTAAAAAAATCTGTTTTACTGTTTATTATATTATATTTTATTTTACGAAAATATTTTAATTAGTGAATCAAATCTGATTGCATTTGGATTTGATTTGATTTTCGTTTTTAATATCTTTATTTTATTTTTTAGAATATTTGGTTAAGGTTTTTGGATGTCTCATATCTAAAGCATATAATATCATAATGTTCAGACAATTGTTTTTTAAGGGAATGAAATTTCATATTTTAAGTCTAAAAGAACCAGTTTGTTCTAGAAATGTTTGGTTTTTGTTTATCCTTTTGTTCTTCTACTAATTCTGCTGCATCAGTTGGCATCAGAGCCTCAGTTGCTGCTACGGTGAAGCATGTTTCTAAAGCCCGACTATTCTGATTCAAGGTTTAAAGAAGAGAACAACACTCATGGTCATGAAGATCGGGAATATAGTTTGAGTATGCGAGGACATACCAGCCGTTTCGATGACGGTCATGTTGACCAATTATTAGAGGATTTCAAATTGGCTACCAATCGCTAGATCACAAAGATTGTTTTTATCAAGATGTTGTTTCAGGGGATAAAGAGCAATAAATTGTTTTTCATTTTATAAGGTAAACAATGATAATCCTTCGTATGTTCCGATTTCTAATGTATAAATTAGTCAAATTTTGGTTGATGATACTTCTCTAATTCAAAAATAAAAATTGAGAATATAGATTTTGTATTTGGGATTATGAAAAGAATGGTAGAAAAAACGATTCATCATGTGTAGGATCAATTCATGTTTTTTACAAGACCTCCTACGATGAGTATGATGATGATATCTTTGAAGATGCATATGGACTAATATTTGATAAGACTATCTATGATGAGTATGATGATGAACGGGGTGATGAAGATCTAATTAATGTTGAGGAAAAACTTGTAGATCGAGATATTATCTCAGGCTTAAGTACAACATAATACATCGCTCCAGAGGTTGTTTTGAAAAAGGATTGCGAAACAGTAGCTTTTAATATGCATATATATCTTCTAGGTATTTTCTGTTATCCTAAAATCGAACCCTTGTTTCGGTTATATGTGGATGCATGTTGTCATGTTGGAAAAATAGAAAATGATATTTTTGTGTTTGAGATTATGAGGATATTGATGGAAGAAAAAATATATTATTTTAATGGATAAAAAGTTAGGTTTTGTAATGGAACTTGGAAGAGGTTTTGAAGGTGATGAAGTGATACAAAATATTTGTGAGGGTCTTGTGATACCAAATGTGCGATTGAGGGATGAGGATGAGGAACATTTTGACATATATTCACCGCAGATCACTGTAGAAGAATAAGTTGTTTACTCTGCATGACTACGTCTACCACAAGAACTTGATAAACATAACTTTATGTGTATTCAGTTTTTTTATATATAATGTTTATGCATAGCTCGTGAACACTGAACATGTTTTCTTTTTTTTTCATTGCCATAAATAAATCTGTTAATAAAAAAATTGGTATGTACACTGTAATCAAACTCAGTCAAAATAGAGACTTGATCATGCTGATGAAATTACATCAAAATATGAAAGAAAGAGTGCGGTCGATCCCATCTCAATGGACTGATCATGACATGCGATGACTGGCCACACGTCAGTAGGAGGATAGATCCAACATCTCCAAAGAAGAGTATACAATGAAAAACACAAACCCACTCCACATTGCATTGTCTGCATCTTATGATGCGTTGAATACCATACTTGTCTTTGTTATATTAAAAATAGTTCAGGATTGACCGATATCATTGAGGATTATCATCAAACAAATACCTACATGTATTGAAATCATAACTTAAAATACTTTAAAGGGTCCACGGCCCCGGAGCATCATATGTTAAATTCATACAGTTAATGGAATACCTTCAGTGTAAAGATGATATAATATATTGTTTGTTTTCACTGAATCTATAAAGAGATGTATTGGTATGATTCTACTAAATATTGCAAAGGTCAATTTACACTTTTCCACAACTGAAGAAATTATTCTATTAATCGCTTCTCTTTCAACAAAGAGATGAAACGAGAAGCCAATTTCATATGGATGAGGAAACAAACGCGGGGTAAGTCAATACGATATTACATGTCACAATATGTAAAAAAATCACTAAGGCTATGGGTTGCCATGTCCACCTAAAAGCATTGACAACCTACCAAGGCCTCTTGCCGAATTCGTCATTCTATAATTCGGTAAGAGAGGGGTGACCTCTCATCATGGTTGATCTAAACTACATTAATCTACAATTGGCCGATGCAAAAGTCCATAACAAAGGATAAGAATATGAAAACAATAATAAAAAACTAGAAACAATATATTAAGAGACCATATCTTCTAGCACGGGGTGACACCGTTATCTTCCCTGATGTGAGACACCATAGAAGTCTACCATCAATGACCGTATCGAATGCCAATTTTTTTACAATGGATTAAAGATTCCGACCTTTTGGTCAACCCGTGTATGTTGATTTTACATCTCATATTGAGGAACAAAATTAAGATACACGAGTATTATTGGGGCCATACGACCACACAACCAATGGATGTAGGGTACTTAAGAAATATGTGTTGGTGTAAGGAAGTTGTGCCCTTATTTTCAAAGACATGGTATCATATTGTCTATATCTTTTTTCTTTTGAAAAGTTTTATGCAAAAGTTAGATATTTTAGGCAGTCTACCATATTGGGCTATAGAGTTTGGGGAGTATGATATTCAATATGAATGTCAACAAAAAGTTACCCAATAAAAACTATCGATTCACAAAAGGGTTTGTAAAATTAAGGCTGTATAAGACCATAAAGATAGTTTGTAAAGAGACAACAAATAGATAATGCTTCTTACCAATATTGGTGATTTCTTATTTTTTATCAATAATTTCATTAGTGGCGGCAACTTTAGTAGTGATATTGTATGTTACATGCATATTATTATTATCTTTGGTAAGGATATATTAGTAGATGACTTAATTCTTGATCGTACTCAAGAAAAAACAACATTATCTTCATTTTTAAGGATTCTTCATCTTTTACAGATTCTTCATCTGATGGAAACTTTTGGTAGTCTTCGACGATGAATAATTTCTTGTAAGGACCTAAGTTTAACCATTTGTTTGCTTTCTAAATACCATGAATAAGTTTCTTACACAATTTGTTGAAGATACTTTCAGCAATATACAATGCTTATGTTTAGATAGTTTTCTTAGCCTCGTCAATTGTTTGTTTTTTTCTATGGTAAATTGTCAATTTTTTCTTACAATTTTTTTTATCTCCGCATCTTTGTTAGATAACGATGAATCAAACTTATATTTATTTTGTGCCAATTTGTCATAACCATGTTATAAATACATACTCTCACATTGAACTAAAATATTCACCAAAATAAATTGGTAAGATATTTTAAGAATGGAGGAGCTCGACATCATAAAGAGATATAGTTTAGGTTGCCAAACTTGTAGAATTTTAGTAGCTCTGAAAATAATTATATGTTTAAGTATGTTAGTAACAAAATATAAAGCTAAAGAGTATGTGTACATATAAAATAATACCTTCATAGAGATCTTGATCTTGAGAAATGTATTTGTCCAACAAAAGATCTCTCAACCATTCAGCCCCTTTACCCATTGCGGCCAACACTACGAATTCAGATTACATAGTTGAATACAATAAACATGTTTGTTTATTTGATCCCCAAGAAACAACACCACCTACAAAGTGAACACCCACGCTATAGCCAATTTATTATCAGTTAGACTAGTTATCCAAATTATATCAGACTTCCCTCAAGTACCGCAGTAAAGTTAGAATGTTAGAGACACATGTCTTTGGTATTTTGAAGAATCCTAAGACCCTTCTAATTGCATTCAAATGTTTTGTACTTAGATTAAACGTAAACTGACTTAATTTACTTACCGCAAAAGATATATTCACTCTAATGCACAAAACTATATACATTTAACTTCGTATTAAATTAACATATTCTAATTGAGCTAATGCTCTTCTTTTATTTTTTCCAAGTTTTAAACTAGGATAAAATGGTGTATGTAATTCTTTAAAATTAAAGATTCTTGAACTTATTAAGTAACTTCTCAATATAATGAGATTGGTTTAGGGTGTAACTTTCATTATTTTAAATAATTTTATTCAATAAATATTGTCTATTTTATGAAGATCTTTCATCTTAAGAGTAGAGGACATAAAACTCTTCATTTTAATAATACATTTTATATCATTACTTAGTACAAGTAAGTAAGCTACATATAGGCATACAATAACTATTATATTACCAAGAGTTTTAAAGTATAAACACATGTACGTCGTATTATGTCTAAATCGAGCGGATACAATTACATGATCAAACTTTTCACACAATTTTATGTGCTTTATTAAGACCATACAATAAATTAACAAGCCTATACACCTTAGACTCTTTACCTAGAAGTAAAAAACCCTCGGGCTGTTCTATATAGACATCATCGAGATCTCTATTTAGAACAGTTTTGGCATCCATTTGGTGAATTTTCAAATTATATAGTGATGCAGTTATAAAGAGAATCATAATGTTTGTGGTCCTTGAAATCGGATGATAGGTTTTAAAATAGTGTAATTATTATTTTTTGTTAAAACCCCTTAGTTACCAATCTTGAATGAAATCATTCATGTGGCATTTCTTCATAAACACCCACTTACAACCAATTGGTCTCAATCACGAAGGTAAATCAACCAATATAACCGTGTTATTTGATATGATTGAATTCATTTCATCAGTTATGTTCTCTTTTCAAAGTGCATAATCTTAGGATATTATTTATTCCTTCTAATATTTAAGTTCTTCTTTCAAAGAAAGTACTACCGAAATTTTGTAGTTGATTTTTTCAAAACTTCACTTTATCAAATAAAATGAAATCCTTCGAGACTATATCATCGAACCCTAATTCTTTAGGTATCTTTTCCATTTGAAGTCTGTGAAGTTCACGTGGTTGCTCATCTACCAAATGTGCTTCTTTCAAAGTCCTTAACTATTTTTTTATGGATCCAATTATTATTAAATAATTTAGATTCAAGGAAATCCACCTATATTGATTCAAATAATACATTACACTCCAAGTATTATAGCATATAAGCCTTGTTATTGGCTGTGTAACCAATAAATACACATCTTATGACCTGATTTTATTCTTCTTAGATCTATGTTCCTACAAAAATCTAAATAACCCCACATTTCAAAATATTCAATCTTTGGTTTTCTTCCTTTCCATAACTCATATGAAGACATCATATTTTGAAATTCTAATTTTAATAATTATATTTATCATGTTATGTCCTATATGAACAAATATATCGTGCCATAACAAATAATCATTACGAGAGCAAGAGAAAATAGAATTCTTCACTTCATTCATAATAACATCACGAGGACATAGTTTTACCATATTTTTATAAGAGTATTATATTCATACAAAGGTTCCACCCTTGGAAAAAACAAGGTTGCTAGATTCATAGACAGACCAAATTCTAGCCTTAGCCAATAGATCATTGACAACTAATTTTTTATTCATTTTGGGACATATAATATATTTGCGAGAGTATTATTCTTAGCAATAGTAAATATTAACTATACAATTCTATGTCCTTAAACTTTGGACTTGTTTGTGTTTCCTATCTGCATCCCATTTGTGTTATTACTTACTTCTATTATTTTGAATGATAATTTATCATGGGAGACATTAACAGATGCGCATGTATCCTACCATAAGCCCGAATTATGATCTTCAATGGAATTGACTTCCGTCACCGTTGCAACGATGTCTTCATCCGTAACATTTATACTATCACCCTTTTTCTTAAAGTTGCACATACAAGAAAAATTACCCAGTTTTCCAGTCACAAAGAAATTTCCTTTCACAGTCTTAAAAATATTATTGTTATTGTTGCAAAAATTATTTCTGCCTTGTTTTCTGTTTCTTGGACTTTAATTATATTACATTGGAACACTTAGATGAACCAATCTTGGATTCTTCTTCCACATATCTAGTACACTATTCTTCTACAGTCTTAAGTAATTTTGGATTTGTTCGAAACTATACTTTCCAGATTTATGAAGTATCATCTTCCCTTAATTTTTCCATGATGGAGGCAATTTTGCTATGATTGCTCCTACTTGAAAATAAACAGAAGCACTACTTTCACATAATACTTTAGTCATATTTATAGCGGTATGTTGCGTATCTTTGTTTCTTAATACGTGTTATTCATTTTTCTTTTGCATTTTATACATGATAAATTTTATAAATAAAAACATAATTTTATGGTTAAAAACTAATTATTGTAGTTAAATAAATTATTTCACATTATTCTTATTCTCTTACTTCAAAAATTAATCAATTTTATTATTAATATCCGTTTTGACAAAATTATATTTTATTATATCAAATTAAACTTGTATTCTTAAGTATAGTTGTGCTCTAGCGAAACTTTGAATCAAATTATGAAATAAAATAGTTTGAATATTTTATTCTTCCGCCTTAGGTTTTTTTTTTGTGGGGTAATAAATGCATTAAAAATAAATAATGATGTTCAGACGAAAATCTAGGGCATACCACAAAGTTTGGCTTTGACGCTAGATAGTAAGTGAGAAAAAACGTAAATAAGCCATAACAGACCAAATACAAAATAAAAGAGAGCATCAAATGAATGGATGAAGAAACTAAACAGTATCAACCAGAGTCCGAAAGGAGACAAAAGAGGTGATAGACCAGCAAATAAGAGCATCTGCACCCTAAAAGGAAACCAAATATAAACAAATTAAATTAGAATAAGTAACAGTGAAAATACCAGTCAATCTTAGTCTTCAGAAAACAGAAAATGAGTTTAACTAGCATATAGATAACAACAACAGATGCAAGGTTCGAAGGAAAACCAAATATTATGTTGTTTCTTTCACTCAAAATATGGTAAATGTAAGCAACAAAACAAACTCGCCATATATAACGTGAGCTAGATGTGGGCTATTTGGACGCTTGAAATAGTCAAGAGATCCAATTGAAATTATTATAATAGTTGATACCAAACTTCGCACAAACGAAATTTCATAAGCTCTATATAAAACTACAATAATAAAAAATACAATTAATATTTTCATTAGTAAAGTTGCCAAAAATACAGGATGAAAAAATAATAACACCCATATATAAAAATTTGTCTTTATTTCATAAATTTATATATAAAAAAGCCGAATTTTGAAATTTATACTTGTTTTATTGAAATTAAAAATTAATCGTAATTAGTGATATGTATTAATTATTTTAAATAAAAAATCATTTTTATTTTTTCTTTAAATCATTTCTGCTAAAAGAAATTCATACATGGATATAAAAAAGTCAACAAAACCAATATTTTGATGCGTATCTTAATTTTATATATTTAAAAGTTATTTGTAAAAATACACGTGTAAGAAAAATGTCGGATAGCAGAAAGTTGGGTTGAAAAATAAGCGCATATAGTTAATATTGGATGGACATGTTTTGAAAAAAGACCATTAATTAACTTGATGGCTGTTCTTGAAAACGATCCGCTGTTGTTGAATCGATTCCCACAAGCAATTAATATTGGATAGCTGATTTTGTCAAACGAATAATTTAAGAAGTTAGACCAAATGATATGGTGTATATCTTTTTGGATACGGTGTATGTGGTGCATACTCTTAATGTTGTATATAAAAATGTATATATTATATATGAATATGGTGTACGTGGAGTGTAGGTAGACCATATGCTGAGTGATGCGATAAGTGCCAAAAATTATATTTGTAATCATTTAATGCGTTTGCCTATTTTTACTGAAATTGTCACTTTGAAGTTATTTTCGGTGTTTAAACAAGAATTGATTCTGCCTTTGTGATGATTAAAAAAATTGTTTTAGTCTTCCAGAAATGGAGAAGCGTGAAAAGTAATGGATTATGAAGGTGATGCTCAACCCAACATAATTTGTACGAAATCCAATGGTTTGATAGTTTATAGGTGAAAATTATATATATATATATATATATATATATATATATATAAAATATTTTTCACAAAATTAAATTTTTATTAATACCAAAATTATTGTGAAGTAATTTGAATGAGGTAAAATAATCGTAATGAGGTTCAAATGTTTCAATTTACGAGGAATACACATTAAAAAGGATAATATCTAATTAGATTTTGAAAATTATCGAGGAACGGTATTTGGGATTCCCAAGCTAGAGTTTGTTTTATGAGGAAAGTACCGAAAAATACCCACTCAACTATCTTATTATCCGGCATTATCCAAATTTTACATAGTGTTACTTAATACTTCGACTAATAAATTGGACAAAAATACCCCTCGATTATATATACCCATTTTTCAGTTCGAACCCACTTTTCCACCTTCCTATCACCCTAAACAAACCTAAAAGTCTAATTTTAGAAACCACCAGAAAACCGTTCGACTTCGTGATACTCTATCCCTCTCTCGAACCCAAAAACCCTACAGTTTCTCACCGTTCGCACCTTCAACGCTATTTTTCCGGTCATCGTCTTTTACTCATTCCAACTACACACCTTCTGTTCGACAAAGTTGTCGTGAAGTCGTCTCCGAAAGCTTTAATCTCGTTCTCCGACCGGTGAAATTTAACAGGTATGCATTGTTGTGGAAAGTGTATTTTTTTGCGTTTTTTATGAATTTGAATCACTTTTTTCTGTTAATTCACGATAGGCGTTGCTTTTTATACTGGAATGAAGTATCTACCGACGATAGTTGCTCAGTTTCTGGGTTTATCGTCGAAGGCAGGGTAAAAGTTTAGTTGCATGTAATGCTAATACTTTCCTAAGAAATATTATGTATGTTAGATGTGCATTAGGTAGTTGATTGTTGATTTTGGTGTTTGTTCACTAATTCCCAGATCCCTGCAACGTGCATGTAAAAAGTGGAACAGTTCGCATCCTAATCACCCATTATGCAAGCAATTCGCAGCTCGAATATATTTTTATGTCGTTTATTTACAAACAATATTCATATATAGGCAATTCACAGCTTGTCATGCGAATTGTGTGTGACATGTTAAGCAACTTGTGATGCGAATTATTTGTGACACTCCAACTGATTTGTGTTTGTGCAGAAAGTATGACAACAAAACCTAGCTACTACAGATCAGGGTTGGTGAGCCTTCTGAAGCTACTTAAAGATATGCGCATTACCAGGGCCCACATTGAAGCTGCAAGAAACACACCCTTCTACACACTTCTGAAAACGGCTTTCCAAATCCGTAATGAGGCAGAGCTGCCAAAGAAGAAATTCTACTCAATCATTCAGTATATCATCGAGCAATTCTCTGTGGATAGAAATGCCTTTAAGATTGGCAACAAGTTTGTAAAGATAACTGAAAACGATGTGAAGGCCATATTCGGGTTGAGGCATGGCACCGAGGAAATGGAGTTAACAAAGACCAGAGCTTTTCACAACAAATATGCACCAGGCGAGGAGGACGAATCGAGGATGATGAAGAAATACTTCATGGGTAAAACTGGCCGGAAAGTAGCAGCTAGTAATACCAAAACAATAACAAATGTCATTATAAAGGTACGTCTAAAATTGATTTCATCTTTATAAAGCAAGATTCTGTACTTTTCTAACATAGCACGTTGTCATTGGTTTTACAGGAGGGTATAGTGAAGGCCATAAACGAAGAAGGGGAGCATGAGTTGGAAGACGTTGCGAGGCTGTTGATACTGTTTTTGTGCTCCACCCTATTCTACTCCGTATCTGGAGATATCCTGGGTTGGAGCACGGTTTATTATGTTGAAGACCTCAGCAGAATAAACAATTATGACTGGTCTGGATCTATACTGTACAAGCTTCGACAGTCTATCAGGAGTTGCTTAGCAATAGAAAGACCTGATAAAGTCGTCGGCTGCGTCGCCCTTGTAATTGTAAGATTGATCTATTCAGTATAAAAATTAGTTATGTACAGAGCATCTTGTTGATAAAACTTGTCCCCATGCAGCCCTTCATTATGGAGCACACAACAGTCGGTCACGAGGTAGCGAAGCCAACCTCGATATTAAGGTTTTTCAAATGGTTGGGATTAGAGTGCCAAGCAGCAACCATGACAGTGCTTCTTAGAACACCTTTGCTGGATAATGACCAGGTATAAGCTTTATATAGGTATTGAACTGGGGGTGTAAACAGTTCGCAGCATATCATGCGTTTTGCTTAGAACAATGCATCAATCATTTCGCAGCCTGATATGAATTTTACTTTGCGGCTTCTTTTTCCACACAGTTCGCATCATATAGTTTTACACACATTTCGCAGCTCTGCATGCGTTTTAACAAAGTGTTATAATAGAACAATGCATCAATCATTTTCGCAGCCTGACATAAATACTTAGTTCGCAGCATATGGTTTACACATAGTTCACAGCATCTGTCCCATACACATTTCGCAGCTCAACATGCGAATTCTTTGCAACTCTAACATGCTTAGAATCACACATTTCGCATCATATAATGCGAACTGTTTCTAATTTTTTTTTTGTTTGTCTACACCCTCATACTTTCAAAAACAATTTATTTACTTACATGTGCCTCTGTTGGTAGGTTTTCGAAGGTCCATTACGTCTTACCGAGGCTGAAAGTGAAGCTTTCGGAGAACGAGAAGATAATGAAGATGCAGAAACCTTTTCTATTTCACCGGATGAAAGACCAAGGAAGATGACGAAAAGCACAGCATCAAAACCAAGACAAAGGAGACGAGCATCACAGAAAGTAATGAATAAGGTGATGTCTCCCAAACCCGAACAACCAACACCACCCGAGCCAACGATTCCACCACCAAGACTCCCCAAGCAAACGATTCCACTACAACCGAAAGGCAAATCCAGGCAGAAGCCTGACGACGACGACACAACCAGTATGAGTGAAACAATCGGTGATTATGTACTCAAACGCAGAGGTCCTAATCCCGAGATCTGCAATTGTTGCTGAATCAAAGCATTTGAAGACATACGCCGACAAGAACAAGTACGAGAGAAAGATAGAAAAACAGGCCAAAGAAGTAAGTATGACTTGAGCCTTAAATAATCGCTACAATCAGCACTTAATATGTTTATAAAACGTTTGCTATCATTTTTCCAGCTGAAAGAATTGAAACGCAAGATAGCGGAACTTGAAGCACAACAACTCCACAATGCTATCTCTCAGCCAATTTGTCGGATTGAACGCCCAATAGTTGAGCAGGTACCAGCATATCCAGACACAGAAGAATCCACTGATCAGCAAGCATCCGTGTCTAATGCTGATCAGCACCATGCTGATGGAGTATTGCCAGAAGAAAGGGACGATGATGCCAACCATTCACCCATACCGGTACAATCTGCAGAGATGGACATCATGGAGACACATACATAGAAAGAAAGACACGAGTCTCCTCCAAATGACCCAAAAGAGATACACGATGTAAGTGGATAATATGATGATATCAAACAAATATCAGGACTCTTGTGTAGTCCTGTCCACACGTTTCACATCTTATGTTGCGAATTGTGTATTCAACTAGTGGATTGGTTATTACACAATTCGCATGCTGAGCTGCGAATATTTTTTGATCAATAAACTCAACAATTGGTAGGCCGCAATATTTTTTGATCTGATTGTTAAACGATTCAGCTGCAGTAGAAGCCATAGAGCCGTATCGCTTCCCTTTTACGTAATCCTGCGCATACTTTTCAGGTGGTAAATTTGCAAGAAAATCACTCATTCTATCACCACCTTCACATAGAAAAACCGTTAGTATATCTTTAAAAAGCTCTCGACTGAGAGCATAAGCAAGACGATGGAAGAAACTCAACATCCTTTTTTTATAGTCTCTGTTAGTATGTTCCAGTTTGGCTTTCAAATTCTGCATGAGATGGAAATAACAGTACGCATGATAGTAGTTTGGATACAAGACAGAAACAGCATTAACGATACCAGAATGACGGTCTGAAATAAATGTGATATGGCAATCCAGCAAATGTGGTTTCGAACACCCCAAAAACCATATCCAATTGTCCCAATCTTCAATGTTAACTACACCAATAGCAACATGGAATAGTCCTGGAAAAAGGCAGATCAAATGAACACTAAAACAGTACCCAAACGTTTAAAAATTGTAAACAATTCGCATGCTGTCCTTGTACAATAATTCGCAGCTTGTCATGCAAATTATGTGTGACATCTTAATTGCTCATACATGGAATTCGCAGCTTGTCATGCGAATTGTTTGTGACAACTTCAAATAATACCTAATTCAAGCTGCGATGTAAGGACAGTTTTAGATAATGCCTAATTCGCATCCTCAAATACGAAATGTTAAGATCACAACACTGCTTAATTTGCAGCCTCGGATGCGAATTGCATCAGCATTTTTACACAAAAACATCATTCAGATTAACTAGATAAATGTAACTAACCGTTGTTTCCATCCTTTGCTACAGCAGTGAGCAGGTACCCTTGTACTTTCCATATAAGTGGGTTCCATCGACAAACAACATTGGCCGGTATGAATGAAAACCCCGAATGGACGAACCGAATGCTACAAAACAGCGCTTGAATCGGTTTCCAGCTGACAACTCCAACTGGCAGTCTGAAGTAATATCCCGGCTCTTCAAGCGTTTGAAGTATCCGCTTAGTAAACTAAAAAAACTTGAACTATCTCCGAAAACTCCCCTCCTAGCCTTCTATAAAGTATTCCATGAAAAATGATAAGAGATGTCAAGACCGTAATCTTGTTTGACAGTCGATTGTATGGTTTTGGCTGTCAACGAATGGCAGGTCCGTAGAGAATCCTGAATTTCCTCTGCGATCAAATCTGATGTCAAATGCCTGTGCCGTTTATGCTTATGCTTCTGGGAGAAAACAGGACTGCAAGTATGGTCTGGGACATACTTCTTGATCGTCATCAAGTCGGTGCTTGAGTCAATAGATGCATAAAGCCTCTATTTGCACCCGCTTGTGAACTTATTTTCACAATAAGCAGTGATCTTATTTACTGTGTTGTGCAGGTATTTGAAAGAAAAACCATGCTCTAACACAAACTTGCACAAAGATAACCTCAGACCGGCATCACCTTCTTCAAAAGCTTGACCCACTCCTGTAATAGCATAAGCCCAACCAGTAGTAGCAAGTTGTTTTTTTCTCTGATCAGAATTAATTAAATCGTTACTACTCTCCCCGCTAACTAGTTGATTGGGAGATAGTTCTCCCAAAATCAAGCTACGCTCTTTACGCTTTACACCACAATCCTTACCACCAGAGCTCTTATCAACAGAACTTTTATTACCAGAACCCTTATCGAAGACGTGTTGTTCTATGAGAAAACTAACCCGTTTTAAACGCTCCAAATTAAGATATAACACCAACCCAACAAAATCATTCTGGTTATTAAAGAAACAATTATTGTGATCCCCGCAGGAGTAGGTAATTAGGTAGTCACTTGTGGCAAGCTCCTCCCATGTGTTCTCTACATAAGCTTGGATACTTTGAAAGCTTTCAAACTCCGTGAAAGGCACAATTGCAGTTTGGTGACCATATTTAAAAATACAAACTCGTGATTTGGACATCTCTTACACTTGACAGAACAAGTTATTAGTTATTGGTCACAAAAACTATGTGGAAACTATTTACTACTACATCATACAATTCGCACCCTATCTTGCGAATTGTGTATACCTGATTCAATCAATTCGCATCCTGTCCTGATACTTGTTTGTCAAAAAGGTCCTGATATTTGTTTCGAAATACAATACTCTAAAAAGTTCGCATCATAGCATGCGAAATGTAAAAGCAACTAAACAAACCTTCAGCAGCTTCCGATCACCGGAAAATGTGATTTCAACCGGTCTTCGTGGTGGTTCGTAGGGTTAGGTGGTTAGAGCGGCTAACAAATTCAAATCTTTAAAAATCTAGAAAAATAGAAAGAAAACAGAAAATTATGTTTATATAGTGGGTTAAGGGTAGTTAGGGTATTAAAATAATATTAGGTTGTAAGTGACAATAAGGTAGTTGAGTTGTGTATTAAGTAACAATTGATCAAACCTTGGGTAGTATGTGACAATTGAATAGTTGAGTGGGTACTTTAGGTGCAATTTCCCTTGTTTTATTCTATGGTTGATACTTGTTCCAAATCTAGCATTTTGAGACTTCCATTTGGCTTCGTTAATACTCAAAAGCTTTAAATATTTACGCTTTAGGTTTTTAAGTTACAAAATAGATTTTAGTGGATCAATTGTTTGAGGTATAAAAAGTCACAATTTACATGCTGATCAAAGGTGTGTTTTGTAACTGAATCAGCAGTAAAGTTTTGCTTATGAAATATATGTGAAATAATCATGGTTGATGCTATTAGATTTTTACAACAATTTATAAAAGGTTTAAGAAATCAAGGGCTTTGCCATAACAAAAACTTTCGAATAAAACTAATGAATAAGTTTCAATGTTTGTAACGTTTTGATTTACAAAGAAGGAGATCATCTAAAACTGCCCTTACTTCAGCAATTAAAGGAGATTATTTGCTTTAAAGTCTACCTATAGATTCAATTAGGTCACTCTTACTGTTTCCAATAATTATTCCACCATTGGATTCTCCATTAAGCTGACAAACACCATCACAATTTAATTTAACATATTGTTCAAAGGGTTGTCCATTTCACATAAGAAAGTGTCTTGTGACTAGCTACATAACGATAACCCTCAAGATTTTTCACTATTCTCCTGTCACGAGACTAGATCTTAGGTTTTAACAAAATATAGACATCTAATTTAGATAACATATATAGAATTTTCTCTATAATAGATTTGGAAGATGAAAACTTATTATTAAATTTAATATTGTTCTTGGCAGACAATATGCACCACACAAGTATGAGAGGAAAATCTGTTCTAATATGTGTGTGTTTGTTTGTATATGAAATCCAATAGTTTATAATGTCCATAAGACACATATGATTATAAATTAAAATCCAAAATAGACCTCCAAAATATTTCCAAACATATGGTGAATTGATTCAATATTGTAGCAATGTTGACACTTAGAAGCTAAATTGAAATGTTTCTTTTGAATCACAATGTCAACATAGATTAAACCTTTCAAGACTCTCCAAAGAAGAAAATAACATTTCTTTGGAGTGACATTGTTCCAATTTTTTTTATATATCATCGAAGAGTTATTATTTTCTCGTATTTTATTTCGGATGTCGGTTAATGAAAATATTCCATCAGAGGAGATATTTCAAATGATTAAATCATCAATATCATGATTGATTTTGAATTTAGTTTTCATTAACCCAAAATTATTCACTTTATCTTGGTTACACCATATGTTTTTTTCATTATTGTTCCGAGATATTAATGGATTCATATGACACCACTTGTCTAACCAGAACTCTATATTACCCTTACCAATTTTCCAATATAATGTGTTTTAAGCTAGTTTTCTAATGTTCATTAACATTTTCCATGTTTTTGAATTTTTAGGTTTGTATTAAGATTGAAGTGGATGGAAGAGGGGAAAAAAGTTGAATGCATAAGTATATCCCAAAGAGATTTATTACATTTAAAATTGAACCACAATTTACACGAGAAAGCAATTTGAATATCCTTATTTTTTCTCAAGTTCATGCCTTCTTCTTCAAAAGGCTTAGAAAGATTCAACCATATCCACCAGATTATAATTTTTTTCATCTTCTTTACATCCCCAAAGAAACTTATTTAATAATGTGTTAATTTTGGTTTTAACTGAATTGGGGATTAAACAACTTTGAGAGTAGTATATTGGAAATAAGAGGATCATGATCAGTCTACCTCCAACGTTTAAGAATTTATTATCATAATCTTGGATTTTTGATATGATCTTGATAACAAGTTCATAAAAGAAACATGACTTGTTTCTTGGGTGAATTTGTAGACCGAGATATTTAAATAAAAATTTAATGTGTTTAAAACTAGTGACACTAGTAATAGCTGAAATGTTTTGGTTACTCATTAGATTGGAGGTGAAGAAGTTTGATTTTTGGTTGTTAATTGATTGAACAGCCAAAAATTGATAATAATGAAGAAACTTACAAAGTTTCTTGACATTATTGATAGAACCATTCATGAAAATAATCATGTTATCATCAAATGCAAAACATGGTATTTCCATTTTACTTATAGAGGGATATTTCATGGCTGTATTGTTTTGGAACTTTTTTTGATACATTTTAGAAGATATTCTTCAATAATGGTAAAAAAGATGAGTGATAAAGGATCACCCTGTCTTACGCCATTTCTAGATTTAAAGTAACCTACAGATTAACCATTATATTAATTGAGTAAATAACATAATCTAAGCCTTTCTTGATTAGATTAGTGACTTGTTACTGAAAACAAAAGCTTTCATTATGCTAAATATGAAATGGAATTGCATGTCAAATACTTTAGCCATATCCAATTTAAGAATTATATTTCCACCCCTCGTTTTCTTGTTTATATCATGAGCCAATTCTTGAGTAATTAAAGTATTCTCATGAATACTTTTATTTTCAACAAATCTAGCTTGATCAAATAAGATTTTCGGAAGGATTTTCGTCAGTATATTATTGATGATTTTAGAGAGTATTGTATTAAATATTGTACATAGAATTATAGGTCTATAGTTTTGCCAAATTTTAGGAGAATCAGTTTTTGGTATAAGGCATATAACATTGGTGTATATGCCTCGAGGGGCTAAATTTCCATTGAAATAAGCTTGAATAACATTACATAAATATGTTTTTATAATTTTCCAACATGTTCGCTAAAATTTTGAATTAAATCCATTAAATTCAGAAACATCGTTGGGGTTGAGTGATTTGATAGATTCTAAGTTCTCTTTAGAAGATAGAATAGCCAATATGAATTGATTATCCATTTATGTGAGAATTTCAGGGATTACATCATGGGAAATATCAGAATTTTCAGAAGAAGATTGATTTGAAAGAAATGATTTGAAATGTTCAATTGCACAATTGGTTATTAAAGATTGATCATCAATCTAGATGTTGTCAATCTTAATACCATTAATCATTTTTTGTTTCTTCTCTTTTAACATATTTGAATATATTTTTGAAATATTTTTATGTTTCCGTTTCTTGATTTATACCAATTTGAGGCACTCTTTTGCTGCCATAAAGCCTCGTATCTTGCCAAGAGTTTCAAATGAATGGCTCTTGTTTTAGAAAGATTAATTTTTTTGCTTAAGTTTTGGTTTTCCTCAAGAATATGTTCAACAATGTTTATGAAATCATTGTCGAGAATCCACATATTTTGAAATTTGAATTAAGAAATTGTTTTGTTGTTTTGAGAAAAGGTGGATATACACAAGAGTGAATGGTCTAAGCTAGTTTTGGCTAGATGTTTTACCCTTATGATATTGAAACAATCACTCCAAGTTAAGCTATGTAAAGTTCTATCAAGATTTTTTTAATTTGTTATTGTTAGACCGGGTGAATTTTAATGGATCTTTAAGATGGAAATTCAGGATCCTGTTGTTGAAGTCATTCATACCTCTGAGGCTGAGGCTATAGAAAACAAGTTATTTAGATGCTTTTTTTATTTCATTGGAATCTCCAGCAAGTAACAACTCTTGGTTAGTTGTATAGATTTCTATGAGATTGTTCCAAAGAGATAATCTTTGATGCATATAGCATTTAGTATATACGAG
Source organism: Limnanthes douglasii subsp. nivea (assembly GCA_036936605.1). Taxonomy (NCBI): domain Eukaryota; kingdom Viridiplantae; phylum Streptophyta; class Magnoliopsida; order Brassicales; family Limnanthaceae; genus Limnanthes; species Limnanthes douglasii. The sequence goes on from JAUPFV010000004.1 coordinate 217,928,979, forward strand.
GGTGACCATAAACTTTTTGTTTAAAGAGGATTATTTCACCATCATAGGGAGGTATTGTTCATTGTTTTTTAGAACTAAAATTTAAAAATAATATTTCCAAAAGATTCACATTTTATTATTGATATTAGCTTGACAATTGTTAAAAATAATTTGTTTTGAGATGCTTTCCATTCTATCAATTGATATCATTGGCTCTTAAAGAGCAATGAAATCAATCGTTTATATTTTTATTCCGGATTTTAGTCTTCTTATGGTACTTTTATTGTCCGCATCGCGGGTATTGTAATTTAAGATTGTTATATTCATTTAAATTGTAAGGTTTGGGATCTTCAGGATCCTTTGAAGTTTGTTGTCTTGGAGGTCAGTGGACCTTTAAGAACTTTTGTTTATCTTTTTAAATCTTTTTGGAGTGTGTTTGCTGGTTACTTTCATTAAAATTTTCTTTTAACTAACTGGAGTTAATAGAAGACTTCATGTTCTTAGTGTTTTAAGAGATTCAATATCATTTCAATTTGAGCTTAATTTATTAGATAATGAGATGGTGTTGCTTAATTCTATTGTGTTAAGTACTTCAATGATTTCTTTGTTATTGTCATCTTCAATTTGTCTTTTGATTTGAAATCAATATTATTATGTTTTTTCTTTGTTATTTTTGTTTTAGGCTTAGAATATTCCATGTTGTTTGTGAATCGTATGGTTTTTGGTAAAAAAACTTTATACGACAAGTTGATATTAGATCGTTGTGCTTGAGGGCTATTTCTAATTGAGTTTTTTATATTTCATTTAAATCTGAATTATTGTCTGCATTATAATATTTTTTATTATTGACAATAACTAATTTTATCTTTTGAACACACATTTCCTTTGGAGGATGTGGGATCGTTTCTTTTTTATTAGTTGTCAAGTTTTGTTTTTGAATGTTCATTTTCTCCATAGTGTTATTTTTAATATCTTTCTTATTAAAACAAGTTTTTTTGTGACCTATGTGATTGCATTTTGTATAATAAGAAGGGATATCACCATAGGTAATATCCTGCATGAAACCAACATGTTCCCCATAACTAATCCATAGTTTTTAGGGTAGATGACTTGAAACGTCAGCAATAAACCAAACTTTACAACAATTAAAGCTTGCTCTGTTGTTGGATGGAACTCAAATTGTTAAGGGAACCCTTATGGCCTTCACAGTCTGATGAATTGAATCAACTTGTAAAGATAGTATTGTAATTTTGAGAATGTAACCCATATTAGAGTTTGAGGGCACTCCAATCTTGGGTTAAAAGAGGGTGTCCATTTTAAAAATATGAAAGTAATCTATTGTATACTGTAGACATTTCTCTTATATAGTCTCTTTAAATCTTCTAAGTTGCATGGTTCAATTAGAAAATGCCTATAATCATAGTTTGTTGTAAAAAGTCCAGAATATCAAAATGAGTGAATGAAGTTTTTTATTTAATCTATTTTGGTCTACCATATGAAAAAATTAGCAATAAGAGTTAATTGTGATGCAAAGAGTAATGAATATTTATCTGCTTCATGGAAAATTAATGTTGTTTGACTGTCCTTACTATCGTACAAAACTTTTCAGTGTCAGAAATCTTTCTTCTTGGGGGCTACAACATTCGCGTATGATTTTTCGTTCTGGGTGTTGATTCCTTTTGTTTGTTGAGAAGAATTTGAATATGAGCCTTCGAACACAAGGTTTGTTTTGATTTCTGGTTCTTGGTAGACACCCTTCTAATTGTTCAACTTCTTTGTGTTGTTGAAATGAGGAAAGTCTGTCATATGTTCTTTAATTTTTTGAGCTCTTGATTTTTCATCTGTTGCTTTGATAGTGATTCTTCGAGAGAGAACAACCCCCATCTCAAATCATTCTCTATTCTAAACATCTAGATATATATAATATTAGTTTACACTATTTTGGTGGATGTTACAATTAATTTATGTTTTATAGATTAATTTATTTTGGAGAGTTATTCATAATCATTAATCTAGAAGATCAATTATCAACAACTATTTCGATTTTATACTATAAATTCTTCCAATTATATATATATATATATATATATATATATATATATAAACACGTAAAATCTTAAATAATTAATTATATTAACCTTCAAAACTCTATATCCATCATGTCATCAATATAGACTTCCATATTTCTCCCAATTTGATCAGGAAATGCTTTATTCCCAACCTTTGATAAGTAGCCCCAACATTCTTTAACCCAAAATGCATCACCTTGTAACAATGAAGGCCCCTATCAGTAACAAAAGTAGTGTGTTCCTGGTCCTTCGGATCTACTTGTATCTGATCATAACCAGAGAAGGCATCCATAAAAGACAGTAGCTTGTTTCCAGAGGCGGAGTCCACCAACTAGTCTATCTGAGGGACTGGATACAGATCTTTTGGGCGAGCCCTGTTGAGGTCAGTAAAGTCGATACACATACGCCATTTTCCATTCTTCTTTTTTACTAACACTAGATTGGCTATCCACAAACGGTATTGAGATTCCTTTATGTGCCCCATCTTAGTAAGTCGGTCAACCTCTTAAACTATGATATCAGCTTTTTCTTTAGAGAAAACTCTTTTTCTCTGCACAACAGGTGCTACATCTCTCCGGATTGATAGTTGGTGTGATATAACATTCGCAGGCACTCCGATCACATCAGCATTACACCAAGCAAAAACGTGTTGGTGATTTTTTAAAAGGATATCATTTTGCTTTTTAATTCTGATGTCATCTTAGATCCAATATTGACACTTCTTCCTTCAGCCAGAGAGTGAGTTTCAACCTCTTCAATTGGTATTAGAACACCATGGGTCTCTCTGGGGTCATCAATTTCACCCTCTCCCCTAAAGGGCCCCACCAATTGCTAATCTTCATTTATCCGAAATGCCCCCAAAGTTATAGGGGCAAGCGCAGTTGCATAACATTTCCTTGCTATCTTTTTACTACTCCAGACAACTCCCATTTATCCTTGAACAACATATTTTAAATATTGGTGAACATTTGAAGCCACAACATGCATCCTGGAGAGCCAAGATCTTCTCAAGATCGCATTATAACACGTGGGACAATCTACCACAACAAAAAGTACCCTGACAATTTTCTTGAAAGGGCCCTTGCCCAACAACACCTCCTCCTCAAACTCCCCGACTACGTCCGCAGAGCTTCCAGTGAAACCCACAATGGACCTATTTGAACGTTGAATCACTGCCAGATTCTTCATTTGTTTATAAGAACTAAAAAAGAGGATATTGGCTGAGCTGCCAGTGTCCACCAAAATTCGCCTAATGTCATTGCCCCCAATCGATCCTCCTATCACCACAACATCTTCATGAGGACCATCTATGTCCCTCAAATCATCTTCATCAAATACAATGAAGGGAAACAGAATTTGGGATTGATAGGAGGACATGCCTCCCTCCAACTGAGTAGTCAGGGTGTGAACATGCCTCTTCCTTGAAGAAGGAGTTGCTGCAGTCATGGTGTCTCCCCCAAATATGGTAAGTGACTCAAAAAAATGTATGAGCTTGGACACCGTCTTGATATGATCTGCTATAACACCCACCTTATTTCAGGCTAGATCAGGATCCACATAGTCTGATTCTACATCAAACCTTTCAATAATTACCATAGCCCCGTCCGGAGCCGATGTTCCTGCATTGTTTGCTGGGCCGGTCCGATGAGCATTATCAGGCCTATTCCCACTTCTTCTTTTAACATAAGCACCAAATTTTCTTTTTTCAATCATATTCCGCACCTCTTGTTTCAAAGCGATGCAATCTTCTGTGTTATGGCCAATATCATGATTATATTGACATAAACAAGCATCACGACTTTCCCTAGGAGATTGAAGCGCTGCCGGCTTCCTACAATGCACCTCATCTTTTATTTTGTCATAGATGGTTGTCATATTATCTTTCAATTCGGCAAACCACTCCGGTTGGACCCAAGATCCTCGCTTATTTCTGGACTGCTGGCTCTGAGCTGGAGCTGGGTGAGATTGAGCCTTGGCCCTGTTGGGACCCTGTCCGACCTCCTTAGCCTTGTATCCGGACTGATTCTGGTTTGGTGCAGCTGGGGCAAATCTCACTTGCCTGTGAACCCTAGTCTTTTTTTCGTTTCATCCACATTGATTTGCTTTCCCACCTGGTTCAGTAAACCGCCCCACGTCATGGCTTTCTTCCTGGTTACCGAATTGGCCAGATTGCCAGGGTTCAAACCCTGTCTCAGAGAAGCTATTGCTACTTGTTCAAAACAATCAGTTAATCCATTCTTTGTGTTCACGGACTGACTTATATATTCTTTCAACGATTCATTTGGCTCTTGGGCACAATGGATAATAGTGTCTTCATTTCCCTTCACCTCTTTACTTCCAACAAACTACCTTCGGAAAGCCACCCAAAATGTATCAAAGTTTCTGATGCACCCTTGTGGTAGGCTATTATACCATTTTAGAGCACTCGCCGTAAAAGATTGAGAGAAAGCTCTACAAAGCAACTTGTCATCATCACAGTTCATCATAAAATTTTTAAACTGTTCCAGATGATTATCTGGATCCTTGCTCCCATCATACTTTTCCATCTTAATATTGTCAAATATCTTAGGAAGGTTTCCGGACAGTATTTTGGAAGACAATGGAGATTGCCTCCAATTCCGGCCTCAACTAAAGACAATATCTTCATTAGGAGTTGGAAAGATACCTGGTTCATCATGGAAAGCCAAAGGATCCATCAACAGCTGGTCTATATGCCTTCGGCCATGGCTGTGGCTATGAGATGACCCTTTACTTAGATGCCTTTTCAATCTTCTATGCCTGTCCCTCTTTCTTGAATATTTTTTAACCAACTTTTGCTTCTTCTTGGACATTCCTTCATCACTGCTTGATGATAGGGACTCCTCAAGTCCATCCTCGTTCCAGGAGCTACTAGAGGATTCTGACTCCGAGCTCTCCACCGACTTAGACCAGTGAGACTTCTTTAAGCTGAAGTGAGTCTTTTTAGTGCTCAAGTGAGTCCTTGCTGATTAATAAAGCTCCCTTGGATTGTCAGTGTGGTGAATGGCTGACACTTTCGATTTTTCTTTCAAGCCTAACTCTACCTTTTTAGCAGCTCTCAAGGCTTCTATTTCAACTTTCAACCTGTCTCGTTCTTCGATCGTGTACTCATCGTTTTCTCCCACCACTTCTATCAAAGGTGGTGGCACTGCTTGCTCGTCCGGATTCATCCGAACTGGTTTTTCTTGCTGGTTTTGAATGCTAGATTCAGGCACTTTCTTCTCCCACTATGGTCGCCAATTTGGTGAGGATTATTTTAGATCGAGGGTAATTTTGTCAAATATTTTGTGGTGTTTTGATGGTCTTAAATGTTTGGGTGTTTTGTAGTGAGATATTTGAGTTGCCTGATTGTATTAAATGTTCATTAACCTCATTAATGAAAGTTATTGGGTATTTATACCCTTAATTATGGACCCATGGGCTTTCGGGTCAAACTATAAAATCGGGTCGAGTTCAAAGACCCATTAGTTTATTAAGCAGATTAGCAATTAGCTTAGTCAAAAAGTGTTTAGTGTTTTGATACTTTTGTCCTGTCCGGATACTTCAGTGGGTAACTATTGTCCGTATTACCCCTGTCCGGTTTTCAGAGTGAGTAGTGGTGAATATTCCGGACTCATCAAGGCTGAGGTCCAATTAGTTTCTCTGGATGGGATTTTAATATATCAAAGTATACAATTCAATTTTTGAGCATCAAATAAAGAGGCATAATACAAAGTTACTTTGTCAGGTTTAAGACTAGCCCACATTTGCAGAGCCAAAAAGGTTAGGTTGGTGAACGACCCGCAACTTCTCATAAATCGGCCAGTCCAAAGCTAGAAAAGGTAAATTAGTGAAGTATTTGGGAGTATTAAAATCCATGGCAATTGTTTTAGAAATCATAAAGTACGGACATGTTCATAGGATGATAATTTTTTGGTTGACTCTCTGGCCACTACTGCGTATTCAAAATATGACAAATGCATATTTACACAAGAAAGTCCTTCGATCATAGATGGGTCAGAATGGGATGAAGGTTCGAACAAAGCCTTCCAAATTTCTAAGAGTATTGAAAAGGATTGGAGGAACAACATCAAGGAATTTTTAGTCAACGATATTTTATCGGTCGATAAGGAAGTGGTAAAGAATATATGGTTTAAAGAACACAATTATGTGGTACTCATGGATATTGTGTATAAAACATCTTTCTACCAGGCCTTTGCTTCGATGCTTTGGGGAAAATTAATCACAAACGATATTTTCTGAACTACTCGATGGGGAAACGTCTGCATATTATGGGTACAAGACTTTAATATGAAGAGTTCTTTTGGCAGGTTATTACTGGCTTACAATTCATTTCGATACCAAAAAGTTAGTTAAAAGGTGTGGCACTTGTCAAATATTTTCTAATGCAATCCACATACCAGGAGTACCTCTTAAATCGATATTTGTGCCACTACCTTTTGATTAGTGAGGTATTGATCTGGTTAGACTTTTACCGATGGCATCCGGGGGACGACAGACAATTATGGTTGCAGTAAAATATTTCTTTAAGTGAGTAGAGGTTGAACTAATGGCAGCAATAAAAGCTAAAGATGTGATGAATTTTATTGTTTTTAATATTTGTTCTCGCTTTAGTGTTCCGAGGAGAATAACGATAGATAATGGACCACAGTTTAACAATAAAACATGAGGGCTTTTTGTTCTTCTCGGGGAATACGATAATGTTTTTGGACACATTTTCATCCACAAGAAAACGACCATGTTGAATTGATTAATCAAACAATTCTTGACGAGCTCAAAAAGAATTTGGAAGGTAAGACTGGAAAATGGCCAGATTAGTTACAATAAGTCCTATGGGCATATCGAACCACCCCTCGAACAGAAAAATATGAATCTCTATTTTTGTTAGTATATATGATGGATGTTGTAGTACCATCTGAATAATTTTTCCATTCAGATCGAGTCAGTGAATATTCCAAGGAGGGTAACAATGAGGGGATCATGCTGAGTTAGACCTAATCGAAGAAAAACGAATATGAGCGCAATTGAACTCTTCACACTTACATACATTGATGAGAAGCAGGTACACGTCTAAATTTAAACGATGAGAATTCAAGATAGGCGACATAGTCTTAAGGAAAATGTTTTTGCATACGAAATAAAAGTGGCTTGATAAACTGTGACCTAACTGGGAGGGCCCACACATAGTAACTAAGAAGTTGCAGGCGAGGACATATCAACTCAAATATAAAGAAGGAAGCGCTTCGGCACCTGTGGAACATCAAACATCTTAAGTTTTATTCAGAATGAATGTAATTTGTTTTATATATGGTATGGATAATTTATAATCGGAGGAATTGAGTATTAACTTTTAAGTAGTGAGTAGAAAGATAAGAGAGGTGCATGCTTGTATTTAATATCTCTTGAAAAAGTCTAACCTACTAAATGAACTACGGTTGAGGTATTTATACTGGTTTGGTGACCCATGGGCCTTTCGGGTAGGGCTCTGGATTTGGGTCAATCTTTTAAGCTCAAACCCTAAATGGTGTTTAGCACCCAGGTGAGTAATGCTTGACTTATTCAGACTGATCATAATATGCTTGGTGTAATATTGGTCCGAACTGCCCCTTCAAATTTAGGCATTAGTGTCCTTCCAAAAATATCCGACCCCATCAGTAGCCCTTTTAGGTCTTTCAAAAATATTTTGGAAGAGATAAATTATTCATGAAAAGTCCTGGATCGTATCCGAAGTGTCTTTTTGAAAAATCCAACGGTCAAATTTTGAGATCTAACACGTGTCATACTTTGATTCGACCTTTCAGCCGTTTTTCTTCGTTGATACTTACACCTATTTTTCAAAAAGCAATTTGGGTAGGCTTAATAACCCCTAACCATTATCTGAACTGTTTTATCTCTCCTATTTGAAACACTCAAGTGGCTTTCACCTCTATATAAACCAATTTTACTGTTTCTCTTTTTCATAATCAAGGACAATTTTCTAGAGAGAGAAACCTTGAGTTTGTGATTTTGCTTTATAACTAGGAAGTTATATGTTCACAACCAGAATTTCTTTAATCAAAGAGGGTTGGTTAAACCTATCTGACTTGGAAAAATCAAGAAAAGAGGCAAGGACAAAGGCGAGAATTGCATCAGGACTCATTGCCTCTTCTGGTGGAATAGTTAGCCCAACAGTACCAGTACCAGACAAGAGCACATCATCGTCCAGAACATCGGTAAATTGAAAACTTTCTTTTATCCCGAAATTATCTACATTAGAATCTGAACCTTCAGTTCAAGTATTCTTAGATTCTTTTCCTAAAGATAAAGTGGTTTCTAGTGTTAAGAAACCCTCATCGCTTCTAGCCATGGGTTCAGACACCGAAAATGCCACACCTCGGAGAGTCACACGACTCTCCAAGTACAAGGGGACCCCTTCTTTTTCAAAGAATGTTAGTATAGAAACTTTAAACCCTCTTTCCCAACCCCTGTGAATCCGGACAACATGCCTCTCCATAACGAGGCCATCCAAACTGAAAAATAAGTCGTAGGTACTAAATCGACCAAACAAGGGTCAACTATAATAGAAGAAACTATTGTGGATGGCGGTGAAGATACCCCATTGGAGACATCCGAACAGACTGAGAACATCACATCGAATCAGACTAATATAGGAAAAGTGGGAAAAGTTGGGCCCAATTTTCACAAGATCAATGGGAAATATTTACTGGCCCTCCAAAATATTGCCTATGTGTATACACACACTGTCGAGTTAGTTCGGATAAGAATAAAATGGGGCTTCCCAGAATCTATTAAGGTGTGGATTCTTGTCACCCCAGAGACTCTTTTAGATTGCAAGGCGAAGGAACTGGTGGTATACAACGAAGTGCTGAACTGGGGACTTTATTTTCCTTTGGACCCAAAAATAGTCAGGTACTTCCATCTAATCAAGCTTTTCCCAAGTTAACTATGTCTGAATGCCTGGTATACTCCATTGGCAAGTATTATTGCTTCCACGTTGTCAAAAATTCCAATGCTCGTGGATAAGTTTGCTGTTGTGGCTGGTTTATGTAGGAATCACCGGATCTCCTTTTATCACTACGATATGGGAAACGATTACAAAGTAGTGAATGATCTGTTGGAGGCTGAAAAACCTTGGAGGACTCAGTTTCTGTTCATAAGTGGAGCCTGGATGGGAAAAATATAAACTACCAATCAAACCCAAGCCAATTAACTAGATACTGGATGAGTTCATGTAAATTTTTTATTCAGATTTCCAGTAATATTTAAACTTTATGTTGTTATACCGAACTGACTATTGTGTCTTTTTGCATTACTTTTAAAGATGTTCTCAGAGCATTTGGAGGCAAGAAAGGCTACCTTTTCCAAGTTAAATCAATGGACATCAGAGAATTGGGGGCTTGGCTTCCATAATTGTTTCACTTCAGAAAACATGATGAGAGTTCACCTGTGGAATACCACTGGAAACATAGACCTTTCTTGGGAACAACTAACTACCCCACATCCATCGAATGTCACCCTTAGAAGAACAGAGGCCAAGGATGAAAAATCTACTTTCCAGCCATGAGTAAAGCTCATAGACATCTAGACAAGATGAAGAAGAAGAACAAAACTGAAGTTGACCCATCTCACCAGATTCCTGAAGCAACCAGTTCGGAGAATCCTGAAGGAATCATTGTCGTTTCGTTAAAGGTAGTTATTGTAACAATTAGGGAATCCAGGGGATCAGATCAGTTGCCTCAATCTAAGAAGAAAGGTCATAAGAGGCACAAGGAAGGTGATGACCAAAGATCCATAAAGAGGAATAAGAGTAACCTAGGGTCAGAGATAATCCTCCGCCCTCCGGTTGTTACTCCTACTTTTCCAACCGATGTTCCTTCACAAGAAGAGGCACCAGATAACCCTCCTTCTCTAGTTTGTCTCCCAGCTAACCAGCCAACCATTAAAGGTGATGTTAATCTGGAAGACCTTCGCAATATGTACTATAGTGATCTTGACAATGATGACTTTGGCGGGTCCTTTTCTCATACCGCAATAGCAAATGATGTAACTTACAATGGTGAATCTTGCAATATTTGGGCTTCATTAGGCCGATAGTCGATCTATAAAATCAAAACTTGAAAGATTCTCTTTATTCTGCACAAGAGAAAGTAGAGACCTTAAAAAAAAGAGGAATTGAGCACCGAACTGCGCCAATCCAAGACTGCTCAAAGGGGCCTCTAGATTAAGTATTCTGCATTGGAAACTACCACAGCTGATGATATCAAGGCTTTGAAGGAACAACAAACCAATAACACATATACCATCACCACTTTAATTGGAGAGAAAGAGAAGTTAGAGAAGCTTCTTAAAGAGAAAGAATAAGCAAATAATTCTCAGAAGAAGAATCACACTTAAGAGATAGCTGCAGCAGTAGAGAAGCATGCTCATGGTGTTGTGAATTCTTTGGAAAAGAGAGATAAAAGTGTCAAATTGGACATGGTTCTGCTATTTCACGAGGCCTTTCCAAAGAATAACCTTGGTCCTTTGTGGAAATTTGTACCATACGAAGAGATACATTTCCACACCATGACAGATGATGATAAACATGGGTTTTCTTCACCGAGTGATAGTGATTCCGAGGAGGGAACCGATGAAAGCTCAAGCACTGGAGCCAAGAGTCCCAAAAAATATGATGGTAAGGAAAAAACCAAAGGGAAAGAGCCCTATGGTTATTATGTTTACTCTTTACGTTTAAGACTAAATTCCTTGAATGGACAATGCATTTTGTTATCTTCTTTCAAATTTTATTTTGTGAACCAAAGTCCTTGGATAGCTAGGACATTTTTTGTGATGGTGGACCGAACATATTCCCATCAATGTTAATGTTAGGTTTTGCCTTCGTATGAACTTCTTTCTCTTCTTATGTCTAACTTTTAATTAGTATTTAATCCCTCCAACTTGTTTAACTATTTGATTCATTGAATTACTTCAGAAATATTTCAAGGATGAAAATATTTAATGAATCCGATCTCTTTTAATATACTTCATTTGACGGACAAAAGTTTTTAATGAATCCGATCACTTCAAAGACACTTTATTTGAAGGATAAAAGGGTTTAATGGATCCGATCACTTCAAAGATGCTTCATTTAAAGGATAAAAGTGTTTAATGGATCCGATCACTTCAAAGATACTCCATCTGAAGGCCGGAGTGTTTAATATATATCTAACTTATCTGATCTCTTCATACTCACAATAATTTTGAAAAAGGCATAAGATATCATTGATTGAAAACCAGACACCTCATTAAAACCTCCCCGCGCCACCAGGGTAGGAAAGAATATGCCCCATAATATTTATATTGAGGTATGATAAAGTAAATATTTACAAGACAATTTTATTCCAAATACAACCTAAGATGCTCAATGTTCCATGGATGCTTCAAAAATTTTCCCTCTTTGTCTTTTAGTTTATATGTCATTGGCTTGATTCTTTAACACACCATGTAAGGGCCTTCCCAATTCGGAGCTAACTTCCCATATTGTTTTTCTTTGGTGTGTAAAAATACGTTTCTCAATAATTTGTCTCCTAATTAGAAATCTCTTCTTCTTATTTTGGATACAAATCTACTTCTCATTAAACCCTGATAGTGTGTTGTTCTCATATATACTTTCACTCTTCTTTCTTCAATCAGATCCAATTGATTCCTAACTGTTATATCATTAGCCTGTTTGGAATAGATTTGAATTTTGAATGATGCCAAAGTAGCTTCTATGGGTGTGAATGCATCCATCCCACAAATAAGGGCAAACATGGACTCTTTGGTGGCCGTTCGTGGAGTAGTTTGGTAGGCCCACAGTATTTCTTACAAATAACTCAACCATTTTCCAGCAACTCCTTCTAGATTCTTCTTCAACCTTGTTAAAATTGTTTGATTAGCAACTTTAACCTGACCATTAGCCTGAGGTTGAAAAGGGGAAGAGAAGCAATGTTGAATTCCTCTGGAAGTACAAAATGCCTCCATATATTTATTGTCAAATTGTGGCCCATTGTCTGTGATAATTCGTCGGGGAATTCCAAATCAACAACATATGCTGGATAGAATAACTTTTATGACCGCCTTAGAAGTGGTTCCAACTAGTGGGGAAGCTTCTATTCATTTAGAGAAATAGTCTATTGCCACTATTATCGTTCGATAACCTTCAGATGCCATGGGGAGAGGTCCAACTAAGTCCAAACCACATCTATCAAACGATATGGGCTCGGATACTAACTTCATAGGTACTATGGCGTATGGATTTCATTCCCATATCTTTGGCAATTATCACACCTCCGGACCATATCTTTGGCATATGCCATTATAGTAGGCCAATAGTATCCTACTAGCAAAACTCTCCTGGTTAAGGCCTTATAATCATTATGTGTTGATCCCTCTCCATCGTGTAATTCAGATAAGACACTTTGAGATTATTTAAATCCTAAACAACGGAGGAGAGGTCTGTAGAAATATTTTTTATAAAGAATTCCCCTTAATACCAAGAAACCACGAGCGTTATACTTGATCTTTTTAGCTAAGACTTTGTCTGAAAGTAAAACTCCATCATAAATGAACTGATGTATCTCAAAACTCCAAACTTAGGATTGTGGGCCAGATACACTAAAATTTCTTCAAATCCACCCTCTTTCTCTTGAATTGAACTTATGGATGGGAATTCTTGCATAAGAATCCATGAGTAGGCTTCAGAATAGGCTATGGTGGCTAAATAATCCGCCATAGTATTCTCTTATCTAGGGACATGCTCATACCAGATGCTTTTAGAACTTATGGAAACTTCCCTTAGTACTTGCAGATACTTTATTAACTGATTTTTTTAGTTTCAAATAGCCCTTTAGCTTGATTAATAAGTAACTGGGAGTCACTTACTAACCGGGCCCTCTTTGCTCCACATAGTTAGGCTAGTCTCAACCCAACAATAGCTGCTTCATATTTTGATTCATTATTGGACGCTTTTAAACCAAAGCATACCGCTTGGTACATAGTATCACCATAAGGGGAAGTTAAACAAATTCCAGCCCCACATCCCATCGTACTAGACCCACCGTCTGTTTGAATTAATCATTCTTTTTTTAGACTTGTTTTCTTGCTCGTGTTTATGAGGCCTTTCAGTGTGAAATTCTACCAAAACGTCAGCTATAGCTTGAGCCTTGATTGCAGTTCGAGGCACAAAATCAATACCATAATCTTCAAGCTCAACTCACCACTTAGTCATCTTTCCTAATATATCTGCTTTGTGTAGAACATTCTTTAAGGGGAAAGATGTTTGAACCGTAATCGAATGTGCTTGGAAGTTTGAACTTATCTTTCTAGCTGCTATTACCAATGCCAAAGCTAATTTTTCTAACTTTAAATACCTCTTTTCTGCTTCCAACAAACTCTTGCTCACGTAATAAACTGGATGTGGGTAATTATATACTTCCCTTACCAGAACGGCGCTCACGAAAAAATTCGATATAGCCAAATACATATAAGGTTTATCCCCTTGAATAGGTTTGAATAAAGTCTTCAGTGAAGACAAATGTTTTTTATTTTAAGAAGAGCTTGATCACACTGCGGAGACCAATTGAAGTCTTTAACATTCCTCAAAAGTTGAAAAAATTGAGCACACTTGTCTGATGATATTAAAATAAATCTATTCAACGCAGCCAACCGTCCGGTTAGTATTTAGACTTATTTGGTACTACGAGGAGGATCCATAGCCAACAGAGCGTTTAACTGATCCAGATCGGCATGCATTACCTTTTCACTTATGACATACCATAGAAACTTGCCACATCAGACCCCAAAAACACATTTTTCAGATTTAACTTTAGGTTGATGGCTTCCAAGTTACAAAAAGTCTCTTGAAGATCAGATATATGTTCTTCCTCTTCGAGGCTCTTCACCATCATATCATCTATATATACTTCCATGTTTATGCCAATCTGGCTAGCAAATATTTTATTTACCAATCACTGATAAGTATCTCAAACGTTCTTCAACCCAAATGGCATCACCTTATAGCAGTGAATCCCTCTGTCCGTGATAAATGTGGTGTGATCTTGATCGTTCGGATCTACTTGTATCCGATTTTACCCTGAAATGGCATCCATGAAGGACAACAACTTGTTCCATGATGTGGAGTCTACGAACTGATCTATATGAGGAACTAGAAAAAGATCTTTATAACATACTCTGTTAAGATCAGTGAAGTCTATACATTTGCTGCTCTGTTAACAACAGCACACAACGGGTATTGAGATTCTTTTATATGACCCATCTTGGTCAATCGATCCACTTCTTGTACTATCACCATCGGCTTTCTCTTTGGAAAATGACCTTCTTCTTTGAACTACTAGACCAGCATCAGATCAAACTGACAATTTATGGCAGATTACTTTAGCGGGTACCCTGGTGACATCATCATTACACCATGAAAACAAATGAAAGTTGTCCGATAAAAAAGACAGTAGCTTTTGTTTCAAACTTATTGGCAATTTAGTGTCAATCTTAACGCTTTTGCCTTCTTCTAAGAGATAGACTTCAACTTCTTCTATAGGAATTATAACACTAGGATCCTCCTTTGGATCATCAACTTCATTTTTATCTGTAGAAGGCTCTAGTAGTTGTTATTCCTTTTTAGCTTTGACTATCTCCAAGGATTTTGAGGCAAGAGTTGTTACATATCATTCTCTAGCCACCTTCTGACTGCTTCGGATAACACCCACTTGTGCACCCATAACATATTTTAAACACTTATGGATTATAGAAGCCATAACATGCATCTTGGAAATCCAAGATCTTCCGAAGATGGCATTGTAAGATGTTGGGCAGTCAACCATAACAAACAATACCTTCACTGTTTTCTTAAAAGGTCATTCTCCTAACAGAACTTCTTCTTCAAATTCACTAATAACATCTGCCAAACTCCCAGTAAATCCCACAATAGTTTTGTTTGATCGTTCAATAACTAAAGGACTTCTTATCTATTTATACGTATTTAGAAACAACAGATTTGCCGAACTACCTGTGTCAATCAGGATCCGGCGTACGTCATTTCCCCTAATAGATGCACCTATCACCACAATGTCTTTATGTGGCCCTGCAATGTCTCTTAAGTTATCTTCATCAAATATTATAAATGGAGCTAGGGTTTGGTATAAATGTGTAAACATTCTTCCTTCTAATTGAGTTGTCAAGCTATTGACATGCCTTTTTCTTGAGCAACTTGAAGGTGATGTCACAGTGTCTCCCTCAAATATCGTTAAGGACTCAAAATATTTTACTACATCAGAAACTGTAGTAGACTTATCCACTATCACCCTGACTTGATTCTGATCCAGATCCGGATCAAGGTATATAGAGTCCACATCAAATCTTTCAACAATCATCATGGTTTCCTCATGTATGGATGTTCCAGGGGCTGTCGAAGGAGTCGTTTGGGGGGGGGGGGGGTATTTGCATTAGATTGTGCATTATATGGTCTGTTACCCTCTTGTTTATTAATATAAACGCCTAATTTTCCTCTCTCAATGAGATTTTGTACTTTTTGCTTAAATGCTATACAATCATGGGTGTCATGCCCCACGTCGTTATGATATTTGTAGAAACGGGTACTTCTGGTTTCTCTAGGAGACTGTAGTGGATTTAGCCTTCTCAAATGTACACAATTTTTAGTCTTGTCATAAATTGTTGCTACAATTTCTTCCAACTCAGCAAACCATTCAGGCTGAACCCAAGGACCTCTTTTACTTCTAACTTGTTGGTTTTGATTTAATTGAACCTGCTTGGGCTGATGTAACTCATATCCGATTTCCTTTGATCTGAGTTGTTGTTTGTGGAGTTTACACTATGGCGGTGGATCTATTATGACAATGCACTCTAGAGTTCTTAGTTTCTTCAATAGTAATTTTCTTCCCCACTTGGTTTAACAGCCCTTCAAAAGTCATTGCTTTTTTTTTCGAGTCACTGAGTCGACCAAATTACCCTGACTCAAACCTTGTCTTAAAGAGGCGATTGTAACTTGTTCAAAACAATAAGCTAGCTCATTCTTCATGTTCACAAACCTACTGATATATCTGATATATTCCTTAAACGACTCGTTTGGTTCTTGGGAACAATGAATAATCGTATCACCATTCCCCTTAAGCTCCTTGCTTCCAATAAATTGCCTTCAGAACGCAATCCAGAATAAAAAAAAAATTATGATTCCCTAAGGGAGACTATTGTACCATTTGATGGAACTTCCTTTAAACGTTTGTGAGAAGGCCCTATACAGCAGCTTGTCATCATCATCAAATTTCATCATAAAAAATTTAAACAGTTCGAGATGATTTCTGGATGTTTTCTTCCATCATACTTCTCCATATTATAAGTGTCAAACCGTTTGCGAAGATGCTCGGAGAGTATTTTTTAAGACAAGTGTGATTATCTCCAATTTTGGCTACAGTTGGACATAATATCCTCAATGAGAATAACAAAAATACCCGGTTCCGGTTGAAAAACAAATGGATCGATCAACAAATAATCAATGTGTTGATTAACCTTGATACTTTTTAATTCTTCCATATATATATATCCTTTTTTCTTGAATGCTTCTTGGTCAGTCTTAGTTTCTTTTTTAACCGACCTTCATCACTGCTGGATGAGACTGATTATTCAAGTTCTGAACCGTTAGATGAACTATTAGAAGACTCTGATGTAGAACTCACAAATCGTTTAGACCGATGCATTTGTTTAGAGCTGAGATGAGTCTTTATGGACTGCTTATTCTCACTAGGATTATCAGTATGGTGGAGTGTTGATGCACCAGACCTCTCTTTGACTCCTTTTTATGCTTGTTTTTAGCCTCAAAACCTCAATCTCAGCCTTTAGTTGATCACGCTCTTCTTGTATAGGTTGATTTCACCACCATTGTGATTGACATAAGATATAGTAGTGTGTTCATTAGTTTCTTTCACCCCTTCAACTTCTGGAGGTGAAACGTCATGTATATTAGGATCCATCCGAACTACTTTATTTAATGGTTTTGAATCTGAAATTCAGACACTGTCGCCTTCCATTGTGGTCGCCAATTTGGTGTGGATAATTATAATCGGAGGGTTTTTTGGTAGTTTGTGAATTGAGTATTAACTTC